>OX451739.1:525773009-528342810 GCA_948472305.1 Vicia faba | reverse complement strand
TAGATCGTAAACTGGCTATTTACTGAGGGTCTATGAATTGATACTATTTAGTGAACTTGTCTCTGGTTTGGTAGCCCCCAGAGTAGGTGTTTTTGTACACTGAAATGGGGTGAACAATCTCTTGTGTTTTTACTGCTTTTGATTTTACTGCACCTTACTTGCAAATAAATATTTGTGTCGTGACATCTCATTCGACATCACATATCTGATATCAGAATTTCAATTGATATAAGAGCAAGCGTCCTACTCTTTATCTGGGTGAGATCCAGGAAAGATACTTTCTGGTACTATGGACAAGGAAGGAGGATTTGTGAACAGACCACCCATTTTGGATGGAAGAAATTATGACTACTGGAAACCACATATGGTTGCCTTTTAAAGTCCTTAGACAGCAGAGCTTGGAAAGCTGTTTTAAGAGGATGGAAACACCTTGTCAAATTAGGAGAAAATGGAGAACCTACTTCTGAATTAAAACCAGAAGAAGATTGGTCTAAGGAAGAAGATGAAATTGCTCTTGGAAACTCTAAAGCCTTGAATGCTATATTCAATGGAATTAACAAAAATATTTTCAGATTGGTGAATACTTGTGAAGTTGCTAAGGATGCATGGGGAATTCTTAAATCTACTCATGAAGGCACATCCAAAGTTAAGATGTCAAGACTTCAGCCGCTTACCACGAAATTTGAGAATTTAAGGATGAAAGATGATGAAAGTATAAATGACTTCCATATGAACATCCTTGAAATTGCTAATGCCTCCAGTGCTTTAGGAGAGAAAATACCTGAAGACAAATTGGTGAGAAAGATGCTCAGGTCTCTTCCCAAGAGATTTGATATGAAGGTAACTGCTATAGAAGAAGCCCAAGACATTGACAAAATGAAAGTGGATGAACTTGTTGGATCTCTTCTAACATTTGAATTGAGCATAAATGAAAGATCTGAGAAGAAAAATAAAAGCATAGACTTTGTATCTAATATTGAAGATGAAGAAGAGGACTGTGATCTGGATATAGATGGAGGAATATCAAATGTCCTAGCTATGCTTGGAAGACAGTTTAATAAAGTGATAAAAAGAATGGACGGGAACCAAAGGTCAAATGTCAAGAACATCCCATCTGACATGGGAAGAAAAAGGGCCGAAGAAAAAACTTCTCAAGGGAAGGGAATACAACGTCATGAATGTGAAGACTTTAGTCACATTAGAGATGAATGTCCTACATATCTAAAGAAACAAAAGAAGAATCTATCTGTTACTTGGTATGAAAAGGACTCAGAGAGTGATCTTGAAGAATCTGCCAAATATGTGAAAGTATTGACAGGAAAATATGTATCTGATGAAGAGTCTAGTGATGGGGAACTAATCTTTGATGAGTTAGCTGCTTCATACAAAGAATTATGTCGCAGAAGTGCAGAAGTATGTCTTGAAGGGGAGAAACAGAAAGCCCTTATAACTCAGCTGAAGAAGGAAAGGGAAGAGCATCTTAAAACTATTTCTGATATGGAAAGTGAAGTGTCCTCTCTAAATTCAAATCTTGATAGAATGGTCAAATCTCTCAAGATGCTGAATAATGGGCCTGACACATTAGATAAAATTCTCCAAGCAGGAAGAGTGACAGGAGATAAGAGTGGTTTAGGTTTCAATGAGAAAAAGGAACCTAACTCAGAAGATCCCTCATCTGTTTCCACTCATGCCAAGCCTAAACCAAAGATGTCGAATCAAATGTCTTAACATCATGGTAAGAAAGGACATCCCGATAGACATCATATAAAGAATGAACATCATGGAAAACAGCCTGTATCTGTTTCCACACATGCCAAGGCTAAACCAAAGATTGAATCAGATGTCTCAACATGTGGGCAAACATCATGATAAGAAAGGACATCAAGGGAAGAAAAAGCTTAATCACACCAGAGAGAATCCCCAGCCCTGGAAATATCATCACCGTGGAAGGCTTGGACATATAAGGCCCTTCTGTTTCAAGCTGTATGGGTATCCTAAAAATTCTCCTCCTCCCAAAAATGATAAGATTCCCCAAAACAGCAAAAAGAAGAAATAGTGGGTTCCCAAGTCCAATGTTAGAAGTCTCATTGCTCACACCTCTCAGAGTATCAACCAAAGATGACTGGTACTTTGACAGTGACTGTTCTAGACACATGACAGTTGTCAAGAATCTGTTGGTGGATGTCAAATCTCATTCCACCAATTATGTGACTTTTGGTGATGGAGCAAAAGGAGAAATCAAAGGTGTTGGTAAGCTTGACTGTTCAGGAGTTCCTAAGCTTGATAATGTGTTACTTGTAAAAGGGTTAACAGCTAACCTGATAAGTATAAGCCAACTATGTGATCAAGGATTCAAAGTTAACTTCTCCAAGAAAGAATGTCTTGTGTGCAATGAAAAGAATGAAGTTGTCATGAAAGCAATCAGATTTAAAGAGAACTGTTATCTATGGGTTCCTCAAGAGTTAAACCTCTCTTCAACACGTGTTTCAGCCAAAGAGAATGAGGTTAAACTATAGCATCAAAAATTGGGGCACTTGCATCTGAAAGGTATGAAGAGAATTATATCTGAAGAAGCAGTGAGATGGATTCCTAAGCTCAAGATTGAAGAAGGAATGGTATATGGTGATTGTCAAATTGAAAAGCAGACTAAGATGTTACATCAGAAGATTCAACATCTTACTACATCAAAAGTATTGAAACTTCTTCACATGGACTTGATGGGACCTATGTAGATTGAAAGTCTCGGTGGTAAGAAGTATGCCTATGTTGTTGTAGATGAATTTTCTAGATACACATGGATAAGCTTTATTAGAGAAAAATCATAAACTTTTAAAGTATTCAAAGATCTTTATCAAAGACTTCAAAAGGAAAAGGAAAGTCATGTCATAAGAATCAGGAGTGATCATGGAAAATAATTTGAGAACAACAAATTTGCTGAGTTTTGCTCCTCTGAAGGAATCAACCATGAATTCTCTTCTCCCATTACTCCTCAACTGATTGGGATTGTAGAACGCAAGAATAGAACTCTCCAAGAATCTGCCAGAGCCATGATTCATGCTAAGAAGCTACCCTACCACTTTTAGGATGAAGCTATGAATACTTCATGTTATATTCATAACAGAGTCACTATAAGGAAAGACACTTCAGCCACTTTATATGAAATATGGAAGGGAAGGAAACAAACTGTAAAATAATTCCATGTTTTTGGAAGTAAATGTTACATCTTAGCTGATCATGAACAAAGGAGGAAGATGGATCCTAAGAGTGGTGAAGGAATATTCCTAGGATACTCTACAAACAACAGAACATACAAAGTGTTTAACTCCAAAACCAAAGTAATGATGGAGTCAATAAATGTTACTATTGATGATAGAGGATGGAATGTTGAAGAAGATGTCTCAGAAGATGTTGGAACATATTTTCCTGATAGTCCATCTGAATCAAATGACACAAGCGTTGATTCTAATCCTCCTCTAGAAGATCCCCAACCTAGTCAACTCAATAAAGGACCTTCAATAAGAACTCAGAAAGATCATTCTAAGGAGCTCATCATAGGAGATCCAAATAAGGGAGTTACTACCAGATCAAGAGAAGGGATTTCTAACTCTTGCTTTGTATTAAAAATTGAGCCTAAGAATGTCAAAGAGGCCCTAACTGATGAGTTTTGGATTAATTTTATGCAAGAGGAGATAGAACAATTCAGTAGAAATGAAGTTTGGGATCTGGTTCCAAGACCCGAAGGGACAAATGTGATTGGAACTAAATGGGTATACAAGAATAAATCTGATGAAAAAGGGGTGGTCACTAGAAATAAGGCAAGGTTAGTTGCTCAAGGATACACTCAAATTGAAAGAGTGGACTTTGATGAAACCTTTGATCATGTGGCTAGACTTGAATCAATCAGACTACTGTTAGGAGTTGCATGCATTTTGAAATTTAAATTGTTTCAAATGAATGTAAAATGTGCCTTCTTGAATGGATATCTGAATGAAGAAGTTTTTGTTGAACAACCAAAAGGATTTGTTGATCCAAGTTTTCCTAAACATGTCTATAAACTTAAGAAAGCTCTGTATGGATTGAAGCAAGCTCCAAGAGCTTGGTATGAGAGACTGACAGTATTCCTTGGGGAGAATGGATATAGGAAAGGTGGCATAGACAAAACCCTCTTTATCAAAGAAGAAGAAGGGAAGATTATGATTGCTCAAATCTATGTTGATGATATTGTATTTGGAGGGATGTCAAATGAGATAGTGGAACATTTTGTCAAGCAAATGCAATCTGAATTTGAAATGAGTCTTGTTGGAGAATTAACCTATTTTCCTGGTCTGCAAGTTAAACAAATGAAAGACTCCATATTTTTATCTCAGAGAAAGTATGTCAATAATATAGTGAAGAAGTTTGGGATGGAGAATTCCAGACACAAAAGAACCCTTGATCCTACACATCTGAAGTTGACTAAATATGACAAAGGAGTAAGTGTAGATCAAAGTCTCTACAGAAGCATGATAGGCAGTCTTCTAAATCTCATAGCTAACAGAGCAGACATTGCCTTTGCTGTAGGGGTGTGTGCAAGATATCAAGTTGATCCCATAGTTAGTCATGCAAACCATGTAAAGAGGATTATCAAATGTGTGAATGGGACAAGTGACTATGGTATGATGTACTCTCATGGATCAAATTCGGCCTTAACTGGCTTTTGTGATGCTGATTAGGCAGGGAGTACTGATGATAGAAAGAGTACATCAGGAGGATGCTTCTTTCTGGGAGATAACCTCATATCTTGGTTCAACAAGAAGCAAAATTGTGTGTCTCTATCCACTGTTGAGGCTGAGTACATTACTGCAGGAAGTAGCTGTTCTCAATTGGTCTGGATGAAACAAATGATTTATCCTAATTCTGTTCAGGTAGACACTTTCTCTGGTTTAGTTAAATCATTCTGAAGATTTATACTGATTCATTATCCAGTTAAAGATTATTCAAGACCTCTGCTGGTTCAGTTTAAATCGACCAATGATTTATCCTGATTCCATTCCACTAGACACTTTCTCTGGTTCAGTTAAATTGCTCCAAAGATTTATACTGATTAGTTATCCAGTTAAAGATTATTCAAGACCTCTGCTGGTTTAGTTTAAATCGACCAATGATTTATCCTGATTCTGTTCTGATAGACACTTTCTCTGGTTCAGTTAAATTGCTATGAAGATTTATACTGATTCGTTATCTAGTTAAAGATCATTCAAGACCTCAACTGGTTCAGTGTAAGTCAACCAATGATTTATCCTGATTCCATTCCGGTAGACACTTTCTCTGGTTCAATTAAATCGCTCCGAAAATTTATACTGATTCGTTATCCAGTTAAAGATTATTCAAGACCTCTACTGTTTCAGTTTAAATCAACCAATGATTTATCCTGATTCCATTTCACAGTCACTTTGGATTGCATCTATAAGCCCATATCCGAAAAAATTATATCACTATTCAAATGACATCTTTAAGCCCATTCCCGACACAATCAACCAACAACATTATTTCGTACGAGTGCGAATTTCTAGGCACTCTAGTGTTCAATCACCTTTGAGTTACGAATGAAGGACCTGCCAATCTAACTCTTCAGGTTTAAGAAGATTGAACAGGGACAACTGTTGTACCCTAACATTTTACCTCTCTTTTCTCAAGACATTTCTCATATAGATCTTCAATGGCTCAAGCTTGCACAAGTGTTGACTAGGTCAAATCATCTCCTAAACACTGATGCCTCAAATTAGGGTTTTGATTTTCAGAAGGATAATTGGAATTATAATGCCTCAAATTACTTGCATGGATCATTATAGACCTCCAAGAATACTCATGTCAAATTTCAAGTCTTGAATCACAATTTTGCTCAGTCAATTGACCAGATGACTAAAAATCAATTGTATTGGGTAAAAAGTCAATTATGGTCAACTTACAGTCAAACTTCAAGATTTTTGACCAATATCAACATTTTGAAGTCATATGCATCAATTAATCAAGTTTGGATCACATTTCCTCAAGAAACACACTCAAATCATCAAAAGGACAAAATGGTCAAAATTAGGGTTTTGACTGGAAATGACTAATCATTGACTTTTGACTTAAAACATGACTTATTGGTTTGAAAGATGATCTCAATGATTCAAGTACATCATTTTGACCTAATTGCATGACTCAATTCATCTCTCAAGATCCATTGGTTGATAGTTGAAATTTGGTCAACTGTTGAAAAAGTCAAGTGATACACCAAAAGTCAAACTTTAACTTTTTGGTCAAATTTGAGTTTCAAAGATCACAATTCATAAAAACATTAAAAATATGAAGCTTGATCATCAAAAAATCAAGAAAGTCAAAAAGTCTTTGAAAAAGTCAAACTTTTCAAGACTTAGAATTTTTTTAAGTGTTTTAAACCTTATAATTTCCTAACTTCATGATATTTTTTTAACAATGATGCAAGATGATTCAAAGAAAACTTTAAACATGAAAGTTGTAGATATTGATGAGATATACAACTTTTCTTTACTGATCAAGTCCTATAAGTTCTTGTGTTTTGAGTTATAAATTCATGAAGTCGTGCACTTTTTCTAAAACACTTAGTGAATTGACCTAGTTTAGGCAGATTTTTTACCTAACTTCTTGGTCAATTTTCAACAAGCTCCAAGATTATTTTGTCAAAATGGTCAACATGAAAGTTGTAGAGGGTATTCCAAGATTTTAAAGATGTCCAAGAACTCAATGAGATCATTTTTGAGCTAGGAGAATCGAAGAGGAGAAGTTGGGCTTTCAAACTTGAATTATAGGTCATTTTCTTGATGAACATTTGATCCAATCTCATAGCCATGCTGCATAATCTTGCTTTGCAGGCTTCTAAATTGTGTTTCACTCTATAATTAATTAATTACACAATTGATAGAGCCATTGTCCAAGCATTTGAGCCATTATCCAAGTTGTATTTCCATAATGGGACAAAGTAACATTGCCATTCTAGTAAAATGGCTTTAATCAAAAGGTCCACTCTCCTTCAGCTTTGAACTTGTTCCTTATGATCACACACAATCTCAAATCCATAAGAAACTTGTCTAGAGCCTCTAACTACTCAGACCATGCTTGTACTATGCATTGAAACTATATTTTTCAAGTTACTTCAAAAACAAGACAAAAATCCATAACATGTGAACTTCTGTTTCTGACCTCTCCAGGCCTTCAAACATTTTCTCTATAAATAGAGACACTATTTGCAAGCTAAGGCACAAGTTTACAAGCCCTCAAACACCATCATTCTCTCTCAAATTAGAAATTGCAACACAAGCATAAAAACTTGTCATTTCTGACTTTTAAATCCAAACTCAAAATCTACTCGTACGTTTTCCCTTAAAATCATTCTAAAAGCTTCCATACATCAAATACAACTCATCCCAATCCATGTTTCTTAACTGTAACTCCATTTTCACTATTGTCCAAACTCAAAAATAGAGCATTGCAGTTGGACTTCTCCAGACCATTGCAGTCATTCTTAACTCAAGTTAAGCATTACATTAGCTTTCTAGAGGTCCAAGGAAGCTAACTTGATTATTGCAGCATCTTGAAACAAGCTCAAACTCAAAATACGAATTCCAATTTCAAGGTAAGTTTTCTAAAATTTGAACTCTTCATATAGGCATTGTTAGCTTTCCATTTTCAAAGATAAAATATAGACATCATAGCCCTGAAATTGACGATGTCTTTAGAATTCAATGATGTTGCCTGAGTAGTGAGGATTTTAGAGTTGAACTTTCTGAAAAAGTTAGGTTAGATTTGGTACCATTCAAAATTCATGCTCATCTTTGATTAATAGCTTAAGTTATTTATATTTCTGAAATCGTGATGAAATTTGGAGCAAGTTTGCTGTTTATATTTTTGCAAATGGTTGAGAGATGAAGAAGTTACAAAATTCAAAAATGGAGGATCAGGCCTGGTGCGAGGAAAAAGATGAACATGTCTTCAGGAATGAGTTTAAAATATATATATTTGTGGTTTTGTATAAACTAGCGGATGTATAGCCACCCTAGTGGTAAAACGCGCGTTTGTTCACCCTTGGGACCTGAGTTCGAGCCTCAGTGGTACCCTTTTGCATTTTTTCACATATTTTCTGCAGATTCAGCGAGTTAGGTTCCCTAGAGTCCATCATACACCTTCACCTCATCACCACATGATCACCATCTGGTCAAATTCAGCGCACCATATGGAAAGGTCCATGATACACCATATTAAGTCAGCAATATAAGATCAAAACAGGCGTTGAACTCATGGTTTGGGCCTCATTCTTTTTTGTTTTTGCTGATTCTCACCCTCCCTTTCACTTTCACCACGCAGCCCAATATAACTTTTTTATTTTATTATTTTCTGATTATACAAAAATCAGTTTGGGCCTAAACCAAACAAAACTACCTCTTCTTTTCTTATTAACCTCCCAACTCATTTTCAAACCCCCTTGACTTTTAATTTATATTTAATTTATATTTATTTATTTTCTTTTCTTTCAAATATTATTTTATTTTATTTTATTATTATTAATTTTAATTAAAAAAATACAAAATACATTTTTTAGCAAAAAACTTAGACTAAAATTGTCTTTTTTTATTTTATTTTCACTTTAGCTTTATTTCTTTTAAAAAAACAAAAGACCAAGAAACATTTTCTTAAAAAATTATTTTCTTAATTAATTTAATTTCTTTAAGTTTAGTGTTATTAAATCAATTTAGATTAATTAATTTTTTTTTATTAATTAATTAGTTTAAAACCTCTCCATATACAAAAACTCAAACAAAAACATTTTTCTTTTCTTGCACATTATCTTCATATTTTTATACATTTTATTTTGTAATATTCAATATGGTTGTAATAGTAAATTGTGTTATAATTGCTTTCATCCCTCATTTGTAAATTGTATCCCCATCCCCAAAATAATATAATAGCGTAGAATTTTAAATTTCCGCAATTTATCACTTTCAATATAATTGCTAGTAATTAGGGTTTGTATGACAATACATAAAATCAATAAGTAGAAAATCTTAATTCAAGACAAAATGCATGAAATCAATACATTTTGCACACTTGCACCTCTAGGGTTAACTCACACTTGTTGCCTTAGAATAAACAGTCATGTCCCTCGAACGTGGGATACTTTAGCAATGACTCTCGAATACAAGATCGTAGTCCCCCGATGATCCTTCGATGTTGCCTTCGGTAAACGATCATAGACCCTTAAGATAAATTGCTAAGGTATCCTACAATATTGCCTTTTATGACTGTACGATGACCCACGTCTGTCCCTTCACATTCAATGTATGTTTTCTTACTAACTAATGGCAAGATAACACTATCTAAAGGAGGAGGAAAAAATAAAGACTTTCTTTTAAGTAGGTAGAACGCTCGTAGTTGCTTGCTCGCAAACATTTCAAAACAAAACATCTTTCAAAGCACACCAACACTTTCATGAAATATTTTCAAAAGTCAACACTTTGTACACATTCTTATAGAGACGAAAATCATTACAAAGTTTGCCTGAACGAACACTTTTCAAAAATACTTTCGAACAAATCAAAAACACATTTCAAACAAAGCATTTCAAAGTGAGCTAGTAACTAAGAGCCCGTAAATAACTATGGATGAAAAGAGTGCTAACTCCTTTCCTTTTCATAACCTACTTCCGAACTCAAGAAAATTCTCAAAAGGTTTTTTATGTTTTTTTTACTCTTTCCTTTATTGGATAAAAGAAAAGTCGGTGGCGACTTCTGCTATCCGCAACAATTGCGATAAAACCCAAAACACCCAAGTCAATTCTCCAACCGTATCACAAACTAGATTAACTTCGTTAACAGTAAACTATGCTAAAAATATTGTATTCATTTATTTTTGTTCTTGTGTTAACTTTTTGTACATAGTTTCAAAAAGACTTTATTTCTAGAAACTCAATTCAAACTCTTTTTTCTTGTATTTCATGCACCTTTATTTAGGATTTACAGTGAAAGTGGAAATAACTTTATGTATTTATGAGAAAGTACAATTGAATTATGCAGTTTCTCTCGGAAAATGAAAAATCCATATTATTATTAATGATGAAACACTTGTATGTGTGATTAAAATTTCAATTCATTAAATTTAAAATTTCTTTTAATTAAATGAGTCATTAACATAATTAATATTTTGAAATGACTAAATATGAAAATAGCCATTAGAATAATTTTAATTAGGATATAAAAGTAAAAAATGATAGATATTTATTTATTTTATTAATGATAGGTAGATGCTCATTAGAGAATAACAAAAAAATATAGTTTGGGTCCAGTTATGCAAACTAATGGAAGAATAATCCATGAATATGGTTTGATTTGTACTAATAATTAAGGTTTTATCTTGACCACAATGAGTGGTTTATAATTAGCTCATTAACTTAAAAATTTGTGAGCAGTCATGTGACCGTGAAATTCTATTTATTGCTTTTTATGGAATTGTCAAAATGAGCTAAGAGCCGTAGTGGGTGAAGAGTTTCTCAGTACATGTGTATTAGAAAGTTAAGAATTAGTTGCAGAACAATGCACACGTTAAAGTTAGAAGAAAAATTTCCCACTTTTCCAAATTTTTTAATCAAATAAATAAAAGAGCAAAAGAGAGTAGTTTTATAAAAAGGAAAAAAAGTTATAAACTTATTTACCTTTTTCTTTTCTTCCTCTCTTTATTTTATAATTTCACTTCCTTCAATAACATTATGCCTTTTTTCTCCCCTTTCTCACTCTATAGTACCCTACACCCCTTACCTAGTCAACATTAAGTGCGTCTTGATTGTATTATTAAAAAAAAAAATGTTAAGAGCACTCTTTAAAGATATTAAATATAAAAAATATTTTTTACAAAAGTTAATAATTTTAAATTCTAATATATTAAATACATATATTTCTAAAAAGATTTAGCATTTTAAACAATTAAAGAGTGTCTAAGACACTGATTAACATTTTTCTTAGAAAATTTTACTTTTAAATGAATTAATTTAAAATAATTGATTCTCACTCAAATTAATTCGAATGTTTGAGTTTTAAAAATGTATTTATTTCAATATTTTTAATTTGAATTCTTTTAGTTGTTAATATTTTTCTTTTATTTTTAATTAAATAATTTATTAGTAGACAGTCGAATTAATCTTTTGAATTAGTATATCTTAAATGAAATATTAAATTTTTAAAAATAAAATTAAAGATAAAGTGATTTATATTAAAATAAATATTTGAAAAAATAAATTTCAGTATAAAATCAAATTTAACTCAAAATCTATAGACATAAATTTTAAGTACAGTCAATTTTTAGAAAGGATAATAAATTGCAACTAAACATGTAAAAATAAATTTTCAACATTCCAAAATCAATTATTAAGAAAAAAACTTTCTCTCTCTCTCTTACTAATCTTTTGTCCTTTCTTTCTTCAAGTGTCATTTTCTCACATATGCCTCACACAAACCATTCATTTCACAGTCATTGTATTCTCTCTCATTCTCTTTGTTTTTTTCTTCACTTTTCTAAATCTCAAAATCTATGTGCTCTACAACTAGAACTACTCAATAAAATTTATTCTACTTCCCAAATAACTACTCTATTTAACCACCATTATTTTCCATAAAAATTGTTATCTAGTTTACCTATATATATATATAGTTTGTAAAATCAGAAGAAAATATTAAGCTAGAAGAAGTTATAGAGCTCAAAATCCAGAAGAAAAAGTGCAGTATAAGTATATATATTCATATAAATATATAAAGTTTTGTTTGGATGGAGCTATTTCCAGCACAACTAGATTTGTCATTGGAAATCAGTCTTCCAAACAACATACAAGCATCATCATCATCATCATCATCATCAAGATGGAGAAGAAATTCAGATGATAAAGAAGAAGAAATGGATTTGAGATTTTGGAAAAGAGCTTTGGAATCCAAATCAAACACCTTTGATCTTTCTATTACCAATCCAATGGCTTCTTCTTCTTCTACTACTACTACTTCAAACCACAACAATCTCATATCTCACCCTTTTCAACCGTTTCATCAAAACCAAAACAATCACCAAAGCCTAAGTGAAGAACTAGGGTTTCTAAAACCTATAAGAGGAATTCCACTTTATCAAAACCCTCCTCCTCATCCTTCTGTTGCATTATTTTCTCAACCATCCTTTGATGCTGCTTCTACTGCTAATTCTTCGATTTCAGCAACAAGTTTTCATTCTCAAAATTTCATGAGATCGAAGTTATTACCGCGGTTTCCTTCTAAACGTAGCATGAGAGCTCCAAGGATGCGTTGGACTTCCACTCTTCATAATCGCTTTGTTCATGCTGTTGAGCTTTTAGGTGGCCATGAAAGTAAGTGTTTTTTTAATAATCACGGTTTAACCTAGAGTTTCAGCTATTACAAATTCACAGTGATTATATAAACATGCATTTTGTTTTTATTTTTCAGGAGCTACACCAAAATCAGTTCTTGAGCTTATGGATGTAAAGGATCTAACCCTATCACATGTTAAATCTCATTTACAGGTATAATCTTCAACTCTTCATTGCAATAGATCACTAGACATTGTTTAGTTTACGGTTTTACAAACGGTTCACGACAGAATGGTATTGACATATGCCGACACCGATATAATTATTCACCGTTTTTACTTTAAAAAACAAATTATAATAAATTCATACTAAAACAACTGCATTCAGTGTTGCAAACACTGACCAAAATTGCAAAAATCTTTACGTGATGCTGACGGTTTTTTTGAAACCTTTTGGTTATAATTATAATTACAATCATCTGTGTTTTTATGTTGTTATTAGTGTTGTGAGGTTGAATAAGGTACGGTTCTGATAGCGTGTTTAATGGTACCTGTTATAGAATTAAAATAATTATAAAATATACAAAATAGTACATGGAGTTGTTGATTTATGGATGTGTTTCAAATTCCAATGGTTGATTAATTTAATTTTGTTACAGAGAGTCTTTCACATCCTTAGCAAAAAATTGCTTTTACATTATACACCTGTTGAGTCTGTTTCTGCAAGCTAGTAATAATAAACAGCTTTTTTGCATGGAAGAATGAACCACCCAAATTGAAAGAGAAAAATTGAAGTGACTCAGAAAAAGAGAGATAGTACACATAACACAGTATAGCAATTTCTAAAAAGGAGTAAGACAAAGTCTCAGAAATTCATAATGAGTCTTGGCCACGTTATATATTAGATATACTATTACTTTTATGTTGTGTTATGTTACTGCTTACACAAGAAAATGAGAAAGTACTATAAACACCATCATTTCTCAATGATCTCTTCTCTGTCATGTTTCAGCTTTAACCATAGTTAGTCACATTTTTCAATGCTTCCTTCCACATATTACCTCAATTCTCACTATGCATTAAGTGCTTTTTGGTGTTTATGACTAACTATAAATTTTTATTAGATGTACAGGACTGTTAAAATTACTGATAGAGCAGCATCACCAGGTTAGTGATTTATGTTCAATTTGTAATTAGTTAGAAAATTAAGCAAATTATTGCTAATCATAGTTTGTTGACTTCATGTTTAGGACAATTTGGTATATATGACAATGGTTCATCTGGAGATACTTCTGAGGATTTCATGTTTGACATAAACTCTTCAACAAGGTCTAATGATCTTCAGAGTAAGTTGCCTAGAGAAATTACTACTAATCAAGATAAAGAAAATCATGGCTTTTGGAGCATTTCTTCAAGGTAATAATGTTATAAAGTAGCTTTTAATATGCAGAGAAATTGACGCGTGTCTTATTCATATGAGGATATAAAAACATATAGGCACGAAAATTCATAAAAGGGTTAAATGATTCAAGTTTGCTTTGTTATGTCTTTGTGTGTTTTCTAAACACAAACACCCAAATTCCATGATATGATAGAGTAATAATATATTCTTTATTAGCTACTAGCTAGTGGGAGAAAAGCTAGTAAAAAACAAGATTATGATATATAAGTATATCTCTTTCCTTAGGATTTTGTGGGGGCTAATTCATAAGGTTATTATTAGATGGGGCACAAAGTTGAAAAACTTAGTCCTAAAGCTAATTTCTTGGTAGACCCTAGTTAGAAATCACGGTGCTAAATTGAATGTTATTGTGTCCTCTATTCTACTTAGTATGATAAGAAAAGAGCCTCTAAATATTAAAATCTTTTGACATCTTTTCCATCACGTATATTCTCTTAAAATCAAACGCTCCGATTAAATGGCAGATTTATTCAACAAGTGCATATGAGTTAAGTTTTATATTTCTGAAAAAATATGTGTTCATGTCTGTGTTGGACACCGACATGACATTGGCACTTATGATAAAATTCAATTTATTAATTTTTTCAAATTATAATATGTATCAACGTGTCAGTATATGCTGTCCGTGTCAGTCTCGTGCTTTCTAGTATATTATAGAGAGAGATGTACTATCACATGAGTGGCATAAAACTTTATTTGAATGAACAGAATAAGTAAAAGGGTCTATAAATAAGACAGTAAAAGATTGCTTTCTTTGGTCCGCATGAATGGTTTTCACTAATGGGAAATATTCTCTCCATGTGTTTGGTAGTAACAGGGAAGCTTGGTTGCATGGTAAGCCAGTAGATTACGTTGGAAACTTGCCTTCTCTTGAGGTTTGTGAACATTACTCAAGTGCACCTTTATTTTTCAAGTATTATCTTTAGACAATGATGTTTTTAATATATGGATGTCAAAAAAATTATAAGAGTTCACCATTGATTTTTTATAGCAAGGGCTATACTAGAAACACTGGTTTATTTGATTACTTTTTCATCCAATCATGCAAATTATACAGAGAGAAAAAGAAAATACTTTTCAAAAGCTTACTGCTTTGTCCTTCATTCACATATATTCAAATTGGTGGACCTACATATCTTTTTTACATTTGCTAATTACAAGGCTAAAGTACTAATTTTGATGGAAAAAGTATAAAGCTTTAATGAATGATGGCCTACTTGAAAAGATACAAGAAATCTAAACCTATAAACATTAGACTTAGAGACATTCAAATGAAGAAAGCTAGGTCAAGTCTCATGTAACCTCAAATTTATATTAGAGCCAAATTCGTTTTAGAAAGCATGCAAGATTATCCTTCGGGGTCCAAAATTTAACGTGTTTAAACTCTGTCTAAAATGACCTCATAAAATAATTATCATTGTTAAACCATGACAAGTTAGGGCTCATTTTGGTTAACCTACACAGAACTTTCGAAAACTTAATCGGACCTAATTAGAGGGAGGAAACATATAAAACTTTAGGATATATATTATGTGGCTTGCAGTTATAATCATTGGCTTTTATTTTGTTTTACAAAGGGAATCGATCCAAAGTGTCTAAGCAATGAAAGAAATTCATCAGATGGAAGCTCTTCCTCAAACATTTCAGGAACAAGTCACAAAAATCCAAATTTGGAATTCACATTAGGCAGGTCATTTTGATGTCTCTCTTATGAGCACAAATCATTTTGAAGTCTAAAAAACTGCAAGAGCTAGCTAGAGTGCTGGAATAAGAATCAGGTTCATGCAAAGAAAATCAGAAAAAAGAAAGATAAAAGAAAACAGAAGAGGAGAAAAAGAAAATTTAAAAAGTAAAAGGAGTTAAAGAAAGACAAAGGAGACAAAAAAGGCATAAAGCAACAAAGAAGAGGTGAGAAAGAAAAGCATGTCCTTCCAAAACAAAGTTCTTGTGAGATGATCCGAATCAAATATATATTTGAATTTCTTAATATATGAAATCTAGTTTTATTTGTATGTCTTGCATTCTGAGAGGTAAATTAATAAGCATAAGAGACAGTTTTGATATCTTATTTTAAGTGATTTCTTTGGTAATTGTAATGGAGTTAGAACCTCATGTTTATTAGTAATGTTTTTTTTAATCTTTATACGGCTATCATTATAAATAAAAATAACTAACTTTCTACTTATTAAGAAATTCTCATTGGCTCATTTCAAGGGCAAGGATTTGTGGGAGTGACTCTTGAGTGGGGGCATAAGGAAGTTAAAATTTGTGATATTGAATGTATATGCACCATGTGAAAAAAATTGTTTGATGGATTCTTGGTGTAAGTTTGGTGATTTCAATTCAACTAGAGGCCACAATGAGATAAAAGGATAGGTTTGTGTTAGGTATTGGTTTTCCTGTGAAAAAAGATTCATATATTTTAGCTGTTTCTTACTAATATTAAGTGGAGATGGTTACTAATATTAAGTGGAGATGGTTATTACAAGTTTAGAACATATATAGAAAAGAAATTAAAAAAATTAGTCACTAGCGAGAAAAGAAGTGAGAAAACTCATTCTCATTTTATACAAATAAATTTTAGAAAAATAACGATTTTAAATTTGTTAATGGTTGAATCAGACTAATTTTTGGACAAAAGGTTCATAAAACACAGTGCTATAATTTCATCATTCAGATTATCGAAACAAGGTAGGAGCCGAGAGATATTGCATTGGCATCGTACTAAGTTTTTTTTGGGAATTTTTTGTCTTCTCATCTTCAAATCGTAAGTTTTTCTACTTTGTTGCTTTAGTTAGTTGTTGGCATAATTTGTGCATTATTTTGATACTCTCTTGTAATTTTTTTTTATCATATTTGAATTATTTCTTTAACGTAGACGACTCGTTGCTTTTACTCTTATTTTGGAGGATTTTTCACGTTAAAGATTTGGTGTTCTTCATTCGCTTTCAATTGCTATATTTGTTGTCATATATTTATGTTGCTCCTAAAAAATTCTTGCAAGCTATAAATTTTATATCCGATGCGTGCAATTTTGTATTGTGTTTTTGTGTTAATTTTAATAAGACTGACATTAGAGCTCTTGGCTAGAGGCTAATTTGTCTAACTTGAATTGCACTAATCATCATTTATGGATGGACAAGATGAAAAAAATTATTTGTGAAGAAAATGCACTTATTTTTAAACACATTAGGGCTTTCTTGTAAAATATAGGGCTAATTACAAACACACCGACAAAAACAAGTTTTTAAACTTATTTTTATCAAGAAAATATTTTCAAACAATGCCATTAATTCGTGCCAAATGAGTTGGAAGGTGTCAAAAATTCTGAGCAAATTTTTGTCTTCAACAATCGATTGAAACCTTAAACCAATCGACTGGGTCATTTCAAAAATATGAAATAAGCGATTAGGACAACATCTTAATGATCGACAATGATTATATATCCTTTCTTGCCTTTTTTAAACTTGCTAGTCGATTATTTTTAGGCCTACCAATCGATTGGAGCTTGATGCCAATCGACTGCCTTGTCATTTATGGCCTTAAAACTTTTTTTTTTGTGTCAACCTCTAGCCTATAAATAGAGGCCCCTTCCCACATATTTTCACATCCAGAAACATGAGATCTCATTCCTCATTTCTCTCTCTCTTAAATATTTCTCTTTACTTTCTCTCACTAAAAATTTAGTCGTGGCTATTTCAAGAAAGTCGTTTTGCAAGTAAGATAATTATAATTCTAGAAGGTTTAAATTGTAAATTCTCTAAGGGAGTTTGTTTTTTACCTTGGCAGAACAATTTATCCATTTAGGGATTGGTTTGTTTTTGGTTCAAAGCTAAACCCGTAAAGAGCTTAGTTTTGGGGATTTAGTTACTAAGTCGCTGGTTTAGTTCAAAGGTTCAGCCCGTGTAAAAGACTTCATTAGATTCAAGATCAGTCAGTATTAAAATTTCATAGGTTCCTGGTTAGTCTGTTATACAACCAAGGTTTGACTCAAGCTCATCCCAGTGTTAAAAGTTTGGTTTGGTTCGAGATCATCCTGAAATAAAATTTCATGGGTTCGTGAGCTCAAGCCGGTGTTAAAAGCTCTCTAAAATTCAATATTTGCTTGTGTAAAATCTCATTGTGAAGCTTGAAAACTAATCGTTCCAAGTTTCTTGTGTAAAGAAGAATAATCGCTTCTCTCATTGTTTGTTGTTTGGTTGGGAGTTAGCCACAAACTTCATTTTTCTTGTATAAGGGGGTTCGAGAGTTCAACCTATTAAAAACTGTTACTTTTATTGGATACTCTCTAGATCAAATTTTTGAGACATGATTAAGTCGTTTCTGACTAAACTTATATAATTCCCGGTGTCTTCTCTTCTCCCTTAAACATTTAATTTCCACACTTTATTTTCTAAGTTTTATTTTCCGCTGCTTATTTTCAAAAAACTTTTCTAAAAATGTTTTTAAACTTTGAATTTCAAACTCAATCTTTTCTAAAACACACAATTTACTTCCCTCTTGTATGTGAAGTCACATGTCCAACAAGGGGTATGAGAGCCTAACTTGTGTTAAGGGTTAATCGTCTAAGAGGAAGATGACTTCTAACAAGAGATCTTTTCTAAACACACCTCTACCTTTTAATAGTATGAAGTTTGAAATGAGGAAAGCTAGGTTTAGAAATTTTCTTCAAAGCACTAGTTATGAATTGTGGGAAACATTAATCAATGGTCTGTTTATCCTTATTCATCAAGTAAATGATGAAGTGGTAGATACAATCGAATCCCTTTGGACCAAAGAAGAATGGAGAAAATTTGAAATAAATTTCAAAACAAAGAGTTTTAAGTAATGTCTCTATATGACACTAAAATCTTTGATGTTCACCATTGTAAAACCGCCAAGCAAATTTGGGATACTCTTGAAATGATATATGGAATTTCTCCTAGTACAAAGTAAGAGGTAATGAAAACACGAGACAGAGATGATGAAGATGTTACTCTTAAATGTTTTTCAAAATTTAGAAATATTGAAAGTTATATTGGAACGTTTATCACTAACCAATCTCTAAGAGTTAAGAATTAGAAATTTAATTCAATCCTTAAATCGAAAGATGGAAGCCTTTATGAATTTCAGGAAAAATCGAAGAAGAATGAAATCATAGAGAATTGAATGAGCTAATTCAATTACTTAAAGATGAATATATAAGCATAAAAAAATGAAGAATAATTAACTTCATCAAAATCCTATCATACAACCCCAATGGTCTCCTTTGAAAGAACATATCCAGTAGTTGAACGATCTTCAGATGATTCAAAGTCAAATGAAGGAACCTCATGTGTAAGAAACTGTGAAGAAGAAATATCTTCAAGTAGAATATTTGAAAGAAGAAAATGAGGAGAAACATATGTTGGAAAAAAATTAGTTTGTGCCTGTGATCGGTGGGAATGTGAACTGACTATTTTGGAATGCTGGTTCGCGTTTGCGTTTGTTTTTGCAAAATGTCGCGGTAAGCAAGAGTCGCCACCGTCTATTTTATCCAACAAGGAAAGGACAAAAGCACAGAAAAATTCCTTTTTGAGATATTTCTCGGGTTCGGGAGGTAGATTATAGAAAGGGAAGGTGTTAGCACCCTTTCTATCCGTGGTTATCCACGGGCTCTTAGGTACTTGCTCACTATGTTTTCAAAAGTTTGCTTTTCTTTGTGATTGTGGGTTTTGAAAAGAGTTTTGTTTTTGAAGAGAGTGTAAGTGCGAAAAGTTTTGTTTTGTTTTAAAAGGAGCAAGTACTTAAGAACCTCTACCTACTCAAAAAGGAATTAAAATGTGCAAATGTCCTTTAGACAGTGCTATCCCACTATTGAGGAGTAGGTAGCACCGTCGTTGGAGTTTTTCGGGTCAATTCGATTTAAGGGACGTGTGGTCACTAAAGCAATGTTAGGACGCCTTAGCGGTAACCCTAATGTCTTAGATCATTTTTATCTGAGGCAACCGTTTCGAGGCAACTTTGATCTTTAGACAGGAAGGCAACCTCTAAAACTTCCTATACTCAATGACCACGTTCGAGGCAACTAAGTGAGGTGTACCCTAAGAGTGGCATGTGCGAGTGTATTTTATTGCATGCATTTAGTCTTTGATTAGGGTGGCCTATTTGTTGGTTTTATCTTACCCTATACACCTAATTACTAGCATTTGTACAAAGCAATAAAAATGCAATAAATAAATATCCTACACTATTACAACCATATTGAAATGCACGAAAAATGTAAAGGCCAAAACAAAATAAAAAAAAATAAGGAAAATGAGCTTTTCGACCCAGGCAGCAACACCCTTCGATTTGCATTATGTTGGCCTCCTTCGATTGGGGCCAGCACCAGTGAGGTTCTGTCCTTCGATTGGGCTTTGGCACCAGTCAGGTCATGTACTTCGATTGGAGGCTGGCACCAGCATGGGAGTGCCTTTCGTCTGAGCCTGGACTTAGTGCAAGTGTGCCTCTGGCTGGGCCTTTCTGCCTTGTTGCCTTCTTCGATTGGGCCAGTGAAATCAGTGTGAGCGTGTCTCTGGCTGGGCCTGGAACTTAGTATGGAAACCAAAGGCTTCGTTTTATACTCCTGTCTCCTGTTTCTTTCGTTTCAACTTTTTGAACAGCAACATGGCATAAGGCCATGCTAATATTGCCTTACAATCAGTTAACACTTAATGCATATTTAAGTAAACAAGCAGCAAAACGAAAGGGGTTAGCTCTGAAAACATATTAAGTAGGTGGAAACGAAAAGAACCAAAGTGTTATGTACATGTTATGCTAGAAATGAAGGGGTCAAGGTTAAGAATGACTTACCTTGCTTGAGGCTGGAACGTGTGTTGTGCCTTTAAGTGGTTTTCTTGAATGCTTCTGGATTCGGAGGGAGGAACTAGGGGTTATGTCTTTGATATTGGATTCAAAAGAGAAGAACAAGGGTGAGGTTCTTCCTACTGGATTTGAAGGGTAACAAGGTATAGGGATGTTTCAGATTCTAAGGGGATAAGTGTTTGGATTCTGGATATGTGTTTGGATTCTGGATATGCATTGGGATTCTGGATATGTGTTTGGATTCTGGATATGCATTTGGATTCTGGATATGTGTTTGGATTCTGGATATGTGTTTGATGAGTGTTTAAGTGTTTGAGAGCTTTATGGTGTTAGAGAATTTTTGAAGATTCGTTCTTCTGGCCAAAAGGTCCTCCTTAAACATGTGTTGGAGCCTCTTATTTATAGGAAAAGTTGGCTGAAGCTTTTGGAGGGAAAACAAAATAATTTGAACAATTTGAATAAACTGCTCTTTGCAGCCTCCGAGGGACAGTGCTTTATGCTATTTCGGTGCAAGAATAGGGCAGTGTTTCAGGACTGCTATGCAGCAGTTTTGGCCAGTGTACCATGTCTGAACTTGGCAGCAAGCATCTTTGAATATTTTATCCTTTCATTTTGACCCTCCTTCGACCAGATTCTTCTTCCAACACATTGTTTGACTTTCCTCCAACAAGTGTCCTTCGAACGAATCATCTTGGTGCATCGTTTGAAGGGGCCAAATGTGTGCTTCGAATGGACTAGTAAGGCGTACCCTTCGACAGGGACTCATATGTATGCCCCTCAAGTCCACCACTATATGTCTTTTGAAGGGGCCATCAACCATGTGCTGAAATTTGTCAAGGATGGAAATGCAGCATACTAAAGAGAAATGTTGTCCAGTCGAAGCTAGTACAAACATAGTCAATGTCTTGTCGAAGCCTGCATGGAGGAGGTCTAAACTTTGTGACTCCAAGCAAACACACCAAAGGTCAATGCTCAAATAAAGACTTGCATGAAGGGAGCCACATGCCCAAACGAAAGAGGCATGCAGGAGGCAAAATGTCCAGATTCGAAAGAGGCATACATGAGGCAAAATATCCAGATTCGAAAGAGGCATACATGAGGCAAAATGTCCAGATTCGAAAGAGGCATACATGAGGCAAAAATGTCCAGATTCGAAAGAGGCATACATGAGGCAAAATGTCCAGATTCGAAAGAGGCATACATGAGGCAAAATGTCCAGATTCGAAAGAGGCATACATGAGGCAAAATGTCCAGATTCGAAAGAGGCAAATAGGGAGCAAGAGGTGCAAATCGAAGGATGTTAAAAGAGAGCCTTTTGCCTTGGAAATGAAATAGATTACAAGAGGCTCTTTTCCTTGTGAATCCAAACCAAACTGTGTCAGAGGCCCATGCCCAGTCGAAGGATGCAAGCCAAGCTTGTGTCGAAAGAGGTCAAAAGGCCAATCGAAGGATGCAAGCCAAGCTTGTGTCAAAAGAGGCCAAAAGGCCAATCGAAGGATGCAAGCCAAGCTTGTGTCGAAAGAGGTCAAAAGGCCAATCGAAGGATGCAAGCCAAGCTTGTGTCGAAAGAGGCCAAAAGGCCAATCGAAGGATGCAAGCCAAGCTTGTATCGAAAGAGGCCAAAAGGCCAATCGAAAGAGCTGAAACGAAGAACACTTGTAGTTCTCCAATTTTTGTCAAAAATAATATTTTTATCTGTTTTCTCCCTTTTTGACAGTTTCCTTTTAATTTTGGTACTGGAAAATTCCAAAGTACTTGTTCTAGCTTGAACTTTGAGAATCCTTGTGAGAAAGGCCTTGAAGAATGAGAGGGCAAATTTTAGGGGTACAACAGTGCCATATCCCTTAAGTTTTGATGATAAGAAAGTATTTAAAGAACAATTGGGTATTACTTACACTTGTTTGAGTGTGCATGAACTTAGATTAAAATTCAGATATAAAGCCAATTTTGATACTACATTGAACATCCAAAGAGAAGCCTTAAGATGCAGATACTGAAGATCAGACTTTGAAGAATCAACTTCTGAAGGAGATCAACTTCTGATGAAAGTCAACCTCTGAAGGATCAAAACCTAAATACTCAGACTCTAAACTTGGTCAATGATAAGAACCTGAAGATCCTAGATTCTGAATGAAGTCAACTTTTAAAGAATCATTTTCTCAAGACTCAAAACCTGAAGCAAGTCAAAGCTCAAGGATCAAGAAACTCGGATAGGTCACTATCAATATTCTGAAGACATTTTATATTCTTCTGATCACGTGAAGATTTAGCAAGAATGTGCAGAAGGCAAAAGGAAAGCACCTGATTTGTAGGAGGAACCAGGATAATTGTGTTTGTTTCTTTTTCTCTCTTCTTTACCTTAAACCTTTATTTTGCTGCTATCGTCGGACTCTGACTCCGACTTTAACCTTGTGTTCAGTATTTGGTAAGAGATTTTTAAGAAAATAAGAAGAAATAATTAAACAATTCAACCCCTTTCTTGTGTTTTTCTCACCTTCAGTTGACATCAGATCGCAGTCAGTACATCAACACTTAATAAAAGGGGGGAAAATGATATCAAAATTTTCTTTTTGTCTCTTTAATTTTTTTTATATTTCTGACAAAGGGGGCGAAAGTGATATGATTTTGATATGTCTATTCTCAGAATCTTGTTCCTAAACATGATATAATGTTTTTTCCATTAATGTTATTTGACTCAGGAAATTTGAGAAAGTTCACTGAATTTTTCCTAATAGGAAAACTCTGGGACTCTGAAGGAGATTCATACACTAGTGATCCATGAGTCATGGGTTGTAAAACTTCTGCATGAAGAGAAATCAACCAGACTTTGATACAAGGCTCAGATAACATCAACCAGACTTTGGTGATGATGTGACAAAGTCCAACAAGACTCTGTGCACCATAATGTTCTGAAAGTATAGCTAGAATCTAAGATGAAGATTTCTGCAACACTATTCAGACTCTGATGGTAAACCAGGTCAGATACCTCATCAAACTCTGATAGCGAGCTAGAATGTGAGATCAATATTTCTACATCGCTAGTCAGACTTTTGATAGTTCTCCAATCAGGGAAGTATTCCTTCGTTCTGATTGATTCGTGTTATTTTCTCAAAACTTCTTTAAGTCTTGAACTCATGGGGAGACCTTGAACAAGATTAAACAAGTTCTGGGATTATAGAACTCAGGGGGGCTATTTAGCTAACTCTGAATTATTTTTATGTGATTAAACCAGTATGAAGTGTCTATCAAAATACACGGTTTTGTCATCACCAAGAAGGGGGAATTTGCAAGAAAAGGATTTGGTTTTGCATCTAGCCTTGAGTTTTGATGATAACATTATATGGGTGATTAGATAACAATTTAGTATCTTAATGGTTTGTTTAGTGTATAGCTTTTGCTAACATATTCTGACTCTGAAGAAGTGATGTGTGACGTCATCAGACTCTGGATTGAACACACTAAAGGATACAAGTGCGTGTGTCATTGCTTAGAATGGTTATTAAAACAACAATTTTGATGAATGCTAGTTTTATTTCTTCTAATTGTGACTCTGTAGTAGAGCTTCTAATATGTTCTCAAGCTCTGAAGATTCCAAGTTCTCTTTCCAAGGTTCTGAAGACTCTAAAGATAAAGTTTTGTTGAACGAGTTCTGAAGACTCTGAAGACCAAGGTTATGAAGATTCTAAAGACAAGGTTCTTTTGAACGAGTTCTGAAAATTCTAAAGACAAGGCTCTGAAGACCAATGTGCCGAAGATTCTGAAGACAAGATTCAGTTGAACAAGTTCTGAAGACTCTAAAGACCAAAGTTCTAAAGATTGACTTTGATCCTTCTATGCATACTTCAATCATCATACATCCAGAAGCCTCTGAAGAATAGAATAGAATATCAAAAGGGTTCACGTGAGTTATAGTATAAGGTACAACATCATCTCGCCTCCACTACTATGCTATTGTGGCACAAGGATTGTACTGTTGGTGTTATGTTGTTTATCACTCATACTGACTGTTGCAGAAGGCAGTTGAAATTTTGGTATTCTTATTCTACCCTCCAACGGATTTCTTTTCAGCTATAAAAGGAAGAACTTTGAATAAACTCACACTGATTCAAACTACTGAAACGCTTCCAAAATAACTCTAATTTTTGTAAAGCAAGAAGTTGTTTCTCATTTACTTGCTAGCAAGGAACTGTTGTCTGTTAATTTGCTTAACACTATTGTGTTATTATTTGTTCTTAAATCTTGTGTAATTTGATTTTGAGAAGAAATCTTGGAAACACAAAAAACATGTATTCAACTATAGGTTGATTGTTTCTCCAGTGACTAAGTGTTAGTATGTACGCTCAATAAGTCATTGACAATTTGTCTTTGAGGTTTTAGTTCCTTGAGAGACAAGGGATTTAGTATGGATTCTCAAGAAGACATTGACTGCTGGTGTTGTATCCCGAAATTTTCCCTCCCATTTTTTAAGACAGTTAATTCAAGACACTTCCTCATGCTGATAAAGGTATCAAGTACTCAAGGGTTGACCAGTCAAATCTCTTCCTAAGCAATGGGTCCATAATTAAGGCTTTGTGTTTCTCAAGGAAGATTAGGTTTCGACGGTATCAAGTGGTTTCCATGATTCTCCATAGGTCTTCAACAATGTTTATGTCAAGTTTCAAGTCTTGCATCACAAGTTTGCTCAGTCAATAGCTAAGATGATTGAAAATCAACTGTATTGAGTAAAAAGTCAACTATGATCAACCTACAGTCAAACTTCAGGGTTTTTGGTCAACATAAACATTTTAAAGTGATATTCATCATTTGATCAAGATTTGATCATGATTCCTCAAGGAAATCCCTTAAACCATCAAGAGTCAAAAGTTGCGGTTTCCTTAGGAGAAGTCAACTGAACTTTTACCAAGCACAACTCACACATGCTTCGTCAACTTTTCACCAACCAAAACCCGTTTTGAAGGAAATTCCATTCTATACAACTTTGTAATTGTATGCTCAAGTCCAAAAAGTGCTTCATTTGAGAGATATGAGCCAATACATTATAGGTCATTACAAAAGTCAACAAAATGACTCTTTTTGTCAAGGCAACTTACATCAAGATAAATCTCTAAATTCAAAAATGATAAAAAGAGAAATTGAAGAAGACACCTTGATATTTTCAAAAAGTCTAAGATCACCTTTAAAAGATGAAAATTGAGAGAGTTATGACCATTGCAAATTGGGAAATTTTGGTAAAATGCATGAAATGCAAAGTGAGCAAACTTGAAATTCTAGACTAATGGGCCTAACTTTTGATGTTCAAACATGTTCCCAATGTGTTAGAGGACCTCTAAATCCATGCACACATTTTTGTGATTTTTATTTCTTTTATTTGATTTTTTATTCATTTAAATGCAAGTAAATCAAATAAAATATAAAATCATTGGGCCAGGGCGCATGGGCTTTTGATTTCAATCACATGGAGGCCCAAGACAACTCATGACAACCATGAAAAACCGTGTGAGCTTAAAATGGCAAGAAATATCTCAAGATGGAAGTTTGTAAACATGTTTGATTCTTGTCTAAACTTGGCCATGATTGCATGAGATTCTTCCCATATTTGTTGATCTTTCCCTTCCTCTATAAAAGCATAACAAGACCAGATGCAATGGACACAAATTGCTTGCCTAAAAAATTTCAAAAACTTCCAAATTTTTGCAAGAAACCCTAAAGCTCCAAAACACTCGTTACAAACCTCCTCACTGCGAAATCTCCCTTCATTTCACTTCCAGGAATACTGAAGGGCAAGGCTTAATTGGTTACCATGATCCTAATGGCTTGAATCAGCATACATGCACCATAGTGTTTTTCATTCTTTTTTATTTTTCGAACTCTTATTTTCATTATGATTTAGCATACACTAATGTTATTAACAGGTTTCTGAGTTATTTTTGAACAATTTTGGAAGGGTATTGTGATCCCATGCAATTAGAGTTGTGAGATATCATAGCTTGCTCCGACCAGTTTCATTTGATTTGAAACTCATGATACAAGGACCTATAACCAAAACTAAGTCCATAATCAGATTCAGGAGGGTCGAATTAGGGGTACTAGGATGTTTTTGATCACTAATGCATTGATTTTTTAGGTTCTGTACATTGCAAGCTACCGGAGAAGACGACCGGAGCTAGGGCTTCGGCGCCTCTCCGACCATTAAAATCATGCTTCATATTTATTCTTATTATTTAATTTACGTTAGCGGATGTAAGGCCGCCCCAACAGTAGAAGCGTGTATTGCTAAGGTGTTAGTGTACTAGGGTACAAGTTCGATCCATGCCCCTGGTATTATATTTTTCATGTTGTTTCTTGATTGTAGATCCAATACAAGCCAGACTAGCGTGTGCATCATACATCCTCTCATCACTCCCCTTTGGATCTCAACAGATCCAGATCTAATGGACCCAGAGCAAGTCCTCACGATGCACCTCGTGGAGGTGCCCCCACTGGATCCAATGCTGAAGTTCAATGGGCCTAGTGATCCATACTTTTCACCCCCCCCCCCCGAATTCCTTCTGCAGGCCCATCATTTTTTTTAAATTTTTGTTTCAATTTATTTTTTTGTTTATTTAACATAATTAACTTTTTTTCTAGATTAATTAAAATCAAATTAACTTGACTTTTTTTATTAAATTAATTAAATTAACTTTTTAAAACTAAATTAATTGAAATAATTAACCTAGTTTCTTTAGAGTTTTTATCATTAAATTTTTCTTCTTCAAATAATCAATTTCTTTTTTAAAAAACTAAAATAAATTAGGTTAGGTTAGTCATCAAATTTTCTTTATCAAAACGATCACAAAAAGAAAATATTTCTCCGCCTCTCTTTATTTTTACAATCTTCGCGCTTTACTTATTTTCGCATTAGTTTTCGCAATTATGTATCTGCTAAAGGTTGTAATAGTTAATTAGTCTTTTTATCGCTTTCTTTCTTTCCCTTTATTTTGTGGTTTGTACCCCCTCCCCAAAGCATTGTAATAGTGTAGGATATTTCGTTTCTGTTTTTACCGCTCTTACGTATTACTGTATAGTAATTAGGGCGTGTATGGCAAGAATTAAAACGAAATGCTAGACAACCTTAAATACAGGATAAATAATCTGAATGGAATACACTATTCACACATGCACCTCTAGGGTGACTCTACTTGTTGCCTTCGGAAAACAGTCATGTCCTTCGAACATAGGGATGCTTGTTGTACCCCAAAATTTTCCCTCTCATTTATCAAGACTTTTCTCACAAGACTTCTTTGACTCAAGACAAGATTAGGGTTTGGTCAGCTAAATACATCTCATCTTGCACTAATAACCTAAAATTAGGGTTTGAGTTTGCACAAGGATTTTTGGACCATCAATGCTTCATGTGACTTTCATACATCATTTTGGACCCCTAAGATTGCTCATGATAAGTTTCAAGCCTTGAACCACATTTTTGATTAGTCAATTGGACAGTTGACCTAAAAATCAGTTGTATTGGGGAAAAAGCCAACCATGGCCAATTCATAGTCAAACTTCATGATTTTTGATCACATCAACATTTTAGACTCATATGTACCATTTGATCAAGTTTGGATTACAACTCCTCAAGAAATTTGATCAAATCATCAAAAGGGCAAAATGGTCAAAATTAGGGTTTTGACTGAGGAAGGGAAATTTCTGATTTTTAACCTAGCAAATTACCAATTGAGTTCAAGCATGATTTCAAGGATTCAATGGCATCATCTTGACTTAAATACATGGCTCAAAACATTTAAAATTCATTAGATTGACAGATGAAATTTGCAGTCAACTGTATACTGAAAAGTCAAACTTTGACTTTTTGGTCAAAATCAAGTACCAAGAATCATAATTCATCAAGATATGTCAAAATGTGAAACTTGTTCACCAAGAAAACCAAATTTGAAAATTAGGGTTTGAATTTGAAAATTTTCATAACTTAGAAATTTTCTAAGTATAAAAATTTTCTTATTTTTTCTCAACTTTACACCACTTTTTCACCATGATGCATATTGATTCAAAGAAAGTTCCCAACATGAAAGTTGTAGACCTCCATGAAATATACAACTTTTCTTCATAAACTTTTCCCTAAAGATGCTTGGATCTCAAGTTATAAATTTGTGAATACATGGTCATGAACTTCTTAACTTAGTGAAATTTTGCCCTAATTTAGGCAGGTTTTGGACCAAACTTCATGGAAATTTTTCACCTAGTTCCAAGAGGTATCTCAAAATGCATTTCAAAGATGGATTATAGAGAACATTTCAAGCTTTCTAAAATGTCTAAGAACTCTCCAAGATCATTTTTGAGTAGGGATAATCGAAGAGAAGAAGTTGGCATTTTCTCACTTTTTGTCCAAGCCATTTCATGAAGAACCAAGTTGCAAACCAATCCTATGCTGGCTACTTCATGTTGTGCAGGTCCTAAACTTGTTCCAAACTCATTAATTAAATGCTTACTCAATTGACAAAGCCTCTATCCATGCTTTTGAATCTTTATCCAACTTGTAATTCCATTTATGGCAAAAAGGTTCCATTGCCATTTTGAAAAAGAACCACTTTTGCAAACTTTATAATTTTGAGCTTTGAACCTGTCCCCTTGATGCATACAAACCACACAGGTCTCAAGCAAGTTGTAAAAACTCATACCAACCCCAAGCAAGCAGGTACAAGCATGTGAAGCTTTGGTCTTGTCACTTTGCTTCAAGTACAAGAAAGTTGGCAAAAAGGCTAGGGCTTGCACATCTGATAAGGAGCTAACACAAAACTGTTTCAATACTAATGTACAAACCATATGCAACAAATAACACGCTAAGCCAAGACCTGAAACACTCAGAGCAAGCAAAACACCAAAAACCTGCTCAAACATACAGTTTCTGCACAAATACATCCAGCTTCCATTTGGCTCGTGCGTTTTGTGTTTAGATCATTCCAACACCTTACATACTTGATATAAAACCCATCCAAACCATCATTCCTGTTCTGTAATATCTTTTCCACCATCTGCCATTGTTGACTTTGAAGCTTGCAATTGGACTTGGTCAGGGAGTTCTAGCCACTTTCAGAGCAAGGCAAGGGTTGGAATAGATTCAGGGAAGCTCAAGCAAGCATCAGGCCTCCATTAAAGTCACTACATTTCCATACACGATTCCGGATGAAGGAGGTAAATTTTCAAACTTTATCTCCTTGTACAGGCAACCTTAGGCCACGATCTGTGAATAAAAAGTGTAGTTCTCATCATAACGAAGCTATACATATCATTATCTTGCATTGATTTTACTTGTGCTAAGAGAATTTGGAAGTTGAAATCTCTGAAAATATTAGGTTAAAATTTGGGGCTTTTAAAATTCTCTTTGATCTTTGATAGTTAGATTACATAACTTATATGGTTGGATTCGTGAGTTCAAATGCTACATTTTTCATGTTACAAGTTTTTGTTTTTATGGAAGCATGAGGAAGTTACAGGGGATCCGGCCAAGGCTTGAGGAAGAAGATGAAACAGGGCAAGGACGCGTTTTGTAATATATTATTTTTGTTTCAGTAAAAGACAATGGATGTACAGCCACCCCAGTGGTAAAGCAGCGCGCTGGTGAGACCCATGTCCTGTGTTCGAACCTGCGCGCTACTTTTGCATTTTGGTATTTTTTTCCTTTTCAGTTTTTTGACATTTTTTACAGGTTTGGGCTTTTGCTATGGGCCAGTGTTTTGCTCATCATCACCATTAATCTGCTATCTTACCCCCTGCCAACTTATTTCATATTATATTTTTTATTTATTGTTTTACTTCCATATTTTATATTTTTAATTATTTTCTTTAATGATTAAAAATCCTAAAAAATAATTTAATCATATTACATATTTATTTTATTTCTTTTATTATTTTCTCACATAAAAACATAGTTTATTTTAATAGGATATAATTTATTTTTCTTAATAAATTTGTAAATATAATTAAATATACTTAGTATTTTTATTTTGCATTTCATATTTATAAATCCCTATTTTTTTGCATACATACAAAATTTTATATTTTATTATAATATTATTTATTATTTTTACACAAGAAAATACAAAAAATAATCACATACAAAACTTTATATTTTATTAAAATATTATTTATTATTTTTACACAAGAAAATACACAAAATAATCATATAAAAAACTTTATTTTCTTTTAAATAAAAATTAGGGTTAAACCCCTTTCAAAAAATTAAATCTTTTTCCTTATATTTTTAGGGTTAGATTAAATATTCTTTTATATGAAAATAAGACATCAAAAAATCTCTTTACATGTACATTACATTGGATTACATTTTAAATATTGTTTTGTATTTATCTTAAATTCGTACAAATTCGATTTGGTTGTAATAATGTATTTAGCTTTATATTCTTGCAAAATCCCCATTCAAACTTGTATTCCCCCCTCCCATAAAATTGTTGTAATAGCTTAGTATATTTACATTACGCAATTTATCGCTTTATATGCCATGATTAGTAATTAGGTTTTGTATGACAAGAACAAAACAAAGCAAAATAGAACACCCTAAATACAAGACAAAATCAAAGCATGAAAATGATACACTTTGCACACAAGAACCCTTAGGGTTTCTCACACTTGGTTGCCTAAAACAAAAATGGCCATGTTACACATGCGAAGTATCTTGGCAAAACAAAACAAATTTAAGATCATAGTCCCTCGATGACGCTATTCAAACGTTGCCTTACAAAATGATCTTGGTCCCTCAAAAATGCTAAGATACTTTGCAAACATTGCTAATAATGGTTATACGATGACCCATACCCGTCCCGTTTACATCCAAAGATAGGGTTGCTTACCAAATGAATGGTAAGACAACAATGTCAAAGGAATAGAAAATGCATAAGAAATACATTTGAGTAGGTAGATAGCTTCTAGTTATTTTCTCCATTTCAAACAAAATTCTTGCTATTTTCAAAATAAACACAAACATTTCAAAAACATTTTCAAAAGACAAACATCTTTGTATACATTCTCACGAACGAGAATCATTACAAAGATTGCCTAAACAAATGGCCTCTTTTACAAAATACTTTCAAAACCACACCAAACACCATTTCAAACAAACAAAAGCAAGTGATCTAAGCAAGTAACTAAGATCCCATGGAAAACCATGGATGAAAAGGGTACTAATACCTTCCCTTTTCATAATCTACCCCCCGAACTCAAGAAAACATCTCAAAGTTCTTTCCTGTGCTTTTTCACCTTTCCTTTTGGATAAAAGAAAAGTCGGTGACGACTCTTGCTAACTGCAACATTTGCGATAAAACGCGAAACCTCAAGTCAGTTCTCCCACCGTATCACAGAACTAACGACTCTGCTGGGGATTTTTATAAAAGTGGGGTTACCTTAGAGTTTAGATCACATTTATTTGCTTACATTGTTTGACTTGTTTGCTTTATATTATGGTTCTTTGTTTGGGTTTGAAATCCTCTACCCGGATTTGGGAAACATTATAGGTAAATAACAATATATTATGGAAACTGTGTGGGGTATACCAACATGGTCTAAGCAATAACTATGTTAGTGCGACATATTTGTGGGTACCGGTAGCCTTTGAGTCAATCAAAGAGAATACGTGGCCACTGAGTGATGTCATGAAGCACTAATGAACTTCTAGAACCCTTTACTTGACCAACTTGGCCTTTAGGATGTAGTGAGATGACCGACTTTGGTGCAGTCCAAAGTTGGTAGATACTCGATACTACACTCATTGAGGGTTGATTTCTTGGGATATTTCGGTCGCCATTAAAGAGGCTTGAGCTGAAACAATGACCAGGGAAACAATCCAGTGATATTGAGTTCCTTAGAACCCGGTTACTATTGATAGGACATGTTGAGCCAACTAAACTTCAAGAGGGTACTTACCTATAAAACCATGTGCAAGCCTAAACTAAGAACTTGTTTGTTTTGCTTGTATATACATACTTGTGCATAACATCATGGACATCATGAACATCATATGCATTCACTAACCATTTCAAGGATTTTGGAGATTCATCTTTGTTCTTGTTTTGTAGGATATGGATTCACTTCGCAGGAAAACTATCCAAATCAACCTTGTAAGAATTCCTCCACAACTCAAGGAGCTAGCTTCAAGGATCCCTGAGAACTCTCCATTCACCGAGAGGCATGGTCGTCTACTCAACTTGGTCACATCCAACACAGAGGAGGATATGATGAATGTTCTCTTCCAGTTCTTTGACCCTTTGCATTATTGCTTCACATTTCCTGACTATCAACTTGTGCCCACTTTGGAAGAATTCTATCAACTTTTGAGGATTCCTATTCTTAATCAAATACCTTTCAACGGTACGGAAAGAGATCCAAATCCAGAAGAGATTGCTCAAGCTCTGCACTTGCACTCATCTGATGTCACAACTCATTGGGAAACTAGAATTGGTGTCAAAGGCTTCTTAGCAAAGTTTATGTTTGAGAAGGCTCAAAGCTGTTGGAATTCCTTAGACTTGCAAGTGTTTGAGGAGATTGTAGCTCTTCTCATCTATGGGATGGTCTTGTTCCCTAATCCTGACCAACTCATAGATGTGAGCGCTGTCAAAATCTTCATGTCTTGCAACCCGGTGCCTACATTGCTTGGGGATATCTTACACTTTTTTCACACTCGTACAATGAGGAAAAGAGGTGTTCTTATGTGTTGCACTCCTCTCCTGGAGAGATGGTTTATTTCTCATCTTCCCTAATCAGTCTTAAAGAATGAGCAAGGTTTAAGATGGTCACAAAGGTTAATGACGCTTAAACATTCAGATATTCATTGGTGCTCTCGATCCAAAGAGAATGTTATCATTGTTGACCGTTGTGGAGAATTCCCTAATGTCCCTTTACTTGGCATTAGGGGAGGCATCACCTACAACCCGTGTTTATCTCTAAGACAATTTGGTTATGCCCGAAGGGATGGCCTACATGATATGCTAATTCAAGGCTTGGTATTCGACTACGACAACGACGATCAAGGACTTCGCCAGAGATTCATCCGAGCTTGGAGGATGCTAAACAAGGTGGATAGCAAGACTTTGGGACACAAGAATTCCATCCCTCTTGAGCCTTACCTCAAGTGGGTACGAACCCGCGCTCAAAGTCTTATGATGCCTTATCCTTCCATTCTCCCGGTGATCATTAAGCCTGTTAAGGAGGGAGAAGTTCCATACATTATCCTACATCCTGACATGCCCACATCACTCGAGGATCTACAAAGGGATTGGATACAGCTCAAAGGAGAGTGTGATACTTTCGAAGCCCAATTCTACGCAAGCGAGAAGAAGGTTTTGGAACTCACTCAGCTACTTCATGAGGAGCAGACTCTAAATACCTACATTGCACCAAAGAGGATGCGCAATGTCTTTTTATCTTAGATTTTTGTATTATTTTTCCCAAGGGGCATTGATGTACTCAAATTCTATCTTATTAATATAAAGTGTGTTTCTTTTTGTTTAAAACAAATTTGAATTTATAAATCCTTGAAAGCATTGCATGTATACATATCATTCATCCTAAACATAAACAGGTCTTTGCAACAAGTTTCCTCATCTCTCTACTGTTTATTTTAGTAAGATGGATCTCGAACAGACGGTCAAAGACCTTCAAGCTCAAAACACATAATTTCAACAGTTACTCATGACCTTAGCCAAGGGGCAAGAGGAGCTGAAGACTCTGCTAGCAAAAGAGAAAGAGAAAAAGAAGAAAGAGAAGAAACCAACTGGTGTGGTAATCATGGGCAGAAGGTTCCAAGGACAAGCTAGAAGAACTTTGGATTTTCCAACAGCATCTGATGAAGGGAAAAGAAGAGGAAAAGAAACGGCAGTTCTGTCAGACTCTGAAGAAGAGGAGGAAGAGGAAGACTACTCTGAAGAATAGTACCCTCCGGCTGATGATAAATACATGCACCTGGAAGAGCGTTTAACCGCTATGGAAATACAGAGGGTACCGGGTCTAGATTTTGAAGAATTGGGGTTAGTATCAGGAATTGTGATCCCACCAAAGTTTAAAGTGCCATTATTTGCAAAATATGATGGAGTGTCGTGTCCTAAAATGCACCTCCGATCATATGTCAGAAAGATTCAGCCGCACTCTGCCGACAAAGACTTATGGGTCTATTTCTTCCAAGATAGTTTATCCGGAACGCAACTTGATTGGTTTTACCAATTAGAAAAGGCCGATGTCCACAATTGGGAGGACCTTTCCGCAGCTTTCTATAAACAATACCAGTACAATACCGATTTGGCGCCTACCCGTACTCAACTTTAGAGTTTGGCTATGGTTTCAAATGAGGGCTTCAAAGATTACGCATAAAAGTGGAGAGATCTAGCCGGAAGAGTACAACCCCCTCTGTCTGAAAGGGAGTTGGTGGACATGTTCTTGGGAACTCTATCGGGCCCTTTCTTCAATCATCTGATTAGGAGTTCCTCTGTAGGGTTTACTGAATTGATATTAACCGGCGAGAGGGTGGAAGCTGGTATAAGAAGTGGGAAGATTCAGAAAGATTTATCTGCCTCTATAACAGTGAAAAAACCCTTCACGGGGAAGAAGGAAGTATATGTTGTTTATTCACAAAGGAATCAAGGAAGAACTGAACACCAACCAGTGGTGGGGGCCGTTATGATCCCAAAGCCCGCATCCGACCAGCCAAGAAATAACCAGCCAAGGGTGGAAAGGCCAGTCCGGTAATTCACCAGGATTAATATGACTCTAGCCCAGGTTCTACCACATCTTCTGAAATTTAATCTGGCAACTTTAAAAGAGGCCCCAAAGAATCTCAATACTGCGTCCCCTCATTATCACCCAAATGCCAGATGCGCATACCATTCTGAAAGTCCGGGGCACGATACTAACAATTGTTGGGCTCTGAAGAACAAAATTCAAGACCTTATAGATGCAAAGGAAGTTGAGTTTGATGCACCTGAGAAACCGAATGTCATTTCTGCTTCGACGCCTAGGCATGGTCACAATGCCAATGCTGTCGAGGAAGATTTATTTGTTGCCACAGTGGATGAACTGTTGACTCCGCTCCCGATCATTAAAATGAACTTGTTGAAAGCTGATGTATTCCCAGGTTGTAAGGAAGACTGCCATCATTTCCTATCCTCACCCGCCGATTGCCCTCTGCTGAAGACAGGTATCCAACGCCTGATTGATAACCAAGAAATTATGTTTGAGAATGCTCCCGTCTTACCCGTTCCTGTTAAAGACATTTCAATCATAATCATCTCCGCCAATCCTTCCAGGGTCCCTAAAAGACCCGTTAGGATTACACCTGCTCCAAAAACTACTCCACTTAAGATTACAATGCCCGGGCCAGTCCTGTATGAGTCAGATAAGACAGTACCATGGAATCATGGTGGAGAAATCTACTACCATGGTATCAAACAAGATGAACTGACTGCCGAAGAAGAGAGCTCCGAAGAAGAAAACTCCGACATTAGTAATATTGCCGGAACTATCAAGATTACTCGTAGTGGTAGAATCTTCTCTCCAGAGATTGCCCCTCCAAAGGCCGTTTTTGGACCCGTGGCCGTTCCAAAGATTACCTCTACACCAGTGATTATACCTGCAAGCGTACCTACCGACATAGACGACGCAATCCCTGTCCCTACCAATACTTCTACTGCTGAGAATAGAGGAAAAATCATTCAAGAGGAGCCTGTACGGACGAAGGCTCAATCACTAGCTATCCCTGAAACATCCAAGAAGGAAATGGAAGAGATCCTGAGGATAATAAAGAAGAGTGACTATGATATGGTTGAACAGTTGGGGCAAACCCCCTCCAAGATCTCCATGCTAGCATTGCTGCTGCGCTCTGAGGCACATGCGAAAACTCTGGTAAAATTTCTGACGACAACTCATGTGCCACAAGAGACGTCTGCTGACCAATTCCAAGATTGTGTGGCCAATTTGACAGTTGATAACGGCCTGGGCTTCTCTGATGCTGATTTGACACCCAAAGGGAGAAAGCACAACGAGGCATTGCATGTCTTTGTAGAGTGTAGAGGAACAACTCTGGCCCATGTCTTGGTAGACACAGGTTCGTCTTTGAACGTATTACCGAAGAAAGCTCTTGACAGATTGGATTGTGAAGGGCTGACGTTGAAATCCAGTAACATAATTGTGAGAGCATTTGATGGCTCGAAGAGGATGGTCCACGGGGAGGTGGACATCCCGATAAAGGTGGGAACTTAGACTTTCAGTTCAACCTTCTATGTGATGGACATTCATCCCTCTTATTCATGTCTGTTAGGACGGCCTTGGATCCATAATGTCGGTGATGTCACCTCCACATTGCACCAGATGCTGAAGTACCCGGTCCAAGGAAAGATCATAATTTTCCACGGGGAGGAGGAGTACATGATTAGTCATCTGAATTCTTTCCGATATGTGGATTTGGATGGTGAGTTCATTGAAACTTCTTTTCAACATTTCAATGAGGTCTCTCAAGAAGTAGTGGCAACCAAGGCAGTATCCTTGATTCCCAAGATCACAAGACCTCCACTTAGGATGTCATCTCTAAAGGACACAAAGGCAGTAATAGAGGAGGGTGGATGCACCATCTGGGGGAAACTTCCAGACATTCTGTATAAATCAGACAAGTTTGGCTTGGGGTTTACTTCAACTGCTCAGAAGGTTGTGCGTCGTGCCCGTGCCGGAGGACCACCTTTGAAGATTAGCAGCCAAGGGATCAACGCAGTAGAAGACAATGAAGAGGATGGAACCTTGAAAGATTGGATATTTCCTACTGTCAACAGAGGACTTCGCAACTGGAAAGCCAGAGACTTTGTCCCAATAACTTTCATCTCTCAGTAATTTATCTTTTACATTTCTGTTGGACTTGTAATATTCACGAACAATTCACACTTTAAAAACCTTGTGTCTTACCCGAGGAATAATGGTCCATTTGTAAGGGTTTTTATTTCATCTTCATATGACATTCAATGAATCATGGACGCTTTTTCACATATAAATATTTTGTGCTCATTGTCTTTCTTTTACATTTTATTGTTTAAAGATGGTTATACCCTTACACACACCCACACTCACAAATGCAGGTACCCTTTCATTCCGGATCCCATGGGTAACAATACTGCTATGGCCTTTAGTGACTCTGAAGATCCAATCTATCAAGCCGAATACGAAGGTGAGGAAGATTGTGAAGTGCCAGGGGAATTGGCCAGACTACTATAACAAGAGGAAAGATCTATTCAGCCTCATGAGGAGCTGTTGGAAACAATCAACTTGGGTACCGAGGAAGATAAAAAGGAAATCAAAGTGGGTGCAAATCTAGAGCCGAGTGTCAAGGAGCGTCTAATTCAGCTATTGCATGATTATGTTGAGATCTTTGCCTGGTCATACGAAGACATGCCAGGACTTGATACAGACACCGTGGTACATCGTCTGCCCACAAGAGAAGACTGTCCACCAGTGAAACAAAAAGTCCACCGCATGAGACCTGACATGTCAGAGAAGTTCAAAGAGGAAGTCATGAAACAGTTCAATGCTGGATTTCTGGATGTCACTTCCTATCCTCAATGGGTTGCCAACATTGTTCCCGTGCCTAAAAAGAATGGTAAAGTACGAATGTGTGTGGATTATAGAGATTTAAACAGGGCCATCCCTAAAGATGATTTTCCACTTCCCCACATCGACATCCTGGTTGATAATACGGCCCAGCACAAAGTGTTTTCCTTCATGGACGAATTCTCAGGCTATAACCAAATCAAAATGGCACCTGAGGACATGGAGAAAACTACGTTTGTCACATAGTGGGACACGTTCTGCTACAAAGTGATGCCATTCGGGATGAAGAATGCTGGGGAAACCTATCAACGCGCCATGGTAGCTTTGTTTCATGATATGATACATCATGAGATAGAGGTCTATGTGGATGATATGATAGCCCGATCACAAACTGAAGAGGAGCACCTTGATCACTTGCAAAAGTTGTTTGTAAGATTGAAGGAGTACAAACTAAGGTTGAACCCGAACAAGTGCACATTCGGAGTCTGGTTCGATAAACTCTTAGATTTCATTGTCAGCAACAAAGGCATCGAGGTTGATCCTGCCAAGGTTAAAGCGATACAAGAAATGCCTGCTCCTCGTACTGAGAAGGAAGTCAGAGGATTCTTGGGACACCTGAACTATATTGCTAGATTCATTTCTCACCTAACATCTACTTGTGAACCAATCTTCAAACTGTTGAAGAAAGATCAAGTAGTTAGATGGTGTTGTACCCCAAAATTTTCCCTCTCATATTTCTCTAGACATTGCAAGAATAAATCTCCAAAATGGCTCAAGATTGCTCAAGAGTTGGATAGTCAAGTCATCTCCTAAGGCAATTAACCTTAAATTAGGGTTTTGTGTTGCATCAAGGTCCTTGAATCCAAATGACCTCAAGTTCTACCCAATGTCCTAATATGTTCTCAAGATCATCCATGTCAAATTTCAAGCCTTGCAGAGGAAGTTTGCTCAGTCAATTGCCCAAAGGGTCCAAAAATCGATTATGCTAGGGCAAAAGTCAACTGTGACCTACAAATAGTCAAACTTCAAGATTTTTTGTCAACATTCTCATTTTGAAGGATATTTCATCATTTGATCAAGGGTTTATCATTATTCATCAAGGATTGTTCAAAATTCATCAAGACTCAAAAGTTGCTAAATTAGGGTTTTGTAGGAAAAGTCAACTCAACTTTGAACAAGCATAACTTTCTCATACTTCATGATAAATGACCCATCCAAAGCTCATTTTGAAGAGGATGCAATTTCCTACAATCCATATTCATACCCCAATATCAATAAATGCACTCACAAAAAGTTACAAATTTGGACATTATAGGTCATTTTTGAAAGTCAACAAAAACACCTTTTTTTCGAAAGCTTATAACTTGAGTATGGAACATAAAAATGAGATGAGACCAAAAGGGTTGGTTAGAGGACATCTTAAGCTTTCTAAAAAGTCCAAGAACACTTCCAAAACTTCAAAATTGAAGAAGTTATGCATTGTTGAAGTTGGGCATTTTTGCAAAATTGCCAAAAGTCAACTATCCCCAAAACATCAAATTTTGTCAAATGGGCCCATTCTTTTCCACTTGATTTGGTCTTGTAACATTCCACACGTGTCCTAGCTTCAGCCTTGTGTCCATTTATTAATTTTTCTACTTTATTTGATTTTTTATTGAATTAATTCATTTTAAATCAATTTAAATCAAATAAAATCCAAATATTGATTAACTAGGATCTTTTTTATTGTTATAGGTCTTAATTATCATGATGGTTAGCATCAAATTCGTATCATACCATATCATGAACAAAAAGATGGAATTTGGACAAATTTGGAAAGACATCAATGGAGGATCAAATCAAATCCTAAAACATCAATGCACAAAGATTCAAGACCTATTATTTGACCTAATCCAATGCTGCATACATATAGAAGCAAAAGGCACGATAATTGAAGGTTGGAAGCTGCAAAATCACAAGAAGCAAACTTGAGAAAATTGCAAAAAAGCTTGAAACTGAAATCACTCCTAGAGGCAGTTTTAAGACCAAATCTCAACGCTATTCCATTGTTGGAACATCCTTGAGGAAAAACCAATCCCTAACAAGCTCTCATACTCTCTCCATCGCACTGTAAGCTTCTCGTTTTACCGCCCTGTAGTCAGAATCGTATCCTCACATTCTGGCATTTTCTTGACAAAACATTGGCATATTCATGATCCTCGAGTAATTTCTAAACTTTCTGCATTATTTAATTGTGCTTATATGACCTGTAGTGCCATACCCGAATCTAGGGTTCTTGGTATTTGTTTTTGGGCGTTTTATTTGCAGGAAAAATTGAGGCCATTAATGGATATAGACATGATCAGTGGAAGAAGACGAGCACCACCATGTGTTTGAAATTGATTTTCGTGGCCTAGAATGGCTTTTAGGTTTGACCTAGGGATTCAGCTGCGGATATGAATCCGCAGGAAATGTTACAGGGATGAACGAGGAAGACGATGACGCGTCTTCCCCTGGTTGGTTGGTTTAAAACTTCGCGCGTGTTTTTTTGTATTGCTGGCATATTATTGTTTTTTTCATATATAATATTCTTTGTCTATTACACTAACAATTAAAAGGCGTTGGTTGAGTGGCAAGGGCGTGTGCTTGGTGAGTAATAGGACTTGGGTTCGAATCCCAGGTCCCCATATTATTTGTTGCATTTTTCAGCCAAGTAATTCCATGCAATATCAAAGGCGTAGCATACCATGGTCCCTCATTCAGATGCTTGCCAGATGGCCCCAAGCCAGATCTGGTGGTCCAAAGGTGATGTCCATCATATGCTCTAGTCAACGTGCACACGTGGAGGCAGGAAAAGTCAGCCAGGCCAAGTCAATTGGGCCATGGAAATTGCCAATCTCACCCTCAAATCAGGCCCAAAACCCCCTTGAGTATTTCTTTCTTTTTTTCATTTTATTTATTTATTTGTTTGATTAATTATTTTTATTTAACCAATTAAACTTTTTCCTCATAAAATCAAAAAAACACAAAAAATATATTTTATTTATTAAAATTAAATTCAACACTTTATTTTTGTAAATAAATATTAATTTAATTAATTTAGTCTAATTAGGAATTAACTTTAATATCTTTTGCAATAATTAAAATTAATGTAGATAATTAGGTTTTTTATTAACTTTGATTAATTTATTTTATTTCTTTAAATATCAAAAAAACCAAAAATATTTTTATTAATTAACTTATTTAATAATTAACTTAGATCTAATTTCTTTTTAATTCCAAAAATAACCAAAAAAATTCTTTCTTTAATAATTAAAGGGTCAAAACCCTAAAAAACTCGCATCCGATTTAATTTTCTCGCACACGATCCATTTTTATTCAATATTGTATCTGTTTCCCGGAATGTAATAGTTTAATAGGACTTTAATTATTTTATCGCTTTATTTACTTTTTCGCATTTTAATTTCAAGGGTTGCTTTTGGCGATGTAAATACCCGACGCCTTGTAATAGTTAGTTTTAATTTCCGCAATTTAATTTCCGCAACTTATAAACTGTTAGATATTTGATAATAGGGAATGCATGACAAGATCAAATGTTTGAACCTAAAATCAACATAGATAACCATTGACATGTACAAAGATAAAATTAACCGAAACAACACACTCGCACATGCGCACTCTTAGGGTACACCTCGCTTGGTTGCCTTTGAATGTGGTCATTGAGTATAGGAAATTTTAGAGGTCGCCCTCTTGTCCAAAGATCATAGTTGCCTCGAAACGGTTGCCTCGGAAAAATGATCTAAGACATTAGGGTTACCACTAAGGCGTCCTAACATTGCTTTAGTGACCACACGTCCCTTAATCGAATTGACCTTTAAAACTCCAACGACGATGCTACCTACTCATCAATAGTAGGATAGCATTGTCTAAAGGACATTAGCACAAATTGATTCCTATTTCGAGTAGGTTGATGGTTCTTAAGTACTTGCTCCTTCAAAACAAAAACTTTTCGCACTTACACCTTTCAAAACAAAAACTTATTTCAAACCCACAAACACAAAGAAAAGCAAATTTTGAAAACACTTTGAGCAAGTACCTAAGAGCCCGTGGATAACCCCGGATAAAAAGGGTGCTAACACCTTCCCTTTCTATAATCTACCCCCCGGACCCGAGAAACATCTCGAAAAAGGAATTTTTCTGTGCTTTTTTCCTTTCCTTGTTGGATAAAATAAAAGACGGTGGCGACTCTTGCTTACCACGACATTTTTTGAAAACAAACGCAAAACGCGAACCAGCATTCCAAAATAGTCAGTTCTCTCCCACCGTATCACAGAACTGGCGACTCTGCTGGGGAGATCTTATAAGTGGGGTGTACCTTAGGATTAGATCATTGTGTTTTCAATTGTTTGCTCTGTATGTTTTATATTTGTGGGCTTGTATCGGAGTTACTATAGGTCCTAACCCAGATTTGGGGATACCCTTTAGGTAAGTAGCAATAAACTGTGAGGGAACTATACGGCGTAGACCGATACGGTTGAAGCAGTAGCTACATTAGTGTGGCACTTTAGATTGTACCGATATCCCTTGTGTTGGAACGAGGAGAATATGGGTCATCTAAGGGGTCATTAAGCACCAACTGTTCTTAGAACCTTTAAATTGACCAACTTGGCCATAGAACAGTAGCAGTATGCTACACTCATTGAGACTAAACTCTCGTGATGATTCCGGCCGTAAGAAAAGGTTGCTAAACTGGAATTATGATCGATTGAGGGTAGTCAGTGATATTGAGATCCTCTAGAACCCGATTACTATTTTTAGGACAGGTTTAAACCAACTGAACTGAAAGAGGGCAGTACCTAAGCTCCTTGCCAACCTGAAATCTAAGGGCTCTTTGTGTGACTTGTGTGCCTTTACCATGTTTGCTATTCGTGGATACCTGTGGTGTGCTTTATATCATGACATCATGACATCATAACATTGCATACATCTTGCATTGGACTAACCTATTTCAAAGACAGGAGGGATTCATCTTTGTTCTGTTTTGTATGTCATGATGCCTATGCGTAGGAATACCATCTGGATCAACTTTGTCCAGGTTCCCACTGTGCTTAAAGAATTGGTTGCAAAGATGCCTAATACTACCTCCTTCATCAGAAGACATGGGTATCTTCTCAGTTTGGTTACCTCCAAATTGGACGAGCAGATGATGAGTTTTTTGGTCCAATTCTATGATCCACTGTACCATTGCTTTACTTTCCAGGACTACCAGTTGGTTCCCACCTTAGAAGAGTTCTCTGATCTGCTCGGTATCTCCATTCTGGAGCAGACCCCGTTTACTGGTTGGGAGAAGATCCTTAGGCCCGAAGAGATTGCTGCAACCCTTCATATGACAAAGGATGAGGTAATGTCTAATTGGGAGACTGGAAGTGGAGCAAAGGGCTTTCTGACTAAGTTTTTGGTTGGTAAGGCTAATTATTTCTAGGATAGCCTGGACTTCAAGGCATTCGAAGATATTCTGGCTCTTCTGATATATGGCTTGGTATTGTTTCCGAACTCTGACTCTTTTGTTGATGTGAATGCGGTGAAAATATTCATCTCTCGTAATCCTGTGCCTACTCTCCTTGGTGACATCCTTCATCAGCTTTATGCCCGTTGTTGTACCCCAAAATTTGCCCTCCCATATTCTTCAAGATTTGCAAAGAGCATGCTTCAAAATTTCCTCAAGGGTGGCACAGTTCAAGGGCCTCCTAACAGTCAAAAACTAGGGTTTTGATTCTGACTAAGAAATTGAAGTTTCCAAGGGTCCAATCAAGTCCCACATGCCTACAAACATGGTCAAGCATCCTCATACCAAGTTTCAAGACTTACAGCTCAAAATTGCACAGTCAAAAACCCTAATTGCTCTACAGTCAACTGTAGGGGCAAAATGGTCATTTGACAGTCAAAAGTTCAAATTTTTGGTAAACATATCATTTTGAAGCCACAAACATCATTTGATCAAATGCTTGATCATGATTCTCAAAGCTTGGCTCAAAAAGTCTCAAGATGCAAAAGTTTCCATATTTGGACAGTTGAAAAAGTCAACTGTAACTTGACCAAGGCATAACTTCCACATGGTTCATCAGAAAAATTCCATCCAAAGCTCATTTTGAAGAGAAAGACATTTCCTGCAACTCTTCTTCACACTTCAAGTCCAAGAAATGCTCTCACAAAAAGTTATCAATTTCAACATTATAGGTCATTTTCAAAAGTCAACAAAAAGGGACTTTAAGTCAAAGGCCATAACCTGAGATTGGTAAATCAAAATGACATGGGACCAAAGGCATTGGTTAGAGGACTTCAATACCTTTCCAAAATGTCCAAGAACATGAGCAAAGCTTAAAAATTGAGCAAGATATGCCTTGTGGAAGTTGGGAAATTTTTGGATATTTTGAAAAGTCAACTTTGCTTCAAAGGTCCTAAAATTGCTAATGGGCCACATTTTCTTCCAAGAATCATCATCCAAAGCATGTGCACGACCATTTGGCCCAAAGGGAAGTTTTTCATCATTTTTATTTATTTATTTGAATTTTTAATGGCTAATAATTCATTTAATTAAAATAAATATGTGGAAAATATCAAAGCAAGTCAATCAAATCTTTTTATGCATGGGATAACTTCAGATTTTCGTGCATTATTAGATTTGGAAAGAATCATGGTAATTGGACATGATTGGAACCAAAATAGCATGAAAAAGATTGAAAAATTATGGCATGAAAATCCAATATTCTCTACATCAATTCATTGATTCTTTGGACCAAAAACCTTACCCTAATCACTCACACATATATACTCATGCAAACCCTAGTGTCCATAACCTCTGGGCTGCGCCAGAATTGAAGAAAGACTTTTGCATTTTTTGTGAAAAACTCAAGAACTGAAATCACGATTGCAAGGCTTTTCAGGATCAAATAACCACTCCATTAGCTTGCCAAGGTTACCAGGAGACTATTCCAATCAAGAACATTGTCCCATACTCAAGGAATTGGTATATCAGAGTCAAACTTTTCACAAAAATATCCATAATCGTATCATGAATTTTATGCATTTTTCACGTGTTTTCTTTATTGATTTACACTAATTGATTGATTCTGAAGCTAACCCTATAGTTTGATTGAGTTTTTATGCATTGTACGTGATTTCACCATTAAAGCCAGCTAGGGTTCTTCAAACTTGAAATTGGGCGTTTCTGAATACTGTAAAATTAGAACACCTTAATACCATGGTTGAAATCAGGGAGCTTGGACGATTTGAAAACACCCCTCGCGCCTAATTTATGTGGCCATATGGCCTAGTCGCTATTTTGGAAAAGTGCATATTTTGGGGGGGGGGGGGGTTCAGAACCCCCGCTAACTCTTTTATGTTTCAGGCAAAAACACAAACGAGGAAGAAGAAGATGAGGTGTAAGGCGTTGGTTGGTTCATTTGAATTTCGCGCGGAAAAGGGCACTAACGTTTGTTTTATTTTATAATGTTTATTGGTTATATAATATACAAAGGAACACAGCAGCGCGGTTGGCAGGCATGTGCATTGGTAATCTCTAGGACCTGGGTTCGATCCCCAGGTCCCCCTTTCCATTCCATGTTATTTTTCTAATAATGATCCTATGCAGTTCAAGCTTCAGTGTCCACCATGCAACTCACAATCCAGGCATGCCACGCATCTCATAATCCCAATCAAAAGGTGGAGATTTGAAGAACATGATGTGCCTCAGTCAATGCACCCACACGCTCTCAAAAAAGTCAAACAAAGACCATAAGCATTGGGCCCAAATTGCTGGGATAAAACCTCCACTTGGGGTCAGCACCCCCTAGGGTTTGTGTTCACTTTCTTTTTCTATTATTTTTTATTATTTGTTTAATTTAATTAATTTCCATTTTAATCTTTAAATTAATTTAGTTTCATAAAATATAAAATAACAAAAAAAAAGACAAAAACTAATATATTTTATTTTAATATTTTTATAAATAAATCTCACTAACTAATTAGGTAATTTAGGTTTAAATCTTAATATTTTTTCTAATAAACTTAAAATTTGTAGAATTAGATCTTAATTACTTTTATTCTTTTTTTTTCTTTTTCACCATAATTAATTATTAAATATTATTTTTTGTAATTAAATTATCATGTAAATAGTTAAATTAATTTTAGGTTTAACTTTAACATGTTTTTCTTAATAAATCAAAATTGTAGAATTAGGGTTAATTAATTAATTTCTTAATTTCGTTTAAATCTCATAAAAAACCCTAAATACCAAAAACCCTCAAAATAATTTCTTTTTTACTTTATTTTAATTAATTTGTTAATATAATCCAATTTAATTAAAAAGGGTCCAACGCCCTCGCTTTCAATTTCAATTCAATTCGCGCATTTTATTTCGTATAATATTGATGTAATTCTCCCAAAGTCGTGTAAATATTTATCTTTCGCACTTTACTTTATTTCCTTTATTTTATGTCAAATCGGGTCCTGGATTAAATTTGGCGATGTGGACCCGCGCCTTTGTAATAGTTTAGAACTTTTAATTTCCGCATCTTTTTAACTGTTAATAAATGCATGCAAGAATGAATGACAAAATAAAAATAACGCGTAGATCACCCATAACATGACAAGACAAAAATAAATGAACATGACACGCAAATCACACACCACCCCTAGGGTACGCCTCACTGTTGCCTTGCCTTCGAAAGGTGATCGTCGAGTAGAGGATATCTTAGTAAGTCCTCATGATCCGGGAACCTGGCATGAGGGTAGCTTCTAAGGTGTCTTCCCATTGCTCTGGTGATCACCATGCCCCGAACCTCGAATTGACCCGAACACCTCCTACGGTGGTGCTACCTACCTCTCAATGGTGGGATGGCACTACTTTAAAGGACATTTACACAGACGAATTCCTTAGGGTAGGTAGACGACTCTAGATACTTGCTCTAAATTTCAAAACCAATCAAAAAATACTTTTCACACCGACACCTTTTCAAAAAGCTTTCAAAAGCAACTTTTCAAACACTCTTGAGGACCGATACAAGAGTCGAACTAAAATTTTCAAAGAAACTTTTTAAAACTCACAATTGAAAAGCAAACAAACCATTTTGAAAACACAAATGAGCAAGTATCTAAGAGCCCATGGATAACCATGGATAGAAAGAGTGCTAACACCTTCCCTTTCTATAACCTACCTCCCGAACCGAGAGCAATCTCTATAAGGAATTTTTCTGTGCTTTTGTCCTTTCCATTTGGAGAAAATAAAAGACGGTGGCGACTCTTGCTTACCGCGACATTTCACGAACCAGCGTTAAACAGTCAGTTCCAGATCCACCGATCACAGAACTGGCGACTCTGCTGGGGAAACTCTTATAAAGTGAGGTGTACCTTAGGACTAAGATCACTTGTGTTTTCAATTGCTTTGAATTGCTTGCTTTATTATTGTGGGTACTGTCTTGGGAGTTCTATAGATCCTAACCCGTATCTGGGGATACCTTCTTAGAAAGTAGCAACAAGGCTGTGAGGGAACGGTGCGGGGTATACCGACATGGTTGAAGCAGTCTGCTACGTTGATGTGGCACTTTGGTGTGTACCGGTAACCCTTGAGTTCAGTCAAGGAGAGTACGGGGCCTCCGCGTGGTGTCATGAAGCATCAACAGACCTTAGGAACCTTAATTGAACTATCTTGGCCTCTTTAGGGTAGTGAGATAACTGACTTTGGTGCAGTCCGAGGTTGGTTGATACTCGATACTACACTCAATTGAGGGTTGCTTTCCTGGAATATTTCGGTCGCCAGTTTAGTGGCTAAATCGAAACGATGAACAATGAAAGCAATCCCGTGATATTGGGACCCTTAGAACCCGGTTACTTCTAATAGGACAGGTTGAACCCACCAACTTCAAGAGGGTAATACCTAGACCTCATGCTGGCCTAAACTCTAAGGGCTTCTTTTGTGTGACTTGTGTGCCTTCCAACTTGACTATTTGCATGCTTGTTGTCTGACACTTGAGTTTCCTGCAGGTTTTGTTTATAGTCCTTAATTTGGACTCATAACAGGGTTTATTGAGTTTTCTTGCAGGTTTTGTTTATAGTCCTTAATTGGGACTCATAACAGGGTTTACTGAGTTTCTTGCAGGTTTTGTTTATAGTCCTTAATTGGGACTCATAACAGGGTTTACCTACGTTACCCCATGCATAGCATAACATCATACCATTGCATACATCCCGCATAAGGACTAATCCATTTCAAGGATCTCAAGGGTCTGTGGTGCAGGTCATGATGAATCAAACTGTCCAGCAAGGGGCAAAGGGGATTTATTTCCTCCAGCCAAAACATGATAACTTGAGTCAGGGGCTATGACCCACTTGATATGGTGAGCTTTGACTCTTGAAGAAGGTTCCCCTAACCAAGGTTGTTTGGAAACCAAAACCAGACATGATGACTAAAGTCAGGGGCTATGACCCACTGGATATGGTGAGCCTTTGACCCTTGAAGAAGAATTCTCAACAACATGGGTGTCCTTCAATCAAGCTATAAATTCCAATGCTAACAATTTTCTTGTTTACCCGGCGAGGTCCTTGAAAACATTACATGCATGTCATACACATCATTGCATAACAGGTATCCTTGTTGCAGGTCACTTAGCATCTCCGCTGTTTATTTCAGCAATGGCTCGCCAACAAGATAACCAGGACTTTCTTGCTCAAGAGACCCAGTTTGGGGAAATCCTCCTGAACCTATCCAAGGGGCAGGAGGAGTTGAGAGCACTTCTCATGGGGACTTTGGTCAGGAATAGTGCTGAGGACGAACGGCTGAAACACCTGCAAGCTGAGATGGATGCAATGAAAACCCAGATACTGGGGCAGGTGATTGCCATTCAAAACTTAGCTCAAAGACAAGATGAGCTCGGGGTTCTCGTCAACCAACTGCTTCGGGGTAACCAACTGGGGCAAACATCTAAGGTTGAAGGGCCGGTCATCATTCAACCACCTTTGAGGCAAGAGGATAAGAGAGCTCCTCAAATGGATCCCGTGTCACAAATTCAGCATCAACCTCACCAGCTTTAGGCAGACAAGCCCAGGAGGCAATTCACCCAGCTCAACATGTCGCTGTTTCAAGCTTTACAACGCCTGTTGAGATTGAATCTGATCACATTAAGGGCTCATCCCCGGAACCCCAACACAGCATCTCCTACCTATCATCCCAATAAAAGGTGTGCCTACCACTCTGCCAGTCCAAGACATGATACAAATGAGTGTTGGGCTCTGAAGAACAAGATCCAGGACCTGATTGATGAAGGAGCATTGGAATTCACACAAGATGGTCAGGCTGAATTTTTCTACCATCCCTCCAAGGCTCACCATTTGAAGTGACAAGCCCTGAGACTAGAAAACTTTTGTTCATTCGAATGTTCAAGTTGTAATTTTCTTTTGTTCAAACATTTACTCATGTTAAACGTTGTTATTTCATTAATGCATCGCATATGTCTGTTTTGAAGCAATATATTCGTATTCACTATATGCAAAATATTTTCATATTTTTTCTGATGATCAACGCTCGATTAATAATTCTAAGCCTCTTGAGGGAGGATGACGAAAACGATACCGCAATCTTTACAGTATGCTTTTGAACAGACCCCGCTGATGAGGTACAGGCATTGTTTCAATTCCTAAATACTGGAGTTATAAGGAAGATAATCCCTCGTCAACCCCTCTGAGCCAAAGAAGTAGGAGTTTTTATTTTCGAAAATTAAAACCTTTTATCATAACCTGGGGCAGGGTAGTTCTCTCAGTTGATCCAAGTGCATAACGAAGGGCACCAAAGAGGTCCTTACAAAAAATAAAGACAGTGATGGTTCCAAATAATCAATAAGGATAGGTAGTCAATATACCTCAAAAATAAAAACCCAATAAGTCAAAACCTATGAAGGAGACTGACGAAAGCTGGGGCATCCCGCTGACTGTAATCACCAAAGAAACAGTTCAGGCAAAAAAATAGGGATAACAAAATAAAAAAAAAAGAAGAAAGAAAGAGGTCCTACAGACCCTCAACAAAAAAGGAGATGACTGCCTATTCAAAATAAGTTATCAACATTCGAATCATCACCGGAAAATCAGAGCAAAGACTCAAACAAGGTCTAACGTATGATCAACTGAGCTTAGGTTTGGAGAACATCACGAAGAGCGGGTGGGTACAAATAAATTTGAGCCTTTATCCTTTGTTTCTTAAACCGTGAACCAGGCCACGTTATAACCCTTAAAAGTCCTAGCTGAAGCATGGGTTAGTTCGAAAGCATACTGTCACGAAAGGTATCCTGACTCCTTAAGGCTTGCTATAAAATATTGAGTTGACATCACGTTTTACAAACATTCACTTGTTTTATGAAAAAGAATGCACTTTAAAAATCTTCAAGACAGACATAAGCTTTGCATTTTTGATATAACATTGTTTGCATATGACTTTTTGTTTGAACAGCAGGAAAATTCGTACGAAGAATACCTAGTGAGCAAAAGCACTTCCAATCAAGGGGCATGACATGACCATTGTCCATCATCTGGGGAAGTCCAATCAAGATTCATGGAATCTCTCAATGCCAAACAGCCTGGGGAAAATCTCTGCTTGAATCACTTGGAGCACTCCAGCAACGAATCTTGCCTGATCAAATACCTTCTGGTGGCGTGGCAAAACACTTCTAACAGGGGCAACTCCCTACATCCTGATAGCATGGATATAGTCAAAAAAATACTACGCAAAATCAAAGACCCGCTAGGTTGACGCACCTAGGCAAAAATAAGGGCTTCCCGGCGAACCAAAAGGGTTCGGGCAAAAATAAGGGATGAAATGAAAAATCTGTACACCCGGCAAGTCGAAAACCTGAAAAGGCGGCCTGAGCAAAAATGGGTATCCCGGTGGACTGAAAACCCGAAAGGGCGGTCCAGGCAAAAGTTAGGGATCAAAGCGTACAACTATGTCCCGTCGTCTTGTCACCCGCCTACCAGAAGAAGGTTGGTCCATCAACAACTATCAGCACCTCACAGGTCTTCCTCTCCCACCTCAGAAACAGGGGCAATGATGAGTTGTCCAAATGATCTAATTGCTCTATCCACAAGATGCAAGGTATGTTCAGTGGAAGAACATAACCAATATATCTTAATTCCCCAGAGAGTGAGCCAGCAAGTCAGTACACTCTCCTCAAGCAAAGTTACAATCAAACCTTAAGGAAGTTGGGTATCCTCCCGCAGATCTCAATATTCCTCAACAACATACATGTATTCTTAACAAGCATCCCCGGCAGTCTTGGCCTAAAGATTGTTCCCCGGCGGTATATCAAACATTCAATGGAGTCACTTCCCCGATACATCTCAAAACTCCCCCAGGAGAATCCAATCCAGTTTCCCCATGAAAGTTTGAACCATCTCCCCAAGCAGTAAGCTTATCCCCAGTAGATTCTGGAAGCTTACCCCCGCAAAGCACGAACGCGTCTCCCGACTTTATTCAAAGAGTTATTTCCCTACCAGGATATAACTGGGTTATCCTCAGCCAAAAGCCACGAGAAGATCGTCCTCGACGAAGTCTTCTTATCCCCAGCAAATTATTATCAACATTTCAGCAAAATATCTCTCTCCCCACAGAGTAGTGCTTCCCAGCAAGATCGTCAGAGTACTTTCCTCCCCGCAGAGTAATCCATTCGCCAAGTTTATTCCCCAACGGAGTTATCTTCTCCTACCGGTATTCTTGCAACTATCATCCCCAGCGGAAGCAAAAAAAAATCTATTCTTCAAACATCAGCCCAGGATATGACTTCCCGGCACCCGTCAAGGATTCACTTTCCTAGACATTCATAAACATCACATCTCCATACATTATAGCATGCATATACGCATCACATCTTACAAATCTCATTTATTTTGAGAACATCATTGATCCATATCATGCATTGCATATGACTGACCTTTACCTTTCAGGAAAGATCCAGTTAAGTTCTCAGCTATATTTCAAGACCTTGACCGGTTCAGTTAAATCGACCCTAAGATTTTACTGTTTCTTATCTCGTCAAAGGCCTTCTCTGGTTCAGTCAGATCGACCCTAAGATCTCCCTGTTTCTTATCCAGTTGAAGACATTTCAAGACCTAGACCGGTTCAGTTAAATCGACCCTAAGATTTTTCTGTTTCTTATCCAGTCAAAGGCCTTCTCTGGTTCAGTCAGATCGACCCTAAGATCTCCCTGTTTCTTATCCAGTTGAAGATTTCAAGACCTAGACCGGTTCAGTTAAATCGACCCTAAGATTTTTCTGTTTCTTATCCAGTCCAAGGCCTTCTCTAGTCCAGCTAAATCGACCCCTAACAGATTTTCCTGATAAAGACTCAGTAGAAGATATCCAAGATTCTCTCAATGATTACTGTTGAGGTTGAAGTCGCCCAAGATTCTCTCAATGATTACTGTTGAGGTTGAAGTCGCCCAAGATTCTCTCAATGATTACTGTTGAGGTTGAAGTCGCCCAAGATTCTCTCAATGATTACTGTTGAGGTTGAAGTCGCCCAAGATTCTCTCAGCGTTACTGTTGAGGTTGAAGTCGTCCAACATGCTCTCAATGATTACTGTTGAGGTTGAAGTCGCCCAAGATTCTCTCAATGATTACTGTTGAGGTTGAAGTCGCCCAAGATTCTCTCAGCGTTACTGTTGAGGTTGAAGTCGGCCAAGATTCTCTCAATGATTACTGTTGAGGTTGAAGTCGCCTATGGTTCTCTCCCCGTTACTGCGGAGGTAGTAATCGTCCCCAGATTCTCTCGGCGTTACTGTTGAGCTAGTAATCGGCCAAGGTTCTCTCACCGTTCCTGTTGAGGAAGTAGCCATTCCTGGTTCACTCATCACCTTTTGAAGCTCCAAATCCAGCTCCTGTAACCAGTCAGGACACATCTATACAAAGAATCTGAAGACCAGCTCCTGTAACAGGTCAGGTAATCATTTTCTTTTGCAGGTACGCAAGTTCTCGCTAAGGAATCTCTTATGCGATCGACATCCAGATGGCATCTATAAGCCCATCCACCATCCGTCACCTCGTAGCATGGCATCTATAAGCCCATCATCATATCCATCAATCTCCAAATGGCATCTATAAGCCCATTCCGCCATCACACTGCTACTATGTGAGCGCAAATTTCTGGGCACTCTAGTGTTCAATCATCTTCCACCTTCGGATTACGAAAGGCACGGCAGCCAATCTGCATCCTCAGGTCTAAGAAGATTGAACAGGGGCAACTGTTGTACCCCAAAATTTGCCCTCCCATATTCTTCAAGATTTGCAAAGAGCATGCTTCAAAATTTCCTCAAGGGTGGCACAGTTCAAGGGCCTCCTAACAGTCAAAAACTAGGGTTTTGATTCTGACTAAGAAATTGAAGTTTCCAAGGGTCCAATCAAGTCCCACATGCCTACAAACATGGTCAAGCATCCTCATACCAATTTTCAAGACTTACAGCTCAAAATTGCACAGTCAAAAACCCTAATTGCTCTACAGTCAACTATAGGGGCAAAATGGTCATTTGACAGTCAAAAGTTCAAATTTTTGGTCAACATCTCATTTTGAAGCCACAAACATCATTTGATCAAATGCTTGATCATGATTCTCAAAGCTTGGCTCAAAAAGTCTCAAGATGCAAAAGTTTCCATATTTAGACAGTTGAAAAAGTCAACTGTAACTTGACCAAGGCATAACTTCCACATGGTTCATCAGAAAAATTCCATCCAAAGCTCATTTCGAATAGAAAGACATTTCCTACAACTCTTCTTCACACTTCAAGTCCAAGAAATGCTCTCACAAAAAGTTATCAATTTCAACATTATAGGTCATTTTCAAAAGTCAACAAAAAGGGACTTTAAGTCAAAGGCCATAACCTGAGATTGGTAAATCAAAATGACATGGGACCAAAGGCATTGGTTAGAGGACTACAAGACCTTTCCAAAATGTCCAAGAACATGAGCAAAGCTTAAAAATTGAGCAAGATATGCCTTGTGGAAGTTGGGAAATTTTTGGATATTTTGAAAAGTCAACTTTGCTTCAAAGGTCCTAAACTTGCTAATGGGCCACATTTTCTTCCAAGAATCATCATCCAAAGCATGTGCACGACCATTTGGCCCAAAGGGAAGTTTTTCATCATTTTTATTTATTTATTTGAATTTTTAATGTCTAATAATTCATTTAATTAAAATAAATATGTGGAAAATATCAAAGCAAGTCAATCAAATCTTTTTATGCATGGGATAACTTCAGATTTTCGTGCATTATTAGATTTGGAAAGAATCATGGTAATTGGACATGATTGGAACCAAAATAGCATGAAAAAGATTGAAAAATTATGGCATGAAAATCCAATATTCTCTACATCAATTCATTGATTCTTTGGACCAAAAACCTTACCCTAATCACTCACACATATATACTCATGCAAACCCTAGTGTCCATAACCTCTGGGCTGCGCCAGAATTGAAGAAAGACTTTTGCATTTTTTGTGAAAAACTCAAGAACTGAAATCACGATTGCAAGGCTTTTCAGGATCAAATAACCACTGCATTAGCTTGCCAAGGTTACCAGGAGACTATTCCAATCAAGAACATTGTCCCATACTCAAGGAATTGGTATATCAGAGTCAAACTTTTCACGGAAATATCCATAATCGTATCATGAATTTTATGCATTTTTCACGTGTTTTCTTTATTGATTTACACTAATTGATTGATTCTGAAGCTAACCCTATAGTTTGATTGAGTTTTTATGCATTGTACGTGATTTCACCATTAAAGCCAGCTAGGGTTCTTCAAACTTGAAATTGGGCGTTTCTGAATACTGTAAAATTAGAACACCTTAATACCATGGTTGAAATCAGGGAGCTTGGACGATTTGAAAACACCCCTCGCGCCTAATTTATGTGGCCATATGGCCTAGTCGCTATTTTGGAAAAGTGCATATTTTGGGGGGGTTCAAAACCCCCGCTAACTCTTTTATGTTTCAGGCAAAAACACAAACGAGGAAGAAGAAGATGAGGTGTAAGGCGTTGGTTGGTTCATTTGAATTTCGCGCGGAAAAAGGGCACTAACGTTTGTTTTATTTTATAATGTTTATTGGTTATATAATATACAAAGGAACACAGCAGCGCGGTTGGCAGGCATGTGCATTGGTAATCTCTAGGACCTGGGTTCGATCCCCAGGTCCCCCTTTCCATTCCATGTTATTTTTCTAATAATGATCCTATGCAGTTCAAGCTTCAGTGTCCACCATGCAACTCACAATCCAGGCATGCCACGCATCTCATAATCCCAATCAAAAGGTGGAGATTTGAAGAACATGATGTGCCTCAGTCAATGCACCCACACGCTCTCAAAAAAGTCAAACAAAGACCATAAGCATTGGGCCCAAATTGCTGGGATAAAACCTCCACTTGGGGTCAGCACCCCCTAGGGTTTGTGTTCACTTTCTTTTTCTATTATTTTTTATTATTTGTTTAATTTAATTAATTTCCATTTTAATCTTTAAATTAATTTAGTTTCATAAAATATAAAATAACAAAAAAAAAGACAAAAACTAATAAATTTTATTTTAATATTTTTGTAAATAAATCTCACTAACTAATTAGGTAATTTAGGTTTAAATCTTAATATTTTTTTCTAATAAACTTAAAATTTGTAGAATTAGATCTTAATTACTTTTTTTCTTTTTTTTTTTCTTTTTCACCATAATTAATTATTAAATATTATTTTTTGTAATTAAATTATCATGTAAATAGTTAAATTAATTTTAGGTTTAACTTTAACATGTTTTTCTTAATAAATCAAAATTGTAGAATTAGGGTTAATTAATTAATTTCTTAATTTCGTTTAAATCTCATAAAAAACCCTAAATACCAAAAACCCTCAAAATAATTTCTTTTTTACTTTATTTTAATTAATTTGTTAATATAATCCAATTTAATTAAAAAGGGTCCAACGCCCTCGCTTTCAATTTCAATTCAATTCGCGCATTTTATTTCATATAATATTGATGTAATTCTCCCAAAGCCGTGTAAATATTTATCTTTTGCACTTTACTTTATTTCCTTTATTTTATGTCAAATCGGGTCCTGGATTAAATTTGGCGATGTGGACCCGCGCCTTTGTAATAGTTTAGAACTTTTAATTTCCGCATCTTTTTAACTGTTAATAAATGCATGCAAGAATGAATGACAAAATAAAAATAACGCGTAGATCACCCATAACATGACAAGACAAAAATAAATGAACATGACACGCAAATCACACACCACCCCTAGGGTACGCCTCACTGTTGCCTTGCCTTCGAAAGGTGATCGTCGAGTAGAGGATGTCTTAGTAAGTCCTCATGATCCGGGAACCTGGCATGAGGGTAGCTTCTAAGGTGTCTTCCCATTGCTCTGGTGATCACCATGCCCCGAACCTCGAATTGACCCGAACACCTCCTACGGTGGTGCTACCTACCTCTCAATGGTGGGATGGCACTACTTTAAAGGACATTTACACAGACAAATTCCTTAGGGTAGGTAGACGACTCTAGATACTTGCTCTAAATTTCAAAAACAATCAAAAAATACTTTTCACACCGACACCTTTTCAAAAAACTTTCGAAAGCAACTTTTCAAACACTCTTGAGGACCGATACAAGAGTCGAACTGAAATTTTCAAAGAAACTTTTTAAAACTCACAATTCAAAAGCAAACAAACCATTCTGAAAACACAAATGAGCAAGTATCTAAGAGCCCATGGATAACCATGGATAGAAAGGGTGCTAACACCTTCCCTTTCTATAACCTACCTCCCGAACCGAGAGCAATCTCTATAAGGAATTTTTCTGTGCTTTTGTCCTTTCCATTTGGAGAAAATAAAAGACGGTGGCGACTCTTGCTTACCGCGACATTTCGCGAACCAACGTTAAACAGTCAGTTCCAGATCCACCGATCACACCCGTATTGCCCGGAAGCGGGGAACCTTGATGTGTTGTGCTCCATTATTGGCGAGGTGGTTTATTCTGCACCTCCCCAAATCAGTGCTGAAGAACAAAGAAGGCATGGGCTGGGCCTATAGGGTTATGTCTCTCTCTCATAATGACATCATCTGGACTATCAAGGGTATGGACGAGGTGGCCGTTATTGATCGATGTGGGGAGTACCCCAATGTTCCGCTAATAGGAACCCATGGAGGAATTTATTACAACCCATGCTTGGCCTTACGTCAGTCTGGGAGAGCCAGAAGAGAAGGACCTCATGAGCTGCTAATGTCTAGTATCATCTTTGATTTTCAGGGGGATAGCGACGAGCAACACCGTAGATTCATAAGGGCTTGGGATATAGTTCACAGATCTGATCCACACGAGCTGGGCCCAAAGACTTCTCTTCCAATGGAGCCATATCTCATATGGGTCTGTATCCGTGCCCAGAAGCTGGGTATGCCATATGAAGTCGTCCTGCCTATCATTATTGAAGTTTCTAATGAAGAGGGGGTTCTTCCTACCATCCTCCACCCTTACATGCTCACTGACATTGGGGCACTGAAAAGGTCTTGGATGCAGCTGAGGGAAGAGCGGGATGCTTACCGAGAAAAGTTCAACGAGCAAGAGCAAAAGATCCAGAGGTTGACTAGGCAGCTGGAGAACGAGCGGATTCTTAATGAATATGTCCGCACCGACAAGAAGCGACCATGGGAGCACTGATTGTCCTTTGATTATTTCCTTTACAGTTTTTATTTACTTTTCAGTATTTCCTTTCTTGTAACGCCTTAAGGGCAATTTGTTGAACAATTTGAATTTCAAAGTTTATCTAATAAAGTGTGTTTCATTTCTTGTTTACAAATTTGAATCTTCCGATTGTCTTTGAAATCATATCATACGCATTTCATCCCATGCACTCCATAACAGGTACCCATTACAAGTCTCTTATCTTCTTCGATGTTTATTTCAGCACACATCATGTCTGCTGAACCCTCAACTGAGCAAGCAATCAAGGCCCTCCAGGCCCAGAATTCCCAATTCCAAGAGCTGTTCATGAATCTCGTTAAGGGTCTGCAAGATCTGAAGACCCTGATTCTGAAAGAGAAGAAGAAAAAGAAGAAGAGGACAATCTTGTTTAACACAGGACATCGGTTTGGAAATAGGCTACAGAATGAAGTTGATTTGACCACCTCATTTGGAGGGAAAGATAGTCAGGAAGAAAGGAGGGCTCATAGCCCTGTGGTCTCCGACAACGAGACAAATTTCGACGAAGAACAGTATCCTCCTGCTGAGGATAGATACAAGCAACTGGAAGACCGGTTGAGTGCTATGGAAGTTCAGAAAGTGCCTGGTCTGGACTTTGGTGATCTAGGTCTATCATCTGGGGTAGTAATTCCCCACAAATTCAAGGCACCAGCCTTTGCTAAGTACGATGGAGTTTCTTGTCCGAAGCTGCACCTCCGGTCATATGTAAGGAAGATTCAGCTGTACACCGCTGATAAGAACCTACGGATCCACTTCTTTCAAGACAGTCTCTCAGGGACTCAGTTTGAATGGTTCTACCAGTTGGACGGAGCCAGTATCCGCAATTGGGAAGATTTGGCTACTGCTTTCTATAGGCAGTACCAGTACAATTTCGACCTCGCTCCTACGCGTACCCAACTCCAGGGTATGTCAATGGGAACTGGTGAAGGATTCAAAGATTATGCTTAGAAGTGGAGGGACCTCGCCGGAAGAATGCAACCACCCTTGGCTGATCGGGAGCTTGTGGATATGTTTCTGGGGACCTTGTTCGGTCCATTTTTCAACCACCTGATTGGAAGCTCTTCGTCTGGATTTACAGAGCTAATTATGACCGGTGAGAGGATTGAGGTTGGTATTAAGGTTGGTAAGATACATAAGGGTGCCTCATCAAGCACCGAGAAGAAGCCCTTTAAGAAAGAGTCCAGTGTTGTCTACAGTTCGAGAAGACAGAATAGACCTGAACACCGCCAAGCTGTTAATGCGGTTGTTATTTCAAAACCTGCTGGTGCTCCTCAGCACAACAATCAACAAAAGGACGAGAGACCTCGAAGGAAATTCACCCGTCTCAACATGACCTTATCTCAGATTCTGCCACAGTTACTGAAGACCAATCTGGTGATTCCAAGGGAAGCCCCGAAGAATCCAAATACAACATCACCGAAGTATAACCCTATTGCCCGCTGTTCTTATCACTCTGATAGCCCGGGGCATAATACAGATGATTGTTGGACTTTGAAGAATAAGATACAGGACTTAATTGATGCTAAGGAGATTGAGTTTGAGGCTCCCGAAAGACCTAATGTTGTGACTGCTCATATGCCCAAGCATGGAGTGAATGCTATAGATGAAGACTCGTTTGTGGTTTCTATGAACGACATTGTTACCCCTTTGATGACTGTGAAGAAGAATCTTTTGCTAGCCGGTTTATTTCCGGGCTGTTACGAAGGTTGCCGTATGTGTTCTGTTCTACCTACCAGTTGCCATCTCTTGAAGTCGGGTGTCCAACGCCTGATGGATAGTAAAGAAATTTTGTTCGAGAAGACTGTTATTCCTTTAGTTCATGCTGAGGAAGTTGCCATCATTACCATTTTCGACAATTCTTCCAAGGCTCCCTCGAGGAAGCCTGTTAGAATTACATCTGTTCCAGGAATCGCACCTGTGATCATCACTGTTCTGGGGCCCATCCCCTACACCTCTGATAAAGCTTTCCCTTGGCATTATGGGGCCGATGTTTATTTTCATGGAGTTAAACAAGAGTTAGATGCTGATACTGATGTCAACAATATTGTTGGACCTGCTAAAGTCACCCGCAGTGGAAGACTTTTCTCACCTGATATCTCTCCACCAACTGCCCGAAAACCTGTTGTTATTACACCTACCAGTGTACCTGCTACTATTCCTGTTCAAGTTCCCATTCTTACCCCTGTCGCCGAGTCATCTGAAACTCGGGGCAAAGGGATCACCAGTGAGCCTGCCCAGACGGAGGCACCAAAGACGATTACTGTTGAAGCTTCTAAACAAGAGATGGAAGAAATTCTGAAGATCATCAAAAAGAGTGACTACAATGTAGTTGAGCAGCTGGGGCAAACCCCATCCAAGATTTCTATGTTGTCACTGTTGCTATGCTCAGAGGCCCATGCCAAGGCTCTGATTACATTTCTGAAGACTGCACACGTACCACAAGAGACGTCAGCTGATCAGTTTACAGATTGCATGGCTAATCTGACTGCTGATAATGGGTTGGGTTTCTCTGATGCTGACTTAACTGCTAAGGGGAAGAATCACAACGATGCCCTGCATGTCTCCATTGAATGCAGGGTCACTACTCTTGCTCATGTATTAGTGGATATTGGTTCCTCATTGAACGTCTTGCCTAAGAAAGCTCTAGACTGGTTGGACTGTGAAGGGGTGGAGTTGAAACCAAGCAACATTGTTGTTAGGGCCTTTGATGGGTCTAAGAGAATGGTGCATGGAGAAGTTGATATCCCGATTAAGGTCGGTTCTCAGGTTTTCAACTCTATATTCTATGTGATAGACACTCGGCTATGTTACTCTTGTTTGCTGGGTCGCCCATGGATCCACAAAGTTGGGGCCGTAACCTCAACGCTCCACCAGAAGTTGAAGTACCCGGTCAAAGGGAAGATTGTGACAGTGGAGAGAGAGGAAGAGTACATGGTTAGCCACCTCAACTCTTTCTGATATGTAGAGATGGATGGGGAGTTCATTGAGACCCCATTTCATCATTTTGAAGAGGTTCCCCAGACATTGGCGTCAGTTGAGGCTGTTGTTGAAGATTCTCCTATGAAGATGGCTTCCTTAAAGGATGCCCGGGCTGTTGTCGAGAAAGGTGGGTGTGCAAATTGGGGCAGACTCCCTAATTTTACACAGAAGACTAACAAGTTTGGTTTGGGTTTCACTGCAGAAGCTCAAAGGGCTGTTTGGAATGCACAGATCGGAAGACCTCTTGTGTTCATCAGCAACTCGGGAGTGAATGCCATTGAAGACGAAGTGGAGGAGTCTGAATTTGACAGTTGGATTTATCCTACGACCGATGGTGGACCAAGCAACTGGACAGCCAAGGACTTCATCCCTATTTCTTTTGTTACCCAGTAATGAAACTTTTTGTTTTGAATATGTAACAGACAATGTTTTAAACTTTACGGCCCAGTGTCTTACCCGGGGCACCGTGGATTCATTTGTGAGGGCTTTATGTGTGTCATTTTCATATATCATTAATAAAAACATTAGATGTTTCTTGCATTTCAAATCTTGCGCTCCTTGTTTTTCTTTCATTATATATTGCAAAACAGCTATTTACACACACTCACGTACACAGGTCTACATCCACTCTGGATCTCACTGGTAACGACTCTGCTACTGCCGGTTATGACTTCGAAAATCCGATCAACTTAGCCGAAGACGAAGGTGAAGATGATTGCGAAGTGCCTGGTGAACTTGCAAGACTGCTACTCCAAAAAGAGAGGGCTATTCAGCCGCATGAAGAGCCGGTGGAATCAGTGAATCTGGGTACTGAGATAGAAAAAAAGGAAGTCAAGATCGGTTCAAATCTGGAGCTTAGTGTGAAGCAACGGTTGATTCAGATGCTGCATGACTATGTTGAGATCTTCGCCTGGTCTTACGAAGATATGCCTGGGTTGGATACCGATATTGTGGTTCATTGCCTACCTACTAAGGAAGATTGCCCTCCAGTAAAACAGAAGGTCCGCCGAATGTGCCCAGAGATGTCCGAGAAAATCAAGGCTGAAGTTATGAAACAGTTTGACGCCGGTTTTCTAGCAGTTACTTCTTACCCTCAGTGGGTTGCCAACGTGGTTCCTGTGCCGAAGAAGGATGGTAAGGTTCGAATGTGTGTTGACTACAGGATTTGAACAGGGAGAGCCCCAAGGATGATTTTCCTCTACCTCATATCGACGTTCTGGTTGACAACACCGCCCAACACAAGGTATTCTCCTTTATGGATGGTTTCTCCGGTTATAATAAGATTAAAATGGCTCCCGAAGACATGGAGAAAACAACTTTTGTTACTCAGTGGGGTACCTTTTGCTATAAGGTCATGCCTTTTGGATTGAAGAATGTTGGGGCAACGTATCAGCGTGCCATGGTTGCCTTATTTCATGACATGATCCATCATGAGATTGAGGTATACGCCGACGATATGATTGCAAGGTCCCAAACTGAGGAGGAACACCTTGACCACCTTCAGAAGTTGTTTGAAAGGTTGAAGTTGTACAAGCTGAGGTTAAATCCGAACAAGTGCACCTTTGGGGTGAGATCTGGTAAGTTATCGGGTTTCGTCGTAAGAGATAAATGTATTCAAGTGGATCCGGCAAAGGTGAAAGCTATATAGGAGATGCCAGCTCCCAGAACATAGAAAAAAGTCAGAGGCTTTCTGGGACGTCTGAATTACATTGCCCGATTCATATCGCACCTGACTGCTACTTGTGAACCAATCTTCAAGTTGCTGAAGAAAGATCAAGTAGTACGTTGGAACGATGAATGCTAGGCCGCTTTCGAAAGGATCAAAGAGTATCTCCAAGAGCCACCTATTCTGACGCCACCAGTTGAGGGGAGACCTCTGATCTTATACTTGACAATACTTGATAACTCAATGAGGTGTGTGCTGGGTCAACATGACGAGTCTGGCCAAAAAGAGCATGTTATTTATTACCGTGATCGGTGGAAATAGAACTGACTGTTTTTTAAGCTGGTTCGCGAAATGTCGCGGAAGCAAGAGTCGCCACCGTCTTTTATTTTCTCCAACATGGACAGGACAAAAGCACAGCAAAATTCCTTATGAGAATGTCTCTCAGTTCGGGAGGTAGATTTATAGAAAGGGAAGGTGTTAGCACCCTTTCTATCTATGGTTATCCATGGGCTCTTAGATACTTGCTCATTTGTGTTTTCAAAATGTTTGCTTTTCAAAGTGCGAGTGGGTTTGAAAAAGTTTCGTTTAAAGATTTCAGAATGACTCTTGTATCAGTCCACAAGAGTGTTTGAAAAATTGTTTTGAAAGCTTTTTGAAAGTGTCAGTGTGAAAAGAGTTTTGATTTGTTTTTGAATAGAGCAAGTATCTATGAGTCATCTACCTACCCTAAGGAATTAAGCTGTGTAAATGTCCTTAAGGTAGTGCCATCCCACCATTGAGAGGTAGGTAGCACCACCGTTGGAGGTGTTCGGGTCAATTCGAGTTTAGGGACAGTGTGGTCACCGAAGTAACGGTAGGACACCTTAGAAGCTACCCTTATGTCCTTGATCCTTTTTGTTTTAATTCGAGGCAACCGTTTTGAGGCAACTATTCCGAGGCAACTTTGTTTCGAGGCAACTGGATCATGGACATAAGGACTTACTAAGACGTCCCATACTTGATGATCACGTTTCGAAGGACACAGGTGAGGCGTACCCTAAGAGTGGTGTGTGTATTTGTGTGTTGTTTTCATGTATTGTTATCTTTGATCAGGGCATTGTGAGCTACGCTTGTTTTTTAATTAACCATACATTCTTTCATGCAAAGTTTAGAATTTAAGATTGCGGAAATTTAAATGCGGAAAGATAAATCCTACGCTATTACAAGGCGCGGGTCTATACATCGCCAAAATACAAAGACCCGTTTTAATAAAAATGCGGAAGGTAAAAAGACTTAATTACTATTACAACCCTTGAGCAGTTACATAATATTCGAAAAGAAAATAAATGTGCGAAATAGAAATTAAAACTGACAGTCCGAGGGTTTTGACCCTTTTGAAATTAAATTGAATTAAAAAGCTAATTAATTATTTAATTAAGAAAAGAAATTGTTTTTATGTTTTTTTTTGTATTTATGAAAATAAAAAATTTACAAGGAAACCCTAATTCTAGATTATTTTTAATTATTTAAGAAAATATTCAAGTTAATCTAATTTACACTAATTAATTAAATTACATGTTTATTTACAAAAATATTTAGTAATTAATAATAATAATAATAATAATGAGAGAAAAATATTTATTAAAAAAAAGATGAAGAGGTCAAAAACCCTAATTCTATTTATTTTATTTATTAAGAAAAGATTAAAGTTTAAAACCTAATTTACTAAATTAATGGTTAGAGTTTATTTACAAAAAAAAACATTTTAATGGTGAAATTAAATATAATTAAATATATTACAATTTTTGGTTTCTGATTTTTTATAGAAAATTATTTTATGAAATTAAAGAAAACAATCAAAAACAAATTAAAACAATTTAAAAAGAAATAAAATTGAAAAGAAAATAAAATTAAAAGATTGCAAACCAGGGGGTTTCAGGCCCAAAGGGAGGTGTTCTTGGAGCAATTTTGGCCCATTGAACAAAAAGCCTGTTTGACTTTTCCAGCTTGAGTGCGTGTGGTTGACTGGGGTACACCCTGGAATTCACGTTATGGCCATTGGATGGGTGAGCATGAGCGCGTGGCAGGCTAACGTGTGAGAATGTATGGTGGAGCGTTGAAGGGATGCTGCATAGAAACACATTATAACAAAATTTATGAATTAAGTGGGGGGACCTGGGAATCGAACCCAGGTCCCTATACCTGCAAGACAACTCATCCACCAACTGAGCTAACGCGTGCGTTTGTAATGCTAGTGGAACACAAGTAATATAAAAGAAACAAAAGCTAATGATATGGGGCAAACGAAAACGCGCCAGATTTCAAATGCTCCAATCATCCTAAGCCACGTCCATCTTCTTCCTGGTTTTCCCTGCAATTATAAAACAAATAGCGAGGGTTTTAAACCCCCACTAAATAGCACAGTGCATAATAGCGAATAGGCGTACAGGTAACATAAATTAAGCGCGAGGAGATGGTTTGCTTCGTCTTGATGCCACGAATTCATTCATACAAGTTTGGTGGTCTGATTTTTCCATATATGAGAACCCCTAATTTTGGAGCTCTGAAACCCTAGGTTTCATCAATGGTGAATCTCGTTTCAAGCATTTTTAGAGCAATTAAACTATGTCAAAAGTTTCAGAAGATCATTAGTAGCAAGAATCAACAATTAAAACATATAAAAAATGCATGGAAATTAAAAAATGATTATGGAAAAGTTCATGAAAAGGGTGATTATGTTCTACCGATTCTTGGAGTATGGGGACTTGTTCTTGATTGCAATCGACTCCTAGCAATGTCAGGAATGTATTAGAATGCTTTTTATGCTTTGAAACATGCTCTAACTATGAAATCAGTTTCACAATTTCTTTGGAATTTTGGCAACTTTGTTCTCTCTTTCTGAGCAGCTTTTCGTGTATGTTTCAATTAGGTTTCACTATGCCTTTGTATGTGAAGCTTTCTAGGTCAAAACAAAGCCCAAAAGTCCATTGAATTAATGTTTTGAATATTTGATTTTTATCACATCTTTTTCAATCTTTTTTCCATGCCAATCTTGCCAAATATGGATGATCTTGCCCCCTTGAGATGATGCACAAAATCTTTTGCATATAATGAACATATTTGCTGCACAAAAAAGATTTAAAACCATTATTTGATATTTTTCTCATAATTAAATCTAATTAAATGAATTAATAAGAATAAAAATTCAATTAATTAATTAAAAATAAGAAAATAAATCCCTTTGAGCTTAATGGGTCGTGCATATGCTTTGGGTAATGATTCAAGGAAGAATTTGAGGCCCATTAGCATTTTTGAAGTGTTTTAGGCAAAGTTGACTTTTCAAAATTCCCAAAAATTTCCCAACTTCTCCAAGGCATATCTTGCTCAATTTTGAAGCTATGATCATGTTCTTGGACATTTTGGAAAGGTCTTGAAGTCCTATAACCAATGCCTTTGGTCCCATGTCATTTTGATTTACCAATCTCAAGTTATGGTCTTTGACTTAAAGTGCCTTTTTGTTGACTTTTGAAAATGACCTATAATGCTGAAATTGATAACTTTTTGTGAGAGCATTTCTTGGACTTGAAGTGTGAAGATGAGTTGTAGGAAATGTCATCCTCTTCAAAATGAGCTTTGTATGGAATTTTTCTGATAAACCATGAAGAAGTTATGCCCTGGTCAATCTGCAATTGACTTTTCAACTGTCCAAATATAGAAACTTTTGTATCTTGAGACTTTTTGAGCCATGCTTTGAGAATCATGATCAAGAATTGATAAAATGATGATTTTGGCTTCAAAATGAAATATTGACCAAAAATTTTGACTTTTGACTGTCAAATGACCATTTTGCCCCTGCAGTTGACTGTGGAGCAATTAGGGTTTTTGACTGTGCAATTTGATGCTGCAAGTCTTGAAACTTGGCATATGGATGCTTGACAATGTATGTAGGCATATGGGACTTGATTGGACCCTTGAAAACCTCAATTTCTTTGCAAGAACCAAAACCCTAATTTTGACTGTGTTAGGAGGCAATTGGACTGTGCAACCCTTGAGGGATTTTGAAGCTTGATCTTGCCAAATCTTGAATAATACGGGAGGGAAAATTTTGGGGTACAACAGTTGCCCCTGTTCAATCTTCTTAAACCTGAGGATGTAGATTGGCTGGCGTGCCTTTCGTAATCTGAAGGTGGAAGATGATTGAACACTAGAGTGCCCAGAAATTTGCACTCACATAGTAGAATGTCAGCAATGTGATGGAGGGAATGGGCTTACAGATGCCATTTGGAGGAATGATGGATAGGAGGATGGACTTATAGATGCCATCTGGAGACTGTTGGTAAGTGGAGAAATGGGCTTATAGATGCCATCGGGAGGTTGTCGATCGCGTAAGAGATTCCTTAGCGAGAACTTGCGTACCTGAGAAAGAAAATACTTACCTGGCCTGTTACAGGAGTTGATCTTCAAACTCTTTATGTAGATGTGCCCTGGCTGGATACAGGAATCGAATCTTTAAACTCTTCAGACGTGCCCTGGCAGGATACAGGAATCGAGTCCGGAGAATATAGTCGTCAACAGATACACCCTGGCAAGATACAGGAATCGGATCTTCGAACTCTTCAGACGTGCCCTGGCAGGATACAGGAATCGAGTCTGGAATATAGTCGTCAACAGATACACCCCGGTGAGATACAGGAATCGGATCTTCGAACTCTTCAGACGTGCCCTGGCAAGATACAGGAATCGAGTCTAGAATATAGTCGTCAACAGATACACCCTGGCAAGATACAGGAATCGGATCTTCAAACTCTTCAGACGTGCCCTGGCAGGATACAGGAATCGAGTCTGGAATATAGTCGTCAATAGATACACCCTGGCAAGATACAGGAATCGGATCTTCGAACTCTTCAGACGTGCCCTGGCAAGATACAGGAATCGGATCTGGAATTAGTCGTCAACAGATACACCCTGGCAAGATACATGAATCGGATCTTCAAACTCTTCAGACGTGCCCTGGCAGGATACATGAATCGAGTCTAGAATAGTCGTCAACAGATACACCCTGGCAAGATACAGGAATCGGATCTAGAGTTGCGACAGTTGATAGGTAATTTTGGTAAGTTGAAAGAGGGAACCTGTGTAGGGTTGCCTGGTGATGAGCTCGTGTAAAACTGCATCTTGGGAAGAAGGAAATCTGTGCAAGGTTGACTGACGATGAGCCCGTGTGAAACTGCATTTTTTGAAGGAAGGAGACCTGTGTAGGGTTAACTGATGATGAGTCTGTATAAGACTGCATCTGAAATAGAGAAGGAACCTGTGTAGGGTTACTTATGACGAGTCCGCGTAAAACTGCATCCTTGGAAATGGAGAACCTGTGTAGGGTTTCTGGGTGACGAGTCCGTGTAAAACTTCATCTTTGGAAAGAGAGAACATGTGTAGGGTTTCTGGGTGACGAGTCCGCGTAAAACTGAATCCTTGGAAATGGAGAACCTGTGTAGGGTTTCTGGGTGACGAGTCCGTGTAAAACTTTATCTTTGGAAAGAGAGAACCTGTGTAGGGTTTTTGGGATAAGTTCGTGTAAAACTTCTTGAGGAACCGGGGTAAGGTTACCTTGGGACAAGTCCGTGTAAGACTTCTGGAGGAACCGGGGTGAGGTTACTGCAGGGTAAGTTCGTGTAAAACTTCTTGATGAACCGGGGTAAGGTAATTTTGAGATAAGTCCGTGTAAGACTTCTTCTGAAAGAAAAGGAACCGGTGTAGGGTTACTTTGATGATAAGTCCGTGTAAGACTTCGTCTGAAAATTGAGAAGGAACCGGTGTAGGGTTGCCTGATGACGAGTTTGTGTAAAACTGCATCTGAAGTTGAGAAGGAACCAGTGTGGGGTTGCTTCATGATAAGTCCGTGTAAGACTTCTTTTGAAAAGAAAAGGAATCGGTGTTGGGTTGCCCGAGGATGATCAAGTAGATAATTGTCCTGTTTGGTTTCGGATATTAACCCATGATCAGTCGTCTACAGAATTTTCCTGGCTTGTTACCGGTGTTGATCTGGAACTGTAAAGGTAGATGGTAATCATCTTTTGATTGACTTTTTCCTGAAAAGGCAAAGTATTAGTTGCATGCAATTTCATGATGCATGAACTGCATGATTTTAAGATGTTCTCAAAAATAAATGAGGTTTGTGTTGTATGATGCGTGTACGTGCTATAATGTATGAAGATGTGATGTTTATGAATGTATTCTCGTCTGGGAAAATAAATCCTTGACGAATGCCGGAAGCTTGTTGAATCCTGGGCTGATGTTGCAAGAATACTGGTAGGAGAAGATGGCTTCGTTGGTGAATAAACTTTGCGAATAGATTACTCTGCGGGGAGTGAACTCTGTGGGGAAAGAGAGGTACTTTGTTGAGGTTGATGATAACTCCGCTGGGGATACCATTGATGTGTTATGTTGAAGGAATTGATGAACTCCGCTGGGGGATAGGAAGAACTTCGCCGGGGACGATCTTTCCGTGACAATTGGCTGAGGATAACCCAGTTATATCCTGGTGGGGAAATAACCTTCTAAATAAAGTCGGGGAAGCGTTCGTGCTCTGCAGGGGTGACAAGCTTCCAGAATCTACTGGGGATAAGCTTCCTGCTGGGGATATGGATTCCACTTTCCTGGGGAAACTTTTCAGATTGGACTGGGGAATGGCTCCATTGAACGTCTGGTATACCGCCGGGGAACAATCTTAGATCAAGACTGCCGGGGATGCTTGTTAAGAATGTTTGTATACTCCGCTGAGGAATGTTGAGATCTGTTGGGGATACCCAATTTCCTTAAGGCTGACAGTGGACTAACTCTGATTGGAGACCAACTGCTTGGGAGAGAATTGTAGAATCTTGTCTTGCTCTCTGGGGAATTAAGGCATCTTGGTTACGTTCTTCGGTCGAACTTACCTTGGTACCTTGGTGGACAGAGCAATTAGATTGCTTAGACAACTCGTATTGCCCCAGTTTCTGCTGGAGAAAAGGTACCTGTTGAGGTCTCGATAACTGCTGATTGGAAAATCTTCCTTCTGATAAGAGGACATGACATAGTCGTACGCTTTGATCCCTAATTTTTGCCTGGACCGCCCTTTCGGGTTTTCAGTCCACCGGGATACCCATTCTTGCCCAAGCCTCCTTTTCAGGTTTTCGACTTGCCGAGTGTACAAATTTTTCATTTTCATCCCTTATTTTGCCCGAACCCTTTTGGTTCGCTGGGAAGCCCTTATTTTTGCCTAGGTGTGTCAACCTAGCGGGTCTTTTATTATGCGTAGTATTTTTTCGACTATGTCCGTGCTCTCAGGATGTAGGGATTTGTCACTGCCAATAGTGTGGTGTTGTCGTATTACCAGAAGATGTTTGATCGTACCAAATTCGCAGCTGGAATTCATGTCCAATGCCCCAAGTGACTCAGAGGGAGGTTTTCCCTTGGCTATTTGGCATTTGAGAGATTCTCCGAATCTTGACTTAACTGCCCCAGATGACGGACAATGATCACGTCTGCCCCTTGGTTGGAAGTACTTTTGTTCACTAGATATTCTTCGTGCGAATTTCTTTGTTGTTCGAACAAAAGAGTCATATGCAAACAATGTTATTTTAAAAATGCAAAGCTTGTGTCTGTCTTGAAGTTTTTGAAAAATGCATTTTTTGTAAAACAAGCAATTTTTTGTAACATGTGATGTCAACTCGTTATTTTACCGCAAGCCTTAAGGAGTCAAGATACCTTTCGTAACAGTATGCTTTCGAACTAACCCATGCTTCAGCTAGGACTTTTAAGGGTTGTAGTGTGGCCTGGTTCACGGTTCAAGAAACAAAGGATAAAGGCTCAAAGTATTTGTACCCACCCGCTCTTCGTGATGTTCTTCAATCCTAACCTCAGCTAATCGTGCATTTAGACCTTGTTTGAGTATTTGCTCTGATATTCCAATGATGGTTTGGATATTGACAGCTTAGTCATTTCTTTTTTTTGTTGAGGGTTTGTAGGACCTCTTTCTTTTTTGATTTTGTTATCCCTGTTTTTGCCTGAACTGTTTCTTTTTGTGTTTACAGTCAGCGGGATGCCCTAGTTTTGTAAGTCTCCTTCATAGGTTTTGACTTATTGGGCTTTTATTTTTTGAAATAATGACTGTCCGTCTTTATGATTATTCAGAACCATCACTGTCTTTTGTATTGGAAGGACTCCTTTGATGCTATTTGTTGTGCACCGGGATCAACTGAGAGAACTACCCTGCCCCAGGTTATGATTAAGGGTTTTAATTTTCGAAAAGAAAAACTCCTACTTCTTTGGCTCAAAGGGGTTGACGAGGGATTATCTTCCTTATAACTCCAGTGTTTAGGATTTGAAACAATGCATGTACCTCATCAGTGGGGTCTGTTCAACAGCATACTGTAGATTGTGGTATCATTTTCGTCATCCTCCCTCAAGAGGCTTAGAATTTTAAAAATCGAGAGTAGAACATCAAAAATAAAAGCAATATAGTGAACACAATTACTTCAAAACAGACACGTGTAATGCATTAATGAAATAACCAAGTTTGACATGGAATAAAATGTTTGAACAATCAAAGAAAATTACAACTTGAACATTCGAATGAACAAAAAAATTTCCAATCCTAGCCATGTTTTGGCAAGGGAGAGGTGATCACATTGGGAGTCTCAACAGGCTCGAATTCGATCTCTTTAGCATCAATCATATTCTGGATCTTGTATTTCAGCGCCCAACAATCCTCAGTATCGTGCCCCGGGCTATCAGAATGATAAGCACACCTCGCTTCTGGGTTGTAGTTTGGAGAAGAGGTCTTGGGGTTTGCAGGAGGGTTGATCACCGCAATCAGATTCATCTTCAACATGTGTTGCAGTGCTTGTGACTGTGATACGGTGGGAGAACTGACTTGGGTTTTGTGTTTGTTTTCGCAAATGTTTCGGTTGAGCAAGAGTCGCCACCGACTTTTTATTTTATCCTAAGGAAAGGTTTAAAAAGCACAGCAAAAACCTTTGAGATATTTCGTGGGTTCGGGGAGTAGATTATAGAAAGGGAAGGTATTAGCACCCTTTCTATCCATGGTTATCCATGGGCTCTTAGTTACTTTCTTAGATCAACTTGCCTTGATTTTCAATTGTTTGAAATGGTGCTTTGTGCGTGGTTTTGAAAATGTTTTGAAAAAGATGCCTTGTCTAGGCTACCCTTGTAACAATTCTTTACTCGAATGTTTTACAAAAGGTGTTTGTCTTTTTGAAAAGATGTTTCAAGGTTTTTGAAAGTTGTTTTGAAAGTGTAGTGATGTGTGGTTTGAAAAACAGGCAAGTATTTTTGTTTTGCAAGTTGACAAGTACTTAAGAGCTATCTACCCTAAAGTTCTCAAAGATTTTTGCTATGTTTTAACCCTTTTAACAATTTTGTTCCACCATTGTATTTGGTGGACAATCTTGTGTTAGGATGTTAATGGGACGGGCGCGGGTCATCGTTTAGACCATAATTGCAATGGTGCCAAGTATCTTTGGGCAATTTTCCTTTAAGGGACTTGATCATTTTTAAGGCAACTTTCGAAAGCGTCATTGAGGGACTATGATCATTTGATTGTTTTGTTTTTACCAAAGATACCTAACATGCAATATGGCCCATTATTGAAGGCAACAAGTGGAATACCCTAGGGGTGCAAGTGTGATTAGTGTTGTCCATTTTCATGCTTGTTTATCTTGAAATTAGGTCAAACTATTTTTGTTGTTTTTGATTTGCATACAAACCCTAATTCTAACATGGTATATTTAGAAAGCATTAAAGTGCGAAAAATAAAGTTCCTAGGTTATTACAACACAATATATGGGAAGGGGGGTACAAATGTTCAAATGGGGGTATTTTGACAAGGATTAAAACCCTAGACTATTACAATCCAAATGGAATTATACAAATTATTTAATATACAATAACTAAATAAAAATGGAATAAATATGCAAGATGCAAAAATATTTTTTATGTGTATGAAAAAAAAGTGTTTTTTATATGTCAAATAAACAAAATGAAAAGTATTAATTTTTGGAGTTTTTATGCATTTAGGGCAAAACCCTAATTTTGCAAATAAAAGGTATTTATTATTTAATATATACAATATTTATTAGTTATGTACAAAAAATAAATAAAGAGAAGTATATTTGTCAAAAAAAGTATTTTTAATGCTAAATATTAATAAAAATAAAAATGTATATATTTTGTATTTTTTAACCTAAATATACTAATATATATGTATGTATTTGTATTATTTATTAAATATATTGAATATGCACAAAATAATAAAATTAATATTTATAAAAAAGTATATTTTATATAAAATATTTTCAGAAGATAAAATAAAATAAAAATCAGAAAATAAATGTGTTTGCATTATTTTTTAGTATTTTGAATAAATGTATATCTATATATTTATTTATGTACAAATATCAATTTAAACAAATAAATGCCTAATAAATATAAAAATGGTGTGAAAAATATCTTTTTATTTTTTAATGTTATGAGGAAAAATAAGTCAGAACAAAAAAGAAAAGGTCAAAAAATCATGAAAATAAGCATAATGGGCCAAGGGGGTGTAAAAGTAACAAAAGGGTGCAAATAGAAAAATGAAACAGAGCCCAGCCCAAAAGACCTTCTTCAACCTCCAGACTGTTTGAACATGAACAAAACGCGCGTTTTCTATCTCCAGATTTCGGGACTTTCAAGCAAAACTCACAACATGAAAAATGTAGAGCATTAAGAGACGAATCCAGACATATAAAGAACTTGACTTAACTCCCTAAGATGAGAGAGAATTTCTCCATCCCTAATTCTTGACCTAAGTTTCCATCAATGTTCAGACCTTAAATTCTCATAGCATATGCAAGATAAATGGAAAGTAAAGATATGTACAACTTCAGGGGCATGAGTAGAACATTTTTCATTCACAAACCTAGAGCTAACAATGTCTGGATAGGGAGATAGAAGTCCATGAACTTACCTGTTCAGTTGGAATCGTATCTGATGATGGAGGTGTTTTCAATGCAAGGTGATGATTGGTACAACTTCCTTGATGTCCAGGGATGCTATTCCAAGCTTTACTTTGTTTGGAAACCAAGAGAATCGTGTTAGGGAACTTCAACTGCAAAACAAAAAAATGAAAATGGTGATGTTGCTTGGGAGTGTTACAGGTCGTGTTTGAGGCTTGGAATAGTTTCAAGGGATGATGTGGGATATGTTTGAAGTGGTTTTAGCAAGAATGCATGAATGGATGGTGTTATGGAACTCAATCTGCAGCAGGTGCCCTGTTTTTGCAGTTTGAGGGTGATTCTGTGTTTGAGAAGGCAATGGAGATGGTTGGCTTGTGTTTCAGCTTAGGCTTGATGATTAGAAAGTGTTTGATAACTTTGCTTAAGCTCTGGTTTACAGGAATGAGAGTTGTGTCTTGTTATGCTATGTTTCTTCAACTTTAAGCAACAAAGTGTCCACTTGAGTTTTAGACTGATAGAGGCCCCCCTAATGTGCTGCTAACCTTCCCCTTGATCAGTGTGTTTTGTTCATAAACTTGTGCCAAAAGGATTTGCACTGTACTTGCTTGGATTGCTAATTGACATAAAGTTCTACTTTTCAAAAATGGCAAAAATGCTTTATCTAATTAAGGCTTAATCTAACATGTAATGTCCAAATGCATAAAATAATGCTAACACACAATGGATTGGCATTTAATTATTGAGTGCAAATGGGATTAGAGGCCTGTAACTAGCTTATGCATGATGATTTCAAAATGGCACAAGTGTATGAACATGTAAATTGGTCATAACAAAAGTGAATTTTTCCCAACTTGCCAAATTCGATTCTCCCTAACCATGAGGTTGTTTGATGAGTTCTTGGACATTTTGGAAAGATTGGAATGTGTACTACAATCCATAGGGGTCCTTGAGTCCATATGTGAGCTTGGTTTGCCATTGGCTAGGTCAAACAATCAAAAATTGCCTTTGTGCAGTCAAAACCCTAAAAATGACCATTTTGCCCTTTTGGTGATCTGATCAAATTTCTTGTGGAATTGTGATCCAAACTTGATCAAATGGTCCATATGAGTTCATAATGTTGATGTGGGTCAATTTTCATGAGATTTGACTGTCAATTGGCCATAGTTGACTTTTTCCCCAATACAGTTGATTTCTAGGTCAACTGTCCTATTGACTGGGCAAAATTTAGAATCAAGACTTGAAACTTGGTATGGATAAATTTGGGAGTCCAACATGAAGCATGAAAGTCATCTTAGGAATTTTAGGTCAAAATATCTTTGTTCAAACACAAACCCTAATTTGGGTCAACAGTGCAAGGAGAAGTCTTGAGCAGAGGAAACCCTAACTGGATCTTGAGCTCCAAGGGTCTTGTGATGAGAAAATGTTGAGAAAAAGGGAGGGAAAATTTTGGGGTACAACAGTTGCCCCTGTTCAATCTTCTTGAATCCGAAGAGTTAGATTGGCAAGTTTGCCTTTCGTGACTCGAGGGTAAAAGGAGATTGGACACTAGAGTGCCCTTAAATTTGCACTCGTCAAAGCAATGGATGCGGGAATGGGCTTAGAGATGCCATTTGGAGATGGGCTTAACGATGCCATTTGGAGATGGGCTTAACGATGCCATCGGGAGGAGTGACAGAAACTTGTCGGGGATGGGCTTAAAGATGCCATCTGGAATGAGTATCAGAAAGGTGTCCATGTTTAGGACCATCTCTGAACTGGGGTCTGAATAAGCAATAGATTGACATCCGTATCTGGAGGCATCCGTAAACTGTTTTCAAAAGTTGAGAAGAGTCTGAACAAGCGATAGATTAACATCCGTTGTTGGGAAGAATCTGTAAACTATTTTCAGAAGTCTTCGAAGAAGAATCTGAACAAGCGATAGGTTAACATCCGTTACTGGAGAACCCGTGAACTGTTTTCAGAAGTCTTGAGGTTGAATAAGCAATAGAGCAGCATCCGTTGTTGGGAAGCGTCCGTAAACTGTTTTCAAAAGTTGCATCTGAACAAGCGATAGATTAACATCCGTTGTTGGGAAGAATCCATAAACTGTTTTTAGAAGTCTTGAGAAGAAACTGAATAAGCGATAGGTTAACATCTGTTACTTGGAGAACCCGTGAACTGTTTTCAGAAATCTTAAAGTTGAATAAGCAATAGAGCAGCATCCGTTGTTGGGAAGCGTCCGTAAACTGTTTTCAAAAGTTGCATCTGAACAAGCGATAGATTAATATCCGTTGTTGGGAAGAATCCATAAACTGTTTTCAGAAGTCTTGAGAAGAAACTGAACAAGCGATAGGTTAACATCCGTTACTTGGAGAACCCGTGAACTGTTTTCAGAAATCTTGAAGTTGAGGAGGAACCGGTGTAGGGTTTCCTGATGATGAGCTCGTATAAAACTGCATCTGGATGAATCTGGAATAAGCATCAGAATGTTGCCATGTCTGGGTCACATCTGAACTATTTCTAGAAAGAGTCTCGGAAGATAATGATTTTTTGTCTGTTGACTGATCTTACCTGAAAAGGTAAAGAGTTAGTTGTATGCAATGTCATGATGCATGATGCGATGTATGTTATATGAAGGTAAATGAATGCGCATGTAAGTTGGAGAGCTGTCTTGCGGAGGATAGATGAATCTGAGATGGCTGAAGATAAAAGCATCTTGACTGCTGTCGGGAAGAAAAAATTCTTGGTTGTTGCTGGGGAATAAGGAGCTTGGGTTGTATACCAATCTTCTGGGGAATTCCTGTCTTGAGGAGATCTTCACTGGAGAATCTTCGAATATACAATGAGGAACTGAAAATTGAAAGTCTTCAGATTTGCTTGGGGAATACCAGACCTTCAAACGTAGAGGGGCCTTAGAACCACTTGCGGGGACTTGGAATTTCCTTGGTGACTTGCAGGGTAAGAGAATTTCTGATGATTTCTACTGGGGATTTTAGAACCTGGTAGACTTAAGCTGGGGAGGTAAGACTGAGAATCTCTAGTCTAGTGAGAAGCATCTCTGTGGGGAGAAGGTTCACTAGTCTGGCTCCGCTGTGATTGATAGCCTGAAGTTTTAGCTCTGCTGGGGATACTGAAACTTAACTCTGAGGGGAATTGAGTTCTGGAGGGTTCTCTGGCTGGGGAAATCAGTTTTGAGAAAGCTTTTGCTGACGAGGGTCCTGAAGTCTGACTCTGTTTAGGGAATTAAGTTCTGACTGAAGAATGCGGATTTCAAATCTGCTCGGGATTTCCTTTGAAAGGGTATCAAGATACCTAACTGCACCTTCAATTTACTAGTAATCGTCTTTCTTGATTCATAAGGGAATGCTTATGTTCAAATGCATATGCCTATTTAACAAAACATTGGACGTTTCTCAAATAAAACATAAGTGCAAAAAGAAAAGGGAAAAGGAAACGACGCAGATTTCTGGAAAAGTATTTGTATTAACTTTCTATGAGTATATTTGTACAAAGGAGACGATCATCCTAGTAAGAGGATGTCGTTGTAAATATTGAAGAAATTTATACAAAAGAAAGATGGCTATGTGAAATAATTCCATGGGATTCCATTCCGCTATAGCCTTCACAACTCTGAATATCTGTCCATTCAATGCTTCGTCTGCCGATGGCTGGATTGATCAGAAGCTTGGGACTGGTTGATGAAGAGATTGTCTTTGCAGTGATCCGACGAGACATAGTCATACGCTTTAATTCCCTAACTTTTGCCTGAATCGCCCTTTCGGGTTTTCGATCCACCGGGAAACCCCTTTTTTCCCAAGCCGCCCTTTCGGGTTTTCAACTTGCCGGGTGTACATATTTTTTATTTTTATCCCTAATTTTTGCCTGAACCGCCCTTTCGGGTTTTCGGTTCACCGGGATGCCCATTTTTGCCCAAGCCGCCCTTTCGGGTTTTCGACTTGTCGGGTTATTTTATGCGTAGTATCTTTTGACTATGTCTGCGTTCGCAGGGTGTGGCAAATCGTCACCGTCCATGGTGGTCAGAATCATTGCACCACCATAAAATATGCTTTTGATCACAAATGGTCCTTCGTACGTAGGAGTCCATTTGCCCCTGGGATCACTTTGCGGCAAGATAATCCGCTTGATTATGAGATCTCCGACTTGATACACTTGACGTCTGACTTTCTTATTGAAGGCCTTGATCATCCGCTTTTGATACGTCTGACCATGGCATACAGCAGCGAGTAGTTTCTCGTCGATTAGATTGAGTTGATCAAGTCGGGTCTGAATCCAATCATCTTCATTCAAACATGCGTCCTTCATAATCCTTAGAGAAGGAATCTGAACCTCCATAGGCAGGACAGCTTCCATGTTGTTGTACCCCAAAATTTTCCCTCCCATATTCTTCAAGATGTGTCAAAAGCATGCTTCAAAATTCCCCAAGGGTTGCACAGTGTAAAAGCCTCCTAAGCAGTCAAAATTAGGGTTTTTATTCTGATCAAGAAAATGAAGTTTCCAAAGGTCCAATCAAGTCTCACATGCCTATAAATATGGTCAAGCATCCTCATACCAAGTTTCAAGACTTTCAGCACAAAATTGCACAGTCAAAACCCTTATTGCACTACAGTCAACTGCAGGGGTAAAATGGTCATTTGGCAGTCAAAAGTTCAAATTTTTGGTCAACATCCAATTTTGAAGCCACAAACATCATTTGATCAATGCTTGATCATGATTCTCAAAGCTTGGCTCAAAAATCATCAAGATGCAAAAGTTTCCTTATTTGGACAGCTGAAAAAGTCAACTGTAAATTGACCAGGGCATAACTTTCACATGGATTATCAGAAAAATTCCATCCAAAGCTCATTTTGAAGAGAAAGACATTTCCTACAACTCCTCTTCATACTTAAAGTCCAAGAAATGCTCTCACAAAAAGTTATCAATTTCAACATTATAGGTCATTTTCAAAAGTCAACAAAAAGGGACTTTAAGTCAAAGGCCATAACTTGAGATTGGTAAATCAAAATGACATGGGACCAAATACATTGGTTAGAGGACTCAAACACCTTTCCAAAATGTCCAATAACATGAGCAAAGATTAAAAATTGAGCAAGTTATGCCTTGTGGAAGTTGGGAAATTTTTGGATATTTTGAAAAGTCAACATTGATTCAAATGACCTAAAATTGCTAATGGGCCTATTTTTCTTCCATAATTCATTGTCCCAAGCATGCACACGACCACTTGGCCCAAAGGGAAGTATTTCTTCATTTTTTATTTATTTATTTGAATTTTTATTAATAATAATTCATTTAAATCAAATTAAATACATGAAAAATATTTAACCTAAGTTTTACAATCTTTTGGTGCATGAAATCTATTCAATAATTCGTGTATAATTAAATAGGGAAATATTTGGAGAGAATTGATCATGATTTGTACAAAAAACACATGAAAAAAAGATTGAAAAAGATCCTTGAAAATCAAATTTCAAAAACCATGAATGCAAATGATTTGGTTTGTTTTTCTTGACCTAATTCATTCTTACATAAGTATAGAATCAAAACCTAATGCCATGGACCATTGAGCTGCGCTAGAAACCAATTCACAAACTTGAAATTTTTGCAAAGAAATTCAAAACTGAAAACCTCATTCTAGGGCGATTCAAGGCACGATTTTTGTTTCATTAGCTTGCTGAAGCTTCATAGGAAGATTCTACATCAAAAACCATAAGCTTTCGTGCCCAGAAACGTGAGAACCATCTCACCTGTACAGAAAAAAATTCATAGTCGTGCATCTCAATTCATGCATTTTTTGTGATTTTTAATGCTTGATTCATGTTCTTTATTTGATTCTAATGCTAACCCAATGGTTTGATTGTGTTTTTGTGCATCGTGTGAGGATTTGCCATGGGAGAATATTAGGGTTTTGCAAGCTTTAATTTGGGCGTTTTGTAATATGGTAAAATTAGGACACGTGACTTACACCATTGAATCGGGCATGTCTGGACGAACAGAAACAAACACTCGCGCCTAATTTATGAGGCCTTATGGCCTATTCGCTATTTTCTTGTATCATGCCTGTGGCAACGTGTGAAAACCGTTGCCAATGTTTTATATGTTTCAGGAAAATAAAACCAAGCGAAGGAGACGATGAAGTGGCAAGATGTGATAGGGTCATTCAAATTTTGCGCGCGTTTTTAAGCTACTGACTAATTGTCTTTTATAATATTTATTAGTTATTATATATTAACACGCGTGAATTGGTTCAGTTGGCAAGGCGTAGTGGTGGCAACGTTCATGACCTGGGTTCGAGCCCCAGGTCTTCAGTATTCCCATATTATTTTTCAATAAAAATTCACATGCAGTTTCCATAGCAAAGACCATCATACACCTTCATGATCAAACCATCCACGCGTCCAATGTCATCAAATCAAAGGCCATAATCTGGAGAGTACAGTGGACCCTGGTCAACGCTTCTGCACGTGAATGAAAAAGTCTCCAAGGCCAGGAATTTAAATGGGCCAGATTGCTAAAGGCCTCACCTCCTATTTGGGGTCTGAACCCCCTAGGTTTGTATTTTTTACATTCTTTCTCTTTTGTTTTTTTTTCTTTCTTTCTTTTAATTATTGTGCTTTTTTAATTAATTAATTTAATAGTTTCATAAAAATACAAAACAATAAAAAAATCAGAAAGATAAAAATAAAATAATAAACATTTTATTTAATAGTATTTTGTAAATAATTGCATGTAATTAAACTAGTCTTAAATTAGGTTTTAATTTTAATCCTCTTAATAAAAATCTAAAAAAAACATAGAACTAGGGTTCATATTAATTTTTTATCCTTTTTTTCTTTTTCTCCCATAATAATTAAATAATTAAATATTAGATATTTATTTTTATAATTAAATTGCATGTAAATTAATTAGGGTTAATATTAGGTTTTAATCTTCTTTTCTTAATAAATTAAAAAACAAATAGAACTAGGGTTAGCATTTAATTTCAATTAATTATTTTTAAATCCTAAAATACTAAAAAATACCAAAAGCATCTCCTTTTCTTTTTAATTAATTAATTCCATGTAATTTTAATTTTGCAAAAAGGGTCCAACGCCCTCGTTTCGATTTAATTCTTATTCGCATATTTATTTTATTTCTCTATAATATTTATGTATCTCTCCCAAGGCCATGTAACCCTTTTAATTTTCTCGCACTTTTTTTTACTTTCTTTATTCTTTCCGTCAAATCGGGTCCTGGTTTAATTTTGGCGATGTGGACCCGCGCCTTTTGTAATAGCTTAGAATTTTTACTTTCCTGCAATATTTTTAACTGTTAAATAATGGCATGAAAGAATGTATGGGCAAAAATAAAAACAAACGCTAGATCACCAATGACATGACAAAAGACAAAAATAAATGAAAACGACACACGAATCGCACACACCACCCCTAGGGTACGCCTCACTGTTGCCTTGCCTCGAAAGGTGATCGTCGAGTAGAGGATGTCTTAGTAAGTCCTCATGATCCGGGAACCTGGCATGAGGGTAGCTTCTAAGGTGTCTTCCCATTGCTCTGGTGATCACCATGTCCCGAACCTCGAATTGACCCGAACACCTCCAACGGTGGTGCTACCTACCTCTCAATGGTGGGATGGCACTACTTTAAAGGACATCTACACAGACGAATTCCTTAGGATAGGTAGACAACTCTAAGATACTTGCTCTAATTTCAAAACAAAACAAAAAAATACTTTTCACACCGACACCTTTTCAAAAAGCTTTCGAAAGCAATTTTTCAAACACTCTTGAGGACCGATACAAGAGTCGAACTGGAATTTTCAAAGAAACTTTTTAAAACCCACATTGAAAAGCAAACAAACCATTTTGAAAACACAAATGAGCAAGTATCTAAGAGCCCATGGATAACCATGGATAGAAAGGGTGCTAACACCTTCCCTTTCTATAATCTACCTCCCGAACCGAGAGCAATCTCTTTAAGGAATTTTTCTGTGCTTTTGTCCTTTCCATTTAGAGAAAATAAAAGACGGTGGCGACTCTTGCTTCCGCAACATTTCACGAACCAGCGTTAAACAGTCAGTTCCAGATCCACCGATCACAGAACTGGCGACTCTGCTGGGGATTACACTTTAAAGTGAGGTGTACCTTAGGGTTAGTTCATAACTGTGTTTTCAATTGTTTTCTTTGCTTGCTTTAAATTTGTGGGACTGTCTTGGGAGTTCTATAGATCCTAACCCGGATCTGGGGGATACCTTCTTAGAAAGTAGCAACAAGGCTGTGAGGGAACTGTGCGGGGTATACCGACATGGTTGAAACAGTCTGCTACGTTGATGTGGCACTTTGGTGTGTACCGGTAACCCTTGAGTTCAGTCAAGGAGAGTACGGGGCCTCCGCGTGGTGTCGTGAAGCATCAACAGACCTTAGGAACCTTAATTGAACTATCTTGGCCTCTTTAGGGTAGTGAGATAACTGACTTTGGTGCAGTCCGAGGTTGGTTGATACTCGATACTACACTCAACTGAGGGTTGCTTTCCTGGAATATTTCGGTCGCCAGTTCAGTGGCTAAATCGAAACGATGAACAATGAAAGCAATCCCGTGATATTGGGAACCTTAGAACCCGGTTACTTTGATAGGACAGGTTGAACCCACCAACTTCAAGAGGGTACTACCCAGACCCCATGCTGGCCTTAAACCCTAAGGGCTTGTCTTGTGTGCCTTGTGTGCCTTACATGTTTGTCTTTGTAAATATCTGTGGTGTGTTTAATCATAGCATCATGACATCATCCAGCATCATATGCATTGACTAACCATTTCAGGGGTTCGAATTTTCATCTTTGTTCTTGTTTTGTAGGACATGGAAACCGTTCGTAGAAAGATAATTCAAATCAGTCTTGTAAGGATCCCTCCTCAGCTTAAGGAGCTTATATCTAGGATTCCCGAGAACTCATCATTCAGTGAAAGACATGGAAGCCTCATCAGCTTGGTCAACACCAACATTGAGGAAGATATGATAAAGGTCCTGTTCCAGTTCTTTGACCCTCTACATCACTGTTTCACCTTCTTGGACTATCAGTTGGTACCTACATTAGAGGAGTTCTCCCGGCTCCTGAAGATCCCTATCCTTGATCAGCTACCCTTCAACGGTACAGAAAAGGAACCCAAGCTTGAAGAGATTGCTAAAGCCTTGCACCTACAGTCATCTGACCTCAAGGGACATTGGGAAGTTAGAAGTGGTATCAAAGGGTTCTTAGCCAGGTTTCTTTTTGAAAAGGCCCATGAATGTTGGAACTCCCTTGACTTGCAAGCTTTTGAAGAGGTTGTGGCCCTCCTTGTCTATGGTTTGGTGTTGTTCCCTAACCCAGACCAGCTTATTGATATCAGTGCTGTCCAGATCTTTATGTCCAGGAATCCTATACCTACGTTGCTGGGGGACATCCTTCACTCATGTTACACTCGAACCATGAGAAAAAGAGGTGTCCTTATGTGTTGCACTCCTCTCCTGGGAAGGTGGTTTATTTCGCACCTTCCACAATCAGTTTTGAAGAATGAGCGGGGTTTGAGATGGTCACAACGGTTGATGACTCTTACACATGCTGATATACATTGGTGCCCTAGGTTCAGAGAAGATGTCACCATCATTGATCGTTGCGGGGAGTACCCTAATGTTCCTTTACTTGGAATCAGAGGAGGTATTACTTACAGCCCATGCCTGGCTTGGAGACAGTTTGGTTATGCTCGGAGGGATGGTCCTCATGACATGTTAATTCCTGACATAGTTTTTGACTTCGACAACGATACTCAAGGACTTCGCCAGAGATTTATCAGAGCCTGGAGGATGCCCAGTAGGATAGACAGCAAGACACTGGGGCACAGGAACTCCATCCCGTTGGAACCTTATCTCAAATGGGTACGCGCCCGCTCCCAGAAGTTAGTGATGCCCTATCCTCATGTGCTCCCTGTGATCAAAGAGCCAGTCTTGGAAGGAGAAGTGTCATATACTATTCAGCACCCTGATATGCCCACATCCTGGGAGGAGATGCAGAAGAGCTGGATCCAGCTTAAGGAAGAACGGAATTCTCTTGAGACTAGTCTACATGCCAGTGAAAAGAAGGTCTTAGAGCTCACCCGCCTGTTGCATGAGGAGAGGAATCTCAACACTTACATAGCTCCAAAGAGGATGCGCAGTGTATTTTGGGATTGATTTGATTTTTGTATTATTTTCCCATGAGGCTTTGATGTACTAAACATTTATTTCCTTAATGATAACGTGTGTTCCTTTTTGTCTACAACAAAGTTGAATTTTCGAACCCTTGAATGCATTGCATAAACACATCTCATTCATCATGTGCATAGCAGGTTTTTCCTCTTTTCAGGTTGCTTACAGTTCTTCGCTGTTTATTTCAGCATCATGAATCCCGACTCTGCATCAACTGAGACATCCATCAAAGCTCTTCAGGCGTAGAATGCGCAATTCCAGGAATTAATCAAGGGTTTGGCTCAGGGCCAAGAAGAGTTGAAGGCTCTGCTCCTGAAGAAGGAGAAGAAGAAGAAGAGAAGAACTGTTTTGTTTAACTCGGGCCGAAGGTTTGGCAACACCTTGCAGAATGAAGAGGCTGGTTCTTCTGTTGGCAAAGGCACTCCTCAAGAGGCAAGAGTTCCTAGTCCGGTAGTCTCCGACAACGAGACTGATTTTGATGAAGAGCAGTATCCTCCGGCAGAAGACCGTTACAAGCAACTGGAAGATAGGTTGAATGCTATGGAGATACAACAGGTACCTGGGCTGGATTTTGGAGATCTGGGTTTGTCTACTGGTGTGATTATTCCTCGGAAATTCAAAGCACCATCTTTCACTAAATATGACGGGGCGTCTTGTCCCAAGCTACATCTCAGGTCCTATGTTCGAAAGATCCAACCGTACTCAGCGGATAAGAATTTGTGGATCCACTTCTTCCAGGAGAGTCTTTCAGGGACTCATCTCGAATGGTTCTATCAGCTGGATGGGACCAAGGTTCGTAACTGGGAGGAGTTGGCTACTGCTTTCTACAAGCAGTATCAATATAATGCCGACCTTGCCCCTACACGTACCCAACTCCAGGGTATGTCGTTAGGTTCAAGCGAAGGTTTTAAGGAGTACGCCCAGAAGTGGAGAGACATGGCTGGCAGGGTGCAGCCACCGTTGACTGATCGGGAGTTAGTAGACATGTTCTTGGGGACCCTATCCGGGCCGTTTTTCAATCATCTTATTGGGAATTCGTCTGCAGGGTTCACTGATTTGATTCTGACTGGAGAGAGAATTGAGGCTGGGTTAAAGTCTAGTAAGATTCCGAAGGGTGCATCATCTAGTTCTGAGAAGAAACCCTTCAAGAAGGAGGCTAGTGCCGTATATGGCTCCAAGAGATCAGAGAGACCTGAGCGCCGCCAATCTGTCAGTGCGGTAATGATTGCTAAGCCTGCTGCCGCTTCTCGGCCAACCAATCCTCAAAGGGCTGAAAGACCCCGGAGAGAGTTTACCCGGTTAAACATGACCCTATCCCAAATCTTACCACAGTTGCTGTCCACTAACTTAGTGACTGTCCGAGAGGCGCCGAAGTTTCCAAATACTGCATCTCCTAAGTACAACCCAAATGCTCGTTATGCTTACCATTCAGATAGCCCGGGGCATTCTACTGACGACTGTTGGGCCCTAAGGAGCAAGTTGCAGGACCTTATTGACGCCAAGGAGGTACAGTTTGAGGCATCTGAGAAGCCCAATGTAGTGACAGCTCCCCTGCCCGCTCATGGAGTAAATGCTATTGGGGACGAAGAGGAAGTGGATGAAGCTGAGTTCGATAGCTGGATCTACCCGGCAACCGACAGTGGACCTAACAATTGGAGTGCAAAGGACAATCTGACTGTTTCTCTTGTTACTAAGTAATAAATTCCTATGTTTTGGTATCTGTAATAAACAATAATAAACTCTATGGCCCGGTGTCTTACCCGAGGCACTGTGGTTTCATTTGTGAGGGCATATAAATTGTCATTTCATATATCATGAATAAAAATCTTGGACGTTTTCTCGCATTGCAAATCTTATGCTCCTTTTCTGTCTTTCTTTCTTTTACATATATTTCAAAACAGCTGTATTTACACACACACTCACTCATACAGGTTTCAATCCACTCTGGATCTCACTGGTAACGATTCTGCTACTGCCAGTTATGACTTCGAAAATCCGATCAACTTAGCCGAAGACGAAGGTGAAGATGATTGCGAAGTGCCTGGCGAGCTTGCAAGACTGTTGCTTCAGGAAGAGAGGGCAATTCAACCCCATGAAGAGCCAGTGGAAACAATAAACTTGGGTACTGAGGCAGACAGGAAAGAGGTAAAGATTGGTGCCAACCTAGAGCTCAGCGTGAAGCAACGGTTGACTCAAATGCTGCATGATTATATGGAGATCTTTGCCTGGTCCTACGAAGACATGCCCGGGTTGGATACCGATATTGTGGTCCGTCACTTGCCAACTAAGGAAGACTGCCCTCCGGTGAAGCAAAAGGTCCGCCGGATGCGTCCAGAGATGTCTGAAAAGATTAAAGCCGAGGTTATGAAACAGTTTGACGCTGGGTTCCTTGCAGTGACTTCTTACCCTCAGTGGGTTGCTAATGTGGTGCCGGTACCGAAGAAGGACGGTAAGGTCAGAATGTGTGTCGACTACAGGGATCTGAACAGGGCCAGCCCCAAAGATGACTTCCCTTTACCTCACATTGATGTCCTTGTTGATAATACAGCTCAGCACAAGGTTTTCTCTTTCATGGATGGCTTTTCAGGTTACAATCAGATCAAGATGGCACCTGAAGACATGGAAAAGACTACATTTGTTACTCAGTGGGGCACCTTCTGCTACAAGGTCATGCCATTCGGATTGAAGAATGCTGGGGCAACCTACCAACGTGCCATGGTTGCTTTATTTCATGACATGATCCATCATGAGATAGAAGTGTATGTTGACGACATGATCGCAAGGTCCCAGACTGAGGAAGAGCACCTAGATCATCTGCAGAAACTGTTTGACCGGTTGAAACTGTACAAGCTGAGATTGAACCCGAACAAGTGCACCTTCGGGGTAAGATCTGGGAAACTGCTAGGCTTCGTGGTCAGTGATAAAGGAATTCAAGTGGACCCTGCCAAGGTTAAAGTTATTCAAGAGATGCCAGTTCCCAAGACAGAGAAGGAAGTCAGAGGCTTTTTAGGACGCCTGAATTACATTGCTCGCTTCATCTCACACCTAACTGCTACCTGTGAGCCAATCTTCAAGCTGCTGAAGAAAGATCAGGTAGTACGTTGGAATGATGAATGTCAGGCTGCTTTTGACAGAATCAAAGAGTATCTCCAAGAACCACCTATCCTTATGCCACCGGTTGAAGGGAGACCTCTGATACTATACCTGGCAGTGCTTGACAACTCAATGGGGTGTGTGCTGGGGCAGCATGACGAGTCTGGCCGAAAAGAGCATGCCATTTATTACCTTAGCAAAAAGTTTACCGACTGTGAGACCCGATACTCATTGCTTGAGAAAACTTACTGCGCTTTGGTATGGGCTGCTCGCTGGCTGAGACAGTATATGCTGACTCATACCACCTTGTTGATCTCAAAGATGGATCCTATAAAGTACATATTCGAAAAGCCTGCTCTGTCTGGGAGAATTGCAAGATGGTAAATGATCTTGACGGAATACGACATTCAGTATACAACTCAGAAAGCCATCAAAGGAAGTGTATTGGCAGACCACTTGGCACATCAGGCCGTAAATGACTATCAGTCAATGAACTTTGAGTTTCCGGATGAAAGCATCATGATAGTGACTGATTGTGAAGTACCTGGACCGGATGAAGGACCTGAACCAGGATCCCGATGGCCTATGCACTTTGACGGAGCCTCCAATGCTTTGGGTAACGGTATCGGCGCCATAATCATATCACCTCAAGGTACTCATACTCCACCCACTGCCCGACTATGTTTCAACTGTACCAACAACATGGCAGAGTATGAGGCGTGCATCATGGGTCTTCAACCTGCGATCGACCTAAGGATCAAGTTTCTAAGTGTCTTCGGAGATTCCGCTCTTGTGATCAATCAGATCAAAGGAGAGTGGGATACGAAACATCCAAACCTGATTCCTTACAGAGAATGTGTGTTGACCTTGATCCCCCACTTCACAGAGATAACCTTTGAACACTTTCTAAGAGAAGAGAACCAGTTGGCGGACGCGTTAGCTACAATGTCTTCTATGTTCAAGGTCAAATGGGATAATGAGGCTCCCCGGATCATCATCTGGAAACTGGACGAACCGGCATACTGTTGTGATCTCGAGACTGAATTGGTGACTGAGAAGCCTTGGTACCATGAGGTGAAGAGATATTTGGAAGCTCGGGAATACCCTGAAGGTGCCTCAGTCAATGATAAGAAATTCCTGAGAAGGTTCGCGGCAAAGTTCTTCCTTAGCAACGGCATATTGTACAAGCGAAACCATGATTCAACCTTACTGCGTTGTGTGGATAAGACTGAAGCAGAACGGATCATGGAAGAGCTACATGAAGGGACCTTTGGTACACACTCCAGTGGGCACACTATGGCTAAAAAGATCCTTCGGGCAGGATATTACTGGTCCACAATGGAAGCTGACTGCTACCAACATTCTAGGACATGCCATAAGTGCCAGATTCTCTTCTCTTCTCTTCTCTTCTCTTCTCTTCTCTTCTTCTTTTTCTCTGCCGTATAAGGTTGGATCTTCCTTACGTAGGACCTGAGATGCATTTTTGGACAGGACAGCCCGTCATACCTCACAAAAACTGGAACTTTGAACTTTGGGGGAATTACAATCCCGGCAACTAAACCCAAGTCTTCGAAATCCAAACCCGGCACTCTCTGCAGCTCCATGGCTGCCAACCTGTCTTCTAAACCTTTGTACTTGTCATCAGCCGGAGGGTATTGTTGATCAGAATAGTCTTCATCCTCTTCAGCCTCCTCTTCTTCCATATCGGACTCGGAAGGTACCGCAGCCGCACCCCCTTTACTGGTTCCTTCCTCAGAAGTAGGAGGAAAATCAAGCACTCTTCTGGCTTCTCCTTCAAATCTTCTCCCTAAAGTAGCCACCCCGAGTCTCTTTTTCTTCTTTTTCACTGGGTCCTTATTCCCCAGTAGGGTCTTTAGATCCTCCTGACCCTTAGCCAAGGTCATCAGGAGCTGCTGAAACTGTGCATTTTGAGCCTGCAAGTCTTTGACTGTTTGCTCGAGATCCATCCTACTGAAATAAACAGCAGACAGATAAGGAAACCTGGCGTGAGACCTGCTTATGCACATGATGAATGGTATGCTCATGTATGCAATGCATTCAAGGATTTAGAACATTCAAAATTGTTGCAGACAAAAAGAACGCACGTCATATTAATAAGAAGAAACTTGTCAGTACATAAATGCCCCATGGGCCAAATATTACAAAAACTTCTCAAGGTAAAAAGACGTTGTGCATCCTCTTTGGCGCGATGTAGGTGTTGAGAGTCTCTTCCTCATGGAGTCGGCGGGTAATCTCTAGAACCTTCTTCTCGCTGGCGTAGAAGCTGGCTTCAAAAGTGTTCCGTTCCTCCTTGAGTTGGATCCAACTTTTCTGCATCTCCTCCCACGATGTAGGCATGTCAGGATATAGGATGGTGTAGGGAACCTCTCCTTCCTTGACGGGCTCTTTAATCACAGGGAGTACATGAGGATAAGGCATCATTATACTTTGGGCTCGGGCTCGTACCCATTTGAGATAAGGCTCGAGAGGGATGGAGTTCTTGTGCCCCAGTGTCTTGCTATCAACCTTGTTGGGCATCCTCCAAGCTCTGATGAATCTTTGGCGAAGTCCTTGCGCATCGTTGTCGAAGTCAAAAACTAGGTCAGGAATCAACATGTCGTGAGGGCCATCCCTCCGTGCATATCCAAATTGCCTCAAAGCTAGGCAAGGGTTGTAGGTAATGCCCCCTCTAATGCCAAGTAATGGGACATTAGGGAACTCTCCACAATGATCGACGATGATGACATTTTCTCTGGACCGAGAACACCAATGTACATCAGAGTGAGTAAGAGTCATCAATCGTTGGGACCACCTTGACCCTTGGTCATTCTTCAAGACAGATTGTGGAAGGTGCGAAATAAACCACCTTGCAAGGAGAGGAGTGCAGCACATGAGAACACCCCTCTTTCTCATTGTTCGTGTGTAAAATGAGTGAAGAATGTCCCCAAGCAATGTTGGTATTGGATTTCTGGATAAGAAGATTTTGACGGCATTGACATCTACCAGCTGGTCAGGATTTGGGAACAAGACCAATCCATAGATAAGGAGTGCCACAATTTCTTCAAAGGCTTGCAGGTCCAATGAATTCCAACATTCTTGTGCCTTCTCAAACAAGAATTTTGCTAAGAATCCTTTGACGCCGCTTCTGGTTTCCCAATGCCCCTTGATGTCAGATGGTTGTAGATGTAATGCTCGAGCAACATCTTCCGGCTTTGGTTCCTTTTCCGTACCGTTGAAGGGTAGTTGATTAAGGATAGGGATTCTTAGGAGTTGAGAAAACTCCTCCAAAGTGGGCACCAACTAGTAGTCGGGGAAAGTGAAACAGTGGTGAAGAGGGTCAAAGAACTGGAATAACACTTTCATCATGTCTTCTTCAATGTTGGTGCTGACTAGGCTGAGCAGTCTACCATGTCTTTCACTGAAGGATGAGCTTTCCGGAATCCTTGATGTGAGCTCCTTGAGCTGAGGAGGGATTCTCACAAGGTTGACTTGGATGGTTTTTCTTCGAAGAATTTCCATGACCTACAAAACAAGAACAAAGATGAAGATCTAAACCCTTGAAATGGTTAGTGAATGTGTATGATGTTTTTATGATGTTTATGATGTATGCACAAACATATGTACAAGCAAATCACACCAAACCCTAGTTTCAGGCTTGCACGGGGTTTCATAGGTAAGTACCCTCTTGAGTGTAGTTGGCTTAAAAACCTGTCCTATAAATAGTAACCGGGTTCTAAGGAGCTCAATATCATTGGATTGTTTTCATCGTTCATTGTTTTGGTTTAGCCACTTAACTAGCGACCAAAATATTCCAAGAAAACAACCCTCAATGAGTGTAGTATCGAGTATCTACCAACTTCGGACTGCACCAAAGCCGGTCATCTCACTACCCCTAATGAAAGGCCAAGATGGTCAAGTAAGGTTCTAGGTCATTAGTGCTTAGTGACATCACTCAGCGGCCCCGTACTCTCCTTGATTGAACTCAAGGGTTACCGGTACTCACAAATATGTCGCACTAATATAGCTATTGCTTCAACTGTGTCGGTATACCCCGCACATTTTCCACAACGTATTGCTATCTATGAATGTTTCCCAAAAATCCGGGTGTAGGATTGCAAACCCAAACAAGAGAGCCAATATATAAAGCAACCAAATCAAACAATTAGTCATGCAAGAGGGTGATCTAAGCCCTAAGGTTACTCCACTTTAAAATTTTCCCCAGCAGAGTCGCCAGTTCTGTGATACGGTGGGAGAACTGACTTGGGTTTTGCGTTTGTTTTCGCAAATGTTTCGGTTGAGCAAGAGTCGCCACCGACTTTTTATTTTATCCTAAGGAAAGGTTTAAAAAGCACAGCAAAAACCTTTGAGATATTTCATGGGTTCGGGGAGTAGATTATAGAAAGGGAAGGTATTAGCACCCTTTCTATCCATGGTTATCCATGGGCTCTTAGTTACTTGCTTAGATCAACTTGCCTTGATTTTCAATTGTTTGAAATGGTGCTTTGTGCGTGGTTTTGAAAATGTTTTGAAAAAGATGCCTTGTCTAGGCTACCCTTGTAACAATTCTTTACTCGAATGTTTTACAAAAGGTGTTTGTCTTTTTGAAAAGATGTTTCAAGGTTTTTGAAAGTTGTTTTGAAAGTGTAGTGATGTGTGGTTTGAAAAACAGGCAAGTGTTTTTGTTTTGCAAGTTGACAAGTACTTAAGAGCTATCTACTCTAAAGTTCTCAAAGATTTTTGCTATGTTTTAACCCTTTTAACAATTTTGTTCCACCATTGTATTTGGTGGACAATCTTGTGTTAGGATGTTAACGGGACGGGCGCGGGTCATCGTTTAGACCATAATTGCAATGGTGCCAAGTATCTTTGGGCAATTTTCCTTTAAGGGACTTGATCATTTTTAAGGCAACTTTCGAAAGTGTCATTGAGGGACTATGATCATTTGATTGTTTTGTTTTTGCCAAAGATACCTAACATGCAATATGGCCCATTATTGAAGGCAACAAGTGGAATACCCTAGGGGTGCAAGTGTGATTAGTGTTGTCCATTTTCATGCTTGTTTATCTTGAAATTAGGTCAAACTATTTTTGTTGTTTTTGATTTGCATACAAATCCTAATTCTAACATGGTATATTTAGAAAGCATTAAAGTGCGAAAAATAAAGTTCCTAGGTTATTACAACACAATATATGGGAAGGGGGGTACAAATGTTCAAATGGGGGTATTTTGACAAGGATTAAAACCCTAGACTATTACAATCCAAATGGAATTATACAAATTATTTAATATACAACAACTAAATAAAAATGGAATAAATATGCAAGATGCAAAAATGTTTTTTATGTGTATGAAAAAAAAGTGTTTTTTATATGTCAAATAAACAAAATGAAAAGTATTAATTTTTGGAGTTTTTATGCATTTAGGGCAAAACCCTAATTTTGCAAATAAAAGGTATTTATTATTTAATATATACAATATTTATTAGTTATGTACAAAAAATAAATAAAGAGAAGTATATTTGTCAAAAAAAGTATTTTTAATGCTAAATATTAATAAAAATAAAAATGTATATATTTTGTATTTTTTAACCTAAATATACTAATATATATGTATGTATTTGTATTATTTATTAAATATATTGAATATGCACAAAATAATAATATTTAATATTTATAAAAAAAGTATATTTTATATAAAATATTTTCAGAAGATAAAATAAAATAAAAATCAGAAAATAAATGTGTTTGCATTATTTTTTAGTATTTTGAATAAAAAGTATATCTATATATTTATTTATGTACAAATATCAATTTAAACAAATAAATGCCTAATAAATATAAAAATGGTGTGAAAAATATTTTTTTATTTTTTAATGTTATGAGGAAAAATAAATAAGTCAGAACAAAAAAGAAAAGGTCAAAAAATCATGAAAATAAGCATAATGGGCCAAGGGGGTGTAAAAGTAACAAAAGGGTGCAAATAGAAAAATGAAACAGAGCCCAGCCCAAAAGACCTTCTTCAACCTCCAGACTGTTTGAACATGAACAAAACACGCGTTTTCTATCTCCAGATTCCTGGACTTTCAAGCAAAACTCACAACATGAAAAATGTAGAGCATTAAGAGACGAATCCAGACATATAAAGAACCTGACTTAACTCTCTAAGATGAGAGAGAATTTCTCCATCCCTAATTATTGACCTAAGTTTCCATCAATGTTCAGACCTTAAATTCTCATAGCATATGCAAGATAAATGGAAAGTAAAGATATGTACAACTTCAGGGGCATGAGTAGAACATTTTTCATTCACAAACCTAGAGCTAACAATGCCTAGATAGGGAGATAGAAGTCTATGAAATTACCTGTTCAGTTGGAATCGTATCTGATGATGGAGGTGTTTTCAATGCAAGGTGATGATTGGTACAGCTTCCTTGATGTCCAAGGATGCTATTCCAAGCTTTACTTTGTTTGGAAACCAAGAGAATCGTGTTAGGGAACTTTAACTGCAAAACAAAAAAATGAAAATGGTGATGTTGCTTGGGAGTGTTACAGGTCGTGTTTGAGGCTTGGAATAGTTTCAAGGGATGATGTGGGATATGTTTGAAGTGGTTTTAGCAAGAATGCATGAATGGATGGTGTTATGGAACTCAATCTGCAACAGGTGCCCTGTTTTGGCAGTTTGATGGTGATTCTGTGTTTGAGAAGGCAATGGAGATGGTTGGCTCGTGTTTCAGCTTAGACTTGATGATTAGAAAGTGTTTGATAACTTTGCTTAAGCTCTGGTTTACAGGAATGAGAGTTGTGTCTTGTTATGCTATGTTTCTTCAACTTTAAGCAACAAAGTGTCCACTTGAGTTTTAGACTGATAGAGGCCCCCCTAATGTGCTGCTAACCTTCCCCTTGATCAGTGTGTTTTGTTCATAAACTTGTGCCAAAAGGATTTGCACTGTACTTGCTTGGATTGCTAATTGACATAAAGTTCTACTTTTCAAAAATGGCAAAAATGCTTTATCTAATTAAGGCTTAATCTAACATGTAATATCCAAATGCACAAAATAATGCTAACACACAATGGATTGGAATTTAATTATTGAGTGCAAATAGGATTAGAGGCCTGTAACTAGCTTATGCATGCTGATTTCAAAATGGCACAAGTGTATGAACATGTAAATTGGTCATAACAAAAGTGAATTTTTCCCAACTTGCCAAATTCGATTCTCCCTAACCATGAGGTTGTTTGATGAGTTCTTGGACATTTTGGAAAGCTTGGAATGTTTACTACAATCCATCTTTGAAATGCAAATTGAAATTCCAAGTGGAAGCATGTGAAAAATGGTCTTGAAGTTAGGTAAAAACCTTGCCTAAAATGGTTCAAAATTTCTCTAAGTTAAGAATGGTTTGGTACCCTTGTTCCAAAAATTGTAACTTGAGATACAAGCTTCTTTTAGGAAAACTTTGTGAATCAAAGTTGTAGATTTTTCAATGGACTACAACTTTCATGTTTTGACTTTTGCTTGAATCCAAATGAATCTTGGTGAGAAAGTGGGACAAAGTTAGGAAACAATTAGGGTTTTTCATAACTTAGAAAAATTCTAAGTTATGAAAAATCTTCATTTCAAACCCTAATTTGCAATTCTTGATTTCTTGATGAAAAAGTTTCATGATTTGGCATGTTTTGATGAAAAATGAATCTTGACATTTGATTTTGACCCAAAAAAAGTCAAAGTTTGACTTTTCAGTATACAGTCAAAATTGATCAATTGACTGGGAAATTCAACTGTCAATCTTGTGCATTTGGGATATTTTGAACTTGTTGAGTATGTCAAGACAATTCCATGGGGTCCTTGAGTCCATATGTGAGCTTGGTTTGCCATTGGCTAGGTCAAACAGTCAAAAATTGCCTTTGTGCAGTCAAAACCCTAAAAATGACCATTTTGCCCTTTTGGTGATCTGATCAAATTTCTTGTGGAATTGTGATCCAAACTTGATAAAATGGTCCATATGAGTTCATAATGTTGATGTGGGTCAATTTTCATGAGATTTGACTGTCAATTGGCCATAGTTGACTTTTTCCCCAATACAGTTGATTTCTAGGTCAACTGTCTAATTGACTGGGCAAAATTTAGAATCAAGACTTGAAACTTGGTATGGATAAACTTGGGAGTCCAACATGAAGCATGAAAGTCATCTTAGGCATTTTAGGTCAAAATATCTTTGTTCAAACAGAAATCCTAATTTGGGTCAACAGTGCAAGGAGAAGTCTTGAGCAGAGGAAACCCTAACTGGATCTTGAGCTCCAAGGGTCTTGTGATGAGAAAATGTTGAGAAAAAGGGAGGGAAAATTTTGGGGTACAACAGTGACCATGGCATGTTGATGTTGGTGAATTGTCTTTTAGGCTCGTCCGGCCTTCGCTGATTTCCCTTTTGTGGTTGGCGGCATGGTGTAGAACCAGAGATCATGACTGCCTCTGCATGTTGGTCACGACGACTCTTTTGACTGTATGCAGCATTAGACTCCTTCTTCCCCGTGTAAGGCTTTTTATGAGTATCAGGAGGTGTGGCCTCTTGAATCTTCCCACTTTTGATGCCCGCTTCAATTCTTTCCCCAGTCAAGATCAAATCGGTAAACCCAACAGAAGAATTCCCAATCAGGTGGTTGAAGAAAGGTCCAGACAAGGTCCCCAAGAACATATCGACAAGTTCCCGATCAGTCAGAGGTGGTTGTACCCTTCCAGCAAGGTCTCTCCACTTTTGCGCATATTCTTTAAAACCTTCGCCTGCACCCATAGACATTCCCTGAAGCTGAGTGCGCGTGGGAGCAAGGTCGGCATTGTACTGGTACTGCTTGTAGAATGCAGTGGCCAAATCCTCCCAGCTGCGGATGTTAGCTCCATTCAGTTGATAGAACCAGTCGAGTTGAGTTCCTGACAGACTATCCTAAAAGAAGTGAATCCATAAATTCTTGTCAGCCGTGTAAGGTTGGATCCTCCTTATATACGACCTAAGATGCAGCTTAGGACAGGATGCCCCGTCGTACTTTGCAAAGGAAGGTGCTTTGAATTTGTGCGGGATGACTACCCCAGAAGACAGACCTAGATCTTCGAAGTCCAGGCCGGGCACTTTTTGTATCTCCATGGCACTTAGCCGGTCTTCCAACTGTTTATACCTGTCCTCAGATGGAGGGTACTGCTCATCATTGTAATCGGTCTCGTTGTCGGAGACCACTGGACTAGGAACCTCCCTTTCTTGGGGACTGTCTTTCCCAATAGATGGGGTAGTCTGCTCACCTTCATTTAGTGATCCATTCCCAGCTTTGCGTCTCGGATTGAACAACACAGTCCTCTTCTTCTTCTTCTTCAAAAACAGGGTCTTCAGATCTTGTTGCCCCTGGGCCAAACTCATGATCAGCTCTTGGAACTGGGCGTTCTAAGCCTAGAGGGCCTTGATGGATTGCTCAGTAGATGATTCAGGGTTCATGATGCTGAAATAAACAGCGAAGAAGGTAAGTGACCTGTCAAAAGGGTACCTGTAATGCAATGATGTGTATGTATGCATGCAATGTTTTCAAGGATCTCACGGGGTAAACAAGAAAAATTGTCAGAATTTGAATCTGGTAGCTTGATTGAAGGAGCTTCATGTTGTTGAGAGTCCTTCTTCAAGGGTCAAGGCTCACCATATCGAGTGGGTCATAGCCCCTGACAACTTTGGCTAGAGGAAAATAAATCCCCTTTGCCCCTTGCTGGGCAGTTGGTTCATCATGACCTGCATCACAAGCCCTTGAGATCCTTGAAACGGGTTAGTCTTTATGTAGGATGCATACAATGGTATGATGTTATGATGTTATGCTATGCGTAGAATAATGTAGGTAAACCCTGTTATGAGTCCAGGTTAAGGACTGTAAACAAAACCTGCAAGAAACTCAAGTGTCAGATAACAAGCATGCAAATAGTCAAGTTGGAAGGCACACAAGTCACACAAGACAGTCCTTAGAGTTTAAGCCAGCATGAAGTTTGGGGTACCACCCTCTTGAAGTTGGTGGGCTCAAAACCTATCCTATCAGAAGTAACCGGGTTCTAAGGGTCCCAATATCATTGGATTGTTTTCATTGTTCATCGTTTCGATTTAGCCACTGAACTGGCGACCGAAATATTCCAAGAAAACAACCCTCGATTGAGTGTAGTATCGAGTATCAACCAACCTCGGACTGCACCAAAGTCAGTTATCTCACTACCCTAAAGAGGCCAAGATGGTTCAATTAAGGTTCCTAAGGTAAGTTGATGCTTCACGACACCACGCGGCGGCCCCGTACTCTCCTTGACTGGACTCAAGGGTTACCGGTACTCACCAAAGTGCCACATCAACGTAGCAGACTGCTTCAACCATGTCGGTATACCCCGCACAGTTCCCTCACAGTCTTGTTGCTACTTTCTAAGAAGGTATCCCCAGATCCGGGTTAGGATCTATAGAACTCCCGAGACAGTACCCACAATAATAAAGCAAGCAATTCAGACAATTGAAAACACAAGTGATCTTAGTCCTAAGGTACACCTCACTTTTAAATTTCCCCAGCAGAGTCGCCAGTTCTGTGATCGGTGGAAATAGAACTGACTGTTTTTTAAGCTGGTTCGCGAAATGTCGCGGAAGCAAGAGTCGCCACCGTCTTTTATTTTCTCCAACATGGACAGGACAAAAGCACAGCAAAATTCCTTATGAGAATGTCTCTCGGTTCGGGAGGTAGATTTATAGAAAGGGAAGGTGTTAGCACCCTTTCTATCCATGGTTATCCATGGGCTCTTAGATACTTGCTCATTTGTGTTTTCAAAATGTTTGCTTTTCAAAGTGCGAGTGGGTTTGAAAAAGTTTCGTTTAAAGATTTCAGAATGACTCTTGTATCAGTCCTCAAGAGTGTTTGAAAAATTGTTTTGAAAGCTTTTTGAAAGTGTCGGTGTGAAAAGAGTTTTGATTTGTTTTTGAATAGAGCAAGTATCTATGAGTCATCTACCTACCCTAAGGAATTAAGCTGTGTAAATGTCCTTAAGGTAGTGCCATCCCACCATTGAGAGGTAGGTAGCACCACCGTTGGAGGTGTTCGGGTCAATTCGAGTTTAGGGACAGTGTGGTCACCGAAGTAACGGTAGGACACCTTAGAAGCTACCCTTATGTCCTTGATCCTTTTTGTTTTAATTCGAGGCAACCGTTTCGAGGCAACTATTCCGAGGCAACTTTGTTTCGAGGCAACTGGATCATGGACATAAAGACTTACTAAGACGTCCCATACTTGATGACCACGTTTCGAAGGCCACAGGTGAGGCGTACCCTAAGAGTGGTGTGTGTATTTGTGTGTTATTTTCATGTATTGTTATCTTTGATCAGGGCATTGTGAGCTACGCTTGTTTTTTAATTAACCATACATTCTTTCATGCAAAGTTTAGAATTTAAGAGTGCGAAAATTTAAATGCGGAAAGATAAATCCTACGCTATTACAAGGCGCGGGTCTATACATCGCCAAAATACAAAGACCCGTTTTAATAAAAATGCGGAAGGTAAAAAGACTTAATTACTATTACAACCCTTGAGCAGTTACATAATATTCGAAAAGAAAATAAATGTGCGAAATAGAAATTAAAACTGACAGTCTGAGGGTTTTGACCCTTTTGAAATTAAATTGAATTAAAAAGCTAATTAATTATTTAATTAAGAAAAGAAATTGTTTTTATGTTTTTTTGTATTTATGAAAATAAAGAATTTACAAGGAAACCCTAATTCTAGATTATTTTTAATTATTTAAGAAAATATTCAAGTTAATCTAATTTACACTAATTAATTAAATTACATGTTTATTTACAAAAATATTTAGTAATTAATAATAATAATAATAATGAGAGAAAATTATTTATTAAAAAAAAGATGAAGAGGTCAAAAACCCTAATTCTATTTATTTTATTTATTAAGAAAAGATTAAAGTTTAAAACCTAATTTACTAAATTAATGGTTAGAGTTTATTTACAAAAAAAACATTTTAATGGTGAAATTAAATATAATTAAATATATTACAATTTTTGGTTTCTGGTTTTTTATAGAAAATTATTTTATGAAATTAAAGAAAACAATCAAAAACAAATTAAAACAATTTAAAAAGAAATAAAATTGAAAAGAAAATAAAATTAAAAGATTGCAAACCAGGGGGTTTCAGGCCCAAAGGGAGGTGTTCTTGGAGCAATTTTGGCCCATTGAACAGAAAGCCTGTTTGACTTTTCCAGCTTGAGTGCGTGTGGTTGACTGGGGTACACCCTGGAATTCACGTTATGGCCATTGGATGGGTGAGCATGAGCGCGTGGCAGGCTAACGTGTGAGGATGTATGGTGGAGCATTGAAGGGATGCTGCATAGAAACACATTATAACAAAATTTATGAATTAAGTGGGGGGACCTGGAAATCGAACCCAGGTCCCTATACCTGCAAGACAACTCATCCACCAACTGAGCTAACGCGTGCGTTTGTAATGTTAGTGGAACACAAATAATATAAAAGAAACAAAAGCTAATGATATGGGGCAAACGAAAACGCGCCAGATTTCAAATGCTCCAGTCATCCTAAGCCACGTTGTGATACGGTGGGAGAACTGACTTGAGGTTTTGCGTTTGTATTCGCAAATGTTGCGGTTAGCAAGAGTCGCCACCGACTTTTTATTTTATCCTAAGGAAAGGTTAAAAAGCACAGCAAAAACCTTTTGAGATGTTTTCTTGGGTTCGGGGAGTAGATTATAGAAAGGGAAGGTATTAGCACCCTTTCTATCCATGGTTATCCATGGGCTCTTAGTTACTTGCTTAGATCACTTGCCTTTTGTTTTCAATTGTTTTAAATGGTGCTTGAGTGTGTGGGTTTGAAAATGTTTTTGAAAAGAGGCCAATGTGGTGGCAACCTTTGTAATAATCCATGTGGGGATGTATACAAAGATGTATGTCTTTTGAAAAAAAGTTTTCATTTGTTTTTTAAAGTTGTTTTGAAAGTGTAGTGATGTGTGATTTTGAAATTAGGCAAGTGTTTTGTTTTGCAAGTTGATTCAAGTAACTAAGAGGTTATCTACTCCTAAATTTCTCAAAAGATCATTGCTATACTTTAACCCTTTTAACAAGTTTGCTCCACCATTGTATTTGGTGGGCAGCCTTGTGTTAGGATGTGAAAGGGACAGGCGCGGGTCATCGTATGGACCATAATTGCAACGGCGTTAAATGTCTTTGAGCAATTTCTCTAAGGGACTTGATCATTTGTTTTTGTTTGTTTTTGAAAAGTTTTGTCGAGGGACTATGATCATTCAAATTGTTTGCTTTGCCCAAAGAAGTTCAACATACAATATGGCCCATTTATTTGAAGGCAACAAGTGGAATACCCTAGGGGGTGCAAGTGTGATTTGTGTGTCCATTTTCATGCTTGTTTATCTTGTATTAGGTCAAACTATTTTTTATCGTTTTTTCGCATACAAACCCTAATTCTAACATGTTATCATTAGAAAGCAATAAAGTGCGAAATTAAAATTACTAAGCTATTACAAAACCAAATATGGGAAGGGGGGTACAAATGTTCAAATGGGGAATATTGACAAGAATTTAAATCTAAATTATTACATCAATTGAGTATTTGCAAGGTAAATAAATTGCATAATTAAATGGAAATTAAATAAACATGTGAAATGCAAAAAGAAAGTTTTTATATGTATGAGAAAATATTTTTTATGTAAAAGAGAAAAGAAAATAAAAATATATTATTTTTTTGAGTATTTTAAATTTAGGGCAAAAACCCTAATTTTAAAGAAAATGCATTATTATCTAATTTAGTACAACTATTTATTTATTATTTTCAAAAATAAAATAAAATGAAGTATATTATGGGGAAAAGTATTTTTTGTATCAAATATTAATAAAAATAAAAATTCAAGTATTTTTATATTTTTAACTTAAATATATTGATAACCATATATATATGTATATTTGTGTACAAACAAAGAAAATAAACAAATAAATATGCAATAAATGCAAAAAATGATGAAAAAATATTTTTAATTTTTAAATGGCATGAGAAAAAATAAACAAAGTCAGCCAAAAAAGAAAAAGTCAAAAATGTTAAAAAATGAGCAAATGGGCTCAGGGGGGTGTAAACCAAAAAAGATGGTGTGAAAAGTGAAATAACACAGGCCCAGCCCACTGATCATTGTCTTCAACCTCCAGCTTCAAACATTTGAAAAACGCGCGCCCCTGCTCCTCAATGTCTAACTCCTGATTCTTGGCTTTTCAGCAAAAACTCATAACACAAGAAATGTTCAACATGAAGAGACGGTTTCAACCATATAAATAACTTGACCTATCTCTCTAAGATGAGGGAGAATTTCTCCTCCCCCAATTTCTGACCTAACTTTTCATCAATGTTCAGACATGAAATTCTCTAAGCACACGAAACATAAATGAAATCTAATCATATGAGCATGTTCAGGGCTATGATTGTGACATGTTTTCTTCAAAAACCTAAAGCTAACAATGCCTAATAAGAGAGATAGAACTCCATGAATATACATGTTCAGTTGGAATCGAGCTTGGCAATGGAGGATGTTTCAGAGTGAAATAATGACTTGTACAGCTTCCTTGAAGTGTAAGGATGCTTTTCCAATTCCTACTTTGTCTTGAAACTCCCTGAATCGAGCTAGTGAACTCCAACTGCAAAACAGAAAATTAAAAATGGTGAAGTGGCTTGGAGGTGTTACAGGTCTGATTTTAGGACATGGTTAGCTTGCATATGTTATAGGGAAGGTAGAGGAAAAGGTTTGGATCAAAATGCTCGAAGGGATTGGGAGTTTGCACTCAAACTGCAGGGGCTCCCCTGTTTGTGCAGTTTTGAGGTGATTAGAGCAATGGGAGTGTTTCAGATGGCAAGGGCTCGTGTGTTAGCTTGGATTTGGTCTATGGAATGTGTTTGATAGCTTTTGTGTTGTGTGTCTAAGCTGAGATGAGAGATAGCATAAGTTATGGACTTTTCTTCTATCTTAAGCAACAAAAGCAAGTTGGTTGTTTTAGGTTAGTAGGGGGCCTCCTAATGTGCTGCATAAGCCTCTCTTGATCAGTGTGTTATGCACATAATCTTGTGCAAAGCAGATCTTTCATGTACTTGTTGGATTACAAACTTGACATAAAGCTAAACTTTTCAAAAATGGAAATTTCACTTTATCTAGTTTAGGATTAAACCATTATGCAATGTTAGAACACAAAGAACATGACCTTAACACATTGAATATGCATTAAATTATTGAGTATGAAATGGTTCAAGGACCTGTAATCAAGCATAAAGCAAACTGATTTCAAATTGGCAAGATTATGAACATGTCTTGATGAAGAACAAAAGTGAATTTTTGCCAACTTGTGAAATTCGAATCTCTCAAGTTATGAGGTTGTTTGATGAGTTCTTGGACATTTTGGAAAGCTTGGAATGTGTACTACAATCCATCTTTGAAATTCAAATCAAAATTCCAAGTGGAAGGGTATGAAAAGTGGCCTTGAAGTGGGGTAGAAAACCTTGTCAAAATAGGTTAAATTTCACTAAGTTAAAAATGGTTTAGTGCCCTTATTCAAAAAATTATAACTTGAGATACAAGCTTCAAATGAGAAAACTTTGTGATTCAAAGTTGTAGATTATGCGACAAGCTACAACTTTCATGTTTTGACTTTTGTTTGAATCCAAATGGATCATGGTGAAAAGATGGGGCAAAGTTGGGAAAAAATTAGGATTTTTCATAACTTAGAAAAATTCTAAGTTATGAAAAATTCTATTTTCAAACCCTAATTTGCATTTTGTGATTTCTTGATGAACAAGTTTCATGATTTGGCATGTTTTGATGAAAAATGAATCTTGACTCTTGATTTTGACCAAAAAGTCAAAGTTTGACTTTTCAGTATACAGTCCAAATTGATCAATTGACTGGGAAATTCAACTGTCAATCTTGTGTACTTGGGATCTTTTGAGCTTGATGAACATGTCAAGATAATTCCATGGGGTCCTTGAGTCCATATGTGAGCTTGGTTTGCCATTGGCTAGGTCAAACAGTCAAAAATTGCCTTTGTGCAGTCAAAACCCTAAAAATGACCATTTTGCCCTTTTGGTGATCTGATCAAATTTCTTGTGGAATTGTGATCCAAACTTGATCAAATAGTTCATATGAGTTCAATATGTTGATGTGGATCAAATTTCATGAGATTTGACTGTCAATTGGCCACAGTTGACTTTTTTCCCAATACAGCTGATTTCTAGGTCAACTGTCCAATTGACTGGGTAAAACTTGGAATCAAGACTTGAAACTTGGTATAGGTAAACTTGGGAGTCCAACATGAAGCATGAAAGTCATCTTAGGCATTTTAGGTCAAAACATCTTTAGGCAAACACAAACCCTAATTTTGAGTCCACAGAGCAAGGAGAAGTCTTGAGCAGAGGAAACCCTAACTGTATCTTGATCTTCAAAGGTCTTGTGATGAGAAAATGTTGAGGAAATGGGAGGGCAAATTTTGGGGTACAACAGTTGCCCCTGTTCAATCTTCTTGGACCTGAAGAGTTAGATTGGCAAGTTTGCCTTTCGTGACTCGAGGGTAAAAGGAGATTGGACACTAGAGTGCCCGGAAATTTGCACTCGCATGTTGAAGTATCAGCAATGTGATGGCGGGAATGGGCTTACAGATGCCATTTGGAAGTGTCGATCGCGTAAGAGATTCCTTAGCGAGAAACTTGTGTATTTGAGGAAGGAGGATGTTTTCCTGGCTTGTTACAGGTGTTTGATCTTCAGTCTCCTTGTGCAGATATGCCCTGGCTAGATACAGGTATCGAATCTACAATCGGTTGCTCACAGATGTGCCCTGGCTGGATACAGGAGTCGAATCCGGAAATAGTTGTCAATAGATGTGCCCTGGCTGGATACAGGAATCGAATCTTCAAACTCTTCAGACGTGCCCTGGCTAGATACAGGAATCGAGTCTGGAAATGTAGTCAGCAGATATGCCCTGGCTGGATACAGGAATCGAATCTGGAGCTGTTATAGTTGATAGATGTGCCCTGGCTGGATACAGGAATCGAATCTTTGAACTCTGCAGACGTGCCCTGGCTAGATACAGGAGTCGAGTCTGGAAACTGATCACTCTCAGATGTGCCCTGGCTAGATACAGGTATCGGATCCGGAATTGTGACAGTTGAAGGTAGTCGTTTTTGAGATTGTCTTTTTCCTGAAAAGGCAAAAACGTAAGTTGTATGCAATGTCATGATGTATGATATGCATAATATCATGATGTTCAACATGAGATGTTGTATGCGTTTCATCATGTATGTAAGCAAGATGTATGAAAATGTAAAATGTTCATGAATGTAATTTCGTCTTTGGGGAAAATAAATCCTTGACGAACGGCCGGAGAATTGTTCTGTGGAAGAGATATTTGGCCGAAGTTTTGATGAGAGGCCTGCTGAGGACTTTAACGACGGATTCCGCTGAGGATAATGATGATAAACTCCGCTGGGGAACTCCAAAGATAAACTCTGCTTGGGAATACCAAAGATAGACTTCGCTGGGGATTGAAGGAACTTTGCCGAGAGCGGTCTTCCGTGGCTTTTAGCTGAGGATAACCCAGTTATAAGTCCTTGTGAGGAAATAACTCTAAATAAAACTCGGGAGAGACGTCCGTACTCTGCAGGGGATAAGCTTCCAGAATCTACTGGGGATGAGCTTTAAGACCTGCCGGGGAATGTTGTGCCTTTTCAGGATCGACGGGGAATCAACTCCGCTTGGGGAAAGTATTTGTCGCATCCTGTTTTACTCTGCAGGGAATTGAGATGATTTGGCCACATTCTTCAGTTGAACCTACCTTGGTGCCTTGGCGGACAAAACAACCAGACTGCATTAGACAACTCCACATTTCCCCTGTCTTTGATGTCACTTGTAATTAATCTCTTGTTTTATATGCAAATATTTATGAATCAGCAATTTAATGTCAAATGCATATATCAACAATGAACATTGGACGTTCTTCGCAAAACAGAAAAAGAAAACAATGGTAATTTGTATGGACAAGTGAATCTGTATTGATTTAAACTTTGCCCGTGAATAGGCGTTTTTTGTACAAGAGGCTGACATCCTAGTAAGAGGACATCGCCAAAAAGTATAGAGTTTACAATTTTGAAAAAGGAAACAAAACAGCTATGTGAACAATCCCACTGGGTTCCAACTCTGCTATTGCCTTTATGTCTTCGAACGTCTCATCGCTTTGCTACCTAGTTGAAGATGAAACTGATTGGTCGATGCCGAAACCTGAGCCAGATAGTTGATACCGAATTCCGGATGCGAAGTGATCCAATAAAACATAGTGTTACGCTTCTATCCCTAACTTTTGCCTGGACCGCCCTTTCGGGTTTTCAGTCCACCGGGATACCCATTTTTTGCCCAAGCCGCCCTTTCAGGTTTTCGACTTGCCGGGTGTACAGATTTTTTTATTAATTTCATCCCTTACTTTTGCCCGAACCCTTTTGGTTCGCCGGGAAGCCCTCATTTTGCCTAGGTATGTCAACCTAGCGGGTCTCTTATTTATGCGTAGTATTTTTCACTATGTCTGCATTGGCGGGGTGGGGAAGGTCGTCACCATCCATGGTGGTTAGGATCATGGCTCCTCCTGAGAACACACGTTTAACCACAAATGGCCCTTCGTAAGTAGGGGTCCATTTGCCCCGGGGATCACTTTGAGGAAGGATGATGCGTTTGATCACCAGGTCCCCAACTTGATACTCTTGCGGTCTGACTTTCTTGTTAAATGCCCTGATCATCCGTTTCTGATACGTTTGACCATGACAGATAGCAGTGAGCCTCTTTTCGTCAATCAGATTTAATTGATCAAGTCGAGTCTGGATCCAATCATCTTCATTCAAGTCTGCATCCTTCATTATCCAGAGAGAGGGTATCTGGATCTCGATTGGCAAGACTGCCTCCATGCCATAGACTAAGGAGAAGGGAGTTGCCCCGGTTGATGTCCTTGCTGAGGTGCGGTACCCATGAAGAGCGAACGGTAACATCTCGTGCCAATCTTTATAGGTCACTGTCATCTTCTGCACAATTTTCTTGATATTTTTATTGGCTGCCTCTACAGCCCCATTCATCTTCGGTCGGTAGGGAGAAGAATTGTGGTGCTGTATCTTGAATTGTTCACAGAGTTCAGTGATCATTTTGTTGTTGAGATTGGTACCATTGTCTGTAATGATTATTTCTGGGACGCCGTACCGACAGATCAGATTATGCCGGATGAAACGCGCCACGACGCTCTTGGTTACTGTGGCATAGGAAGCTGCCTCAACCCATTTCGTGAAGTAATCGATCGCCACCAAGATGAAGCGATGCCCATTGGATGCTGTTGGTCGGATCTCACCGATCATATCGATGCCCCACATTGCGAAAGGCCAAGGTGCCGTCAGGACATTCAAAGGAACCAGAGGGATATGCACCTTGTCAGCATAGATCTGGCATTTATGACAAGTTCGGGAGTGCTGGTAACAATCGGCTTCCATTGTGGACCAGAAATATCCTGCCCGAAGGATTTTCTTAGCCATGGTGTGTCCACTGGAATGTGTTCCAAATGTACCTTCATGCAGTTCCATCATGATTTTCTCCGCTTCAGCCTTATCCACACAACGCAGCAGAGTCGAATCATGATTCCGTTTGTAGAGAATGCCGTTGCTGAGGAAGAATTTTGCAGCAAACCTTCTCATGAACTTCTTATCATTGACGGATGCACCTTCAGAGTATTCCTGAGCTTCCAAGTACCTCTTTACCTCGTGATACCAGGGTTTTTCAGCCACCTTCTCAGCCTCGAGCTCACAGCAGTATGCCGGTTCATCCAACTTCCAGATTATGATTCGGGGAGCCTCATTGTCCCATTTAACTTTGAACATTGAAGACATCGTGGCTAGTGCGTCCGCTAGCTGATTCTCCTCTCTGGGGAAATGCTCAAAAGTTATCTCTTCAAAGTGAGGGAGCAAGGTCGACACATACTCCTTGTAAGGAATAAGATTCGGGTGTTTCGTATCCCACTCGCCTTTGATCTGATTGATCACGAGAGCGGAATCTCCGAAGACACTTAGAAATTTTATCCTTAAGTCGATTGCAGCTTGTAAACCCATGATACATGCCTCATATTCTGCCATATTGTTGGTGCAGCTGAAACATAATCGGGCGGTGAGGGGAGTATGAGTTCCTTTGGGAGATATGATTACAGCGCCGACGCCGTTACCCAAAGCATTGGAGGCTCCATCAAAATGCATAGACCATCGGGATCCTTCCTCAGGTCCTTCATCCGGTCCAGGTACTTCACAGTCAGTTACCACCATGATGTCTTCGTCCGGAAAATCAAAGTTCAATGATTGGTAATCGTCCACAGGTTGGTGTGCCAAATGATCGGCCAGTACACTTCCCTTAATTGCTTTCTGAGTTGTATACTGGATGTCATATTCTGTTAAGATCATTTGCCATCTCGCTATTCTTCCAGACAGAGCGGGCTTTTCAAATATGTACTTGATGGGATCCATCTTTGAAATCAATAAAGTAGTGTGAGTCAGCATATACTGTCTCAGCCGGCGAGCAGCCCATACAAGAGCGCAGCAAGTTTTCTCAAGCAGTGAGTAACGAGACTCACAGTCGGTAAACTTTTTGCTCAAGTAATAAATAGCGTGCTCTTTTCGGCCAGACTCGTCATGCTGCCCCAGCACACACCCCATTGAATTGTCAAGTACTGTCAAGTAAAGTATCAGAGGTCTTCCTTCCACCGGTGGCATAAGAATGGGTGGCTCTTGGAGATATTCCTTTATTCTTTCAAAGGCGGCCTGACACTCATCATTCCAGCGTACTACTTGATCTTTCTTCAACAATTTGAAGATTGGCTCACAAGTAGCGGTCAGATGTGAGATGAATCGGGCAATGTAATTCAGTCGTCCTAGGAAACCTCTGACTTCTTTCTCTGTTTTTGGAGTCGGCATCTCTTGTATGGCTTTTACCTTGGCAGGGTCCACCTAAATACCTTTATCACTTACAATGAAACCTAGCAATTTTCCGGATCTTACCCCAAAGGTGCATTTGTTGGGATTCAACCTCAGCTTGTATAACTTGAGTCGGTCAAACAACTTCCTCAGATGGTCAAGGTGCTCCTCCTCAGTTTGAGACCTCGCAATCATGTCATCAACGTATACCTCAATCTCATGATGGATCATATCATGAAATAAAGCAACCATGGCACGTTGATAGGTTGCCCCAGCATTTTTCAATCCAAATGGCATGACCTTATAACAGAAGGTGCCCCACTGAGTCACAAAGGTAGTCTTCTCCATATCTTCTGGAGCCATCTTGATCTGATTATACCCTGAAAAACCATCCATGAAGGAGAACACCTTGTGTTGAGCTGTATTGTCAACAAGGACATCAATGTGAGGTAGGGGGAAGTCATCCTTGGGGCTGGCCCTGTTCAGATCCCTGTAGTCGACACACATTCTGACTTTACCGTCCTTCTTCGGCACTGGCACAACATTGGCAACCCACTGAGGGTAAGAAGTCACTGCAAGGAACCCGGCATCAAACTGTTTCATAACCTCGACCTTGATCTTTTCAGACATCTCTGGACGCATCCGTCGGACTTTTTGCTTTACCGGAGGGCAATCTTCCTTGGTTGGCAGATGGTGAACTACAATGTCGGCATCCAAACCAGGCATATCTTCATAGGACCAAGCAAAAATCTCCATGTAGTCTCGTAGCATCTGGATCAATCGTTGCTTCACGCTGAGCTCTAGATTGGCACCAATCTTGACCTCTTTCCTATCTGTCTCAGTACCCAGGTTAATTGTCTCCACAGGCTCTTCATGTGGTTGAATAGCCCTCTCTTCCTGAAGTAGCAGTCTCGCAAGTTCACCAGGCACTTCGCAATCATCTTCACCTTCGTCTTCGGCCAAGTTGATCAGATTTTCGAAGTCATAACTGGCGGTAGCAGAGCTGTTACCAGTGAGATCCAGAGTGGATTGAAACCTGTATAAGTGAGTGTGTGTAAATACAGCTGTTTTGCAATATGTATAACACAGAAAGAAAAAAGAGCACAAGATTTGAAATGCAACAAACGTCCAATGTTTTGATTGATGATATATGAAAATGTCATACAAAAAGCCCTCGCAAATGGAGCTACGATGCCCCGGGTAGGACACCGAGCCAACAAAGTTTTAACATATTGTTTGTTACAAATTTGGAAATCAAAAGAAATCAATTACTGCGTGACAAATGTGATAGGGGTAAAATCCTTTGTCGTCCAGTTGCTTGGTCCGTTGCTGGTAGTCGGGTAGATCCAACTGTCAAACTCAGCTTCCTCCACATCCTCCTCGATAGCATTCACCCTTGAGCTGGTAATAAACACCGGAGCCTTTCTGATCTTCTCTTTGCGCACCGCCTTTTGAGCCTCTGCAGTAAAGCCTAGCCCAAACTTGTCGTTCTTCTGAGTGAAGTCAGGAAGCTGACCCCAGTGTGCACAATTGCCTTTCTGAACCACAGCCCGGGCATCCCTTAGGGAAGCCATTTTCAAGGAATCATTCTCTTCGGCTATTGTCTCTGCAGCTGCTGAAATTGGATGCACCTCCTCGAAATGATGGAAGGGGGTTTCAATAAACTCCCCGTCCATCTCAATGTACCTGAAGGAATTCAAATGGCTCACCATATACTCCTCTTCTCCTTGCACAGTGACGATCTTCCCTCTGACAGGATACTTCAGCTTCTGGTGCAAGGTGGAGGTCACTGCCCCAGCTTTATGGATCCAAGGTCGACCCAGCAGACAAGAGTACGATGGACGTATATCCATCACATAAAAGGTAGAGTCAAACACTTGAGAGCCCACACGAATAGGGATGTTAACCTCTCCATGAACCATCCTTTTGGAACCGTCGAAGGCCCTGACGATGATATTGCTGGGTTTCAACTCCAGGCCTTCATAATCCAGACGATCCAAAGCCTTTTTCGGTAGAACATTCAAGGAAGAACCAGTATCCACTAATACATGTGCCAGAGTAGTGCCCCTGCATTCGATGGAGACATGCAGGGCATCATTGTGGTCTCTCCCTTTCGCGGTCAGGTCAGCATCTGAAAAACCCAAGCCGTTGTCCGCTGTCAGATTAGCTATGCAATCGGTGAACTGGACTGCAGACGTCTCCTGCGGCACATGGGCCGTCTTGAGAAATGAGATCAAGGCCTTAGCATGGGCCTCGGAGCATAGCAATAAGGAAAGCAGGGAGATCTTGGAGGGTGTATGCCCCAACTGCTCGACAACATTAAAATCACTTTTCTTTATTATTTTCAGAATCTCCTCCATTTCTTGTCGGGAGGCCTCAGCATTTATGGGTATTGGTGCCTCCATCCGGGCAGGCTCTTCTTCAATCCCTTTGCCCCGAGCATTTGATGACTCGGCAGCAGGGGACATAATTTGATCAGAAACAGGACCAGGTAAACTTGTAGGTTTTATGAGGAGAGGTTTTCGAATAGCGGGCGGCGCAATGTCAGGCGAGAAGAGCCTGCCACTGCGGGTAACTTTGGCTGGACCAGTGATATCGCAGATACTGGCACTAGCGTCGAATTCTTGTTTGATTCCATTTACGTACACGTCTGCCCCATAATGCCAGGGGACAGCTTTATCAGATATGTAGGGGAGAGGCCCCGGGATGGTAATAATCACAGGTGCAACAGTCATAATTTGAACAGGCTTCTTTGGGGGAGCCTTGATTGGATTTTTGAAGATGGTAATCACAGAAACTTCTTTCATCGGAACCAATTGAACAGCAGTCTTTTTGAATAGAATCTCCTTGCTATCCATTAGGCCTTGGATGCCTAACCTCAGCAAGGGACAATCAGATAGGGAAATAGCACAGAACAGGCAACCTTCACCGCAACCCGGAAATAAACCGGCCCGCAGTAGGTTCTTCTTAACAGTCTTCAGAGGGGTAACAACTTCATCTACCGAAACAGCGTACGTTTCTTCCTCAATGGCATTTACCCTATGCTGGGGCATAGGAGCCGTTACAACATTTGGTCTTTCCGGCGCTTCAAACTGAATTTCCTTTGCGTCGATCAGATCTTGCACTTTGTTTCTCAAGGCCCAACAATCATCAGTAGTGTGCCCGGGACTATCAGAATGATAAGCACACCGGGCATTTGGGTTATACTTAGGAGACGCAGTGTTGACGACCTTAGGAGCTTCTTTGAGGGTTACCAGGTTGGTGGATAACAGTTGGGGTAAAATTTGAGATAATGTCATACTTAGTCGGGTATACTGCCTCTTGGGCCTTTCGCTTCTTTGTTGATTGTACTGCTGAGGAGCAGCAACAGGTTTGGAGATGACCAAAGCGTTGACGGCTTGGCGACTTTCGGGCTTGACTTGTCTTCTAGGACCATAGACGGCACTTGCTTCTTTCTTAAACGGCCTCTTCTCAGCACTTGTAGAGGCAGCCTTCTGTATCTTGCCTGACCTGATGCCAGCTTCAATTCTTTCTCTCGTCAATATCAAATCTGTGAATCCAGCGGAGGAGTTACCAACCAAATGATTGAAAAACGGACCAGACAAAGTCCCAAGGAACATATCAACCAGCTCTCGATCAGTTAATGGAGGCTGCACCCTGCCAGCCAAATCTCTCCATTTTTGAGCGTACTCTTTGAACCCTTCACCCGTTCCTAGAGACATACCCTGAAGTTGGGTACGCGTAGGAGCGAGATCAGAATTGTATTGGTATTGTCTGTAGAATGCGGTTGCCAAATCTTCCCAGTGTCGGATGCTAGCTCCATCCAATTGGTAGAACCATTCAAGCTGTGACCCCGAGAGGCTGTCTTGGAAGAAGTGAATCCAGAGGTTCTTATCCGCCGTGTAAGGTTGGATTTTCCTTACGTACGACCTTAGATGCAGCTTTGGGCAGGAGACCCCATCATACTTGGCGAAGGCAGGCGCCTTAAACTTATGTGGAATGACTACCCCAGAAGATAACCCTAAATCTCCGAAATCCAGTCCCGGCACATTCTGAATTTCCATGGCGCTCAAGCGGTCCTCCAATTGCTTGTATCGGTCAGCAGCAGGTGGGTATTGTTCATCGTTATAGTCCGTCTCGTTGTCGGAGACTGCGGGACTAGGAGCTCCTCCCCCTTGGGGACTATTTTTCTCAGCAGAAGAAGTGGTTGGATCAGCTTCATTGTGGAGTGTGTTCCCAAATCGGCGTCCGGTGTTGAACAATGCAGTCCTCTTTTTCTTCTTCTTCTTCAGGAGTAGAGTCTTTAACTCTTGCTGACCTTGGGCTAGGCTTAGGACCATCTCTTGAAACTGTGCACTTTGGGCCTGAAGGGCCTTGATTGCTTGCTCACTGGAGGAGTCTGGATTCATGATGACTGTTCACACAAACAGCGAAGAAAATTAAGCAACCTGTGAAATAGGGTACCTGCTATGCATATGGTGCAATGGAATGCGTATGTATGCAATGCATTCAAGGATTTAGAATATTCAAAATTTGTTGTAGACAAAAAGGAACGCACATCATATTAATAAGGAGAAATTCGTTAGTACATAAATGCCCCATGGGCCAAATATTACAAAATAACTCCTTAAGGTAAAAAAACATTGCGCATCCTCTTTGGCGCGATGTAGGTGTTGAGATTCCTTTCCTCGTGCAGCAGGCGGGTGAGTTCCAGGACTTTCTTTTCACTAGCATGTAGACTGGTCTCAAGAGAATTCCGTTCTTCCTTAAGCTGGACCCAACTCTTCTGCATCTCTTCCCAGAAGGTGGGCATGTCGGGATGTTGAATGGTGTAGGATGCTTCTCCTTCCAAGACTGGTTCTTTGATCACAGGAAGCATATGAGGATAAGGCATCACTAATTTCTGGGAGCGGGATCGTACCCACTTGAGGTAAGGTTCCAACGGGATGGAGTTCCGGTGCCCCAATGTCTTGCTATCTATCCTACTTGGCATCCTCCAAGCTCTGATAAATTTCTGACGAAGTCCTTGAGTATCGTTGTCGAAGTCGAAAACTATGTCAGGAATTAACATGTCATGAGGGCCATCCTTCCGAGCATAACCAAACTGTCTCCAAGCCAGGCATGGGTTGTAGGTAATACCTCCTTTGATTCCAAATAAAGGAACATTAGGGTACTCCCCACAACGATCAATGATAGTGACGTCTTCCCTGGACCTAGGACACCAATGTATATCTGCATGCGTGAGAGTCATTAACCGTTGTGACCATCTCAAACCCCGCTCGTTCTTTAAAACTGCTTGTGGAAGGTGCGAAATAAACCACCTTCCCAAGAGAGGAGTGCAACACATAAGGACACCCCTTCTTCTCATGGTTCGAGTGTAACATGAGTGAAGGATGTCCCCCAGCAACGTAGGTATAGGATTCTTGGTCATGAAGATCTGGACAGCACTGATATCAATGAGCTGATCGGGGTTAGGGAACAACACCAAACCATAGACAAGGAGGGCCATAACTTCTTCAAAAGCTCGTAGGTCAAGAGAGTTCCAACATTCTTGGGCCTTTTCAAACATAAACCTGGCTAAGAACCCTTTGATACCACTTCTAACTTCCCAATGTCCTTTGAGGTCAGATGTCTGTAGGTGCAAGGCTTTAGCAATCTCTTCAAGCTTGGGTTCCTCTTCCGTACCGTCGTAGGGTAGTTGATCAAGGATAGGGACCTTCAGAAGTCGGGAGAACTCTTCCAATGTAGGCACCAACTGATAATCCGGGAAGGTGAAGCAGTGATGCAGAGGGTCAAAGAATTGGAACAGGACTTTTATCAAGTCCTCCTCAATGTTGGTGTTAACCAAGCTGATGAGTCTTCCATGTCTCTCACTGAATGAAGAACCCTCGGGAATCCTGGACAGAAGTTCCTTAAGCTGAGGGGGGGTCTTTACAAGGCTAATCTGAATTGTCTTTCTGCGAGCAGTTTCCATGTCCTATAAAACAAGAACAAAGATGAAGATTCGAAACCCTTGAAATGGTTAGTCAATGCTCATGATGTTTGTATGATGTAATGATGTGATGATTAAATACACTATAAGTATTCACAAAGGCAAACATGGTAAGGCACACAAGTCACACAAACCCTTAGAGTTTAGGCCTGCATGGAGTCTGGGTATTACCCTCTTGAAGTTTGGTGGGCTCAACCTGTCCTATCAAAAGTAACCGGGTTCTAAAGGTCCCAATATCACGGGATTGCTTTCATTGTTCATCGTTTGGATTTAGCCACTGAACTGGCGACCGAAATATTCCAGGAAAGCAACCCTCAACTGAGTGTAGTATCGAGTATCAACCAACCTCGGACTGCACCAAAGTCAGTTACCTCACTACCCTAAAAAAGGCCAAGATGGTTCAATTAAGGTTCCTAAGGTCAGTTGATGCTTCACGACACCATGCGGCGGCCCCGTACTCTCCTTGACTGAACTCAAGGGTTACCGGTACACACCAAAGTGCCACATCAACGTAGCAGACTGCTTCAACCATGTCGGTATACCCCGCACAGTTCCCTCACAGCCTTGTTGCTACTTTCTAAGAAGGTATCCCCAGATCCGGGTTAGGATCTATAAAACTCCGATACAAAGCCCACAAATGTAAAAGCAAACAAGACAATCAATTGAAAACAAAGGTGATCTAAACCCTAAGGTTACTCCACTTTTAAGTAGTTCCCCAGCAGAGTCGCCACTTCTGTGATACGGTGGGAGAACTGACTTGAGGTTTTGCGTTTGTATTCGCAAATGTTGCGGTTAGCAAGAGTCGCCACCGACTTTTTATTTTATCCTAAGGAAAGGTTAAAAAGCACAGCAAAAACCTTTTGAGATGTTTTCTTGGGTTCGGGGAGTAGATTATAGAAAGGGAAGGTATTAGCACCCTTTCTATCCATGGTTATCCATGGGCTCTTAGTTACTTGCTTAGATCACTTGCCTTTTGTTTTCAATTGTTTTAAATGGTGCTTGAGTGTGTGGGTTTGAAAATGTTTTTGAAAAGAGGCCAATGTGGTGGCAACCTTTGTAATAATCCATGTGGGGATGTATACAAAGATGTATGTCTTTTGAAAAAAAGTTTTCATTTGTTTTTGAAAGTTGTTTTGAAAGTGTAGTGATGTGTGATTTTGAAATTAGGCAAGTGTTTTGTTTTGCAAGTTGATTCAAGTAACTAAGAGGTTATCTACTCCTAAATTTCTCAAAAGATCATTGCTATACTTTAACCCTTTTAACAAGTTTGCTCCACCATTGTATTTGGTGGGAAGCCTTGTGTTAGGATGTGAAAGGGACAGGCGCGGGTCATCGTATGGACCATAATTGCAACGGCGTTAAATGTCTTTGAGCAATTTCTCTAAGGGACTTGATCATTTGTTTTTGTTTGTTTTTGAAAAGTTTTGTCGAGGGACTATGATCATTCAAATTGTTTGCTTTGCCCAAAGAAGTTCAACATACAATATGGCCCATTTATTTGAAGGCAACAAGTGGAATACCCTAGGGGGTGCAAGTGTGATTTGTGTGTCCATTTTCATGCTTGTTTATCTTGTATTAGGTCAAACTATTTTTTATCGTTTTTTCGCATACAAACCCTAATTCTAACATGTTATCATTAGAAAGCAATAAAGTGCGAAATTAAAATTACTAAGCTATTACAAAACCAAATATGGGAAGGGGGGTACAAATGTTCAAATGGGGAATATTGACAAGAATTTAAATCTAAATTATTACATCAATTGAGTATTTGCAAGGTAAATAAATTGCATAATTAAATGGAAATTAAATAAACATGTGAAATGCAAAAAGAAAGTTTTTATATGTATGAGAAAATATTTTTTATGTAAAAGAGAAAAGAAAATAAAAATATATTATTTTTTTGAGTATTTTAAATTTAGGGCAAAAACCCTAATTTTAAAGAAAATGCATTATTATCTAATTTAGTACAACTATTTATTTATTATTTTCAAAAATAAAATAAAATGAAGTATATTATGGGGAAAAGTATTTTTTGTATCAAATATTAATAAAAATAAAAATTCAAGTATTTTTATATTTTTAACTTAAATATATTGATAACCATATATATATATGTATATTTGTGTACAAACAAAGAAAATAAACAAATAAATATGCAATAAATGCAAAAAATGATGAAAAAATATTTTTAATTTTTAAATGGCATGAGAAAAAATAAACAAAGTCAGCCAAAAAAGAAAAAGTCAAAAATGTTAAAAAATGAGCAAATGGGCTCAGGGGGGTGTAAACCAAAAAAGATGGTGTGAAAAGTGAAATAACACAGGCCCAGCCCACTGATCATTGTCTTCAACCTCCAGCTTCAAACATTTGAAAAACGCGCGCCCCTGCTCCTCAATGTCTAACTCCTGATTCTTGGCTTTTCAGCAAAAACTCATAACACAAGAAATGTTCAGCATGAAGAGACGGTTTCAACCATATAAATAACTTGACCTATCTCTCTAAGATGAGGGAGAATTTCTCCTCCCCCAATTTCTGACCTAACTTTTCATCATTGTTCAGACATGAAATTCTCTAAGCACACGAAACATAAATGAAATCTAATCATATGAGCATGTTCAGGGCTATGATTGTGACATGTTTTCTTCAAAAACCTAAAGCTAACAATGCCTAATAAGAGAGATAGAACTCCATGAATATACCTGTTCAGTTGGAATCGAGCTTGGCAATGGAGGATGTTTCAGAGTGAAATAATGACTTGTACAGCTTCCTTGAAGTGTAAGGATGCTTTTCCAATTCCTACTTTGTCTTGAAACTCCCTGAATCGAGCTAGTGAACTCCAACTGCAAAGCAGAAAATTAAAAATGGTGAAGTGGCTTGGAGGTGTTACAGGTCTGATTTTAGGACATGGTTAGCTTGCATATGTTGTAGGGAAGGTAGAGGAAAAGGTTTGGATCAAAATGCTCGAAGGGATTGGGAGTTTGCACTCAAACTGCAGGGGCTTCCCTGTTTGTGCAGTTTTGAGGTGATTAGAGCAATGGGAGTGTTTCAGATGGCAAGGGCTCGTGTGTTAGCTTGGATTTGGTCTATGGAATGTGTTTGATAGCTTTTGTGTTGTGTGTCTAAGCTGAGATGAGAGATAGCATAAGTTATGGACTTTTCTTCTATCTTAAGCAACAAAAGCAAGTTGGTTGTTTTAGGTTAGTAGGGGGCCTCCTAATGTGCTGCATAAGCCTCTCTTGATCAGTGTGTTATGCACATAATCTTGTGCAAAGCAGATCTTTCATGTACTTGTTGGATTACAAACTTGACATAAAGCTAAACTTTTCAAAAATGGAAATTTTACTTTATCTAGTTTAGGATTAAACCATTATGCAATGTTAGAACACAAAGAACATGACCTTAACACATTGAATATGCATTAAATTATTGAGTATGAAATGGTTCAAGGACCTGTAATCAAGCATAAAGCAAACTGATTTCAAATTGGCAAGATTATGAACATGTCTTGATGAAGAACAAAAGTGAATTTTTGCCAACTTGTGAAATTCGGATCTCTCAAGTTATGAGGTTGTTTGATGAGTTCTTGGACATTTTGGAAAGCTTGGAATGTGTACTACAATCCATCTTTGAAATGCAAATCAAAATTCAAAGTGGAAGGGTATGAAAAGTGGCCTTGAAGTGGGGTAGAAAACCTTGTCAAAATAGGTTAAATTTCACTAAGTTAAAAATGGTTTAGTGCCCTTATTCAAAAAATTATAACTTGAGATACAAGCTTCAAATGAGAAAACTTTGTGAATCAAAGTTGTAGATTATGCAACAAGCTACAACTTTCATGTTTTGACTTTTGTTTGAATCCAAATGGATCATGGTGAAAAGATGGGGCAAAGTTGGGAAAAAATTAGGGTTTTTCATAACTTAGAAAAATTCTAAGTTATGAAAAATTCTATTTTCAAACCCTAATTTGCATTTTGTGATTTCTTGATGAACAAGTTTCATGATTTGGCATGTTTTGATGAAAAATGAATCTTGACTCTTGATTTTGACCAAAAAGTCAAAGTTTGACTTTTCAGTATACAGTCCAAATTGATCAATTGACTGGGAAATTCAACTGTCAATCTTGTGTACTTGGGATCTTTTGAGCTTGATGAACATGTCAAGATAATTCCATGGGGTCCTTGAGTCCATATGTGAGCTTGGTTTGCCATTGGCTAGGTCAAACAGTCAAAAATTGCCTTTGTGCAGTCAAAACCCTAAAAATGACCATTTTGCCCTTTTGGTGATCTGATCAAATTTCTTGTGGAATTGTGATTCAAACTTGATCAAATAGTTCATATGAGTTCAATATGTTGATGTGGATCAAATTTCATGAGATTTGACTGTCAATTGGCCACAGTTGACTTTTTTCCCAATACAGCTGATTTCTAGGTCAACTGTCCAATTGACTGGGTAAAACTTGGAATCAAGACTTGAAACTTGGTATAGGTAAACTTGGGAGTCCAACATGAAGCATGAAAGTCATCTTAGGCATTTTAGGTCAAAACATCTTTAGGCAAACACAAACCCTAATTTTGAGTCCACAGAGCAAGGAGAAGTCTTGAGCAGAGGAAACCCTAACTGTATCTTGATCTTCAAAGGTCTTGTGATGAGAAAATGTTGAGGAAATGGGAGGGCAAATTTTGGGGTACAACACACGTCCATCTTCTTCCTGGTTTTCCCTGCAATTATAAAACAAATAGCGGGGGTTTTAAACCCCCACTAAATAGCACAGTGCATAATAGCGAATAGGCGTACAGGTAACATAAATTAAGCGCGAGGAGATGGTTTGCTTCGTCTTGATGCCACGAATTCATTCATACAAGTTTGGTGGTCTGATTTTGCCATATATGAGAACCCCTAATTTTGGAGCTCTGAAACCCTAGGTTTCATCAATGGTGAATCTCGTTTCAAGCATTTTTAGAGCAATTAAACTATGCCAAAAGTTTCAGAAGATCATTAGTAGCAAGAATCAACAATTAAAACATATGAAAAATGCATGGAAATTAAAAAACGATTATGGAAAAGTTCATGAAAAGGGTGATTATGTTCTACCAATTCTTGGAGTATGGGGACTTGTTCTTGATTGCAATCGACTCCTAGCAATGTCAGGAATGTATTAGAATGCTTTTTATGCTTTGAAACGTGCTCTAACTATGAAATCAGTTTCACAATTTCTTTGGAATTTTGGCAACTTTGTTCTCTCTTTCTGAGCAGCTTTTCGTGTATGTTTCAATTAGGTTTCACTATGCCTTTGTATGTGAAGCTTTCTAGGTCAAAACAAAGCCCAAAAGTCCATTGAATTAATGTTTTGAATATTTGATTTTTATCACATCTTTTTCAATCTTTTTTCCATGCCAATCTTGCCAAATATGGATGATCTTGTCCCCTTGAGATGATGCACGAAATCTTTTGCATATAATGAACATATTTGCTGCACAAAAAAGATTTAAAACCATTATTTGATATTTTTCTCATAATTAAATCTAATTAAATGAATTAATAAGAATAAAAATTCAATTAATTAATTAAAAATAAGAAAATAAATCCCTTTGAGCTTAATGGGTCGTGCATATGCTTTGGATAATGATTCAAGGAAGAATTTGAGGCCCATTAGCATTTTTGAAGTGTTTTAGGCAAAGTTGACTTTTCAAAATTCCCAAAAATTTCCCAACTTCTCCAAGGCATATCTTGCTCAATTTGGAAGCTATGATCATGTTCTTGGACATTTTGGAAAGGTCTTGAAGTCATCTAACCAATTCCTTTGGTCCCATGTCATTTTGATTTACCAATCTCAAGTTATGGTCTTTGACTTAAAGTGCCTTTTTGTTGACTTTTGAAAATGACCTATAATGCTGAAATTGATAACTTTTTGTGAGAGCATTTCTTGGACTTGAAGTGTGAAGATGAGTTGTAGGAAATGTCATCCTATTCAAAATGAGCTTTGGATGGAATTTTTCTGATAAACCATGAAGAAGTTATGCCCTGGTCAATCTGCAGTTGACTTTTCAACTGTCCAAAAATAGAAACTTTTGTATCTTGAGACTTTTTGAGCCATGCTTTGAGAATCATGATCAAGAATTGATCAAATGATGATTGTGGCTTAAAAATGAAATGTTGACCAAAATTTTTTACTTTTGACTGTCAAATGACCATTTTGCCCCTGTAGTTGACTGTGGAGCAATTAGGATTTTTGACTGTGCAATTTGATGCTGCAAGTCTTGAAACTTGGCATATGGATGCTTGACAATGTATGTAGGCATATGGGACTTGATTGGACCCTTGAAAACCTCAATTTCTTTGCAAGAACCAAAACCCTAATTTTGACTGTGTTAGGAGGCAATTGGACTGTGCAACCCTTGAGGGATTTTGAAGCTTGATCTTGCCAAATCTTGAAGAATATGGGAGGGAAAATTTTGGGGTACAACAATTACCTTAGCAAAAATTTTACCGACTGTGAGACCCGATACTCACTGCTCGAGGAAACTTGTTGCGCTTTGGCACGGGCTGCTCGCCGGCTGAGACAGTATATGCTGACTCACACTACTCTGTTGATATCAAAGATGGATCCAATCAAGTATATCTTCGAGATTCCTTCCTTGTCCGGAAGAATAGCAAGATAACAAATGATCTTGACTGAGTATGACATCCAATATACGACCCAAAAGGCAATCAAGGGAAGTGTGTTGGCAGACCATTTGGCACATCAGGCAGTGGATGATTACCAGTCTATGAACTTTGAATTTCTAGATGAGAATATCATGATAGTGACTGATTGTGAGACACCTAGACTGGATGAAGGACCTGAGGAAGGATCCCGATGGTCTATGTACTTTGATGGAGCTTCGAACGCTTTGGGCAATGGCATTGGCGCCGTGATCATATCTCCTAAAGGCTCTCATACTCTATTCACCGCCCAAATTTGCTTCAACTGCACCAACAATATGGCGGAGTATGAAGCATGCATCATGGGCCTTCGAGCAGCAATTGATCTAAGGATTAAGTTTCTAAGTGTTTTCGGAGATTCCGCTCTCGTGATCAGTCAGATCAAAGGCGAGTGGGATACGAAACACCCAAATCTTGTTCCTTACAAGGAGTATGTGTTGATGTTGCTTCCCCATTTTAAGGAGATAACCTTTGAACACTTCCCGTGAGAGGAGAATCAGCTGTCGGATGCGCTAGCTATGATGTCTTTATGTTCAAAGTCAATTGGGACAACGAAGCTCCCCGGATCATCATTAAAAAACTGGATGAACCTGCGCATTGCTTTGATCTTGAAACTGAAGAGGTAACAGAAAAGCCCTGGTATCATGAGGTGAAGAGGTATCTTGAGGCCCAGGAATATCCCGAGGGTGCATCTGTTAATGACAAGAAGTTTCTGAGGAGGTTCGCGGCGAAGTTCTTCATCAGTAATGGCATTCTTTATAAGCGTAATCATGATTCGACCTTACTGCGTTGTGTGGATAAGAATGAAGCAGAAAGGATAATGGCGGAGTTACATGAAGGTACTTTCGGGACTCATTCCAGTGGACACACCATGGCAAAGAAAATCCTCCAGGCAGGTTACTACTGGTCCACAATGGAGGCCGACTGTTATCAGCATTCTCGGACATGTCACAAGTTCCAAGTCTATGCTGATAAGGTGCACATACCTCCAGTACCTCTGAACATCTTGACGGCACCTTGGCCTTTTGCAATGTGGGGCATTGATATGATCGGCGAGATCAGACCTACGGCATCCAACGGGCATCGTTTCATCCTGGTAGCAATTGATTACTTTACGAAGTGGGTTGAAGCAGCTTCCTTTGCTATAGTAACCAAGAACGTCGTGGCACGGTTCATTCGACACAACTTGATCTATCAATTTGGTGTACCAGAGAGGATCATTACGGACAATGGTACCAATCTCAACAACAAGATGATCACTGAGCTCTGCGAGTAATTCAAGATACAACATCATAACTCTTCTCCCTACCGGCCGAAGATGAATGGGGTTGTCGAAGCGGCTAATAAGAACATTAAGAAGATTGTGCAGAAGATGACGGTGACATACAAAGATTGGCACGAGATATTACCATTTGCTCTTCATGGATACCGTACCTCAACGCGGACGTCAACAAGGGCAACACCCTATTCCTTGGTTTATGGCATGGAGGCAGTCTTGCCCATTGAAGTTCAGATACCCTCTCTCCGAATCATGAAGGATGCAGGTTTGACTGAAGATGACTGGATTCAGACCAGGCTTGATCAACTGAATCTAATCGACGAAAAGAGACTTACTGCTATTTGTCATGGTCAAACGTATCAAAAACAGATGATCAAGGCATTTAACAAGAAAGTCAGACGACAAGAGTATCAAGTTAGGGACCTGGTAATCAAGCGCATTATCCTACCTCAAGGTGATACCAGTGGCAAATGGACCCCTACTTACGAAGGGCCATTTGTGGTTAAGAACATTTTCTCAGGAGGAGCTATGATTCTAACCACCATGGACGGTGACGACCTTCCTCACCCCGTCAATGCAGACATAGTGAAAATATACTACGCATAATCAAAGACCCGCTAGGTTGACTGGCCTAGGCAAAAATAAGGGCTTCCCGGCGAACCAAAAGGGTTCGGGCAAAAATAAGGGATGAAAATGAAAAATGTACACCCGACAAGTCGAAAACCTGAAAAGGCGGCTTGGGCAAAAAAGGGTATCCCGGTGGACTGAAAACCCGAAAGGGAGGTCCAGGAAAAAAATTAGGGATCAAAGCGTAACACTATGTCTCATTGGATCACCTTGCATCCAGATGTCAGTATCAACTATCAAGCTTTGACGGCACTAATCAATCTGATCTACCTTCAACCAACAGCAAAATGATGAGATGCTCGAAGACATAAAGGCAATAGCAGAGTTGGAACCCAGTGGGATCATTTACATAGCTGTTTTGTTTAGTTTTTCACAAATTGTGTAAATTCTATTATTTGGCGGCGCTCTCTTACTAGGACGTCAGCCTCTTGTACGAAAACGCCTATTTACAGGCCAAACTTCAAAATCAATACGAATTCATTTTCAGACAAATTTCAAACTGTTTTTTCCTTTATCTGTTTTGTTTTGCAAAGAACGTCCAATGTTCATTTTTGATATATGCATTTGACAATTAATGGCTGCTCATGAATATTTACTTACGAAACAAAAGGCGATTACGGGTAATATCAGAAACAGGGGCAATAAGAATTGTTCGAACTGTATAGTTGCTTTGTCCACCCGGTACAAGGTAAATTCATCTGAAGAATATGACCAAGGTATTTTCACTCCCCGCAGAGTAAGACAATAATGGTAGCTTTCCCTAGCTGGGACTTGCGACTATGAACAAATCAGTAATACTCTCCCCAAGCAGAGTTGATCTACGATCAGCCCTGAAAAGGCTTAATATCCCCGGCAGTCTTAATATTCCCTAGAAGAGTATGAGAATATTCCCCGGCAGAATACAAGATACCCCCAGTGGAGTCAATATTTCCCCAGCACAGACTGAAAAAGTTTCCCCCAACAGAGTTGAAGCATCATCCCCAGTAGACTCTGGAAGTTTATCCCCCAGCGGAGTACAAAAAAAATCTCCCCAGCCAAGTTCAAAGGATCATTCCCAGCAAAATTCAGAGGATTATCCCCACAAAAGTCTAACAGGGTTATCCCCAGCAAGTTGCAACTGAAAGATCATCCCCAGCGAAGTTATTTCCTTTCACAAACAGAAATTCAATCCTCAACAGATTCAATATTGCCAGCAATGATAATCCATCCCCAGCGGAGTTTATCAATGGAATCCTCCGCAGAGCATCTCTTCCCCACAGAGTAATCTCCTCATCAGTTTATTCCCCAACGGAGTTATCTTCTCCTGCAGGTTTATTCTCGCAATCACCTTCGTTCACCATCCCTATCGGAAACGAAGAATTCAACTTTATTCTCCAGCAGCTATCCGAGATTTATTTTCCCCAGTTAAAGCATTACATTTCCATACATCGTGATACATGCATATACGCATCATACCATACAATCTCATTTATGTTTAGAACATCATTGCTTGATCCATACCATGCATTGCATATGACCGACCTTTACCTTTCAGGAAAGATGCAGTTAAATTCTCAGCTACGTCCAAGACCTTCTCTGGTCAAGCTAAGTCGATTCCTAAAGATTTTTCTGATGCCGATCCAGTTGAAGTTACTCCAAGACCTTGTCTGGTCCAGTTAAATCGATTCCTAAAGATTTTTCTGATGCCAATCCAGTCAAAGTTAATCCAAGACCTCCTCTGGTCCAGTTAAGTCGATTCCTAAAGATTTTTCTGATGCCGATCCAGTTGAAGTTATTCCAAGACCTTGTCTGGTCCAGTTGAATCGATTTCTAAATATTTTTCTGATGCCGATCCAGTCAAAGTTAATCCAAGACCTTCTCTGGTCCAGTTAAATCGATTCCTAAAGATTTTTCTGATGCCGATCCAGTTGAAGTTATTCCAAGACCTTGTCTGGTCCAGTTAAATCGATTCCTAAAGATTTTTCTGATGTCGATCCAGCCAAAGTTAATCCAAGACCTTCTCTGGTCCAGTTAAATCGATTCCTAAAGATTTTTTCTGATGCCGATCCAGTTGAAGTTACTCCAAGACCTTGTATAGTCCAATTAAATCGATTCCTAAAGATTTTTCTGATGCCGATCCAGCCAAAGTTAATCCAAGACCTTCTCTGGTCCAATTAAATTGATTCCTAAAGATTTTTTCTGATGTCGATCCAGTTGAAGTTACTCCAAGACCTTGTCTGGTCCAGTTAAATCGATTCCTAAAGATTTTTCTGATGTCGATCCAGTCAAAGTTATCCCAAGACCTTCTCTGGTCCAGTTATGTCGATTCCTAAAGATTTTTTCTGATGTCGATCCAGTTGAAGTTACTCCAAGACCTTCTCTGGTCCAGTTAAGTTGATTCCTAAAGATTTTCCTGATGACGATCCAGTTGAAGTTATTCCAAGACCTTTCCTGGTCCAGTTGAATCGATTCCTAAAGATTTTTCTGATGCCGATCCAGTCAGAGTTATTCCAAGACCTTGTCTGATCCAGTTAAATTGATTCCTAAAGATTTTTCTGATGCCGATCCAGTCAAAGTTAATTCAAGACCTTCCATGGTTCAGCCAGATTGCCGATAAGATCTCCCTGATTCCTATTCCAACCGAAGTTCAGACCACCTATCAACAGTCTCCAAATTTTTTGGCACTCTAGTGTTCAATTATCTTCCACCTTCGGATCACGAAAGGCCCGAAAGCCAATCTATATCCTCAGGTTTAAGAAAATTGAACAGGGGCAGCTGTTGTACCCCAAAATTTTCCCTCTCATATTTCTCAAGACATTTCAAGAATAAATCTCCAAAATGGCTCAAGATTGCTCAAGAGTTGGACAGTCAAGTCATCTCTTAAGGCAGTTAACCTTAAATTAGGGTTTTGTGTTGCATCAAGGTCCTTGCATCCAAATGACCTCAAGTTCTCCCCAATGTCCTAATATGTTCTCAAGATCATCCATGTCAAATTTCAAGCCTTGCAGAGGAAGTTTGCTCAGTCAATTGCCCAAAGGGTCCAAAAATCGATTGTGTTATGGCAAAAGTCAACTGTGACCTAAAAATAGTCAAACTTCAAGATTTTTTGTCAACATTCTCATTTTTAAGGATATTTCATCATTTGATCAAGGGTTGATCATGATTCATCAAGGATTGTTCAAAATTCATCAAGACTCAAAAGTTGTTAAATTAGGGTTTTGTAGGAAAAGTGAACTCAACTTTGACCAAGCATAACTTTCTCATACTTCATTAAAAATGATCCATCAAAATCTCATTTTGAAGAGAAATGCAATTTCCTACAATCCATCTTCATACCCCAAGATTAATAAATGCACTCACAAAAAGTTACAAATTTGGACATTATAGGTCATTTTTGAAAGTCAACAAAAACACCTTTTTTTTTCCAAACCTTATAACTTGAGCATGGAACATCAAAATGAGATGAGACCAAAAGTTTTGGTTAGAGGACATCTCAAGCTTTCTAAAAAGTCAAATAAAACATCCAAAAGTTCAAAATTGAAGAAGTTATGAATTGTTAAAGTTGGGCATTTTTGCAAAATTGCCAAAAGTCAACTATCCCCAAAACTTCAAATTTTGTCAAATGGGCCCATTCTTTTCCACTTGATTTGGTCTTATCACACTCCACACGTGTCCTAGCTTCAGCCTTGTGTCCATTTATTAATTTTTCTATTTTATTTGATTTTTTATTGAATTAATTCATTTAAAATCAATTTAAATCAAATAAAATCCAAATATTGATTAACTAGGATCTTTTTTATTGTTATAGGTCTTAATTATCATCATGGTCAGCATCAAATTCGTATCATACCATATCATGAACAAAAAGATGGAATTTGGACAAATTTGGAAAGACATCAATGGAGGATCAAATCAAATCCTAAAACATCAATGCACAAAGATTCAAGACCTATTATTTGACCTAATCCAATGCTGCATACATATAGAAGCAAAAGGCACGAGAATTGAAGGTTGGAAGCTGCAAAATCACAAGAACCAAACTTGAGAAAATTGCAAAAAAGCTTGAAACTGAAATCACTCCTAGAGGCAGTTTCAACACCAAATCTCAACGCTATTCCATTGCTGGACCATCCTTGAGGCAAAACCAATCCCTAACAAGCTCTCATACTCTCTCCATCGCACTGTAAGCTTCTCGTTTTACCGCCCTGTAGTCAGAATCGTATCCTCAGATTCTGGCATTTTCTTGACAAAACATTGGCATATTCATGATCCTCGAGTAATTTCTAAACTTTCTGCATTATTTAATTGTGCTTATATGACCTGTAGTGCCATACCCGAATCTAGGGTTCTTAGTATTTGTTTTTGGGTGTTTTATTTGCAGGAAAAATTGAGGCCATTAATGGATATAGACATGATCAGTGGAAGAAGACGAGCACCACCATGTGTTTGAAATTGATTTTCGTGGCCTAGAATGGCTTTTAGGTTTGACCTAGGGATTCAGCTGCGGATATGAATCTGCTGGAAATGTTACAGGGATGAACGAGGAAGACGATGACGCGTCTTCCCCTGGTTGGTTGGTTTAAAACTTCGCGCGTGTTTTTTTGTATTGCTGGCATATTATTGTTTTTTTCACATATAATATTCTTTGTCTATTACACTAACAATTAAAAGGCGTTAGTTGAGTGGCAAGGGCGTGTGCTTGGTGACTAATAGGACCTGGGTTCAAATCCCAGGTCCCCATATTATTTGTTGCATTTTTCAGCCAAGTAATTCCATGCAATATCAAAGGCGTAGCATACCATGGTCCCTCATTCAGATGCTTGCCAGATGGCCCCAGGCCAGATCTGGTGGTCCAAAGGTGATGTCCACCATATGCTCTAGTCAACGTGCACACGTGGAGGCAGGAAAAGTCAGCCAGGCCAAGTCAATTGGGCCATGGAAATTGCCAATCTCACCCTCAAATCAGGCCCAAAACCCCCTTGAGTATTTCTTTCTTTTTTTCATTTTATTTATTTATTTATTTTATTAATTATTTTTATTTAACCAATTAAACTTTTTCCTCATAAAATCAAAAAAACAAAAAAAAAATATTTTATTTATTAAAATTAAATTCAGCACTTTATTTTTGTAAATAAATATTAATTTAATTAATTTAGTCTAATTAGGAATTAACTTTAATATCTTTTGCAATAATTAAAATTAATGTAGATAATTAGGTTTTTTATTAACTTTGATTAATTTATTTTATTTCTTTAAATATCAAAAAAACCAAAAATATTTTTATTAATTAACTTATTTAATAATTAACTTAGATCTAATTTCTTTTTAATTCAAAAAATAACCAAAAAATTCTTTCTTTAATAATTAAAGGGTCAAAACCCTAAAAAACTCGCATCCGATTTAATTTTCTCGCACACGATCCATTTTTATTCAATATTGTAATTGTTTCCCGGAATGTAATAGTTTAATAGGACTTTAATTATTTTATCGCTTTATTTACTTTTTCGCATTTTAATTTCAAGGGTTGCTTTTTGCGATGTAAATACCCGACGCCTTGAAATAGTTAGTTTTAATTTCCGCAACTTATAAACTGTTAAATGTTTGATAATAGGGAATGCATGACAAGATCAAATGTTTGAACCTAAAATCAACATAGATAACCATTGACATGTACAAAGATAAAATTAACCGAAACAACACACTCGCACATGCGCACTCTTAGGTTACACCTCGCTTGGTTGCCTTCGAACGTGGTCATTGAGTATAGGAAATTTTAGAGGTCGCCCTCTTGTCCAAAGATCATAGTTGCCTCGAAACGGTTGCCTCGGAAAAATGATCTAAGACATTAGGGTTACCACTAAGGCGTCCTAACATTGCTTTAGTGACCACACGTCCCTTGATCGAATTGACCCTTAAAACTCCAACGACGACGCTACCTACTCATCATTAGTAGGATAGCATTGTCTAAAGGACATTAGCACAGATTGATTCCTTTTTCGAGTAGGTAGATGGTTCTTAAGTACTTGCTCCTTCAAAACAAAAACTTTTCGCACTTACACCTTTCAAAACAAAAACTTCTTTCAAACCCACAAACACAAAGAAAAGCAAATTTTGAAAACACTTTGAGCAAGTACCTAAGAGCCCGTGGATAACCACGGATAGAAAGGGTGCTAACACCTTCCCTTTCTATAATCTACCCCCCGGACCCGAGAAACATCTCGAAAAAGGAATTTTTCTGTGCTTTTTTCCTTTCCTTGTTGGATAAAATAAAAGACGGTGGCGACTCTTGCTTACCGCGACATTTTGCAAAAATAAACGCAAAACGCGAACCAGCATTCCAAAACAGTCAGTTCTCTCCCACCGTATCACAGATGGAATGATGAATGTCATATTGCTTTTGACAAAATCAAAGAGTATTTACAAGAGCCTCCTGTCTTGATGCCACCCGTCGAGGGAAGACCATTAATCATGTATCTGGCCATTTTAGAGAACTCAATGGGGTGTTGTGATCGGTGGATCTGGAACTGACTGTTTAACGCTGGTTCGCGAAATTTCGCGGAAGCAAGAGTCGCCACCGTCTTTTATTTTCTCCAAATGGAAAGGACAAAAGCACAGAAAAATTCCTTAAAAGAGATTGCTCTCGGTTCGGGAGGTAGGTTATAGAAAGGGAAGGTGTTAGCACCCTTTCTATCCATGGTTATCCATGGGCTCTTAGATACTTGCTCAATGTGTTTTCAAAATTGTTTGCTTGCTTTTCAATGTGGGTTTAAAAAAGTTTCTTTGAAAAATTTCAGATCGACTCGTACGTCAGAGTGTTTGAAAAATTGCTTTGAAAGCTTTCGAAAATGTGTTGGTGTGAAAAGTATTTTTGATTTGTTTTGTTTTGAATTAGAGCAAGTATCCATGAGAATCTACCTACTCTAAGGAATTCGTCTGTGTAAATGTCCTTTAAAGTAGTGCCATCCCACCATTGAGAGGTAGGTAGCACCACCGTTGGAGGTGTTCGGGTCAATTCGAGTTTTAGGGACGTGGTGATCACCGGAGCAATGGGAAGACACCTTAGAAGCTACCCTCATGCCAGATTCCCGGATCATGAGGACTTACTAAGACGTCCTCTACTCGACGATCACCTTTCGAAAGGCAACAGTGAGGCGTACCCTAGGGGTGGTGTGTGCGACTTGTGTGTCGTTTTCAGATATTTGTCTTGTCATGTTTATTTGTGTTCTACGCTTGATTTTAATTAGGGCCATTCATTCTTGCATGCATGTTTAACAGTTATAAAGTTTGCGAAAAATAAATCTAAACTATTACAAATGGCGCGGGTCCACATCGCCAAAATTAAACCGGACCCGATTTGACTGAAAGTAGATAAAGCAAAAGTAAAAATGCGAGAAATAAAATTGTTACAAGGCTTTGGGACATGTACATAATTATAATAAGCGACAAAGTAAAATGCGCGAAACAAAATAATTAAAGCGACGGGCGTTGGACCCTTTTGTAAGAAATTAAAGTTAATGAGAATTAATTAATTAGAATTAAATGTTTTTGGTATTTTATGTTTTTTAAGATTTAAAAGAAAAAGAATTTATTGAAATTAAAAATAAAATGCTAAACCCTAGTTCTAATGTTTTTTTAAATTTATTGTGAAAAAGATTGAATTTTTAACCTAATTTAAATCTAAGTTATTTATATACATTTAATTATAAAAAAAAAAAATAAATAAATAAATAATTATTACTGTGAAAAAGGAAAAATATGAAAAGGAATCAAAATTGTTAATTAACCTAATTCTACATTTTTTATATTTATTATGAAAAGAATTAACAATAAACCCTAATTTAAATTAACTAATTTACATGCAAGTTTTTTATGAAAAATAATTAAAATAAATATATATTATATTTTTGTCTTTTCTGAATTTTCTGTATTTTTTATGTATTGTAAAAAATATTTAATTAAATTAAAGCAATAAAATAAATAACATAATGATTAACAATAAAATAAAAATAAGTAAAAAATGGAAAGAAGTTGCAAACCAGAGTGGGGTGTAGTCCCAAAATTGGAGGTACAGGCCTTAGAATTCTGGCCCAATTAACCTTGAATTCGTTGACTTTTGTGCAAGCCTATGACACGTCTGACTATGGTACATGGTGTTCCTTGAATCTTGGCCTTTTGATTGATGGAACTGGACGCGTGTATGTCTGGATGAGGATGGAACATGGTGAACCACAATAGGCGCGCTGCATAAGAATTTACTTTGAAAAATAATATTGCAATTTGCCAGACCTGGGACTTGAACCCAGGTCTTTGATGTTACCAACACATGTCCCTTCCACTGAGCCATCACGTTTTAATTAACATACTATAGCAAATAAATAATAAAAAGCAAAATTGGTTAGTGGCCCCTAAAAGCGCGCGCTGGTTTGAATGAGCCACTCAGTGGTTGCCAGCATATCGTCTTCCTCACGCCTTTCTTTTTTTTCTGAAACAAGGTCCTATTGCAACGGTTTTAGAAGCGTAGTTTTAGGCAGGCTACAAGAAAATAGCGACTAGCGCTATGGTGATCATAAATTGATCGCGACTAGTGCCTTCTCTTCGTCTTGGTGTACTGATCTCAATGGTGGTATTGGGACGGTCTAATTATGCCTTGTTATGAAAGCCCCAATTTGGAAAACCTGTAACCCTAATATTCAAACATGGTAAAATCGCATATGTGGCACAAAAACACAATTGAATATGTTGGTTAGCTTAGAAACATCATTATGAGCATGAATCAATAAAGAAAAATGCAAAAAGATGCTTGAATTATGCTATACGATTTCAAGAATTTTGAGATACGGTCTGAGTTCTTGATACCGATTCTTGGAGCTTTGCTTGTTGTTTGTGATTGGAATATGATCAGGAGTCCACGAGCAAGCTTTTGGTATAAGAATTAGGGCTTAAAACCACCTCTTGAATGCTTTTCAGTTCTTGAGTTTATGGACAATTTTTCAAGTTTGTAATGGAGTTTTCAGCGCAGCTTAGAGTCTAAGGCAATTAGGTTTGTGATCCTGCATATGTAGCCAAGCTTTTAGGTTAAGAAATTTGTACAAAATCTTTTGAATTCATTGTTTTGCATATTTGATTTTGTAAAATCTTTTCATATCTTTTTTCATGTTATTTTTGTTCAATCAGCTCAAATCAAACCAAAACTTGCCTAATTAGAATATGCATGAGATCTTGAGGCTAGAATGTGCATAAAAAGATTTTTTTAGGTCAAGTTTATATTTTCTACATATTTAAATAATTTAAATGAATTAATATTAATATAAATTCAAATAAATAATTAAAAAATGAGAAAATACTTCCCCTTGGGCTTAATGGTCGTGCATAGGCTTGGCATGAAGAAACTTGGAAGAAAAATGGGCCCATTAGCATTTTTGGATCATTTGCATCAATGTTGACTTTTCAAAATTCCCAAAAATTTCCCAACTTCCACAAGGCATAACTTGATCAATTTTTAAGCTTTTCACATGTTCTTGGACATTTTGGAAAGGTCTTTGAGTCCTTTAACCAATGCCTTTGGTCCCATGTCATTTTGATTTACCAATCTCAAGTTATGGCCTTTGACTTAAAGTCCCTTTTTGTTGACTTTTGAAAATGACCTATAATGTTGAAATTGATAACTTTTTGTGAGAGCATTTATTGGACTTGAAGTATGAAGATGAGTTGTAGGAAATGTCTTTCTCTTCAAAATGAGCTTTGGATGGAATTTTTCTGATAATCCATGTGAAAGTTATGCCCTGGTCAATTTCAGTTGACTTTTTCAGCTGTCCAAATATAGTAACTTTTGCATCTTTGATGATTTCTGAGCCAAATCTTGAGAATCATGATCAAGCATTGATCAAATGATGTTTGTGGCTTCAAAATGATATGTTGACCAAAAATTTGAACTTTTGACTGTCAAATGACCATTTTGCCCCTACAGTTGACTGTAGTGCAATCTAGGGTTTTGACTGTGCAATTTTGAGCTGAATGCCTTGAAACTTGATATGAGGATGTTTGACCACATTTGTAGGCATATGATACTTGATTGGGCCTTTGAAAACTTTCAATTCTTGATCAGAACACAAACCCTAGTTTTGACTGTATAGGAGACAGTTGAACTGCATAACCCTTGGGGAATTTTGTGACTTGGCTTGACAAATCTTGGAGAATATGGGAGGGCAAATTTTGGGGTACAACAGTTGCCCCTGTTCAATCTTCTTAGACCTGAGGATGCAGATTGGCTGACGTGCCTTTCGTAATCCGAGGGTAGAAGATGATTGGACACTAGAGTGCCCAGAAATTTGCGCTTACATAGTGGCAGTGTGATGGGAATGGGCTTATAGATGCCATTTGGAGATTGCTGGATAGGATGATGGGCTTATAGATGCCATCTGGATGTTGATCGGGTAAGAGATTCCTTAACGAGAACCGGCATACCTGCAAAAGAACAAATGAGTACCTGACACGTTGCAGGAGCTGATTTTAGGATGCTTGGTATAGATGTGTCCTGACTGGTTACAGGAGCTGAGTCTGGAGCTTCAAACGCTGATGAATGAACCAGGGATGGTTGCTGCCTTAGCACGAATGGTAAGAGAACCTTGGGCGACTTTAGCTTCAACAACGCTCGTTGAGAAAAATCTTGGCGGGAATTATTATCTTTGCAATATCAGGAAGAGAACCATAGGCAATTATAATCTGAAAGGAATGATCACCTCACTCAACGTCGGAGAGGGAAATATCTGAAAAGGACTTGCTACCTCACACACCGTTGGAGAGGGAAACATCTTGAAAAAGGAATTACCACCTCACTCGCCGTCGGAGAGGGAACCATAGGAGAATATCACCTCACACTCATCGTCGGAGAGGGAAACATCTGAAAAGGGCTTACCACCTCACACACCGTTGGAGAGGGAACCATAGGAGAATATCACCTCACACTCATCGTCGGAGAGGGAAACATCTAAAAAGGGGATTACTACCTCACACACCGTTGGAGAGGGAACCATAAGAGAATATCACCTCACACTCATCGTCGGAGAGGGAAACATCTGAAAAGGACTTCTGGAAGCAGTATCAGAACGTCACCATATCTGGTTTACATCTGAAACTATATCTGGAAGGAAATCTGGAAGCAGCATCAGAACATTACCATCTCTGGATCATATCTGAAACTATATCTAGAAGGAAATCTGGAAGCAGCATCAGAACGTCACCATCTCTGGATCATATCTGAAACTATATCTAGAAGGAAATCTGGAAGCAGCATCAGAACGTCACCATATCTGGATCATATCTGAAACTATATCTAGAAGGAAATCTGGAAGCAGCATCAGAACGTCACCATGTCTGGATCATATCTGAAACTATATCTAGAAGGAAATCTGGAAGCAGCATCAGAACGTCACCATATCTGGATCATATCTGAAACTATATCTAGAAGGAAATCTGGAAGCAGCATCAGAACGTCACCATGTCTGGATCATATCTGAAACTATATCTAGAAGGAAATCTGGAAGCAGCATCAGAACGTCACCATGTCTGGATCATATCTGAAACTATATCTAGAAGGAAATCTGGAAGCAGCATCAGAACGTCACCATGTCTGGATCATATCTGAAACTATATCTAGAAGGAAATCTGGAAGCAGCATCAGAACGTCACCATCTCTGGTTTACATCTGAAACTATATCTAGAAGGAAATCTGGAAGCAGCATCAGAACGTCACCATATCTGGATCATATCTGAAACTATATCTAGAATGAATTGCGATAGTTGATAGTAGTCATTTTTGTATTGATCTTTTTCCTGAAAAGGCAAAACATAATTGTATGCAAAATCATGATGCATGAACCGTATGTCTTCAAAATCAATGAGATTCGTGTAGTATGATGCATATGCATGCTATAATGATGTATGTGACGTTTTATGAGTAAATCCTTGACGGGTGCCGGGAAGTCGCATCCTGGGCTGATGTTGAAGAATAGTTGCAAGAATTCCAATAGACGAAGATAACTCCGTTGGGGAATAAACTTGGCGAATGGAGGATTCTGCGGGGAGAAAAAGATATTCTAGCGACCACGCTGGGAAGAAATACTCTGTGGGGAGATGCTTTTGCTGAATTGTTGAGGATGACTCGCTGAGGATACCTTGCTGTATTGGAAGTATGAATGGACTTCGCTGGGGATAAGAAGATTCTGTCGACGACGCTCTTTCCGTGGCTTTTGGCTGAGGATAACCCAGTTATATCCTGTTAAGGAAATAACTCTTTAAATCAAGCCGGACGACGCGTTAGTGTTCTGCGAGGGTAAGCTTCCAGAATTTACTGGGGATAAGCTTACTGCTTGGGGATATGAATTCCAAATTTCCTGGGGAACTGGATTGGACTCTCCTGGGGAAGTATTGAACTGTAATGGTTATGTTCTTCAACGGAACCTACCTTGATACCCTGGAGGACAGAACAATCAGATTGCTTAGACCACCCATTATTGCCCCTGTTTCTATGGGGGGAGGCACTTGTGGGGGAGCTGATGATTGTTGAGAGTCAAACCTTCTTCTGGTAGACAGATGACAAGAAGACGGGACATAGTCGTACGCTTTAATCCCTAACTTTTGCCTGGACCGCCTTTTCGGGTTTTCAGTCCACCGGGATACCCATTTTTGCCCAAGCCGCCTTTTCAGGTTTTCGACTTGCCGGGTGTACAGATTTTTTCATTTCATCCCTTCATTTTGCCCGAACCCTTTTGGTTCGACGGGAAGCCCTTATTTTTGCCTAGGTGTGTCAACCTAGCGGGTCTTTGATTTGGCGTAGTATTTTTCCGACTATGTCCATGCTCTTAGAATGCGGGTAGGTGCCCCTGGCTGCTTGTGTTGCCATATTACCAGAAGGTGCTTGATTAGGCAAGATTTATTGTTGAAATGCCCCAGGTGACTCAGGCAGAGATTTGCCCCAGGCTTTTTGGCCTTTTGAGAGATTCTCTGGATCTTGACTTAACTGCCCCAGATGGTAGACCATGATCATGCCATGCCCCTTGATTGGAGGTACTTCTGTTCATTAGGCATTCGTCGTGTAAACTTCTATACTGTTCAAACAAAAAGTCATATGCAAACAAAGTTATGTTAAAAATGCAAAGCTTATGTCTGTCTTGAAGATTTTGAAAATGCATTCTTTTTCATAAAACAAGTGATTGTTTGTAAAACATGATGTCAACTTGTTATTTTACCGTAAGCCTTCAGGAGTCAGGATACCCTTCGTAACAGCATGCTTTCGAACTAACCCGTGCTTCAGCTAGGACTTTTAAGGGTTATAACGTGGCCTGGTTCACGGTTTAAGAAACAAAGGACAAAGGCTCAAATTTTATTTGTACCCACCCGCTCTTCATGATGTTCTCCAAACCTAAACTCAGTTGATCGTGCGTTAGACCTTGCTTGAGTCTTTGCTTTGATGTTCCAATAATGGTTCAGATGTTGATGATTTCTTTTGAATAGGCAGTCATTTTTTGCCTTGGTTGAGGGTTTGTGGGACCTCTTTCTTGATTTTTGTTATCCCTTTCTTTTTTGCCTGAACTGTTTCCTTTTTTGGAATTACAGTCAGCGGGATGCCCCAGTTTTATAAGTCTCCTTCATGGGTTTTGACTTAATGGGTTTTTTATTTTTGAGATGTAATGACTGCCTATCCTTATGATTATTCGGAATCATCACTGTCTTTCTTTGTTTTGTAAGGACCTCTTTGGTGCCATTCGTTATGCACTTGGATCAACTGAGAGAACTACCCTGCCCCAGGTTATGATAAAGGGTTTCAAATTTCGAAAAGAAAAACTCCTACTTCTTTGGCTCAGAGGGGTTGACGAGGGATTATCATCCTTATAACTCCAGTGTTTAGGAATTGAAACAATGCCTGTACCTCATAAGCGGGGTCCGTTCAAAAGCATACTGTAATGATTGCGGTATCATTTTCGTCATCCTCCCTCAAGAGGCTCAGAATTATTAACCAAGAGTTGATCATCAGAAAAAATATGAAAAGGAATTTGAATATAATGAAAACAATTGTATTAATTCTCAAAACAGACGTATGCGATGCATTGATAACATAAAAGAGTTTGCTATGACATTAATCGTTTGTATAAGCAAAGAAAAGTACAGCTCAAAAATTCAAATAAACAAAAGGCTTCAATGATTGGGCAACGGAGCAGTGATTATGTTCGGAGTCTCTGGCACTTCAAACTGAATCTCCCCAGCGTCGATCATATCTTGAATCTTATTCTTGAGAGGCCAGCAATTGTCTGTAGTATGCCCCGGGCTATCTGAATGATATGCGCACCTATCGTTGGGATGATAGTTGGGTGCAGAAGTGTTCGGATTCCGAAGAGGAGCCCTTAAGGTGATCAGCCCTGCCTTCAACATTTGTTGCAGTGCTTGATCCAACGACATATTGAGTTTGGTATACTGTCGTTTCTCCTTGCGCTGCTGCCCCTGTCCTTGTTGAGCAGGTCCGGGATTGGAGACCTGGATTGCCCCTGCCTCATGACGGCTCTTTTTACCGTGCACAGCATTGGATTCTTTCTTTCCATGGTGAGGCTTTTTATCAGCAGGTGCAGCCTCTTGAATTTTCCCAGACCGGATACCAGCTTCTATTCGCTCTCCAGTCAAGATAAGATCTGTGAATCCGGCAGACGAATTCCCAATTAGGTGGTTGTAGAACGGACCAGACAGGGTCCCCAAGAACATATCAACAAGTTCCCGATCAGTCAGAGGTGGTTGTACCCTTCCAGCAAGATCCCTCCATTTCTGCGCATATTCTTTAAAACCTTCACTTGATCCTAACGACATACCCTGGAGTTGGGTACGCGTAGGGGCAAGGTCGGCATTATATTGATACTGCTTATAGAAAGCAGTAGCCAACTCCTCCCAGTTACGAACTTTGGTCCCATCCAGCTGATAGAACCATTCGAGATGAGTCCCTGAAAGACTCTCCTGGAAGAAGTGGATCCATAAATTCTTGTCCACCGTATATGGCTGAATCTTCCGAACATAGGACCTTAGATGCAGCTTGGGGCAAGACGCCCCGTCATACTTAGTAAAGGATGGTGCTTTGAACTTCCGAGGAATAACCACACCAGTTGACAAACCCAGATCTCCGAAATCCAGCCCAGGTACCTGTTGGCTCTCCATAGCATTCAGCCTATCCTCCAATTGTTTGTACTTGTCCTCAGCCGGAGGGTACTGTTCGTCGTCGAAATATGTTTCATTGTCAGAGACCTCTGGACTGGGCACCCTTTCCTCTGGATGACTGCTTTTTCCCACAGATGGGGTTGTCCTCTCAGTTTCAATTTGCGGTGTATTCCCAGATCTGCGTCTAGGGCTGAACAAAACAGTCCTCTTCTTGTTCTTGTCCTTCTTCAAAAGCAGAGCCTTCAGGTCTTGTTGCCCCTGGGTCAAATTCATGATCAGCTCTTGGAACTGGGCGTTCTGAGCCTGGAGGTCCTTGATAGTCTGCTCGGCTGATGATTCAGGATTCATGGCGATCGGCTGAAATAAACAGCGAAGAAGGGTAAGCAACCTGTCAAGGGATACCTGCAATGCAATGAGATGTATGACATGCATGTAATGTTTTCAAGGACCTCGCGGGATAAACAGAAAATTTGTTAGCATTTGGAACCGGTAGCTTGATTGTAAGAACTTCATTTTGTTGAGAGTCCTTCATCAAGGGTCAAAGGCTCACCATATCCAGTGGGTCATAGCCCCTGACGCCCTTGGCTAGAGGAAAATAAATCCCCTTTGCCCCTTGCTGGGTAATTGGTTTATCATGACCTGCATCACAAGCCCTTGAGATCCTTGAAATGGGTTAGGAGGTATGCAATGGTATGATGTCATGCTATGCATGGGGTGATGTAGGTAAACCATGTTATGAGTCCCGATTAAGGACTATAAACAGACCCTGCAAGAAATTCAGTATACTTTGTTATGAGTCCCAATTAAGGACTACAAACAAAACCTGCAAGAGATATAGTGAACCCTGTTATGAGTCCCAATTAAGGACTATAAACAAGACCTGCAAGAAATTTGGTAAACCCTGTCATAAGTCCTAGTTAAGGACTATAAACAAGACCTGCAAGAAACTTAGTACCTTGTTATGAGTCCCAATTAAGGACTATAAACAAGACCTGCAAGAAACAAGTGTTAGGTAACAAGCACGCGGATAGTCAAGTACGAAGGCACACAAGTCACACAAGAGAAACCCTTAGGGTTTAGGCCAGCATGGGGTCTGGGTAGTACCCTCTTGAAGTTGGTGGGCTCAACCTGTCCTAATCAAAGTAACCGGGTTCTAAGGTTCCCAATATCACGGGATTGCTTTCATTGTTCATCGTTTCGATTTAGCCACTGAACTGGCGACCGAAATATTCCAGGAAAGCAACCCTCAACTGAGCGTAGTATCGAGTATCAACCAACCTCGGACTGCACCAAAGTCAGTTATCTCACTACCCTAAAGAGGCCAAGATAGTTCAATTAAGGTTCCTAAGGTCTGTTGATGCTTCACGACACCACGCGGAGGCCCCGTACTCTCCTTGACTGAACTCAAGGGTTACCGGTACACACCAAAGTGCCACATCAATGTAGCAGACTGCTTCAACCATGTCGGTATACCCTGCACAGTTCCCTCACAGCCTTGTTGCTACTTTCTAAGAAGGTATCCCCAGATCCGGGTTAGGATCTATAGAACTCCCAAGACAGTCCCTCAATTTAAAGCAAGCAAAGAAAGCAATTGAAAACACAGTGATCCTAGTCCTAAGGTACACCTCACTTTAAGATTAATTCCCCAGCAGAGTCGCCAGTTCTGTGATCGGTGGATCTGGAACTGACTGTTTAACGCTGGTTCGCGAAATGTCGCGGAAGCAAGAGTCGCCACCGTCTTTTATTTTCTCCAAATGGAAAGGACAAAAGCACAGAAAAATTCCTTAAAAGAGATTGCTCTCGGTTCGGGAGGTAGGTTATAGAAAGGGAAGGTGTTAGCACCCTTTCTATCCATGGTTATCCATGGGCTCTTAGATACTTGCTCAATGTGTTTTCAAAATTGTTTGCTTGCTTTTCAATGTGGGTTTAAAAAAGTTTCTTTGAAAAATTTCAGATCGACTCGTACGTCAGAGTGTTTGAAAAATTGCTTTGAAAGCTTTCGAAAATGTGTTGGTGTGAAAAGTATTTTTGATTTGTTTTGTTTTGAATTAGAGCAAGTATCCATGAGAATCTACCTACTCTAAGGAATTCGTCTGTGTAAATGTCCTTTAAAGTAGTGCCATCCCACCATTGAGAGGTAGGTAGCACCACCGTTGGAGGTGTTCGGGTCAATTCGAGTTTTAGGGACGTGGTGATCACCGGAGCAATGGGAAGACACCTTAGAAGCTACCCTCATGCCAGATTCCCGGATCATGAGGACTTACTAAGACGTCCTCTACTCGACGATCACCTTTCGAAAGGCAACAGTGAGGCGTACCCTAGGGGTGGTGTGTGCGACTTGTGTGTCGTTTTCAGATATTTGTCTTGTCATGTTTATTTGTGTTCTACGCTTGATTTTAATTAGGGCCATTCATTCTTGCATGCATGTTTAACAGTTATAAAGTTTGCGAAAAATAAATCTAAACTATTACAAATGGCGCGGGTCCACATCGCCAAAATTAAACCGGACCCGATTTGACTGAAAGTAGATAAAGCAAAAGTAAAAATGCGAGAAATAAAATTGTTACAAGGCTTTGGGACATGTACATAACTATAATAAGCGACAAAGTAAAATGCGCGAAACAAAATAATTAAAGCGACGGGCGTTGGACCCTTTTGTAAGAAATTAAAGTTAATGAGAATTAATTAATTAGAATTAAATGTTTTTGGTATTTTATGTTTTTTAAGATTTAAAAGAAAAAGAATTTATTGAAATTAAAAATAAAATGCTAAACCCTAGTTCTAATGTTTTTTTAAATTTATTGTGAAAAAGATTGAATTTTTAACCTAATTTAAATCTAAGTTATTTATATACATTTAATTATAAAAAAAATAAAATAAATAAATAAATAATTATTACTGTGAAAAAGGAAAAATATGAAAAGGAATCAAAATTGTTAATTAACCTAATTCTACATTTTTTATATTTATTATGAAAAGAATTAACAATAAACCCTAATTTAAATTAACTAATTTACATGCAAGTTTTTTATGAAAAATAATTAAAATAAATATATATTATATTTTTGTCTTTTCTGAATTTTCTGTATTTTTTATGTATTGTAAAAAATATTTAATTAAATTAAAGCAATAAAATAAATAACATAATGATTAACAATAAAATAAAAATAAGTAAAAAATGGAAAGAAGTTGCAAACCAGAGTGGGGTGTAGTCCCAAAATTGGAGGTACAGGCCTTAGAATTCTGGCCCAATTAACCTTGAATTCGTTGACTTTTGTGCAAGCCTATGACACGTCTGACTATGGTACATGGTGTTCCTTGAATCTTGGCCTTTTGATTGATGGAACTGGACGCGTGTATGTCTGGATGAGGATGGAACATGGTGAACCACAATAGGCGCGCTGCATAAGAATTTACTTTGAAAAATAATATTGCAATTTGCCAGACCTGGGACTTGAACCCAGGTCTTTGATGTTACCAACACATGTCCCTGCCACTGAGCCATCACGTTTTAATTAACATACTATAGCAAATAAATAATAAAAAGCAAAATTGGTTAGTGGCCCCTAAAAGCGCGCGCTGGTTTGAATGAGCCACTCAGTGGTTGCCAGCACATCGTCTTCCTCACGCCTTTCTTTTTTTTCTGAAACAAGGTCCTATTGCAACGGTTTTAGAAGCGTAGTTTTAGGCAGGCTACAAGAAAATAGCGACTAGCGCTATGGTGATCATAAATTGATCGCGACTAGTGCCTTCTCTTCGTCTTGGTGTACTGATCTCAATGGTGGTATTGGGACGGTCTAATTATGCCTTGTTATGAAAGCCCCAATTTGGAAAACCTGTAACCCTAATATTCAAACATGGTAAAATCGCATATGTGGCACAAAAACACAATTGAATATGTTGGTTAGCTTAGAAACATCATTATGAGCATGAATCAATAAAGAAAAATGCAAAAAGATGCTTGAATTATGCTATACGATTTCAAGAATTTTGAGATACGGTCTGAGTTCTTGATACCGATTCTTGGAGCTTTGCTTGTTGTTTGTGATTGGAATATGATCAGGAGTCCACGAGCAAGCTTTTGGTATAAGAATTAGGGCTTAAAACCACCTCTTGAATGCTTTTCAGTTCTTGAGTTTATGGACAATTTTTCAAGTTTGTAATGGAGTTTTCAGCGCAGCTTAGAGTCTAAGGCAATTAGGTTTGTGATCCTGCATATGTAGCCAAGCTTTTAGGTTAAGAAATTTGTACAAAATCTTTTGAATTCATTGTTTTGCATATTTGATTTTGTAAAATCTTTTCATATCTTTTTTCATGTTATTTTTGTTCAATCAGCTCAAATCAAACCAAAACTTGCCTAATTAGAATATGCATGAGATCTTGAGGCTAGAATGTGCATAAAAAGATTTTTTTAGGTCAAGTTTATATTTTCTACATATTTAAATAATTTAAATGAATTAATATTAATATAAATTCAAATAAATAATTAAAAAATGAGAAAATACTTCCCCTTGGGCTTAATGGTCGTGCATAGGCTTGGCATGAAGAAACTTGGAAGAAAAATGGGCCCATTAGCATTTTTGGATCATTTGCATCAATGTTGACTTTTCAAAATTCCCAAAAATTTCCCAACTTCCACAAGGCATAACTTGCTCAATTTTTAATATTTTCACATGTTATTGGACATTTTGGAAAGGTCTTTGAGTCCTTTAACCAATGCCTTTGGTCCCATGTCATTTTGATTTACCAATCTCAAGTTATGGCCTTTGACTTAAAGTCCCTTTTTGTTGACTTTTGAAAATGACCTATAATGTTGAAATTGATAACTTTTTGTGAGAGCATTTCTTGGACTTGAAGTATGAAGATGAGTTGTAGGAAATGTCTTTCTCTTCAAAATGAGCTTTGGATGGAATTTTTCTGATAATCCATGTGAAAGTTATGCCCTGGTCAATTTCAGTTGACTTTTTCAGCTGTCCAAATATAGTAACTTTTGCATCTTTGATGATTTCTGAGCCAAATCTTGAGAATCATGATCAAGCATTGATCAAATGATGTTTGTGGCTTCAAAATGATATGTTGACCAAAAATTTGAACTTTTGACTGTCAAATGACCATTTTGCCCCTACAGTTGACTGTAGTGCAATCTAGGGTTTTGACTGTGCAATTTTGAGCTGAATGCCTTGAAACTTGATATGAGGATGTTTGACCACATTTGTAGGCATATGAGACTTGATTGGGCCTTTGAAAACTTTCAATTCTTGATCAGAACACAAACCCTAGTTTTGACTGTATAGGAGACAGTTGAACTGCATAACCCTTGGGGAATTTTGTGACTTGGCTTGACAAATCTTGGAGAATATGGGAGGGCAAATTTTGGGGTACAACAGGTGTGTATTGGGGCAGCATGACGAGTCTGGCCGAAAAGAGCACGCTATTTACTACCTGAGCAAAAAGTTTACCGACTATGAAACCAGATATTCACTGCTCGAGATAACTTGTTGCGCTCTAGTATGGGCTGCTCTCCGGCTAAGACAGTATATGTTGACTCATACCACTTTGCTAATATCTAAGATGGATCTGATAAAGTACATCTTGGAGAAGCCTGCTATGTCTGGAAGGATAGCTAGATGGCATATGATCCTAACAGAATATGACATACAGTACACTACCCGAAAAGCTATAAAGGGCAGTGTGCTAGCTGATCATCTTGCTCATCAAGTTGTAGAAGATGTCCATGAAGTTTGAATTCCCGGACGAAGACATCATGACATTAGACAACTGTGAAGAAATCAGGCCATATGACGGACCTGGACAAGGATCCCGATGGACCCTGTTCTTTGATGGGGCATCCAATGCACTTGGTAATGGTATCGGTGTTGTACTCATATCTCCGGAAGGGTGCCATACTCCTTTTACAGCCAGACTTTGCTTCAACTGTACGAACAACATGGCGGAATACGAAGCATGCATCTTTGGTCTCAAGGCTGCCATAGACTTGGGAATCAAATCTTTAGTTGTATTTGGAGATTCATCTTTGGTCATCAGTCAGATCAAAGGAGAAAGGGACACTAAGCATCCAAACCTTATCCCTTACAAAGAACATGTTTTGACATTATTACCACATTTCAAGCAGATTACCTTCGAGCACTTCCCGCGAGAAGAAAATCAGCTAGCAGATGCTCTAGCCACAATTCCATCTATGTTTAAACTTAATTGGGATAACGAGGCTCCCCAGATCACCATTGAACGAATGGATGAACCAGCACATTGTCACGAGATTAATACTGAAGAAGTAGTGGACCAGCCTTGGTTTCATGAAGTCAAAAGTTATCTCGAGGCTCAAGAATATCTAGAAGGAGCTTCAATCAATGATAAGTTCTTAAGGAGATTCTCCGCTAAGTTCTTCCTAAGTAATGACATCCTGTACAAACGTAATCATGATTCTATTCTGCTTCGTTGTGTGGATAACATTGAAGCTGAAAAGATCATGGCTGAATTACATGAAGGTACATTTGGCACTCACTCTAGTGGGCATACGATGGCAAAGAAAATCCTACGGGCAGGCTATTATTGGTCTACCATGGAAGCAGACTGCTATCAACACTCCCGGACCTGTCATAAGTGTCAAATCTATGCAGACAAGGTGTACATGCCTTCGGTTCCTCTAAATGTCTTAACAGCTCCTTGGCCCTTCGCTATGTGGGGAATCGATATGATTGGGGAGATCAAGCCTACAGCCTCCAATGGACACCGCTTCATTCTAGTGGCCATTGACTATTTCACAAAGTGGGTCGAAGCAGCTTCCTTCGCATCCGTTACTAAGAATGTTGTTGCCTGCTTCATCAAGCAGAATCTTATTTTCCGGTACGGTATCCCAGAAAGGATCATCACCGATAACGGTACAAACCTTAACAATATTATGATCACCGCCTTGTGTGAGAAGTTCAAGATTCAACATCACAATTCATCCCCCTATCGGCCAAAGATGAATGGTGCAGTCGAAGCTGCTAATAAAAACAATAAAAAGACCATACAAAAAATGACAGTCACCTACAAGGACTGGCATGAAATGCTACCGTTTGCTCTCCACGGATACCGTACCAAGGCTCGTACATCAACTGGGGAAACACCCTATTCTTTGGTTTATGGCATGGAGGTTGTCTTGCTTATTGAGGTTCAGATCCCCTCTTTGAGAATTATGAAAGATGCAGGTTTGAGTGAGGACGATTGGATCCAAACCCGACTTGATCAACTAAAATTAATTGATGAGAAGAGACTTACTGTTGTTTGCCATGGTCAAATGTATCAAAAACGGATGATCAAGGCTTTCAACAAGAAAGTCATATGCCAAGAATATCAAGTTGGAGATCTAGTGATCAAGCGCATCATCTTGCCACAAAGTGATCCCAGGGGAAAATGGACTCCTACCTATGAAGGACCATTTGTAATCAAGAACATATTTTCCGGTGGGGCAATGATCTTAACCACCATGGACGGTGACGACCTGCCACACCCTGCGAACGCATACATAGTCAAAAGATACTACACATAAGAGACCCGCTAGGTTGACACACCTAGGTAAAACAAGGGCATCCCGACGAACCAAAAGGTTCGGGCAAAAATTAGGGATAAAACAAAAAAATCTGTACACCCAACAAGTTGAAAACCCGAAAGGGCGACTTGGGCAAAAAAGGGTTTCCCGGTGGACTGAAAACCCGAAAGGGCGGTCCAGACAAAAGTTAGGGAATTAAAGCGTATGACTATGTCTCATTGGATCACTTTGAGGACAACTTCAATCTCTTCACTGACAAACTCGGAGTTCTGATCAATTCAATCATCTTTGGACAAAGTGACAAATAGACAAGATATTCGGGGATATGGAGGCTATAGAAGAATGAGAACCCCATGGGATTATCACACATAGCTATCTTTCTTTGTATAAATTTTTCTTATTTTCATGACACCATCCTCTTACTAGGATGTCTGTCTCCTTTGTACAAAATACTTATTCAAAGTAAATACAAAGATATCTCTTTAAAGTACATAAAACTATTTGTCCTTTACACTTATGTTTTATTTGCAAAAACGTCCAATGATTCATTAATGAACATATGCATTTGAACATAATTACTATTTACAAATAAAAAAAATGAAAAAGAACAATTACTGACAGGTTGAAAGAATAGGAAAACGTCTTTAGGCTATTCCATGAGCAATCCCTACAGTGCGTCATTAAGATCCCCAGCGGAGCCGAAACTTCAAACTATTAATCCCCAGTGGAAACCATCCAGTTTCTCCAGATTCCCCAGCAAGTTGTCTTGAAGCCTGAAAATCAACCGGATAATGGCTAACTTTTGTTTCTCCCTAACCTAAGATAACTCCCCGGTAGAGTGGCAGACGACTGAAACTCCTGAACTTTTTCCCAAACAGGAATAAGATTTTTCCCCAGAGTTTTCAATATTCCCCAACGGAACAAAGACTCCCGTCATTAATCCCCAGTAGAAGTCATCAAAGTTCTCTGGATTCCCCAAGAAAATTCCTCAAGTAGTACACGACATTACTCTCACGACAGAATTTTTATCAATACTCCAACTTCAAGACATGAAGAATCCACATATCCTCAGCAGCAATCAAGGATTTATTTTCCTTAGCAATACAACAAATCAGCTTACAAGCGCATACATTACATCCACATGTCATAAACATTTATAAAACACATATATTGAATCATGCATTTCATGCAACATAATTTTGTGTTCCAGCTAACACTTTACCCTTTTCAGGATAAGATTAACAGCTATTGTTAAACAATGTGCAATCAGATACAGTACAGATACGCTCCAGACATGGTTGCCATTCTGCCACTCATTCAGATTTCAACATTCAGATACAGTTCAGATACGCTCCAGACATGGTTGCCATTCTGCTACTCATTCATATTTCAACATTCAGATACAGTTCAGATACGCTCCAGACACGGATGCCATTCTGACACTTATTCAGATTTCAAGTTCATGATACACTCCAGATACGCTCCAAACACGGAAGCCATTCTGTTACTCATTAAGATTCAAGTTCAGATACAGCTCGGATATGCTCCAGACACGGATGCTATTCTGTTGCTCACACAGATTCAGTCTCCAGATACAGCTCAGATACGTTCCAGATACGGACACCATTCTGATACTTATTCTTTTGACTTACAACTTACAATTCAACAAACATTCTTGGATGACATATACAAGCCCATCTTCAACAAGATTCTATCACCTCTCCAAATGGCATCTTTAAGCCCATTCCCTTAACTACACTTTGTCGAGTGCAAATTTACGGGCACTCTAGTGTCCAATCATCTTTTACCTTTGAGTCACGAACGACAAAGCTCGCCAATCTAACTCTTCAGGTTCTAGAAGATTGAACAGGGGCAGCTGTTGTACCCCAAAATTTGCCCTCTCATTTATCAAGACTTTTCTCACAAGACTTCTTTGACTCAAGACAAGATTAGGGTTTGGTCAGCTCAAGACATCTCATCTTGCACTGATAACCTAAAATTAGGGTTTGAGTTTGTACAAGGATTTTTGGACCATCAATGCTTCATGTGACTTTCATACATCATTTTGGACCCCTAAGATTTCTCATGATAAGTTTCAAGCCTTGAACCACATTTTTGATCAGTCAATTGGACAGTTGACCTAAAAATCATTTGTATTGGGGAAAATGTCAACCATGGCCAATTCACAGTCAAACTTCATGATTTTTTATCCACACCAACATTTTAGACTCATATGTACCATTTGATCAAGTTTGGATTACAACTCCTCAAGAAATTTGATCAAATCATCAAAAGGGCAAAATGGTCAAAATTAGGGTTTTGACTGAGGAAGGGCAATTTCTGATTTTTAACCTAGCAAATGACCAATTGAGTTCAAGCATGATTTCAAGGATTCAATGGCATCATCTTGACTTAAATACATGGCTCAAAACATTTCAAATTCATTAGATTGACAGATGAAATTTGCAGTCAACTGATCAAAAGTCAACTGTATACTGAAAAGTCAAACTTTGACTTTTTGGTCAAAATCAAGTACCAAGAGTCATAATTCATCAAGATATGTCAAAATGTGAAACTTTTTCACCAAGAAAACCAAATTTGAAAATTAGGGTTTGACTTTGAAATTTTTCATAACTTAGAAATTTTCTAAGTATAAAAATTTTCTTATTTTTTCTCAACTTTACACCACTTTTTCACCATGATGCATATTGATTAAAAGAAAGTTCCCAACATGAAAGTTGTAGACCTCCATGAAATATACAACTTTGCTTCACAAACATTTCCCTAAAGATGCTTGGATCTCAAGTTATAAATTTGTGAATACATGGTCATGAACTTCTTAACTTAGTGAAATTTTGCCCTAATTTAGACAGGTTTTGGACCCAACTTCATGGCAATTTTTCACCTAGTTCCAAGATATATCTCAAAATTCATTTCAAAGATAGATTATAGAGCACATTGCAAGCTTTCCAAAATGTCCAAGAACTCTCCAAGATCATTTTTGAGTAGGGAGAATCGAAGAGAGGAAGTTGGCATTTTCTCACTTTTTGTCCAAGCCATTTCATGAAGAACCAAGTTGCAAACCAATCATATGATGGCTACTTCATGCTGTGCAGGTCCTAAACTTGTTCCACACTCATTAATTAAATGCTTACTTAGTTGACAAAGCCTCTATCCATGCTTTTGAACCTTTATCCAACTTGTAATTCCATTTATGGCAAAAAGGTTCCATTGTCATTTTGAAAAAGAACCACTTTTGCAAACTTTACAATTTTGAGCTTTGAACCTGTCCCCTTGATGCATACAAACCACACAGGTCTCAAGCAAGTTGTACAAACTCATACCAACCCCAAGCAAGCTGGTACAAGCATGTGAAGCTTTGGTCTTGTCACTTTGCTTCAAGTACAAGAAAGTTGGCAAAAAGGTCAGGGCTTGCACAGCTGATAGGGAGCTAACACAAAATTGTTTCAATACTAATATACAAACCATATGCAACAAATAACACGCTAAGCCAAGACCTGAAACACTCATAGCAAGCAAAACACTAAAAACCTGCTCAAACATACAGTTTCTGCACAAATACATCCAACTTCCATTTGGCTCGTGCGTTTTGTGTTTAGATCATTCCAACACCTTATATACTTGATATAAAACCCATCCAAACCATCATCTCTGTTCTGTAATCTCTTTTCCACTATCTGCCATTGTTGACTTTGAAGCTTGCAGTTGGACTTGGTCAGGGAGTTCTGGCCACTTTCAGAGCAAGGCAAGGGTTGGAATAGATTCAGGGAAGCTCAAGGAAGCTCAAGCAAGCATCAAGCCTCCATTAAAGTAACTACATTTCCATACACAATTCCAGCTGAAGGAGGTAAATTTTCAAACTCTATCTTCTTGTACAGGCAACCTTAGGCCACGATCTGTGAATAAAAAGTGTAGTTCTCATCATAACGAAGTTATACATATCATTATCTTGCATTGATTTTACTTGTGCTAAGAGAATTTGGAAGTTGAAATCTCTGAAAATATTAGGTTAGAATTTGGGGCTCTTAAAATTCTCTTTGATCTTTGATAGTTAGATTACATAACTTATATGGTTGGATTCGTGAGTTCAAATGCTACATTTTTCATGTTACAAGTTTTCATTTTTATGGAAGCATGAGGAAGTTACAGGGGATTCGGCCAAGGCTTGAGGAAGAAGATGAAACAGGGCAAGGACGTGTTTTGTAATATATTATTTTTATTTCAGTAAAGACAATGGATGTACAACCACCCCAGTGGTAAAGCAGCGCGCTGGTGAAACCCATGTCCTGGGTTCGAACCTGCGCGCTACTTTTGCATTTTGGTATTTTTTTCCTTTTCAGTTTTTTGACATTTTTTACAGGTTTGGGCTTTTGCTATGGGCCAGTGTTTTGCTCATCATCACCATTAATCTGCTATCTTACCCCCTGCCAACTTATTTCATATTTTATTTTTTATTTATTGTTTTACTTCCATATTTTATATTTTTAATTATTTTCTTTAATGATTAAAAATCCTAAAAAATAATTTAATCATATTACACTTTTATTTTATTTCTTTTATTATTTTCTCACATAAAAATATAGTTTATTTTAATAGGATATAATTTATTTTTTTTAATAAATTTGTAAATATAATTAAATATACTTAGTATTTTTATTTTGCATTTCATATTTATAAATCCCTTTTTTTTTGCATACATACAAAACTTTATATTTTATTACAATATTATTTATTATTTTTACACAAGAAAATACACAAAATAATCACATACAAAACTTTATATTTTATTACAATATTATTTATTATTTTTACACAAGAAAATACACAAAATAATCATATAAAAAACTTTATTTTCTTTTAAATAAAAATTAGGGTTAAACCCTTTTCAAAAAATTAAATCTTTTTCCTTATATTTTTAGGGTTAGATTAAATATTCTTTTATATGAAAATAAGACATCAAAAAATCTCTTTACATGTACATTACATTGCATTACATTTTAAATATTGTTTTGTATTTATCTTAAATTCGTACAAATTCGATTTGGTTGTAATAATGTATTTAGCTTTATATTCTTGCAAAATCCCCATTCAAACTTGTATTTCCCCCTCCCATAAAATTGTTGTAATAGCTTAGTATATTTACATTATACAATTTATCGCTTTATATGCCATGATTAGTAATCAGGGTTTGTATGACAAGAACAAAACAAAGCAAAATAGAACACCCTAAATACAAGACAAAATTAAAGCATGAAAATGATACACTTTGCACACAAGCACCCTTAGGGTTTCTCCCACTTGGTTTCCTAAAACAAAAATGTCCATGTTACGCATGCGAAGTATCTTGGAAAAACAAAACAAATTTAAGATCATAGTCCCTCGATGACGCTATTCAAAAGTTGCCTTACAAAATGATCTTGGTCCCTCAAAAATGCTAAGATACTTTACAAACATTTCTAATAATGGTTATATGATGACCCACACCCGTCCCGTTTACATCCAAAGATAGGGTTGCTTACCAAATCAATGGTAAGCCAACAATGTCAAAGGAATAGAAAATGCATAAAAAAGACATTTGAGTAGGTGGATAGCTTCTAGTTATTTGCTCCATTTCAAACAAAATCCTTGCTATTTTCAAAACAAACACACACATTTAAAAAACATCTTACAAACATTGAAAACATTTTCAAAAGACAAACATCTTTGTATACATTCTTACGAACGATAATCATTACAAAGATTGCCTAAACGAATGGCCTCTTTTACAAAATACTTTCAAAACCACACCAAACACCATTTCAAACAAACAAAATCAAGTGATATAAGCAAGTAACTAAGATCCCATGGAAAACCATGGATGAAAAGGGTGTTAATACCTTCCCTTTTCATAATCTACCCCCCGAACTCAAGAAAACATCTCAAAGGTCTTTCCTGTGTGTGATTGGTGGGAATAGAACTGACTGTTATGGAATGCTGGTTCGCGTTTGCATTTGTTTTTGCAAAATGTCGCGGTAAGCAAGAGTCGCCACCGTATTTTATTTTATCCAACAAGGAAAGGACAAAAGCACAGAAAAATTCCTTTTCGAGATGTTTCTCGGGTTCGGGAGGTAGATTATAGAAAGGGAAGGTGTTAGCACCCTTTCTATCTGTGGTTATCCACGGGCTCTTAGGTACTTGCTCATTGTATTTTCAAAAGTTTTGCTTTTCTTGTGTTCGTGGGTTTTGAAAAGAGTTTTGTTTGAAAACTTCGATTTAACTCTTGTTTCTGTCCTCAAGAGTGTATGAAGTGTTGTTGAAAACTTTGTTTGAAAAGTGTAAGTGCGAAAAATTTGTTTTGTTTTGAAAGAGCAAGTACCTAAGAACCTCTACCTACTCAAAAGGAATTAAACTGTGTAAATGTCCTTTAGACAGTGCTATCCCACTATTGAGAAGTAGGTAGCACCGTCGTTTGGAGTTTTCGGGTCAATTCGATTAAGGGACATGTGGTCACTAAAGCAATGTTAGGACGCCTTAGCGGTAACCCTAATGTCTTAGATCATTTTATAGAGGCAACCGTTTCGAGGCAACTTTGATCTTTAGACAGAAGGGCGACCTCTAAAACTTCCTATACTCAATGACCACGTTCGAGGCAACCAAGTGATGCGTACCCTAGGAGTGGCATGTGCAAATGTGTTAATTTTCAGTTATGTTATCTTTGTACATGTTATGGTGAGCTACGGTTGATTTTAATTTAAGAGAGATCTTGTCATGCATAGCCTAGTTAGCATACATCTAGCAGTTAATAGTTGCGGAAAATAAAACTACGCTATTACAAGGCGTCGGGTATTTACATCGCCAAAAACAAACCCTTGAAAAAGTAAATGCGGAAAAGTAAATGAAAGCGGTAAAAAGTCCTAAGTCCAAAATTATTACATCCTCGGAGAAATTACATAATTGAATAAAAATATGAATAAAAAAATCATACGCGCGAGAAAAATTGAATCGGAGAGTTTTTAGGGTTTTGACCCCTTTTTTAAGAAAGAAAGAGATTTTTATTATTTTTTTGGCATTTAATTAAACCTAAACTAATTAATTAATAAAAAGAAATATTTTTTGGTTTTTGAATGTTTAAGAAAATAAAAATAATAAAATGATTAAATATATTTAAAAAAACCTAATTCTACATTGATTTTAATTTATTACAAAAAATGTTAATATTATGCCTAATTAGAAACTAAATTAATTAAGTTATTTATTTACAAAAATAATGAAAGGGTGAAATTAATTTTAATAAATAAAAAATATTATATTTTTTGGTTTTCTGATTTTATTATAAAAATATTAATTTGTTAGTGATATAAATAATAATTATAAAAAATAATTAAATGAAAGAAATATAAAAAGGGAAAAGAAATAAACTCATAGGGGGGTGCTGGGCCTGATTTTATGGTGAATCTGGCAATTTTCAAGGCCCAAACGCTTCAGCCTTTTTGACTTTTCTGGATCTTCCACGCACTGGTTGACTTGGACACATGGTAGTCCTCCAATCCTAGCCTTCAGATTTGGCCAGGAGGCCATCTGGCGCCTGGATCTTAGCAGCGTATGGTGGACCATCTTGTGAGCGTGGCATTAGAACACCTGGGGAAAAGTTATAACAAATATTGGGGGACCTGGGATTCGAACCCAGGTCCCAATGGACTTTGCACGCTTTCCCCAACCACTCAGCCAAGTTGTCTCATTCGTTAGTAAAATGCAAAACAAAGGATATATGGACAAAACAATTATTATGCTGGAAAAATAAAAAAAACGCGCTTAAGATTTAAACTGGCCAATGGGAGAGCGACGTGTGGTCGTCTTCTTCTCCAAACTCTGGTTTTATTACCTACGGATTTTTATCCGCAGGAAGTTCTGTGGCTCACTCCTAAAATCGTCCCTAGGCTGCAAAAATCCACTCCAAGACCATGGTTGTGATCGTCTCTGTCCCCTGAGTGTGCCTATAACCATTACTTGCCTTAATTTTACCTGTAATGCAAATGCCTAAAAATGAAACAAACAAACCCTAGGCACGGGTATCATCATATAGGGCATAAAAATAAAATTGAATATTGCATTCATGTTAGAAATTATGCAAGGATCAATAATATGCCAACGTTTTGTCAAAAAGATGCAAGAATAGAAGATCACAATTCCATGTCCAGGGCGGAGTTTCGAGCGACTTACAGTGCGATACAGGGGGTCTGGAGGTCTGGCTTTGATTGCTTTTGCTTCACAGGTGTTTCCAGTGATTTCTGGTAAACAACCGCTAGTCTTCCAAACTATCGAATAATCTTTCTGACTGTTATTCAATTCCTCTGGTAACTCACAGGATCGACTAGATTGATTCTAGGATTCCTTGGTCATTAGGGTTACTCTCATGATCGAACAGATATTCATGGTTGATTTTTAAGTGTCGTATAGGTGTTTGGCTTATTTCGATTTCTCTCTCAAAGGTCTAAAGATGTAATCAAAATGTGTGTGTACGAAACTAAGTTGCATGAATAAATGTTAATTGTAAAGACATGTAAAATTGCATAAAAGGCAAGTAAATGGTTTCGAATTATAAAAACAGTTAATGTAAAGGATTTCTGGAACGTAAAAGGTTTGAAATATGAAGAAAGCGTTTAATGCAAGAAATTTGTAAATGACTTTAAGTAAAAATATGCGTTCGAAGGATAAAGCTTGAAAGTAAAGGCATGGAAAATATGACAGTTTTCTGAAATGTAAAATGCTTGAAATGTGAAGAAAGCATTGAAATGTAAAACTTTAATGAAGAGATTTCAAAGTGAAAAGACTGTAAATGAGAAAATTTGTAAATGTTATTTGACAGAAAGATAAAGGAAAGTGCTGGAAATGGTAAAAGGTTTTCATTAAATCAGAAATATATGGTGCTATCATACGTACATTGCTCTTGCATTCGTTTCCCTTGCCATGTGGTAGTTTGAATGTTACTGAGTATTTAGTACAATAGATATGACACCCGAAATCCTAATACTAAGACTTCTATTTATACTAATTCGACCATAACAGTCTTGCTATAGGATTATGCCACGTTCAGAACATGCAGAACAATGCCTCTTTCTTCTTTCCACGTGTCCCCAAATGCTCCAGCACATAAATTTCAAACTTCGAATGTCCCGCTTCCATTTGAATTTCAAATGCTTTGGTACTTCTCCGTTTCGAACGCACTTCCCAGACACAGCCTTGTTGTTATTTCGAGACTTCTTTAGATATGTTCCCATAATTGCCACTCGAAGCTCCAGCTTTGACATGCTTATTCGAAACACTGCTTCTGCTACTTCGAAACATGACGTTTTACTTCATTTCGATCGAAACGTTTAATTCATTTGGCTTCTAATAATATTATCAAAATCTTCAGCCAACAACAGGATATCAGGCTAGAGAGCTACGTGAAGATTTCTGATTGAATCGTCCCTTAACCAAGATTTTGATCTCCACTTTTTCCAAGGATTTTTGCAATTTGCTCTGGCCGTTTTAGCAATTCTTAGGTCGTGAATTAGGTTTGTGCTGCTTGTGTATGTATAAGGCAAGGATTTTAGGTCAAGAGTTGGGCCAATATCCATGTACATTCAAGGTTTAGGATTTGATTTTGTCACCATTGAAAAGCTTTCCAAATATGGCCAAATCTGAGATTTTGTGTACAAATAAGCCTTAGCACGAGTTGGTTGGTTGTCACATGATGTTTGCAAGCTGTACAAATCACAAAGATCCCTTTTCAAAAATTTATGGATTTTATTTGATTTAATATTGATTAATAATGAATTAAATCAATAAAAATGAAATAAAATAGAAAAATATATGTTTGGTCATTAAATTAAGCATGGGACACGTGTGTGGCCTGACAAGACTAAATCAAGTGGAAAAAGTGGGCCCTTTTGTCAAAAATTGGAGTTTTGAGGATAGTTGACTTTTGGCAATTTTGGAAAAATGCCCAACTTAAACAATGCATAACTTATTCAATTTTGAACTTTTGGAGGTGTTCTTGGACTTTTTAGAAACCTTGAGATGTCCTCTAATCAACCCTTTTGGTATAAACGCATTTTGATCTTACATTCTCAAGTTATAAGCTTTGGCACAAAAGGTGTTTTTGTTGACTTTCAAAAATGACCTATAATGTCCAAATTTGTAACTTCTTGTGGGTGCATTTTCTGATCTTGGGGTGTGAATAAGGATTTTAGGAAATTGCATCCTATTCAAAATGAGCTTTGGATGGGTCATTTCTCATAAAGTATGAGAAAGTTATGCTTGGTCAAATTTGAGTTGACTTTTCCTATAAAACCCTAATTTAGCAACTTTTGAATCTTGATGAATTTTGAGCAATCCTTGATGAATCATGATCAACCCTTGATCAAATGATGAATTATCCTTCAAAATTAGAATTTTGACAAAAAATCTAACTTTTGACTGTAAAATGACCATTTTGCCCTTGCAGTTGACTGTAGATCAAATGGAGCTTTTGACTGTGCAAATTGGCACTGTGAGTCTTGAAACTTGGCATGTAGGTGATTGAGAATATATATAGGCCTATGAGACTTGATTGAACCATTGAAAACCCCAAATTCCTTGAAAGAACCAAAACCCTAATTTTGAATTGACTGCCTTAGGAGTTGACTTGACTGTACAACCCTTGAGCCATTTTGTGCAATTTGAAGATCATTCTTGTCAAATCTTGAGGTATATGGGAGGGAAAATTTTGGGGTACAACAGTTGCCCCTGTTAAATCTTCTTAGACCTGAGGATATAGATTGGCTTGCGCCTTTCGTGATCCGAAGGTGGAAGATGGTTGAACACTAAAGTGCCCAGAAATTTGCACTCGCATGGAGTAGTATCAACGTTGTGATGTCGGGAATGGGCTTATAGATGCTATTTGGAGAGATGATGGATAGAAGGATGGGCTTATAGATGCCACCTAGAGATTGTTGGTAGGTAGTTTTATCTTCGTTGACGGGTTGTCTTCATTGACGAGTTGTCTTCATTGACGGGTTATCTTCATTGACGGGTTGTCTCTATTGACGGGTTGTCTCTATTGACGGGTTGTCTTCATTGACGGGTTGTCTTCATTGACGGGTTGTCTTCATTGACGGGTTAGCATCAGAAAAATCTTTAGGAAGTAATTTAACTGGATTTGTCTTCTTTGACTGGATCAGTATCAGAAAAATCTTTAGGAATCGATTTAACTGGATTTGTCTTCTTTGACTGGCTCGCCTCAGAAAAATCTTTAGGAATCAATTTTAACTGATTTTGTCTCCATTGACTGGCTTCAGAAAAATCTTTAGGAATCGATTTAACTGGACTTGTCTTCTTTGACTGGATTAGCCTCAGAAAAATCTTTAGGAAACGATTTAACTGATTTTGTCTCCATTGACTGAATGAGCATCAGAAAAATCTTTAGGAATCGATTTAACTGGATTTGTCTTCTTTGACTGGATTAGCCTCAGAAAAATCTTTAGGAATCGATTTAACTGATTTTGTCTCCATTGACTGAATGAGCATCAGAAAAATCTTTAGGAATCGATTTAACTGGATTTGTCTTCTTTGACTGGCTTCAGAAAAATCTTTAGGAATCGATTTAACTGGTTTTGTCTCCATTGACATAATTTGAGAATCTAACTGCATCTTTCCTGAAAGGTAAAGGTCAGTCATATGCAATGCATGATACAGATCGAGCAATGATGTTCTCAACATAAATGAGATTGTATGATATGATGCGTATATGCATGTCTCATGATGTAAGAAAGTATGATGTTTTAGCTGGGAAAATAAGTCTCGGATAGCTGCTGGAGAATGATGTTGAACTCTTTGCTCCCACTGGGGATGATGAACGAAGGTGATAAAATTGCGGGAGAGGATGACTCCGTTGGGGAATAAACTGGTGAAGAGATTACTCTGGGAAATTACTCTGTGGGGAAGAGATGCTTTGCTTAGATTTTAACGATAACTCCGCTGGGGATTCCGTTGATAAGCTCTATTGGGGATTTTGATGATGGAATCCGCCGGGGATAGAAAGAACTTTGCTGGGGATGATCTTTCATTTGCAACTTGCTGAGGATAACCCAGTTAGACTCTTGTGGGGATAACCTTCTGAATATGGCTGGGGAGATAAATTTGTACTCTGCAGGGGACAAGCTTCCAGAATCTACTGGGGAAGATGATTCAACTCTGGCGGGGAAGCTTTTTTTTTAGACTGTGCTGGGAAATGACTCCACTGGGGGTATCTTGTATTCCACCGGGGAACATTCTTGTACTCTGTCGAGGAATATTAAGATTGTCGGGGATGCTCTTTACGCTTGTTGGAGAATATCTTTATACTCCGCTGGGGAATATTAAGACCTTCTGGGAATATCCGACCTTTTTAGGGCTGATGGTAGACTAACTCTGCTTGGAGAGAGTATTGTTGATTCGTCCATGGTTGTAAGTCTCAGTGGGGAGAGCTTCCATTACTGTCTTACTCTGCGGGGAGTGAAGGTATCTTGGTCATACTCTTCCACTGAATCTACCTTGTACCTGGTGGACAGAGCAGCTTGTACAGTTCGGACAATTCTTATTGCCCCAGTTTCTGCGGGAGAAGCAGGCCTATGAGGTGCTTGATAACTTCCGATTGACAAATCTTCTTCTGGTAGGCAAGTGACGAGATGACGGGACATAGTCGTACACTTTGATCCCAAATTTTTGCTTGGACCGCTGTGATCGGTGGAAATAGAACTGATTGTTTTGGAATGCTGGTTCGCGTTTGCGTTTGCAAAATGTCGCGGTAAGCAAGAGTCGCCACCGTCTTTTATTTTCTCCAACAAGGAAAGGACAAAAGCACAGCAAAATTCCTTTTCGAGATGTTTCTCGGGTTCGGGAGGTAGATTATAGAAAGGGAAGGTGTTAGCATCCTTTCTATATGTGGTTATCCACGGGCTCTTAGGTACTTGCTCACTATGTTTTCAAAATGTTTTGCTTTTCTTGTGTTTGTGGGTTTTGAGAAAGTTTTGTTTGAAAACTCTGATTTAACTCTTGTATCAGTCCTCAAGAGTGTATGAAGTGTTGTTTGAAAAATTTGTTTGAAAAAGTGTAAGTGTGAAAAGTATTTTTGTTTTGAAAGAGCAAGTACCCAAGAACCTCTACCTACTCAAAAGAAATTAAGCTGTGTAAATGTCCTTTAGACAGTACTATCCCACTATTGAGAAGTAGGTAGCACCGTCGTTGGAGTTTTCGGGTCAATTCGATTTTAGGGACATGTGGTCACTAAAGCAATGGTAGGACGCCTTAGCGGTAACCCTAATGTCTTAGATCATTTTTTCCGAGGCAACCGTTTCGAGGAAACTTTGATCTTTAGACAGGAGGGCAACCTCTAAAACACCCTATACTCAATGACCACGTCGAGGCAACCAAGTGAGGCGTACCCTAGGAGTGGCATGTCCGAGTGTGTCAAGTTTCAGTTATGTTATCTTTACATGTTATGGTGAGCTACGATTGATTTTAATTTAAGAGAGATCTTGACATGCATAGCCTAGTTAACATACATCTAATAGTTAATAGTTGCGGAAAATAAAACTAAACTATTACAAGGCGTCAGGTATTTACATCGCCAAAAACAAACCCTTGAAAACGTAAATTGCGGAAAATAAATAAAAGCGATAAATAAAGTCCTAATTAAAGTTATCACATCCTCGGAACAATTACATAATATGGATCAAAAACATGAATCAAAAATAGTATGCGCGAGGGAAAAATTGGATCGGAGAGTTTTTAGGGTTTTGACCCTTTTTTGAGAAAGAAGGAAGTTTTTATTATTTATGAATTAAATTAAACCTAAACTAATTAAGAAATATTTTTGGTTTTTTTTTTTAATGTCTCAAGGAAATAAATAAAAAATAAAATGATTAAAAGTTATCAAAAACCCTAATTCTATATTAATTTTACTTATTGTGAAAAATATTAAAATTAACCTAATTAAAAACTAAATTAATTATGTTAGTATTTATTTACAAAATAAATAATTAAATTTAATAAATAAAAATATTATATTTTTTATGTTTTCTGATTTTATTATGAAAAAAAAATTAATTTGGTTAATTAAGTAATAATAATAATAATTAATAATTAAAACAATTAAATATAAAAGAAGAAAAAAGAGATAAACCCAGGGGGGTGCTGGCCCAAATCAGGAGGTGTCCTTGGCAATTTCCAGGCCCACTAACTTTTCAGCCACGTTGACTTTGATGATTATCCACACGCTTGTTGACTAAGGACCATGATAGTCCTTCCATCTAGGCCATTGGATTTGAGTTTGAAGACATCTGGCGCTTGGGAATTGGAGGTATATGATGGACCTCACTTTGAAATCTGCATGTGAACATATAAAGAAAAAAAGGAATAAAGGTTTTGGGGGACCTGGGATTCGAACCCAAGTCCCAATGCTCATTGCTTCAATGCCTTTGCCAGCTGAACTGTAGCGCGATTTTGTTAAATGGATAGATAATGAATATTATATACAAAAACAAATATTATGCTGTAAAACAAAAAAAACGCGCGCCCTTTTTAAATTGGCCAACCAGGTATCAACACATCATCATCTTCTTCGTTTGTCCTGCATAAGTAATATCAAATAGCGGGGGTTTTTAACCCCCACTACTTCCTGCAAGGAAAAATAGCGAATAGAACCACAGTACATATAAATATTTCGCGAGGTATGGATTCCCTTCGTCTTGGCCTCACGATTTCAGTCATGTATCTTACTGGTCCCAATTTTTCCTGGATTGAAAAGCCCTAATTTAAAGCTCAAGAACCCTAGAAATTTGATCATGGTATCTTTCGATTCAGGGGACCATAGTTCAATTCAACCATTCCATTAGCTTTGTATGGTCTCCAGCAATGCAAAACAATCATAAAAACATGTTAAATGCGCATGAATTAAGAAATATGATTTTGAATAAAAGGTGCAAACCGTGAAACTGTATTCAGTGATTTCTTGAGCTTTGATGCTTGAATTTGATTGCAAAACAATCCTAGTGCCTCCTGCAAGGTGTTTGGATGAACAAAATGCCTTGAATCGACCTAGAATGCAAGAACAGGTTTTCACTTTTCTTGAAATTTCTTGAATTTGACAGGGCTGTTTCTGCAGCTTTCAAGCGTGTGCTAGGGTATGGTTAGCTTGCTTATGTATAAGGGAAACAAATTAGGTCAAAAAGCTGGGCCAATATCCATTGCATTGATGTTTAAATCTTTGATTGAAAATCAAATATTCTTGATTTTTCATGATTGAACAATGTTGCCAAATTTGGAGTTTTTTGTATCTTTGACTTGTGCACGAATTTTCCAGCATATCTTGATCATATTTGCTTCACAAATTGATTTAAAAAACAAATCTTCCATTTTCTTATGATTTAAATTAATTAAATGAATTAATATGTATTAAAAATCCAATTAATTAATAAAAATAAGAAAATAAATCCAATTCATCTTGGTGGGTCGTGCATAAGTCATGGGTGAAGTTTCAAGAGATTTGAGGCCCATTAGCAAAAAGAAGGTGTTTTGAGCAAAGTTGACTTTTGCAAATTTATGAAAATTTCCCAACTTCTCCAATGCATAACTTGCTCAATTTTGATCATATGACCATGTTCTTGGACATTTTGGAAAGCTATTGAAGTCCTCTAACCAATGCCATTTGTCCCATGTCATTTGGATTTACCAATCTCAAGTTATGGCCTTTGACTCAAAGTGTACTTTTGTTGACTTTTGAAATTGACCTATAATGTAAAAATTCATAACTTTTTGTGAGAGAATTTCTTGATCTTGGAGTGTGAAGATGGATTGTAGGAGACTGCATCCTCTTCAAAATGAGATTTGGATGGAATTTTTCTGACAAACCATGAAAGAGTTATGCCCTTGTCAAAGTACAGTTGACTTTTCTGCTGTCAAAAAATAGTAACTTTTTGCATCTCGTTGATTTTTGAGCTATTCTTGTGGAATCATGATCAAGACTTGATCAAATGATGATTGTGAACTCAAAATAAGATGTTGACCAAAAATTCTGACTTTTTACTACAAAATGACCATTTTGCCCTTGCAGTTGGCTGTAGATCAAATGGAGCTTTTGACTGTGTAAATTGGCACTGTGAGTCTTGAAACTTGGCATATAGGTGCTAGAGAATGTATATAGGCCTATGAGACTTGATTGAATCATTGAAAACCCCAAATTCCTTGAAAGAACCAAAACCCTAATTTCAGCTGTCTTAGGAAGTGATTTGACTGTATAACCTCTTGAGCAATCTTGAGCAATTTGAAGATCATTCTTGACAAATCTTGAGGAATATGGGAGGGTAAATTTTAGGGTACAACAGTTGCCCCTGTTAAATCTTCTTAAACCTGAGGATATAGATTGGCGTTCGGGCCTTTCGTGATCCGAAGGTGGAAGATGGTTGAACACTAGAGTGCCCAGAAATGTGCACTCGCATGGTGTAGTATCAGCAATGTGATGTCTGGAATGGGCTTACAGATGCCATTTGGAGAGATGATGGATATGAGGATGGGCTTATAGATTCCACCTGGAGATTATTGATAGGTAGTTTTTGTCTTCGTTGACGGGTTGTCTTCATTGACGGGTTGTCTCCATTGACTGGTTGTCTTCATTGACGGGTTGTCTTCATTGACGGGTTGTCTCTATTGATGGGTTGTCTTCATTGACGGGTTGTCTTCATTGACGGGTTGTCTCTATTGACGGGTTTTTCTCCATTGACGGGTTGTCTCTATTGACGGGTTGTCTCCATTGACGAGTTATCATCAGAAAAATATTTAGGAATCGATTTAACTGGTTTTGTCTCCATTGACTGGCTTCAGAAAAATCTTTAGGAATCAATTTAACTGGTTTTGTCTCCATTGACTAAATTGGCCTCAGAAAAATCTTTAGGAATCGATTTAACTGGTTTTGTCTCCTTTGACATAGTTGAGAATTTAACTGCATCTTTCCTGAAAGGTAAAGGTCAATCATATACAATGCATGATATGGATCAAGTTGTGATGTTCTCAACATAAATGAGATTGTATCATATGATGCGTTTATGCATGTATCATGATGCATGGAAATGTGATGTTTTAGTTGGGGAAAATAAATCCCGGAGCTGCTGGAGAAATAGAGTTGAATTCTTCGTTTCCGCTGGGGATGATGAACGAAGATGATAAACTTGCAAGAGAGGATGACTCAGTTGGGGAATAAACTGGTGAAGAGATTACTCTACAGGGAATTACTCTGTGGGAAGAGATGCTTTGCTGAGATTTTAACGATAACTCCGCTGGGGATTCCGTTGATAAGCCCTATTGGGGATTTTGATGATGAACTCCGCTGGGGATAGAAAGAACTTCGCTGAGGATGATCTTTCCGTTGCAACTTGCTGAGGATAACCCAGTTAGACTCTTGTGGGGATAACCTTCTGAATATGGCTGGGGAGATACATTTTCACTCTGCAGGGGACAAGCTTCCAGAATCTACTGGGGAGGTGATTCAACTCTGGCGGGGAAGCTTTTTTAGACTGCGCTGGGAAATGGCTCCACTGGGGGTATCTTGTATTCCGCTGGGGAGCATTCTTATATTCTGTCGAGGAATATTAAGACTGTCGGGGATGCTCTTTACGCTTGCTGGAGAATATTCTTATACTCCGCTGGGGAATGTTAAGACCTACTGGGGATACTCAACCTTTTGGGGCTGATGGTAGACCAACTCTGCTTGGGGAGAGTATTGCTGATTTGTTCGTAGTTGCAAGTCTCAGTGGGGAGAGCTACCATTACTGTCTTACTCTGCGGGGAGTGAAGGTATCTTGGTCATGTTCTTCAGTTGAGCCTACCTTGGTACCTCGGTGGATAGAGCAACTATACATCTCAGACAATTCTTATTGCCCCTACTTCTGATATCACCCGTAATTAGTCCTTTGTTTCGCATGTAAATATTTATGAGCAGCAATTAATGTCAAATGCATATATCAAAAATGAACATTGGACGTTCTTTGCAAAACAAAACAGATAAAGGAAAAGCAATTTGCAATTTGTCTGAAAAATGAGCTTGTATTGATTTTGAAGTTTGCCTGTAAATAGGCGTTTTTGTACAAGAGGCTGACGTCCTAGTAAGAGAACGCCGCCGAACAAATAGGATTTATATAATTTGTGAAAAGAAAACAAAACAGCTATGTGAAAAATCCCACTGGGTTCCAACTCTGATATCGCCTTTATATCTTCAAGCATCTCATCACTTTGCTGCTTAGTTGAAGATGAGTCTGATTGATTGGTGTCGTCCGAGCCTGATAGTTGATGCCAAAGTCCGGATGCGAGGTGAACCAATGAGACATAGTATTACGCTTATCCCTAACTTTTTCCTGGACCGCCCTTTCGGGTTTTCAGTCCACCGGGATACCCATTTTTTCCCAAGCCGCCTTTTCAGGTTTTCGAATTGTCGGGTGTACAGATTTTTTTAATTTTCATCCCTTATTTTTGCCCGAACCCTTTTGGTTCGCCGGGAAGCCCTTATTTTTGCCTAGGACAGTCGACCTAGCAGGTCTTTAATCATGCGTAGTATCTTTTTACTATGTCTGCATTGACGGGGTGAGGAAGGTCGTCACCATCTATGGTGGTTAGAATCATCGCTCCTCCTGAGAAGATATTCTTAACCACAAATGGCCCTTCGTACGTAGGGGTCCATTTTCCCCTGGGATCACCTTGAGGTAGAATAATGCGCTTGACTACCAGGTCCCCGACTTGATACTCTTGTCGTCTGACTTTCTTGTTAAATGCCTTGATCATTCATTTTTGGTACGTCTGACCATGACAAATAACAGTGAGTCTCTTTTCGTCGATCAGGTTTAGTTGATCAAGCCGGGTCTGGATCCAGTCGTCTTCGCTCAAACCTGCATCCTTCATGATCCGGAGAGAGGGTATCTGAACTTCAATGGGCAGGACTGCCTCCATGCCATATACCAAGGAATAGGGTGTTGCCCCTGTTGACGTCCGTGCTGAGGTACGGTACCCATGAAGAGCAAATGGTAACATCTCGTGCCAATCTTTGTAGGTCACTGTCATCTTCTGCACAATCTTCTTAATGTTCTTATTAGCTGCTTCTACAACCCCATTCATCTTCGGCCGGTAAGGAGAAGAGTTGTGGTGCTGTATCTTGAACTGCTCGTAGAGCTCAGTGATCATCTTGTTGTTAAGATAGGTACCATTATCTGTAATGATCCTCTCTGGTACACCGTATCGACAGATCAGGTTGTGCCGAATGAACCGAGCCACGACGTTTTTGGTTACGGTGGCAAAGGAAGTTGTTTCAACCCACTTCATAAAGTAATCAATCGCTACCAGGATGAAGCGGTGCCCCTTGGATGTTGTAGGTTTGATCTCGCCGATCATATCAATGCCCCACATTGCAAAAGGCCAAGGTGCTGTCAAGACGTTCAAAGGAACTGGAGGAATGTGCACCTTATCAGCATAGACCTGGCACTTGTGACATGTCCGAGAATGCTGATAACAGTCAGCTTCCATTGTTGACCAGTAATATCTTGCCCGAAGGATTTTCTTTGCCATGGTATGTCCACTGGAATGCGTTCCGAAGGTACCTTCATGCAGCTCTGCCATGATCCTTTCTGCTTCAATTTTATCCACACAATGCAGTAAGGTTGAATCATGGTTTCGTTTATACAGAATGTCATTGCTGAGGAAGAACTTTGCCGCGAACCTTCTCAAAAACTTCTTGTCATTAATGGATGCACCCTCGGGGTATTCTTGAGCCTCAAGGTACCTCTTCACTTCATGATACCAAGGCTTTTCTATTACCTCTTCGGTCTCAAGATCACAGCAATGTGCAGGTTCATCCAATTTCCAAATAATGATTAGGGGAGCCTCGTTGTCCCATTTGACTTTGAACATAGAAGACATCGTAGCTAGCGCGTCCGCCAACTGATTCTCCTCTCTTGGGAAGTGTTCGAAGGTTATTTCCTCGAAATGGGGAAGCAACGTCAGTACATACTCCTTGTAAGGAATAAGATTTGGGTGTTTCATATCCCATTCTCCTTTGATCTGACTGATCACGAGAGCGGAATCTCCGAAGACACTCAGAAACTTGATCCTTAGGTCAATTGCAGCTCGAAGACCCATGATGCATGCTTCATACTCCGCCATGTTGTTGGTGCAGTTGAAACATAGTCGGGCGGTGAGCGGAGTATGAGAGCCTTTAGGAGATATGATCACAGTGCCAATGCCATTACCCAAAGCGTTTGAAGCTCTGTCAAAGTGCATAGACCATCAGGATCCTTCCTCAGGTCCTTCATCCGGTCCAGGTATTTCACAATCAGTCACTACCATGATATTCTCGTCTGGAAATTCAAAGTTCATCGACTAGTAATTATCCACTGCCTGATGTGCCAAATGGTCTGCCAACACACTTCCCTTGATTGCTTTTTGAGTCGTGTACTGGATGTCATATTCAGTCAAGATCATCTACCATCTTGCTATTCTTCCGGTCAGAGCAGGCTTTTCGAAGATGTACTTGATTGGATCCATTTTTGAAATCAATAGAGTAGTGTGAGTCAACATATACTGTCTTAGCTGACGAGCAGCCCATACCAAAGCGCAGCAAGTTTTCTCGAGCAGTGAGTATCGGGTCTCACAGTCGGTAAACTTTTTGCTAAGGTAATAAATAGCATGCTCTTTTCGGCCAGACTCGTCATGCTGACCTAGCACACACCCCATTGAGTTATCAAGTATTGTCAAGTATAAGATTAGAGGTCTCCCTTCAACCGGTGGCATAAGAATGGGTGGCTCTTGGAGATACTCTTTGATTCTTTCGAAAGCGGCCTGACATTCATCGTTCCAACGTACTACTTGATCTTTCTTCAGTAGCTTGAAGATTGGCTCACAGGTAGCAGTTAGGTGCGAGATGAATCGGGCAATGTAGTTCAACCGTCCTAGGAAGCCTCTGACCTCTTTTTCTGTCTTAGGAGCTGGCATCTCTTGTATGGATTTCACTTTGGCAGGGTCCACTTGAATACCTTTGTCACTTACGACGAAACCTAGTAGCTTTCCAGATTTAACCCCGAAGGTGCACTTGTTCGGGTTCAACCTCAATTTGTACAACTTCAAACGGTCAAACAGCTTTTGTAGATGGTCAAGGTGTTCATCCTCAGTTTGGGACCTTGCAATCATATCATCGACATATACTTCGATCTCATGATGGATCATATCATGAAACAGAGCAACCATGGCACGCTGATACGTTGCCCCAGCATTTTTCAACCCAAAAGGCATGACCTTGTAGCAAAAGGTACCCCACTGAGTGACAAAAGTGGTCTTCTCCATGTCTTCAGGAGCCATCTTGATTTGATTATAACCGGAGAAACCGTCCATGAAGGAGAATACCTTATGCTGAGCAGTGTTGTCAACCAGAACGTCAATGTGAGGCAGAGGGAAGTCATCCTTAGGGCTCGCCCTGTTCAAATCCCTGTAGTCAACACACATCCGGACCTTACCATCTTTCTTCGGCACTGGAACCACATTGGCGACCCACTGAGGGTAAGAAGTTACTGCTAGAAAACCGGCGTCAAATTGTTTCATAACCTCAACTTTGATTTTCTCTGACATCTCTGGACGCATACGGCGAACTTTCTGTTTTACCGGAGGGCATTCTTCCTTAGTAGGCAGGTGATGAACCACAATGTCAGTATCCAACCCAGGCATATCTTCGTAAGACCAGGCAAAGATTTCCACGTAGTCATGCAGCATCTGAATCAACTGTTGTTTCACACTAGACTCCAGATTTGCATCGATCTTGACTTCCTTCCTGTCTGTCTCAGTACCCAGATTTACCGTTTCCACTGGCTCTTCATGTGGCTGAATGGCCCTCTCTTCCTGGAGTAACAGTCTTGGAAGCTCACCAGGCACTTCGCAATCATCTTCACCTTCGTCTTCGGCTAAGTTGATCGGATTTTCGAAGTCATAATTGGCAGTAGCAGAGTCGTTACCAGTGAGATCCAGAGTGGATTGAGACCTGTATATGTGAGTGTGTGTAAAATAGCTGTTTTGCAATATATAATAAAGAAAGACAAGGAGCGTAAGATTTGAAATGCAAAAAACGTCCAATGCTTTTATTAATGATATATGAAAATGACACACAAAAGCCCTCACAAATGAAGCCACAGTGCCCCGGGTAAGACACCGGGCCATAAAGTTTCACAATATTGTCTGTTACAAATTCAAAACAAAGGAGTTCATTACTGAGTCACAAAAGTAATAGGGACGAAGTCTTTCGCTGTCCAGTTGTTTGGTCCACCGTTGGTCGTAGGGTAGATCCAGCTGTCGAATTCAGATTCCTCTACGTCATCTTCAATGGCATTTACCCCTGAGTTGCTAATGAACACAGGAGGTCTTCCAATCCTTGCACTACGAACAGCCCTTTGAGCTTCTGCAGTGAAACCCAAACCAAACTTGTCAGTCTTCTAAGTGAAATCAGGAAGTCGGCCCTAGTTTGCACACTCACCCTTCTCAATAACAGCCCGGGAATCCTTTAAAGAAGCCATCTTCAAAGGAGAATCTTCAATCACAGTCTCAGTTGATGCCAGTGTCTGAGGAACCTCTTCGAAGTGTTGAAATGGAGTCTCAATGAACTCCCCATCCATATCTATGTACCGGAATGAGTTGAGGTGGCTGACCATGTACTCTTCCTCCCCCTGAACTGTCACAATCTTCCCCTTGACCGGGTACTTCAGCTTCTGATGTAGTGTGGAGGTCACAGCTCCAGCCTTATGGATCAATGGACGACCCAGCAAACAAGAATAGGACGGTCGAATGTCCATCACATAGAATGTAGAATCAAAGACCTGAGAACCAACTTTGATTGGAATATCGACTTCACCATGCACCATCCTTTTAGACCCATCAAAGGCCCGGACAACAATGTTACTGGGCTTTAATTCCAACCCTTCGCAATCCAACCTGTCTAGAGCTTTCTTGGGTAATACGTTCAATGAGGAACCAGTGTCAACCAGCACATGTGCAAGAGTAGTGCCCATGCATTCAATGGAGACATGAAGGGCATCGTTATGGTTCTTTCCTTTAGCAGTCAGATCAGCATCGGAGAAACCCAAACCATTATCAGCAGTTAAGTTGGCCACACAATCGGTAAACTGATCAGCTGATGTCTCTTGTGGCACATGGGCCGTATTTAGGAAGGTAATCAGAGCCTTGGCATGGGCCTCTGAATACAACAATAGTGATAGCATAGAAATCTTGGAGGGGGTTTGCCCCAGCTGCTCAACTACATTATAATCACTCTTCTTAATGATCTTCAGAATCTCTTCCATTTCTTGTTTGGAAGCTTCAACATTGATGGTCTTTGGCGCCTCCGTCTGGGCAGGCATATCAGTGGCGATCCCTTTGCCCTGAGCGTCAGATGACTCGGCAACAGGGGTAGAACTAAGAACTTGATCAGGAAGGGAAGGAGGCACACTTGTAGATGTGATGACAATAGGTCTTCGGACAGTCGGTGGCGCAATGTCAGGTGAGAAAAGTCTACCACTGCGGGTGACTTTAGCAGGCCTGGTGATGTTGCCGACGCCGGTATTGGTATCAAACTCTTGCTTAACTCCGAGAACATAAACATCTGCCCCATAGTGCCAAGGGACAGCTTTGTCGGATGCATAGGGGATGGGCCCCGGAACAGTGATGATTATAGGTGCAATCTTCTGAGCAGGCATAATTTTGACAGGCTTCCTCGAGGGAGCCTTGGGAGAATTGTTGAAAATGGTAACAACGGAAACTTCTTCAGTAGGGGTGGCAGGAACAACAATCTTCTCGAACAGGATCTCTTTATTATCCATCAGGTTTTGGATGCCTGACTTTAAAGATGGACAACCAGTAGGTGAAACAGAACATAGATGGCAACCTTTACTACATCCCGGAAATAAACCGGCTAGCAACAGGTTCCTTTTGACGGTCAACAGCGGGGTGACAATATCATCCACAGAGGCTACAAACAAGTCTTCCTCTACAGCATTTACTCCATGTTTGGGCATGGGAGCAGTCACAATGTTAGGCCTTTTGGGCGCCTCAAACTCAATCTCTTTTGCATCAATCAGGTCTTGGACCTTATTCTTCAAAGTCCAGCAATCATCCGTATTATGCCCCGGGCTCTCAGAATGGTAAGCGCAGCGGGCGTTGGGGTTATACTTTGGAGATGTAGTGTTGGGATTCTTGGGAGCTTCCCTTAGAGTCACCAAATTGGTCTTCAGCAACTGTGGCAATATCTGGGACAAGGTCATGCTGAGAAGAGTGAACTGCCTTCTAGGTCTCTCACCCCTTTGCTGGTTGTGATGCTGAGGAGCACCAGCAGGTTTTGAAATGACCACCGTGTTGACAGCTTGGAGGTGCTCAGATCTATTTGGTCTCCTTGAACCATAGACAACACTAGATTCTTTCTTGAAGGGTTTCTTCTCGGTGCTCGATGAAGCACCCTTCTGTATCTTCCCAGACTTGATACCAGCTTCAATTCTCTCACCAGTCAAGATAAGGTCTGTAAACTCGGCTGAAGAATTTCTAATCAAATGGTTAAAGAATGGACCAGACAGGGTCCCCAAGAATATATCAACGAGTTCACGATCAGTTAAATGTGGCTGCACCCTTCCAGCCAGGTCTCTCCACTTTTGAGCGTACTCTTTAAATCCTTCACCCGTCCCTATTGACATACCCTGGAGTTGGGTACGCGTAGGAGCGAGGTCAGAATTATATTGATACTGCTTATAGAACGTAGTAGCCAAATCTTCCCAGTTGCGGATACTGGCCTCATCCAGCTGATAGAACCATTCGAGTTGAGTCCCTGAAAGACTATCCTGAAAGAAATGGATCCACAAATTCTTGTCAGCAGTGTAAGGTTGGATCTTCCTTACATACGACCGGAGGTGCAACTTTGGGCAGGAGGCTCCGTCATATTTGGCAAAAGCAGGTGCCTTAAACTTATGGGGAATCACCACCCCAGAGGATAAACCTAGGTCTCCAAAGTCCAACCCGAGCATATTTTGTATCTCCATGGCGCTTAAGCGGTCCTCCAACTGTTTGTACCTATCCTCAGCAGGAGGGTACTGCTCTTCCTCATAATCTGTCTCGTTGTCGGAGACCACGGGGCTAGGAACTCTTCTCTCTTGGGGGTTGTCTTTCCCTACAGAGGAGGTGGTCAGCTCAACCTCATTCTGTAATCCATTCCCAAATCTGTGTCCAGTGTTGAACAAGACGGTCCTCTTCTTCTTCTTCTTCCTCTCCTTCAGAATCAGAGTCTTCAAATCCTGTTGACCCTGGGCTAGGCTCATAACCAACTCTTGGAACTGGGCATTCTGGGCCTGGAGGGCCTTGATAGCTTGTTCAGTGGAAGGTTCAGTAGACATGATGATTGCTGAAATAAACAGCGAAGAAGATAAGTGACCTGTAAAAGGGTACCTGTTATGCATATGATGAAATGAAATGCGTATGATTTATGTTTTCAAAGACAATCGGGATTCAAATTTGTAGACAAAAAAGGAAACACACTTTATTAGATTTAACTTCAGAATTTAAATCGTTCAACAAATTGTCTTTAGGCGCTACAAGAATGGAAATACTGGAAAGTAAATAAAAGCTGTAAAAGAAAACATCCAAGGTCCATCAATGCTCCCATGGCCTCTTCTTCTCAGTGCGGATATAATCATTCAGGATCCGTTCGTTCTCTAATTGCTTCGTCAGCTTCTGGATCTTCTGTTCCTGTTCATTGAACCTTTCCCGATAAGAATCCCGTTCTTCCTGCAGTTGCGCCCAAGACCTCTTCAGAGTGCCAACATCAGTGGGCGTATGAGGATGAAGAATAGTTGGAGGAACCCCATCTTTATCAGCAGCTTCAAGAGTAATAGGCCTGACAGCTTCGTATGGCATACCTAACTTCTGAGCACGGATGCGGACCCATCTGAAATATGACTCCATTGGCAGAGAAGTTTTTGGTCCCAACTCATGTGGGTCAGCTTTGTGAACTCTATCCCAAGCCCTGATGAATCTACGATGCAGCTCGTCGCTATCTATCTGAAAATCAAAGACGATATGAAGTATCAACATCTCATGAGGCCCTTCTCTTCTGGATCTTCCAAACTGGCGGAGAGCTAAACATGGGTTATAAGAGATTCCACCACAGGTTCCGATCAATGGAACATTAGGATACTCTCCATAATGATCAATGACGGCCACCTCATCTAAGCCTCTGAGAGTCCAAATAATGTCTTTATCAGTAAGAGACATTATCCTATGAGCCCAGCCCCTTCCTTCTTTGTTCTTCAGTACGAACTTAGGGAGGTGCGAAATAAACCACCTCTCCAATAAAGGAGCACAGCACAACAAAGTTCCCCGTCTTCGGGCAGTACGAGTATAGAGCTGATAAAGGATATCACCCAAGAGAGTGGGTACAGGATTCCGAGAGATGGAGATCCTTATGGCATTAACATCAACAAAGGTGTCGGGATTTGGAAACAATACCAGACCATAGATTAAGAGAGCCAGAATGTCTTTGTACGCCCTGAAGTCTAAGTCATTCCAGAAACCATTAGCTTTGCCAACCAGAAACTTAGCCAAAAAACCCTTAACTCCACTTTTAGTCTCCCAGTTAGCCATTACCTCCTCCTTGGTTAAGTGAAGGGCTGCAGCAATCTCCTCAGGCCTAAGAGTCTTTTCCCAACCAGTGAATGGAGTCTGCTCTAAAACAGGGATACCAAGCAACTCAGAGAATTCTTCCAGGGTAGGGACCAGCTGGAAGTCTTGAAAGGTGAAGCAATGATATAGCGAATCATAAAACTGGACCAAGACACTCATCTGCTGTTGGTCCCACTTTGAAGTAACTAAACCGAGAAGAGAACCATGCCTCCTGATGAAGGAAGTAGTGTTTGGAATCCTGTCAACCAATTCTTTAAGCAAAGTAGGTGGTTGAACAAAGTTGAGCTGGATAGTATTCCTACGCATGGGCATCATGATGTCCTACAAAACAGAGCAAAGATGAAACCCTATTGTCTTTGAAATGGGTTAGTCCTTATGCAGGATGTATGCAATGTTATGATGTTATGATGTTATGATAAAGGCACACCACAAGTATTCACAAAAGGCAAACATGGTGAAGGCACACAAGTCACACAAAAGAGCCCTTAGATTTCAGGCCAGCATGAAGTTTAGGTACTACCCTCTTTCAGTTTCAGTTGGTTAAGACCTGTCCTAAAAATAGTAACCGGGTTCTAGAGGATCTCAATATCACTGACTACCCTCGATCGGTCATAATTCCAGTTTGGCAACCTTTTCTTGCGGCCGGAACCATCGCGAGAATTTAGTCTCAATGAGCGTAGCATACTGCTACTGTTCTATCGCCAAGTTGGTCAATTTAAGGTTCTAAGGTCAGTTGGTGCTTAATGACTCCTCAGAAGACCCATATTCTCCTTGTTCCAACACAAGGGATATCGGTACAGACCAAGGTGTCACACCAACGTAGCTACTGCTTCACCCGTGTCGGTCTATGCCGGACAGGTCCCTCACAGTTTATTGCTACTTACCTAAAAAGGGTACCCCAGATCCGGGTTAGGATCTATAGAACTCTGATACAAGCCCACAAAATTAAAGCATACAAAGCATACAATTGAAAACAAGAGTGATCTAATCCTAAGGTACACCTCACTTATTAAAGATCTCCCCAGCAGAGTCGCCAGTTCTGTGATCGGTGGAAATAGAACTGACTATTTTGGAATGCTGGTTCGCGTTTGCGTTTGCAAAATGTCGCGGTAAGCAAGAGTCGCCACCGTCTTTTATTTTCTCCAACAAGGAAAGGACAAAAGCAGAACAAAATTCCTTTTCGAGATGTTTCTCGGGTTCGGGAGGTAGATTATAGAAAGGGAAGGTGTTAGCACCCTTTCTATCCGTGGTTATCCACGGGCTCTTAGGTACTTGCTCACTATGTTTTCAAAATGTTTTGCTTTTCTTGTGTTTGTGGGTTTTGAAAAAGTTTTGTTTGAAAACTCCGATTTAACTCTTGTATCAGTCCTCAAGAGTGTATGAAGTGTTGTTTGAAAACTTTGTTTGAAAAAGTGTAAGTGCGAAAATTATTTTTGTTTTGAAAGAGCAAGTACCCAAGAACCTCTACCTACTCAAAAGAAATTAAGCTGTGTAAATATCCTTTAGACAGTACTATCCCACTATTGAGAAGTAGGTAGCACCGTCGTTGGAGTTTTCGGGTCAATTCGATTTTAGGGACATGTGGTCACTAAAGCAATGGTAGGATGCCTTAGCGATAACCCTAATGTCTTAGATCATTTTTTCTGAGGCAACCGTTTCGAGGCAACTTTGATCTTTAGACAGGAGGGCGACCTCTAAAACACCTTATACTCAATTACCACGTCGAGACAACCAAGTGAGGCGTACCCTAGGAGTGGCATGTGCGAGTGTGTCAAGTTTCAGTTATGTTATCTTTACATGTTATGGTGAGCTACGATTGATTTTAATTTAAGAGAGATCTTGACATGCATAGCCTAGTTAACATACATCTAACAGTTAATAGTTGCGGAAAATAAAACTAAACTATTACAAGGCGTCGGGTATTTACATCGCCAAAAACAAACCCTTGAAAAAGTAAATTGCGGAAAATAAATAAAAACGATAAATAAATTCCTAATTAAAGCTATCACATCCTCGGAACAATTACATAATATGGATTAAAAACATGAATCAAAAATAGTATGCGCGAGGGAAAAATTGGATCGGAGAGTTTTTAGGGTTTTGACCCTTTTTTGAGAAAGAAGGAAGTTTTTATTATTTATGAATTAAATTAAACCTAAACTAATTAAGAAATATTTTTGGTTTTTTTTTAATGTCTCAAGGAAATAAATAAAATAAAATGATTAAAAGTTATCAAAAACCCTAATTCTATATTAATTTTACTTATTGTGAAAAATATTAAAATTAACCTAATTAAAAACTAAATTAATTATGTTAGTATTTATTTACAAAATAAATAATTAAATTTAATAAATAAAAATATTATATTTTTTATTTTTTCTGATTTTATTATGAAAAAAAAATTAATTTGGTTAATTAAGTAATAATAATAATAATTAATAATAAAAACAATTAAATATAAAAGAAGAAAAAAGAGATAAACCCAGGGGGGTGCTGGCCCAAATCAGGAGGTGTCCTTGGCAATTTCCAGGCCCACTAACTTTTCAGCCACGTTGACTTTGATGATTATCCACACGCTTGTTGACTAAGGACCATGATAGTCCTTCCATCTAGGCCATTGGATTTGAGTTTGAAGACATCTGGCGCTTGGGAATTGGAGGTATATGATGGACCTCACTTTGAAATCTACATGTGAACATATAAAGAAAAAAAGGAATAAAGGTTTTGGGGGACCTGGGATTCGAACCCAGGTCCCAATGCTCATTGCTTCAATGCCTTTGCCAGCTGAACTGTAGCGCGCTTTTGTTAAATGGATAGATAATGAATATTATATACAAAAACAAATATTATGCTGTAAAACAAAAAATAACGTGCGCCCTTTTTAAATTGGCCAACCAGGTATCAACACCTCATCGTCTTCTTCGTTTGTCCTGCATAAATAATATCAAATAGCGGGGGGTTTTAACCCCCACTACTTCCTGCAAGGAAAAATAGCGAATAGAACCACAGTACATATAAATATTTCGCGAGGTATGGATTCCCTTCGTCTTGGCCTCACGATTTCAGTCATGTATCTTACTGGTCCCAATTTTTCCTGGATTGAAAAGCCCTAATTTAAAGCTCAAGAACCCTAGAAATTTAATCATGGTATCTTTCGATTCAGGGGACCATAGTTCAATTCAACCATTCCATTAGCTTTGTATGGTCTCTAGCAATGCAAAACAATCATAAAAACATGTTAAATGCGCATGAATTAAGAAATATGATTTTGAATAAAAGGTGCAAACCGTGAAACTGTATTCAGTGATTTCTTGAGCTTTGATGCTTGAATTTGATTGCAAAACAATCCTAGTGCCTCCTGCAAGGTGTTTGGATGAACAAAATGCCTTGAATCGACCTAGAATGCAAGAACAGGTTTTCACTTTTCTTGAAATTTCTTGAATTTGACAGGGCTGTTTCTGCAGCTTTCAATCGTGTGCTAGGGTATGGTTAGCTTGCTTATGTATAAGGGAAACAAATTAGGTCAAAAAGCTGGGCCAATATCCATTGCATTGATGTTTAAATCTTTGATTGAAAATCAAATATTCTTGATTTTTCATGATTGAACAATGTTGCCAAATTTGGAGTTTTTTGTATCTTTGACTTGTGCACGAATTTGCCAGCATATCTTGATCATATTTGCTTCACAAATTGATTTAAAAAACAAATCTTCCATTTTCTTATGATTTAAATTAATTAAATGAATTAATATGTATTAAAAATCCAATTAATTATAAAAAATAAGAAAATAAATCCAATTCATCTTGGTGGGTCGTGCATAAGTCATGGGTGAAGTTTCAAGAAGAGATTTGAGGCCCATTAGCAAAAAGAAGGTGTTTTGAGCAAAGTTAACTTTTGCAAATTCATGAAAATTTCCCAACTTCTCCAATGCACAACTTGCTCAATTTTGATCATATGACCATGTTCTTGGACATTTTGGAAATCTCTTGAAGTCCTCTAACCAATGCCTTTGGTACCATGTCATTTGGATTTACCAATCTCAAGTTATGGCCTTTGACTCAAAGTGTACTTTTGTTGACTTTTGAAATTGACCTATAATGTAAAAATTCTTAACTTTTTGTGAGAGCACTTCTTGATCTTGGAGTGTGAAGATGGATTGTAGGAGACTTCATCCTCTTCAAAATGAGCTTTGGATGGAATTTTTCTGACAAACCATGAAAGAGTTATGCCCTTGTCAAAGTACAGTTTACTTTTCTGCTGTCCAAAAAAAGTAACTTTTTGCATGTTGATGATTTTTAGCTATTCTTATGGAATCATGATCAAGACTTGATCAAATGATGATTGTGAACTCAAAATAAGATGTTGACCAAAAATTATGACTTTTGACTGCAAAATGACCATTTTGCCCTTGCAGTTGACTGTAGATCAAATGGAGCTTTTGACTGTGCAAATTGGCACTGTGAGTCTTGAAACTTGGCATGTAGGTGCTAGAGAATGTATATAGGCCTATGAGACTTGATTGAATCATTGAAAACCCAAAATTCCTTGAAAGAACCAAAACCCTAATTTCAGCTGTCTTAGGAAGTGATTTGACTGTATAACCTCTTGAGCAATCTTGAGCAATTTGAAGATCATTCTTGACAAATCTTGAGGAATATGGGAGGGAAAATTTTGGGGTACAACAACCGCCCTTTCGGGTTTTCAGTCCATCGGGATACCCTTTTTTGCCCAAGCCACCTTTTCAGGTTTTCGCCTTGCCGGGTGTACAGATTTTTTCATTTTCATCCCTTATTTTTGCCCGAACCCTTTTGGGTTCACCGGGAAGCCCTTATTTTTGCCTAGGCCAGTCAACCTAGCGGGTCTTTGATTATGCGTAGTATTTTTTTGACTATGTCCACGTTCTCAGAGTGCAGGGAGTTGTCACTGTCGGTAGTATTGTGTTGCCATACCACCAAAAGATGTTTGATCATGCAAGATTCGTTGCTGGAATTCATATCCAATGCCTCAATTGATTCTGATGGAGATTTGCCCCTGGCTATTTGGCATTTTGAGAGATTCCTTGAATCTTGACTTGACTGCCCCAGATGATGGACAATGATCATGCCGTGCCCCTTGGTTGGAAGTGTTTTTTCCACTTGAGGTGACTCTTTTTATTGAGAAGGTTTTTGTTCACTAGATATTCGTCGTGCGAATTTCTCTGCTGTTTGAACAAATAGCCATATGCAAACAATGTTATTTTAAGAATGCAAAGCTTATGTCTGTCTTGAAGTTTTTTGAAAATGCAGTTTTCAATAAAACAAGTGAATTTTTTTGTAAAATGTGATGTCAACTCAGGATTTTACAACAAGCCCTACAGGAGTCAGGATACCTTTTGTAACAGTATGCTTTCGAACTAACCCATGCTTCAGCTAGGACTTTTTAAGGGTTATAATGTGGCCTGGTTCAAGGTTTAAGAAACAAAGGATAAAGGCTCAAATTTATTTGTACCCACCCGTTCTTCGTGATGTTCTTCGATCCTAAACTCAACTAATCGTGCATTAGATCTTGTTTGAGTCTTTGCTCTGATATTCTGGTGATGGTTTGGATACTGACAATTTATTTTGAACAGACAGTCATTTTTATAAGAGTTTGCAAGACCTCTTTCTTTTTGATTTTATTATCCCTGTCTTTTTGCCTGAACTGTTTCTTTTGTGATTATAGTCAGCGGGATGCCCCCGTTTTTTCTAAGTCTCCTTCATAGGTTTTGACTTATTGGGCTTTTATTTTGAGAGATAATGACTGCTTGTCCTTACGATTATACGGAACCATCACCGTCTTTTGTTTCGGAAGGACTTCTTTGGTGCCATTCATTGTGCACCTGGATCAGCTGAGAAAACTACCCTGCCTCCCGTTATAATTAAGGGTTTTAATTTTTTTGTAAAAAGAAAAACACCAACTTCTTTGGCTCAAAGGGGTTGACGAGGGATTATCTTCCTTATAACTCCAATGTTTAGGATTTGAAACAATGCCTGTACCTCATCAGCGGGGTCTGTTCAAAAGCATATTGTAAAGATCATGGTATCGTTTTCGTCATCCTCCCTCAAAAGGCTTAGAATTTTTTAATCGAGAGTTTGAACATCACAAAAAGGAAATATGCAGCAATTTTAAGCATAGTGAAAACAATTAATTCAAAACAGACATGTGTAATGCATTAATGAAATAAAAGAGTTTGACATGATAATTGTTTGCATAAGCCAAAAAATACAATTTCAGAATTGAAATGAACAAAAGTGCTTTCAATCCTAGCCATGTTTTGGCAAGGGAGCAGTGATCACATTGGGAGTCTCAGGAGGCTCGAATTCGATCTCCTTAGCGTCAATCATATTCTGAATCTTGTATTTCAGTGCCCAACAATCGTTAGTATCGTGCCCCGGGCTACCGAAATGATAAGCACACCTTGCATCTGGGTTGTAGTTAGGAGAAGAAGTCTTAGGGTTCAGAGGAGGGTTTATCACCGTAATCAGATTCATCTTCAACATGTGTTGCAATACTTGTGACAATGGCATGTTGATGTTGGTGAACTGTCTTTTAGGCTCGTCCGGCCTTCGTTGCTTTCCCTTTTGCTGTTGTCAGTGTAACGCAGAACCAGAGATCAAGACTGCCCCTATGTGTTGGTCACAACGACTCTTTTGACTGTACACAACATTGGACTCTTTCTTCCCACTGTAAGGCTTTTTCTGAGCATCAGAAGGTGTAGCTTCTTGAATCTTCCCACTTTTGATGCCAGCTTCAATCCTCTCACCAATCAAGATAAGGTCTGTAAACCCGGCTGAAGAGTTTCCAATCAAATGGTTAAAGAATGGACCAGACAGGGTCCCCAAAAACATGTCGACAAGTTCATGATCAGCCAAAGGTGGTTGCACCCTTCTGGCAAGGTCTCTCCATTTCTGAGCGTACTCTTTAAATCCTTCACCCATCCCTATTAACATACCCTGAAGTTGGGTACGTGTAGGAGCGAGGTCGGAGTTATATTGATACTGCCTATAGAATGCAGTGGCCAAATCCTCCCAGCTACGGATACTGGCCCCATCCAGCTGATAGAACCACTCAAGCTGAGTCCCTGAAAGACTGTCCTGAAAGAAATGGATCCACAAATTCTTATCAGCTGTGTAAGGCTGGATCCTCCTCACATATGACCGGAGGTGCAGCTTTGGACAGGAAGCTCCGTCATACTTGGAAAAGGCAGGTGCCTTGAATTTATGGGGAATCACCACCCCATAGGATGGACCTAGATCTCCGAAGTCCATCCCGGGCACGTTCTGTATCTCCATAGCGCTCAAGCGGTCTTCCAACTGTTTGTACCTATCCTCAGCAGGGGGATACTGTTCTTCATCATAATCCGCCTCGTTGTCGGAGACTATAGGGCTAGGAACCCTTCTCTCCTGTGGACTGTCTTTCCCTCCAGATGAGGTGGTTAGATCAACTTCATTTTGCAGCCCATTTCCACACCTGCGTCCGGTGTTGAACAGGACAGTCCTCTTCTTCTTCTTCTTCCTCTCTTTCAGAATCAGGGTCTTCAGGTCCTGCTGACCCTTAGCTAGGCTCATGACCAACTCTTGAAACTGGGCATTCTGGGCCTGGAAGGCCTTGATAGCTTGCTCAGTGGAAGGTTCGGTATACATGATGATTGCTAAAATAAACAGCGAAGAAGATAAGAGACCTGTAATGGTACCTGTAATGCAATGATATGTATGATATATGTATGCAATGTTTTCAAGGATCTCGCGGGGTAAACAAGAAACTGTTTAGAATCTGAATCTGGTAGCTTGATTGAAGGAGCTCCATGTTGCTGAGAGTCCTTCTTCAAGAGTCAGGCTCACCATATCGAGTGGGTCATAGCCCCTGACTCAAGTTATCGTGTTTTGATCTCCAAACAACCTTGGCTAGAGGAAAATAAATCCCCTTTGCCCCTTGCTAGACATTTGGTTCATCAGGACCTGCATCACAAACCTTTGAGATCCATGAAATGGTTAAGGAAATGCTATGGTATGATGTTATGATGTGTATGCCATGCGTTTAAGCAAAAGTGTGAGGTGATGTAACTAAGCCCTGCAATAAGTCCAAATTATTGGATAAGGACTGTAAACAAAACCTGCAAGGAACTCGTGTTGTCAGATAACAAGAATGTGCAAGTAGTTCAAGTTTGAAAGCACATAAGTCACACAAAGATCCCTTAGATTTTAGGCTAGCATGGAGTTTAGGTATTACCCTCTTGAAGTTAGTTGGCTCAAAACCTGTCCTATAAATAGTAACCGGGTTCTAACGAGCTCAATATCATTGGATTGTTTTCTATGTTCATTGTTTTGATTTAGCCACTTAACTGGCGACCAAAATATTCCAAGAAAACAACCCTCAATGAGTGTAGTATCGAGTATCTACCAACTTCGGACTGCACCAAAGTCGGTCATCTCACTACCCCTAAAAAGGCCAGGATGGTCAAGTAAGGTTCTAAAGTCAGTTGATGCTTCACGACACCACGCGGCGGCCCCGTACTATCCTTGACTTGACTCAAGGGTTACCGGTACTCACCAAAGTGCCACATCAATGTAGCTACTGCTTCAACCATGTCGGTATACCCCGCACAGTTCCCTCACAGTTTGTTGCTACTTCTAAAGGGTATCCCCAGATCCGGGTTAGAATCTATAGAACTCTGATACAAACCCACAAAATTTAAAGCATACAAAGCATACAATTGAAAACATAAGTGATATAATCCTAAGGTACACCTCACTTATAAAATCCCCAGCAGAGTCGCCAGTTCTGTGATCGGTGGGAATAGAACTGACTGTTATGGAATGCTGGTTCGCGTTTGCATTTGTTTTTGCAAAATTTCGCGGTAAGCAAGAGTCGCCACCGTCTTTTATTTTATCCAACAAGGAAAGGACAAAAGCACAGAAAAATTCCTTTTCGAGATGTTTCTCGGGTTCGGGAGGTAGATTATAGAAAGGGAAGGTGTTAGCACCCTTTCTATCTGTGGTTATCCACGGGCTCTTAGGTACTTGCTGTTATACCCCAAAATTTGCCCTCCCATATTCCTCAAGAAATTGCCAAGTCAAGGTCACAAAATTCCCCAAGGGTTATGCATTCAACTGTCTCCTACACAGTCAAAACTAGGGTTTAGGTTCTGATCAAGAAAAGGAAGTTTTCAAAGGGCCAATCAAGTCTCATATGCTTACAAACATGGTCAAACATCCTCATATCAAGTTTCAAGGCATTCAGCTCAAGATTGTACAGTCAAAACCCTAAATTGCACTACAGTCAACTGTAGGGGCAAAATGGTCATTTGACAGTCAAAAGTTCAAATTTTTGGTCAATATATCATTTTGAAGCCACAAACATCATTTGATCAATGCTTGATCATGATTCTCAAAATTTGGCTCAGAAATCATCAGAGATGCAAAAGTTGCTATATTTGGACAGCTGAAAAAGTCAACTGAAATTGACCAGGGCATAACTTTCACATGGATTATCAGAAAAATTCCATCCAAAGCTCATTTTGAAGAGAAAGACATTTCCTACAACTCATCTTCATAGTTCAAGTCCAAGAAATGCTCTCACAAAAAGTTATCAATTTCAACATTATAGGTCATTTTCAAAAGTCAACAAAAAGGGACTTTAAGTCAAAGACCATAACTTGAGATTGGTAAATCAAAATGACATGGGACCAAAGGCATTGGTTAAAGGACTCAAAGACCTTTCCAAAATGTCCAAGAACATGTGAAAAGCTTAAAAATTGAGCAAGTTATGCCTTGTAGAAGTTGGGAAAATTTTGTGAAATGGCAAAAGTTAACTATCCTTGAAAATCCAATTTTGACAAAAGGGCCCCATTTTTCTCACTTTGTCCATCCTTGTCATGCCACACACGTGGCCCATGGTTGATTTCAAGACCAAATGTTGACTTTTTTATTTTATTTAATTTTTGATGATTTAATTCATTTTAATTCATTGAAAATTCAAATAAAATTTAAAAATCAATGAAATGGTGTCAAATGAATTTGGACAAGTTCTATGTATCATGAACCAATTCAAAAATCAGGCCAAGGTTCATTTACACACTAGGTCTAGGTTTTGGCTAGAAAATAGGAAAAATGGTTAATGGATGAAACCCTAATGCCAATTCTTTCTCAAGCATGGGTTAAGGTCAAATAGCAAGCCAAGTCTATTCCATAATGATCATTGAGTCAAACCCTAACCCTAGTGCAGCAAGAAACTCGTTCAAAGTCCATTTGGCAATTTGAAAAATGAACCATAAAAGGCAAAACTGATTTCAAAGCTAGGGATCTGCTGAAGCCAAAATTTTTGTACCAATAGTTTCCTGAGACAATTTTGAACGTGTCCCAATTCATAACCTCAATCAAAAGCTCCTTGAACTGGTCTTTGCAAGTGAAACTGTACAGAAAAACTTTGAATTCGTATTCTTGATTCTACGCATCCTCTTGCATTTTTAATTACACATTCATGTTCCTCACAAGGTTTCCAAACTGACCAATGCATTTAATTTCATTTTTGTGCCATAAATATGAAATTGCCATTTTCGAATTCTAGGGTTCCAGTGTTCTTAAATTGGGGATTTTGGGTAGAGGTAAAATTGGAGCTTCAGAGCAACACCATCACACTCAGCATCTTGAGACGAAGAAAAAGAGATGCTCGCGCCTAATTTATATTAGGAGGCGAGCTATTCGCTATTTTTTTGTAGCTTCCCTAACCCCACGTTTCAAAACCGTTGCTTTATGTGTTTGTGTTACAGGGGACACGAGGAAGAAGAAGACGTGTCAGCCAGTGACTTGTCCATTCAAAGTTCGCGCGCGTTTAACTAAGCACTAACCATTTTCCTTTTATATATTTTATTGACTATTACATGTTAAATGAAAACAACTAGCTCAGCTGGCCAAGACACGCGCATGTGACCTCAAAGACCTGGGTTCAAGTCCCAGGTCTTGCAATTTCTCATATTATTTTTTCTTTCAAGGTTCAATGCAGCGCTCACATGAGGACTCACCATGCACTGCAAAGTCAGTCCATCCACGTGTCCCAGATGATCATCCAAGGGTCTAGAACAAAGGCATAGGATGGATGCAAGTCAACAGGCGCACACCTGAGTGGAAAAGTCAACAAATGCTCACAAATAATTGGGCCAGGCTTGCACTCCCAAATTCAAATCCACACCCTCCTGGTTCTATCTTTTTTTCTTTTTTTAATTTTCTTCATATTCTATTATTTACTTTTTTTTTTACTTTCTGATTTAATTAATTTTTACAAAAATATAAAAAACATTAAAAATACAGAAAAGGCAAAAAACAATATAATTAATTTTGATTCTTCTTTTAAATAAATTAAAATGTAATTCAATTAGTTTAATTAGGTTTTAGTTTTAATTTTAATTCTTTTTTTTTCATAATAAAAATCCAAAAATGTTTAATTAGGGTAATTATTAATTTTTATATCCTTTTTAATTTTTCCCTTTTTCTCACAATATTATTATTTATTATTTATTTTCTATAAATCAAAAAAAAGTTGTACATAAATTAGTTTAGAAGTTAATTAGGTTAGAAATTAAATCTTTTTTCATAATAAACTTAAAAAAATGATAGAACTAGGACTTTAATTTCAATTAATTTTTTCCTTTTTCTTTCAAACCTAAAAAACACAAAAACATTATTTTTCATTTAATTTTTAATTTCCTTGATTAATTTTAAAGGGTCCAACGCCCTAATTTTGTTTAGTCTTTATTTCGCGCATTTATCTTATATTGTTTAAATACCTCTGTATATGCCCCAAAGCCTTGTAATAAGTTTAGATTTATTTCTTGCACTTTTTATTTCATTCGCTTTATTTATTTTTCAGTCAAATCGGGTTCGGTTTTTTTTGGCGATGTGGACCCGCGCCAGTTGTAATAGTTAGATTTATTTTCTCGCAAATATAACTGTTAATAAATATGCATGAAAGAATGAATGCCCAAAAAATAAAATTGAATCGTTAGATCACCAATGCATGACAAGACAAACAATGAACTGAAAATGACACACAATTCGCACACACCACCCCTAGGGTACGCCTCACTGTTGCCTTTCGAAAGGTGGTCATCGAGTAGAAAACGTCTTAGTAAGTCCTCATGGTCCGGGAACCTGGCATGAGGGTAGCTTCTAAGGTGTCTTCCCATTGCTCCGGTGATCACCATGTCCCTAAAATCGAATTGACCCGAACACCTCCAATGGTGGTGCTACCTACCTCTCAATGGTGGGATGGCACTACTTCAAAGGACATTTACACAGACGAATTCCTTAGGGTAGGTAGGTTCTCGTAGGTACTTGCTCTCTTCAAAACAAAATTCAAACTCTTTTTACACCAACACACTTTCAAAAACTTTCGAAACAAACTTTTCAAACACTCTGACGTACGAGTTAAACTGAAACTTTTCAAAGAATATTTTTGAAACCCACATTGAAAAGCAAACAAACAATTTTGAAAACACATTGAGCAAGTACCTAAGAGCCCATGGATAACCATGGATAGAAAGGGTGCTAATACCTTCCCTTTCTATAACCTACCTCCCGAACCGAGAGCGATCTCTTTAAAGGAATTTTTCTGTGCTTTTGTCCTTTCCTATTGGAGAAAATAAAAGACGGTGGCGACTCTTGCTTACCGCGACATTTCGCGAACCAGCTTAAAACAGTCAGTTCCAGATCCACCGATCACAGAACTGGCGACTCTGCTGGGGAATTTAAACTTAAAGTGAGGTATACCTTAGGGATAGTTCATAACTGTGTTTTCAATTGCTTTCTTTGTGTGCTTTAAATTGCGGGACTGTCTTGGGAGTTCTATAGATCCTAAACCCGGATCTGGGGATACCTTCTTAGAAAGTAGCAACAAGGCTGTGAGGGAACTGTGCGGGGTATACCGACATGGTTGAAACAGTCTGCTACGTTGATGTGGCACTTTGGTGTGTACCGGTAACCCTTGAGTCAGTCAAGGAGAGTACGGGGCCTCCATGTGGCGTCATGAAGCATCAACAGACCTTAGGAACCTTAATTGAACCATCTTGGCCTCTTTAGGGTAGTGAGATAACTGACTTTGGTGCAGTCCGAGGTTGGTTGATACTCGATACTACACTCAATTGAGGGTTGTTTTCCTGGAATATTTCGGTCGCCAGTTCAGTGGCTAATTCGAAACGATGAACAATGAAAGCAATCCCGTGATATTGGGAACCTTAGAACCCGGTTACTTTGATAGGACAGGTTGAACCCACCCACTTCAAGAGGGTAGTACCCCAAACTTCATGCTGGCCTAAACTCTAAGGGCTCTATTGTGTGACTTGTGTGCCTTCCTACTTGAACTACTTGCATGCTTATTACCTGACCTTTGTCTCTTGCAGGTTGTGTTTGTAGTCCTTAATTAGGACTCATAACAGGGTATCCTTCTTGCAGGTTTTTGCAGTCCTTAATTGGGACTCATAACAGGGTTACTCACATTACCCCATGCATAGCATGACATCATACCATTGCATACATCCTAACCCATTTCAAGGATCTCAAGGGCTTGTGATACAGGTCATATAAATCAAACATCTAGCAAGGGGCAAAGAGGATTTATTTTCCTCTAGCCAATGAAACAGAGGCTATGACCCACTTGATATGGTGAGCTCTGACTCCTGAAGAAGGTTCCCTAACCAAGGTTGTTTGGAAATCAAAACCAGACATGATGACTAAAGTCAGGGGCTATGACCCACTTGATATGGTGAGCCTTTGACTCTTGAAGAAGAGTTCTCAATAACGTGGGTGTCCTTCAATCAAGCTCTAAATTCCAATGCTAACAAATTTCCTTGTTTACCCCGCGAGGTCCTTGAAAACATTGCATGCATGTCATACATATCATTGCATAACAGGTATCTTTGTTGCAGGTCACTTACCCTCCTCGCTGTTTATTTCAGCAATGGCTTCACAACAAGACAACCAGGATCTTCTTGCTCAAGAGACTCGGTTCGGGGATATTCTCCTAAATCTATCCAAGGGGCAGGAGGAGCTAAGGACACTTCTCATGGAGACTTTTGCCAGGAACAGTGCTGAGGATGAAAGGCTGAAACACCTACAATCTGAGATGGATGCTATGAAAGCTCAAATGCTGGGGCAGAGGAATGCCATTCAAGGTCTAGCGCAAAGACAAGATGAGCTCCGGTTTCTTGTCAACCAACTGCTTCAGAGTAACCAACTGGGGCAAACATCTAAGGGAAAAGAGCCAGTCGTTGTTCAACCACCTTTGAGACAAGGAGACAAAGGAAAAGCTCCTCATTTGGCTTCAGGGACACAAATTCAGCATCAACCTCTTCAGCCAGGCAAGCCCAAACAACCTCTTCAGCCAGGCAAGCCCAAAAGGCAATTCACCAAGCTTAACGTATCACTGCCTCAAGCTTTACAACAACTGTTGAGGTTGAATTTGGTAACTCTAAGGGACCCTCCTAAGAATCCCAACAGGACACCTTCAAGGTATAACCCCGACGCCCACTGCGATTATCACTCTGACAGCCCAGGGCATGTTACGGAGGATTGTTGGACTTTGAAGAACCAGATCCAAGATCTGATTGATGAAGGAGCTGTGAAATTCACCCAAGATGGCCAGGCTGAGTTCTTCTACTATCCCTGCGGGATTCACCATTTGAAGTGACAAGCCCTGAGACTAGGAATTTTTGTTCATTCGTTCAAACATTTACTCATTGTTAAAACATTGTTATTTCATTAATGCATCGCTTATGTCTATTTTGAATCAATATATTCGTATTCACTATACGCAAATTATTTTCATATTTGTTCTGATGTCAACTCTTTCAATCAATAATTCTAAGCCTCTTGAGGGAGGATGACGAAGACGATACCACGATCTACAGTATGCTTTTGAACAGACCCCGCTGATGAGGTACAGGCATTGTTTCAATCCCTAAACACTGGAGTTATAAGGATGATAATCCCTCGTCAACCCCTCTGAGCCAAAGAAGTAGGAGTTTTTTCTTTTCGAAAATCAAAACCCTTTATCATAACCTGGGGCAGGGTAGTCTTTCAGTTGATCCAAGTGCATAACGAATGGCACCAAAGAGGTCCTTACAAAATGAAGAAAGACAGTGATAGTTCTGAATAATCAATAAAGAAAGGCAGTCATTATCTTTCAAAATAAAATAAAAACCCATTAAGTCAAAACCCAGGAAAGGGACTTACAAAATTGGGGCATCCCGCTGACTGTAATTCCAAAAAGGAAACAGTCCAGGCAAAAAGAAAGGGATAACAAAAAAGAAGAGGTCCTATAAACCATCAGCAAAAAAAGATGACTGCCCATTCAAAATAAATCATCAATATCGGAACCATCGCCGGAAAATCAGGGCAAAGACTCAAACAAAGTCTAACGCACGATCAGCTGAGTTTAGGTTTGGAGAACATCACGAAGAGCGGGTGGGTACAAATAATTTGAGTCTTTATCCTTTGTTTCTTAAACCGTGAACCATGCCACGATATAACCCTTAAAAAGTCCTAGCTGAAGTATGGGTTAGTTTGAAAGCATACTGTTACGAAAGGTATCCTGACTCCTTAAGGCCTACGGTAAATACGGAGTTGACATCATGTTTTTACAAACATTTACTTGTTTTATGAAAAAGAATGCATTTTCAAAATCTTCAAGACAGACATAAGCTTTGCATTTTTAACATAATTTTGTTTGCATATGACTTTTTGATTGAACAGCAAGGAAATTCGCACGACGAATGCCTAATGAACAGAAGTACCTCCAATCAAGGGGCATGGCATGACTATTGTCCATCATCTGGGGCAGTTAAGTCAAGATTCGGAGAATCTCTCAAAAAGGCCAAAAAGCCTGGGGCAAATCTCTGCCTGAGTCACTTGGGGCAATCCAGCAACGAATCTTGCACGATCAGACACCTTCTGACAATATGGTGACACCACCAGCCTGGGGCAAATCTCCGTCTAAGTCACTTGGGGCATTTCAACAACGAATCTGGCCTGATCAAACACCTTCTGGTGGCATGACAAAACAATTTCTAACAGGGGCAATTCCCTACATGCTGAAAGCACGGACATAGTCGAAAAATACTACGCACAATCAAAGGTCCGCTAGGTTGACACACCTAGGCAAAGATAAGGGCTTCCCGGCGAACCAAAAGGGTTCGGGCAAAATGAAGGGATGAAAATGAAAATCTGTACACCCGATAGGTCGAAAACCTGAAAAGGCGGCTTGGGCAAAAATGGGTATCCCGGTGGACTGCAAACCCGAAAGGGCAGTCCAGGCAAAAGTTAGGGATTAAAAGCGTACGACTATGTCCCGCCGTCTGTCTACCAGAAGAAAGTTTGTCCGCCAACAACTATCAGCACCCCACAAGAAACAGGGGCAATAAAGGTTGATCTGGGCAGTCTGATTGTTCTATCCTCCAAGGTATCAGGGTAGGTCCTGTTGAAGAACACAACCAGGTATCTTAATTCCCCAGAGAGCGAGCCAGCAAGCAGTATACTCTCCTCAAGCAAAGCAGTTATCAACCTTAAGGAAGTTGAGTATCCTCTCGCAGATCTCAACACTCCCCAGCAGCATATATTCTTAACAAGCATCCCCGGCAGTCTTGGTCTAAAGATTGATCCCCGACGGCATACATCAACGTTCAAAGGAATCACTTCCCCAGCCTATCTTAAATTCCCCAGGAGAGTCCCCTCCAGGTTCCCCAGGAAAGATGGAATTCATCTCCCCAAGCAGTAAGCTTATCCCCAGTAGATTCTGGAAGCTTATCCCCTCGCAGGACACGAACGCGTCGTCTGGCTTGATTTAAAGAGTTATTTCCTTAACAGGATATAACTGGGTTATCCTCAGCCAAAAGCCAAGGAAAGGTCGTCGTCAACGTAGCTCTTTCCTATCCCCAGCGAAGTCAATTCACACTTCCAATACAACAACGGTATTCCCAACAGAGTTACTATCAACATTCAGCAAGACATCACTCTTCCCACAGAGTATTGCTTTCCAGCATGATCGCTAGAGTATCTTTTCTCCCCGCAGAATCTTCCATTCGCCAAGTTTATTCCGCAACGGAGTCATCTTCTCCTACCGGTATCCTTGCAGTTATCATCCCCAGCGGAAGCAAAATCTATTCTTCGACATCAGCCCAGGATACGACTTCCCGGCACCCGTCAAGGATTCACTTTCCTAGACAAAAACATACACAAAACATCACATACATCATTATAGCATGCATAACGCACTGCATCATACAAATCTCATTTATGTTGAGAACATCATTGCTTGATCCATATCATGCATTGCATATGACTGACTTTTACCTTTCAGGGAAGATCCAGTTAAGTTCTCAAGCTACATTTCAAGACCTAGACTGGTTCAGTCAAAGGCCTTCTCTGGTTCAGTTAAATCGTCCCAAGATTTTCCTGATGCTTATCCCTTTGAAGACATTTCAAGACCTAGACTGGTTCAGTCAAAGGCCTTCTCTGGTTCAGTTAAATCGTCCCAAGATTTTCCTGATGCTTATCCCTTTGAAGACATTTCAAGACCTAGACTGGTTCAGTCAAAGGCCTTCTCTGGTTCAGTTAAATCGTCCCAAGATTTTCCTGATGCTTATCCCTTTGAAGACATTTCAAGACCTAGACTGGTTCAGTCAAAGGCCTCCTCTGGTTCAGTTAAATCGTCCCAAGATTTTCCTGATTGCTTATCCAGTGGAAGACATTTCAAGACCTAGACTGGTTCAGTCAAAGGCCTCCTCTGGTTCAGTTAAATCGTCCCAAGATTTTCCTGATTGCTTATCCAGTGGAAGACATTTCAAGACCTAGACTGGTTCAGTCAAAGGCCTCCTCTGGTTCAGTTAAATCGTCCCAAGATTTTCCTGATTGCTTATCCAGTGGAAGACATTTCAAGACCTAGACTGGTTCAGTCAAAGGCCTCCTCTGGTTCAGTTAAATCGTCCCAAGATTTTCCTGATTGCTTATCCAGTGGAAGACATTTCAAGACCTAGACCGGTTCAGTTAAATCGTCCCAAGATTTTCCTGATTGCTTATCCAGTCAAAGGCCTCCTCTGGTTCAGTTAAATCGTCCCAAGATTTTCCTGATTGCTTATCCAGTGGAAGACATTTCAAGACCTAGACTGGTTCAGTCAAAGGCCTCCTCTGGTTCAGTTAAATCGTCCCAAGATTTTCCTGATTGCTTATCCAGTGGAAGACATTTCAAGACCTAGACCGGTTCAGTTAAATCGTCCCAAGATTTTCCTGATTGCTTATCCAGTCAAAGGCCTCCTCTGGTTCAGTTAAATCGTCCCAAGATTTTCCTGATGGCTTATCCAGTGGAAGACATTTCAAGACCTAGACTTATCCAGTCAAAGGCCTCTCTGGTTCAGTCAGATCGACCTTAAGATCTCCCTGATTCTTATCCCAGCAGAAGACACCCCAGATTTTTCTCAACGAGCGTTGTTGAAGTTAAAGTCGCCCAAGGCTCTCTTACCATTCATGCTAAGGAAGTAATCATCCCTGCAACGTGTCAGGTACTCATTTTCTATTTTGCAGGTATGCAGGTTCTCGCTAAGGAATCTCCTACGCAATCAAACATCCAGATGGCATCTATAAGCCCATCCCCATCATTGCCAACATGTGAGCGCAAATTTCCGGGCACTCTAGTGTCCAATCATCTTTTACCCTCGGATTACGAAAGGCACGTCAGCCAATCTGCATCCTCAGGTCTAAGAAGATTGAACAGGGGCAACTGTTATACCCCAAAATTTGCCCTCCCATATTCCTCAAGAAATTGCCAAGTCAAGGTCACAAAATTCCCCAAGGGTTATGCATTCAACTGTCTCCTACACAGTCAAAACTAGGGTTTAGGTTCTGATCAAGAAAAGGAAGTTTTCAAAGGGCCAATCAAGTCTCATATGCTTACAAACATGGTCAAACATCCTCATATCAAGTTTCAAGGCATTCAGCTCAAGATTGTACAGTCAAAACCCTAAATTGCACTACAGTCAACTGTAGGGGCAAAATGGTCATTTGACAGTCAAAAGTTCAAATTTTTGGTCAATATATCATTTTGAAGCCACAAACATCATTTGATCAATGCTTGATCATGATTCTCAAAATTTGGCTCAGAAATCATCAGAGATGCAAAAGTTGCTATATTTGGACAGTTGAAAAAGTCAACTGAAATTGACCAGGGCATAACTTTCACATGGATTATCAGAAAAATTCCATCCAAAGCTCATTTTGAAGAGAAAGACATTTCCTACAACTCATCTTCATAGTTCAAGTCCAAGAAATGCTCTCACAAAAAGTTATCAATTTCAACATTATAGGTCATTTTCAAAAGTCAACAAAAAGGGACTTTAAGTCAAAGACCATAACTTGAGATTGGTAAATCAAAATGACATGGGACCAAAGGCATTGGTTAAAGGACTCAAAGACCTTTCCAAAATGTCCAAGAACATGTGAAAAGCTTAAAAATTGAGCAAGTTATGCCTTGTAGAAGTTGGGAAAATTTTGTGAAATGGCAAAAGTTAACTATCCTTGAAAATCCAATTTTGACAAAAGGGCCCCATTTTTCTCACTTTGTCCATCCTTGTCATGCCACACACGTGGCCCATGGTTGATTTCAAGACCAAATGTTGACTTTTTTATTTTATTTAATTTTTGATGATTTAATTCATTTTAATTCATTGAAAATTCAAATAAAATTTAAAAATCAATGAAATGGTGTCAAATGAATTTGGACAAGTTCTATGTATCATGAACCAATTCAAAAATCAGGCCAAGGTTCATTTACACACTAGGTCTAGGTTTTGGCTAGAAAATAGGAAAAATGGTTAATGGATGAAACCCTAATGCCAATTCTTTCTCAAGCATGGGTTAAGGTCAAATAGCAAGCCAAGTCTATTCCATAATGATCATTGAGTCAAACCCTAACCCTAGTGCAGCAAGAAACTCGTTCAAAGTCCATTTGGCAATTTGAAAAATGAACCATAAAAGGCAAAACTGATTTCAAAGCTAGGGATCTGCTGAAGCCAAAATTTTTGTACCAATAGTTTCCTGAGACAATTTTGAACGTGTCCCAATTCATAACCTCAATCAAAAGCTCCTTGAACTGGTCTTTGCAAGTGAAACTGTACAGAAAAACTTTGAATTCGTATTCTTGATTCTACGCATCCTCTTGCATTTTTAATTACACATTCATGTTCCTCACAAGGTTTCCAAACTGACCAATGCATTTAATTTCATTTTTGTGCCATAAATATGAAATTGCCATTTTCGAATTCTAGGGTTCCAGTGTTCTTAAATTGGGGATTTTGGGTAGAGGTAAAATTGGAGCTTCAGAGCAACACCATCACACTCAGCATCTTGAGACGAAGAAAAAGAGATGCTCGCGCCTAATTTATATTAGGAGGCGAGCTATTCGCTATTTTTTTGTAGCTTCCCTAACCCCACGTTTCAAAACCGTTGCTTTATGTGTTTGTGTTACAGGGGACACGAGGAAGAAGAAGACGTGTCAGCCAGTGACTTGTCCATTCAAAGTTCGCGCGCGTTTAACTAAGCACTAACCATTTTCCTTTTATATATTTTATTGACTATTACATGTTAAATGAAAACAACTAGCTCAGCTGGCCAAGACACGCGCATGTGACCTCAAAGACCTGGGTTCAAGTCCCAGGTCTTGCAATTTCTCATATTATTTTTTCTTTCAAGGTTCAATGCAGCGCTCACATGAGGACTCACCATGCACTGCAAAGTCAGTCCATCCACGTGTCCCAGATGATCATCCAAGGGTCTAGAACAAAGGCATAGGATGGATGCAAGTCAACAGGCGCACACCTGAGTGGAAAAGTCAACAAATGCTCACAAATAATTGGGCCAGGCTTGCACTCCCAAATTCAAATCCACACCCTCCTGGTTCTATCTTTTTTTCTTTTTTTAATTTTCTTCATATTCTATTATTTACTTTTTTTTTTACTTTCTGATTTAATTAATTTTTACAAAAATATAAAAAACATTAAAAATACAGAAAAGGCAAAAAACAATATAATTAATTTTGATTCTTCTTTTAAATAAATTAAAATGTAATTCAATTAGTTTAATTAGGTTTTAGTTTTAATTTTAATTCTTTTTTTTTCATAATAAAAATCCAAAAATGTTTAATTAGGGTAATTATTAATTTTTATATCCTTTTTAATTTTTCCCTTTTTCTCACAATATTATTATTTATTATTTATTTTCTATAAATCAAAAAAAAGTTGTACATAAATTAGTTTAGAAGTTAATTAGGTTAGAAATTAAATCTTTTTTCATAATAAACTTAAAAAAATGATAGAACTAGGACTTTAATTTCAATTAATTTTTTCCTTTTTCTTTCAAACCTAAAAAACACAAAAACATTATTTTTCATTTAATTTTTAATTTCCTTGATTAATTTTAAAGGGTCCAACGCCCTAATTTTGTTTAGTCTTTATTTCGCGCATTTATCTTATATTGTTTAAATACCTCTGTATATGCCCCAAAGCCTTGTAATAAGTTTAGATTTATTTCTTGCACTTTTTATTTCATTCGCTTTATTTATTTTTCAGTCAAATCGGGTTCGGTTTTTTTTGGCGATGTGGACCCGCGCCAGTTGTAATAGTTAGATTTATTTTCTCGCAAATATAACTGTTAATAAATATGCATGAAAGAATGAATGCCCAAAAAATAAAATTGAATCGTTAGATCACCAATGCATGACAAGACAAACAATGAACTGAAAATGACACACAATTCGCACACACCACCCCTAGGGTACGCCTCACTGTTGCCTTTCGAAAGGTGGTCATCGAGTAGAAAACGTCTTAGTAAGTCCTCATGGTCCGGGAACCTGGCATGAGGGTAGCTTCTAAGGTGTCTTCCCATTGCTCCGGTGATCACCATGTCCCTAAAATCGAATTGACCCGAACACCTCCAATGGTGGTGCTACCTACCTCTCAATGGTGGGATGGCACTACTTCAAAGGACATTTACACAGACGAATTCCTTAGGGTAGGTAGGTTCTCGTAGGTACTTGCTCTCTTCAAAACAAAATTCAAACTCTTTTTACACCAACACACTTTCAAAAACTTTCGAAACAAACTTTTCAAACACTCTGACGTACGAGTTAAACTGAAACTTTTCAAAGAATATTTTTGAAACCCACATTGAAAAGCAAACAAACAATTTTGAAAACACATTGAGCAAGTACCTAAGAGCCCATGGATAACCATGGATAGAAAGGGTGCTAATACCTTCCCTTTCTATAACCTACCTCCCGAACCGAGAGCGATCTCTTTAAAGGAATTTTTCTGTGCTTTTGTCCTTTCCTATTGGAGAAAATAAAAGACGGTGGCGACTCTTGCTTACCGCGACATTTCGCGAACCAGCTTAAAACAGTCAGTTCCAGATCCACCGATCACACTTGCTCATTGTATTTTCAAAAGTTTTGCTTTTCTTGTGTTCGTGGGTTTTGAAAAGAGTTTTGTTTGAAAACTTCGATTTAACTCTTGTTTCTGTCCTCAAGAGTGTATGAAGTGTTGTTGAAAACTTTGTTTGAAAAGTGTAAGTGCGAAAAATTTGTTTTGTTTTGAAAGAGCAAGTACCTAAGAACCTCTACCTACTCAAAAGGAATTAAACTGTGTAAATGTCCTTTAGACAGTGCTATCCCACTATTGAGAAGTAGGTAGCACCGTCGTTTGGAGTTTTCGGGTCAATTCGATTAAGGGACATGTGGTCACTAAAGCAATGTTAGGACGCCTTAGCGGTAACCCTAATGTCTTAGATCATTTTATAGAGGCAACCGTTTCGAGGCAACTTTGATCTTTAGACAGGAGGGCGACCTCTAAAACTTCCTATACTCAATGACCACGTTCGAGGCAACCAAGTGATGCGTACCCTAGGAGTGGCATGTGCAAATGTGTTAATTTTCAGTTATGTTATCTTTGTACATGTTATGGTGAGCTACGGTTGATTTTAATTTAAGAGAGATCTTGTCATGCATAGCCTAGTTAGCATACATCTAGCAGTTAATAGTTGCGGAAAATAAAACTACGCTATTACAAGGCGTCGGGTATTTACATCGCCAAAAACAAACCCTTGAAAAAGTAAATGCGGAAAAGTAAATGAAAGCGGTAAAAAGTCCTAAGTCCAAAATTATTACATCCTCGGAGAAATTACATAATTGAATAAAAATATGAATAAAAAAATCATACGCGCGAGAAAAATTGAATCGGAGAGTTTTTAGGGTTTTGACCCCTTTTTTAAGAAAGAAAGAGATTTTTATTATTTTTTTGGCATTTAATTAAACCTAAACTAATTAATTAATAAAAAGAAATATTTTTTGGTTTTTGAATGTTTAAGAAAATAAAAATAATAAAATGATTAAATATATTTAAAAAAACCTAATTCTACATTGATTTTAATTTATTACAAAAAATGTTAATATTATGCCTAATTAGAAACTAAATTAATTAAGTTATTTATTTACAAAAATAATGAAAGGGTGAAATTAATTTTAATAAATAAAAAATATTATATTTTTTGGTTTTCTGATTTTATTATAAAAATATTAATTTGTTAGTGATATAAATAATAATTATAAAAAATAATTAAATGAAAGAAATATAAAAAGGGAAAAGAAATAAACTCATAGGGGGGTGCTGGGCCTGATTTTGTGGTGAATCTGGAAATTTTCCAGGCCCAAACGCTTCAGCCTCTTTGACTTTTCTGGATCTTCCACGCACTGGTTGACTTGGACACATGGTAGTCCTCCAATCCTAGCCTTCAGATTTGGCCAGGAGGCCATCTGGCGCCTGGATCTTAGCAACGTATGGTGGACCATCTTGTGAGCGTGGCATTAGAACACCTAGAGAAAAGTTATAACAAATATTGGGGGACCTGGGATTCGAACCCAGGTCCCAATGGACTTTGCACGCTTTCCCCAACCACTCAGCCAAGTTGTCTCATTCGTTAGTAAAATGCAAAACAAAGGATATATGGACAAAACAATTATTATGCTGGAAAAATAAAAAAAAACGCGCTTAAGATTTAAACTGGAAATTGGGAGAGCGACGTGTGGTCGTCTTCTTCCCCAAACTCTGGTTTTATTACCTGCGGATTTTTATCCGCAGGAAGTTCCGTGGCTCACTCCTAAAATCGTCCCTAGGCTGCAAAAATCCACTCCAAGACCATGGTTGTGATCGTCTCTGTCCCCTGAGCGTGCCTATAACCATTACTTGCCTTAATTTCACCTGTAATGCAAATGCCTAAAAATGAAACAAACAAACCCTAGGCACGGGTATCATCATATAGGGCATAAAAATAAAATTGAATATTGCAGTCATGTTAGAAATTATGCAAGGATCAATAATATGCCAACGTTTTGTCAAAAAGATGCAAGAATAGAAGATCACGATTCCATGTCCAGGGTGGAGTTTCAAGCGACTTACAGTGCAATACAGGGGGTCTGGAGGTCTGACTTTGATTGCTTTTGCTTCACAGGATATCAGGCTAGAGAGCTACGTGAAGATTTCTGATTGAATCGTCCCTTAACCAAGATTTTGATCTCCACTTTTTCCAAGGATTTTTGCAATTTGCTCTGGCCGTTTTAGCAATTCTTAGGTCGTGAATTAGGTTTGTGCTGCTTGTGTATGTATAAGGCAAGGATTTTAGGTCAAGAGTTGGGCCAATATCCATGTACATTCAAGGTTTAGGATTTGATTTTGTCACCATTGAAAAGCTTTCCAAATATGGCCAAATCTGAGATTTTATGTACAAATAAGCCTTAACATGAGTTGGTTGGTTGTCACATGATGTTTGCAAGCTGTACAAATCACAAAGATCCCTTTTCAAACATTTATGGATTTTATTTGATTTAATATTGATTAATAATGAATTAAATCAATAAAAATGAAATAAAATAGAAAAATAAATGTTTGGTCATGAAATTAAGCATGGGACACGTGTGTGGCCTGACAAGACTAAATCAAGTGGAAAAAGTGGGCCCTTTTGTCAAAAATTGGAGTTTTGAGGATAGTTGACTTTTGGCAATTTTGGAAAAATGCCCAACTTCAACAATGCATAACTTCTTCAACTTTGAACTTTTGGAGGTGTTCTTGGACTTTTTAGAAACCATGAGATGTCCTATAATCAACCCTTTTGGTCTCATCTCATTTTGATCTTCCATTCTCAAGTTATAAGCTTTGGAACAAAAGGTGTTTTTGTTGACTTTCAAAAATGACCTATAATGTCCAAATTTGTAACTTCTTGTGGGTGAATTTTCTGATCTTGGGGTGTGAAGAAGTATTGTAGGAAATTGCATCCTCTTCAAAATGAGCTTTGTATGGGTCATTTATCATAAAGTATGAGAAAGTTATGCTTGGTCAAAGTTGAGTTGACTTTTCCTACAAAACCCTAATTTAGCAACTTTTGAATCTTGATGAATTTTGAGCAATCGTTGATGAATCATGATCAACCCTTGATCAAATGATGAATTATCCTTCAAAATGAGAATGTTGACAAAAAATCTGACTTTTGACTGCAAAATGACCATTTTGCCCTTGCAGTTGACTGTAGATCAAATGGAGCTTTTGACTGTGCAAATTGGCACTGTGAGTCTTGAAACTTCGCATGTAGGTGCTTGAGAATATATATAGGCCTATGAGACTTGATTGAACCGTTGAAAACCCCAAATTTCTTGAAAGAACCAAAACCCTAATTTTGAATTCACTGCCTTAGGAGGTGACTTGACTGTACAACCCTTGAGCCATTTTGTGCAATTTGAAGATCATTCTTGTCAAATCTTGAGGTATATGGGAGGGCAAATTTTGGGGTACAACACTGTGCTTTTTCACCTTTCCTTTTGGATAAAAGAAAAGTCGGTGGCGACTCTTGCTAACTGCAACATTTGCGATAAAATGCGAAACCTCAAGTCAGTTCTCCCACTGTATCACAATGCCATTAGCAAAGACCCTCTGTTAAAAATCATCATAAAGATCATTGTCTCTCGATGACACTTCGATTCTACCTTCAGTAAATGATCTTGTCCCTCGATTTTGCCTATGAATACATGATGATAGTCCCTTCTAATTCCTAAAGGTATCCATATATGTTGCCTTTATGATTGTACGATGATCTGCGACTGTCCCTCAAACATCCAATGATACGACTTCCTACTAACTAATGGTAGGATAGCACTATCTAAAGGAAGAGGAAAATGATGCGAAAGGCTTTTGAGTAGGTAGATAGTTCTTAATCCCTTGCTCGCGAACATTTCAAAAACATTTTTCACACAATGACACTTTTTGAACAAATATTTTCAAAATAAACATTTTGTATGCATTCTCAACGATACGAGAATCATTACAAAATTGCCTCACTTAGGCATTTTCAAAATATTTTCAAACACACATTCGCAAAGCATTTTTAAAGTGAGTTGGCGATTAAGAGCCTGTAGATAACTACAGATAAAAAGGGTGCTAACACCTACCCTTTTCATAACCTAACCCCTTACTCAGAAAATTCTTGTTGTACCCCAAAATTTGCCCTCACATTTTTCTCTCAAGACACTCTTTCAAAGCTTCTCAAATACCCAAGGCACTCAAGGGTTGACCAGTCAACTCACCTCCTGAGTCAAAGGACCACAACTAGGGTTTGGAGTTTCTCAAGGAAATTTGGTTTGAAAAGGTCTCAAGTGGATTCCATGGTTCTTCATAGGTCCTCAACAAGGTTCATGTCAAGTTTCAAGCCCTACATCACAAATTTGCTCAGTCAATGACTCAGATGATTGAAAGTCAACTATATTGATCAAAAAGTCAATTGTGGTCAACATACAGTCAAACTTCAATATTTTTGCTCAACATCAACATTTTGAAGTTATATTCATCATTTGATCAAGGGTTGATCACGATTCTCCAAAGAAAGCTCTCAAATCATCAAAAGTCAAGAATTGTCAAATTAGGGTTTTCGTAGGAGAAGTCAATTGAACTTTGACCAGGCGTAACTTTCACATGCTTCATCAACTTTTCCACAACCAAAGCCCATTTTGAATAAAATTCAATTCTCTATAATTTTTATTTTATTCTCAAGTCCAAAAAAAACTTCATTTGGAAGATATGATCTCATACATTATAAGTCATTTTCAAAAGTCAACAAAAGACACTTTTTGTCAAGGTAACTTACATTAAGATAATATCTTCAAAAGCAAAAATGATAAAGATAGATATTTTAGAGGACATCTTGGGATTTCCAAAAAGTCCAAGATAATCTTCAAAAGATGAAAATTGAGCAAGTTATTAGTTGCACAATTTGGGGAAGCTTGAAGAAATTCATGAAGTGTAAATTGAACAAAATTGCATTTTTGAACCAATGAGCCTAGTTCCTAATGTTCAAACATGTCCATGACATCATAGATGGCCTCTAAGTTCATTTATGTATGGACTTGATTTTTATTTATATTTATCTTGATTTTATTTAATTTAAAATCAAATAAATTAAATAAAATTACAAAGAAATCACGGGTTATGTATGTGGGCTTGACTTGACCAATTTTGAGGCCCATTAACTCGTGGAACCCAATGCAAGACTTTCCAGGTTCATGCAAGAATGGAAATGGAAAGAATACAACACATATGGTTATTTTTTAAAAATGATTTTTCTTTTAAAGACCATGGTTAATGTGCTTATTCTTTTCCATATTTGTTTACCTCCTTCCTCCCTCTATATAAAGAACAAGAGTGCAAGCAAGACACACACATAAATTGCCTAGAGAAGCTCTACCAAATATCACAAAAAAATATCAAAGTTGCCAAATTTGAAAGTCAGTCTTCCAGCCTTCCTCCATCAAAACCAGTCACGCATTGGTGTTCCTGAGACTCCCAGGACTCATCACTTTTCTTCTCAAGACCTGAAGCACCCTAGAGTACGTGAATCAAATCACTCTGGTTTGGTACAATGTCTCGATCTTAAATCTTTTAATTTTCACGTTATAAATTGTTTATAAGCATCCATATATATATTCATACTGACGCTAGGGATGTTTTAGAACAATTTCTTTTGAGTTTCGATGCAGGAATTAGAAGGTGTCATTGTTAGAGCATGATCTGGAAACGCGTTTGAACCGCACGATGCAGCGACTGTTTGTTAATTTTAAACCCAGATTTGAACTCAGGGCATGATTTTACATAAGATATGCTTTTTATTTGTTCATGAATCTCTCAAAATTTGCAGGTTCTCGTTTTGCCTGATCGGAGAAGACAACTGGAGTTTGATTCCGGCGTCTCTGACTGGCGCTGACTCCGGCCAAGGGCCTGCATGTCAAAACCCAGCTCTCTGATTCGTCTGTTTAAACAATAGGGGACCCACTGGGCGCGCGTTTTTTATTTGAATAATTTTGAAATGAGTTTTGTAATATAATGCTATTATGTTATCATACTAACGAATGAGCAGAATAGCCTGGTGGTAAAGCGCACATGTGGGAAAGTCTAAGAGCTTGGGTTCAATCCCCAGGTTTTGAATTTTTGCATTTTTTTCAAATATTTTCTTTGCAGATTTGGGCCTTGTGAATTGGGCTTGGCTTGGTTTGATTCTTTGCACCCCTGACTTTTCTTTTGTAGCTCCTGAACTTCTTATTGGGCTTGGGGAAATTTTTAAAGTACAACCCCCTGATTATTTGTTGCAGCATAGCCCATCCTTTTCTATTTTGTTTTGTTTAATTCATTTTTTTATTTTATTAATTCTTTTCTTTTAATCATAAAATCAAATCACAAAAATATTAGACTTAGATTTTATTAATTAAATTAATTTTTAATTAATTATTTTAATCACTCTTTTTTTATTAATCAATCAATTAGAATTAGGGTTTTCTTTAATTTAATTATTTTTCTAAACAAAAAAATGCAAAAACAACCAAGTTTTTTCTTTTATCACTTAGAAACTTCTAGGACTTTATCTTCTCCGTGCGCTTATTTATTTTACTCGTGTTTATTTTCACACATATAATGTAACTGTACAAAGGGTTGTAATAGCTTAATTTAGGACATTTACTTTTCTTTCCCCATTTTTGGTTTGTAATTCCCCCCATCCCAAAGCTTTGTAATAGCGTATATTCAATTTTCCGCACTTTATTTTCCGTACTTATATACAATTAACTACTAGATGTATGCTTAATAGGCTTGTGAAAGACTAAAAGCAAACGCTAGAAAACCTAATATTCAAGACAAATAACTGAAACACAACACACTCGCACACGCGCACCTCTAAGGTACCTCCACTTGCTGCCTTCAGAAAAACAGTCACGTCCCTCGATACAAAGATCATAGTACCTCAATGACCCTTCGATGTTGCCTTTCGGTAAATGATCTAGTCCCTTACGATAAATTGCTAAAGCGTCCTACAAGTTGCCTCTATGACTGTACGATGACCCGCGCCTGTCCCTCAAAACATCCAACAACAGGGCTACCTACTGACTAATAGTAGGATAGCATTGTCTAAAGGAAAATAGGAAAAGAACAAAGACCATTCTAGTAGGTAGACCGTTCATAGTTGCTTGCTCACAAAAACAAACAAAACAATTTTTCACATACACAAACTCTTTTCTAAATGTTTTTCAAAGACAAAAACACTTTGTATATGTTCTCAACGACACAAGAAACATTACAAAGTTTGCTGCACTAAGGCGTCTTTTCAAAATATTTTCAAAACACACTTACACAAAAAAGCATTTTCAAAGTGAGCTAGCAACTAAGAGTCCGTAGATAACTACGGATGGAAAGGGTGCTAACACATTCCCTTTCCATAATCTACCCCCCGAACTCAAAATATTTAAAAAGGTATTTCCTGTTTTTTTTTCACCCTTTCTTTGTTGGATAAAAGAAAAGTCAGTGGCGACTCTTGCTAACCGCAACATTTGCGATAAAAACGTAAAACCGGTAAAGTCAGTTTTCTCACCATATTATAGAACTGGAGACTCTGCTGAGGGGATACTAAAAGTGGGGTTACCTTAGATATAGTTCACATTTAAATGCTTTACTTGTTTGATTTGCGTGCTTTACATTTCGGGTTATGTTTGGGTTATTCTTGTAAAGATCCTATACTCGGATCTGGGGCACATTAGGTAAGTTGCAATAGATCATGGGGACTATGCGGCATAATACCGACATGGTTGAAGTGATGGCTAGGTTAGTGTGACACATTTGTTGGTACCGGTATCCCTTGAGTCTAGTCAAGGAGAATACGGGGCTAATGTGTGGTGTCATAAAGCGTACTTTGTCAGTTTTGCATTTCTAGAGTGCGAAAAATATGACAACTTTGCTTGAGCTTTAGAGGTGTGTCGGTCAATGTTGAAGGACCAAGAATAAATGTCGAAATTCATTGTTACCGACCGCGATACCGCTTTAATGAATTAAGTTGCAACGGTATTTCCGAATTATTATGCATTACTTTGTAATTATCATATTACTAAGAATGTGAGAAGTCAGGTAAAACCCGCAGTAGGGACAAAACAGATAGAGGTCGAAGATGGAAAATTGGTCAAGTCGGACGTTATTGTGGAGAAAGTTATGGATGCATGGAATATTATAATAAATGCATCTACAAAAGACATATATGTTGGTGTTGTTATACATGTCAAGAAGGTGTGCATGAAATATATCGCTTTACAGAAATATGTTGAAAGCACAATTTTGGACCAGGTGAATGAGAACATCGTTTGTGGATAGACCGATCAGGTTATGCACCTTGGAAATACAGCAACAATCCGAGTTGAGTCTGCTCATGCTTATTTGAAGAATTGGTTGGGAAATAGCAAGGGTGATTTGTGTGCAGATTGGGATTCTGTGAACCAAATGATATAAAACTAGCATATGGGATACAAAAATCATTTGGTCGTAGTATCACAGTGTTGAAACATAGGTTCAAAGATAACACTCTATATTCTCAGTTGGCCGATAATATGTCTCAATCAACTTTAAATTGTATTTTTCACGAAGCCAAACGAGCTGGTAATTTAGGTTCAGATAGCTCAAAGTGTGGTTGTACACTTGTGAGAACATATGGTCTCTTGTGTTCTTGTCTAATATCTAAGAAGGTGAAACTTGATAACCTGATGCGAATGGACGAAGTCTACATTCGTTGGAAGAGACTCAGTTTTGAGGATGACGGTGTTATGAAAGATGATAAATTGAATATCTCCATATTGACTTAATGGGAAGCGATAAAAGAAAGATTTTTGAATGTCAATGACAACACGAAACTCCACATCAAAGAGAAATTGAGAAATATTGTATTTTCAAATACCACAGACTTGAAACCACTCTCTCAACCGATAAAAAATAAAAGGAGCACTTAAGAAGGTCAAACCTACACTGAGTGACAATTCAACAATGAGGAGTCCATCATATTTTGAACATGTTGACAAACTTTTTCCCGATTCACCGACTCCAAAATTTCATAAAAGCATTTTCAAAGGAACTGGCATTAGCAAACCACCTCCTACACCGCCTTCACCAAAAATCTCATTCATTTAGGAGATATCAATTTTTATGCACAATTACATTGAACATGTTGTCAATGTCAGGGGTGATGGTAACTATGATTTTCAGATTGTTTCTACTTTACTGGTAAAGGAGAAGAGGATCTCACACTTGTCTGTCATACTCTTATCTAAGAGTTGAGGAACAATAAAGAATTATACACACATGTGTTCGGGAATAAAGAGAAAGTTGAAGAAATTTATCAATCTTGTGTACCTTGCATTAGTGGACATGCACCAGAGGATAAGTGGATGTGTTTCTCTGAGATGGATCATATCATAGCAAGTGCGTATGAGAGTGTGTATTGATATTACAAGATACAATTTCTCATAAACTTTCTTTCCATTGTGCATTACTCTACCATCGAATCCCAATGATTGTATCATATGTATTGGGTGGATTTCAAACTCGTAACATTTTGTTCAAATATATTTGAAATTAGGATGCCATATACCAGTTACATTGATGTAGTGGACAGCTCATTATACAACCAAATACGAGATTTGGTCTGATCAATTTATTAAAAGGATGCAAGAGTACACCAAATTGAGCAAAATTGAAATAAAAGACTTGGCCGGCGATAATTATTTCGGTTCATTTAATTAGTTATTTATCATTTTATTGTAAGTGACATTATATTAATGTGTTATGATGTCTTTTATATATATATATATATATATATATATATATATATATATAATTGTAGTATCCCAAAAAAAATCTGCATTACAAATTTATGTTTGTTCTATTATGTCTTCTAAAAATACATCCCCAGAATAAAGGAACAAAATGTGGTTCCAAAATTACATTTCCGAAACGTGTTCTATCACAAGATAGGGGTTGTGAGGTCCATAATAAATAACCTTCCATTGCTATAAATAAGCTCACTTGCCATTGTTTAATACCAAAACAAACAAAAAAACTAGAATGAACATCATTTGACATGTTGGAAATATTCATTTTACCGGCAATACTCCATCACAAAAATTTAAAATCATCTAGTACATCACTCTTTAAGATCTGTAATACACATTACAAGAGCTTCTACCATATAGCGAGAATCGCAAAATTGTGAAGATCGAGTACCGATCACCATCCATTGACAAAGAAGAGAGGCTTGAGTTCAACTTTAGTGCTTGATAATGAATAGAAATCTCAAATTAAGAGGATAAAATTTACAACGATGTTGATTAATCCACTTCTTCAATGTTAATTAGAAGTTTTAATTGAAGATGTATTTAGTTACTGCTCCATTGAAATTGGAACCTCTGGAAGTAGGTTGAGAATGGTATACGAAACACTAATAGGAATTCATATACTTAAATTTTTAAACCACCATTAAGTGCATTAACTGTAACTCTAATAATTTCTATACAAGCTTTGATAGCTTAGATCGATGAGAAAACAACACTGTCATTGTCTCTACTCGTTTGAGTCCCGACCACAAAGACGTAAATAAAGCAGCAGTTGACCTCCTCCCCCAACGACTCCTATAACACTTCTTGAATTTGAATTCAAATCATCCGTAGTAATACTTGTGACAGTGTCATCTAAAATCAAACATTTATTTTCAAGATTATAAATATCTCACAAACACATAACAAATAAGATAATCAGTCAACTTTATGAATATACATTATTGAAACTGTAAGTTAAAATATGAATCCTCAAAATGACACAACATAGTACATAAACAATAATTTAGATTATTATAAGAGAACAACCGTGAGGAATGACATGGGATAAGCAGTGGAAATATAAATGTAACTTATCCCTAATTATAATTTATTATACCAGTACTTCTAGTATTGTTAAATTGATAATTCTTAAATGGTTAGTGGTTCAATTGTATTTGTTGGAAATTTAATGTGAATTGAAATGGTCATCTTATTTTGATGGGAGTTAATTAATTATTAATATTAATTAATTAGTATTAATTAATAATAAGTCATACATTAAAACCTAGTTTTGATTAAGTAACTTTGTCTCACTATTTTTTCTCCCCTCTCCCACTATTTTCTCTTCGGTGAGTTAAATCATTTACCTATTAATACCATTCCTAAGTTTATTGGAAATGTACAACATATTTCTAGATTTTTGGAATCTCTCTTCTCCCTCTCTGTTCTCTTCATCTCAATACAAATTCTTTCTTATTTGTTTTTCAAATGGCCTTGTTGCCATCTCCTGAAATTCTTTCAGATACTACGAGTGGTTTAAACACCATCTGAAGGTGTATTTCTTTGATCAATTCATCACAGTGCAAATAATAATCGTAATCCTGTGAACGAGTTATTTTATGCTGGAGGCGCCGTGGTTATTAAGAGTTGTTTTATATAATTTTGATAGTACAAGCATACCGTTCTGCGACCTTTTGTGAACGAGTTGTTTTATGCTGGAAGCGCAGTGGTTATTAAGAGTTGTTTTGTATAATTTTGATAGTACAAGCATACCGTTCTGCAACTCAGTTGATAACCGATAACTTCCTCCGTGACAATCTTTTGAAAATCCAAAATTAACATGTAGGTAACAACTTCACCAACATGAGAACACATATCCATGTAATAAGGTGCAATCCTTGAGCCCTGGGCTTTTCCCTATTATAGAATGCATTGGTTTGGGAGCTTGCAAGTTGCAGCTGCCTAAGGGATCTAAGCTTCATCATATTTTCTATGTTTCATGTTAGAAGTTTTCAAGGGTTAGAATCTTGTTCGCCTACTTTACCCAACACCATGAAGTTCCTATTCCATCTCCCGATGCTTTCCTGGATTCTCAAATTTAGGGGTGGTCAAACAGAAGTTCTCACCCTTTTGGAGGAAGTCTTCCATTATACATACATGAAACTGTGCTATATATATTTGTGTTTGAGGACAAGCACTCTTTTAAATGGGGAAGTAAAGTTATGCCTAGAATCCAAGAGCCAAGTGCCAACTATTATGTGAGCAGATGTTTCAGGAAGAACATTAACTAGTTTGCAGTAAAATAAAGGGGCGTCAAATTTTTATAAGTTGTTGAGTACTTTTAATGCTGGAGATTGAAGGGTTCATCCTAAGGAGCTTAGGAGCCCAAACTTGGTTAGCAAAATAGGACTGAAAAGAAGTAAGGAATCTGGTGATCTACAGCCAGGTTTTACTGTTCAAGACCCTATACTAGATTCAAAAGACTAGATGAAACACAGTTATGTGTATGTCTTAACCTACCACCTAATGTTATTATATGTTATTTCTCACTACTTGTGCTAAGCCATCTTAATCGCTTGAGTAACTCAACTCATAGTGAACCTTCAGTTTAACTTTCAGAAGGCATATACTAACACAGGAAAGGAAACTGTTACACAGTAAATGTGGCCAAGTCCTGAAAGCACACCAGAAATGGAAGACAAAAGGTCTTTTGAAGATATCGACTGATTGTAACTTACAATGATTCATAACTAATCACCAACAATTTTTATCTCATGTAGACAACCCGGTTAGTAAGCTGAGCTGAGGAACACTAAAAGAGTTCTAACCAAGAGGTCTTAGATTCAAACTCTTAAAAACTAACATAACCATTACTTTACTAGCAACTAACATTTACGTATCAATTAAAAAAAAGTATCCATATCATTAGTGCTTTTGTATTAGTGTTCAGTGCAACGTGTCTAGTGCATAAAGTGTAACCTTACAACATACCCAGTATAAAGTGTAACCTTACAACATACCCTGGAAATGGTGCAAAGTATCAAGCTTGGATCCTCTAGACAAATCCCACATATATACCACACCGTCACTTGTGCTGAAGATTCCATAACCACCAGAGACACCAACAGCAGTTGTCCTGCATAGAGTTGACACAGTTGAAAACTGTCAAAAAGTGATAAATATAGCGATGTAGAATAAGCAATAGCATAACAGCTTTAAATAGAGTACAAATGATATATCATCAGTAGTTCTTAATTGCTATATAAACTAAGGGCTCACAAATTTTTCTCCTTAAGATCGTCATAATTATGATGAAGGGAAACTTCGTAGAACAGTTTTAGTATTGCCTACTCATAATATAACTATCCAGTCACATGTTCAAATTGTGAAATTAAACTCTTGCAAGTTGAAGGTAAAGCTGCCTACTAGACCAGTAATAGGTCTGACCCTTCCCTAGACTCCACTGTGCCAGAAATTTTAGCGAGCCAGGTAGCCTTTCCTTGTCACCCTCATTATCATTAAGTTCTTCAGCTGCTGACCTCATAAATGAATGATAGGTTATTGATTGAGGACATGAGATTGTGAAAAAAAGATGGGGAAAATTACTTTCCTCTACTTCATAAGCAGTAAAAATCAGATATTAATAGAATCAAACAAAATACGACAGACTATATTAAACTCAGGAAACATCATATGGCACCTAGCATCCAAGGGACTTCCAAAAACTATGTTATTTTCCATCAAAAGAGCAAGCCTCCAACTTCTAGCTGTAAGTACATCTTGATGGATTAAAGTTGAAACATGATCCTGACAACAATCAAAGTCCAAGGGAGTCGAGACAAGAAACCACATAGCAACATCTTTGGTTGGTAGATTCACACAGGTCTCTCTTTGCTCCGAGTGCCAGAGATTAGATGCTTCTAAAAGTTTTTCAGCCTTCTCCTCTATGCTAGCATAGCTCAATCCCAAGCCTTTTGTTTGCAAATGGAACAAGCTTATCGGAAAGAATTCATTAATTGGATATTTTGAAGCAGAGAAGCTTGAAACACAATTGAGTTTTGCAATATCCCTGATGAAAACATTGAAAATGATGTAAATGAGATATTATTATAACTGAAAGGCCAAATTAAATATTAGTAACACATTTTTTATTACTCCTCCTATCCCCTTCTTATTTTTAACAACTGTTGGGCTAGGTAAGAGGTTTTTTGAATAAGAAATTTGAAGACAAGTTGAAATGAGGGAATGAAAATGTAGCATTAAAGCTAGCAGAGACATTTCCTCAATTCTGAAACAGATAAAGATCAAATTAGGAGCCTCGTTCTGTTCAAGATTTACAGAAGGAAAGGGCAGCACATGTTCTTCATAATCCAATGAACCTGTGACTTGTATAGAATAGATTTTAAGACAAAATGCAAGCAAATTAATACCAAAAAAAATATGATTGAAAAAAACAATGTCTCATAAAAATGTAATATGGATGGGTATGTGTAAACCCCTAACTTTGCAATTTGGGTTTGTGGTAGATTCTAATATCTTTATCGTTATGCTACCAATTTTTTATCTAATCTAGTTAAAGAAGTCCATGCGAATGAGATATAAATGTCAAAATATTAAAAGATGAAAATAGAAGTCTTGAAACATTTTGGTGTTAACAATTGTCTATGTTGTTTTATAGGAAAAATACCACTCTCTCCGTCTCAAAATAACTGACCTATTTGTAAACACATAGTTCCAAAATGACTGATTCATTTCAATTTTCAATACAACATGAAGTACATTTTTCCAATGGTACCCTCTAATTAATACTACTTGCATCACTCTCAATTCAATATCTTCCTTTTTGCATATATGAGAGGATAATAACCAATATCTAAAAAGGGATAATAAAAGCAACATTCTCTCTTTTTCATTTATACTCTTATTAATCTATGTGAAATGATCAACTATGTCATTTATTTTGGGACAGAGGGGAGTAATTACTACTAACTTATCAATATGTTAAAAACATTACTAATTTGATGAACAATTTACAGTGATAAAATAAAAGAAAACAAAGCCCAACAAAGTACCATAATATAAAATAGTAACAGTCTTGCATTGAGTATCAGCGGTACCCATTGGTGCAACTGTGCAAGCTTTCAAAGCATCAAGTAAAAGTAGTTCCGCAACGAAAATGTGTAAAAACTAGAGGGGTTTTAACTATAAATAAGCAGTGTATGACACAGTACATTGCAGATTTGGATTGAAGATAGTATCTTTTAAAAGTAGAAAGTGTTTCTCCCTGTACTATGATACTATCTATAGCGGCCTATGATGATTCCTTTTTAATCTGAACGATTCCCATTCCCATTTAAATGGGAGTCGGTTCTTTCTATTGGGTTTGATGCTTTCAATGAATTTATAGCCAAGTTCTGGCCAACCAATTCATGACAGTACCGTGAAATGGTACCCACAAACCAATTCCCAGTTCCCGGTCAATCTAGAAAAGTATGTTGACTATAGACAGAACATTAGTTCTTGCTTCGTAATAATGTAAAATCCTCAGAACATCTCCTCAAATTAAAGACAACATACCATAAACTAAATTCCCCATAAATGTTTCGGCCTAGAACCAAATGAGCATACTTGGGGACCCTCTTCAATTCCACAATGCCAGTGGACAGGGAACCAACAGACGGAATGATGAAGTAATCTATCTTTTCACTGCAAAAATGTTAATAAAGGGGTGAAGAAGCTAAGTTGTATGACCACAACCAATAAATATAAATATTTAATATTACTAGCAGAAAATTAATTACAAACAAAATATTTAATAACACTAGCAAGTTGCAAGTGCAACTACTTCATTGTATTTAATTTGCTCATACTATAAGAGCTTAGATTCTATCATTGAATTCAACATAGAGAAAACCGAACCGAACTGAACTAAACCATAGTAAAACTGTAAAAGTTCATTCGAACTGAACCGAACTGTTTAAATTTACTCAGAACCGAACCGAACCAAATAAAATATTTAATAACACTAGCTAGTAGCAACAAATAAATTACAAACAGTTTTTTACAATTACAATGGCCTGACTCATCAATTATGTCAGCAATTGCTCTTCAAAAGTAGATTGTAAAACAATGATAGAATCTAAGCTCTTATAGTATGAGCAAATTAAATACAATGAAATTTGGGAAGCTTTTAACCAAGAAACAATTGGTCATAATATCCAAGTAACAAAGTTTCCCCAATTTTCATGGAGATTTGCTATGAAAAGCACAAGCATTTCCTGATCATATATCCATGGTCTCTACCATAAATGCAAACACATAAGAACCCTAGGGTTATGTGTAACAATCAAATTCACTACAAATAAAAGAACATTGTTGTCATAAAGGGGAAAGAAAAATCAAAGAGAATGCACTAAAATCACCTCCATGTTGAATTCATGACCCACACTTGTATACTCCCACTCCCTCCAACAGAAACAAGTCGGTTAGGTTCACAAACCAAAATACAATGCAAGTCGTCAGCAGCTTCCAGTGTTGCCACAACTGATGCATAACCACTTTCTACATGAACAATCTTAAAACGATTCTTCTTCGAGCAGACTGAAGTGCATGTTGAGCAACAACAATCAATTTCTCCTTCCCTGAGTTTAAATAATATTTAGTTACTCTTTCTGTATTGTTCCAATTTATTACATATCAATTCCAACATGTAAAAACAGTTAACCTGCAATTGGGGGTTTTTATGCTGCCTATTAAGACAATATACTGCCCATCAGGGGTCAACTCCACCCCCGTCCTTTCCACCATTGTCTAGAAAACAATATGATATATTTTGACAGTAAGCATTTATGTAGCCAAAAGTTTGGGTAAAAAGTAAATTAGGGAAAAAAAAGGTTTCAAAACAGGAAAAAAAAAGTAACTTACTTCTCTCATGAAGTTATATTTTGGATCTGGCAACATTATCGGGGTGTGAGCCATGGCAGAGGGGCAACCGAAATTTGGTTCCTTGATAGCTACCTTGTAGGTAAACAAAGTTCTGTGCTGATCTGTCAGAAGGCCACATAAAACACAAACGTGGATTTTATCCTCTACTGTTTTTAAAAGTAATGATGAAACAGACATTGGGTGCATGTAGCGCCCCACAAACTTTACATCGCCGTTCAGATTATTCTTGAGTTCCTGGTTTCTTTGGACCATTGGTTCAGAAATAAATTGAGCCTCCTTGCCACCAGCGCACTTATTTTCACAGGAAAATGGATTTGGATTTTGAGCTGAAAGGCTTAGTTCTGCTAGGTTGTTTTGTACATCTGGAACGTCGCTATGAGCTTCAGGTTTTTCTAATATTAAACCTGCAGAATCATCTGGTTTGCATAGTTTATCATTTTTTGCTTGAATGGTTTTTGATGAAGGGACAGTGTCGCGGGCAGTATGCATTTGAGAAGTAACCAGTTCAGTCTTGTCGCATTCTGTACTCTCCACAGCAGAACAATTTCTTTGGAGGGTTACAGAATTTTGCCTCTTTCTTCTGGTGTATACGAAATTTGGTAACTGAGAAGATATCGCCAATGTTTTAGCATTGCCTGTTTTACCAACAGCTTCGTCTTGCATCCTTTCTGCAATAGTTTCCATGCTTTTTAAATGACAAATCTTTGATTTAACACGTGAGAATGCATTACTAATACCTGCTTTGTTTTAAAAATTGTAAGTAATGGTGATGTTTGGATCAAACACAACAATAGACCAATGAAACCTTAGTTTCAAATCGTTGAGTTTCATTCTTGACCAGACACCAAAATAAGCTAATAGTTTGCAACAATAGTTAAGTTGGATTGGCATGCAAATGGGTTGACACAGAGACTCAACAAGCATCTCAGTTCAAAACAGACAGGAGAATTATACTATAATACATAGCTCAACCCTTCTGATATCAGAATTTAAGAACTTATACTTTGAAGCCAAATATCATGAACACATTACCTCCAGTAAAATCCAGAGCAGCTGGAAGGTCATTTTGCACTGACTTGAAACTATCATGTGCTGGAGACATGTCGTCCAGATCAGAATCAGGAACACATACATCAGGAGGAGACATGTCCATAACAGAATCAGGAACACATACATCAGGAGGAGACATGTCTTCCAGAACAGAATCAGGAACAATTACATCAGGAGGAGACATGTCGTCCAGAACAGAATCAGGAACAATTACATCAGGAGGAGACATGTCGTCCAGAACAGAATCAGGAATACATACATCATAATCATGAGGTCTGTTTTTAAAGTCCATCTCTGAAGAACAGCATGTGGGTGGTCCTCTCGGCAAATCACCATGAAGCTGTTCGTGACTTTTCGAACAACACATTTCTTTACTGAAACTAGATCTACCAACTTCCGCAGTATCAAAAGATAAAACTTTTGAGTTTTTGAGATCCTCGCATTGACTATACTCAAAACTATCAAGGACAATAGACTTTGTGTGATCACTATTAGAAGAATTTGAACATGGGTGGGCATCTGGCTTATGTATCTTTTCATTCTGTTCCTCATATGCATCCTCTGTTATCATTTTATCTGCCATTTAAACACATGATTCAACAAAGCACGTAAAAACAAACACAGAACATACAAACACAAAACAAAGAGAAGATTTAAAAGATAGCATGTTACATCAAAAGCCCTTGTTGTGTGATGTATTGATCTATGCCAGACATTGAGAACAAATAATCAAGAAAAATTAAAATAGCACCAATGGGTATATATACCAGAAGATGGTACATCCAAAACACATCCAACTTCATTTTGTTCTTCCTTAGAAGGCAGTATATCTGAAGAGATAAGTGTGAACTTCTCATCTGTTGAGTTATTCCTTAGTAAGGGAACTGCTTGAGGAAGCAGAAGTGACATCATTGAATTTGCCACATCCTTGACAGAAGAATTAAAATAATCTTTCTCGGGGCTTATATTTGAATCAGATTTTGGCACTTCCTCGTGTTTTGAATTTAACAAATCTTCAGTGATGGCCTCACATGTGGGCTCACTGTCATTATTCTTATCCAGATTACTTGGAACAGCATCAGAGATATTTTCTGCATTGCACTAGAGTAAGTGATCTTGAATAACAGGAAAATGTAGAGCAGAGAAATATGAGATAAACTAGATGCTGAAGGAGAGTGTTGTAGAAAAATAAATACAAATAAATAAATAGAAAATCCTAAGCACACAAATGGTTTTGCATAGTTTTTAACAAAACAATGTTTCATATAGAAACTACATTAGAAAAGCAAAAGCTGTAACCACTATAAATCCTAAAAAATTGCAAAGAACGCTACTCTATCCAATATTACCAAAGACATAATAAATCCAAAAACTTGTACTCGAATAACTAGAAGTATGTCAAGCCAAAAGGTAAATCTTTCAATTCATCAATGTATAAGTAAAAGGATGCAGATAGTATAAGTTATTAATCATGAATACTTTGTACCGTTCAAACACAAAGTGAAAAAGATGGAAGTACCTTGTAAATCTAGTGTATCAGGAGCACAAAGATCAATGTCAATACAGCCCTGAGACTCTTTAGAACATGACTGCATCACTTTGTCATCTTCTGCTGTCACCAACAAACTTGACATTTTCATCTCCTTGTCATGTGAACTATGAAGCTGCGAGAAGTTAAAAGAGTTTTTCCTCTATTACAAAGTGGACCATAATTTTGATTGAGTCACAAATTTTTGCAAAATCTCAATTGAATTATCGTAAGTGGGTTAAATAAAGCACTTCAAAGATTTATGACAATTTCCCTGTAGTTTTATCAACATTACCACAATTTCCATAAGAACAGGTTCCAGCTAATAACATCCAATAGACTATACTTTATGAACCAGCATGTTTCCAATGAATAATATTCAGTAGAATTTTAAAAGGGTGTGCTTACAGGTTTTTCTGTTGACAAGTTTTCAGTTATTTCTGTAGTTTTGCAACTTGCAGACTGGAGAAACCCTGTCTGTCTCTCCGAAGGTACACCTCTCCCTACTTTGTTGCCAGAGATGTCATTATGATTCAATGGCAGCCCATTTTGGGATGAAATGCAATTACTTCTCTTACCAACAGATGACATTATTTTCAGGGAAGGTGATACATCTACTTGAGGGTGGGCGATGTCCTCGTCCTCTGAACCATTGTGGATTGCAGAACTCGTTGGACCAAGAGCTGTCTCATTCTCCCTAAGAGGTCTAGATCTGCCATTCAACTTTTTATTTTTTAGCTCACATCTACTTCTCTTCCCTGTAATACATGATCCTCCCAGGGAAATTAATAAATCATCATGCTCTGTTTTAGAAACCTCATTACTGATGTTTGAGGATACTAAGCTCCGATCAGCTATTGCATTTATATCTGCCACTAGTTCGCGGAGCAACCTCAGAATAAGCTGGTTTTTGAACCCAAAAAGCTGGGTGAAGTGAAATAAGAATTTAAAATATTAAGTACAGGAAACAACTCATGAAAACAATATAATATAAACAAGTAATGAAAATTGTGATACAATATGAAAGTGAAAAGGATGATTTTCAGATTAATCGTGAGATAAACAGCAACTTTTGCAAAATGCGTGTCGCTAAACATAAACGTCAAATGCTCTAACATCCATTATCTTTTTGGGATTGTAGGTGTTTAGGTATTGGCTTGCATTTTTGGTAAATCCCAAGTGTATGTGTGAATGTCATGACTGATGTCATAACATTCTAGTTCAGGTTGTACTGACTCATTAGGTACCTTTGCAGAAAAATATTGTAATTGTAATACTGATGTTTATAAGTGTGTATCTGAGCATTTTGCAAAATGATCACATTTTGCTGAATCAGTAGACAGGTTTTCTCAGATGTCATAACAGATGTTATGACATCCTGTTCTGAACTAACAGGATTGCAGGATTGGATAAGTCTGAGTTTTTTCAGGAAATAACTCAGTCCTTCCTGAACAGAATCCTGCGTTTTCTGAGGGGTAACCTAGCTCAACCCTAACCTGGTTAATAAAGTCTTGTGACCTGGTCTTTAGGTCAAACGGAATTAACCCTAGGTTTTTGGAAACCCTAACTGAAGTTGCAGCTGCTATATATTCAACAGAGCTGCTGTTTTTCAAGCACCCCTGCCATTTTGATTAGAAGATCATTTTGTAATCTGTATAGATTTGTTTATTGTACTCCAAGCAATTATCATTGTGATAAGTGCCTTGGAATAGGTTTTAATTGTAAGGGTTGTGTAGCACTCAAAGCTTTGAAGCAAGAGTGTTTGAATGTTCCTTGACTAAAGTTGTGAAGCAGAGTCAAGTTAGTTGTGTACATCACTCAAAGCTGTGAAGCACGAGTGATTGTGTTGCTTGATTAAAACGCTGTGAAGCTTAATCAAGTGTGTGTTTTTGAAGAGTGTCTTCATCAATTCTTAAGTCAAATTGGTTTATGTATCACTGCCGTGATTAAGGGGGAGTGAGTAGGAACTCAGGTTTAAGTTGTACTTAGATTAGAATTGCATTGGGTAGGTCTTAAGTGAAGGAGATAAACTGGTTGGTTTATTCCTGAATTAACATCTCTTATAGTGGATTCTCTCCCTGGCTTGGTAGCCCCCAGAGTAGGTGTTGTTGCACACTGAACTGGGTAAACAATTGACTGTGTTCTTTATTGCTTTTGTATTTACTGTCATATAGTAAGTCAGATACGGTGTCATAACATTGAACGTGACATTGAGTATCTGCAGCCAGAATTTCAGGGATAAAGAAGATAATTACATTTTACTGAGGAGAAAAAATAAGGGCTACAAGAGAAAGGACAATAAAATATCTTTAAATTAAACAAAGGAAGAACAAAGAAAAAAGTAAACAAGTTCATTAGTGCAATAAAGCTTACAATCACTTCTGCACATCGTCTTGCAGGGCTTGTTAAAAGAACAAAGCACCATATAGAAGTCAATAAGGATCTCTAATCACTTATAAATGTTTTCACCAACAAATCATAAAGCTTGAAGAAATAGAAATGCATGGACATAATTTCAACATAAGATAAGCGGGCAGTCTTGCATATTGGATTTACTGATTTTCAATTACAAGGACAGAGCATACAGTTTTGATGCTTTAATTCAACCATCGATTAGTCACATAGTGAGCAATGACATGCCCCAACATAGTGTTGATACCTAGAGTCTAGGCAAAGAGCAATTGCCATACAATGATACAAATTTATGACTAGTCCAGCAATACATGTCTTTGTGCATTCATGTACATTTATTCACAACAGTCAGTACTTTTCAAACATGTAAAGCCAATGGTACTCCCCAAATTACAAACAATATAAAATGAATAGAAAAAATAAAAAGCACAAGCAAAAACAAAAACAAAAAGTAGAATCAATAACTTAAGGTCATAAGGTGGAGATGTAAAAGTGTTTTATATCTAACAAGTTGTTGGGTTTCAAATGTGAAAGTGCTAAAGTTCTACATTAATGGAGGAAATGTTGAGTTTATAAGAGAGGTGACCCGTACCCCCAATGCCTTAAGGTTTTGGTGAGAAATGTGGTGTCAAGGTCTCTTAGATTCCAAATGTTTTGTCCATCGACACTTCCGGGCCTCACTTCCCAGACTCCCCAACTCAAACCCCCTCATGCAAGAACTCTTATGTGAATATCGAACTCAAGCTACACACCTTGCATCTGGACTATAACATTCTGCCATATCTGACAAGCTGACATCCCCAGAAACCACATAGACCAGTAATGAATTAGCCCTCTGGGCTCTGAATAGGTCTAGGTTAACACTACAACAATATAAGCATTCCTACCCAAGCAACCTGTTTGCATCTAATAGACATGGTGGATCTTCTAATATCATATAGAACCATGACAGGCTAACTCTCCTGAAAACTCAATCTTTTGGAGGCCTAAGAATGGTTTTTGTTAATTTGTGAAGAATCCATAGCTGAATCTTGTTTGGAATATTCTGTTTTCAGTGATATTCAATAGTGAATGCTTACATCGTTACATGGGATCCTATTCCTGCACACGTGTGCAAGTTAGTGGGAACTGATCCGAACAAACTCTAATCCTGTGCACGTTAGATGTAACTAACTCTAATCTGATCCTAACAGATCCACAGCTGACTCTAATCCTGTGCACAGATGCACATGTCAGGTCTAACAGCATTACAACTGTCAGAGACAGCTTGCATAGTAACTTAGTAATTACTGATTCTACTCAAATACACTCTAAAAGTTTTATCTCCCACAACAGCCTTAATTAGTCGGTAATATAAAATCCAAATGGGATTAAATAAAAGTTATGCCAATATAAACTTGCTTTTTTATACTACATTCATAAGATAAAAATCAACCCAGTTTATTCATCGTTTGCATGCATGGTATCTAATATTTGTCAGATAAAATCAGTGATCTTTTAAAGAATGTAAAGAAAAACAGCACATTACCAAGTTATTCACTCACCTTTTTTCTTTTCATATGAGAAAATTTTATATAAAATTTATGTTAGTTTAACTTTTCAAACTAATAATCCTCTTGAATCTTGATTATCAAACAAGTTGTCCCTTTGTAAAGCAATACTTATACCATTGTTTACGATGAATCTAATGTCAAAGTGATTGACTAGAGAAATTGACTAAGACAAACAGTTAGATACTATGGATAAAACATCATATTATAGCAATCAGGAAATATAGGCGAACAAGCCTTTAAAGGGAAATTGCAATATGCCACTAGAAAGCTCAAGTCATATAAGAGTTTTATGATAAAAAGATGTGTTTCATTATTCACTTTATTACTTTAATGATATATTCAAATATCTTGTCAAACCAATAGAAAAAAAAATCTCAAATATAACCTTAAAGAATTTCAGCACAGCTGCAACAATTAGGTTAGATGTGCTCAAATAAGCTTGAAAGTAAATAAGGCTGTGGATTTTTGGAATGATTTCTGGAAATTTTTTAATAAATTTTCCTGAAAATTTTTAGACTTCTCATAATGGCAGTTATAGGCATTTTTGGGAAGTTATTATGTCAGTCATATTGTTAAGTTTTTGGAATAAATATAGAAAGGAAATGAGAAACTGATTATGGCATAGTTTTTGAACGATTTAGGGAGGGAGAGACCAAGCTCTCGAATTCTTGGAGGGAGAGACCAAGACTCTCGAATTTCTTGTATAGATATTGTCTTTTAATAGCATACTACTTATTTCTTTAGTTTATGTGTGAATTATGTATTCTCTATAGTGTTCGTAATTATGTGTCTGTTGTAAGCATATTCTCCCTTAAATAAAAGTCAGTTATTACTATTAATTTGTACTTCGGCGTCAGTTTTTATCACATTGTCACAGTTTTCTACCTCTAAGCCATCCATTTTAGACGAAATTCTCTTCCCATGCAAAATCTTTGTGCGAGTGCAACCTTTCTTCTGAATCGCCACCCATGCAAAGTCTGGAGTTTTCCCAGAAGCTGAACTCCCATCATCAGAAGAAATCTGTAGAAACAGTATGTAACTAAAACTGTTTAACAAAACTCGAAGCAAGTAGTAAACATTCAGTAAATGGAATCTGAAGTCAAAACATTAAAGGAGAAAGAATCTTGAATACAAACCAAAAATATAGGCCCATTAACACCCTCGAGAATTTCCATCTTATAAGTGGTCCCATTATGAACTCTAACAGCTTGGTAGCCAACAGGATATGGATATCGATCTTTTCCCTACAACCAGCCAATGTAAAAATGCAATCTGTCAGCAAAAGAAAACAAACCAATACAATGTGGTATGCAGAAACTACTGCACAAATTTCTCCAACATAAACTCTGTTGAAGCATGCATACCACTTATTTATTCTTTCCTACAAATACATCACACCAGCTTTACCGCTTCCAGTTATTTTTGGTATGAGAAACCCAGTATCCAGAAATCACATACAGCCACAAATAAGTCAAATTAATCTAGGTGGACTCATTTATGAAGAAAAAGCTCTCCTAGTGCCTATCCCTTCACTCAAATCCAACATTTTGTTTAAGGAATAAACCTTCTCACCACTTGGACCAACAAACAAGCATTCATATTACAATTGTTATTTTTGTTAAGAATCTCTTGAGACTCGTCCAAATCCTAAGGTTGGATCCCTACCAACAATATCTCTCTCATACACACTGATCCAAGAATTAAACCTGGGACCGACCACGTGCTTAAGAGACCTAATCCCCTTCCACTTGCACAAATGCAAGTCAGTACACCGGTTCCTTTCTTATTCACAAAATCCATGCAATGCAAAAGTCGTGATTCACATCACGCAGGGACCTCTCAAACTCTACTAACATTGGATTAAAATATCCTCATTTGACTGTTGGACGTATATGAGGGAGGGTTCCATTTCCTCCTACACTATTTCATTATCTTAAATAGCACCTTCTTTCATCACTTAACCTCTCGACTTCCAATATAAATGGTGTTTTCAAAACCTTATCGACAAACCTATCTACACATCCTATCACACACAATTCACACTGCACTAACCAGCTAAATTCGTCTATGAAGCACACTGGAAACATGACACCAACGCTGACACACCGACACCAGTAATAATTTGAAAAAAATGAATAAATTAAATGTAATACAAAGTGCTGGTGTCAGTTTTGGCCACGGACACACCTACATCATATCAAACACAATTCGCACTGCACTAATCAACTAAATCCGTCTATAAAGCACGGACACCAGAAACACAACACTAACACATTGACATCGGTAATAATTTGAAATTAATTAATTAATTAAACATAATCACAAGTGTGGATGTCAGTTTTTGACATGTGTTGGTGCTTCAGAGAAATTCGTAGATATTTGTACATAGTGCAAATCAGAGTACATGTTTTTAGAGGGAAAATCTATTTGCAGTTATATCTTCAGTTTAATTGCAAATCAAACATGAAAATAGATAATAATTATACTTCTTCAAACGTTACTGCAATTATAAAAACAAAAGAAGACATCTGAGAGAAAATCTAAAAAATCATGGCGATTAGGTAACGATTGCAAATTAAATTAAAGAATGAAAAGAAAACGGTAGAGAAGAGATTGGGAAAATGTAATCAAACCCTAGAACTGCTCCAATACTTCTTGTCCCAGGATCCATTGTAGAGTGAACCGATTGAGATGACTTCGAGGCTATCGTCGTTTTCCGGTTCAGGATCTGCAGGTGCGGAGGATTTTGCAGTGGTTCTGGACCTAACCATTGAAGAAGAAAGAGAGCGAAGATTGAAGAGTGAAATAGAGATATGTGAAGAGGGTGAAAGATATTATAAAATGGCGGGAAAAGGGTTTACAACAATTATATATAAGTGTTTCCCTCCCTCCATTTGCCACTTCCACTCGATCGTTAATCTTTTCTTAATAACTAGTAGACCAACACAATGTCTACATTTATATCTTAAACTTTTTTTATAAAATTTGATCGCTTAAAAAAAATATATATTATAATGATAGTTGATCTAGACTGGGCTTATATTTGCCCTATGAGCGAGAGGCTCAAAGACAGTCCAAGTTAGAGACTGTAAGGCAACTCCACATCCTACCGTTGAGGGACGTGGCCCACGACCTCTTGACAGACATTCTAAACTGTCTTCTGGAAATCTCGGGTCTAGCCCTATTCTCACGGAGTAGTTGACCAGGGGGGAGTCTACTTGCTGGACTCCATACACACCTAAATCTTGGCAGTTCCCGTTATTGGGCCTCTGCGTGGCCCAATAGTGGGGACTTTGGCCCAGCGTTGAGGACTATAAATACTCTCTTTCACAAGAGGGTCGGGTATTCATTCACACATCTAAAACTCATACTTGCTTGCTCATTCTGCTTCTCATTTTATCATCGGAGTGTCTTGCAGGTACCCCCAATCTCATTCAAGCTCAACCTGAAGTCAGCTATGACGGTCCAACTCTGATCAGGTAAGATCAGTGGCGCCGTCTATGGGAAACTAAGTTTCCCCGTCTTCTATTCACTTGAGACCAAAGCTAAACAATCCTCGAATGTCATGGTTGACCAGACTCCAGACAACCAGAACGTCTGTATCATCGACGTTAACAATAACATCACCGACAACAATGTCAGCCTCGACATTATCGGTATCGTCGGTCATAACACGGTCCCTGGCGTCAACATGCTCGGACCTTCTAACTATAGGGACGGAGTCACTGCTTCATCTTCATCAATGCCTCCTCGACTTGAAGAAGATCGACCACCTCCCCTGAACTATCCCCCCGTCCAATTTCACGAGGTCCCCGTCGGGGCAGACGCCACAACCAGGGCACTATTTGCGGCAATCAATCAAACCAACTATCTAATCTTCGCCCAGGGGGAAAGACTGAGGGTGCTCGAGGACGATCGAAGGCCCCCGAGAAGACACAGAAGACCTCAATCTCCTCCCTCGACAAGCGGACGAACATCCCCAATCTCCCCCGCGGAGACAGAATCAGGACATCTCTAGAAGTCGTCGCCCCGACCACTCGGGCGACGACCCCCTTTGGAGAGGGAACCGCTCGTCGACGCAGGAAGGCGCGACCATGGCCCCTCGCGGCAAGAACGAAGACCCCCCTCGGAGACAGGCATGGGGGAAACCATCAACGGTCATATCGCCCAAGGAACGCTTCGCACGACCAGGGCCACCGTGACCGCCACTACATCAGATCTATATCTCGCTCTCTTGAACGGAGTGACGAGGACGACCCCTGCGGTCCCTTGTCACAATCTATCATGGAGGCGCCCATTTCCCCGGGCATGGAGAAGCCTCCCCATTTAAAGGAGTACGACGGCATCGCCGATCCGGTCGACCATATAGACAGGTTCGAAACCATGTTGCACTACCACAACATCGGGGGACCAATCAAGTGTCGGTTGTTCCCCACGACTCGAGGAAAGCGGCTATGGATTGGTACAAAGGTCTCGCCCCGGGGTCAATTACCTCTTGGCGAAACCTAAAGAACTAGTTCATCAGCTTGTTCACTGCTTCGTAACGACACCCGAAGACCGAAGCAGCGCTCGAGGCCATCGTCCAGAGACACGATGAGACCTTGAGAGAATTCATTGACCGCTTCAATCGGGAAGTCATCCAGGTCCCCTGCATGGACCATATGAAGAGGTACCTGCTCGAGAGGGGGCTCCTCCCTGGCACCGAATTCAGAAAATCCGTAGGCATCAGACCACCCTGGATGTTTGATGCCCTTCTCGAAAAGGCCAGGGCCTATATGGACAACATGGAGAGAGAAGCGGCCAACAGAGCCCGAGATCCCAGGAACCACAGATCCAACAGTAATCCGCGATAAGCATAGCCCATCCTCGACGAACTGGAGAGAAGAGAAGGGACGACAAACCCTGAGACGCCCGGGAACAAAGGGGGCCCTCGGGGAGGTTCACTGAATACACTCCGCTAACAGTTTCCCGCGAGCGCATCTTAGCGGAGTGCGCAAGTACATATTTCAAGGACGGCGGTGTCAAGCGTCCCCGCCCCACTCCCGCCAAACCCGGGGTAGACTGAAGCAAATACTGTCAGTACCACCGGAGCCACGGGCACTTGACCGAACACCGCGTCCACCTCAAGGACGCCATCGAGACTCTCATGAAAGGGGGAAGACTTGCACAATATCGGCGAAACAACGCTCCTCGTCGAGATGCCCGTGAGACAAGGGAAGCAGGAGAGGATGTCCGACCATCTGAAGAGTAGGTTCCCATCCAAACTGCGTTCTCTGTCACAAGACCCGAGGACTTCTACGTCCCCTAACATCTGCAAGAGCCTCTGTCTACGCACAACAGGTGGGAAAATTTCCCCTCCACCATGGTCATCTATGGTGGAGGGTTTAATGATTTAACCATAAATTCAGCTAAGAGGAAGCTGGATGAGCTGGTCGACGCGGCTCCCCCGCAAATGGTGACTTTCGAAAGGGTGAAAGGCATATCAGATCCGATCACCTTTTACCTCGAGGAGCTCCCTGGAGGGGCCCCAAATTCGGCCATCCCTCTGCTGATAAGGGTGAGAATGTGACGTACATCGCGTCCTTGTCGACGAGGGAAGTTATGTCGACATGATGTACAACCAGTTGTTAAGAACCCTGCAGCTCGATGACTCTCACCTTTCACCATACGTGAGGTCATACCTACAGAGCTTTAACGGCTCAACGTTCAAGCCGTGGGGGTACGTCGAGCTTATGGTCACGTTCGGAGAGGATACCGCTACCAGGCAGGTCAAGGTGCACTTCCTCGTCATTGACTGCCTGTCCCTCTACAACTGCATTCTCGAAAGGCCGACACTGGCAGAGCTGACCGCGGTGCCCTCCACCGTCCACTTAAAGATGAAGTTATACACGAAGAGAGAACAGGTCGCCACTATTCAAGGCGATCTGGCAGCTGCCCGAAGGTGCTTCAACGCGGCGTCCAAGAGACACAACACGGTCGACACCAGCACACGGCCCGCCAAGAAAGCTGCAACTGCGCGATCAGGACCTTAGCGGTCAGAGCCCGTCAGAGTAGAACAGAGAGCTCCTCCAAAGGTCGACTTGATCTCTCTGGACACTCGCTTAGACCAGGACGAGCCCCTCAGCAGCGAGCAGGATCCCCTCCGACCAATTTCGGATGGAGACTTTGAGCTCGTCCCCCTTGGAGAATACCCAAGCATAGGAGTGAAGATTGGCACCGGACTCCCCGACTTGGAGAGAAAGCAGATCAAGGCTTGCTTGAGGGAAAATGCGGATCTATTCGCATGGAGTGCTGCGGAGATGCCCGGTCTCGACCCTGAGGTCACCTGTCATCAACTCGCCATTGATCCAGCTGCTAGGGCAATAGTACAACATAGACGTAGGCAATCTCCGGAGAAAGAGGAGGCTGCTGAAAAAGACGTAAAAGATCTCCTAGAGGAAAATTTTATTTCTGAAGCCCGGTATTCAACCTGACTGTCAAATGTTGTACTTGTTAAGAAAAATAATGGAAAATGGCGAATGTGCGTTGACTACACCGATCTTAACTGGGCATGCCCCAAAGATGCATTCCTTTTACCTAATATTGATATGCTGGTCGACAACTCGGCCGACTATAAAACTATATTGTTTATGGATATCTATTCGGGCAACAACCAAATCCCGATGGCAATAGGCGATAAACATTGCACCGCTTTCATGACTAGCTCGGAAAATTATTACTACAACGTAATGCCATTTGGTCTGAAAAATGCAGGAGCAACATATCAGCGGATGATGAACAAAGTCTTCCACAACCAAATCGGGGATATGCTCGAGGTATACATGGACGAAATTATCGTCAAGTCTCGAGTAGACACCGACCATGCTGCTCATCTCAGGGAAGTCTTCGCCCAAGCAAGGAAATGCAAAATGAGGTTTAACCCCGAGAAGTGCACGTTCAGGGTCAAGGCGGGCAAGTTTCTCAGCTTCTACTTAACAGAATGAGGAATCGAAGCCAACCCCGACAAGTGTCGAGATTTCTCTGACCTCCCCACACCTACGTCGAAAAAATCCATACAAGTCTTGAATGTCACACTCACCTCACTATCTTGTTTCTTTGCAAAATCCGCTCAACACACCCTCCCTTTCTTCAAGCTCCTTCGCAAGGAAGTGACTTTCAAATGGATCGAGGAATGCGAGGAGGCCCTGCTCCATCTCAAACAAAGCTTCTCGCAGCCGCTCATGCTATCGCGACCAGTCGACGGGGAAACTTTGTTTCTGTACCTAGTTGTCTCGGTCGAAGCCGTCAGCACAACCCTCATTCGTGAGACGCATGACGGACAAAAACCTGTTTATTTCACAAGCAAGGCGCTTCAAGGGCCCGAGGTTAGATACCAACAGATAGAAAAGGTGGCTCTGGCCCTCGTCAACACAGCGATAAGGCTCATACATTATTTCCTCGCGCACACGATCGTGGTGCGAACAGATCAGCCCGTGAAATAGCTCATAGGTCGACCAGACATGGCGGGTCGAATGTTGAAGTGGTCCTTGGAACTTTCAGAATTTGACATCCAATACGAGAGCATGAAGGCCCTAAAGGCACAGGCTCTGGCTGATCTCATCACATCCCAAGTTCAAGGGGAATACCAGGTTAAGAACAACAACCTCATCGAATATCTGAACTTAGTCAGGGAACATATGAAAAAGTTCCACCGGGCAGAAATTTCGCACGTACCACGCGAGCAAAACACAAGGGTCAACATACTTTCGAAGCTCGCAAGTACGAAAAAGAAAGGCGAAAATAAATCTGTTATACAAGAATGTCTATCTCGCCCGAGCATCGAAAAATCCACGACTCTACCCGAGGTAAACGCCATTGGAGACAACTCGTGCTGGATGACCCCGATATTCAACTTCCTAACGAAGGGGGAACTCCCCCTGGACCAAAGAGAAGCAGTCGCGACCAAACGACGAGCATGCTCCTACGTGGTGCTCGAGAACAAACTATATCATAGGGGATTTTCCACCCCACTCTTGAAGTGCATCAAAGAATCCGCGGTCCCCGAGATATTACGGGAAATACGCGAAGGGATTAATGCCTAACACATGGGCGGCAAGTCCCTAGCAAGGAAGGCGCTGTGAGCGGGATATTACTGGCCGAAAATACAACAAGACACCAAAGACCACGTCAAGAGATGTGACAAGTTCCAAAGGCATGTCGACATGCACCTCGCCCCACCACACGAGCTGAACATATTATCATCCCTGTGGCCATTTGCCTGGTGGGGAATGGACATACTCAGACCATTCGTGAAAGGGACGTACCAAAACAAATTCCTCATCGTGGCCGTAGATTATTTTACAAAGTGGATAGAGGCTGAAGCCCTCGCGAAAATCACCTCACATAACATCCTCTGCTTCTACAAGCGAAACATGCTCGCCCCGTTTGGTATCCCGCATGCGTTCGTCACAGATAACGGTACCCAATTCACCGACCAAGGCTTTCAAAGCTTCGTTGCCAAACTCGACACCAAACAACATTTTACCTCAGTCGAGCACCCCCAGACTAACGGGCAAGCCGAGGCCGCAAACAGGGTCATCTTGCGAGGACTCGAGCGCAGGTTAGGCGAAGCAAAAAGGGGATGGGTCGAAGAGCTACATAGGGTTCTATGGGCTTACCACACGACGCCCTATTCGACGACTGGTGAGACCCCATTCCGACTGACCTACGGCACCGAGGCAGTCATCCCATTAGAAATCATGGAGTCATTTAGGCAAACTGAAATGCCCCTCGATGAGGAGATGAACGATGAGGCCCTGAGAGACGAGCTCGACCTTGTCAAAGAAATCCGGTCAGGAGCAGCCTTGCGCAAGGCCACTCTGAAACAGCAGGTAGCCCTACGCCACGACAGCAAAGTCATAAGACATGAATTTCAGGTTGGCAGTCTAGTCTTGTGAAGAAACAAGAAGGATTCCCATGAAGGAAAGTTGGCCGCAAACTGGGAGGGACCTTATCGCGTCCAGTGAACTACGGGCACCAGAGCATACTACCTCGAGCAATTAAATAGAGAACCGCTTTCTCGACCCTAGAACGCTGCAAAGCTGAAACAATATTACAGCTAAAGTCCCTCACTAGCTGAGGACTTTCGCCGTCGAATATTCACCTTTAGTCGACAAAGGGAAAATCTCGACCACGTAGGTGTGTCGAGGTACGGACGCAACCTACCAACCAACGAAAGCATAATGTTGCTCACATTGACGAGCAACATCCTTGCCCAACAGGGACACCTCGATCGAGCCCCGCTATCGAAGTACCCCCAACATGGCAGAACACCCAGCTCGCGATGGGCAGTTCACGCCACGAGCGTAGGATCCCGATCGCGATCATACATTCGTCCCGCGGACAACCACTCTACGCCCTCGACACATTTCAAAGTGTGTCGAACCAATATTAAGGTCGAATAGGCATCTCCACGCGAACACGAACTTCATGAAAATATTCATAACGACCACAACAATGGTCGGGCACGTACATCCAAAAGTTATCAATTACTCAAAGAAACAATTAATAGATAACACAATTATAATATGCCAACCACAAGGACCGACGTTGTTCAAATTTACAAGTTAGGCATGACGGCCTCAAAATTAAAAGAATGATAGCAGGCACGCAGGCCCTAAAACAACAACGGATACGCATGCCCTAAACTGAATACATTCAAACTTGATCCTCCTCGTCGCTGTCGTCCGGGGGATAAAGGATCTTCCCGTCAATAACTTGGTTGAATGGCCCCGCCCCCTCAACCACCAACTTGACCCCAGGATTCAAGATCTTCAATTTCTCAACGACGATGATGAAGCCGTATTCAAGAGTATCAATCACGTCCTGCTCGAGCAAGCGAATGTGAGCAATCAAATTCGCCCGGGTTGCCATGTTCTTCTCCGTCTCTGTCTCATCCTCGACCGACGCAGTCATCCCTTCTAGCTCTAAATTACGAGCGACCAGACGCTCATTCTCCCTTGTGGCTGTCTCCAACTGAGATCTCAGCTCGTTTAAATCCTTGAGAAGCTGAACTTGGGCCTTGAATCTTGACTCATGGTTGAGGATATCACCTTTCAACTTCTCATTCTTGACCTTCAGCTTGTGGGTTTTGGCGTAGGCCGCGTCAAGAGCGGCTTTAGCACTCGAGGACTCGTCGTTGAGCGAAAGGGTCGTCTCGAGCACCCTCATTACAGCAGCCACGTCCTCGACCAAGTGCTTCCGGTGAAGCTCCTTGTCTTTAATCAAAATGGCCTCCCTCTCCTCCTCGTGCACGCCGAGGGAGTCCCCCTCGCGAAAGGGGTCACAATTTAGATAGCAAGGAGGCAACACAAAAAACCCCGCGAACGTTTTGTCACCCTCGGACGGTACACCCGCAGCGTTATCTGCATGTTTCCTCTCGGCCACGGGCTCGTTGACCGGTATCTGGGTCGGATCAGAAGAAGCTGGATTTTTCGAGGAGGAGGGGGAACCACTGCCCAGACCGATAGATTTGGCCTGCTCCTGAAGTTGCGCGACTCTGCTTCGTGGTCCAGAAGTGGATGCGTTCTTGGGTCTCATTTTCAACAAACGCTCAGAAAGAGACGCCATTCGAACTGCAATCAAAGAGAATCGTTAGTCGATTTGGAAAAATAAAAAAGAGAGCGGATACGTCCCCGCTTATAAAAAGAGCAAATAAATAGCTACGCCTTACCAAAGAGCCTCATGGCTTCCCCATTCGAGGAGCACTCAAGCAAGGCCTTAGTATTGATCAACCTATTAACTAAGAGATACTCCCCCTCCTCGTCAAACAACAGGTTGTCGTTCACGTCCATGCACTTCGCGGGGGAGAAAACTTTAACGTAAGTCGACAGCTTCTCGTACAAAAGCTGATTTTGGGCATCCAAATCCTCAGGTCTCACCGCATAGTATTCAGGCCTTTGCTCGTAATGCCTCCACTGCCATTCGAGCGGAAATTGGGCCATAAGTTGGGTAACTAGCCTCCCGTCCTCCACCTCTTCCATGCAGGCATAAAGAGAATCTATGGCCGCATCCGTCAGGGGCTTCACGACGAAGTACCTCTCCATAAAATTTCGCGCGGACTCCAGATAAGGCCGGAAGAGTTTCTTGAACTGCTTGAAGGATACCCACACCTTTCTCCCTTGGACAGATTGTCTTTGTAGATGAAAGATGCAGAAGAAAAGGGGAAGCGTGGCGCCTATCCCCAAGTATTGGCAGACGAGCTCGAACACCCGCATGAACGCCAGTGCGTTTGGATGAAGTTGTGAAGGCGCCAACTGAAGCCATTGGAAAACCCTGACCTGGAAATCATTGAAAGGCAGGCGCATCCCCGCCTCCTTGAAAGCAAACTCGTACATGGGGAACCGTTTTCCCGGATATGTCGAGCATATCCTTCAGTCCCGATGAGGAATTTGAAGCATCCAGTTGGCCGGAGCCCCTTCTGTGCATTCCTCCAGATAATTGAACGCATATGTTGCATCCTGCGAAAAGCACGATCGTTTATCCCCGGGCTCCGGAGCAACCCAAGCTAAAGGATCCTCGTCGCTATGGGGTTCGTCTTCGTGATGGGCGGCCAAAATGTCGCCCCCTCGACAGCGTGCTATTGTACCTGAAAAGCAGGAGAAGTTGGTGAATTCGATATTATCAAATCCACCCTTCCACCGCATATCAAGTGAAAGGGCGACGAACTCGACCCAAGCCCTCGACATGCTAAAGCAGACCATTAAAATCCGAGGATATACAGTCAGGGAATCACTCACCGAGCAAAAACCCGGATACATACTAACCTAAGGAATCCCCCCGACACTATAACCACGAATGTTCATAGGTGCCCAGCACATTCATGAGTGCTCGACACGGAACCCATGAATCCAGATGAACATTCGTGAATATTCATAAAACTCATGAATGTTTGTTCATAGGTGCCTGATACATTCATGAGTGCTCGACACAACACCCATGAATTCAGATGAACATTCATCATAAAACTCATGAATGTTCATCCAATCAAGACAAAATTTTGACATTTAATCCAGAAAACACTATACCAAATTTGGCTTTTAGCAGCACCCCTACGAAAGCGCTTTTAGGAAAAGCGCTGGCATAGGCTTCGCTAAAGACAAAATTAAAAAACACGCTAAAAAAGCGCTCTTATAGTGGGGGGGGGGGTATGAAAGCGCTTTTAAAAAGCGCTCTGGTAAGGGGGGGTATGAGAGCGCTTTTGAAAAGCGCTGTGGTAAGGGGGGGTATGAGAGCGCTTTTGAAAAGCGCTTTGGTAAGGGGGGGTATGAGAGCGCTTTTCAAAAGCGCTCTGGTAGGTGGTGGGGTACAAGAGCGCTTTACCCTTAAAAGCGCTGGTATAGCTACATCTACTAAGGCGCTTTTCAAAAGCGCTTTCATAGCCTTTTTAAAATTAAAATTTTTAAAAACAAAATTATACTAACGCGTTTCATAATCCACCCATAACCCATACATCACCGTCTTCTCACATCAACCTTCACACTCCAAAGTCCAAACCTCACTGTTACGAACTTCCATAACCTTCACTTCTGCCTCATCTCCATCCGTAAAACCCCATCCGCGACCTCCAGTAATCTCAGATTCATCCAACCGTTACTTCACTGCTGCCGCCATTCTTCTTCTATTTCCATTTGTTCCTCACCGTCACTTGCTGTCAATAACTCAACAAACTCTCACTGCTAACACCCTTGTCGTACTTCAATCTCAACCTCCAACATCCCTTTCTTATCTTCCTCAGCCATCTCCGTCGCTCCTACTTCAAAGCTCTTTGTCAAGTCCAAACGTGGTTCCCTGTTATCTTCCTCTAGCTATGCCACCATTTCCGGTATCTTAGAAGTGAAAAGCTTTGCGTCAATCTCAGTTATCATCATCAACAACATCCAACTTCCAATTTTCTACAAATTATCTTAGGTAACATTACTTGATTTTCATAGTTTTGTTGAATACTTGAGTAATTTGATTTTGTTTATGTGAATTGTGCATGCATGAATTGATGAAGTAAATTAGTTTAGATCTAGAATTCTTGACATAGAATTTGTAATATTCTAGTACATATTATGTGTTTGTGATAATGTTTATGTGAATTTGTGATGTAGATTTTAACATAGATTTGTAGACATAACATTTGCACATTAGGTGTACGTAGAAATTCCTCATAGAATTGAATTGCTAATTCTTGACATAAGAACTAATTCTTGATATTGTGCTAATCTATTGACATAGAATCAATTGCAATTCTTTGTGTTGATGTTAGATTCTTGATATTGTGAATAAATATAGATAGATTCGGAATTGGATGAATCTTGAGCTTAATTGTGTTGTGCCTAAATGCTAATTTTCCAGAATCGTGATTACTAACTACTGTTGTGTTTGTTCTATGCTATTCACCTCAATGTGCACAATCATGTTTACTAATTTCTAGTAATAATATTCAAGTCTTAGTTACTAAAACTTAGTGTTAAATTCTAGTTTTGATCACTTACTTTAATATTTCCATAACATGTAATATTGTAATTGTGTGAACGTGCATACACTCATACTAACATTTGTTTATCCATGAGGTGTAACATCTTCCATTTGGCTCAACACACTTTACCAACCTCTTTTGATACATAAAAACTTGAGGCAAGTGGAAAATGTCATAATTCTTGAATTTCTTCTAACCGTTGACGTAATTTAATTTTTGAACTAATTTCCTAACCATAAATAATTCCTCTTTACTTGTTGAATGCTGAATATTCCTAATCATGACATGTTTATTCTGTGCAAATGTTTCTTTAATGAAAATGATCTTTACAGTGTTCTTCACTATCCATTTCAATTGTTTTCAACAACAAACAAGCTAAAGCGCTCAAGATTTAAGGTATCACTATCTTTTGATGCTTCACTAAGTAAGTCATTTGTGATGGATGTCAAGGAAACTTGTGTATTTTTATACTCTTCATTCAACAGTTTCTTCAAACTAATGTCAAAGAAACTAATGTCATTGTTCTTGTTTACCCTAACCAATTGATATTTTCGCATTCCAGGAGAACAATTTCTTTCTCTCGTTCAATTGCTTAAGTAATCTCTCTCATTCAAGTAATCTCAATCCTCCAGAGGCCTTCACGAACTGGTTTTTAGAAGTCCATCTTCTTCATCTAACTTGCTTCCTTCCTCTTAAATCTTAAGTAAGATTTAACATTGTTTTTAAAAATTAATCTTGAAGTAATCTTGTGTTGTTGTAGGTTGGTGTTTTAGTTTGAAGTATAATATTGTGATAATGTGATAATGTGTTTTTGGTTTGTTTTATTAAGTTGATGTTCTGGTTTGAAGTATTGTGTTTGTATTGTGATAATGTGATAATTTTTTTTAGTTTGGTGCCTTAGAAGTTGAAATTTTGTAAACTTTAATTATTAGTTACATAAGACATTAATAGAAAAATGGTAGTGTTTATTTTTTAATTTGTTAGGAGTAGAAGGAATTTGTTTATATTAGAGGTGGTTATATTTTTAATGCGCTATAATGTAGTGGAATTGGAATTTAGAGAATTGGTACTTACTAATATGTGTAAGATTGGAACTTAGATAATTTTGAGATTTTGTTGTGTTGTGTTAATTTATTTAATTGATTATGCATCACAAAAGTGATAATGAAGAGTAGAAAAAATGATTCTTTTTTCAATAGGAAAGAAATAGATGAAGAGAACTTAACCCCTATTAGTAGTGGAAGTAATAGGATGGCCTTGAATCTGTGCAATTTAGGAATTCCAGTTATGAAAGTCATGGACATGCCTTCCAAAACAACATCAAGAATGGGGAGGGAATGTATTTGCTGTAGTAACCAGCAGGTGCCATTGTATTTTTGTTAAACAATACATGAACAATGAAAAGTAGTATCAACTAGAATCCTAGATCAGTAATCACATACATCTTGTTATTTCATTGTTTTTATAATGGGTAATATTATAACCTATGTGGCCTATATTATATCTCCAAGAAAATTCATATAATAAAACAATCAAACATGACAATGGATATGTATATTCTGCAATTCATAACACACAATAAAAGAAAACAGAAAATCAAGAAATGAAACTGTTATTTCCCACCCATAACAAACAATGTAGACTAAGGTTTATATATTTAAAGTTCCTTAAATAAGCTTATTGTTCTAATCTAAGGTTTATATTATTGTGTTTATGAAGTCTGTTTTGAACTTTGTGTGAGTTTTAATAGTTTTGTTCTTTGTGTGAAACTCGTCTCATTGGTTGAAGAACGTCGATGTTTATAAATTATCTTTAGTCCTGATTCTTAAGCAACATAATTTTTTGATTCAAGTGTTAGCATATGTTCGGCCTTTATGTATCATGTTCTTAATAGAATTTAAATAATTAAGATGATGACAAATAGGTGAAAGAAATACTCTATAAATTTGAAGTGAAAGTTAGGTTAGTGTGAAACATATTGTTAGATTATGATGACAAATAGGTGAAATAAATACTAAATTTGAAGTGAAAGTTAGGTTAGAGTGAATCATATATCTTATATATTAAAGTTGTGAAGTCTATTAAATTATTTTGGAGTTAAAATTAAGGTTTTTTTTTAGTAATTTTATATATTTATTTTATTTTATTTTATTAGTTATTTATTAAAATTAATTTCCTCTCAGTAACTCTTTAATTTCGTTTATCGTTAAGTGAGGTACTTACTAACTTTGTGAATTGAATTCGCCATAGGGGTTACTTGTGAAGAGTGAAAGTTTGACCGTTTTTGTTTAGCTTAATTAAGACATGGATAAGACATGGATGAATTCAAACCGATTGTCGAAAGAGTACGAGAAAGGGGTATGGGAATTTGTTGAGTTTGCGGTTGCGCACTCCAAAGACCCGCTTCGAATGCCGTGTCCTTGCTTGGGTTGCTGTTATGCCGGGGGTAAGGTTGACGGGAATCAGTTGGGATCTCATTTACTACGGTTTGGAATTGATAGAAGTTATACATGTTGGACAATGCATGGTGAGAAAAGTACCGGGAATGCTGAGTCGAGTTGTAATAGGAAGTATGCTTCAAACGACGATTGCACAGACACATACGATTGTGATCGAGTCGAAGAGATTGCAGAAGCGCTTGAAGAAGATCTTGCGGATTGTCCCAAAATGTTTGAGAGGTTGGTAAGCGATGCAGAGAAACCGTTGTATGTTGGTTGTTCAAAATTCACAAGATTGTCTGCGGTGTTAAAGTTGTACAACTTAAAGGCGGACAATGGATGGTCGGATAAAAGTTTCACAGAGTTATTAGCCCTTATGAAAGATATGCTACCAGAGGATAATGTTCTTCCCAATCGAACGTATGAAGCCAAAAAGATGTTGTCTTCTATTGGAATGAGCTATGATAAGATACATGCATGTCCAAACGATTGCGTTTTGTTTCGAAACGAGTATGCAGCGTTGAATGAGTGTCCTAAATGTGGTGCCCCTCGATATAAGAAAAAGTTGTCTCCTGCTAAAGTCTTATGGTATTTTCCTATAATTCCGAGATTTAGACGCATGTATCGTAGTGAGACCGATTCAAGACACTTGACTTGGCATGCAGATGAAAGAATTATTGATGGAAAGTTGCGACATCCGGCAGACTCACCACAATGGAGTAAAGTTGATACTGAATATCCTGAATTTGGAAAAGAAGCAAGAAACCTTCGGTTGTCATTGTCTACTGATGGAATGAACCCGCATGGTATTCAAAGTATCTCGCATAGCACATGGCCTGTGATTCTTATGATTTATAACTTACCTCCGTGGCTATGTATGAAGCGTAAGTACATGATGTTATCTATGCTAATTTCTGGGCCTAAACAACCAGGGAATGACATAGACGTATACTTGGCACCCTTAATCGAAGATTTAAAGTTTTTGTGGGAGAGAGGTGTGGAGGTTTACGATGGGTATAGGAAAGAAAGTTTCAACTTGAGGGCGATGTTGTTTGGAACAATTAATGATTTTCCAGCATACGGAAATCTATCCGGGTACAGCAACAAGGGTCAAAAGGCGTGTCCTGTTTGTGAAGATGAAACCGATACGACACGATTGGCGCTTTGTCAGAAGAATGTCTTTCTCGGCCATCGTAGATTCTTAAATTCTAATCATCACTACCGTGGGTGGAGAAAAGCATTCAATGGAGAGGCCGAACATCGTACAGCCCCGCCTTTTTTGTCAGGTGATCAAATTTTTGAAAAGGTGAAAGATGTGAGCACTCAGTTTGGCAAGCTGTGATCGGTGGATCTGGAACTGACTGTTTTAAAGCTGGTTCGCGAAAATGTCGCGGAAGCAAGAGTCGCCACCGTCTTTTATTTTCTCCAATTGGAAAGGACAAAAGCACAGAAAAATTCCTTTAAAGAGATTGCTCTCGGTTCGGGAGGTAAGTTATAGAAAGGGAAGGTGTTAGCACCCTTTCTATCCATGGTTATCCATGGGCTCTTAGGTACTTGCTCAATGTGTTTTCAAAATTGTTGTTTGCTTTTCAATTGTGGGTTTCAAAAATATTCTTTGAAAAGTTTCAGTTCAACTCGTACGTCAGAGTGTTTGAAAAGTTTGTTTTGAAAGTTTTTGAAAGTGTGTTGGTGTGAAAAGAGTTTTTTGTTTTGTTTGAAATTAGAGCAAGTACCCTTGAGAACCTACCTACCCTAAGGAATTCGTCTGTGTAAATGTCCTTTGAAGTAGTGCCATCCCACCATTGAGAGGTAGGTAGCACCACCGTTGGAGGTGTTCGGGTCAATTCGAGTTTTAGGGACGTGGTGGTCACCGGAGCAATGGGAAGACACCTTAGAAGCTACCCTCATGCCAGGTTCCCGGATCATGAGGACTTACTAAGACGTTTTCTACTCGACGACCACCTTTCGAAAGGCAACAGTGAGGCGTACCCTAGGGGTGGTGTGTGTGAATTGTGTGTCATTTTCAGTTCATTATTTGTCTTGTCATGCATTGGTGATCTAACGATTCAATTTTATTTTTCGGGCATTCATTCTTTCATGCATATTTATTAACAGTTATATTTGCGAGAAAATAAATCTAACTATTACAACTGGCGCGGGTCCACATCGCCAAAAAAACCGAACCCGATTTGACTGAAAATAAAATAAAGCGAATAAAAAGTCCGAGAGTTTTAATTACATGGCTTTGGGGCATATACAGAGGTATTTAATAAATGCGCGAAATAAAGACTAAACAAAATTATGGCGTTGGACCCTTTAACAGATAATTTAAATAATCAAGGAAATTAAAAATTAAAAATAATGTTTTGGTGTTTTTTAGGTTTAAAAGAAAAAAAGAGAAAAGTTAATTAAAATTAAAATCCTAGTTCTATCATTTTTTAAGTTTATTATGAAAAAGATTTAATTTTCTAACCTAATTAAATTCTAAACTAATTATGTACAATTTTGATTTATAGAAAATAAATAATAAATAATAACATTGTGAGAAAAAAGGTTAAAGAATTAAAAAGGATATGAAAATTAAATGAACCTAATCCTACATTTTTTTGATTTTTATTATAAAAAAAAAGAATTAATGTTAAAATCCTAATTAAACTAAATGAGTCATATTTTAATTTATTAAAAAAGAATCAAAATTAATTATATTGTTTTTGCCTTTTTACTGTTTTTTTGTATTTTTGTAAAAAATTAATTAAATCAGAAAGTAAAAAAAAAGTAAATAATAGAATATGAAGAAGGGAGAAAAAAAAAAGAAAGAAAAATAGAACCAGGAGGGTATGGATTTGAATTTGGGAGTGCAAATCTGAAAGGCCTGGCCCAGTTGATGGCCATTTGTTGACTTTTTGATCCAATGAGATGCCTTTGACTGAAGTGTAGCATGCTCCCTAATCCTGGCCCTTGATGTGAGTGCTCTGGGACACGTGGATGGGCTGGTGCTGAAGTGTATGGTGAGCCCTCATGTGGGCGTTGCATTGAACCTGGAAAGGAAAAAATAACATTGAGAAATTGCAAGACCTGGGACTTGAACCCAGGTCATTGTGGTCACTAGTGCGCGTCCCTGCCAGCTGAGCTAGTTATTTTCATTTAACATATAATAATCAATAAAATACATAAAGGAAAATGGTTAGTGCTTGGTTAAACGCGCGCGAATTTTAAAGCATCCAACCACAACGTGCCAACACATCATCGTCCCTGTTCTTCTTTTTTGTTCTGAAATATAAAAGCAATAAGCAACGGTTTTAACCCGTTGCTATAGGAGGTATATTGGAAAATAGCGAATAGGATTCTGCAATTCATAAATTTGTCGCGAGCATGCCAATCCCTTCGTCTTGATGTGCTAAAGGCGATGGCCATAGTCTCGAGCCCCAATTTTACACTATCTCAAAAGCCCTAAATCAGCAAGCCTGCAAACCCTAGTATGTGACAATGGTGGATTCGCATAGGTGGCTCGAAAACACAATTAAACGTATCAATTAGTTCAGAAACATCAAGATAAACATGAATCCATGAAAAAAAATGCATAAAAGTGATGGAATCATGCTATGTGATTTCAAAATTTCCAAGGTACGGTTGGACTCATAGATACCAGTACAAGGCGTTTTTGTTGTTGTTATTGATTGAGATACGTCCAAAATCGTCCCAGGAAGCTATTGGTATCAAGATTATGGCTTGAGCAGCCCCCTAGCTATGATTTCAGATTTTCATTTTATGGTCCATTTTTCAAATGTCCAAATGCCTTTTCAGCGTGCTTTGTGCTATGTTCTTGGTAGGGTTTGACTCAATGATCCTTATGGAATTGAATAGGCATGCTAACTCCCCTTAATCCATGCTTGAGAAAGAATTGGCATTAGGGTTTGTTCATTAACCATTTTTTCCTAAATTCTAGCCAAAACCTAGACTTAGTATGAAAATGAACCTTGGCCTGATTTTAGAGTTGATTCATGATGTATAGAACTTGTCCAAATTCATTTGACACCATTACATTGAGTTTTAAATTTTATTTGAATTTTTAATGAATTAAAATGAATTAAATCATCAAAAATTAAATAAAAATGAAAAAGTCAACATTTGGTCTTGAAATCAACCATGGGCCACGTGTGTGGCATGACAAGGATGAACCAAGTGGAAAAAATGGGGCCCTTTTGTCAAAAATTGGATTTTCAAAGACAGTTGACTTTTGCTATTTCACAAAAATTTCCCAACTTCTACAAGGCATAACTTGCTCAATTTTTAAGCTTTTCACATGTTCTTGGACATTTTGGAAAGGTCTTTGAGTCCTCTAACCAATGCCTTTGGTCCCATGTCATTTTGATTTACCAATCTCAAGTTATGGTCTTTGACTTAAAGTCCCTTTTTGTTGACTTTTGAAAATGACCTATAATGTTGAAATTGATAACTTTTTGTGAGAGCATTTCTTGGACTTGAAGTATGAAGATGAGTTGTAGGAAATGTCTTTCTCTTCAAAATGAGCTTTGGATGGAATTTTTCTGATAATCCATGTGAAAGTTATGCCCTGGTCAATTTCAGTTGACTTTTTCAGCTGTCCAAATATAGCAACTTTTGCATATCTGATGATTTCTGAGCCAAACTTTGAGAATCATGATCAAGCATTGATCAAGTGATGTTTGTGGCTTCAAAATGATATATTGGCCAAAAATTTGAACTTTTGACTGCCAAATGACCATTTTGCCCCTACAGTTGACTGTAGTGCAATTTAGGGTTTTGACTGTGCAATCTTGAACTGAATGCCTTGAAACTTGATATGGGGATGCTTGACCATGTTTGTAAGCATATGAGACTTAATTGAGCTCTTGAAAACCTCCTTTTCTTGATCAGAACCCAAACCCTAGTTTTGGACTGGATGGGAGACTGTTGCACTGCACAACCCTTGGGGAATTTTGTGACCTTGACTTGGCAATTTCTTGAGGAATATGGGAGGGCAAATTTTGGGGTATAACAGTTGCCCCTGTTCAATCTTCTTAGACCTGAGGATGCAGATTGGCTGACGTGCCTTTCGTAATCCGAGGGTAAAAGATGATTGGACACTAGAGTGCCCGGAAATTTGCGCTCACATGTTAGCAATGATGGGGATGGGCTTATAGATGCCATCTGGATGTTTGATTGCGTAGGAGATTCCTTAGCGAGAACCTGCATACCTGCAAAACAGAAAATGAGTACCTGACACGTTGCAGGGATGATTACTTCCTTAGCATGAATGGTAAGAGAGCCTTGGGCGACTTTAACTTCAACAACGCTCGTTGAGAAAAATCTGGGGTGTCTTCTATTGGGATAAGAATCAGGGAGATCTTAGGGTTGATCTGACTGAACCAGAGAGGCCTTTGACTGGATAAGTCTAGGTCTTGAAATGTCTTCCACTGGATAAGCAATCAGGAAAATCTTGGGACGATTTAACTGAACCAGAGGAGGCCTTTGACTGGATAAGTAATCAGGAAAATCTTGGGACGATTTGACTGAACCGGTCTAGGTCTTGAAGTGTCTTCCCCTGGATAAGCAATCAGGAAAATCTTGGGACGATTTAACTGAACCAGAGGAGGCCTTTGACTGAACCAGTCTAGGTCTTGAAATGTCTTCCACTGGATAAGCAATCAGGAAAATCTTGGGACGATTTAACTGAACCAGAGGAGGCCTTTGACTGAACCAGTCTAGGTCTTGAAATGTCTTCCACTGGATAAGCAATCAGGAAAATCTTGGGACGATTTAACTGAACCAGAGGAGGCCTTTGACTGAACCAGTCTAGGTCTTGAAATGTCTTCCACTGGATAAGCAATCAGGAAAATCTTGGGACGATTTAACTGAACCAGAGGAGGCCTTTGACTGAACCAGTCTAGGTCTTGAAATGTCTTCCACTGGATAAGCAATCAGGAAAATCTTGGGACGATTTAACTGAACCAGAGGAGGCCTTTGACTGAACCAGTCTAGGTCTTGAAATGTAGCTTGAGAACTTAACTGAATTTTTCCTGAAAGATAAAAGTCAGTCATGTGCAATGCATGATATGGATCAAGCAATGATGTTCTCAACACAAATGAGATTTGTATGATGCAGTGCGTTATGCATGCTATAATGATGTATGTGATGTTTATGTATGTTTTCGTCCAGGAAAGTAAATCCTTGACGGGTGCCGGGAAGTCGTATCCTGGGCTGATGTCGAAGGATAGATTTTGCTTCCGCTGAGGGATGATAACTGCAAGGATACCGGTAGGAGAAGATGACTCCGTTGCGGAATAAACTTGGCGAATGGAAGATTCTGCGGGGAGAAAAGATACTCTAGCGATCATGCTGGAAAGCAATACTCTGTGGGAAGAGTGATGCCTTGCTGAATGTTGATAGTAACTCTGTTGGGATACCGTTGTTGTACTGGAAGTGTGAATAGACTTCGCTGGGGATAGGAAAGAACTACGTTGACGACGACTTTCCCTTGGCTTTTGGCTGAGGATAACCCAGTTATATCCTGTTAAGGAAATAACTCTTTGAATAAAGCCGGACGACGCGTTCGTGTTCTGTGAAGGATAAGCTTCCAGAATTTACTGGGGATAAGCTTACTGCTTGGGGAGATGAATTCCATCTTTCCTAGGGAACTTGGATGGGACTCTCCTGGGGAATTTAAGATATGCTTTGATATGCTGGGGAAGAATGCACTGACTTGCTGTCCCACTCTCTGGGGAACTTAAGATATCTGGTTGGATTCTTTAGCTGAACCTACCTTGGTACCTTGGAAGATAGAACAATCAGACAGCTCAGACAACTCTTTATTGCCCCTGTTTCTAGTGTCACCTGCAATCAATTCTTTGTTTCGTATGCAAATATTTATGAGCTAGCAAATTATTGTCAAATGCATATATCACAAATTGAACCTTGGACGTTCTTCGCAAAACAAAACGGAAAAAGAAAAACAGTTGGCACGTTTAACTGAAAAGTATATTTGTATTGATTTTGAATAGCCTGTGAATAGGCGTTTTGTGTACAAGAGGCTGGCGTCCTAGTAAGAGGTACGTCGCCGAACAAGAGAGTTTATTACAAGTTTTATACAAAAGAAAATAAAACAGCTGTGTGAAAGATGAATGATCCACTGGGTTTCAACTCTGCTATCGCCTTTATAACTCCGAGCGTCTCATCCCTTGATGACCTTGGTTGAAGGTGAAGTTGACTGATCGATGCCGTCTTGATGTAGATACCGGATTCTGGATGCAAAGTGATCCAATGAGACATAGTATTACGCTTTTATCCCTAATTTTTGCCTGGACTGCCCTTTCGGGTTTTCAGTCCACCGGGATACCCATTTTTGCCCAAGCCGCCTTTTCAGGTTTTCGACTTGCCGGGTGTACAGATTTTTTTCATTTTCATCCCTTCATTTTGCCCGAACCCTTTTGGTTCGACGGGAAGCCCTTATTTTTGCCTAGGCATGTCAGCCTAGCGGGTCTTTTTTCATGCGTAGTATTTTTTAACTATGTCTGCATTGGCGGGGTGAGGAAGGTTGTCGCCATCCATGTTGGTTAATATCATTGCTCCTCCTGAGAACACATGCTTAACCACAAATGGCCCTTCGTACGTAGGGGTCCATTTGCCCCTTGGATCACTCTGAGGAAGGATGATTCGCTTGATCACCAGATCCCCGACTTGATATTCCTGTGGTCTGACCTTTTTGTTAAATGCCCTGATCATTCGCTTCTGATACGTCTGACCATGACAGATAGCAGCAAGTCTCTTTTCGTCAATAAGGTTGAGCTGATCAAGTCGTGTCTGGATCCAATCATCTTCATTCAGATTTGCATCCTTCATTATCCGGAGAGAAGGAATTTGTACCTCAATCGGCAAGACCGCTTCCATGCCATAAACCAGAGAGAAAGGAGTTGCCCCGGTTGACGTCCTAGCTGAGGTACGATACCCATGCAGAGCGAACGGTAACATCTCGTGCCAATCTTTATACGTTACTGTCATCTTCTGCACGATCTTCTTGATGTTCTTATTTGCTGCTTCTACAGCCCCATTCATCTTCGGTCTGTAAGGAGAAGAATTGTGGTGCTGTATCTTGAACTGTTCGCAAAGCTCGGTGATCATCTTATTGTTCAGATTGGTACCGTTGTCTGTAATAATCCGCTCAGGGACGCCGTATCGACAGATCAGGTTATGCCGAATGAACCGTGCCACAACAGTCTTGGTTACCGTAGCATAGGATGCTGCCTCAACCCACTTCGTAAAATAATCAATCGCCACTAGGATGAAGCGATGTCCATTGGATGCCGTAGGTTTTATCTCACCGATCATGTCTATGCCCCACATTGCAAATGGCCAAGGCGCAGTCAGAACATTCAGGGGAACCGGAGGAACATGCACCTTGTCTGCATAAATCTGGCATTTGTGGCATGTCCTGGAATGTTGGTAACAGTCAGCTTCCATTGTAGACCAGTAATATCCTGCCCGTAGGATCTTCTTTGCCATGGTATGTCCGTTGGAGTGTGTACCAAAAGTCCCATCATGTAGCTCTTCCATGATTCTTTCTGCTTCCGTCTTATCTACACAACGCAGTAGAGTTGAATCCTGGTTTCGCTTGTACAAGATGCCATTGCTAAGAAAGAACTTGGCTGCAAACCTCCTCAGGAACTTCTTATCATTGACAGAAGCACCTTCAGGGTATTCCTGAGCTTCCAGATATCTCTTCACTTCGTGGTACCAAGGCTTTTCAGTCACCAATTCAGTTTCGAGATCACAACAGTACGCCGGTTCGTCCAGTTTCCAGATGATGATCCGAGGAGCTTCATTATCCCATTTAACCTTGAACATTGAAGACATTGTAGCTAACGCGTCCGCCAGCTGATTCTCTTCTCTTGGAAAGTGCTCAAATGTTATTTCTGTGAAGTGGGGGATCAGAGCCAACACACATTCTCTGTAAGGAATCAAGTTTGGATGTTTCGTATCCCAATCTCCTTTGATCTGATTGATCACAAGAGCGGAATCTCCGAAGACACTCAGAAATTTGATCCTCAGGTCGATTGCAGCTTGAAGACCCATAATACACGCTTCATACTCCGCCATGTTGTTGGTACAGTTGAAACACAGCCGGGCGGTGAGTGGAGTATGAGTACCTTGTGGAGATACGATTATGGCGCCGATACCATTTCCCAAAGCATTGGAGGCTCCGTCAAAGTGCATAGACCATCGGGATCCTGGTTCAGGTCCTTCATCCGGTCCAGGTATTTCACAGTCAGTTACTATCATAATGCTTTCATCTGGAAACTCGAAATTCATTGATTGATAGTCATCCACAGCTTGATGTGCTAGGTGGTCGGCCAATACACTTCCCTTGATGGCTTTTTGGGTCGTGTACTGAATGTCATATTCCGTCAAGATCATCTGCCATCTTGCAATTCTCCCAGACAGAGCAGGCTTTTCGAATATGTACTTTATGGGATCCATTTTTGAGATTAACAAGGTAGTGTGAGTCAGCATATACTGTCTCAGCCGGCGAGCAGCCCATACCAAAGCGCAGCAAGTTTTCTCAAGCAGTGAGTATCGGGTCTCACAGTCGGTAAACTTTTTGCTAAGGTAATAAATGGCATGCTCTTTTCGGCCAGACTCGTCATGCTGCCCCAGCACACACCCCATTGCATTATCAAGCACTGTCAGGTAAAGTATCAAAGGTCTCCCTTCAACTGGTGGCATAAGGATGGGTGGTTCTTGGAGATATTCTTTGATCCTGTCAAAAGCAGCCTGGCATTCATCATTCCAACGTACCACCTGATCTTTCTTCAGCAGCTTGAAGATTGGTTCACAGGTGGCAGTCAGATGTGAGATGAACCGAGCAATGTAATTCAGACGTCCTAAAAAGCCTCTGACTTCCTTCTCTGTCTTGGGAACTGGCATCTCTTGAATGGCTTTGACCTTAGCTGGGTCCACTTGAATACCTTTGTCACTCACCACGAAGCCTAGCAATTTCCCAGATCTTACCCCGAAGGTGCACTTGTTCGGGTTCAATCTCAGCTTGTACAGTTTCAAACGGTCAAACAGTTTCTGCAGATGATCTAGGTGCTCTTCCTCAGTCTGGGACCTAGCGATCATGTCGTCAACATAAACTTCTATCTCATGATGGATCATGTCATGAAATAAAGTAACCATAGCACGTTGGTAGGTTGCCCCAGCGTTCTTTAACCCGAACGGCATGACCTTGTAACAGAAGGTGCCCCACTGAGTAACAAAGGTAGTCTTTTCCATGTCTTCAGGTGCCATCTTGATCTGATTGTAGCCTGAAAAACCATCCATGAAAGAGAACACTTTATGCTGAGCTGTATTATCAACAAGGACATCAATGTGGGGTAGAGGGAAGTCATCCTTGGGACTGGCCCTGTTCAGATCCCTGTAATCAACACACATCCTGACCTTGCCGTCCTTCTTAGGTACCGGCACCACATTAGCAACCCACTGAGGGTAAGAAGTTACTGCAAGAAACCCGGCATCAAACTGCTTCATAACCTCGGCTTTAATCTTCTCAGACATCTCTGGACGCATCCGACGAACCTTTTGCTTAACCGGAGGGAAATCTCCTTTAGTTGGTAAGTGATGGACCACAATGTCGGTATCTAACCCGGGCATATCTTCGTAAGACCAGGCAAAGATTTCTTTATAATCCTGCAGCATCTGAGTCAACCGTTGCTTCACGCTGAGTTCTAGGTTGGCACCAATCTTCACCTCTTTCTTGTCTTCCTCCGTACCCAAGTTTATCATTTCCACTGGCTCTTCATGGGGTTGAATTGCCCTCTCTTCCTGTTGTAACAGTCTTGCAAGTTCACCAGGCACTTCGCAATCATCTTCACCTTCGTCGGCGGCTAAGTTGATCGGATTTTCGAAGTCATAACTGGCAGTAGCAGAGTCGTTACCAGTGAGATCCAGAGTGGATTGAAACCTGTACGAGTGAGTGTGTGTGTAAATACAGCTGTTTTGCAATATGTAAAGAAAGGAAAGAAAAGGAGCGCAAAATTTGAAATGTGAAAAACGTCCAATGCTTTTATTCATGATATATGATGGTGACAAACAAAAGCCCTCATAAATAAAACCACGGTGCCCCGGGTAAGACACCGGGCCATATAGTCTCAAATTATTGTTTATTACAAATCAAAAACAAAGAAATTCATTACTGGGAAACAAAAGTTATGGGAGTAAAATCTTTGGCAGTCCAATTGGTCAATCCACCGTCGGCCGTTGGGTAGATCCAGCTATCGAACTCTGACTCTTCCACTTCATCTTCCTCTCCAATAGCATTCACTTCAGAGTGAGTGATGAGCACCGGAGGTCTTCCAATTCTTGCCTTGCGCACCGCTTTCTGAGCTTCTGTGGTGAAACCCAGCCCAAACTTGTTAGCCTTAGGGGTAAGATCAGGGAGCTTGCCCCAGTTTGCACATTCGCCTTTTTCGATCACAGCCCGGGCGTCCTTTAAGGAGGCCATCTTCATAGGAGAAACCTCTTCATCTTCTGCTGTTGCCAAGGTTGGTGGTACCTCCTCAAAATGTTGAAAGGGGGTTTCAATGAACTCCCCATCCATTTCCACGTATCTGAAAGAGTTGAGGTGGCTGACCATGTATTCCTCCTCCCCTTGCACTGTTACGATCCTCCCCCTGACCGGGTATTTGAGCTTTTGATGCAATGTAGAAGTCACAGCTCCAGCTTTGTGGATCCATGGGCGACCCAGCAAACAAGAATAGGACGGATGGATATCCATCACATAGAACTTTGAATCGAATACCTGTGACCCAACCCTGATTGGGATGTCCACTTCACCATGCACCATTCTTTTGGACCCGTCAAAGGCCCGGACAACAATGCTACTTGGTTTGAGCTCTAGACCCTCACAATCCAGCCTATCCAGAGCCTTCTTGGGCAGCACATTTAATGAAGAACCTGTATCAACCAGCACATGAGCAAGAGTAGTGCCCCTGCATTCAATGGAGACATGCAGGGCATCATTATGGTTCTTCCCCTTTGCTGTCAGATCGGCATCAGAGAAACCCAGGCCATTATCAGCAGTTAGGTTGGCCACACAATCGGTGAATTGGTCAGCAGTCGTATCTTGGGGTACATGGGCAGTCTTTAAGAAAGCAATCAGAGCCTTTGCATGGGCCTCTGAACATAGCAGCAGTGACAACATGGAGATTTTAGAGGGGGTGTGCCCCAGCTGTTCCACAACATTGAAATCACTTTTCTTTATTATCTTGAGAATTTCTTCCATTTCCTGTTTGGAAGCCTCAACAATGGTCTTTGGTGCCTCCGTCCTGGCAGGCACATCAGCAGCAGTTCCCTTGCCCCGAGTATCAGATGACTCAGCAGCAGGGGTGGATACTTGGTCAGGAGAAACAGGCACTCTGGCAGGTGTGAAGATCAAAGGCCTATGAATTGCTGGAGGAGCAATGTCTGGCGAGAACAGTCTTCCACTACGAGTGACCTTAGCAGGCCCGGTGATGTTGGAGACACCAGTATCAATGTTGCACTCTTGTTTCACACCCAGAACATAAACATCCGCCCCATAGTGCCATGGGACAGCCTTATCAGAGTTGTAGGGTATAGGCCCCGGAACAGTAATGGTGATGGGAACATTCTTGTGAACTGACACAACTTGTATAGGCTTCTTTGAAGGAGCCTCGGAATAGTTGTTGAAGATGGTAACAATTGACACTTCTTCAACAGGAGCAGCAGGAACAACAGTCTTTTCGAACAAAATCTCTCTACTATCTATCAGGTTTTGGATGCCTGACTTCAACAGAGAACAACCAGCAGGGGAAGCAACACATAGAGGGCAACTTTCGCTACATCCCGGAAATAAACCGGCTAGCAACAGATTCCTCTTAACCATCAGCAACGGAGTAGCAACATCATCCACCGAAGCTACATACAAATTTTCCTCAACAGCATTCACTCCATGGTGGGGCATGGGAGCATTTACAACATTTGGCTTCTCGGGCGCTTCAAACTGTATCTCCTTTGCATCAATGAGATCTTGAACTTTGTTCCTTAGGGCCCAACAGTCATCTGTGTTATGCCCCGGGCTATCAGAGTGATAAGCACAGCGAGCATTTGGATTGAACTTGGGAGATGCAGTGTTGGGAAACTTTGGAGCCTCCTTGACAGTCACTAAATTGGTGGATAGCAACTGTGGCAGGATTTGTGATAAGGTCATGCTTAACCGGGTAAACTCTCTCCGGGGTCTTTCAAACTTCTGAGGATTAGTTGGCCGAGGAGCAGCAGCAGGTTTGGCAATCATTACCGCACTGACAGATTGGCGGTGTTCAGGTCGCTCTGTTCTCCGGGAGTTATATACAGCACTAGCCTCCTTTTTGAAGGGCTTCTTCTCAGTACTGGAGGAGGCAACTTTCTGTATCTTCCCTGATTTTATACCAGCCTCAATCCTTTCACCAGTCAGGATTAGATCGGTAAACCCGGCAGAGGAATTGCCAATGAGATGATTGAAAAATGGACCAGATAGGGTCCCCAAGAACATATCTACCAGCTCCCGATCCGTCAATGGTGGCTGCACCCTGCCAGCCAAGTCTCTCCATTTCTGAGCATACTCCTTAAAACCTTCTCCCGACCCTAGCGACATACCCTGGAGTTGGGTACGCGTAGGAGCGAGGTCGGCATTATACTGATACTGCTTGTAAAAAGCAGTGGCCAGATCCTCCCAGTTACGAATGCTGATTCCATCTAGCTGATAGAACCAATCGAGGTGAGTCCCTGAAAGACTCTCCTGGAAGAAGTGGATCCAAAGGTTCTTGTCTGCTGTGTAAGGCTGGATCTTCCTTACATAAGAACGGAGGTGCATCTTGGGACAGGAGGCCCCATCATACTTCACGAAGGCAGGTGTTTTGAACTTGTGCGGGATCACCACTCCAGTAGATAACCCCAAGTCTCCGAAATCCAATCCAGGTACCCGTTGAACTTCCACAGCTTTTAATCTGTCTTCCAGCTGTTTGTACCGGTCTTCAGCAGGAGGGTACTGGTCGTCGTTGAAGTCCGTTTCAGTATCAGAGCCCACAGGAGTAGTGACCTCCCTTTCTTGGTGACTACCTTCTGTCACAGATGGAGGAGTCCTTTCAGCTTCAATTTGCAAGGTGTTCCCGAGTCTGCGCCCAGTGCTAAATAGCACAGTCCTCCTCTTCTTCTTAGTCTTTTTCAACAGCATGGTCTTTAACTCTTGTTGACCCTGAGACAAGCCCTTGATCAACTCCTGAAATTGGGCGTTTTGCGCCTGAAACTGGACGTTCTGCGCCTGAAGAGCCTTGATAGCCGCATCGGTTGATGATTCAGGAGGGTTCATGATGCTGAAATAAACAGCGAAGAACGGTAAACAACCTGAAAAGAAGAGTATTTATGATGCACATGATGAATGATATGTGTTTATGCAATGCATTCAAGGGTTCGAAAATTCAAATTTGTTGTAGACCAAAAGGAACACACTTTATTATTAAGAAAACCATTGTTTTAATACATCAAAGCCTCATGGGCAAAAGTACAAAAAGATCAAATCACATCCAAAATATGTTGCGCATCTTCTTTGGAGCTATGTAAGTGTTGAGACTCCTTTCCTCATGCAACAGGCGTGTGAGCTCCAAGACCTTCCTTTCACTGGCATGCAAACTAGTCTCAAGAGAATTCCGTTCTTCCTTCAGTTGGATCCAGCTCTTCTGCATCTCTTCCCAGGATGTGGGCATATCAGGGTGCTGAATAACATGAGATACCTCTCCTTCCAAGGCAGGCTCTTTGATTACTGGAAGCATGTGAGGATAAGGCATTACTAACTTCTGAGAACGGGCTCGTACCCACTTGAGATAAGGCTCCAAAGGGATGGAGTTCCTGTGCCCCAGTGTCTTGCTGTCTATCCTACTAGGCATCCTCCAAGCTCTGATAAATCTCTGGCGAAGTCCTTGAGTATCGTTGTCGAAGTCAAAAACTATGTCAGGAATCAACATGTCATGAGGACCATCCCTCCGAGCATAACCAAATTGTCTCCAAGCCAGGCATGGACTATAAGTAATACCCCCTCTGATTCCAAGTAAAGGAACATTAGGGTACTCTCCGCAACGATCAATGATAGTGACATCTTCTCTGGACCTAGGGCACCAATGTATATCTGCATGTGTAAGAGTCATCAACCGTTGTGACCATCTCGAACCCCGATCGTTCTTCAGGACTGATTGTGGAAGGTGCGAAATAAACCACTTTCCCAGGAGAGGAGTGCAACACATAAGGACACCTCTTTTTCTCATGGTTCGAGTGTAACATGAGTGAAGGAGGTCCCCTAACAACGTAGGTATAGGATTCCTGGACATAAAGATCTGGACAGCACTGATGTCAATGAGCTGGTCTGGGTTAGGGAACAACACCAAACCATAAACAAGGAGGGCCACAACCTCTTCAAAAGCTTGCAAGTCAAGGGAGTTCCAACAATCATAGGCCTTTTCAAACAGAAACCTGGCTAAGAACCCTTTGATACCACTTCTAACTTCCCAATGTCCCTTGAGGTCAGATGACTGTAGGTGCAAGGCTTTAGCAATCTCTTCAAGCTTAGGTTCCTTTTCTGTACCGTTGAAGGGTAGCTGATCAAGAATAGGGATCTTCAGGAGTCGGGAGAACTCCTCCAATGTAGGTACCAACTGATAGTCCAAGAAGGTGAAACAGTGATGCAGAGGGTCAAAGAATTGGAACAGGACTTTTATCATATCTTCCTCAATGTTGGTGTTGACCAAGCTGATGAGGCTTCCATGTCTTTCGCTGAATGAAGAGTTCTCAGGAATTCTGGATATAAGCTCCTTAAGCTGAGGAGGGATCCTTACAAGACTGATTGGAATTGTCTTTCTACGAACAGTTTCCATGTCCTACAAAATAAGAACAAAGATGAAAATTCGAACCCCTGAAATGGTTAGTCAATGCATATGATGCTGGATGATGTCATGATGCTATGATTACACAGATATTTACAAAGACAAACATGTAAGGCACACAAGGCACACAAGACAGGCCCTTAAGGTTTAAGGCCAGCATGGGGTCTGGGTAGTACCCTCTTGAAGTTGGTGGGTTCATCCTGTCCTAATCAAAGTAACCGGGTTCTAAGGTTCCCAATATCACGGGATTGCTTTCATTGTTCATCGTTTCGATTTAGCCACTGAACTGGCGACCGAAATATTCCAGGAAAGCAACCCTCAATTGAGTGTAGTATCGAGTATCAACCAACCTCGGACTGCACCAAAGTCAGTTATCTCACTACCCTAAAGAGGCCAAGATGGTTCAATTAAGGTTCCTAAGGTCTGTTGATGCTTCATGACACCACATGGAGGCCCCGTACTCTCCTTGACTGACTCAAGGGTTACCGGTACACACCAAAATGTCACATCAACGTAGCAGACTGCTTCAACCATGTCGGTATACCCCGCACAGTTCCCTCACAGCCTTGTTGCTACTTTCTAAAAGGGTATCCCCCAGATCCGGGTTAGGATCTATAGAACTCCCAAGACGGTCCCACAATTTTAAAGCAAGCAAAGAATACAATTGAAAACACAGGTGAAAACTATCCCTAAGGTACACCTCACTTTAAGTTTATCTCCCCAGCAGAGTCGCCAGTTCTGTGATCGGTGGATCTGGAACTGACTGTTTTAAAGCTGGTTCGCGAAAATGTCGCGGAAGCAAGAGTCGCCACCGTCTTTTATTTTCTCCAATTGGAAAGGACAAAAGCACAGAAAAATTCCTTTAAAGAGATTGCTCTCGGTTCGGGAGGTAAGTTATAGAAAGGGAAGGTGTTAGCACCCTTTCTATCCATGGTTATCCATGGGCTCTTAGGTACTTGCTCAATGTGTTTTCAAAATTGTTGTTTGCTTTTCAATTGTGGGTTTCAAAAATATTCTTTGAAAAGTTTCAGTTCAACTCGTACGTCAGAGTGTTTGAAAAGTTTGTTTTGAAAGTTTTTGAAAGTGTGTTGGTGTGAAAAGAGTTTTTTGTTTTGTTTGAAATTAGAGCAAGTACCCTTGAGAACCTACCTACCCTAAGGAATTCGTCTGTGTAAATGTCCTTTGAAGTAGTGCCATCCCACCATTGAGAGGTAGGTAGCACCACCGTTGGAGGTGTTCGGGTCAATTCGAGTTTTAGGGACGTGGTGGTCACCGGAGCAATGGGAAGACACCTTAGAAGCTACCCTCATGCCAGGTTCCCGGATCATGAGGACTTACTAAGACGTTTTCTACTCGACGACCACCTTTCGAAAGGCAACAGTGAGGCGTACCCTAGGGGTGGTGTGTGTGAATTGTGTGTCATTTTCAGTTCATTATTTGTCTTGTCATGCATTGGTGATCTAACGATTCAATTTTATTTTTCGGGCATTCATTCTTTCATGCATATTTATTAACAGTTATATTTGCGAGAAAATAAATCTAACTATTACAACTGGCGCGGGTCCACATCGCCAAAAAAACCGAACCCGATTTGACTGAAAATAAAATAAAGCGAATAAAAAGTCCGAGAGTTTTAATTACATGGCTTTGGGGCATATACAGAGGTATTTAATAAATGCGCGAAATAAAGACTAAACAAAATTATGGCGTTGGACCCTTTAACAGATAATTTAAATAATCAAGGAAATTAAAAATTAAAAATAATGTTTTGGTGTTTTTTAGGTTTAAAAGAAAAAAAGAGAAAAGTTAATTAAAATTAAAATCCTAGTTCTATCATTTTTTAAGTTTATTATGAAAAAGATTTAATTTTCTAACCTAATTAAATTCTAAACTAATTATGTACAATTTTGATTTATAGAAAATAAATAATAAATAATAACATTGTGAGAAAAAAGGTTAAAGAATTAAAAAGGATATGAAAATTAAATGAACCTAATCCTACATTTTTTTGATTTTTATTATGAAAAAAAAGAATTAATGTTAAAATCCTAATTAAACTAAATGAGTCATATTTTAATTTATTAAAAAAGAATCAAAATTAATTATATTGTTTTTGCCTTTTTACTGTTTTTTTGTATTTTTGTAAAAAATTAATTAAATCAGAAAGTAAAAAAAAAGTAAATAATAGAATATGAAGAAGGGAGAAAAAAAAAAGAAAGAAAAATAGAACCAGGAGGGTATGGATTTGAATTTGGGAGTGCAAATCTGAAAGGCCTGGCCCAGTTGATGGCCATTTGTTGACTTTTTGATCCAATGAGATGCCTTTGACTGAAGTGTAGCATGCTCCCTAATCCTGGCCCTTGATGTGAGTGCTCTGGGACACGTGGATGGGCTGGTGCTGAAGTGTATGGTGAGCCCTCATGTGGGCGTTGCATTGAACCTGGAAAGGAAAAAATAACATTGAGAAATTGCAAGACCTGGGACTTGAACCCAGGTCATTGTGGTCACTAGTGCGCGTCCCTGCCAGCTGAGCTAGTTATTTTCATTTAACATATAATAATCAATAAAATACATAAAGGAAAATGGTTAGTGCTTGGTTAAACGCGCGCGAATTTTAAAGCATCCAACCACAACGTGCCAACACATCATCGTCCCTGTTCTTCTTTTTTGTTCTGAAATATAAAAGCAATAAGCAACGGTTTTAACCCGTTGCTATAGGAGGTATATTGGAAAATAGCGAATAGGATTCTGCAATTCATAAATTTGTCGCGAGCATGCCAATCCCTTCGTCTTGATGTGCTAAAGGCGATGGCCATAGTCTCGAGCCCCAATTTTACACTATCTCAAAAGCCCTAAATCAGCAAGCCTGCAAACCCTAGTATGTGACAATGGTGGATTCGCATAGGTGGCTCGAAAACACAATTAAACGTATCAATTAGTTCAGAAACATCAAGATAAACATGAATCCATGAAAAAAAATGCATAAAAGTGATGGAATCATGCTATGTGATTTCAAAATTTCCAAGGTACGGTTGGACTCATAGATACCAGTACAAGGCGTTTTTGTTGTTGTTATTGATTGAGATACGTCCAAAATCGTCCCAGGAAGCTATTGGTATCAAGATTATGGCTTGAGCAGCCCCCTAGCTATGATTTCAGATTTTCATTTTATGGTCCATTTTTCAAATGTCCAAATGCCTTTTCAGCGTGCTTTGTGCTATGTTCTTGGTAGGGTTTGACTCAATGATCCTTATGGAATTGAATAGGCATGCTAACTCCCCTTAATCCATGCTTGAGAAAGAATTGGCATTAGGGTTTGTTCATTAACCATTTTTTCCTAAATTCTAGCCAAAACCTAGACTTAGTATGAAAATGAACCTTGGCCTGATTTTAGAGTTGATTCATGATGTATAGAACTTGTCCAAATTCATTTGACACCATTACATTGAGTTTTAAATTTTATTTGAATTTTTAATGAATTAAAATGAATTAAATCATCAAAAATTAAATAAAAATGAAAAAGTCAACATTTGGTCTTGAAATCAACCATGGGCCACGTGTGTGGCATGACAAGGATGAACCAAGTGGAAAAAATGGGGCCCTTTTGTCAAAAATTGGATTTTCAAAGACAGTTGACTTTTGCTATTTCACAAAAATTTCCCAACTTCTACAAGGCATAACTTGCTCAATTTTTAAGCTTTTCACATGTTCTTGGACATTTTGGAAAGGTCTTTGAGTCCTCTAACCAATGACTTTGGTCCCATGTCATTTTGATTTACCAATCTCAAGTTATGGTCTTTGACTTAAAGTCCCTTTTTGTTGACTTTTGAAAATGACCTATAATGTTGAAATTGATAACTTTTTGTGAGAGCATTTCTTGGACTTGAAGTATGAAGATGAGTTGTAGGAAATGTCTTTCTCTTCAAAATGAGCTTTGGATGGAATTTTTCTGATAATCCATGTGAAAGTTATGCCCTGGTCAATTTCAGTTGACTTTTTCAGCTGTCCAAATATAGCAACTTTTGCATATCTGATGATTTCTGAGCCAAACTTTGAGAATCATGATCAAGCATTGATCAAGTGATGTTTGTGGCTTCAAAATGATATATTGGCCAAAAATTTGAACTTTTGACTGCCAAATGACCATTTTGCCCCTACAGTTGACTGTAGTGCAATTTAGGGTTTTGACTGTGCAATCTTGAACTGAATGCCTTGAAACTTGATATGGGGATGCTTGACCATGTTTGTAAGCATATGAGACTTAATTGAGCTCTTGAAAACCTCCTTTTCTTGATCAGAACCCAAACCCTAGTTTTGGACTGGATGGGAGACTGTTGCACTGCACAACCCTTGGGGAATTTTGTGACCTTGACTTGGCAATTTCTTGAGGAATATGGGAGGGCAAATTTTGGGGTATAACACAAGCCTTTTGCACATTCAATTGTCAAGGGTGGGTGGAAGAAGAAGTCAATTTTCTTTGAACTTCCATATTGGAAGTCGTTGTACGTAAGACATTTCCTGGATGTTATGCATATTGAAAAAAATGTATTTGACAGCGTTATAGGTACGCTACTCAATATACAAGGAAAGTCTAAGGATGGCGTTAACATAAGGAATGACATGGTAAACATGGGGATGAGAACTGAATTGGGGCCCGTGACGAAAGGAAGACGAACATATCTGCCACCTGCTGTTTACACTCTATCTAGAAAGGAGAAGAAAACATTGTGTAAGTTCCTCAGTGAAGTAAAAGTTCCAGAAGGCTACTCTTCAGATATTAGAAGACTTGTGTCCATGAAAGACCTCAAGTTAAAGAGTTTGAAGACGCATGATTGCCATGTTATAATGGAACATTTTTTACCAATAGGTATACGTTCTATTCTGCCAGAAAAAGTAAGAAGCGCAATAACTAAGCTGTGTTTCTTCTTCAGGTCTATTTGCAGTAAGGTGGTCGATCCCGCGATCTTACCAACATTGCAAAATGAGATAGTTGTTACTTTATGTGATCTTGAAATGTATTTTCCTCCCTCGTTTTTTGACATAATGGTTCATCTAGTCGTTCATCTTGTGAAAGAGACACAACTGTGCGGACCAGCTTATATGAGATGGATGTACCCTGCTGAACGTTATATGAAAATATTAAAAGGGTACGTGAAAAACAGAAGTCGACCAGAGGGTTGTATTGCCGAGCGATACGTTGCTGAAGAAGCGGTTGAGTTTTGTACTGAATATCTGTCAAATGTTCAATCAATTGGACTCCCCAAATCTCATATTGTCGAAAAAAAAGAAGGAAAAAGGCTAATTGGAAATAAAGTCGTGACAGTATCAATGGTCGAACGGGATCAAGTGCACTTGTATGTTCTGCACAATGAGATTGAGGTTGAGCCGTTTGTTGAAATGCACAAAGTTGTTCTCCGAGATTTAAATCCAAATAGAAATGAGAACTGGATAGTACGAGAGCACAATCGAAGTTTCATACCGTGGTTTAGAGATCATATTTATTCAAAGTATCGTTCAGATCCTGCTTCAGTAACAGAAAGGTTGAGATGTTTAGCCTATGGTCCATCTGTAATTGTGCTTTCTTATAGCGCATACGCAATTAATGGATACACATTTTATACCAAAGAACAGGATGATAAAAGTACTATGCAAAATAGTGGTGTTACCTTGGTAGCTGAAGCTATGCACATATCAAGTGCAAATGACTTAAATCCGAAATTTGCAAATTTGTCATATTTTGGGGTTATCGAGCGCATTTTGGTGTTTGATTACGCGAAGTTTCAGATTCCTGTATTTGGTTGCAAGTGGGTTGAAAATAATAGTGGCGTACGAATGGATAAGTCAGGATTTTTGCAAGTGGATCTCAATAGGGTAGGGTACAAAGATGAGCCTTTCATTCTAGCCTCTCAAGCTAAACAAGTGTTCTATGTCAATGATCCGACAAGTACGAAATGGTCTATAGTGCTTTTATCTAACAAAATAGTTGATGAAAAAATTGAAGATCAAGGTGATATTGGTGTTGGCATTGAATCTTGTACAAGAAACGATCAAAATGAGAATGAATCTTGTATTAGAAATGATCATAATGAGGGTATTTGGATCAATCCAACCGTCCGCATTGTTAAGAGACGCGTAGTACACAATCCTACCAAGAAAAGAAAGAGACGTTAGTGATAAAGTTAGTGTTAATAGTGTCAATGTTTTAGTTTGTTTGATACAGGTTCAAAATTTGAAGCATTTTTGTATGCTATGATGACTTGTTGCAATGATGAAACTTGATTGTTGTACATGTTCAAATATATACATGTTCTCTCTATTTCAATCTTGATTGTTGGTACTGTAATGTTAGTTTAATGGTGTACATGTTCAAATATATACATGTTCTCTCTATTTCAATCTTAATATGAGTATCATCTAATATTATTTTTGTCATTTTTGTCTCCTTCATTTTCCTTCATTTTTGTCTTACTGGTTCATATACCATCTACATATTATCTAGTTGTTCAAGAGTTAAGGGGTAATTCGAATTAAAGGTATTATCTTTTTATTTTGTTTTAAAGTTTTCATTTTTGTTTTTAGTATATCCTCCAACAGTGTTTTGTTTTTATTTTAATATTAAGATGTTTTTTCTAACATTTTTTTTATGTTTTAGGTATCTCTTCAAAGCAAGAAAAATATTACTGGACTGCTTATTTATTATCTATGGGTTTAGTTTCTTTTGTTGTTAAATACTTTATTATTTTTAGTAAAAGGGGTTGAGTTTTGAGGACATCTTTATTATTTTTATGTAATTTTTTGAAATGTTTCTCATATAAAGTTAGTGTTAATAGTGTACTAATGTGCTTTAGTTTGTTTGATACAGGTTCAATGGCTCCAGATAGAGATGCTCCACCTGAAAACCCACCTGAAAACGCACAAGAAAACTCACAAGAAAGAGTTGCTTCGGATACAAATGCTCCACCTGATACTGAAGCAAAAGAGGTTGCACGAGGCATCACTATTATGAAGGGAATCATTCGACATAGAGACCAAGGATTAGTATACCGATTGGAATGGAATTCTGATAAACAACCAATTGGTCCTAATTCTGCAAAGTTGACAAGTTATATTGGTACACTTGTCCGTATGCATATTCCGGTCTCCGTAGCTACCTGGAAATCGAAAACGAAAAATTTAGAATTGGATGAGAAAAAACAAGCGATTTGGGAAGAGCTTCAGGTATATATCATATATGGTTAATTGTTGTTATTATCTTGACGATAAATTGTTTAAATTACTTATACTAACACTTCAGGTATATATCATATATGGTTAATTGTTGTTATTTTTGCAGAGGACTTTTGAGATACCAGATGAACGTAAAAGCTACATACTTAGTTTGGCCGGCAAAAGATATAGAGGGTGGAAAAGTTTTTTGACAAACACCTATCTTAAGGATAAAGATGGAAAATTTCTTGAAGAGGCACCGGGACGGCCAACAAAGTATGCGACATTCATTGATGAAGCAGATTGGGCTGAGTTTTTAAAGCAAAGAGATGAAGCATTTCAGAAAAAGAGTGCCACGAATAGTAAGAGAGCATCCAAACCCGCGTATCCATACAAGAAAGGGCGTTTGGGATATGCACGCTTAGAGGATAAAATTGTAAGTAAATAGAAATGCGTTTTAATTAATTGTCTACATGTGCATGTTTTAATTGACGATTTTATCGTTTGTGTCAATGCATAGTTAGAGGAGACTAAAAGTGAGGAAGCTTCACTTCCTGTACATGTGTTGTGGAAGGAAGCTCGTGTGGGCAAGAATCAAGCTGTCGATCCCGATGTTCAGAGAGTTTATACTGAATGTGTAAGTATAATACTGTGTCTTTAATTAAATCAAATGTTTTTTAATATATAAATGATTTTTTATCTCCACTAATAATTATTTAAATGTAAATGAATTACAGGAGACCTTGTCGCAATCGGCATCCACCGGTGAGGAGAGCGTACTTAGTAGAGTACTAGATGCTCCCGAGTATCCCGGTCGGGTGAGGGGTAAGGGTCATGGTGTGACTCCAACCTCTTTTTATAAGAGTTCTAGGAGAAGATCAAATCTTACCAATGAAGAAGTGTTGCAAAAGTTGCAGGAATTGCAAGCACAGGTCTCTGAATTGCAAAGAGATAAAGATATGTATATGAGAGAAAAATGCAACACTTCATCGGTGAGAGAAACTAGTGATAAGGCTAGTATCAACTATCAAAAGAAATTTCCCGAGGTAATTATAAGTTTTTTTCCTTACAAACTGTTCTATTTTATTAATGATAATGACTTTATATTTTCTATTTGTTTAGGGCATTTCATCTTGCCAACTATACTTATCGTCACCGAATTATCGACTAGTTGGCAAGGGAAAAGTGCACAACACTTCGGGAGATTTACTTCACCACAGACCCCTCCCTGATGGACACCTGAAAGTATCGGTGGATGTTGTATTAGATCGTGATGCGATTCTACCGGTACCTGACATGGTCTCAGAGACGACATTGCTGCGAGATGCAATAGGATCATTTGTTGCATGGCCCTCGGAGCTCATTACCATTAGTGATGAGGTATACTGAAAACGATTATGAATCATTTAGTTTTCGAATGTCAATTCTAAACCGTTTATTAATTATTTTTTACATTTTAATTTTAGACTGCTCCTATAAAACCCGCAATTAAGGGTAAAGGGATTTTACAGGAGGAGGAGTCTGTTGCATCACTAAAAGAGGTACATTTAAAGTGTTAATATATAGTCTGAATCTAAATCTGCATGATTTTATATTTTACCTAACTTATATGATTTTTAGGCATCCGCTCGGGAGTCACAACAAGTGACGCAGCAGGTTCGTAGCTTACCACCCACTGGTCCTCCGAAGCAAGCGGCAAAAAAAGGCGGTGCTTTTGTGCCTCGATACCGTTCGACACTCGCAACAATGGTTGATATGTCCGATTTGAAGGATGGTGGTTTACGTGAAATCAACATGGATGAAAGTGTCTTTGGTATTGAATTCCAGTCACATATTACATTTGATGACTTGGAAGAGATTTTTACCCATGATCAACTAGGCGTCAGTAATATGCACTCATACATCCGGTAATATTCACTCATCCGATATATTATTTAATTAGTCCCACAATATAATTTATTTACACATTTCAATGAAAATAATCTAATGTTTATTATGTTTTTATTTAAGGTTGTTGTATGACAGAGTGTTGCGCGGGACTGCATTGTCTAACAGATTTCGTTTCGTGTCTTCCGCCCATTGCAGCGGAATGACAATTGCTTCGGAACCGGAATCAGTTAGACAGCGCTTAGTAGATAGATTCATGTCCACCGGCAATACAGAAAGTCTGCATCTTTGGGCGTATAATACCCGACCAGTAGGGTTAGTTTCTCATTCTTGGTTCATCTAATCTCTGTTTCTTTTGTGTATAGCAAAATTTTCATATAACCTATTGTTTTAATTTATAGAGCACACTGGTTGCTGCTTGCTATCAACCCGATAAGAGAAGTCGTGTATTATCTGAATTCGGTAAATGGTGAATGGACCAATTATCCGGCTATGAAGGAAATCGTTGATTTGTAAGTGGGATCGTTCTAAATATATATTCGTGTATATTTATATATTTTCTTATTTGTGGGATTGATTTAAACATATGCTTTTATATATTTAATAATTAGATCAATACAAGTGTTCCGTAGTCAACGGGACGCACAGGTATCCCGAACTAAATCGAACAACATCACTTGGATCCAAGTGCAGGTACATTACTTTTCACAATTTTGCTTATAATATTTATGCTACTTGGTAAAACAAGACAACTATAGAATCTTATTTGTTTTATTATGTAGTGTCCGCAACAGCGAAACAGTCATGATTGCGGATACTTTGTTTTGAGGTTCATGAAAGAAATCCTTCAGGCGAATCAATTAGAGATTCCGCTCACGGTATGAATTTATAACTTAAGATAATTTCATATAATTTATTACATTTAACTAAATATATCATTTATATTATGTTTTTGTTTTGTAGTACCTTGACGAATTCCGTGCTGCTGCGTACCCGAAGCTTAAGTTGGAAGAAATTAAAGAAGATTTGTGTCAATATTATATTAAGCAATTTTTCATGTAGGATTTGTGTCGATTTGAACTATAATATTATTGATGTAATGATGTATATATATAATTTTGGATATTATAATGGTATTATATTAGTACATATATTGTCTTACTGATGGCTGAAATAATAGCGTCGAAAATATATTACAGGTCAAAAATATATTACAGGTCGAAAATATTACAGGTCGAAAACATTACAGGTCGACTGGGAGGATTAAATTATAGGCTGCACATAAAAATACCTCATTTAGAAACGACAGCGCTTTTAAAAAGCGCTCTTAAAGGTCCACCTACTAAAGCGCTTCTTAGTAAAAGCGCTGCCAAAGACCAGTAAAAAAGCATAAAAAATTAAAAAAAAACGCAGCATACAAAAGCGCTTTTGGAAAAGCGCTCTGGTAGGCCCCCCTATAAGAGCGCTTTTTCCAGAAAAAGCGCTCTTATAGGGGGGCCTACCAGAGCGCTTTTACAAAAGCGCTTTTGTATGCTGCGTTTTTTTTTAATTTTTTATGCTTTTTTACTGGTCTTTGGCAGCGCTTTTAAAAAGCGCTCTTAAAGGGGGGTCTACCAGAGCGCTTTTTCCAGGAAAGCGCTCTTATAGGGGGTCCTACCAGAGCGCTTTTTCCAGGAAGCGCTCTTAAAGGGGGGATCTACCAGAGCGCTTTTAGAAGCGCTTTTGTTACCTACGCCAGCGCAAGCTTTTAAAGCGCTTTTAAGCGCTTTTAAAGGCCAAAATAAGCGCTTTAGTAGCCCTTTTCCGTAGTAGTGAAAGCTCGAGAAACTTGGTGTTGAGAGGTTATAACTTATTTGGATGAAGAACTTGGAGGAAAAAACTGAAAAGTTGCGAGAATCGCCTCACGCCACAAGCGAAGAAAAACTGAGAGGTTGAGAGAACCGCTTCACACCGCGAGCAAAGAAAAGATTGAGAGGAAACTTGAGAAGGTGACAAATGAGTCCCAAGGGTTCCCTTTTTGTAGGCGACCCACGCCCCAAGGGATCCCACACGAAGGGTCATCACCTCATTGGTCCCTTTTGCTTTTTCCTTGAAAGGATGACACCCCAAAGCACTAGCCACGTGGCTCAACTATCAACCACGAAGTCTCTTATGGACTGGAGAGCATACGTCAGACTCCTACATGTCACCCACAAACGTAGGGGGGCAAACACTTACACGAGGAAATGCTCGGCACTAGAATGCACAAAGGGGTACATTTATTTAATCGTCTCGAGGACGAGGAAATGCTCGACAAACTAACAACTCCCAGGAGACGGGTATGTCAAAGGGAACCTCGCAGAGGCTTCCCGCCACCAATATGCCCCCTCGAGCAAGCGGTTGAACCCTTCGATCCAGATCCTCGTTTGTCCATGATACTCCCCGGCGTATTCGAGCATGCCCCCCCCGCGGGCAACGACCCTCTCCCTTCGGGGACTTTGGCCCCCTACCTCGACCAAGTCTTTGGTAGGGAGAGCTGAACTCAAGTCATCGCCCTCTAACTCGAGGACAATAACTTGGGGGGCTCCTGATCTGGACTGGGCTTATATTTTCCCTATGAGCGAGAGACACAAGACAACCCAAGTTAGGGATTGTGGGGCAATTCCCCATCCAACTATTGGGAGACGTGGCCCACGACCTCTTGACAGACATCCCAAACTGCCCTCCGGGAATCTTGGGTCTAGCCCTATTCTCACAGAGCAGTTGCCCAGGGGGAGTCCACTTGCTGGACTCCATACACACATAAACCCTGGCAGTTCCCGTTATTGAACCTCTGCGTGGCCCAATAGTGGGGACCTTGGTCCAGCGCTGGGGGCTATAAATACCCTCTCTCAGAAGAGGGTCAAATATTCATTCACACATCTAATACTCATACTTGCTTGCTCATTCCGCTTCTCACTTTACCATCGGAGTGTCTTGCAGGTATCCCCTCCATCTCATTCAAGCTCAGTCCGAAGCCAACTGTGACGGTCCAACTCTAATAAGGTAAGATCAATAGTAATCCATACAATTACACAGATAACTTCATTCATATTTTTTATTTGATAAAGTTTGATCATTTTAAAAAAACTAGCTATTATGATGTTAGTTATCTGTGAAATTAAAAGTTTAATTACTTTTAATAAAATATTACAATTAAATATATATTTACTTACTATTAATATTATTATAATATAAATAATTATCGTATAAAAACATTTAAATACAAATCTAAATTTGAATGAGTGAGGTTGAAATTTGTTTAGACACATATAACCTTGAAATGAATGATTTAATTTAAATAAATAATAATCATAAATTTTTTACTGTATTAAATAATTATATAAAAAAGAATATAAATATAAAATATTAAATAATCATAGAAAAAAATAAAATTTTATCAAATGCAAAATTTTAGATATAAATATAAAATTTGAAATAATTTACTTATTTGTAAAATAAATAATATTCATATAAATTTAATTATATTAAATAATCATATAAAAAGAAAAAGAAAAACTGTGAGATGGAAAAAAATTAATATTTTAAAATAAAAATATAATTAAAAAAAGATATTGTATTGATAGTGATCCATGAAAAAATGATATAGATTTTATTTAAATATATCTATGTAAATTTGAAATAATTTATTTAATTATAAAAAAATTATGTCTTATATAAAAAAAAATTGTTAATTAAAATAAAAAATATATTTCGATGATAGTGGTCCGTGAAAATAATAGAAATTTTATGACTTAATTATTATTCAGAAAAAAATATTAAACATCCACCTAGAGAAAACAATAGTATAAAATAAATAAAAATAAAATATATTTTTCAATACTGACTACCTGTAAGGTCACACGATACTGATGTACTGATATATACTGATGTACTGATATATTACGCGCATTAGTTTTCAAAGATATAATAAAAATGAAATTAAAAAAAGGCAAAATTGTCTAAACAAAATTGTTTAATATTTTTAAAAGAGATAATAAATCCATGTTTATAAAAAATTTAAGTTATGGTATGATCAAATTTGATTTTTATTATTGGTCATCATGAAAATTATTAATAACAATAAAAATTTAAAATTGACAAATCAAAATAATATATTAAATCATTAAAATGTTTAAATTAACAATACATAAAGTTTTTGGTATATAAATTACATACATAATTAAACCCACATTTCTAAAAGTCACCCACAAAATTGGATCATGTCTATCTTGTACAGTACATGGACGGTGATTACCTTTGGTAGATATTGATATATAGTTTTTCTTCTATAGTGTAAAAGGCTTTCTTCTGATTTCAAATAAATTTTAATGATACATACCCTTCTGCGTTGGATCATGGATGCTATCAGTGCAGAAGTGAATATACACAGACTATAATGATCTGCAAAATATAATATCAATGCAGCAACTGAGAGTATCTAACATATGCATATGATAATTCTTAGCTTAAACATGAGACTAAACAGAAAGAACTTGTTGAAGGATACCCTGCCAAACAGAAAGAATAACCAATTGAAATTGGGAACATAAGCAACCAAGCTGTGAGGTAAATTATAACAGTAATCTGCATTAACAACATCTTTGTACTCTTTATGAAATGATTCAAGATTGTTTGTGAAATGGAACTCCAATGTCCCATTTTTTGAACGCATCTTCCCAAGTAAGTAACAAACTCGCAGGAGTAACAATAACCGGATGACACTTCGGGAAAAGTTTCAAATAAGCCATCAAAAACACTATGGTCAACCTTGTCTTTCCGGTTCGGGGAGCATGTGAAATAATACAGCCATCCTCTCTGAAGATCGCGTACTTCAAGTCGTGAAGATTGATGTTTCCTGCCAAGTTTTTCCAAATGAACTCAAATCCTTCTTGTTGGTGAGGATATAGTTTGTTTCACATCGGGAATTAGGTTCCAAACCTTGCCTTTATCATGAGAAATGATTAGTCTGAGTCACCACCATCAGAAACATTGAACTGAGATCGATCAAAGGGTGAGACATTTACTGAATTATTAGACAAAGCTCTTTTTCCCGAACCGTTGGGAAATCTATCAACCTTTGTCATGTGCAATACAAAAATGTAAAACTCAGTGCATCTTATCAACATATCTCGGTAAAAATATAATCTCTATTATTTAAATTCCACAATGCTAGAGTGCTATCACCGCAATCACATATCAGTACCCATAAGCAAACAACTTTTTCAAGAAATCACCAATCTACACAAAATTTACAAAAAGTTAATAGATAGAAATACTACCACAACAATTGCGTCCTTACTAATCGAAGCCTTGTCCATCTAAAAGAAGAAAAAACATGTCACCACTCATCATATTAATTAGTTTGAACCATGATTAGTATTAATTTAGGGACCACCAGAATGAATTAGTGAAGTTTACCTTGCTAAAGGGCCAATGCTTTAAGAGCAAAGAGTCTCTGAGTTTCTTCATTTCAACCGGTAAGCACTCATCCAATTTAGCTTTATAATGGTGTATAGTCGCTGTAATTTTAATTCAAACCAAAATCTGCACCAAAATTGAATCACAATCAAAGTGTAGTAAAACCCGTCCGTAATTGAGTCGAAACCGTAAAAATGCAAGAATTCCAAATCGCAACGAATTGTGAACAGAAAACGTAAATCAAATTTTGAACTGAAACAAAACTCGATTTAAAATCGAAACAAACCTGTACCGAAAATTTGGCTCAAATGCAAAATCTGAACTGTGAAAAAGTTCTGCTCGAATCCAAACTGTACACTGAGTTGAAACCTCCAAACTCAAACCAAAACAGAACTGAGTAGCAACTCAATTATGAACAGAAAACGTTCGCGAACCCCAAACATAACTGTGAAGCTCAAATAGAACCCCAAAACTGAAATTAAAACAATTTGAAATCGTTCACATAATGAATAATTTGAATCTCACTCGTTCACATAATGAATAAATAGCTTGAAATCCAAAACAGACATCCTCAACAAATCAATGAAATCATATTGATTACTTTTCTATACAAAAATTATCACATAAGATAATAAAAACAAAAACCTTTGCTTTAAAATGATTTATGGCGTCATCTTTCAAATTAAACAAACTCTCAACCATGCTTCTCAGATGAATATGCAATCCTTCTTGTGATTTGGCTACTAAAACCTTTAACAAACTAATATTGGCCTTCAACATGAAGACAAATATTTAATTAATGGCCCATGGATTTGAGTTGCAGCAACAAAATGCGAGTTGCAAGACAGCAATAACGGCAACATCATAACCAATTCACAAGCTGCATTTTGAACATCATCAGCATTATAACATCACAACATAAGAAAATCAAAACTAAAGCAAAAAGAAGAAAGAATCCGGTTGAGACATTTCATCGAACACCTTGCGAGCGAGGACAAAATCAATATAATTCAAACCAACATCTGCACCAAAATCGAATCACAATCAAACTGTAAAACAAAATACATTAACATGAAAATACATTAAATCCTATATTTGATAAACCAAGTATATAGGAAGTATCATAAATTTTATCATAAAATGGTTTAACTTGTTGTAAACCAACTAACCTTTCAATGTAACAATCGTCCTCTGTATTTACAAGAATGGCATCACCGGCTACAGTGTGAGGCGGAACCTGGAAGATGTTGATCATATGGACAAACGAAGAAATAAGCACTTGGCATTACCAGCAACAGATATTGAATCAATTCAATATAATTCAAATGGAAAGAATTTACTGCCATTTATTTTTAAAATATAATTGATTTTGTTGAAACACATGTGAATATTGTAAACATGGTAATAATTTCTCGTAAGTACAGTGATTATGACATTTCTCGCTTTAATTATAATTCAAACCAACATCTGCACCGAAATCGAATCACAATTAAACTGGAGTAGAACACGTAATTGAGTCTAACCCGTAAAAATACAAGAATTCCAAAACGCAACCAATTATGAACAGAAAACGTATATCAAATTCTGAACTAAAACAAAACTCGATTTAAAATCAAAACAAACCTGTACCGAAAATTTGCAAGCTGCTTTATGGAAGAGTCAAACAACATGTTATGGAATCTTCTTCTGGAAAAAAAAAAACATAAAAGAGCGAAAAAGTTCCAAATAAGCTTATTCAAAAAAGAGCTTTAAAGAGTTTTAAAGGTAGGAATACAATTTTATGGAAGGCTGAAACTAAATAGTCGTGGAAGAGTATTACGAAAACTTCATCTACATCCGTCGGAGATGGAAAACGGTGGTCGAAGTGAGGTTGCTCGAAACAACATTCCAATCGATTCATTAGGAAATCTGTGAGATGAGGAGTGTGAATATACTTTTAGTTTTTTGATCGGAGGTGATGGTGGTCGTTAGTAGGAGAGAATATACTTTTAAATTGAATATCTTCGGCACACAATTATAAAGACTATTTTTTTAAGTTATATAAGATTAAGGGTGTTCAAAACCGAATCAATCTCATAGAAAATCGTAAATTAAACTAAATTAAATTGAAATAGTAAAAATTTGTATTTGATTCTGATGTGTTTAGGTCATTTTTTAACAAAACTATACGGTTCGGTTTGTGGTTTGTATTTTACAAACTGAATCAAATCGCATTATGTTACAACCTAAATTTTGCTTAACTCACATCCGATACAAACCTATTATACATTGGTCTTATAATTACGAATAATTTTTTCATCCTTACACTTATGATTTCAGTTCTGATCTTCTCAAATCTCTCATAGCATTATCGCGCCTTCTTCGCCAAATACATCTTGTCTCTTCTTCTCTAATCTCTACTCTCTTATATTGTTTCTTTTTCATCTTCTCATTTTTATTCAAATGTTCTCTTTTTCAATTTCATTTTTATCGCACATCTTCTTCTCTAATCTTTCACCTCTTATGTTCTTTCTTTTTCATCTTCACTAATCTCTAGTCTCTTTTTTCTTCTTCTTTTTCATTATAATATTTTTGATATTGTTTTATGCTATTATTATATGTATTATTCCACTTTTGTGTAATCTAATTTTTACATATTAAATGGGAAGTTGTTGTCTAAATATGATGAGTTTTATTGTTTTTTGGTACTACCTCCGTTTCAAAATGAATGTCGTTTTACTAAATAAATTTTGTTTCAAAATAACTGTCATTTTCACTTTTAAATATAGTAATGATTACTATTTTTTCAATCGTGTCATTTAGTTTTTACTCTCTATATTACTTTCAATACATTAATATGGTTAATTTTGTAAAAGTGTAATAATGTCTTATAACAACATCATTGCATTCCTTAATTTGTGTGCAAAAACCTTAAAACGATATTCATTTTGAAACGGAGGAAATAGTGTATGAATGATTAAATATAAAGTTATGTTGTCATTTATATGTATATGACTCAATAAAATATTTGTAAAAAACCGAATCAATCGACCCGAATCAAACCAAATTGTTTTGGTTTAGGTTGATTTTTTCTAAAATCTAATCGAACTAAATCAGACTTCATATTTTCTCTCTTGCGATTTTAGATGACTTTTATCGTCAAAACCGTTCAGTAAATATTCCTTTACAAGACTTCAATAAATAACAAAACTTTTGCTTAAAATTTTTTCACTCTGTTGCATGTTTCAGATTAAACTCGAAGTTAAAATTACTTTTTAAATTAAAAGATATTTTTTACCATCTTATTTAAATACTCTCTTAAGTAAGTGAAGCAATATTGGGTTTTCATCATAAATTTTATTATTTTTAAAAAAATTAATTATTCAATCTCCCGAAAAAAATATCACTACATTAAATATTGAATGTTTATTTAATTTTATGGTCAATTATCAATACTTCAATTATTTTATATTTTTTTCATCTTCTTTCTCTTCTGATTCTTTATATTGATTTTCATTTTCATGGACCTTATCTAAAATTTCAATAATTTATTTTCTTTATCATCTTTATTAAAAAGACTCTAAATTTAAATCTCTTTTTGTTTATGTATTCTTTTTTAATCAAAGAGAACTAATATAATAAGAACATTATCATCACCTAATTCTACCTATTGAACTCTTTCTACTTTATCATCTTCATCATCGTATGAACAAATTCATAAACAAAAACGTACTCACCCAAAAATGAAAAGAAAAATGAGTTACTTTATGTTTATGTTTTTTTTATTATGAATAGAAAAATCAATTTGTATGTTCATTTGTTTTATAACATATAAACTCAATCTATTAAATGATGATTAGCTAGTTAGATTAAGGTAGTTTTATGTTAATTAATCATGTCCGTGTTATTAGAATACTTAGTTATTTCAATTACTTCACATGCAAGTAACTATACCCTATATATAAGGTTTTCTCTTGCCTTGTATATTTAAGTTCAATAATAATTAATGATATTACTATTCTTCTATGATTTCCTTTATGGTATCAGTTGTGTAAATTTGAAAGAATCGTCATTTTTCTTTTTCATTAATTCGAAATTCACCACATCTTACAACAACGGTGGATCACGACCACAACGATCCTCCTACCCCCAAAAACAACAAACAAACAAACATTGATTCTGTTCTTGATCAATCCAGCCCTTACTACATTCATCCTGCAAAAAATCTCGGTGTCATCCTCGTTTCTCCGCCACTTTCTAAACATAACTATGAATCTTGGATTCGATCTATGAAGCGTGCACTCTTGAGCAAGAACAAAATCAAATTCATCAGTGGCAATATTATAGCTCCAAGTGAAGATGACTCGTTGTTTGACACATGGGAACGATGTAACAATGTCGTTTTTGCATTGATTTCTGCATCTCTTGCACTTGACATCGCTCAGAGCATAATTTATGTTGAGAATGTTGCTCAACTTTGGACAAATCTTGCAAATCGTTTTTCCAAAGGTGACCATTTTCGTATATTTGATCTCTTACAACAAGTTCACTTCATTCATCAAGGTGATAAGACTGTGACTGCATACTACAATAAATTGAAGACTCTTTAGGAGGATCTTGAATCATTGCGATCTCTTCCTACTTGCACTTGTGGTGTAAGCCTCAAAATCAAGAAACAAAGAGAAATGGAGTGTGCCATTTGTTTGAATATTCAAAGCAAAATGACCAATGGCCGGAAAATAAATAAAGCGACCACTTGGGCCGAAATTATTTGAATATTACATAAACGAGCAACAACCCAGGAAATAACAAATATTACAAAAACGACACGCATGCCGAAACAAATACACAATCACCCCTCCGCTTCTCCTTCGACGATAGGCGACAATCGAGCAGGATCCCCAGCCAGTTGATCGATAATATCCCTAAGATAGTCAGGAACCAGAATCTGACTGTTAACCACGTAGTAGTTGACCCCCATGCCCGAAGTGTTAAGCTCAACAACAGGATTCAACACACACATCTGACTCACCGCATTATCGAAGCTCCCCTCAGAAGCGGCCTGAGCATCATCCACAGTCAGCTGAAACAGGAAACTAATTAAGCTCGAGTCTTCAAGTCCTTGGTATCCTCCGACTTGTCCTCAGCAGGCGCAATCTCGGCAGTTAAGGTCGCTACCTTCCCCTCGATACTCTCCCTCTCAAGCATAAGAGCACTGCGCTCCTCAGATAACTTCCCAGATTCTGCTTCATCCAGCTTCAGGGCTTTTCCTTTATCGACCAAGGCCTTCTCGGTCTCCACCAACTTGGCCCGGAGATTCCTCATTTCTATCTCTTGGGATGAACTCCCCTCGGTGTACGCGACGAACATCTCCAAGATCCACATTAAACCACCCGCGTCTTGGGCCAACGTCACCCTCTTCTTCGGACGACTCGTTCCCTCGAGAAGAAGAGATTCAGCCTTAGGAAGATAAAAAATCGCGCCCTCGAAAAAAGACCTCTCCAGCCAGCAAGGAGGCAGATCATAAGTCCCTTTTCCCGTCTCCCCAGTAAGGTCAACGCTCCCCTCGGGTTGAGGTCTCTTTGCCTTCGAAGAAACAACAGCAGGAGACAGAGCAACTGTGGCCAGAGTCGAGGACGATCCACCCGACCCAGGAGTAGGAACTGGCCCCGCACTAGTCTGTGCATCCTTCTTAGCCTTTCTCGCCCGAGCAGCAAGTGTCTTGGCCAGACGTTCCTGGGCAGGATTCATATTTTCTGCAAAATAAACAAAAAAGAGAAGAGTCAGTAAAATGACGAGTCAAACAAACGATAACCATACTGGAAAAGAAAATATATACCCAGATATCTAACGGGATTCTAGCTTCCGAGGAGCTCCCTGACGTTTATGAGACCCGACTCAAACACGGGCTCCCCGTTTCTATCCAGCATTGGCTTACCTCCATGACCGACTTGCTGGACCGGAGGGATTCAAGCTACAAACAAAGTCAGAGTGGAGAAGCTCTCCAGGTCCTCGTCCCCAAGCTCCCCCTCTCTCCAAACATAGGAGCTCAATTCTCGCTCGAAGTGCCTGCTGGTCCATTGAAACGAGAACTTGTAAATGAACGTCGCGGTAGGCTCCCCTAGCTCGTTAACACGAGGAGTCCCATCCCCGTTAAGCGACAACTTGGTCCTGAAAACACTCAACACTGCCTTTGTTAAGGAGGGTTGTACCAAGATATATTTGTCCTTAAAATAACAGAAAAATTCCAGATAGACCTTAAACAACTTCTCGTTGCCTTGTTTGAGGGAGACCCATCCCCACCTTCCATCAGTCCTACTCCTCTAGATATGAAAATAATAGAAAAACAAAGGAATCGTGGCCCTGATCCTCAGATAGTCGCACACTATCTGGAACGCCCGCACAAACGCGATGTCGTTCGGGTGCAACTAAGAAGGAGCCACCTGCAGATGCCGAAAAATGGCTACCTCGAAGTCGGTGAAGGGAAGGCGGAAGCCCATCTCTCGAAAGATGATATCATACATCAAGATCTATCTCTTATCGCACCTCGAGCATATTCTGTTGTCCTTCCCAAGGATATACAACGACCATTCCCCCGGGGCCCCCTCCTCGCGAGTCTACACATCAGTGAAAACTTCCTCCCCATATTCATAGAAATACGACCGCCACTCCCATGGGTCTTTTGAGACCCATTCAAGAGGGTCCTCGTTATCTCGAGGAGGAAATAAGTTGTGGTTAACCATAGGGGACGCCCCTGTGTCGGGCTCTCCCATCTACTAATCCGCCTGATCTGGAACGTCCCTAGAGACTTCCAAGATGCTCGGTGAGCTGCTGGTCTCGCTCGAAGAACTTATGGAGGATTCTCTAGACCCACTCAAAATAATGACCTGATCGCCGTGAGCCATGGCACCTGAAAAGCAGAGGAAAATGATGAGCTTGACATCACTGCTAGAACCACCCTTCCACCGCTAAACAAGCAAAAGGGCGATAATAAACGAGGATCGCATCCCCGACCAGAACCCTCACTGAGGCACTTTAATAGGCACGAGTTGCAGAAAAAAAAATCCTAATCCTAATCCCTACATTAGCCACGTATGGCGCAACGCCAAACCTCCAAGGAGAGCCCACAACGGCCCCGACGATCATACACCACGGGAATAACATTCGCCCTCGTGAGTTTCTAATGATCATAACGGAACCCTAATCCTAACTGCATGCATCTCTATAAAGTAAGAAGCAAAAATACGAAAAAGAGCAACAATGGCAGATCAGAAACTTACCAGCAGAAAAGGAGGTGAAATTGGATGACAACGAACAAAGAAACTGAGCGAACAACGGTGGTCGATTGTCGATCTAATGCGAGTAGGTGAAAGAGAAGGCGAAAAATACTAAACGCCGTATTCCTCTCATATTTATAGCTGAAGTAGCCTGCGCGTCCGAAACACGTGCTTGGGGAACCATAGGGTCTTCATAATGACACCCTAGCCCTAAGTCATCATTGTGCCGCTTCGCCAGCACGCTTCCCGAAACACGCTACCTCTCTAAATTCAAAATTTCCAACGGCCAAACGCCTCACCTCCCCGGTAAACTCGCCCATAAGACACGCCTCATTATTCGAGCAAATGTCAAAGTCATCACTCATGTGCCCAGAAGCAACGACTTGGGGGGGCTACTGTTCTGGACTGGCCCGATGGCTTCATTGGCCCAGTCCAGAGATCTCCACGGGTCGAGCCCACCCAACCATAACCCGGATCGCCCACATGGTTATACCTCCTGTCGAGCAACGACAACCATTTTCCCTCTCGAACCAGCTCTGACCCAGGATGACCGACGATCATCCTCTCAGCCTGCCCAACATCAACGTTGAGTAGGCCACCAAGAACCGACCAGAGAGATGTCCGTAACTAACCCCCTCCTCGATACCAATGGCTAGTTATGAGCACATCCACCCGGTTTGACCAAGTCCTGACAGTTACCTGATTTCACGAACCCGCATATCTAGGCGTGAAATCAGGAACTAATGGCCACACGTCAGGGGAATTATATAAACCATCACACTTGTGAGGGCAAGGTATCACATATTCACTACTCACTACCTGATATTTCTGTTTGTACCTCCTTGTTCCTGCTCTTACTTGATTGTTGAAGTGCCTTGCAGGTACAACCTCCTTTTCTCCTCAACACACAGCCCGACTGAAGATCATCCTCCGACCACTCTCCAGGTTCTGATCAACCGTTAAGATCATTGAGTAACATACCAAATACACTACCTTATTGATTTCAAAGATGGATCCCATAAAGTACATATTTGAAAAGCCTGCTCTGTCTGGAAGAATAGCGAGATGGCAAATGATCTTAACAGAATATGATATCCAGTATACAACTCAGAAAGAAATTAAGGGAAGTGTACTGGCCGATCATTTGGCACACCAACCTGTGGACGATTATCAATCATTGAACTTTGATTTTCCGGACGAAGACATCATGGTGGTAACTGACTGTGAAGTACCTGGACCGGATGAAGGACCTGAGGAAGGATCCCGGTGGTCTATGCATTTTGATGGAGCCTCCAATGCTTTGGGTAACGGCGTCGGCGCTGTAATCATATCTCCCAAAGGAACTCATACTCCCCTCACCGCCCGATTATGTTTCAGCTGCACCAACAACATGGCAGAATATGAGGCATGTATCATGGGTCTACAAGCTGCAATCGACTTAAGGATCAAATTTCTGAGTGTCTTCAGAGATTCCGCTCTCGTGATCAATCAGATCAAAGGCGAGTGGGATACGAAACACCCGAATCTCATTCCTTACAAGGAGTATGTGTCGACCTTGCTCCCTCACTTTGAGGAGATAACTTTTGAGCATTTCCCCAGAGAGGAGAATCAGCTAGCGGACGCACTAGCCACGATGTCTTCAATGTTCAAAGTTAAATGGGACAATGAGGCTCCCCGAATCATAATCTGGAAGTTGGATGAACCGGCATACTGCTGCGAGCTCGAGGCTGAAAAGGTGACTGAAAAACCCTGGTATCATGAGGTGAAGAGGTACTTGGAAGCTCAGGAATACCCTGAAGGTGCATCCGTCAACGACAAGAAGTTCATGAGGAGGTTTGCTGCAAAATTCTTCCTCAGCAACGGCGTTCTCTACAAACGGAATCATGATTCAACTCTGTTACGTTGTGTGGATAAGGCTGAAGCAGAGAAAATTATGATGGAACTGCATGAAGGAACATTTGGAACCCATTCCAGTGGACACACCATGGCTAAGAAAATCCTTCGGGCAGGATATTTCTGGTCCACGATGGAAGCCGATTGTTACCAACACTCCCGGACTTGTCATAAGTGCCAGATCTATGCTAACAAGGTGCATATCCCTCCAGTTCCTTTGAATGTCCTAACGGCACCCTGGCCTTTCGCAATGTGGGGCATCGATATGATCGGTGAGATCCGACCGACGGCATCCAATGGGCACCGCTTCATCTTGGTGGCAATCGATTACTTCACGAAATGGGTTGAGGCAGCTTCATATGCCACGGTAACCAAGAGCGTCGTGGCGCGTTTCATCCGGCATAATCTGATATGTCGGTACGGTGTCCCGGAAAGAATCATTACGGACAACGGTACCAATCTCAATAACAAAATGATCACTGAACTCTGTGAACAATTCAAGATACAGCACCACAATTCTTCCCCCTATCGGCCGAAGATGAATGGAGCTGTAGAGGCCGCCAATAAAAATATCAAGAAAATTGTGCAGAAGATGACAGTAACCTATAAAGATTGGCACGAGATGTTACCGTTCGCTCTTCATGGGTACCGCACCTCAGCAAGGACATCAACCGGGGCAACTCCTTTCTCCTTGGTCTACGGCATGGAGGCGGTCTTGCCGATTGAAATCCAGATACCCTCTCTTCGGATAATGAAGGATGCAGACTTGAATGAAGATGATTGGATCCAGACTCGACTTGATCAACTAAATCTGATTGACGAAAAGAGGCTCACTGCTATCTGTCACGGTCAAACGTATCAGAAACGGATGATCAGGGCATTTAACAAGAAAGTCAGACCGCAAGAGTATCAAGTTGGGGACCTGGTAATCAAACGCATCATCCTTCCTCAAAGTGATCCCCGGGGCAAATGGACCCCTACTTACGAAGGGCCATTTGTGGTTAAGCGTGTGTTCTCAGGAGGAGCCATGATCCTAACCACCATGGACGGTGACGACCTTCCTCACCCCGCCAATGCAGACATAGTGAAAAAATACTACGCATAAATAAAAGACCCGCTAGGTTGACATACCTAGGCAAAAATAAGGGCTTCCCGGCGAACCAAAAGGGTTCGGGCAAAAATAAGGGATGAAATGAAAAAATCTGTACACCCGGCAAGTCGAAAACCTGAAAGGGCGGCTTGGGCAAAAATGGGTATCCCGGTGGACCGAAAACCCGAAAGGGCGGTCCAGGCAAAAGTTAGGGATAAAAGCGTAACACTATGTCTCATTGGATCACTTCGCGTCCGGAATTCGGTACCAACTATTTGGCTCCAGATTTCGGCGTTGACCAATCAGCTTCATCTTCAACTAAGCGGCAAAGCGATGAGACATTCGAAGACATAAAGGCAATAGCAGAGTTGGAACCCAGTGGGATTGTTCACATAGCTGTTTTGTTTTCTTTTTCAAATTGTAACTTCTATACTTTTGGCGATGTCCTCTTACTAGGATGTCAGCCCCTTGTACAAAAAAACGCCTATTCACAGGCAAAGTTTAAATCAATACAAATTCACTTGTCCTTACAAATTGCCATTGTTTTTCTTTTTTGTCTTGCGAAGAACGTCCAATGTTCATTTTTGATATATGCATTTGACAATAAATTGCTGATTCATGAATGTTTGCATATGAAAAAGAGATTAATTACAAGTGACATCAAAGATAGGGGCAATGTGGAGTTGTCTAATGCGGTCTAGTTGTTTTGTCCACCAAGGCACCAAGGTAGGTTCAACTGAAAATGTGGCCAAATCATCTTAACTCCCCGCGGAGTAAAACAAGGTTCAGCAGCACTTTCCCCAAGCAGGAGTCAATTCCCCGTCAATCCTGAAAAAGGCACAACATTCCCCGGCAGGTCTTAAAAGCTCATCCCCAGTAGATTCTGCGAGCTTATCCCCGGCGAAGTACGAACGTCTCGCCCAAGTTTTATTTAGAGTTATTTCCTCACAAGGACTTATAACTGGGTTATCCTCAGCTAAAAGCCACGGAAGACCGTTCTCGGCAAAAGTTCCTTCAATCCCCAGCGAAGTCTATCTTTGGTATTCCCAAGCAGAGTTTATCTTTGGGGTTTCCCCAGCGGAGTTTATCATCATTATCCTCGGCGGAATCCATCGTTAAAGTCCTCAGCAGGCCTCTCATCAGAGCTTCGGCCAAGTATCTCTTCCACAGAGCAGCTTCCCGGCCGTTCGTCAAGGATTTATTTTCCTAAGATGAAATTACACTCATAAACATTTCACATTTTCATACATCTTGCTTACATACATGATGAAACACATACAACATCAAATGTTGAACATCATGGCATCATGCATATCATACATCATGACATTGCATACAGCTTACGTCTTTGCCTTTTCAGGAAAAAGACAATCTCAAAAACGACTACCTTCAACTGTCACAATTCCAGATTCGATACCTGTATCTAGCCAGGGCACATCTGAGAGTGATCAGTTTCCAGACTCGATTCCTGTATCTAGCCAGGGCACGTCTGAAGAGTTCAAAGATTCGACTCCTGTATCCAGCCAGGGCACATCTATCAACTACAACAGCTCCAGATTCGATTCCTGTATCCAGCCAGGGCATATCTGTTGACCACATTTCCAGACTCGACTCCTGTATCTAGCCAGGGCACGTCTGAAGAGTTCGAAGATTCGATTCCTGTATCCAGCCAGGGCACATCTATTTGACGACTATTCCCTGATTCGACTCCTGTATCCAGCCAGGGCACATCTGAGCAACCGATTGTAGATTCGATACCTGTATCTAGCCAGGGCATATCTGCATAAGGAGACTGAAGATCAAACACCTGTAACAAGCCAGGAAAACATCTGTCTTTCTTAAATACACAAGTTCTCGCTAAGGAACCTCTTATGCGATCACCACCTTTCCAAATGGCATCTATAAGCCCATTCCCGACAAAGTTCTGTCACGTCTCCAGATGGCATCTATAAGCCCATCTCCCTATCAACCACCTTTCCAAATGGCATCTATAAGCCCATTCCCGACACCACATTGCTGATACTTCAACATGCGAGTGCAAATTTCCGGGCACTCTAGTGTCCAATCTCCTTTTACCCTCGAGTCACGAAAGGCAAACTTGCCAATCTAACTCTTCAGGTCCAAGAAGATTGAACAGGGGCAACTGTTGTACCCCAAAATTTGCCCTCCCATTTCCTCAACATTTTCTCATCACAAGACCTTTGAAGATCAAGATCCAGTTAGGGTTTCCTCTGCTCAAGACTTCTCCTTGTACTGTGGACTCAAATTAGGGTTTGTGTTTGCCTAAGGATGTTTTGACCTAAAATGCCTAAGATGACTTTCATGCTTCATGTTGGACTCCCAAGTTTACCCATGCCAAGTTTCAAGTCTTGATTCCAAGTTTTTTCCAGTCAATTGGACAGTTGACCTAGAAATCAGCTGTATTGGGGAAAAAGTCAACTGTGGCCAATTGACAGTCAAACCTCATGAAATTTGATCCACATCAACATTATGAACTCATATGAACCATTTGATCAAGTTTGGATCACAATTCCACAAGAAATTTGATCAGATCACCAAAAGGGCAAAATGGTCATTTTTAGGGTTTTGACTGCACAAAGGCAATTTTTGACTGTTTGACCTAGCCAATGGCAAACCAAGTTCACCTATGGACTCAAGGACCCCATGGAATTATCTTGACATGTTCATCAAGCTCAAAAGATCCCAAGTACACAAGATTGACAGTTGAATTTCCCAGTCAATTGATCAATTTTGACTGTATACTGAAAAGTCAAACTTTGACTTTTTGGTCAAAATCAAGAGTCAAGATTCATTTTTCATCAAAACATGCCAAGTCATGAAACTTGCTCACCAAGAAATCACAAAATGCAAATTAGGGTTTGAAAATGGAATTTTTCATAACTTAGAATTTTTCTAAGTTATGAAAAACCCTAATTTTTTCCCAACTTTGCCCCATCTTTTCACCATGATCCATTTGGATTCAAACAAAAGTCAAAACATGAAAGTTGTAGCTTGTTGCATAATCTACAACTTTGATTCACAAAGTTTTCTCATTTGAAGCTTGTGTCTCAAGTTATGATTTTTTGAATAAGGGCACTAAACCATCTTTTAACTTAGTGAAATTTGACCTATTTTGACAAGGTTTTCTACCCTACTTCAAGGCCACTTTTCATACCCTTCCAATTGGAATTTTGATTTGCATTTCAAAGATGGATTGTAGTACACATTCCAAGCTTTCCAAAATGTCCAAGAACTCATCAAACAACCTCATAACTTGAGAGATTCGAATTTCACAAGTTGGCAAAAATTCACTTTTTGTTCTTCATCAAAGCATGTTCATAAACTTGGCAAATTTGAATTCAGCATGCTTAAGCTACATTGCAGGCCTCTAATCCCATTTTCACTCAATAATTCAATGCATATCCTTTGTGCTCTAGCATTATCTTGCTCATTTGGACAATACACACAAAATCAAGCCTAAATTAGAAAAAGCATATTATCCATTCTTGTAAAGTGCTACTTTATGGCAACTTTGCAAATCTATGAGGTACAATGCAGATCTTTGAGGCAAAAAGGCATGGACATTTCCCACTGATCAAGACTCAAATGTGCAGCATAGATTGAGGCATTGTACTGGCCTAGAAACCAAGTTGACATTTGCTTGCTTCACATAGAAGTAACATCCATAACTTATGCTATCTCTCATACCAGCTTAGAAACACAGCACAAAAGATATCAAACACATTCCATAGACCACATTCAAGCTTTTGCACGAGCCATTTCCCTTTCAAACCCTCTCCATCTCAGAATCATCCTCAAACTGCACAAACAGGGGTGCCCCTGCAGTTTGAGTGCAATCTCTCAATCCCTTCAAGCATTTCTGTCCAAACCTGTTCCTCTACCTTCCTTACAACATATGCAAACTATCCAGAAGCTAAGGCACGATCTGTAGTTGCTCTAACCACTTCCACCATTTTCACATCTTTGACTTGCAGGTGAAGTTCTATAGCTTGATACAAGAAGGTTCAAGACAAAGTGAGCATTGAAAAAGCATCCCTGGACCTCAAGGAAGCTTTTCCAATCATTACATTGCACTGAAAGTCTCTCATTCTCCACATAGAAGTTCAACTGCACAGGTAAAAGTTTGAATTCGTATCTCTCTTATTAGGCATCTTTAGTCTTAAGTTTGTGAAGAAACAAGGTCCTACTCATAGCCCTGAACATGTACATAGCTTTACTTTTCATTTCTTTTATCTGAGTAGAGAGAATTTGAGCTCTGAAAATGGTAGAAAAATTAGGTCAGAAAAGAGGGGGAGAGAAATTCTCCCTCATCTTAGAGAGATAGGTCAAGTTCTTCATATGGTTAGAACCGTCTCTTCATGCTTAACATCTTTTTTGTTGGAAGTTTGTTCAAAAAATCAAGGAATCAGGAGTTAGACATTGAAGCAAGAGGCGCGCGTTTTTTCAAAGTTTGAAGCTGGAGGTTGAAGACAGTGTGTCATTGGGCTGGGCTGTTGTTGTTCTTTCTTTTCACACCATCCTTTTTGGCTTACACCCCCCTGAGCCCATTTACTCATTTTTTGACATTTTTGACTTTTTCCTTTTTTGCTGACTTCATTTATTTTTTCTCATGCCATTAGAAAATTAAAAATATTTTTTTCATTATTTTTTGCATTTATTGCATATTTATTTGTTTATTTGTTTAGTTTGTACATAAATATATATATATATTTGATTATTAGAATAAATGTAAAAATAATGTAAATACACTTTTTATTTTTATTTACTTTCTGAAAATATTTCACACAAAAATACTCTTTTATTTATTTTATTAAAATATTAAATAAATATTTATTTTTGTATAATACATATCTAGGGTTTAATAATATATATATATGATTATTAATATATTTAAGACAAAAATATAAAAATATTTGATTTTTTCATTTTATTTAATATTTGATACAAAAAATACCTTTTTCACAATACACTTCATTTTATTTTATTTTTTATAAATAATAAATAAATAGTAGAATTAAATTAGATAATAATACCTTTTATTTAAAAAAATTAGGGTTTTTCACCCTAAGTTCAAAATACTAAAAAATAAATACATTTTTATTTTTCTTTTTCCTTTTACATAAATAATATTTTCACATACACATAGAAACTTTCTTTTTACATTTCACATATTTATTTAATTTACATTTAATTATGCATTGCAAAATATCCAATTGTTGTAATAATTTAGATTTAAATTCTTGTCAATATCCCCATTTGAACATTTGTACCCCCCTTCCCATATTTGGTTGTGTAATAGCTTAGTAATTTTAATTTCGCACTTTATTGCTTTCTAATAATAACATGCTAGAATTAGGGTTTGTATGCGAAAAACGATAAAAAAAAATAGTTTGACCTAATACAAGATAAACAAGCATGAAAATGAACACACAAATCACACTTGCACCCCCTAGGGTATTCCACTTGTTGCCTTCAAATAAATGGGCCATATTGTATGTTGAACATCTTTGGGCAAAGCAAACAGTTTGAATGATCATAGTCCCTCGATAAAACTTTTCAAAACAAACAAAACAAATGATCAAGTCCCTTAGAGAAATTGCCCAAAGACATTTAACGTCGTTACAATTATGGTCTAAACGATGACCCGCGCCTGTCCCTTTCACATCCTAACACAAGGTTGCCCACCAAATATAATGGTGGTGCAAACTTGTTAAAAGGGTTAAAGTATAGCAATAATCTTTTGAGAAATTTAGGAGTAGATAACCTCTTAGTTACTTGAATCAACTTGCAAAACAAAACATTTGCCTAATTTCAAAACCACACAACACTACACTTTCAAAACAACTTTCAAAAACAAATGAAAACCTTTTCAAAAGACATACATCTTTGTATACATCCCCACATGGATCATTGCAAAGGTTGCCACCACATTGGCCTCTTTTCAAAACATTTTCAAAACCCACACACTCAAGCACCATTTAAAACAATTGAAAACAAAAGGCAAGTGATCTAAGCAAGTAACTAAGAGCCCATGGATAACCATGGATAGAAAGGGTGCTAATACCTTCCCTTTCTATAATCTACTCCCCGAACCCAAGAAAACATCTCAAAAGGTTTTTGCTGTGCTTTTTAACCTTTCCTTAGGATAAAATAAAAAGTCGGTGGCGACTCTTGCTAACCGCAACATTTGCGAATACGAACGCAAACCTCAAGTCAGTTCTCCCACCGTATCACAACCGAGAAATACATTCTTTTGACAAAATTCCAATCAATTCCAATTTGTGTATTCTTCACAAACATGACACACTTTTTGACCTTTAATGCTATACCCTGGTAGATCTCTCTATGCCTAAAAATCATTAACTGTTCCAAACAACATCACCCTCAAATTGAAACTTTATTTCCTATATCCATCATAAACCTTCACGCCGTTCTCCCATAAAATCTTTAAATCTTCGATTAACAATGTCAAGTATATGTCTATGTCATTCACTGTTTGTTTAGGTCCAGAAATTAACATAAATAACATCATGTACTTGCGCTTCATACATAGCCATTGAGGTAGGTTATAAATTATAATATTTACAGGCCATGTGGTATGTGAGATACTTTGAAGACCATGCGGGTTCATTCCATCAGTAGATAATGCCAAGCGAAGGTTTCTTACTTCTCCTCCAAAATCAGGATAATCATTATCAATTTTCGACCATTGTGGTTAATCTGCCAGATGTCGAAACTTTCCATCAATAATTCTTTCATATGCATGCCAAGTCAAGTGTCTTGCATCATTTTCACTATGAAACATGCGTTTAAATCTCGAAATTATAGGAAAATACCATAAGACTTTTACCGGAGACAATTTTTTCTTATATCGAGATAAACTGCATTTAAGACACTCATTTAATGATGCATATTCATTTTGAAACAAAATGCAATCATTTGGACAAGCATGTATCTTATCATAGCTCATGCCAATAGAGCATAATATTTTTTTGGCCTTGTATGTTCGATTAGGAAGAACATTATCCTCCGGAAGCATATCTTTCATAAGGACTAATAACTCTGAAACTTTTATCTGACCATCCATTGCCAGCCTTTAAGTTGTACAACTTTAATACCGCAGACAGTCTTATGAATTTAGTGCAACCTTTATACAAATGTTTCTCTGCATCGCTTACCAACCTCTCAAACATTTTGGGATAATCCTGAAGATCTTCTTCAATTGCTTCTGCAATCTCTTCGACACGATTACAATCGTATGTATCTCTTCCATTGTCGTCTGAAGCATATGTCATACTATCCCCCAGTTCAACATTCCCGTTACTTTTCTCACCATAAATATCCAACATGTATAACTTTGATCAATTTCTTCCTCAGTAAATGCGATTCCAATCCAACTGCGTCAACCCGACCCCCATAACAATAACCCAAGCAATGACATTTCATTCGACTGGGGTTTTCGATATGTTCAACAACAAACTTAACGAATTCTAATACCCAATTCTCGTACTCTTTTGACAATCGATTGAAAGACATCCATTTTTTATCCATGGTTTTACTACTAAGTAAGCTAAACAAAAACACTATAATTAATCATGTAGCTATAACAAAAGAATAATTAATTACCTGTAGAGAAGTCATCAACTTCTGGAACCACACAATGTAAGATTCTTGGAACGATCAGAATTTCACTCTTCACAAGAGAAATCGGAAATTGTGAAAGCGACTATGAAATCGGGCAACAACTACACATAAACAATTAGGTTCACTAATTCCATTTCAAACATGTTTAAAACAAAATAGGTTTTGAGTGTATCTTGTAATATATTCATGAACCTCACTTTATAAACTCCTAACCTGAGATGCTGATCTTTTAGAAAGCCAAACTATTGAATATCACAACTCACAACTTTATCTCTAGCCTAATAACAAAAGAAAAACAAAACCAACATCATTTTTTATAAAATATTTTTTCAACTTCAGAAAACAAAGGAACCTTTTACATAATGAAAAAGTTGATATTTTTAATCAACCGAAGTAAATAGATGCATTAAAATAAATTAAATACGTTCTTATGTCTAAGTTCTCTTTTCTTTCTTTTATCAAGTAGTATAACTTATAATTTATACTAAAATAATTTGATTTTACACTGAGTTGGATGAAGATTTCGACCAAAGTACCTGATATCTAAGTTGAGCTTTTGTGTTGGTTGAAGATTTCAACCAAAGTAGCCCAACAAAAGTGCTACTCCAAGTGCTTGAACTAGTCTTAACTTGTCAAAATAGTCTTTGCTTCTTGATATATGAAAACAACTACAACAATATATGAAAACAAAATCGCGTTGAAGAACTTACAACAATATAAGAAAATAGATGCATTAAAATAACAACAAACTCTTTGAATCGCGATTCTCACGATTTCAACAACAACTACAACAATATATGAAAACAGAGATGAATCGCGTTGATGAATTAAGGAAAATAAAATAGAACTTACAGTTATGAATCGTGTTCCTGTTATCAATCGTTGTTGGAGAAATTGCATTGAAGAATCGTTGGAGAAATCGTTGTTGGAGAAATCGCGGTTGCAGAGAAATTTGAGAGAATGTTCATAATTGTGTTGTAGAGAAATCTGTTTTGAGAGAATAATGAAAATCTTTGATTTTTAGGGTTTTCGTTTTTTTAATTTAGAAATAAGACATTAATGACCTTAGGCAGCGCTTTTCGGAAAGCGCTTTATGATGTATTACCTTTAGCAACGCTTTCTCATTAAAAAACGCTTTCTGATGTATGCCCTATAGCAGCGTTTATATGATGTGATTTCTAAACACATCCTTTAGCAGCGTTTTATGGGTATGTATGGCCTTAAGAAGCGCTTCTTAAAAGCGCTTTATAAAGTAGGCCTTTAGTAGTGTTTTTTCTTAAATTTCTTTTAAGGCTATATCAATGTTTTCTAAAGTAAGCCTTTGACAGCGCTTTGATCCTATGAAAGCGTTTTATACTGTTGGGCCTATAGCAGCGCTTTGAGTTTAAGCAACGCTTCTATAATTTATTTATTTTTATTTCAATTGACCTTAGGCAGCGCTTTCATAAGCGCTACCTAAAATGTGGCTTAGGCAACGCTTTTTTTAACTTTAGACAACGTTTTTTTCCAAAACGCTATCTAATATATATAATTTAAAATTTAAAATTTAAAATTTTATCGTGATATATAACAACACTTTGATATAGAAGCGTTATCTAAAGTCCACGGCCTAAAAGCTATTTTAGGGTAGTGTTATCATATAAATATGAACTATATTATTGTGTAAAAGGGACACTTTGTCAATCACATAATAAAAAGATATTGGTTTCTCTCTAACCTTTTATCATACTCTTTAGTTTATTAAGTACGACAGCGAATGTTACATAAGAAATTGAATTTTATATTGTGTAACAATTTTAATGAGATATCAATAATATAATATGAGAAACTAATTACATAAATTATTAGATTGGTATGTTTTTCCATAACTATTTTTATTGATTGAGGATCAAACTTATACAAGATGTACAAACATCTCTATAACCAACACTCAATTACAAATCAAAGTAACACAACACATGATAAAAACCAAGTGGCTTCCACAGAACATTACACTTCTAAACACATGACAACATCAGACAAAACAAACATACCATCGACTGATGATAAAAATTGAAATCAATTTATTCTCCTTAATCTTAGCCCCAACCCAATTTCTAAGTTTCAACAAGACGTAAATATTAAGGTGTGACGTGTAACTATTAATTATAATTTCTAAAATTTTAAAAATTCAACCCATGTTTAACAAATTTATTTTCTGTGATAGTATTTATGTGCTCAATCATTTCTATTGTAAGAAGATTTTTCCAATCTCCAACTTGACCAAGACGAAAATATACTTTGTTTTCAACTCCATAAGACATTTTTCCAGTTTTATTGACTTCCAAGTTACTCAAGTTCTCAAAACTACACAAATTTAATATATCATCAACCACACCTTTAGATTCTTCTTCTTTGGAGAATGGACACTCCAAAAACTTAGCAATCTCTTTCAAATAAAAATCAGGCTTCATTTTCATTTCTTCATATTTCAAAAACATAACCTTCTCTGAACTTTCTAAGCTTTTCTTCCAATATCCTAATACATGCTCCCAAAAAGGTCCATAAAGACTTACTCCTTTACAAAAACTCTTAAAAGCATCTTCTAATGAAAGTACTTCACTACTTTGTGGTACTAACTTGTTTCCGAAATGCCACAATGAAACAAAAGTGTCTTTAGGATCTCTACATAGATAGACCACCTTGCAAGTTGATTCTTTCACAGATTTTGGCAATAATTCATATGGTAGATGTGTAGAAAAGAGTCTTGGAGGAGGTATTTTTTGGAGATCAGGAACAAAATCTTTGTCAAAGTAAAGATTAACCAAGAAGGGAACAAGTCCATGAGGGTTGGTAGTGAGCAAAGGATGGTTGATATGAATATTTGGATATTTGTTGCGGTTTATCAAAGCAAAAGACAACGCTTTGAGCCAAGTGGTACCTGATTTGGGACTAGTGACTAAGAGAATATCATTATCAAGGGCTTGAAAGTGCTTTTGACAAGATAAATCACCTTGGAGAAAATTTGGGGTGAACCAAAATCCTTGATATTGATGTAAGGCAGCAGTAAACATACCTTTTTCTAATGGCAACGTGGGTATCAACTCCTTGCATTCTTGGCTTAAGTCAGATTCTTGCAAGCATTTTGGTACAAAAATGTTTTCATCGCTTAATTTTTCCATGGTATTAATATAGAAGGTTGGAGTCGAGATATATAACTCTTTTTTAGTTAGTTAAGATTCTACAAGTTGGTTTAAATATATATAGTACTATAATAAATGGTAGAATGAGCAACTTGAGTAGAAATAAAATTGCATACCGTACAGGGCAAGATACTACTATCAAAAAGAAATTTACTCTCACCTAAAATTAGGAAATATATAGTGTTAAAGACTAAAGCCATTGAAGTCAAAGGTTGAAGTTTCTCTTTTTAATTGGTGTATTATTCTACTGGACCATGTTTATTTCATTTCATGAGAACAAGGTGTATTGTTGTCTTTCATTTCATATCATATTTTACTTATTTCATTCCATGTTTAATTCACTTGAAATTTTAGGAGAAATAAAATTGCATGCCGTATCAAGCAAGCAGTTTTAGCGGGGATTAGGGTAAGTTGTAATGCACTCATTGGCCTAGTCATATTTAGAAATTTTTTGAGATCTAATAATATAGAGTCTATGACTCTAAGACAAAAATTAAAGCTCTTAACCTATTGGCGATTATAAAAATATAACTTAGATGTTGGTTTACGAGAACCAGCGTAACTAACAAAGTTAAAATTTTAATAGCTGGTCAGGTTTAAATTGTCTATTTTTCTCTATAACCAATTATTAAGTTTCACCAATAGCTATATTGAATTTGAATAGCTTGTAACTATAATGAATTTTATTGGAACATCACGTATGGTCTCCCATGCAGACAAGTTTAACATTTAAGAAATCTTTAAAGTCATAAGAAACAGTAAAAAAATCACATAGGTAATAAAAGATTATGCAAACTTTAGAATAGTAACATGCATTTTAAAATAGATCACCAAACAGTTGAGTTGAGGATGTTGATTATATGATCTTCTATGTTTTGCGCTGTTTAACATTTTTTCACTTGTGTTGAACTGAAATGTTCAAGTGTATGCATTAGTGGGGTGTCCTCAATTTTCTGATGCATGTTGTTTTATGAGATACTAGAGCCTTGGATATCCAACTGTTTAGCGAAGATGACTCATGACGACAATGCCGAAAAAGCAGAGCTAAGGAATGAACAATTAGTTAAAGATTAGTTAGGTTACAAATGCATCCTATGCTTAATCCAGACAACATCCAGACATAATATGCATCATACATTCCAGAAAATAAAGACAAAGACAGACAGTAGGATAACTAAAACATAAATAATTAAACATTATCTTAAAACTTACATAATATGCATCATACATTCCAAAAAAAAATAAAGGACACAGAGAGACACATCCTAGGCAGACGGTAGGGTAATTAAAACACATATCATTAAACATTTAGCCTTACGGGAAAACTTAAACTTAAAAGATAACTCATTAAACATTCTAGGCAGCAATCTAGACGAGATCATTCTCAAAAATCCAATGGCAGGCTTCTACCTGACCAAGTCCGTAGCTGAGAACTGCAAATACAATGTAAGTAGAGTTTTAAGAACTAGCGTCCAAATGGTACACCACAACACCATTATTAATCTTCTGTTTAGATTTTATTTTCCAAATATCAACGTCATAGATGCGAACCTTGGTACATAGTGGCAGTAGTGCAACAACGATGGAAACCAAATGACATGTAATAGATTTATCACCAATTACATTATATTACGCCCCAACACGGACGTGGCAAAATCCACCATTCCTTCGAGAGAAAACTGATAACTTTTCTTCTTCCCTGTTTTAGCGGGATTCTCACACTCTTTGACAGACTTCATCATGGTTTTAGAAAGGTTGTTGAACACATTTAGTAGAAGTTGTGACATTTTAGAAGACGCATAGGATAGTTTCTTCAATAGGGACCGAGGCAAGAAAGCCCGTCTTGATGTCCGCAGAAAGCGGCGACACCTTTGCGAGAAGTATTTGTGCACAAAGGAGAGATGAAAGACAAAAGAAATATATTTAATGACGGCTACAAAATAAGGAATAATGAATTACATTGACCTACCTACTACTAAGCTATTTATACATAAAATTATGGTATAATAAAATACTAAAATACCCTCTAACAAATATATAAAAAGATATTCCTAAAATATAAATTATTTCCAACATCATCCCTTAATTTATATTTACACAAAACTGACAACACCAATTTCATCCCTCAAACAAATAAATTGATCAGTCTTGATAGCCTTTGTTATAATATCTGCCAGCTGCTTCTGAGTGCTACAGTGCACAACTTCTAATATTCCACTCTGAACTTGATTCCTCAGAAAGTGATACTTGGTCTCAATATGCTTGCTTCTCCCATGCAGCATTGGGTTCTTGCAAGATTGATTTCAAAATTGTTAACAATCATCAACTTCAAAGGTTTGTCTACCTCAATCTTCAGATCTTGCAGCAAGTTTAGAATCCACACAACTTGACATGCAGTCAGAGCACCTGCAATATATTCAGTTTCACAGGTTGACAGCGCAACAACAAGTTGCTTCTTGGAACACTAAGAAATAGGACCTCCCATAAATTTGAATAAGTATCCAGAAGTACTTCTTCTGTCAACTATGTCTCCACACCAATCAGAGTCTGAATAACTTAGAAGTTCTGATTCAATCTTTCTTCCAAAAGGAAATAACACTCCATACTTCAAAGTTCCCTTCACATACCTCAGAATCCTGACAGCAACTTGGTAACGAGGCCACTTTGGTTTACTCATAAATCTGCTAACCATTCTAACTGTATAAAAAATATCAGGCCTGATATTACACAAATACCTCAGAGAACCAACCAACTGCTTGAAGGTTGTAGCATCCACATCCTTTCCATCAGAATTAGATTCTAACTTCTGGTTTGTATCAGCGGGTGTGATAACAACTTTGAAATTCTCTAGCTCAAATCTCTTCAGAAGCTCAAGTTCATACCTCATATGATACAAAATAATTCCTTTCTCATAGTACATAAACTTTATCCCTAGAAAGAAACTCATTTTCCCAAGATCTGTCATCTCAAACGCATTCATCAGAACCTTCTTGAACTCAGCTATCTCTTGTTCAGAGCTTCCTGTGAGCAATATGTCATCAACATACAAACATACCAGAATCATATTACCTTCTGAAGTATGCTTAACATAAACACCATACTCCATCTCACACTTATGAAACCCTTGTCCCTTGAAAAATGAATAAATTTTCATATTCCATGCTCTAGGCGCTTGCTTCAATTCATATAAGGCTTTATGTAATTTGAACACCATCTCTTCCTGATTCTTTTTCTCAAATCTAGAAGGTTGTGGCACATATATCTCTTCTTGTAATAGACCATTCAGAAAAATGCAGATTTTATATTTAAATGCATCAGAGGCCAATTCCTGTTAGCAACTATTGCAATCACTAGTATGATTGTTTCATGTCTCGCTACAGGTACAAACACTTCAGAGTAATCCAGCCCAGGCTTCTGTAGAAAGCCTCTTACTATTAATCTTGCTTTGTGTTTGCCAATTGATCCATCTGGCTTTAGCTTCTGCTTGAAAACCCATCTGACGCTAATGGCTTTCTTGCCTTTTGGAAGTTATGTCAGCTTCCAAGTCTTATTTCTCTCTATAGCATCAAGTTCTTCTTTCATGGCCTGCAACCAGACTTGCTTCTTAAGAGCCTCTTCCATACTCACGGGTTTATAGTCTACTAACATTGCACACTGAATAACTTCTCATTCGGAGTCTACTTCAGTATCTTGTAACATGTCAAACTCTACAAATCTTCTTGGGATGCTTCTGACTCTTTGTTGCCTCTAAATTTGAACTTCAGAACCTCAGACACCAGAACTTTCCCCTTCAGAAGCTCTTGCTTCAGAAATTGAACTTTCTCCAGAACCTTGATTGCCTTCAGAGTCTGGAAAATTCCCAGAGTCTGAATCACCATCGGAGTCAGAGTCACTACCTTCAGAAATACCATCTTCAAAAGTTAGATCACCTCTACCTTCAGAAGTTCTACTTTCAAAATTATGATCATCGTCAAAGGCTGAATTTCCTTCAGAAGATCCATCCTTAGAGTCATGATTTCCACCAGAAACATGATCATATTTAGAAGCTTGTCCTCCAAAACCTACGTCTTTAGAGTTTTCCCTTCTAGAAGCATGATCACCACCAGATTTTGGATCAACATCAAAATCTAGATAAGAATCAGATTCACCATCTGTCTCACCTTCAGAGTTTCCAGAGTCATCATCTTCTGACTCATCATCAGAATCTTCAGCATCATCTTCTGATTCTGAATCATATTCAAATACTCTTTTAGAGTCAGAATATTCAGAGTCATCTTCTTCCCCTTCAGAATCAGAAAATGACAATTTCAATGGTTTCTCATCAGATTCATAAGCCATAAATAACACATTTTCATCATCAGAGTCTCCTCTGGCTATATTTTCTTCTTCTAACTTCTTTTCTTTGTTTGACCAGCAATCTTTGGCATTGTGATCAAAGTTCCTGCAACAGTAATATTGAACATTCTTCTTGTCAGACTTCTCCTTTCCCTTTTGGATATTCTTCTGCCTATCAGAGTTTGAAGCTTCTGACTTTTGATCACCATTAGTTTTCTTCCTGGCTTCTAACCAAGTTTGCTTCTGATACTTCTTACCAGAAGTTACTTTCAGAGCCTGTTGCTCTACTTCCCTCTCAGAAGTTCTCTCAGTCATACGCAACTCATGCGCCTCTAGACTACTTTATAGCTCTTCAACTCTCATGGTGCTCATATCTTTGGAATGTTCAATTGCTACCACAATGTAATCAAATTGAGAAGTTAAAGATCTCAATATCTTCTCAATGATTACTTGTTCAGAAAGAGTTTCTCCACAAGCTTTCATCTCATTAGTGATCAAAATCACTCTAGAGATGTACTCAGAAACCTTCTTGTTGTCCTTCATGTTGAGATTCTCATATTACTTTCTGAAGGACTGGAGCTTCACCTTCTTCATTGATGCGTCACCATCATAACATCTGACCAGTGTGTCTCACGCAACCTTTGTTGCTTCAGAGTCATCAATCTTCTCAAACACGTTCGCATCCACACATTGATGGCTGTAGAATAACTCCTTTTGATCTTTCTTCCTTAGAGCCTTCTGTGTAATCTTCTGAGCCTCTGTCGCGTCTGCTGTTAACAGAGCATAGTCATCGGTGACAAGATCTAACACATCTTGAGAACCAAACAGCACACGCGTCTAACAATTCTAGTTTTTACCATCAAACACTGGAAGCTTGGAATTTATATTGCTATTTTCGTTTATCTTCAACCTTGTGCAATTCACTCAAAAACTCACTAAAATTGTTTCTCAAATCCCACAGAATCAGAAAAACGATTCTCAATAATACCTCATTGTTCACGTGTATTTCCCGTGTTTCCTGTGGATTTCAAACCGGAACTCTGATACTAATTGTTGGTGCACAACGGAGAGATGAAAGACAAAAGAAATATATTTAATGACGGCTACAAAATAAGAAATAATGAATTACATTGACTTACCTACTATAAGCTATTTATACACAAAATTGAGATATAATACTAAAATATAAAAAGATATTTTTAGATATTCTTAAAATATAAATTATTTTCAACTAGAAAGAATGATGGAATCGATACTTTGCTCGTTGTCCTTGATTCCAGTACTCTATTGTGAGCTAAAGATACCTTTGACAAAAGGAAGGAAGGAATATGTTGCTCTACTAATACTACAGCAATAAAGGCATTGGAATTGCCGAAATTGGCCATTGATCTTGAAAAAATAAAGATGGGAAGTTTATAGAAGAAAAAAGAATTGACATCACAATCCATGTGGATTTTATGTAGATAAAGAAACTGTCTGTTTAAGGGAGAATATCAACAAATGTTGACACAGAATATCAACAATATCAGGATATAAATAATTGTACATTAAAAAAGACATCATGTGGTTGACATGAACTCATACCACGTGGAAACTTTGTTCTACTTCATGGAGTTGTAGCCCGCATCCACAAAAAGGTGATGCATTACATTGATATGCTATACACTCTCGGTCAGTGTGGAGAATATGATAGAAATAAGAAAGATAGTGAGAGTTGAGAATGGTGTATGGGCTCATTTATACTGCTTCAATGGAGCTCCAACACGTGAAACATGTGCGTGCCCCTTAGTTCTAACACGTGAAACATGTATCGCTGATACTCCTAAACTCCAACACGTGAAACATGCTGCATGCAACTTCTGAACTCTAACACGTGAGACATGTGCTTCTGATACTTTTAAACTCTAACTAGGTTGTTCAAAAAAAATTATGAATTGAACTGAATCGGTGAATCGAATTGAATTGAGGTTAAAATAATCAAATCGTTATGTTTGGTTAGTGAACTAAACTATATTACATAACCAGATATAGAACCGAACCAAACCAAAACTGAAACTAAAGTGAAGTGAACTAAAACTGAAAATGAAAAATACTAAAAATAAGTTTCAATTTAAAATAAAAAATAGTTTAACGGTTCGGTTCGAGAAAATTGTCTTCTAACAATTCGGTGCGGTTTGGAATTTTGAAACAATATATTTGAATTGATGGAACACAACGGAATGAAATGAAATAATATTATGTTCCATAGTTTGGATTAGTAAAAAGATGATGGAATGGAGCGGAACATGATGGAATGCATTCCATCATATTCCATCCAATTTCTCTCTTTTTTTTGTTCCATCCAATTTATGGTGTATGGGATGCAATGAGACATTTTAAATAAAATAACCAAACAATGGAGTAAAATTTATATTTCATTTCGCTTCGTTCCATTATGCTTCGTTATGTTCCATTCCACTCTGCTCCGCTGTGTTCCATCAATCTAAACATAGCCTTAGGAACCCCGTAAAGACGCACAACCTCCCAGAAAAATAGTTTGGCTATGTTGGATGCATCAACAGTCTTCTTACAAACAATAAAATGGGTCATCTTGAAAAATCTATCTACTACAACAAACACAGAATCTACACCTCTCTGTGTACGAGGCAAATCTAACACAAAATTCATGACTAAATCTTGTCAAACATCATCAAGAATAGGTAAAGGCATATAAAGACCAATATTTTGAGACTGGCTCTTAGAAACCTGACAAATATAATACCTCATAACTATAGTACTAGCATTCGTCTTCAAGTGTGGCCAATAATATCTCTTCTCTAGACTAGTAATAGTTTTTTTTCTCTACCCAGATGACCGCTAAGACCACCACCATGCAGGCCTCAAATTAGCTTCTGTTTTAAAGAGGAGCAAGGAATGCATAGTCGGTCTCTCTTAAAAAGATAGTCATCTCGAATATGAAAATCTATACAAGAATGTTTTCCACTACACTTAACCCATAACTCTTTAAACTCAACATCACTTTCATACAACTCTTTCAGGTACTCAAAACCTATTATCTCATGTGCTAATGTGATTAGTAAGGAAACCCTCCTACTCAATGCATCTGCTACCTTGTTAAGAGTCCTTGACTTATGCTGAATAATAAAGTGAATTTTCTGTAGAAAACTCATCCACCGAGCATGCATATTGTTTATCACCTTCTGACTATGAAGAAACTTCAAATATTGATGATCGGTGAATAAAATGAACTCCCATTGAACCAAATAATGTTTCCATTGTCGTATAGCTATAAAGACTGCATAGAATTCCTGATCATAAGTACTCCCTTTCTGGCAGGCATCGCTTAACTTTTCACTGAAAAAAAGCTATAAGTTTCTTCTCATGAGATAACACAGCTCCTACTCCCACTCCACTAGCATCACATTCTACTTGGAACGCCTTGTCAAAATCGAGAAGTGCTAATACTGGTGTGGTACATAGCTTCTTCGTAATCAGCGCACAACTTTGTTCTTTCTCAAACCCCCAATTGAACTTCCCTTTCTTCAAACATTCAGTAATAGGTGTAATGATAGTACTTAAATATTTGATAAACCTCCTATAGATGGTTGCCAGACCGTGAAAGCTACAAACCTCAGACACAGATTTAGGTGCAGGCCACTCCCTTATATCACTCACCTTATCTTCATCAACTGGAATCCCTTATTCACCAACAACAAAGTCGGGAAAAAGTAACTTGTTGGTGTTGAATGTACATTTTTTCAGATTAATGTACAACTAATTCTCCTGTAAGACTTGCAACATTTTCCTCACATGCTGCAAATTCTTTTTCTTTGTCTTACTGTAAATTAGAATATCATCAAAATAAACCACCATAAAAGAACTTATAAACGGATGCAGAACCTTATTCATCAACCACATGAAGGTGCTATGGGTGTTTGACAAACCAAAGGCATCACCAACCACTCATACAATCCATCTTTGCTCTTTAAAGTTGTTTTCCATTCATCTCCAAGTCTGATTATGATATGATGATAGCCATTATGCAAATATATCTTTGAGAACACCTTAAAATCGGCCAACTCGTTAAACATGCCTTCCAAACGGGGAATTGGAAATTGATACTTGATAGTTATCTTATTGATGGCTCGGCTGTCAACACACATTCGCTATTGATTTCCTTTCTTATGGACTAAAAGGACTGGTACTACACACGGACTCATGGTCTCTTGAATAAACCCTTTCTTCAACAAAGCTTCAATCTGCTCTTTTAAAATCTCATTCTCCTTGGGGCTCATACGATAGTCAAGAAGGTTTGGTAAGCTAGACCCTGGGATAAGGTCAATTTGATGTTGAACATCTCGCATAGGAGGAAAATCATTTGGTAATTCCTTTACAGTCAACGCCTTGAAATCCTCGAGGATCTCAGCATTTCTTTTGGAATCGTTGTTTCTTCCTTTACAACATTCATCAACCCTTTGATCACCACTGGACATAAACATTCAGTTTGTTTTACAGCCTCATTAAGCCCCTTTACACTACGTCATCACCAAGAAACTAGATTTTTTTCCTCTTGCATTCTTATCAAAGTTTAAAACAGGAGCCATAGCAATTTTATGTGTGCCCCATATAAATATCATCATGTTATCCCATCCTCGATAAGTGATATCATTATCAAAATGTCAAGGTCTATCAAGTAAAATATGACCATCATCCAAATCAAGAATATCACAAAGTACCTCTTCTCTGTAATGCTTTTCGATAGAGATATGAACTCTTCAGGATAATGTTACTCGAACTTGTGAGTCCCTACTTACCCAACTAAGGGTCTATGGCTTCTCATGCGATTCTCTAGACAACTTCAAATAATCTACCAATTTTCGCGACACCAAATTTTTGTGATGCCATTATCCACAATCAGATTACACACTTTGTTCTTGATAGAACAATGTGTTTTGAATAAATTTTTGCACTGCCTTCATCTTTGGATGCTAGTAACATTCTCTACAACACAAAATTTACCTTCTCATCAGATTCTTCCTCTGCAAACTCAACAATAGCATATTCATCGTTCTCAACTGCATGATCTTCTCTTTCTTCATCTTTCTCCATTTCTTCCACAATAGTAGTGACTCTCCTTGTTGGGCAAACATTCGATTTGTGGCGTCTTCTGTTACAACGATAACATATGTCTATAGCGAGTCTAGCATATGGATTATTCTGCTTCTGAATTGGTGTTTTACCCTGCTGCATACAGTTAGAGTTGCTAGCTTCTTTATTCTCGGGGTTGGAATCCCGAGGTGTTGTATTATTTTCTTTGTGACCTGTTGATTCAGAGTTATTCTGGGGTGAGTACCTTTTAAAAGACGGGAAGTTTCGAGGGGATTTTTCTATCAATTCTGCCTTCAAAGCTAAATTGGATGCTTTAGCTACGGTTCATACAGTCTATAAACCCGTCTTTTCTTGCAAGGATCTCTTTAGGCCACTGATGTATCGAGCCACTTTCTGGCTCTTTGATTCTCCCAATTCATTGTGATCAGAAAATCGTAGGAACTCAGTTGTGTATTCAGTCACGATTCTCTTGCCATGAACACACTCGATGTACACTTATAAAGAATCTGTTCATAATCCTCCAATAAAAATTACTCCAACATCAATTGTTTCATTCTTCGCAAAGTTTTGATTGGTCCCTTCTTTGTCGCTGTCTTTGGACAACAAGTTTATCCCACCAGACAGCTGCAGTATTTTTAAACCTGATTACTACCATCTTAACTTGCTTGTCCTCAGGGACGCCCATAACGTAGAAGAACCTATCGACGTCAATCTTCTAATCCAAAAACTCCTTCATTCCCATCGTTTCATAGAATAATAGAATATTAGCATTCCCTCGATAATCATGGTTATGTCGTTTTCCATGATCAACGACCTCTTCCTCATAGGATTCTTCTTCTTCGGAACTCAAATTTTCAGCAATAAAAACACGATGATTGTTTCCACCCCGTGGAAGCCTAACATGTTCTCTTCTCATGTCTCTTCGTTGATTCATGTTGTTATTGTTCTTCACCTGATTTGCTAAATTTGTCATCTGTTCAATCAAAGCAGTTAGAGTCACCGTAAAAACCGCGGTAATTTCCTCAAGATCTGCTCTGATCACCGGTTAATCAGCCATAATCAGAAACCCTTAGGATTAGCAAGCGCTAAACCTAGAATAAAAATAGGGTTGCAAGCGCAAACCTAGAATAAAACACAGGGTTACAAGCGTAAAACCTATCAGATAAGCTCTGAAGTCCACCAGAGATAACGAAAACTTCAAACTTTATAATATGAAAGATAACCCTTATGGTCATGCCAAATGTCTTTGAATACATAAAACAAAATAACCCTAATAGACCTTTAATCCAAAACATAATTAAATAAAACAAATAAAATCAAAATTGCTTAAATATTAAAATAAAAAATTATTTAAATATTAAAATGATTTCCGACATACAATATTCATGATATCTTCTTCGATGCACACAACCATCCATCATTCATCAACTCTTATCTTCAAATTATTCATTACATCAAAGAATGACATAGGAACCTAGAGGTGAATAAGTTGAAACTAAATATATCTTGACCGATTTTTTTCATCATGTAACAATTAATTAAATTTTTCTTTTTTTCTTATGTTAAAAATAGCGTTGGTCATTGGCTTCAAATAAGGTACTAATTTATAAATGTGATTAAACATCCAATTTGAACTCAGCAGCAGATTTATAACCATGAAACGATCTATATTTTATATAGTACATATCTTTAACACAATATATTGCCAAAGGCAAATAAATTCATATTAATCTGTCATACATTTTTCAACAATGATCTAGAGTACAATTCTCCAAATTCTACAGCACCTCAAAATTATTTATAGTAAAGAGAAATACAAAATCACTTTTCCTAATTGTAAACAAACCAAAATAACTTGTGCTTTTCTTAAAAATCTCTAAAATTTCATCTTTAAATTACTGCACTTCAAAATCACTTTTAGTGCTAGTCAGGTCTACAAAAAATTTCAGTCTGTCTCTGTCTGCAATCTGCGTATTCAGTATTCACAATATCATACTCTAAAATCGATACTCAATAGAAGTTATTTGGCTTTCCAATTTTAATATTCTGCTCTGCAAGGAATCCTGTTATGGCATTCTTCTGCCATCCCTTGAAGCTCCTGCGATAAATTTCAGAGTATATAATAGCTTGAGCAAAAAGTAAAAGCATTATGGTCTATTAACAAAAACTTTCATGCGTTGTAGTTGCGGATGATTTTTTATGAACTTTTGAGCCCTCAATTATCATATAGCTTTCAGTTAATGCTTTGCATGCATGTAAACAACTGTTTTCAACAACTGTTTTCAGAAGGATAATGTCTCGTTAAGCTTACTTTTGATCAAGGTGTGCAAGAATTTCGCCACCAGGAAAAGCAGATTTAGTGGCCTCATATGCAGCTTTTATAGACTGTTTCCAAGTTCCTCCAATCTCCACATTTGTTTCTCCTTTTGGATCTTCCATTGGCACTGAATATCCCGAAAGTAGGTGACCAGCCCAAACATCATCTTTCCTATATCGCAAACGAAAAGCAAGTATTATTTTCACGTTTCTTTTAAATGCTTATCTATTCCTTTTATAAGGCAGTAAGGTTAGATTGCAAAACTCTATGTAAATATCCGAGTAAAGTAACGGGTTTTCAAAATAACTCAAAAGTTAACTGTTAAAGATGTTGAGACTTGAGAATAGTTTCTAACCTCACATTGACATAATCAGAAAATTCAATTCCATGTTCACTGAAAATGATTACTTACAGTATTACATCCATATGTCTAGGCACATAATGTCCACCGCCTATCCCAAGAAGGACTTTCTTCTTACCATTTGCCCTGTAGGAGTGTCAAATTTAGATTCAGATTAGAAAATCTTCACCGATTGTAGAAGGAAGGCACTTAATTAAGTGATTATAGCATAGATTTGCTTATTTTGATAGCAAATGACAAACTAAAATAAAATTGTTTTCATACAAAAAACTCTAACCGCTTTTCATAAGCTATCTTGAAGAGCTTAAGGAAATAAACTGAAAACAACTTATGCACATGTCATTAATTATTTTCATAAGCCCTCACAAACAATCTCATGTTTCTATCAGTAGAGAAACTCAAATAAGTCAATCTCAACTAAACATTGGTACAACTTCTTAACATAATCATTCTACCTGCTCCAGTTCCCAACATCAGTCCCTCCTCCAAGTCCAAGTCCTTCCCAAACTAACTGTAAGAATTCGAAAACAACATCATTTCATTAAACAAAATAAAATACTACTAGCCAGATTATTTTTGCACAAAGCATTTAGCTTTTTGCAACAAAAATAAAAGTATCCATACAGAGAAGCTATACATATTGATGCAAAGGTTATGAAAAGTAGAAAGGTAAAGTCAACCTGAGCCATAACTTGAGCAGCATCTTGTCTCTTCCAATAGTCTTCAGTACTACCTATACCAGAGAACAGAAGAAATAAAGTTGTTAACCTATGCTCAAATTGTAGTTAACCGTTGACATCTTTTGTAACTCTTGTTAACTCTGAAGAATGAATCAATCTAAAATACATCTAGGAGGAGAGAAAGAGATCTCACCAATCTCGAGAAACATGGTTGGCTTGTTTGTCAAAGGTCCATGATGAGTGGCCTCCAAAGTAATCTAAATTGAGGAAACACATAAAAATTATTCAAGAAGTGCTTTTCAAAAGTCAAAACCTCTTGCTCCAATACTGAAAACAGAAAAAGAACCTCAAATTCAGGGAGTAGATTATGAGCTTGAGCAATATTTTTCAAAAGTCGAATCCAAGGTCCAATCCTAGGATTGGGCAGTGCTGCCCATCCTGGTTTCCCACCTTGAGGCGGAACGTCACCTTCACGCAAATGAGGAACTCCTGCAAAAACACACAGTCGGTGATGGTAATGATATGGCGAGGCAGAAAGAATGAAAAGGTGAGTTAAAAAATACCAATAGGATGAACAGTGAGAGCGGGTTTATTAGAAGCAGCAGTGTGTTTACTTAAGAAGATAACTTCATCAACAACCTCTCCAGTAACCTTTTCCCACCTTTCATCCAAATTATCTTCTACCACAATACTCTTTCCGTGAAGCAAAATCCTCAACCCTTGATTCACAAAACTCTTCATATCATCCTAAATTCATAAACCCCCAATTACTACAAAACATTACTAAGAGAGTAAACAAGAAAAAGAAGTTGGTTTTTGGTGGTTTGAACCTGAAAATGAGGTCCGGGTAGCCATCCTGGTAGGGCTAGCAGGGCATTGGCCGGGTTGATTGAAGCCGGGTCGATTGTTGTTGCAACAAGAAGAGACACCATTGGATGATGATGATGATGATGATGATGAGTTGAAGAAGATGAAGAAAAGTTGGAAAGTGATTTTGATGATGGGATTCTAAAGAAGCTGCTGTTGCTGCGGTTTAGGTGAAAAACGGGGGTGACAGGAACGAACAATACCATGTAACATGTCATGTAGAAGAAGAATTATGTTTGGTCACTTCTTCAATATTCTATATATTCAATGTATGTAGGTTATTATTTCTTACCCCCAATGGAAAAACTAAACCATATGTAATTCTTATAATATCTTCTAAATTGAAAATATATTTCTAGTGTATTTTTTTTTAAATTTAATTTAAAATTGGAAATATAGTTTCGGTTTTAAATCAGCAATATATTTTTTATTATAATATTGTCAGTAACAGAAAAACCAGATTTACAAGGAAATATATTTTTCGTTTTTTTAACATCACAAATTAAAACTTGTACAAATCATACATATCACAAATAGAACAAAAGACATATATATATATATATATATATATATATATATATATATATATATATATATATATATATATATATATATATATATATATATATATATATATATATATATATATATATATATATATACACTGTGATAGAGTCGTACAATACCAAAATGTAATCCAAGTACAAATACGATACAATATAATACCAAAACACTAAGACTAAAATACAAATGCATCAGCATAAACTACTGAGTATGGCAGATATATCTAACAACATGGTTGGGATAAAGAGGCAGAAGTGATAAATCAAACGGTCCTCCTCCAAAAGCCTGAGGCGCCGCAGGTGCAAGCTGAGCTGGTGCGACCTCAGGTGTTGCTGGTGCAACCTCAGGTGCAGCTGGTGTAGCCTCAGGTGCAGTCTCGGGGTGTCGCCTCAAGTGCCTGGGATGACTAAGAACCGCCTCAGGTGGCGTCTAAGACTGATGTTGTGATAATGCATTGGCCTCAGGTGTCGCCTGGATACCAGATGTGGATCCCACCTCAACTATGCTAGGTGAGGAAGTGCGTATGTGGGAGGACGGGGTAGCGAAGGATGAACAGGAGAATCTCTCCTGCTACGGGAGATCGACGTTGAAGGAGTAGAAGCAGGCACACTAGAGGATGGAGTTGTAAGTGGTGCATCTGGTACTGGTGGTGCAGAGTCATGAGGATGCTGGGTAGTGTTGTACCCCAAAATTTGCTCTCTCATTTCATCAACACTTTCTCATCACAATACTCTTGAAACTCAAGATCAAGCTAGGGTTTATTCTGCTCAAGACCCCTCCTTGCACTGTTGACCTAAATTAGGGTTTGAGTTTGCACAGGGATGTTTTGACCTAAAATGCCCAAAGTGACTTTCATACTTCATGTTGGACTCACAAGTTTGTCCTTACCAAGTTTCAGGCTTTGATTCAAAGTTTTGCCCAGTCAATTGGACAGTTGACCTAGAAATCAATTGTATTGAGGAAAAGTCAACTGTGGCCAATTGACAGTCAAACCTCATGAAATTTGATCCACAACAACATTATGAACTCATATGAACCATTTGATCAAGTTTGGACCACAATTCCACAAGAAATTTGATCAGATCACCAAAAGGGCAAAATGGTCATTTTTAGGGTTTTGACTGTACAAAGGCAATTCTTATTCTTGACTGTTTGACCTAACCAATGGCAAACCAAGCTCACATATGGACTCAAGGACCCAATGACTTTGTCTTGACCCACTCAACAAGTCAAAAGACCTCAAATGCATAGGATTGACAGATGAATTTTTCAGTCAACTGATCAAAATTTGACTGTATACTGAAAAGTCAAAACTTTGACTTTTTAGTCAAAATCAAGGGCCAAGGGTCATTTTTCATCAAGACATGTCAAATTATGAAACTTGTTCATCAAGAAACCTAAAAATACAAATTAGGGTTTAAAATGAAAAAATTTCATAACTTAGAATTTTTCTAAGTTATGAAATTTTCTTATTTTTTCCCAAACTTTGTCCTATTTTTTCACCAAGATGCAAATGGATTCAAACAAAACTTTCAACATGAAAAGTTGTAGTCCATCACAAATTCTACAACTTTGATTCATAAAGTTTCCTCAGAAGAAGCTTGTATCTCAAGTTATGAGTTTTGGAATAAGGGTACTTAAAACTTTTAACTTAGGCAAAATTTATCCTAATCTAGGCAGGATTTTGACCCATCTTCTTGGCCACTTTTCACATGGTTTCCACTTGGAGTTTCAAGTTGCATTACAAAGATGGATTGTATTAAATGTTACAAGCTTTCCAAATTGTCCAAGAACTCCTCAAACACCCTTGTGGTTAGAGAGATCGAATTCTCAAAGTTGGCAAGAAACTCACTTTTGTTCATGACCAAGGCATGTTCATACAAACTTGCATTTTCAAATAAGCACGTTTGGTGCTAGCTTGCAGGCCTCAAAACCAACTTACACTCTTTAATTTAATGCTTAACCATTGAACTAAGGTTTTATTTTAGCCATTGGGTCATTACATACAAGATTAATCCCTAAGTAGAAAAAGTGACATTCCCATTTTTGTCAAAATGTGCTTTATGTCAAAACTGAATCCCTTGAGCATTGGTCCATATCTCATGCATAAAATCAAGTCCACAAATCGGGGGGGGGGGGGGGGGGGGGGGGGGGGGGGGGGGGGGGGGGGGCTAGAGGATGGTGTTGCAACATACAAGATGGCTGGTACATGCCCTGTTCAAAATACTGGCACATCTTGGCTTCATAAAAGAAAAATTTGCAAAACAGATGAGGGGGCATTTTTCTGTAACGAGAGCAAAAACAAACTTTGCAAACAAGTTCTAGACATCAAAACAAACCGTGTGAAAAATTCCATACCTCCCAACAAGCACTAAAAATTCCCCCATATTCTAAAACTCTCCCATATTCCTCAAACTCTTCAACGTTCTCAAACCTGCAAAACTCTAAGTTTTTTTTATAAAAAGTCTCAGTGGTATACCTTTCGATTTACTTCCCCTAGACTGAAGCAACCCGCGATTAACGTATCACCCTCATATACTCTCTTCGATTCAGTGACTGCCCAAACCAAACAGTAACAGAACTAGCTTCAGGAAGATCCCAGCGAGGCTCCTTACACCATAAAAAAAGGTCACCTACAGCTCTTTCGACTAAGCATTTCAAGAGGTAAGTTCTCTCTAAACTTGGAACTCTTTCTCATTTAAACATCATGTGCACATACCAATAAAGAAAAATGTAGATATTTCTAGACCATGTTTTAACATTCGATCCTAACTGCCCATATGCTGAAAAACTCAACTTTAATTAGTTATACTTTGGACTTTGAGACCCATTGTTTTGTTTTTTTGTGCTAACCCCAGGACTGTAGTTATGTTTGGATGTTGCATTTTAAGAACTTGAGACAGGTTTGTTATACCCTTCGATTGGCTAGCTGCACAAGCCTTTCGAATCACAATTTGAGGGCCTAATATGCTTACAAGGAGTCAGCAAAGAGCCTTTGGAAAAGCCAGAACCTTGTTGTTTCCAGACCTCAGACGAAATCCATAACCTTTCCGTTTCCATGCCTCAAACGAAAGATAGAACCACTGACTCCAACCCCCAGTCGAAGGAGACAAAGGAAAATCGAAGGGCATGGACTCCACTGACTCCAACCCCCAGTCGAAGGAGACAAAGAAAAATCGAAAGCCACTCCCTCACTGCTTTTAACCCCCAGTCGAAGGAGGCAGAAAAGACACAATATGTTGTCCCAATCGAAAGACACAACATGCTGCCCCAATCGAAAAGACACAACATGTTGTCCCAATCGAAAGACACAACATGTTGTCCCAATCGAAAGACACAACATGCTGCCCCAATTGAAAGACACAACATGCTGTCCCAATCGAAAGACACAACATGCTGCCCCAATCGAAAGACACAACATGTTGTCCCAATCGAAAGACACAACCTGCTGACTGTGAGGCCTCAGTCGAAATTCATGCCTTCACCCTTTTCAGGCCAAATCGAAGAGAGCCAGAAAGTGCAGAATCGAAGGGTTTTCTGCCTCAATCGAAAGACCCTCATTTTTCTTGCTTTTATTTTATTTTTGCCTTTATATTTTCATGCAATTCAATATGGTTGTAATAGTGTAGGGTTTTATCTTTCTGCGCTTTATTACTTTTATATGTGTGATACGGTGGGAGAACTGACTTGAGGTTTTGCATTTGTTTTCGCAAATGTTTCGATTGAGCAAGAGTCGCCACCGACTTTTTATTTTATCCTAAGGAAAGGTTAAAAAGCACAGCAAAAACCTTTGAGATGTTTTCTTGGGTTCGGGGAGTAGATTATAGAAAGGGAAGGTATTAGCACCCTTTCTATCCATGGTTATCCATGGGCTCTTACTTACTTGCTTAGATCACTTGCCTTTTGTTTTCAATTGTTTTAAATGGTACTTGTGTGTGTGTGGGTTTGAAACTGTTTTGAAAAGAAGCCAATGTGGTGGCAGCCTTCGTAATGATCCATGTGGGGATGTATACAAAGGTGTACGTCTTTTGAAAAAAAGTTTTCATTTGTTTTTGAAAGTTGTTTTGAAGGTGTAGTGATGTGTGGTTTTTGAAAATAGGAAAGTGTTTTGTTTTTGAAAGTTTGATTCAAGTAACTAAGAGGTTGTCTACTCCTAAATTTCTCAAAGTTTATTACTATGTTTTAACCCTTTTAATGAGTTTGTTCCACCATTGTATTTGGTGGACAACCTCATGTTAGGATGTGAAAGGGACGGGCACGGGTCATCGTTTAGACCATAATTGCAACGGTGCCAAGTATCTTTGGGCATTTTCTTTGAGGGACTTGATCATTTGTTTTGGAAGTATTTTGAAAATGTTATCGAGGGACTATGATCATTTGTTTGTTTGCTTTGCCCAAAGAGACTTAACATGCAATATGGCCCAATTTTGAAAGGCAACAAGTGGAATACCCTAGGGGGGTACAAGTGTGATTTGTGTGTCCATTTTCATGCTTGTTTGTCTTGAGATTAGGTCATAACTATTTTGTCGTTTTTTCGCATACAAACCCTAATTCTAACATGGCATAATTAGAAAGCAATAAAGCGTGAAAATAAATTTACTAAGCTATTACAAAACCAAATATGGGAAGGGGGGTACAAATGTTCAAATGGGGGTATGGACAAGTAATGTAAACCTAAAACTATTACATCAATATTGAATATTTACAAGACAAATATTTTGCATAGATTAAATAAAACAAGACAAATATGCAAGAATGCAAAAAGAATTTTTTTATATGTATGAAAAAAGAATTATTTATGTAAAAATAAAAAGATAATGAAAAGATATTATTTTTTTTTGAGTATTTTTGAATTTAGGGCAAAACCCTAATTTTATTAAATGAAATGTATTATTGTTTAATTTAATAAAATATTTATTTATTAGGTACAAAATAAAATAAAGTGAAGTATTTGTCAAAAATATATTCTTATATTAAATATTAATAATAATAATAAAAAAACAAAAAGTATATATATTTTGTATTTTTCCTTAAATATATTAATAAATATATGTATATATGTATTATTTTAAATATGTGTTATATATATAAATAATAATAATTTTTAATATTTGTAAAAAAAGTATTTTTTTATATATAATATTTTCAGAAGGTAAAATAAAATAAAAATAAAAATAAAGTATTTTTACATATTTCTCAATATTTTAATGAAATGTATATATTTAATTTATCTAAGTATTAATCAAAAGAAAATCTTATAAATACCTAATAAATTAAAAATGATGAGAAAAAATATTTTTATATTTTTTATGTTATGAGAAAAAATAAACAAAGTCAATCAAAAAAGAAAAAGGTCAAAAAGTCAAAGAAATAAGCAAATGGGCCTAGGGGGTTCAGAAGCAATTTATGTGGTGCAAATAAGAAAATATTCCAAACCCAGCCCAGAAGACTTGTCTTCTTCAACTTCTGAACAACATCATTCAAGCAAGCACGCGTTTTTTATCTCTTGATTCTTGGACTTTCAAGCAAAACTCATAACATGAAAAGTATAGAGCATGAGAAGACGAATTCAACCATGTAAAGAACTTGACCTAACTCTCTAAGATGAGGGAGAATTTCTTCTCCCCTAATTTCTGACCTAACTTTTCATCAATATTCAGAACCAAAATTCTCTAAGCACACATAATATAAATGAAATCTAATCATATGGGCATGTTCAGGGCTATGATTGTGACATGTTTCCTTCACAAACCTAAAGCTAACAATGCCTAATAAGAGAGATAGAACTTCATGAAGATACCTGTTCAGTTGGAATCGTGCTTTGCAATGGAGGAGTTTTCAGAGCAAGATGATGATTTGTATAGCTTCCTTGAAGTGTAAGGATGCTATTCCAAGTTCTACTTTGTCTTGAAACTCCCTGAATCGTGCTGGAGAACTTCAACTGCAAAACAGAAAAACAAAAATGGTGAAGTGGCTTGGAGGTGTTACAGGTCGTGCTTTTGCTTTTGGTTAGCTTGCATAGATGGTAAGGAAGGTGTGTGAACTGGTTTTGGCAAGAATGCTTGAGAGAAATAGAAGTTGGCACTCAAACTGCAGAGGCAACTCTGTTTTTGCAGTTTGATGGTGTTTTTTGGTTTGATGATGTTTTTGAGGCAAATGGCTCGTGCAATAGCTTGGTTATGATGTGTGTAATGTGTTTGATAACTTTGTTCTTGTGTTTGTAAGCTGGTTTCTGAGTTTGTACAAGTTATGCCACATTTCTTGAACTTGAAGCAAACAAAAGTCACTTGATCATTCTAGCCTGTACAGGCCCTCACACTATGCTGCATCTTTTTGTCTTGATCAGAGTGTTATGTCCATGAATCTTGTGTCCAAAGATATGCATTGTACCATTTGATTTGCAAACTTGACATAAAGTTCTTCTTTTCAAAAATGGATAAACCACTTTTTCCAATTAAGGCTTAATTCCTTGTGTAATGACCATATGAACAAAACAAAGCTAAAACACAATGGATTGGCATTTAATTATTGAGTGTAACTTGGTTTAAGGACCTGTAATCAAGGGCATGCTGGTTTTGAGAAGTTTGCATAACTTATGAACATGAAAAATGACCAATTCAAAAGTGAGTTTTTGCTATATTGTGAAATTCGATTCTCCCTAACCATGAGGTTGTTTGAGAAGTTCTTGGACATTTTGGAAAGCTTGGAATGTGTACTACAATCCATCTTTGAAGTGCAATTTGAAATTCCAAATGGAAGTGTATGGAAAATGGCCTTGAAGTGGGGTAGAAAAACTTGTCAAAATAGGTCAAAAATTCACTAAGTTAAGAATGGTTTAGTGCCCTTATTCAAAAATTTGTAACTTGAGATACAAGCTTCAAATGAGAAAACTTTGTGAATCAAAGTTGTAGATTATGCAACAAGCTACAACTTTCATGTTTTGACTTTTGTTTGAATCCAAATGAATCATGGTGGAAAAGTGGGGCAAAGTTGGAAAAAAATTAGGGTTTTTTATAACTTAGAAAAATTCTAAGTTATGAAAAATTCCATTTCAAACCCTAATTTGCATTTCTTGGTTTCTTGGTGAACAAGTTTCATGATTTGGCATGTTTTGATGAAAAATGAATCTTGACTCTTGATTTTGACCAAAAAGTCAAAGTTTGACTTTTCAGTGTACAGTCAAAATTAATCAATTGACTGGGAAATTCAACTGTCAATCTTGTGTACTTGGGATCTTTTGAGCTTGATGAATGTGTCAAGACCATTTCATGGGGTCCTTGAGTCCATGTGTGAGCTTGTTTTGCCATTGGCTAGGTCAAACAGTCAAAAATTGCCTTTGTGCACTCAAAACCCTAAAAATGACCATTTTGCCCTTTTGGTGATCTGATCAAATTTCTTGTGGAATTGTGATCCAAACTTGATCAAATGGTCCATATGAGTTCATAATGTTGATGTGGGTCAATTTTCATGAGGTTTGACTGTTAATTGGCCACAGTTGACTTTTTCCCCAATATAGTTGATTTCTAGGTCATCTGTCCAATTGACTGGGCAAAACTTGGAATCAAGACTTGAAACTTGGTATGGGTAAACTTGGGAGTCCAATATGAAGCATGAAAGTCATCTAAGGCATTTTAGGTCAAAACATCTTTGTTCAAACACAAACCCTAATTAGAGTCCACAGTGCAAGGAGAAGTCTTGAGCAGAGGAAACCCTAACTGGATCTTGATCTTCAAGGTTTTTGTGATGAGAAAATGTTGAGGAAATGGGAGGGCAAATTTTGGGGTACAACAGTTGCCCCTGTTCAATCTTCTTGGACCTGAAGAGTTAGATTGGCAAGTTTGCCTTTCGTGACTCGAGGGTAAAAGGAGATTGGACACTAGAGTGCCCGGAAATTTGCACTCGCATGTTGAAGTATCAGAAAATGTGATGTCGGGAATGGGCTTATAGATGCCATTTGGAGAGGTGGTGGATAGGGAGATGGGCTTATAGATGCCATCTGGAGATGTGACAGAACCTTGTCGGGAATGGGCTTATAGATGCCATTTGGAAGTGTTGATCGCACAAGAGATTCCTTAGCGAGAACTTGTGGATTCGAGAAAGACAGATGTTTTCCTGGCTTGTTACAGGTGTTTGATCTTCAATCTCCTCGTGCAGATATGCCCTGGCTAGATACAGGTGTCGAATCTACAATTGGTTGCTCACAGATGTGCCCTGGCTGGATACAGGAATCGAGTCTGGAAATGTGGTCAACAGATATGCCCTGGCTGGATACAGGAGTCGAATCCGGAATTGTGATAGTTGTTAGATATGCCCTGGCCGGATACAGGAATCGAATCTTCGAACTCTTCAGACGTGCCCTGGCTAGATACAAGAATCGAGTCTGGAAATGTGGTCAACAGATATGCCCTGGCTGGATACAGGAATCGAATCTGGAAATCTTCAGACGTGCCCTGGCTAGATACAGGTGTCGAATCTGGAAACTGATCACTCTCAGATGTGCCCTGGCTAGATACAGGTATCGAATCTGGAATTGTGACAGTTGAAGGTAGTTGTCTTTGGGATTGTTTTTTTCCCTGAAAAGGCAAAAACATAAGTTGTATGCAATGTCATGATGTATGATATGCATGATGTCATGATGTTCAACATGAGATAGTGTTGTATTCACTTTATCATGTATGTAAGCAAGATGTATGAAAATGTGAAATGTTTATAAATGTATTTTCGTCTTAGGAAAATAAATCCTTGACGACCGACCAGGGAATTGCTCTGTGAAAGAGATATTCTGCCGAAGTTTTGCTGAGAGGCCTGCTGAGGACTTCAATGATGGACTCCGCTGGGGATAACTGAGGATAGACTCTTGCCGGGGAATGAAAGAACTTCGCCGAGGGCGATCTTCCGTGGCAATTAGCTGAGGATAACCCAGTTATAAGTCCTTGTGAGGAAACAACTCTGAATAAAACTCGGGAGAGACGTCTGTACCCTGCAGGGAACAAGCTTCCAGAATCTACTGGGGATAAGCTTTAAGACCTGCCGGGGAATGTTGTGCCTTTTCAGGATTGACGGGGAGTCAACTCTGCTCGGGGAAAGTACTGCTGAATCTCGTTTTACTCAGCGGGGAGTTGAGATGATTTGGTCACAATCTTCAGTCGAACCTACCTTGGCACCTTGGTGGACAAAGCAACCAGACTGCATCAGACAACTTTACATTGCCCCTGTCTCTGATGTCACCTGTAATTAATCTCTTGTTTTATATGCAAATATTTATGAATCAGCAATTTAATGTCAAATGCATATATCAAAAATGAACATTGGACGTTCTTCGCAAAACAAAACAGAAAAGAGAAAAACAATGGCAATTTGTATAGACAAGTGAATTTGTATTGATTTGAATTTTGCCTGTGAATAGGCATTTTTTGTACAAGAGGCTGACATCCTAGTAAGAGGACGCCGCCAAACAACATAGAGTTTACAATTTTGAAAAGGAAACAAAACAGCTATGTGAACAATCCCACTGGGTTCCAACTCTGCTATCGCCTTTATGTCTCCGAGCGTCTCATTGCTTTGCTGCCTAGTTGAAGATGAAGGTGATTGGTTGATGCAGAAGTCTGAGCCAGATAATTGATGCAGAATTCCGGATGCGAAGTGATCCAATGAGACATAGTGTTACGCTTTATCCCTAACTTTTGCCTGGACCGCCCTTTCGGGTTTTCAGTCCACCGGGATACCCATTTTTGCCCAAGCCGCCCTTTCAGGTTTTCGACTTGTCGGGTGTACAGATTTTTTCATTTCATCCCTTATTTTTGCCCGAACCCTTTTGGTTCGCCGGGAAGCCCTAATTTTTGCCTAGGTATGTCAGCCTAGCGGGTCTTTTATTTATGCGTAGTATTTTTTTACTATGTCTGCATTGGCGGGGTGAGGAAGATCGTCACCGTCCATGGTGGTTAGGATCATGGCTCCTCCTGAGAACACATGCTTAACCACAAATGGCCCTTCGTATGTAGGGGTCCATTTGCCCCGGGGATCACTTTGAGGAAGGATGATGCGTTTGATTACCAGGTCCCCAACTTGATACTCTTCTGGTCTGACTTTCTTGTTAAATGCCCTGATCATCCGTTTTTGATACGTTTGACCATGACAGATAGCAATGAGCCTCTTTTCGTCAATCAGATTTAATTGATCAAGTCGAGTCTGGATCCAGTCATCTTCACTCAAGTCTGCATCCTTCATTATCCGGAGAGAGGGTATCTGGACTTCAATTGGAAAGACTGCCTCCATGCCATAGACCAAGGAGAAAGGAGTTGCCCCGGTTGATGTTCTTGCTGAGGTACGGTACCCATGAAGAGCGAACGGTAACATCTCGTGCCAATCTTTATAGGTCACTGTCATCTTCTGCACAATTTTCTTGATATTTTTATTAGCTGCCTCTACAGCCCCATTCATCTTCGGCCGGTAGGGAGAAGAATTGTGGTGATGTATCTTGAATTGCTCACAGAGTTCAGTGATCATCTTGTTATTAAGATTGGTACCATTGTCCGTAATGATTCTTTCTGGGACACCGTACCGACAGATCAGATTATGCCGGATGAAACGTGCCACAACGCTCTTGGTTACTGTGGCGTAGGAAGCTGCCTCAACCCACTTCGTGAAGTAATCGATCGCCACCAAGATGAAACGATGTCCATTGGATGTCGTCGGTCGGATCTCACTGATCATATCGATGCCCCACATTGCAAAAGGCCAAGGTGCCGTCAGGACGTTCAGAGGAACCGGCGGAACATGCACTTTGTTGGCATAGATCTGGCATTTGTGACAAGTTCGGGAGTGTTGGTAACAATCAGCTTCCATTGTGGACCAGAAATATCCTGCCCGAAGGATTTTCTTAGCCATGGTGTATCCACTGGAATGTGTTCCGAATGTACCTTCATGCAGTTCTATCATGATCTTCTCTGCTTCAGCCTTATCCACACAACGTAGTAGAGTTGAATCATGATTCCGTTTGTAGAGAATGCCGTTGCTGAGGAAGAATTTCGCCGCAAACCTTCTCATGAACTTCTTGTCATTGACGGATGCACCTTCAGGGTATTCCTGAGCTTCCAAGTACCTCTTCACCTCATGATACCAAGGTTTTTCAGTCACCTTCTCGGCCTCGAGATCGCAGCAGTATGCCGGTTCATCCAACTTCCAGATAATGATCCGGGGAGCCTCATTGTCCCATTTAACTTTGAACATTGAAGACATCGTAGCTAGTGCGTCCGCTAGCTGATTCTCCTCTCTTGGGAAGTGCTCAAAAGTTATTTCCTCAAAGTGGGGAAGCAAGGTTGACACATACTCCTTGTAAGGAATAAGATTTGGGTGTTTCGTATCCCACTCGCCTTTGATCTGATTGATCACGAGAGCAGAATCTCCGAAAACACTCAGAAATTTGATCCTTAAGTCGATTGCAGCTTGCAAACCCATGATACATGCCTCATATTCTGCCATGTTGTTGGTGCAGCTGAAACATAATCGGGCGGTGAGTGGAGTATGAGTTCCTTTGGGAGATATGATTACAGCGCCGACGCTGTTACCCAAAGCATTGGAGGCTCCGTCAAAATGCATAGACCATCGGGATCCTTCCTCAGGTCCTTCATCCGGTCCAGGTACTTCACAGTCAGTTACCACCATGATGTCTTCGTCCGAAAAATCAAAGTTCAATGATTGGTAATCGTCCACAGGTTGGTGTGCCAAATGATCTGCCAGTACACTTCCTTTAATTGCTTTCTGAGTTGTATACTGGATGTCATATTCTGTCAAGATCATTTGCCATCTCGCTATTCTCCCAGACAGAGCAGGCTTTTCAAATATGTACTTGATGGGATCCATCTTTGAAATCAATAGAGTAGTATGAGTCAGCATATACTGTCTCAGCCGGCGAGCAGCCCATACTAGAGCGCAACAAGTTTTCTCAAGCAGTGAGTAACGAGACTCACAGTCGGTAAACTTTTTGCTCAAGTAATAAATAGCGTGCTCTTTTCGGCCAGACTCGTCATGCTGCCCCAGTACACACCCCATTGAATTATCAAGCACTGTCAAGTATAGTATGAGAGGTCTTCCTTCCACTGGTGGCATAAGGATGGGTGGCTCTTGGAGATATTCTTTTATCTTTTCAAAGGCAGCCCGACATTCATCGTTCCAGCGTACTACTTGATCTTTCTTCAGTAATTTGAAGATTGGCTCACAAGTAGCAGTCAGATGTGAGATGAATCGGGCAATGTAATTCAGTCGTCCCAGGAAGCCTCTGACTTCTTTCTCTGTCTTTGGAGTCGGCATCTCTTGTATGGCTTTTACCTTGGCAGGGTCCACCTGAATACCTTTGTCACTTACAATGAAACCTAGCAATTTTCCGGATCTTACCCCAAAGGTGCATTTGTTGGGATTCAACCTCAGCTTGTATAACTTGAGTCGGTCAAACAACTTCCTCAGATGGTCAAGGTGCTCTTCCTCAGTTTGAGACCTTGCAATCATGTCATCAACGTATACCTCAATCTCATGATGGATCATATCATGAAATAAAGCAACCATGGCACGTTGATAGGTTGCCCCAGCATTTTTCAATCCGAATGGCATGACCTTATAACAGAAGGTGCCCCACTGAGTCACAAAGGTAGTTTTTTCCATGTCTTCCGGAGCCATCTTGATCTGATTATACCCTGAAAAACCATCCATGAAGGAGAAAACCTTGTGTTGAGCAGTATTGTCAACGAGAACGTCAATGTGAGGTAAGGGGAAGTCATCCTTGGGGCTGGCCCTGTTCAAATCCCTGTAGTCGACACACATTCTGACTTTACCGTCCTTCTTTGGCATTGGCACCACATTGGCGACCCACTGAGGGTAAGAAGTTACTGCTAGAAACCCGGCATCGAATTGCTTCATAACTTCGGCCTTGATCTTTTCAGACATCTTTGGGCGCATACGTCGGACCTTTTGCTTCACCGGAGGGCAATCTTCCTTGGTTGGCAGGTGATGAACTACAATGTCGGCATCCAAACCAGGCATATCTTCATAGGACCAAGCAAATATCTCCATGTAATCCTGTAGCATCTGGATCAATCGTTGCTTCACGCTGAGCTCTAGATTAGCCCCAATCTTAACCTCTTTCCTATCTGTCTCAGTATCCAGATTAATCGTCTCTACCGGCTCTTCATGTGGTTGAATAGCCCTCTCTTCCTGGAGTAGCAGTCTTGCGAGTTCACCAGGCACTTCACAATCATCTTCACCTTCGTCTTCGGCCAAGTTGATCGGATTCTCGAAGTCATAACTGGCGGTAGCAGAGCTGTTACCAGTGGGATCCAGAGTGGATTGAAACCTGTATAAGTAAGTGTGTGTAAATATAGCTGTTTTGCAATATATATAACACAGAAAGAAAAAGAGCACAAGATTTGAAATGCAACAAATGTCCAATGTTTTGATTGATGATATATGGAAATGTCATACAAAAAGCCCTCACAAATGGAGCTACGATGCCCCGGGTAGGACACCAAGCCAACAAAGTTTTAACATATTGTTTGTTACAAATTGGAAATCAAAAGAAATTAATTACTGCGTGACAAATGTGATAGGTGTAAAATCCTTTGCCGTCCAGTTGCTCGGTCCGTTGCTGGTAGTCGGGTAGATCCAACTGTCAAACTCTGCTTCCTCTACATCCTCCTCGATGGCATTCACCCTTGGGTTGGAGATAAACACCGGAGCCTTTCTGATCTTTTCCTTGCGCACAGCCCTCTGAGCCTCTGCAGTAAAGCCCAGCCCAAACTTGTCGTTCTTTTGAGTGAAGTCAGGAAGCTGACCCCAGTTTGCACAATCGCCTTTCTCGATTACAGCCCGGGCATCCTTCAAGGATGCCATCTTCAACGGAAAATCTTCTTCCACCACTGCCTCAGCTGATGCCAACACTGGAGGTACTTCCTCAAAATGTTGAAAGGGGGTTTCAATAAACTCCCCGTCCATCTCGATATACCGGAATGAATTCAAGTGGCTCACCATGTACTCCTCCTCGCCCTGCACAGTGACAATCTTCCCTTTGACAGGGTACTTGAGCTTTTGGTGCAGAGTGGATGTTACTGCCCCAGCTTTGTGAATCCAGGGTCGCCCCAACAAGCAGGAGTAAGATGGACGAATATCCATTACATAGAATGTTGAGTTGAAAACTTGGGAACCCACACGAATGGGGATGTCTACTTCACCGTGCACCATCCTCTTAGAACCGTCGAAGGCTCTAACAATGATGTTACTGGGTTTCAACTCCAGGCCCTCACAATCCAGGCGATCCAATGCTTTCTTGGGCAAGACATTCAGGGAAGAGCCGGTATCCACTAGCACGTGTGCGAGAGTAGTGCCCCTGCATTCTATGGAAACATGCAGGGCATCATTGTGATTTTTCCCTTTGGCGGTAAGGTCAGCATCTGAAAACCCCAAACCATTGTCAACCGTCAAATTAGCCACACAGTCGGTGAATTGATCCGTGGAGGTCTCTTGCGGCACATGGGCCGTTTTCAGAAATGAAATCAGGGCTTTTGCATGGGCCTCTGAGCATAGCAGCAATGATAACATAGAGATTTTGGAGGGAGTATGCCCCAACTGTTCAACGACGTTAAAATCACTCTTTTTGATAATTTTAAGAATTTCCTCCATTTCTTGTTGGGAGGCTTCCACAGCAGTCTTCTTTTTTGGTGCCTCAGTCCTGGCAGGCGAATCAGTAGCAACTTATTTGCCCCGAGTATCAGAGGACTCGGCGGCAGTAGTAGACATAGGAACTTGAATTGGAACATGCACACTTGCGGGTGTGATGGTGAGAGGTTTTCGGATAACTGGCGGTGCAATGTCAGGCGAGAAGAGCCTGCCACTGCGGGTAATCTTTGCGGGACTAGTGATATTACTGATATTGGTATTGGTGTTGAACTCCTGCTTCACCCCAAGCACATACACGTCGGCTCCATAATGCCATGGGACCGCTTTATCAGACTCATACGGGAGAGGCCCCGGGACAGTAATAGTGATAGGTGCAACAAACATAATCTGGACTGGTTTCTTTACGGGACTTTGGCAGGATTGTAAATTGTGACAACAGATATTTCTTCAACGGAAACAGAAGGAACATCAGTTTTCTTGAATAGAATTTCCTTGCTATCCATCAGGCCTTGGATGCCTGATTTTAGCAGTGGACAACCGGTAGGGATAACAGCACACAGGAGGCAACCCTTAATACAACCCGGAAATAAACCGGCTAGTAGCAAGTTCCTCTTAACAGTCAAAAGAGGGGTAACAACTTCATTCACCGAAACAGCATACAACTCTTCTTCAATGGCATTTACTCTATGCTGGGGCATAGGAGCAGTTACAACATTCGGTCTCTCAGGCGCTTCAAACTGAATTTCCTTTGTGTCGATAAGATCTTGCACTTTGTTTCTCAAGGCCCAGCAATCATCAATAGTGTGCCCGGGACTATCAGAATGATAAGCACACCGGGCATTAGGGTTATACTTAGGAGACGCAGTGTTGACGACCTTAGGAGCTTCTTTGAGGGTCACCAAGTTGGTTGATAAAAGTTGGGGTAAAATTTGAGATAATGTCATACTCAGCCGAGTATACTGCCTCTTGGGCCTTTCACTTCTTTGTTGATTGTACTGCTGAGGAGCAGCAACAGGTTTTGAGATGACCAAAGCGTTGACGGCTTGGCGATTTTCGGGCTTGACTTGTCTTCTAGGACCATAGACGGCACTGGCTTCTTTCTTAAACGGCCTCTTCTCAGTACTTGTAGAGGAAGCCTTTTGTATCTTGCCTGACCTGATGCCAGCTTCAATTCTTTCTCCCGTTAGAATCAGATCCGTAAACCCAGCGGAGGAGTTACCAACCAAATGATTGAAGAATGGACCAGACAAAGTCCCTAGGAACATATCAACCAGCTCACGATCAGTCAATGGAGGCTGCTGAAGGGGTGAAAAACACAAGAAGGGGGGGTTGAATTGTAAAACTGGAATCTTAAAGCAATTGACAAGATATTTTTATCCTGGTTCGTTTGATCTCAAACTACTCCAGTCCACCCGTCAAGGTGATTTCGCCTCTCTCCAACGAGGTCTTAATTCACTATATTCAACTGAATACAAATCTGCTTTAACAACTGCTAAAGCCTTCTTGATTCAAACCACAATCCGGTTTGTCAAGGCAACACTTTCTTACAAAGGTATAAAACAAATGTGTGTGAATGTTTTCTACAAAACTTTATCACAACTGTGATGTATACACAAATTAAGCTTAGAAACTTAGATTGCTAAACACTAATGGAATATCAGAGTTTGTGGTTTAGCAAAACTGGTAGATGAAGATTATTGGTTCAGCTTTGTGCGTGTAAAGATTTGGAGAGCATTAGCCATTATAATCTTCGAAGCTTTGTTTATATAGCACTTGAGAAGATGAACGTTGAATGCAAATATTCTTGATTCAATGCTAATAACAAGCTTTCCTTTTTGAGCAGATCTTGTCTAGAATGATGCCGTTGGAATTAATTGGCGTTCAATGCACAGTACCGTTGCTTCTTCAATGCACGTTCTGGCTTGGCTCATTCTGATTCTGCTTCGCTGCTGATGAACTATTTGTTTCTGTATCAGAGTGTTTACGCGCAGTTCTGTTCATCAAGCTTCAGCATGTACGTGAGTTGATCATCTGATATTCACGTTCTGATTCAGCAACTTCTGATGCTGGTGTATCAAATCAAATTCTGATGCTGAAGAAGTGATCTTGCTTATTTTAATCAACGTATCTGCAAGTCAGAGCATGGTAATTTTAGGCAGCATATAATTCAAACATGAAACATATAAATACTATATCTTTTCACTTTGTTATCATCAAAACTTAAATGTAGGGTACTAGATTCAAACATTGTTCTAACAATCTCCCCCTTTTTGATGATGACAAAAACTAGATATTTTAAATAAAAAATAACGTGAAAAGGTATCTAGGAAATGTTTCAGAGTTAAGAAGTAAAGAGAAATCAGAGTTAAGAGATACTCCCCCTGAGTTTGTTACTTCCCTTTGATATGCGTGTTCTTCAGGATCAGATCTTTTTCTATCTTTGAGCATCAGATTATAGGTCTTTGACTTATCAGAGAGCAGAGCTTCAGAGCTTTTCCTGTCAGAACTTTGCTTCAGATCAGAGTGTTAGGTCGATCAGAACTTCATATTTGATCAGAGCAACATGAGCTTCTACATTTTGATCAGAGCTTCTAGCTTCTAGTCTTCATAGGTTCAGGAGCTTCCTTGTGCCTGTAGACTTAAAAACAAAACAGAAAAACATTTCAAGTAATAGAGTTAGAATGTTTGAGAATTTCTGTCTAGTTAGCCGTTATTGATTTTAAATATCATTCTTGTTCTCCCCCTTTTTGTCAGCAATCAAAAAGTGTTGGTGATGTGCTAAAACAATTTAGATCAGAAAAACAGATTATATTAAAATAGTTCAGAGCAAAAGAACATTACAAAACATAGTCAAAACAGTACATCAGAAAATGAAGAAAACATAGAGAATGATTATGAGAAAGCGTAAAGAATAAGAATGAAGAATTGATGAGCTTAAATAGAGTTTTCAAAAATTATTTTGAAAAATTAAACGTTTTTAAGAGAGAGAAAAAAATAATGATTGCCATTAACAAGCGTGATTACTTTGCATTAAATGCTTGCTGATTTTGGGGGATTTGAGAAAGATACTTAAAAACGGTTACCAGACATGTGTCTCAATGCACCCAATCAGCGCTTTCCTTTCTCAGAAGCGTGCACGCGTTCTGCTTCAGGGATTTGCTGATGATTGGATGACACTTGTTTGATGTAGTGATCAGCACGTCTGTATTTGAGATTAGACTCTCAGATCTTTAGACTTGCATCTGATACAATCTGCATGCTCTATCTTTCTGAAAGAAGATTGATCAGAAGTTCACAGTAATATAATTACATTCTGAACATAAATACATGGAATTAAAACATTTTCATTCTGGGCATACTTTCATGCTGAGATGTTTCAGAATGAAATTGAACCTATCTTCTGAAAGGGGTTTAGTAAAGATATCAGCCCATTGATGGTCTGTATCTATAAATTTCAAGTTTAAAATACCTTTCTGAATATAGTCCCTAATGAAATGATGTTTTATTTCTATATGCTTAGCTCTAGAATGTAAAATAGGATTCTTACTTAAGCAAATAGCAGAAGTATTATCACAAAGAATAGGAATGTTACTCTAAAAAATCTGGAAGTCTTCAAGCTGACTTTTCATCCAGAGCATTTGTGTGCTACATCCTGCTGCTGCTATGTACTCAGCTTCTGCTGTTGACAGAGCAATTGTTGATTGCCTTTTGCTGGACCACGAGATCAGATTTTCTCCCAGAAACTGGCAGCTTCCAGAAGTACTTTTACGTTCCACTCTGTCTCCAGCAAAATCAGCATCACAGTAGCCTACTAAGCTGTAATCACTAGATTTTCTATAAAACAAACCCAGATTAGTAGTACCTTTCAGATACTTGAAAATTCGCTTAACAGCTGTTAAGTGAGATTCTCTAGGATCTGATTGGAATCTAGCACAAATACATACGCTGAATAAAATATCAGGTCTTGAAGCTGTCAGATAAAGGAGAGAACCAATCATACCTCTGTAGACTTTCTGTTCTACGCTTTTGCTTACCTCTTCTCTTTCCAGAATGCACGTGGGATGCATTGGAATCTTTGATGGCTTACATTCTGAGAGGTCAAATTTCTTCAGAAGATCTCTGATGTATTTGCTCTGATGAATGTAAGTTCCCTCTGGAGTTTGATTGATCTGAATTCCTAGAAAGAATTTCAGTTCCCCCATGAGGCTCATCTCAAATTCTGCCTGCATACACTTAGCAAATTTTCTTCCAAGAGAAGGATTAGTAGAACCAAAAATAATATCATCAACATAAATTTGACAGACTAAAATGTCACTCTTAACTGTTTTACAGAATAGAGTAGTGTCCACTTTCCCTCTGGTGAATTCATTTTCAAGCAGAAAGTTACTTAGCCTTTCATACCAAGCTCTGGGAGCTTGTTTCAGACCATACAGTGACTTTTTCAGTTTGAAAACATGTTCTGGATGTTTTGTATTTTCAAAACCTGGGGGTTGGTGAACATAAACTTCTTCTTCTATATAACCATTTAAGAATGCACTTTTGACATCCATCTGATACAGAGTGATGCCTCTATTAACAGCAAATGAAATTAAAAGTCTGATAGATTCTAACCTGGCGACTGGGGCAAAGGTTTCTGTATAGTCTATCCCCTCTTGCTGACTATAACCTTGTGCAACCAGTCGTGCCTTGTTTCTGACGACTTCACCTTGTTCATTTAGCTTGTTTCTGAACACCCATCTTGTTCCAATGACGTTGAATCCTTTTGGTCTGGGAACGAGATCCCATACGTCGTTTCTGGTGAATTGATTCAGCTCTTCTTGCATTGCCAGAATCCAGTCATTATCCAGAAGTGCTTCATCAATAGAAGAAGGTTCAATCAGAGACACAAGTCCCATAAGAGTTTCTTCAGAGTTTCTGAAGCTTGCTCTTGTTCTGATTGGATCTTCCTTTCTTCCTAGGATAGTCTCTTCTGGGTGATCCAAACTGCTTCTGGGTAATCTCTTCTGAGGTTGATCAGCAGCAGTTGTAGGATTTCTAGCATTGCTTCTTTCAGACGTTGAAGGAATGTCTGTGTTGAGAGCTTCTGATGACTTGTCTTCAGAACCTGCAAATTCAATTTCTATACCTGCAAGATTTTCATTCTGCTTTGACTTTTCAGAGTCAAGCTTGTCATCAAAACGAACACTGATTGATTCTTCCACAATCTGTGTTTCTGTATTGTATACTCTGTACCCTCTTGAGCGTTCAGAGTATCCTAACATAATACACTTCTGTGCCTTAGAATCAAACTTGTTCAAATAATTCTTCGTATTCAATATAAAGCAAGTACATCCAAATGGATGAAAATACGAAATGTTGGGCTTTCTGTTCTTCCACAATTCATATGGAGTCTTTTCCAGAATAGGTCTTATTGAGATTCTATTCTGAATGTAGCACGCTGTGTTTATTGCCTCTGCCCAGAAAGTCTTAGCAACGTTTGTCTCATTGATCATGGTTCTGGCCATTTCTTGCAATGTTCTGTTCTTTCGTTCTACAACTCCATTTTGTTGGGGAGTTCTAGGACAAGAGAAATCATGCAGAATGCCTTTGTCATTAAAGAATGACTCAAAATCTTTATTTTCAAATTCTCCACCATGATCACTTCTGACTTTAACGATTCTAAGATCTTTTTCATTCTGAACTTGGTTACAGAAGGTAACAAACACAGAGTGTGACTCGTCCTTGTGTCTTAAGAACTTTACCCATGTCCATCTGCTATAGTCATCTACGATTACTAACCCATACTTCTTGCCACTGACTGAAGCAGTTTTAACTGGTCCAAATAAGTCAATGTGCAGAAGTTCTAATGGCTTAGAGGTAGAAACAACATTTTTGGATTTAAAAGAAGGTTTTGCAAATTTGCCTTTCTGACATGCTTCACACAGAGCATCTGAATTGAACTTCAAATTTGGAAGTCCTCTGACCAGATTGAGTTTGTTAATCTGAGATATTCTTCTCATACTAACATGCCCCAATCTTCTGTGCCAGATCCACTGCTCGTTGTTAACAGACAGAAGACATTTTACGTTCTGACTCTTTAGTTCAGAAAGTTTGATTTTGTAAATGTTGTTTTTCCTCTTTCCATTAAACAGGATAGTCCCATCTTTCTGACTAACAGCTTTACATGATTTTTGATTAAAGATTATATCATAACCGTTATCACTTAATTGACTTATGGATAACAGATTATGCATCAATCCATCTACAAGCAGAACATTATTAATAGAGGGAAGATTTCCGTTACCTACAGTTCCAGAGCCAATAATCTTTCCCCTCTGATTGCCTCCAAAGCCAACGTGGCCTCCAGGCTTAAGTTCCAGGCTTTGGAACATATGCCTTCTTCCCGTCATGTGTCGTGAGCAGCCAGAGTCCAGGTACCATGACTGGTGTTTCTGACTTGCTGCTAAAGATATCTGCAACATGTATTATTTTATCCTTAGGTACCCAGATCTTCTTGGGTCCTGACTTGTTAGTTTTACCAAAACTCTGGTTGAATTTTGGTTTCACAGAGTGCTTACTGCTAGTGTATTTGATGTCGTGTGTGTGACCATACACAAAGTGTGAATTTAGAGGAGTGTGTTTAATAATTAAATCCATGACATTCTTAGGTGTAGGAACCTTACCTTGGTATCCTATTCCTTTCCTGCCGTTTCTGCTAACTCCATAGATCATTGAAGCCATTCTGCTTCTATCTATGCTTTTAGCAAGGAACTTCTGGAAACTATGATCATACTCCTTGATGATCTCATCAGCGTTGCTGGGAGTTTCAGAAATTGGTTCCTTCTGAGAGTTTTGTAAAGAGTTTTCTAATTTTGAAATTTTATCTCTCAGCTCAGAGTTTTCCAATTTGAGACTCTCAGACTTATTAGAGTCAGATTCAAGATTCCTTTTCAGGTCTCTGAATTTAGCTCTAATCTGCTGATAATGTTCCAGAATTTCATTGAGGCTTTCAGCAAGTTCAGCCTTTGTAAAATTAACAGCGAAGTTAGGGAATACCTCTTCTGTGTCTGATTCTGAGTCTGATTCAGAGGCTTCACTGTCATCTGGAATGTTAGCCATGAGCGCTATGTTTGCCCTTTCATCATCTGATTCTGAGTCAGCTTCAGACGAGTCAGAGTCATCCCATGTGGCCATGAGACTTTTCTTCTTCTCTCTTCCAAACTTCTTTTTGGGCTTTTCCCTCTGAAGTTTTGGACAGTCACTCTTGTAGTGTCCTTGCTCATTGCACTCGTAGCAGATGATGTCTTTTGTGTTTGGCTTCTTGCTACCGGAGGAGCCTTCAGATCTTATGTATCCAGAGGAAGAATCTGTCCTTCTGTATCTGGAAGAAGACTCGTTCTGATCAGATCTTCTGGGATTCCTGAACTTCCTTTGTCTTTGCTTCCACAGTTGATTTACTCTTCTGGAGAGAAGGGAAAGTTCGTCTTCTTCTGATGAGGATCCATCAGATGTTTCTTCAACTGCCTGCAAAACTTTAGATTCAGATTTTCTGTTAGATTTTAAAGCTAAAGGCTTACCTTGCTTCTGAGGCTCATCAGCTTCTAGCTCTATCTCATGACTTCTGAGGGAGCTTATAAGTTCCTCCAGAGTGATTTTGTTGAGATCTTTCGCTAGCTTCAGAGCAGTAACCATAGGCCTCCACTGCTTGGGTAAACTTCTGATTATCTTCTTGACATGGTCAGCAGTAGAGTATCCTTTGTCCAGAACTTTGAGACCAGCTACCAGAATCTGGAATCTAGAGAACATAGTTTCAATGGATTCAGATTCTTCCATTTTGAACGCCTCATACTTCTGAATGAGCGCCAGAGCTTTTGTTTCTTTGACTTGAACGTTGCCCTCATGCGTCATTCTGAGAGAATCAAAGATGTTCTTAGCTGTGTCTTTGTTGGAGATCTTTTCATACTCAGTATAGGAGATGGCACTGAGGAGGATGGTTCTGGCCTTATGGTGATTCTTGAAATCACGCTTTTGTTGATCAGTCATTGATTTTCTTTCAATCTTCTGACCAGTTGCATTCACAGGGTGCGTGTATCCATCTGTCACCATATCCCACAGATCAACATCATGTGCTAGAAAGAAGCTTTCAATTCTGTCTTTCCAGTAATCAAAGTTTTCTCCATCAAAGACTGGAGGTTTGCCGCTGAATCTGTCTCTGTCCTCATTGTTGTCATTGCTGAAATGAGAGTTGTTTCCTGCCATTGTGTTTTTCTGACGCTGGATCTTGTACTGACACGGTTAAGTGTTTTAGCTCAGAACCAGGCGCTCTGATACCAATTGAAGGGGTGAAAAACACAAGAAGGGGGGGGGGGGGGGTTGAATTGTAAAACTGGAATCTTAAAGCAATTGACAAGATATTTTTATCCTGGTTCGTTTGATCTCAAACTACTCCAGTCCACCCGTCAAGGTGATTTCGCCTCTCTCCAACGAGGTCTTAATTCACTATATTCAACTGAATACAAATCTGCTTTAACAACTGCTAAAGCCTTCTTGATTCAAACCACAATCCGGTTTGTCAAGGCAACACTTTCTTACAAAGGTATAAAACAAATGTGTGTGAATGTTTTCTACAAAACTTTATCACAACTGTGATGTATACACAAATTAAGCTTAGAAACTTAGATTGCTAAACACTAATGGAATATCAGAGTTTGTGGTTTAGCAAAACTGGTAGATGAAGATTATTGGTTCAGCTTTGTGCGTGTAAAGATTTGGAGAGCATTAGCCATTATAATCTTCGAAGCTTTGTTTATATAGCACTTGAGAAGATGAACGTTGAATGCAAATATTCTTGATTCAATGCTAATAACAAGCTTTCCTTTTTGAGCAGATCTTGTCTAGAATGATGCCGTTGGAATTAATTGGCGTTCAATGCACAGTACTGTTGCTTCTTCAATGCACGTTCTGGCTTGGCTCATTCTGATTCTGCTTCGCTGCTGATGAACTATTTGTTTCTGTATCAGAGTGTTTACGCGCAGTTCTGTTCATCAAGCTTCAGCATGTACGTGAGTTGATCATCTGATATTCATGTTCTGATTCAGCAACTTCTGATGCTGGTGTATCAAATCAAATTCTGATGCTGAAGAAGTGATCTTGCTTATTTTAATCAACGTATCTGCAAGTCAGAGCATGGTAATTTTAGGCAGCATATAATTCAAACATGAAACATATAAATACTATATCTTTTCACTTTGTTATCATCAAAACTTAAATGTAGGGTACTAGATTCAAACATTGTTCTAACAGCTGCACCCTGCCAGCCAAATCTCTCAATTTTTGTGCGTACTCTTTGAACCCTTCACCCGTTCCTAGAGACATACCCTGAAGTTGGGTACGCGTAGGAGCGAGATCAGAATTGTATTGGTATTGTCTGTAGAATGCGGTTGCCAAATCTTCCCAGTGTCGGATGCTAGTTCCATCTAATTGGTAGAACCATTCAAGCTGTGACCCCGAGAGGCTATCTTGGAAGAAGTGAATCCAGAGGTTCTTGTCCGCCGTGTAAGGTTGGATCTTCCTTACGTACGACCTCAGATGCAGCTTTGGGCAGGAGACCCCATCATACTTGGCGAAGGCAGGCGCCTTAAACTTGTGAGGAATTACTACCCCAGAAGATAACCCCAAATCTCCGAAATCCAGTCCCGGCACATTCTGAATTTCCATGGCGCTCAAGCGGTCTTCCAATTGCTTGTATCTGTCAGCAGCAGGTGGGTATTGTTCGTCGTTATAGTCCGTCTCGTTGTCGGAGACTGCGGGACTAGGAGCTCCTCCCCCTTGGGGGCTGTTTTTCTCAGCAGAAGAAGTAGTTGGTTCAGCTTCATTATGGAGTGTGTTCCCAAATCTGCGTCCGGCGTTGAACAACGCAGTCCTCTTTTTCTTCTTCTTCTTCAGGAGTAGAGTCTTCAACTCTTGTTGACCTTGGGCTAGGCTTAGGACCATCTCTTGAAACTGTGCACTTTGGGCCTGAAGGGCCTTGATTGCTTGCTCACTGGAGGAGTCTGGATTCATGATGACTGTTCAAAATAAACAGCGAAGGAGATTAAGCAACCTGTGAAATAGGGTACCTGCTATGCATATGGTGCAATGGAATGCGTATGTTTTATGTTTTCAAAGACAAACAAGATTCAACTTTGTAGACAAAAAGGAAACACACTTCATTAAAATTTTCAATTGTTCAACAATTTTCCCTTAGGCATTACAGGAATGAAAAATACTGGAAAGGAAATAAAACTATAAAAGGAAATATCCAAAGCTCATCAATGCTCCCATGGCCTCTTCTTTTCAGTGCTGATGTAGTTGTTCAGGACCCGTTCTTCCTCCAATTGCTTAGTCAGCCTCTGGGTCTTCCGTTCCTGCTCGTTGAACTTCTCCCGATAGAAATCCCGTTCTTCCTTTAGCTGTGCCCAAGATCTCTTCATCGTGTCAAAATCAGTAGGTATCTGAGGAGGGAGGACAGTCGGAGGAACCCCATCTTCATCAGGAGATTCAAGAATGATTGGTCTGACAGCTTCGTACGGCATACCTAACCTCTGAGCGCGGATGCGGACCCACTTGCAATAGGGCTCCATTGGTAGAGAAGTCTTCGGTCCCAACTCATGTGGGTCAGCTTTGTGAATTATGTCCCAAGCTCTAATGAACCCATGGCGTAGTTTGTCACTGTCTGCCTAAAAATCAAAATGGAAGTGAGGAACCAGCATTTCATGAGGCCCATCTCCTCTGGCTCTTCCAAACTGGCGGAGAGCTAAGCATGGATTGTAAGAGATTCCTCCTTGGATACCAAACAACGGAACATTAGGGTATTCTCCGCAACGGTCAACAACAGCTACCTCATCCAAACCTCTGAGAGTCCAGGTGATATCATTATCAGTGAGAGACATTAACCTCCGAGCCCAACCTTTTCCTTCTTCATTCTTCAGCACGAACTTAGGAAGGTGCGAAATAAACCACCTTACTAGCAAAGGAGCACAACACCACGGAGTTCCCCGTTTTCGAGCGGTACGAGCATAGAGTTGTTGTAGAATATCACCCAAAAGAGTGGGTACAGGATTCCGAGACATGAAGATCCTTATGACATGGGTACTGATAAAGGTGTCAGGATTGGGAAACAATACCAGACCATAGATCAAAAGAGCCAGAATATCCTCGTACGCCTTGAAGTCCAAGTCATTCCAGAAATCATTAGCCTTGCCAACCAGAAATTTGACCAAAAATCCCTTAACTCCATTTCTAGTTTCCCAGTTAGCTAATACCTCTTCTTTGGTCAAGGGGAGAATTGCAGCAATCTCTTCAGGCCTAGGAGTCTTTTCCAAACCAGTGAATGGAGTTTGTTCCAAGACAGGGATCCCAAGCAGGTAGGAGAATTCTTCCAGGGTAGGAACCAGCTGGAAGTCTTGAAAGGTGAAACAATGATACAGAGGGTCATAAAACTGGGTCAGAACACTTATCAGTTGTTGGTCCCATTTTGCAGTGGTCAAGCCAAGGAGAGAACCATGTTTGTTGATGAAGGAAGAAGTGTTTGGAATCCTTCCAACCAAATCCTTGAGTAAAACTGGTGGTTGAACAAAGTTGAGTCGGACATTATTCCTACGTACGGGCATCATGATGTCCTACAAAACAGAGCAAAGATGAAACTTTTTGTATTTGAAATGGGTTAGTCCATTATACAGGATGCATGCAATGGTATGATGGCATGATGCTATGATGAAGCACACCACAAGTATTCACATAGGCAGGCATGATAAGGCACACAAGTCACACAAGACACCCTTAGGTTTCAGGCCAGCATGAATTTCAGGTATTACCCTCTTTTGGTTTTTGTTGGTTAAAACATGTCCTATCAAAAGTAACCGGGTTCTAGAGGATCTCACATCATTGGCTACCCTCAATCGGTCATAACTCCAGCATCGCAATCTTTTCTCGCGGCCAGAACCATCTCGAGAGTTTAGCCTCAATGAGTGTAGCATACTGCTACTGTCCTAATAGCCAAGTTGGTCAATTTAGGGTTCTAAGGTTGGTTGGTGCTTAATGACTCCTTAGAAGACCTATATTCTCCCCGTTGCAACACAAGGGATATAGGTACAGACTAAGATGCCACACCAATGTAGCCACTGCTTCACCCATGTCGGTCTACGTCGGACAGGTCCCTCACAGATTATGCTACCTAAAAAGGGTATTTCCCAGATCCGGGTTAGGATCTATGAAACTCCGATGCAAAGCCCACAAATATAAAAGCAGACAAAGCAAACAATTGAAAACAAAGGTGATCTAAACCCTAAGGTTACTCCACTTTTAAGTTCCCCCTACAGAGTCGCCAGTTCTGTGATACGGTGGGAGAACTGACTTGAGGTTTTGCGTTTGTTTTCGCAAATGTTTCGGTTGAGCAAGAGTCGCCGCCGACTTTTTATTTTATCCTAAGGAAAGGTTAAAAAGCACAGCAAAAACCTTTGAGATGTTTTCTTGGGTTCGGGGAGTAGATTATAGAAAGGGAAGGTATTAGCACCCTTTCTATCCATGGTTATCCATGGGCTCTTAGTTACTTGCTTAGATCACTTGCCTTTTGTTTTCAATTGTTTTAAATGGTGCTTGTGTGTGTGTGGGTTTGAAACTGTTTTGAAAAGAAGCCAATGTGGTGGCAGCCTTCGTAATAATCCATGTGGGGATGTATACAAAGGTGTACGTCTTTTGAAAAAAAGTTTTCATTTGTTTTTGAAAGTTGTTTTGAAGGTGTAGTGATGTGTGGTTTTTGAAAATAGGCAAGTGTTTTGTTTTTGCAAGTTTGATTCAAGTAACTAAGAGGTTGTCTACTCCTAAATTTCTCAAAGTTTATTGCTATGTTTTAACCCTTTTAATGAGTTTGTTCCACCATTGTATTTGGTGGACAACCTCATGTTAGGATGTGAAAGGGACGGGCATGGGTCATCGTTTAGACCATAATTGCAACGGTGCCAAGTATCTTTGGGCATTTTCTTTGAGGGACTTGATCATTTGTTTTGGAAGTATTTTGAAAATGTTATCAAGGGACTATGATCATTTGTTTGTTTGCTTTGCCCAAAGAGACTTAACATGCAATATGGCCCAATTTTGAAAGGCAACAAGTGGAATACCCTAGGGGGTACAAGTGTGATTTGTGTGTCCATTTTCATGCTTGTTTGTCTTGAGATTAGGTCATAACTATTTTGTCGTTTTTTCGCATACAAACCCTAATTCTAACATGGCATAATTAGAAAGCAATAAAGCGCGAAAATAAATTTACTAAGCTATTACAAAACCAAATATGGGAAGGGGGGTACAAATGTTCAAATGGGGGTATGGACAAGTAATGTAAACCTAAAACTATTACATCAATATTGAATATTTACAAGACAAATATTTTGCATAGATTAAATAAAACAAGACAAATATGCAAGAATGCAAAAAGAATTTTTTTATATGTATGAAAAAAGAATTATTTATGTAAAAATAAAAAGATAATGAAAAGATATTATTTTTTTTTGAGTATTTTTGAATTTAGGGCAAAACCCTAATTTTATTAAATGAAATGTATTATTGTTTAATTTAATAAAATATTTATTTATTAGGTACAAAATAAAATAAAGTGAAGTATTTGTCAAAAATATATTCTTATATTAAATATTAATAATAATAATAAAAAAACAAAAAGTATATATATTTTGTATTTTTCCTTAAATATATTAATAAATATATGTATATATGTATTATTTTAAATATGTGTTATATATATAAATAATAATAATTTTTAATATTTGTAAAAAAAGTATTTTTTTATATATAATATTTTCAGAAGGTAAAATAAAATAAAAATGAAAATAAAGTATTTTTACATATTTGTCAATATTTTAATGAAATGTATATATTTAATTTATCTAAGTATTAATCAAAAGAAAATCTTATAAATACCTAATAAATTAAAAATGATGAGAAAAAATATTTTTATATTTTTTATGTTATGAGAAAAAATAAACAAAGTCAATCAAAAAAGAAAAAGGTCAAAAAGTCAAAGAAATAAGCAAATGGGCCTATGGGGTTCAGAAGCAATTTATGTGGTGCAAATAAGAAAATATTCCAGGCCCAGCCCAGAAGACCTGTCTTCTTCAACCTCTGAACAACATCATTCAACCAAGCACGCGTTTTTTATCTCTTGATTCTTGGACTTTCAAGCAAAACTCATAACATGAAAAGTATAGAGCATGAGAAGACGAATTCAACCATGTAAAGAACTTGACCTAACTCTCTAAGATGAGGGAGAATTTCTTCTCCCCCAATTTCTGACCTAACTTTTCATCAATATTCAGAACCAAAATTCTCTAAGCACACATAATATAAATGAAATCTAATCATATGGGCATGTTCAGGGCTATGATTGTGACATGTTTCCTTCACAAACCTAAAGCTAACAATGCCTAATAAGAGAGATAGAACTTCATGAAGATACCTGTTCAGTTGGAATCGTGCTTTGCAATGGAGGAGTTTTCAGAGCAAGATGATGATTTGTATAGCTTCCTTGAAGTGTAAGGATGCTATTCCAAGTTCTACTTTGTCTTGAAACTCCCTGAATCGTGCTGGAGAACTTCAACTGCAAAACAGAAAAACAAAAATGGTGAAGTGGCTTGGAGGTGTTACAGGTCGTGCTTTTGCTTTTGGTTAGCTTGCATAGATGGTAAGGAAGGTGTGTGAACTGGTTTTGGCAAGAATGCTTGAGAGAAATAGAAGTTGGCACTCAAACTGCAGAGGCAACTCTGTTTTTGCAGTTTGATGGTGTTTTTTGGTTTGATGATGTTTTTGAGGCAAATGGCTCGTGCAATAGCTTGGTTATGATGTGTGTAATGTGTTTGATAACTTTGTTCTTGTGTTTGTAAGCTGGTTTCTGAGTTTGTACAAGTTATGCCACATTTCTTGAACTTGAAGCAAACAAAAGTCACTTGATCATTCTAGCCTGTACAGGCCCTCACACTATGCTGCATCTTTTTGTCTTGATCAGAGTGTTATGTCCATGAATCTTGTGTCCAAAGATATGCATTGTACCATTTGATTTGCAAACTTGACATAAAGTTCTTCTTTTCAAAAATGGATAAACCACTTTTTCCAATTAAGGCTTAATTCCTTGTGTAATGACCATATGAACAAAACAAAGCTAAAACACAATGGATTGGCATTTAATTATTGAGTATAACTTGGTTTAAGGACCTGTAATCAAGGGCATGCTGGTTTTGAGAAGTTTGCATAACTTATGAACATGAAAAATGACCAATTCAAAAGTGAGTTTTTGCTATATTGTGAAATTCGATTCTCCCTAACCATGAGGTTGTTTGAGAAGTTCTTGGACATTTTGGAAAGCTTGGAATGTGTACTACAATCCATATTTGAAGTGCAATTTGAAATTCCAAATGGAAGTGTATGGAAAATGGCCTTGAAGTGGGGTAGAAAAACTTGTCAAAATAGGTCAAAAATTCACTAAGTTAAGAATGGTTTAGTGCCCTTATTCAAAAATTTGTAACTTGAGATACAAGCTTCAAATGAGAAAACTTTGTGAATAAAAGTTGTAGATTATGCAACAAGATACAACTTTCATGTTTTGACTTTTGTTTGAATCCAAATGAATCATGGTGGAAAAGTGGGGCAAAGTTGGAAAAAAATTAGGGTTTTTTATAACTTAGAAAAATTCTAAGTTATGAAAAATTCCATTTCAAACCCTAATTTGCATTTCTTGGTTTCTTGGTGAACAAGTTTCATGATTTGGCATGTTTTGATGAAAAATGAATCTTGACTCTTGATTTTGACCAAAAAGTCAAAGTTTGACTTTTCAGTGTACAGTCAAAATTAATCAATTGACTGGGAAATTCAACTGTCAATCTTGTGTACTTGGGATCTTTTGAGCTTGATGAATGTGTCAAGACCATTTCATGGGGTCCTTGAGTCCATGTGTGAGCTTGGTTTGCCATTGGCTAGGTCAAACAGTCAAAAATTGCCTTTGTGCAGTCAAAACCCTAAAAATGACCATTTTGCCCTTTTGGTGATCTGATCAAATTTCTTCCATACTCTTTAAGATTTGCCAAGATCATGCTTCAAAATCACTCAAAGGTTGCACAGTCCAATTGCCTCCTAACACAGTCAAAATTAGGGTTTTGGTTCTGGAAAAGAAAATGAAGTTTCCAAGGGTCCAAACAAGTCCCACATACCTACATACATTGTCAAGTATCCACATGCCAAGTTTCAAGACTCACAGCATCAAATTGCACAGTCAAAAACCCTAAATGCTTCACAGTCAACTGCAGGGGCAAAATGGTCATTTGACAGTCAAAAGTCAAAAATTTTGGTCAACATCTTATTTTGAAGCCACAAACATCATTTGATCAATTCTTGATCATGATTCTCAAAGCATGGCTCAAAAAGTCTCAAGGTGCAAAAGTTTCTATTTTTGGACAGTTGAAAAAGTCAACTGCAAATCGACCAAGGCATAACTTCCACATGGTTTATCATAAAAATTCCATCCAAAGCTCATTTTGAAGAGAATGACATTTCCTACAACTCATCTTCACACTTCAAGTCCAAGAAATGCTCTCACAAGAAGTTATCAATTTCAACATTACAGGTCATTTTCAAAAGTCAACAAAAAGGCACTTTAAGTCAAAGACCATAACTTGATATTGGTAAATCAAAATGACATGGGACCAAAGACATTGGTTAGAGGACTTCAAGACCTTTCCAAAATGTCCAAGAACATGATCAAAGCTTAAAAATTGAGCAAGATATGCCTTGTAGAAGTTGGGAAATTTTTGGGAATTTTGAAAAGTCAACTTTGCACAAAAGGGTTCAAAAATGCTAATGGGCCTCAATTTCTTCCATGAATCATTACCCAAAAGCCATGCACGACCCATTAAGCTAAAAGGGAGTTATTTTCTTATTTTTAATTAATTAATTGAATTTTTAATCTTATTAATTCATTTAATTAAAATTAATTATGAGAAAAATACTAAATCATGTTTTTTAAATCCTTTTATGCAGCAAATATGTCCATTATGAGCTCAATATTTCGTGTGCCTTCTCAAGAGACAAAATCTTACACAATTGGCAAGTTTCCATGGCAAAAAGATTTGAAAAAAGATGTAACAAAAATCAAATATTTGAATCATAAATGGATGGATTTTGGGCTGGCTTTTTGACCTAATTCTACTCACATACATAAGCACAAGTAAAACCTAATGCCTTAGACAGAAGCTGCGCAGGAATCAAAGAACAACATTGCACTTTTTCACAAAAATATTGAAAACTGTTTTCATACATAGAGGTCGAGTCAAGGTTTGAAAGGCATTCCAAAAGCTTGCCAAGACATCCAGGAAACGATTCCAATCAAAACCAACCCTCCATACTCAAGGAATTGGTAAAACCGGATTGCACTTTTCATGAAATTTTTCATAATCGTGTTTCAGTTTCCATGCATCATTTGTGATTTTTAACTGTTGATTTATACTAACATGAATGTTCTGAAGCTAATGGTACCATTCAATTGAAGAATGGCTGCCTAAATAGGAATTCACCATGGACGTCCTCTAGGGTTTCAGAAGCTTTGATTTAGGGGTTTTCACGTCTGGAAAAATTGGCCAACCAAACCTATTCCATTGAAATCAGGACATCCAGACGATATCATTCCACACCTCGCGCCTTTTTTATATTAATCTATGTGTTAATCGTTATTTTCATACATTGCAGTTAGTGGGGGTTTAAAACCCCCGCTATTCGTTTTTATTTACAGGCATATGGAGAAGATGAAGTTGGCGTGGCAAAGCATGACTGGACAGTTTAAATATTCGCGCGTGATTTTTGTGTTCTACCAATAGCGCTTGTTTTCTCTTATAATAATCACGTTCCATAATAATATCAAAAGCGCGCGTTGGCTCAGATGGTTGGTTAGCTGGCTTGCAGGTACTTGGACCTGGGTTCGATTCCCAGGTCCCCTTATATTTCATAATTTTTACATTAACATGTTCCAGCGTAGCACTCATTCAAAGGAACACCATGCATCCCAATGCCTGTGCTTGCCACGCGCCCATAAGCTCCAATCTGAAGGCCACCAAAGAGGCTCACCATGTACCTCAGTCAACCTTTCCATACGCAATTTCAGAAAGTCCAAAGGGCCTTGCATTCTTGGGCCAAATTTCTCAAATAAAACCTCCCAAATTGGGTCAGATACCCCCATGGTTTGTTCAATTTTCAAATTCTATTTATTTTTCCTTTTATTCTTTAATTGTTCTTTTAATTAATTGTTTTCCTTTAAATTGCACAAAAATAATTTTCATAACATAAAAATCAGAAATCAAAAAAATAAAATATGTTTATTTAATATTTAATGTATTAATATTTTTGTAAATAAGTTTTAAATAATTAATTTAGGTTAAATTAGGTTTTAATTTTAATCTTTCCTTAATAACTAAAATATGTAGAAATTAGTCTTTTTAGCATCTTTATCTTTTTCTTAATAAAATAATTTCCTCTTATTATTATTATTGTTAATTATTAATTATTTTGTAAATACCCATGTAATTAAATAATTAGTATATATTAGGTTAAAACTTTAATCTTTTTTCTTTAATAATTAAAAAACATTTAGAATTAGGGTTTCTTTTAATTTTAATTTTCTTTATTTCATAAATACCAAAAACTATAAAAAACATTCCTTTTCTTATTAAGTAATTAATTAATTTCTAATTTCATTTAATTTCTTTAAAGGGTCCAACACCCTAGAACATTCGATTCTTATTTCTTTTCGCACATTTATTTTTATTTCCTTTTTTAATATTATGTAATTGCCCAAGCCTTGTAATAGTGATTAGGAAACTTATTTATTTTCCGCATGTTTATTCAAAACGGGTCTTTGTTAATTTGGCGTTGTATAGACCCGCGCCTTGTAATAGCGTAGGACCTTTATTTTCTGCATTTTAACTTCTGCACCTTTGAACTGCTAATCGCATGAAAGAATGAATGGCCAAAAATAAAAACAATGCGTAGCTCACCAAATGCATGACAAGATAAAACATCACTGAAAACAATACACAAATTCACACACCACTCTTAGGGTACGCCTCACTGTTGCCTTGCCCCTCGAAACGTGGTCGTCGAGTATAGGACGTTTTAGTAAGTCCTTATGTCCATGAACATGGCATAAGGGTAGCTTCTAAGGTGTCCTACTGTTGCTCTGGTGACCACATTGTCCCTAACCCTCGAATTGACCCGAACACCTCCAACGGTGGTGCTACCTATCTCTCAATGGTGGGATGGCACTACCTTAAGGACATTTACACAGCCTAATTCCTTACGGTAGGTAGATGACTCATAGATACTTGCTCTATTCAAAAACAAATCAAACTCTTTTCAGACCGACACTTTTCAAAAAGCTTTCAAAACAATTTTTCAAACACTCTTGAGGACTGATACAAGAGTCGATCTGAAATCTTTAAAACGAAACTTTTTCAAACTCACTCACAATTGAAAAGCAAACACTTTTGAAAACACAAATGAGCAAGTATCTAAGAGCCCATGGATAACCATGGATAGAAAGGGTGCTAACACCTTCCCTTTCTATAAATCTACCTCCCGAACCGAGAAATTAATCTCATAAGGAATTTTGCTGTGCTTTTGTCCTGTCCATATTGGAGAAAATAAAAGACGGTGGCGACTCTTGCTTACCGCGATATTTCGCGAACCAGCGTTAAACAGTCAGTTTTAGATCCACCGATCATAGAACTGGCGACTCTGCTGGGGACTTTTATAAAGTGAGGTGTACCTTAGGACTAAGATCACTTGTGTTTTCAATTGTTGTGCTTGTTTGCTTTATTATTGTGGGCTGCATGGAGTTACATAGATCCTAACCCTGATCTGGGGATACCCTGTGTTGTACCCCAAAATTTGCCCTCCCATTTCCTCAACATTTTCTCATCACAAGACCCTTGGAGTTCAAGATCTAGTTAGGGTTTCCTCTGCTCAAGACTTCTCCTTGCACTGTTGACCCAAATTAGGGTTTGTGTTTGCACAAAGATATTTTAACCTAAAATTCCTAAGATGACTTTCATGCTTCATGTTGGACTCCCAAGTTTATCCATACCAAGTTTCAAGTCTTGATTCCAAATTTTGCCCAGTCAATTGGACAGTTGACCTAGAAATCAACTATATTGGGGAAAAAGTCATCTGTGGCCAATTGACAGTCAAATCTCATGAAAATTGACCCACATCAACATTATGAACTCACATGGACCATTTGATCAAGTTTGGATCACAATTCCACAAGAAATTTGATCAGATCACCAAAAGGGCAAAATGGTCATTTTTTAGGGTTTTGACTGCACAAAGGCAATTCTTGACTGTTTGACCTAGCCAATGGCAAATCAAGCTCACATATGGACTCAAGGACCCCATGGAATTATCTTGGCATGCTGAACAAGTTCAAAAGATCCCAAATACACAAGATTGACCGTTGAATTTCCCAGTCAATTGATCAATTTTGATTGTATACTGAAAAGTCAAACTTTGACTTTTTGGTCAAAATCAAGTGTCAAGATTCATTTTTCATCAAAACATGCCAAATAATGAAACTTGTTCATCAAGAAATCAAGAATTGCAAATTAGGGTTTGAAATGAAGATTTTTCATAACTTAGAATTTTTCTAAGTTATGAAAAACCCTAATTTTTTCCTAACTTTGCCCCACTTTCTCACCAAGATTCATTTGGATTCAAGCAAAAGTCAAAACATGAAAGTTGTAGCCTATTGCAAAATATACAACTTTGATTCACAAAGTTTTCCCAAAAGAAGCTTGTAGCTCAAGTTACAATTTTTGGAACAAGGGTACCAAACCATTCTTAACTTAGAGAAAATTTGACCTATTTTAGGCAAGGTTTTTACCTAACTTCAAGACCATTTTTCACATACTTCCAATTGGAATTTCAATTTGCATTTCAAAGATGGATTGTAGTACACATTCCAAGCTTTCCAAAATGTCACGGAACTCATCAAACAACCTCATGGTTAGAGAGAATCGAATTTGGCAATATGGGAAAAACTCACTTTGTTCATGACCCAAATTACATGTCCATACACTTAGGCAATTTTGAACTCAGCTTGCATTTCTTGATTACAGGCCCTAAATCCCTTTTGCACTCATAAATTTAATGCAAACTCATTGTGCCAAGACCATATTTTATGTGTTCAAGCATTGCATAGAGGTTTAGTCCCAAAGTAGAAAAAGCATAATGGCCATTTTTGCAAAAGTGGAACTTTATGTCAATTGGCAATCCAAGCAAGTACAGTGCATATCCTCTTGGCAAAAGTTATTAGACTAATTACACTGATCAATGCCAAGGTTTGCAGCACATTAGGGGGGCCTCTACCTGTCTAAAAACTCAAGTGGCATTTTGTTGCTTAAGTAAGAAAAAACATAGCATAACACATAACAATTATCATTCCTGTAAACCAAGGCTTAAGAAAACTTGTCAAACATATTATAAACATCCATTCTGAGCTAGAACACAAGCCTATCACCTCCAATACCTCTCCATTCACAGAATCACCATTGAACTGCACAAAAACAGGGCATCCCTGCAGTTTGAGTGCCATAGTTCATTTCCATCGTGCATCTTGGCCAAAACCAGTTCAAACACTTTCCTTACCATCAATCCAAACTATCCAAAGCATTAGAAGTAGACTGTAACTCCTCTAATCAGTTTGGCCATTTTCATTTCTTCCTCTTGCAGGTTGACTTCTGCAGCTTGATACAGAAGGTTTCAAAGCATACCAAGTATTGGAATAGCATCCTCACACTTCAAGCAAGCTGTACAAATCATCATCTTGCCCTGAAAGCTCCTCCATTGCCAGACACGATTCCAACTGAACAGGTATATTCATGAAACTCTATCTCTCAATGTAGGCATTATTAGCTCTAAGTTTGTGAATGAAAAATGTCATGCTCATGTCCCTGAAACTATACATGTCTTTACTTTCCATTTATTTTGCCTGTGCTATGAGAATTTGAGGTCTGAACATTGATAAAAAGTTAGGTTAAGATTTGGGAATGGAGAAATTCTCTCTCATTTCTGAGAGTTAGGATGAGTTCTTTACATGTCCAGAATCGTGGCTTGATGCTTAACATTTCTTATGTTGTAAGTTTGTGCTAAAAGTCCAGGAATTGGAAGATAGAAAACGCGTGTTTTGTTTGAACAAGAATGCTGGAGGTTGAAGATGATAGGATCTTTGGGTTGGGCCTGTTTGACTTTTCTTTTCACACCATGTTTTTACTTTCACACCCCCTAGGCCCATTTTGCTTATTTTTATGATTTTTTTACTTTTGTTTTTTATTCCTGACTTATTTATTTTTTCTTATAATATTAAAAAAATAAAAAAATATTTTTTACACCATTTTCATATTTATTAGGCATTTAAATAATATTTGTACATAAATAAATACATAAACACTTTTATTTAAAAATACTAAAAATAATGCAAACTTATTTTATTTCTGATTTTTATTTTATTTTCTCTCTTGAAAACATTTTATATCAAAAATACTTTTTTTGTAAATATTAAATATTATATTTTTTACATATTTAATATATTTATCATATAATACAAATACATATATATTTATTAGTATATTTAGGTTAAATAAATAAATATTTGTACATATTAAATAATTAATACTTTTATTTAATAAATTAGGGTTTTGCCCTAAACATAAAAACTCCAAAAAAATAATACTTTTTATTTTGTTTATTTGGCATATAAAAATACTTTTTTTTCATACATATAAAAAACCTTTTTGCATCTTGCATATTTGTTTTATTTCCATTTAATTTGTGCAATTAAATGTCTTGTAAATAATTCAATTTTGATGTAATAGTCTAGGTTTAAATTCCTTGTCAAAATACCCCCATTTGAACATTTGTACCCCCCTTCCCATATTGTGTTGTAATAACTTAGGAACTTTATTTTTCGCACTTTAATGCTTTCTAATTATACCATGCTAGAATTAGGGTTTGTATGCAAATCAAAAACAACAAAAATAGTTTGACCTAATTTCAAGATAAACAAGCATGAAAATGGACAACACTAATCACACTTGCACCCCTAGGGTATTCCACTTGTTGCCTTCAATAAATGGGCCATATTGCATGTTAGGTCTCTTTGGGCAAAACAAACAATCAAATGATCATAGTCCCTCGATGATGCTTTCGAAAGTTGCCTAAAAATGATCAAGTCCCTTAAAGAAAACATTGCCCAAAGATACTTGGCACCATTGCAATTATGGTCTAAACGATGACCCGCGCCCGTCCCTTTCACATCCTAACACAAGATTGTCCACCAAATGCAATGGTGGAACAAACTTGTTAAAAGGGTTAAAAACATAGGAGAGATCTTTGAGAAATTTAGGAGTAGACAAACTCTTAGTTACTTGCCAACTTGCAAAACAAAACACTTGCCTATTTTCTAAACCACACATCACTACACTTTTAAAAACAACTTTCAAAAACAAAACCTTTTCAAAAGACATACGCCTTTGTATACATCCCAACATGGATCATTACAAAGGTTGCCACCACATTGGCTTCTTTTCAAAAACATTTTCAAACCCACACACACAAAGCACCATTTCAAACAATTGAAAATTAAGGCAAGTTAATCTAAGCAAGTAACTAAGAGCCCATGGATAACCATGGATAGAAAGGGTGCTAATACCTTCCTTTTCTATAATCTACTCCCCGAACCCAAGAAAACATCTCAAAGGTTTTTGCTGTGCTTTTTAAACCTTTCCTTAGGATAAAATAAAATGTCGGTGGCGACTCTTGCTCAACCGAAACATTTGCGAAAACAAACGCAAAACCATAGTCAGTTCTCCCACCGTATCACAGAACTGGCGACTCTACTGGGGATAATTTTAAAAGTGGAGTAACCTTAGGGCTTAGATCACCCTCTTGCATGACTAATTGTTTGATTTGATTGCTTTATATTTTGGCTCTCTTGTTTGGGTTTGCAATCCTACACCCGGATTTTGGGAAACATTCATAGATAGCAAAACGTTTTGGAAATTGTGCAGGGTATACCGACACGGTCGAAGCAATAGCTATATTAGTGCGACATATTTGTGAGTACCGGTAACCCTTGAGTTCAATCAAGGAGAGTACGGGGCCGCTGAGTGATGTCACTAAGCACTAATGACCTATAACCTTACTTGACCATCTTGGCCTTATATTAGGGGTAGTGAGATGACCGGCTTTGGTGCAGTCCGAAGTTGGTAGATACTCGATACTACACTCATTGAGGGTTGTTTTCTTGGAATATTTTGGTCGCTAGTTAAGTGGCTAAACCAAAACAATGAACAATGAAAACAATCCAATGATATTGAGCTCCTTAGAACCCGGTTACTATTTATAGGACAGGTTTTTAAGCCAACTACACTCAAGAGGGTACTTACCTATGAAACCCCATGCAAGCCTGAAACTAGGGTTTGGTGTGATTTGCTTGTACATATGTTTATGCATACATCATGAACATCATAAAGCATCATATGCATTCACTAACCATTTCAAGGGTTTGGATCTTCATCTTTGTTCTTGTTTTGTAGGTCATGGAAATTCCTCGCAGAAAAACCATCCAAGTCAACCTTGTGAGAATCTCTCCTCAACTCAAGGAGCTCACCTCAAGAATTCCGGAAAGCTCTTCCTTCAGTGAAAGACATGGTAGACTGCTCAGCTTAGTCAACACCAACATTGAAGAAGACATGATGAAAGTGCTATTCTAGTTCTTTGACCCTCTTCACCACTATTTCACTTTCCCTAACTATCAGTTGGTACCCACTTTGGAGGAATTTTCTCAACTCCTGAGAATTCCTATCCTTAATCAACTACCTTTCAACGGTACGGAAAAGGAACCAAAGCATGAAGATGTTGCTCGAGCATTACATCTACAGCCTTCTGACATCAAGGGGCATTGGGAAACTAGAAGCGGCGTCAAAGGCTTCTTAGCAAAATTCTTGTTTGAGAAGGCACAAGAGTGTTGGAATTCATTGGACCTACAAGCCTTTGAAGAGATTGTGGCACTCCTTATCTATGGGTTGGTCCTATTCCCAAATTCTGACCAATTGGTAGATGTCAACGCCGTCAAAATCTTCTTGTCCAGGAATCCAATACCAACATTGCTTGGGGACATTCTTCACTCATTTTACACACGAACAATGAGAAAGAGGGGTGTTCTCATGTGCTGTACTCCTCTCCTTGCAAGGTGGTTTATTTCGCACCTTCCACAATCTGTCTTGAAGAATGACCACGGCTCAAGGTGGTCCCAACGGTTGATGACTCTTACTCACTCTGATGTACATTGGTGTTCTCGGTCCAGAGAAAATGTCATCATCGTCGACCGTTGTGGAGAGTTTCCTAATGTTCCTTTACTTAGAATCAGAGGAGGTATCACCTACAACCCTTGCCTAGCTTTGAGGCAATTTGGATATGCACGAAGAGATGGCCCTCACGACATGTTGATTCCTGACCTAGTTTTTAACTTCGACAACGATGCGCAAGGACTTCGCCAAAGATTCATCATAGCTTGGAGGATGCCCAACAAGGTTGATAGCAAGACTCTGGGACACAAGAACTCCATCCCTCTTAAACCTTACCTCAAGTGGGTACGAGCCCGAGCCCAGAGTCTATTGATGCCTTATCCTCATGTTCTCCCTGTGATTAAAGAGCCCGTCAAGGAAGGAGAGGTTCCCTACACCATCCTACATCCTGACATGCCTACATCGTGGGAGGAGATGCAGAAGAGTTGGATCCAACTCAAGGAGGAACGGAACACTTTTGAAGCCAGCTTCTGCGCCAGCGAGAAGAAGGTTTTAGAGCTCACCCGCCGACTCCATGAGCAAGAGGCCCTCAACACCTACATTGCGCCAAAGAGGATGCGCAACGTCTTTTTACCTTGAGAAGTTGTTTTTGTAATATTTGGCCCATGGGGCATTTATGTACTAACAAATCTTTTCTTATTAATATGACGTGCGTTCTTTTTGTTTGCAACAATTGTGAATTTCTAAAATCCTTGAATGCATTGCATAGATAGCATCTCATGCATCATGTGCATAACAGGTACCCATTTTTTACAGGTTGCTTAATCTTCTTCGCTGTTTATTTGGAACAGTCATCATGAATCCAGATTCCTCCAGTGAGCAAGCAATCAAGGCCCTTCAGGCCCAAAGTGCCCAATTTCAAGAGATGGTCCTAAGCCTGGCCCAAGGTCAGCAAGAGTTGAAAGCTTTACTCCTAAAGAAGAAGAAGAAAAAGAGGACTGCGTTATTCAACACTGGACGTAGGTTTGGGAACACACTCCATAACGAGGCTGATCCAACTACTTCCTCTGCAGAGAAAGACAGTCCCCAGGGGGGAGGAGCTCCTAGTTCTGCAGTCTCTGACAACGAGACGGACTACAATAACGAACAATACCCACCTGCTGTTGACAGATACAAGCAATTAGAGGACCGCTTGAGCGCCATGGAGATTCAGAATGTGCCGGGGCTGGATTTCGGAGATTTGGGCTTATCTTCTGGGGTAGTAATCCCACACAAGTTTAAGGCGCCTGCCTTTGCCAAATATGACGGGGCCTCCTGTCCAAAGCTGCATCTAAGGTCGTACGTAAGGGAGATCCAACCTTACACGGCAGATAAAAATCTTTGGATCCACTTTGTTGTACCCCAAAATTTGCCCTCGCATTTTTCCCAAGAAATCTCAGCTTCAGACATTTCCTGACTTTTCAAACTGGCTCAAGAATCGGACAAACGGACTTTTCTTGACAGTCAAGAAAAATTAGGGTTTTTACTGATTTTCAAAGCTCTGGATTGCTTCATACAGTTGGCTTAGGGTTTGGATGATTTTTGGTTCAATTTTGATCAGGCAAGCGTTATTTGGCATTTAATTAGGGATTAAAGTTTTATGGGCATTCCACAGCACTTTGCAGTTTATTCCGAGAACGGGGTTAAATTCGCATTATCTTGATTTTATCAGTAAAAGAGGCAGTGGTTTGAATTCAGTTTGTTTGGGCCAGTCAAAGAAGGTGTGCAGTTTGGATTTACAGTACTTGCAAAGAATCAGTGTTTATGGCAAGTCAGTGAAGAAGGAATGCGCTTGATCAGTCCATTTGGGTTAACTGCTGCTTTGCTTTGGATATTTGAATGAGACTGGTTTAATTGACCAATATTGTTATTATTTAAGTTATTTATTATTCTAAAAAATGGAATGATTGAAATTTATTTTTCAATTGTTTTAATTCTAAGAATTTTAAATAAATAAATAAACAATAAAGAAAATTAGAATTAATTGGATAATTTAGACTTTTATTGATATTTGAATTATTTGTACAAATTGTTGTTTATAATTTAAAATTATGAACAATAATATACATTGATTTAAAATATTACATAAAATAAAAAACTATCCTATTTTCTAATATTCTTCATTCTTCACTCCGCTCCGGTGCTCCACTTTTTATCTGCAAAAAGAGAAGAAAACAAGAAAAGTCAGAAAGCAGTTAAATTAAAAAAGACAGTTAAAGTTGCTCATCATTAGGGGCCACTGACTGGGATCAGTTGACCCTCTCTGCAAATCACGGGATTTCTCCCGGTTCACAGAGAGGGAAGATTTTTTATTCATGAAATGCAAATGTCAAAAGCATAAGTTACAAATTCAAGCTGCATAGAATCTCAAATCCAAAATCCAAACTAAACTGAAAAGATCCAATTTCAACTTTCTATCCAAAGCAAAAGGGAAGTTACTGTCAAAATGCCTAAGTTTACTCAAAGAAATCAAAATAGTACAAGTTGCTATCAAAGCATACAAGCTGTCAAAGAAGATTTTGGAAAGGATATCAAAGTGCAAAGTCAGATCAAAGCTGTCAAAAGAGATAAAGATGCAGTCAAGTAGTATGTTATGCAAGCAACTTGGATCTTATCATCATTTCCCAGCATAGTAGGGCCCCTTCAGAAAGTACAGAATAATAACATTATTAAATTCTTTAACTGTACTTTAGGAGAAAAAAGAGAGATAATAGAAGCATAGGCAGGTTTAGGTATACAGCAGAAAAGATATAACACAGAGATAGAGAACTCAGTTCAGGGAGTGAGGATAGAGAGAGGGAGAAATATACAAAACACACAACTCTGCCTCAATATAAAAATCCAGAAGCCAATACAAGACAGTAAAGAAGGCAGGTTAGAATAGAAGAGAAATCCCCAAACTCAGAATCTGCATCAACCTGGCCACCAATACCCTGTCATAACCAAAACCTTCAAAACTGAACAACCAAACACAGTGCCTAAAAGAACTGAAACCTCACAAGTTATCAAACCCAACAAAGGCTCAAAACTGCAAAAGTCCCTGTCAAAAACATGTGAACTAAACCACTATACTGTCAAACTAAACCAGCATAAGCAAAAGTCACAAAGCCAAGCTTCAAAGGGTGAACCTGCACTACCATAACCTGAAAATGCCTTAACCTGCCTACTATCCAGTTCAAACCCAAAAAACACATACACTGAGTTTACCAAACTGATAAAACCAACACCCTGCCTTAACCTCAAAAGCCTAACCATCAAAACATGGCCTAGCTTTCAAAACCTGAAAACACAACTCAGTTCAGCATAGCAAGAGAGGAAAAAGATACACAAAACCTCAGAAATACTTCAAACCCATTGCAAGCTCAACCATACTGTCAAACCAGAAATCCACCCCAAACCTTGTTAAACCAGTTACGAACCAAAAACTCATCCAAGCTGATAAACCAAGTTCAAAAGCATAACAATCATTAACCTGTCAATACACCCATAAACAAAAGATACAAACCCATCCAAGCTGATCAACCAAGTTCAAAATCCAAATCCCTCAACCTACTGTCAAGCATGAAACCAACTCTTAAGCCTCAGAGTTTTTCTTTCCTCATCATAGGCAATACATAGCATCCAAACAAATATACAGCATTCCAGAAGAAGAGGCATTTCAGAAAGCATCACAGTTCAAGATAACACACAACATCCAATTCAACAAAAGTATTCAAAGCAACCTTCCAAGGCAAATCCATCAGGCCCTCAGTCTACACATCACTGGGCAATAAGGCAAGCAACTCAAGTCATTCAAAGGTCTAAAGGCAAGCAAACGTACAGGAGAGACAAGTTCATCTCAAAGCAACCATTCAACAAAAAATTCTAGGCAACTCATAGAAGTCAAACAAGAAGCATACAAATACTCAGGCAACAATGCATAGGCAACAATGGAATGGAAGAAGAAGATAAAGAATTGAATTAAAGGTTCTCAGTATACATCATCATAAAACCCTTCATAACAAGAGGTAAGAACAAAGATACCAGGGTCCCCAAGAAGCGAAGAATCGCGCAAAACCCCCCTCCGCTCGCTCCGGCCTCCTAAAGCGTCACTCCGCCTCTCCTCCATCTCCCAAAATGAAGGTAGCCAATCTCTTCCCACTTCTCTTCTCCTTCATCTCATAATGAAAAGAAATAGTTAAGACTCAAATCAAAAAATGCGTATCATTCACGAAAGAACATAAAGTGTGGAAATCAAACCTTAAATCAAGGACGCTGGGCTCATATCAATGGAGGGAAGAAAGGCTTCAGGAGCGACGCTGGTGGCCGGAGTGAGTTGCTCAGAAAGCTTGCAAGGAGGAAGAGAACGTTGAACGAATACGCGCCGCCGCTGCCTCGCTAACCCTAAAACTTTCATGACCAAACTGAACACTCCAATCACTAACCCTAAATTCGTTCAAGTCCAACTTGGGCCTGACCCGTTCTCATTTCTCTGAAGCCCAAGTTAACATTTTACACTTAACCATTTTTTTATAATACTAACCCTTCTTTTTATTTCATAAACAATATTTACTTTTTTTTGTAAAATACATAACAATTAAAATACATTTTTTTTCTCTAATATTAAATTCACAAATATTTGATTAAAATACTTTCTTTTTATACATAATACATCTAATTAAAAACTTGAACATTTAATTAAAAAACATTTTCTTCTTTTGTACATAATTAAACATAAATCAAAGATTCATTTAAAATACATATCTAGGTCAAAAAACCCTAATACGTTTCAATTCCACAATTCACACTTGTACATAATTACACATACTCATATACATCTCACATTTACACTTACACAATACATTGCCCTATACACATTTTTATCTTATATTTGTATATTCGATATTTACATTTTGATCGCACATTCGATTTGGTTGTAACTTATTGGGTACTATAAGTCTCATCCCCTTTGTACATTTATACCCCCACTCCCGGACACTATTTTGTAATAGCGTAGATTTTACATTCCGCAATTTACAGTTTTCAATTATACCATGGTTAGACCTAGGGTTTGTGTGATCGGTGGATCTGGAACTGACTGTTTAAAGCTGGTTCGCGAAATGTCGCGGAAGCAAGAGTCGCCACCGTCTTTTATTTTCTCCAAATGGAAAGGACAAAAGCACAGAAAAATTCCTTAAAGAGATTGCTCTCGGTTCGGGAGGTAGGTTATAGAAAGGGAAGGTGTTAGCACCCTTTCTATCCATGGTTATCCATGGGCTCTTAGATACTTGCTCATTGTGTTTTCAAAAATGTTTGTTTGCTTTTCAATGTGGGTTTAAAAAAGTTTCTTTGAAAAATTTCAGTTCGACTCATACGTCAGAGTGTTTGAAAAATTTGCTTTGAAACCTTTTGAAAAGTGTTAGTGTGAAAAGATTTTGATTTGTTTGAAATTAGAGCAAGTATCCTTGAGAACCTACCTACCCTAAGGAATTCGTCTGTGTAAATGTCCTTTAAAGTAGTGCCATCCCACCATTGAGAGGTAGGTAGCACCACCGTTGGAGGTGTTCGGGTCAATTCGAGTTTTAGGGACGTGGTGATCACCGGAGCAATGGGAAGACACCTTAGAAGCTACCCTCATGCCAGGTTCCCGGATCATGAGGACTTACTAAGACATCCTCTACTCGACGATCACCTTTCGAAAGGCAACAGTGAGGCGTACCCTAGGGGTGGTGTGTGCGAATTCGTGTGTCATGTTTCAGTTATCTGTCTTGTCATGTTTATTTGTGATCTACGCTTGATTTTAATTAGGGTCATTCATTCTTGCATGCATTTTAACAGTTATAAAGTTTGTAGGAAAATAAATCTAAGGCTATTACAAATGGCGCGGGTCCACATCGCCAAAATTAAACCGGACCCGATTTAGCGGAAAAATAAATAAAGCGAATAAAAGTGCAAGAAACAAAATTATTACAATGCTTTGGGAGAGATACAAAATTATAATAAGCAATATAAAATAAATGCGCAAATTAAATAATTAAAAACAATGGGCGTTGGACCCTTTTGCAAAATATTTAAAGTTAATGAGAATTAAAATTAAAAATTAAATGTTTTTTTGGTATTTTGTGTTTTTTAGATTTAAAAGAAAAAAAAATAAGGAATTAATTATAATTGACTAACCCTAATTCTATTGTTTTTTTAAGTTTATTGTGAAAATATTATATTAACCTAAATTAAACCCTAATTTTTATTTATGTACATTAAATTATAAAAATAAAATAAATAAATAAATAATATTGTGATAAAAAAAAGGGAAAATTAAAAGGTGTAAGAATTATTAATGAACCTAATTCTATATTTTTGGATTTTATGAAAAAGGAATTAACGTTAAAAACCTAATTAAACTAAATAATTACATGTAATTTATTTATAAAAGTAATTAAAATAAAAATTATATTTTTATGCCTTTTTCTGATTTTTATGATGTTTTTGCATTTTTGTAAAAAAAATAAATTAATTAAATTGAGATGATAAATTAAATAAAATTGCAATTAAAAAAAAAAAAAGATATAAAAATGAATAAGAAAATGCAAACCAGGGGGGGTAGCCCCAAAATTGGAGGTCTTGATCTTAGAAGGCTGGCCCAATTGATTTTGGCCTCATTGACTTTTTAGAATAGTGTGTAGATGCGTTGACTTAAGCCTACAGCATTCTTTGAATCTTGGCCCTTGAGTTGGACTGGATGGACGCGTGTATGTCTGGATGAGGATGGAATATGGTGTACATCACTATGAGCGCTGCATGGAATGATGTATTGAAAAATAATGTGAGAAATTGCACAGACCTGGGACTTGAACCCAGGTCTTGGAGGTTGAAACAATGGGAGTTTGCCAGCTGAGCTAAGCGCATATTCGATTATTATATAAACAAACAAATAATATAAAAGTAACCAGCGCATTAATAGATGGAAACGCGCGAATATTTAAATCAGCAAATCACAGACGGACAACACATCGTCTTCCTCACTTTTCTGAAAACAAGAACCTTCAGCCACGGTTTTGGATGCGTGGCCTTAAGCAACCTACAAGAAAATAACGATTAGCATTCTATTGGTCATAAATTCATCGCGAGGGTCAAGCTCTCTTCGTCTTGGTGAGCTGGTTTGAATGATCATACTCTCATGGGCTAATTTTCCCTTATCACGAAAGCCCCAATTTACAATCCTGCAAAACCTAGAAATCGCGCATGGTGGAATTTGATATACAGGATGATAATGCAATTAAATATGATGGTTAGCTCACAAACTTCATCAGGAACATGAATATATAAACAAAAATGCAAAAAGACGTATGATTTATGATATGTGATTTCAAAAAATTCTTGATACAGTGAGAGTTCTTGATACCACTTCTTTGCGTTTTGGTTGATGTTCTTGATTGGAATTTGATCAGGAGTCCACGAGCAAGCTTTTGGTATAAGAATTAGGGCTTAAAACCACCTGTAACCTTGAAACCAGTTTTGTGTTTTATGGAAAAAATTTCAGTTTGCAAAGTGTTCTTGGGGCGCAACTTCTAGTCCAAAAGCATTAGGTTTGCATTCCTGAATATGTAGTGAGCATGCTAGGTCAACAAAATTGCACAAAATCTCTTGCCATGATGATTTTGGATAATTGATTTTCTAAGGATTTTTTGAATCTTTTTCATGTGTAATTTTATTCAATCATGCCAAATCAAACCAAATCTTGCCTAATTAGGATGTGCACGAAATCTTGAGTCTAGAATGTGCATAAAAAGATTTTTTAGGTCAAGCTTTATATTTTTCATGTATTAAAATAATTTAAATGAATTAATATTAATATAAATTCAAATAAATAATTAAAAAATGAGAAAATACTTCCCTTTGGGCCTAATGGTCGTGCATAGGCTTGGCATGAAGAAACTTGGAAGAAAAATGGGCCCATTTGCATTTTTAGGTCATTTGGACCATTGTTGACTTTTCAAAATTCCCAAAAATTTCCCAACTTCCACAAGGCATAACTTGCTCAATTTTTAAGCTTTTCACATGTTCTTGGACATTTTGGAAAGGTCTTTGAGTCCTTTAACCAATGCCTTTGGTCCCATGTCATTTTGATTTACCAATCTCAAGTTATGGCCTTTGACTTAAAGTCCCTTTTTGTTGACTTTTGAAAATGACCTATAATGTTGAAATTGATAACTTTTTGTGAGAGCATTTCTTGGACTTGGAATATGAAGATGAGTTGTAGGAAATGTCTTTCTATTCAAAATGAGCTTTGGATGGAATTTTTCTGATAATCCATGTGAAAGTTATGCCCTGGTCAATTTCAGTTGACTTTTTCAGCTGTCCAAATATAGCAACTTTTGCATCTTTAATGATTTCTGAGCCAAATTTTGAGAATCATGATCAAGCATTGATAAAATGATGTTTGTGGCTTCAAAATGATATGTTGACCAAAAATTTGAACTTTTGACTGTCAAATGACCATTTTGCCCCTACAGTTGACTGTAGTGCAATCTAGGGTTTTGACTGTGCAATTTTGAGCTGAATGCCTTGAAACTTGACATGAGGATACTTGACCAACTTTATAGGCATATGAGACTTGATTGGGCCTTTGAAAACTTCAATTTCTTGATCAGAACACAAACCCTAGTTTTGACTGTATATGGGACCTTTGCACTGCACAACCCTTGGGGCATTTTATGACTTGACTTGGCAATTTCTTGGAGAATATGGGAGGGCAAATTTTGGGGTACAACAGTTGCCCCTGTTCAATCTTCTTAGACCTGAGGATGCAGATTGGCTGACGTGCCTTTCGTAATCCGAGGGTAGAAGATGATTGGACACTAGAGTGCCCAGAAATTTGCGCTCATATAGTAGCAGTGATGATGAGGGAATGGGCTTATAAATGCCATTTGGATGTTGCTTGGATAGGATGATGGGCTTATAGATGCCATCTGGATGTTGATCATGTAGGAGATCCCTTAGCGAGAACCTGCATACCTGCAAAAGAGAAAATGAGTACCTGACACGTTGCAGGAGCTGATTTTAGATGCTTGGTATAGATGTGTCCTGACTGGTTACAGGAGCTGAGTCTGGAGCTTCAAACGCTGATGAATGAACCAGGGATGGTTACTACCTTAGTATGGATGGTAAGAGAACCTTGGGCGATTTTAACTTCAACAACGCTCGTTGAGAAAATCTTGGTGAGAATTACCATCTTCGTAGTGTCAGGAAGAGAACCAAAGGACATTATAATCTCAAAGGGAGTCACCTCACTCACCGTTGGAGAGGGAACTATAGGAAATTATAATCTGAAAGGAAATATCACCTCACTCGCCGTTGGAGAGGGAAACATCTTGAAAGGGAATTACCACCTCACTCGCCGTTGGAGAGGGGACCATAAGGGAATATCACCTCACGCTCATGCCGGAGAGGGGAACATCTGAAGAAGGAATTACCACCTCACTCGCTGTTGGAGAGGGGACCATAAGAGAATATCACCTCACGCTCATGCCGGAGAGGGAAACATCTGAAGAAGGAATTACCACCTCACTCGTCGTTGGAGAGGGGACCATAAGAGAATATCACCTCACGCTCATGCCGGAGAGGGGAACATCTGAAGAAGGAATTACCACCTCACTCGCCGTTGGAGAGGGGACCATAAGAGAACTTCTACTGAGTCTTTATCAGAAAAATCTGTTTGGAGTCGATTTAACTGGACTAGAGAAGTCCTTGAAATATGTTTGAGAATTTCAACTGCATCTTTCCTGAAAGGTAAAGGTCAGTTATATGCCATGCATGATATGGATCAAGCAATGATGTTCTCAACATGGATGCGATTTATATGATATGATGCGTACATGCATGCTATAATGATGTATGTGATGATTCATGTATGTTTTCGTCTAGGAAAATAAATCCTTGACGGGTGCCGGGAAGTCATATCCTGGGCTGATGTTGAGGAAGAGATTTTGCTTCCGCTGTGGATGATCGTTGCAAGAATACTGGTAGGAGAAGATAACTCCGTTGAGGAATAAACTTGGCAAATGAAATAATTCTGCGGGAGAAAAGGTACTCTAGCGATCATGCTGGGGAGTGCTACTCTGTGGGGATAGCGATGCTTTGCTGAGTTGATGAAGATAACTCCGCTGGGGATACCGTTGATGAGTTATGCTGGGAGATTTGATGAATTCCGCTGGGGATATCCTTGTTGTGCTGGAAGTGTTGATAGACTTCGCTGGGGGTAGGAAGATACTTTGCCGAGGATGCTCTTTCCGTGGCTTTTGGCTGAGGATAACCCAGTTATATCCTGTTACGGAAATAACTCTTTAAATCAAGCCGGGACGACGCGTTCGTGCTCTGAGGATAAGCTTCCAGAATCTACTGGGGATAAGCTTACTGCTTGGGGAGATGTGAATTCCAACTTTCCTGGGGAAACATGGGTTGGACTGGACTCTTTGGGGAAGTTTTGGACTGTAATGTTATAAGTTGAAAGAGGGAACCTATGTAGGGTTGCCTGCTGATGAGCTCGTGTAAAACCGCATCTGAAATGGAGAAGGAACCTGTGTCGGATTACCTTGATGATGAATTCGTGTAAAACTGCGTTCTTGGAAAGGGAGAACCTGTGTAGGGTGTCCGGGTGACGAGTCCATGTAAAACTACATCTTGAATAGGGGGAACCGGTGTAGGGTTGCTTGGCGAGGTAAGTTCATGTAAAACTTCTTGACGAACCGGGATGAGGTTATCTTGAACTAAATCCATGTAAGACTTCTGGAGGAACCGGGGTTAGGTTACCTTGGGGTAAATCCATGTGAGATTTCTTGACGAACCGGGGTAAGGTTACTGGAGACGAGTCCATGTGAGACTTCTGGGGGAACCGGGGTTAGGTTACCTTGAGGTAGATCCGTGTGAGATTTCTTGACGAACCGGGGTAAGGTTACTGGGATAAGTTTGTGTAAAACTTCTGGATGAACCGGGGTGAGGTTGCTTGAGATAAACCCATGTAAGATTTCTAGAGGAACCGGGGTAAGGTTACTTGACGAGTTTGTGTAAAAACTTTTTGATGAACCGGGGTTAGGTCATCTTGAGCTAAATCCATGTAAGACTTTTGGAGGAACCGGGGTTAGGTTACTTGGATAAGTTTGTGTAAAAACTTCTTGATGAACCGGGGTTAGGTCATCTTGAGATAGGTCCATGTAAGACTTCTGGAGGAACCGGGGTTAGGTTACTTGGATAAGTTTGTGTAAAAACTTCTTGATGAACCGGGGTTAGGTCATCTTATGGAGGAGGAGTCTGTGTATGACTTTGTTTGAAGGTTGAGAAGAAACCGGTGTTGGGTTGCATGATTTTGATTAAGTGGATGATTGTCCTGTTTGGTTTCGGACGCTAGCCCACGATCTGGAATTTGTAAAGGTAGATGGTCATCATCCTTATGTTGATCTGTTCTTTGTACTTTGGTTGACAGAGCAATTGGATCACCTGGATAACTCATTATTGCCCCTGCTTCGGAGGTGAGGGAAGAGGATACCTGTGTGGGTGATTGACAAATCTTCGGGTAGGCAGGTGACGAGATACCGGAACATAGTCATACGCTTTGACCCCTAACTTTTGCCTGAACCGCCCTTTCGGGTTTTCGGTCCACCGGGATACCCATTTTTGCCCAAGCCGCCTTTTCGGGTTTTCGACTTGCCGGGTGTACATGTTTTTTCATTTCATCCCTTCATTTTGCCCGAACCCTTTTGGTTCGCCGGGAAGCCCTTATTTTTGCCTAGGTATGTCAACCTAGCGGGTCTTTGATTATGCGCAGTATTTTTCCGACTATGTCCACGCTCTCAGAATGTAGGGAGTTACCCCTGTTGGAAGTATTTTGCCATGCCCCAGATAATGAGCAATGCTCCTACTGTGCCCCTTGATTGGAGGTTCTTCTGTTCACAAGGTGTTCATCGTGCGAATTTCCCTGCTGTTCAAACAAATAGTCATATGCAAACAAGGTTATTTTAAGAATGCAAAAGTCTATGTCTGTCTTGAATTTTGAAAATGCATTTTTTGTAATATAGTGCGGTGTCAACTCAATATTTTACAGCAAACCTTCAGGAGTCAGGATACCTTCGTAACAGTATGCTTTCGAACTAACCCATGCTTCAGCTAGGACTTTTAAGGGTTATATCGTGGCTTGGTTCACGGTTTAAGAAACAAAGGATAAAGGCTCAAATTTTATTTGTACCCACCCGCTCTTCGTGATGTTCTCCAAACCTAAACTCAGTTGATCATACGTTAGACCTTGTTTGAGTCTTTGCTCTGATTTTCCGGTGATGATTCGGATGTTGATAACTTATTTTGAATAGGCAGTCATTCCTTTCTTGTTGAGGGTTGATAAGACCTCCTTCTTGTCTGATTTTTTTGTTATCCCTTTCTTTTTTTGCCTGAACTGTTTCCTTTTTTGGAATTACAGTCAGCGGGATGCCCCAGTTTTGTAAGTCTCCTTCATGGGTTTTGACTTAATGGGTTTTTTATTTTTTATTTTGAAAGATAATGTCTGCCTTTCTTTATTGATCATTCGGAACCATCACTGTCTTTCTTCGTTTTGTAAGGACTTCTTTGGTGCCATTCGTTATGCACTTGGATCAACTGAGAGACTACCCTGCCCCAGGTTATGATTAAGGGTTTTAATTTTCGAAAAGAAAAACTTCTACTTCTTTGGCTCAGAGGGGTTAACGAGGGATTATCTTCCTTATAACTCCAGTGTTTAGGGATTGAAACAATGCCTGTACCTCATCAGCGGGGTCTGTTCAAAAGCATACTGTAAATTGTGGTATCGTTTTCGTCATCCTCCCTCAAGAGGTTTAGAATTTTCAATTAAGAGTTGACCATTGCAAAAATATGAAAGCAGTTTTAAGAATAGTAAACATAATTAAATCAAGACAGACATGTGTAATGCATTCATGAAATAAAAGAGTTTAACATAATAATTGTTTATCTGAACAAGAAAGGAAAAATACAACTTGAATTCAAATGAACAAAAAAATTCTCAATCCTAGCCATGTTTTGGCAATGGAGCAGTGATCACGTTGGGAGTTTCAGCAGGCTCGAACTCGATCTCTTTGGCATCAATCATGTTCTGAATCTTGTACTTTAGTGCCCAACAGTCCTCAGTATCGTGCCCCGGGCTATCGGAATGATAAGCGCATCTGGCTTCTGGATTGTAGCTAGGAGAGGAGGTCTTAGGATTGGCAGGAGGGTTGATCACTGCAATCAGGTTCATCTTCAACATATGTTGCAGTGCTTGCGACCATGGCATGTTAATGTTGGTGAACTGCCTTTTAGGCCCGTCCGGCCTTTGCTGGTTTCCCCTCTGTGGTTGGCGGCGTGGTGCAGAACCAGAGATCATGACTGCCCCTGCATGTTGATCACGGCGACCCTTTTGACCGTATGCAGCATTAGATTCCTTCTTTCCCGTGTAAGGCTTTTTATGAATATCAGAAGGTGTGGCCTCTTGAATTTTCCTGCTCTTGATACCAGCTTCAATTCTTTCGCCGGTCAGGATGAGGTCGGTAAATCCAGCAGATGAGTTACCAATGAGGTGGTTGAAGAATGGCCCGGATAGGGTCCCCAAGAACATATCAACGAGTTCCCGGTCCGTCAATGGAGGCTGTACCCTTCCAGCAAGGTCTCTCCATTTCTGTGCGTACTCTTTGAAACCTTCGCCTGCACCTATAGACATTCCCTGAAGCTGAGTGCGTGTGGGAGCAAGGTCGGCATTGTACTGGTAATGCTTGTAGAAAGCAGTGGCTAAGTCCTCCCAGGTACGGATGTTGGCTCCATTCAGTTGATAAAACCACTCGAGCTGAGTCCCTGAAAGACTCTCTTGGAAGAAATGGATCCATAAATGTTTGTCAGCTGTATAGGGCTGGATCCTCCTTGTGTAAGCCCTGAGATGCAACTTAGGACAGGATGCCCCATCGTATTTTGCAAAGGCAGGTGCCTTAAACTTGTGCGGGATCACTACCCCAGAAGACAGACCTAGATCCTCAAAGTCCAGGCCAGGCACTTTTTGTATCTCTATAGCACTGAGTCGGTCTTCCAACTGTTTGTACTTATCCTCAGCCGGAGGGTATTGTTCGTCGTTGAAATCTGTCTCGTTGTCGGAGACCACTGGACTAGGCACCTCTCTCTCATGGTGACTGCTTTCCCTCACAGATGGAGTTGTCCTCTCAGTTTCGACTTGCGGTGTATTCCCAGATCTGCGTCTAGGGCTGAACAAGACAGTCCTCTTCTTCTTCTTTTCCTTCTTCAAGAGCAGAGCCTTCAGATCTTGCTGCCCCTGGGTCAAGTTCATGATTAGCCCTTGGAATTGGGCATTCTGAGCCTGGAGGGCCTTGATAGACTGCTCAGCTGATGATTCAGGATTCATGACGATCGGCTGAAATAAACAGCGAAGAAGGTAAGTAACCTGCAGAGAAAGGGTACCTGTTATGCAATGATATGTATGACATGCATGCAATGATTTCAAGGACCTCGCGGGGTAAACAGAGAAACTTGTTAGAGTTGAAAGCCGGTAACTTGATTGAAGGTACTTCATGTTGTTGAGAGTCCTTCTTCAAGGGTCAAAGGCTCACCATATCCAGTGGGTCATAGCCCCTGACAACCTTGGCTAGAGGAAAATAAATCCTCTCTGCCCCTTGCTGGGATAGTTGATTCACCATGACCTGCATCACAAGCCCTTGAGATCCTTGAAATGGGTTAAGATGTATGCAATGGTATGATGGTATGGTATGCATGGGATGATGTCAGTAACCCTGTTATGAGTCCTAATTAAGGACTGAAACAAAACCTGCAAGAAACAAATGTTAGGTCACAAGCATGCAGATAGTCAAGTACTAAGGCACACAAGTCACACAAGAGAGAGCCCTTAGGTTTAGGCCAGCATAGGGTCTAGGTAGTACCCTCTTGAAGTTGGTGGGTTCAACCTGTCCTAATCAAAGTAACCGGGTTCTAAGGTTCCCAATATCACGGGATTGCTTTCATTGTTCATCGTCTCGATTTAGCCACTGAACTGGCGACCGAAATATTCCAGGAAAGCAACCCTCAATTGGGTGTAGTATCGAGTATCAACCAACCTCGGACTGCACCAAAGTCAGTTATCTCACTACCCTAAAGAGGCCAAGATAGTTCAATTAAGGTTCCTAAGGTCTGTTGATGCTTCACGACACCACGCGGAGGCCCCGTACTCTCCTTGACTGAACTCAAGGGTTACCGGTACACACCAAAGTGCCACATCAACGTAGCAGACTGTTTCAACCATGTCGGTATACCCCGCACAGTTCCCTCACAGCCTTGTTGCTACTTTCTAAGAAAGGTATCCCCCCGATCCGGGTTTAGGATCTATAGAACTCCTAAGCAACCCACAATTTAAAGCACACAAGGAAAACAATTGAAAACATAGTTATAAGCTAGCCCTAAGGTACACCTCACTTTAAGATTTTCCCCAGCAGAGTCGCCAGTTCTGTGATCGGTGGATCTGGAACTGACTGTTTAAAGCTGGTTCGCGAAATGTCGCGGAAGCAAGAGTCGCCACCGTCTTTTATTTTCTCCAAATGGAAAGGACAAAAGCACAGAAAAATTCCTTAAAGAGATTGCTCTCGGTTCGGGAGGTAGGTTATAGAAAGGGAAGGTGTTAGCACCCTTTCTATCCATGGTTATCCATGGGCTCTTAGATACTTGCTCATTGTGTTTTCAAAAATGTTTGTTTGCTTTTCAATGTGGGTTTAAAAAAGTTTCTTTGAAAAATTTCAGTTCGACTCATACGTCAGAGTGTTTGAAAAATTTGCTTTGAAACCTTTTGAAAAGTGTTAGTGTGAAAAGATTTTGATTTGTTTGAAATTAGAGCAAGTATCCTTGAGAACCTACCTACCCTAAGGAATTCGTCTGTGTAAATGTCCTTTAAAGTAGTGCCATCCCACCATTGAGAGGTAGGTAGCACCACCGTTGGAGGTGTTCGGGTCAATTCGAGTTTTAGGGACGTGGTGATCACCGGAGCAATGGGAAGACACCTTAGAAGCTACCCTCATGCCAGGTTCCCGGATCATGAGGACTTACTAAGACATCCTCTACTCGACGATCACCTTTCGAAAGGCAACAGTGAGGCGTACCCTAGGGGTGGTGTGTGCGAATTCGTGTGTCATGTTTCAGTTATCTGTCTTGTCATGTTTATTTGTGATCTACGCTTGATTTTAATTAGGGTCATTCATTCTTGCATGCATTTTAACAGTTATAAAGTTTGTAGGAAAATAAATCTAAGGCTATTACAAATGGCGCGGGTCCACATCGCCAAAATTAAACCGGACCCGATTTAGCGGAAAAATAAATAAAGCGAATAAAAGTGCAAGAAACAAAATTATTACAATGCTTTGGGAGAGATACAAAATTATAATAAGCAATATAAAATAAATGCGCAAATTAAATAATTAAAAACAATGGGCGTTGGACCCTTTTGCAAAATATTTAAAGTTAATGAGAATTAAAATTAAAAATTAAATGTTTTTTTGGTATTTTGTGTTTTTTAGATTTAAAAGAAGAAAAAATAAGGAATTAATTATAATTGACTAACCCTAATTCTATTGTTTTTTTAAGTTTATTGTGAAAATATTATATTAACCTAAATTAAACCCTAATTTTTATTTATGTACATTAAATTATAAAAATAAAATAAATAAATAAATAATATTGTGATAAAAAAAGGGAAAATTAAAAGGTGTAAGAATTATTAATGAACCTAATTCTATATTTTTGGATTTTATGAAAAAGGAATTAACGTTAAAAAACCTAATTAAACTAAATAATTACATGTAATTTATTTATAAAAGTAATTAAAATAAAAATTATATTTTTATGCCTTTTTCTGATTTTTATGATGTTTTTGCATTTTTGTAAAAAAAATAAATTAATTAAATTGAGATGATAAATTAAATAAAATTGCAATTAAAAAAAAAAATAAGATATAAAAATGAATAAGAAAATGCAAACCAGGGGGGGTAGCCCCAAAATTGGAGGTCTTGATCTTAGAAGGCTGGCCCAATTGATTTTGGCCTCATTGACTTTTTGGAATAGTGTGTAGATGCGTTGACTTAAGCCTACAGCATTCTTTGAATCTTGGCCCTTGAGTTGGACTGGATGGACGCGTGTATGTCTGGATGAGGATGGAATATGGTGTACATCACTATGAGCGCTGCATGGAATGATGTATTGAAAAATAATGTGAGAAATTGCACAGACCTGGGACTTGAACCCAGGTCTTGGAGGTTGAAACAATGGGAGTTTGCCAGCTGAGCTAAGCGCATATTCGATTATTATATAAACAAACAAATAATATAAAAGTAACCAGCGCATTAATAGATGGAAACGCGCGAATATTTAAATCAGCAAATCACAGACGGACAACACATCGTCTTCCTCACTTTTCTGAAAACAAGAACCTTCAGCCACGGTTTTGGATGCGTGGCCTTAAGCAACCTACAAGAAAATAGCGATTAGCATTCTATTGGTCATAAATTCATCGCGAGGGTCAAGCTCTCTTCGTCTTGGTGAGCTGGTTTGAATGATCATACTCTCATGGGCTAATTTTCCCTTATCACGAAAGCCCCAATTTACAATCCTGCAAAACCTAGAAATCGCGCATGGTGGAATTTGATATACAGGATGATAATGCAATTAAATATGATGGTTAGCTCACAAACTTCATCAGGAACATGAATATATAAACAAAAATGCAAAAAGACGTATGATTTATGATATGTGATTTCAAAAAATTCTTGATACAGTGAGAGTTCTTGATACCACTTCTTTGCGTTTTGGTTGATGTTCTTGATTGGAATTTGATCAGGAGTCCACGAGCAAGCTTTTGGTATAAGAATTAGGGCTTAAAACCACCTGTAACCTTGAAACCAGTTTTGTGTTTTATGGAAAAAATTTCAGTTTGCAAAGTGTTCTTGGGGCGCAGCTTCTAGTCCAAAAGCATTAGGTTTGCATTCCTGAATATGTAGTGAGCATGCTAGGTCAACAAAATTGCACAAAATCTCTTGCCATGATGATTTTGGATAATTGATTTTCTAAGGATTTTTTGAATCTTTTTCATGTGTAATTTTATTCAATCATGCCAAATCAAACCAAATCTTGCCTAATTAGGATGTGCACGAAATCTTGAGTCTAGAATGTGCATAAAAAGATTTTTTAGGTCAAGCTTTATATTTTTCATGTATTAAAATAATTTAAATGAATTAATATTAATATAAATTCAAATAAATAATTAAAAAATGAGAAAATACTTCCCTTTGGGCCTAATGGTCGTGCATAGGCTTGGCATGAAGAAACTTGGAAGAAAAATGGGCCCATTTGCATTTTTAGGTCATTTGGACCATTGTTGACTTTTCAAAATTCCCAAAAATTTCCCAACTTCCACAAGGCATAACTTGCTCAATTTTTAAGCTTTTCACATGTTCTTGGACATTTTGGAAAGGTCTTTGAGTCCTTTAACCAATGCCTTTGGTCCCATGTCATTTTGATTTACCAATCTCAAGTTATGGCCTTTGACTTAAAGTCCCTTTTTGTTGACTTTTGAAAATGACCTATAATGTTGAAATTGATAACTTTTTGTGAGAGCATTTCTTGGACTTGGAATATGAAGATGAGTTGTAGGAAATGTCTTTCTCTTCAAAATGAGCTTTGGATGGAATTTTTCTGATAATCCATGTGAAAGTTATGCCCTGGTCAATTTCAGTTGACTTTTTCAGCTGTCCAAATATAGCAACTTTTGCATCTTTGATGATTTCTGAGCCAAATTTTGAGAATCATGATCAAGCATTGATCAAATGATGTTTGTGGCTTCAAAATGATATGTTGACCAAAAATTTGAACTTTTGACTGTCAAATGACCATTTTGCCCCTACAGTTGACTGTAGTGCAATCTAGGGTTTTGACTGTGCAATTTTGAGCTGAATGCCTTGAAACTTGACATGAGGATACTTGACCAACTTTATAGGCATATGAGACTTGATTGGGCCTTTGAAAACTTCAATTTCTTGATCAGAACACAAACCCTAGTTTTGACTGTATATGGGACCTTTGCACTGCACAACCCTTGGGGCATTTTATGACTTGACTTGGCAATTTCTTGGAGAATATGGGAGGGCAAATTTTGGGGTACAACAGTTTGTATGTACATAAAATCAAACGCTAGATAACCTAATACAAGACAAATACATGTAATCAATACACAATCACACTTGCACCTCCTAGGGTAATCTCACATGTTGCCTTCCAAAATAGGCCATGCTTGCACGTCGAGTATCTTTGGCAAAACAAAATCAAATGATCATAAGTCCCTCGATGACGCTTTCGAAAGTTGCCTAAACGGAATGATCATAGTCCCTTCAAAGCAAATTGCCAAAGACACTTGGCATCATTGCATTCATGGTCCATACGATGACCCGCGCCCGTCCCGAATAAACTTCCTAAACGCAAGATTGTCCACCAATTTCAATGGTGGAACAAAATTGTTAAAAGGGGTTAAAACATGACAAAAACCTTTGAGTACAATAGGGTAGACAAAACTCTTAGTTACTTGAGATCAAACTTGCAAAAACACTTGCCTTCTTTTCAAAAACCACAATCCACAACACTTTCAAACAAACTCTCAAAAACATTTGAAAACATCTTTTCGAAAAGATTCACACTTTTGTAAAACACTCAAACACGAGTCAAATACATTAGTTGCCTAAGACAAGGCATCTTTTTCCAAAACATTTTCAAAAAGCACCCACACACACACCATTTTCAAAGCAATCGAAAAACAAGGCAAGTGATCTAAAAAACCAAGTAACTAAGAGCCCATGGATAACCATGGATGAAAAGGGTGCTAATACCTTCCCTTTTCATAATCTACCCCCCGAACCCACGAAATATCTCAAAAGGTTTTTGCTGTGCTTTTTTAACCTTTCCTTTAGGATAAAATAAAAAGTCGGTGGCGACTCTTGCTCAACCGCACAAGTGCGAATGCGAACGCAAAACACTAGTCAGTTCTCCCACCGTATCACACACTTCTTCCAAGATAGCCTTTCGGGGTCACAGCTTGAGTGGTTCTATCAACTAGATGGGACTAGTATCCGACATTGGGAAGATTTGGCGACCGCATTTTATAGACAATATCAATACAATTCTGACCTCGCTCCTACGCGTACCCAACTTCAGGGTATGTCTCTAGGAACGGGCGAAGGGTTCAAAGAATATGCACAAAAATGGAGAGATTTGGCTGGCAGGGTGCAGCCCCCATTGACTGATCGTGAGCTGGTTGATATGTTTCTAGGGACTTTGTCTGGTCCATTTTTCAATCATCTGGTTGGCAATTCCTCAGCTGGGTTTACGGATTTGATCCTGACGGGTGAAAGGATAGAAGCTGGCATCAGGTCAGGAAAGATACAAAAAGATGCCTCCGCAAGTACTGAGAAGAGGCCTTTCAAGAAAGAAGCAAGTGCCGTCTATGGTCCTAGAAGACAAGCCAAGCCAGAAAGCCGCTAAGCCGTTAATGCCTTAGTCATTTCAAAGCCTGTTGCTGCTCCTCAGCAGTACAATCAACAAAGAGGTGAAAGGCCCAAGAGGCAGTATACTCGGCTGAGTATGAACTTGTCACAAATCTTACCGCAACTGTTATCAACCAACTTGGTGACCATCAAAGAGGCTCCGAAAGTCGTGAATACTGCATCTCCTAAGTATAACCCAAATGCCCGTTGTGCTTATCATTCTGATAGCCCCGGGCATACTACTGATGATTGCTGGGCCCTGAGAAATAAAGTGCAAGACCTTATCGACGTGAAGGAAATTCAGTTTGAGGCGCCTGAGAGGCCAAATGTTGTAACTGCTCCTATGCCCCAGCATAGAGTAAATGCCATTGAGGAAGATTTGTATGTTGTTTCGGTGAATGATGTTGCTACCCCTCTTTTGACTGTTAAGAGGAACTTACTACTAGCCGATTTATTTCCAGGTTATAGCAAGGGTTGCCTCCTGTGTGCTGTTATCCCTACCGGTTGTCCGCTGCTGAAGTCAGGCATCCAATGCCTGATGGATAGCAAAGAAATTTTGTTCAAGAAAACTGCTGTTCCGTTTGTTTCCGCTGAAGAAGTATCTGTCGTCACAATTTTCAACAATCCTACCAAGGCTCTCCCAAGGAAGCCAGTCCAAATTATGTCTGTTGCACCTATTACTATTACTGTTCCGGGGCCTCTCCCCTATGAATCTAACAAGGTTGTCCCCTGGCACTATGGGGCAGACGTGTATGTGCTTGGAGTGAAGCAGGAGTTCAACACTGGTACCAGTATCAGTAACATCACTGGTCCCGCCAAGATTACTCGCAGTGGCAGGCTCTTCTCGCCTGACATTGCACCGCCAGTTATCCGAAAGCCTCTTATCATCACACCCGCAAGTGTGCATGTTCCAAATCAAGTTCCTGTGTCTACTACTGCCGCCGAGTCCTCTGATGCTCGGGGCAAAGAAGTTGCTACCGATTTGCCTGCCAGGACGGAGGCACCAAAAAAGACTGTTGTTGAAGCCTCCCAACAAGAGATGGAGGAAATCCTTAAAATCATTAAAAAGAGTGACTTCAATGTTGTTGAACAGTTGGGGCATACCCCCTCCAAAATCTCTATGCTATCATTGCTGCTATGCTCAGAGGCCCATTCAAAAGCCCTGATTTCATTTCTGAAAACGGCCCATGTGCCGCAAGAGACCTCTGTAGATCAATTCACTGACTGTGTGGCTAATTTGACAGCTGACAATGGTTTGGGGTTCTCAGATGCTGACCTTACCGCCAAAGGTAAAAATCACAATGATGCCCTGCATGTCTCTATAGAGTGCAGGGGCACTACTCTCGCACACGTGTTGGTGGACACCGGTTCTTCCCTGAATGTTTTGCCCAAGAAGGCATTGGATCGCTTGGATTGTGAGGGCCTGGAATTGAAACCTAGTAACATCATTGTTAGAGCCTTCGACGGTTCTAAGAGAATGGTGCATGGCGAGGTAGACATTCCTATTCGTGTGGGTTCCCAAGTCTTCGACTCAACGTTCTATGTAATGGATATCCGCCCATCTTATTCCTGCTTATTGGGTCGACCCTGGATTCACAAGGCTGGGGCAGTAACATCCACTCTACACCAAAAGCTCAAGTACCTTGTCAAAGGGAAGATTGTTACTGTGCAGGGTGAGGAGGAATACATGGTAAGTCACTTGAATTCATTCCGGTATGTCGAGATGGACGGGGAGTTTATTGAAACCCCCTTTCAGCATTTTAAGGAGGTACCTCCAACGTTGGCATCAGCTGAGACAGTGGTTGAAGAAGACTTTCCCTTGAAGATGGCTTCCCTGAAGGATGCCCGGGCTGTAATCGAGAAAGGCAAATGTGCAAACTGGGGTCAGCTTCCTGACTTCACTCAAAAGACCGACAAGTTTGGGCTGGGCTTCACTGCAGAGGCTCAGAGGGCTGCGCAAAGAAAGGATCAGAAAGGCTCCGGTGTTTATCACCAACCCAAGGGTGAATGCTATCGAGGAGGACGTAGAGGAAGCAGGGTTTGACAGTTGGATCTATCCAACCACCAACAACGGACCAAGCAACTGGACAGCAAAGGATTTTACACCTATTACATTTGTCACGCAGTAATTAACTCTTTTGATTTTCAATTTGTAACAAACAATATGTTGAAACTTTTATTGGCTCGGTGTCCTACCCGGGGCATCGTAGCTCCATTTGTGAGGGTTTTTTGTATGACATTTCCATATATCATTAATCAAAACATTGGACGTTTGTTGCATTTCAAATCTTGCGCTCTTTTTCTTTCTGTGTTATATATTGCAAAACAGCTATATTTACACACACTCACTTATACATGTTTCAATCCACTATGGATCTCACTGGTAACGGCTCTGCTACCACCAGTTATGACTTCGAAAATCCGATCAACTTGGCCGAGGACGAAGGTGAAGATGATTGCGAAGTGTCTGGTGAACTCGCAAGACTGCTACTCCAGGAAGAGAGGGCCATTCAGCCGCATGAAGAGCCCGTAGAAACAGTGAACCTCGGTACTGAGACAGATAGAAAAGAAGTCAAGATTGGTGCCAATCTAGAGCTCAGCGTGAAGTAACGATTGATCCAGATGCTTCATGATTACATGGAAATATTTGCTTGGTATTACGAAGACATGCCTGGTCTGGATGCCGACATTGTAGTTCATCACCTGCCTACCAAGGAAGACTGCCCTCCGGTAAAGCAAAAGGTCCGCCGTATGCGTCCAGAGATGTCCGAAAAGATCAAAGCTGAGGTCATGAAGCAATTCGATGTCGGGTTTCTAGCAGTGACTTCTTACCCTCAGTGGGTTGCCAACATGGTGCCAGTGCCGAAGAAGGACGGTAAGGTCAGAATGTGTGTTGACTACAGGGATTTGAACAGGGCCAGCCCCAAAGATGATTTCCCTCTGCCTCACATCGACGTTCTTGTTGACAATACTGCTCAACACAAGGTGTTCTCTTTCATGGAAGGTTTTTCAGGGTATAATCAGATCAAGATGGCTCCGGAAGATATGGAAAAGACTACCTTTGTGACTCAGTGGGGCACCTTCTGCTACAAGGTTATGCCATTCGGGTTGAAAAATGCTGGGGCAACCTACCAAGGTGCCATGGTTTCTTTATTTCATGATATGATCCATCATGAGATTGAGGTATATGTTGATGACATGATTGCAAGGTCCCAAACTGAGGAGGAACACCTTGACCATCTGCGGAAGCTGTTTGACCGATTGAAGTTATACAAGCTGAGGTTGAATCCCAACAAATGCACCTTTGGGGTGAGGTCCAGAAAATTGCTAGGTTTAATTGTAAGCGATAAAGGTATTCAGGTGGACCCTGCCAAGGTAAAAGCCATACAAGAGATGCCGACTCCCAAGGCAGAGAAAGAAGTCAGAGGCTTTCTGGGACGACTGAATTACATTGCCCGATTCATCTCACATCTAACTGATGCTTGTGAGCCAATCTTCAAATTGCTGAAGAAAGATCAAGTAGTACGCTGGAACGATGAATGTCAGGCTGCTTTCGAAAAGATAAAGGAGTATCTCCAAGAGCCACCCATTCTTATGCCACCGGTTGAAGGGAGACCTCTAATACTATACTTGACAGTACTTGACAATTCAATGGGGTGTGTGTTGGGGCAGCATGACGAGTCTGGCCGAAAAGAGCACGCTATTTATTACCTGAGCAAAAAGTTTACCGACTGTGAGTCTCGTTACTCACTGCTCGAGAAAACTTGCTGCGCTCTGGTATGGGCTGCTCGCCGGTTGAGATAGTATATGCTGACTCACACTACTCTGTTGATTTCAAAGATGGATCCCATCAAGTACATATTCGAAAAGCCTGCTCTGTCTGGAAGAATAGCAAGATGGCAAATGATCTTGACAGAATATGATATTCAGTAAACGACTCAAGAAGCAATCAAGGGAAGTGTATTGGCAGATCATTTGGCACACCAACCTGTGGACGATTACCAATCATTGAACTTTGAATTTCCGGACGAAGATATCATGGTAGTAACTGACTGTGAAGTACCTGGACCGGATGAAGGACCTGAGGAAGGATCCCGATGGTCTATGCATTTCGACGGAGCCTCCAACGCTTTGGGCAACGGTATCGGCGCTGTAATCATATCCCCCAAAGGAACTCATACTCCACTCACCGCCCGGCTGTGCTTCAACTCCACCAACAACATGGCAGAATATGAGGCATGTATCATGGGTCTTCAAGCTGCAATCGACTTAAGGATCAAGTTTCTGAGTGTCTTCGGAGATTCCGCTCTTGTGATCAATCAGATCAAAGGCGAGTGGGATACGAAACACCCGAATATTATTCCTTACAAGGAGTATGTGTTGACTTTGCTTCCCCACTTTGAAGAGATAACTTTTGAACACTTCCCAAGAGAAGAGAATCAGCTAGCGGACGCACTAGCTACAATGTCTTCAATGTTCAAAGTTAAATGGGACAATGAAGCTCCCCGGATCATTATCTGGAAGTTGGACGAACCCGCATACTGCTGCGATCTTGAGGCCAAAGAGGTGACTGAAAAACCCTGGTATCATGAGGTGAATAGGTACTTGGAAGCTCAGGAATACCCTGAAGGTGCGTCGGTCAATGACAAGAAGTTCATGAGGAGGTTTGCTGCAAAATTCTTCCTCAGCAACGACATTATCTACAAACGGAATCATGATTCAACTTTACTGCGTTGTGTGGATAAGGCTGAAGCAGAGAAGATCATGATAGAACTGCATGAAGGTACATTTGGAACATATTCCAGTGGACACACCATGGCAAAGAAAATCCTTCGGGCAGGATATTTCTGGTCCACAATGGAAGCCGACTGTTACCAACATTCTCGAACTTATCATAAATGCCAGATCTATGCGGACAAAGTGCACATCCCTCCGGTTCCTCTGAAAGTGCACCATAACTCTTCTCCTTATCGGCCGAAGATGAATGGGGCTGTAGAAGCAGCTAATAAGAATATCAAGAAGATTTTGCAGAAGATGACAGTGACCTACAAAGATTGGCGCGAGATGTTACCATTTGCTCTTCATGGGTATCGTACCTCAGTGAGGACGTCAACCGGGGCAACTCATTTTTCCTTGGTCTATGGCAAGGAAGCACTCTTGCCGATTAAAGTCCAGATACCCTCTCTCCGGATAATGAAGGATGTAGACTTGAATGAAGATGACTGGATCCAGACTCGACTTGATCAATTAAACCTGATTGACGAAAAGAGACTCACCGCTATCTGTCATGGTCAGACGTACCAAAAACGGATGATCAGCGCATTTAACAAGAGAGTCAGACCACAAGAGTATCAAGTTGGGGACCTGGTAATCAAACGCATCATCCTTCCTCAAAGTGATCCCCGGGGCAAATGGACCCCTACATACGAAGGGCCATTTGTGGTTAAACATGTGTTCTCAGGAGGAGCCATGATTCTAACCACCATGGATGGTGACGACCTTCCTCACCCCGCCAATGTAGACGTAGTAAAAAGATACTACGCATGAATAAAAGACCCGCTAGGTTGACATACCTAGGCAAAAATAAGGGCTTCCCGGCGAGCCAAAAGGGTTCGGGCAAAAATAAGGGATGAAATGAAAAAAATATGTACACCCGGCAAGTCGAAAACCTGAAAAGGCGGCTTGGGCAAAAATGGGTATCCCGGTGGACTGAAAACCCGAAAGGGCGGTCCAGGCAAAAGTTAGGGATAAAAGCGTAACCACTATGTCTCATTGGATCACCTAGCATCCAGAATTCGGCATCAATTATCTGGCTCAGACTTCGGCATCGATCAATCAGCTTCATCTTCAACTAAGCAGCAAAGTGATGAGATGCTTGAAGACATAAAGGCGATATCAGAGTTGGAACCCAGTGGGAATATTGTGCACATAGCTGTTTTGTTTCCTTTTTAAATTGTATAAACTTTGTGTTATTCGGCGGCGTTCTCTTACTAGGACGTCAGCCTCTTGTACAAAAAATGCCTATTTACAGGCAAATTTCAAAATCAATACAGATTCAGTTTTCCAAACAAATTGCCAATTGTTTTTCCTTTTTCTGTTTTGTCTTGCGAAGAACGTCCAATGTTCATTTTTGATATATGCATTTGACATTAAATTGCTAATTCATAAATACTTGCATATGAAACAAAAGACTAATTACAGGTAACATCAGAAACAGGGGTGTTATACCCCAAAATTTGCCCTCCCATATTCCTCAAGAAATTGCCAAGCCAAGCTACAAAATTCCCCAAGGGTGGTGCAGTGCAACAGTCTCCCATACAGTCAAAATTAGGGTTTTGAGTCTGATCAAGAAAAGGAAGTGTTCAAAGGCCCAATCAAGTCTCATATGCTTACAAACATGGTCAAGCATCCTCATATCAAGTTTCAAGGCATTCAGCTCAAGATTGCACAGTCAAAACCCTAAATTGCACTACAGTCAACTGTAGGGGCAAAATGGTCATTTGACAGTCAAAAGTTCAAATTTTTGGTCAATATATCATTTTGAAGCCACAAACATCATTTGATCAATGCTTGATCATGATTCTCAAAATTTGGCTCAGAAATTATCAAAGATGCAAAAGTTGCTATATTTGGACAGTTGAAAAAGTCAACTGAAATTGACCAGGGCATAACTTTCACATGGATTATCAGAAAAATTCCATCCAAAGCTCATTTTGAAGAGAAAGACATTTCCTACAACTCATCTTCATACTTCAAGTCCAAGAAATGCTCTCACAAAAAGTTATCAATTTCAACATTATAGGTCATTTTCAAAAGTCAACAAAAAGGGACTTTAAGTCAAAGGCCATAACTTGAGATTGGTAAATCAAAATGACATGGGACCAACGGCATTGGTTAAAGGACTCAAAGACCTTTCCAAAATGTCCAAGAACATGTGAAAAGCTTAAAAATTGAGCAAGTTATGCCTTGTAGAAGTTGGGAAATTTTTGTGAAATGGCAAAAGTCAACTATCCTTGAAACTCCAATTTTTGACAAAAGGGCCCACTTTCTTCCACTTGATTCATCCTTGTCATGCCACACACGTGTCCCATGATTAATTTCAAGACCAAATATTGATTTTTCTATTTTATTTAATTTTTAATAATTTAATTCATTTTAAATCTTTGAAAATTCAAATAAAATTCAAAAACCAATGGAATAGTGTCATGTGAACTTGAACAATTTCCATATATCATGGGCCAACTCAAAAACTCAGGCTAGGGTTAAGTTTCACACTAAGTCTTGGTCTTGGCTTAAAAGAAGGAAAAGTGGTCAATGGTGGAAACCCTAGGACTAATTCCCTCATGAGCATGAATCTAGGTCAGTTAGCAAGCCAATTCCCTTCCAGCATAAGCCCTAAGTCAAACCCTAACCATAATACATCATATGCTGCGCTCAAAAGTGGATTGAACATTTTGAAAATTTTCCATAAAAGCACAATTCTGAAATCAAAGTGGGAGAGGGTTTTAAGCCTTAATTCTTTTTCTAATAGCATCCTGGACAAATTCTGAACGCATCCCAACTCTAAACATCTTTCAAAACCCCAAGAATTGGTAAAGCAATCTAAAACTGTACAGCAAAAAAGTGACAATCGTATTCTACATTCTAAGCATTATCATGACATTCTAACTGTGGATTTATGTTCCTTATGAGTTTCTAGAGCTAACCATTACATTTGATTGCATTTTTTTGCCATATATATGAATCTGCCATGCGAGAATTCTAGGGTTGCAGGTTTCTGAAATTGGGGATTTTGCATAGAGGAAAAATTAGGGCTCATGAATGCCATGGTTGGATTCAGCACCTCAATACGAAGATATCTTGACCCTCGCGCCTAATTTCTGATCAACATAGCGCTAATCGCTATTTTTCCAAAGGGCCTCTAAAACAACGCTCAAAAACCGTGGCCTATCTGTTTTAGTTTCAGGGCAAACGAGGACGAAGACCTCGTGGCGAAGCATGATAGGCGGATTTAAAAAATTCGCGCGCGTTCCAAACGGTGTTCCACTTTTCTTTTATATTATTTGTGTTATATTATATGTTAAATGTGATTGAGACGGCTCAGTGGCAGGGACATACGTTGGTAACATCAAAGACCTGGGTTCAAGTCCCAGGTCTACACAATTTCCACATTATTTTTCTATTCAAGTTCCTGTGCAAGTTTCTCATTAAGGCGCACCATGTTCTACCATCACCCAAACGTCCACGTATCCCCTGAAGATGGAATCAATGGCATGGATCTGAGGAACATAATAAGCCCCAGTCAAAGCATCACACAAGATTGGAAAAGTCAAACGGGTTTCAAGCCATTGGGCCAGAAAACTCCAGGCCTGAACCTCCAATTCTGGGGCTACACCCCACCATGGTTTGCCCATTTAATTTATTTTTCTTATATCATTTAATTATTATTTTATTTTGTTTTGTTGTTTTAATTCAATAGTTATTTTTTACAAAAAATACAAAAACATCACAAAAATCAGAAAAGTCAAAAAATTTAATAATTATTTTATTTTAAATATTGTTTGTTTTTGTATAAATAATAACATGTAAATATTTAGTTTTAATTAGGTTTTTAGCTTTAATTCCTTTTAATAAAAAATCAAAACATAGAATTAGGTTAATTAACAATGCTCATTCCTCTGAAATTTTTCTTTTTTATCATAATATAATTATTTATTTATTCTATTTTATAATTAAATGTATATAAACAACTTAGATTTAAATTAGGTTAAAAATTAAATCTTTTTCTTAATAACTTAAAAAACGTTAGAATTAGGGTTTACAACCAATTTTTTTGTTTTAATTAATTCTTTTTCTTTTTTCTCTTAAATCTTAAAAAATACAAAAATACAAAAAAAAACATTCCTTTTTCTTTAATTTTAATTCTTCATTAGTTCTAATTAATTAATTCATTGACTTTAAATACTTTTGCAAAAGGGTCCAACGCCCTAGTTTTGTTTTTAGTTTCTTTATTTCGCACATTTATTTTATATCGTTTAAATAATTATGTATATGCCCCAAAGCCTTGTAAATTTTATTTCTCGCACTTTTATTTTATTGCTTTTTTTTACTTTCAGTCAAATCGGGTTCGGTTTATTTTGGCGATGTGGACCCGCGCCGTTTGTAATAGTTTAGATTTATTTTCTCGCAAATATACAACTGTTAATAAATATGCATGAAAGAATGTATGGACTTAAAAATAAAATCAAGCGTAGCTCACAACAAACATGACAAGACAAAATAATTGAAACATGACACACGGACCGCACACACCACCTCTAGGGTACGCCTCACTGTTGCCTTTCGAAAGGTGATCGTCGAGTAGAGGATGTCTTAGTAAGTCCTCATGATCCGGGAACCTGGCATGAGGGTAGCTTCTAAGGTATCTTCCCATTGCTCCGGTGATCACCATGTCCCTACAAACTCGAATTGACCCGAACACCTCCAACAGTGGTGCTACCTACCTCTCAATGGTGGGATGGCACTACTTTAAAGGACATTTACACAAACGAATTCCTTAGGGTAGGTAGGTTCTCAAGGATACTTGCTCTAATTTCAAACAAAACAAAAACTCTTTTCACACCAACACATTTTCAAAAGCTTTCAAAGCGAATCTTTCAAACACTCTGACGTACGAGTCGAACTGAAATTTTTCAAAGAAACTTTTTTAAACCCACAATTGAAAAGTAAGCAAACAATTTTGAAAACACATTGAGCAAGTACCTAAGAGCCCATGGATAACCATGGATAGAAAGGGTGCTAATACCTTCCCTTTCTATAACCTACCTCCCGAACCGAGAGCAATCTCTTTAAGGAATTTTTCTGTGCTTTTGTCCTTTCCATTCGGAGAAAATAAAAGACGGTGGCGACTCTTGCTTCCGCGACATTTCGCGAACCAGCGTTAAACAGTCAGTTCCAGATCCACCGATCACAGAACTGGCGACTCTGCTGGGGAATTAAACTTAAAATGAGGTATACCTTAGGGCTAGGTCATAACTATGTTTTCAATTGTCTTCTTTGCTTGCTTTATTATTGTGGGTTTCTTGGGAGTTCTATAGATCCTAACCCGGATCTGGGGGATACCTTCTTAGAAAGTAGCAACAAGGCTGTGAGGGAACTGTGCGGGGTATACCGACATGGTTGAAACAGTCTGCTACGTTGATGTGGCACTTTGGTGTGTACCGGTAACCCTTGAGTTCAGTCAAGGAGAGTACGGGGCCTCCGCGTGGTGTCGTGAAGCATCAACAGACCTTAGGAACCTTAATTGAACTATCTTGGCCTCTTTAAGGTAGTGAGATAACTGACTTTGGTGCAGTCCGAGGTTGGTTGATACTCGATACTACACTCAATTGAGGGTTGCTTTCCTGGAATATTTCGGTCGCCAGTTCAGTGGCTAAATCGAAACGATGAACAATGAAAGCAATCCCGTGATATTGGGAACCTTAGAACCCGGTTACTTTGATTAGGACAGGTTGAACCCACCAACTTCAAGAGGGTAATACCTAGACCCCATGCTGGCTTAAACCCTAAGGGTTTCTCTTGTGTGACTTGTGTGCCTTTGTACTTGCCTACTTGCATGCTTGTTAGCTGACACATGAACTACTTGCAGGTTTTGCCTATAGTCCTTAACTAGGACTCATGACAAGGTTAACCAAATTTCTTGCAGGTTTTGTTTATAGTCCTTAACTGGGACTCATAACAGGGTTACTAGATCTCTTGCAGGTTTTGTTTATAGTCCTTAATTGGGACTCATAACAAAGTATACTGAATTTCTTGCAGGGTCTGTTTATAGTCCTTAATTGGGACTCATAACAGGGTTACTCACATTACCCCATGCATATCATGACATCATACCATTGCATACATCCTAACCCATTTCAAGGATCTCAAGGGCTTGTGATACAGGTCATATAAATCAAACATCTAGCAAGGGGCAAAGAGGATTTATTTTCCTCTAGCCAATGTTGTCAGGGGCTATGACCCACTCGATATGGTGAGCTCTGACTCTTGAAGAAGGTTCCCTTAACCAAGGTTATTTGGCAATCAAAACCAGACATGATGACTAAAGTCAGGGGCTATGACCCACTGGATATGGTGAGCCTTTGACCCCGGAAGAAGGACTCTCAACCACATGAAGTACCTTCAACCAAGTTGCCAGCTTCCAACTCTAACAAGTTTCTCTGTTTACCCCGCGAGGTCCTTGAAAACATTGCATGCATATCATACTCATCCTTACATAACAGGTATCTTTGTTGCAGGTCACTTACCTTTCCCGCTGTTTATTTCAGCAATGGCTTCACAACAAGACAACCAGGACCTTCTTGCTCAAGAGGCTCGGCTCGGGGACACCCTCCTGAATTTATCCAAGGGGCAGGAGGAGTTAAGGACACTTCTCACGGGGACTTTGGTCAGGAACAATGCTGAAGATGACAAGGACGAACAACTGAAACGTCTACAAGCTGAGGTAGACACATTGAAGACCCAGATGCTGGGGCAAAGAACCCTCATTCAAGGTTTAGCTCAGGAGCAAGGAGAGCTGAGGGCCATGATCAGTCAGCTTCATCAAGACATGAAGCAACCAGCCCAAGTCAGGGACCAAGTCATGGAACAACTTCCAAGAGGGCAAAGGCCGGGCCCAATGAATAGACCTCTCCAAATTGCTACTACTTCACAAGCCCAGCATCAACGGGGTAATCGGCGCAAGCGATACACTCCTGGAAGACATTTCACTGAGACTGGCATACCACCATCTCTAATGCTGAAACACTTATTGGAGGCCAATCTGATTACTTTGAAAGGTCCTCCCCAGAATCCTGGCACCTCTGCTCCTACTTATAACCCTGATAAAAGATGTGCCTACCATTCTGACAGTCCTGGACATGACACCGATGACTGTTGGAGCTTGAAGAACAAGATCCAGGACTTGGTCGACGGAAGAGTGCTGGAGTTCATGCCGGGTGGCCAAATGAAATTCTTCTGCTGAGAATTTTCCATTTGAAGTGACAAATCCTGAGACTGGAAAGTTTTGTTCATTCGAATGTTCAAGTTGCAATTTTCTTTTGTTCAAACATTTATTCATGTTAAAACATTGTTATTCCATTAATGCATCGCTTATGTCTATTTTTGAATCAATATATTCGCATTCACTATATGCAAACTATTTTCATATTTTTTCTGATGTCAACTCTGGATCTAAACTCTAAGCCTCTTGAGGGAGGATGACGAAAATGATACCATAATCTACAGTATGCTTTTGAATAGACCCCGCTGATGAGGTACAGGCATTGTTTCAATTCCTAAACACTGGAGTTATAAGGAAGATAATCCCTCGTCAACCCATCTGAGCCAAATAAGTAAGAGTTTTTCTTTTCGCAATTTAAAACCCTTAATCATAACCTGGGGCAGGGTAGTCTCTCAGTTGATCCAAGCGCATAACGAATGGCACCAAAGAGATCCTTACGAAAAAAGAAAGACAGTGATGGTTCAGAACAATCAAAAGGACAAGCAGTCATTATCAAAAAAAAATCATAAACGAAAAGCCCAAGAAGTCAAAACCCATGAAGGAGACTTACAAAAATGGGGCATCCCGCTGACTGTAATTCCAAAAAGGAAACAGCTCAGGCAAAAAACAGGGACAACAAAATCAAGAAAGAAAAGAGGTCTTACAAACTCTCAACCAAAGCAAAAAATGACTGCATATTCAAAAGAAATCATCAACATCTGAACCATTATTGGAACTTCAAAGCAAAGACTCAAGCAAGGTCTAACGCACGATCAACTGAGTTTAGGTTTGGAGAACATCACGAAGAGCGGGTGGGTACAAATAATTTGAGCCTTTATCCTTTGTTTCTTAAACCGTGAACCAGGCCACGTTATAACCCTCAAAAGTCCTAGCTGAAGCATGGGTTAGCTCGAAAGCATACTGTCACGAAAGGTATCCTGACTCCTTAAGGCCTACGGTAAATACGGAGTTGACATCACGTTTTACAAACATTCACTTGTTTTAAGAAAAAGAATACACTTTCAAAATCTTCAAGACAGACATAGGCTTTGCATTTTTAACATAACTTTGTTTGCATATGACTTTTTGTTTGAACAGCAAGGAAATTCGCACGACGAATGCCTAATGAACAGAAGTACCTCTAATCAAGGGGCATGGCATGACTATTATCCATCATCTGGGGCAGTTAAGTCAAGATTCGGAGAATCTCTCAAAAAGGCCAACCAGCCTGGGGCAAATCTCCGTCTAAGTCACTTGGGGCATTGGACGATCAAACGAAGATCTTCTGGTGGCATGACAAAACAATACTGACAGGGGCAATTCCCTACATCCTGAGGACACGGACATAGTCGAAAAAATACTGCGCATAATCAAAGACCCGCTAGGTTGACATACCTAGGCAAAAGTAAGGGCTTCCCGGCGAACCAAAAGGGTTCAGGCAAAAACAAGGGATGAATATGAAACAACTGTACACCCGGCAAGTCGAAAACCTGAAAAGGCGGCTTGGGCAAAAATGGGTATCCCGGTGGACTGAAAACCCGAAAGGGCGATCCAGGCAAAAGTTAGGGATCAAAGCATACGACTATGTTCCGTCATCTCGTCACTTTCCTACCAGAAGAAGATTTGTCAATCGGCAGTCATCAAGCACCGCCACAGGTATCTTCTCCCACAGAAACAGGGGCAATAAAGAGTTGTCTGAGCAGTCTAATTGTTCTATCCTCCAAGGTACCAAGGTAGATTCAGCTAAAGAACCTAACCAGGCATCTTAAATTCCCCAGAGAGTGAGACGGCAAGTCAGTGCATTCTTCCCCAAACAAAGTTAACAAGTCTCAAGGAAATTGGGTATCCTCCAGTAGATCCCAATATTCCCCAGCAGCATATATTCTTAACAAGCATCCCCGGCAGTCTTGGTCTAAAGATTGTTCCTCTGCGGCATACATCAACATTCAAAGGAATCACTTCCCCAGCATATCAAAACTTCCCCAGGAGAGTCCCATCCAAGTTCCCCAGGAAAGATGGAATTCATCTCCCCAAGCAGTAAGCTTATCCCCAGTATATTCTGGAAGCTCATCCCCTAGCAGAGCACGAACGCGTCGTCCGGCTTTATTTAAAGAGTTATTTCCTTAACAGGATATAACTGGGTTATCCTCAGCCAAAAGCCACGGAAAGGTCGTCGTCAACATAATTCCTTCCTATCCCCAGCGAAGTCTATTCACACTTCCAATACAACAACGGTATCCCCAACAGAGTTACTATCAACACTCAGCAAGGCATCTCTCTTCCCACAGAGTATTGATTCCCAGCATGATCACTAGAGTATCTTTTCTCCCCGCAGAATCTTCCATTCGCCAAGTTTATTCCGCAACGGAGTCATCTTCTCCTACCGGTATCCTTGCAGTTATCATCCCCAGCGGAGGCAAATCTACTCTTCGACATCAGCCCAGGATACGACTTCCCGGCACCCGTCAAGGATTCACTTTCCTAGACAAAAACATACATAAAACATCACATACACCATTATAGCATGCATGTACACATCATATCTTACAAATCTCATTTATGTTGAGAACATCATTGCTTGATCCATATCATGCATTGCATATGACTGACTTTTACCTTTCAGGGAAGATCCAGTTAAGTTCTCAAGCTACATTTCAAGACCTAGACCGGTTCAGTTAAATTGTCCCAAGATTTTCCTGATGCTTATCCAGTCAAAGGCCTTCTCTGGTTCAGTCAGATCGACCCTAAGATCTCCCTGATGCTTATCCAGTTGAAGACATTTCAAGACCTAGACCGGTTCAGTTAAATCGACCTTAAGATTTTCCTGATGCTTATCCAGTCAAAGGCCTTCTCTGGTTCAGTTAAATCGTCCCAAGATTTTCCTGATGCTTATCCAGTTGAAGACATTTCAAGACCTAGACCGGTTCAGTTAAATCGTCCCAAGATTTTCCTGATGCTTATCCAGTCAAAGGCCTTCTCTGGTTCAGTTAAATCGTCCCAAGATTTTCCTGATGCTTATCCAGTTGAAGACATTTAAAGACCTAGACCGGTTCGGTTAAATCGTCCCAAGATTTTCCCGATGCTTATCCAGTCAAAGGCCTTCTCTGGTTCAGTCAGATCGACCCTAAGATCTCCCTGATGCTTATCCAGTTGAAGACATTTCAAGACCTAGACCGGTTCAGTTAAATCGACCCTAAGATTTTCCTGATGCTTACCCAGTCAAAGGCCTCTCTGGTTCAGTCAGATCGACCCTAAGATCTCCCCGATTCTTATCCCAGTAGAAGACACCCCAGATTTTTCTCAACGAGCGTTGTTGAAGTTAAATACACCCCAGACTTTTCTCAACAAGCGTCGTTGAAGTTAAAGTCGCCCAAGGCTCTCTTACTATTCATGCTAAGGAAGTAATCACCCCTGGTTATTTCATCGCCGTTTGAAGCTCCAAACTCAGCTCCTGTAACCAGTCAGGACACATCTATACCAGGCATCTAAACATCAGCTCCTGCAACGTGTCAGGTAATCATTTTCTGTTTTGCAGGTATGCAGGTTCTCGCCAAGGAATCTCTTACGCAATCAAAACATCCAGATGGCATCTATAAGCCCATTCCCCCCATCATTGCTAACATGTGAGCGCAAATTTCTGGGCATTCTAGTGTCCAATCATCTTCTACCCTCGGATTACGAAAGGCACGTCAGCCAATCTGCATCCTCAGGTCTAAGAAGATTGAACAGGGGCAACTGTTATACCCCAAAATTTGCCCTCCCATATTCCTCAAGAAATTGCCAAGCCAAGCTACAAAATTCCCCAAGGGTGGTGCAGTGCAACAGTCTCCCATACAGTCAAAATTAGGGTTTTGAGTCTGATCAAGAAAAGGAAGTGTTCAAAGGCCCAATCAAGTCTCATATGCTTACAAACATGGTCAAGCATCCTCATATCAAGTTTCAAGGCATTCAGCTCAAGATTGCACAGTCAAAACCCTAAATTGCACTACAGTCAACTGTAGGGGCAAAATGGTCATTTGACAGTCAAAAGTTCAAATTTTTGGTCAATATATCATTTTGAAGCCACAAACATCATTTGATCAATGCTTGATCATGATTCTCAAAATTTGGCTCAGAAATTATCAAAGATGCAAAAGTTGCTATATTTGGACAGCTGAAAAAGTCAACTGAAATTGACCAGGGCATAACTTTCACATGGATTATCAGAAAAATTCCATCCAAAGCTCATTTTGAAGAGAAAGACATTTCCTACAACTCATCTTCATACTTCAAGTCCAAGAAATGCTCTCACAAAAAGTTATCAATTTCAACATTATAGGTCATTTTCAAAAGTCAACAAAAAGGGACTTTAAGTCAAAGGCCATAACTTGAGATTGGTAAATCAAAATGACATGGAACCAAAGGCATTGGTTAAAGGACTCAAAGACCTTTCCAAAATGTCCAAGAACATGTGAAAAGCTTAAAAATTGAGCAAGTTATGCCTTGTAGAAGTTGGGAAATTTTTGTGAAATGGCAAAAGTCAACTATCCTTGAAACTCCAATTTTTGACAAAAGGGCCCACTTTCTTCCACTTGATTCATCCTTGTCATGCCACACACGTGTCCCATGATTAATTTCAAGACCAAATATTGATTTTTCTATTTTATTTAATTTTTAATAATTTAATTCATTTTAAATCTTTGAAAATTCAAATAAAATTCAAAAACCAATGGAATAGTGTCATGTGAACTTGAACAATTTCCATATATCATGGGCCAACTCAAAAACTCAGGCTAGGGTTAAGTTTCACACTAAGTCTTGGTCTTGGCTTAAAAGAAGGAAAAGTGGTCAATGGTGGAAACCCTAGGACTAATTCCCTCATGAGCATGAATCTAGGTCAGTTAGCAAGCCAATTCCCTTCCAGCATAAGCCCTAAGTCAAACCCTAACCATAATACATCATATGCTGCGCTCAAAAGTGGATTGAACATTTTGAAAATTTTCCATAAAAGCACAATTCTGAAATCAAAGTGGGAGAGGGTTTTAAGCCTTAATTCTTTTTCTAATAGCATCCTGGACAAATTCTGAACGCATCCCAACTCTAAACATCTTTCAAAACCCCAAGAATTGGTAAAGCAATCTAAAACTGTACAGCAAAAAAGTGACAATCGTATTCTACATTCTAAGCATTATCATGACATTCTAACTGTGGATTTATGTTCCTTATGAGTTTCTAGAGCTAACCATTACATTTGATTGCATTTTTTTGCCATATATATGAATCTGCCATGCGAGAATTCTAGGGTTGCAGGTTTCTGAAATTGGGGATTTTGCATAGAGGAAAAATTAGGGCTCATGAATGCCATGGTTGGATTCAGCACCTCAATACGAAGATATCTTGACCCTCGCGCCTAATTTCTGATCAACATAGCGCTAATCGCTATTTTTCCAAAGGGCCTCTAAAACAACGCTCAAAAACCGTGGCCTATCTGTTTTAGTTTCAGGGCAAACGAGGACGAAGACCTCGTGGCGAAGCATGATAGGCGGATTTAAAAAATTCGCGCGCGTTCCAAACGGTGTTCCACTTTTCTTTTATATTATTTGTGTTATATTATATGTTAAATGTGATTGAGACGGCTCAGTGGCAGGGACATACGTTGGTAACATCAAAGACCTGGGTTCAAGTCCCAGGTCTACACAATTTCCACATTATTTTTCTATTCAAGTTCCTGTGCAGGTTTCTCATTAAGGCGCACCATGTTCTACCATCACCCAAACGTCCACGTATCCCCTGAAGATGGAATCAATGGCATGGATCTGAGGAACATAATAAGCCCCAGTCAAAGCATCACACAAGATTGGAAAAGTCAAACGGGTTTCAAGCCATTGGGCCAGAAAACTCCAGGCCTGAACCTCCAATTCTGGGGCTACACCCCACCATGGTTTGCCCATTTAATTTATTTTTCTTATATCATTTAATTATTATTTTATTTTGTTTTGTTGTTTTAATTCAATAGTTATTTTTTACAAAAAATACAAAAACATCACAAAAATCAGAAAAGTCAAAAAATTTAATAATTATTTTATTTTAAATATTGTTTGTTTTTGTATAAATAATAACATGTAAATATTTAGTTTTAATTAGGTTTTTAGCTTTAATTCCTTTTAATAAAAAATCAAAACATAGAATTAGGTTAATTAACAATGCTCATTCCTCTGAAATTTTTCTTTTTTATCATAATATAATTATTTATTTATTCTATTTTATAATTAAATGTATATAAACAACTTAGATTTAAATTAGGTTAAAAATTAAATCTTTTTCTTAATAACTTAAAAAACGTTAGAATTAGGGTTTACAACCAATTTTTTTGTTTTAATTAATTCTTTTTCTTTTTTCTCTTAAATCTTAAAAAATACAAAAATACAAAAAAAACATTCCTTTTTCTTTAATTTTAATTCTTCATTAGTTCTAATTAATTAATTCATTGACTTTAAATACTTTTGCAAAAGGGTCCAACGCCCTAGTTTTGTTTTTAGTTTCTTTATTTCGCACATTTATTTTATATCGTTTAAATAATTATGTATATGCCCCAAAGCCTTGTAAATTTTATTTCTCGCACTTTTATTTTATTGCTTTTTTTTACTTTCAGTCAAATCGGGTTCGGTTTATTTTGGCGATGTGGACCCGCGCCGTTTGTAATAGTTTAGATTTATTTTCTCGCAAATATACAACTGTTAATAAATATGCATGAAAGAATGTATGGACTTAAAAATAAAATCAAGCGTAGCTCACAACAAACATGACAAGACAAAATAATTGAAACATGACACACGGACCGCACACACCACCTCTAGGGTACGCCTCACTGTTGCCTTTCGAAAGGTGATCGTCGAGTAGAGGATGTCTTAGTAAGTCCTCATGATCCGGGAACCTGGCATGAGGGTAGCTTCTAAGGTATCTTCCCATTGCTCCGGTGATCACCATGTCCCTACAAACTCGAATTGACCCGAACACCTCCAACAGTGGTGCTACCTACCTCTCAATGGTGGGATGGCACTACTTTAAAGGACATTTACACAGACGAATTCCTTAGGGTAGGTAGGTTCTCAAGGATACTTGCTCTAATTTCAAACAAAACAAAAACTCTTTTCACACCAACACATTTTCAAAAGCTTTCAAAGCGAATCTTTCAAACACTCTGACGTACGAGTCGAACTGAAATTTTTCAAAGAAACTTTTTTAAACCCACAATTGAAAAGTAAGCAAACAATTTTGAAAACACATTGAGCAAGTACCTAAGAGCCCATGGATAACCATGGATAGAAAGGGTGCTAATACCTTCCCTTTCTATAACCTACCTCCCGAACCGAGAGCAATCTCTTTAAGGAATTTTTCTGTGCTTTTGTCCTTTCCATTCGGAGAAAATAAAAGACGGTGGCGACTCTTGCTTCTGCGACATTTCGCGAACCAGCGTTAAACAGTCAGTTCCAGATCCACCGATCACAAGGGGCAATGTAGAATTGTCCAGGCAGTCTAGTTGCTTTGTCCGCCAGGGTACCAAGGTAGGTTCCACTGAAGAATGTGACCAAGTTACCTCAACTCCCCACAGAGTAAGACAAGATAGCAACATTCCCCAGTGGAGTATAGGCATTCATCAACAAGCATCCCCGGCAGTCTTGACCTAAGATTGTTCCCCGGCGGAATATCAACACCCCAGTGCAATTCCAAAAGTTTCCCTAGGAAAGTGGAATTATTATCCCCGGCAGGTCTTGAAGCTTATCCCCTGCAGAGTACGGACGTCTCTCCCGAGCTTTGTTCAAAGTTATTTCTCACAAGGGCTTATAACTGGGTTATCTTCAGCTAATTACCACGGAAGATCGCCCCCGGCAAAGTTCTTCCTATCCCCAGCGGAGTTCATCAAAGTTCCCCAACATAACTTATCAACGCAAACCCCAGAGGAGTTTATCATTGTCATCCCCTGAGGAGTTTATCATTGTTATCCCCAGTGGAGTCCATCATCGAAATCCTCAGTGAAGCTCTCGTCAAACTTCAGCAAAGTATCTCTTCCACAGAGCAATTCCCTGCAGAGTAATCTCTCCAACAAGTTTATTCCTCAACGGAGTCATCTTCTCCTACCGGCGTATTCTTACAACCGTCATCCCCAGCGGAAACGAAGAGCTCTACTTTTCAACATCAGCCCAGGATTTAATTCCACGGTCGATCGTCAAGGATTTATTTTCCTAGATGAAAATACATTCATAAACGTTTCGCATTTCATACATCTTGCTTACATACATGATAAAGTGCATACGACACTATCTCATTTTGAACGTCATGACATCATGCATGTCATACATCATGACATTGCATACAACTGATGTTTTGCCTGAACAGGAAAAAGACAACTACCTTCAACTACCACATTTCCAGACTCGATTCCTGTATCTAGCCAGGGCACGTCTGAAGAGTTTGAAGATTCGATTCCTGTAACCAGCCAGGGCATATCTATCAACTGACAACAATTCCAGATTCGATTCCTGTATCCAGCCAGAGCATATCTATTGACGACTATTTCTAGACTCGATTCCTGTATCTAGCCAGGGCACGTCTGAAGAGTTTGAAGATTCGATTCCTGTATCCAGCCAGGGCATATCTGTTGACGACTATTTCCAGACTCGATTCCTGTATCTAGCCAGGGCACGTCTGAAGAGTTTGAAGATTCGATTCCTGTATCCAGCCAGGGCATATCTGTTGACGACTATTTCCAGATTCGATTCCTGTATCCAGCCAGGGCATATCTGTGAGCAACCGATTGTAGATTCGATGCATGTATCTAGCCAGGGCATGTCTGCATGAAAAGATTGAAGATCAAACACCTGTAACAAGCCAGGAAAACATCTGTCTTTCTCAAAACCACAAGTTATCGCTAAGGAATCTCTTATGTGATCAACACTTCCAAATGGCATCTATAAGCCCATTCCCGACAAGGTTCTGTCACGCCTTCAAATGGAATCTATAAGCCCATTCCCGACATCACATTGCTGATACTCCAACATGCGAGTGCAAATTTCCGGGCACTCTAGGGTCCAATCTCCTTTTACCCTCGAGTCACGAAAGGCAAACTTGCTAATCCAACTCTTCAGGTTCAAGAAGATTGAACAGGGGCAACTGTTGTACCCCAAAATTTGCCCTCCCATTTCCTAAACATTTTCTCATCACAAGACCCTTGGAGCTCAAGATCCAGTTAGGGTTTCCTTTGCTCAAGACTTCTCCTTGCACTGTTGACCTAAATTAGGGTTTGTGTTTGCACAAAGATATTTTAACCTAAAATGCCTAAGATGACTTTCATGCTTCATGTTGGACTCCCAAGTTTATCCATACCAAGTTTCAAGTCTTGATTCCAAATTTTGCCCAGTCAATTGGACAGTTGACCTAGAAATCAACTATATTGGGGAAAAAGTCAACTGTGGCCAATTGACAGTCAAATCTCATGAAAATTGACCCACGTCAACATTATAAACTCACATGGACCATTTGATCAAGTTTGGATCACAATTCCACAAGAAATTTGATCAGATCACCAAAAGGGTAAAATGGTCATTTTTTAGGGTTTTGACTGCACAAAGGCAATTCTTGACTGTTTGACCTAGCCAATGGCAAATCAAGCTCACATATGGACTCAAGGACCCCATGGAATTATCTTGGCATGCTCAACAAGTTCAAAAGATCCCAAATACACAAGATTGATAGTTGAATTTCCCACTCAATTGATCAATTTTGATTGTATACTGAAAAGTCAAACTTTGACTTTTTGGTCAAAATCAAGTGTCAAGATTCATTTTTCATCAAAACATGCCAAATCATGAAACTTGTTCATCAAGAAATCAAGAATTGCAAATTAGGGTTTGAAATGAAGATTTTTCATAACTTAGAATTTTTCTAAGTTATGAAAAACCCTAATTTTTTCCTAACTTTGCCCCACTTTCTCACCAAGATTCATTTGGATTCAAGCAAAAGTCAAAACATGAAAGTTGTAGCCTATTTCAAAATCTACAACTTTGATTCACAAAGTTTTCCCAAAAGAAGCTTGTAGCTCAAGTTACAATTTTTGGAACAAGGGTACCAAACCATTCTTAACTTAGAGAAAATTTGACCTATTTTAGGCAAGGTTTTTACCTAACTTCAAGACCATTTTTCACATACTTCCACTTGTAATTTCAATTTTCATTTCAAAGATGGATTGTATTACACATTCCAAGCTTTCCAAAATGTCCAAGAACTCATCAAACAACCTCATGGTTAGAGAGAATCGAATTTGGCAATATGGGAAAAACTCACTTTGTTCATGACCCAAATTACATGTCCATACACTTAGGCAATTTTGAACTCAGCTTGCATTTCTTGATTACAGGCCCTAAATCCCTTTTGCACTCATAAATTTAATGCAAACTCATTGTGCCAAGACCATATTTTATGTGTTCAAGCATTGCATAGAGGTTTAGTCCCAAAGTAGAAAAAACATAATGGCCATTTTTGCAAAAGTGGAACTTTATGTCAATTGGCAATCCAAGCAAGTACAGTGCATATCCTCTTGGCACAAGTTATTAGACTAATAACACTGATCAATGCCAAGGTTTGCATCACATTAGGGGGGCCTCTACCTGTCTAAAAACTCAAGTGGCCTTTTGTTGCTTAAGTAAGAAGAAACATAGCATAACACATAACAACTATCATTCCTGTAAACCAAGGCTTAAGAAAACTTATCAAACATATTCTAAACATCCATTCTGAGCTAGAACACAAGCCTATCACCTCCAATACCTCTACATTCACAGAATCACCATTGAACTGCACAAAAACAGGGCATCCCTGCAGTTTGAGTGCCATAGTTCATTTCCATCGTGCATCTTGGCCAAAACCAGTTCAAACACTTTCCTTACCATCAATCCAAACTATCCAAAGCATTAGAAGTAGACTGTAACTCCTCTAATCAGTTTGGCCATTTTCATTTCTTCCTCTTGCAGGTTGACTTCTGCAGCTTGATACAGAAGGTTTCAAAGCATACCAAGTATTGGAATAGCATCCTCACACTTCAAGCAAGGTGTACAAATCATCATCTTGCCCTGAAAGTTCCTCCATTGCCAGACACGATTCCAACTGAACAGGTATATTCATGAAACTCTATCTCTCAATGTAGGCATTATTAGCTCTAAGTTTGTGAATGAAAAATGTCATGCTCATGTCCCTGAAACTATACATGTCTTTACTTTCCATTTATTTTGCCTGTGCTATGAGAATTTGAGGTCTGAACATTAATAAAAAGTTAGGTTAAGATTTGGGAATGGAGAAATTCTCTCTCATTTCTGAGAGTTAGGATGAGTTCTTTACATGTCCAGAATCGTGGCTTGATGCTTAACATTTCTTATGTTGTAAGTTTGTGCTAAAAGTCCAGGAATTGGAAGATAGAAAATGCGTATTTTGTTTGAACAAGAATGCTGGAGGTTGAAGATGACAGGATCTTTGGGTTGAGCCTGTTTGACTTTTCTTTTCACACCATGTTTTTACTTTCACACCCCCTAGGCCCATTTTGCTTATTTTTATGATTTTTTGACTTTTGTTTTTTATTCCTGACTTATTTATTTTTTCTTATAATATTAAAAAAATAAAAAAATATTTTTTACACCATTTTCATATTTATTAGGCATTTAAATAATATTTGTACATAAATAAATACATAAACACTTTTATTTAAAAATACTAAAAATAATGCAAACTTATTTTATTTCTGATTTTTATTTTATTTTCTCTCTTGAAAACATTTTATATCAAAAATACTTTTTTTGTAAATATTAAATATTATATTTTTTACATATTTAATATATTTATCATATAATACAAATACATATATATTTATTAGTATATTTAGGTTAAAAATACAAAATATACACATTTTTACTTTTATTAATATTTAATATTAAAAATACCTTTTTGACAAATATACTTCATTTTTATTTTATTTTTGTATATAATAAATAAATATTTGTACATATTAAATAATTAATACTTTTATTTAATAAATTAGGGTTTTGCCCTAAACATAAAAACTCTAAAAAAATAATACTTTTTATTTGGTTTATTTGGCATATAAAAATACTTTTTTTTCATACATATAAAAAACCTTTTTGCATCTTGCATATATATTTTATTTCCATTTAATTTGTGCAATTAAATGTCTTGTAAATAATTCAATTTTGATGTAATAGTCTAGGTTTAAATTCCTTATCAAAATACCCCCATTTGAACATTTGTACCCCTTCCCATATTGTGTTGTAATAACTTAGGAACTTTATTTTTCGCACTTTAATGCTTTCTAATTATACCATGCTAGAATTAGGGTTTGTATGCAAATCAAAAACAACAAAAATAGTTTGACCTAATTTCAAGATAAACAAGCATGAAAATGGACAACACTAATCACACTTGCACCCCTAGGGTATTCCACTTGTTGCCTTCAATAAATGGGCCATATTGCATGTTAGGTCTCTTTTGGGCAAAACAAACAATCAAATGATCATAGTCCCTCGATGACGCTTTCGAAAGTTGCCTAAAAATGATCAAGTCCCTTAAAGAAAACATTGCCCAAAGATACTTGGCACCATTGCAATTATGGTCTAAACGATAACCCGCGCCCGTCCCTTTCACATCCTAACACAAGATTGTCCACCAAATGAAATGGTGGAACAAACTTGTTAAAAGGGTTAAAAACATAGGAGAGATCTTTGAGAAATTTAGGAGTAGACAAACTCTTAGTTACTTGCCAACTTGCAAAACAAAACACTTGCCTATTTTCTAAACCACACATCACTACACTTTCAAAAACAACTTTCAAAAACAAATGAAAACCTTTTCAAAAGACATACGCCTTTGTATACATCCCAACATGGATCATTACAAAGGTTGCCACCACATTGGATTCTTTTCAAAAACATTTTCAAACCCACACACACAAAGCACCATTTCAAACAATTGAAAATTAAGGCAAGTTGATCTAAGCAAGTAACTAAGAGCCCATGGATAACCATGGATAGAAAGGGTGCTAATACCTTCCCTTTCTATAATCTACTCCCCGAACCCAAGAAAACATCTTAAAGGTTTTTGCTGTGCTTTTTAAACCTTTCCTTAGGATAAAATAAAAATTCGGTGGCGACTCTTGCTCAACCGAAACATTTGCAAAAACAAACGCAAAACCATAGTCAGTTCTCCCACCATATCACACCCTGTTAGGTAGCATAAGCTGTGAGGGACCTGTCTGGCATAGACCGACATGGGTGAAGCAGTGGCTACATTGGTGTGGCACCTTGGTCTGTACCGATATCCCTTGTGTCGCAACGAGGAGAATATGGGTCTTCTGAGGAGTCATTAAGCACCAACCGACCTTAGAACCTTAAATGACCCAACTTGGCCAATAGAACAGTAGCAGTATGCTACGCCCATTGAGGCTAAACTCTCGTGATGGTTCTGGCTGCAAGAAAAGATTGCGATGCTGGAGTTATGACCGATTGAGGGTAGCCAGTGATATTGGGATCCTCTAGAACCCGGTTACTTCTGATAGGACAGGTCTTAACCAACAAACTGAAAGAGAGTAATACCTAGACCCCATGCTGACCTAAACTCTAAGGGCTCTTTGTGTGACTTGTGTGCCTTCAAACTTGACTATTTGCATGCTTGTTATCTGACACATGAGTTCCTTGCAGGTTTAACAGTCCTTAATTGGGACTCGTTACAGGGCCTACTTACATTACCCCATGCATAGCATAACATCATACCATTGCATGCATCCCGCATAAGGACTAACCCATTTCAAGGATCTCAAGGGCTTGTGATGCAGGTCATGATGAACCAACATGTTTGGCAAGGGGCAAAGGGGATTTATTTTCCTCTAGCCAAGGTTGTCAGGGGCTATGACCCACTCGATATGGTGAGCCTTGACCCTTGAAGAAGGACTCTCTATAACACGAAGTTACTTCAATCAAGATACCAGATTCTAATTTTAACAAATTTTCTTGTTTACCCCGCGAGATCCTTGAAAACATTGCATACATATACATCATTGCATAACAGGTACCCTTGTTACAGGTCACTTACCATCTGCGCTGTTTATTTTAGCAATGGCTTCCCAACAATACAACCAGGACCTTCAGGCTTAAGAGACTCAGTTCGGGGAAATCCTCCTGAATCTATCCAAGGGGCAGGAAGAGCTGAGAACACTTCTCATGGGGACTTTGGTCAGGAACAGTGTTGAGGATGAACGGCTGAAACATCTGCAAGCTGAGGTGGATGAAATGAGAGCCCAGATGCTGGGGTAGGTGACTATCATTCAAGGCTTAGCTCAAAGACAAGAAGAGCTCGGGGTTCTCGTCAACCAACTGCTTCGGGGTAACCAACTGGGGCAAACATCTAAGGGTAAAGAGCCAGTCATCATTCAACCACCTTTGAGACCAGAAGATAAGGGGAGAGCTCCTCAAATGGCTTCAGTGTCACAAATTCAGCATCAACCTCACCAGCTTCATCCAGACAAGCCCAAAAGGCAATTCACCAAGCTCAACGTGTCGCTGCCTCAAGCTTTACAACAACTGTTCAGGTTGAATTTGGTAACTCTAAGGGATCCTCCTAGGAATCCCAAGAGGACACCTTCAAGGTATAACCCCAATGCCCGCTGCGCTTATCATTCCGACAGCCCGGGGCATGCTACAGATGATTGTTGGACCTTCAAGAACAAGATCCAGGACCTGATTGATGAAGGAGCTGTGGAATTCACCCAAGATGGCCAGGCTGAATGCTCCTGCCATCCCTCCAGGATTCACCATTTGAAGTAACAAGTCCTGAAATGAGAAGATTTTTTGTCTATTAGAATTTTCAAGTTGTAATTTTCTTTCGACTGTTCAAACATTTATTCATGTTAAACATTGTTATTTCATTAATGCATCGCATATGTCTGTTTTGAATCAATATATTCGCATTCGCTATATTCAAACTGCTCTCGTTTTTGATGTCAACTCTCAATTAATGATTCTAAGCCTCTTGAGGGAGGATGACGAAAACGATACCACGATCTTTACAGTATGCTTTTAAATAGACCCTGCTGATGAGGTACAGGCATTGTTTCAATTTCTAAACACTGGAGTTATAAGGAAGATAATCCCTCATCAACCCCTTTGAGCCAAAGAAGTTGGAGTTTTTCTTTTCGAAAATTAAAACCCTTAACATAACCTGGGGCAGGGTAGTTCTCTCAGTTGATCCAAGTGCATAACGAATGGCACCAAAGAGGTCCTTACAAAACAAAAGACAATGATGGTTCCGAATAATCATAAAGACAGGCAGTCATTACCAAAAAAAAAATAATAAAAAAAAATAAAAACTAAAGCCCAATAAGTCAAAACCTATGAAGGAGACTTACAAAACTGGGGCATCCCGCTGACTGTAATTCCAAAAGAAACAGTTCAGGCAAAAAATAGGGATAATGAAATCAAAAAGAAAGAGGTCCAACAAATCCTCAACAAAAGGAAAGGACTGCCTATTCAAATGAAATGTCAACATCCGAACCATCATTGGAATATCAGGACAAAGACCCAAACAAGGTCAAACGCACGATCAGCTGAGTTTAGGTTTGAAGAACATTACGAAGAGCGGGTGAAATTTGAGCCTTTACCCTTTGTTTCTTAAACCGTGAACCTGACCACGTTATAACCCTTAAAAGTCCTAGCTGAATCATGGGTTAGTTCGAAAGCACACTGTTACAAAGGTATCCTGACTCCTTAAGGCTTGCTGTAAAATACTGAGTTGACATCACAGTTTACAAAAAATTCACTTGTTTTTATGAAAAAATGCATTTTCAAAAAACTTCAAGACAGACATAAGCTTTGGATTCTTGATATAATACTGTTTGCGTATGACTATTTGTTCGAACAGCAGAGAAATTCGCACGAAGAATATTTAGTGAACAAAAGCACTTCCAATCAAGGGGCATGGCATGATCATTGTCCATCATCTGGGGCAGTTAAGTCAAGATTCGGAGAATCTCTCAAAAGGCCAACCAGCTTGGGGAAAATCTCCATCTGGATCACTTGGAGCGTTGGACGATCAAACAAAGATCTTCTGGTAGTATGGCAACACTACACAACAACAGGGGCACCTCCCTACACTCTGAGAGCGTGGACATAGTCAAAAAAAATACTACGCAAAATCAAAGACCCGCTAGGTTGACACACCTAGGCAAAAATAAGGGCTTCCCGGCGAACCAAAAGGGTTCGGGCAAAAATAAGGGATGAATATGAAAAAATCTGTATACCCGGCAAGTCGAAAACCTGAAAAGGCGGCTTGGGCAAAAATGGGTATCCCGGTGGACTGAAAACCCGAAAGGGCGGTCCAGGCAAAAGTTAGGGATCAAAAGCGTACGACTATGTCCCGGCATCTCGTCACTTGCCTACCAGAAGAAGATATGTCAAATCGGCAGTCATCAAGCACCTCCACAGGTATCTTCCTCTCCCACATCAGAAACAGGAGCAATAATGAGTTGTCTAAGCGATCTAGTTGCTCTGTCCACCAAGGTACAAAGGTAGGTTCGGTTGAAAAACATGACCAAGATATCTTAATTCCCCAGAGAGTGAGCCAGCAAGTCAGCGATACTCTCCCCAAGCAGAGTTATACTATCAACCTCAAGGAAGTTGGGTATTCCCAGCAGATCTCAACATTCCCCAGGAGTATACAAATATTCTTAACAAGCATCCCCGGCAGTCTTGATTTAAGATTGTTCCCCGGCGGAATACCAGACATTCGGTGGAGCCACTTCCCCCGTACAGTTCAAAAATTCCCCAGTGCAACCTCAAAGGATTTCCCCAGGAGAGTCCAGTCTAAAGATTTCCCCAGGAAAGTTTGAATCATCTCCCCAGCAGGAAGCTTATCCCCAGTAGATTCTGGAAGCTTCCCCCCTGCATAGCACGAACGCGTCTCCCAACTTTATTCAAAGGTTATTTCCCTACCAGGATATAACTGGGTTATCCTCATCCAAAAGCCACGGAAAGATCGTCCTCGGCGAAGTCTTCTCATCCCCAGCGGAGTCTATTAAAACTTCCAACATAACAACGGTATCCCCAGCGAAGTTATCATCAACATCCCAGTAAAGTACCTCTCTTCCCACAGGGTACTGTTCCCCAGCAAGGTCGCTAGAATAATTTTCCCCCGTAGAGTAATCTCCAAGTTTATTCCCCAACGGAGTCACCATCTCCTACCGGTATTCTCGCAACCATCACTCCCCAGTGGAAACCAAGAATGTTGTTCACATCAGCCCAGGATTTAACTTCCCGGCATCCGTCAAGGATTTAGTTTCCTAAAAACGAAAACATACATAAACATCGCATCTTCATATATTATAGCATGCATATACGCATCATGAATATACAATCTCACTTATTTTGAGAACGTCACGCATGTCATACATCATGACATTGCATGCAACTAACGTTTTGTCTTTTCAGGACAAAGGTTAATACAAAGATAATTACTATCAACGGTCGCAACTAAAGATCCGATTCCTGTATCTTGCCAGGGTGTATCTGTTGACGACTGATTACCAGACCCGAATCCTGTATCTTGCCAGGGTGTGTCTGAAGAGTTTGAGGATCTGATTCCTTTATCTTGCCAGGGTGTATCTGTTGACGACTAGCATTACCAGACCTGATTCCTGTATCTTGCCAGGGTGTGTCTGAAGAGTTTGAGGATCCGATTCCTGTATCTTGCCAGGGTGTATCTGTTGACGACTAGCATTACCAGACCCGATTCCTGTATCTTGCCAGGGTGTGTCTGAAGAGTTTGAGGATCCGATTCCTGTATCTTTCCAGGGTGTATCTGTTGACGACTAGCATTACCAGACCCGATTCCTGTATCTTGCCAGGGTGTGTCTGAAGAGTTTGAGGATCCGATTCTTGTATCTTGCCAGGGTGTATCTGTTGACGACTAGCATTACCAGACCCGATTCCTGTATCTTGCCAGGGTGCGTCTGAAGAGTTTGAGGATCCAATTCCTGTATCTTGCCAGGTTGTATCTGTTGACGACTAGCATTACCAGACCCGATTCCTATATCTTGCCAGGGTGCGTCTGAAGAGTTCGAAGATCCGATTCCTGTATCTCGCCAGGGTTTATCTGTTGACGACTAACATTACCAGACTCGATTCCTGTATCCTGCCAGGGCACGTCTGAAGAGTTCGAAGATCCGATTCCTGTATCTTGCCGGGGTGTATCTGTTGACGACTAGCATTACCAGACCCGATTCCTGTATCTCGCCAGGGCACGTCTGAAGAGTTCGAAGATCCGATTCTTGTATCTTGCCAGGGTGTATCTGTTGACGACTATATTCTCCAGACTCGATTCCTGTATCTCGCCAGGGCACGTCTGAAGAGTTTAAAGATTCGATTCCTGTAACCAGCCAGGGCGCATCTACACAAAGAATTTGAAGATCAACTCCTGTAACAGGCCAGGTAATTATTTTCTTTCTCAAGTACGCAAGTTCTCGCTAAGGAATCTCTTACGCGATCGACAACCTCCCGATGGCATCTATAAGCCCATCCTCCTATCCATCAGTCTCCAAATGGCATCTGTAAGCCCATTCCCACCATCATACATCTAAACACTCTACTATGTGAATGCAAATTTCTGGGCACTCTAGTGTTCAATCATCTTCCACCTTCGGATTACGAAAGGCACGTCAGCCAATCTACATCCTCAGGTCTAAGAAGATTGAACAGGGGCAACTGTTGCACCCCAAAATTTTCCCTCCCATACTCTTTAATATTTTCCAAGATCATGCTTCAAAATCACTCAAAGGTTGCACAGCCCAATTGCCTCCTAACACAGTCAAAATTAGGGTTTTGGTTCTGGCAAAGAAAATGAAGTTTCCAAGGGTCCAAACAAGTCCCACATACCTACATACATTGTCAAGTATCCACATGCCAAGTTTCAAGACTCATAGCATCAAATTGCACAGTCAAAAACCCTAAATGCTTCACAGTCAACTGCAGGGGCAAAATGGTCATTTGACAGTCAAAAGTCAAAATTTTTGGTCAACATCTTATTTTGAAGCCACAAACATCATTTGATCAATTCTTGATCATGATTCTCAAAGCATGGCTCAAAAAGTCTCAAGGTGCAAAAGTTTCTATTTTTGGACAGCTCAAAAAGTCAACTGCAAATTGACCAAGGCATAACTTCCACATGGTTTATCAGAAAAATTACATCCAAAGATGATTTTGAATAGAATGACATTTCCTACAACTCATCTTCACACTTCAAGTCCAAGAAATGCTCTCACAAGAAGTTATCAATTTCAACATTACAGGTCATTTTCAAAAGTCAACAAAAAGGCACTTTAAGTCAAAGACCATAACTTGAGATTTTTAAATCAAAATGACATGGGACCAAAGGCATTGGTTAGAGGACTTCAAGACCTTTCCAAAATGTCCAAGAACATGATCAAAGCTTAAAAATTGAGCAAGATATGCCTTGTAGAAGTTGGGAAATTTTTGGGAATTTTGAAAAGTCAACTTTGCACAAAAGGGTTCAAAAATGCTAATGGACCTCAATTTCTTCCATGAATCATTACCCAAAATCCATGCACGACCCATTAAGCTAAAAGGGAGTTATTTTATTATTTTTAATTAATTAATTGAATTTTTAATCTTATTAATTCATTTAATTAAAATTAATTATGAGAAAAATAATAAATCATGTTTTTTAAATCCTTTTATGCAGCAAATATGTCCATTATGAGCTCAATATTTCGTGTGCCTTCTCAAGAGACAAAATCTTCCACAATTGGCAAGTTTCCATGGCAAAAAGATTTGAAAAAAGATGTAACAAAAATCAAATATTTGAATCATAAATGGATGGATTTTGGGCTGACTTTTTGACCTAATTCTACTCACATACATAAGCACAAGTAAAACCTAATGCCTTAGACAGAAGCTGCGCAAGAATCAAAGAACAACATTGCACTTTTTCACAAAAATATTGAAAACTGTTTTCATACATAGAGGTCGAGTCAAGGTTTGAAAGGCATTCCAAAAGCTTGCCAAGACATCCAGGAAACGATTCCAATCAAAACCAGCCCTCCATACTCAAGGAATTGGTAAAACCGGATTGCACTTTTCATGAAATTTTTCATAATCGTGTTTCAGTTTCCATGCATCATTTGTGATTTTTAACTGTTGATTTATACTAACATGAATGTTCTGAAGCTAATGGTACCATTCAATTGAAGAATGGCTGCCTAAATAGGAATTCACCATGGACGTCCTCTAGGGTTTCAGAAGCTTTGATTTAGGGGTTTTCACGTCTGGAAAAATTGGCCAACCAAACCTATTCCATTGAAATCAGGATATCCAGACGATATCATTCCACACCTCGCGCCTTTTTTATATTAATCTATGTGCTAATCGTTATTTTCATACATTGCAGTTAGTGGGGGTTTAAAACCCCCGCTATTCGTTTTTATTTACAAGCATATGGAGAAGATGAAGCTGGCGTGGCAAAGCATGACTGGAATGTTTAAATATTCGCGCGTGATTTTTGTGTTCTACCAATAGCGCTTGTTTTCTCTTATAATAATCACGTTCCATAATAATATCAAAAGCGCGCGTTGGCTCAGATGGTTGGTTAGCTGGCTTGCAGGTACTGGGACCTGGGTTCGATTCCCAGGTCCCCTTATATATTTCATAATTTTTACATTAACATGTTCCAGTGTAGCACTCATTCAAAGGAACGCCATGCATCCCAATGCTTGTGCTTGCCACGCGCCCAGAAGCTCCAATCTGAAGGCCACCAAAGAGGCTCACCATGTACCTCAGTCAACCTTTCCATACGCAATTCCAGAAAGTCCAAAGGGCCTTGTATTCTTGGGCCAAATTTCTCAAATAAAACCTCCCAAATTGGGTCAGATACCCCCATGGTTTGTTCAATTTTCAAATTCTATTTATTTTTCCTTTTATTCTTTAATTGTTCTTTTAATTAATTGTTTTCCTTTAAATTGCACAAAAATAATTTTCATAACATAAAAATCAGAAATAAAAAAAAATAAAATATGTTTATTTAATATTTAATGTATTAATATTTTTGTAAATAAGTTTTAAATAATTAATTTAGGTTAAATTAGGTTTTAATTTTAATCTTTCCTTAATAACTAAAATATGTAGAAATTAGTCTTTTTAGCATCTTTATCTTTTTCTTAATAAAATAATTTCCTCTTATTATTATTATTGTTAATTATTAATTATTTTGTAAATACCCATGTAATTAAATAATTAGTATAAATTAGGTTAAAACTTTAATCTTTTTTCTTTAATAATTAAAAAACATTTAGAATTAGGGTTTCTTTTAATTTTAATTTTCTTTATTTCATAAATACCAAAAACTATAAAAAACATTCCTTTTCTTATTAAGTAATTAATTAATTTCTAATTTCATTTAATTTCTTTAAAGGGTCCAACGCCCTCGAACATTCGATTCTTATTTCTTTTCGCGCATTTATTTTTATTTCCTTTTTTAATATTATGTAATTGCCCAAGCCTTGTAATAGTGATTAGGAAACTTATTTATTTTCCGCATGTTTATTCAAAACGGGTCTTTGTTAATTTGGCGATGTATAGACCCGCGCCTTGTAATAGCGTAGGACCTTTATTTTCCGCATTTTAACTTCCGCACCTTTGAACTGCTAATCGCATGAAAGAATGAATGGCCAAAAATAAAAACAATGCGTAGCTCACCAAATGCATGACAAGATAAAACATCACTGAAAACAATACACAGATTCACACACCACTCTTAGGGTACGCCTCACTGTTGCCTTGCCCCTCAAAACGTGGTCGTCGAGTATAGGACGTTTTAGTAAGTCCTTATGTCCATGAACATGGCATAAGGGTAGCTTCTAAGGTGTCCTACTGTTGCTCTGGTGACCACACTGTCCCTAACCCTCAAATTGACCCGAACACCTCCAACGGTGGTGCTACCTATCTCTCAATGGTGGGATAGCACTACCTTAAGGACATTTACACAGCCTAATTCCTTAGGGTAGGTAGATGACTCATAGATACTTGCTCTATTCAAAAACAAATCAAACTCTTTTCACACCGACACTTTTCAAAAAGCTTTAAAAACAATTTTTCAAACACTCTTGAGGACTGATACAAGAGTCGATCTGAAATCTTTAAAACGAAACTTTTTCAAACTCACTCACAATTGAAAAGAAAACACTTTTGAAAACACAAATGAGCAAGTATCTGAGAGCCCATGGATAACCATGGATAGAAAGGGTGCTAACACCTTCCCTTTCTATAAATCTACCTCCCGAACCGAGAAATTAATCTCATAAAGAATTTTGTTGTGCTTTTGTCCTGTCCATATTGGAGAAAATAAAAGACGGTGGTGACTCTTGCTTACCGCGACATTTCGCGAACCAGCGTTAAACAGTCAGTTCCAGATCCACCGATCACAACTCCTAATGTTGATAACAAGCTACAATATCACAATTTAAACCCTAATTCACTAATTTGAGTAAAAATTACATAAACTTTAAACTTTTGAAAAACAACTTACTTGATTAATTGGTGTTGATTTTGCTAGATTGATTGCGTTAGAATGCTATATTTAACCAATACTTGATGATTTTTTGACCAAATATGTGAAGAATGTAATAAGGGTTTGAGAGAGTTTTGTGTTTTATTTTGAAAATGGTTACTGTAATGGGAGGGGAAGAGACATGGCGCTATTTAGTGCGTCCAGGAACCCAAAGTATATTTTCGATTTTCACACAACCCTTTCAACATAATTTATGTATAGCATGGTGTAAATCGAAAATATACTTTTAGTTTTGAAAGACACTTATGAAATTTCACGTGATGCGTAAGAAGGTCATGGGATATGTTAAGAAATTAATATGTATGTATCAAAAGTCTTTACATATACTACTCAAATATCTCTTTTTTGTTACTAATAATTTAATTTATATAAAATGCACTAAGAAAAGAAATATTTGAAGAATTAAAATTATTAACAAAATTAAAAATATTTTTTTTATAATTTTGATACATTTCAATACATACTTTAAAGACAAAAGTAGTATTAGTGTGAAAGAAGAATTTGAGAATCAAAATTGTTAACAAAATTATAGTTAATAAAATTTTTTTATATAATTTTGACTATGTTTTTTATCAATATTTTAAAAATCAGACTGATCATCAAATCAATAAGGGTATTTGATCATTGATTAATTGGTTAAACCATTGAGTTATAATCGCATGACTAAATCAGATTAAGCTCGATAACTCGGTTGAATAAACCGGTCTCCATAATAAAACTATATAGTTATTAAACCAATTGAATTGGATGACTCGGTCTCTTAAAAAAATCACGACACCTATGAAATTTCAAATTTTCAGAATATCATAATTTCACATGTTCATTCCTTAAATTCAAATTCTAAACATAATCATAACACACAAATAATAGTATAAAATATCAATCCAAATGATTTTGAGCAAAGACTGATTACACCATGAATCGAATAACAAAATAACTGAAGTTGTCTAATAAATTTAATTTCAAAGAGGGAAAGTTTATCCAAATAAATTTTGAACAAAGTCTACTTATATTTTAATTTGTAGGTGCCATATGGAAACTTCTAGCATATTCGACACGGGTCTTCCCATTTGAGTTGTAACTTACCCAAACAGGTGGACATGAACACGTGCTTAAACATGGGCCACCTTCCTACATTTATCTTTATGACCACCTTAGAGTTATATCTCTGATAGGCCCTTTGTTTGACCGAAAATTCCTTATTCTAGATGATCTCTCTGGTTTCTTCAATTAAGTACGTCGAACACCTGAATTCTATTTCATGTTCCTCTCCATTGAATTGTGCGTACCTCTAAGAAGATGTGTCAATGTTGACTGATAACAAAGCATGATCACATTATACAAATGTGAAGGGTGTCTCTTTGGTAGTCGAATATGGCGTAGTATGGTATGAGTATGCCCATAAAACTTCATGGAGTTTTTCATCCCACATAACCTATGTGTCTTCTAGCTTATTCTTTATTCTATCTAGTATTTCTTTGTTTGCTGATTCAGCTTGGCCATTGGCATAGGGTGAATGAATGAGATGGATTTTGTATGTATTCCTAATTCATGGAAAAACTCTACTACATTTGTGTTGGAGAATTGGCTTTCATTATCTATGATGATGATTATGGGTAGACCAAATCTACATATGATCTGCTGCTAATAAAAGCATTGTACTATCTCAGTTGAGATCATGAAGATCTCATCTGCCTCTATCCTTCTTTTTTTGAAGTAATCCACCCTCGCAATAAGGAATTTTAGTTGTATTGGAGACAATGGGACAAGACCCAATATATTCATGCCTTACTAGTAAAATAGCCAGGGAGAGGTACGAAGTGAAGAACTCGGTCGACGTGTGACGTTGGTTAGAATGTATTTGGCACTTGTCACATTTTCTCATAACTTATGCAATATCTTTCAACATGGTGAGTTAATAACAATCCTCCCTTAACAACTTATGGGTGAGAGTGTGCCTGCTGATATGATTTCCATAAGTTCTTTGGTGGACCTTAGTGAGGACCAAGGTGATTTCATCCTCCCCTAGGTACCTTATCATATAAGAATCCCTTCCCATTTTGCATAGTTTTCCAGCGATAATTGTATATTTGGTGGTGAACTTTTTTGAATTCTTTTCGTTGCACCCTCATTTGAGGGGAGCTTATCAGTGTCAAATGATGTTTTATGGGTATCATCCAACTTGTAGTCTGTTGACTTCAATGCTGTTTATTTCCTCTATTTCGATGTTAGGGGCAGTTATTGTATGATTATGACTTGTATTTTCAGTACTTGTAAGGTTTTGGAGGAGATATGTTCGAGAATTTTTTTCCTTGGGAACATATATCATTTGAAAAAGAGCTTGAAACATTCATATAAGTTTCATACCTTGGTGAGATATTTGATCAATTGGGCTTTCTTTTTTTTGATACACTTAAGAAACATAATTAGCGACTAATTGTGAGTCACTCCTGGCCTTGATATTTGAAGCTCCCATTTCAAGGGCGAGATTCATGCCAACTGTGATGCGCTTTATACTCATCTTGATTGTTTATGGCTTTGAACTCAAATTTCAGTGATTACTTTATGAGGAGGTCGTTTGGGCCTTCTAACACTATTCTAGGACAAATAATTATTTAAAGTGGTGTCCAATAATGATACCCAAACATAGGGAGTTTCATTGCCCACTGCAAGTTGAAATCCTTTAGGAAATCAACCAAATTTTGCGATTAAATACTACCTCAAGGCATGTAGTGAATATCATACTTGGATAACTCAAACGAACATGATACCATCCTTCCCGCTAAATTTGGCTTCTTCAAGATTTTGCTAATCATATAATTGGTTTTAAACATCATATGATGTCCCTAGAAGTAGGGCATGAGCTTCCTTACTATAACTAAGACCTTAAGTGATAATCTTTCAATCTTTTTATATATTTCTTCAGCGCCTTTTAAGACCTTGCTCATAAAGTACATTGGTTATTCGTCTTTGTTTTTCCCTTAAACGAGTACAAACCTCATCGCCCACTACATGGCAGATATGTACAAATAAATGGTCATATCACCTTTAGGGCACATTAATATATGAGGTGTCACCAGGAAGATTTTCAACATGGTGAACGCTTCCTCGCACTTGCTTGTCCATTTAAACTTCTGCTTCATTTTTATAGTGGCGAATAAGTTGAAAACTCTATCACATATACTGAAAAGAAAACAAGATAGGGAAGTTAGGCGCCCTAATAGTTTTTACACCTCCTTGATAGTGGATGAGCTCCTCATATTGATAATGGCCTGACAATTGTCAAGATTTGCCTCTATTCCCTTTCTGGTTAGCATGAACCCCGTGAATTTTCACCCCAAATGAGCATTCAATTGGGTTCAAGTTCGTATTATATCTTTTGACTGGCTCCACAATTTTTTCCAATTATGTAGAGTGATTTATCTATTTCATAGTTTTTACAATCATATTAGCGATGTAGAGCTCCAAGTTCCACCCAATTTAATATAAGAATATTGCATCCATCAGGCTTTGATAAGGGGCGTCTGCATTCTTTAAACCAAGCGACATGATATTCTAGTAATAGTTCTCATGGTTGGGTTTGGATGACGTTTTGGGTGTCTCCAAAGGGTCTATTTTACCTTATTGTATCCAAAATAGGCGTGCATGAAGCTCAATGTCTTGTACCCCAACAATCCATCAATTAATTTATCGATATTATGCAATAGTTATGAGTCATTAGGGCAGGCGGTGTTCAAATTGGTGAAGTAAACACACATTCTCCATTTTTTATGCCTTTAGAACCAAAATCACATTGGCCATCCAAATCAAATATTTGAACTTTGTTATAAGCCTGATGCCTTTTAGCTTTTAGACATCTTCACTTGCGATCACTTTCTTCTTTTCGCCTACTTTGCGCTTTCTCTGTGTTACAAGATTTATTGTGGAGTATATGGCGAGACAATAACATACCACCCTTGTATCAATGTAGGGCATATCTGAGGGGGTTCTGGAAAACAAGTCAATGTTCATTCTTAACGGGGCGACTGCTTCTTCCTCCATAACTTTCGATAAAGAGATCTCTAGTTTAGTGGTTTGAAAAGCTCGAGGCATAATTTGGGCCTTGTTTAGATCTTAAGATTGGGTTGAGTACTTGATGAAGAGAAATCTATGATAAATAAAAGCAATTTCTCATTTCACCCTTATAAATTATTTCAGACCCTACACGAAATTCCTAAAATTCCCCCTATTTTTCAGAGATGCATCTCCGGACGCACCAAAAATCATTTTTTCACAATAAATTTATAGATACATCTTTGAAGTCTTAGAATAGTGCGTTTGGAGATATATCTCTAAAAAATAACTAATTCCAAAAATCATACATCACGAATGGAAACATGAGAACATAATAAAAAACATACCAACTCCAACATCAACATTTCATTAAATAAAAACATTCATTACATAAATAGTAACTAATATGAATTCAACATTACATAACCATTTCATTGGGACGTTGAAACGTAATGATTATATCCTCGACGAATTTTTGAATCTTGGCATCAACTTTAATCAGACCCTTTGATTCACAACAAAGAAAAATACTCCACATAACCTTTAGATCTTCATCACTCTTCAGTTCAAGGTTGGTGAAATGGATATTCCCTTCGTTGTCATATGAGGGTGACCGATACTCGAGCTTGACAACTCTACAATTTTCTAGAATTGCAACAGAGTATTCGGTTTGAATATCAGATCCGCGAGCAATGTTTCCTCAGTATTCCTAAACGGAACCAGTGATTTCTCGTCATTGAAATACACAAATGCAATGTAGGATATGAACTAATTCTCTCTAATTTTAGTGTGTTGGTGCAACTAATAAATGTTGAGACATACCTTATTTATACAAGTATTGAGTCACTTTGGACCTCAAAATGCTTATCATGTATCAAGTAAAATTTTGGAATGACATATCCGAATAAATAACACGTTTTATTACAAAAATGGTGACTTCAGAGTTACATGTAAGGTGGTCATATACTCAAATTTCCGCTGGACATTTTCGAAAATACATATCCGAAAATATTACTGAATGATAAAAAAAATTCCCTATAGCAAAGGAGACTTCATACATGCATCTCCAAATTTACCCTAGGGGGGGGGGGGGGGGGGGTATTCTGAGATGCATCTCCGAATTAAATTTTGCCAAAAAATAGTATTTTGTGCGTTCAGAGATGTATCTCCGAATTCATCTAATGACAATTTCAGACTTTCAGAGGTGCGTCCCATATAACAAGGGTGAGATGAGAAATTGCCTTGATAAATTATGCTATTTTTAATGGTCCCATACGTCAATCCCGTGATTCATTTAATCCGTTAATTTAAAATATATATATATATTTAAAAATTTATCACATTATTACTTTTCGTTTAATTAACAACAAAACAAAAAAAATTTAAAAATCAACCACTAAATTAATCGTTAAGAAGATAAAAAACTAAAATGATATGTTTTAAAGACCTAATGAAATTTATTAAGGTAAGAGATTCAAGATTAAGACCAAAATTGTGTGTTTTTTTATATATTATATTTATGTATGTAGGGGTGGCAAAACGGGCCACCCCACCTCGCCTCGCCTCATCCGCCTTAAGTCCGTTAAAAAATGAGTGGGGCGAGCAAGCCTGCCAAATAAAAATGGACATAAAAATCTAGTTCACTCCGCCAAAATGGCGGATTGGCGGGCGGCAAGCTTGCCCACTTACTTTTTTTTTCTTTCATTTTTTTTAATATATTAACAGTTTTTTTTTTTATATTTCAATCGGATTTTTCACTTATTTTTCAGAACAATTTCTTATAAAGCATCATTTTAACAAAATTTATTTAAAAAAATATTACATATATTCATAAATAAATGTATAAAATAAAATCATCAAGAATTAAACCTATTAGAATTAACTAAAAAAGAGCGGACGTAAGGTGAGACAAACTTAACGAATAAGCGCGGCGGACTTTGGCGGACAACGAATTTTAGCGGGACGGACTTTGATTGACGACGGGTCCAAAATTCCAATCCTATCCATCATTTTTTGGCGGGTGCGCAAACTGGCTTGGCGGGTCACGATCCATTTCGCCACCCAATATATGTATGAATGCATAAATGTGTAAAATGTCTTTCTATTATAAATTGAAATATAATATTTTTTTGACAGAAAATAGAAATAATTTTATAATTAAATAACATTTTACTTATAATTTTTATTAACATTTCTCCTCTCATAATTTAATTTTTTTTTCAAATAATATTTCTTAATTTTTATTTTATTTTAAGGGTTTTGGGTTTAAATTAGGCATTTAGGTGTGGTTGGAAAGACAGAACAGATGTTACGTTCGTTTTCATCTTCACTTCACAGAGTTTCTCTTTTCATGGCATCAGAAAAACCTCAACGTCTTCAACAAAGTAACTCTCTTTCTTCCATCTTTCTCTGTCACTTGATTTCGTTACAAACAATTTTAATTTAATTTTCGATTTTCGTGTTTTGAGCAGTTGCAGGAACCAATTTCCAGAACACAACAAAGAGGGCAAAAACCATGGCCACTTCCACTGCAAATGCAACAGACTCTGCTATGAAGGAACCTTTTACCAATTATGTTGAATATATTAATAACCTTGTAATGTTTCTTATCTTTCATTTTTCTAGATTTGAATGTGAGTTCATTGTGGAAATAAGTGACAAAACTAACTTAAGGTTTAAAGATTTGATTTTTATTAGTTTTTATATTTGGGGTGTGGATGTGGTGAGGTTTTGAGAAATAGATGTTCTCATTTAGGTTTACACCTCTAGAATAGGCGTGTCGCGGTGGTGTCTGTCCGATTGTATCTAGTTCATTATGTTTGGGGGGAAGGGAAAGAAGAGGGAAAGTCACTTTCACTTTCACTTTTAGATAGTTATAAAATGTTAAGAAAATGAGTAAGGGAGGATGGCCTCACAATGAAAAGTTTGGTCTGATAGAAATGTTTGATGTTTTGGCTGGTGGAGAGGGTGAGTACTGTTGAAGAAAAAAAAACATCACCTTATAGTAAAACAATTTTCTGGTTTTATCTCCTCTTAATATGGAACTTGGGCTTAGAAGTTGGTTATTTATTGAATAAAATAATTGAGTGTGAATGATTACAGTGCAACCGAGAGCCAACTGACTCCTACCTTAGAATAGGTTCTCCTTACTCTAACCACCAAGAATACATGATCCCCACTCTCCCACTATTCACGCTTACTCTCAGCACTACTAGACTTAGGGATTCTATCATAAATGATCTACATACTCTTGACTTTTGTGGATGTATGATGTCCATTCGGATGTGCCTTTGCGGCTTTGGGGTGTGCAGGCCTCTCATTGGGAGGATTGGGCCTTGCACACGATCCCCATAACACGAGGATTGGAAGGTTAAATGCCAATCTCTTATTTTATTCCTTTCATGATTCAACTAACGAGAATGCTCACTCGAAAGGAAATTTTTTTCTCCGTATTCAATCATCCATAAAATACATGCAGCTTGTGACCGAAAGAAGTTGATACGGTGGAAAAATTGATAGATCGTTAACTGTTAAGTGTATTTGGAACGAGAATGTTTAGATCTTAAACCTTTTGGTTATATGTTTGTTCCTTCTCTCAGCTTTGGTCATTACTCCGTTATTACTGAAGTGGAACATTTTATCTGAAAGAGTCTCTGTCTCTCCTAAGATTTGATTTTACTGTATTGTTGTGCTTAAAACAACATTTGGCGCACAATACATACTACCCCTTCATATAAAGTTTGGATTCGCTGATAATATTTAGAAACTGACTTTACAATAATTGGAACGCTTTTGAATTGGAAGTATATAGATATTGAGTGAGCTATGAATATCATGTAAGCCATTCCCTTTACAATATTGCTGCATACCATTCAATGCCATTGACTGTTATTTTGAAACTTTTGTAAACCTGTATACCGTATTTGTAGAATGATAAACGGGAAAGAGTGGTGAAAGCAAGTCGTGATATAACGATGAATAGCAAAAAGGTCATATTTCAAGTGCACAGGTTACCTATTGATTTTACATCTTAATCTCTTCAAGTGCACATGTGATCTTTATCTTGTCTTACATACCATATTCTATTTTTTTTAACAAGGATGAGTAAATACAATAAAGTGGAAGTACTTGAGAAAGCAGAAAAGGATTTAGCAGCTGTGACAAACCAGTATGTGTCTCGACTAGTCAAAGAACTGCAGGGAACTGATTTTTGGAAGCTAAGACGAGCCTACTCACCTGGGGTATACTTTCAGTTACTTTCTTGTTTCAATGTTTGAGTTCAAATACTTTTATCTGATATTTTTGTCGGTGTTGGCAGATACAGGAGTATGTCGAAGCAGCTACATTCTGCAGTTTCTGTAAAAACGGAACTCTTTTGAAGCTTGATGAGATTAATGACACATTGTTACCACTCAGTGATCCTTCTCTTCAGCCTCTGCAGATAAACATCCTTGACTATCTTTTAGGGGTGAATTTCTTTCTCGGTTTTTACTGTTATCCAAGCGATCTATTCATGTTGTTGACTATTTAATATAACAAACCCTGACAGTGACACAAAATTAACACCTCAACACCAATAATAATTTGAGAAATATAAATCATTGAATAGTTCTGACACAAACACCTGACAGTGACACGACACTGACATCTCAACACCAATATTAATTTGAGAAAAATGAATAATTGAATGTAATTACGCGTGTCGGTGTTGTGTTAGTTTCGTTGTTTTAGACATGGACACCGGAAATGTCTTCAATCAGTATCAGTGTTACATAAGATACAACATTTTAATAAGGGCAGCTTCAATGGATTCCTAAGTGCTTGATTTGTTGTGATGATTTCTACAATTCTGTTTGCTTTTATTTCTCCCTTGCTAATCTTTATATGTAGGTGAAGTAAACATTCAACTTAATTATGCTTACTCTCCATAAGGTTCTCAATATTCTGTTACAGCTTGCAGATTTGACTGGAGAGCTCATGCGGTTGGCCATTGGTAGGATATCAGACGGTGAACTTGAATTTGCTGAGAAAATATGCAGTTTTGCACGCGATATATATAGGGAGCTTACACTCGTCGTGCCACATATAGATGATAATTCTGATATGAAAACAAAGATGGATGTCATGCTTCAAAGTGTCATGAAAATAGAGAATGCTTGCTTTAGTGTTCATGTGAGGGGGTCAGAGTATATTCCACTTTTGGGATCAAATGATTCAAGTTCATTCTTAGTAGGAGTTCAAGATATTTAACTATGAGGTATTTCATTGTTCTTAGTTTACTATATTTACCTCTTTGTTCCTTTTTCTAATGCAAAGATGTTTCATTCTCTTGTACAGGTTATCTATTGGAAACAAAATGAAATCTATGTAGATGAGTGATATTTACCGTGACTTGCAGCGAAGACGATGTGTATGGTTGTCATTTTATTTTAAATGTTGAACATGTCACTTAATGTTATTAAGCTTGTTTTCTTAGTTTTCTCTTAGATTTAAGAAACTTTGCCATAAAAATAGAATTATGCTACCATATGAGTATTTTAGTTTTTAAACAGAGACTAATATAGGTGTGTCCAAGCTTTGTTTTGAAATGTAGTAGTTTTAACTGGATGAACCATGGCTATCCACATCTTACATTTATTTTAGAGTTATTTTGTGTAATTGAAGTAGAAGGCCAATTTATGGTGGGGATGAATCATGAATGATAAACAATTAGTAGATCTTACTCGAGAATTTTCAGGTGTCATCTCCACAATTAAACATGACACCCCCCAAAAGTTATACTTTATTATATTACCCTCGCATATTAAAAAATCATTTCAATATTCATTTATAAGATTTTGATTTTTTTCGAAAAGCTCCCTTTCTTACCGGATTTTTCATTACCACTACCGAATTTATAACAAGTATACAATTTACCCTTTTTTTTTTTTAATTTTAAAAAACATGCATTTTTATTGGTATTTTTTAAATGTTTGGTAAAAACTCAGGTTTCTTGTGCATTTTTAATGGATATTTTGAAAATATCGGTAAAAATGTATACTTTCTATTGGATATTTTGAAAAAATCAGTAAAAATGCTAGTTATATAAATTATTTTTAAAAAATTGATAAAAATGCAAATATATTGAATTTTTCAAAAAAAACTAGTAGTAAATTTTTTTAATATGTTTAATCGAATATTTCAAAAAAATTAGGAAAACCATATGATGATTTTTGGATATTTCATCGGACGAGACGATTGCTTCTAAGTAGCGAGACCGAGCTGCATCGAGGGCTCGTACGAAGGCAGATGACGTCTAAGACTCGTATATGGGTGGAGAGAGTATGCCTTATTGGTTCTCACAAAAGGCGAATGGCTGACTAGGCTCGCACACTTTGCGGTATCAAACGTAGATGATCTAGAGTTGATGGATGGACCAAAGATCTTGATGATTAGCCTGTTGCTGCAAATGTTGAGGATGTCCAGGTAGCATTTGAGGATGTGGAGGGTCAACATGACAGTCAAATGGTAGCTGAGATATAGGTGACTCATCATATTGAGACACATGCCTTAGTTGATATGGAGGTAACTACTCAGGCTAATATAGAGGTTACTCGTCCAGTGAACATAGAGGCTACTGCTCTGACGGATACAAAGGTCACTGCTCTGGCTTCGACGGAGCCATCTGTACACATAGATGGATAGTTTTCTGGAGGACACAATGACTGTTCCATACTCATTGGATTGGTCGACCATGTGACATTGAGATTATAGCAGTGACCGTAATTTATGTTAATTGTCATATGTTGAACTTGATTTTATTTATTTTTGATAAGTTAAAAATAAATGATGCTTTTATACTTTGTGTGCTATAGGACCGCTTGCCGCTAAAGGTACCCCCACGTCCCCACTCACGGAGGAAAGTTAAAGAAGTTCTTAGATGTCTTGATGCCTTGTGAGGTCAGGGAGATTGTCGATGATTGCAGTCTCCTTTCATTGGTGGACTGTTTGTTGAGAGGTGCATGCGCCAATTTGTGTATGTCTAGGACATCCCATGACCAGTCCCTCTTATGCCAACTGAGCGTATTGATAGATAGTTTGTAGGTAGCGTTGTCAGCTTCTCCCGTGCCATTGTTGATTAGGAAGTGGAGGTTCAGTTCTCTGCGTAGTGTGTATATGGTTACTTAAAATGGTACCTTACTGTATCACACCCTCACATCATCCCACCAGTTGAGCATGCATATGATGCTTGAACTTCTGATGGCGTGCCACCGCCTCCACCTGGTGTGTCTGACACCAACATCGTGTGTAAATGATAGTAGTCATCATTGATAACCTCAAGGGTTTGGTAAACCTAAATGGTGAGGTTTATTCTTTTGCATTGCATGCAACACACATATCCCGTGAGGACGTGTGTAGATATTTTTTTTTTGGTATTATTTGTTTATTATTTGTATTATTACTCAAACATTTGTATCGTATAGTTTATTAGATAATACTTTATCACTTTCATTATTGGGTAATTAACATATAACTTAACACTTGGCAATTACATAACTTAAGACATGACAATTAACATAAATTACGATACAATTACATAACTTAACAAAAAAATAATAAATAGTAAGACTTAGACACTACTAGATGATTTTAAACATTTCAACATATTGATTATGTCGTCGTGATATTTAAAAATTATCGCATCAAACTCGATCAATCCCCTTGTTAGTGTGCGGTGATATGTTCTCTACATAACCTTCAAATCTTCATCAATTTTAAGCTCAATATGATTGAATTTCACCTTTACATCATTATAAATGTATGGTACACGAAACTTGGTCTTACCCACCTCTCTGTTCTTGGTGTCAGACAAAATATTATTCAATTTGAATCTCAGAAGAGCGAGACAAGGGATGTCCTTCAGGAGTCCAAAATCAACAGGAGGTTTGTTGGGTGAGAGCATGGACTAATAACGGTCTAGAAGGGGGGGGGGGGGGGTGAATAGACCTCTCTAAATAAAACTTTTGTTTGAAAAATATTTTTATCAGATTTTGAAAAATAATACGTTTTGTGTAGTGGAAATAAAGTTTTCCTAAAAAAGAGATTATGCTTATCGATTAAAAGTTATGTGAGTGTCCTTAAATATTTCACAATAATAAAATTGAACAATTGAATTACACCAAAAGTTACAAACTAATTGTATTACACAATCACAACAATATTACAAGTGCTCGTACAATCACTAGTCCACAAATAAAATGCTGAAAATAAAATTTCTTCTATTATGGATCTTGACTTGCACACATCTCCATGAACTGAACTCTATACGGAATTTTTACTCGAGACTGCTTCTTGAATTTTCCAACCCTAACAACCTGCTACTAAGTCTCTGTCTATGGAAATTTCCATACAATTTCGTCGGTATCTTGAGCGTTAGTTTGTCCGAAGATCCAAAAAACTCCTACCATGTCCGTAGGCTTCCACACAATACTACCAAGGTCAACCTGGAGAGAAGAATCTTCTTATTTTCCACTGGAATTGTCACAATCAGTCACAACACCACACAATCTTGCAAGCCTTTGAAATCCTAAACAAATCTTCAAGGAAACGTTAAATTTAAAAAACGAATCTCCTCAATCAATTACAAATCTATCAAGATGAGATTCAGATCCACGCAACAATGAAAAAAAGAGGTAGAAGATGAAAGAAATCATTTGCAAGTGCTCAAAAAAAAAATTCAAAACCCTTTTGAAAATATAAGAACAAGTGGTTTGTGAGTTTTCAAATTATCAATGAAATAATGTTTTCTAACATTATTAAAGGTTTATAGAAGAAAATGATTTATAAGTGTTGGAGATGAAGCACAAAAAGAAGTAAAAAAATTCATATTTGATTTGTGTCAAAAGCATTTGGTGGTTTGAGTCAAGTTGGCTAAGTGACGCTGAACAAGATCAACACTTAAAGAGAGACCCATTTTTTTGTGATTCGACTTACAACAACTAAGGCATGATTTAACTCACTAGGTCATGATTTGAGTCAGGGAATGGTCATGATTGTTAGACGATAGACTACGATCTAGAGGGGAGGGGGTGAATAGATCGCAAATGAAAATTTCTTATTAAAATTTTGTTTTAAATGTTTAACTATGGCGTGTAGAAACAAACCCAGATCGATAATCGTCTATCCAACCGTTATCAAAAAGACCAGATATGTGTTAAATCGATAATACGTAGGTCTAGAAAGGGGGGGGGGGTGAATAAACCTACCCTCTAAAAGACAATTTCAAAAACATTTTAGGTCCCGTAAACGAAAGCAAAGATTTTAAGAAACACAAAAGCAAAAGACAACACTAAGAGAGCTTGAAACCATCTTAATGAATTAAACCAATTGAAATATTAAAGGATATCACTAAATACTTGATTGAATCTAAGAAAATTCAATTACAATACAACTAAATCCGCTTTAAACAAAGCGATTTAAAAACACTTTACATAGATGTTCATTAAAAACATAATTGAACTTATGATGATTCAATAAGATTGATGCATCGAAGACCTAAGCCTGTACATTAAATATCTATAAGCATTGTCTAACCCAAATGACATACAAGCAGTGCAATAACGCAATAACACAATATCAATATTAATGAATGCTAGAGAATTAAAAGAGGTAAGGGAAGAAGTAAAAGACACACAAAAATATATAATGGTTCTACATTCGTCCTTGCTTCCCCTACTTCACTCTTCAATGGTGTTAAACAACCATTGGTAAATAATCACGATCTTCCATTATTTTGATAAGTTTGGTACAAAGTTTTAATTTACAACAAAATATCACAAGATAATTCTCTCTATTGATGAAGACACTCAAACAGCTATAAAAAAACAAGATCCCTAAAGATCTTGATCAAATAACCTTGTTATCCACAATAACTCTTATACCAAGTCACTGTGTGTGGAAATCCACCTGATCCCACTGATTTATTGTCTGAGAAATTTCCATATCTAAGCATTGATTAGACAACTCTCAACTTTGTATGCAACCATACTTTCCACATTCTCACAAAAGTTGGACATCTTCCAAATCCGCCTTACAAACAATCTGTACTAGGCTTCACCAAAGTCTTCCATGAAGTATAATGAAACTCTCTTCTTGGTAGATACACATAAAAACCAAACTGCATTGAAGAAATGATACCCTCACTTGTTACAAACAAAAAAATTCACACAAAAACATTAGATACCCTATTGTATCACTAGTCTCCCTTAACACTCAATCTTTAGAGATGATAGTCCTTAAAAATGGAAAAAGAATAAGGATGAAGGTGATGAATAGTACCATGGAATATCATAAACACTTTAATTCACAAGGTATTAGTCAAGAAGTTAAATGTAGGTGAATTAAGAACACACACATAAGGTTCTCTCAAATTTAAGGATAAATGGGTCTTGGTTCTTGATCACTGCAGGAGTGATCAAGTTACTATCTCTTATTTCCCTCAAAATAACAACAAATTGCGCAAGATTAAATTGCAACAAAAAGAAGTGAAATTTTCAAGAACTAATACTAAAGAAATTGTTCTAGAAAAAAAGGAAAGGTTGAAGTTGTTAGGAATAGACACACTAAAGAAGAGAATACAAAATTAAATTTTGTCTCTATGGGTTTCACCCACATGTTTCACACACTTGGTGCTTTCATCAAAGAAATAAATACTTAAATATATGATGGAAATTTGGTTTTTGTGAAGCCATGATTCGAGTCAAGAAGAAACTGCAATTTGAGTCACAAGGTGTTGAGATTCAAGTCAAGTTAAATTCCTTATTCGAGTCAATTAGAGTAAAGCCCAAATTTAGCTTCATGAAGACATCTTATTCGAGTCAGGACTAACACTTGATTCGAGTCACATGAAGTTGTTATTCGAATTAGGTTCATTTTATGATTCAAATAAAATCATCTAGAGGCAAATCCTAATGTTCCCAAGGTTCCTAATTTGAATCATACTTAACACTTTATTCGAATCAAGTCACTTAACATCTTGATTTAAGCGTTCTAACTTGTGATTCAAGCCATACTTGATAAAATAACAAAAAAATCAAATTTCCAGGATAAAAAAGGAATACTATCAAGGATCAACTCTCTAATTTTCTTAAGTAATGAAGGTTCTTAATGTTACTATGCTAAAATAGTCTAAGCTGATGCAATACAACTCAAATGCGAATAAAATACAAACACGCGAATATTGAATGATAAACAAATTACAAATAAGCGAACAAACTATGACATGTATACTCAAACTGACTAAAACATAAAAATAAAATAAACGATACCATACAATAACGTGACTACACTTTCATTGGAGGCTTGTCATGCTTGTCACTGGAATGAAAGGTGTGAATATAGAGATGCATCTCCGGAACAATCTATGTCAAAAAAGGACGTTTCAGTGAGGAATGCATGGTGTGTACATTGAGTTGTTCCGGAGATGCATCTCCAGAATAAATTTTGGAAAATATCAAGGGTGTGACTCATTTTTAATGTTTTGACTAAAGTGCAGGGTGCGTCCAAAAATGCATCTCCGAAATGTGAAGGACGATTTCAGATTTTCATATGGTGTTTTTCGACCACTTAGGGTGAGATTAGTAATTCCAATTAGGAATTGAGTTTATACCGCATTGTTTTGGGTTTTTAGCGTTGCTCAAATTTCACTAGTAATAATTGAGGGGAATTTAATTTCCCACCCTTATGGTGTGGGCCCTACCTCTGAAAAATCAAAAATACCCTCAGAAACTTTCGGAGATGCATCTCCAACGCACCAAATACCATTTTGCCAAAATTTAGTTCGGATATGCATCTACGAATATTTCTGAGGTGAATTCGTAAATGAATCTCTGAAAACACCTTTCTTCCTTCGTAAATCAAGTAGCCACCCCACTTTTGTCACAATAATGGTTCAGAGATGCATCTGCGAATATTTTCTGGGATAAATTTGAAGGTGCATCTCCGAAATCTTCTCTGCATGTTTCTTGGCAGAAACGTTGTCCCAAGTTTGATTTTTTTTTTTAATTCAAAGTCATTTTAAATTGATTAACATTGACATTATTTATTTCAAACATTCATAAACATGAATATTGTAGAACATAATAATGCGTTAATTAAAAAAAAACCAATCATATTACAAACATTGTTCTCAAAATACTAAAATACTAAAACATCTCAAAAAACAAATAAAAGCATCATCTACTAGATATGTCTAATCCTAACCCCATAGCTCCTTCTAATCCGTCGGTAACCTAATGCATTCCATGCCTCAGTAAAAATGAAACGTGCTAGGACAACCGCACCATCCCCACTTTTCTTAAACAGTCCAGACTCTATGCCTTCACGTGTAATCCACATGATATTCTGATAGATTAACAACACATCAACGACATTGTCATCCATGGCCTGCTCATTCTCTAGAATCTCCTCATGAGTAGACCTACGTGGATGTTCAAGATCATCTGGTGTTATGCCAGGGTGTGACATAGAGTATAACCAAGTCATGTAACCCTCAACATAATGCCACTGACTTGTGGCTGACAATCTTCGATACTCCTCCGGTACTAGATGAATCTCATTATCTTCTAGTATATCATCAAGATGTTTGTGGAGTATGCTGATAGGAGCAGCTATAAAGGGGGATCTCAGTATAATCTGCACATATCCAAACTAATGTATGCGTCGCTCTAGGAGATACCTGCAGATCATATTTGTCCCATATTTTAGCCAACTAGAGTAAAATGAAATTGAGGTCTAAGGGAATAGTGTTCTGGTGAGTGTTGTATGATGTCCACTCGATATTATCATGTTGAGTCTGGTCAATATACACATGGAATGGACACACATCATCATTCCCTGTACGCAGACAATACAAGCAAGCATGTGGCTAATCCTTAGTATAGCCTGACACACATCAAACTCGTGTATACGAGGAAAGTGGGAAATGATTCATCCTTAAAAATGAATAAGAAAAAAAATTAGTAACAAGAATAAAAAGTGGTTTTTAAATTAATAGTGGCTATGGAAATTATTGTAGGTTACACATCCACGTAGGTTGCACTTTTGTTCACAAACATAGACGTGCCAACCAAGAATAGGAGGAAACACCTCAAACCACACTCCATGCGGTAAGTAACTTGTAGCTCACAGTGGTCGGCATCCTCGAGCACCTCCAAGTTGTCTCCATAAAACTTCTTCATGTATGAAAATTTAGCATGAGCACCTCTGGTGCTCTCACACTGCATCAAGGGTATCCATTGGGTCAACTCCTTAATAAATCAACATCATCTCTTGTGCCTCATCGCGTTTGATCTAGAATGATCAAGTAACTTCCCTCTGATGGGAAGGTGTAGAAGGAAAATGACATCATCTAGGGTAATCATCATCTCGCCGGTAGGGAAGTGAAAATATGACGTTTATTTATGTCATCTCTCAGCAAAAGCTCCTACATACCTTGACTGATGGTGTTGTACTCGGAAGAACACAAACTGACAAGACCGGAGTATTAGAGCACACTTTAGAACCAATGATCCATAGGATGACGTAGCTTGTGAATCTTTCTTGCATGGTTAACAAACTTAAAACAATCACATTCTTGTTTAAAAAAAAATATAACAATATCAGTCAAATTGAATTTGGTTAAACTAGAAAAATAAGAACCATTAACAAATATACCTCTCCAGCCCAAACATGTGGAGCAACATGGTCTCAAAAGTATATCAGTAATGAGGTGTCAATAGGCCCTCTTGGATAAGGGTCTGCAAGTGGAGGGACAGTATCATGTGCAACTAGAGCCTCCTCCAAGTGTGCGTGAGCCTGAGATGATGACCCTTGTGAATAGTCGACTCTTAAAAGTCGACATTTTGCCGTCGTGAGACCTAGGGACGGTTCCCTGCACACCTCTGGCCTTCACATGTTGAAGAGCCCTCTCGCAGTGAGCGGACACAGTTAGAATTTCACGACCGAGTCTCATTCTGTTGTTGTTTGCAACCATTCTCTTGAAAAAACAAATTGGAAAAATACATTAGTTTGAAATTTTGTATTAGGAAGGACCAAACTCAGAGATACATCTCCAAAAACCAGAAATAACCCATATCAGAGACGCATCTCCAAAAAGCTTTGTATTTTGCTTCAATACAAACACAAATTCTAATCTTACCCTAACCATCCAAAAACTATCCAAATCATAGTGCATGCATGTAAAATTACCTATTTCGAATTCTAATACTACCTAATGCATTAAAAGTAAACTACTTTACATATGTAAAAAGTAAAAAATGTAAAATGAAAAACTTACTCACAAAAGTGTTGATAAGGATTGAAGTAGAGGTTGAAGGATTAGAGTGAGTTGGGATTGGTAAGATTGAAGTAGAAGTTCTTTTGTTGCTTGAGAAATTGACTGGAATAATGTTGCTCACGAGCTCCAATGTAAAAGAAAAATATTAAGAAAATGGAGGAGGAGAGGGAGGGTCTGCACGCGTTTTATATACATTGAATTCTTTTGGAGATTAATCTCCGAAAATTTCTCTTAATTTGAAATCAAGGGCAAATTCAAAGATACATCTACGGACAAACCATAAAACACTTTCACAAATGCATCTCTGAATTGAATTTAGACAAACTAAGAAAACGGTGATGTAGCGGTAAAATAAATGAAGTCGCCACCGAGTATTTATTTATCCCATATGAAAGGGAAAGGAAAATAATCGAAGAAAACCTAAAGGGGAAATCAAGGTCTTGCAACCGAGAGATTGGGTAAGGGAGTCGATTACGCGAGGGGAAGGTATTAGCACCCCACACGTCCATAGTACTCTACGGGATCCACTCTCGTCATTCTAATCAAAGGGTGTGTTCAATCTAATGCTTAAGGGTTATAAATTAAGAGAGAATGCATGCAAAGAAAATAGAAAGAATATAGGGAAAATAAAGTTGTACTCGCTCGGGCCCTACCCCAACGCCTACGTATCCTTTTTGAGGAATCAGAGCTACCGTAGTTCGACTCATATATTTTGTTTGTTTTGTATTTTTTAAATGAACAATATTGCATTCGTTCATTCCACCGCTGCTCGTCCTTTGGAGACTTACGACCTATAGTGGAAAGGAGCTAACATGCTCTTAGGAGAGAAAAGCCGAATGGCGAGAAGAAATAGATTGGTTGGTATTTTTTATTATGAAAAGTATTTTTGTATGATTAGCATTTTTTATACATTTGCCAAGAAAAAGGAAGTTTTAGTTTTAACTGCAATTATGCAAAAATGGAAAGAAAACATCTAAGGGAGACTAACCTATCTCTAACCTAATGTTATCATACAATGAGGGATTCTATCTAGGTTAGCATGCCAAAGAAAGTCTAACAAAACTATCCTATAGGGAACATGCACTGAGAGCGAAGTCGTGATCTCAATTTATAAATTGAGTGACTCATCGATCAACAAGAAATAAAGGAAAGCGATAAAATCCTACAGGGAGCATGCATTGAGAGAGAAGTCATGATCTCAATTTCTAAATTGAGTGACTCATCGATCAACAAGGAAGGAAGCAAACACAAGCACAACACATAACCGGAATAAAGTGCGGAATGCCTGCTACAGGTCTTTAAACAGCGGCTTCGAGCGCACGCTCTTTATTTCCTACTTCTCATGATATCTAGAAAAGCGATAAATGCGGAAATATAACTTGGAAGCAGTATAATACCAAATGAACAATGATGTCCGTAAAAAGGGCAACCGAAGTAAAGAAATCTGAGATACTTTACGCGAGCTGGCATCAACAAACAAACAGTCAGAGTTCGAATATTTGGAATAAGTGTCGCAACTTCGTCGATGTTAAAATAAATCACAATCGGAACTGTTGTACCCCAAAATTTTCCCTCTCATTCCATCAACATTTCTCACCACAAGGCTCTTGGATCTCAAGATCAAGTTAGGGTGTGCTCTGCTCAAGACCCCTCCTTGCACTGTTGACCCAAATTAGGGTTTGAGTTTGCACAGGGATGTTTTGACCTAAAATGCCCAAAGTTACTTTCATGCTTCATGTTGGATTCACAAGTTTATCCATACCAAGTTTCAAGCCTTGATTCCAATCTTTGCCCAGTCAATTGGACAGTTGACCTAGAAATCAGCTGTATTGGGGAAAAAGTCAACTGGGGCCAATTGACAATCAAACCTCATGAATTTTGACCCACATCAACATAATGAGCTCACATGAACCATTTGGTCAAGTTTGGATCACAATTCCACAAGAAATTTGATCAGATCACCAAAAGGGCAAAATGGTCATTTTTAGGGTTTTGACTGTACAAAGGCAATTTTTGACTGTTTGACCTAACCAATGGCAAACCAAGCTCACGTATGGACTCAAGGACTCAATGGAATTGTCTTGACCCATTTAACAAGTTCAAAAGATCTCAAATGCATAGGATTGTCAGATGAATTTTTCAGTCAACTGATCAAAATTTGACTGTACACTGAAAAGTCAAACTTTGACTTTTTGGTCAAAATCAAGTGCCAAGAGTTATTTTTCATCAAGACATGTCAAATTGTGAAACTTGTTCATCAAGAAACCCAAAAATGCAAATTAGGGTTTAAAATGAAAAAATTTCATAACTTAGAAATTTTCTAAGTTATGAAATTTTCTTATTTTTCCCTAACTTTGTCCCACTTTTTCACTAAGATCCAAGTGGTTTCAAACAAAACTTGCAACATGAAAGTTGTAGTCCATTGTAAAATCTACAACTTTGATTCACAAAGTTTCATCAAAAGAAGCTTGTATATCAAGTTATGATTTTTGGAATAAGGGTCCATAAACTTTTTAACTTAGTGAAATTTTGCCCTATTTTAGGCAGGATTTTGACCTAACTTCATGGCAACTTTTCACATAGTTCCAAGAGGAATTTCAATATGCATTACAAATATGGATTGTAGTATATATTCCAAGCTTTCCAAATTATCCAAGAACTCCTCAAACACCCTTGTGGTTAGAGAGAATCGAATTCACAAAGTTGGCCAAAACTCACTTTTGTTCATGACCAATACATGTTCGTAGCAAATGGCATTTTCAAATCAGCTTGGTTTGTGCTAGCTTGCAGGCCTATAAAACAAGTTTACACTCCTTAATTTAATGCCTAACCATTGTGTTAAGGCATTATTTCATCTATTTGGGCATTACACATAGAATTAATCCTTAATTAGAAAAAGCAAAATTGCCATTTTTGAAAAGTAACACTTTATGTCAAGTTCCAAATCCTTGAGGTACAGGCCATATCTTTGAGGCAAAGCTTTGTACATAAATCCCATTTATCAAGAGCAAATGCTGCAACATAGAGAGGGAGGGTACACAGGCCTGCATTGCAACTTGAACCTTCTTACTTCAAAAAGAAGCAACTTTGCAAAACATATAAAACTTTCACTTCCTGCAAGCATAAGCCAGAACAAACTTTATGAACATCTTCCATAGATCCCAACTGACCTAAAACACGACTGAACCACCTCTCATACCTCAAAAAACACAAAAACACCCTCTTACTGCAGAAACAGGGCATACCCTGCAACTTGAGTTCCATAATCCATTCCTGTCGTGCGTTTTGTCCAAAAGGAGTTCAAACACATTCCATTCCATCCACTGAAACTATCCCAAGCCTTAAACTCAAGCTGTAACACCCCTAACCACGTTTGCCATTTTCACTTTCAAGCTGTGCAGGTGAACTTCTACAGCACGATACAGGTGGTTTCAAAGCAAGCTAGGTATTTGGGAAGCATCCTTTGACTTCAGGCAAGCTCAACCAAAGCTTAAACTCCATTGAAGGTTGCTACATTGCTCTGTTCAAGTCAAGCTGAAACAGGTAATCGATGGACTTCTATCTCTCTATCCAGGCATGATTAAGCTTAGGTTTGTGAATGAAACATGTTCTACTCATAGCCCTGAAGCCATACATGTGTTTACTTTTCATTTATATTAAGCATGCTGTGAGAATTTTAGCCATGAACATTGAAGAAAAACTAGGTCAGAAATTGGGGGTGAAGAAATTCTCCCTGGTTTCTTAGAGTTAGGTCAAGTTTTTTACATGTTTGGAATCGTGGTTTGATGCTCTACATTGTTTGTGTTATGAGTTTTTGCTAAAAATCAAGGAATCAAGAGTTTGTATTTTGAAAGGAGAGGCACGCGTTTGGCAATGCTGAAGGTTGAAGATGACTGGCTTGGGCTGGGCCTGAGTCAGTCTTGCTGTTTACACCCTTTTTTTCCATTTGCACCCCCCTGGCCCATTATGTGAAATACTTGTCGTTTTTGCATTTTTCTTTTTGGTTCTGATTTTATATTTTTTGCTCAAGCTTAAAAAACTCCAAAAATATTTTTTCCATATTTTTTACATTTATTTGGCATTTATTTGCTTTATTAGAATATATGTATGTAAATAAGTAAAATTCCTTTTCATTTTAAAAACCCTAAAAAAATAATATAAAAAATATTTATTTTTAGTTATTATTTTTTTTTTACACTTTGAAACATTTCCTAAAAAATAAATTTTTGTAAATAATCAATATTTTATTTTTGTACATATTTAGTATATTTAATATATAATATATAAATACTTGTATATTTTATTAGATAATTAGGGCAAAAAATACAAAAATAATACTTTTATTTTTTATTTAATATTTGACACCAAAAATATTTTTTCTACAATATACTTCCTTTTTTAAATTATTTTTTGTATAAATTAATATATATTGTGCATAGTTAATAAATAATACTATTTATTCAAAAATTAGGGTTTTGTCCTAAAACCACTAAAATAATCAAAAATATGACTTTTTTTATTTTGTTTATACTTCAAACATGAAAACTTTTTTACATACATAAAAAAATCCTTTTTTTTTGCATAATACATTGCATTTTGATATTTATTTACATTGTATTTATTTAAATGTTAAATATTTGTATATTCAATATGGTTGTAATAATTTAGATTTTATTTCCTTGTCAAATATCCCCCTAATTCAAACTTGTATCCCCATCCCCATAATCATGTTGTAATAATTTAGGACTTTAAATTCTCGCACATTTAAAAGTTTCCAAATTATGCCATGCTAGACTTAGGGTTTGTATGCAAAAACAATCAACAAATAGCTTGACCTAATTCAAGATAAACATGCATGAAAAAACAAACACAATGCACACTTGCACCCCTAGGGTTACTACACTTGTTGCCTTCAAAAATGGGCCATGTTTGCATATTGAGTTTCTTTGGCAAAACAAAAAACAAATCAAATGATCATAGTCCCTCGACGACGCTATCTCAAGTTGCCTAAAAATGACCAAGTCCCTTAAAATTGCCAAAGATACTTGACACCATTGCCTCCATGGTCTATACGATGGCCCGTGCCCGTCCCGTTAACATCCTAACACAAGGTTGTTCACCAAATACAATGGTGAAACAACACTGTTAAAAGGGTTAAAACATAAGAAAGATCTTTGAGAAATTTAGGGTAGATATCTCTTGGTTACTTGACCAAACTTGCAAAACAATCCTTGCCATTTTTCAAAACACACATCACAACACAACTTCAAAACAAACTTTCAAAAACATTGAAACATCTTTTCAAAAAGACAAACACCCTTGTAAAACATTCAAACAAGAATTGTTACAATGGTTGCCTAGACAAGGCATCTTTTTCAAAACATTTTCAAAACCACACACAAAGCACAATTTCAAACAATTGAAAAGCAAATGCAAGTGATCTAAGCAAGTAACTAAGAGCCCATGGATAACCATGGATAGAAAGGGTGCTAATACCTTCCCTTTCTATAATCTACTCCCCGAACCCAAGAAAACGTCTCAAAGGTTTTTCCTGTGCTTTTTAACCTTTCCTTAGGATAAAATAAAAATTCGGTGGCGACTCTTACTAAACCGAACATTTGCAAACACAAACGCAAAACCCAAGTCAGTTCTCCCACCGTATCACAGGAACCCAAAACGCATCCGCATATCAAATAATGAACCTGCATAAGACTCAACTCAACAAACAAATGTGAATCGCAATTTTCAAGTAATCGAAAGATTATGAATTAACTTCCTAAAATCAAATAAAAGTCTAAAAAAAATTTGATTTGTAGTTTTTTATCATAAAAAAAAAATCTAAATTCTATTTATTTATTTTGTTTTATTATATATTCTGTTACTATTTTTATTACAAAAAGAAAATTAAACTAAAAAAAACAAAAGCTAAAACTAAAGAAATAGGAAGAGTCAAGGGGGGTGTTAAACTAGATCAACGGTGGTATACATCAGCATTCCTAAGCCCAATTCTGCAATGAGCCCAACAGGTTTTTGTTTTTGTTAAAAAATGTGGTAACGGGCCAGGCAAGGATTTCATTCGTAGGCCCAGTCAGTAGAGTCCAAAAGGATGTTTTTGTTTTGTTTAATTGAATTCCAAACATATTGAAACCAACCTAGGGATGATACAGTTCGGCCCAACAATAGAGGGTTTGAGTTCAGTAGCAGCCTTTTTGTATACAAAAATTACCACTAGGGCTAGGGGGTAAATGGTTCGATCCATGATCCCTCACACAAAGTTCAATTCCAATTTTTTATTACCAATTATTGTTATATTTGAAATAAAATGAAAAAGAAAACAACAAGAAATAAAAAAAAAGGGAATGAACGTGAGATTAGGGTTAATTCGCTGTGACTTTGTTTACTTCCTCATGAAACAATAATCTCACTTCTTATCTTTCCTTGCAAAATTACAAACATAGGTGTGGCTCTTCTTCTCCTCTGGTGACTTCCGTCTCACCATTAACTCAGCAATTTTGCTTCATCATCTTCGATCTGGGTTCGTCCTCTTCAAACAAAACCTAACCATATCGGCTCAACCTCCATCGTCTGATGATTTCTTCGCTCCGATCGAAACAACATCGTCGTGTCCATCGCCTCTTCTGATTCAATTTCAACATTTATCAGCGAATCCTCACCTTATAGCGCCGTTTCCATTCTAGTTCAGTTTCGACAACTCACCGCTATGATTTCGATCTCAATCTATTCCAATTTATCTAGACGAACTCTAATCCTAAACACGGAATAAACCATGAACTAGACAAATATGTGAAAGAGATGAAGTCAAGGTTTACCTACCGAAAGAACGTTCTGGTGCACCTTCGACTTTGGAGAAAAAGCGACAACAAATTCCAGATGCGTATAATTAGGTAACGACAACGAATCTCCTTTTTCTTCTTCGATAATTTCTTCGTTTTTTTTTTGCGTTTTTGTGAGATTGTCGTCAATACGCAACTTGTGATGTTGAAGTTGTTTCGCTTTAGTTGAAAATGCAAACTGAAGACTCTTGAAGAGGATTAAAGATTTTTTAGAATTGATGAAGATGGTGATTGAGGGAGGAATGAGAGAATTGAGAGGAGTTGTTGATGAAGCACAAAGAGAATATTGCAGAATGAATGGTGATTTTCGAAAGAGAGAGATTGAGAATGGTCCTTGGGGGTGAGAGAGATTGAAGAGCTTGTTTTTGGTGAGTTTCCTCACTTTTCTGAATTTGTTATCTGTTATCTGTTATGAAAAAAACGTGTCTCCTCTCCCTCTCCTTTTCTGTTATAGTTTGTTAGAACACAGTTAGGAGTTAAAGGAGTTAGTTAGTGAGCCTTTTGGACAGTTGGTTACGGTTAGTTATATGAGCTGGCTTTCTGTAATAAAACAGTTTTTTTATTCTCACGATTCCCTATTTTCCTTTTTGTATTTCTGAAGCTTGTTTCCATTAGTTTGGATTGGTGATGTTAATTGGTTTTCTGATTTTTCTGTTATAGATTGACAGAGGAGATTGAAATTGATAGAAGTTAGTTATACCGTTTCTGTTGCAAGTTAGTTAGCTGGTTCAAGGTAGTTGAAACTGTTAGAAGTTTGTTAGAATTTCGTTATGCAGTTGGAGACAGTTAGAGATTGTTTAGGAATTCTGTTGTCAGTTAGGGATGTTAAAACAGTTGGTTAGAGGTATGAGGCTAGGAATTTTTCTGTTAAAAAATGTTTATATGATTCTGTTGTGAATTCAGTTGAAAAACTGCTTTGTGATGGGGTTTTGCAGGATCGGTTTTTAATAATACTTCTTCGAACTGGTTTTGATTTGGCCGCTTTGATGCAGGCAGTGGAGGATTTGAGCATTATGCCGAACAACAACTTGCTGCTCATCAGCGCACTCTTCAAACAATACAGAAGTGTCACATCGACAGCATATTTACTGAGAGTAAATTTCTGCAAGCTAAATCTCTCGAACAACTTGCAAAAGCGCTCATTTGGGCCGCATGACGACCTCAAAAAGTCAACAGCACACCAGAGGATGAAGATACAACCGTTTTCTTCTTGGAGTTGCTGATAACAATAATCTTGATGCCATGGAATTTTATGGACTTTGATGTAATATATAAGTTAGATTGAAATTGTCATTTTCATGTAATTTTAAATGGTTGAAAATGTACATGTTCTGTAATGAAGGCAAGCAAGGCCTCAAATGGCATGTTCAAGAATTCACAGTAGGTTCGGACTCGGTCCAGTCTGTTCAAATTCTGCTTGTGAACAAATCTCTCACCATTATAATTATTCCTTGAATGATGCCCACTCACACCATACAAGTGTTGATCGTTATGTGTAGTTCTCCAACCACCTTGTCTCCCCCTAGTTTCAAATGAATTTCTTGGTTTATTAAAGCTACCACTGGCCTCTTCATAATTGGCCGCGGGACTGCTATCGTTGTGAATAGTTCCAGCATTAATTGCATATGATGAAGGATGAATAAGTAATCCCTTTCCTTTCACTCTACTACGGTCTCTATCTTCAGCAACAATATCATCAACACTAATTAGAGACATTGTATTGCTAGAAACTGAATGCCCAGTACGGATCTGTTCAACATTATTGGTTTTAGAGCTGTTTTGTTCAGTTGATTGTTTTGCCCTTGTTGCAATATTTTGTGATGAAATGCAACCATTTCGTACCAATCTCTTGTGCCCTCTACATCCTGGAGCAGTGGAAAAACGAGGAGGCAAAGAAACTTGATTTTCACCTTTAGATTGAGTTTGTGAATCATTGGACAGAAAAATGCACTTGCCACGGTCCATAAATAGATGAGGACCTGAAAGTGTTTTGTTATTTAGTTTACACTTTCCAGTGGCGGTATTTCTAGATTTATTAGATGAATCAGCAATTAAGGATAACGAAGAGTTCCCAATACCTCCTTTCAATTCTTTCTTGTCTTCAATTGTGTTATTTCTCGATCCATGATGTAAGAAAGCTGCTTTTGATTATGGTAACTGCCCATTCTCTTCAGTCAAATCGAGAACAAGAATGCCCCCATGGTGAGATGACTTAGAAGGAATCATAGAGCTTACAGTTTTCCCTTTCTCCATCTGTTCAGCTCCACTAGAGCGCGATGTTCCAAGTCCAAAAACTTTTTCAGCTTGGGCTCTCCTGAATATGGAAGACTTTTGAGAAGGATAAGGTTTATCTGGGGACAGTATTATACACTTGCTGCAGTTACTTTTTCCACCAGCAATAGGAAAAGCCCTCTCCCTATTCTGAGATTTACCTACACACTTCTGATCATGGTTTTTAACATTTGATCTATCTGGGGTATCAGGAACATCGACAATCGAAACAAGTTCCATATCCTCCTCCATATCCTGATAAGTAGCGAGATTGAAAGTTTAGAGAGAGAGAGAGAGAGTATCCCTGTAATTTGATGATAAAGAAGTCTAGGAAATAAAATCCTAATTCGAACGAATGATTGATGGAGAAATCAACCGAAACAAGCTTGTGCGAAGATAAGAGCCTTAAAGCCATTCAACAAACCTAATTCCCCGAAATCCCTGATCTCAAGCCAAACTATTGATTAATGATGCATGATGCGTCAACTGACCTAATGAAGGTTATGTACCTCAATCTCAATTAAATCCACAGATTCTAGTCACCTTTCATTTGAAGCGACCAACCTCCATTCAGAGAGAGAAACCCTAATGTCAAAGCTCTTCGATCTTATAACCATGAGACCAATGCTATGAAATGTACAAAGTATGATGCGGGATCTTAGGGGTAAAAATTGGGGTACGTGCATTCAAAGATGTATCTCCGAAAATTTAGAGCATTTTTGACATTTCGTCAACGACATTGGAGAAAATACAAAGGTGCAAAAAGAAATTTCCTAATTGATTTAATTGTATTGTTTCATTTCTTTCTTGTACTGTGTTGTTTAAAGAATTTGTTTCTCCATGTTGCCTTTTTTCTTCTTCTTCTAGGATTTAGAATGTGCTTGGGTAAACATGAATTAAGCACTAACTAAAATAGAGAATGCGATATAACTACTTTTGATGTATGTCATAAATATAAAGTAATTTTTCATATACTACAGCATATTTTTACAACAACAACAGATTTTCATAGTGATTTTGCATGCATTATTTTCACAATTTCGAAGGCCGCACAATTTTTTTTTTTTAAAAGAAGTCCCATAATTTAAAGAACTCGGATTATGGCCTGTGTAAATTACTTATGAACCATTTGGATGATGAGCCACTTCATAATAAGTAGAATATTCAATCCAAAAGCACTTTGATGAAATAATCCGAGTTTGTCATCTTCACTAGAGATCTTGAATTCAAATCTAATCCTAAAAATGCAGAATGCTTAAAACTTTTGAGGAAGAACTTTGTCACCAGTTAAAGCATCTGCAGTCGCGCGAAGAGAATGTTCGGTTTGGCAGCAAAAAATAATTGATTACACTTATTTACTCATAATACCTATCCAATCATCCAGATTCAGCGAGCAACATCTGCTGTGAGATTTGGAACATATCCATGTGATCTCAACACCACTGTCAATCCCTTTAATACCCTATATATACTTTCTGTCTCTGGATGTCTCTCATCTAATGAATAAAATTCCACCACACTATCATTACACTCAATAACACTACATCCAGGCAATTTCCTAAACCCGGTATCTCTCATTGCAATCTTCAATCTGGCAACATCTTCCCATTTCCCCAAATCCTTATATATGTTCGAAAGCATTACGAAATTTGCAGGATTTTCCGGTTCAAGTTCAATGAGCCTTTGCAGAGCCAGTTCAGCTATCTCAACATTCTTGTATATCCTACATGCCCCTAGTAATGCAGCCCAAATAACCGCGTCAGGTTCCACTGGCATATTTCTTATAAAAGTCAATGCTTTGTCTAAAAGGCCAGCTCTTCCAAGCAAATCAACCATACATCCATAATGCTCAATTTGAGGCACAATTGAATAATCATCCACCATTGATTTGAAATACAAAAAACCATCTTTAACCAAACCCATATGAGTACAAGCAGACAATATCCCAACAAAAGTAACCCCATCTGGTTCTTCTCCATCACTCTTCATCCTATCAAACATACTCAACGCGTCGGGTGCGTGTCCATGTATGGCTAATCCATTAATAATAGTATTCCAACTAATTATGTCCTTTCTATCTAAACAATTAAACACGACAACCGCGTTTTCAATAACACCACATTTTGCATACATATCAATCAAAGCATTTCCAACAAACAAGTTTCCTTTATACCCAATACTCTTTGCATACACGTGCACCCACTTACCCATATCAAGTGCTCCCAATCTCGAACACGCAGACAACACAGCCACAATCGTGAAATCGTTAGGTACGACATGACCCTCAACCAACATCCGCTTAAACGATTCCAAAGCATTCGAAAAAAGATCATTTTTAACATAACCGCAAATTAGTCCATTCCAAGAATATACATTCTTTTCCGGCATTTCATCAAACATCTTCTCAAACAACTCAACATCCCCATTAGCAGCATAACCATTTAACATAGCGTTCCACGACATCGTATCCCGATTGGGCATCTTATCGAAAAGCTCTCTTGCAACAACCATATTCTTCATTTCAATGTAACCCGAAACTAAAATGCTCCACATTACAACATCACGCTCAGGCGCTAAATCAAAAAGTCTTCTCCCAGAAGCCACATCCCCACAAGATATATAACCGCTTATAATAGCAGTCCACACAACAACATTCCTCTCACTCATTTCTCCAAACACTTTATAAGCATCTTCAATACAACCCTTTGCCGAGTACATATCAATCAACGAAGTAGCCACGAATGAATTCGACTTAAAACCACGCTTCACAGCACAACAATGAACTTCTTCACCTTCTGTAAAAGCATTCGACTTCGCGCACGACTTAATGATCATCGGAAACGTGAAGCAATTCGGCAACGCCGCAGCACGGTTCAGTTTCCGGAACAAAACGACGGCGTCACGGTGAAGTTCGTTCTGGGAGTAACCTCGGAACATAACGTTCCAAGTGGCAGTATTTGGTAGGGGAATTTGATCAAACAGTTTTCGTGCGTGTTGTATTCGTCTGAGTCGCGAACACGTTGTGATGAAACTGGGTGCGACGAAATGGTTGTGTTGGAGTCCATGGGTAACTATTTGGGATTGAATCTGGTGGAGATGTTGGCAGGTTTTACATGAACGCAATAGAGTGATCAATTTTTCTTCTATGATTCTCTGAACCGGATTTAACACAACCTTAGTTAAAGGCTCCGCCATTAATTCTTGGTTTGAGTTTGGACCGGTCCAGCCTGAACCGGGTTGCGAGCATGTTCCTTTATGAACGAGAAAGCAGATTTGAATTTGAGTTGTGAAGTTATTGGTGTTGATTTTTAATTTTAGACCAAACAAAGCTCCTGTCGCATCATAAAAGATCATTTTATATTCACATTGCTAAAGCACATTCCAAGATACTTGTTAGTCATGTTGTTAGTAAAATTCTTATGGCTTACTACCTTATAATTGATATCTCCTTTGACATGCTTATTGTTTTTTAGTTTAGTTTGTTGTATTAATCTGATTAAAAATATCAAATGTATAATTTCATCAGGTTTGAGGAATAAGTCACCTATGTGCATTTTAGATATTGGAGGTTAGTTTGGGTTTTTGATTGTCTTTATATGATTTGTGTTGATGTACTTTTTTGTTGGAGCAACTCTTTTAATATATCTTGTGTTTTGAAGAGTTGCTTTGTAGTTAATATATTTTAGTTTATTAAAAAAAATAGGAATGGTTATATGTTCAAAGTACTATTTGTTATTAGCTCACTAGATGCTAGAGATGATAACATATAAATTTGATGCTATAATCCTCTAACTTAGAAATAACCTCTCTCACAGCCAATTCTTCATCATAATATTAGGAAACTTTGTAAAGTTAATGAATAAGATAGAACTACTAGTGTGCGACACATTTTTAGTGAGACGAGAAAGAGAGAATAAAGAAATATGGATTTTATTATTGAATTGAATTGTTACAAACTGATTTATAAATTAGTCTATTTATATACAACTAACTTATACACTAAGTAGGCTAACAAATCTTAATTGGACTTAGGCTGACATTACACAACTTGGATTATATCTAATATCTCAACACCCCCCCTACAATTCAAGTTGTTGAACCTACGCTAATCATAGTCGATCTGAACTATTCTTAATTTCTTTCTCAAATTCATGAATATGTCGATCTTCAATCCTTTGGTGAAAATGTCGGTCAATTGTGCTTCACTTGAGCAATACCTTACTTCAAGTTCACCTCGATTTACCTTTTCCCTTAGAAAAGTGAAATCTAGCTTTGATATGCTTACTCCTTCCTTGATAAACTAGATTTTTTGCAAGATTAATGATTGACTTATTGTCGATCTGCAACACTAGAGGTTTCTTCAATTCGACCTCGATCTCTTTCAACACAAATCTGATCTAAATTGCTTGACATGTAACATATGATCCTGCTATATGTTCAGCCTCACATGATGACAATGCCACCACGTGTTGCTTTCTCAAACACCATGAGATTGGGGCACCAAATACTTGAAAGATATAACCAGTTGTGCTTCTTCGATCTTCCTTATCTCCACACCAACCAACATCTGAATAGCAAGTAATTGTAGCTTCTTTTCTTTCAGAATCTCGTCGAAATAGAATTCCATAGTTTATCAAAACTTTTAGGTATCACAAGATTCTTCTTACTGCCTTCATGTGCGACACTCTTGATTCACTCATGTATTTGCTCACTAATCCGACTGCAAAACCTATATCAGGTTGACTGTTGCACATATACCTCAGAGATCTAACTATTTGTTTAAGAAAAGTTACATCGACTTTGTCCTCCTCTCCATGCTTCTCCAACTTCAAATTTGGTTTGACGGGTAAAGATGCTGGAATCAAATCATCCATCTTGAATCTCTTGAGTATCTCTTTGATATACTTCCTTTGATGCATCACCATACCTTGCTTCGACATTTGAAATTCCATACCTAGGAAATAAGACAATTTTCCCATATCTCACATTTCAAATTCCCTCATCATCATCTCTTTGAACTTCGACAAGTTCTCAAAACTATTTCCAGTTACTAGTAAGTCATTGACATATAAGCAGATGATCGTTATATATTGTGCCACAACCTGAACATAGATACCATACTCAAATTTGCATTTGACGAATCTCAATTCGACTAAGTATGAGTCGATCTTCTTGTTCCATGCCCTAGGTGTCTGTTTGATGCCACAAAGCGCTTTGTGCAACTTATACACCTTACTTACTTCCTTCTGAATCACAAACCCTGGAGGTTGTGTAACATATACCTCTTCTTCTAAAGGACCATTCAGAAATGTTGATTTCACATCTAAATGAAATATCAACCAACCTTATTACATGCCAATGATACCACTAGTCGAATAGTCTCCAATCTTATTACCAGAGCAAATACTTCAGAGTAGTCGAGTCTTGCTATATGAATAAATTCTCAAGCTACCAATCTTGCCTTATGTATTGCTATTGACCCATCAACATTGTGTTTCAACTTGAACACCCACTTCACTTCGATAGCTTTTGTGTGTGCTGGCAATTCAACTAACTTCCTTGTGTTGTTTCTATCAATTACCTATAACTCTTTGACAATAGTTGACTTCTATTATTTATTCTTTAAAGCCTCACTATAGTTGATTAGTTCATCACCTACAATTAAAAAAAAATGAACTAATTCTCCTTCTGGTGTTACATCATCATCACCAGCCACTTCATGGTCTCGAAGTCTTATTGGACGAACTCTAGTTCTTTGAGGACTTTGGCTTGTGTTAACCACACCCTCTTTGACTTAGATTGTGTTTAAAGTGTCAATAACCACTTCGACTTCGACTAGAATATCAGCATTTTCTTTGACTTCGACTTCATTAGTTTCTTCGTTGAAACCACAGATCATCAATGGCTTGTTAATTACATCATTTGAAATCTAATTTTAGACATAACTTTCATCAATCACAATGTCTCAACTTATCATAATTTTCTCATTTATTGGATTGAATAGTCTATATGCACCAGTTTTATGATATCCTACCAGAATCATAGGTTCACTCTTTCCATCAAGCTTCCTTCTTCTCACATCGGGAACTTTCTTGTAACACATAGAGCCAAACACCTTCAAATGACTCACTGATAATCGTTTTCCACTTCATACTTCTTCAGGAACCTTGTTCTTTAATTTCTTGGTAGGGCACCTGTTCGTAATATAAACTGCAGTCGAAACAACTTCACCCTATAAGGATTTTGGAAAGTTGTTCTACTTCAGCATGCATGTCGCCATATCCAATATGATTCTATTTCTTCTTTATGCAATTCCATTATGTTGAGGCGTATAGGGAGCAGTTACCTCAAGATTGACACCATGTTCTGCATATAAATCTTCAAACATCTTGGATGTGTATTGGATGTGTATTCTCCACCTCCATCTATTTGTAGTACTTTGATCTTCTTCTCACTCTGGTTTTCGACAAGTATCTTGAATCTCTTAAAGATTTTAAATACTTCATCCTTTTGCTTGATCACATAGATCTAGAGCTTTCGACTATACTCATCGACAAATAAACAAAATACATGTTTCCACCGATGGTTTGCTCTTCGAACGGGCCACATATATCTGACTGTACAACTTCGAGTATGCAGGAGGATCTTATTGGCATATTTGAAACAAAAGAATTTATGGATTGCTTTCTGAGTAAACAACCTTCATAGAGTTTGTTGGGAATCTCAAGACTTAGTATGCCAATTACCATATCTTGAGTAATCAGTTAATTTAGTGATCTAAGGTTCAACGGACCAAACCTTAAATGCCACAATTGATTACACGAAACTACATAGTATATTTCGACTCAATTTTGTATGCATTTTAGTGTCAATTTTATATGCTTCTGTAGTGAAATTCTGGCTCAAATGAAATATGGAAAAACTGATGTTATAATCATCAAAACATGATGTCGTGATTGATGTTACAACATCTTCACGAAGACTGTACAACAATATCAAATTGATAAATTTTGCAGAAATATAAGCGCATAATGATAAAGAGCACAGTCGAATTATTAACCCAATTCGGTGCAAACTCACCTACTCTAGGGGCTATCATTCCAGGAAGAAAATCCACTAAAGTAGTATTAGTTTAAAGCTAAATTCCCCCGTTTATAACTTATCACCTAATCCCTACCCAGTGCAATTTCTATCTTGGTCCTCCCTAGATATGAGAAATTATCATCTCACTTCCAATCATCTCAGTGATAAAAACTCCTAATCATAGGGAAAACAGTTCCAGTCCCAGGAAATGTTAGGAAGTAAACACTCCCCAATTACAACCAAAAGACAATCTCAATTCCAGGAACTTCCAGGAAGAACATGCTTCCCAATTATAAATACATAGTTACGACACTTAACTATAAACAATACTTGGGTTGCTTAAAAGCTTCCACCAAGAACAATGCTCAACTCTTGCTTCACAGCTTCAAGGAGAACAATACTTAACTCATTATCTAAAGGTTTCTGAGTGAGAACAAATGTCTACCACAAGTATCAAAATACACAAGGGTGACTTACAGTCACAAGAGCACACACAACTCTCAAAATGATAAACCCTTATTCTAAAACCATAATGAACTAACAAGAACTAATTATGCCCTAGGTCTTGGTATTCCTTTTATAAGCTTCAATTGTCCATGGGCTTCAGAGTCTTTGCCTAATTCTTCCTTAATCCATGCGCCGATTGCTGCAGATAATTTCTCCTTAAATCTTGGAACAAATCTTCAAGTATTCTAAATTAGCTCAACAACCAAATTTAGAAACTTTTAATGTTGTTGGAAATTTGATTCACTTGTTCCATATTGCATATTCTTGGCCTGTAAAAATAACTGAGATATATCCAAAAGGAATCTCAGGAAATCAAATTAAATCCTTTCAAGAATTAAAACAACAAAACTTGTTGTACCAGTACCAGACCAAAATATCATGACATCTATTCTTCGACATCTGGTTAAAAACACATAATAGCAGAACTGTTATGACAGTTGATGCATATGTTATAACATCTTGCACAACATTTGTAAAATCATCTTTTAGCAAAATTGTTGCCAATACTAAATCCATGGAACTAACATGTAGTATTATGCTGATATTGTTTGTTTTGTTCCAAGAGTTTACCAAAGAAGAGTATCCGTGCGAGAAACCTACAAGAATTACAAAAAGTTAAGAAAAAAAATAAAGAAAATCATGTTTCTGGTGCATGGCATTTGCCATGGGCATGTGGAATTCTCCATGCACCCCATAGCCACGTTACCCATGTTTTTAAACCACTGTGTTCGCTGCAAACTCACAGTGCAGAAAAATAAGGAAACAAAATTGCTCAGTCTTCTCCCACTTTCCCTACTTTTTCTCCATGAATTACACACGTTTTTGAGGCATTTTCAGAAGCAGTAACCACTATATATTGATAGTTTTCATCATATTTCATGATCCAAGTTTGTACATAAGAGAAGCAGTTTTAATTTTAAGTTGAAAAATCACTTTTGCAAACTGGTAGAGCACTCACATCGGGGGACTACCACACACTAGTTGTTAGGAATTTCATTGTATTTCTTGGGTCAAAGACAAAGTTTGTCGGCATTTGAAGCATTTTCAGTTTTCACGTTTGAAGTTATTCTAGTTTATTATTTCAGATTTATTCTACAGGTTTAATTATTTACCATTGCTTTAATTATTGGTTTTGTTTTTAACTATTCCTTTTGTTCTTATTGTTGTTTTCCCGAGAAATTATTATACTTTCCATAAATCATTTTTAAACCTTTAACATGTTCATGTTTGTGATTCACAACTATAATTTCATGTTTGATTCAATAACCATGTCTGGATAAATTGTTTTGAGTCTGATATGTGAGGACCTTCGTTCTGATGAGACTCGGTATTTATTTGGCGTAATATTTTTTTATAAATATTGTTTTTCTGGTTCGATTTTTAGTTTAATATTTAAAAGCTTTTGCGCGTCGGCAAGAACACTAAGGTTTCAAACCAATAGTGCGAGAGTGTGAGGTTCATACCAGATAGTAAAAGTTGAACATTAATTTTTAAATACAGTGAGAGCGCTTTAGAATTAATTAGGAATTATTAGTTTTCAAAAAGTATTCCGCAACTTAAATGGGTGAGCGAGAGTAAAACATTTGTGGTTTTGAAGTATAGCACGGGTCAATAGCACGAGAGTGTGAGACTAATATTTTTAAACTAATATTTTCTTCAAAAAAGTAATTTTAGAATATAACAGACGCCAATGATTTATTGAGTCTCAGAGGTACAATGAGAACCCCATTTCAGTATCTCTTATTTAATATAAATTTACTAAATTATACTCTAGTTCTAATTGTAGTTTTAATTATTCCCTAGTTCGAAATAAAACATTGATTAGCCTTAGACTTACAAAGTAGGAATATGATATGATAAATTTGACTATTAGTCTTTGTGGGATTGATATCTTTTATCACTACTACGATACACCTATACACTTGCAGTTAGAATAGGACATTGATCGCTTGATTGATGGTTCCTCAAGATATCTCATGTTAAGCTTCATGGATGCATACTCAAGGTACAACCAAATTTGCATGGATCCCCTAGACGCCCCTAAGACGACCTTTACGTCGAATAATGACAACTACTACTATAATGTCATGCATTTTCGCCTTAAGAATGGTGGCGCCACCTACCAAGAACTCACGGATGCTATGTTATCCAACTAGATAAGGAAGAACCTAGAGGACCATATTAAAGACGTGATAGTGAAAACCACCAAAGGGTGCAGCCACACTGTTGATTTAGAGGATATCCTGCAGTTAGTTAGGAAGAATAACATGTGTTTGAATCCCGCCAAGTGTTCTTTTGGGGTTCAATCTAGAAAGTTCCTTGGGTATATGATGACAAAGAGGGGGAATTTAATCCAATCATGATAAATGTCAGACCGTTATTGATATGAGAAGCCCTACCAGCATCAAGGAAGTGCACCAACTTACAAGTCACCTCACCACCCTATCCCGCTTCCTTTCATGTGTTGGCGATAAGGATTTCCTTTTCTTTGTCGCCTTGAAGAAGAAAGAGAGGTTCTATGCTATGTTCTAGCGTTAGGGGCACCAATATTTATCTACCTCTCAATTACAGATCATGCGATGAGCTCAGTACTCGTCCATGAGACAGGTATGGAAGAAAGGCCCGTGTGTTTCGTAAGCAAGGTTTTCAGAGGGTTTGAAACACGATACCAAAATATTGAGAAGCTAGCGCTAGCTATCATCGTCATAATGAGAAAGCCGCCACCATATTTCCATGTTCACAAGATCCTCGTGAAGACCAACTATCTAGTTTTCCAGGTCTTAAAAAAATTGGACCTGGAGGGGGGAATGTTGTCTTGGGAGGTAAAAATTTCAGAGTATGATATCCAGTATGTCCCAAGAGAAAGCATTAAATTCCAAGCTCTGATAGATCTTATGGCAGAGTTTAGTTCACTTGCTGACAGGGAGACACCCTCAGAATGGACGTTATCGATCGATGGTGCCTCTAACGTGAATGTGAGTGGTATGGGAATAGTCTTAGAATGACCCGGAGACATACTCGTCGAGCAATAACTAAAGTTCTAATTCAAGGCCAACAATAATCAGACAGAATATAATGCTCTCATTACCGACGTGGTTCTCTCCTTGGAAATAGGAGCCTCCTGATTGAAGACCAAGAGAAACTCTTAGTTATTTGCCAACAAAGTCTCAGAATACTACCAACTCAAAGTTCCTCAGTTGATAAGATATCTACAAAAGGTATGAAATATATCCTCACACTTTTCATCTTTTGAAGTAAAACATGTTCCCCGTGAGCAAAACTTCGGAGCAAACCTTCTTTATAAGACCGCAAGTTCAAAAACCACAGGATTTAACAGAGCAACAATCTAGGAAACTCTTGTTGCCCCCACCATAGAGGCAGGCGAAGTTTAATCTCTGGAAGTTATCCCTGAATCTAGTTGAATGTCATCCATACTATGATACTTACAGAAGGACGAACTCCTACCAGATGAAGGAGAAGCAAGAAAGGTCCAAAAACTTATCGCCAAGTACACTCTCCTCGTAGGAAAACTTTATAAAATAGGGAGAGCCTCCCCATTAGTGCGATGTTCGAGAAAGCATGAAACTACCATGATACTTGCCAACGTTCACAAAGGAGCACGTGACAGTCATATTGGCGGAAGGGCTCTTGCCCATAAATTACTTAGGGTAGGATACTATTGGCCCACTCTGATGAAAGATAACATCACTTTTATTAAGAAGTGTGTCCAAAGTTAGAGATACACTGACCTTCACCATACCCCAGTTTAACTTTTTTACTCAATAACGTCGCCCTAAACTTTCTACTGTGGAAGTGGACATCTTAGGATCGTTCCCACTAGCGCAGACAAACTAAAATGATTGATTGTGGGAGTATATTATTTTACAAAGTGGATAGAGATAGAAGTTGTCGCCAAGATCACAGTTGAAAGAGTTCTACATTTCTATTGCAAAAGAATTATGTGTAGGCTCAGACTTCCCTAGGTCATTGTCTCGAACAACGAGACCCAGTTTTCCAGTTCCACAGTCACGAACTTCTGTTGAGAATTAGGGGTACAAAAAAGTTTGTTGGGCTTCATGGCAAAGATCATTGTCGCCTCTTAAGGCAATATTTTGTATGTTGGGCTTCATGGCAAAGATCATTGTCGTCTCTTAAGGCAATATTTTGTGTGTTGGACTTCATGGCCAAGATATTTGTCGCCTCTTAAGGAAATATTTTGTATGATGGGCTTCGTGGCAAGGATCTTTTCCGCCTCTTAAGGAAATATTTTGTATGCTGGACTTCATGGAGAAGATCCTTGCCGAGAGGTCTAACGCCTCACTTGATGGACTTATAGTCTCGTCATCCAGGTTCACTATAACTTCGACTTAAGGACTAAGATTCCTTATTAAACAAGTTATCTAAATTCTCCGCCTAGAGACTCAAAGTTGCCTCGCGCGGAATCCAACATATAAATTCCGCCCAGGAGGCGTGACTCAAGTCTTGTCTAAGAGACTTAGTTTAAGTCTTGTCTAAGGACTTGATAGAAGTTCCGACCAGGAGTTCAGACGCCTCGCTTGAGGGACTTATAGTCTCGTCAGCCAAGCTCGCTACAACTTTTCCTAAAGGACTTATAGTCTCATCAGTCTAGCTCAATATATCTCACCTAAGGGACTCAAAGCCTAGTAATTATAGTTCGTTATGCCATATCACCAAGAAACTTAGGGCCTAGGGATACTCAAGCGCTATATCCTTTTAAACCATTTTGCTCTTTACTAAAGCCCTTATGGTTGGGGGACTGTGTATTGTTATATTTATATAAGACCTAGCAGAGACTAGATGGTTGTAGCCCTCAAAGGAGGGAAATTGCCATATATCGTCTCATAGTGGGAAGTGCCTCGCTCTAAGTATCTCCCACTCGCCCAGTCATAGGAAATAGTGGGAAGTCAGAGTCAATAGTTGATCCACTTCCTCCTAGGAAGTAGGGATTCAGTAATCCACCATTGACTAGTGGACGACTATCATTCTCAAGGAAACCGTGGGCTCAAGGGTCTCTATAAATACCTCTCCAATAACGAGAGAAAGGACGTACAATTACACCATAAGCACAATGCTTATATATAGAGCCTCTCACCTCATGTGAGTCGGTCCTCTCATACCACAATAAATGCCATAAACATCCCCATACACGCCTTCTTGTCGCTGCGGGTAAACACTCATCGTTATAAAACTACTAAGACCTCTGAGTATCTCATACTCGTATAGAGATACCACACACATGTACTTTTTGACAAGTAATAAAAAAATTACATGCATATATATAAATTGATTACCTTAGGCCATTGATCCCTAACGCCTCCATAGACAATAACAACACATGTTTCATAATATAATATCCACACATATTATGTTTGGTTGTCTCCACGTCTACAAACAATTTGTATATAGTGGTTAATACACTCTAGAAGTACTCTCTCTGTTTCAAAATGAGTGTCGCTTTAAAGAAAAAAAATTATTTCAAAATGATTGTCATTCTCACTTTTCAATATAGTAATGATTACTATTTTTCCAATTGCGTTCTTTAATTATTAGTCGGTGCATTACTTCCAATACATTAATAAGGCTAATTTAGTAAAAGTGCAATTTTTTATAACAAAATTATTACATTAATCTATGTGCAAAAACCTTAAACGATACTCATTTTAAAACTCACAAATAAGACTACATACTTTTGAAAAAAATAAATTTTAACTTTTTATTTTTTTGATTACTACATATACAATTGTATTCTTCCATAACTCTAAAATAGTGGAAAAAAATTAAATTAAATAAAAATAATTCAAAAGCTAAGATAACATTTTAGTATTTCAACAAGTGTTTTTTTTTTTCCCCTTCTTTGGCAGCTTTTGATCCGGTGTTGGTGGTTCTGCTTACTTAAACTCTAACTTAAACTTTATTGGGGTCTAGTTCTTAAAGGAGGTTATTTTGGAGTCTGACTTATGATAGTTTATTTTTCGATTTTGTAGTTCTTTCCGCTTGTTTTTTTCCAGTTTAATTATTATAGCTTTTATTTCTTCTTTTGTGATCCGTCTACTCTGTCTATTGTCAATATTTTTTCTTCCTTGGATTTATATTAATGTTATTTTGCCTTTAGAAAAATCCTACTCCAATTAAACAAAGAAAAAAGAGAGGGGCATTGTGTATGTGTATATATAAATTCACAGGTTTCCTCGCCTAAAAAGTTTCCAATAAATAGCAATAACAACAGGGTCATATAAAGTTTCAAGCATATATTTATGAGAAAACATTAGTTAGGGAATAAAATATGAGATTAGCTTGAATGGTCAGAAAAGCATTAATGAAAAGACAAAATGAAATATACAATAAAAATGATGGTATGGTTAAGAAGTTAAACCTAAAGATAACAATTTAAATATTTGTTGGACGAGAGAATGGACCAGGGTTTAATACTCGTGGGTTAGTGGCGCCGTCAGTAAAAGAATGCACTTAATATCTTCAACTGTACGATATTGACACTGTTTAGTCCATCAGACACTCTACAGTTCCACCAAGCACAGAAGAGAGAGGGAATCCAAAACAAGAAAGGAAAAAAAATTCTAATAAAATACGCTTACATCAATAGTTTAAATGAATTATATATATATATATATATATATATATATATATATATATATATATATATATATATATATATATATATATATATATATATATATATTCTTCAATTTATTTTCTTTTCAATAATATATGTACAAAATAATTGATAAAATATGATAAAATTGATAAAAGACTTTGAACCGACATATGAATAAAAATGTGTTTATTTAAAAATATTAAATTAAAAGAATGAAAATAGTTTTTTTTTAATTACAATTTTATCATCTATTTTATCTCATCTATGAGACTTTTTCTTTTGCACTCAAAATTGACTGTCTATTTTTTATTTACAATTCACTTAAGGTGATATTTTTTATGAGCAAAATATGAGTAATATATATAACGGACAAAAACAAATTACAACTAGAGAAAGGTATATGAAGAGTATAAAAATAATTTGATGACTAGAACAAAATCAACAATATTGAAGAGAAATAACAATACCTGAAAAACCATTAAAAAAAATTGGAAACTTCGAAATCAATTCTAACATCAAAAAGAGGAGAGAAGCCACAAGTTACCTATCAAACACTAAGGGCTAATGCCAACAAGATATCGCCAACACTAAGTCATAGGAAAGAAAAAATGCACTTTAGACTACTGATGGCTCAAATACATGATGCGATTCTTCCGCCAAAAAAAGTTACCAACATACCACTTCTAGGAAAAGAAGGTACACTGATTGAACAAATCTTTCACGCTTATCAATTTTTTAGAGAATAAAACATCATTATGAGATCTACATAAAGACCAGATCATTACATTTAAAAACAACATTAAACTAGGTTTAAACCTATAACGAACTCACAATATCCCTAACAAGATCTAAAACCATAAACATTGACCTATATAGCACTAAGGAACAACCAAACCCCCAAAGAATCTTATACCAAATATCAAACTCCACTTCACAAGTCACACAAATATAAGTATATGACTCATCTCCCAATGGAAAAAAGACGCATGAACATCCAGCTGGATCAAGGATAATACCACATTTGAGTAAATTTCCCCTAGTAGAAATATCGTCCTACACTAGTTTCTTAGAGAAGACCACCACTTTATACGAAGCTAGTCTATTCCAAATAAGAGGCAAAGACTGATTGGGAGAAGAAGTAGATGAACCCGAGGGTTCACTAGCAGAAAATATGAGAGAATACATTGCAGCGACAAAATAGACACCACTACTACAGAATTGCCATACCATAACAATTAGAAAAAGGATACAAAAACGTTTGATCAACCATTGTGAGGTAAGGGGTGGTTGTATGTGTTGTACCCCAAAATTTGCCCTCCCTTTTTCACAAGAAATCACAATCCTAGGGTTTTCTCAGATTTTCAAGATTGGCTCAGGAATCGATCAAACAGACTTTTCTATGGCAGAAAATCAAGAATTAGAGTTTCTCCCGCATTTCTCAGAAGAAACTGAATTCTCAGAAATTCAATTAACTGTCACATGTTTTCGCACTTTTTCAAGTTTACTGGTTGTTCTCAAGGTCTTGCTTGTTTGGGATAAGAGATAGGAACTGAGATGGTCATTTGGAGTATCCAGGTTTACCTGATCCAGGTTAACCAGATGATGTGCGTCTGTTAAAATGCTTGCTTGTTTATTGGAATACACAATGCGTATTTTGATTGGAATGCTGTTGCAAGGTTACAAGATTGCAGAGTTATTGGATTACTTAAAGTTTAAGTTATCTGTATTGAAATTATTGGAGTGCAGTTTCAGTTATTTTAAATCAGGAATCTTAAATAATAAATGAAGACTTGAAGGAAGAATTACAAGATATTTGACAGTAGAAGAGTTTTATTGGATAAAGACTTTTTCATTCATTTCAAATGTTGTTACAAAAAATAATTTATTATTTCATGTGCTTTAAGTTTTACAGCTTATAGTACTTGAAGAATAAATTATTACAATAAATGAAAAAAATCTAAGTCTAAAGCCTAAGCTGCCATTGCTCCCATGCTCAAAGTCTTCTGCTCCCTCTGCTTTGTCATCGCCCAAGTTTTGCTCACATGAAAGAAAAAACAAATAAAACAGGATTAGTACAGTTATTTAAATTTTCAAACAGAAAAAGAAAAGGAAAATTTTCATCATTAAAGTTTGTCGTCCGGAATCAGAGTGCTATTTTTCATCACGTTTTATTTTTCTCTTTGCAAATCACAACAAAATTGCTCTTCTTGGTTCACAAAGAAAAAAATAAAAGTGCAAAAGAAGAATGCAAACAAAGCAAAAATTATTCAAAAAACATAGCAAGGCGCCAAAACTGCATTACAATGCCAAATTGGATGCAAAACTGTACAAAGCAACTAAACTGCATTACAAAGCATGGCAAACTAAAAAACAGTATGGCATACAAAACCAAACTATGCAGCATGGCAAAACAATGCATTACATGACAGGTGCCAAACTGCATCACAAGCAAGGTGCCAGACTGAGTTACAAAGTTACAAAGGCAAACATTGCAGCAAACTGTACTAAGTAAGCAAACCAAGCATAGCAACTAAAGCAAACTGGATGCAAACTGTCAAACAAAGCAAATTGGATGCAAACTGAACCAATGCAGCAGTAATGCAGAAAGTACAATGCAGCAGGCAAAGCAGGAGGTAAACCAAAATCACAAGTCAAAGACTTGTCACAGCTTTTCATCATTTTCCAGTTTTAGGCAAACTTTTCAGAAAATAATAAGAAAAATCAAAAATGCTTTGTCATTGAGAGAGAAAGAGAGAAAAGGGAGCACCTTTTTAGTATTTGTATAGTTGGCTAAAAAAATGGATCAAGAAATAATACCATAAAAACAGCAAGAAGAAAAAGGCCCAACGGTTTAAAGCACAAACTACAAGTCACAACCTGCTAATCAAAGGTAGAGAGAGTTGTTATAAGACAAAACTCCAAGACAAGCCTAAAGGGACACAAGTTAAAAACCTGTAAAACTTTTAGCAATTGGAACAAGCTGAAAAAGATACCAAAGCAACTGCATAACCAAATCTGTAAAACAAACAGCCAAGCATATCAATTTCAAACCAAGCTCCAGGCCAATAGCCTGAAACTGCATAATAGTTTCAAACCCAAAAACACCCAGCCAAACCTGAAGCTACCAATACTCAAAAAACCTGTGAACCACAAAAACTGCATAGCCAAAGCAACCTGCAAAAACTTGCAATTCCACAACAAAACTGCAACAAACTCTAAAACCTTGTGAACCAATACAGAACAACAACCATAACTGCATAACAATTGCAGAACACAGTCAAAACTAGCATACCACAAACTGCAACAAAACTCAGAAACTGCATATTAGTTCAAACAACAACCACAACCTGTAAAACCTGGCCAAACCTGTTTATCAAACTGTAACAAGCCAACATCCTGCTACAAAAAAACAACTCTACCAAAAACTCAACAAATCACCAAAAGCCTGCTATCAAACAAAAACCACAAGCTTGTAACAGCCCAAACCAAAAACCTTCAAACCTACAATAGTAGCCACCACAAAACTCAGGGTCTTTGGCCAAACTGTCAAGGATCCCCAAACAAAACCAAGTTGAAATTCTGGCTGCAGATACTCAATGTCACGTTCAATGTTATGACACCGTATCTGACTTACTATATGACAGTAAATACAAAAGCAATAAAGAACACAGTCAATTGTTTACCCAGTTCAGTGTGCAACAACACCTACTCTGGGGGCTACCAAGCCAGGGAGGAAATCCACTATAAGAGATGTTAATTCAGGAATAAACCAACCAGTTTATCTCCTTCACTTAAGACCTACCCAATGCAATTCCAATCTAAGTACAACTTAAACCTGAGTTCCTACTCACTCCCCCTCAATCACAGCAGTGATACATAAACCAATTTGACTTAAAAATTGATGAAGACACTCTTCAAAAACAAACACTTGATTAAGCTTCACAGCTTTTTAATCAAGCAACACAATCACTCGTGTTTCACAGCTTTGAGTGATGCACACAACTAACTTGACTCTGCTTCACAGCTTTAGTCAAGGAACATTCAAACACTCTTGCTTCAAAGCTTTGAGTGCTACACAACCCTTACAATTAGAAACCTATTCCAAGTCACTTATCACAATGATAATTGCTTGGAGTACAATAATCAAACCTATACAGATTACAAATGATCTTCTGATCAATAAAGAGGGATCACTTGAAAAACAGCAGCTCTGTTGAATATATAGCAGCTGCAACTTCAGTTAGGGTTTCCACAAAAACCTAGGGATAATTCCGTTTGACCTAAAGACCAGGTCACAGGGCTTTATTAACCAGGTTAGGGTTGAGCTAGGTTACCCCTCAGAAAACGCAGGATTCTGTTCAGGAAAGACTGAGTTATTTCCTGAAAAAACTCAGACTTATCCAACCTGCAAACCTGTTAGTTCAGAACAGGATGTCATAACATCTGTTATGACATCTGAGAAAACCTGTCTACTGATTTAGCAAAATGTGATCATTTTGCAAAATGCTCAGATACACACTTATAAACATCAGTACTTGAATTACAATATTTTTCTGCAAAGGTACCTAATGAGTCAGTACAAACTAAACTAGAATGTTATGACATCAGTCATGACATTCACACATACACTTGGGATTTACCAAAAATGCAAGCCAATACCTAAACACCTACAAACTCCCCCTTTGGCAGATTTTTGGCTAAAGACCCTAAGCAATCAGAGATAGATAGCAGCAGAAATAAGTGACAGCAGAAAAATAGAATGTCAAGTACTAACTTGAATTAAGTAAGTACCAAAATATTCTCCCCCTCTTTAGCCACAAATGGGCCAAAGATACATGTTCATAAAATTATACAGTTATCCAAAACAAAATAATAAGAGCAGCAGCAGAAAACAACTGAATACACTTCCAAACTCCACCAGATATCAGCACCAACCAGCAACACCACCAAACAGCAATCAACCTTCAAGCACTGTCATCAGACTCAGAGGAGCTAGTTTCTTCAATGTTGAGATGACCTTCAGCTTCTACACCTTCTTCCCTTCTGTTTTCTTCAGCTTCCTCCTTTTCTAGCCTGGCAATTAGAATTTCTAGGGTCCTTTTTCTAGCATCCAGCTCTTTGCAAGTTTCTTTTAAAACAGCTATGACATCTGATGTCTTGGACTGGGTCTTCACAGACGATGTCTCAGCTGATGTTATGACAATGTCTGGAGCATGAGATCCCTGAAACAGTTTGTAGTGCAAGCCAAGGGCAGGAGCTCTTTTGCAGACTGTATCTCTTGCCACAAGTATATCAGGGTATTGTGCAAGGATGATTCCACAAAGGAGGGAGGGAAAGGCAATTGGTCCTTTGACAGCATAACTGCCAGCATGCTTTAAAGTTTGTTCAAAGATGTACCTCCCATAGTCAAAAGCAGTCTTGGTTCCCACAGCATAGATAAATCTCCCCAATCCTGTGGAGATAGTTGATTTATGATTTGTAGGCACCCAGTTGGCTGCACCTATTTTATGCAAGATGGCAAATTTCATGCTGAGTTTACTAGCATTCAGCTTGCCTTTCAAGGGCCAGCACTTTACTTGCCTGGCTGTGATGGTTAGACAAACTTCATTGTCAGTTGCCTCTAGATCAGGACAGTCCTCATTTGTTCTTCCAAGAAACTTGTTGATTTCTGATGGAGAGAACTTGACCCTTCTTCCTCTAACAAAAACACTTTCAAAGTCAGCTGACCTTCCATCAGCACAATCATTAGACAAGTTCACTACAAACTCCTTGACCAGATTTTCATAACATTTGTTAAACTTTTTCACTGTCTTCACTAGTCCAGCATTCTTGATCAGGTCCATGATGTCTTTGCACTCCAAGGCATCATTGTTGAGTTCTCTCTCTAAGGCTATTCTCTTTAAGCAAACATACTTCCATCTGTTTGCATTGTCAGGATGATGAAAAGAGATGTTGTCTGTTGGCACTTCAGGCACTCTAGCAATTTTGCTGGAGGGGAGCTTCCTTCTGATGGGAGTTTCTTCAATATCAATCTCAAATTTTGATTCCTCATCAGAATCAGAAGATTCAGGTTCTTTACTCTTCTTAGAGATTGGTTGTCTAGCAGTATGCACCTGGGCCTTCTTCCCTTTTGTCTGAATACTTTTCTCAGCCATGCCTTCAGCCTTGGATTTCTTAGCATTAGGTTTATCATTCTGACTACTCTTTCTTTTCATCAATCTCCTAGCTATGCTAGGGTTCACATTAGCAATCAGATCATTATCTGAGTAATCCTCATCCACATCAATGATAGGTGGATCAGCAGCCTTTTCTGAAGGGCTATGAATGTTGTCTTTTTGTGTCACAACATTCTCAGTGACATCTACTTTTTCAGAAACTTCCACATTTGGACTTTCTGATTGATTTAAAGGGACAGAAATCCCCGGTACAGATTGGTTGCCACTCAGTATACTAGTAACCAGCCTAGCAATAGCTTGGTGAACTTGAACTGATCCTTCTCTATTAGGTACAGAAGACGAAGGATGAGAAGAATTACCAGAGGCTGTAGCTTGAGCTCTTCCTGCATGTCTGGTTCTGAGCTTTTTGACTTTGGCTGGGTCAGTTGCCATCTCTCTGAGAGGAGTGACCTCAAGAACTTCAGATTCTATGCATGTGGTGATTGCCCTAGAATCTTGGTCAGATGATGACGATGATGAGGATGACGAAGTTGCCATGGTTGAAGACGATGTCTGAGACATTTTGATTGACTTTGAGTAATGGTAGCAGTTTGAGAAAGATCTTTGATTGAGAGGAGAAAACAGGTTGCAAGGACGAGAGAGGTAGAGGGTAAAAGGGAGTATTTTCAACTTCTTAAAGATATTGAAAGAATTGTGAAAGTATAAGATTAACCCACTAACGATAGACTTAATAAAGTTAATTCCTTCAACCTTTGTTTTAAGCAAAATTAATTGCTATAATTTCTTATGTTGGTGAATACCCAACCTGCCCCTCAAATTTTCAAGTTTATTTCCAACAAGAGCCTTGGTAGAAGAATCAGTCAGCTGAAGCTTAGAGAAACTATGTTCTAGTTTAAATGACTTCTTCTCTTCAAAGTCAATAGGGTTCAAGGAAATGTTGATTGTTTTCAGATTGTCACAACACAATGTCACAACATCTTGTGTAACATTGTACTCAGGGAACATCTGTTTTGACCAAATGTTTTGAGAACAGAATTTATTAGACTTGTTATTTCCAACATCCTTGTCAAGATGACTTAAGGTTCTGACAACACATCCTTCTTCAAGTTTATTTGCCACATCACAGATATTATCAACCTGTAGTTTTGGAGTTCTTCTGACAGCTTCCATAGAAATAGCTCTTTTCATTCTTCTTAGATGAAGGAGACCAAGCTTATGCTGCCACAGTTTCATCTCTTTTTCTTCTTTGATGATTTGACACATAGTGGAGATATCAGTGTTCTCAGGCTGCCACACGTAACAGTTATCTTTGGATCTGATTCCTCTCATGACAACTTCTAGTTTTTCATTAATTACTAGACATTCAGATCTTGAGAAGTTGACCTTGAATCCTAGATCACATAATTGACTGATACTAATGAGATTAGCAGTCAATCCTTTTACCAGCAGTACTTTATTCAGACTTGGAACTCCAGGGCAGTCCAAATTACCAACTCCTTTGACTTCACCTTTAGCACCATCTCCAAAGGTCACAAAACTGGTGGTGTGAGGCATAACATTATTGAGGAGATTTTTGAATCCAGTCATGTGTCTGGAACATCCACTGTCAAAGTACCAATCTTCCTTTGCAGAGACCCTCAGGGAAGTGTGAGCTATCAGTGCAGTAGCCTTTTTCTTCCATTTAGGAGCATGTGGTATCTTTTTAGACTTAGGTTTGACACCTGAGTTTTGATTAGGATATCCATGTAGTCTGAAGCAGAAGGGCTTTATGTGACCATATCTCCCACAATGATGACATTTCCATCTTTGGTACCTTTTCTTCATATGTCTCTGTTCCTGATGTTGAGAGTTGTGTTGAGACATCTGTTTTGACATTTGCTTACCAGTACCAGATTTCTTTGCTTCCATAAATCCTAGTCCAGATTTATTTCCCACATTTTGTCCAACCTGAAGGATCTCTTCCAATTTGTCTGTTCCATTGGTCAACATCTTGACAGATTTGGTCATTTGATTCAGTTGTGAGTTCAGCAATTGAACTTCTCCTTCTAGATGACTTATAGTTTCAAGATTTGCCCTTTTTTCAGCCTCCAGCTTTATAATGAGTTTTGATTGTTTCTCATTCTGCACACAGACTTCAGCACTTCTGATACACAATTTCTTGTAGGTATCAGCCAGTTCTTCAAATGTCACTTCTTCATCACTAGTGTCACTTTCAGAAGTACAAACACTAGTTAGGGCAGTAACTAGTTTGGCAGATTCTTCTTCAGAATTACTTTCTGAATCATAGTCAGACCAAGTAACAGTCATTCCTTTCTTTTGTTTCTTAAGAAAGGTAGGACATTCAGCTCGAATATGTCCATATCCTTCACATCCATGGCATTGAATACCTCTGCCTTGGTTTCCCTTATCTTCTGACCTTGGTCTTCTGCTGGAACTGTCAATGTCAGAGGGAATGTTATGAACATTAGACCTTGACTTTGGATCCATTCTTTTGATGAGCTTGTTGAACTGTCTTCCAAGCATGGCAATAGCTTCTGATATGTTTTCTTCTTCATCCTCCTTGTATTCAACATCAGTGTTGGATACAAGTGCTATGCTTTTGTTCTTCTTGTCACCATTATCAGTGATCCCCATCTCAAAAGTCTGAAGAGACCCAATAAGTTCATCCACTTTCAACTTGCTAATGTCTTGGGCTTCCTCTATGGCAGTTACCTTCATTGCAAATCTTTTAGGCAAGGATCTGAGAATCTTCCTCACCATTTTTTCTTCTGACATCTTTTCTCCCAGTGCTCCTGAGGTGTTAGCAATCTCCAAGATGTTCATGTGAAACTCATGAATGGTTTCATCTTCCATCATTTTTAGATTCTCAAACTTGGTGGTCAACATCTGAAGCCTTGACATTTTTACTTTGGAAGTGCCCTCATGAGTAGTTTTGAGAGTGTCCCAAACTTCCTTGGCCAGTTCATATTGATGTACTAGTCTGAAAATGTTTCTATCAATTCCATTGAACAGGGCATTTAAAGCTTTTGAATTTCCCAGAGCTAACTCATCTTCTTCTTTACTCCAATCTTCCTCAGGCTTCAGACTGATTGTCCCATCTTTCTCAGTTATGGTGGGATGAATCCATCCTTTGTCAGCAGCTCTCCAAGCCTTTTTGTCCAGAGATTTTAGGAAGGCAATCATACGAGGTTTCCAGTAGTCATAATTAGTTCCATCCAGAATGGGTGGTCTATTTCCAAAAACTCCTTCTTTGTCCATAGTGCCAGAAAGTGATATCCCTAGATCTCACCCAGTAATACAGGCAGGGTGCCTGCTCTGATACCAATTGAAATTCTGGCTGCAGATACTCAATGTCACGTTCAATGTTATGACACCGTATCTGACTTACTATATGACAGTAAATACAAAAGCAATAAAGAACACATTCAATTGTTTACCCAGTTCAGTGTGCAACAACACCTACTCTGGGGGCTACCAAGCCAGGGAGGAAATCCACTATAAGAGATGTTAATTCAGGAATAAACCAACCAGTTTATCTCCTTCACTTAAGACCTACCCAATGCAATTCCAATCTAAGTACAACTTAAACCTGAGTTCCTACTCACTCCCCCTCAATCACAGCAGTGATACATAAACCAATTTGACTTAAAAATTGATGAAGACACTCTTCAAAAACAAACACTTGATTAAGCTTCACAGCTTTTTAATCAAGCAACACAATCACTCGTGCTTCACAGCTTTGAGTGATGCACACAACTAACTTGACTCTGCTTCACAGCTTTAGTCAAGGAACATTCAAACACTCTTGCTTCAAAGCTTTGAGTGCTACACAACCCTTACAATTAGAAACCTATTCCAAGTCACTTATCACAATGATAATTGCTTGGAGTACAATAATCAAACCTATACAGATTACAAATGATCTTCTGATCAATAAAGAGGGATCACTTGAAAAACAGCAGCTCTGTTGAATATATAGCAGCTGCAACTTCAGTTAGGGTTTCCACAAAAACCTAGGGATAATTCCGTTTGACCTAAAGACCAGGTCACAGGGCTTTATTAACCAGGTTAGGGTTGAGCTAGGTTACCCCTCAGAAAACGCAGGATTCTGTTCAGGAAAGACTGAGTTATTTCCTGAAAAAACTCAGACTTATCCAACCTGCAAACCTGTTAGTTCAGAACAGGATGTCATAACATCTGTTATGACATCTGAGAAAACCTGTCTACTGATTTAGCAAAATGTGATCATTTTGCAAAATGCTCAGATACACACTTATAAACATCAGTACTTGAATTACAATATTTTTCTGCAAAGGTACCTAATGAGTCAGTACAAACTAAACTAGAATGTTATGACATCAGTCATGACATTCACACATACACTTGGGATTTACCAAAAATGCAAGCCAATACCTAAACACCTACACAAGTTTCAGAAACAAATTCAAACCAATAAAAAGTTTCAGAAGCTTGCAACAAGCATCATCATCAACCAAAAAATATCAACATCCACTATCAAATATCAAAACTCAGTTCAAATCAGTTTAACCATCATCATCCAAATTCCAAGAGAGAGAGAGGAAAAAGGCAACAAGTTTCAGATTATCAAATCATCATCAACAATCATCAAACAAGTTTCAGAATAGCAACATTAAAATTCAAGAGAGAGGAAGAAGTTTCAGATTATCAAATCATCACCAACATTCAAGAGAGAGGAAAAGAAATATCAGTTTCAGAAGTGAAATAATCAAAACAAGTTCAAATCAGAAGCAATCATCATCAACATTCAAGTTTCAGAACAAGCATCATCAACAAAAACCAACAAAAAATCAAAAGTTTCAGAAGCCAATCATCATCAACCTTCAAGTTTAAGAACAAAGGAGAAGTTACCAAAGCATGCGTGTTAGTCATCATCTCCCTTCCGCCTCTAGCCACCAGGGAGCTCCGTCTCACTCTCTTTCCTCCATTTGTTCCCGAAAATCCCCAAGGTACGTTTTTCTCAAACCCTCTTTGCTGCATCTCAGGCATGTAAACACCATAGATTAAAAACAAATCTGAACAAAACATGCTAAGCAAACATGAACTGAAACTATTAAAATCAGAAGAAGAACAAACCGTACCATTTTAGAAGAAAGCCATGGATCTTTGTGAGGAGATGAGAGAGTGAGGTTTGCTCCGGAGGCTAGGGCTTAGGGGAGATCCGGGCGTGTGAGGCTGAGAGAGATGAAGAGAGAAAACGGGAGAAACGACGCCGCTGTGAAAGAATCACACAAACCCAAATTGTTCTGAACCCTAACAAAAATGTTACAATTTGTGAAATGGGCCTTTCTGGCCCCAAACAACCCTAAGCCCGTGACGATTTGGCTAGTGCCCCCCCCCCCCCCCCCATTCCGACCTTTCTTTGTTCTTCTTCATTTTCTTATTGGGCCAAACACCACCCTAAAGCCCATTTGTTCAACTTCAATTTTGTTTTCTTTTTTTAGTTAATAATAACAATAGTAATACATTAAAACTTTGTTTTTTTTAAGTTAGTTTTATTTTATTCTTTATTAATTAATCTCGCTTCATTTGATAAAATACCAAAAAAGAACATTTAGTTTGATTTAATTAATTTTGCTTTTCTTTAAACCCCTTTTTTGATTAATAAAAGTACAAAAGTAATAGAGATTTTGTTTAATTAATTTTTCTTTAAACTCTTTATCCACATAATTAATAAAAAACATATACAAAGAAAAAATAATAATAATTCTTAATTTTTTAGAATAAGAGTTTATTTATCTTTTTTAATACATGCATTTCATAATTGATTGATTTTCTTTATTTTATAATTTGTTATGGCTTTACATTGAATTACGACAATTCGATTTGGTCGTAACACTTGATATTTGGACATTGTTATCCTTGTGAGATTCATCCCCATTTGTAATAATTTGTACCCCCATCCCTGGATACTTTTGTAATAGCTTAGACTTTTAATTCTCGCACTTTACGCTTTCAAATATGCCATGATTAGAGATTAGGGTTTGTATGCGAAAATCCAAAATCATTCGCTAGATGACCTAATACAAGACCTAAATGCATGAAAATGACAAAACACAATTCATACGTGCACCTCTAGGGTAATCTCGCTTGTTGCCTCGGAAATGCAATCATGTCCCTCGAATATGAGACACTCTAGAAAATGCCCCTTCGATAAACAAATATCGTAGTCCCTCGATGACCCTCGATGTTGCCTTCGATAAAACGATCTCGTCCCTTACAAAATTGCTAGAGCGTCTCACAAGTTGCTTTCAATGATTGTATGCGATGACCCGCGCCTGTCCCATTAAACATCATAATACAAGGTTGTTTACCAAATGCAATGGTAAAGCAACACTGTCAAAAGGGTTAAAAATGTGTAGGAAAGACCTTTGAGTAAAATAGGGTAGATAACTCTTAGTTACTTGATCAAAGCTTGCAAAACATCCTTGCTATTTTCAAAACACACCTTACAACACAATTTCAAAACATTTCCCAAATCAAACTTTCAAACATTGAAATATCTTTTCAAAAGACAAACACCTTTGTATATATTCAAACAAGAATCATTACAAAGGTTGCCACAATGATGGCCTCTTTTTCAAAAGAATTTTCAAAAAACCACACACAAAGCACCATTTCAAACAATTGAAAAGCAAAAGCAAGTGATCTAAACAAGTGACTAAGAGCCCATGGATAACCATGGATGAAAAGGGTCCTTGCACCTTCCCTTTTTATAATCTACCCCCTGAACCCTTGAAAACATCTCAAAGGTCTTTCCTGTGCTTTTTGACCTTTCCTTTGGATAAAATAAAAAGTCGGTGGCGACTCTTGCTAAACCGCATAATTGCAAACACAAACGCAAAACCTCAAGTTAGTTCTCCCACCGTATCACAGAACTGGCGACTCTGCTGGGGATATATTTGAAAAGTGGGGTTACCTTAGGGTTTTATATCACCTTTGCATGCTTATCTTGTTTGCCTTGATTGCTTTACATTTGGTTCTATTGTTTGGGTTTGAAATCCTCTACCAGGATTTGGGAAACATTCATAGGTAAATAGCAATACATTGTGGAAACTGTGCGGGGTATACCGACATGGTTGAAGCAATAGCTATATTAGTGCGACATATTTGTGGGTACCGGTAGCCTTTGAGTTAATCAAAGAGAATACGGGGCCGCTGAGTGATGTCATAAAGCACTAATGGACTTTTAGAACCTTTACTTGACCAACTTGGCATTTTTTAGGGGTAGTGAGATGACCGGCTTTGGTGCAGTCCGAAGTTGGTAGATACTCGATACTACACTCATTGAGGGTTGTTTTCTTGGAATATTTCGGTCGCCAGTAAAGTGGCTAAACTGAAACAATGAACACAGAAAATAATCGGGTGATATTGATCTCCTTAGAACCCGGTTACTATTTATAGGACAGGTTGAGCCAACTAAACTTCAAGAGGGTACTTACCTATGAAACCCCATGCAAGCCTGAAACTAGGATCTTGTGTGATTTGCTTGTACATATACTTGTGCATACATCATGAACATCATGAAGCATCATTTGCATCCATTAACCATTTCAAGGGTTTGGATCTTCATCTTTGTTCCTGTTTTGTAGGTCATGGAATCACTCCGCAGAAAAACTATTTAGGTCAACCTTGTGAGAATCCCTCCTCTACTCAAGGAGCTTACTTCCAAGATTCTAGAGAACTCTCCCTTCAGTGAAAGACATGGTAGACTTCTCAACTTGGTCAACTCCAACATTGAAGAAGACATGGTGAAAGTTCTCTTCCAGTTATTTGACCCCCTACACCATTGCTTTACATTTCCTGATTACCAACTAGTACCTACTTTGGAGGAATTTTCTCAACTTCTGAGGATTCCTATTCTCCATCAACTACCCTACAACGGTACGGAAAGAGAGCAAAAGCCTGAAGATGTTGCTCAAGCCTTACACTTGCAACCATCTGATATCAAAGGTCATTGGGAAACCAGAAGTGGTGTCAAGGGTTTCTTGGCAAAGTTTATGTTTGAGAAGGCACAAGACTGCTGGAATTCTCTAGATCTACAAGCTTTTGAGGAGATTGTAGCACTTCTCATCTATGGGTTGGTCTTTTTCCCAAACCCTGATCAGCTTATAGATGTGAATGCTGTCAAGATTTTCATATCTCGGAATCCTGTGCCTACATTGTTTAGGGACATCCTACACTCATTTTACACACGAACAATGAGGAAAAGAGGTGTTCTCATGTGTTGTACTCCTCTTCTAGCAAGGTGGTTTATTTCTCACCTTCCCCTGTCAGTCTTGAAGAATGAACAAGGCTTGAGATGGTCACAACGGTTGATGACTCTTACACATTCTGATGTTCATTGGTGTTCTCGGTCTAGAGAAAATGTCATCATCATTGATCGTTGTGGGGAATTCCCTAATGTACCACTACTTGGCATTAGAGGAGGCATTACCTACAACCCCTGCTTAGCTCTGAGACAGTTTGGGTATGCCCGAAGGGATGGCCCTCATGACATGCTGATTTCGGACTTGGTTTTTGACTTCGATAATGACGCTCAAGGACTTCGACAAAGGTTTATCCGAGCATGGAGGATGCCCAACAAAGTGGATAGTAAGACACTGGGACACAAGAATTCCATCCCCCTTGAGCCTTATCTCAAGTGGGTACGAACCCGCTCCCAGAGTCTTATGATTCCTTACCTCTACATTCTCCCCGTGATCAAAGAGCCTGTTATGGAAGGAGAGGTTCCATACACCCTCCTACATCCAGACATGCCAACATCATTGGAAGATTTGCAAAAGAGTTGGATACAGCTCAAGGAAGAACGAAATACTTTTGAAGCCAGCTTCTACGCCAGTGAGAAGAAGGTTTTGGAACTTACCCGTCAACTCCACGAAGAGCAGAATCTCAACACTTACATCGCACCAAAGAGGATGCACAACGTCTTTTTACATTAAGAACTTTGTAATATTTTGCCTATAGGGCATTTATGTACTGACAAATTTCTTCTTATTAAAATGACGTGTGTTCTTTTTTGTCTGCAACAACTTTGAATTTCTGAATCCTTGGATGCATTAAATGAATAAACATATCATTCATCATATGCATAAACAGGTCTTCACACCAGGTTTCCTTATCTTTCTGCTGTTTATTTCAGCAAGATGGATATAGAGCAGACGGTCAAAGATCTGCAAGCACAGAATTCGCAATTCCAACAACTCCTCATGACCTTGGCAAAGGGTCAAGAGGACCTTAAAGCACCGTTAGAGAAGGAGAAAGAAAAAGAAAAGAAAAAAGGAAAAAAGAAAAAGAAAAGAGTCGGGGTGGCTACTCTGGGAAGAATATTTTAGAACCAAGCTAGAAGAGTCCTGGATTTCCCCTCAACGTCTGATGAAGGGGTTGGAAAAGGAAAAGGAGTTGCAGTACCTTCTGAGTCTGAGGCTGAAGAGGAAGAATTTTAAGAGGATGAAGATTACTCTGAGCAGCAGTACCCTCCTGCGGACGACAGGTATAAGAATCTGGAAGAGCGGTTGGCAGCCATGGAGGTGTAAAGGGTACCTGGGCTGGATTTCGAAGAGCTACGGTTGGTTGCTGGGATCATCATTCCCCCTAAATTCAAAGTGCCTACATTTTCTAAATACGACAATTTGTCTTGTCCAAAGATGCATCTGCGGTCTTATGTCAGAAAGATCCAACCTCACTCTTCTGATAAGGATCTATGGGTCCACTTTTTTCAAGATAGTTTGTCGGGTACACAATTGGACTGGTTCTACCAGCTTGAGAGGGCTGATGTACATAACTGGGAGGACTTGGCTGCTGCCTTCTACCGACAATATCAATATAACACCGATTTAGCACCTACTCGTACTCAACTACAGAGTATGAGTATGGTTTCTAATGAGGGCTTTAAGGAGTATGCCCAGAAGTGGAGGGACCTGGCTGGAAGGGTGCAACCACCATTGTTCGAAAGAGAGCTTGTCGATATGTTTTTGGGGATGCTGTCTGGTCCATTCTTTAATCACCTGATAGGGAGCTCATCTGCAGGGTTCACTGAATTAATTCTGACAGGGGAAAGGGTCGAAGCTGGTATTAAGAGCGGTAAAATTCAGAAGGATGCATCTGCTTCAGCCGCTATCAAGAAGACCTTCCTAGCCAAGAAGGAAATTTCTGCTGTTTACACCCAGAGAAATCGAGAAAGAGAGGAACACCGGCCATCAGTGAGGGCCGTATTAATTCAGAAGTCTGCATCGGATCAGCCTAGAAATAGTCAACCAAGGAATGATCAACCCAGAACCTACCAGCAAAGGGTAGAAAGGCCACAACGGCAATATACCCCGATAAACATGACACCTGCCCAGGTCCTTCCCCATCTCCTGAAATTAAACCTTGCTAATTTGAGAGAGGCACCGAAGAATACAAATACCACTTCTCCACATTATCATCCCAACGCAAAATGTGCTTATCATTCAGATAGCATAGGGCACGACACCAACAACTGTGGGCCCCTAAAAAACAAGATCCAAGATTTAATAGATGCCAAGGAGGTAGAATTCGATGCGCCCGAAAAGCCGAATGTGATTTCTGCTCCAATGCCCAAGCACGATCACAATGTCCATGCTATTGAAGAGGATTTGTATGTTGTTGTTGTTGATAACTTAATGACTCTGTTGCCAATGATCAAGATGAATCTGTTGAAAGCCAGGATCTTCCCAGGCTGTGAAAAAGATTGTTACCTTTGTTCGACCTTGCAATCTGACTGTACGCTATTGAAGTTAGGCATCCAACGCTTGATGGATAATCAAGAGATCCTCTTTCAGAAAACTCCTGTTACTCCTATTACTCCTGTTACCCCAATCAATGATATTGCTATAATTACCATTTCCGACAATCTTTCCAAGGTCTCCAAAAGACCTGTTAAGATTACATCCGATCCAAAGTGTGTACCGCTGAAGATTACTATGCCGGGGCCTATCCCATATAAGTCCAACAAGACGATACCGTGGAATTATGGAGGAGAGATCTTCTACCATGGTGTTAAGCAGATCGAATCAGTTGAAGAAAGTTCCGATGAAGAAACTCCTGACATAGGAAATATTGCGGGGACAAGTAAGATCACTCGTAGCGGAAGAATCTTCTCTCCGGAGATTGCTCCTCCAAGGGCAATCTTAGGACCCTCAAGTGCTCCTGTGCCAGTCAATATATATATGCGAAGTCTAGTGATTGAAGAAATTGTTACTCCCGAAGTTGTACCCTCTGTTGTTACTGCTGATAAAGGTAAGGGGATCCAAGAAGCACCCGTCAGGATGAGGGCTCAGCCTTTGGTTATCCCCGAGACCACCCAAAAGGAAATGGAGGAAATTTTAAAGATAATCAAGAAGAGCGACTATGATGTCGTAGAACAACTGGGGCAAACCCCTTCAAAAATCTCCATGCTGGCCCTATTGCTCTGTTCCGAGGCTCATGCCAAAGCCTTGATCAAATTCTTGAAGACGGTGCACGTGCCTCAAGAAACTTCTGCGGATCAGTTTCAAGAGTGTGTAGCCAGCCTAACCGCTGACAATGGTCTTGGCTTCTCTGATGTCGATCTAACATCTAAGGGAAGAAATCATAATGATGCGCTGCATGTTTCGGTAGAGTGGAGAGGGACCACACTTGCTCACGTTCTGGTTGATACCGGGTCGTCTTTAAATGTCCTATCAAAGAAAGCATTGGACATATTGGACTATGAGGGTTTGACCTTAAAGCCCAGTAATATCATTGTTAGAGCCTTTGACGGTTCTAAGCGGATGGTTCACGGAGAAGTGGACATCCCAATTAAGGTGGGAATAGAAATTTTCAACTCTACATTTTATGTGATGGATATTCGTCCTTCATATTCATGCTTGTTGGGAAGACCATGGATCCACAATGCTGGGGCAGTCACTTCTTCTCTACACCAAATGCTCAAATACCCAGTTCAGGGTAAAATCATAACAGTTCATGGTGAGGAGGAGTATCTGATAAGCCACCTTAACTCTTTCCGCTATGTGGAGTTAGATGGTGAATTCATAGAAACACCTTTCCAACACTTTGAAGAGGTTTCTCCTGAAATTGCGAAGGCCAAGACAATAACTTCTGTGCCTGCAGTTACCAAGCTTGTGTCCCAGATGTCATCCCTTAAAGATGCGAAGGCTGTGATCGAGGAAGGAGGAAGTACAGTGTGGGGTCAGCTACCAGATTTTCCTTTCAAGACAGATAAGTTTGGTTTGGGTTTCACTGTTGCTAGTCAAAAGGCTGTGCGTTGCTCCCAGGCTGGAGGACCACCATTAAAGATCACTCATCACGGAGTTCATGCTTTGGAAGATGTTGAAGATGAGAGTAATTTTGAAGACTGGATCTTTCCAACCATTGAAGGAGGACTGAACAACTGGGAGGCGAAAGACTTCATTCCCATTACTTTCATCAATCAGTAATTTATCTTTTGAACATTTTCCGTTGGTCTGTAATAATTATTAAACAATTCGTACACTCTTTTTTCCTTGTGCCTTACCCGGGGCATATAGGTCCATTTGTAAGGGCTTGATTTCTTCATTTTCATATGACATTTTTAATGAATCATGGACGTTTTCATCTATAAATTTTTGTGTTCGTTTTCTTTCTTTTTACATTCTATTTTGTTTAAAGGTGGCTATCCCTTACACACACCCACACTCACAAAATACAGGTACCCATCCACTCCGGATTCCATGGGTAACAATTCTGCTATGGCCTTCAGTGACTCTGAAGATCTGGTCAATCATGCCGAATACGAAGGTGATGAAGACTGTGAAGTTCCTGGAGAGTTGGCTAGACTTCTACAACAGGAAGAGAGGGCCATTCTGCCCCATGAAGAGCTGTTAGAGACTATCAACTTGGATACTGCCGAAGACAGAAAATAGGTTAAAATGGGTGCCAACCTGAAGCCAAATGTCAAAGAGCGCTTAGTTTAGCTGTTGAATGAATATGTTGAGATCTTCGCCTGGTCCTATAAAGACATGCCGGGACTCGATACAGATATTGTGGTTCACTGTCTCCCTACAAGAGAAGACTGTCTACCAATTAAACAGAAAGTCCGCCGAATGAGGCCCGATATGTCTGAAAATATCAAAGCCGAAGTGATGAAGCAGTTCAATGCCAGGTTTCTTGCTGTTACTTCCTACCCATAATGGGTTGCTAACATTGTGCCCGTGCCTAAGAAGGACGGCAAAGTGAGAATGTGTGTGGATTACCGAGATTTAAACAGGGCTAGCCCTAAAGATGACTTTCCACTACCGCACATTGACATCTTGGTCGACAATACAACTCAACATAAGGTATTTTCTTTCATGGATGGATTTTCAGGGTATAACCAGATCAAAATGGCCCCCGAAGACATGGAGAAGACTACTTTTGTTACGCAGTGGGGTACCTTCTGCTATAAAGTGATGCCATTCGGACTGAAGAATGTTGGGGCAACCTATTAGCGAGCCATGGTAGCTCTGTTTCATGACATGATACATCATGAGATCGAAGTCTACGTAGACAACATGATATCCCGTTCAAAAACAGAAGAAGAACACCTCGACCATCTGCAAAAGCTGTTTGTCAGGTTGAAGGAGTATAAGCTCAGACTGAACCCTAGCAAGTGCACTTTCGGAGTCAGGTCTGGTAAACTCTTGGGATTCATTGTCAGCAACAAAGGTATTGAGGTTAACCCTGCTAAAGTCGAAGCTATACGAGAAATGCCTGCCCCCCGCACTGAAAAGGAGGTCAGAGGTTTCTTAGGACGCCTAAACTACATTGCAAGGTTCATTTCTCACCTAACATCTACCTGTGAACCAATCTTCAAGCTGTTGAAGAAAGATCAGGTGGTTGAATGGAATGATAACTGTCAAACTGCTTTTGATAAAATCAAGGAGTATTTGCTAGAACCTCCTATCTTGATGCCACCCGTCGAAGGAAGGCTGTTAATCATGTATCTGACTGTTTTGGATAATTCAATGGGGTGCGTACTGGGCCAACATTACAAGTCTGGTCAAAAAGAGCATGCCATTTATTACCTTAGCAAAAAGTTTACCGACTGTGAGACTCGCTACTCACTGCTCGAGAAAACTTGTTTCGCTTTGGTATGGGCTGCTCGCCGGCTAAGGCAGTATATGTTGACACATACCACTTTGCTGATTTCCAAAATGGATCCGATCAAGTACATCTTCGAGAAGCCTGCTTTATCCGGAAGAATCGCTAGATGGCAGATGATCCTGACTGAGTATGATATCCAGTACACAACCCAAAAAGCTATAAAGGGGAGTGTACTAGCTGACCATCTAGCTCATCAAACTGTCGAAGATTACCAATCCATGAAATTCGACTTTCTCGACGAGGAAATTATGACATTGGATAACATTGAAGGTAACAGACCGTATGACGGACCTGAACAAGGATCCCGATGGACCCTGTACTTTGATGGTGCTTCAAATGCATTGGGCAACGGTATCAGCGCGATACTTATCTCTCCAGAAGGTTTCCATACACCTTTCACCGCTAGACTCTGCTTCAGTTGCACCAATAACATGGCCGAGTATAAAGCTTGTATCTTTGGTCTCAAGGCTGCTATTGACTTGGGAATCAAATCTTTGGTTGTGTTTGGAGACCCAGCTTTGGTTATCAGTCAAATCAAAGGAGAGTGGGACACTAAACATCCTAATCTCATCCCATACAAAGAACATATCTTGACATTGTTGTTAGAACAAAGTTTGAATCTACTACCCTAAGTTTAAGTTTTGATGATAACAAAATGAAAGGATATATTAATTATGTGATTCATATAAGAACTATTTGCTACCTAAGATATTACATTCTGTTTTGCAGAAACTCTGATAGGTATCAGCAAGGAGTACACTTAATCAGCATCAGAATATTGGTTATTAACATCAGCATCAAAAGATGCTATAATCAGAATACCAGAATCAGAAGAACAACTCACGCGTATGCTGAAGCTTGATGAACAGAACTGCGCTCAACACTCTGATTAAAGACAACAATAGTACATCAGCACTTAAGCATAGTCAGAATGAGGCCAAGCCAGAACACGCTTTAAGTAGCAACGGTACTGTGCATTCAAAGCGAATTATTACCAACGACATCATTCCAGACAAGATCTGCTCAATAAGGAAAGTTTGTTATTGGCATTGAATCAAGAATATTGCTCCAACGTTCAACAAATTCAGTGCTATATAAACAAGACAATGAAGATTGAATTGGCTAATGCTCTACATCATATTACACGCCTAAAAGCTAATCATCATCTTCCTTCTCTCAGTTTGCTAAACACTTCATATTTCCTTACTCAGTATTTTAGCAATCTAGTTTCAATAAGCTTAAATTGTGTAACATCACAGTTGTGATACAGTTTTGTAGAAAACATTCACACACCTAGATTTCTCTTCTTTGTAAGAAAGTGATTCCTTGACAAACCGGGCTGTGGTTTGCATCAAGAAGGCTTTAGCAGTTGTTAAAGCAGTTTGTAATATTCAGTTGAATATAGTGGATTAAGACCTCGTTGGAGAGAGGCGAAATCACCTTGACGGGTGGACTGGAGTAGTTTGAGATCAAACGAACCAGGATAAAAATATCTTGTTCATTGCATTGATTTTCAGTTTTACAATTCAACCTCCCTTCTTGTGTTTTTCACTTCTTCAATTGGCATCAGAGCGCCTGGTTCTGAGCTAAAACACTTAACCGTGTCAGTACAAGATCCAGCGTCAGAAAAACACAATGGCATGAAACTATTCTCACACCAGCAATGACAACCATGAGGACAGAGACAGATTCAGCGGCAAACCTCCAGTCTTTGATGGAGAAAACTTTGATTACTGGAAAGACAGAATTGAAAGCTTCTTTCTGGCACATGATGCTGATCTGTGGGATATGGTGACAGATGGATACACGCACCCTGTGAATGCAAGCGGTCGGAAGATTGATAGGAAAACAATGCCTGACCAACAAAAGCGTGACTTCAAGAATCACCACAAGGCCAGAACCATCCTTCTCAGCGCCATCTCGTATGCTGAATATGAAAAGATCTCCAACAGAGACACATCAAAGAACATGTTTGACTCACTCAGAATGACGCATGAGGGCAACGTTCAGGTCAAAGAAACTAAAGCTCTGGCCTCATTCAGAAGTATGAGGCGTTCAAAATGGAAGATAGTGAATCTATTGAAACAATGTTCTCAAGATTCCAGATTCTGGTAGCTGGTCTCAAGGTTCTGGACAAAGGTTACTCTATTGCTGATCACGTCAAGAAAATCATTAGAAGCTTACCCAAGCAGTGGAGGCCAATGGTTACAGCTCTGAAGCTAGCAAAATATCTCAACAAAATTTCTCTGGAGGAACTTATCAGCTCCCTCGGAAGTCATGAGATAGAGCTAGAAGCTGATGAACCCCAGAAGCAAGGTAAGCCTTTAGCATTAAAATCTAACAAAAAATATGAGTCTAAAGTTTTGCAGGCAGTTGAAGAAACATCTGATGGATCCTCATCAGAAGAAGACGAACTCTCCCTCCTCTCCAGAAGAGTGAATCAACTGTGGAAGCAGAGACAAAGAAAGTTCAGGAATCCCAGAAGATCTGATCAGAACGAGTCTTCTTCCAGATACAGAAGGACATATTCTTCCTCTGGATACAGAAGATCTGAAGGCTCCTCAGGAAGCAGAAAGCCAAATACCAAGGACATCATCTGCTATGAGTGCAATGAGCAAGGACACTACAAGAGTGACTGTCCAAAGCTTCAGAGGGAAAAGCCCAAAAAGAAGTTTGGAAGAGAAAAGAAGAAAAGTCTCATGGCTACATGGGATGACTCTGACTCGTCTGAAGTTGACTCATAATCAGATGATGAGAGAGCAAACATAGCTCTCATGGCCAACATTTCAGAAGATAGTGAAGCTTCTGAATCAGACTCAGAATCAGATACTGAAGATGTATTTCCTAACTTTGCTGTTAATTTTACCAAGGCTGAACTTGCTGAAAGCCTTAATGAGATTCTGGAAAGGTATCAGCAAATTAGAGTTAAATTCAGAGACCTGAAAAGGAATCTAGAATCTGACTCTAATAAGACTGAGAGTCTTAAATTGGAGAATTCTGAGCTGAGAATTAAAATTTCAAAATTAGAAAATACTTTACAAAACTCTCAGAAGGAACCAATTTCTGAAACTCCCAGCAACGCTGATGAGATCATCAAGGAGTATGATCACAGTTTCCAGAAGTTCCTTGCTAAAAGCATAGATAGAAGCAAAATGGCTTCAATGATCTATGGAGTTAGCAGAAACGGCAGGAAGGGAATAGGATACCAAGGTAAGGTTCCTACACCAAAGAATGTCATGGATTTAACCATTAAACACACACCTTTGAATTAACACTTTGTGTATGGTCACACACATGATATTAAATACACTAGCAGTAAGTACTCTGTGAAACCAAAATTCAACCAGAGTTTTGGTAAATCTAACAAATCAGGACCCAAGAAAATCTGGGTACCTAAGGATAAAATAATACATGTTGCAGATATCTTTAGCAGCAAATCAGAAACACCAGTCATGGTACCTGGACTCTGGCTGCTCGCGACACATGACGGGAAGAAGGCATATGTTCCAAAGCCTGGAACTTAAGCCTGGAGGCCACGTTGGCTTTGGAGGCAATCAGAGGGGAAAGATCATTGGCTCTGGAACTGTAGGTAATGAAAATCTTCCCTCTATTAATAATGTTCTGCTAGTAGATGGATTAATGCATAATCTATTATCCATAAGTCAATTAAGTGATAACGGTTATGATATAATCTTTAATCAAAAATCATGTAAAGCTGTTAGTCAGAAAGATGAGACTATCCTGTTTAATGGAAAGAGGAAAAACAACATTTACAAAATCAAACTTTCTGAACTGAAAAGTCAGAATGTAAAGTGTCTTCTGTCTGTTAACAACGAGCAGTGGATCTGGCACAGAAGATTGGGGCATGTTAGTATGAGAAGAATATCTCAGATTAACAAACTCAATCTGGTCAGAGGACTTCCTAATTTGAAGTTCAATTCAGATGCTCTGTGTGAAGCATGTCAGAAAGGCAAGTTTGCAAAACCTTCTTTTAAATCTAAAAATGTTGTTTCTACCTCTAAGCCATTAGAACTTCTGCACATTGACTTATTTGGACCAGTTAAAACTGCTTCAGTCAGTGGCAAGAAGTATGGGTTAGTAATCGTAGATGACTATAGCAGATGGACATGGGTAAAGTTCTTAAGACACAAGGACGAGTCACACTCTGTGTTTGTTACCTTCTGTAACCAAGTTTAGAATGAAAAGGATCTTAGAATCGTTAAAGTCAGAAGTGATCATGGTGGAGAGTTTGAAAACAAAGATTTTGAGTCATTCTTTAATGACAGAGGCATTCTGCATGATTTCTCTTGTCCTAGAACTCCCCAACAAAATGGAGTTGTAGAACGAAAGAACAGAACATTGCAAGAAATGGCCAGAACCATGATCAATGAGACAAATGTTGCTAAGATCTTCTGGGCAGAGGCAATAAACACAGCGTGCTACATTCAGAATAGAAACTCAATAAGACCTATTCTGGAAAAGACTCCATATGAATTGTGGAAGAACAGAAAGCCCAACATTTCATATTTTCATCCATTTGGATGTACCTGTTTTATGTTAAATACAAAGAATTATTTGAACAAGTTTGACTCTAAAGCACATAAGTGTATTATGTTAGGATACTCTGAACGCTCAAGAGGGTATAGAGTATACAATACAGAAACACAGATTGTGGAAGAATCAATCAGTGTTCATTTTGATGATAAGCTTGACTCTGAAAAGTCAAAGCAGAATGAAGTTTTTGCAGGTATGGAAATTGAATTTACAGGTTCTGAAGACAAGTCATCAGAAGCTCTCAACACAGACACTCCTTCAACATCTGAAAGGAGCACTGCTAGAAATCTTACAACAGCTGCTGATCAACCTCAGAAGAGATTACCCAGAAGCAGCTTAGATCACCCAGAAGAGACTATCTTAGGAAGAAAGGAAGATCTAATCAGAACAAGAGCAAGCTTCAGAAACTCAGAAGAAACCCTCATGGGACTTGTGTCTCTGATTGAACCTTCTTCTATTGATGAAGCACTTCTGGATAATCACTGGATTCTGGCAATGCAAGAAGAGCTGAATCAATTCACCAGAAATGACGTATGGGATCTTGTTCCCAGACCAAAAGGATTCAACGTCATTGGAACAAGATGGGTCTTCAGAAACAAGCTAAATGAACAAGGTGAAGTCATCAGAAACAAAGCACGACTGGTTGCACAAGGTTATAGTCAGCAAGAAGGGATAGACTATACAGAAACCTTTGCCCCAGTCGCCAGGTTAGAATCTATCAGACTTTTAATTTCATTTGCTGTTAATAGAGGCATCACTCTGTATCAGATGGATGTCAAGAGTGCATTCTTAAATGGTTATATAGAAGAAGAGGTTTATGTGCACCAACCCCCTGGTTTTGAAAATACAAAACATCCAGAACATGTTTTCAAACTAAAGAAGTCACTATATGGTCTGAAACAAGCTCCCAGAGCTTGGTATGAAAGACTAAGTAACTTTCTGTTAGAAAATGAATTCACCAGAGGGAAGGTGGACACTACCTTATTCTGTAAGTCAGTTAAGAATGACATCTTAGTCTGTCAAATTTATGTTGATGATATTATTTTTGGTTCTACTAATCCTTCTCTTGGAAGAAAATTTGCTAAGTGTATGCAGGCAGAATTTGAGATGAGCCTCATGGGGGAACTAAAATTCTTTCTAGGAATTCAGATTAATCAAACCCCAGAGGGAACTTACATTCATCAGAGCAAATACATCAGAGATCTTCTGAAGAAATTTGACCTCTCAGAATGTAAGCCATCAAAGATTCCAATGCATCCCACGTGCATTCTCGAAAGAGAAGAGGTAAGCAAAAAGGTAGAACATAAAGTCTACAGAGGTACGATTGGTTCTCTCCTTTATCTGACAGCTTCAAGACCTGATATATTATTCAGTGTATGTATTTGTGCTAGATTCCAATCAGATCCTAGAGAATCTCACTTAACAGTTGTTAAGCGAATTTTCAAGTATCTGAAAGGTACTACTAATCTGGGTTTGTTTTATAGAAAATCTAGTGATTACAGTTTAGTAGGCTACTGCGATGCTGACTTTGCTGGAGACAGAGTAGAGCGTAAAAGTACTTCTGGAAGCTGCCAGTTTCTGGGAGAAAATCTGATCTCTTGGTCCAGCAAAAGGCAATCCACAATTGCGCTATCAACAGCAGAAGCTGAGTACATAGCAGCAGTAGGATGTAGCACACAAATGCTCTGGATGAAAAGTCAGCTTGAAGACTTCCAGATTTTTGAGAGTAACATCCCTATACTCTGTGACAATACTTCTGCTATTTGCTTAAGTAAGAATCCCATTTTACATTCTAGAGCTAAGCATATAGAAATAAAACATCATTTCATTAGGGACTATATTCAGAAAGAAATTTTGAACTTAAAATTTATAGATACAGACCATCAATGGGCTGATATCTTCACTAAACCCCTTTCTGAAGATAGGTTCAATTTCATTCTGAAACATCTCAGCATGAAAATCTGCCCAGAGTGAAAATGTTTTAATTCCATATATTTATCTTCAGAATGTATTTGTTTTACTGTGAACTTCTGATCAATCTCTTTTCAGAAAGATAGAACATGCAGATTGTATCAGATGCTAGTCTTAAAGATCTGAGCGTTTCAGCTCAAAGATAGACGTGCTGATCACTAAATCAAACAAGTGTCATCCAATCATCAGCAAATCTCTGAAGCAGAACGCGTGCACACTTCTGAGAAGGCAAAATGCTGATTGGGTGCATTGAGACACATGTCTGTTTTCTCAGAAAAACCCTAAGTGTGAACATGGCAACCTCCAGCAGTGCTTCTGCAGGTTCTCAGAAGAAAGCATCCTCTGAACAGTACCAAGTTCCATTCAGAACACTCCTTACTCCAGTGAAGAATCTTGAAGTATTGTCTGAACTGATAATTGATTTTGGCAGTCTGAAAGAGAATGGTTTTGATTTAACAGAAGAAGTTAGGGCACAGAAATGGGAAAGGTATTTTGACAGGTTGGTTGGACCAACATTACCAATGTTAGTCAAGGAGTTCTGGATTCATGCAACTGCTTCAACGCATCAAGTCACCTCCTACATAATGGGGAAGAAGATTGTGATCACTGAGGATCACATAGCAAGGTTGATTGGTTACAGTGGCGGTGGCGTCCGCTGTATTAATATGGCTGAAAGATGCTCTGACGTGGGTGTCATAGCAGAAAGGATTTTCACCCATGGGGTGCCCAACAGCAAGATCAGAGATCTGAAGGATCACCACAGAGTTTGGTCGAAGATCATTCTGGGGTATTTTAATCATAGGAAGCCAACTAGTTCCCCTGATTACATAAATATAGATCAGCAGTTTCTGATCTATTTCATCAATCAGAAGGTAAAAATCAACTTGGCTCATCTTCTGTTTAATCACCTCAGAACAAGCGTGAAGGAAACCAGGGAAGAAGAAAGAACAAAGAGGGATTGGATACCCTTTGGAAGGTTAATATCAGATATTCTGACTGAGAATAGGCTGATAGAGCACCTGATAGAAGCTCAAGAGTTAAGCACCATTGAACCAACGGTTGGGAAGCCTCTGAACGCGAAGAATCTGAAGAAAATGAAGTTAATAAAGAATATCAGAAAGGAACCCAGCGTTACTCTTATTGCTGACATCACCAGCAGAAGAGTCCCACTGAGTGACTTTCCTTTATTTTCTAAGATAGAATCTAAACCAGTGGTGGTTCTCAGATACTTGGACGCGTGTGTGATCGGTGGATCTGGAACTGACTGTTTAACGCTGGTTCGCGAAATGTCGCGGAAGCAAGAGTCGCCACCGTCTTTTATTTTCTCCAAATGGAAAGGACAAAAGCACAGAAAAATTCCTTATAGAGATTGCTCTCGGTTCGGGAGGTAGATTTATAGAAAGGGAAGGTGTTAGCACCCTTTCTATCCATGGTTATCCATGGGCTCTTAGATACTTGCTCATTTGTGTTTTCAAAAGGTTTGTTTGCTTTTCAATTGTGGGTTTTAAAAAAGTTTCTTTGAAAATTCCAGTTCGACTCTTGTATCGGTCCTCAAGAGTGTTTGAAAAATTGCTTTCGAAAGCTTTTTTGAAAAGGTGTCGGTGTGAAAAGTATTTTTGATTTGTTTTGAAATTAGAGCAAGTATCAAGAGTCGTCTACCTACCCTAAGGAATTCGTCTGTGTAGATGTCCTTAAAGTAGTGCCATCCCACCACTGAGAGGTAGGTAGCACCACCGTTGGAGGTGTTCGGGTCAATTCGAAGGTTCGGGACATGGTGATCACCAGAGCAATAGGAAGATACCTTAGAAGCTACCCTCATGCCAGGTTCCCGGATCATGAGGACTTACTAAAACATCCTCTACTCGACGATTACCTTTCGAGAGGCAAGGCAACAGTGAGGCGTACCCTAGGTGTGGTGTGTGATTTGTGTGTCGTTTTCAGATATTTTGTCTTGTTCATGTCATGGGTGATCTACGCTTTTGTTTTTATTTTAACATTCATTCTTGCATGCAATTTATTAGCAGTTAAAAAGTTGCGAGAAATATAAAGTTCCTAAACTATTACAAAGGCGCGGGTCCACATCGCCAAATTAAATCCAGGACCCGATTTAACATAAAATAAAGTAAAGTGCGAAAAATATAAATGTCCAATTTACACGGTTTTGGGAGAATTACATAAAAGGAGGGAATAAAATAAACGCGCGAATTGGAATTACGATCGAATGCGAGGGCGTTGGACCCTTTTTAGGAAATTAAATTATAATTAACAAATTAAATTAAACTAAAAAGAAAAGATTTTTTTTTGGAGTTTTTTGTATTTATGGATTTTTAATAAGAAAAATTAAATTGGAATTAAAACCTAGTTCTAGCTATTTTTAATTTATTAAAAAAACATGTTAAAGTTAAACCTAGAATTAACCTAATTAATTAATGGCAAGTTTTATTTACAAAAAATAACATTTAAATAAAATATATTTTTATTTTTTGTCTTTTCTGGTTTTTATATTATTTTTATATTTTATGAAAATAAATTAATTTCAAGAATTAAATTAAAACTAATTAAAACAAATAAAATAGAAAAATATGAAAAAGAAGGAAAAAGCAAACCAATGGGGGGGTTCTGTCCCCAAGCTGGAGGTGTGATCCAGCAGTTCTGGCCCAATAGACCCTTGGCCTTGTTGACTTTCACGCTGGCGTATGGCACCTCTGACTCATGCCCATGGTGGTCTCCAAATCAAGGCCCTTGGATTGCCCTCAGTGGCCAGGTGGCACGTCTGGATTATGGGTGTATGATGAACGCTTGGGGAAAGTGCTGCATAGGAACATGGTTAGCAAAATAGTATGGAATAAAGGGAGGGGACCTGGGGATCGAACCCAGGTCCCAGTGCTTGCCAACGCTACTTTCTACCACCTGAACCAATTAACATATTTGTTATTATCATGAAAAACAATTAATATAATAATAAACAAAAGTTAGTGCTATGAAGACAAAAACGCGCGCCCAGTTTTGAATCAACCAACCACAGCCTTCCAACTCATCTTCTTCCTCGTTCATGTGTTTTGACCTGAAAAAAAAGAACATCAAATAGCAGGGGTTTTGAACCCCCACAATCTGAAGTGCCAAGAATAGCGAATAGAAATTGGCTGCATATAAAAACAGCGCGAAGGGTGTTTTAGATTCAGTGGAATGTCACGAGTTCAATGGTATAATTCTTATGGTTCAATTTTTTCATATGGACGAAGCCCTCTTTTAAGGTTTCTGAAAACCTAGAAAGCTCCCATGGTGGATTCTCCTATAGTACACGAAAACTCAATTGATGGTCATGGTTAGATTCAGAATGGTCCAATTAGCATAAATCAATAAAGAAAATGCAATGAGGATGCTTAAAAATTGAAAACCGAATATGCATAAAATGTGAAAAACTTTGAGTTCTATATACCAATTCTGGGTGCTATGGGCGTGGAAAACTATCCAGTCAGGTTCAGTGATGTCTTGGCAAGCTAATGGGATCAATATTCTTCTTTGAATCGTCCTCCAAGGCAGTTTTCAGTTTTGGATTTTTTTGATAAAATTGCAAAAGTTGTTCTTCAGATGGGGCGCAACCTGGAGGTTTTTTGGCATTAGGTTTGCATCTTGCTTATGTATGGAATGTATTAGGGTTAAATTCTGAGTCCACAAATCCTTGCATTGATGAAAACAATATTTGATTTTCATGGCATATCTTCCAAATCTTTTTTCACATGTTTTTGATTCCAATCATGGCAAAACCTTCCAATTTTGATTATGCACGAATCTTGAGCCTTTAAGAAGAGTTTATCTTGCACAAAAAGATTTAAAAACTTTGGTTTAGTATTTTTCCATATTTTATTTAATTTAAATGAATTAATTGTAATTAAAAATTCAAATAAATAAATAAAAATGATTAATAAACCCCCTTTGGGCCAAATGGTCGTGCACATGCTTTGGATGATGATTCTTGGAAGAAAATATGGCCCATTAGCAATTTTAAGGCTTTTGAAGCAAAGTTGACTTTTCAAAATACCCAAAAATTTCCCAACTTCTACAAGGCATATCTTGCTCAATTTTTAAGCTTTGATCATGTTCTTGGACATTTTGGAAATGTCTTGAAGTCCTCTAACCAATGCCTTTGGTCCCATATCATTTTGATTTACCAATCTCAAGTTATGGCCTTTGACTTAAAGTCCCTTTTTGTTGACTTTTGAGAATGACCTATAATGTTGAAATTGATAACTTTTTGTGAGAGCATTTCTTGGAATTGAAGTGTGAATAGGAGTTATAGGAAATGTCTTTCTATTCAAAATGAGCTTTGGATGGAATTTTTCTGATAAACCATGTGAAAGTTATGCCTTGGTCAAGTTACAGTTGACTTTTTCAACTGTCCAAATATGGAAACTTTTGCATCTTGAGACTTTTTGAGCCAAGCTTGGAGAATCATGATCAAGAATTGATCAAATGATGTTTGTGGCTTCAAAATGAGATGTTGACCAAAAATTTGAACTTTTGACTGTCAAATGACCATTTTGCCCCTACAGTTGACTGTAGTGCAATTAGGGTTTTTGATTGTGCAATTTTGTGCTGTAAGTCTTGAAACTTTGTATGAGGATACTTGACCATGTTTATAGACATGTGGGACTTGATTGGACCCTTGGAAACTTCATTTTCTTTGTCAGAACCAAAACCCTAGTTTTTGACTGTTAGGAGGCCCTTGAACTGTGCAACCTTTGGGGAGATTTTGAAGCTTTGACTTGGCAAATTTTGAAGAATATGGGAGGGAAAATTTTGGGGTACAACAGTTGCCCCTGTTCAATCTTCTTAAACCTGAGGATGCAGATTGGCTGACGTGCCTTTCGTAATCCGAAGGTGGAAGATGATTGAACACTAGAGTGCCCAGAAATTTGCGCTCACATAGTAGTGTGATTATGGGAATGGGCTTATAGATGCCATTTGGAGATTTGATGGATAGGATGATGGGCTTATAGATGCCATGCTAAGAGATGATGGAAGGTGGATGGGCTTATAAATGCCATCTGGGCGTCGATCGCGTAAGAGATTCCTTAGCGAGCACTTGCGTACCTGCAAAAGAAAAGGATTACCTGACCCGTTACAGGAGTTGGTCTTCAAGCTCTTTGTATAGATGCGTCCTGACTGGTTACATGAATTGAATCTGGAGCTTCAAACGGTGATGAATGAACCAGGGATGGTTACTACCTCAACAGGAACGGTGAGAGAACCTTGGACGATTACTACCTCAACAGGAACGCTGAGAGAATCTTGGGCGACTTCAATCTCAACAGTAACGCTGAGAGAATCTTGGGCGACTTCTACCTCAACAGTAACGCTGAGAGAATCTTGGACGACTTCAACCTCAACAGTAACGCTGAGAGAATCTTGGGCGACTTCTACCTCAACAGTAACGCTGAGAGAATCTTGGGCGACTTCTACCTCAACAGTAACGCTGAGAGAATCTTGGATATCTTCTACTGAGTCTTTATCAGGAAAATCTGTTAGGGGTCGATTTAGCTGGACTAGAGAAGGCCTTTGACTGGATAAGAAACAGGAAAATCTTAGGGTCGATTTAACTGAACCGGTCTAGGTCTTGAAATCTTCAACTGGATAAGAAACAGGGAGATCTTAGGGTTGATCTGACTGAACCAGAGAAGGCCTTTGACTGGATAAGAAACAGTAAAATCTTAGGGTCGATTTAACTGAACCGGTCTAGGTCTTGAAATCTTCAACTGGATAAGAAACAGGGAGATCTTAGGGTCGATCTGACTGAACCAGAGAAGGCCTTTGACTGGATAAGAAACAGAAAAATCTTAGGGTCGATTAAACTGAACCGGTCTAGGTCTTGAAATCTTCAACTGGATAAGAAACAGGGAGATCTTAGGGTCGATCTGACTGAACCAGAGAAGGCCTTTGACTGGATAAGAAACAGAAAAATCTTAGGGTCGATTTAACTGAACCGGTCTAGGTCTTGGAATGTAGCTGAGAACTTAACTGGATCTTTCCTGAAAGGTAAAGGTCAGTCATATGCAATGCATGATATGGATCAAGCAATGTTGTTCTCAACATAAATGGGATTTGTAAGATATGATGCGTATATGCATGCTATAATGTATGAAAGTGCGATGTTTATGAATGTATCTTTTTGTCTTAGGGAAGTAAATCCTTGACGGGTGCCGGGAAGTCACTCCTGGGCTGATGTTGAAGAATAGATCTTTGCTTCCGTTGGGGATGATAGTTGCAAGAATACCGGTAGGAGAAGATAACTCCGTTGGGGAATAAACTTGGCGAATGGATTACTCTGCGGGGAGAAAAGTACCCTAATGATCTTGCTGGGGAGAAATACTGTGTGGGGAGAGAGATACTTTGCTGGAATGCTTGATGGTAACTTTGCTGGGGATACCATTGTTGTGTTAATAGACTTCGCTGGGGATAAGAAGACTTCGTTGAGGACGCTCTTTCCGTGGCTTTTGGCTGAGGATAACCTAGTTATATCCTGGTAGGGAAATAACTCTTGAATAAAGCCGGGAGACGCGTTCGTGTTCTGCGAGGATAAGCTTCCAGAATCTACTGGGGATAAGCTTACTGCTTGGGGAGATGGATTCCAACTTTCCTGGGGAAACTGGATTGGACTCTCCTGGGGAAGTTTTGAACTGTACCGGGGAGGTGACTCCATTGAATGTCTGGTATACCGCCGGGGAACAATCTTTAGGTCAAGACTGCCGGGGATGCTTGTTAAGAATACGTATATACTGCTGGAGAATGTTGAGATCTGCGGGAGGATACCCAACTTCCTTAAGTTTGATAATAGCTTCGCTTGAGGAGAGTGTACTGACTTGCTGGCTCACTCTCTGGGGAATTGGGATGTACTGGTTATGTTCTTCAGTTGAACCTACCTTGGTACCTTGGAGGATAGAACAATTAGATTACTTAGACAACTCTTTATTGGCTCTGTTTCTAATGTTACCTGTAATTAATCCTTTGTTTTGTATGCAAATATTCATGAGTTAGCAAATTACTGTCAATGCATATATCACAAATTGAACCTTGGACGTTCTTCGCAACAAAACAGAAAAGGAAAAACAATTGGCACTTTTAACTGAAAAGTATATTTGTATTGATTTTTTTGAATTTGCCTGTAAAATAGGCGTTTATGTACAAGAGGCCGACGTCCTAGTAAGAGAACGCCGCCGAACAAGAGAGTTTATACAAATTTGTACAAGAGAAAATAAAACAGCTGTGTGAAATGAATGATCCCACTGAGTTTCAACTCTGCTATCGCCTTTATGTCTTTGAGCGTCTCATCACTTGATGACCTTAGTTGAAGATGAAGCTGATTGATCGATGCCGTCTGAACTTGATGTAGATACCGGATTCTGGATGCAGAGTGATCCAATGATACATAGTATTACGCTTTATCCCTAACTTTTGCCTGGACCGCCCTTTCGGGTTTTCAGTCCACCGAGATACCCATTTTTGCCCAAGCCGCCTTTTCAGGTTTTCGACTTGCCGGGTGTACAGATTTTTTTTCATTTCATCCCTTCATTTTGCCCGAACCCTTTTGGTTCGCCGGGAAGCCCTAACTTTTGCCTAGGCATGTCAGCCTAGCGGGTCTTTTTTCATGCGTAGTATCTTTTTACTATGTCTGCATTGGCGGGGTGAGGAAGGTCGTCACCATCCATGTTGGTTAGAATCATGGCTCCTCCTGAGAACACATGTTTAACCACAAATGGTCCTTCGTACGTGGGGGTCCATTTGCCCCTTGGATCACTCTGAGGAAGGATGATTCGCTTGATTACCAGATCCCCAACTTGATACTCTTGTGGTCTGACCTTTTTGTTAAATGCCCTGATCATCCGTTTTTGATACGTCTGACCATGACAGATAGCAGCAAGTCTTTTTTCCTTAATTAAGTTTAGCTGATCAAGTCGTGTCTGGATCCAATCATCTTCACTCAGATCTGCATCCTTCATTATTCAGAGAGAGGGTATCTGTACTTCGATCGGTAAGACTGCCTCCATGCCGTAGACTAAGGAGAAAGGAGTTGCCCCAGTTGACGTCCTGGCTGAGGTACGGTACCCATGTAGAGCGAACGGTAACATCTCGTGCCAATCTTTATAAGTCACTGTCATCTTCTGCACGATTTTCTTGATATTTTTATTTGCTGCTTCTACAGCCCCATTCATCTTCGGTCTGTAAGGAGAAGAGTTGTGGTGCTGTATCTTAAACTGCTCGCAGAGCTCAGTGATCATCTTGTTATTGAGATTGGTACCGTTGTCTGTAATAATTCTTTCTGGGACGCCGTATCGACAGATCAGATTGTGCCGAATGAACCGTGCCACAACAGTCTTGGTTACCGTAGCGTAGGAAGCTGCTTCGACCCACTTCGTGAAATAATCAATCGCTACCAGGATGAAGCGATGCCCATTGGATGCCGTAGGTTTAATATCACCGATCATGTCTATGCCCCACATTGCAAACGGCCAAGGCGCAGTCAGGACATTTAGAAGAACTGGAGGAACATGCACCTTGTCCGCATATATCTGGCATTTATGGCATGTCCGAGAATGTTGGTAGCAGTCTGCTTCCATTGTGGACCAGAAATACCCTGCCCGAAGGATTTTCTTTGCCATAGTGTGTCCACTGGAATTTGTTCCGAATGTCTCTTCGTGCAGCTCTTCCATGATCCTTTCTGCATCAGTCTTATCCACACAACGCAGTAAGGTCGAATCATGGTTTCGCTTATACAAGATGCCGTTGCTAAGGAAGAACTTTGCTGCGAACCTTCTCAGAAACTTTTTGTCATTGACAGACGCACCTTCGGGGTATTCCTGAGCTTCCAGATATCTCTTCACCTCATGGTACCAAGGCTTCTCAGTTACCAACTCAGTCTCGAGATTACAACAGTATGCCGGTTCGTCCAATTTCCAGATGATGATCCGGGGAGCCTCATTGTCCCACTTGACCTTGAACATAGAAGACATCGTAGCTAACGCGTCCGCCAACTGATTCTCCTCTCTCGGAAAGTGTTCAAAGGTTATCTCTGTGAAGTGGGGGATCAAGGTCAACACACATTCTCTGTAAGGAATAAGATTCGGATGTTTCGTATCCCACTCTCCTTTGATCTGATTGATCACAAGAGCGGAATCTCCGAAGACACTCAGAAACTTGATCCTTAAGTCGATCGCAGCTTGGAGACCCATGATGCACGCCTCATACTCCGCCATGTTGTTGGTACAGTTGAAACATAGCCGGGCAGTAAGTGGAGTATGAGTGCCTTGAGGGGATATGATCACAACGCCGATACCGTTACCCAAAGCATTGGAGGCTCCGTCAAAGTGCATAGACCATCGAGATCCTTCCTCAGGTCCTTCATCCGGTCCAGGTACTTCACAATCAGTCACAATCATGATGCTCTCGTCCGGAAACTCGAAGTTCATTGACTGATAGTCGTCTACGGCCTGATGTGCCAAGTGGTCTGCCAATACACTTCCCTTGATGGCTTTCTGGGTCGTGTACTGAATGTCGTATTCCGTCAAGATCATTTGCCATCTTGCTATTCTCCTAGACAGAGCAGGCTTTTCGAATATGTACTTTATAGGATCCATCTTTGAGATCAACAAGGTGGTATGAGTCAGCATATACTATCTCAGCCGGCGAGCATCCCATACCAAAGCGCAGCAAGTTTTCTCGAGCAGTGAGTATCGGGTCTCACAGTCGGTAAACTTTTTGCTAAGGTAATAAATGGCGTGCTCTTTTCGGCCAGAATCGTCATGCTGCCCCAGCACACACCCCATTGAGTTGTCAAGTACTGTTAGGTATAATATCAGAGGTCTCCCTTCAACCGGTGGCATAAGAATGGGTGGTTCTTGGAGATACTCCTTGATTCTGTCAAAAGCAACCTGGCATTCATCATTCCAACGTACTACCTGATCTTTCTTCAGCAGCTTGAAGATTGGCTCACAGGTAGCAGTCAGGTGTGAGATGAATCGAGCAATGTAGTTCAGGCGTCCTAAAAAGCCTCTGACCTCCTTCTCTGTCTTAGGAACTGGCATCTCTTGAATAGCTTTGACCTTGGCAGGGTCCACTTGAATACCCTTATCACTTACAACGAAGCCTAGCAACTTTCCAGATCTTACCCCGAAGGTGCACTTGTTCGGGTTCAACCTCAGCTTGTACAATTTCAGACGGTCAAACAACTTCTGCAGATGATCAAGGTGTTCTTCTTCAGTTTGGGACCTTGCGATCATGTCGTCAACATACACTTCTATCTCATGATGGATCATATCATGAAATAAAGCAACCATGGCACGTTGGTAGGTTTCCCCAGCGTTCTTTAGTCCAAAAGGCATGACCTTGTAGCAGAAGGTGCCCCACTGAGTGACAAAGGTAGTTTTTTCCATGTCTTCAGGTGCCATCTTGATCTGATTGTAACCTGAAAAACCATCCATGAAAGAGAACACCTTATGCTGAGCTGTATTATCAACAAGGACATCAATGTGAGGTAGAGGGAAGTCATCCTTGGGGCTGGCCCTGTTCAGATCCCTGTAGTCGACACACATTCTGACCTTACCGTCTTTCTTCAGTACCGGCACCACATTAGTAACCCACTGAGGATAAGAAGTCACTGCAAGAAACCCAGCATCAAACTGTTTCATAACCTCGGCTTTGATCTTCTCAGACATCTCTGGACGCATACGACAGACCTTTGGCTTGACCGGAGGGCAGTCTTCCTTGGTAGGCAAGTGATGGACCACAATATCGGTATCCAACCCGGGCATGTCTTCGTAGGACCCGACAAAGATCTCCATATAATCATGTAGCATCTGAGTCAACCGTTGCTTCACGTTGAGCTCTAGGTTGGCACCAATCTTTACTTCCTTCCTGTCCGTCTCAGTGCCCAGATTTATCGTTTCCACTGGCTCTTCGTGTGGTTGAATTGCCCTCTCTTCCTGAAGTAACAGTCTTGCAAGCTCGCCAGGCACTTCGCAATCATCTTCACCTTCGTCTTCGGCTAAGTTGATCGGATTTTCGAAGTCATAACTGGCAGTAGCAGGGTCGTTACCAGTGAGATCCAGAGTGGATTGAAACTTGTATGAGTGAGTGTGTGTAAATACAGCTGTTTTTAAAATATATAAAGGAAGGAAAGAAAGAAAAGGAGCATAAGATTTGAAATGCGAGAAAACGTCCAAGATCTTTATTCATGATATATGAAATGACAATTTATATGCCCTCACAAATGAAGCCACGGTGCCCCGGGTAAGACACCGGGCCATAGAGTTTTAATTGTTTATTACAAATAACAAAACAAAGAAGTTTATTACTGCGTAACAAAAGTAACAGGAGTATGGTCCTTGGCAATCCAATTGGTCAATCCGCCCTCAGTTGTCGGGTAGATCCAACTATTGAACTCAACTTCATCCACTTCATTATCCTCCCCAACAACATTCACTCCTGGATTGGTAATGAGCACAGGAGGTCTTCTGGTCTTTGCCTTCCGCACAGCTTTCTGACCCTCTGCAGTAAAACCCAGCCCAAACTTGTCAGTTTTCTGTGTAAAATCAGGAAGCCTTCCCCAGTTAGCACATTCACCTTTCTGAATCACAGCCCGGGCATCCTTTAGGGAAGCCATCTTCAAAGGAACATCCTCTTCGACCACTGTTTCTGCTGCTGCTAAAGTTGGAGGTACCTCTTCGAAATGTTGAAAGGGGGTTTCAATAAACTCCCCGTCCATCTCAATATACCTGAAGGAATTCAAATGGCTCACCATATACTCCTCCTCTCCCTGCACAGTGACGATCTTTCCTCTGACAGGGTACTTTAGCTTCTGGTGCAAGGTAGAGGTCACTGCCCCAGCTTTGTGGATCCAAGGTCGACCCAGTAGACAAGAATACGATGGACGGATATCCATCACATAGAAAGTAGAGTCGAATACCTGAGAACCTACCCGGATAGGAATATCTACCTCTCCATGAACCATCCTCTTGGAACCGTCAAAGGCTCTGACGATAATATTGCTAGGTTTCAGCTCCAGGCCCTCACAATCCAAATGGTCTAAGGCCTTCTTGGGTAGCACATTCAAGGAAGAACCAGTGTCTACCAACACGTGCGCAAGAGTAGTGCCCCTGCATTCAATAGAGACATGCAGGGCGTCATTGTGGTCCTTTCCCTTGGCAGTAAGGTCAGCATCTGAGAAACCCAAGCCATTGTCCGCTGTCAGATTTGCTACGCAATCAGTAAACTGGACTGCAGATGTCTCCTGTTGCACATGGGCCGTCTTGAGAAATGAAATCAAGGCCTTAGCATGGGCCTCTGAGCACAGTAATAAGGAGAGCATTGAGATCTTGGAGGGTGTATGCCCCAGCTGCTCGACAACATTAAAGTCACTCTTCTTGATTATTTTCAGGATTTCCTCCATCTCTTGTTGGGAGGCCTCAGCATTTACAGGTCTTGGTGCCTCCATCCGGGAAGGCTCATCTTCAATCCCTTTGCCCCGAGCATTAGATGACTCGGCAGCAGGGGAAACAACTTGATCAGAATTGGGAACAGGTACACTTGCAGGTGTTATAGTGAGGGGTCTTCGAACAGCGGGTGGTGCAATGTCAGGCGAGAAGAGCCTGCCACTGCGGGTAACCTTTGCTAGACCAGTGATATTGCTGATACTGGTGCCAGTGTTGAACTTTTGCTTAATTCCATTCACATACACATCTGCCCCATTGTGCCAGGGGACAGCCTTATCAGATTCGTAGGGGAGAGGCCCTGGAACAGTAATAACAACAGGTGCGACAGTCATGATTTGAACATGCTTCCTTGGGAGAGCCTTGATGGGATTATTAAAGATTGTAACAACAGAAACTTCTTCTACCGGAACAAACTGAACAGCGGACTTCTTGAACAGAATCTCTTTGCTGTCCATTAGGCTTTGGATGCCCAACTTCAGCAAAGGACAACCAGATAGGGAAACAGCACAGAAGAGGCAACCCTCACTATAACCCGGAAATAAACCGGCCAGCAGTAGGTTCCTCTTGACAGTCTTCAAAGGAGTAGCTACATCGTTTACAGAAACAGCGTATACATCTTCATCAATGGCATTTACTCCATGCTGGGGCATAGGAGCAGTCACCACATTCGGCCTCTCAGGCGCTTCAAACTGTATCTCTTTTGCGTCAATGAGGTCTTTCACCTTATTCCTCAAGGCCCAACAGTCATCAGTGGAATGCCCCGGGCTATCGGAGTGATAAGCACAGCGGGCATTTGGATTGTATTTGGGAGAAGCAGTGTTTACAACCTTTGGGGCCTCCCTGACAGTTACTAGGTTGGTGGACAGCAACTGTGGCAAGATTTGTGATAGAGTCATACTCAAACGGGTAAACTCTCTCCTGGGTCTTTCAGCCCTTGGTGGATTGGTTTGCCGAGGAGCGGCAGCAGGCTTAGCAATCATCACCGCGTTGACAGACTGGCGGCGCTCAGGTTTCTCTTGTCTTCTAGACCCATATACAACACTGGCCTCTTTTTTGAAGGGTTTCTTCTCAGAACTTGCGGATGCACCCTTCTGAATTTTACCAGACTTCATTCCAGCTTCTATTCTCTCTCCAGCCAGAATATGATCATTAAACCCTGCAGATGAGTTACCGATAAGATGGTTGAAAAATGGCCCAAATAGGGTCCCCAAGAACATGTCTACCAACTCCCAGTCTGTCAACGGAGGCTGCACCCTGCCAGCCAGATCCCTCCACTTCTGTGCGTACTCTTTAAAACCTTCACTTGACCCTAGCGACATACCCTGGAGTTGGGTACGTGTAGGGGCAAGGTCGTCATTATATTGATACTGCTTGTAAAAAGCAGTAGCCAACTCCTCCTAGTTACGAACCTTGGTCCCATCCAGCTGATAGAACCATTCGAGATGAGTCCCTGAAAGACTCTCCTGGAAGAAGTGGATCCACAATTTCTTATCCACTGAGTACGGTTGAATCTTCCGCACATAAGACCTGAGGTGTAGCTTGGGACAAGACGCCCCGTCATACTTGGTAAAAGATGGTGCTTTGAACTTGTGAGGAATGATCACACCAGTAGACAAACCCAAGTCTCCGAAATCCAGCCCAGGCACTTGTTGGATCTCCATAGCATTCAGTCTGTCTTCCAACTGCTTATATCTATCTTCTGCAGGAGGATACTGTTCCTCATCAAAATCAGTCTCGTTGTCAGAGACTACGGGACTAGGACCTTTTCCCTCTTGGGGATTACTCTTGCCTATAGAAGAACCAGCCTCTTCATTTTGTAGAGTGTTGCCAAACCTTCGGCCCGAGTTGAAAAGAACAGTTCTCCTCTTCTTCTTCTTCTCCTTCTTCAGGAGCAAAGCCTTCAGCTCTTCTTGGCCCTGAGCCAAACCCATGATTAGTTCCTGAAATTGCGCGTTCTGCGCCTGAAGAGCCTTGATGGACATCTCGGTTGATGATGAGTCGGGATTCATGATGCTGAAATAAACAGCGAAGAACTGTAAGCAACCTGAAAAGAAGAAAACCTGCTATGCACATGATGAATGATATGTGTTTATGCAATGCATTCAAGGGTTCGAAAGTTCAAATTTGTTGTAGACAAAAGGAACACACGTTATCATTAAGGAAACAATTGTTCAGTACATCAAAGCCTCATGGGCACAAATTACAAAGCAAATCAATCCCAAAAGACACTACGCATCCTCTTTGGAGCTATGTAGGTGTTGAGATTCCTCTCCTCATGCAATAGGCGGGTGAGCTCCAAGACCTTCTTTTCACTAGCATGTAGACCGGTCTCAAGAGAATTCCGTTCTTCTTTAAGCTGGATCCAGCTCTTCTGCATCTCTTCCCAGGATGTGGGCATGTCAGGATGTTGAATGGTGTAGGACACCTCTCCTTCCAAGACTGGCTCTTTGATTACTGGGAGCATATGAGGATAAGGCATCACTAACCTCTAGGAGCGGGCTCGTACCCACTTGAGATAAGGTTCCAATGGGATGGAGTTCCTGTGCCCCAGTGTCTTGCTGTCTATCCTACTGAGCATCCTCCAAGCTCTGATGAATCTCTGGCGAAGTCCTTGTGCATCGTTGTCGAAGTCAAAAACTATGTCAGGAATTAACATATCGTGAGGGCCATTCCTCCGAGCATAACCAAACTGTCTCCAAGCCAGGCATGAGTTGTAAGTAATACCTCCTCTGATTCCAAGTAAAGGAACATTAGGGTATTCCCCGCAACAATCAATGATAGTGACATCCTCTCTGGACCGAGGGCACCAATGTATATCTGCATGTGTAAGAGTCATCAACCGTTGTGACCATCTCAAACCCCGCTCGTTCTTCAAAACTGATTGTGGAAGGTGCGAAATAAACCACCTTCCCAGGAGAGGAGTGCAACACATAAGGACACCTCTTTTTCTCATGGTTCGAGTGTAACATGAGTGAAGGATGTCCCCCAGCAACGTAGGTATAGGATTCCTGGACATGAAGATCTGGACAGCACTGATATCTATAAGCTGATCTGGGTTAGGGAACAACACCAAACCATAGACAAGGAGGGCCACAACTTCTTCAAAAGCTCGTAAGTCAAGGGAGTTCCAACATTCATGGGCCTTTTCAAACAGAAACCTGGCTAAGAACCCTTTGATACCACTTCTAACTTCCCAATGTCCCTTGAGGTCAGATGATTGTAGGTGCAAGGCTTTAGAAATCTCTTCAAGCTTGGGTTCCTTTTCCGTACCGTTGTAGGGTAGTTGATCAAGGATAGGGATCTTCAGGAGCCGGGAGAACTCCTCCAATGTAGGTACCAGCTGATAATCCAAGAAGGTGAAACAGTGATGCAGAGGGTCAAAGAACTAGAACAGGACCTTTATCATGTCTTCCTCAATGTTGGTATTGACCAAGCTGATGAGTCTTCCATGTCTTTCACTGAATGAAAAGCTCTCGGGAATCCTGGATATAAGTTCCTTAAGCTGAGGAGGGACTCTTACAAGGCTGATTTGAATTGTCTTTCTGCGAACAGTTTCCATATCCTACAAAACAAAGAACAAAGATGAAGATTCGAACCCTTGAAATGGTTAGTCAATGCATATGATGCTGGATGATGTCATGATGCTATGATTAAACACACCACAGATATTTACAAAGACAAACATGTAAGGCACACAAGGCACACAAGACAAGCCCTTAGAGTTTAGGCCAGCATGGGGTCTGGGTATTACCCTCTTGAAGTTGGTGGGCTCGACCTGTCCTATTAGAAGTAAACGGGTTCTAAGGGTCCCAATATCACGGGATTGCTTTCATTGTTCATCGTTTTGATTTAACCACTGAACTGGCGACTGAAATATTCCAGGAAAGCAACCCTCAATTGAGTGTAGTATCGAGTATCAACCAACCTCGGACTGCACCAAAGTCAGTTATCTCACTACCCTAAAGAGGCCAAGATAGTTCAATTAAGGTTCCTAAGGTCTGTTGATGCTTCACGACACCACGCGGAGGCCCCGTACTCTCCTTGACTGAACTCAAGGGTTACCGGTACACACCAAAGTGCCACATCAACGTAGCAGACTATTTCAACCATGTCGGTATACCCCGCACAGTTCCCTCACAGCCTTGTTGCTACTTTCTAAGAAGGTATCCCCCAGATCCGGGTTAGGATCTATAGAACTCCCAAGACAGTCCCACAATTTAAAGCAAGCAAAGAAATACAATTGAAAACACAGTTATGAACTAACCCTAAGGTACACCTCACTTTATAAAGATAGTCCCCAGCAGAGTCGCTAGTTCTGTGATCGGTGGATCTGGAACTGACTGTTTAACGCTGGTTCACGAAATGTCGCGGAAGCAAGAGTCGCCACCGTCTTTTATTTTCTCCAAATGGAAAGGACAAAAGCACAGAAAAATTCCTTATAGAGATTGCTCTCGGTTCAGGAGGTAGATTTATAGAAAGGGAAGGTGTTAGCACCCTTTCTATCCATGGTTATCCATGGGCTCTTAGATACTTGCTCATTTGTGTTTTCAAAAGGTTTGTTTGCTTTTCAATTGTGGGTTTTAAAAAAGTTTCTTTGAAAATTCCAGTTCGACTCTTGTATCGGTCCTCAAGAGTGTTTAAAAAATTGCTTTCGAAAGCTTTTTTGAAAAGGTGTCGGTGTGAAAAGTATTTTTGATTTGTTTTGAAATTAGAGCAAGTATCTAGAGTCGTCTACCTACCCTAAGAATTTCGTCTGTGTAGATGTCCTTAAAGTAGTGCCATCCCACCACTGAGAGGTAGGTAGCACCACCGTTGGAGGTGTTCGGGTCAATTCGAAGGTTCGGGACATGGTGATCACCAGAGCAATAGGAAGATACCTTAGAAGCTACCCTCATGCCAGGTTCCCGGATCATGAGGACTTACTAAAACATCCTCTACTCGACGATCACCTTTCGAGAGGCAAGGCAACAGTGAGGCGTACCCTAGGTGTGGTGTGTGATTTGTGTGTCGTTTTCAGATATTTTGTCTTGTTCATGTCATGGGTGATCTACGCTTTTGTTTTTTATTTTAACATTCATTCTTGCATGCAATTTATTAGCAGTTAAAAAGTTGCGAGAAATATAAAGTTCCTAAACTATTACAAAGGCGCGGGTCCACATCGCCAAATTAAATCCAGGACCCGATTTAACATAAAATAAAGTAAAGTGCGAAAAATATAAATGTCCAATTTACACGGTTTTGGGAGAATTACATAAAAGGAGGGAATAAAATAAACGCGCGAATTGGAATTACGATCGAATGCGAGGGCGTTGGACCCTTTTTAGGAAATTAAATTATAATTAACAAATTAAATTAAACTAAAAAGAAAAGATTTTTTTTTGGAGTTTTTTGTATTTATGGATTTTTAATAAGAAAAATTAAATTGGAATTAAAACCTAGTTCTAGCTATTTTTAATTTATTAAAAAAAACATGTTAAAGTTAAACCTAGAATTAACCTAATTAATTAATGGCAAGTTTTATTTACAAAAAATAACATTTAAATAAAATATATTTTTATTTTTTGTCTTTTCTGGTTTTTATATTATTTTTATATTTTATGAAAATAAATTAATTTCAAGAATTAAATTAAAACAAATTAAAACAAATAAAATAGAAAAATATGAAAAAGAAGGAAAAAGCAAACCAATGGGGGGGTTCTGTCCCCAAGCTGGAGGTGTGATCCAGCAGTTCTGGCCCAATAGACCCTTGGCCTTGTTGACTTTCACGCTGGCGTATGGCACCTCTGACTCATGCCCATGGTGGTCTCCAAATCAAGGCCCTTGGATTGCCCTCAGTGGCCAGGTGGCACGTCTGGATTATGGGTGTATGATGAACGCTTGGGGAAAGTGCTGCATAGGAACATGGTTAGCAAAATAGTATGGAATAAAGGGAGGGGACCTGGGGATCGAACCCAGGTCCCAGTGCTTGCCAATGCTACTTTCTACCACCTGAACCAATTAACATATTTGTTATTATCATGAAAAACAATTAATATAATAATAAACAAAAGTTAGTGCTATGAAGACAAAAATGCGCGCCCAGTTTTGAATCAACCAACCACAGCCTTCCAACTCATCTTCTTCCTCGTTCATGTGTTTTGACCTGAAAAAAAAAGAACATCAAATAGCGGGGGTTTTGAACCCCCACAATCTGAAGTGCCAAGAATAGCGAATAGAAATTGGCTGCATATAAAAACAGCGCGAAGGGTGTTTTAGATTCAGTGGAATGTCACGAGTTCAATGGTATAATTCTTATGGTTCAATTTTTTCATATGGACGAAGCCCTCTTTTAAGGTTTCTGAAAACCTAGAAAGCTCCCATGGTGGATTCTCCTATAGTACACGAAAACTCAATTGATGGTCATGGTTAGATTCAGAATGGTCCAATTAGCATAAATCAATAAAGAAAATGCAATGAGGATGCTTAAAAATTGAAAATCGAATATGCATAAAATGTGAAAAACTTTGAGTTCTATATACCAATTCTGGGTGCTATGGGCGTGGAAAACTATCCAGTCAGGTTCAGTGATGTCTTGGCAAGCTAATGGGATCAATATTCTTCTTTGAATCGTCCTCCAAGGCAGTTTTCAGTTTTGGATTTTTTTGATAAAATTGCAAAAGTTGTTCTTCAGATGGGGCGCAACCTGGAGGTTTTTTGGCATTAGGTTTGCATCTTGCTTATGTATGGAATGTATTAGGGTTAAATTCTGAGTCCACAAATCCTTGCATTGATGAAAACAATATTTGATTTTCATGGCATATCTTCCAAATCTTTTTTCACATGTTTTTGATTCCAATCATGGCAAAACCTTCCAATTTTGATTATGCACGAATCTTGAGCCTTTAAGAAGAGTTTATCTTGCACAAAAAGATTTAAAAACTTTGGTTTAGTATTTTTCCATATTTTATTTAATTTAAATGAATTAATTGTAATTAAAAATTCAAATAAATAAATAAATATGATTAATAAATCCCCTTTGGGCCAAATGGTCGTGCACATGCTTTGGATGATGATTCTTGGAAGAAAATATGGCCCATTAGCAATTTTAAGGCTTTTGAAGCAAAGTTGACTTTTCAAAATACCCAAAAATTTCCCAACTTCTACAAGGCATATCTTGCTCAATTTTTAAGCTTTGATCATGTTCTTGGACATTTTGGAAATGTCTTGAAGTCCTCTAACCAATGCCTTTGGTCCCATATCATTTTGATTTACCAATCTCAAGTTATGGCCTTTGACTTAAAGTCCCTTTTTGTTGACTTTTGAAAATGACCTATAATGTTGAAATTGATAACTTTTTGTGAGAGCATTTCTTGGACTTGAAGTGTGAAGAGGAGTTGTAGGAAATGTCTTTCTCTTCAAAATGAGCTTTGGATGGAATTTTTCTGATAAACCATGTGAAAGTTATGCCTTGGTCAAGTTACAGTTGACTTTTTCAACTGTCCAAATATGGAAACTTTTGCATCTTGAGACTTTTTGAGCCAAGCTTGGAGAATCATGATCAAGAATTGATCAAATGATGTTTGTGGCTTCAAAATGAGATGTTGACCAAAAATTTGAACTTTTGACTGTCAAATGACCATTTTGCCCCTACAGTTGACTGTAGTGCAATTAGGGTTTTTGACTGTGCAATTTTGTGCTGTAAGTCTTGAAACTTGGTATGAGGATACTTGACCATGTTTATAGACATGTGTGACTTGATTGGACCCTTGGAAACTTCATTTTTTTTGTCAGAACCAAAACCCTAGTTTTTGACTGTTAGGAGGCCCTTGAACTGTGCAACCTTTGGGGAGATTTTGAAGCTTTGACTTGGCAAATTTTGAAGAATATGGGAGGGCAAATTTTGGGGTACAACAACGTGCAAGGCAGATGGTACAGATCCCAAGCTGAATATCAAAGATCTGCACCAACCTCAACCAGAAGTTACACTGAAGAAGACGAAGAAAAGGAAGGCCCCTTCAGAAGGAACATCCCAGCAGACACCCAAGAAAAGAGGTAATTTATCTGCTGCTTATGTTTTAAATTCTTCTGCTATTCCAACATCAATCCCAACTCCAGCTTCTCATAGAATCCCAATCCCCATCCCAACAATAGATGAAACCGAACCAGAAGATGACCCTTCTGAGGCACTACAACTCAGAAGACCCCGCACCAAACATCCCAAACCAACAATCTCAACAACATCAGCAATTGACAAAGTGCTATCTGACATTGATCAACATGCCTCTGATCACCCCTCCAATAATCCAAACTCTGAACCACAAATTGTCCACTCTCCTCAACCAGAACAACCTCTCTCACCCATTCCAGAAGAACCACATATTCCAGAATAACCAGAAATTCCTCCTCCTTCTCCACAACCAGCAATTCCTTCTCCCTCTCCTCAACCAGAAATTCATCCACCATCACCTCAACCATCACCTCAACCATCACCTCAACCTGATTTTCATCATTCTGAAACTCCATCTCCTCCACCTCAGTCTCCTCAATCCTCTGAACCACAACCTCTGGCAATCCAGCTGCCATGTGGAACAACAGTAACCATGGCCCAACTGCCATCCTCGCCATAATCTACACCACCAAACACTCCCAAAACCCCAAACAGTCCAATCATTATCTCTGATTCTCCCACTCCATCTCCAAAACAAACAACTCCCAAGAAAACCACCGAAGACCCCAGCAGGACCTTCATAGATTTAACAATCCTTGACCGTCTTGCTGATCTGAAAAATAAAATAGCCACTCCAAAACCAAAACAGCCAGATGTTGGCTCTGGTATTATGAATTTTGAAACTGGTTTGCAGCAGTGGATTGCTTCTCTGAAGCAAGTCTGTCCTGGAATGATTGATCCAACTGCCTCTGACCAGCTCTGGTCACAATTCAGAATTTGGGTACGTGCTGAAGCTCTAAAATTGCAAGACATCAATTATGAGCAAGCACAACAGAATTTTAGCAAGCTTCTGAATGAAGTTGGAAGTCAGCTGCTGAAAGAAGACGTGCTCCTTCTGGATAGTGATCCATGGTCTGAGAAGCGTCCAGCTTCAAAGGTCTAGCCAGAAGAAGATCAGACTCTTCAAGCTGAAGTCAGCCAAGCTGAAGATATTGCAGAAAGCTCTCAGAAGCTCCCTGCTTCTGATGTTTCTCAAGCTGCCTTGGACAGGCAGACTCTGGAAGAGCTGAAGCTGAATGATATCCATCTGCAGCAAAGGATGGATGAAAATGACCAGAAGATGAAAGAAAGGATGGATGTGCAGGATAGCAAGATAGATACAGTAGTCAGCATGGTGCACAAGCAGACTAAGACTGCTGATCAGATCAAAGCAATGCTGGAGACTCTGTTCACACGTCTTCCTCCCCAACCTGATATATCATGAGATCGAAGTCTACGTAGACAACATGATATCCCGTTCAAAAACAGAAGAAGAACACCTCGACCATCTGCAAAAGCTGTTTGTCAGGTTGAAGGAGTATAAGCTCAGACTGAACCCTAGCAAGTGCACTTTCGGAGTCAGGTCTGGTAAACTCTTGGGATTCATTGTCAGCAACAAAGGTATTGAGGTTGACCCTGCTAAAGTCGAAGCTATACGAGAAATGCCTGCCCCCCGCATTGAAAAGGAGGTTAGAGGTTTCTTAGGACGCCTAAACTACATTGCAAGGTTCATTTCTCACCTAACATCTACCTGTGAACCAATCTTTAAGCTGTTGAAGAAAGATCAGGTGGTTGAATGGAATGATGACTGTCAAACTGCTTTTGATAAAATCAAGGAGTATTTGCTAGAACCTCCTATCTTGATGCCACCCGTCGAAGGAAGGCCGTTAATCATGTATCTGACTGTTTTGGATAATTCAATGGGGTGCGTACTGGGCCAACATGACAAGTCTGGTCGAAAAGAGCATGCCATTTATTACCTTAGCAAAAAGTTTACCGACTGTGAGACTCGCTACTCACTGCTCGAGAAAACTTGTTTCGCTTTGGTATGGGCTGCTCGCCGGCTAAGGTAGTATATGTTGACACATACCACTTTGCTGATTTCCAAAATGGATCCGATCAAGTACACCTTCGAGAAGCCTGCTTTATCTGGAAGAATCGCTAGATGGCAGATGATCCTGACTGAGTATGATATCCAGTACACAACCCAAAAAGCTATAAAGGGGAGTGTACTAGCTGACCATCTAGCTCATCAAGCTGTCGAAGATTACCAATCCATGAAATTCGACTTTCTCGACGAGGAAATTATGACATTGGATAACATTGAAGGTAACAGACCGTATGACGGACCTGAACAAGGATCCCGATGGACCCTGTACTTTGATGGTGCTTCAAATGCATTGGGCAACGGTATCAGCGCGATACTTATCTCTCCAGAAGGTTGCCATACACCTTTCACCGCTAGACTCTGCTTCAGCTGCACCAATAACATGGCCGAGTATGAAGCTTGTATCTTTGGTCTCAAGGCTGCTATTGACTTGGGAATCAAATCTTTGGTTGTGTTTGGAGACCCAGCTTTGGTTATCAGTTAAATCAAAGGAGAGTGGAACACTAAACATCCTAATCTCATCCCATACAAAGAACATGTCCTGACATTGTTGTTTGAACAAAGTTTGAATCTACTACCCTAAGTTTAAGTTTTGATGATAACAAAATGAAAGGATATATTAATTATGTGATTCATATAAGAAATATTTGCTACCTAAGATATTACTTTCTGTTTTGCAGAAACTCTGATTGGTATCAACAAGGAGTACACTTAATCAGCATCAGAATATTGGTTATTAACATCAGCATCAGAAGATGCTATAATCAGAATACCAGAATCAGAAGAACAACTCACACGTATGCTGAAGCTTGATGAACAGAACTGCGCTCAACACTCTGATTAAAGACAACAATAGTACATCAGCACTTAAGCAGAGTCAGAATGAGGCCAGGCCAGAACACGCTTTAAGTAGCAACGGTACTGTGCATTCAAAGCGAATTATTACCAACGACATCATTCCAGACAAGATCTACTCAATAAGGAAAGTGTGTTATTGGCATTGAATCAAGAATATTGCTCCAACGTTCAACAAATTCAGTGCTATATAAACAAGACAATGAAGATTGAATTGGCTAATGCTCTACATCATATTACACGCCTAAAAGCTAATCATCATCTTCCTTCTCTCAGTTTGCTAAATGCTTCATATTTCCTTACTCAGTATTTTAGCAATCTAGTTTCAATAAGCTTAAATTGTGTAACATCACAGTTGTAATACATTTTTGTAGAAAACATTCACACACATAGATTTCTCTTCTTTGTAAGAAAGTGATTCCTTGACAAACCGGGATGTGGTTTGCATCAAGAAGGCTTTAGCAGTTGTTAAAGCAGTTTGTAATATTCAGTTGAATATAGTGGATTAAGACCTCATTGGAGAGAGGCGAAATCACCTTGACGGGTGGACTGGAGTAGTTTGAGATCAAACGAACCAGGATAAAAATATCTTGTTCATTGCATTGATTTTCAGTTTTACAATTCAACCCCCCTTCTTGTGTTTTTCACTTCTTCAATTGTTACCTCCTTTCGAGCTGATTACCTTCGAGCACTTCCCGCGAGAAGAAAATCAGCTAGCAGATGCTCTAGCTACAATGTCTTCCATGTTTAAACTTAACTGGGATAATGAGGCTCCCCAAATCACCATCGAGCGAATGGACGAACCTGCACATTGTCACGAGATTAATACCGAAGAAGTAGTGGAACAACCCTGGTTTCACGAAATTAAAAGGTATCTCAAGACTCGAGAATACCCTGAAGGAGCTTCAGTCAACAAAAAAAAGTTCTTAAGGAGATTTGCTGCCAAGTTCTTCCTGAGCAATGATATCCTATACAAGCGCAACCATGATTGTGTTCTGCTTCATTGTATGGACAAGGTTGAAGCTGAGCAGATCATGACTGAACTGCATAGTGGTACATTTGGCACCCATTTGAGCGGACATACGATGGCTAAGAAGATCTTAAGGGCAGGCTACTACTGGTCTACCATGGAAGCTGACTGTCATCAATACGCCTGCACTTGTCACAAATGCCAAGTCTATGCAGACAAGGTGCATATTCCTCTGGTTCCTCTCAATGTCCTAACAACTCCTTGGCCATTCGCAATGTGGGGTATCGACATGATTGAGGAGATCAAGCCTACATCGTCCAATAGACACCGCTTCATCTTGGTGGCCATTGATTAATTTACCAAGTAGGTCGAAGCAGCTTCTTTCGCCTCCGTTACAAAGAACGTGGTTGCCCGCTTCATCAAGCAGAACCTCATTTGCCGGTACGGTATCCCCGACCGTATCATCACGGACAACGGTACAAACCTGAACAACACTATGATCACCGCTCTGTGCGAGCAGTTCAAGATTCAACATCACAATTCATCTCCCTATCGGCCAAAGATGAACGGTGTTGTCGAAGCTGCGAACAAAAATATCAAGAAGATCATTTAAAAGATGACAGTCACCTGCAAGGACTGGCATGAGATGTTACCGTTTGCTCTACACGGGTACCGTACCACGGCGTGAACATCAACTGGGGCAACACCCTTTTCTTTGGTATACGGAATGGAAGTTGTTTTACCTATGGAAGTTCAGATTCCTTCCCTGAGAATCATGAAGGACGCTGGTTTGAGTGAAGACGATTGGATTCAGACCCGGCTTGATCAACTTAACTTGATTGACGAGAAGCGACTTACGGTTGTTTGTCATGGTCAGACGTATCAAAAACGGATGATCAAGGCTTTCAACAAGAAATTCAGACGTCAGGTATATCAAGTCGGAGACCTTGTAATCAAGCAGATCATCTTGCCGCAAAGTGATCCTAGGGGCAAATGGACTTCTACTTATGAAGGACCATTTGTGATCAAAAACATCTTTTCTGGTGGGGCTATGATTCTAACCACCATAGACGGCGACGACCTGCCACACCCTGCAAACGCAGACATAGTCAAAAGATACTACGCATAAACGACCCGACAAGTTGAAAACCCGAAAGGGAAACTTAGGCAAAAATGGGCATCCCGGTGAATCGAAAACCCGAACGGACGGTTCAGGCAAAAATTAGGGATAAACAAAAAAAATCTGTACACCTGGAAAGTTGAAAACCCGAAAGGGCGACTTGGACAAAAAAGGGTTTCCCGGTGGATCGAAAACTTGAAAGGGCGATCCAGGCAAAAGTTAGGGAATTAAAGCGTATGACTATGTCTCATCGGATCACTTTAAGGAAAATCTCTTCACGGACAAGCTCCAGGCTTCTGATCAATCCAATCATCTGCGGACAAAGCAACGAATGGACAAGAGACTCAGAGTTGCGAAGGCTATAGCAGAATGGGAACCCCATAGAATTGTTACACATAGCCATCTTTGTTTGTATATATTTTTCTCAAATTTTATGGAAACATTCTCTTACTAGGATGTCTATCTCCTTTGTACAAAATACTTACACAAAGTTAATACAAGGTTACTTCAAAGTGCAGAAAACTGTTTGCCTTTTCTTTCTTTTTTACACTTGTGTTTTATTTGGAAACGTCCAATGATTTATTAAATGAGCATATGCATTTGAATATAATCACTGCTTACAAATAAAACGAAATGAGAAAGAATAATTACTTATAGGATGGAAGTGTAGGAAAGTGTCTTTAGGCTATTCCAGGAGAAATCCCCTGCAATACATCATCTAGGTCCTAGGCGGAACTAAAACTTTGAAACGCATATCCCCAGCGGAGTTAAGTTTCAGGGATCCCCATCAGAGTTGAGTTTTAAAGTTCCCAATCCACAGCGGAGCAAAACTTTGAACTACAAACCCTCGGTAAGAATGAAACTTTCTTCCCCAATGGAGTCAAACCTTCGACCTTTGAACACCAGTGAAGACCATCCAGTTTCCTCCCTTTTCCCCGGAGAGTCGCTTTTAAACCAGATAATTCCTCAAAAAGTTATTTTTAAACTTTCCCCCCAATGAAGTCGCCAATCAAATCAGCACGTCACTAAGACCCCCAGCGGAGAGGAAACTTTGAGTTACCAATCCCCAGCAGAAACCATTCAGTTTTCCCCTGATATCCTCAATAGAACAGAGTTTCTCATTAGATTGGCATACTCCCAACCTCCTGACCCAAACGCCTGAATGAAGATTCTCATTCCTTCTTCCCCAGTAGATTGGCATACTCCCAACCTCCTGACCCAAACGCCTGAATGAAGATTCTCATTCTTGCTTCCCCAGTAGATTGGCATGCACCCAAGCTCCTGATATTCCTGACAGAATGAAGATTCTAATTCTCAAAGTGGCATATAACCCGAGCTCCTGATATTCCCGACATAATGAAGATTCTCATTCTCAAAGTGGCATATAACCCGAGTTCCTAATATTCCCGATAGAATGAAGATTCTCATTCTCAAAGTGGCATATAACCTAAACTCCTGAACTTCTTCCAAACAAGAATAAGCTTTTCCTAGAGTCCTGAGCTTACTCTCCAGCAGCATAGCTACTCCCCAACAGTATAGTTATTCCCCACAGAGTTTTTACTCCCCAACAAAATCAAGATTCTCATCTTTGATTCTCCAGTGAAGTTGCCAGAGCTTTCTTTACTCTCAGCATAAATTTGTCAGAGTTTTTAATCCCCTGCAGATCGAAGATTCTCGTTCTTGACTCCTCAGCACAAATTCCCCTGGCAGAATGAAGATTCTCATCCTCAATTCTCCATAGAGTTTTCAGAGATTCCCCAACAGAGTTCTCCTCAAACAACAAAACATGAACCCCCAGTAGATTGGCATACAACCCAAACTCCTGATTTCCCCAGCAGTATAACTTCTCCCCACAGAGGTTGTCAAAAAACTTGAGGACACACATACTCTTCAACAGTGGTCCAGGATTTATTTTCCCCGACAGCAGTCAAAGATTTTATTATCTCCAGCTATCCAGGATTTATCTTCCTCAGCAAAACAGCTAATCAGCTTACATGCACATACATTGCATTCATATGTCATAAACATTGATAAAACACATATATTGCATCATACATTTCATGCAACGTAACTTTGTGTTTCAGCTAATATTTTACCCTTTTCAGGATAAGATTGACAAGCTACCAACTTCAAGGATCATGAAAACAGTTTACGGGTGCTTCCAAACATGGATGTTAATATATCGCTTGTTCAAGATTCAACTTCTGAAAACAGTTTACGGGTGCTTCCAAACATGGATGTCAATCTATCGCTTGTTCAGATTCAGCTCATTGAAAACAGTTTACGGATGCACCAAACACGGATGTTAATCTATTGCTTATTCAACTTCAAGGATCATGAAAATAGTTTACGGGTGCTTCCAAACATGGATTTCAATCTATCGCTTGTTCAGATTCAACTCATTGAAAACAGTTTACGAATGCACCAAACATGGATGTTAATATATTGCTTATTCAACTTCAAGGATCATGAAAACAGTTTGCGGGTGCTTCCAAACATGGATGTTAATTTATCGCTTGTTCAAGATTCAACTTCTGAAAACAGTTTACGGACGCACCAAACATGGATGTTAATATATTGCTTGTTCAAACTCAAGGATCATGAAAACAGTTTACGGGTGCTTCCAAACACGGATGTTAATCTATTGCTTATTCAACTTCAAGGATCATGAAAACAGTTTACGGATGCTTCCAAACACGGATGTTAATCTATCGCTTGTTCAGGTTCAGCTCATGAAAACAGTTTACGGATGCTCCAAACACGGATGCTAATCTATTGCTTATTCAGACCCCCAACTCAAAGACGTTCCATACATGGATACCTTTATTATATTCTTTCTTTCACCTACAACATACAATTCAATAAACGTTCTTGGATGGCATCTTTAAGCCCATCCCCAACAAGATTCTGTCACATCTCCAAATGACATCTGTAAGCCCATTCCCTCAACTATGCTTTGACGAGTGCAAATTTATGGGCACTCTAGTGTCCAATCATCTTTTACCTTTGAGTCGCGAACGGCAAGCTCGCCGATCTAACTCTTCAGGTTCAAGAAGATTGAACAGGGACAGCTGTTGTACCCCAAAATTTGCCCTCCCTTTTTCACAAGAAATCATAATCCTAGGGTTTTCTCAGATTTTCAAGATTGGCTCAGGAATCGATCAAATAGACTTTTCTATGGCAGAAAATCAAGAATTAGGGTTTCTCCCGCATTTCTCAAAAGAAACTGAATTCTCAGAAATTCAATTAACTATCACATGTTTTCGCACTTTTTCAAGTTTACTGGTTGTTCTCAAGGTCTTGCTTGTTTGGGATAAGAGATAGGAACTGAGATGGTCATTTGGAGTATCCAGGTTTGCCTGATCCAGGTTAACTAGATGATGTGTGTCTGTTAAAATGCTTGCTTGTTTATTGGAATACACAATGCATATTTTGATTGGAACGTTGTTGCAAGGTTATGATATTGCAGAGTTATTGGATTACTTAAAGTTTAAGTTATCTGTATTGAAATTATTGGAGTGCAGTTTCAGTTATTTTAAATCAGGAATCTTAAATAATAAATGAAGACTTGAAGGAAGAATTGCAAGATATTTGACAGTAGAAGAGTTTTATTGGATAAAGACTTTTTCATTCATTTCAAATGTTGTTACAAAAAAATAATTTATTATTTCATGTGCTTTAAGTTTTACAGCTTATAGTACTTGAAGAATAAATTATTACAATAAATGAAAAAAATCTAAGTCTAAAGCCTAAGCTACATTTGCTTCCATGCTCAAAGTATTCTGCTCCCTCTGCTTTGTCATCGCCCAAGTTCTGCTCACATGAAAGAAAAAACAAAGAAAACAGGATTAGTACAGTTATTTAAATTTTCAAACAGAAAAAGAAAAGGAAAATTTTCATCATTAAAGTTTGTCGTCCGGAATCAAAGTGCTATTTTTCATCACGTTTTATTTTTCTCTTTGCAAATCACAAGAAAATTGCTCTTCTTGGTTCACAAAGAAAAAAATAAAATTGCAAAAGAAGAATGCAAACAAAGCAAAAATTATTCAAAAAACATAGCAAGGCACCAAAACTGCATTACAAGGCCAAATTGGATGAAAAACTGTACAAAGCAACCAAACTGCATTACAAAGCATGGCAAACTAAAAAACAGCATGGCATACAAAACCAAACTATGCAGCATGGCAAAACAATGCATTACATAACAGGCGCCAAACTGCATCACAAGCAAGGTGTCAGACTGAGTTACAAAGTTACAAAGGCAAACATTACAGCAAACTGTACTAAGTAAGAAAACCAAGCATAGCAACTAAAGCAAACTTGATGCAAACTGTCAAACAAAGAAAACTGGATGCAAACTGAACCAATGCAGCAGTAATGCAGAAAGTACAATGCAGCAGGCAAAGCAGGAGGTAAACCAAAATCCCAAGTCAAAGACTTGTCACAGCTTTTCATTATTTTCCAGTTTTAGGCAAAATTTTCAGAAAATAATAAGAAAAAGCAAAAATGCTTTGTCATTGAGAGAGAAAGAGAGAAAAGGGAGCACCTTTTTAGTATATGTACAGTTGGCTAAAAAAATGGATCAAGAAATAATACCATAAAAACAACAAGAAAAAAAAGGCCCAACGGTTTAAAGCATAAACTACAAGTCCCAACCTGCTAATCAAAGGTGGAGAGAGCTGTTATAAGAAAAAACTCCAAGCCAAGCCTAAAGGGACACAAGTTAAAAACCTGTAAAACTTTTAGCAATTGGAACAAGCTGAAAAAGATACCAAAGCAACTGCACAACCAAATCTGTAAAACAAACAGCCAAGCATATCAATTTCAAACCAAGCTCCAGGCCAATAGCCTGAAACTGCATAACAATTTCAAACCCAAAAACACCCAGCCAAACCTGAAGCTACCAATACTCAAAAAACCTGTGAACCACAAAAACTGCATAGCCAAAGCAACCTGCAAAAACTTGCAATTCCACAATAAAACTACAAGAAACTCCAAAACCTTGTGAACCAATACAGAACAACAACCATAACTGCATAACAATTGCAGAACACGGTCAAAACTAGCATACCACAAACTGCAACAAAACTCAGAAACTGCATATCAGTTCAAACAACAACCACGACCTGTAAAACCTGCCCAAACCTGTTTATCAAACTGTAACAAGCCAACATCCTGCTACAAAAAAATAACTCTACCAAAAACTCAACAAATCACCAAAAGCCTGCTATCAAACAAAAACCATAAGCTTGTAACAGCCCAAACCAAAAACCTTCAAACCTACAATTGTAGCCACCACAAAACTCGGGGTATTTGGCCAAACTATCAAGGAACCCCAAACAAAACCAAGTTTCAGAAACAAATTCAAACCAACAAAAAGTTTTAGAAGCTTGCAACAAGCATCATCATCAACCAAAAAATATCAACATCCACTATCAAATATCAAAACTCAGTTCAAATCAGTTTAACCATCATCATCCAAATTCCAAGAGAGATAGGAAAAAGGCAACAAGTTTCAGATTATCAAATCATCATCAACAATCATCAAACAAGTTTCAGAATAGCAACATTCAAATTCAAGAGAGAGGAAGAAGTTTCAGATTATCAAATCATCACCAACATTCAAGAGAGAGGAAAAGAAATATCAGTTTCAGAAGTGAAATAATCAAAACAAGTTCAAATCAGAAGCAATCATCATCAACATTCAAGTTTCAGAACAAGCATCATCAATAAAAACCAACAAAAAATCAAAAGTTTCAGAAGCCAATCATCATCAACCTTCAAGTTTAAGAACAAAGGAGAAGTTACCAAATCCCGCGTGTTAGTCATCATCTCCCTTCCGCCTCTAGCCACCAGGGAGCTCCGTCTCACTCTCTTCCCTCTATTTGTTCCCGAAAATCCCCAAGGTACGTTTTTCTCAAACCCTCTTTGCTGCATCTCAGGCATGTAAACACCATAGATTAAAAACAAAACTGAACAAAACATGAACTGGAACTGTTAAAATTAGAAAAAGAACAAACCGTACCATTTTAGAACAAAGTCATGGATCTTTGTGAGGAGATGAGAGAGTGAGGTTTGCTCTAGCGGCTAGGGCTTAGGGGAGATCCGGGCGTGTGAGGCTGAGAGAGATGAAGAGAGAAAACGAGAGAAACGGTGCCACTGTGAAAGAATCACACAAACCCTAATCGTTCTGAACCCTAACAAAAATGTTACAATTTGTGAACTGGGCCTTTCTGGCCCCAAACAACCCTAAGCCCATGACGATTTGGCTAGTGCACCCCCCCCCATTCTGACCTTTCTTTGTTCTTCTTCATTTTTTTATTGGGCCAAACACCACCCTAAAGCCCATTTGTTCAACTTCAATTTTGTTTTCTTTTTTTAGTTAATAATAACAATAGTAATACATTAAAACTTTGTTTTTTTTAAGTTAGTCTTATTTTTTTCTTTATTAATTAATCTTGCTTCATTTGATAAAATACCAAAAAAAGAACATTTAGTTTGATTTAATTAATTTTGCTTTTCTTTAAACCCCTTTTTTTTATTAATAAAAGTACAAAAATAATAGAGATTTTGTTTAATTAATTTTTCTTTAAACTTTTTATCCACATAATTAATAAAAAACATATACAAAGAAAAAATAATAATAATTCTTAATTTTTTAGAATAAAGTTTATTTATCTTTTTTAATAAATGCATTTCATAATTGATTGATTTTCTTTATTTTATAATTTGTTATGGCTTTACATTGAATTGCGACAATTCGATTTGGTTGTAACACTTGATATTTGGACATTGTTATCCTTGTGAGATTCATCCCCATTTGTAATAATTTGTACTCCCATCCCCAGATACTTTTGTAATAACTTAGACGTTTAATTCTCGCACTTTACGCTTTCAAATATGCCATGATTAGAGATTAGGGTTTGTATGCGAAAATCCAAAATCAATCGCTAGATGACCTAATGCAAGACCTAAATGCATGAAAATGACAAAACACAATTCACACGTGCACCTCTAGGGTAATCTCGCTTGTTGCCTCGCAAATGCAATCGTGTCCCTCGAATATGAGACGCTCTAGCAAATTCCCCTTCGATAAACAAAGATCGTAGTCCCTCGATGACCCTCGATGTCGCCTTCGATAAAACGATCTCATCCCTTACAAAATTGCTAGAGCGTATCACAAGTTGCTTTCAATGATTGTATGCGATGACCCGCGCCTGTCCCGTTAAACATCCTAATACAAGGTTGTTTACCAAATGCAATGGTAAAGCAACACTGTCAAAAGGGTTAAAAATGTGTAGGAAAGACCTTTGATTAAAATAGGGTAGATAACTCTTAGTTACTTGATCAAAGCTTGCAAAACATCCTTGCTATTTTCAAAACACACCTCACAACACAATTTCAAAACATTTCCCAAATCAAACTTTCAAATATTGAAATATCTTTTCAAAAGACAAACACCTTTGTATATATTCAAACAAGAATCATTACAAAGGTTGCCACAATGATGGCCTCTTTTTCAAAAGAATTTTCAAAAAACCACCCATAAAGCACTATTTCAAACAATTGAAAAGCAAAAGCAAGTGATCTAAACAAGTAACTAAGAGCCCATGGATAACCATGGATGAAAAGGGTGCTTGCACCTCCTCTTTTCATAATCTACCCCCCGAACCTTTGAAAACATCTCAAAGGTCTTTCCTATGCTTTTTGACCTTTCCTTTGGATAAAATAAAAAGTCGGTGGCGACTCTTGCTAAACCGCATAATTGCAAACACAAATGCAAAACCTCAAGTCCATTCTCCCACCGTATCACAGTATGTCTGGTGCTTTCCACCACAGTCATGAGGACGTGATAATAAGGCATGACGCGCCTACCTATCACAACAATTACACTTATCAACCATTGTGATATATATTTAGGTAATGAGTTCGAAACACAACAACAACTATTTATTCGAAATATAAATAATTTTTCATCACAGTTACAATACATAATCGTTGTGAAAAGTACCTAGATTTTATTATATAATATGTAGATTACTTATTTTTCCATACACCTCACTAAAGAAATATAATCATTCAAATTGATGAAGAAGTGTATAATCTGAAAATTAAAATATTCTTGAAAAACAACTTAAACAAACCATTATTTTTCAAATTGCATGCATATCACAACTCACATCTTTCTCTTTAACATTTAGAATATGGTTCAATGGACTAAGTCCTTCATGGCATTGATTCCTTCGCTTCTAGTTTATTTTGAATATCATCAATTTATTGGCCAAATTTGTCTCCCCATCATCACTATCATGATGATTGTGACAATGACTTATCATTATAGCAATCATGATGGTAAGTGACAATGAAGTGGTAGACTTTGCCAATAATTTGATGTTATTCAAATTAAACTATAAGAGAAGATATTGATGCCATTGAAGGACTTAGATCATTGAACCATATTCTATATGTTAAAGAGTGTGAGATGAATTATGAGACAAATGTAATTTGAAAAACATTGATTAATATAAGTTGGTTTTCAAATACAACTTAATATTTAAATTATAAGTTTATAAATTAATTTAAATGAATATATTTTTAGTGTAGGGTTAGTGAAACAAACAATCTATATACAATATAATAATCCCAACTTGATCTTCTTTCAATCTGTATAAGAATTTAAAGAATAAAATATTGCTAAATCACAAGAAGGCTTTTTCTTGTGACTTAATTAACAATGTTTTGTTCTTTTTCTGAGAATATTAGTCGTCAACAACAACATATAATAATATTTATCAACAACACAACAACAACATACATCAACTTGAAAAATACACCTTTTATCAACAAAACACCGACAACATACAACAACACAAGATATAATAAAATATTTCACAAACGTACGTTTTATTGAAAAGAATTGTGGAATCAATGATGAAACTGTATGTTTCTACGAAAAAACATAAGGTGGGTGAAGTTTACACAATAGCTTCATACTTCTTCTGTTGTTTTCCATTGGAACACAAATCATATGTAAACCATAGCCAAAGTATCCGCTATGTTAAGATGATTTTCTTTATTCACTTTTCCTATAAGTCAAAAAACATAAACACCATGACATTAACAACATTACATGGAACATTCACCAAATGAAAAAAATGAGAAACCCTTTTTAACAAGGACTATGGACAATGGAAGAAGTTTGATTACTTATAAGTTTTAAGAAGCATATGAGATGAGTTCGCTGCGCGAAAGAGACATAAATTAGAGTTTTATTTTGAGAAAAATGGAAGAAAGCTTATGAAGAAGAAGAATAAAGATAAAACTTTTTGTTCGCTGCGTTTAAACTTGATTACCTGTAAATTTGTAGAAGCATATCAGGACGAGTTCGCTACACGTGGAAGAGAGAAACGTTAGGTTTTTTTTTGGAGAGTGACGACTATTTTATGCTGAAGCTTAATAACTTCGCTTATATCACATGAGAATGGTATATTTATATGAGAATGAATCTGCACCATTGGATTTGAAAAGGAATACTTGAGATTAAAATATATTTTTAAAATTTAATTAATGATTCTTATTAATTCTCACATTCTCATATGATATACAATATATATATATATATATATATATATATATATATATATATATATATATATATATATATATATATATATATATATATATATATATATATATATATATATATATATATATATATATATATATATATATATATATATATATATATATATATATATATATATATATATATATATATATATATATAACGGTTTCAATAAATAACTATGGTGGTAAATAGTTTTATTTTAATATACTTATAATATATATATCTAAAAACCCCTTTTTATAACGAAAAAAAAGAAAAAAATGTTGGTGTTGAAAATCGAAGCTTGTCACTTAAATTATATGACAATAATTCTTTAAAAGAATCGCGTTGAAAATTTTCTCAATAAAATATAAAAAAAAATGTGTGTAAAATTAGAAGTATGACTTCTGACGAATAAATAGTCTTGATAATATAGTGTTACTATAGATGTATTTTGTTGTAGTGCACCATCCTCATTATAAGTCCACCACTAAAGATCACTCTTTAGAGATATAGACATACCCTCAAGGAACTTAATGAACTCTGAGAATAATAATGGTTCCCCAATCAGACTGCGAGGAGTCTTAAGACCCATCTCCTCCACTTTAACATCTTTCTAAAGATAAACCTAACAGTATGGGGAAGAGTTTCTTAAACATGCATAAATGCAAGTAGGAGTAATTGAGGTCAAGTGATCCCTCTCAATTTAAAAAAAAAACAATAATAATAACTTATGATATATTGACCCCACATAAAACATTTTAATTTTCCAACACCACTCATTTACTTTAAAAGCTAGTCTCTAGTAAATATAAATTTGACAATAAATCTCACTTTATTATTTTTCTTTGTTGTCAAAAGTAAATCCAAATTAAAAACAATTGATGAACTTGAATATACTCTTTTAACTAAATGCATACTAGTGTACAGTACATCAACATATTTCTTTATCATTTCTACTCTCTCTTTTTGTCTTCTTCTTTCTTCTACACACTACTTTTTTCTTTCTTCACAAGTCTTCTATTTAAAATCTTTTTTTATCTCCTATCAAAGTGAAGCTAAAAGACAATAGTTTAAATAAGTTTATTTCTTCAGTCATTTTTTGTGTATTATATTATTGTGCTGTGATTTTATATTTTTGTCTTAATTTTTACCATGATTTTAATTTTAAGCTTATGCTTGCAGTTGCATTAGAATCAAGTAACTAATTAGAGTTATATTTTTATGGGTTAGAAATGGAAAAGTATTATAAAAGAAAATCAAAATTGGAGTCTCAATAAGTTAATGAAGTGGAAAATACATCAACACAACAATTAGAGCAATCTTTAAAAAAAATATTTTTAGATGTTGATTTAGACAATCTTCGTGTTGATCCTGGAGAGAGAAATCAAATGTCATGTTATAATCCAAATGATCGAGATGAAATCTGAAGAGCTTATTTACAAAAAGTGCCTTGTCAACCAAAGGAGCATAATTTTCCACAACGACAATTTGGTACGTCTTTACATAAGTTCAATCCTGATTAGTTTCTTGAATTTGATAGTTGGTTGGAATATAGTGTATCAAAAGATATTGTATTTTGTTTATGTTGTTAACTTATGAGATATGAGATAAGAGAATACAAATGTTGAGATGCATTTGTGACTGAGGAATTTTCAAATTGGAAAAAGAAAGATAGACTCAACGTCTATGTGAGAGGTTCTAATAGTGCTCACAATCAAGCTCGGAGAAAATGTGATGTACTAATGAATCAAAAATAACATATTGAAGTTGCTATTAACAAACAACATGACTTGATCAAGATGGAATATCAAATTCATTTAACTACAACAATTGATTGTATTCGACTTTTATTAAAGTTGGGATTGACATTTTGAGATGATAATGAATCGACAAATTCAAAAAATAAAGGTAATTTTCTCAAGATTCTACAATTTCTTTGTAATAATAATGTAGAAATTGATAACGTGTTGAAAAAATCTCGTGGAAATCTCAAATTAGTGTCACCTAGCATTCAAAAAGATATTGTGAAAGCTTCTACTCGTGAGACCACAAAAGTTATTATTGATGATCTTAACAATGATTCGTTCTCTATTTTAATTAATGAATCTCGAGATGTTTCAGTTAAAGAGAAAATGACTATTGTGTTATGCTATATAGATAAGAAAGATTGTGTCATTGAGTGATTTCTTGACATTGTCCATGTTGCAAATACAAGTGCTATGTCTTTAAAGTTGGCACTAGAGTCCTTATTGGCAAAGTACAATTTAAGTTTTTCAAGAGTTCGTGGTCATGAATATGATGGGGCTAGTAATATACCAGAAGAGTTTAATGGTCTCAAAATTTTGATTTTAAAAGAAAATAAGTGTGCATTCTACGTTCATTGTTTTGCTCAGCAACTCCAATTGACACTTGTGGTGGTTGCTAAAAACAAGCACGAATGCAAGTAGGAGTAATTGGGGTCAAGTGACCCCACTCAATATTTTTTTAAAACCAACATAAATAATTTTTTATATATTGATCCCACATAAAATATTTTAATGTCCCCACACCACTCATTTACTTTAAAGGTTAACCTTTAAAAAACATAATTTTGACAGTAAATCTCACTTTATTATTTCTTTTTGTTTGTCAAGAGTAAATATAAATTAAAAAGAATTGAGGAAGTTGAATAAACTATTTTAACTAAATTCATAGTAGTGTACATTACATCAACATATTTCTTTATCATTTCTACTCTCTCTTTTTTTGTCTTCTTCTTTCTTCTACACACTACTTCTTTTTTTTCTTCACAGGTCTTCTACTTGATATCTTTTTTTTATCTCTTATCTAAGTTAAGCTAAAAGACAACAATTTAAGTAAGTTTATTTCTTCATTCATTTTTTCTTTGGGTATTACATTATTGTGTTGTAATTTTATATTTTTGTCTCAATTTTTACCATAATTTTAATATTAAGCTTATGCTTGTAGTTGCATTAGAATCAAGTAACTAATTAGAGTTATATTTTTATGTGTTAGTATTGTACCCCAAAATTTGTCCTCTCTTTTTCAAGACATTCCTCACAAAGGATCTCCAATGCTCAAGGATTCTCAAGGAATTGATCAGACAAAATCATCTCTGAAACTCTGAGACTCCAAATTAGGGTTTTGACTGAGAGTGGTCAATCTTTGACTTTTGACCTAGTACATGACTTATTGGTTCGAAACATGATCTCAAGGATTCAAGTACATAATTTTGACCTAATCGCATATTTCAATTCATCTTCTGAGATCAGCAGATTGATAGATGAAATTGGGCCAACTGATGAAAAAAGTCAATTGTACATTGAAAAGTCAAACTTTGAAATTTGATCATCAAGAAATCAAGAAAATCAAAAATCAAACTTTGCAAGAATTAGAAATTTTTCTAAGTTGTTTTTATACATGTTAATTTCATGACATCTTTTCACCACAATTCAAGACAATTCAAGTTGTTACAAGCTTTCAAGTAAACAACAAGGCTGTATTTTTAAGTTAAAAATTGCAAGTTAAAAATTCTAAACTTTGTCTTGTTTAAACTTTTCCCTTTGACTCAATCTTCAAACTTTGCCACTATGCTATCCACAAATATGCCTTGTCTTTGTTACAAGCTGCATAAATCTGTCCACAAAACCAGACTTGTATCATGCTACAAATATTGTTGTCCAGAAAAGCCCCAAAAGCATATATGCTGCCAAGTCCAAGCATGTTGCTACTAGCCCAAAACCTTGTTATAAAAACAGTTTGTTGTCCTGTACAAAGCCGGACTTGCACCAAGCTGCCACTCCACTCCAAAACTGCTACAAAATAGTCATGTTATGCTGCCTCTAACCCTGTCCAAACCTGCACTGTATCAGTCCCATATTTGCATAAAATTAGCACATAAGAGCTGCATCTAAAAAGAAATGAAACAGTATACCCAAATAGTTCAAAAACTTATCTATTTCCCTCCCAAATTTCATCCCATTTCATCTATAAATAAGTTGTTTCACAATACACAAAAGGGGTTTTTTTTGGAGATAAAACAGAGGTTTTTGTTGAAAGAGAAAGAGAAAGAAATCTGAAAAATCCAACATAAGTTTTTGTAACCTCTGCTCATATTCAACTCTATCTTCATTCATAAAAACAAAACCTCAACCCATTGTTCCACATTGCAAGCTTTCCCATAAACCAACTATCCAAACACTTCACATCTTATAGAGATTATTCAAACACAAGAATAGTTTTTATAGTGCTATTATCATCATTTTCCAAACACAAACAAAAGACAGTATTGTACAACTTGACTGGGTTGGAGTGATTCTGAAGCTTTCAAAACACGCATCATGAGTCTTCTTTTTAAGTAAGGATTGGAGCAACTTCCTGGAGATTCACTGAAGCCATTCTGATCATCACAGCATTTTGTAAGGTGTTCAAACTGAAAACACAAATTGCAGTCTCAAGGTAAGTCTTCTTGACCTTGAATTTTTGACACACGCATCATTATTGGTTCACATGTGAAGATAGAATGTAGTAATCATTGCCCTTGAAGCTAACCATTTGCTTGCTTTTCATTTTTGTCAATTATATGTTGAGAACTGACCTGCACACACAATAGAACAATGCTAAAGTAAAAAAATTGCATCATGAGTCGATGCATACTCACACGATTTGACTCATTTTAGTTACAGAACATGGTATGAGTCGATACAAGGCCTTATGCATCGATGCATACTTTTATCCAGGCACAATACAGAGAGACAAAAGGTGTATGAGTCGACACAAAACACGAATGTGTCGACACAAACAAGAAATGATTCGACACATACCATTATGTATCGACTCATACTGAGTTGATTTTGTTTTTTTTCCAGAAACAAGAAGTGACATGTATCGATGCATAAGGATGTGTCAATACATAAAGTTTGTTTTTCTTTCTTTGTACACTATTTTCTTTTTTATATTTTTTATTGCTATTCATTTATTCAATATGGTTGTAACAATTTAATTAGGCTTGTATTTGATCCCCATTTGTAAATTGTAACCCCATCCTCCAAGTGATGTAATAGCGTAGGATTTTAATTTCCGCAATTTATCGCTTTAATATAATTGTTAGTAATTATGGTGTATATGGCAAGATAAAATAAATGGTTAGAAAACACTAATCTCAAAGACAAAAATGCATGCAATCAAACACTTTTCACACGCGCACCTCTAGGATAATCTTGTTTGTTGCCTACGAATAAATAGTCATGTCCCTTGAATATGGGACGCTTTAGCAAAGAACCTTGATAAAAAAAAGATCGTAGTCCCTCGATGACCCTTCGACGATGCCTCCGGTAAAACGATCTTAGTCCCTCACGACAATTGCTAAAGAGTCTCATAGGTTTCCTTCTATGACTATATGATGACCCACACCCGTCCCTTCACGTCCAATAACAGAACTTCTTACCAATCAATGGTAAGATAGCACTATCTAAAGGAGGATGAAAAGAAAAAATACTTTTTTTTGAGTAGGTAGAACGTTCATAGTTGCTTGCTCATAACATTTTCAAAATAACATCTTTCAAAACACACCAACACTTTCAAAACGAAATATTTTCAAAAGTCAATACTTTGTATACATTCTTATAGAGACGAGAATCATTACAAAGTTCACCTAAACGAAGGAACTTTTCAAAAATACTTTCAAAACCAATCACAAACACATTTCAAACAAAGCATTTTCAAAGTGAGCTAGCAACTAAGAGCCCGTAGATAACTATGGATGAAAAGGGTGCTAACACCTCCCCTTTTCATAACCTACCCCCCAAACTCAAGAAAATTCTCAAAAGGTCTTTCCCGTTCTTTTCACCCTTTCCTTTATTGGATAAAAGAAAAGTCGGTGGCGACTCTTGCTATCTGCAATAATTGCGATAAAACACAAAACACCCAAGTCAGTTCTCCCACCGTATTACAAAACTGGTGACTCTGCTGGGGAAGTTACTTCAAAGTGGGGTTACCTTAGAGATATATCACATTTAATTGCTTTCATTGTTTGACTTGTTTGCTTTACATTAAGTGTCCTTGTTTGGGATTGTATTGATCCTCTACCCGGATCTGGGAACACCATTACGTAAATAGCAAAAATTATGGAGACTGTACGATGTATACCGATATGGTTGAGACAATAGCTATGTTAGTGTGACATATTTGTGGGTACCGGTATCCCTTATGGCGAATTAAGGAGAATACGGGGCCGCTGTGTGGTGTCATGAAGCACTAACGAACCTTAGAACCTTTAATTGAACAACTTGGCCATTAGGAAGTAGTGAGATAGCCGGCTTTGGTGCAGTCCAAAGTTGGTTGATACTCGATACTATGCTCATTGAGATCTAACTTTTGGGATATTTCGGTCGCCAAAATAGAGGCTTGCGCTGAAACAATGCCCGATGAAAAAAGATCAATGATATTGAGATCTCCTAGAACCCGATTACTATCTAGGACAGGTTGAACCAACTAAACTTCAAGAGGGTACTTACCTATGAACCTCATGCAAGCCTAAACCTAATGACTTGTTTGCTTTGTGTGTATATGATTACTTGTACATAACATCATGACATCATACCATTGCATTTGCACTAACCATTTCAAGGACTTTTGGATTTATCTTTGTGTTGTTTTGTAGGACATGGCTTCCATGCAAAGAAATACTATCAGAATCAACCTTGTGAAAGTGCCTCCCCAACTTAAGAAATTAGCATCAAGGGTTCCTAATGATTCTCTGTTCACCAAGAAGTACGTTCGTCTCATCAACTTGGTTACCACAAACTTTGAAGAGGATATGATACATGTGCTTTTCCAATTCTTTGATCCTAAGCACCATTACTTCACGTTTCCTGATTACCAACTAGTGCCCACCATGGAAGAATTTTCTCAACTCTTAGGGGTGCCTATTCTTGATAAATTACCCTTCACCGGTAATGAAAGAGAACCAAGACCTAAGGAGATTTCTCTAACTTTACATTTGCAATGGTCCGACATTGTGGCAAATTGGGAAACAAGAAGTGGTGTTAAAGGGTTTCTAGCCAAGTTTCTGTTTGAGAAGGCTCAACAATTTTGGGAGGCTCTGGATGTGCAAGCTTTTGAAGAAGTGGTGGCTCTTCTAATCTATGGGACGATATTGTTTCCTAACCCGAACCAACTCATAGATGTTAATGCCGTCAAATTTTATCTATCTAGTAACCTAGTGCCTACCTTACTTGGAGATATTTTGCACTCTTTTCACTCTCTCACCATGAAGAGAAGAGGAATTCTTATGTGTTGCACTCCTTTGTTGGCTAGGTGGTTTATTTCACACCTACCTCGATCTGTTTTAAAGAACGAACAAGGCATGAGATGGTCTAATAGGTTGATGTCACTTACGCATTCAAATATTCATTAGTGTTCTCGATATTTAGAGGATGTTATCATCATTGATTGTTGTAGGGAATTCCCTAATGTCCCTCTCCTTCAAATTAGGGGAGGTATCACTTATAACCCTTACATGGCTTTACGATAGTTTGGGTATGCTAGGAGGGATGGTCCTCATGATTCACTTGTCCAAGGAATTGCATTTGACTATGAGAACGATGTCCAAGGTTATTGTCAGAGATTCATACGAGCTTGGGGCATGGTGAGAAAAGTTGATAGCAAGACATTAAGGTATAATAACTCCACTCCTTTGGAGACTTATCTCAAGTGGGTGCGAGATAGCGCTCAAAACCTCATGATGCCTTATGAGGCCATTCTACCTATCATAATGGAGCCTATTTTCGATGGAGATGTTCCTTACACTATTCTTCATCCGGACATGCCTACTACTCTCAAGGAATTACAAAGATCATGGATTAAACTCAAGGGAGAGTGAAATACCTTTGAAGCCCAATTCTATGCAAGCGAGAGGAAAGTGTTAGAGCTCACAAGGCAACTTCATGAGGAGCGGAACTTGAATGCCTACATCACTCCAAAAAGGAATTGCCCATGGGAGACTTAAGCCATTTTATTGTATTTAGTTCATTTTGTTTCTTTTCACTTATTGTAAGCCCAAGAGGCATCTTGTAGCCGTTTGAACTTATTAATGCAATTAATGTTTGTTCCCTCTTTGTCTAAACAAATTTAAATCTTAAAAGTTCTTGAAATCATTTGCATTCGCATCGCATGCATCATGACATAAGCAGGTTTTCCGATACAGGTTTCCTCATATTTCTACTATTTATTTCAGTAAGATGGATCTCGAGCAGGTTGTGAAAAAATTGCAGACACAAAATTATCAATTTTAAGAAACCTTGCTCACCTTGGCCAAAGGGCAACAAGAACTGATGTCATTGCTGGTTATGAAGAAGAAAACAAAGAAGAAATCCGTAATCAACATGGGGAAGAGATTCAAGGGCCCCGCCCGACAGGTTCAAGTGGAAGAAGACTCCTCCGAGGAGGATGAGAATCAGAATGAAGATGCAAGGAGCACCCGTGCTAGGGGTGCAAACAATCAAGCTTCTGAGGATGAAGATTACTTTGATGAACAATATCCACCAGCTGAGGATAAGTACAAGCAAATAGAAGATAGGTTGAAAGTTGTGGAAATTCAAGTTGTGCCTGGCTCTGATTTTGGTGATTTGGGCTTAGTTCATGGGGTTGTTATCCCCCACAAATTCAAAATTCCAATCTTTGCTAAGTACGATGGAGTTTCGTGCCCAAAGCTTCACTCGAGGTCCTACGTCTGCAAAATACAACCGCATACCACTGACAAGAAGCTCTGGGTACACTTCTTTCAAGAGAGTCTGTCTGGAACTCAGTTAGAATGGTTTTACCAGTTGGAAGGTTCCAACATTCATACTTGGGAAGATATGGCCACCTCTTTCTACCGCCAATATCAGTACAACACTGATTTGGCACCGACTAGGGTTCAGTTACAAGGAATGACAATGGGTTCCAATGAAGGTTTTAAAGAATATGCGCAAAAATGGAGAGACCCTGCTGGTAGAGTACAACCACCACTGACAGATATGGAGCTGGTGGATATGTTCATGGGAACATTAATTGGACCATTTTTCAACTTGTTAATTGGAAGGTCATCATTTGGTTTCACTGAGTTAATCCTGACTGGTGAAAGGGTCGAGAGTGGTATCAAAAGTGGAAAAATTCCCATGGATTCTGCCTCTACATCAAACATTGTGAATAAGCCCTTTACTAGCAAAAAGGAAACTAATTCCGTATATGGTTCAAGAAGCCATGTCAAAAAAGACCATCGCCAATCTGTTGATGCTGTTTTGATCTCCAATCCACCATCCACTCAAAGACAACCACAACAAGTTAACCATCAAAGGTCTAAGGTTCTAAGAATATAATTCACGAGGATTAACATGTCATTGTCCCAAGCCTTGCAACACCTGTTGAAGGATAACTTGGTAACATTGTGTGATCCACCATCAAATCCCAATGTTTCATATCTGAAATACAATCCTAACGCCAAATGCGCTTATCACTCCAATAGCCCCAGGCATGATACTGATCAATGTTGGGCTCTAAAAAACAAGATTCAAGATCTTATCGACAACAAAATTATTGAGTTTGATCCACCTATAACTCCTAATGTTATAACTGCACCAATGCCAAATCATGGAAAAGGTGTCAATGCAATTGAAGACACTGCTTTTGTTTCCTTCGTTAAAGATTTGACTACTCCACTGACCATTGTTAAAGAAAAGTTGTTGAGAGCTGGGGTTTTCCCTGGATGTTTGAAAGACTGTAATTGATGCACCAAACAAGTTAATGGATGAAAATGGCTGAAAGAAGGTGTTCAACACCTGATAAATAGTCATGAGATCCTGTTTGAAAGAACTCGGCCCATCAAAAGTTTAACTGATAAAGCTGAAGACATTTCCATCATAACAATTTACAATAAGCCTATTAGGATCTCTTCAAAGGGTCCTATTAGGATTTCCAGCGAACCAACAATTTCTCCCTTAATAATTACTTCTCCTGGGCCGATTCCTTACTCCTCCAACAAAGCAGTCCTTTGGAATTACGGTGCTGAAGTTTACTATCATGGAATTAAGCAAGATTCTTGGATCAATGAAGAAAAGACTGATGATGTTACAAATATTGCTAGTTCTAGTAAGGTAACAAGAATGGGGAGGATTTTCTCTCCTAACATTTCACCTTCAACTACTACAATAACACTAGTTCACATTACCATGGATAAACCTAACACTTACGCTAGGGGCAAAGAAAAGACAGTTGAGCCTTCCAGGATGGAGGCGCCTGCGAAAGATATTGCTACCGAGGAACCCTCCATCCAAGAAATAGAGGAGATTTTGAAGATTATAAATAAGAGTGATTTTAAGATAGTATAGCAGTTGGGGAAAACCCCCTTCAATATCTCTATGTTATCTTTGTTACTTTTCTCTGATGCTCACGCTCGAGCATTGATCAAATTTTTAAAGAAAGCGTATGTTCCTCAAGAGACCACAACCGATCAATTTGAAAACTGTGTGGCGAGTCTGGCTGTCGATAATGGATTGGGGTTCTCTGATGTTGACTTGACACCAGTTGGAAGGAATCATAACAAGGCTTTGCATGTTTTTGTACCCCAAAATTTGCCCTCTCATTGCTCAAGAATTTCCTCCTCGAGATCTTCCATGACATCAAGTTTGCAGCAATAATACATCAATTTAGGTTTGGAATTGACACAAGGGCAAAATGGTCAATTACACACTGAAAAATCAAACCTTGACTTTTGGAACAAAATCAAGAATCATGTTTCGTCAAGACAAGTTGAAATATGAAGTTTGTTTCATCAGGAAAATCAAAAGTCAAAATTACTTTGGAAAAGTTAAAATTCTAAATACTTAGAAATTATTCTAAGTGTTTAAGAAATATGATAAGTTCATAACTTCTGGCCAGATTTTCACCATGATGCAAGTTGATTCTAAAAGAACTTCTAACACAAGAATTATAGATCTTAATGAGATCTAAAACATTACAGAATAGAATTTCTCCTAGAAATGCTAGGATTTCAAGTTATAACTCCTCAAAAACACGTCCCTGAAACATAAACACTTGGTAAATTCTGAGCATTTTCAATTCATAATTTGGTTACAACTTCTGGGCTAGTTTTCATGTAGGTTCAGGAAGAATTTGCAAGAGTAATTCAAAGAGGGTCTACAAAGCGTGTTACAAGCTTTCTGGAAAGTCTGAGAACTCCTTCAGAACTTGCTGGAGCAGGGAGATTCAAAGATCAGAAGTTGGATGTTTATTCCAAGTTACGCTGATGCTGAACTTCTGACCCAAAATTAAGCTACGATGCATAATCTCATATTGAAAGATTTCTGGTTTGATAAATCTCATCATCATTTAATACTCACACCCACTTTTGAGTCTTTATCCAAAGGATTTCCCCACGTGTGACATAGAAGTACCATTGATGTCCTTGAAAAGCAAACTTTTGTACAAGTTTATGTTGGGCCCGTGTTTTGCTTTTGCTTCTGAGGGTATTTTTCCTTAATTCATGCTTACAAATCCAACTTAGGCGCGGTTAAAAGCTGCTAACCACCTTACTTTGTGCCTTGAACCATACTTGTTTTAACTTGCTTCAAGAACAAGTTAGCGCTTAGCATATGATGGCTGTACTTTGACTTCTCCAAGCTACTAAATCCTTACCTATAAATTGAACTTCATTTGCAACTCAAAGGAGAGAGAATTTTGAAATTGGCCTTGAAACCTTGCTGAAATTTCAAAGAACTGGAAACTAAAAGCATAAACACAAAAACCTGCTAAGCTTCTATCTCTTTTCACGCCCAAAACTCGAATGGTCTTGCAAATCTCTTGGTCAAATCACCCATTCAGTTTATAACGCGCATTTAGGAACAATCCCAACTTCTGTTTACGAACTGTAATAGAATCTTCAACAATCTCCACCTTAAAAAACCAGAACATTGCTTCTTGGCTGCTCCAGAACTTTCCAGCCATCCATAGTTTAGGATTGTTCCAGCTTTCTGAGCACGTGAGGAAGCTGGTCAGAACATCACAGCAGTCAGAACCAGGCTCTAGCTCACAGGACATTTTCCAGCTACATGGTAAGTTTCTGCTGACTTTTATCATATTACTTAGGCATTGTTAGACTTGCATATCCAAAAATACAATGTAGACATCCTGACTCTGATGTTGTACATATTCTTAGATTTCATGTATTTTCTGCCTAAGTTAAAAGAATTTCAGCTCAGAACTTCTTGAGGAAATTAGGATTTAGAACTAGGATCAGCAAAATACATGCTTGCTTCTGATTTACAGTCCTGACATTTTATGTTTCTGAAATCATGATGAAACCTGCCATAATTTTTATGTTTGCATTTTCTGTTTTGTTGAGAAATGACTAAGCTGCAGATGTTCTGACTGGCATGGAGAACGAGATGAAGTTCATCATCAGAACTTACTTTGTGTTATATGTTTATGCTTTTGCTTCTAATATCGGATGTATAGCCACCCCAGTGGTAGAGAGTGAATGCTTAAGACGTTAGTGTTAAGGGTCCTGAGTTCTAGCCCCAGAAACACCTTTTTTATGTTTATTCCATGACATTTTGTTCCCGTCCTGTACCAGAACTTCTAGACATTTCCATCCAACAACATTGACACCTAACATACCCATTACCAGAACTTCTAGCTTACCAGTGACACCAGAACTTCTAAGTTTTCAGCTACATCAGAACTTCCAAACTCACTATAAACACCCAGAATTTCCAAACTCCCCCAACCACCAGAACTTTTGACCTTCCAGTAACGTTAGTACTTCTAGGTTGCCAATTGCATCAGAATTTCTAGGATTTCCCTTGTTCCCAGCAACCCCAGAATTTCAGTGTACCCGAACCCAGAACTTCTGACCTCCCCTTTTTCTACTAACATTTCTTTCTTACAGCGTATCAGAATCAGAGTTTCTGTCCCTTACTTCTGATCTCTCTTATTTCAGCAAGGTGCTTATTCTGGCCTCTTTTTCTCTTATTATTTTTAATATCACTTCTATTTTCATTAATCAAAAACACCAAAATGTTTTTATGTTCACATACTTTATTTTATTTCTTTCAGAATGAAAAGCCCAAAAAAAAATTCTTAAGCTAATTCATTTTTTTCTTTTAACAAAAATAAAACAAGTCCATTTTACATTTCTTGTACATTATTTCAATATGGTTGTAATAGATAATTAGAACTTTAATCTCTTGCAATTCCCATTTGTAAATTTGTACACCCCATCCCCCTAATGATTGTAATAGCGTAGAATATTTAGTTTCCGCAATTTATCACTTTCATATAAATGCTAGTAAAGTAGGATTTGTATGAGAAGATAAAATCAACAAGTAGATAACCCTTAATCAAAGACTAAATGCATGCAAATCAAACACACTATTCACACATGCACCCCTAAGGTTAACTCCACTTGTTGCCTAAAAATGGTCATGTTATGCACGTGGGATGTCTTAGCAAAAACAATCAAAATACAAGATCATAGTCCCTCGATGACGCTATGAATGTTGCCTTACAAATGATTAGTCCCTCAAAGAGAAATGCTAAGACATCTTACAACATTACTATCATGACTATACGATGACCCACTCCCTTCCCTTTTACATCCAAATATAAGGCTTCTTACAAAAGGAAAGGAGAAATGAATAAAAGACTTTTGAGTAGGTAGAAACGTTCTTAGTTGCTGGCTCACTTTCAAAACAAACATCCTTGCTCACTTTCAAAACAAACACTTTCAAACACACACCAAACACTTTCAAAACATGAAATATTTTCAAAAGCCCAACACTTTGTATACATTCTCGCCGAAACGAGAATCATTACAAAGTTCGCCTAAACGAAGGCGCCTTTTCAAAAATACTTTCAAAAACCACCACAAAGCACATTTTTCAAACAAAGAAAGTGATCTAGCAAGCAACTAAGAGCCCATATATAACTATGGATGAAAAGGGTGCTAATACCTTCCCTTTTCATAATCTATCCCCCCGAACTTAAGAAAATAATCTCAAAGGTCTTTCCTGTTATTTTCCACCTTTCCTTTTGGATAAAAGAAAAGTCGATGGAGAATCTTGCTAACCACAACAATTGTGATCAAACACAAAAAATCCCAAGTCAGTTCTCTCACTGTATCACAAAATTGGTGACTCTGCTGGGGAATACTCTTAAAAGTGGGGTTACCTTAGGGATAGATCACCTTTATTTGCTTTCAATTGTTTGACTTGTTTGCTTTACATTATGGTTCCTTGTTTGGGCTTGCTTTGATCTTCCACCCGGATCTGGGACACCTTTTTAGGTAAGTAGAAATAGATTGTGGAAATTGTACGGTGTAGACCAATATGGTTGAAACAATGGCTATGTTAGTGTGACGCATTTATGGGTACCGGTATCCCTTGTGTTGAATCGAGGAGTATACGGGGCCGTTGAGTGGCGTCATGAAGCACTAACTGACCTTATAACCTTAATTGAACAACTTGGCCATTAGGACATAGTGAGATAACCAGTTTCATTGGAAAGCTGGAAATTGGTTGATACTCGATACTACACTCATTGAGATTAGACTTTTGGGATATCTCGGCCGCAAGAAAAGATTGATTGTGCTGAGATAATGCATAAAAGAAAGGTCAATGATATTTAGATCCTTTAGAACCCGGTTACTATTACTTGGACAGGTTTGAGCCAACTAAAACTTCAAGAGGGTACTTACCTATAAACTCCATGCAAGCCTAAACCTAAGGACTTGTTTGCTTTGTGTGTACATAACATCATAAACATCATAACATCATACACATTTTCACTAACCATTTCAAGGATTTAGGAATTTATCTTTGTTTTTGTTTTGTAGGCCATGAACTCCATCCGAAGAAATACCATTAGAATCAGTTTTGTGAAAGCACACCCTCAACTCCAAGAGTTAGCGTAAAGGGTACCTGAAGACTCTCCTTTCACTAAGAAATGTGGTTGAATCCTCAGCTTGACTACCTCCAATTTCCAAGAAGAGATGATGTGCATGCTCTTCCAATTCTTTGATCCCATGCATCATTACTTCACCTTCCCTGACTATCAGTTAGTACCAACACTAGAAGAATTCTCTTTGCTATTAGGAGTGCCCGTGCTTGATCAAGCACCGTTCACCAGTTTAGAAGGGATTCTAAAACCTGAAGTTATTGCTGAAGCCCTGCATCTGAAGAGAGCCGACATTGTAGCAAATTGGGAGACAAGAAGCGGAGTTCAAGGGTTCCTAGCTAAGTTCTTATTGGAAAAGGCTCATTCATTTTGGGAAGATTTGGATTTTCAAGCCTTTGAGGATGTCCTGGCCCTTCTCATCTATGGTTTGGTTCTATTTCTCAACTCGGACCAATTCATAAATGTGAATGCCATCATAATATTTCTCTCTCGTAATCCTATACCTACCTTGCTGGGAGACATCTTACATTGTTTCCATACCCGTACCATGAATAAAAGAGGTACTCTCTTGTGTTGTATTCCCCTACTTTCCAAGTGGTTTACTTTGCACTTACCTCGATCAACATTGAAGAACGAGCAAAGATTGACATGGTCTCAAAGGATGATGTCCCTCACCCACTCTGATATCCATTGGTGTTCGAGATTCGTGGCAGATACTTCTATCATTGACCATTGTGTGGAATTCCCTAATGTCCCTCTTCTTGGCATTAGGGGAGGTATCACTTATAACCCTTTCTTAGCCTTGCGACAGTTTGGTTATGCTCGAAGAGACGGTCCTCATGACATGCTCATCCCAGGAGTGGTATTTGACTACGAGAGCGACAATCAAGGCTATTGTTAAAGGTTTGCATGAGCTTGGATGATGGTAAACAAAGCAGATAGTGGAATACTGGGACGTAAGAATTCTATTCCCTTTGAACCTTATCTTAGGTGGGTGCGAGCTCGTGCTCAAAAACTCATGATGCCTTACCCCTTCATCCTACCAGTTATCATTGAGCATGTTGCTGAAGAAAAAGTCCTGTATATTGTCCTCCATCCCAACATGCCTACTTCTCTTGAAGACTTGCAAAAGGGTTGGATTCAGCTAAAGGAAGAATGAGACACTTTCAAAGATCAGTGTTATGCAAGTTAGAAAAGGGTTTTGGAACTTACAAAGCAACTCCATGAAGAGCAAAGCTTGAATGCCTACCTTGCAGCGAAGAGGATGCGTTCGACCTTTTTATCTTAGAGATTTATTTTGTAAGCCCAAGAGGCATGTTGTAATCATTTTGAACTAATTAATGAACTTTGACGTTTGTTCATTCTTTGTCTATACAAATTTAAGTTTCATAAATCCTTGAAATCATTTGCATACACATATTCCATGCATCATAACATAACAGGTTTTCCATGGCAGGTTTCCTTATCTCTCTGTTGTTTATTTCATCCAGATGGATATCGAGAAAACAGTGAAGGACCTACAAGCACAAAACTCCCTGTTTCAAGAGGCTATGCTGACCTTGGCCAAGGGACAACAAGATTTGATGGCATTGGTAGCCGCTAAAAAGAAACCAAAGAAGAAATCCCTAGTCAACATGGGTAGAAGATTCAGAGAGTCGGTCTGTCAGATACCGGTAGTGGAAGACTCGTTTGAGGAAGACGAAAATCAAATTGGAGAAGCAAGGAGTACTCAGGCTGGGTGTATCAATGATCAAGCGTCTGATGATGAGGATTATTTCGACGAGAAGTATCCTCCTGCCGATGTCAAGTACAAGCAGCTAGAAGACAGACTGAAGGCCATGAAGATTCAAGACGTCCCTGGTTTGGATTTTGACGATTTGGGTTTAATATTTGGGGTTGTCATCCCCCACAAATTCAAGATACCAGTCTTCACGAAATACGATGGGATTTCCTTCCCAAAACTTCACCTGAAGTCTTATGTGCGCAAAATTCAACCGCACACCGCCGACAAGAAACTTTGGGTTCACTTCTTTCAAGAAAGCTTGGCTAAGACGCAACTAGAGTGGTTCTACCAATTGGAGGGTTATCGTATCCATACATGGGAAGACTTAGCAATTGCTTTCTATCACCAATACCAGTACAATACCGACCTGGCACCGACAAGAGTTCAATTGTAAGACATGACAATGGGTAAGAATGAAGGGTTCAAAGAGTACGCGCAAAAGTGGAGGGATCTTTCCAGTAGGGTCCAACCGCCATTAACTGATAGGGATCACATTGATATGTTTATGGGCACTTTATCTGGTCCATTTTTCAACTTATTGGTTGGTTGTTCTTCTTCCGGTTTCACCGAGCTAATCTTAACCGATGAAAGAGTTGAAAGCGGTATCAAAAGAGGGAAGATTCCCATAGTATCTACCTCCACCTCCATTCCCGTAAAGAAACCTTTTACCAGAAAGAAAGAAACGAATTTTGTGTATGAGGCAAGGGCCTGTACCAAGAAGGATGGTCGTTCGTCCGTTAATGCTGTTTGGATTTCCAACTCGCCACTTGTTCAAAGAGAACCTTCTAATCATCAACGATTTGAGACTCCGCAAAGACAATACACAAGGATGGGCATCTCGCTATCCCAAGCCTTACAACACCTGTTAAAGGCTAATTTGGTGACATTGTGTGATCCTCTGACCAATCCAGATACCACTTCACCTAAATACAATCTGAATACCAAGTGTACATATCACTCGAATAGTCCCGGGCATGAGACTGACCAATGCTGGGCACTGAAGAATAGAATTCAAGACTTAATAGACAACAAGACCATTGAATTTGATCCTCCTCCAACTCCGCATGTAATCACCGCGCCTATGCCAAATCATGGCAAAGGTGTCAATGTTGTTGAAGACACCACTTTTATTTCTTCCATCGAAGACCTGACTACTCTGTTAACCATTATCAAAGAGAATTTGTTGAAAGTCGGGATTTTCCCTGGCTGTTTGAAAGATTGTGATTGTTGCACCAAACAACTCAATGGATGCAAAGGGTTGAAGGAAGGCATTCAACGCTTGATGAATAGCCATGAGATCTTATTTGAGAATACTCAGTCCGCCAAAAGTTTGACCAATAAGATTGAAGACCTCTCCATCATAACAATCTTAAACAAGCCTCTTAGGATCTCCTCCAAGGGTCCTATCAGGATTTCAAATGAACCGATTGTTGCTCCTCTGATAATTACCGCCCTTGGGCCAATCCCGTACTCTTCCAACAAAGTAGTGCCATGGAACTATGGTGCTGAGGTGTTTTACCATGGAATAAAGCAAGATGCTTGGGTTGAAGAAAGAAACGCTGATGACATTGGTAACATTACTGGCTCTAGTAAGGTGACCAGAACTGGGAGAATCTTTTCAACCAACATCTCATCACCAACTACTATAAAGGCACTTGTCCGCATCACCACTGCTAAGCCTAGTGCTGACACAAGGGGAAAGGAGAAAGTAGTTGAGCCAGCTGAGACAGAAAGACCCGCAAAAGACATTGCTGCTGAGGAACCTTCCGCTCGAGAAATGGATGAGATCTTGAAAATTATAAAGAGGAGTGATTTCAAGATAGTGGAGCAGTTAGGGCAAACCCCTTCCAAGATTTATATGTTATCTTTGCTACTTTATTCTGATGCTAATGCTCGGGCGTTAATCAAATTCTTGAAGAAGGATCATGTCCCTCATGAGACCACAACTGACCAGTTTGAAAATTGTGTGGCAAGCTTCACAACCGATAATGGTTTGGGGTTCTCAGATGCTGATCTGACACCACTCGGAAAGAACCATAGCAAAGCTTTGCATGTTTCTGTTGAATGTAAGGGGAATACCCTAGCACATGTTCTGGTTGACATTGGGTCTTACTTAAATGTACTACCCAAGGGGGCGTTGGATCGCATAGACTATGAAGGACTAATTTTGAAACCAAGTGATATTATTGTGAAGGCTTTCGATGGTTCCAAGAGGACAGTTCATGGAGAGGTGGATCTCCCGATCAAGGTGGGCTCACAAATTTTCAACTCTACTTTCTACATCATGGATATCCGTCCTGCCTACTCCTGTTTGTTGGGTTGCCCTTGGATCCACGGAGCAGGGGCAGTAACCTCAACCCTTCATAAAAAGCTCAAGTATTTGGTCAAAGGAAGAATTTTCACTGCTTGTGGTGAGGAGGAGTTCATGGTAAGCCACCTCAATCCTTTCAAATATGTGGATATGGATGGCGAGTTTATAGAAACCCCGTGTCAGGCTTTTGAAGTTGTGCCACCAATGGTTGCTACTGCCAATTTTTCCTATGATGTGTCCAAAGCTATTAAGGTCGTGCCAAAGATGGTGTCATTTAAAGATGCTCATGCTACAGTCGAAGAAGGAAGCTGTCATACTTGGGGGAAACTCCTGGAGATCCCATTCAAAGCAGACAAATGGGGTTTGGGTTTCACTATCAAGGCTCAGAAAGAAGTGAGGCACGCTCGTGTAGGAAAGCCCCCTCTCCATATTGGAAGCCACTAAGTCAACGCTGTGGAGGATTCTGATTATGAGTGTGCATTTGAAGAATGAGTATATCCTACTGCAACAAAGCTCAACAATTGGCACGCAAAGGACTTCGTTCCCATCTCCTTCATTGAGGAGTAATTACTTGTTTGTTGCTTTCTATTAATTCAAGAACATTTTGTCTGTAATATTAAACAATGACTTTTAAGCCATGTGCCTGGCCCAAGGCACTATGGTCCATTTGTCAAGGGTTTTATTTATGTTCATCTTATCATATGATCATTCAATACAAATCATTGGACTTTTGCATTCAAATCTTTATGCTCACTGTCTTTCTTTTTCTTCTTCAAATACGTTTTTCAAAGTAACCATGTATCTTACATGCACACACACACACACATACACACACACACACACACACACACACACACACACACACACACACACACACACACACACACACACACACATTCTTGCAGGTCCTCATCCACTCTGGATCTCATTGTGAAATACCGGGAGAACTAGCCAGACTTCTATTACAAGAGGAAAAATCTATTCAGCTGCACGAAGAGTCAGTTGAAGTCATCAATCTAGGTACCGAGACAGACAAGAAAGAGGTCAAGATCAACACTAACTTAGAAAGCGGTGTCAAGAGCAGGTTGGTTCAGATGTTGCATGACTATGTGGAATTGTTTTCTTGGTCGTATGAAGATATGCCAAGGTTGGATACCGACATTTTAGTTCATCGTCTGCCGACAAAGGAATATTATCCTCATGTCAAACAAAAAGTTTGTCGCATGAAGCCTGACATGTCTGAGAAGATAAAAGCTGAAGTGATGAAACAATTTGACACAGGATTCCTGGTTGTGACGTCTTATCCCAATGGGTCGCAAATGTGGTTCCAGTACTGAAGAAAGATGGAAAAGTTTGTATGTGCATAGATTATAGGAATGTGAATAGGGAAAGTCCCAAGGATGATTTCCCCTACCTCATATTGATGTCTTGGTCGATAACACTGCTCAACATGAATTATTCTCTTTCATGGATGGTTTCTCCGGCTGTAATCAAATTAGGATGGCTCCCGAAGACATGGAGAAGACCACTTTCGTTACGCAATGGGGCACCTTTTGTTACAAGGTCATGCCGTTTGGATTAAAGAATGCAGGGGAAACATATCAAAGGGCTATGGTAGCTTTTTTTCATGACATGATCCATCATGAGATAGAGTTATATGTGGATAATATGATTGCAAGATCACAAACAGAGGAAGAGCATCTCAATCACTTATACAAGCTATTCGAGAGGCTGAAAAAGTACAAGTTGAGGTTGAACCCTAATAAGTGCACATTCGGAGTACGATCTGGAAAGCTTCTAGGTTTTGTTGTTAGTGGTAAAGGAATCAAAGTCGATCCCGCAAAGGTAAAAGCCATTCAAGAAATACCAGTTCCCCATTCTGATAAGGAGGTCAGAGGATTCTTGGGTCGTCTTAACTACATCACCTGCTTCATATCTCACTTAACTGCTACTTGTGAGTCAATCTTCAAACTCTTGAAGAAAGATCAAGTAGTCAGATGGAATGATGAATGCCAAGCTGCCTTCGCCAAAATCAAAGAATATCTGCAAGAACTTCCCATCCTCATGCCTCCAGTTGAAGGAATACCCTTGATCATGTACTTGACGGTGCTAGATAATTCTATGGGGTGTGTTTTGGGCCAACATGACGAGTCTGGCTGAAAAGAGCATGTTATTTATTAACTGAGCAAAAAATTTACCGACTGTGAAACCAGATTTTCACTGCTCAAGAAAACTTGCTGCGCTCTGGCATGGGCTGCTCACCGGCTAAGACAGTATATGTTGACTCATACCACTCTATTGATTTCTAAGATGGACCCTATCAAGTACATCTTCGAGAAACCTGCCCTTTCCGGACGGTACGCTAGATGGCAAATGATCTTGACTGAGTATGATATTCAATACACAATGCAAAAGGACATCAAAGGAAGTGTATTAGCAGATCATTTGTCCCATCAAGCTATTGATGATTATCTGTCTATGAACTTTGACTTCTCGAATGAGAACATCATGCTAGTGACTGACTGCGCAATAAGGATCCCGATGGACTATGGTCTTACATGGGGCTTCCAACGCTTTGGGTAATGAAATTGGTGTTGTGATAATCTCTCCTGAAGGTTGCCACACTCCTTTCACTGCCAGACCATGCTTCGATTGTACGAACAACATGGCTGAGTACGAAGCATGCATTTTGGGTCTGAAGGCTGCCATTGATTTGAGGATCAAGCATTTGAATGTGTTTGGAGATTCCGCTCTAGTGATTAGCCAAGTAAAAGGAGATTGGGACACTTAGCACCCTAATCTCACCCCTTACAAGGAGCTCGTTCTATCTCTGATTCCTTAATTCGAAGAGATCACCTTTGAACACTTCCTTAGGGAAGAAAATCAGTTAGCCGATGCTTTGGCCATAATGTCTTCTATGTTCAAGGTCAAATGGAACAGTGGAGCTCCTATGATTACAATTTAGAGATTCGACAAACCTGCGCACTGCTATGAGCTTGACACTGATACACAAAAGCCATGGTACAATGAGGTGAAGAGATACCTTTAAGCACACGAGTACCTTGAAGGAGCATCCATCAATGACAGAAAATTCTTACGAAGGTTCTCAGCCAAATTCTTCCTATGTAATGGAATCTTTTACAAACACAACCATGACTCTACTCTACTCCGATGTGTGGACAAGAATGAGGCAGAGGAAATTATGGAAGACATGCATGATGGTCTCTTTGGGACTCACTCTAGAGGATATACTATGGTCAAGAAAATCCTGAGAGTTGGTTACTATTGGTCAACAATGGAGACTGATTGCCATCAACACTCAAGGACTTACCACAAATTCCAAATATATGCTGACAAGGTCCATGTGCCTCCTATCCCTCTGAACGTCATGAAGGCTCTGTGGCCATTTGCAATGTAGGTGTTAGCTGGAAATTTCGAATAAAGAATAATTAGATATCAAGACAATATTTCGAATAAGCATATAAGGAGGTTGATATCAATGATGAATATTGGTGGGAAATATAGAACCATTGTTCTAAAAGACTCTTCGATTTCCAATGATAGGTGATGGATTTCGATTTGGGATTTTTAGTGTTTAAAATATAAAGAGTTCCTTTGTGCAAATGTGCCAGAATTGGAAGCGGTCCAGGCAAATGGTTTAATTCGATTCGAAGAAAACTAGCAAAATACTTCGCTGGCACAGGGTTCGAATTTCAAATAAGAGCGTCATTCTTAGAAGACGCGTGGAAGTCAGTAAACGTAAGGAGCCTGCATGCTTCGAACGTGGCATGATTTTAGAGTAGGACCGTTGGGGTCAGGATACTATAAATAGGTGTTTTTATGTTAGAATTAAGGTGTTCATTTCGTGTACTAAAAAATCTCAAACACTCAAATTACCGTGACTTAAGGGAAACGAGTTAGAAGACAAAATGTACGTATTGAACATCATGATTCTTTATAATTTCAATACAAGTATTTTTATATTTCTTTCACTTTTACAGTACTTTTGCTCTTAAATCTTTCGATTTCCTTTTATTTCCTTGTTTTACTTGCTTTCAAACACATTTATCTCTTCAGAAACTTCACTTTTACTTTATCCTTTTGTTCAAACACTTCATATTTCCAGAAACTGTTATATTCTCAGAAATTCCTTATCTTTACATTCAAGTATTAAATCTTAAGTCTAATTTGAAGCCTTTCCTTTGTACATTCAGTCAATTTATTTCTATAGACAATCTTAGAGATATTTCTTAAGAATCTCACATTCGACATTAACATACAATATAAATTCATCAAGATAATGGGTATGAACATAGAAATGAGTTACGACACATGTGTTCTAGGATCAATCTAGTCGATCCTGCAAGTAACCAATAATAATCAATAAATTGGAATACTAGCGGTTGTTTACTAGAAATCACTGTAAACAAATTGGCACGCCCAGTGGGACAATGTCATAATAAAAAGTTCTATCAAACCGATTAGAGAATTTTAGGATCTTCTGAGTTTGGAGCACGTTTCGGTACATGAACCTTCGAAGCGGCAAAATAAAGAATAATAATCCACATATACCCAGAAGACAACGTACCAAAACAATGGTTAACACAACCAACCAAGATGGGGGACAAAATCCCCCACAGGGGGCTGCAACAATCGTCTCAAGTTCGATTGATGCCTCCAATACCATCCCTGTTGGCAGTTCGAATACGGTCCCAGTAAGTACATTAGAAATGCCATCAAATGTGTCCTCAATGCAAACTGTGCCACACGTAGGGAATCAACAGTATTCGACCCCCACTAGGCCTCCAGGTTTTGAACCTTTGAGACCCAGAAACCCTCCGTATGGAATGCCAATTTCGTTTATGGCAGGGTTACATAATGCATCAAATTCGTCCCCACTCCAAGGATCTGGTTCAGAAATGAACAATTTGGGTACAAATTCTCAGAATATAGGAAACTTCGCCCAATTGCCTACCCTTACAACTAATAGTCAGGCAGAGCTTAGGCAACAGATGGATGATAGCAATAATGATATGGTAGGAATCCTAGCCCGCGAAATGAATGCTATTTTCAATCCCCTAATCCATAATATAAATAGAACAAACCAAGAAACTGCAGCCCAGATGGCCAGAATAGCAGATTTTTTTGGTGATTCGAAATGAAGAACCCATAATTGAACAAATTCGACCCCCCCATACAAGTGGTCGAAGAGAGAAATATAGGGGTAAGATTAAGGAACCAGGAAGTTCAGGAAGTTCAGAATGAACAACCTAGACCAATAATGATGGTGAATAGGGACCAAAATGCAGACGAAATTGTTCATAGAATTAGAAATGACAATTTAGTGGCAGAAAATAAACTCACCACCATGATCGAAAGAATAATGACCCAGAATGGTTTTAATTCAGGATTTAGGAGGCCAAATTACACATCTCCTATTGTAGACTATGTTCTGCAAACAGAATTACCCAGGGGCTTTAAAGTCCCTAAATTCACGAAATTTGCTGGAGACACGAGTGAATCAACAATGGAACATGTAGCGAGATATTTAACTGAAGCAGGAGATATAGTAAATAATGAAAATCTTAGGATAAAATACTTCCCATGTTCTCTAACGAAGAACGCTTTCACTTGGTTCACCACCTTGCCCCCTGGATCTGTGGACACATGGCCTTATTTAGAAAGACTTTTCCATGAACAATTTTACATGGGTCAGTCTAAAATTAGTCTCAAAGAATTAGAAAGCATTAAGAGAAAATTCACGGAACCAATAGATGATTATTTGAATAGGTTCCATTTATTAAAATCTAGATGCTTCACAGTGGTCCCTGAACATGAATTGGTCGAAATGGCTGTTGGGGGCCTAGATTATTCCATTCGAAAGAAATTGGATACACAGTATCTTAGAGATATGACCCAACTAGCAGACAGAGTTCGTCAGGTTGAAAGGTTAAAAGTTGAAAAGGCTAGGGCTAGTAAAAATCATAAGAAAGAGAGAATAGCCTACATAGAGGCTGAAGAGGAGAACATAGATGATTCTCAAGACCCTTATGATTTCGATCAGTTCGAAATAGATCTTGCAGAACTGAAGGAAGCACCCCCTTATGCTTGCAAAGTTCTGCTTCCTTCCAATGGAAAGGATTCTGTCGAAAGTGAAAAGAATGATAAATTCCCTAAGAAAATCTATACTTTCGATATAACTAAATGTGATGAAATATTTGATCTTCATGTTAAAGATGGCCAGTTAATAGTTCCTCCTAACCTTAAGATTCCTCCGTTGGAATAAAGGAAGAAGATAGGCTTTTGTAAATATCACAACTTTTTAGGCCATAAAACCTCACAATGTTTTCTTTTCAGGGATCTGATACAAAACGCAATCAAAGATGGCAGGCTGAAGTTCTCAGACAGAGGGAAGAATCCAATGAAAGTTGATACGGATCCGTTGCTGATGGCGGAGACTAACTATGCTGAACCTCTGGACATCAATGTAGTAGAAATTGCTGAGAGGAAAGTTGAATCGAAAGTGGAAGTCGAAGAGGATGGGGACTTCATCTTGATCAAGAACGAAAGAGAGGCTACTGATGGCCTCCCAAAGGTGCTCACAGCAAAGATACTAAGTGACAAAAAATTAATTGAGGCCACTTAGGGTCTCAGGATGAAATTTGAAGAAGTCAAAAATTTTGATGGTCAAATGCTGGGAGTAAATATGGTGGACTTCGAACAGCCCAACGCTGAAATGGAAGAAGTGGAACGCTGTTTGAAGAGGGAGAGAGAGAAAAGAAGAGAGAACTTACCTAGAAAAGATGCGAGTTTGCGCGAATACCTCTTCCACTGTCATAAGAAAAACCAGGATAAGTTGCTGTGCCCAAGGTACAACATCATCTGCGACCCCAGAATTGCTGCTGGAGGCAAGACAACCAGCTATACAGAGTCTATCCAAAAGCTGATGAAAGTCTGCTCGAATTCTTGGTTCGTTGCCACAAGATTGGAACAGAGTGTTTAATATGTCCCAAATGCGCAGCAGTGTATGATAAAGAAATGGCTAAAGCGTTCGAGAGAATTCCGTTTGCATCAAGCTGGGGGCACCAAGGTAGAATGCCTTCGAATCCTGTTAAAACTGGCAGAAATATGCCAAGGAGGCCAAATAGCCCTTACCCCAGGGGAGAAAAGAGTTTCCTTTAAACTACCTGCAGAAATCCCCACTGACAGATGGCTGCAGGTGAAGGCTGATAAGGGAAAAGGGAAGTGGTGCAGCTATGACCAAGGAGGCAGGACTGTGGTGGCTTACAGGAAGCAATTCAATTCAAATAGGAGGGAAGAAATAAGACTGGAGAATTACAAAGGCAAAAATCCAATGTCTCTCTCTCAGTGGCACAGACACCAGAGAAATAAAAAAGCAGACAGGGATTCGAAGCCTATGGGGATAGGAGAATCTAGTACCAATAACCCAACATCAGTGAACCAGACTGGGGGCAAACCCCCAGTATCCAGGAAACTTTTTTCACCAAAAAAAGACACTGAAGAAAATAAGACTCAGAATGAGGCTGCAAACGAAGAGGACTTGATGACTGATGACTTCGAATCGGAGGCGAAATCCTTCTTTAATGTAAACTACAATGTAGTTTCGGTGTTGCCTTGTGAGTACAATCAGGATACAGAGGTGTATGCTGGTGAGGAGACTGGCGAGGACGAAATTGCCAGACATAGGCCAGTGTGTTATTATGTGATGAACAATGGAGCAGTCGAAGAGCAAAACGCTTTCTTCGAAAAGCCAGACGAAGGAATGAAGAACCATCTAAAACCCTTATTCATCAGGGCAAAGGTGGAGCAATATGGTGTGAATAAGGTTCTGATGGATGGTGGAGCTGCTGTTAATTTGATCCCTCGATTCATGCTAAAAAGGATAGGCATGCAGGATTCAGATGTTAGACCTCACAACATGGTGCTTTCGAATTATGAAGGAAAGGTTGGTAAGACTTTGGGAGTAATACAAGTTAACTTGACAGTTGGTTCCCTCACAAGATCAACAATGTTTATGGTCATTGCTGCGAAGGCAAACTACAATTTGTTGCTTGGTAGGGAATGGATCCATGGAATTGGCACAGTGCCTTCTTCGATGCATCAAAGGTTGGTGTTGTGGAGAGACGATGGAATTGTCGAAAACATAGAAGCAGACCAAAGTTACTATATGACAGAAATCAACAACATGGACAAAAGAAACTTTGATCGAAATATGGCCAACATAGGGCCATGTCACCCGCCTGAGGAATATTTCGAGCCCAATGAGAACGCTTACTATTCTTTAAACCTTCGTCCCAATGGATTCCAATGGGATAGGGAAATCATGTGGGACGGGCAGAAGATTGAGGAAGATGGAGAGGCTTCGACGATACGGCAATCTGGATGGGGAAGCGAAGATCATTATGACTGAGTCAAATTACTACCAAAAGATTTCAGCCTATCTGGCTGAGAACAAATGAAAAACGGCTCTCGAAGCCGAAATACAAAACATGGTTGTCGAAGCCATAAATAAAAAAGAAAAAACAAAAAAAGAAATAGCAAATCCTGAGGGAAACCACTCACCCCCACCCTGTGATGGACAAAGTTCCGAACTAGTAGATCAACGGCTAGATGCCATTTATGATCAAGAGCCCTTGGGGGTTCGAGAAGGATCTAGAGTCAACAAGCGCTAAGATGCTGGCGCAAGATCCTTTGGAGGAAGTTGATATTGGGGATGGCATCGAAAAAAGAGTTACATACATTAGTGCGAAACTCAGTCCCAGTTTAAAAGGCAAGGTGGTCGAAGTGCTCAAACAAAACAGAGATTGCTTCGTCTGGGACTACGACAAAATGCCTGGTTTAAAGAGGGAACTGGTGGAACATAGGCTTCCAATCAAGGATGGCAAGAAGCCCATCAAGTAGATGCCTAGACGATTCGCCCCAGCAATCCTCTCAAAAATAAAAGAAGAGGTGGAACGGCTTCTTCGATGCAAGTTTATCAGGACCACAAGGTTTGTAGAATGGCTTGCTAATATTGTACCTGTTATTAAGAAAAATGGCACTTTACGAATTTCAATAAATTTTAGGGATTTAAATACCGCCACCCCAAAAGATGAATATTCCATGCCTATAGCAGAAATGCTGATTGATTCTGTTGCGGGTTTCGAATACTTGAGTATGTTAGATGGATACTCTGGGTATAATCATATCTTTATTGCTGAGGATGATGTTTCCAAAACTGCGTTCAGATGTCCAAGCGCCTTAGGTACTTATGAATGGGTAGTTATGCCCTTTGGACTAAAAAATGCTGGGGCAACATATCAGAGGACAATGAACACCATTTTCCATGATTTCATTGAATCATTTATGCAGATTTATATAGATGACATATTAGTCAAATCTGTTTCTGATGAGGATCATTTGACTCACCTTTGCCAGTCATTCGAAAGAATGAGAAAACATGGCTTAAAAATGAATCCTCTTAAATGTGCTTTCTTTGTTCAGGTTGGGGATTTCCTAGGCTTTGTGGTCCACAAGAAGGGGATCGAAATTAACTTGAACAAGACGAAGGCTATTATGGAGACGAAACCTCCATCAACAAAGAAAGAGTTGCAATCTCTATTAGGTAAAATCAACTTTTTAAGGAGATTCATATCTAATTTGAGTGGGCGAACTCAGGCTTTCTCTCCACTCCTCCGTCTCAACCAAGGGAATTTCGAATGGACGGCGCAACATCAGGAGGCATTCGAGAAAATCAAGGCCTATTTGATGCATCCTCCTATACTTGCACCCCCTTCTAAAGATAAGCCAATGAGACTGTATATCTCTGCCTCCAATGTAACTATAGGTAGTATGTTGGCCCAAGAAAACGATGATGGTGTCGAAAGAGCCATCTACTATCTTAGTAGGGTCCTAAATAAAGCAGAGACTAGGTATAGTAGCATTGAAAAACTATGTCTCTATCTGTATTTCTCTTGTACAAAACTTAAATATTATATTAAACCAGTTGATGTTTATGTTTCATCTCACTTTGATGTTATTAAACATATGCTTTCAAAACCAATCATGCACAACAGGATTGTCAAATGGGCTTTAGCGCTCACTGAGTATAATTTGGCCTTCAAGCCTTTAAAGGCTATGAAAGGACAAGTAGTTTCAGATTTCATAGTGGATCACTCTGTGAGTGAGGACTTCGCGTTAGATTATGTTGAGATCCACCCATGGAAATTATCCTTCGATGGGTCAACACATAAAAATGGAAGTGGGGTTGGAGTCCTTATAGTTTCTCCTGAAGGAATTCCAACAAAATTCAAGTACAAGTTAGAAGGCCCTCCCTGTTCGAACAACAAAGCTGAGTATGAAACATTGATTGCTGGACTTGAAGCTTTGTTGGAATTGGGGGAAACCAGAGTCGAAATTAGTGGAGACTCAGAGCTGGTCATCAAACAGATAACTAAAGAATACAAATGTATCAAAGAAAATTTGATCATGTACTTTATTATTGCTAACAGATTACTCAAAAAATTTGAATATGTGGATATAAAACATATTCCCAGAATTGATAATCAGGAGGCAAATGACTTGGCTCAAATAGCCTCAGGATATAAGACATCTAAAGAAAAACTCCAATACCTCATAGAAACAAGAGGCAGAATAATGGCTACCAAATTATCACCATTAGACTTAGAAAATTCGAAACTTGGTTATGCAAATCAGAAAGAATTCGAAGTGCTAAATATTGATACTTTGGCAGATACAGATTGGAGAAGTCCTATAATAATTACTTGAAAGAACCTTCAGTAAGTACAGAGAAAAAGATCAAATATAGGGCATTGTCTTATGTGCTAATAGGGAATGAACTTTTTAAGAAAACCTCAGAAGGAATCTTACTCAATTGTTAAGGAGAAAATGAAGCATATTTAGCATTGTCCAGTGTGCACAGTGGGGCATGTGGGGCACATCAAGCAGGTCACAAAATGAAATGGTTGTTGTTTCGATATGGAATATATTGGCCCACTATGCTCAAAGACTGCATAGAATTTGCTAAAGGATGCGAGGAATGCCAAATTCATTCAGGCATTCAACATGCTCCTGCAAGTGAGTTACATTCAATTGTTAAGCCTTGGCCTTTTAGAGGATGGGCATTATATCTAATTGGTGAAATACGACCAACATCATCCAAAGGACATAAATATATCCTTGTGGGTATAGATTATTTTACAAAATGGGTCGAAGCAATTCCTCTAGTGAATGTTGATCAAGAGGCTATTATGGAATTTGTCCAGAAGCAAATAATTTATAGGTTCGGAATACCAGAAAGTATCACAACAGATCAAGGTTCAGTTTTCACAGGGCGAAAAATGCAAGAGTTTGCAAAAGAAATGGGATTTAAGTTACTCACGTCAACCCCTTATTATGCTCAAGCTAATGGACAAGTGGAAGCAGCCAATAAAGTCATAATAGGGTTGATAAAGAAACATGTATGACGAAAGCCAAAGAATTGGCACAAAACTTTGGACCAAGCTTTATGGGCATGTCGAACATCTCATAAAGAAGCAACAAATACTACTCCATTTCGACTTACATTTGGGCACGACGCAGTGCTGCCAGTCAAAATACATTTACAGTCAGTGAGAATCCAAAGACAAAATGAGATACCAGTTGATCGATATTGGGAAATGATGATGAATGAATTAGTGGATGTGGATGAAGATAGGCTACATGCTTTAGAAGTTATGAGAAGACAGAAAGAAAGAGTAGCCAGAGCATACAACAAAAGAGTTAAAAGTAAGTTGTTCTCAACCAATGACCTGGTATGGAAAGTTATATTACCTATGGATAAAAAGAATATATTATTAGGTAAATGGTCACCCCATTGGGAGGGACCCTTTCGTGTTTTGAAAACATTTTCGAATAATGCTTATGAAATAGAAGAATTAGCAGAAGATAGAAGAATCTTGAAGGTAAATGGGAAATACTTAAAAAGGTATAAGCCATGCTTGCAAGAGGTTCGAATCACTACAGGATAATTAAAAATAAAACAAATAATAAAGCCAAAATGGTATTATATAAATGCCAAAATGGTTGTGTTCAATCCTTAATAATAAAAAGCATTAACAAAGTACATTCGAAAATCAGAAAGGGGCGTTTCGTTTCAGCTTAGCAAACTTGCTCTTGCATAAGTTGATCTTGCATTGGGTGGAATTTCTGACGCTTTTGAGCCCCTTGATCTCTTCGCTTATTCCTTCAGCTACCTCCATCTGTTGAAGACTTTGTGTGACAAGATTTTCAAGTTCTTTGTCATCAACGGGCTTCAAGGCTGCCTGCTCATTTCGAGCACCCTCAATTCTCTTTTTGAGTTCTTCAATCTGGGATTCCCAAAACAAGATTGATCGATCCAAAACATCATGCTTGTCTTTGGCCTAGATTTTTGCATGCTCCAACACCTCTGCTTCTTCAGAAAGTCTCGAAGCTTGGTCATAAGCTTTAGACAAAGCCTCTTGTTTGGTTAGAATCTTAGCCTCAGCATCATTAACCCTAATATATTCACTACTAACCTCATTGAGCAAGATTTGCAGATCATATATGGTCTCACTTACTTCAGGTGGACAAATGCTGAGATCTATCTGAGAAAGCAACTTCTTCATCGAAAAATAGGCTGCAGTGTCTTCTTTTAGAATAGTAAAAATGTCAGCCTCAAGAATAGTTTTGTTGACTTGTTGAAGAAGTTGGCCGAGAGAAGTAAGAGGGGCATTATCCTTCGTTTGGCTCGAATCTTCAGATTGATTTTTTCTAGAAGAAGGATCCCATTGAGCTAGCATTAACTTGATATATTTCAGGGGATTACTCCGTTTTAGCTCTTCTTTCTGTTCCCCAGTCAAAATTGGAGGATCTGGGTTTTTAGTGAAAATAGTTCCAGCAGGAATGGGAACTTCCACCTCCTCTTGCATCACCTCATCTTCTTTACCATCTGCGAAGTGACGACTCACAATATGTGTTTCACTTTCCTCTTCAGATTGGTCAGCAAAATGCACCCTTCTGGGAGAAGAGTCACTAGGATTGTCGATGATGGGAGTTTCGAACACTGTGTCTGGTTCGCCAGCTACAGGGCCCTCTGTCGAAGGAGGCAAAGTTGCTTGTTGGTCTAAAGCTTCGACCAATGGAGGTGAGGTTGCTTGTTGATCCAAGGCTTCGACGGTCCCTGCAGGAGTAGCAGCAGTGGACGAACCTTTGTTTAAAACGGCTTCATTGAGACCTTCTGGTTGAGGAGAGGCTGTAGGTTTTGAAGCTTGGCCTTGAATGGTAGGAGGATCAGAAGAAGCAAAAGGAACACTCTGCGCAGAAACAAAGGGTTAGCATAAAGAAGGTTACATAGTCAATCTAAAAAAGCATTAAGTGAGATTTAACTTTTGTTCATCAGAAGTTGCATTGCTACCAATGCGTTCTGAAATTACGTTCTTCGAAGACTGAGACTTCGAAGGTCCTTTGGATTTGGGCTTGGGAGCAGTCACATTCACTTCGCTTTTTGAAGGATTGGCGAATTGAGAACCTTCGCCAGATTTGTTGGTTTTCTTTTTCTTTTTTCGTTTAAAAGGAGAAACGTCTTCATCCTTTTTTGATTCGTTTTCAGAATGGGCACCATCGCGTCTTTGTTTCTTAGGAGACTTGGGAGGTAGTCCACTCGCCTGGAGAAATGAAAAGAATAATTAGTCAATTTAAAAAGTAATTTCAACAATAAGAAAGGAGTGAGTGAAGTATTACCTATTTCTTTTTTGGGGAGTCATCTTCTTGTTCAAGAGGAGGGTTTTCAGTAGTGGTCATTGGCGCTTTTGAAGTAGAAGTTGAGTCTGCTTTGGGTGTAACTTTATCCTTTTTCAAAGATTTTAGATCAACAGCTGAAAAGAATATGAAACGGTCAAGTTTGAAACAAAGTTTAGAAATAATAAGGGAACTTCGAATTTCTTCAGTTCCGCACCTTCGCCGTTTCGAGACGTGATAGACATGGCTGACAAGTCATAGCGAAGGTGCCCCCTGAAATTGTCTAAATCATGTTTAGCCCACGTTACCCTTTGGGCAGGTTTTTTGGCATCATTTTCATATATACGAAAAATGTTCCCACCAACGAACCACCAGGGATACGGGGGAAAAAGGCTAAAGCCAGCTCTGAAGTAGGTAGGTTTGGAAATTTTGGTGGTTGAGTTTAAAAGCCCACCAATACCTATCTTCAGGTTTTACATAAGGAGGAAATAGAATTTTTGAAAGTTGTTTTTCAAATTTTTCTTTCAAAGTTCTTGCTGCTTCGCAGACAGTTTGATGTATATCCATAGGATTATAGACAATTTCGAAATATTTTTGGAAGGCTCGAATTTCCTTGACATGAGTAAATCTACCTTTTTTGACATGCTCCTGCACGAGGGAAAAAGCTGTCATCAGTTGTTGTTGAATTTGGATGGTGTTGAACATATTATTCGAATAATAAGCCGTCCACCAAGTATAAAAATCTTTTGTCATATAAAAGGAAGGAGTAAAGAAGACTAGTGAAAAGTCAGCAAAGCCAACATATTGCTTCTGTCGAGTTTCGATTTCTTTGAAGGAGTAAGGTACCCCTGCTAAACATATCTCCCTTTTCTTGTTGAAGAGAGGCTCAGGTAGAATTTGGCATAGTCCGAATTGACGGGCTACGAAGTTGGGTTGATAAGCAAGGATACACACTTGGCTCTTCACAGGCGTGATCCTAGAAATGATAAGCCTAGGGTTTAAAAAGGCACACCAAATGTCCCTGGTTATTTCTTCTTCGATGGCTTGTTCAAGGGGCATGGTAAACCAAGTTAGACCACAGTTTCGATTGGCAAAAGGGGCCATTGAAGGGTCGAACCCATGCCTTTTAGATAAAATCATCATGTAATTAACGAAGCATGTCTTGAAATTTTCTCTTTCATCGTTTGGGGTTAGTTTTAACAACCTAGTGCCTTCAATGCTACGATTTACAATGCCAGGATGTTCTTCATTAATAACCCCAAAGGTTGATAGAGATGATTCGAAAGTGGCATTTAACCAAAGCTGCAATAGCCAAAAGGGGCCAGCGAGAAGCTGATTAGTGCCAGCTTCGTAAGTTTTCAGTTTCGAAACTGCAACACCTATGCTTTCATATAAGCTTGTTAACAGTAACTCACTGATGAACACCCTTCGACCATGATGAAGTTGATTTGCGAGGGTGAAGAACCTGCTAGAAACTTGTAGAGACTTGCTGCAGAAGACGTATTTTGATAACCACAGTGCCAGAAAAGCTATATGCTCGACATCAGAAACCTCCTCCTCAGTAGAGTGATAGAAATTGATGTATTTTGAGAAGCTGGCATTCTTGACATCAAAGTCAATAAGGTTATCCGCATCTTCATTTGGATCAAAAGTTTCCCCAATAGGGGAGAGTCCAGTGATAGCAGGAATATCGAAGAACGTGGGTGTCAGCATTCCACAAGGGAGATGGAAGGTATTATAGGTGCTATCCCAAAAGTATAAGGAGGCTAGCAAGAAGGGTTGGCTATAACTAAAACCTAATTTTGACATTCGAATCAAATTTAGGATGCCTATACTTTCCCATTCCTGGGATTTCTTATTTTCAACTTTCGAAAGCCAATCTTGGTATAGTTGATCTGATGAGGGACATGAGCGAAAGGGTTTGAAATTCCCAGTAACATAGTCCATACTAAAAACTTCCCTCATAGGTTTTGACGTTTCTGTTTCACTTGTTTTCTCTTTTAGGGTTTTTGACGGTCTAACAACCGATTCATCTTCCTTAAGTTTTAGAGGGGTGAATTTATTAACAATGGGTTTGGTTTCGGAATACGCGGGAAAAATCCCTTTGTTTTTTCTAAATGATCCGTAGAGATTAGGGGACCAATAACTCCTAGGATTTTATCAAGAGCAGTAGTGAGAATGATTACCTGAGAAGCATAGATGACCTTTTGTTCTTGAGTGAGTTTGGGAGTTGAGATGAACTCCTAATTATCAAGATTGATAATCTTGCTTGCTGGTCTGAGAATGGAGGAAGAAGCTTGCTTAGACTTTCCAGACTAATTGGATGAATGAGTTGGCGCTAAAGGGGAAGACATTGTGAAAATCAAAGGTTTTTTCTGAAAATAAGAAATCTGGGTTGTTTGAAGGTTGAGCAAGTTTGGAAAAGTTTGGAATGAAGAAGATGAAGTGCTTTTATAGCCTTCCTCAGCGGTTTAAAGGTTTTTGACCTTTGAAAAAAGGTGGGATACGTGTGACCCCCTCATTGGAAAGAGAAAAGGTGGATTTTTTGAACTTCCTAGGGAAGTGACGTTTTGCTGCTAATTATTAGCTATAACTGCTGTGATTGCACATTTAGGTATGATGATTGGACGTTTTGCAGAAAGTTGGTCACTTACTCTACCATCGTGTGCAGTATTGTCATCATGAGTTTTGATACTCTCGAAATTGCATGGATAATTCAAAAACAAGTATTTCTTTATATCTATCGAAATACATGTTCTTGAGGGGCAATTTGTTAGCTGGCAATTTCGAATAAAGAATAATTGGATATCAAGACAATATTTCGAATAAGCATATAAGGAGGTTGATATCAATGATGAATATTGGTGGGAAATATAGAACCATTGTTCTAAAAGACTCTTCGATTTCCAGTGATAGGTGATGGATTTCGATTTGGGATTTTTAGTGTTTAAAATATAAAGAGTTCCTTTGTGCAAATGTGCCAGAATTGGAAGTGGTCCAGGCAAATGGTTTAATTCGAATCGAAGAAAACTAGCAAAATACTTCACTGGCACAGGGTTTGAATTTCAAATAAGAGCGCCATTCTTAGAAGACGCGTGGAAGTCAGTAAACGTAAGGAGCCTGCATGCTTCAAATGTGGCATGATTTTAGAGTAGAAATGTTGGGGTCAGGATACTATAAATAGGTGTTTTTATGTTAGAATTAAGGTGTTCATTTCGTGTACTAAAAAATCTCAAACACTCAAATTACTGTGACTTAAGGGAAACGAGTTAGAAGACAAAATGTACGTATTGAATATCATGATTCTTTATAATTTCAATACAAGTCTTTTTATATTTCTTTCACTTTTACAATACTTTTTCTCTTAAATCTTTCGATTTCCTTTTATTTCCTTGTTTTACTTGCTTTCAAACACATTTATCTCTTTAGAAACTTCACTTTTACTTTATCCTTGTGTTCAAACACTTCATATTTCCAGAAACTGTTATATTCTCAGAAATTCCTTATCTTTACATTCAAGTATTAAATCTTAAGTCTAATTCGAAGCCTTTCCTTTATACATTCAGTCAGTTTATTTCTATAGACAATCTTAGAGATATTTCTTAAGAATCTCACATTCGACATTAACATACATTATAAATTCATCAAGATAATGGGTATTGTTGTACCCCAAAATTTGCCCTCTCTTTCTTCAGGAAATCATCTTGGAATCTCAGAGTCCCTCAGAAACAAATCCAAATCCTGAATTATCATTTCTTCCCAAGCAAACCATTTACAAGAACAAAATGATCACACAAGCTCTAAAGGCAACGCTTTTATCTTGAGAAAAATTAAATTCTAAACATTTGGAATTTTTCTCTAAAAATGGGTGTTTAAGAAGAAAATAGCGCTTCAGAACTTCTGGACCAAACTCCAGATAGAAACGGTCAGAAGTTGCAAGCTTGGCTCAACGCAGTCAGAAGCTGGCTCTTCAGCAACTACATGAACTAAGTCAGAAGTTGCAAACGTGGTTCAACACGTAAGCCTCAAACAGAACATAGCTCTTTCAGCAATTACGCAAGTTCAGCCAGAGTTTGCTAAAGGAATGCAAAGGAAGCAAGGAAGTCTGAAGGCTCCTTCAGAACATGCTGAAATCAGAAGATAAAAGGTTCAGAAGAGTGGGTGTTACACTGATACAGAATCTCTAAGTCCAGGATTTCCAGAAGCAAATCCAAGGACTGTGCTAAGACAACAAGAGGCCAAGACCAGAGCATGGTTTACGTTGTTTTTGTTAAAGCAGAACTGTTGGTTCAAGTTTTTTTCCTATTACCAGAATTTTGGTGTTGATAAGTCTCATCACTATTTAATGCTCATTAATGCTCCCAACCACTCCTGAACATTCATCCAAGTAGTCCCTTCACGTGTGGCTTGGTAAACGCCTTTATGCAGGTTTAGGCATGGGTCTACGCGCCACCGTCCACCTAAGGGGTAACTTCTCCCCAATCCATGCCTGTTGTTCCAGCCTAGGCTGAAAGGCTATCTGTTATCACAACTTCCCAGGAAGTTCTTTCAAAGAACAATTCAACCTCTGTTGGCGCCTTTAATGTTCAAGAAGCCACAAGAGTTTTACCTATAAATAGAGAACCATTGTCCACTGAAAAAGGGCGCCCAACAACCAGAAAAATTGCTAGAAGAGAAACAAATTTTTTTAGCAAGAAAGTACTGTAAAACTCTGCCAAAATCTCCAGTGTTTCATAACTATGAACTTCTTACCTTCAAACTTCATCAATACCCAGCTTTCTTTGTGACTAAAGAACACTCTTTCAACCTCTGACCATACATACACATACACCTTCATCTACCCCTTTCAAAAAAGAACCTATCCAGAACACCATCAGAGCCAAAAGCTAGCTCTCATTCACAAATTTTTCCAATAGCCAGGTAAGCACCTGCTGACCTTCATCACACTGCTAAGCATCATCAGCTTTGCATGCTCAAATAAACATAATGTAAACATCACGTTGCTGCTGTTTGTGTTCTGAGGTTTTTCATACCTCAGAACGTTTAGATAGGAAGTGAGTCAGCATAGAACCTGCCTGTGACCTTGTTGCTTCTGTCCCCTGAAACACTTTGACATTTGCTGAAGCTGTTCCAAACATGTTTTCTGTTTTGTGGAAAAATAACAAAATTGCAGATGTTCTGACTAGTATAGGGAGAAGCCAAGTGCTGACTTTGACGTTAGCACATATGAAGCCTGTTTTGCTGTCAATAATATCAGAACTTCTGAGAATTATTGTATTTCCAGCAGGATCAGAACTTCTGATATCCCTACTAACAAACTTTTGTCTTGCAGCGCATGGGGGTCAAAACTTCTGATCTTCCCACTAACAGGTTTCTGTTTTACAGGTGCAAGAGTCAGAAGTTCTGACTCATACAGTTTAACCAAAAGGTTGATCATCTGGCAGCGGGCCCGAGTCAGAACTTCTGATGACCTCTCAGCAGCGCGCTGGCTCCCTCTCTCTATCTTGTTTTTGTTATTTTCTTTTCTTGTCTATTTTTCTCGTTGAACCACCCCATGAACAAATATGTATCCCCACCCCCTAATTGCTGTAATAGCGTAGAATTTTATATTTCTGCTTTTTATTGCTTTCAAATATAAATGCTAGTAATTAGGATGTGTATGGCAAGATAAAATCAATGAAATAGAAAATCCTAATTCAAAGATAAATTCTTGTATGCAATAAAGCACACTTGCACACAAACACCCCTAGGGTTACATCCACTTGTTGCCTTCAAAAATGGGCCATGTTACGCATGCAAAGTATCTTGGTAAAACAAACAAAATCAAAAGATCATAGTCCCTCGATGACGCTATCCAAAGTTGCCTTACAAAAATGATCTTAGTCCCTCAAAAGAAATGCTAAGATACTTTGCAAAATTGCTATCATGGTCTATATGATGACCCGCGCCCGTCCCGTTTACATCCTAACACAAGGTTGTTCACCAAATACAATGGTGAAACAACACTGTTAAAAGGGTTAAAAACATAAGAAAGATCTTTGAGTAAAATAGGGTAGACAACTCTTAGTTACTTGATCAAAAATCTTGCAAAACATCCTTTCTATTTTTCAAAACACACTCCACAACACAATTTCAAAACAACTTTCAAAATATTGAAAACCTTTCAAAAAGACAAACACCTTTGTATACATTCAAACAAGAATCATTACAAAGGTTGCCACAATGATGGCCTATTTTTCAAAACATCTTTCAAAATCACACAAAGCACCATTTCAAACAATTGAAAATGCAAGGCAAGTGATCTAAGCAAGTAACTAAGAGCCCATGGATAACCATGGATAGAAAGGGTGCTAATACCTTCCCTTTCTATAATCTACTCCCCGAACCCATGAAAACATCTCAAAGGTTTTTCCTGTGCTTTTTAACCTTTCCTTAGGATAAAATAAAAAGTCGGTGGCGACTCTTGCTAAACCGAAACATTTGCGAAAACAAACACAAAATCCCAAGTCAGTTTTCCCACCGTATCACAGAACTGGCGACTCTGCTGGGGATTTTAAAAGTGGAGTAACCTTAGGGCTTAGATCACCCTTTTGCATGACTAATTGTTTGCTTTGATTGCTTTACATTTTGGTTCTCTTGTTTGGGCTTGAAATCCTACACCCGGATTTGGGGAAACATTCATAGATAACAATACATTATGGAAACTGTGCGGGGTATACCGACACGGTTGAAGCAATAGCTATATTAGTGCGACATATTTGTGAGTACCGGTAACCCTTGAGTTCAATCAAGGAGAGTACGGGGCCGCTGAGTGATGTCACTAAGCACTAATGACCTAGAACCTTACTTGACCATCTTGGCCTTTTATTAGGGGTAGTGAGATGACCGACTTTGGTGCAGTCCGAAGTTGGTAGATACTCGATACTACACTCATTGAGGGTTGTTTTCTTGGAATATTTTGGTCGCTAGTTAAGTGGCTAAACCAAAACAATGAACATGGAAAACAATCCAATGATATTGAGCTCCTTAGAACCCGGTTACTATTTATAGGACAGGTTTTTAAGCCAACTTCACTCAAGAGGGTACTTACCTATGAAACCTCATGCAAGCCTGAAACTAGGATTTTGTGTGAATTGCTTGTACATATGTTTGTGCATACATCATGAACATCATAAAGCATCATATGCATCCATTAACCATTTCAAGGGTTTGGATCTTCATCTTTGTTCTTGTTTTGTAGGTCATGGAAATTCTTCGCAGGAAAACTATCCAAGTCAACCTTGTGAGAATCCCTACTCAACTCAAGGAGCTCACATCCAGAATTCCAGAAAGCTCTCTCTTCAGTGAAAGACATGGTAGACTGCCCATCCTAGTCAACACCAGCATTGAAGAGGACATGGTGAAGGTGTTGTTCCAATTCTTTGACCCTCTTCACCACTGTTTCACATTCCCCGACTACCAATTGGTGCCCACTTTGGAGGAATTTTCTCAACTCCTGAGAATTCCTATTCTTAATCAACTACCCTACAACGGTACGGAAAAAGAACCAAAGCCTAAAGATGTTGCTCAAGCACTAAGCTTGCAACCATCTGACATCAAGGGGCATTGGGAAACTAGAAGCGGTGTCAAAGGCTTCTTGGCAAAATTCTTGTTTGAGAAGGCACAAGAGTGTTGGAATTCATTGGATCTACAAGCCTTTGAAGAAATTGTGGCACTTCTCATTTATGGGTTGGTTTTGTTCCCAAATCCTGACCAACTTATAGATGTCAACGCCGTCAAGATCTTCTTATCCAGGAATCCCATACCAACATTGCTTGGGGACATCCTCCACTCATTTTACACACGAACAATGAGAAAGAAGGGTGTTCTCATGTGCTGTACTCCTCTCCTTGCAAGGTGGTTTATTTCGCACCTTCCACAATCTGTTTTGAAGAATGACCAAGGCTTAAGGTGGTCACAACGGTTGATGACCCTCACACACTCTGATGTACATTGGTGTTCTCGATCCAGAGAAAATGTCATCATCATCGATCGTTGTGGGGAATTTCCTAATGTCCCATTACTTGGCATCAGGGGAGGCATTACCTACAACCCTTGTCTAGCTTTGAGACAATTTGGATATGCACGGAGGGACGGCCCTCATGACATGCTGATTCCTGACGTAGTTTTTGACTTCGACAACGATGCGCAAGGACTTCGCCAAAGATTCATCAGAGCTTGGAGGATGCCTAACAAGGTAGATAGCAAGACACTGGGACACAAGAACTCCATCCCTCTTGAGCCTTATCTCAAGTGGGTACGAACCCGAGCCCAGAGTCTAATGATGCCTTACCCTCATATTCTCCCTTTGATTAAAGAGCCTGTTAAGGAAGGAGAGGTTCCCTACACCATCCTATATCCTGACATGCCAACATCATGGGAGGAAATGCAGAAGAGTTGGATCTAACTCAAGGAAGAGAGGAATACTTTTGAAGCCAGCTTCTACGCCAGTGAGAAGAAGGTTTTGGAGCTTACCCGCCGACTCTATGAGGAAGAGACCCTCAACACTTACATCGCACCAAAGAGGATGCGCAACGTCTTTTTACCTTGAGAAGTTTTTTGTAATATTTGTCCCATGGGGCATTTATGTACTGACAAAATTTCTTCTTATTAATATGATGTGTGTTCTTTTTTGTTTGCAACAATTTTGAATTTCTAAACCCTTGAATGCATTGCATGAATAAACATATCATTCATCATATGCATAAGCAGGTCTCCACACCAGGTTTCCTTATCTTTCTACTGTTTATTTCAGTAAGATGGATCTCAAACAGACGGTCAAAGATCTGCAGTCACAAAACTCACAGTTTCAACAACTCCTAATGGCCTTGGCAAAGGGTCAGGAGGATCTAAAAGCACTGCTTGGGAACAAAGAGTAAGAGAAAGTGAAAAAGAAGAAGAAGAGAGTGGGGGTAGCTACCCTGGGGAGAAGGTTTGAGAATGAAGCCAGAAGAGTTCTTGAATTTCCCTCCGCATCTGAAGAGGAAACCAGTAAAGGAAAAGGGGCTGCACTACCTTCTGAATCCGAAGCTGAAGAGGAAGAGGTTGAAGAATATGAAGACTACTCAGAACAACAATACCCGCCAGCGGACGACAAATACAAGAACTTGGAGGATAGGCTGGCAGCTATGGAGCTGCAAAGGGTTCCCGGGTTAGATTTCGAAGATTTGGGATTAATTGCTGGAATTGTGATCCCTCCAAAGATTAAAGTGCCAATTTTTGCAAAGTATGATGGGATGTCTTGCCCAAAGATGCACCTAAGGTCGTACGTCCGAAGAATTCAACCTCACACATCCGACAGAAATCTTTGGGTACACTTCTTTCAGGATAGTCTGTCTGGTACACAACTAGATTGGTTTTACAAGCTCGAGAGGTCAGCGATACATAGTTGGGAGGATTTGGCAGCTGCCTTTTATCGCCAGTATCAATATAACTCTGATTTGGCGCCAACCCGTACTCAGCTACAGAGTATGGGAATGGCCTCAAATGAGGGATTCAAGGAATACGCTCAGAAATGGCGCGATTTAGCCAGAAGAGTGCAGCCACCTATTTCTGATAGAGAACTAGTTGATATGTTCCTGGGGACACTATCTGGCCCGTTCTTCAACCATTTGATCGGGAGCTCTTTCGTAGGGTTTACTGAATTGATTCTGACTAGCGAACGGGTGGAAGCCGGTATTAAGAATGGAAAGATTCAAAAGGATGCCTCTGCATCTACAACTGTTAAGAAATCATTTCTGGCGAAGAAGGAAACGACTATTGTGTACTCTCAGAAAGGAATGGGAAGAACGGAGCGTCGGCCGACTATAGGGGCCGTGATGATCCAAAATTCATCAAATGATCCGCCTCGTAACAATCAGCCCAGACCAAATCAGCAACAGGTGGAGCGGCCACAACGGAAGTTCACCCGCATCAATATGACACCTGCGCAAGTTCTTCCACATTTGTTGAAGTTGAATCTGACTGGTTTAAAGGAGGCACCGAAAAACCCTAACACCACATCTCCATACTATCATGCCAATGCCAAATGTGCCTACCATTCTGATAGCGCCGGACATGACACCAACAATTGTTGGGCGCTAAAGAATAGAATTCAAGACTTGATAGATGCAAAAGAGGTTGAGTTCGATGCTCCGGAGAAGCCAAACGTAATATCCGCTCCAATGCCGAAGCATGGTCGAAATGTCCATGCTATTGAAGAAGATCTGTATGTTTCTGATGTTGATGACCTGATGACTCCGTTGTTAACAATCAAGTTAAATCTGTTGAAATCTGGGATTTTCCCAGGATGCAAAGAAGACTGCTACTTTTGTTCCTCTCTACCAATCGACTGTCCATTGCTGAAGAAAGGCATCCAAGGCCTGATGGACAGTTAACAAATTCTTTTTGAAAAGATTCCTACTATTCCAACCCCTATCGAAGATGTTTTAATAATCACCATTTCCACCAATCTTTCCAAGGCTGTCAAAAAGCCTGTTAAGATTACATCCTCTACAAAGATTGTTCCCTTGAAAATAACCATGCCAGGGCCTGTCCCCTATGTTTCTGACAAAACAATACCATGGAATTATGGTGGAGAGATCTACTACCATGGTGTTAAACAAGTTGAGATAACCGAGGAAAGCTCTGATGAAGAAGATGCTGATATTGGAAACATTGTCGGTACAAGCAAGATCACCCGAAGTGGGAGAATATTTTCTCCAGAGATTGCCCCTCCAAAGGCAATCTTTGGACCCTCAGTTGCTGCCAAAGTTACTCCTGCACCTATAAAACTTTCCGCTAGAACCCCGTTGATTGAAGAAGCTTTTATTCCTGTTGTTGTCCCTCCTACTTCTGCTGATAAGGGGAAAGGGATCCAAGACGAGCTCGTCAGGACGAGGGCTTAACTATTGGTCATCCCTGAAACCTCTAAGAAAGAGATGGAGGAGATTCTGAAGATAATTAAAAAGAGTGATTACGATGTGGTAGAACAACTGGGGCAAACCCCCTCGAAGATCTCCATGTTAGCATTACTACTTTGTTCTGAGGCACACGCCAAAGCATTGATAAAATTTCTGAAGACAGCCCATGTGCCCCAGGAAACCTCAGCCAATCAATTCCAAGATTGCGTGGCCAGCCTTACCGCGGACAACGGCCTGGGTTTCTCGGATGCTGACCTAACTCCGAAAGGAAGAAAGCACAATGACGTTGTTGTACCCCAAAATTTTCCCTCCCATATTCTTCAAGAAATTGCCAAGTCAAGCTGCAAAATTCCCCAAGGGTTGCACAGTGCAAAGATCTCCCATACAGTCAAAACTAGGGTTTGTGTGCTGATCAGGAAAATGAAGTTTTCAAAGGTCCAATCAAGTCCTACATGCTTACAAATATGGTCAAGTATCCTCATATCAAGTTTCAAGGCATTCAGCTCAAAATTGCACAGTCAAAACCCTAAATTGCACTACAGTCAACTGTAGGGGCAAAATGGTCATTTGACAGTCAAAAGTTCAAATTTTTGGTCAACATATTATTTTGAAGCCACAAACATCATTTGATCAATGCTTGATCATGATTCTCAAAATTTGGCTCAGAAATCATCAAAGCTGCAAAAGTTTCCTTATTTGGACAGTTGAAAAAGTCAACTGAAATTGACCAGGGCATAACTTTCACATGGATTATCAGAAAAATTCCATCCAAAGCTCATTTTGAAGAGAAAGACATTTCCTACAACTCATCTTCATACTTCAAGTCCAAGAAATGCTCTCACAAAAAGTTATCAATTTCAACATTATAGGTCATTTTCAAAAGTCAACAAAAAGGGACTTTAAGTCAAAGGCCATAACTTGAGATTGGTAAATCAAAATGACATGGGACCAAAGGCATTGGTTAGAGGACTCAAAGACCTTTCCAAAATGGCCAAGAACATGAGAAAAGCTTAAAAATTGAGCAAGTTATGCCTTGTGGAAGTCGGGAAATTTTTGGATATTTTGAAAAGTCAACATTGATTCAAATGACCTAAAATTGCTAATGGGCCCATTTTTCTTCCATGATTCATCATTCTAAGCATGTGCACGACCACTTGGCCCAAAGGGAAGTTTTTATTCATTTTTATTTATTTATTTGGATTTTTATTAATAATAATTCATTTAAATTAAAATAAATACATGAAAAATACTAACCTAAGTTTTTTCAATCTTTTTGTGCATATTATATCATCAATATTTCGTGCATATGCAAATTAGGAAAGATTTGGATTGATTGGCATGATTGAGAACAAAGAACACTTGAAAAAGATTGAAAAAAGATCCTTAAAATCAAATTTCCAAAAACCATTATTGCATTAGATTTGATTGAGTTTTGTTAACCTAATAGACTCCATACAAATACCTGACCATAACCCTAATCACAAAAGACACAAAGCTGCGCAGAAGAGCTAAGAACAAACTTGGAAATTTCTCTCAAAAAGTCAATTCTGAAAACAAGGTTAGAGAGCGATTCAAGACCTAATTTTCATTCCAATAGCTTCCTTGGAGACCATTGATCACATTCCAATCAAAAACATCAATTGAAACGCCGTGAAACGGTATCCAGAAGTCAACCTGTCTCACATATTTTTCATTATCGTGTTTTGTATTCTAAGCATTTTCACAGCATTTTATTCATGGATTCTTGTTTATTATGAGATTCTGAAGCTAACCGTTTACATTAATTGCGTTTTTGTGCTATATCCATGATTATGCCATTGATGCAGATTATGGTTCTTCAACCTTAGAATTAGGGCTTTTGAAATAAAGCAAAATTGGGGGACGAGACCAAAACCATTGAACTTGACGCGTCTGGACGAACAGGAACCACCCATCGCGATCAATTTATGAGGCCTTATGGCCTATTCGCTATTTTTCCATATAGCACTTTTAGCAATGTTTAAAAAACCGTTGCTTATGTTTATTATATTTTCAGAAAAAAAAACACAACGAGGAAGATGACCTCGTGGCAAAGCATGATACACTGATTTGAAATTCGCGCGCGTTTACCCACTAGCGCGTTGTTTCATATTATATTGTTCGTTGTTTATTTATTTAACAATATGTTTCAATGGTTCAGCTGGCAGGCATAAGGTTTGGTAATACGCATGACCTGGGTTCGAGCCCCAGGTCTCATGCTTTCTCAATAATATTTTTCCAATCATCTTCCCATGCAGTACTAACGTTCAAGGCGCATCATACACCTTCTTAATCAACCAGCCACGCGTCTCAGGGAATCAGATCAAAGGCTGAGAGTGGAGAACACCATATACCATGGTCAAACGCATGTGTACGCTATCTGGAAAAAGTCAAAAAAGGCCAATTTTAATGGGCCAGATTACTGAATTACACCTCCATCTGGGGACTGATACCCCCAAGGTTTGCAACATTTTGTTATTTTTTTTATCTTTTCATTATTTTTATCCTTTTTAATTATTATTCTTTTAGTTAAATTAATTATTTTACAAAAAACATAAAAAATGCCTAAAAATCAGAAAAGACAAAAAACATGATAAATATTTTATTTTAATACTTTCTTGTAAATAAATGCATGTAAAATTAATTAGTATAAATTAGGGTAAATTTTAATTCTTTAATAACAAAATCTAAAAAATGTAGAATTAGGGTTTATTCAGTTTTTTCATCCTTTTATTATTTTCTTTCATAAAAATTAATATTTTTATAACAAATTTAAAAGCTACTAGAATTAGGGTTTGCATTCAATTTTAATTTTAATTAATTTTTTCTATTAAATCTTAAAATACATAAAAATACCCAAAACTCTTTCTTTCTTTTAATATTAATTAATTTCATCACGTAATTTAATTTTGCAAAAGGGTCCAACGCCCTCGCCACGTTCTTAATTTCTTATTTATTTGCATATTTATTTTATGTCAGTTAAATAATTATGTACCTCTCCCGAAGCCTTGTAACATTTTAATTACTTTTCGCACTTTTTAATTCTTTTAATTTATTTATTTTCCGTCAAATCGGGTCCGGTTTAATTTTGGCGATGTGGACCCGCGCCATTTGTAATAGCTTTAGATTTACTTTTTCCCGCAAATATTTTAACTGTTAAACAAAGCATGCAAGAATGAATGGCCTTAAATAAAATCAAGCGTAGATCACCCACAACCTGACAAGACAAAAATAAATGAATCTGACACACAAATCACACACCACCCCTAGGGTACGCCTCACTGTTGCCTTGCCTCGAAAGGTGATCGTCGAGTAGAGGATGTCTTAGTAAGTCCTCATGATCCGGGAACCTGGCATGAGGGTAGCTTCTAAGGTGTCTTCCCATTGCTCCGGTGATCACCATGTCCCGAACCTCGAATTGACCCGAACACCTCCAACGGTGGTGCTACCTACCTCTCAATGGTGGGATGGCACTACTTTAAAGGACATTTACACAGACGAATTCCTTAGGGTAGGTAGGTTCTCGTAGATACTTGCTCTAATTTCAAAAACAAAATCAAAAATACTTTTCACACCGACACCTTTTCAAAAAGCTTTCGAAAGAAATTTTTCAAACACTCTTGAGGACCGATACAAGAGTCGAACTGAAATTTTCAAAGAAACTTTTTTTAAACCCACAGTTGAAAAGCAAACAAACCATTTTTGAAAACACAAGTGAGCAAGTATCTAAGAGCCCATGGATAACCATGGATAGAAAGGGTGCTAACACCTTCCCTTTCTATAATCTACCTCCCGAACCGAGAGCAATCTCTTTAAGGAATTTTTCTGTGCTTTTGTCCTTTCCATTTGGAGAAAATAAAAGACGGTGGCGACTCTTGCTTCCGCGACATTTCGCGAACCAGCATTAAACAGTCAGTTCCAGATCCACCGATCACAGAACTGGCGACTCTGCTGGGGACTTAAACTTAAAGTGAGGTGTACCTTAGGGTTAGTTCATAACTGTGTTTTCAATTGTATTGCTTTGCTTGCTTTAAATTGTGGGACTTGCTTGGGAGTTCTATAGATCCTAACCCGGATCTGGGGGATACCTTCTTAGAAAGTAGCAACAAGGCTGTGAGGGAACTGTGCGGGGTATACCGACATGGTTGAAACAGTCTGCTACGTTGATGTGGCACTTTGGTGTGTACCGGTAACCCTTGAGTTCAGTCAAGGAGAGTACGGGGCCTCCGCGTGGTGTCATGAAGTATCAACAGACCTTAGGAACCTTAATTGAACTATCTTGGCCTCTTTAGGGTAGTGAGATAACTGACTTTGGTGCAGTCCGAGGTTGGTTGATACTCGATACTACACTCAATTGAGGGTTGCTTTCCTGGAATATTTCGGTCGCCAGTTCAGTGGCTAAATCGAAACGATGAACAATGAAAGCAATCCCGTGATATTGGGACCCTTAGAACCCGGTTACTTCTAATAGGACAGGTTGAGCCCACCAACTTCAAGAGGGTAATACCCAGACCCTATGCTGGCCTGAACTCTAAGGGTTTCTCTTGTGTGACTTGTGTGCCTTCCAACTTGACTACTTGCATGCTTGTTATCTGACACTTGAGTTTCTTGCAGGTTTTGTTTATAGTCCTTAACCAGGACTCATAACAAGGTTTACCAAGTTTCATGCAGGGTTTGTTTTAGTCCTTAATTAGGACTCCTGACAGGTTTACTAAGTGTCTTGCAGGTTTTGGTTTGCAGTCCTTAATAGGGACTCGTAACAGGGTTACCTGCATTACCCCATGCATAGCATAACATCATACCATTGCATACATCCTAACCCATTTCAAGGATCTCAAGGGCTTGTGATGCAGGTCATGATGAATCAAACATCTAGCAAGGGGCAAAGAGGATTTATTTTCCTCTAGCCAAAGTTGTCAGGGGCTATGACCCACTTGATATGGTGAGCTCTGACTCCTGAAGAAGGTTCCCTTAACCAAGGTTGCTAGGAAATCAAAACTAGACATGATGACTAAAGCCAGAGGCTATGACCCACTAGATATGGTGAGCCTTTGACCCTTGAAGAAGAGTTCTCAACAATATGAAGTGCCTTCAATCAAGTCACCAGCTTCCAATGCTAACAATTTTCTTGTTTATCCCGCAAGGTCCTTGAAAACATTACATGCATGTCATACACATCATTGCATAACAGGTATCCTTGTTGCAGGTCACTTACCTTCTCGCTGTTTATTTCAGCAATGGCTTCCCAACAAGATAACCAGGACTTTCTTGCTCAAGAGACTCGGTTCGGGGAAATCCTCCTGAATCTATCAAAGGGGCAGGAGGAGCTAAGGACACTTCTCATGGAGACTTTGGTCAGGAACAGCGCTAAGGAAGAACGGCTGAAACATCTGCAAGTTGAAGTGGATGCATTGAAAGCCCAAATGCTGGGGCAGAGGAATGCCATTCAAGGGTTAGCTCAAAGACAAGATGAGCTCTGGTTTCTCGTCAACCAACTGCTTCAGGGTAACCAACTGAGGCAAAAGTCTGAGGGCAAAAAGCCAGTCATCGTTCAACCACCTTTGAGACAAGGAGGTAAGGGGAGAGCTCCTCAGATGGCTCCAGGGTCACAAATTCAACATCACAGCCAACGAAAGAGCGAGAGGAGGCAGTTCACTCGGCTCAGCATGACCTTATCCCAGATATTGCCACAGTTGCTGGAGACCAAGCTGGTAACTCTAAAAGAGGCTCCGAAGTTTCAAAATACAACGTCACCAAAGTATAACCCCAACGCCCGCTGCGCTTATCACTCTGACAGCCCGAGGCGTACTACAGATGATTGTTGGAGCTTGAAAAATAAAATCCAAGACATGATCGACGCTGGAGAGATTCAGTTTAAAGTACCCAAGACTCCCCACGTGATCACTGCTCCCTTGCCAAAACATGGCTAAGGATTGAGAAATTTTTGTTCATTCGAATGTTCAAGCTGCAATTTTCTTTTGTTCAAACATTTACTCATGTTAAACATTGTTATTTCATTAATGCATCGCATATGTCTGTTCTAAAACAATATATTCGTATTCACTAAATGCAAATTATTTGCATATTTTTCCTGATGATCAACGCTCGATTAATAATTCTAAGCCTCTTGAGGGAGGATGACGAAAACGATACCATAATCTACAGTATGCTTTTGAACAGACCCCGCTGATGAGGTACAGGCATTGTTTCAATCCCTAAACACTGGAGTTATAAGGAAGATAATCCCTCGTCAACCCCTCTGAGCCAAAGAAGTAGGAGTTTTTCTTTTCAAAATTTAAAACCCTTAATCATAACCTGGGGCAGGGTAGTTCTCTCAGTTGATCCAAGTGCATAACGAATGGCACCAAAAGAGGTCCTTACAAAACAAAGAAAGACAATGATGATTCCGAACAATCACAAAGAAAGGCAGTCATTATATCTCAAAAATGAAAACCCAATAAGTCAAAACCTATGAAGGAGACTTACAAAACTGGGGCATCCCGCTGACTGTAATCACGAAAGAAACAGTTCAGGCAAAATTTAGGGATAATAAAAAAAAAGAAAGAGGTCATACAAACTCTCAACAAAAGGAAATGACTGCCTATTCCAAATAAATCATCAATACTTGAACCATCACCGGAAAATCAGAGCAAAGACTCAAACAAGGTCTAACGCACGATCAACTGAGTTTAGGTTTGGAGAACATCACGAAGAGCGGGTGGGTACAAATAAAATTTGAGCCTTTATCCTTTGTTTCTTAAACCGTGAACCAGGCCACGTTATAACCCTTAAAAGTCCTAGCTGAAGCATGGGTTAGTTCGAAAGCATACTGTGACGAAAGGTATCCTGACTCCTTAAGGCTTACTATAAAGAAAGAATTGACATCACGTTTTACAAACATTCATTTGTTTTATGAAAAAAAAGAATGCATTTTCAAAATCTCCAAGACAGACATAGGCTTTGCATTTTTGACATAACTTTGTTTGCGTATGACTTTTTGTTTGAACAGCAGGGAAATTCGCACGATGAATACCTAGTGAACAAAAGCAATTCCAATCAAGGGGCATGGCATGACCAGTGTCCATTATCTGGGGCAATCCAATCAAGATTCGGAGAATCTCTCAAGGGCCAAATAGCCTGGGGCAAATCTCCGCCTGAGTCACTTGGGGCATTCCAACAACGAATCTTGCCCGATTAAACATCTTCTGGTGGCATGACAAAACACTTCTAACAGGGGCAACTCCCTACTTTCTGAGAACGGACATAGTCGGAAAAAAAATACGCATAATCAAAGACCCGCTAGGTTGACACACCTAGGCAAAAATAAGGGCTTCCCGGCAAACCAAAAGGGTTCGGGCAAAATGAAGGGATGAAAATGAAAAAATCTGTACACCCGGCAAGTCGAAAACCTGAAAAGGCGGCTTGGGCAAAAATGGGTATCCCGGTGGACCGAAAACCCGAAAGGGCGGTCCAGGCAAAAATTAGGGATAAAGCGTAATACTATGTCTCATTGGATCACTTTGCATCCAGAATCCGGTATCCACATCAAGTTCAGACGGCATCGGTCAGTCAGCTTCACCTTCAACCAAGGTCATCAAGTGATGAGATGCTCGAAGTTATAAAGGCAATAGCAGAGTTGAAACCCAGTGGGATCATTCATATTTCACACAGCTGTTTTATTTTGTACAAAATTTGTATAAACTCTTTTGTTCGGAGGCGTCCTCTTACTAGGACGTCAGCCTCTTGTACACAAAATGCCTATTCACAGGCCATTCAAAAAAAAATCAATACAAATATACTTTTCAGTCAAACGTGCCAAGTGTTTTTGCTTTTTTGTTTTGTTTTGCGAAGAACGTCCAAGGTTCAATTTGTGATATATGCATTGACAATAGTTTGCTAATTCATAAATATTTGCATACGAAACAAAGGGATTAATTACAGGCGACACTAGAAACCGGGGCAATAAAGAGTTGTCTGAACAGTCTAATTGTTCTAGCCTCCAAAGCACCAAGGTAGGTTCAGCTAAAGAACATGACCAGTATACCTTAAATTCCCCAGAGAGTAAGCAAGTCAATGCATTCTTCTCCAAGCAGAGTTATCAAGTCTCAAGGAAATTGAGTATCCTCCCGTAGATCTCAATACTTCCCCAGCAGCAATACAAGCATCCCCGGCAGTCTTGGTCTAAAGATTGTTCCCCGGCAGTATAGCAATAGTCAAAGGAATCACTTCCCCGATGCAGTTCAAAACTCCCCAGAAGAGTCCAATCTAGTTTCCCCAGGAAAATTGGAATCCATATCCCCAAGCAGTAAGCTTATCCCCAGTAGATTCTGGAAGCTTACCCCCTCGCAGAACACGAACACGTCGTCCAGCTTGATTTAAAGAGTTATTTCCTTAACAGGATATAACTGGGTTATCCTCAGCCAAAAGCCACGGAAAGAGCGTCCTCGACGAAGTCTTCTTACCCCAGCGAAGTCCATCAACACTTCCAACAACAAGGGTATCCCCAGCAAATTACTAATCAACACTCAGTAAGGCATCCCTCTTCCCACAGAGTATTGCTTCCCAGCATGGTCGCTAGAATATCTTTTCTCCCCGCAGAACCCTCCATTCGCCAAGTTTAGGCCCCAACGGAGTTATCTTCTCCTACCGGTATCCTTGCAACTGTCATCCCCAGCGGAAGTAAAAGCTTATTCCTCAACATCAGCCCAGGATACGACTTCCCGGCACCCGTCAAGGATTCACTTTCCTAGACAAAAACATACATAAAACATCACATACATCATTATAACATGCATAGACACATCATATCATACAAGTCTCGTTTATATTGAGAACATCATCGCTTGATCCATATCATGCATTGCATATGACTGACTTTTACCTTTCAGGGAAGATCCAGTTAAATGCTTAGCTATGTTCCAAAACCTTCTCTGGTTCAGTCAGATCGACCCTAAGATCTCCCTGATGCTCATCCAGTTGAAGATGTTCCAAGACCTTGTCTGGTTCAGTTAAATCGACCCTAAGATTTTCTTGATGCTTATCCAGTCAAAGGCCTTCTCTGGTTCAGTCAGATCGACCCTAAGATCTCCCTGATGCTTATCCAGTTGAAGATATTCCAAGACCTTGTCCGGTTCAGTTAAATCGACCCTAAGATTTTCCTGATGCTTATCCAGTCAAAGGCCTTCTCTGGTTCAGTCAGATCGACCCTAAGATCTCCCTGATGCTTATCCAGTTGAAGATATTCCAAGACCTTGTCCGGTTCAGTTAAATCGACCCTAAGATTTTCCTGATGCTTATCCAGTCAAAGGCCTTCTCTGGTTCAGTCAGATCGACCCTAAGATCTCCCTGATGCTTATCCAGTTGAAGATATTCCAAGACCTTGTCCGGTTCAGTTAAATCGACCCCAAGATTTTCCTGATGCTTATCCAGTCAAAGGCCTTCTCTGGTTCAGTCAGATCGACCCTAAGATCTCCCTGATGCTTATCCAGCTGAAGATATTCCAAGACCTTGTCCGGTTCAGTTAAATCGACCCTAAGATTTTCCTGATGCTTATCCAGTCAAAGGCCTTCTCTGGTTCAGTCAGATCGACCCTAAGATCTCCCTGATGCTTATCCAGTTGAAGATATTACAAGACCTTGTCCGGTTCAGTTAAATCGACCCTAAGATTTTCCTGATTCTTACCCAGTCAAAGGCCTTCTCTGGTTCAGTCAGATCGACCCTAAGATCTCCCTGATTCTTATCCCAGTAGAAGACACCCAAGATTTTCTCAACGAGCGTTGTTGAAGTTAAAATCGCCCAAGGTTCTCTTACCATTCATACTAAGGTAGTAACCATCCCTGGTTCATTCATCATCTTGTGAAGCTCCAGACTCAGCTCCTGTAACCAGTCAGGACATATCTATACCAGGCATCTAAAAATCAGCTCCTGCAACGTGTCAGGTACTCATTGTTCTTTTGTAGGTATGCAGGTTCTCGCTAAGGAATCTCCTACGCGATCAACATCCAGATGGCATCTATAAGCCCATCATCCTATCCAGCTGTTTCCAGTGATTTCTGGTAAACAACCGCTAGTCTTCCAAACTATCGAATAATCTTTGTTAACGCTATTCAATCTCTCTGGTAACTCACAGGATCGACTAGATTGATCCTAGGACTCCTTGGATATTAAGGTTACTCTCACAATCGAACAATTATTCATGGTTGCTATTGTACAAGTGTTTGGTTTATTTCGATCCCTCTCTCTAAGAGTTTAAGAATGTGGTTAAAATGTATATGAAAACTAAATTATACGAATAAATGCTAATTGTAATGCTGATTGAAGAGACATATAAAACTGTATGAAAAGTGAAGTAAATGGTTTCGATTTATAAAACATTTAACACAAAAGGTTTCTGGAATGTAGAAGTTAAAAATGTGAAGAAAGCGTTTAATGCAAGAAATCTATAAATGATTTTAAGTAAAAGTATGCGCTTGAAAAACAATGCTTGAAAGTAAAGGTATTGAAAGTGTAACAGTTCTCTGAAATATAAAGTGCTCGAAGTATAAAGAAAACAGTAAAACGTAAAACTTTGAGGAAAAGACTTTGAAATGAAAAGACAGTAAATAAAGAAACTTGCAAATGTTATTCGACAAAAAGAAAAGGAGAAAGTACTGGAAATGGTAAAAAGGCTTTCATTAAGTTAGAAATACATGGTGCTATCATACATACATTTCTCTCGCATTCGTTTCCCTTGCCATGTGGTAGTTTGAATGTTATTGAGTATTTTGTATAACAGATATGACACACTGAAATCCTAATACTAAGACTTCTATTTATACTAATTCGACCCTAACGGTCTCGCTATAGGATCATGCCACGTTTCGAACATGCAAGACAATGCTTCTTTCATCTTTCCACGTGTCCCCAAATGCTCCAACACATAACTTTCAAACTTTGAAAGTCCCGCTTCCATTTGAATTTTAAACGCTTTAGTGTTCTTCCGTTTCGAACGCTCTTCCCAAACCTAGCCTCGCTGTTGTTTCGAGACCCCTTTGGATATGTTCCCATAATCACCGTTCGAAGCTTCAAGCTTTGACACACTCATTCGAAACACTGCTTCTGCAACTTCGAAATATGGCGTTTAATTCCATTTCGATTAGAACTTTTAACTCTTTTGAATTCTAAATAACATTATCAAAATCTTCAGCCAACAAATTGCCCCTTTAAAATATGTATTTCGATCTCTTTGAGAAATACCTATTTTAAACATTTATACAAGATTTTGATAGGATTTTCGAATCATCATAACATTTAATGCATTTGACTCCAGTCACATCAATCATAGCACCTTTTGGGTTCCTTAACCGCCCAGAGTCACTTCACAGCGTGGTGTAGTTATAAGTAATGATTGTTTTTAAATCACGCCTATTACCTATATCAACTTCTCGCCACCTCTTCATCACACCAACCCATGATCTCCACGTATCACACTTTTACTCGGTGGATGCTTAATCTTCTCATTATAAATCATCAACTTAATCTTCCTTTCTCTTTTTACACTCTAAATCTTTCATACTCTGGATTTTTACTCTTCTTCTCTCATAAAACAATCTAAGCTCTCAATCAACAAAAATGTCTTCCTCCACCTCTTCCCAACTCAAGAAAGTCTCAAAGAAGAAAGGAAAAACTACAGGAGCAACTATGGAGAGTAAAATCGTCACCATTCAAGGCCAATCTGCTCTTGCTCCTCAAATGATTTCCAAAGAAAAAGAAATGCTGTACGCATCACAGGTACTCATCCCTACCCATGTTGCTGGTAAGAGGTTAGCCTTAAATGGCCCTCTTACAGTTTTTGAAATACTAAAGGACACCAGGACAATTTTTCCCGTATGTTATAGCTTCAAACCTTTATTCAACAAAATGGATGCCCCTAGGGCAGTAGAATCTCTTAGTTCGAATACCGCAGAAACCCCAACTGTTCATCCCAAGGACCCATTTATTTTGGACTATGTAAAAAGCAATTTTAAACCATTTAGATCTTGCCCTACTTCTGATATTGCCTATCAAAACTGGTTCACGAAAGTAGAAGCCAAGAAATCCCAGCAATGGGAAGAACTAGGCATTTATAACCTCATTAAACTATCGAAACCTGGATTCACCTATAGCCATCCTCTGCTGTTTGCGTCCCTTTATTTCTGGGATAGTACCTACAACACTTTCCATATCCCAGGTGGAATGATTACCCCAACCTTCTTCGACATAGCGGCTATTACTGGGCTGTCACCAGTGGGAGAAACTTATGTTCCTGACAATAAAGAGCACTCCAGCATAATTGACTTCGAAGTCAAGTTAGCCAGCTTTTCCAAATTTATCAGCCATTATCATGCTGAAGGGGATAATGTGTCTGACATAGAGCACATTGCATTCTTAACCCTGTGGCTGTCTAGGTACGTTTTCTGCAGTAGATCCCTGCAGGTAGCTAGTAGGTTCATTCCTCTAGCTAGGGATTTACACGAAAATCGCAAAGTGTGCCTAAGTGAATTACTCTTAGTTGACCTCTATGAGAGCCTGAGGTCAGCTGTTTCGAGCCTCAAATCCCACACTTCTAAAAACATTCTATTAGCTGGCCCATTTTGGTTACTCCAATTATGGCTAAACGCCATGTTCGAACCTTCTTTATCAACCGCCAACACCATAGATGAGCAAGATTCAGAAATAAGTGATAGGATAGTCGAAGGCACTAGGCTTCGAAGACTAACTCCTAATGATGACAAGGATGACTTCAAGGTTCAATTCTCGAAGTACATCATGATACTCTCCAAAAGGCACAAGTTCGAAGAGAGCATGGCGCCTTTCGCTTCGAGGGCTCATGGACCTTCTTGGTTCACCATGGCTCTCTCGGAAGCCATCAAGAGCAAGGAGATCCAAGATGTATGGAGAGCTTTCTTGCTTCCCAGACTCATCTCTTCAAGGATAACCCCAGCTAAGAACCAAATTCTTCTCTTTGCCTACCAACCAAACTTCGTTTCGAGGCAGTTTGGCTTATGCCAACTGATTCCTGAACCTTTGTTCCAAACTGAGAGTGCCATCACATCTGGTCGAACTTTCAAGGCAAGGGAAGCCAAGATCCAGCAAGAACAATATCAAGGCTTTGCCCAATTTGAGCTGATAGCCTTCGAACCTACCCATCTTGCGGCTAAAGGATTTCTGGAGTGGTGGATTAAGTTTTATCAAACTTGTATGTTCGATACACTTACAATTCGACAGAAACTAATTGATGCCTTCGATGTGCAGGTACCAGCAAAGAAAGGTATGTTTACTCATGCCAAAGAGATAAAAGCTTTTCAAAATTATTTTGAAACTACTTACGACCCCACGCGCTTGGACTCCACTGTGCATCAAGCAGCTGAGACCTTGAAGGAAAAATTTAAACAAAAAGTTTCTAAGCTAAAAATTCCTTCAGGGCTGTCACCTGAGGATAGGTATAGGTTGGCATTCGAAATGCATCCACCTAAATTTCCCAGATTACCTACCTCAGAACTGGCTCTGGCTTGGTTTCCCCCATATCCATGGTGGTTTACTTGCAAAGAGATGTTCAAATATCTTCAAAGGAAACCAAAGCCATCTGAGACTGTGACATGGGCTCGATACTGGCTTCATGATTTCCCAGGACACCTTCGATACGACCTTTCTGCCATGTCAATTAAATCTGATCAAGGCACAGGTGCGAATGCTTGGGAAAAATCCCAAATGTCTTTTATTTTCCATATCTTTAACCTTTGCTTTAATTGTTTTGATTTTCAGCTATCAGGATAAAGACCGCTGCCTCGAAATCGAAGGAAGGGAGTGCCTCTCAAGCCTCCATCGAAACTACCGAAAAAGCTAATCCACCCGAAACAACTACTACTGCTGCAACTACAACAACAATAATAACGCCAACAACAACAAGTGCCCCAATTCCAACGGTAATCACTTAGTTTTTTGATGCTTCAAATTTACTCAAGCTTTTTATATCTAACTTCGTTAAAATTCGTTCAGACCAACAAGCTTCCTCCCACTACTCCCAAGAAGCGGAAACCAAGCACTACTGGGGAAGATCCCACTGCTGGAGGAAACTCAAATACTGCTTCGAAGAAGAAGCTAAAGAAAGCTGCACCTAAAAGCACTGTTCCGCCTAGTGTCTCTGGACTCGACTCCAGGGATGCTGCTCCCTTACCTAAATCCAAAAATCCACCTTCGACCTCCAACCCACAGTTGGAACGCATAGCTAGTAACCTCTCCTCTGAGGGCCCACAGGTAAATCGAACTTCTTCTAAAAATGTTTAACTTCTTATTACCTTGGTGAATGTTTTCTTTAACATTCTGCTGCTCCTTGCAGAACATCTTGAATCCCACTTCTACCATTTCGACCTCACCGTCCAGAGCTGCTGCTCCGCTTAACTCCTCTCCTCAAGGAGATTCCAGCAATTTGGTCCAAAACAAAGGTTCTTCCAATATGGCGGTTTTGGCTGGAACTTCTGAACAGCCAGATGACCAAGGTACCTCCATTCCTCTGAAAGAGGTGAACGAAACGATACTTCAAACGTCTGCAGATGATTCACAAAGGGTTCTTCAAAAGTCCCCTCTTGAAACTCTTCAAGAGGACCCAAAGGATACTCAGACTGAAGAAGAAAAAGCTGATTCTGGGCGAGGATTCGAAGAATCTGCAGACGAAGAATCTGAGGAGGAAAACGCAAATGACGAGGAAGACGTTAATGACGAGGAAAACGTCAATGATGGTTCGACTGCCGGGATGGAGTCTAACGCACATAGCGGCGAAAGGGACGGTATCGAAGTGGTAGATTTGGACGAAGATGAAGAAGATCAAGAGCACGAAGCAAATGAAGGGGATGGTGATGCAATCAACGACACCCTAGAGGTTGAAACAAACGTGGTTCCCCTACGCGTGGAATTCCCCCAATCCTCTCCGTCTCGAATGACTGACGAGGAACTGGCACTTCTGAGGCGAAATGACCCCATTGGGTATATGAAGGCAAAGTTGGCTCAGAGGGACGTTCCACTCGCTAGGGCTGGCACAAGTTCAACCAGCTATCCTCTTCCCACAGATGAAAGAGTTGTTCTTCTCAACAAAATTAGGAGAACTATTCTTAATGTGGATATATTCGAAGTGCTTAAACAAGATAGTACTGCTTGCTATACTATGAAGGAGCTGCTCACAAAGGTTAATCTTTCCAACTGCTCTTTGCCAGTTAGTACTCTCTTGTTTGATCTTCAGAATTTGCTGGACAACGTAACTGGCTACCTTCTCCAAGACGAATCTGCTGCCAAGAAGGTTCACGAGAAACGCATTGCCATGGATGTCGCCTATGAACAAGCTTCGAAGCTTTCTCAAGAAGCTGAGGATCAGGCTATGCATCTGAAGCAGGCGAAAACTGAATATGAGGCTCGAGCTGAGTCCATTCTTATTTGGGAAAGGCAGATTCTGGAACTTCAGCAGAAAGTTAAGGAGGCTAAGGAACAACAACTAGCCTTCGAAACTAATCCTGCAGGTAACCAATTCGAAGAGCTTCTCAACCAGGGGCTTGCAGAAATGGAGACTGCAGAACAACTTAAAGGAGAAGTGGCAACCTTGGAAGGTGCCAGGCGGTTTGCTCAGCAGAGACTTGAAACATTTCGAAGCACCTTTAATCGATTGAAAAATAATGTTTATTTCTAAATTTTTATGTGTAATCTGACCATAACTTTGGTTTTTACATGTAATATTCGAACAACGCCATTTTGGCATTCTTATCTTGCCATCTTGGCTTTTTTTTAATAATATTTTGTTTACGTTGTTACTATTCGAATCTCCCGCAGGCTTGGCTTATATTTCTTTAAATATTTCCCATTAACCTTTAGGACACGTTTATCATCCAGGAGTTCTTCGACTTCGTATGCATTGTTTGAGAATACTTTTAATATTCGAAACGGTCCTTCCCAATGAGGTGACCATTTACCTAATGCTTTGTTCTTCTTATCCATAGGCAATATGACTCTCCAAACCAAGTCATTAATAACGAATACTTTTTTCTTTACCCTTTTATTGTATGTTCTGGCCACTCTTTCTTTTTGCCTCATCAAAATTTCCAACGCATGTAACCTAATTTCGTCCAACTCAACTAATTCATTCATCATCATTTCCCAATATAATGCAGCTGGAATTTCGTTTTGTTTCTGGATTCGAACTGATTGCAGATGAATTTCTACTGGTAACAGTGCATCATGGCCGAATGTAAGTTGGAAAGGCGTAGTGTTAGTGGCTTCCTTAGGAGATGTTCTACAAGCCCACAACACTTGGTCCAGAGTTTTGTGCCAATTTCTTGGCTTCTTGCCAATATGCTTCTTAATTAATCCTATTATTACTTTATTTGCTGCTTCGACTTGTCCGTTTGCTTGAGCATAATATGGTGTTGATGTTAGCAATCTAAACCCCATTTCTTGGGCAAATCCTTGCATATTTCTACCAGTAAATACAGAGCCTTGGTCTGTAGTTATACTTTCTGGCAATCCAAACCTATAGATAATGTGCTTTTGTATAAATTCGATAATTGCCTCTTGATCAGCAACTACCAACGGTATAGCTTCGATCCATTTGGTAAAATAATCTACTCCTACCAAGATATATTTCTGACCTTTGGACGAAGCAGGATTTATCTCCCCTATCAGATCCAATGCCCATCCTCTGAATGGCCATGGTTTGATGATCGAATGCAACTCACTTGCAGGGGCATGTTGAATTCCTGCATGTTTCTGACATTCCTCACATCCTTTAGCAAAGTCTATGCAATCTTTGAGCATGCTAGGCCAATACAAACCATATCGAAATAGCAGCCATTTCATTTTATGGCCTGCTTGGTGTGCCCCACATGCCCCATTATGGACTTCAGACAATGCTAAATATGCCTCACTTTCTCCTAGGCATTTCAATAAAACACCTTCTTGGGTCTTTTTGAACAATTCGTTCCCCATGAGGAGATATGACAATGCTCTATATTTTGTTTTTCTATCTACCTTTAGAGTTGGGTCTGCTAAATAACTCTTTAATGGACTTCGCCAATCTGTATCTGACAAAGTATTTATGGCTAGAATTTCGAATCCCTGTTTCTCAGCATATCCCAATCTCATACTTTCCAGATCCGATGGTGTGAATCTAGTAGCCATAACTCTTCCCCTTATTTCGACCAAATCCTTAAGATTCTTGGTAGATACTCTATAACCTGAAGCCAACTGTGCTAAGTCATTTGCTTCTTGGTTTTCTAATCTTGGTATGTGTTGAATATCCATGTATTCAAACTTTCTTAATAGCCTATTGACTATGACGAAGTCTACCATTAAATTTTCTTTTATACACTTGTATTCTTTTGTGATTTGTTTGACCACCAATTCAGAGTCTCCTTTAATTTCGACTCTGGTTGCCCCCAATTCCAACAAAGCTTCAAGTCCAACAATGAGCGCTTCGTACTCAGCTTCGTTGTTCGAACAACGAGGACCATCCAGTTTATACTTGAATTTTGTTGGAATTCCTTCAGGAGAAATTAGAAGGACTCCAACACCACTTCCATTCCTGTGGGTTGAACCATCAAAGTACAATTTCCATGGTTGTATTTCGACGTAACTCATGCTTGTCTGCTCAACCAACGAATGATCCACAATGAAATCAGAAATCACTTGACCTTTCATAGCTTTTAAGGGCATGAAAGTCAATGAATATTTTGTTAAGGCCAGAGCCCACTTTCCAACTCTACTATGCATTATTGGCTTTGAAAGCATATGTTTAATGACATCGAAGTGAGACGAAACATAAACATCAACAGGTTTTATATAATACTTGAGTTTCATACAAGAGAAATATAAACAGAGACATAGCTTTTCTAAATTGCTATATCTGGTCTCTGCATCATTTAGCACTCTACTTAAATAGTATATGGCTCTTTCGACGCCATTGTTATCCTCTTGTGCTAACATACTACCTATGCTAACTTCAGAAGCAGATATGTACAATCTCATGGGCTTCCCCCATGATGGTGGAGACAAAATAGGAGGCTGGGAAAAATATTCTTTTATTTTGTCAAACGCCTCCTGGTGAGCTTCGTTCCATTCGAAGGCCTGACCTTGCTTCAGACGAAGTAACGGAGAGAAAGCTTGGGTCCTTCCACTCAGGTTCGAAATAAATCTTCTGAGGAAGTTAACTTTCCCTAGTAGAGATTGCAACTCCCTTTTTGACGCAGGTGCTTTCGTCTCCATTATGGCTTTGGTTTTGTTCTGGTTGATTTCAATTCCTTTCTTGTGGACCACAAAACCAAGAAAATCTCCAGCCTGCACAAAAAATGCGCATTTAAGGGGATTCATTTTTAAGCCATGTTTTCTCATTCACTCGAATGATTGGCTCAAATGATGCAAATGTGCTTCTGCAGATATAGATTTGATGACTATATCATCAATATACACCTGCATGAAGGTTTCGATGAAGTCATGAAAGATTGAATTCATCGCCCTTTGATAAGTTTCCCCAGCATTTTTTAAACCAAAAGGCATCACCACCCATTCGTAGGTGCCTAAGGCTCCTGGGCAACGAAATGCTGTTTTTGCAACATCTTCTTCAGCAATGAAAATCTGGTTATATCCAGAGTATCCATCTAACATGCTCAAGTATTCGAATCCTGCAGCAGAATCTACTAACATTTCTGCCACGGGCATGGAATATTCATCCTTAGGGGTTGCAGTATTTAAATCCCTAAAATCTATGCAAATTCTTAAAGAACCATTTTTCTTAATAACAGGTACTATGTTTGCTAACCATTCAACGTACCTTGTTGTTCTGATGAATTTGCAGCGAAGCAACCTTTCGATCTCAGCTTTAATTTTTGTGAGAACCGCTGGTGCGAATCTTTTGGGAGTTTGTTTGATGGGCTTCTTGCCATCTTTGATTGGCAGTCTATGTTCGACCAACTCCCTCTTTAAACCAGGTGTGATCGGTGGATCTGGAACTGACTGTTTAACGCTGGTTCGCGAAATGTCGCGGAAGCAAGAGTCGCCACCGTCTTTTATTTTCTCCAAATGGAAAGGACAAAAGCACAGAAAAATTCCTTAAAGAGATTGCTCTCGGTTCGGGAGGTAGGTTATAGAAAGGGAAGGTGTTAGCACCCTTTCTATCCATGGTTATCCATGGGCTCTTAGATACTTGCTCATTTGTGTTTTCAAAATTGTTTGCTTTTCAATGTGGGTTTAAAAAAGTTTCTTTGAAAAATTTCAGTTCGACTCGTACGTCAGAGTGTTTGAAAAATTTGCTTTTGAAAGCTTTTGAAAAGTGTTGGTGTGAAAAGATTTTTGTTTGTTTTTTTGAAGAGAGCAAGTATCTACGAGAACCTACCTACCCTAAGGAATTCGTCTGTGTAAATGTCCTTTAAAGTAGCGCCATCCCACCATTGAGAGGTAGGTAGCACCACCATTGGAGGTGTTCGGGTCAATTCGAGGTTCGGGACATCGTGATCACCAGAGCAATGGGAAGACACCTTAGAAGCTACCCTCATGCCAGGTTCCCGGATCATGAGGACTTACTAAGACATCCTCTACTCGACGATCACCTTTCGAAAGGCAACAGTGAGGCGTACCCTAGGGGTGGTGTGTGCGAATTGTGTGTCATGTTTCAGTTATTCGTCTTGTCATGTTTGTTGTGGTCTACGCTTGATTTTAATTAAGACATTCATTCTTGCATGCTTTTTTAACAGTTATAAAGTTTGCGGGAAAATAAATCTAAGGCTATTACAAATGGCGCGGGTCCACATCGCCAAAATTAAACCGGACCCGATTTGACGGAAAATAAATAAAGCAATAAAATAAAAGTGCGAGAAATAAGATCGTTACAACGCTTTGGGAGAGATACAAAATTAATTAAAAGAAAGAATAAATAAAATGCGCGAATTAAATAAATTACGAATGCGGGCGTTGGACCCTTTTGCAAAAATATTTAAAGTTAATGAATTAATTATTTAGAATTAATGAGGAATTAAAATTAAAGAAAAAAAATGTTTTTGGTATTTTTGTGTTTTTTAAGATTTAAAAGAAAAAGAATTAATTAAAATTAAAATGAAGCGTCAAACCCTAATTCTAATGTTTTTTTTAAGTTTATTATGAAAATATTGAATTTTTGACCTAATTTAAATCTAAGTTAATTTACATGCAAAATTTAATTATAGAAAATAAATAAAATAAATATAATTATTGTAAAAAGGAAATTAAAAGGAATGAAAATTGTTAATTAACCTAATTCTAATTATTTTTATTTAATATGAAAAGAATTAAATTGCAAACATCCTAATTAAAACTAAATTCACTATATGTTAATTTATTTACAAGAAAATAATTATAATAAAAATATTTATTATTTTTGGTCTTTTCTGATTTTTTTAATGAGGTTTGTATATTTTGTAAAAAAAAGCAATCAATTAATTAAACAACAATTAAAATAAAAATAATAATTAAAGCAAGAATAAAAAATAAGTAAAAAAAAAGTGAAGGCAAACCAGGGGGGGGGTAGCCCCAAATTGGAGGTCTTAATCTTAGGAGGCTGGCCCAATTGATTTTGGCCTCATTGACTTTTTGGAATAGTGTGTGGATGCTTTGACTTAAGCCTACAGCGTTCTTTGAATCTTGGCCATTGATCTGGATTGGATAGACGCGTGTATGTCTGGATGAGGATGGAACATGGTGAACCATAGCGTGGTGCCTGCATAGGAATCGTTATGGCAAAATAATATGGAATTTGTCCAGACCTGGGACTTGAACCCAGGTCATGAGGGTTACAAACACGTCCACCTGCCAACTGAGCCATCACGTTTCAATTAACATATTATATTAAATAAATAACAAAAAGCAAAACCCACGCGTAATGGTTAAAACGCGCGCAATTCAAACTAGCGAATCACACTTCGCCAACACATCATCTTCCCCATTGTTTTTATTTTTCTCTGAAACAGAAGCCTATGGAAACGGTTTTGCACGCGTGGTTTTAGGCAACCTACAAGAAAATAACGATTAGATGCTGGGGGTATATAAATTAATCGCGAAGGTCAAACTCTCTTCGTCTTGATGAGCTGATTGCAATGGTCATAGCCTTGAGTCCTAATTTCACTTGGTTTGGGAAACCCCAATTTTAAAACCTGCAAACCCTAATATCCAAACATGGTAGATTCGCATATGTGGCACAAAAACACAATTGAATACGTTGGTTAGCTTAGAAACATCATTATGAGCATGAATCAATAAAGAAAAATGCAAAAAGATGCTTGAATTATGCTATACGATTTCAAGAATTTCGTGATTCAGTTTGAACATAATCTACCAATTCTTGGAGCTTTGCTTGTTGTTTGTGGTTGGCACACGTTCAGAGTTACCCAAGGAAGCTAATGGGATCAAGATTAGGGCTTGAATCGACCTCTAGAGTTGATTTCAGTTTTGAGTTTTTCAAGCAATTTTTCAAGTGTGTGATGTCAATTGCTGCGCAGTATTTTGTCCAATGCAATTAGGTTTCTCATCCTGCATATGTAGTGAGTAATTAGGTTAAGAAAATTGGATCAAAATCCATTGCTTTTATGAATTGGAGATTTGATTTGTTAAGGATCTTTTTTCAATCTTTTTCTCATGTATTTTGTGTCAATTAGCTCCAATCACACCAATTCTTTCCATAATTGAACAAGCACGAAATATTGAGAGTAGAATGTGCACAAAAAGATTTTTTTTAGGTCAAGTTTATATTTTCTACATATTTAAATGATTTAAATGAATTAATATTAATATAAATTCAAATAAATAATTAAAAAATGAGAAAATACTTCCCCTTGGGCTTAATGGTCGTGCATAGGCTTGGCATGAAGAAACTTGGAAGAAAAATGGGCCCATTAGCAAATTTAGGTCATTTGAACCATTGTTGACTTTTCAAAATTCCCAAACATTTCCCAACTTCCACAAGGCATAACTTGCTCAATATTTAAGCTTTTCACATGTTCTTGGACATTTTGGAAAGGTCTTTGAGTCCTTTAACCAATGCCTTTGGTCCCATGTCATTTTGATTGACCAATCTCAAGTTATGGCCTTTGACTTAAAGTCCCTTTTTGTTGACTTTTGAAAATGACCTATAATGTTGAAATTGATAACTTTTTGTGAGAGCATTTCTTGGACTTGGAATATGAAGATGAATTGTAGGAAATGTCTTTCTCTTCAAAATGAGCTTTGGATGGAATTTTTCTGATAATCCATGTGAAAGTTATGCCCTGGTCAATTTCAGTTGACTTTTTCAACTGTCCAAATATAGTAACTTTTGCATCTTTGATGATTTCTGAGCCAAATCTTGAGAATCATGATCAAGCATTGATCAAATGATGTTTGTGGCTTCAAAATGATATGTTGACCAAAAATTTGAACTTTTGACTGTCAAATGACCATTTTGCCCCTACAGTTGACTGTAGTGCAATTTAGGGTTTTGACTGTGCAATTTTGAGCTGAATGCCTTGAAACTTGATATGAGGATACTTGACCATCTTTGTAAGCATATGAGACTTGATTGGGCCTTTGAAAACTTTCAATTCTTGATCAGAACTCAAACCCTAGTTTTGACTGTATAGGAGGCAGTTGCACTGCACAACCCTTGGGGAATTTTGTGACCTGACTTGGCAATTTCTTGAAGAATATGGGAGGGCAAATTTTGGGGTACAACAGTTGCCCCTGTTCAATCTTCTTAGACCTGAGGATGCAGATTGGCTGGTGTGCCTTTCGTAATCCGAGGGTAGAAGATGATTGAACACTAAAGTGCCCAGAAATTTGCGCTCACATAGTGGCAGTGATGGTGGAATGGGCTTATAGATGCCATTTGGAGGTTGCTGGATAGGATGATGGGCTTATAGATGCCATCTGGATGTTGATCGCGTAGGAGATTCCTTAGCGAGAACCTGCATACCTGCAAAAGAGAAAATGAGTACCTGACACGTTGCAGGAGCTGATTTTAGATGCTTGGTATAGATGTGTCCTGACTGGTTACAGGAGCTGAGTCTGGAGCTCCAAACGCGATGAATGAACCAGGGATGGTTACTGCCTTAGCATGGATGGTAAGAGAACCTTGGGCGATTTTAACTTCAACAACGCTCATTGAGAAAAATCTTGGGTGTCTTCTACTGGGATAAGAATCAGGGAGATCTTAGGGTCGATCTGACTGAACCAGAGGAGGCCTTTGACTGGATAAGCATCAGGAAAATCTTAGGGTCGATTTAACTGAACCGGACAAGGTCTTGGGATATCTTCAACTGGATAAGCATCAGGGAGATCTTAGGGTCGATCTGACTGAACCAGAGAAGGCCTTTGACTGGATAAGCATCAGGAAAATCTTAGGGTCGATTTAACTGAACCGGACAAGGTCTTGGGATATCTTCAACTGGATAAGCATCAGGGAGATCTTAGGGTCGATCTGACTGAACCAGAGAAGGCCTTTGACTGGATAAGCATCAGGAAAATCTTAGGGTCGATTTAACTGAACCGGACAAGGTCTTGGAATATCTTCAACTGGATAAGCATCAGTGAGATCTTGGGGTCGATCTGACTGAACCAGAGAAGGCCTTTGACTGGATAAGCATCAGGAAAATCTTAGGGTCGATTTAACTGAACCGGACAAGGTCTTGGGATATCTTCAACTGGATAAGCATCAGGGAGATCTTAGGGTCGATCTGACTGAACCAGAGAAGGCCTTTGACTGGATAAGCATCAGGAAAATCTTAGGGTCGATTTAACTGAACCGGTCTAGGTCTTGAAATGTGATTGAGACTTTAAACTGCATCTTTCCTGAAAGGTAAAAGTCAGTCATATGCAATACATGATATGGATCAAGCAATGATGTTCTCAACATAAAGGAGACTTGTATGATGCAGTGCGTTATGCATGCTATGATGATGTATGTGAAGTTTTATGTATGTTTTCGTCTAGGAAAGTGAATCCTTGACGGGTGCCGGGAAGTTGTATCCTGGGCTGACGTTGACGAATAGATTTTGCTTCCGCTGGGGATGATAACTGCAAGAATACCGGTAGGAGAAGATAACTCCGTTGAGGGATAAACTTGGCAAATGAAGAGTCTGCGGGGAGAAAAGATACTCTAGCGACTATGCTGGGAAGCGGTACTCTGTGGGGATAGAGATGCTTTGCCTGAATTATTGAGAATGACTTGCTGAGGATACCGTTGTTGTATGAAGTGTTGACGGACTTCGCTGGGGTAAGAAGACTTTGTCGACGACGCTCTTTCCATGGCTTTTGGCTGAGGATAACCCAGTTATATCCTATTAAGGAAATAACTCTTTGAATCAAGCCGGACGACGCGTTCGTGCTTTGTGAGGGGATAAGCTTCCAGAATATACTGGGGGTAAGCTTACTGCTTGGGGAGATATGAATTCCAACTTTCCTGGGGAAACTGGGTTGGACTGGACTCTTTGGGGAAGTTTTGGACTGCGGGGAAGTGATTCCTTTGAATGTTGGTATGCCGCCGGGGAACAATCTTTAGACCAAGACTGCCGGGGATGCTTGTAAGAATATATGTATTGCTGCTGGGGAATGTTTGAGATCGGCTGGAGGATACTCAATTTCCTTGATATTTGATGATTTACTTGGAGAAGAATGTATTATTTTACTCTCTGGGGAACTAATATGTACTGGTCGTGTTCTTTAGCTGAACCTACCTTGGTACCTTGGAGGATAGAACAATTGGATTGTTTAGACAACTCTTTATTGCCCCTGTTTCTAGTGTCACCTGCAACTAATTCCTTTGTTTCGTATGCAAATATTTATGAGTTAGCAAATTATTGTCAATGCATATATCACAAATTGAACCTTGGACGTTCTTCGCAAAACAAAACAAAAAAAGAAAAACACTTGGCACGTTTAACTGAAAAATATATTTGTATTGATTTTTGAATGGCCTGAATAGGCGTTTTGTGTACAAGAGGCTGACGTCCTAGTAAGAGGTACGCCGCCGATCAAAAGAGTTTATACAAGTTTTGTACAAAAGAAAATAAAACAGCTGTGTGAAAGATGAATGATCCACTGGGTTTCAACTCTGCTATTGCCTTTATAACTCCGAGCGTCTCATCACTTGATGACCTTGGTTGAGGGTGAAGCTGACTGATCGATGTCGTTTGAGCTTGATGCAGATACCGGATTCTGGATGCAAAGTGATCCAATGAGACATAGTATTACGCTTTATCCCTAATTTTTGCCTGGACCGCCCTTTCGGGTTTTCAGTCCACCGGGATACCCATTTTTGCCCAAGCCGCCTTTTCAGGTTTTCGACTTGCCGGGTGTACAGATTTTTTTATTTTCATCCCTTCATTTTGCCCGAACCCTTTTGGTTCGACGGGAAGCCCTAATTTTTGCCTAGGCATGTCAGCCTAGCGGGTCTTTTTTCATGCGTAGTATTTTTTAACTATGTCTGCATTGGCGGGGTGAGGAAGGTCGTCACCATCCATGTTGGTTAAGATCATTGCTCCTCCTGAGAACACATGCTTAACCACAAATGGCCCTTCGTACGTAGGGGTCCATTTGCCCCTTGGATCACTCTGAGGAAGGATGATTCTCTTGATAACCAGATCCCCAACTTGATATTCTTGCGGCCTGACCTTTTTGTTAAATGCCCTGATCATTCGTTTTTGGTACGTCTGACCATGACAGATAGCAGCAAGTCTCTTTTCGTCAATGAGGTTGAGTTGGTCAAGTCGTGTCTGGATCCAGTCATCTTCGTTCAGATTTGCATCCTTCATTATCCGGAGAGAGGGAATTTGCACTTCGACTGGCAAGACTGCCTCCATGCCATAAACCAGAGAGAATGGTGTCGCCCCGGTTGACGTCCTAGCTGAGGTACGATACCCATGCAGAGCGAACGGTAACATCTCGTGCCAATCTTTGTAAGTTACTGTCATTTTTTGCACGATCTTCTTGATGTTTTTGTTAGCTGCCTCTACAGCCCCATTCATCTTTGGTCTGTAAGGAGAAGAATTGTGGTGCTGTATCTTGAACTGTTCGCAGAGCTCAGCGATCATCTTATTGTTTAGATTGGTACCGTTGTCTGTAATAATTCGCTCAGGGACGCCGTATCGACAGATCAGATTGTGCCGAATAAACCGTGCCACAACAGTCTTGGTTACTGTAGCATAGGATGCTGCCTCAACCCACTTTGTAAAATAGTCAATCGCCACTAGGATGAAGCGATGTCCATTAGATGCCGTAGGTTTGATCTCGCCGATCATGTCTATACCCCACATTGCAAACGGCCAAGGCGCAGTCAGGACATTCAGGGGAACCGGAGGAACATGCACCTTGTCTGCATAAATCTGGCACTTGTGGCATGTCCTGGAGTGTTGGTAACAGTCAGCTTCCATGGTGGACCAGTAATATCCTGCCCGTAGGATCTTCTTAGCCATAGTATGTCCACTGGAATGTGTACCAAAGGTCCCTTCATGCAGATCTTCCATGATTCTTTCTGCTTCAGTCTTATCCACACAACGCAGTAAGGTTGAATCATGGTTTCGCTTGTACAAGATGCCGTTGCTTAGGAAGAACTTGGCTGCAAACCTCCTCAGGAATTTCTTATCGTTGACAGATGCACCTTCAGGGTATTCCTGAGCTTCCAGATATCTCTTCACTTCGTGGTACCAAGGCTTCTCAGTCACCAATTCAGTTTCGAGATCACAACAGTATGCCGGTTCGTCCAGTTTCCAGATGATGATCCGGGGAGCTTCATTATCCCATTTAACCTTGAACATTGAAGACATTGTAGCTAACGCGTCCGCTAACTGATTCTCTTCTCTTGGAAAGTGCTCAAAGGTTATCTCTGTGAAGTGGGGAATCAGGGTCAACACACATTCTCTGTAAGGAATCAAGTTTGGATGTTTCGTATCCCACTCTCCTTTGATCTGATTGATCACAAGAGCGGAATCTCCGAAGACACTTAGAAATTTGATCCTTAGGTCGATCGCAGCTTGAAGACCCATGATACACGCCTCATACTCCGCCATGTTGTTGGTACAGTTGAAACACAGCCGGGCAGTGAGTGGAGTATGAGTACCTTGTGGAGATATGATTATGGCGCCGATACCATTTCCCAAAGCATTGGAAGCTCCGTCAAAGTGCATAGACCATCGGGATCCTGGTTCAGGTCCTTCATCCGGTCCAGGTACTTCACAATCAGTTACAATCATGATGCTTTCATCCGGAAACTCGAAGTTCATTGATTGGTAGTCATCTACAGCTTGATGAGCTAAGTGGTCTGCCAATACACTCCCCTTGATGGCTTTCTGGGTTGTGTACTGAATGTCGTATTCCGTCAAGATCATTTGCCATCTTGCAATTCTCCCAGACAGAGCAGGCTTTTCGAATATGTATTTTATCGGATCCATCTTTGAGATCAACAAGGTAGTGTGAGTCAGCATATACTGTCTCAGCCGGCGAGCAGCCCATACCAAAGCGCAGCAAGTTTTCTCAAGCAGTGAGTATCGGGTCTCACAGTCGGTAAACTTTTTGCTAAGGTAATAAATGGCATGCTCTTTTCGGCCAGACTCGTCATGCTGCCCCAGCACACACCCCATTGAGTTGTCAAGCACTGTTAGGTATAGTATCAGAGGTCTCCCTTCAACCGGTGGCATAAGGATAGGTGATTCTTGGAGATACTCTTTGATTCTGTCGAAAGCAGCCTGACATTCATCGTTCCAACGTACTACCTGATCTTTCTTCAGCAGCTTGAAGATTGGCTCACAAGTAGCAGTCAGATGAGAGATGAATCGAGCGATGTAATTCAGGCGTCCTAAAAAGCCTCTGACTTCCTTCTCTGTCTTAGGAACTGGCATCTCTTGAATAGCTTTGACCTTAGCAGGGTCCACTTGAATTCCCTTGTCACTGACCACAAAGCCTAGCAGCTTCCCAGATCTTACCCCGAAGGTGCACTTGTTCGGGTTCAATCTCAGCTTGTACAGTTTCAACCGGTCAAACAACTTCTGTAGATGATCTAGATGCTCTTCCTCAGTCTGGGACCTTGCGATCATGTCGTCCACATATACTTCGATCTCATGATGGATCATATCATGAAATAAGGCAACCATGGCACGTTGGTAGGTTGCCCCAGCATTCTTTAATCCGAACGGCATGACCTTGTAACAGAAGGTGCCCCACTGAGTAACAAATGTAGTCTTTTCCATGTCTTCAGGTGCCATCTTGATCTGATTGTAGCCTGAAAAGCCATCCATGAAAGAGAACACTTTATGCTGAGCTGTATTATCAACAAGGACATCAATGTGAGGTAAGGGGAAGTCATCCTTGGGGCTGGCCCTGTTCAGATCCCTGTAATCGACACACATTCTGACCTTACCGTCCTTCTTAGGTACCGGCACCACATTAGCAACCCACTGAGGGTAGGAAGTTACTGCAAGGAACCCCGCATCAAACTGTTTCATAACCTCGGCCTTAATCTTCTCGGACATTTCTGGACGCATCCGACGGACCTTTTGTTTAACTGGAGGGCAGTCTTCCCTAGTCGGCAAATGATGGACAACAATATCGGTATCCAACCCGGGCATGTCTTCGTAGGACCAGGCAAAGATCTCCATATAGTCATGTAACATCTTGGTTAACCGTTGCTTCACGCTGAGCCCTAGGTTGGCACCAATCTTTACCTCTTTTCTATCTGCCTCAGTACCCAGGTTTATGGTTTCCACTGGCTCTTCATGGGGTTGAATTGCCCTCTCTTCCTGAAGCAACAGCCTTGCAAGCTCGCCAGGCACTTCGCAATCATCTTCACCTTCGTCTTCGGCTAAGTTGATCGGATTTTCGAAGTCATAATCGGCATTAGCAGAGTTGCTATCAGTGAGATCCAGAGTGGATTGGAACCTGTATGAGTGAGTGTGTGTGTAAATACAGCTGTTTTGAAAATTATGTAAAGGAAAAGAAAGACAGAAAAGGAACACAATATTTGTAATGCGAAAAACGTCCAAGATTTTCATTCATGATGTATAAAATGACAGTTTGTATGCCCTCACAAATAGAACCACGGTGCCTCGGGTAAGACACCGGGCCATAGAGTTTATCATTGTTTATTACAAAATATAACGAAACAAAGAAATTTATTACTGCGTCACAAAGGTAACAAGGGTATGGTCCTTTGCACTCCAATTGTTCAATCCGTCTTCGGCCGTCGGATAGATCCAGCTGTTGAATTCAGCTTCGTCCACTTCATGGTCTTCCCCAACAGCATTCACTTCTGAACTTTTAATAAATACCGGAGGTCTTCCGATCTTTGCTTTCCTCATAGCTCTCTGACCTTCTGAGGTGAAACCCAGCCCAAGTTTATCAGTCTTTTGAGTGAAGTCTGGAAGTCTGCCCCAGTCGGCACATTCACCCTTCTGTACCACAGCCCTGGCATCCTTCAGGGAAGCCATCTTCAAAGGACCACTTGCTTCTGTTGTTTCTGCTGCAATTGGAAACACCTCCTCGAAATGCTGAAAGGGGGTCTCAATGAACTCCCCATCCATCTCAATGTATCCGAACGAGTTTAGGTGACTCACCATATATTCTTCCTCTCCTTGCACGGTGACAATCTTCCCTCTGACGGGGTACTTCAGCTTTTGATGCAAGGTAGAGGTCACTGCCCCAGCCTTATGTATCCAGGGTCGACCCAGCAGACAAGAGTAAGATGGACGGATATCCATCACATAAAAAGTGGAGTCGAACACCTGAGAGCCCACACGAATCGGAATGTCAACCTCTCCATGGACCATCCTCTTTGAACCATCAAAGGCCCTGACGATGATGTTGCTAGGTTTCAATTCCAGGCCTTCACAATCTAGACGATCCAGAGCCTTCTTGGGTAGCACATTCAAAGATGACCCAGTATCAACCAACACATGTGCCAAGGTGGTGCCCCTGCATTCGATTGAGACATGCAGAGCATCATTATGGTCTCTCCCCTTTATGGTCAAGTCAGCATCTGAGAAACCCAAGCCATTATCTGCCGTTAGGCTTGCCACGCAATCAGTGAATTGGACTGCAGAGGTTTCATGTGGCACATGGGCCGTCTTGAGGAACGAGATTAGGGCCTTTGCATGGGCCTCAGAGCACAGCAGTAAAGAGAGCATGGAGATCTTGGAGGGCGTATGCCCCAGCTGTTCCACAACATTAAAATCGCTCTTCTTTATAATCTTCAAAATCTCCTCCATCTCTTGTGGGGAGGCCTCAACAGCTATGGGTATGGGTGCCTCCATCTGGGCAGGCTCAGCTTCAATTCCCTTGCCCCGAGTATTGGATGACTCGGCAGCAGGAGAAACAATCGGAGCAGCAGCAGGAACAACAACTTGGTCAGCAACATGAATAGGTGTACTTGTGGGAATTATCAGGAGCGGTCTTCGGGCAGCAGGCGGTGCAATGTCAGGCGAGAAGAGCCTGCCACTGCGGGTAACTTTGGCTGGGCCGGTGATGTCACAGATGCTGGCGCCAGCGTTGAGCTCTTGTTTAATCCCGTTTATATATACATCTGCCCCATAGTGCCAAGGGACAGCTTTATTAGATACATAGGGCAGGGGCCCAGGAACAGTGATAGTAACAGGTGCAACGGTCAGAATTTGGATGGGCTTCTTCTGGAGAGCCGGGATCGGATTATTGAAGATAGTCACCACAGAGACTTCTTCTATTGGAACCAAACGAACAGCAGACTTCTTGAATAGAATCTCCTTGCTATCCATTAAGCTTTGGATGCCTAACTTTAGCAAGGGACAACCGGATGGGGACACAACACAGAACAGGCAACCCTCACTACAACCCGGAAATAAACCGGCCTGCAGTAGGTTCTTCTTAACGATCTTTAGAGGAGTGGCTAGATCATCCACAGAAACAGCATAAACGTCTTCATCAACAGCATTTACCCCGTGCTGAGGCATAGGGGCAGTAACGACATTCGGCTTTGCAGGCGCTTCGAATTGTATCTCCTTTGCGTCGATAAGGTCTTGCACCTTATTCTTCAACGCCCAACAGTCATCAGTAGAGTGCCCCGGGCTTTCTGAATGATAAGTACAATGAGCATTCGGGTTGTACTTGGGGGATGCAGTATTTGGAAACTTCGGCGCCTCCCTGACAGTCACTAAATTAGTTGAGAGCAACTGTGGCAGGATCTGCGACAAGGTCATGTTTAAACGGGAGAATTCTCTCCGGGGTCTTTCCACCTTCTGAGTATTGTTTGGCCGGGGAGCGGCAGCAGGCTTAGCAATCATTACCGCACTGACAGATTGGCGGTGTTCATTTCTCTCTGATCTCCTGGAACCATATACGGCGCTAGACTCCTTCTTGAAGGGTTTCTTCTCAGCACTGGATGATGCACCCTTCGGAATTTTTCCAGATTTTAACCCAGCTTCAATCCTCTCTCCAGTCAAGATTAAATCAGTGAAACCAGCAGAAGAATTCCCAATGAGATGGTTGAAAAACGGCCCAGATAGGGTCCCCAAGAACATGTCTACTAATTCCCGATCAGTCAATGGTGGCTGCACCCTGCCAGCCAAGTCTCTCCACTTCTGAGCGTACTCCTTAAAACCTTCGCTTGCGCCTAACGCCATACCCTGGAGTTGGGTACGTGTGGGGGCAAGGTCGGCATTATACTGATACTGCTTATAGAAAGCAGTAGCCAGCTCCTCCCAGTTACGAACTTTGGTCCCATCCAGCTGATAGAACCATTCGAGATGAGTCCCTGAAAGACTCTCCTGGAAGAAGTGGATCCATAGATTCTTATCCGCAGAGTACGGCTGAATTTTTCGAACATAGGACCTTAAATGCAGCTTGGGACAAGACGCCCCGTCATACTTCGAGAAGGATGGTGCTTTGAATTTATGGGGGATAATCACACCAGTCGACAAACCCAGATCTCCGAAATCCAGCCCAGGTGCCTGTTGCACCTCCATAGCCTTCAACCTGTCCTCCAGTTGTTTGTACCTGTCATCTGAAGGAGGGTACTACTCCTCATCAAAATCTGTCTCGTTGTCGGAGACGACCGGCCTAGGAACCTTTACTTCTGCCTGAGAAGGACTCTTGCCAACAGAAGAACCAGCCTCTTCATGTTGCAGAGTATTGCCAAACCTTCGGCCCGAGTTGAACAGGACAGTTCTTCTCTTCTTCTTCTTCTCCTTCTTCAGGAGCATAGCCTTCAGTTCTTCTTGGCCTTTAGCCAGACCCTTGATTAGTTCTTGAAACTGCGCATTCTGCGCCTGAAGAGCCTTGATTGATGTCTCGGTTGATTCAGATCCGGGATTCATGATGCTGAAATAAACAGCGAAGAACTGTAAGCAACCTGAAAAGGGGAAAAACCTGCTATGCACATGATGTATGAAATGCGTATGCAATGCATTCAAGGGTTCGAAAGTTCAAATTTGTTGTAGACAAAAAAGAACACACGTTATCATTAAAGAAATCATTGTTTAATACATCAAGGCCTTATGGGCAAAAAGTACAAAAATCAAATCAGTCCCAAAATACACTGCGCATCCTCTTCGGAGCTATGTAGGTGTTGAGATTCCTCTCCTCATGCAACAGGCGAGTGAGCTCCAGGACCTTCTTTTCACTGGCATGCAGACTAGTCTCAAGAGAATTCCGCTCTTCCTTAAGCTGGATCCAGCTCTTCTGCATCTCTTCCCAGGATGTGGGCATATCAGGGTACTGAATAACATGAGACACTTCTCCTTCCAAGACAGGTTCTTTGATTACTGGGAGCATGTGAGGATAAGGCATCACTAACTTCTGAGAGCGGGCGCGTACCCATTTGAGATAAGGCTCCAAAGGGATGGAGTTCCTGTGCCCCAGTGTCTTGCTGTCTATCCTACTGGGCATCCTCCAGGCTCTGATAAATCTCTGGCGAAGTCCTTGAGTATCATTGTCGAAGTCAAAAACTATGTCAGGAATCAACATGTCATGAGGACCATCCCTCCGAGCATAACCAAACTGTCTCCAAGCCAGGCATGGGCTATAAGTAATACCTCCTCTGATTCCAAGTAAAGGAACATTAGGGTACTCCCCGCAACGATCAATGATAGTGACATCTTCTCTAGACCTAGGACACCAATGTATATCTGCATGTGTAAGAGTCATCAACCGTTGTGACCATCTCAAACCCCGCTCATTCTTCAGGACTGATTGTGGAAGGTGCGAAATAAACCACCTTCCCAGGAGAGGAGTGCAACACATAAGGACACCTCTTTTTCTCATGGTTCGAGTGTAACATGAGTGAAGGATGTCCCCCAGCAACGTAGGTATAGGATTCCTGGACATAAAGATCTGAACGGCACTGATATCAATGAGCTGATCTGGGTTAGGGAACAACACCAAACCATAAACAAGGAGGGCCACAACCTCTTCAAAAGCTTGCAAGTCAAGGGAGTTCCAACATTCATGGGCCTTCTCAAACAGAAACCTGGCTAAGAACCCTTTGATACCACTTCTGACTTCCCAATGTCCCTTGAGGTCAGATGACTGTAGGTGCAAGGCTTTAGCAATCTCTTCCAGCTTAGGTTCCCTTTCTGTACCGTTGAAGGGTAGCTGATCAAGGATAGGGATCTTCAGGAGCCGGGAGAACTCCTCCAATGTAGGTACCAACTGATAGTCCAAGAAGGTAAAGCAGTGATGCAGAGGGTCAAAGAATTGGAACAAGACCTTAATCATATCTTCCTCAATGTTGGTGTTGACCAAGCTGATGAGGCTTCCATGCCTTTCACTGAATGAAGAGTTCTCGGGAATCCTGGATATAAGCTCTTTAAGCTGAGGAGGGATCCTTACAAGACTGACTTGAATGGTCTTTCTGCGAACAGTTTCCATGTCCTACAAAACAAGAACAAAGATGAAAATTCGAACCCCTGAAATGGTTAGTCAATGCATATGATGCTGGATGATGTCATGATGCTATGATTAAACACACCACAGATATTTACAAAGACAAACATGTAAGGCACACAAGGCACACAAGACAAGCCCTTAAGGTTTAGGCCAACATGGGGTCTAGGTATTACCCTCTTGAAGTTGGTGGGCTCAACCTGTCCTATTAGAAGTAACCGGGTTCTAAGGGTCCCAATATCACGGGATTGCTTTCATTGTTCATCGTTTCGATTTAGCCACTGAACTGGCGACCGAAATATTCCAGGAAAGCAACCCTCAATTGAGTGTAGTATCGAGTATCAACCAACCTCGGACTGCACCAAAGTCAGTTATCTCACTACCCTAAAGAGGCCAAGATAGTTCAATTAAGGTTCCTAAGGTCTGTTGATGCTTCATGACACCACGCGGAGGCCCCATACTCTCCTTGACTGAACTCAAGGGTTACCGGTACACACCAAAGTGCCACATCAACGTAGCAGACTGTTTCAACCATGTCGGTATACCCCGCACAGTTCCCTCACAGCCTTGTTGCTACTTTCTAAGAAAGGTATCCCCCAGATCCGGGTTTAGGATCTATAGAACTCCCAAGCAACCCACAATTTAAAGCACACAAGGAAAACAATTGAAAACATAGTTATAAGTTAGCCCTAAGATACACCTCACTTTAAGTTTTGTCCCCAGCAGAGTCGCCAGTTCTGTGATCGGTGGATCTGGAACTGACTGTTTAACGCTGGTTCGCGAAATGTCGCGGAAGCAAGAGTCGCCACCGTCTTTTATTTTCTCCAAATGGAAAGGACAAAAGCACAGAAAAATTCCTTAAAGAGATTGCTCTCGGTTCGGGAGGTAAGTTATAGAAAGGGAAGGTGTTAGCACCCTTTCTATCCATGGTTATCCATGGGCTCTTAGATACTTGCTCAATGTGTTTTCAAAATTGTTTGCTTTTCAATGTGGGTTTAAAAAAGTTTCTTTGAAAAATTTCAGTTCGACTCGTACGTCAGAGTGTTTGAAAAATTTGCTTTTGAAAGCTTTTGAAAAGTGTTGGTGTGAAAAGATTTTTGTTTGTTTTTTTGAAGAGAGCAAGTATCTACGAGAACCTACCTACCCTAAGGAATTCGTCTGTGTAAATGTCCTTTAAAGTAGCGCCATCCCACCATTGAGAGGTAGGTAGCACCACCATTGGAGGTGTTCGGGTCAATTCGAGGTTCGGGACATGGTGATCACCAGAGCAATGGGAAGACACCTTAGAAGCTACCCTCATGCCAGGTTCCCGGATCATGAGGACTTACTAAGACATCCTCTACTCGACGATCACCTTTCGAAAGGCAACAGTGAGGCGTACCCTAGGGGTGGTGTGTGCGAATTGTGTGTCATGTTTCAGTTATTCGTCTTGTCATGTTTGTTGTGGTCTACGCTTGATTTTAATTAAGACATTCATTCTTGCATGCTTTTTTAACAGTTATAAAGTTTGCGGGAAAATAAATCTAAGGCTATTACAAATGGCGCGGGTCCACATCGCCAAAATTAAACCGGACCCGATTTGACGGAAAATAAATAAAGCAATAAAATAAAAGTGCGAGAAATAAGATCGTTACAACGCTTTGGGAGAGATACAAAATTAATTAAAAGAAAGAATAAATAAAATGCGCGAATTAAATAAATTACGAATGCGGGCGTTGGACCCTTTTGCAAAAATATTTAAAGTTAATGAATTAATTATTTAGAATTAATGAGGAATTAAAATTAAAGAAAAAAAATGTTTTTGGTATTTTTGTGTTTTTTAAGATTTAAAAGAAAAAGAATTAATTAAAATTAAAATGAAGCGTCAAACCCTAATTCTAATGTTTTTTTTAAGTTTATTATGAAAATATTGAATTTTTGACCTAATTTAAATCTAAGTTAATTTACATGCAAAATTTAATTATAGAAAATAAATAAAATAAATATAATTATTGTAAAAAGGAAATTAAAAGGAATGAAAATTGTTAATTAACCTAATTCTAATTATTTTTATTTAATATGAAAAGAATTAAATTGCAAACATCCTAATTAAAACTAAATTCACTATATGTTAATTTATTTACAAGAAAATAATTATAATAAAAATATTTATTATTTTTGGTCTTTTCTGATTTTTTTAATGAGGTTTGTATATTTTGTAAAAAAAAGCAATCAATTAATTAAACAACAATTAAAATAAAAATAATAATTAAAGCAAGAATAAAAAATAAGTAAAAAAAAAGTGAAGGCAAACCAGGGGGGGGGGGGGGTAGCCCCAAATTGGAGGTCTTAATCTTAGGAGGCTGGCCCAATTGATTTTGGCCTCATTGACTTTTTGGAATAGTGTGTGGATGCTTTGACTTAAGCCTACAGCGTTCTTTGAATCTTGGCCATTGATCTGGATTGGATGGACGCGTGTATGTCTGGATGAGGATGGAACATGGTGAACCATAGCGTGGTGCCTGCATAGGAATCGTTATGGCAAAATAATATGGAATTTGTCCAGACCTGGGACTTGAACCCAGGTCATGAGGGTTACAAACACGTCCACCTGCCAACTGAGCCATCACGTTTCAATTAACATATTATATTAAATAAATAACAAAAAGCAAAACCCACGCGTAATGGTTAAAACGCGCGCAATTCAAACTAGCGAATCACACTTCGCCAACACATCATCTTCCCCATTGTTTTTATTTTTCTCTGAAACAGAAGCCTATGGAAACGGTTTTGCACGCGTGGTTTTAGGCAACCTACAAGAAAATAACGATTAGATGCTGGGGGTATATAAATTAATCGCGAAGGTCAAACTCTCTTCGTCTTGATGAGTTGATTGCAATGGTCATAGCCTTGAGTCCTAATTTCACTTGGTTTGGGAAACCCCAATTTTAAAACCTGCAAACCCTAATATCCAAACATGGTAGATTCGCATATGTGGCACAAAAACACAATTGAATACGTTGGTTAGCTTAGAAACATCATTATGAGCATGAATCAATAAAGAAAAATGCAAAAAGATGCTTGAATTATGCTATACGATTTCAAGAATTTCGTGATTCAGTTTGAACATAATCTACCAATTCTTGGAGCTTTGCTTGTTGTTTGTGGTTGGCACACGTTCAGAGTTACCCAAGGAAGCTAATGGGATCAAGATTAGGGCTTGAATCGACCTCTAGAGTTGATTTCAGTTTTGAGTTTTTCAAGCAATTTTTCAAGTGTGTGATGTCAATTGCTGCGCAGTATTTTGTCCAATGCAATTAGGTTTCTCATCCTGCATATGTAGTGAGTAATTAGGTTAAGAAAATTGGATCAAAATCCATTGCTTTTATGAATTGGAGATTTGATTTGTTAAGGATCTTTTTTCAATCTTTTTCTCATGTATTTTGTGTCAATTAGCTCCAATCACACCAATTCTTTCCATAATTGAACAAGCACGAAATATTGAGAGTAGAATGTGCACAAAAAGATTTTTTTTAGGTCAAGTTTATATTTTCTACATATTTAAATGATTTAAATGAATTAATATTAATATAAATTCAAATAAATAATTAAAAAATGAGAAAATACTTCCCCTTGGGCTTAATGGTCGTGCATAGGCTTGGCATGAAGAAACTTGGAAGAAAAATGGGCCCATTAGCAAATTTAGGTCATTTGAACCATTGTTGACTTTTCAAAATTCCCAAACATTTCCCAACTTCCACAAGGCATAACTTGCTCAATTTTTAAGCTTTTCACATGTTCATTGACATTTTGGAAAGGTCTTTGAGTCCTTTAACCAATGCCTTTGGTCCCATGTCATTTTGATTTACCAATCTCAAGTTATGGCCTTTGACTTAAAGTCCCTTTTTGTTGACTTTTGAAAATGACCTATAATGTTGAAATTGATAACTTTTTGTGAGAGCATTTCTTGGACTTGGAATATGAAGATGAATTGTAGTAAATGTCTTTCTCTTCAAAATGAGCTTTGGATGGAATTTTTCTGATAATCCATGTGAAAGTTATGCCCTGGTCAATTTCAGTTGACTTTTTCAACTGTCCAAATATAGTAACTTTTGCATCTTTGATGATTTCTGAGCCAAATCTTGAGAATCATGATCAAGCATTGATCAAATGATGTTTGTGGCTTCAAAATGATATGTTGACCAAAAATTTGAACTTTTGACTGTCAAATGACCATTTTGCCCCTACAGTTGACTGTAGTGCAATTTAGGGTTTTGACTGTGCAATTTTGAGCTGAATGCCTTGAAACTTGATATGAGGATACTTGACCATCTTTGTAAGCATATGAGACTTGATTGGGCCTTTGAAAACTTTCAATTCTTGATCAGAACTCAAACCCTAGTTTTGACTGTATAGGAGGCAGTTGCACTGCACAACCCTTGGGGAATTTTGTGACCTGACTTGGCAATTTCTTGAAGAATATGGGAGGGCAAATTTTGGGGTACAACACCAGGCATCTCATCATAATCCCATGCGAAACAATCTTTGTTTTCCTTAAGGATTTCGATCACTTTTTCCTTGAGGCCTGGGCTAAGTTTAGCACTTACGTAAGTTACTCTTTTCGTTTTTTCATCCCCTAAGTTGACTTCTTCGAGCGGGTCCTGTGCCAACATTTTGACACCTGCGTTTATGGGGTCCCTTTCGAAGCCTAAGGGTTCTTTGTCATAGATGGCATCCAACCTTTGATCCATCTCCAACTCTTTGATGGGTGAGCATTTCGAACCCCCCCCCCCCCCCACTGACTTCATTCGTCTTTACAGTTGATTCATTTATTTCAGCCTCTAAGGCCGCTTTCGATTCATTCTCAGCCGTATAGGCCGAAATCCTTTCGAAGAAGGTAGACTCAGTCATGGTTAAGGTTGTCGAAGTCCCAGCCTGCTGGCCGTTTTTGTATAGCACCTTCAACTTCCTCTTCTTCACTGATTATTATTCTATCCCAGTAAAGACCATCATGACGAAGTGTCATGTAGTAGTGGGCGTTTCTAGTTTCATTCATCTCATCGTTTGGAACACATGGAGCAATCTTTGCTAGATTTTTATCATAATCCCTTTTGTCAACTAAATTGACAGTTGACATAAAGTAACTCTGGTCTGCTTCGATGTTTTCCACGATTCCGTCATCTCTCCACAGAACTAGTCGTTGATGCATTGACGAAGGAACTGCCCCCACGCCATGGATCCACTCTCTTCCTAGCAGTAGGTTATAGTTGGCCTTGGCTTCGATAACCATAAACATGGTGGGCCTGCAACTTGAGCCTATTGTCAATTCCAACTGGACCACCCCCAGTGTTTTGCCCACTTTTCCCTCATAATTGGATAGAACCATATTATGGGGCTTGATATCTCCTTCGCGGATCTCTAACCTTTTTAGCATAAAATGGGGAATCAGGTTGACTGCAGCACCCCCATCCACTAGAACTTTGTTCACACCATGGACACCTACTTTCGCTCGAATGAAAAGTGGCTTGAGATGATTCTTCATTGCAGGCTCTGGACGTTCGAAGAACGCATTTTGTTCCTCAACAGCCCCATTGTCCATCACGTAGTAGCATACGGGCCTGTGTTTCATTAGATCTGTGGTGTCTTCCTCCTCATATTCATTGATTTCGGTTTCCTGCCCAAATTCGCAGGGAAGCACAGACACCACGTTACAGTTCAGGTTGAATGAAGACTCCCCCTCCGATTCGAAGTTATCTGTTATCATATCTTCGTCCTCTTCCGGGCCTGGAGTGTATTCCTTTGGTTCGTCTCGTTGGTCTTCAGAAAAAAGCCTCCTATTGACTGGAGGTTTCTCTTCAGTCTGATTTTTTGGTTTGTTGGTGCTCGATTCACCTTGTATCTTTGTTGAAGTATCCCCTTTGTTTGCCACAGCTTTTCTCTCAGCCTTTCGAATCCTTTGCTGTCTGCGCCACTGGGATCTTGACATGGGGTTCCTTCCTTTGTAATTCTCTAATCTCACTTCCTCCCTTTTTTTTGTGTTGAATTGCCTCCTGTATGTCACAGCATGGCGTGCATTTCGTTCAGCACCCCTCCATTTGTCTTTGCCTTTGTCATTTCTGACTTGTAGCCATCTATCGGTTGGTACTTCAGCAGGGAGTTTGAAAGTCACTCTTCGAGCAACTTTGGGGTGAGGGCTATCGGGTCTTCGTTGTTTGTATCTGCTGTCGAAACGCGGGCCCATCTGGGCAGTTTCTTGATGGTTCCAGCAAGGGGCGAAGGGGATCGTTTCGAAGGCCCTGGCCATGCTTTGGTCATACACAGCAGAACACATTGGGCAAACCAAGCACTTAGTTTCCCCCTTGTAGCAGCGAAAAACAAACTCCAACAAACTCTCTCCAGCCTTGGGATAGCACCTAAAAAGTTGGTTATCCTGGCGCCAATTGTTGCCAGTTCGAGCCCTCTGTACCCTTTCGAAATTTGCAGCAATTCTTTGGTTGCAGAGGATGCTGCACCTAGGGCACAATATCATGCCTGGATCTCCTTTGTGGCATGTCATGAGATAGTCTTTGAGAGTAGCGTCTCCAGCATGATTATCCCCCATTCTGTGCTTTTCTTTTTCTAGGTATTTTTCCACTTCCTCCATCTCAGAACGGGGTCTTTCCATATCCACCATATTTATTTCCACGTCCCCCTCTTTAGTTTCGTCATCGCCCCATCCTGTGGGCTTTATATCTTCGATCTGGACCTTCGAACTTTCTGGGGCAGAATATTTGACCAGATAGTCGAATTTTCCACTGGGTTCCCCCAGAGTGTCCCATATTTCCTTCTGAAGGGGAACTGGCTGCGTAATTTGGACTTTCTCCAATTCCAGCCTCAATCCCTCAGTGACTTGTGTCAATCCTTCGTTTTGATTCCCTTGGCCTTCAGTAGCCTTGGTTTCTCCTGCAACAGCCACAGGTGCAGCAATCGAAGTGTCTGGCGTATTCTGGACGTCTTCAGTGACTTCCTCGCTGACTTCGACCATCACCCAGTTTTCGACTTCAGTGTCCTTCTCTCCTGTTGGGGCGTCGCTTCGATCGGTTTCCACCATGTTGACCTCTCCAATGCATGCAGGCTCGGAGTAGTTGGTGTCTGCGACGCCAAAGGATCTTCGTCCACTTTCATCTTCACCTTGTCAGCAAACTTTAGTCTGCCATCTTTGATCGCGTTTTGAATCAAGTCCCTGAAAAGAAAACATTGTGAGGTCTTGTGGCCTAGGAAACTATGATATTTGCAAAATCCCCTTTTCTTCCTCTGATCCAAGGGAGGTATTTTGACATTTGATGGCACAATTAGTTGGCCATCCTTGACAAGCAGGTCAAAAATTTCGTCACACTTAGTGACGTCGAAGGTATAAACCTTCTTTGGAAACTTGTCACTTTTCTCATTTTCAACAATATCTTTCCCTTTATTGGGAACTAACATTTTGCAGGAGTAAGGTGGGGCCTGTTTTAATTCAGCGAGGTCGATTTCGACCTCTTCGAATTCGAATTCAGGATATTCTTCTACTTCTTCAGTCCCAACATAGGAAACCCTTTCTTTCTTACTATTCTTAAAGACTCTGGCTTTTTCAGCTTTTAGTCTTTCGACCTGTCGAACCCTATCGGCTAATTGAGCCATATCCCTCAAATACTGAGTATCTAATTTCTTTCGAATAGAATAATCCAACCCCCCAGCGGCCATTTCGACTAACTCATGTTCAGGCACTACTGTGTAACATCTGGATTTTAACATCCTAAACCTATTCAAATAATCATCTATGGGTTCAGTGAACTTTCTCTTAACACTGGCCAATTCCTTCAAACTTATTTTCGATTGTCCCATGTAAAATTGTTCATGGAATAATCTCTCTAAAAGGGTCCAAGTGTCAATAGACCCAGGAGGCAACGTGGTAAACCAAGTGAAGGCGTTTTTTGTTAAGGAACTTGGGAAGTATTTGATCCTGAGATCCTTATTATTGGCTATATCTCCCGCTTCGGTTAGATATCTCGCTATGTGTTCGACTGTTGATTCGTTGGTATCCCCAGTGAACTTTGTAAATTTAGGGACTTTGTATCCCCTTGGTAAATCAGTATGCATTATACAATCCAATATAGGAGAAGCGTAATTTGGCCTCCTCATTCCCGTATTGAGGCCATTCTGGGCCATGATCCTCTCTATCATGGTGGTTAGGTTATTTTCTGCCAAGATGTTATCGTTTCGAATCCTATGAACGACGGCATCGGCATCTTGATTTCGACCAACCAAAACAACTCCCCTAGGTTGTTCTTCTCGAAATTCTGGGGCTTCTGGCCTTTCGATCCTTGCCCCTGGTTCCATAACTTCCCTTTGTGGGCCCGGAATTATTGGGGCTTCTAACCTTGGTGCTCTGGCCCCTAAGTTAGCTTCTTCCCTGGGTAGTCTATGAATTGGGTCGTTAGCAATTTGTTCTATGACAGGCATGTTTGTTCGAAATCCCGCCTGGTTCTGCCTACGCCTTTCTGTGGGAGCAAAGAAGTCTGCTATTCGACTCATATTGTCAGCGTTTTCCCTGTTCGTCACAGTCACATTCTGAACTATTGGGGCAAATATTTCCTGCATGGTTTGCGCTAACACCCCTATCATATTGTGGTTGCTGTCATCCATCAATTGCCTAAAAGCCAACTGGTTATCTGTGGTTAGGATAGGCAACGTGCTATAACCCACTGACCCTTGGTTATTTGTCATAAATTGGTTCGCCCTAGACCCAGATCCTAGTTGTGGGGATGAATTCGAAGTGGAATTGTGTAAACCTGCCATAAAAGATGTTGGCATTCCGTAAGAAGAACTTCTAATTCTATTCCCATCGAAGCCGGGTGGTCTAGTTGATGGTGTGGCGAAATGGGATTGTGTTCCTGGTGGTGGAACAAATCCCCCAGGGTAGCCCATAGTTCCAGTATTTCCTAAGATCGAACTGTTTGTTGATATGCCACTTACTCCATTGGTGGCTATGTTACTGGTTGAAGATGCAACAGACTGTGCATTCGAAGGGATTACATTAGATGTTCCGCTCGAAATGGACGCGTTAGTGCCTGTTGCATGTGGGTCACCTTGGTTTCCTTGTTGATTGTCTGAATTAGACATTTTGTCCAAACGTTTTCTTCTGGATAAAGGTTGGTTGCTGGTTATCTTACCACTTCTCAGGTTCATAAAACAGCAAACTTCTTAGGTTCCTACGTTTTTGGGATGGCTACGTCTCGACAATCCTTAATTCTGATATCCAACTATTGGTCCCACCAGGTGTGCCAATTTGTTTCCAGTGATTTCTGGTAAACAACCGCTAGTCTTCCAAACTATCGAATAATCTTTGTTAACACTATTCAATCTCTCTGGTAACTCACAGGATCGACTAGATTGATCCTAAGACTCCTTGGATATTAAGGTTACTCTCACAATCGAACAATTATTCATGGTTGCTATTGTACAAGTGTTTGGTTTATTTCGATCCCTCTCTCTAAGAGTTTAAGAATGTGGTTAAAATGTATATGAAAACTAAATTATACGAATAAATGCTAATTGTAATGCTGATTGAAGAGACATATAAAACTGTATGAAAAGTGAAGTAAATGGTTTCGATTTATAAAACATTTAACACAAAAGGTTTCTGGAATGTAGAAGTTAAAAATGTGAAGAAAGCGTTTAATGCAAGAAATCTATAAATGATTTTAAGTAAAAGTATGCGCTTGAAAAACAATGCTTGAAAGTAAAGGTATTGAAAGTGTAACAGTTCTCTGAAATATAAAGTGCTCGAAGTATAAAGAAAACAGTAAAACGTAAAACTTTGAGGAAAAGACTTTGAAATGAAAAGACAGTAAATAAAGAAACTTGCAAATGTTATTCGACAAAAAGAAAAGGAGAAAGTACTGGAAATGGTAAAAAGGCTTTCATTAAGTTAGAAATACATGGTGCTATCATACATACATTTCTCTCGCATTCGTTTCCCTTGCCATGTGGTAGTTTGAATGTTATTGAGTATTTTGTATAACAGATATGACACACTGAAATCCTAATACTAAGACTTCTATTTATACTAATTCGACCCTAACGGTCTCGCTATAGGATCATGCCACGTTTCGAACATGCAAGACAATGCTTCTTTCATCTTTCCACGTGTCCCCAAATGCTCCAACACATAACTTTCAAACTTTGAAAGTCCCGCTTCCATTTGAATTTTAAACGCTTTAGTGTTCTTCCGTTTCGAACGCTCTTCCCAAACCTAGCCTCGCTGTTGTTTCGAGACCCCTTTGGATATGTTCCCATAATCACCGTTCGAAGCTTCAAGCTTTGACACACTCATTCGAAACACTGCTTCTGCAACTTCGAAATATGGCGTTTAATTCCATTTCGATTAGAACTTTTAACTCTTTTGAATTCTAAATAACATTATCAAAATCTTCAGCCAACACCAGCAATCTCCAAATGGCATCTATAAGCCCATTCCCTCATCACACTGCTAACATGTGAGCGCAAATTTCTGGGCACTCTAGTGTCCAATCATCTTCTACCCTCGGATTACGAAAGGCACGTCAGCCAATCTGCATCCTCAGGTCTAAGAAGATTGAACAGGGGCAAATGTTGTACCCCAAAATTTGCCCTCCCATATTCTTCAAGAAATTGCCAAGTCAAGCTGCAAAATTCCCCAAGGGTTGCACAGTGCAAAGATCTCCCATACAGTCAAAACTAGGGTTTGTGTGCTGATCAGGAAAATGAAGTTTTCAAAGGTCCAATCAAGTCCTACATGCTTACAAATATGGTCAAGTATCCTCATATCAAGTTTCAAGGCATTCAGCTCAAAATTGCACAGTCAAAACCCTAAATTGCACTACAGTCAACTGTAGGGGCAAAATGGTCATTTGACAGTCAAAAGTTCAAATTTTTGGTCAACATATTATTTTGAAGCCACAAACATCATTTGATCAATGCTTGATCATGATTCTCAAAATTTGGCTCAGAAATCATCAAAGATGTAAAAGTTTCCTTATTTGGACAGTTGAAAAAGTCAACTGAAATTGACCAGGGCATAACTTTCACATGGATTATCAGAAAAATTCCATCCAAAGCTCATTTTGAAGAGAAAGACATTTCCTACAACTCATCTTCATACTTCAAGTCCAAGAAATGCTCTCACAAAAAGTTATCAATTTCAACATTATAGGTCATTTTCAAAAGTCAACAAAAAGGGACTTTAAGTCAAAGGCCATAACTTGAGATTGGTAAATCAAAATGACATGGGACCAAAGGCATTGGTTAGAGGACTCAAAGACATTTCCAAAATGGCCAAGAACATGAGAAAAGCTTAAAAATTGAGCAAGTTATGCCTTGTGGAAGTCGGGAAATTTTTGGATATTTTGAAAAGTCAACATTGATTCAAATGACCTAAAATTGCTAATGGGCCCATTTTTCTTCCATGATTCATCATTCTAAGCATGTGCACGACCACTTGTCCCAAAGGGAAGTTTTTATTCATTTTTATTTATTTATTTGGATTTTTATTAATAATAATTCATTTAAATTAAAATAAATACATGAAAAATACTAACCTAAGTTTTTTCAATCTTTTTGTGCATATTATATCATCAATATTTCGTGCATATGCAAATTAGGAAAGATTTGGATTGATTGGCATGATTGAGAACAAAGAACACTTGAAAAAGATTGAAAAAATATCCTTAAAATCAAATTTCCAAAAACCATTATTGCATTAGATTTGATTGAGTTTTGTTAACCTAATAGACTCCATACAAATACCTGATCATAACCCTAATCACAAAAGACACAAAGCTGCGCAGAAGAGCTAAGAACAAACTTGGAAATTTCTCTCAAAAAGTCAATTCTGAAAACAAGGTTAGAGAGCGATTCAAGACCTAATTTTCATTCCAATAGCTTCCTTGGAGACCATTGATCACATTCCAATCAAAAACATCAATTGAAACGTCGTGAAACGGTATCCAGAAGTCAACCTGTCTCACATATTTTTCATTATCGTGTTTTGTATTCTAAGCATTTTCACAGCATTTTATTCATGGATTCTTGTTTATTATGAGATTCTGAAGCTAACCGTTTACATTAATTGCGTTTTTGTGCTATATCCATGATTATGCCATTGATGCAGATTAGGGTTCTTCAACCTTAGAATTAGGGCTTTTGAAATAAAGCAAAATTGGGGGACGAGACCAAAACCATTGAACTTAACGCGTCTGGACGAACAGGAACCACCCATCGCGATCAATTTATGAGGCCTTATGGCCTATTCGCTATTTTTCCATATAGCACTTTTAGAAATGTTTAAAAACCGTTGCTTATGTTTATTATATTTTCAGAAAAAAAAACACAACGAGGAAGATGACCTCGTGGCAAAGCATGATACGCTGATTTGAAATTCGCGCGCGTTTACCCACTAGCGCGTTATTTCATATTATATTGTTCGTTGTTTATTTATTTAACAATATGTTTCAATGGTTCAGCTGGCAGGCATAAGGTTTGGTAATACGCATGACCTGGGTTCGAGCCCCAGGTCTCATGCTTTCTCAATAATATTTTTCCAATCATCTTCCCATGCAGTACTAACGTTCAAGGCGCATCATACACCTTCTTAATCAACCAGCCACGCGTCTCAGGGAATCAGATCAAAGGCTGAGAGTGGAGAACACCATATACCATGGTCAAACGCATGTGTACGCTATCTGGAAAAAGTCAAAAAAGGCCAATTTTAATGGGCCAGATTACTGAATTACACCTCCATCTGGGGACTGATACCCCCAAGGTTTGCAACATTTTGTTATTTTTTTTATCTTTTCATTATTTTTATCCTTTTTAATTATTATTCTTTTAGTTAAATTAATTATTTTACAAAAAACATAAAAAATGCCTAAAAATCAGAAAAGACAAAAAACATGATAAATATTTTATTTTAATACTTTCTTGTAAATAAATGCATGTAAAATTAATTAGTATAAATTAGGGTAAATTTTAATTCTTTAATAACAAAATCTAAAAAATGTAGAATTAGGGTTTATTCAGTTTTTTCATCCTTTTATTATTTTCTTTCATAAAAATTAATATTTTTATAACAAATTTAAAAGCTACTAGAATTAGGGTTTGCATTCAATTTTAATTTTAATTAATTTTTTCTATTAAATCTTAAAATACATAAAAATACCCAAAACTCTTTCTTTCTTTTAATATTAATTAATTTCATCACGTAATTTAATTTTGCAAAAGGGTCCAACGCCCTCGCCACGTTCTTAATTTCTTATTTATTCGCATATTTATTTTATGTCAGTTAAATAATTATGTACCTCTCCCGAAGCCTTGTAACATTTTAATTATTTTTCGCACTTTTTAATTCTTTTAATTTATTTATTTTCCGTCAAATCGGGTCCGGTTTAATTTTGGCGATGTGGACCCGCGCCATTTGTAATAGCTTTAGATTTACTTTTTCCCGCAAATATTTTAACTGTTAAACAAAGCATGCAAGAATGAATGGCCTTAAATAAAATCAAGCGTAGATCACCCACAACCTGACAAGACAAAAATAAATGAATCTGACACACAAATCACACACCACCCCTAGGGTACGCCTCACTGTTGCCTTGCCTCGAAAGGTGATCGTCGAGTAGAGGATGTCTTAGTAAGTCCTCATGATCCGGGAACCTGGCATGAGGGTAGCTTCTAAGGTGTCTTCCCATTGCTCCGGTGATCACCATGTCCCGAACCTCGAATTGACCCGAACACCTCCAACGGTGGTGCTACCTACCTCTCAATGGTGGGATGGCACTACTTTAAAGGACATTTACACAGACGAATTCCTTAGGGTAGGTAGGTTCTCGTAGATACTTGCTCTAATTTCAAAAACAAAATCAAAAATACTTTTCACACCGACACCTTTTCAAAAAGCTTTCGAAAGCAATTTTTCAAACACTCTTGAGGACCGATACAAGAGTCGAACTGAAATTTTCAAAGAAACTTTTTTTAAACCCACAGTTGAAAAGCAAACAAACCATTTTTGAAAACACAAGTGAGCAAGTATCTAAGAGCCCATGGATAACCATGGATAGAAAGGGTGCTAACACCTTCCCTTTCTATAATCTACCTCCCGAACCGAGAGCAATCTCTTTAAGGAATTTTTCTGTGCTTTTGTCCTTTCCATTTGGAGAAAATAAAAGACGGTGGCGACTCTTGCTTCCGCGACATTTCGCGAACCAGCATTAAACAGTCAGTTCCAGATCCACCGATCACAGACGCATTACATGTATCAGTAGAATGCCAAGGAACCACTCTGGCCCATGTTTTGGTCGACACTGGTTCTTCTCTGAACGTGCTGCCTAAGAAGGCTCTCGACCGATTGGATTGTAAAGGCTTGGAGTTAAGGCTAAGTAATATTATTGTAAGGGCATTTGACGGGTCAAAGAGAATGGTACATGGGGAGGTTGACATTCCCATTAAGGTAGGCACTGAAGTGTTCCCCTCAACTTTCTATGTGATGGACATCCGTCCGTCATACTCTTGCTTGCTAGGGAGGCCATGGATACATAATGCTGGCGCAGTCACCTCCTCCCTACATCAAATGCTGAAATACCCTGTCAAAGGAAAGATCATAACCGTGCACGGTGAAGAGGAATATATGATCAGCCACCTGAACTCCTTTCGGTATGTAGAGGTGGAGGGTGAATTCATTGAAACACCATTCCAGCACTTTGAGGAAGTCTCTCCTGAGGTGGCAGTAGCAAAGGCGGTAGCTAAGGTACCCAAGCAGGTGGCCAGGATGGCATATCTAAAAGACACAAAGGCTGCAATGAAAGAAGGGAAGAGCTCAGCATGGGGGCAATTGCCTGATATTCCTCACAAAACAGACAAGTGTGGTTTAGGATTCACCGTTGCGGGGCAAAAAGCTATGCGCCGCTCAAAAGTCGAAAGAACACCCCTCAAGATTTCTCCTTAAGGGATCAATGCTTTGGAAGGTGAAGACTAAGAGGCCAACATCGAAGATTGGATCTTCCCAACCATCGAAGGGGGACTACGCAACTGGGAGGCGAAAGACTTCAACCCCATCACTTTTATTAATCAGTAATTATCTGTCAAACATTTCCTGTTGGTCTGTAATAATTACTTTTGAACAATCTGCAGGCTACTTTTTTACCTCATGCCTTGCCCGGGGCATGTAGGTCCATTTGTAAGGGTTTTGATTATCTTCACATTCATATGTGTGATCGGTGGAAATAGAACTGACTGTTTTTTAAGCTGGTTCGCGAAATGTCGCGGTAAGTAAGAGTCGCCACCGTCTTTTATGTTCTCCAATATGGAAAGGACAAAAGCACATCAAAATTCCTTATTCGAGAATGTTTCTCGGTTCGAGAGGTAGATTTATAGAAAGGGAAGGTGTTAGCACCCTTTCTATCCGTGGTTATCCACGGGCTCTTAGGTACTTGCTCTTATGTTTTCAAAAGATTTGTTTGCTTTTCAAGTGTGTGTGGGTTTTGAAAAATTTTCGTTTGAAATATTTCTAAGTAACTCTTGTATCTGTCCTCAAGAGTGTATGAAAAATTTGTTTGAAAACCTTTTGAAAGTGTAGGTGCGAAAAGTTGTTTTTGTTTGTTTTGAAAAGAGCAAGTACCCATGAGATCTACCTACTCTAAGGAATTAGGCTGTGTAAGAGTCCTTTAGATAGTGCTATCCCACCATTGAGAGGTAGGTAGCACCACCGTTGGAGGTATTCGGGTCAATTCGATGATTAGGGACAATGTGGTCACCGAAGCAATGGTAGGACACCTTAGAAGTAACCCTAATGTCCTAGATCCTTTTATCCGAGGCAACCGTTTCGAGGCAACTGGATCTTTAGACAAAGGGTAACCTCTAAAACACCCTATACTTGACGACCACGTTCGAGGCAACCAGTGAGGCGTACCCTAGGAATGGCATGTGCTTGTGTGTTGTATTCAGTTAATGTTTGTCTTTGTACATGTTATTTGTGAGCTACGGATTAATTTTATTTACATACATTCTTTCATGCATTTTTTTAACAGTTAGGAGTGCGGAAAATAAATTGCGGGAATGTAAATCTAACTATTACAAGGCGCGGGTCTATACATCGCCAAAAACAAAAACCCGTTTTGGTAAATAAGTACGAGAAATTAAATAAAGCGGTAAAATCCCTAATTAACTATTACATACTCTGTACAGATACATAAATATAATCAAAATAAATAAATACGCGCGAATAGAAATTTAATCGGGAACGTCCTAAGGGTTTTGACCCTTCTTTAAGAAAGAATTGAATTTTTGTCCTTTTTTGTAATTAATGAAATTAAAACTAATAACTAATTAATTAATTTAATTAAAAGGAAAATATTTTTGTGTTTTTATGTTTTTAATAAAATAAAAAAAAGAAATTAAAAGTTGAAAGTTCTAATTCTAAATTAATTTTACTTATTAAAAAAATGTTGAAATTGTTCTAATTACACAACTAATTAATTAATATTAAAATTTATTTACAAAATAAGTTAATAAATAATAAAATGTTTTTTTTTGGTTTTATTGAATTTTATGGGAAAAAATTAGTTTGTTAGGTTAACTAACAATAATGATAATAATTAAAAAAGGAAAATAAAAAGAAAAGGAAAATAGAAAAAAAGAAGAAATAGAAACCAATGGGGGTGTTGATGGCCCAATGGAGGTGTGAAGCCTGGAAATTGCTGGCCCATTAACCAGCCTTGTTGACTTTTGGAGATTGCCTGGAGCACGTTGACTGGAGAATATAGTGTTCATCACTTTTTGGCCCTCGGATTGATGATCATGTCCACTTGGCATGTGGAACGCTGAAGGTTCATGGTGAAACGCATTGGGCATCCTGCACACAAACACATAAGAAAAAATGATATGGAATTTTGGGGGACCTGGGAAGAACTTACAGCGCGGTATGATGGATCTTAGGACGTGACAAGGGTTGCTTTAGCTTCAGGGGATGGCAAAGAAGAGAGTCACGTTCTCCTTTTGGCCTGAAAATGCTTGCAATACTCCTTTTGATCTCACACTTTTTTTGACACTTTTTGGATTTTGCTCTGGCCGTTTGTGTAATGTTCAGGTTGTGAATGAGGCTTGCAAGGCTTGCATATGTAGTAATGAGTGAGAATAAGTCACATTTAGGAGCCTTTAACCATTGCAATTAAGCTTTGGATTTTGTCTTAACCACCATTAAAGGCCTTTCAAAGCTTGTTTAAAATTTGAATTTTCATGCCTAAATGAGCTTAGCACGAAATTGGTAGGTTGCAAATGCTTCATGAAGGCTATTCAAACCATAAGATACCATTTAATTAATTTTTTTTAGATTTACTTGAATTATTATGGATTAAAATGAATTAAATCCATAAAAATTAAATAAAAATAGAAAAATAATTATTTGGTCTTGAAATTGATCATGGGACACGTGGGTGGCATGAAAAGGCTGAATCAAGTGGAAAAAAGTGGGCCATTTTGTCAAAAATTGAAGTTTCAAGGATAGTTGACTTTTGCCATTTCACAAAAATTTCCCAACTTCTCCAATGCATATCTTGCTCAATTTTGATCATATGAACATGTTCTTGGACATTTTGGAAAGGTATTGAAGTCCTCTAACCAATGCCTTTGGTCCCATGTCATTTTGAGTTACCAATCTCAAGTTATGGTCTTTGACTTAAAATGCCTTTTTGTTGACTTTTGAAAATGACCTATAATGTTGAAATTGATAACTTTTTGTGAGAGCATTTCTTGGACTTGGAATGTGAAGATGAGTTGTAGGAAATGTCCTCCCCTTCAAAATGAGCATTGGATGGGATTTATCTGATGAACCATGAAAAAGTTATGTCTTGGTCAAGTTACAGTTGACTTTTCAGCTGCCCAAAAATGGAAACTTTTGCATCTTGATGATTTTTGAGCCATTCTTGTGGAATCATGATCAAGACTTGATCAAATGATGATTGTGGCTTCAAAATAAGATGTTGACCAAAATTTTTGACTTTTGACTTCCAAATGACCATTTTGCCCCTACAGTTGATTATGAAGCAATTAGGGTTTTTGACTGTGCAACTTGACCTTGTGAGCCTTGAAACTTGACATGTAGGTGCTTGAAAATGTATATGAGCATATGGGACTTGATTGAGCCCTTGAAAACCTCAACTTCCTTGCAAGAACCAAAACCCTAATTTGACTGGCTTAGGAGGGTGTTTGAACTGTGCAACCCTTGAGTAGACTTGAGCAAATTGAGATGATGCTTGTCAAAACTTTGAAGAATATGGGAGGGAAAATTTTCGGGTACAACATTTTCCCCTGTTCAATCTTCTTAGACTTGAGGATGTAGATTGGCTTGTGTGCCTTTCGTGATCCGAGGGTGGAAGATGATTGAACATTAGAGTGCCCAGAAATTTGCACTCACCTAGTAGAGTATCAACAACGTGATGGTGGGAATGGGCTTATAGATGCCATTTGGAGAGATGATGGATAGGAGGATGTTCTTATAGATGCCATCTGGATGTGACAAGACCTTGTCGGGAATGAGCTTATAGATGCCATTTAAAAATGGATAGTTGTGGAGATGTGACAGAACCTTGTCGGGAATGGGCTTATAGATGCCATTTGGAGACTGTTGGTAGGTGGATGGGCTTATAGATGCCATCTGGAGGTGGTCTGTTGAATTGTAATTTTTGTAAGTTGAAAGAGGGAACCTGTGTAGGGTTGCCTGATGATGAGCTCGTGTAAAACTGCATCTTGGAAAGAAGGACACCTGTGTAGGGTTGACTGATGATGAGCTCGTGTAAAACTGCATCTTTGAAGGAAGGAAACCTGTGTAGGGTTTACTGATAATGAGTCTGTATAAGACTGCATCTGAAACGGAGAAGGAACCTGTGTAGGGTTGACTTTGATGACGAGTCCGTGTAAAACCGCATCTAGAGCTGAGAAGGAAACCTGTGTAGGGTTTACTGATGACGAGTCCGCGTAAAACTACGTCTGGAGTTTGAGAAGGGAACCTGTGTGGGGTTACTTTGATGATGAGCCCGTGTAAAACTGCATCCTGGAAGAAGTAAAACCTGGGTAGGGTTTCTGATGACGAGTCCGTGTAAAACTGCGTCTTTGGGAAGAGAGAACCTGTGTAGGGTTTCTTTGACGACGAGCCCGTGTAAAACTACGTCTAGAGAGAGAGAACCTGTGTAGGGTTTCTTCGGGATAAGTTCGTGTAAAACTTCTGGAGGAACCAGGGTAAGGTTACTTCGGGATAAGTCCGTGTAAGACTTCTAGAGGAACCGGGGTAAGGTTATTGCAGGATAAGTTCGTGTAAAACTTCTTGATGAACCGGGGTAAGGTCATCTTGACATAAGTCCGTGTAAGACTTCTGGAGGAACCGGGGTAAGGTTACTGCAGGATAAGTTCGTGTAAAACTTCTTGATGAACCGGGGTAAGGTCATCTTGAGATAAGTCCGTGTAAGACTTCTGGAGGAACCGGGGTAAGGTTACTGCAGGATAAGTTCGTGTAAAACTTCTTGATGAACCGGGGTAAGGTCATCTTGAGATAAGTCCGTGTAAGACTTCTGGAGGAACCGGGGTAAGGTTACTGCAGGATAAGTTCGTGTAAAACTTCTTGATGAACCGGGGTAAGGTCATCTTGAGATAAGTCCGTGTAAGACTTCTGGAGGAACCAGGGTAAGGTTACTGCAGGATAAGTTCGTGTAAAACTTCTTGATGAACTGGGGTAAGGTCATCTTGAGATAAGTCCGTGTAAGACTTCTGGAGGAACCAGGGTAAGGTTATCTACAGGATAAGTTCGTGTAAAACTTCTTGATGAACCGGGGTAAGGTCATCTTGAGATAAGTCCGTGTAAGACTTCTGGAGGAACCGGGGTAAGGTTACTGCAGGATAAGTTCGTGTAAAACTTCTTGATGAACCGGGGTAAGGTCATCTTGAGATAAGTTCGTGTAAGACTTCTGGAGGAACCGGGGTAAGGTTATCTTGAGATAAGTCCGTGTAAGACTTCTGGAGGAACCGGGGTAAGGTTACTGCAGGATGAGTTCGTGTAAAACTTCTTGATGAATCGGGGTAAGGTCATCTTGAGATAAGTCCGTGTAAGACTTCTTCTGAAAGAAAAGGAACCGGCGTAGGGTTACTTTGATGATAAGTCCGTGTAAGACTTCGTCTGAAAATTGAGAAGGAACCGGTGTAGGGTTGCCTGATGATGAGTTCGTGTAAAACTACATCTGAGGTTGAGAAGGAACCGGTGTAGGGTTGCCTGATGATGAGTTCGTGTAAAACTACATCTGAAAGAAAAGGAACCAGTGTAGGGTTGTATGAGGATGATCAAGTAGATAATTGTCCTGTTTGGTTTCGGATATTAACCCACGATCAGTCGTCCACAGAATTTTCCTGGCTTGTTACCGGTGTTGATCTGGAACTGTAAAAGGTAGATGGTAATCATCTTTTGATTGACTTTTTTCTGAAAAGGCAAAGTATTAGTCGTATGCAATGTCATGATGCATGAACTGCATGATTTTAAGATATTCTCAAAAATAAATGAGATTTGTGTTGTATGATGCGTATGCATGCTATAATGTATGAAGATGTGATGTTTATGAATGTATTCTCGTCTGGGAAAATAAATCCCTGACGAATGCCGGGAGTTTGTTGAATCCTGGGCTGATGTTGAAGAGTAGAGTTCTTCGTTTCCGCTGGGGATGAAGATTGCAAGAATAAACTGGTAGGAGAAGGTGACTCCGTTGGGGAATAAACTTGTTGGAGAGATACTCTGCAGGGAATTACTCTGTGGGAAGAGATACTTCACTGAGGTTTTGATGAGAACTCCGCTGGGGATTCCGTTGATATGTTTTGTTGAGGATTCTGATGAACTCCGCTGTGGGATAGGAAGAATTTCGCCGAGGACGATCTTTCCGTGGTAGTTAGCTGAGGATAACCCAGTTATAAGCTCTGGTGAGGAATAACTTTTGAGTAAAGCCGGGGAGAGACGTGTTCGTGCTCTGCAGGGATAAGCTTCCAGAATCTACTGGGGATAGGCTTCTAGAATCTACTGGGGAGGTGGATTCAACTCTCCTGGGGAATCTTTTGAACTGTACTGGGGAAGTGGCTCCCCTGGGGTGTCTGGTATTCTGCCGAGGAACAATCTTAGATCAAGACTGTCGGGGATGCTTGGTTAGGAACATCTGTATACTCCGCTGGGGAATATTGAGATTTTCTGGGGATACCCAACTTCCTTAAGGCTGACAGTAGACTAACTCCGCTTGGGGAGAGCGTTGTTGACTTGCTGGAGATACTGTACCTCGTCAGGGCTGACAGGAGACCAAATCTTCTCGGGGGAGAGTATTGTTGAATCTTATTTTACTCTACGGGGAGTGAAGGTATCTTGGTCACGTTCTTCAGCTGAACCTACCTTAGTACCTTGGTGGACAAAGCAACTAGATCGCTTAGACAACTCATATTGCCCCTGTTTCTGTGGGAGAAGATACCTGTGGAGGCGCTTGATGACTGTCGGTTGACAAATCTTCTTCTGGTAGGCAAGTGACGAGATGACGGAACATAGTCGTACGCTTTTGATCCCTAATTTTTTCCTGGACCGCCCTTTCGGGTTTTCAGTCCACCGGGATACCTTTTTTTGCCCAAGCCGCCTTTTCAGGTTTTCGACTTGCCGGGTGTAGATATTTTTTTATTTTCATCCCTTATTTTTCCCGAACCCTTTTGGTTCGCCGGGAAGCCCTTATTTTTGCCTAGGTGTGTCAACCTAGCGGGTCTTTGATTATGCGCAATATTTTTAGACTATGTCCACGCTCTTAGGATACAGGAAGTTGTCACTGTCAGTAGTGCAGTGTTACCATACCACCAGAAGATCTTCGTTTGATCGTCCAATGCCCCAAGTGATCCAGATGGAGATTTTCCCCAAGCTGGTTGGCCTTTTGAGAGATTCTCCGAATCTTGACTTAACTGCCCCAGATAATGGACAATGATCATGCCATGCCCCTTGCTTGGAGGTGCTTTTGTTCATTAGACATTCATCGTGCGAACTTCTATGTTGTTCAAACAAATAGTCATATGCAAGCAATGTTATATTAAAAATGCAAAGCTTATGTCTGTCTTGAAGTTTTTGAAAATGCATTTTTTCAGTAAAACAAGCAAATTATGTAACATGTGATGTCAACTCAAGATTTTACAGCGAGCCTTAAGGAGTCAGGATACCTTTGTAACAGTATGCTTTCGAACCAATCCATGCTTCAGCTAGGACTTTTGAGGGTTATAACGTGGCCTGGTTCATGGTTTAAGAAACAAAGGATAAAAGCTCAAGTTTATCTGTACCCACCCGCTCTTCGTGATGTTCTTCAAACCTAAACTCAACTGATCGTGCGTTAGACCTTGTTTGAGTCTTTGCCTTGATATACCAGTGATGGTTCGGATACTGACGTTTTATTTTGAATAGGCAGTCATTTCCTTTTGTGTTGAGGGTTTGTAGGACCTCTTTCTTTTTTGATTTCGTTATCCCTGTTTTTTTCCTGAACTGTTTCTTTTGTGATTACAGTCAGCGGGATGCCCCAGTTTTGTAAGTCTCTTTCATAGGTTTTGACTTAATGGGTGTTTATTTTGAGGGATAATGACTGCCTGTCTTTATGATTATTCAGAACCATCACTGTCTTTTGTTTTATGAGGACCTCTTTGGTGCTATTCGTTGTGCATTTGGATCAACTAAGAGAACTACCCTGCCCCAGGTTATGATTAAGGGTTTTAATTTTCGAAAAGAAAAACTCCTACTTCTTTGGCTCGAAGGGGTTGACGAGGGATTATCTTCCTTATAACTTCAGTGTTTAGGAATTTAAACAATGCCTGTACCTCATCAGCGGGGTCTGTTCAAAAGCATACTGTAGATTGTGGTATCGTTTTCGTCATCCTCCCTCAAGAGGCTTAGAATTTTCAATCGAGAGTTGAACATCAAGAAAAAAAATAAAAGCAATTTTGAATATAGAGAATGCGAATATATTGATTCAAAACAGACATATGCGATGCATTGATAAAGTAAAAGAGTTTGACATGAACAAATGTTTGAACAATCAAAGAAAAATACAACTTGAACATTCTAATGAACAAAAGCTTCTTAGTTTGCACTAGTCATCTCAGATGGCAGATTCTCAGCAGAATATTTTCATTTTGCCACCCGGCATGAACTCCAGCACCCTTCTGTCGATCAAGTCTTGGATCTTGTTCCTCAGGCTCCAACAGTCGTCAGTGTCATGTCCAGGACTGTCAGAATGGTAGGCACACCTTTCATCAGGATTGTACTTTAGGGAGGTTATGTTGAGCTTCTTAGGAGGATCCTTTAAAGCAATCAGCTTGACCTCCAACAAGCGTTTCAGTATTAGTGGGGATGGTATACCAGTCTCTGAGAAATGTCTTCCGGACGTATTTTGCTTACGCCGATTACCCTGTTGATGCTGGTGAGGTTGATGCTGGGCTTGTGCCCCTGAAGCAAACTGGGGAGCTTTTCCTTTGTCTTTTTGCCCCAAAGATGGTTGAATGATGACTGGCTCTTCAACCTTAGATGTATGCCCCAGTTGGTTATCCTGAAGCAGTTGGTTGATGAGAACCCTGAGCTCTTCTTGTCTTTGAGCTAAGTCTTGAATGAGAGTCATCTGCCCCAACATCTGGGTTCTCATTGTATCCACCTCAGCTTGCAGATGTTTCAGCCGTCCATCCTTACTGTCTTCTGGACTGTTCCTGACCAAAGTCCCCGTGAGGAGTGTTCTCAGCTCTTCCTTCCCCTTGGATAGATTTAGGAGGATCTCCCCGAACCGAGTCTCTAGAGCATGAAGATCCTGGTTGTTTTGTTGGGAAGCCATTGCTGAAATAAACAGCGAAGATGGTAAGTGACCTGTCAACGGAGTACCTGTTATGCAATGATGTGTATGTATGCATGCAATGTTTTCAAGGATCTCGCGGGGTAAACGAGAAAATTGTTAGAATTTGAATTTTGTAGCTTGATGGAAGGGACTTCATGTAGATGAGAGTCCTTCTTCAAGAGTCAAGGCTCACCATATCGAGTGGGTCATAGCCCCTGACTCAAGTCATCAACCTGGCTAGAGGAAAATAAATCCCCTTTGCCCCTTGCTAGACATGTTGGTTCATCATGACCTGCATCACAGACCCTTGAGATCCTTGAAATGGATTAGTCCTTATGCAGGACGTATGTAATGGTATGATGGCATGATGTTATGCTATGCGTGGAGTAATGTAGGTAAACCCTGTTATGAGTCCAGATTAAGGACTGTAAACAAAACCTGCAAGAAACTCAGGTGTTAGATAACAAGCATGCAAGTAGTCAAGTTTGAAGGCACACAAGTCACACAAGACATCCCTTAGAGTTCAGGCCAGCATGAAGTTTGGGTACTACCCTCTTGAAGTTGGTGGGCTCAAAACCTGTCCTATCGAAATTAACCGGGTTCTAAGGATCTCAATATCATTGGGTTGTTTTCTGTGTTCATTGTTTTGATTTAGCCACTGGACTGACGATCAAAATATTCCAAGAAAACAACCCTCAATGAGTGTAGTATCGAGTATCTACCAACTTCGGACTGCACCAAAGTCGGTCATCTCACTACCCCTAAAGAGGCCAGGATGGTCAAGTAAGGTTCCTAAGGTCAGTTGATGCTTCATGACACCACGCGGCGGCCCCGTACTCTCCTTGACTTGACTCAAGGGTTACCGGTACTCACCAAAGTGCCACATCAACGTAGCAAACTGCTTCAACCGTGTCAGTATACCCCACACATTTCCCTCATAGTTTGTTGCTACTTTCTAAAAGGTATTCCCCAGATCCGGGTTAGGATCTATGAAACTCCCAAAGCAGGCCCACAATGTTAAAGTAATCAAAGTAAGTGTGATACGGTGGGAGAACTGACTATGGTTTTGCGTTTCGTTTTCGCAAATGTTTCGGTTGAGCAAGAGTCGCCACCGACTTTTTATTTTATCCTAAAGAAAGGTTTAAAAAGCACAGCAAAAACCTTTGAGATTTTTCTTGGGTTCGGGGAGTAGGTTATAGAAAGGGAAGGTATTAGCACCCTTTCTATCCATGGTTATCCATGGGCTCTTAGGTACTTGCTTAGATCAACTTGCCTTGGTTTTCAATTGTTTGAAATGGTGCTTGGTGTGTGGTTTTGAAAATGTTTTGAAAAGATGCCTTGTATAGGCTACCCTTGTAACAATTCTTTACTCGAATGTTTTACAAAAGGTGTTTTGTCTTTTGAAAAGATGTTTCAAGGTTTTTTGAAAGTTTGTTTTGAAAGTATTTGTGAAGTGTGGTTTGAAATTAGGCAAATGTTTTCTTTGCAAATTGACAAGTACCTAAGAGTTATCTACCCTAAAGTTTTCTCAAAGATTCTTGTTATGTTTTAAACCTTTTAACAATTTTGTTCCACCATTGTATTTGGTGGACAATCTTGCATTAGGAGGTGAAAGGGACAGGCGCGGGTCATCGTTTGGACCATAATTGCAATAGTGTTAAATGTCTTTGGGCAATTTTTCTTTGAAAGGGATTTGATCATTTTAGGCAACTTTTTGAAAGCGTCATCGAGGGACTTATGATCATTTGATGGTTTTTACCCAAAGAAACCTAACATGCAACATGGCCCAATTATTTGAAGGCAACAAAGTGGAATACCCTAGGGGTGCAAGTGTGAAATGTGTTGTCCATTTTCATGCTTGTTTATCTTGAGATTAGGTCAAACTATTTTGTTCGTTTTATTCGCATACAAACCCTAATTCTAGCATGGTATGTTTAGAAAGCGTTAAAGTGCGAAATTTAAATTCCTACACTATTACAACACAATAATATGGGGAGGGGGGGTACAAATGTCTCAAATGGGGGATATTTAGACAAGAAATTAAACCTAGCTATTACATCATTTTCTTTGAATATTTATATTATAATCAAAAGCATAAATTAAATGGAAATGAAATAAACATGCAAGATGTAAAAGAATTTTTATATGTATGAAAAAGTATTATTTATGTAAAATAAAAAGAGAAATAAAAAGGTAGTATTTTTTGGAGTATTTTCATATTTAGGGCAAAAACCCTAATTTTAATCAAAAGGGTATTAATTATTTAATATATATAATATTTACTATTTATATACAAAGAATAAAATAAAAATGAAGTATATTTGTAAAAAAAGTATTTTTTTAGTATTAAATATTAATAAAATAAAAAAATATATATTTTTGGTATTTTATCCTAAGTGTATTAATATATACATATTTATTTATATTATTTACAAAATATGTATTATATATACTAATTAATAATATTTAATATTTGATAAAAAAAAGTATTTTTTCTATAAAATATTTTTAGGAAGTAAAAATAAGATAAAAGTGTATAAAAATATATTTGTACTATTTTAGTATTTATAACAAAAAGTATATATTTATTTATTTATGTACAAACTAAAAGAAAAAAAATCAAATAAATACCTAATAAATTCAGAATGATGAGAAAAAATATTTTTATATTTTTAATATGCTGAGAAAAAATAAATGAGTCAATTAAAAAAAGAAAAAGTCAAAAAACATTAAAAATAAAGCAAATGGGCTCAGGGGGTTCAGAAGCAATTGTATGGTGCAAAAAGAAAAGTCAACACAAGCCCAGCCCATGAAGACCTTTCTTCAACCTCCAGCCTTCTGTTTGAACAAAACACGCGCCACTTTCTTCCATTGCAAGGCCCTGATTCCTTGAGTTTTAGCAAAAACTTCCAACATCAAAACTGTTAAGCATCTTCCCACGAATTCACACATATAAAAAACATGTTTTAACTCTAAAAAATGAGAGAGAATTTCTTCTCTCCCAATTCTTAACCTAATTTTTGTTCAAAGTTCAGACATCAAATTCTCTAAGCACACATAATATAAATGAAATCTAATTATATGGGCATGTTCAGGGCAATGATTGTGACATATTCTCTTCACAAACCTAAAGCTAACAATGCCTAATAAGAGAGATACGAATTCAAAAACTTACCTGTTCAGTTGAAGTTCTATCTGGCAATGGAGAAGCTTTCAGTGCAAGATAATGGTTGGTATAGCTTCCTTGAGGTGTGGTGATGCTGTTCCAATATTTACTTTGCCTTGAGACACCCTGGATTGAGCTGTAGAACTTCAACTGCAAAATGAAAAAGTGAAAATGGTGGAACTTGTTAGAGGGTTTACAGGTCGTGTTTCAGGCCTTAGTTAGCTTGTACTGATACTAAGGAATGTGTGTGAACTGGTTTGAGCAAGAAAGCTTGAGAGGAATGAGAGATGACACTCAAACTGCAGGCCTTGCCCTGTTCTTGCAGTTTGAAGGTGATTCTGAGATTGGGAGTGTATGAGGGATGTTAGGGTCGTGTACTAGCTTGGTTGTGATGTCCTGGATGTGTTTCACAAGTTTGCTTAAGGGTTTGTAAGCTGATATGAGAGTAGTCTCACCAAATGCCAAGTTACTTACACTTTAAGCAACAAATGCCCAAGTTGTGTTCTAGGTCAGTAGAGGCCCCCTAATGAGCTGCATAATCTCTCCTTGATCAGAGTGTTTTGCTCATAATCTTGTGCCAATTAGATCTCATTTGTACTGCTTGGATTTTCAATTGGACATAAAGTTAACTTTTGCAAAAATGGAAGAAATGCTTTATCTATAAATGGATTAATCTTCTAGGCAATGCTTGAGAACACAAAACATGGTCTTGGCACAAAGGTTTGGAATTAAATTTATGAGTGTAATTGAGAAAAAAGGCCTGTAATCAAGTGGCATGCTGAGTTTTGAAAATGCATAGTGTTATGAACATGTAACTTGGCCTAATCAAAAGTGAGTTTTTGCCAAATTGTGAAATTCGATTCTCTCAAGTTATGAGGTTGTTTGAGAAGTTATTGGACATTTTGGAAAGCTTGGAATGTGTACTACAATCCATCTTTGAAATGCAAATTGAAATTCCAAGTGGAAGTGTATGGAAAGTGGCCTTGAAGTTGGGTAGAAAACCTTGTCAAAATAGGTTAAAATTTCACTAAGTTAAGAATGGTTTAGTGCCCTTATTCAAAAATTTGTAACTTGAGATACAAGCCTCATTTGGGAAAACTTTGTGAATAAAAGTTGTAGATTATGCAACAATCTACAACTTTCATGTTTTGACTTTTGTTTGAATCCAAATGGATCTTGGTGAGAAAGTGGGGCAAAGTTGGAAACAAATTAGGGTTTTTCATAACTTAGAAAAATTCTAAGTTATGAAAAATTCTAATTTCTAACCCTAATTTGTATTTTGTGATTTCTTGATGAACAAGTTTCATGATTTGGAATGTTTTGATGAAAAATGAATCTTGACTCTTGATTTTGACCAAAAAGTCAAAGTTTGACTTTTCAGTATACAATCAAAATTGATCAATTGACTGGGAAATTCAACTGTCAATCTTGTGTACTTGGGATCTTTTGAGATTGTTGAGCATGTCAAGATAATTCCATGGGGTCCTTGAGTCCATATGTAAGCTTGGTTGGCCATTGGCTAGGTCAAACAGTCAAGAATTGCCTTTGTACAGTCAAAACCCTAAAAATGACCATTTTGCCCTTTTGGTGATCTGATCAAATTTCTTGTGGAATTGTGATCCAAACTTGATCAAATGATTCATAGGAGTTCATAATGTTGATGTGGGTCAATTTTCCTGAGGTTTGACTGTCAATTGGCCACAGTTGACTTTTCCCCCAATACAGTTGATTTATAGGTCAACTGTCCAATTGACTGGGCAAAACTTGGAATCAAGACTTGAAACTTGATGAGGATAAACTTGGGAGTCCAATATGAAGCATGAAAGTTATCTTAGGCATTTCATGTCAAAACATCTTTGTGCAAACACAAACCCTAATTTGGGTCAACAGTGCAAGGAGAAGTCTTGAGCAGATGAAAACCCTAAATGGATCTTGATCTCCAAGGGCTTTGTGATGAGAAATCAATGAGAAATGGGAGGGCAAATTTTGGGGTACAACAGTTGCCCCTGTTCAATCTTCTTGAATCCGAAGAGTTAGATTGGCAAGTTTGCCTTTCGTGACTCGAGGGTAAAAGGAGATTGGACACTAGAGTGCCCGGAAATTTGCACTCGTTAAAGCAATGGATGCGGGAATGGGCTTAGAGATTGCCATTTGGGGATGGGCTTAGAGATGCCATCTTGAGGGGTGACAGAAACTTGTCGGGGATGGGCTTAGAGATGCCATCTGGAATGAGTATCAGGAAGGCGTCCATGCTTTGGACCATCCCTGAACTGGGGATATGAATAAGCAATAGATTGGCATCCGTTGTTGGGAGGAATCCGTAAGCTGTTTTCAAAAATCTTGAGAAGAAACTGAACAAGTGATAGGTTACCATTCGTTACTTGGAGAACCTGTGAACTGTTTTCAGAAGTCTTGGAGTTGAATAAGCAATAGAGCAGCATCCGTTGTTTGGGAAGCGTCCGTAAACTGCTTTCAAAGGTTGCGTCTGAACAAGTGATAGATTAACATCCGTTGTTGGGAAGAATCTATAGACTATTTTCAGAAGTCTGGAGAAGAAACTGAACAAGCGATAGGTTAACATCCGTTACTTGGAGAACCCGTAAACTGTTTTCAGAAGTCTTGGAGTTGAATAAGCAATAGAGCAGCATCCGTTGTTGGGAAGCGTCCGTAAACTGTTTTCAAAGGTTGTGTCTGAACAAGTGATAAATTAACATCCGTTGTTGGGAAGAATCTATAGACTGTTTTCAGAAGTCTGGAGAAGAAACTGAACAAGCGATAGGTTAACATCCATTATTTGGAGAACCCGTAAACTGTTTTCAGAAATCTTGGAGTTGAATAAGAACCGGTGTAGGGTTGCTTGATGATGAGTCCGTGTAAAACTGCATCTGAAACTGTTAAGGATAGCTTTTTATTCTTATCCTGAAAAGGAAAAAATGTTAGCTAGACACAAAATTATGTCGCATGAAATGTATGATGCAATATATGTTATATCAATGTTTATGATATGAATGTAATGAATGCGCATGTAAGCTGGTGAGCTGCCTTGCTGGGGATAGATGAATCCTGGATGGCTGAAGATAAACACATCCTGACTGCTGCCGGGAAGAATAATTCCTTGGCTGTGACTGGGGGAATAAGGAGCTTGGGTTGTATACCAAACCTCTGGGGGATTCCTGATGACTTCTACTGGGGATTACCAATCTAGTAGACTCCTGCTGGGGATGCAAGACTGAGAATCTTTAGTTTGGAGGGAAGCATCTCTGGTGACCTTACTGGGGAACTCAAGATTTGTTCTCCTAAAACTCTGTGGGGAGAAGGTTCATTAGTCCGGCTTCGCTGAGGATTCTGAAACTTAAACTTTGGGGGGAATTGAATTCCTAAGGATCCTCTGGCTGGGGGATTGTAAAGATAAGTTACTGCTGGGGATCTTTGATGAACTCTGCTGGGGACAGGAAGAATTTTGGCGAGTGCGATCTTCTGTGGTTGTTAGCTGAGGATAACCCAATTATAAGGCCTTGTGAGGAATAACTTTGAATAAAACTCGGGAGAGACGTCCGTTCTCTGCGGGGAATAAGCTTCCAGAATCTACTGGGGATGAGCTTCAAGACTTGCTAGGGATATGGATTCCAAATCTCCCGGGGGTTTCCTTTGAAGGGTATCAAGATATCCAACTGTTCCTTTGACCTATCAGTAATCCTCTTTCCCGACTCATAAGAAAATGATTATGTTTCAAATGCATATGCCTATTTAACAAAACATTGGACGTTTCTCAAAATAAAACAAATAGTGCAAGAGAAAAGAAAAGGAAATGACACAAATTTCTGGGAAAGGTATTTGTATTGATTTTCTATGAGTATATTTGTACAAAGGAGACAATCATCCTAGTAAGAGGATTTTGTCGTAAATATTTGAAAGGTTTATACAAAATAAGGATGGCTATGTGAAATAATTCCATGGGATTCCATTCCGCTATAGCTTTCACAACTCTGAATATTTGTCCATTCAATGCTTCGCTTGACGATGACTGGATTGATCAGAAGCCTGGAACCGGTTGGTGAAGAGATTGTCCTTGAAGTGATCCGACGAGACATAGTCATACGCTTTAATTTCCTAACTTTTGCCTGAACCGCCCTTTCGGGTTTTCGATCCACTGGGAAACCCCTTTTTGCCCAAGCCGCCCTTTCGGGTTTTCAACTTGCCGGGTGTACAGATTTTTTTATTTTTATCCCTAACTTTTGCCTGAACCGCCCTTTCGGGTTTTCGGTTCACCGGGATACCCATTTTTGCCCAAGTCGCCCTTTCGGGTTTTCAACTTGCCGGGTTATTTTATGCGTAGTATCTTTTGACTATGTCTGCGTTCGCAGGGTGCGGCAAATCATCGCCGTCCATGGTGGTCAGAATCATTGCACCACCAGAAAATATGCTCTTGATCACAAATGGTCCTTCATATGTAGGAGTCCATTTGCCCCTGGGATCACTTTGCGGCAAGATAATCCGCTTGATTACGAGATCTCCGACTTGATACACTTGACGTCTGACTTTCTTACTGAAGGCCTTGATCATTCGTTTTTGATACGCCTGACCATGGCATATAGCAGCAAGTCGCTTTTCGTCGATCAGATTGAGTTGATCAAGTCGGGTCTGCATCCAATCATCTTTGTTCAAACCTGCATCCTTCATAATCCTTAGAGAAGGGATCTGGACTTCCATAGGCAGGACAACTTCCATGCCGTAGACCAAAGAAAATGGGGTTGCCCCAGTTGAAGTACGTGTCGTCGTACGGTATCCATGTAGAGCAAACGGTAACATCTCATGCCAGTCTTTGTAAGTGACTGTCATTTTCTGAATGATCTTCTTAATGTTTTTGTTTGCAGCTTCAACAACACCGTTCATTTTCGGTCGGTAGGGAGATGAATTGTGATGATAAATCTTGAACTGTTCGCACAATGCAGTGATCATCGTGTTATTCAGATTTGTACCGTTGTCTGTGATGATCCTGTCTGGAACACCATACCGACATATGAGATTTTGCTTGATAAAGCGGGCAACCACATTTTTAGTAACAGAGGCGAAGGAAGCTGCTTCGACCCATTTGGTGAAATAGTCAATGGCAACCAGGATGAAGCGATGTCCGTTGGAAGCCGTGGGTTTGATCTCTCCAATCATATCAATGCCCCACATTGCAAAGGGCCACGGAGCAGTTAGGACGTTGAGAGGAACCTGAGGGATATGAACTTTGTCAGCATAGACTTGACACTTGTGGCAAGTACGGGAATGTTGATGGCAGTCAGCCTCCATGGTAGACCAGTAATAGCCTGCCCTCAGGATCTTCTTAGCCATTGTATGCCCGCTCAAGTGAGTGCCAAATGTGCCGCTGTGTATGTCAGTCATAATTAACTCCGCTTCAGCTTTGTCTACACATCGGAGTAACACACAATCATGGCTTCGTTTGTAAAGGATGCCGTTGCTCAGGAAGAACTTAGCAGCGAATTTCCTTAAGAACTTCTTGTCATTTACGGAAGCTCCTTCTGGATAATCTCTAGTCTCGAGATACCTTTTGATTTCATGGAACCAGGGTTGTTCCACTACTTCTTCGGTATTAATCTCGTGACAATGCGCAGGTTCATCCATTCGCTCGATGGTGATTTGGGGAGCCTCGTTATCCCAGTTGAGTTTAAACATGGAGGACATTGTGGCTAGAGCATCTGCTAGCTGATTCTCTTCTCACGGGAAATGCTCGAAGGTAATTTGCTCGAAATGAGGCAAAAATGTCAGGACATGTTCTTTGTATGGGATAAGATTAGGATGTTTGGTATCCCACTCTCCTTTGATTTGACTGATAACCAAAGCCGAGTCCCCGAATACGATCAAAGATTTGATCCCCAAGTCTATAGCAGCCTTGAGACCAAAGATGTAAGCTTCATACTCAGCCATGTTGTTTGTGCAGCTGAAGCAAAGTCGGGCCGTGAAAGGTGTGTGACAACCTTCCGGGGAGATGAGTACCGCGCCGATACCATTTCCAAGTGCATTTGAAGCACCATCAAAGTACAGGGTCCATCGGGATCCATTTTCGGGTCCGTCATACGGTCCGTTACTTTCAATGTTGTCCAAATTCATGATGTCCTCGTCCGGGAAGTCAAATCTCATGGGTTGATAATCTTCGATAGCCTGATGAGCCAGATGGTCAGCCAGTACACTCCCTTTTATAGCTTTTTGGGTGGTGTACTGGATGTCATACTCAGTTAAGATCATTTGCCATCTAGCTATCCTTCCAGATAAAGCGGGCTTTTCGAAGATATACTTGATAGGATCCATTTTGGAAATCAACAAGGTAGTATGAGTCAACATATACTGTCTTAGTCGGCGAGCAGCCCATACCAAAGCGCAGCAAGTTTTCTCGAGCAGTGAGTAGCGAGTCTCACAGTCGGTAAACTTTTTGATAAGGTAATAAATAGCATGCTCTTTTCGACCAGACTCGTCATGCTGGCCCAAAACACACCCCATTGAGTTATCCAAGACGGTCAAATACATGATCAATGGTCTTCCTTCGACGGGTGGCATCAGAATAGGAGGTTCTAGAAAATACTCCTTGATTCTATCAAAATCAGCTTGACAATCCTCGTTCCATTCGACTACCTGATCTTTCTTCAAGAGTTTGAAAATTGGCTCACAGGTAGAAGTCAGATGTGAGATGAATCTGGCAATATAGTTTAAGCGCCCCAAGAATCCCCTAACTTCCTTCTCAGTACGGGGAGCAGGCATCTCTTGTATTGCTTTTACTTTTGCGGGATCGACTTCAATGCCTTTGTTGCTTACAATAAATCCCAGGAGTTTACCAGACCTAAATCCAAAAGTGCATTTACTTGGATTCAGCCTGAGCTTGTATTCTTTTAATCTGGCAAACAGCTTCTCTAGATGTTCAAGGTGCTCTTCCTCTGTTTGTGACCGAGCTATCATATCGTCTACGTAAACTTCAATCTCATGATGTATCATATCATGAAATAAAGCTACCATGGCGCGTTGATAAGTTGCCCCTGCGTTCTTCAGCCCGAACGACATCACCTTGTAACAGAAAGTTCCCCACTGTGTGACAAAAGTTGTTTTCTCCATATCCTCGGGGGCCATTTTGATTTGATTGTAGCCCGAGAATCCATCCATGAAGGAAAACACTTTATGCTGAGCTGTAATGTCGATCAAGATATCAATATGAGGTAGCGGGAAATCATCTTTAGGGCTGGCCCTATTCAAATCCCGGTAGTCCACACACATACTGACTTTGCCATCTTTCTTAGGTACTGGCACAATGTTGGCGACCCATTGAGGATAAGACGTAACAGCCAGAAAGCCAGCATCGAATTGCTTCATTACTTCTGCTTTGATCTTTTCCGACATGTCAGGCCTCATTCGGCGAACTTTTTGCTTGATCGGCGGACAGTCTTCTCTTGTGGGGAGACGGTGAAACACGATGTCTGTGTCTAAACCCGGCATGTCTTCATAAGACCAAGCGAATATTTCAACATACTCATTCAACAACTGTACCAGGCGCTCCTTGACTCTTGGTTCCAGATTGGCACCCACTTGCACCTCCCTCCGGTCTTCCTCGGTTCCCAAGTTAACAGTTTCCAATGGCTCTTCATGCGGTAAGATGGCCCTTTCCTCTTGTTGCAGAAGTCTGGCTAGTTCCCCGGGTACTTCACAACCTCCGTCATCTTCATACTCGGCTAGATTGACCAGATCTTCAGAGTTATTGAAAGATATAGCAGAATAGTCACCCATGGAATCCGGAGTGGATGGGTACCTGCATTGGCGAGTGTGGGTGTGTGTAAGGGATAGCCATCTTTAAACAAAAATGCAAAAGGAAAGAAAATGAACACAAGCAGTTTATCAAATGAAAAACGTCCAATGAATCATTAAACATGGCATATGGATATGAAAAATAATCAAAACCCTTACAAGTGGACCTACATGCCCCGGGCAAGGCAGGAGGTGAAAAGATAGTATACGGATTGTTTGGAAGTAAATATTACAGACCAAATAAGAAATGTTTAACAGATAAATTACTGATGAATAAAAGTGATGAGGACAAAGTCTTTCGCCTCCCAGTTGCTCAATCCTCCTTTGACAGTTGGGTAAATCCATTCTTCGATGTTGCTCTCTTTGTCTTCATCCTCCAAAGCGTTGATTCCATAGGGAGAAATTTTGACTGGCGCTCTTTCAATCTTCGAACGGCGCATCGCTTTCTGGCATACGGTAGTGAACCCTAATCCAAATTTGTCGGTCTTGTGTGGGATATCAGGTAACTGCCCCCATGCTGAATTCTTCCCTTCTTTTATTGCGGCCCTTGCGTCCTCCAGAGATGCCATCCTGGCCATCTGTCTCGGTGTCTCAGCTGCCAACTTTGCTACTGATATTTCAGGAAGGACTTCTTCGAAATGTTGAAACGGCGTCTCAATGAACTCTCCTTCAACCTCCACATACCGGAAAGAATTTAAGTGGCTAATCATGTACTCTTCTTCTCCATGGACAGTAATGATCTTTCCCTTGACAGGATACTTCAACATCTGATGTAAGGAGGAGGTGACTGCCCCAGCATGGTGTATCCAAGGTCTACCCAGCAAGCAAGAGTATGACGGACGGATGTCCATCACATAGAAAGTGGATTTAAACACCTCAGTACCTATCTTGATGGGAATTTCAACCTCTCCATGGACCATTCTCTTCGAACCATCGAAAGCTCTGACAACAATATCACTCAGCTTCAATTCCAACCCCTCACAATCTAGTCGGTCCAAGGCCTTTTTAGGCAAAACATTCAGCGACGAACCAGTGTCGACCAAGACGTGTGCGAGAGTAGTTCCTCGACACTCGACTGAAATGTGCAAAGCATCATTATGGTTTCTGCCTTTAGGAGTTAGGTCGGCGTCAGAAAAACCTAATCCATTGTCCGCAGTCAGGCTAGCCACGCAATTTTGAAATTGATCCGCAGAGGTTTCCTGGGGCACATGGGCTGCCTTCAGGAATTTTATCAGAGCTTTAGCGTGCGCTTCCGAGCAAAGTAGTAGTGCCAGCATGGAAATCTTGGAGGGGGTTTGCCCCAGCTGTTCTACTACATCGTAATCACTTCTTTTGATTATCCTCAAAATCTCATCCATTTCCTTCTTGGAGGTTTCCGGGATAACCAAGGGTTGAGCCCTCGTCCTGACGGGCTCATCTTGGATTCCCTTACCTTTGTCAGCAGCGGTAGGAGAGACAGTACTAGGAACAACAACCTCTTCAATCAAAGGAGTTCTAGCAGAAAGTTTTATTGGTGCAGGGACGACCTTGTCAGCTGATGAGGGTCTAAAGACTGCTCTTGGAGGGGCAATCTCTGGAGAAAATATTCTCCCGCTCCTGGTGATTTTGCTAGTGCCCGCAATGTTTCTAATGCTGGCTTCTTCATCATCCGAACTTTCTTCAATTATTTCTATTTGCTTGATACCATGGTAGTAGACGTCACCGCCATAGTTCCAAGGTATCGACTTCTCAGAAACATAGGGAACAGGCCCTGGCATTGTTATCTTCAAAGGAACAGATTTCGTAGCTGGTGTAATCTTAACAGGCTTTTTGACGGCCTTGGAAAGATTGGCGTGAATGGTTATGATTGAGACATCTTCAGTATGAACTGGAACAGCAGAAACTTTTTCAAACAAAATTTGTCGACTATCCATAAGGCCTTGGATGCCTTTCTTCAGTAACGGACAATCAAACGGCAGAGAGTAGCAACAATAGCAGTCTTCTTTACATCCCGGGAATATCCCGGCCCTTAACAAATTCAACTTAATGGTTAGCAGTGGAGTAGTCAGATCACTGACATCAGCAACATACAAATCTTCTTCAATGGCATTGACATTTCGGCCGTGCTTCGGCATGGGTGCAGATATCACATTAGGCTTCTCTGGAGCGTCAAACTCTACCTCCTTAGCCTCTATTAGGTCTTGGATTTTATGCTTGAGTGCCCAACAATCATTGGTGTCGTGTCCAACACTATCTGAATGGTAGGCGCATTTAGCATTGGCATGATAATGCGGAGAGGACGTATTCACATTCTTTGGTGCCTCCTTGATGGTGGCGAGATTCAACTTTAACAGATGGGGAAGCACTTGCGCTGGAGTCATGTTAATATGGGTGAACTGCCGTTGTGGCCGTTCCACTCGTTGTTGATTTGGTCTGGACTGGTTATAGCGAGGCTGCTCACTTGGAGTGTTTTGAATCATTACGGCCCCCACAGTTGGCCGACGCTCCGTCTTCCCTGCTCTTCTCTGAGAATATACCATAGCTGTCTCCTTCTTAAAAGGCTTCTTCTCAACACTTGCAGCAACACCCTTCTGAATTTTTCCTGACTTGATGCCAGCTTCTATTCTCTCGCCCGTTAAGATCAAATCGGTAAACCCCGCGGAAGAGTTACCAATTAGATGATTGAAAAATGGCCCAGATAGGGTCCCAAGAAACATATCAACAAGTTCGCGGTCGGTTAAAGGAGGTTGCACCCTGCCAGCCAAATCCCTCCATTTTTGTGCATATTCTTTGAATCCCTCACTTGTTCCTAGTGACATACCCTGAAGTTGGGTACGAGTAGGAGCAAGGTCAGAATTATACTGGTATTGTTTGTAGAAAGCGGTGGCCAAATCTTCCCAATTTCTGACACTGGTTCCTTCTAGCTGATAAAACCATTCCAACTGAGCTCCCGAAAGGCTGTCTTGAAAGAAATGAATCCAGAGGTTTTTATCTGCCGTATAGGGTTGAATCTTTCTCACGTAGGACCTGAGATGCATTTTGGGACAGGACAGCCCATCATACCTCACAAACACTGGCACTTTGAATTTTGGGGGAATCACAATCCCGGGAACCAAACCCAAGTCTTCAAAATCCAAACCCGGTACTCTTTGTAATTCCATGGCGGCCAATCTGTCTTCTAAACCCTTGTATTTATCATCAGCTGGAGGGTATTGCTGGTCAGAATAATCTTCAACCTCTTCAACCTCTTCCTCTTCCGCATCAGACTCGGAAGGCACCGCAGCTCCATCTCTTTTACTGGTCCCTTCATCAGAGGTAGGAGGGAATTCAAGCACTCTCCGAGCTTCTCCGTCAAATCTTCTCCCCAAAGTAGCCACCCCAATCCTCTTTTTCTTCCTTTTCACTGGGTCCTTATTCCCCAATTGAGTCTTGATATCCTCCTGACCCTTAGCCAAGGTCATCAGGAGTTGCTGGAACTGTGCATTCTGAGCTTGTAGGTCTTTGACTGTTTGCTCGAGATCCATCCTACTGAAATAAACAGCAGACAGATAAGGAAACCTGGAGTGAGACCTGCTTATGCACATGATGAATGGTATGCTTATGTATGCAATGCATTCAAGGATTTATAACATTCAAAATTGTTTTAGACAAAGAAGAACGCACATCGTATTAATAAGAAGAAATTTGTTAGTACATAAATGCCCCATGGGCCAAATATTACAAAATAACTTCTTAAGGCAAAAAGACATTGCGCATCCTCTTTGGTGCGATGTAGGTGTTGAGGGCCTCTTGCTCATGGAGTCGGCGGGTAAGCTCTAGAACCTTCTTCTCACTGGCGTAGAAGGTAGCTTCAAAAGTATTCCGTTCCTCCTTGAGCTGAATCCAACTTTTCTGCATTTCCTCCCACGATGTAGGCATGTCTGGATGTAGGATGGTGTAGGGAATCTCTCCTTCATTGACGGGCTCTTTAATCACTGGGAGTACATGAGGATAAGGCATCATTAGACTTTGGGCTTGGGCTCGTACCCACTTGAGATAGGGCTCAAGAGGGATGGAGTTCTTGTGTCCCAGAGTCTTGCTATCAACCTTGTTGAGTTTTCCCCAAGCTCTGATGAATCTTTGGCGAAGTCCTTGCGCATCGTTGTCGAAGTCAAAAACTAGGTCAGGAATCAACATGTCATGAGGGCCATCCCTCCGTGCATATCCAAATTTCCTCAAAGCTAGGCAAGGGTTGTAGGTGATACCTCCCCTGATTCCAAGTAAAGGAACATTAGGAAATTCTCCACAACGATCGACAATGATGACATCTTCTCTGGACCGAGAACACCAATGCACATCAGAATGAGTAAGAGTCATCAACCGTTGGGACCACCTTGAGCCTTGGTCATTCTTCAAGACAGATTGTGGAAGGTGCGAAATAAACCACCTTGCAAGGAGAGGAGTGCAACACATGAGAACACCCCTCTTTCTCATTGTTCGTGTGTAAAATGAGTGAAGGATGTCCCCAAGCAATGTTGGTATTGGATTCCTGGACAAGAAGATTTTGACGGCGTTGACGTCTACCAATTGGTCATGATTTGGGAACAATACCAACCCATAGATAAGGAGTGCCACAATCTCTTCAAAGGCTTGTAGGTCCAATGAATTCCAACATTCTTGTGCCTTCTCAAACAAGAATTTTGCTAAGAATCCCTTGACGCCGCTTCTGGTTTCCCAATGCCCCTTGATGTCGGATGGTTGTAGATGTAATGCTCGAGCAACATCTTCCGGCTTTGGTTCCTTTTTCGTACCGTTGAAGGGTAGTTGATTAAGGATAGGAATTCTCAGGAGTTGAGAAAACTCCTCCAAAGTGGGCACCAACTGGTAGTCAGGGAAAGTGAAACAGTGGTGAAGAGGGTCAAAGAACTGGAATAGCACTTTCATCATGTCTTCTTCAATGTTGGTGTTGACTAAGCTGAGCAGTCTACCATGTCTTTCACTGAAGGATGAGCTTTCCGGAATTCTTGAGGTGAGCTCCTTGAGTTGAGGGGAGATTCTCACAAGGTTGACTTGGATGGTTTTTCTGCGAGGAATTTCCATGACCTACAAAACAAGCACAAAGATGAAGATCCAAACCCTTGAAATGGTTAGTGAATGCATATGATGCTTTATGATGTTTATGATGTATGCACAAAACACATGTACAAGCAATTCACACCAAACCCTAGTTTCAGGCTTGCATGAGGTTTCATAGGTAAGTACCCTCTTGAGTGTAGTTGGCTTAAAAACTTGTCCTATAAATAGTAACCGGGTTCTAAGGAGCTCCATATCACTGGATTGTTTTCATTGTTCATTGTTTTGGTTTAGCCACTTAACTAGCGACCAAAATATTCCAAGAAAACAACCCTCAATGAGTGTAGTATCGAGTATCTACCAACTTCGGACTGCACCAAAGCCGGTCATCTCACTACCCCTAATGAAAGGCCAAGATGGTCAAGTAAGGTTCTAGGTCATTAGTGCTTAGTGACATCACTCAGCGGCCCCGTACTCTCCTTGATTGAACTCAAGGGTTACCGGTACTCACAAATATATCGCACTAATATAGCTATTGCTTCAACCGTGTCGGTATACCCCGCACAGTTTCCACAACGTATTGCTATCTATGAATGTTTCCCAAAATCTGGGTGGAGGATTGCAAACCCAAACAATAGAGCCAAGATATAAAGCAATCAATTCAAACAATTAGTCATGCAAGAGGGTGATATAAGCCCTAAGGTTACTCCACTTTTAAAATATTCCCCAGCAGAGTCGCCAGTTCTGTGATACGGTGGGAGAACTGACTATGGTTTTGCGTTTTGTTTTCGCAAATGTTTCGGTTGAGCAAGAGTCGCCACCGACTTTTTATTTTATCCTAAAGAAAGGTTTAAAAAGCACAGCAAAAACCTTTGAGATTTTTCTTGGGTTCGGGGAGTAGGTTATAGAAAGGGAAGGTATTAGCACCCTTTCTATCCATGGTTATCCATGGGCTCTTAGGTACTTGCTTAGATCAACTTGCCTTGGTTTTCAATTGTTTGAAATGGTGCTTGGTGTGTGGTTTTGAAAATGTTTTGAAAAGATGCCTTGTATAGGCTACCCTTGTAACAATTCTTTACTCGAATGTTTTACAAAAGGTGTTTTGTCTTTTGAAAAGATGTTTCAAGGTTTTTTGAAAGTTTGTTTTGAAAGTATTTGTGAAGTGTGGTTTGAAATTAGGCAAGTGTTTTCTTTGCAAATTGACAAGTACCTAAGAGTTATCTACCCTAAAGTTTTCTCAAAGATTCTTGTTATGTTTTAAACCTTTTAACAATTTTGTTCCACCATTGTATTTGGTAGACAATCTTGCATTAGGAGGTGAAAGGGACAGGCGCGGGTCATCGTTTGGACCATAATTGCAATAGTGTTAAATGTCTTTGGGCAATTTTTCTTTGAAAGGGATTTGATCATTTTAGGCAACTTTTTGAAAGCGTCATCGAGGGACTTATGATCATTTGATGGTTTTTACCCAAAGAAACCTAACATGCAACATGGCCCAATTATTTGAAGGCAACAAAGTGGAATACCCTAGGGGTGCAAGTGTGAAATGTGTTGTCCATTTTCATGCTTGTTTATCTTGAGATTAGGTCAAACTATTTTGTTCGTTTTATTCGCATACAAACCCTAATTCTAGCATGGTATGTTTAGAAAGCGTTAAAGTGCGAAATTTAAATTCCTACACTATTACAACACAATAATATGGGGAGGGGGGGTACAAATGTCTCAAATGGGGGATATTTAGACAAGAAATTAAACCTAGCTATTACATCATTTTCTTTGAATATTTATATTATAATCAAAAGCATAAATTAAATGGAAATGAAATAAACATGCAAGATGTAAAAGAATTTTTATATGTATGAAAAAGTATTATTTATGTAAAATAAAAAGAGAAATAAAAAGGTAGTATTTTTTGGAGTATTTTCATATTTAGGGCAAAAACCCTAATTTTAATCAAAAGGGTATTAATTATTTAATATATATAATATTTACTATTTATATACAAAGAATAAAATAAAAATGAAGTATATTTGTAAAAAATGTATTTTTTTAGTATTAAATATTAATAAAATAAAAATATATATATTTTTGGTATTTTATCCTAAGTGTATTAATATATACGTATTTATTTATATTATTTACAAAATATGTATTATATATACTAATTAATAATATTTAATATTTGATAAAAAAAAAGTATTTTTTCTATAAAATATTTTTAGGAAGTAAAAATAAGATAAAAGTGTATAAAAATATATTTGTACTATTTTAGTATTTTAAACAAAAAGTATATATTTATTTATTTATGTACAAACTAAAAGAAAAAAAAATCAAATAAATACCTAATAAATTCAGAATGATGAGAAAAAATATTTTTATATTTTTAATATGCTGAGAAAAAATAAATAAGTCAATTAAAAAAAGAAAAAGTCAAAAAACATTAAAAATAAAGCAAATGGGCTCAGGGGGTTCAGAAGCAATTGTATGGTGCAAAAAGAAAAGTCAACACAAGCCCGGCCCATGAAGACCTTTCTTCAACCTCCAGCCTTCTGTTTGAACAAAATACGCGCCACTTTTTTCCATTGGAAGGTCCTGATTCCTTGAGTTTTAGCAAAAACTTCCAACATCAAAACTGTTAAGCATCTTCCCACGAATTCACACATATAAAAAACATGTTTTAACTCTCAGAAATGAGAGAAAATTTCTTCTCTCCCAATTCTTAACCTAATTTTTGTTCAAAGTTCAGACATCAAATTCTCTAAGCACACATAATATAAATGAAATCTAATTATATGGGCATGTTCAGGGCAATGATTGTGACATATTCTCTTCACAAACCTAAAGCTAACAATGCCTAATAAGAGAGATACGAATTCAAAAACTTACCTGTTTAGTTGAAGTTCTATCTGGCAATGGAGAAGCTTTCAGTGCAAGATAATGGTTGGTATAGCTTCCTTGAGGTGTGGTGATGCTGTTCCAATATTTACTTTGCCTTGAGACACCTTGGATTGAGCTGTAGAACTTCAACTGCAAAATGAAAAAGTGAAAATGGTGGAACTTGTTAGAGGGATTACAGGTCGTGTTTCAGGCCTTGGTTAGCTTGTACTGATACTAGGGAATGTGTGTGAACTGGTTTGAGCAAGAAAGCTTGAGAGGAATGAGAGATGACACTCAAACTGCAGGCCTTGCCCTGTTCTTGCAGTTTGAAGGTGATTCTGAGATTGGGAGTGTATGAGGGATGTTAGGGTCGTGTACTAGCTTGGTTGTGATGTCCTGGATGTGTTTCACAAGTTTGCTTAAGGGTTTGTAAGCTGATATGAGAGTTGTCTCACCAAATGCCAAGTTACTTACACTTTAAGCAACAAATGCCCAAGTTGTGTTCTAGGTCAGTAGAGGCCCCCTAATGAGCTGCATAATCTCTCCTTGATCAGAGTGTTTTGCTCATAATCTTGTGCCAATTAGATCTCATTTGTACTACTTGGATTTTCAATTGGACATAAAGTTAACTTTTGCAAAAATGGAAGAAATGCTTTATCTATAAATGGATTAATCTTCTAGGCAATGCTTGAACACACAAAACATGGTCTTGGCACAAAGGTTTGGCATTAAATTTATGAGTGTAATTGAGACAAAAGGCCTGTAATCAAGTGGCATGCTGAGTTTTGAAAATGCATAGTGTTATGAACATGTAACTTGGCCTAATCAAAAGTGAGTTTTTGCCAAATTGTGAAATTCGATTCTCTCAAGTTATGAGGTTGTTTGAGAAGTTCTTGGACATTTTGGAAATCTTGGAATGTGTACTACAATCCATATTTGAAATGAAAATTGAAATTCCAAGTGGAAGTGTATGGAAAGTGGCCTTGAAGTTGGGTAGAAAACCTTGTCAAAATAGGTTAAAATTTCACTAAGTTAAGAATGGTTTAGTGCCCTTATTCAAAAATTTGTAACTTGAGATACAAGCCTCATTTGGGAAAACTTTGTGAATAAAAGTTGTAGATTATGCAACAAGCTACAAATTTCATGTTTTGACTTTTGTTTGAATCCAAATGGATCTTGGTGAGAAAGTGGGGCAAAGTTGGAAAAAAAATTAGGGTTTTTCATAACTTAGAAAAATTCTAAGTTATGAAAAATTCTAATTTCTAACCCTAATTTGTATTTTGTGATTTCTTGATGAACAAGTTTCATGATTTGGCATGTTTTGATGAAAAATGAATCTTGACTCTTGATTTTGACCAAAAAGTCAAAGTTTGACTTTTTAGTATACAGTCAAAATTGATCAATTGACTGGGAAATTCAACTGTCAATCTTGTGTACTTGGGATCTTTTGAGATTGTTGAGCATGTCAAGATAATTCCATGGGGTCCTTGAGTCCATATGTAAGCTTGGTTGGCCATTGGCTAGGTCAAACAGTCAAGAATTGCCTTTGTACAGTCAAAACCCTAAAAATGACCATTTTGCCCTTTTGGTGATCTGATCAAATTTCTTGTGGAATTGTGATCCAAACTTGATCAAATGATTCATAGGAGTTCATAATGTTGATGTGGGTCAATTTTCCTGAGGTTTGACTGTCAATTGTCCACAGTTGACTTTTTCCCCAATACAGTTGATTTCTAGGTCAACTGTCCAATTGACTGGGCAAAACTTGGAATCAAGACTTGAAACTTGATGAGGATAAACTTGGGAGTCCAATATGAAGCATGAAAGTTATCTTAGGCATTTCATGTCAAAACATCTTTGTGCAAACATAAACCCTAATTTGGGTCAACAGTGCAAGGAGAAGTCTTGAGCAGATGAAAACCCTAACTGGATCTTGATCTCCAAGGGCTTTGTGATGAGAAATCAATGAGAAATGGGAGGGAAAATTTTGGGGTACAACAGTAAGCAATTGAAAACATAAGAGTGGTCTAATCCTAAGGTACACCTCACTTTATGGATCCCCAGCAGAGTCGCCAGTTCTGTGATCGGTGGAAATAGAACTGACTGTTTTTTAAGCTGGTTCGCAAAATGTCGCGGTAAGCAAGAGTCGCCACCGTCTTTTATGTTCTCCAATATGGAAAGGACAAAAGCACAACAAAATTCCTTATTCGAGAATGTTTCTCGGTTCGGGAGGTAGATTTATAGAAAGGGAAGGTGTTAGCACCCTTTCTATCCGTGGTTATCCACGGGCTCTTAGGTACTTGCTCTTATGTTTTCAAAAGATTTGTTTGCTTTTCAAGTGTGTGTGGGTTTTGAAAAAGTTTCGTTTGAAATATTTCTAAGTAACTCTTGTATCTATCCTCAAGAGTGTATGAAAAATTTGTTTGAAAACCTTTTGAAAGTGTAGGTGCGAAAAGTTGTTTTTGTTTATTTTGAAAAGAACAAGTACCCATGAGATCTACCTACTCTAAGGAATTATGCTGTGTAAGAGTCCTTTAGATAGTGCTATCCCACCATTGAGAGGTAGGTAGCACCACCATTGGAGGTATTCGGGTCAATTCGATGATTAGGGACAGTGTGGTCACCGAAGCAATGGTAGGACACCTTAGAAGTAACCCTAATGTCCTAGATCCTTTTATCCGAGGCAACCGTTTTGAGGCAACTGGATCTTTAGACAAAGGGTAACCTCTAAAACACCCTATACTTGACGACCACGTTCGAGGCAACCAGTGAGGCGTACCCTAGGAATGACATGTGCTTGTGTGTTGTATTCAGTTAATGTTTGTCTTTGTACATGTTATTTGTGAGCTACGGATTAATTTTATTTACATACATTCTTTCATGCATTTTTTTAACAGTTAGGAGTGCGGAAAATAAATTGCGGGAATGTAAATCTAACTATTACAAGGCGCGGGTCTATACATCGCCAAAAACAAAAACCCGTTTTGGTAAATAAGTACGAGAAATTAAATAAAGCGGTAAAATCCCTAATTAACTATTACATACTTTGTACAGATACATAAATATAATCAAAATAAATAAATACGCGCGAATAGAAATTTAATCGGGAACGTCCTAAGGGTTTTGACCCTTCTTTAAGAAAGAATTGAACTTTTGTCCTTTTTTGTAATTAATGAAATTAAAACTAATAACTAATTAATTAATTTAATTAAAAGGAAAATATTTTTGTGTTTTTATGTTTTTAATAAAATAAAAAAAAAAGAAATTAAAAGTTGAAAGTTCTAATTCTAAATTAATTTTACTTATTAAAAAAAATGTTGAAATTGTTCTAATTACACAACTAATTAATAAATACTAAAATTTATTTACAAAATAAGTTAATAAATAATAAAATGTTTTTTTTTGGTTTTATTGAATTTTATGGGAAAAAATTAGTTTGTTAGGTTAATTAACAATAATGATAATAATTAAAAAAGGAAAATAGAAAAAAAAAAAGAAATAGAAACCAATGGGGGTGTTGATGGCCCAATGGAGGTGTGAAGCCTGGAAATTGCTGGCCCATTAACCAGCCTTGTTGACTTTTGGAGATTGCCTGGAGCACGTTGACTGGAGAATATAGTATTCATCATTTTTTGGCCCTCGGATTGATGATCATGTCCACTTGGCATGTGGAACGCTGAAGGTTCATGGTGAAACGCACTGGGCATCCTGCACACAAACACATAAGAAAAAATGATATGGAATTTTGGGGGACCTGGGAAGAACTTACAGCGTGGTATGATGGATCTTAGGACGTGACAAGGGTTGCTTTAGCTTCAGGGGATGGCAAAGAAGAGAGTCACGTTCTCCTTTTGGCCTGAAAATGCTTGCAATACTCCTTTTGATCTCACACTTTTTTTTGACACTTTTTGGATTTTGCTCTGGCCGTTTGTGTAATGTTCAGGTTGTGAATGAGGCTTGCAAGGCTTGCATATGTAGTAATGAGTGAGAATAAGTCACATTTAGGAGCCTTTAACCATTGCAATTAAGCTTTGGATTTTGTCTTAACCACCATTAAAGGCCTTTCAAAGCTTGTTCAAAATTTGAATTTTCATGCCTAAATGAGCTTAGCACAAAATTGGTAGGTTGCAAATGCTTCATGAAGGCTATTCAAACCATAAGATACCATTTAATTAATTTTTTTAGATTTACTTGAATTATTATGGATTAAAATGAATTAAATCCATAAAAATTAAATAAAAATAGAAAAATAATTATTTGGTCTTGAAATTGATCATGGGACATGTGGGTGGAATGACAAGGCTGAATCAAGTGGAAAAAAGTGGGCCCTTTTGTCAAAAATTGAAGTTTCAAGGATAGTTGACTTTTGCCATTTCACAAAAATTTCCCAACTTCTCCAATGCATATCTTGCTCAATTTTGATCATATGAACATGTTCTTGGACATTTTGGAAAGGTATTGAAGTCCTCTAACCAATGCCTTTGGTCCCATGTCATTTTGAGTTACCAATCTCAAGTTATGGTCTTTGACTTAAAATGCCTTTTTGTTGACTTTTGAAAATGACCTATAATGTTGAAATTGATAACTTTTTGTGAGAGCATTTCTTGGACTTGGAATGTGAAGATGAGTTGTAGGAAATGTCCTCCATTTCAAAATGAGCATTGGATGGGATTTTTATGATGAACCATGAAAAAGTTATGCCTTGGTCAAGTTACAGTTGACTTTTCAGCTGCCCAAAAATGGAAACTTTTGCATCTTGATGATTTTTGAGCCATTCTTGTGGAATCATGATCAAGACTTGATCAAATGATGATTGTGGCTTCAAAATAAGATGTTGACCAAAAATTTTGACTTTTGACTGCCAAATGACCATTTTGCCCCTGCAGTTGATTGTGAAGCAATTAGGGTTTTTGACTGTGCAACTTGACCTTGTGAGCCTTGAAACTTGACATGTAGGTGCTTGACAATGTATATGAACATATGGGACTTGATTGAGCCCTTGAAAACCTCAACTTCCTTGCAAGAACCAAAACCCTAATTTGACTGGCTTAGGAGGGTGTTTGAACTGTGCAACCCTTGAGTAGACTTGAGCAAATTGAGATGATGCTTGTCAAAACTTTGAAGAATATGGGAGGGCAAATTTTGGGGTACAACAAAATGCCATGTTTAATGATTGGCAAAATACTCATTTTGGTCCCTTAACTATACCCTTGGGTTCACATTGGTCCCTTAACTTTTTTTCGTGTCATTTTGGTCCCTTAACTTTCAAAATGTTTCATTTTAGTCCTTTTTGTCTAATTAGCTACGAATTTAGCGGCTGATTTCAAAGTTTTTCCGTCTAATTAGCTACGAATTTAGACAAAAAGGACTAAAATGAAACTTTTTGAAAGTTAAGGGACCAAAATGACAAAAAAAAAAGTTAAGGGACCAATATGAACCCAAGGGTATAGTTAAGGGACCAAAATGAGTATTTTGCCTTAATGATTCATTGGACGTTTTTCATTTATAAACTGCTATGTTCATTTTCTTTCCTCTTCCATTTTTTGTTTAAGGATGGCTATCCCTTACACACACACACACACACTCACAAATGCAGGTACCCATCCACTCTGGATTCTATGGGTGACTATTCTGCTATGTCCTTCCATAACTCTGAAGATTTGGTCAATCAGGCTGAGTATGAAGATGACGAAGATTGTGAAGTACCAAGAGAGCTAGCCAGACTTCTACAACAAGAAGAGAGGGCCATCTTGCCTCATGAAGATTTGTTGGAAACTATCAACTTAGGAATAGAGGAAGACCGGAAAGAAGTACAAGTGGGAGCCAATCTAGAGCCAAGTGTCAAGGAGCATTTGATACAGCTGTTGAATGAATACGTCGAAATCTTCGCCTGGTCTTATGAAGACATGCCAGGTTTAGACACAAATATCATGGTTCACCGTCTCCCTACAAGAGAGGATTGTCCATCGATCAAGCAAAAAGTCCGCCGAATGAGGCCCGATATGTCTGAGAAGATTAAAGCAGAAGTAATGAAGCAATTCAACGCTGGCTTTCTGGCTGTTACATCCTATCCACAATGGGTTGCTAACATTGTGCCAGTACCTAAAAAAGACGGCAAGGTCAGGATGTGTATAGACTACCGGGATTTGAATAGGGCTAGCCCCAAAGATGATTTTCCTCTACCGCACATCGACATTTTGATTGACAACACAACTCATCACAAGGTGTTTTCCTTCATGGACAGATTCTCGGGCTACAACCAGATCAAAATGGCCCCCGAGGACATGGAGAAAACAACCTTTGTTACACAATAGGGTACCTTCTGCTATAAGATGATGCCGTTCGGACTGAAGAACGCAGGGGCAACTTATCAGCGCGCCATGGTAGCCTTATTTCATGATATGATACATCATGAGATCGAAGTTTACGTAGACGATATGATAGCTCGATCACAAACAGAGGAGGAACACCTTGAACATCTGCAGAAGCTGTTTTCCAGGTTGAAGGAATACAAACTCGGGCTGAATCCAAGTAAGTGCACCTTTGGAGTTAGGTCTGGTAAACTTCTAGGATTTATTGTCAGTAACAAAGGCATTGAGGTCGATCCGGCAAAAGTGAAAGCAATACAAGAGATGCCTGCCCCCCGTACTGAAAAGGAGGTTGGAGGGTTCTTGGGACGCTTGAACTATATTGCCAGATTGATCTCTCATCTGACTTCTACCTGTGAGCCAATTTTCAAACTACTAAAGAAAGATCAGGTAGTCGAATGGAACGACGATTGCCAAGCTGCTTTTGATAAGATCAAGGAGTATTTGCTAGAACCTCCTATTCTGATGCCACCCGTCGAGGGAAAACCGTTGATCATGTATCTGACCGTCTTGGATAACTCAATGGGGTGTGTTTTGGGCCAGCATGACGAGTCTGGTCGAAAAGAGCATGCCATTTATTACCTTAGCAAAAAGTTTACCGACTGTGAACTCGCTACTCACTGCTCGAGAAAACTTGCTGCGCTTTGGTATGGGCTGCTCGCCGACTAAGGCAGTATATGCTGACTCATACCACCTTGCTGATTTCCAAAATGGATCCTATCAAGTATATCTTCGAGAAGCCCGCTTTATCTGGAAGAATAGCTAGATGGCAAATGATCCTGACTGAGTATGACATCCAGTACACCGCTCAAAAAGCTATAAAGGGGAGTGTACTAGCTGACCATCTAGCTCCTCAAGCTATCGAGGATTATCAGTCCATGAGATTCGACTTCCCGGACGAGGACATCATGAATTTGGACAACATTGAAGGTAACGGACCGTATGACGGACCTGAAAAAGGATCCCGATGGACCCTGTACTTTGATGGTGCTTCAAATGCACTTGGAAACGGTATCGGTGTGGTACTTATTTCCCCGGAAGGTTGCCACACGCCTTTCACGGCCCGACTTTGCTTCAGCTGTACCAACGACATGGCTGAATATGAAGCTTGCATCTTTGGTCTCAAGGCTGCTATAGACTTGGGGATCAAATCTTTGATCGTATTTGAGGACTCGGCTTTGGTTATCAGTCAAATCCAAGGAGAGTGGGATACCAAACATCCTAATCTTATCCCATACAAAGAACATGTCCTGACATTGTTGCCTCATTTCGAGCAAATCACCTTCGAGCATTTCCCGCGAGAAGAGAATCAGCTAGCAGATGCTCTAGCAACAATGTCTTCCATGTTTAAACTCAACTGGGATAATGAGGCTCCCCAAATCACCATCGAGCGAATGGACGAACCTGCGCATTGTCATGAGATTAATACCGAAGAAGTAGTGGAACAACCCTGGTTCCATGAAATCAAAAGGTATCTCCAAACTAGAGAATATCCCGAAGGGGCTTCCGTAAATGACAAGAAGTTCCTAAGGAAATTTGCTGCCAAGTTCTTCCTGAGCAATGTCATCCTCTATAAACGAAGCCATGATTGTGTTTTACTCCGATGTATGGACAAAGCTGAAGCAAAGTTAATCATGACCGAGATACACAGCGGTACATTTGGCACTCACTTGAGCGGACATACAATGGCTAAGAAGATTCTAAGGGCAGACTATTACTGGTCTACCATGGAAGCAGATTGCCATCAGCATTCCCGTACTTGCCAAAAATGTCAAGTCTACACTGACAAGATTCATATTCCCCCTGTTCCCCTCAACATTCTGACAGCTCCTTGGCCATTCACAATGTGGGGCATTGACATGATTGGAGAGATCAAGCCCACGACATCCAATGGACATCGCTTCATCCTGGTCGCCATCGACTATTTCACCAAGTGGGTCGAAGCAGCTTCCTTCGCCTCCGTTATAAAGAATGTGGTTGCCCGCTTCATCAAGCAAAACCTCATATGCCGGTATGGTGTCCCCGACAGGATCATCACAGACAACGGAACCAATCTGAATAATACTATGATCACCGCCCTATGCGAACAGTTCAAGATTTATCATCACAATTCATCTCCCTATCGGCCGAAGATGAACGGTGCTGTTGAAGCTGCGAACAAAAACATTAAGAAGATCATTCAAAAAATGACAGTCACCTACAAGGACTGGCATGAGATGTTACCATTTGCTCTGCATGGATACCGTACCACGGCACGTACCTCAACAGGGGCAACCCCGTTTTCTTTGGTATATGGCATGGAAGTTGTCCTGCCCATGGAGGTTTAGATTCCTTCTTTAAGGATCATGAAGGACGCTGATTTGAATGAAGACGGTTGGATTCAAACCCGACTTGATCAACTCAATTTGATCGATGAGAAGCGACTCGCTGCTGTTTGCCATGGTCAAACGTATCAAAAACAGATGATCAAGGCTTTCAACAAGAAAGTAAGACATCAAGTGTATCAAGTCGGAGATCTCGTAATCAAGCGGATTATCTTACCGCAAAGTGATCCCAGGGGCAAATGGACTCCTACATACAAAGGACCATTTGTGATCAAGAGCATATTTTCTGGTGGTGCAATGATTCTGACCACCATGGACGGTGACGATTTGCCAAACCCTGCGAACGCAGACATAGTCAAAAGATACTACGCATAAAATAACCCGACAAGTCGAAAACCCGAAAGGGCGGCTTGGGAAAAAATAGGCATCCCGGTGAACCGAAAACCCGAAAGGGCGGTTCAGGCAAAAATTAGGGATAAAACAAAAAAATCTGTACACCCAGCAAGTTGAAAACCCGAAAGGGCGACTTGTGCGAAAAAGGGTTTCTCGGCGGATCGAAAACCCGAAAGGGCGATTCAGGCAAAAGTTAGGGAATTAAAGCGTATGACTATGTCTCGTCAGATCACTTTCTCTTCATTAACCAGCTCCAAGCTTCTGATCGATCCAGTCATTGGCAGACGAAGCATTGAATGGACAGATATTCAGAGTTGTGAAGGCTATAGCAGAATGGGGATCCCATGGAATTGTTTCACAAAGCCATCCTTCTTTTGTATAAATTTTTCAATCTTTACGACGACATCCTCTTACTAGGATGACTGTCTCCTTTGTACAAATATACTCATAGAAAGTTAATACAAATACTTTTCCAGATACAGAAATTGGCTTTGTCTTCTTTTGCTTTTCTACATTTATGTTTTATTTTTAGAAACGTCCAATGTTTTGTTAAATAGGCATACGCATTTGAACATAATCATTTTCCTTACAAATCAAGAAAGATGATTACTGATAGGTTGAAGGTACAGATAGATATCTTGATGCCCTTTCAGAAGGAATCCTCAGCAGAGTTAAACTCCAAATTCCCCAGCCGGAGAGCCTTCCAATTCCCTAAACAGAGTTAAACTTCAGGATCCTTAGCAGAACAGAAGCTTTCTCAAAACTGATTTCCCCAGCCAGAGGGCCTTCCAGAACTCAATTCCCCTCAGAGTTTCAGTATCCCCAGTGGAGCCTTAAAAATCTGAAAATCCTATCCCCAATGGAGCTAAAAATTCCAACTATCAATCCCCAGCGGAACCAAACTAGTGAACCTTCTCCCCACAGAGATACTTCCCACCAAACTGAAGATTCTCAGTCATACCTCTCCAGCATGAGTCTATCAGGTTCTGAACTCCCCAGTAGAGATCATCAGAAATTCTCATTCCCTACAAAGTCACCAAGGAATTCCAATCCCCAGCAGTGGTCCTAGGATCCCTCGACAATTGAAGATCTTGCATCCCCCAAGCAGAATGAAGACTCTCATTCTCAGTTCCTCACAGGATATTCAGATATTCCCCAGTAAAAATCTCCTCAGGACAGGAATCCCCAGTAGAAGGGCATACAACCCAAACTCCTGATTCTCCAGCAGTAGTCAACAAGGATGTCTCATCTTCAGTAATCAAAGATTCTTGCAGTCCCCTGCAGCAGTCAAGGACTCACTTTCCCTGGCAGCAGTCAAGATCCTTTTATCTCCAGCCATCCAGGACTCATTTATCCTTAGCAAGACAGCTCCCCAGCTTACATGCGCATTCATTTACATTTGTATCATAAACATTGATATAACATATATTGCATCATACATATCATGCAACATAACTTTGTGTTTTAGCTAACATTTCATCCTTTTCAGGATAAGATTAAAAGGCTATCATTAACAATTATTCAGATACAATATGGATACACCCCAGACATGGCGGTCATTCTATTACTCATTCAGAATTTATCCAGATACAGTATGGATACACCCCAGACACGGCGGTCATTCTATTACTCATTCAGAATTTCAAGTCAGATACAGTATGGATACACCCCAGACACGGCGGTCATTCTACTACTCATTCAGACTACAGTCTTCAGATACAGTACAGATACACCCCAGACACGGCGGTCATTCTACTACTCATTCAGACTACAACGATCAGATACAGACTAGATACGCTCCAGACACGACAGCCATTCTATCTCTCATTCAGATTCACTTATCCACCTCAAGGTTCAATGCATTCCAAGCACGGATACCATTCCGACCCTTACCACAGCAGTTTGATTCTCCCTAGTGCGTTCGCCACGGAAGTCATTCTGTCATTCATTTAGATCCCAGTTACAGTTTCAGATACACTCCAGACATGGAAGTCATTCTGCTAACTCATACAGGTCTCAACTCCAAGATACAGTTTCAGATACACTCCAGACACGGAAGTCATTCTGCTACTCATACAAATCTCAACTTCAGATACAGTCCAGATACGCTCCAAACACGGTTGCCATTCTGTCACTCATTCAGAATTTGTCCCCAGCACGCAAAGGCTCCACGCAGACATTTCTCTGTTACCCGGATACAATACAGATACACTCCAGACACGGCAGTCATTCTGATATTCATTCTTCCTTCAAACGCAGTTACAACTCGGATACGCCCCAGACACGGAGGCCATTTCTTTTGCTCAAACAAACTCAGTCTCCAGATACAGTTCAAATGCATTCCAGACACGGATACCATTTTGATCCTCATTCTTCTGACCAGTCACATTGCAGTTCAACGAACATTCCAGATGGCATCTTTAAGCCCATCCCCGATAAGATTTTGTCACATATCCAAATGGCATCTCTAAGCCCATTCCCGCATCCATTACTTTGACAAGTGCAAATTTAAGGGCACTCTAGTGTCCAATCTCCTTTTACCTTCGAGCCACAAAAGGCAAATTTGCCAATCTAACTCTTCAGGTCCAAGCAGATTAAACAGGGGCAACTGTTGTACCCCAAAATTTGCCCTCTCTTTCTTCAGGAAATCATCTTGGAATCTCAGAGTCCCTCTGAAATAAATCCAAATCCTAAATTATCATTTCTTCCCAAGCAAACCATTTACAAGAACAAAGTGATCACACAAGCTCTAAAGGCAACGCTTTTATCTTGAGAAAAATTAAATTCTAAACATTTGGAATTTTTCTCTAAAAATGGGTGTTTAAGAAGAAAATAGCGCTTCAGAACTTCTGGACCAAACTCCAGATAGAAACGGTCAGAAGTTGCAAGCTTGGCTCAACACAGTCAGAAGCTGGCTCTTCAGCAGCTACATCAACTCAGTCAGAAGTTGCAAACGTGGTTTAACACGTAAGCCTCAAATAGAACATAGCTCTTTCAGCAATTACGCAAGTTTAGCCAGAGTTTGCTAAAGGAATGCAAAGGAAGCAAGGAAGTCTGAAGGCTCCTTCAGAACATGTTGAAATCAGAAGATAAAAGGTTCAGAAGAGTGGGTGTTACACTGATACAGAATCTCTAAGTCTAGGATTTCCAGAAGCAAATCCAAGGACTGTGCTAAGACAACAAGAGGCCAAGACCAGAGCATGGTTTACGTTGTTTTTGGTAAAGCAGAACTGCTGGTTCAAGTTTTTTTCCTATTACCAGAATTTTGGTGTTGATAAGTCTCATCACTATTTAATGCTCATTAATGCTCCCAACCACTCCTGAACATTCATCCAAGTAGTCCCTTCACGTGTGGCTTGGTAAACGCCTTTATGCAGGTTTAGGCATGGGTCTACGCGCCACCGTCCATCTAAGGGGTCACTTCTCCCCAATCCATGCCTGCTGTTCCAGCCTAGGCTGAAAGGCTATCTGTTATCACAACTTCCCAGGAAGTTCTTTCAAAGAACAATTCAACCTCTGTTGGCGCCTTTAATGTTCAAGAAGCCACAAGAGTTTTGCCTATAAATAGAGAACCATTGTCCACTGAAAAAGGGCGCCCAACAACCAGAAAAATTGCTAGAAGAGAAACATAAATTTTTAGCAAGAAAGTACTGTGAAACTCTGCCAAAATCTCCAGTGTTTCATAACTTTGAACTTCTTACCTTCAAACTTCATCAATACCCAGCTTTCTTTGTGACTAAAGAACACTCTTCCAACCTCTGACCATACATACACATACACCTTCATCTACCCCTTTCAAAAAAGAACCTGTCCAGAACACCATCAGAGCCAAAAGCTAGCTCTCATTCACAAACTTTTCCAATAGCCAGGTAAGCACCTGCTGACCTTCATCACACTACTAAGCATCATCAGCTTTGCATGCTCAAATAAACATAATGTAAACATCACGTTGCTGTTGTTTGTGTTCTGAGGTTTTTCATACCTCAGAACGTTTAGATAGGAAGTGAGTCAGCATAGAACCTGCATGTGACCTTGTTGCTTCTGTCCCCTGAAACACTTTGACATTTGCTGAAGCTGTTCCAAACATGTTTTCTGTTTTGTGGAAAAAAAACAAAATTGCAGATGTTCTGACTAGTACAGGGAGAAGCCAAGTGCTGACTTTGACGTTAGCACATCTGAAGCCTGTTTTGCTGTCAATAATATCATAACTTCTGAGAATTATTGTATTTCCAACAGGATCAGAACTTCTGATATCCCCACTAACAAAATTTTGTCTTGCAGCGCATGGGGGTCAAAACTTTTGATCTTCCCACTAACAGGTTTCTGTTTTGCAGGTGCAAGAGTCAGAAGTTATGACTCATACAGTTTAACCAAAAGGTTGATCATCTGACAGCGGGCCCAAGTCAGAACTTATGATGACCTCTCAGCAGTGCGCTGGCTCCCTCTCTCTTTCTCTCTATCTTGTTTTTGTTATTTTCTTTTCTTGTCTATTTTTCTCGTTGAACCACCCCATGTAGAAATATGTATCCCCACCCCCTAATTGCTGTAATAGCGTAGAATTTTATATTTCTGCTTTTTATTGCTTTCAAATATAAATGCTAGTAATTAGGATGTGTATGGCAAGATAAAATCAATGAAATAGGAAATCCTAATTCAAAGATAAATTCTTGTATGCAATAAAGCACACTTGCACACAAACACCCCTAGGGTTACATCCACTTGTTGTCTTCAAAAATGGGTCATGTTACGCATGCAAAGTATCTTGGTAAAACAAACAAAATCAAAAGATCATAGTCCCTCGATGACGCTATCCAAAGTTGCCTTACAAAAATGATCTTAGTCCCTCAAAAGAAATGCTAAGATACTTTGCAAAATTGCTATCATGGTCTATACGATGACCCGCGCCCGTCCCGTTTACATCCTAACACAAGGTTGTTCACCAAATACAATGGTGAAACAACACTGTTAAAAGGGTTAAAAACATAAGAAAGATCTTTGAGTAAAATAGGGTAGACAACTCTTAGTTACTTGATCAAAAATCTTGCAAAACATCCTTGCTATTTTTCAAAACACACTCCACAACACAATTTCAAAACAACTTTCAAAATATTGAAAACCTTTCAAAAAGACAAACACCTTTGTATACATTCAAACAAGAATCATTACAAAGGTTGCCACAACGATGGCCTCTTTTTCAAAACATCTTTCAAAATCACACAAAGCACCATTTCAAACAATTGAAAATGCAAGGCAAGTGATCTAAGAAAGTAACTAAGAGCCCATGGATAACCATGGATAGAAATGGTGCTAATACCTTCCCTTTCTATAATCTACTCCCTGAACCCATGAAAAAATCTCAAAGGTTTTTCCTGTGCTTTTTAACCTTTCCTTAGGATAAAATAAAAAGTCGGTGGCGACTCTTGCTAAACCGAAACATTTGCGAAAACAAACGCAAAATCCCAAGTCAGTTCTCCCACCGTATCACAGGTATGAACATAAAAATGAGTTATGACACATGTGTCCTAGGATCAATCTAGTCGATCCTGCAAGTAACCAATAATAGTCAATAAATTGGAAGACTAGCGGTTATTTACTAGAAATCACTGTAAACAGTAGGGCATTGACATGATTGGAGATATCAAACCCACTGCTTCTAATGGACATCGCTTCATTCTGGTTGCTATTGATTATTTCACCAAATGGGTCAAAGCCGCCTCATTTGCCTCAGTCACGGAGAATGTGGTAGCCAAGTTTATCAAACATAGCCTCATCTGCCGCTATGGTATCCCCGAAAGGATCATCACTGACAATGGTACTAACCTCAACAATGTTATGATTACAGGACTTTGCACTCAGTTCAAAATCAAGCATCACAATTCTTCTCCTTACAGACCTAAAATGAATGGCATCACAAAAATATTAAGAGGATTGTGCAGAAGATGGTAGTAACCTACAAAGATTGGCATGATATGTTACCGTTTTCTCTTCATGGCTACCGTACTTCAGCTAGAATATCAACTGGGGCAACTCCCTTTTCTTTAGTATATGGCATGGAAGCTGTTTTTCCAGTGGAATTTCAGATTCCCTCATTAAGGATTATGAATGAAGCAAGTCTAGGCGAAGACGAAGGGATTCAGACAAGATTGGATCAGTTGAACTTGATCGATGAAAAGCGACTGACTGCCATTTGCCATGGTCAGATGTACCAAAAACGTATGATCAAGGCTTTCACCAAAAAGATCAAGCCTCTGTCGCACGCGCAAATTAGAACTAAGAGAAAACGAAACTGCGACAGTAATGATAATGTAAAAGAAAATGTAGCGGTAAAGATTTGAGATTTAAGCCATCAATTGACTTAACTCAACACAATGAAGTCGCCACCGCACTTTATTATTTCCAAAGGGAAATGGGAAAAAAGCGAACAAAACCCAAAAAGATCAGAGATCGAGGTACGAGGGTCGGTTATGCAAAGGGAAGATATTAGCACCCTAAGCATCTACGGTACTCCGCATGATCCACTTTGTTTGGTTTCTTTCAAAAGGAGTGTCATGTAAAGGTTTACTTGCTAAAGAAAAAGAATGAATGAGTATTTGTAAACAAAAGAAAATTAAATGTTTTTTTTATTATTTTTGTTGCTCGCCTTGGGTAGTAAGACTTAGTGCCTACGTACTCCCTCATGCAATGGGAAAGTCAGAGCACCGTAGTTCGGCTAGAAAAGACTTGTTTGTTGATTATTTTTAAACAAGGAGACAAGTCGTCATTGTTAGGAGAGAAATATCGACTAACGCCCACAAGGTGTGAGAAAGATGGACCCTGCATCAGCAAGAGTGAGGATTTGAGAATGCCTCTGGTACTCAAGTGGAAAAGTCGACACCTTTATAACCATAGGGATAGGAGAATGTTGCTCGACTATCAATGAATCATGTCTCATCTTGAAAAAAGTTTTGAAGGGTAAAGGTGCTCGAGCGTACAAAAGGTTTGAATGAGTTGAAGTGTTTTTGTTAATTTTGAAAGATGTCTAAGTATGATTAAGTGAATTGAAGTTTGTTTAAAGAAAAGAAGTTTTAAAAGAAAAGGCACTCGACAAAGTCGAGGTTTATTATGAAAGCGATTCGAGCTTATAAACAAAGAAGACTTTGAAAAAGATGAGAAGGTTTTGAAAATTAAAGAATATGAGAAAATGAAAACAGTATCCTATGTACAGGAGGGTAAAAGGCAAAGTTGATCCGACCGAATAAGAAATCAGTACTTGACATGATAAAGCCAGTACAATATTCCCATCCCTTTGGGGTTTAAAGCCACATATAGAAAAAATAAGCTAAGAGTATTCCAAACCTCGGGTGAAAATAAATCACAAGCTAACTGCATCAAAAAACCATATGTAAGATAATAGTCCAAGCAACGAATAAAAATAGCGCAGCACGTGAAAATAAATCACGGACGAAGAACGCGTGGATAAAGCTCACGGTATCGGAAAAGATTCCATGCATCACATGAAATATACACACAAAACTAACAGCACGGAAAAATTTATATGCGTCCGTACGATTTTTAAAAGTTAATTTGAATTAAAGTTTAAAGTCGTAACGCAACAAAAATAATATTTACATAACCAGAATTTATTTACAAGTGAAGTGAATAAAATATACAGTCAAAAAATTATATACAAGTATATATTTACAGTACCAAATATTAAATCAGAATAGTAAAATACAATAAAAAGGTAAAAGGGAGAAGTGTAGGAATTGTGGACGCGCTATGCGGGAATAAATACTTGAAACGATTTTCAGAAACCTTCACAGTAAACAAACTCGTTAGGAGCATAAGCGGTATAAAAATTAAAATGAAGGAAATTGCAACGATTAAAACATGTGTTAGTAAGTATAAAATTAAAAAAGAAATTGTATGAATGCACATGAATATTTACACAAATAAGAATCAAGAAAGATTGCTCAATGTAAACACAAAAAAAAAACATTCCATACATTATTTCAAACATGGGAAATCGATTCCGAAACAAACCAAGATTAAACAAAACAAATCCGGGCAGTCACTATGTAATCTTAAAAAATACTCCACAAAGTTCATCTCAAACGCAATTAAATGGAAATAAAAAGTAACAACACATGAATTAAACATTCGAATTCAAATTGAATTGTTCATCAAACACCAACCAAATCTCCTTCTAAATAGGTTCAAATTAAAGAGCCATAACTTTAAATATCACATGAAAAGCAAACCATAAATATCAAAATGTGATCATTAATTCCAATCGGTTCAAAACATTGCATCTACTTCAAACAAATTCAAAACGAAGTAAGAATTAATCATGACATATAAACTTCATTCGAAACCAATTTGGATGATCAAAAGATTCTAAACTTAATCAAAATCAACACAAGTGGGAATGGGGTTTATTCTTCAATTAAAAGTTGATACAACGATAAAAACAAATCAGCTGCCCCATAATTTCTTGGTCATATTCTACGCAAATGAACACAGAATAGACGTCTACTTCATCAAAACTAACATGGATATCATTCGCCAAAAATTCAATTAAAATATAAACAAGAACAAATTATCATGGTATAAATTTCAATCGAGTTCAAACAAAACATGATAATAACTCAACATTCACAAACGGAATGGCATCCGACACAATTAATTCAGCATAATCCAACACTACTACAGAATCAAACACAATTATATAAACAAATCAGCAACTCAATTGAACAAAATCGAGAAAAAATAATTACCGGGATGTCTAATTCATCAGAAGAAATGAAGTTGTTGTTTGTTGTTGAACGGCGACGGAAGTTAGCAAGCAAGTTGTTGTTGAAACTGTTGTATCTGGAGCAGTGGAAATTTTACAGGGGTACTAACGACGCTGGAATTGGGTAGCTAGAGGAGGTTGCCGGTGGTGAGACGGAGGTAATTGGAAGTGCGATTGAATTAGTTGTTGGTAGAGGATGAAGGAATTCTGGACAACAGAGTGTGGATTGAAGAAGACGTGTGTTGATGGAGGTGGGAATTGGGATAGTGTTGGTATGCTGTTACAGTTCGCGTGGAGAGGTTTAGGATTGCTAGCCGAAATGGAAGTAACAGGCGGGTTGTGTGTTTGCGAAGCTGGACAGTAGGTGGGTAAGGGATTGAAGGGTGGAAGTTGATGAAAGTGTGGAAGGGTTACAGAGGCGGAGGGGGTTGCTGTAAGTTGGTGAAGGTTGGTGGGTTGACAGGTTAAGAGGAAGGAGGCAGAAGGGATTTGTAAGGCGAAGGGTAATGGGTTGTAGAATGGAGAAGGGTGGTGGAAATTGATTGAAGAAGGAAGGGGTAGAGAAAAGGAAGTAGGGATTTGGTTGTTGGCAAATTGAAGGGGGGTGATGGTAGCAAATGAAAAAAAGCGCTAGAGAGAGGAAGATAATTTGAGATGCTATTTTGCTTTTTGTTTTGTTGTTGGTGAGGAAGAGATTAGAAACAAAGAGAAAGTAAACTACTGTGTTGCATTTTTTGTGTGTGTATTACAAAGAAAATAAAGGACTATTATATAGGAAAATGGAGAGGAAAAAATGATTTCAAAAATTATTCAGATCCGTTTAAAATTATTCAATCTGCGTTAATCCATAAATTTTGTCAACAACCAATAGAAATCAAGCAAAGTGTAATAAATATTATTTTGTGACTAAAAAGCCCTTAAATGATAAAAATAAAATAAAAAACTGAAAGTATTCAAATTAACTCAATTTAAAAAAAAATTGATTTTTTTTAAATAAAAAATAAAGACCTAAAATGACTAAAAACGATAAAAAATGGACGAAAATTTATCCGAAAAAATAAAACAAACACATTAAAATAAACTGCATGTCACAATGATTAAACAAAAAAATTCAAAAAGTCAAAATCGAAATAAAATAATAATAAAAATATCAGGTTGAACATACATTTACGGTTAAAAACGAGACTTCAAACTGTACCGAAAAAATAAAGTGAGCATACCGTCATAATATACGCGAAATGCAGATTCATAAAATGATCGGTAAAAGGTGAAAACTCGAAATATTTTTCTCACTAATTTTCCGCACAACGTCGATTCGCTTTTAACATTTTGTCTATAAAACTGAAATATTAATATTATCGACTTATAAATAACTTGGAGCAATGCAAGAAAAGAGTACAGAGATAAGAATGCATGAAATGAAATGTCGGGTATCTTTTAACTACAAAATGATGCAAATGTCGATTTAAACAGACTTTTGGTCAACTTAAACACGATTAAATGACGCAAATGTAATGAATGAAGCTATTTATTAATGATTGTGACCAAATGACAAAATATGATATGAAAGTGCGACTGAAAAAATTAGGGGCAAAATTTAGGGTGCAACAGCCTCAAGTATATCAAGCTGGTGACTTGGTAATAAAGCGCATCATTCTTCCACAAGGCGGCCCCAGGGGAAAATGGACTCCCACCTACGAAGGGCCATTTGTTGTCAAGAGAGTATTCTCTGGTGGTGCCATGATGCTAACTATCATAGATGGTGAAGACTTCCCACATCCTGTGAACGCGAACATAGTTAAAAAATACTACGCATAAGAGACCCGCTAGGATCACACACCTAAGCAAGATAAGGGCATCCTGGAAAACCAAAAGGTTTGGGAAAAATTAGGGATATATGCAAAAGATTGTACACTCGGCAAGTTGAAAACCCGAAAGGGCGACTTGGGCAAAAATGGGTATCCTGGTGGGCTGAAAACCCAAAAGGGCGGTCCAGGAAAAATTTAAGGATTAAAAGCGTATGACTATGTCCCGTGGAATCACCACAGTCGACTTTATTACCAAGGTCCGGGTTCAAACGGTCCAAGATCAATCCAATCAACGACAAGGAACGTTCGAAGACATTGGGGCAATAGTAGAGTTGGAATGCAATGAGATCACTTCCACATGGCTATTATCTTTGTTTTCAATTTTGTTTTCCTTTCGAAGAGTTCCCCTTACTAGGATCTCCGTCTCTTTGTATAAAAACGCCTATTCATGGGCAAAATATCAATACAAATATACTTTGAAGTGCAAACTTTCTGTTTTTGTTCTGAATGAAAAAATATCCAATGACTAAAATTGAACGAACATATGCATGTGAGCATGATTAAAACTATTTGGCACATGTGTCCTGCTAAGCAGCAGCAAGCATCTCTTTAATGTGTATGGAATATCCCCACAGAGTTATTTCATTAGCATTATCCCCACAAGGACGGCTACAATTAACCAATTTCCAACATAGTTGCCTACAAAGTCTCTTTGCATAGGTTAATCCCCAGCCAGAGTCTCAATCTCTTGACAGCTCTCTCCCCAACTAAGTTAATCCTAAAAGAAGAAGCCCTGTGGATCTCTTCCTAAAAGAATTCACCTCGTCAGTAAGGTTTATTTCCCCAACATGGTTTATTTCCCCAATAAATAACATACAACAAACAACGAACAACAAAATTCCCCGGAATAGTCTATCCTCTCCAGCTTGAGTTTACCTTTCAGACTAATACAAATCAGAGGGCTACAACCCCTAATCCCCATTGAAGTCGCCAACAAAGTCATTGCTATCTCCAAAAGTTGATGTGAAGCCTGGATGCGACCAGATAACAGTCAACTTTGTTCGTTCAAAATACTATGAAGCCTGGACCCGACCAGATAATAGTGTAACCTTTCAAATACTATGAAGCCTGGACCCGACCAGGTAATAGTACAACTTTCAGTCACTATGAAGCCTGGACCCGACCAAATAATAGTGAAACTTTTCAAATACTATGAAGCTTGACCCCGACCAGATAATAGTTAACTTCTCAAGATACTATGAAGCCTGGACCCAACCAGATAATAGTTTAACTCTTCGAGATATTTAAAAACCTGGACTCAACCAGACAAGGGTTTAACTTCTTCTCCCCAGTAGAGTTTTCCTCTACCCCAAGTAAGTTACTGTGAAGCCTGGACCCGACAAAATATCAGTTCAACTTTATCTCTTCAAGCAAGTTACTATGAAGCCTGGACCCGACCAGATATCAGTTCAACTTTATCTCTTCAAGCAAGTTACTGTGAAGCTTGTATCCGACCAAATATCAGTTCAACTTTATCTTTCCAAGTAAGTTATTGTGAAGCCTGGATACGACCAGATAGTAATTAACTTTATTCCCTCAGAAATTTTTTGTGAAGCCTGGAGTCCGATCAGATAACAACTAATTTCAAGCAAGTTACTGTAAAGTCTGGACCCGACCAGATAGCAATTAACTTCATCCATCCCAAAAAATTTGCGAAGCCTGGAATCCGACCAGATAGTAATTTAATGTCAATAAATTACTGTGAAGCCTGGACCCGGCCAGATAACAGTTTAATTTATTCTTCCTCGGTGAGTCACCATGAAGCCTGGACCTGACCAGATAATAGTGTAACTTTTCAAAAAAACTATGAAGCCTGGACCCGACCAGATAGTAGTTACCACTTCAAGTCACTATGAAGTCTGGAACCCGACCAGATAACAGTTCAACTTCAAGCAATTTTTTGTGAAGCCTAGATTCCAACCGGATAACAGTTAATTCAGATTCTTCCCCTGCAAGTCACTGTGAAGGTTGGACCTGACCAGATAGCAGTCAACTTCATCATCCTTAACGAATTGCTGCCAAACCTGGATTTCGACCAGATAACAGCCAGTTTTTGATGTTCTCCAGTCAAGAATAATTCCCTAGTCGAGCATTTAACTCTTTTCCCAAGCAGAGATCAGCACTCTCCATAGAGTCTTCTTAAACAAGTTGGTATTCCCCAACGGAAACATCCTAAAATAAAAGGAGCATACTCTTCATGCTCGGTAGCAGTCTGGGAGCTCATTTCCCAAGGCTCATCAGCATGTTGTCAAGGATTTATTTTCCTAGACAAAGACACGCTGCAAGAAATGCATCACATTCATAAATTATAAAGCATACATGACAAATGCATACAATGTAATCTCATTTATTTTGAGAACATCATTACACTATGCATACATTTGCATGCAACTAATCTTTTTCCTTGCAGAAAAAATCTACAGACAAAGACATCTACCACTCCAGTTTAAATCAACCAAAAGATTTATCCTGATACTTTCCCCAGTCACTCTGAATGGCATCTCTAAGCTCATTCCCCACACAATCAACTAACACATCATCAATTGCAAATTTCTAGGCACTCTAGTGTTCAATCATCTTCCACCCTCAAGTCACGAATGGCGGACTCTCCAATCTAACTCTTCAGGTTTAAGAAGATTGAACAGGGGCAGCTGTTGTACCCCAAAATTTTCCCTCTCATTTCTCAAGAATTTTCACCTCAAGATCTTCCATGACATCAAGTTTGCAGCAATAATACATCAATTTAGGTTTGGAATTGACACAAGGGCAAAATGGTCAATTACATACTGAAAATCAAACCTTGACTTTTGGAGCAAAATCAAGTATCAAGAATTATGTTTCGTCAAGACATGTTGAAATATGAAGTTTATTTCATCAGGAAAGTCAAAATTCAAAATTACTTTGGAAAAGTCAAAATTCTAAATACTTAGAAAGTTTTCTAAGTGTTTAAGAAATATGATAAGTTCATAACTTCTGGCCAGATTTTCACCATGATGCAAGTTGATTCTGAAAGAACTTCTAACACAAGAGTTGTAGATCTCAATAAGATCTAAAACATTGCAAAATAGAATTTCTCCTAGAAATGCTAGGATTTCAAGCTCTAACTCCTCAAAAACATATCCCTGAAACTTAAACACTTAGTAAATTATGAGCATTTTCAAATAAGAATCTGGTTACAACTTCTGGGCCAGTTTTCATGTAGGTTCAGGCAGAATTTGCAAGAGTAATTCAAAGAGGGTCTACAAAGCGTGTTACAAGCTTTCTTGAAAGTCTGAGAACTCCTTCAGAATTTGCTGGAGCAGGGAGATTCAAAGATCAAAAGTTGGATGTTTATTAAAAGTTATGCTGATGCTGAAGTTCTGACCCAGAATTAAGCTACGATGCATAATCTCATATTGCAGGATTTCTGGTTTGATAAATCTCATCATCATTTAATGCTCACACCCACTTTTGAGACTTTATCCAAAGTATTCCCCCACGTGTGACATAGAAGTACCATTGTTGTCCTTGAAAAGAAATTTTTTGTACAAGTTTATGTTGGGCCCATGCTTTGCTTTTGCTTCTGAGGGTACTTTTCCTTAATTCATGCTTACAAATCCAGCTTAGGCGCGACTAAAAGCTACTAACCACCTTACTTTATGCCTTGAACCATACTTGTTTGAACTTGCTTCAAGAACAAGTCAGCGCTTAACATATGATGGCTGTTGTTGTACCCCAAAATTTGCCATCTCATTTATCAATTATTCTCTCACAAGATCTCCTTTGGTTCAAGACTGCATTAGGGTTAATTAGCTCAAGACACCTCCCTAAGCACTGATGACTGAAGATTAGGGTTTGAGATTGCACAAGGATAAATGGACTTTTAATACCCCATTTAACTTTCATGGATCATTTTGGACTCTCAAGTTTGCTCATGTCTGAGTCTTGGATCACATTTTGCTCAGTCAATTGATCAGTTGACCTAAAAATCAACTGTATTGGGGAAAACGTCAACGAGGGTCAATTTACAGTCAAACTTCATAATTTTTTATCCATATAAACATAATTAACTCACATATGTAATTTTATCAAGTTTGGACCATAATTCCTCAAGAAATTTGGTCAGATCATCAAAAGAGCAAAATGGTCAAAATTAGGGTTTTGATTGAGAAAGGGCAGTTTCTGATTTTTGACCTAGAAAATGGTTAATTGGTTTGAGACATGATCTCAAGGTTTCAAATGAATCATTTTGACCTAATGGAATGACTCAAAACTTCCCTCGAGATCAATTGATTGTTAGTTGATTTTCAGTCAACTGATCAAAAGTCAACTACACACTGAAAAGTCAAACTTTGACTTTTTGGTCAAAATCAAGTGTCAAAGACTACAATTCATCAAAACATGCCAAAATATGAAACTTGTTCATCAAGAAATCAAAAATTCAAGATTTCATTTTGAAAAGTCAAAATTTCCAAACTTAGAAAATTTTCTAAGTGTTGAAAACTTCATATTTTTTCATGAATTTGAGCCAATTTTTCACCATGATGCAAGATGATTCAAAGGAAACTTTCAACATGAAAGTTGTATATATCAATGAGATCTAAAACATTTATAAACACAACTTCTCCTATAAGTGCATGGATTTCAAGTTATGATCTTGTGAATACATGTTCATGAAACTTGGAAACTTAGTAAAATTTTGCCCTAGTTTAGGCAGGATTTTGACCTAAATTTATGGCAATTTTTCACATAGTTCCAAGGGGAATTTTCAAAAGTGACCAACATAGAGGTTATAAAGGATGTTACAATCTTTCCAAAATGTCCAAGAACTCATTGAGCTTATGTTTGAGCAAAGAGAATCAAAGAGATGAAGTTAGGGTTTCATTCTTGATTTACAAGTCATTTCCATGATGAACAAGAATTCAAATCCAAGCCTAGGCTGCATAATCTTTGCTTTGCAGGCCTCAAACTTGTTTGTCACTCCATAATTAAATGTTTTCACAACTAATAGAAGCTTTAATTCAAGCATTCAATGCATTGCCCATGCTTAATACCATTTTAGGAAGAAAGGTAACATTGCCATTTTGGAAAAGTGGCTTTTTTGCACATAGTCAAATCTTGAGCTTTGCACTTGTTTTCTTCTGATCACACATAAACTAAAAGCCAGAAGAAACTTGTCTAAAGCCTCAAAATAACTCAGGCCATGCTTGTACTTTGTCTTGAAACCATATTTCCACTTTTCTTCAAAACCAAACAACATAGCCATAAGTCTATATCTTGTTCCTCTGACTCTCTCAAGTGCTACAATCTTTTCCATACATATGCACAAGTTATTTTCAAGCTAACACACGAATACACAAGCTCTAAAACTCACCAGAACTCAAAACTGCATCTCAGACCTCCATTGTTGCATATTCTTGCCAGAAATCCCAAAATCAAAAACTACTCGTGCGTTTCTTAGCCTTTTGCTTCCAAAAGCTTCCAAACATCATACCTAAGCCATCCTTGTCCTTGTTACACGACTGTAACACCATCTTCACCTACTTCCAAGTTCAAAAATAGAGCATCATAGTTGGACTTCTCTAGACTATTCCAACCACCTCCAGTTCAAGCCAGTCATTGCATTAGCTTCCTAGAGGTCCAAGGAAGCTAACCTGATCACCACCATCACTTGAACAAGCCCAAACTCATTTCATGATTTCAGTTTTTGAGGTATTTTTCTTGAACTTCTATCTCATTATTTAGGCATTGTTAGGCTTGCATTTCTGAAGATAGAATGTAGGTATCATTGCCCTAAAACTATACATGTCCATAGATTTCTTTTATGTTGCTTAAGCATGGAAAATTTTGAGTTTGAACTTGCTGGAACGTTTAGGTCAGAATTTGGTACTTTCATAAATTCATCCTTATCTTTGAATGTTAGCTTAGATTAGTTACATGGTTGGATTCGTGGTGGGAAAATGCACAAGTTTCATGTTTACATTTTTGAAAATGGTTGAGGAATGAGCAAGTTTGAAATCCTTTGGCTGGAGGTTGAAGATGAAGTACAGTCAGGGACAAATTTGTGTTATGTATTTATTATTGTACACAAGTTAACGAATGTATCACAACCCCAGTGGTTAAAGCGTGCGCCTGTAACAAGAGGGACCTGGGTTCGAGCTCCAATGGTACCCTTTTGGTTCTTTTTTTTCATATTTTCTCTCTTTTTTTCCTTGTTTGCAGGTGTTGGGCTTCCCTTGTTGGGCTTGACATTTTTATTCATTTTATACCCCCTGATTATGTTTCATACCCCCAGACCCATTTATTTCTTTATTTCATTTTTATTTTAGTTTATTTTACTTTCATATTTTCTTGTTATTATTTTTATTACTAATATTATTATTATTACTATTAATAAAAAATCTAAAAATATTTATTTTATTATTTTTACACTCATTTATATTTTATTTCTCTTTATAAAAACTAAAAAGAACAAAAACAATCTTTCTAATAAATTAATTTCTTTTCTTGATTAATATTTAGATAATTAGGTTTAATTATTATATTATATTATTTTCTTGTAAATTAAAGTTAATTTAAAACTTAGTTTTATTTTAATTAATTAATTTTTATATACTTTTTTTTAATTAATTCAAAACCTTTCATAAAAAAACCCTAAAAATACTTTTTAATTTAATTTCTTTCTTAATTAGTTTTATTTAATTTTCACTAATAATTTTATTAATTAGGTTAAGCCTCTTTCATAAAATCCAAACAAATATCCATTTCCTTTCTATTACATACTTGTATATTTATCCATTTTTATACATTTTTTATTCAATTATTTGTACATATTCAATATGGTTGTAATAATTAATTAGATTTAATTTTCTTACAATTCCCCCATTTGTAAATTTGTACACCCCCTCTCCTATTGATGTAATAGCTTAAAATTTTTATTTTCCGCAATTTAATGCTTTATATATAAATGATAGTAAATTAGGGTTTGTATGGAAATATTAAAATCAACAAGTTAGCAAACCCTAATTCAAGACAAAACAATGCATGTAAATTAACACACTTGCACACTTACACCCTTAGGCTAAATCCACTTTGTTGCCTTATGAAAAATGGCCATGTTATGCATGTGGAGTATCTTAGCAAAAACAATCAAAAGCACAAGATCATAGTCCCTCGATAACGCTATCAAAGTTGCCTTTCAAAATGATCTTAGTCCCTCAAAGAGAATTGCTAAGATATTTCATAACATTGCTATCATGGCTATACGATGACCCATGCTCGTCCCTTTACATCCAAAGATAGGGCTTCTTACCAAATCAATGGTAAGATAGCAATATCAAAGGAAAGGAGGAAATTAACTAAGACTTTTTGAGTAGGTAGATTATTCCTAGTTGCTTGCTCATTTTCAAATCAAAACATCCTTTCTATTTTCAAAAACAAACATCGCACTTTCAAAACATATTTCAAAATTGAAACATTTTCAAAATATCAACACTTTGTATACGTTCTTACGAACGAGAACTATTACAAAGTTTGCCTAAACGATTGCGCCTTTTCAAAATACTTTCAAAAACCACACAAAGTACATTTTCAAACAAAAGCAAGTGATCTAGCAAGCAACTAAGAGCCCATAGATAACTATGGATGGAAAGGATGCTAATACCTTCCCTTTTCATAATCTACCCCCCGAACTCAAGAAATAATCTTAAAGGTCTCTCCTGTTCTTTTCAGCCTTTCATTTTGGATAAAAGAAAAGCCGGTGGCGACTCTTACTAACCGCAACATTTGCGATAAAACGAAAAACAACCAAGTCAGTTCTCCCACCGTATCACAACTGTACTTTGACTTCTCCAAGCTACTAAATCCTTTCCTATAAATTGAACTTCATTTGCAACTCAAAGGAGAGAGAATTTTGAAATTGGCCTTGAAACCTTGCTGAAATTTCAAAGAACTGGAAACTAAAAGCATAAACACAAAAACCTGCAAAGCTACTGTCTCTTTTCACGCCCAAAACTCTGATGGTCTTGCACATCTCTTAGCCAAATCACCCATTTAGTTTCTAATGCGCATTTAGGAACAATCCCAACTTCTATTTACAAACTGCAATACAATCTTCATTAATCTCCACCTCAAAAAACCAGAACATTGCTTCTTGGCTGCTCCAAAATTTTCCAGCCATCCATAGTTCAGGATTGTTCCAGCTTTCTGAGCACGTGAGGAAGCTGATCAGAACATCACAGCAGTCAGAACCAGGCTCTAGCTCACATGACATTTTCCATCTACAAGGTAAGTTTTTGCTGACTTTTATCATATTACTTAGGCATTGTTAGACTTGCATATCCAAAAATACAATGTAGACATCCTGAATCTGATGTTGTACATATTCTTGTATTTCATGTATTTTCTGCCTAAATTGAAAGAATTTCAGCTCAGAACTTCTTGAGGAAATTAGGATTTATAACTAGGATCAGCAAAATACATGCTCGCTTCTGATTTACAGTTCTGACATTTTATGTTTCTAAAATCATGATGAAACCTGCCATAATTGTTATGTTTGCATTTTCTGTTTTATTGAGAAATGACTAAGCTGCAGATGTTCTGACTGGCATGGTGAAGGAGATAAAGCTCATCATCAGAACTTACTTTGTGTTATATGTTTATGTTTTTGCTTCTAATATCGGATGTATAGCCACCCCAGTGGTAGAGAGTGAACACTTAAGACGTTAGTGTTAAGGGTCCTGAGTTCTAGCCCCAGAAACACCTTTTTTATGTTTATTCCATGACATTTTGTTCCCATCCTGGACCAGAACTTCTAGACATTTCCATCCAACAGCATTGAAACCTCACATACCCATTATTAGAGCTTCTAGCTTACCAGTGACACCAGAACTTCTAAGTTTCCAGCTACATCAGAACTTCCAAACTCTCTCTAAACATCAAGAATTTCCAAACTCGCCCAACCACAAGAACTTCTGACCTTCCAATAACGTTAGTACTTATAGGTTGACAATTGCATCAGAATTTCTAGGATTTCTCTTGTTCCCAGCAACCCCAGAATTTCAGTTTACCAGGACCCATAACTTCTGACCTCCCCTTTTCTACTAACATTTCTTTCTTATAGCGTATCAGAATCAGAGTTTCTATCCCTTACTTCTGATCTCTCTTATTTCAACAAGGTGTTGATTCTGACCCCCTTTTCTCTTATTATTTTTAATATCACTTCTATTTTCATTAATCAAAAACACCAAAATGTTTTTATATTCACATATTTTATTTTATTTCTTTCAGAATGAAAAGCCCTAAAACATTTTCTTAAGATAATTCATTTTCTTCTCTTAACAAAAACAAAACAAGTCCATTTTATATTTCTTGTGCATTATTTCAATATGGTTGTAATAGATAATTAGGACTTTAATCTCTTTCAATCCCCATTTGTAAATTTGTACACCTCATCCCCCTAATGATTGTAGTAGCGTAGAATATTTACTTTCTGCAATTTATCGCTTTCATATAAATGCTAGTAAAGTAGGATTTGTATAAGAAGATAAAATCAACAAGTAGATAACCATTAATCAAAGACTAAATGCATGCAAATCAAATATACTATTCACATATGCACCCCTAAGGTTAACTCTACTAGTTGCCTAAAAATGGTCATGTTATGAATGTGGGATGTCTTAGCAAAAACAATCAAAATACAAGATTATAGTCCCTCGATGACGCTACAAATGTTGCCTTACAAATGATCTTAGTCCCTCAAAGAGAAATGCTAAGACATCTTAAAACATTGCTATCATGACTATACGATGACTCACGCCCGTCCCTTTTACATCCAAAGATAAGGCTTCTTACCAATCAATGGTAAGATAGAAATATCAAAGGAAAGGAGAAATGAATAAAAGACTTTTGAGTAGGTAGAAGCGTTCTTAGTTGCTGGCTCATTTTCAAATTAAACATCCTTGCTCACTTTCAAAATAAAAACTTTCAAACACACACCAAAAACTTTCAAAACATGAAATATTTTCAAAAGTCCAACACTTTGTATACATTCTCGCCGAAACGAGAATCATTACAAAGTTCACCTAAACGAAGACGCCTTTTCAAAAATACTTTCAAAAACTACCACAAAGCATATTTTTCAAACAAAGCAAGTGATCTAGCAAGCAACTAAGAGCCCATAGATAACTATGGATGAAAAGGGTGCTAATACCTTCCCCTTTTCATAATCTACCCCCCGAACTCAAGAAAATAATCTCAAAGGTCTTTCCTGTTCTTTTCCACCTTTCCTGTTCTTCTCCCACTGCATCACACATGTCTCTATTGAATTCAAAGGAACTACTCTGGCCCATGTCTTGGTGGATACAGGGTCCTCTCTAAATGTCTTACCCAAAGGTGCCTTAGATCGATTAGATTGAGACGATTTGGTGTTAAAGCCAAGTGACATAGTTGTGAGTGCTTTTGATGGATCCAAGAGGATGGTACTTGGATAAGTTGATATCCCCATTAAAGTTGGTTCATAAACTTTCAATTATACTTTCTATATGATGGGCATCCATCCTGCTTACTCTTGTTACTTGGGCGCCCTTGGATACATGGGGCAGGAGCAGTGACGTCCACCCTTCACTAAAAGTTGAAATATCAAGTCAAGGGAAAGATTGTTACTGTTTGTGGTGAAGAGGAATTCATGGTTAGCCACCTGAATTCGTTCAAGTATGTGGAAATGGATGGTGAGTTTATAGAGACTCCTTGCCAAGCCTTCGAAGTAGTCCCTCCTATGGTTGCCGCCACCAAAATTTCTTTTGACATTCCAAAAGCGGATGAAGATGTGCCAAGGATGGCTTCACTCAAAAATGCTCGCACTGTGGTTGAAGACAGAAGCAGTACAATTTGGGGACAAATTCCTGACATTCCTTTCAAAGCAGACAAGTTTGGGCTGAGTTTCACTACCAAAGCTCAAAAGGAGGTCAGACGTGCTCGCATAGGAAAACCACCTCTTCGCATTGGTAATCATGAAGTGAATTCTATTGAAGACTTTGAGGATGACTGTGACTTTGATGAATGGATTTACCCGACTGCCGGTGAAGGACTCAACAACTGGCGTGCAAAGGATTTCAATCCCATCTTCTTCAACAAGGAGTAATTACTACTTACTATTTTATCAATTCAAGAACTTTGTCAGTAATTTAATTCCAAACAATGACTTTAAACTATGTGCCTTACCCGGGGAATCATGGTCCATTTGTTAAGTGTTTGTTCATTTTCATATTCCATATGATCACTTAATGGAAAACATTGGACCTTTTGCATTCAAATTTTGTTCTTGTTATATTTATTTTTCTTATTTTCATTTTCAAAATAGCCATTTATCATACACACACACACACACACACACACACACACACACACACTTGCAGATCCTCATCCAGTCCATATCTCATTGCCAACGACTATGATATTACCAACTATGACTTTGCACATCCAATCTACCAAGCCAAAGACGAAGGCAAAGAAGATTGTGAAATACCTGGGGAACTAGCCAAACTTCTGATGCAAGAAGAGAAAGCCATTCAACCTCATGAGGAGCCAGTTGAAGTGATCAACCTAGGTACTGAGGAAGACAAGAAAAAGGTAAAGATCAATGCTAACTTAGAAGACAGTGTCAAAGGCAGACTGGTCAAGATGTTGCATGAATATGTTGAAGTGTTTGCTTTGTCATATGAAGATATGCAGGGCCTTGATACTGACATTGTGGTTCATCGTCTACGGACAAAGGAAGATTGTCCTCCAGTCAAGCAAAAAGTGCTATGCAGCCAGACATGTCTGAAAAGATAAAAGATGAGGTAATGAAGTAATTCAATGTAGGTTTCTTGGCTGTAACATCGTATCCTTAATGGGTGGAGAATATGGTCCCCGTGCCGAAGAAGGATGGAAAGGTCCGTATGTGCGTAGACTATAGGGATTTGAATAGGGCAAGCCCCAAAGATAATTTCCCACTACCACATATTGACGTCTTGGTCGATAACACGACTCAACACAAAGTCTTCTCCTTCAAGGATGGTTTCTATGGCTACAATCAAATCAAGATGGCTCCTGAGAACATGGAGAAGACCACCTTTGTCACACAATGGGGCATCTTTTGTTACAAAGTCATGCCTTTCGGTTTGAAGAATGCAGGGGCAACCTATCAATGAGCTATGGTACCTCTATTTCATGACATGATCCATCATGAGATATAAGTCTACATACATGATATGATTGCAAGGTCACAGACTGAAGAAGAACACCTTGATCACTTACACAAGCTATTTTAAAGGTTGAAAGAATACAAGCTGACGTTGAATCCCAGCAAATGCACCTTCGGGGTAAGATCTAGAAAACTCTTAGGCTTTGTCTTCAGTGGCAAAGGTATTAAAGTCGATCCCACAAAAGTCAAAGCTATCCAAGAAATGCCAGCTCCTCGTACTGAGAAGGAGGTCAGAGGTTTCTTAGGTCGACTCAATTGCATCTCCAGATTCATATCTCACTTAACTGCTACTTGTGAGCCACTCTTCAAGCTGCTGGAAAAGGATCAAGTAATCAGATGGAATGACAACCTCCAAGTAGCCTTTGACAAGATTAAGGCGTACTTACAAGAACCTCCAATCCTGATGCCCCCAGTTGAAGGAAGGCCTCTGATTATGTACTTGACTGTATTAGAGAATTCAATGGGGTGCGTGTTAGGCCAACATGACGAGTCTGGTCGAAAAGAGCATGCAATATACTACCTGAGAAAAAGTTTACCAACTGTGAAACTAGATATTCACTGCTCGAGAAAACTTGTTGCGCTCTGGCATAGGCTGCTCGCCGGCTAAGACAGTATATGTTGACTCACACCACTTATTTGATTTCAAAGATGGATCTTATCAAGTATATCTTCGAAAAGCCAACTCTCTCCGGATGAATACCTAGATGGCAAATGATCTTGACCGAATATGATATCTAATACACTACACAAAGAGCAATAAAAGGAAGAGTGTTGGCGGATCATTTGGCACATCAAGCTGTTGACGGATACAAACCTATGAACTTTGAATTCTCGGACGAGAATATCATGCTAGTAACTGACTACGAAAAGCCTGGACCGTATGACTGACCTGAACAAGGATCCCGATGGACTATGTTTTTTGATGGGGATTCCAACGCTTTGGGTAATGGAATTGACGCTGTAATTATTTCTTCCGAAGGTTGCCATACACCTTTCACTGCTAGACTTTTCTTCGACTGTACAAACAACACGGCTAAGTATGAGGCATGCATCTTGGGTCCAAAAGCTTCTATTGACCTAGAAATCAAGTCCTTAAGTGTATACGAAGATTCTGCTCTAGTAATCAGTCGGGTTAAGGGAGAGTGGGATACCAAACATCCTAATTTGATTCCTTATAAAGAGCTTGTGCTAACTTTGATCCCATACTTTGAGGAGGTTACTTTTGAACACTTCCCAAGAGAAGAAAACCAGTTGGCAGATGCCCTAGCGACAATGTCATCTATGTTCAATGTCAATTGGGACAACGAGGCTCCTAGAATTACAATCGAAAGATTTGATGAACCTGTGTATTATTATGAGCTTGACACTGACAAAGAGAAGCCATGGTACCATGACGTAAAGAGATATCTTGAAGCATAAGAGTATCCTGAAGGAGATTCCATCAATGATAATAAATTTTTGCGAAGATCTTCAGCCAAATTTTTCCTAAGCAATGGAATCCTGTACAAGTGCAACCATGATTCAACTCTACTATGGTGTGTGGACAAGAAGGAGGCAGAGAAGATCATGGAAGACATGCATGATGGTATCTTTGGGACTCACTCTAGTGGACACACTATGGCCAAGAAGATTCTAAGGGTTGGTTACTATTGGTCGACAATGGAAACTAATTGTCACCATCACTCGAGGACTTGCCACAAGTGTCAGGTCTATGTCGACAAGGTCCATGTACCTCCAATCCCTTTGAACGTCATGACTTCTCCGTGGCCATTTGTAATGTGGGGCATTGACATGATTGGAGAGATCAAACCCACTGCTTCTAATGGACATTGTTTCATCCTTGTTGCCATTGACTACTTCACCAAATGGGTTGAAGCTGCCTCATTTGCCTCAGTAACAAAGAACATTGTAGCCCGGTTTATCAAGCATAACCTCATCTATCATTACGGTATCCCCGAGAGGATAATCACTGATAATGGAACCAATCTCAATAATACTATGATTACGGAACTTTGCACTCAGTTCAAAATCAAACATCATAATTCTTCTCCCTACAAACCTAATATGAATGGCATAGTGGAAGCTGCCAATAAAAATATCAAGAAGATTGTGAAAAAAATGGTAGTAACCTACAAATACTAGCATGAGATGCTACCATTTGCTCTCCATGGCTACTGTACTTCGGCACGAACGTCAACTGGGGAAACTCCTTTCTCTTTGGTGTATGGTATGGAAGTTGTCCTGCCTGTAGAAGTTCATATTCCTTCTCTAAGGATTATGAAAGAAGTAGACTTAGGCAAAGACGAATGGATTCAGACTAGATTGGATCAATTGAACTTGATCGACGAGAAAATACTGGTTGTTGTGTGCATGGACAAATATATCAAAAGTGTATGATCAAAGCGTTCAACAAGAAGATCAAGCCTCGAGTATATCAGATTGGAGACTTGGTAATAAAGCGCATCATTTTACCATAAGATGATCCCAGGGGCAAATGGACTTCCACTTACGAAGGATCATTTTTTGTAAATAAAGTATTCTCTGGCGGTGCCATGATGCTAACAACTATGAACAGTGAGGATTTCCCGCATCCTGTGAACGTGGACATAGTTAAAAATACTACACATAAAGAATGACCCGCTAGGTTGACGTACCTAGGAAAAAATAAGGGCATCTCGGCGAACCAAAAGGGTTCGGGAAAAAGTTAGGGATATATACAAAAGATTGTACACCCGGCAAGTCGAAAACCCAAAAGGGAGGCTTGGGCAAAAATGGGTATTCCGGTGGACTGAAAACCCGAAAGGGGGGGTCCAGGCAAAAGTTACGGATTAAAAGTGCACGGCTATGTCCCGTGGAACCGTTACAACCATCTTTATTACCAAAGTCCAAGTTCAATGGTCCAAGATCAATTCAAACAACTTCTTTCAACAGCAAGGGATGATGTTCAAAGACATATGGGCAATAACAGATTTGGAACCCAATGAGATCATTTCCACATGGCTATTATTTGTGTTTTCACTTTGTATTCCCTTTATTCTTTTGATGATTTCCTCTTACTAGGATCTTTATCTCCTTGTAGAAAAACGCATGTTTATAGGCAAACATCAATACAAATATACTTTGAAGTGCAAAGTTTTTATTTTTCTGTTTTGAGTGCAAAAGTGTCCAATGACTAAAATTGAATGAACATATGCATATGAGCATGATTAAACTGTTAACAAATGTATACATAAAAAAATAACAAGCATCTCCTTAAGCATTTGGGATATCCCCACAGAGATACTTCAATAAGATTATCCCCATAGAGACGGATCCATGCAACCCCCAGCCAGAGTTCCAATCTCTCGAAAACCCTCTCCCCAGCTGAGTTGGTCTTAAAAAAGAGGCCTTGTGGAGTTCTCCCTAAAGAATTCACTTCATAAGTAGGTCGTCAAAATATTCTCTTCAACATGATTTATTTCCCCAACAAACTACAAATTCCCCAGCTTGAGTTGGCCTCACAGACTATTACAAACCAATGGACAAAATACCTTAATCCCTGATAGAGTCATTGCAATCCCCAATGGAGTCGTTACTATCCCAGTAAGTTGTTGCGAAGCCTGGAATCCGACCAGATAACAGTTAACTTCATCCTTTCGAGTCAATTTGCTGTAAAGCCTGGAAGCCGACCAGATAACAGTTAAATTCAGTAAGTTGTTGTGAAGCCTGGAAACCAACCAGATAACAGTTAACTTCAGTAAGTTGTTACGAAGCCTGGAATCCGAACAGATAACAATTAACTTCATTCTCTCAAAAATTTGCTGTGAAGCTTGGAATCTGACCAGATAACAGTTAAAATCATTCAGTTACTATAAATCTTGGAATTCGACCAGATAACAGTTAAACTTCATTCTTTCAAGCAAATTACTGCGAAGCCTGGAGTCTGACCAGATAACAGTTTAACTTAAATTTTTCGTGAAGCCTGGAATCCGACCAAATAACAGTTAATTTCATCTAAGTTTCCGTGAAGCCTAGAATCTGACCAGATAACAGTTAAACTTCATTATTTCAAGCAAATTACTGTGAAGCCTGGAGTCCGACCAAATAACAGTTAATTTCATCATTTCATCAGTTATTGTAAAGCTTGGAATTTGACCAGATAACGGTTAAACTTCATTCTTTCAAGCAAATTACTACGAAGCTAGGAGTCCGACCATATAACAGTTAATTTCATCCTTTCATCGGTTACTATAAAGCCTGGAATCCGACCAGATAATAGTTAAACTTCACTCTTCCAAGTGATTTTCTGTGAAGCCTAGAACCCGACCAGATAACAGTTAATTTCACCTTCCCTAGTAAGTTGTTGTGAAGCCTGGAATACGACCAGATAACAGTTAACTTTATTACCACCATTAAGTCGAAAGTTGCTATGAAGCCTGGATTTCGACCAGATAACAACTAAATTTCACTCTCCCCAGTCAAATACAATTCCCCAATAGAGTAATGGACAACTACTGAACTCTATACCCCAAGCAGAAATCAACACTCCTCACAGAGTTTCTTCAAGCAAGGAGCCAAAATCAATGTTCTCCAGCGAATTTCTCCTCAAACAGCAGAATAGAAATTCCCAGCGGAAGCATTCTAAACAAGGTCTGAAGATGGGCATACTCTTCATCTCCAGCAGCAGTCCGAGATTTAAAATCCCAAAGCTCCCCAGAATTTGTCAAGGATTTATTCTCCAAGACAAAGATACACTTCAACAATATTTCACATTCATACATCATATTACATACATGACGAAAGCATACAACAAAATCTCATTTATTTTGAGAACATCATGGTGCCATGTGTGATACGATGGGAGAAATGACTTGAAGGTTTTGCGTTTGATCGCAAATGTTGCGGTTAGCAAGAGTCGCCACTGACTTTTCTTTTATCCAAAAGGAAACGGGAAAAAGCACAGGAAAGACCTTTGAGATTGTTTCTTGAGTTAGGGGGATAGATTATGAAAAGGGAAGGTATTAGCACCCTTTTCATCCATGGTCTTCCATGGGCTCTTAGTTACTTGCTAGATCACTTGCTTTTGTTTGAAAATGTGATTTGTGTGGTTTTTGAAAGTATTTTGTAAAGACGTCATTGTTTAGGTAAGCTTTGTAATGATTGTCGTTCGTAGGAATGTATACAAAGGTGTTGATCTTTTGAAAATATTTTCAAGTTTTGTAAGAGGTTTTGAAAGTGTAGGTGTTTGTTTTGAAAATAGCAAGGATGTTTTGAAATTGAGCAAGTAATTAGAAGCATTCTACCTACTCAAAAGTCTTTCGTGTTCATTTCCATTCTCCTTTGACATTGTTATCTTACCATTGATTTGGTAAGCAACCCTATATTTGGATGTAAACGGGACGAGCGTGGGTCATCGTATAACCATGATTAGCAATGTTGCAATATATCTTAGCATTCTCTTTTAGGGACTAAGATCATTTGAAAGGCAACATAGATAGCGTCATCGAGGGACTATGATCTTGTATTTTGCTTTGTTTTTTCTAAGATACCTCATGTTGTACCCCAAAATTTTCCCTCTAATTTTACTCAACACATGCCCATTGAGGTCCTCAACTTGCTCAAGGATGCCCAAGAGTTGACCAGACAAACTCTCTCCTAAGGCAATGTACCTCAAACTAAGGTTTACAATTTCATCAGGGTGTGGGAAGTACAAAGGTCCCAAATGCTTTCCATGGTCCCAATATATTCTCAAGATCATCCATGTCAAGTTTCATGCCTTGCACAAGAAGTTTGCTCAGTCAATTGCCCGGATGCCTGAAAATCAACTGTACTAGGTCAAAAGTCAATTGTGGCCCACATACAGTCAAAATTCAAGATTTTTGGTCAACATCAACATTTTGAAGATATATTCATCATTTGATCAAGGGTTGATCATGATTCCTAAAGGAATTCCCAAAATTCATCAAAACCCAAAAGTTGCTAAATTAGGGTTTCTTAGGAAAAGTCAACCAAACTTTGACCAAGCATAACTTCTTCATACTTTATCAGAAATTTTCCATACAAGGCTCATTTTTAAGAAGATGCAATTCCATACAATTCATATTCATCCCACAAGTTCAAAATATGCACTCATCAAAAGATATGAATTTCTACATTATAGGTCCTTTTGAAAAGTCAACAAAAACACCTTTTGGGTCAAAGCTTCTACTTGAACATGGAAGACCCAATTGAGATGAAACCAAAAGGGTTGTTTAAGGGATATCCTAATATTTCTAAAAAGTCAAAGAACACCTCTCTAGGGTTAAAATTGGAGGAGATATGAGTTGTCAAAGTTGACCCTTTTTGCAAAATTTCCAAAAGTCAAATGTGCTCAAAAATGCATTTTTTTGTCAAATGGGCCTAGCATTTCATGATTGAATCTTGTTGGAAACATGGTCCATGCCCCAAATCAGCCTCCACATATTATTTTATTATTTATTTATTTTATTTTGATTTTCATTTATTAAAAGTTAGATTAAATCAAATAAATTGCAAAAAAATATAAAAGATTGATTTTGATCTGATTTTTGTAGGAATCACAATCTAATCAAGATGGTGTAGCATATCAAATCGTGCAAGAGAAAATTGAATCAAAGATGGCATGATTAGGCCTATTTTGGAAACATATCATACAAGAGAAAAATCAAATCAAATCTTTATGATTATCAAAGATACAAAGTGTTGTACCCCAAAATTTGCCCTCGCATCTTACCACCATAAATATCAACTTCAAGCATTTCTTGATTTTTCAAACTGACTCAAGAATCGGACAAACGGACTTTTCTTGACAGTCAAGCAAAATTAGGGTTTTACTGGTTTTCATGGCCCTAGAACAGTTCAAATAATTGGCTTAGGTTTTTGGTTGATTCTGGCTTAATTGTGATCAGGCGAATGTTCGTTGGCATTTAATCAGGAATTAAGGTTTTATGGGCATATTCTCGGAAAGATTTAAATTCCACAGCACTTTGCCGTTTATTCCGAGATTCGGGTTAAATTCGCATTGTTTTGATTTAATCAGCAAAAGAGGCAGTTGGTTTGAATTCACGTTGATTTGTTTGAGTCAGTCAAAAGAAATATGCAGTTTGGAATTACAGTGCTTGGCAAAAGAATCAGTGAAAAGGGAATGCGCTTGATCAAGTTTATTTTGGTTAACTGCTGCTTCGCTTTGGATATTGGAAAGGACAGGTTTAATTGATCAAATGTGCTAAAGTATTGTTTATTTAAATTATTTATTATTCTAAATTAAGTGATTGAAATTTATTTTTTCAATCATTTTAATTCAAAGAGTTTTAAATGAATAAATAAACAATAAAGAAACAGAATTAGAATTAGTTGGATAATAAAGATTTTTATTGATATTTGAATTATTTGTACAAATATTGTTTATAATTTAAATTACAAACAATAGTTTACATTAATTTAAATATTAAATAAAAAGGAAACTATCCTATTTTTCTAATTCTTTAGTCTTCATTTAGTACCCCTCCATCCATTTTTATCTGCAAAAGAAGAAGAGTCAGTGACTGATAATTAATTAAAGACAGATAAAATTTGCAGTCATCATTAAGGGCCACTGACTGGGATCAGTTCACCCTCTCTGCAAATCACGGGATTTCTCCCGGTTCACAAAGAGGGGAGAATTTTATTAATCATGAATGCAAAATGTCAAATGCATAAATTCAAAAGTTCAAACTGCATAGTTCAAGTTCAACCAAATTGAAAAATCAAAAAGTGCAATTTACTGTCAAAGTACAAAGTCCACTCAAGGCTGTCAATAAAAAGATTTGACAAAGATATGAAAAGTTCACAAAGTGTAGCAAGCTGTCAAAGAAAGATAAAGATGCAGAGGAAATCTTATATGCAAGCAAGTTCTCTTTTATCATCATTTCCCATCAGATAGCCCTTTCAGAAAAATAATACAGAAAAGAATCATATTATAACATATCCAATTGTACTATAGAGAGAGAAAAAGAAGAGATAGAGGCAGGTTTTTCAGGCTTAGGCAGGATAGGCAGGATAGATAAGAAGAAAAGATATACAAAAGAAAGAACAACACAGTTCAAGAGGGAGGAAGAAAAATATACAAAACTGCTAAGCAAGCACCAAACTGCTAAGCAAGCATAACCTGCTACCAAGTCCTAACCAGAACCTGTATTAGCTAAGCATTCAACCTGCCCAGTTCAAATCTGAATAACCATAACACATAACCTGCAGTGGCTAGAACCTGCATGATCCAAGCCTAAACAGAACCTGTACCTTTAAGCCTTAAGAACCTGATAAGCTCAAAGCCAGAAGAGATACAAAAATCCCCCAGCATAACTTGCCAAGGCCTAAAAGATATCACCCTGCATATGCAAAGTATACCACATACTGAAGCAAACCAGCAAAGCCTGTACCTGTCTCAAAAACCAAAAGCCTCATCCAGGCCAAAAACCAGTACAAACTCCCACAAACATCTTACCTGTTAAAACACTTCCAAACACATAACCATACAAAACCTGCAAATGGCCTAAAGACTCATTACCAGCTATAACCATAAACCAAGCATCATACCTGTCAAAAAAGCCTCGAAGACCCAACCTGTCCAGTTTAAAACCTTAAACCATTCAATCCAAACATCAAGGCCCTCAGAGGAAATGCTCATCATTGGGCAATAAATAACACATTCAAAGGCAAAGTGGGCGATAGAGAAGAGGAAAGAAGTGAACTCATAAACCCTTCACCATAAACAAACATTCAGAAACACATTTTCAACAAGCATTTCAACAAAGCGTTTAAGGCCACACAAGGCATACTCAATCATTCCCAAATCAAAACCCTAGGCCCTCAGAACTTTGAGTTCCTCACAGGGCAACACAGGTAAAAGGCTCAACGGTCTCAGAACAACAATTCAAAGCATCAAAGTCTCAGACGAAAACAATATATTCAAAGGCAACCTAAAGCCCTCAGTATAACATCATTGGGCAAAAGCTCTAGGCAACAAGTATACAGTGGCGAAAGAAAAGAAGAAAGAGATGAAGGTCCAAACTAGGTTTTCAGTTAAGATCATCACGAAACCATAGGCAAAGTAGGCAAAGAGATACAAAGATACCAGATTACCAAAGCGCAAGCCCAGCATCCTCACTGCCTTCCCCGCTCGTCCCGGCCTCCTAGCGCACGCCCGGCCATCCTCTGCCATCTCCAAGGTTAACACTCCTTTTTTTCTTTCTTTCAAAAATATCCCAGATGATCATGTGAAAAAAAAAACGAATTTAGAATCAAAACGAATCAAAATCATGGCATGCAGTAATTAATAAACCCTAATGAAATAAGAAAGAGGAAATCACCTTAAAGCTGTCGCCCCACGGTGTTGTTGGAGGGAAGGAGAGGTCGGAAGTGCCGGTGGCCATAGACAAGCGGGTACAAAACTCAGAAGCGAACGTGCAACGAGGAAGACGAAGAAGAAAAGTACGAACGGCGCGCCTAACGAACCCTAAGCATTTGTCCCAATTGAAAATATTCCACAAACCCTAAAATTGTTGAATCAAATATGGGCCTTGCCCGTTTCTGAACATCCAAGCCCATTAAATTGCTTTTTTAACAAAAACATTAATATTAACTTCCTTTTATATAAACAATATACTCTTTTTTTTTATTTATTTATTTTTCTTTCTTTACAAAATCATATTAATACTAAAATATATTAAAACACTTTTTATCTAAAATATCTAATTTAATTTTATTTGCACATAAATAATAAAGATACATTTTTTATCATATAATAAAAATTGAAAATACTTTTCTATTCTTTCAATTAAAATATACTTTGTACATAATTTTTTAAAAACGCTTAACTTAAATATAATTTTGTACATAACACATGACAACATACTTTTTATACATAATGAAAACCTAGAAATAGTTTCTTTTCTTAAAACATCATATTCACAATTTAATTAGAACTTGAACATTCAGTTAAAACAATTTTCTTTTTGTACATATTTCGAATATATAAATCAAAGATTCCTTAAAACACATATCTAGGTCAAATACCCTAATCCATATTAATTTCACCTTGTACACTTACAATATATTTCACATTATACACTTACACAATGCAAATACATTCACATTGCCCTATACACATTTGTTTATCTTATATTTGTATATTCGATATGTACATTTTATCGCAAGTTCGATTTGGTTGTAACTTATTGGATACTATAAGTCTCATCCCCATTCATACACTTGTACCCCCACTCCCGGATACTAACCTTGTAATAGCGTAGATTTTACATTTCCGCAATTTACAGTTTTCCAATTATACCATGGTTAGACCTAGGGTTTGCATGTACATAAAATCAAACGCTAGATAACCTAATACAAGACAAATACATGAAATCAATACACAATCACACTTGCACCCCCTAGGGTAATCCCACATGTTGCCTTCCAAAATGGGCCATGCTTGCACGTCGAGTTTCTTTGGCAAAACAAAATCAAATGATCATAAGTCTCTCAAAATGTTGTCTAAACGGAATGATCATAGTCCCTTCGAAGCAAATTGCCAAAGACACTTGGCACCATTGCATTCATGGTCCATACGATGACCCGCGCCCGTCCCGAATAAACTTCCTAAACGCAAGATTGTCCATCAAATTCAATGGTGGAACAAAATTGTTAAAAAGGGTTAAAACATAACAAAAAACCTTTGAGTACAATAGGGTAGACAAAACTCTTGGTTACTTGAGATCAACTTGCAAAAACACTTGCCTTCTTTTTAAATACCACATTCCACAAGCACTTTCAAAACAAACTCTCAAAACATTTTGAAACATCTTTTCGAAAAGATACACGCCTTTGTAAAATATTCGAGTAAAGAATTGTTACAAGGTTAGCCTAAGACAAGGCATCTTCTTCCAAAACATTTTCAAACACACACACACACACACACCATTTTCAAGCGATCGAAAATCAAGGCAAGTGATCTAAAAAACCAAGTAACTAAGAGCCCATGGATAACCATGGATGAAAAGGGTGCTAATACCTTCCCTTTTTATAATCTACCCCCCGAACCCACGAAATATCTCAAAAGGTTTTTGCTGTGCTTTTTTAACCTTTCCTTTAGGATAAAATAAAAAGTCGGTGGCGACTCTTGCTCAACCGCACAAGTGTGAATACGAACGCAAAACACTAGTCAGTTCTCCCATCGTATCACAGAACTGGCGACTCTGCTGGGGAGAAACTTAAAAGTGGGGTTACCTTAGGGTTTAGATCACCTTTACTTTCTTGCTTTGATTGACTTGATTGCTTTATCTTTTGGATTCTTGTTTGGGTTTGTTGTAAATCCTACACCCGTATTTTGGGCACCTTTTTAGGTAAATAGCAAAAAACTGCGAGGGAACTGTGCGGGGTATACCGACATGGTTGAAGCAGTAAGCTATGTTAGTGTGACATATTTGTGAGTACCGGTAACCCTTGAGTAGTCAAGGAGAGTACGGGGCCGCTGTGTGATGTCATGAAGCACTAACGAACTCTTAGAACCTTAATTGACCATCTTAGCCTTTTTAGGGGTAGTGAGATGACCGACTTTGGTGCAGTCCGAAGTTGTAGATACTCGATACTACACTCTTTTGAGGATTGTTTTCTTGGAATATTTTGGTCGCCAGTAAGTGGCTAAACCGAAACAATGAACACAGAAAACAATCCAATGATATTGAGCTCTTTAGAACCCGGTTACTTTTGATAGGACAGGTTTTAACCAACGAACTGAAAGAGGGTAGTACCTGAACCTCATGCAAGCCTGAACCTAAGGACTTGTTTGCTTTGTGTGAATATTGTTTGTCTGTATATACACTCACTTGCTTTTTGCATACATGTACATAACATCATGACATCATACCATAGCATTTTCAATAACCATTTCAAGGGTCTCGAGGGTTCTGTTGATGCAGGGTTACGTTGAACCAGACGTCTACCAAGGGGCAAGAGGTTTCTCCTCTAACCAATATCAATCAAAGTTCAAGTGCAACAACTTGAATCAGTGGCTATGACCCACTCGACATGGTGAGCTTGATTCTCGTGGAAGGACATCCACCGATACAAAGCTCTCCAATCAAAGATCAGATACAACGACTTGAATCAGTGGCTATGACCCACTCGACATGGTGAGCTTGATTCTTGTGGAAAGACGTCCGCCGGTGCGAGGTTCTCCAATCCAAGAGCAAAGTTAAACCTCTAACATTTTCTTGTGTTTACCCCAAGAGATCCGTGAAAGCATGCATCCACATATCATGCATTGCATTTTGACAATCTTTCCTTTTTCAGGTTTCCTTACTCTCCTGCTGTTTATTTCAGCAAGAGATGGCGCTAGAGAGGTCTGTCAAAGACATCCAAGACCAGTCTGCTCAGCTGCAGGAGATGTTCCTGAACTTGTCTCTGGGGCAAGAAGAGATGAAAGCTCTCCTCACCAAGGGCTTGGGGAATTCCAACAACGCCAGGAGTGATCAGCTTGCGGAGCTGCAGTTTGATCTGACCACACTGAGGACCCAAGTGATGGGACAGTTGGTGGGCCAGATGGCTCTCATCCAAGACCTATCTCAAAGACAAGAGGAACTCAGAGTTCTTGTCCGCCAACTGCTTCCAAACAACCAACTGGGGCAAGCATCTGAGGTCGAAGAGCAAGTCACCGCTCAACCTCCATCCATTCAAGAAGACAAGGGAAAGCTCCTTTGCTTGCTTCAGGGTCACAAGCTCATCAACAACCTTGCCAGCGTCAACGGGGCAATCGGCGTAAGCAAGAAAAGTCGGGAAGACAGTTCACGGAGACTGAAATACCATCATTTTTCATACTGAAGCGTCTGTTGGAGGTCAATTTGCTTACCGTAAAGGACCCTCCTCAGAAGCTCAATACCTCCTCTCCTCACTATCATCCCGACGCATTCTGTGTTTACCACTCCTACAGCCCGGGACACGACACCAACAACTGTTGGGCCTTGAAGAACAAGATTCAAGATCTGATCGACATTAGAGTGCTGGAATTCATGCCAGACGGTGAGATGAAAATCTTCCGTTAAAGGGTTCTCCACTTGAAGTGACGAAGCTCGAGCTGAAAGACTTTTGCTTCTTTTTGAATTTTCAAAGTTGTAATTTGCTTTTGCTGTCAAACAATTATCTGTTGATGTTAAACTCTGTTTTCATTAATGCATTGCATATGTTTGTCTTGAATCCATCCATTCGTTTCACTACTCTTATGCTTTTCTTTATGATATTTGACTCTTGATAAAAAGCTGTAAGCCTTTAGAGGGAGGATGACGAAACAATACCGTGATCTTATACAGTATGCTTTTGAACAGACCTCGCTGATGATGTACAGGCATTTATTTCAATTCCCAAACACTGGAGTTATAAGGAAGTTAATCCCTAGTCAACCCCTCCGAGCCAAAGAAGTAGGAGTTTTCTGTTTTAAAACGATCAAAACCCTTGATATAAACCTGGGGCAGGGTAGTCTCTCAGTTAATTCAAAAGAAAATGCGCATTGAAGTCGCAAACTCTCAGTTCGTAATACAACGAACGACGTCGAAAAAGGAAGCATTCCTTTGGAATCAAAAGACAAGGGTGGTTCCCTATCATATAGACAGTCAATCTCTCAAAAAGAAAAAGCCCATTAAGTCAAAACCTATAAAGGAGGCTTAAGAAAGCTGGGGCATCCCGCTGACAGTAATCCCGGAAAACGGTAACAGTCAGGCAAAAGTTAGGGATAACAAATCAAAATCAAAATAGTGAGGTCATTACAAAATCCTCAACAACATGAAAAATGTTGAAAAAGAAAAGGAGGTGATGACTGTCCCCCCAAAATTCAACTGGTGAACCATTGCCCAAAAGTCGTTCCAAACTCAAAACAGAGTGTGACGCACAATTAACTGAGCTTAGGTTGGAGGACATCACGAAGAGCGGGTAGGTACAAATATACTTTGAGCCTTTACCTTTTGTTTCTTAAACCGTGAACCAAGCCACGTTACAACCCTTTAAAAGTCCTAATTGAAGCATGGGTTAGTTCGAAAACATACTGTCACAAAAGGTATCCTGACTCCTGTAGGGCTTTGCTCTAAATCTTGTGTTAACTTGTCTTATGAAAAGTTTTCTGCTAAAAACGCATTTTCCAAAACTTCGAGACAAACATAAACTTTGCATTATTCGAATATCACTGTCTGCGTTTGACCCTTTTATTTGACAGCGAAGAAATTCATACAGCGAATGTTCGGAGGAACGAAAACTCTCTCAGTGAGCAAAAATCACTTCAAGAGGATGACACTTCCATCAAATCTCCTATCAACAAGGGGCATGACATATCACAATTCAATTAACCTGGGGCAGTCCAGTCAAGGTCCAACAGATCTTTCAAAATCCAGTTAACCTGGGGCAGTCCAGTCAAGATTTCAAGAAATCTCTCAATATGCACAGTAATCTGATTCAAGACTCCTTCACCACCACTTGGGGCATTCGAATGTCAAAAGTTTTCAACAAATCAACTACAACATTTCCAGACTCGATTCCTGTATCTAGCCAGGGCACGTCTGAAGAGTTTGAAGATTTGATTCCTGTATCCAGCCAGGGCATATCCATCAACTATCACCTTTCCAGATTCGATTCCTGTATCCAGCCAGGGCATGTCTGAAGAATTCCAGATCAACACCTGTAACAACCCAGGAAACATCTGTGAACGACCGATTGTAGACCAACACCTGTAATAAGCAAGGAATTTATCTACACCACCACTTGGGACATTCGAATGTCAAAAGTGTTCAAAAACCGATGCAGTTTTACGCAAGCTCATCATCAGGAAACCCTACACCGGTTCCTCTTCAAGACGGTTGAAATTAGTTTACGGACGCTTCCCAACAACGGATGCGACTCTATTGCTGATTCAACTTCAAGATTTCTGAAAACAGTTCACGGGTTCTCCAAGTAAACGGATGTTAACCTATCACTTGTTCAGATTCTTCTTCAAGACTTCTGAAAACAGTTTATGGATTCTTCCCAACAACAGATGTTAATCTATCAGCTTGTTCAGATGCAACCTTTGAAATTAGTTTACGGACGCTTCCCAACAACGGATGCGACTCTATTGCTGATTCAACTTCAAGATTTCTGAAAACAGTTCACGGGTTCTCCAAGTAAACAGATGTTAACCTATCACTTGTTCAGATTCTTCTTCAAGACTTCTGAAAACAGTTTATGGATTCTTCCCAACAACGGATGTTAATCTATTAGCTTGTTCAGATGCAACCGTTGAAATCAGTTTACGGACGCTTCCCAACAACGGATGCGGCTCTATTGCTGATTCAACTTCAAGATTTCTGAAAACAGTTCACGGGTTCTCCAAGTAAACGGATGTTAACCTATCACTTGTTCAGATTCTTCTTCAAGACTTCTGAAAACAGTTTATGGATTCTTCCCAACAACGGATGTTAATCTATTAGCTTGTTCAGATGCAACCGTTGAAATCAGTTTACGGACGCTTCCCAACAACGGATGCGGCTCTATTGCTGATTCAACTTCAAGATTTCTGAAAACAGTTCACGGGTTCTCCAAGTAAACGGATGTTAACCTATCACTTGTTCAGATTCTTCTTCAAGACTTCTGAAAACAGTTTATGGATTCTTCCCAACAACGGATGTTAATCTATCAGCTTGTTCAGATGCAACCTTTGAATACAGTATACGGACGCTTCCCAACAACGGATGCGGCTCTATTGCTGATTCAACTTCAAGATTTCTGAAAAAACAGTTCACGGGTTCTCCAAGTAACGGAGGTTAACCTATCGCTTGTTCAGATTCTTCCAGAAGCTAACTCCACTCAGAGTCAAGTTTCATTATCCCAAGTGAAGCTAAAACTTCAAATTATCAATCCCCAGCGGAGCCAGACCATTGAACCTTCTTCCTACAGAGTTTTGGAGAGGGCAAATCTTGAGTTCCCCAGTGAAGTCGCCAGAGTTACTTCCCACCAAGCTGAAGATTCTCAATTTGGCCTCCCCAGCATGAGTCTACTAATTTGGAATTCCCCAGTAGAGTTCATCAGGAATGCTCTTCCCCAGCAGCAGCCAAGGATTTATTTTCCCGGGCAGCAATCAAGATTCTTTTATCTTCAGCCATCCATGATTCATTTATCCTCAGATAGCTCATCAGCTTACATGCACATTCATCACATTCATATCATAAATATTGACGTCACATACATTGCATCATGCATCATAACATTGCATACAACTAACCCTTTACTTTTTCAGGTAAGATCAGTCGACAGACAAAGATCACCTCCCGAGATTCGTCCAGAAATAGTTCAGATGTGACCCGGTCACGACAACATTCTGATACTTATTTCAGATCCATTCAGACGCATCATCAAGAAACCCTACACCGGTTCCTCTTCAACTTCAAGACTTCTGAAAACAGTTTACGGATTCTTCCCTACAACGGATGTCAATCTACCAACTTGTTCAGACTCTTCTCGACTTCTGAAAATAGTTTACGGATTCTTCCCTACAACGGATGTCAATCTACCAACTTGTTCAGACTCTTCTCGACTTCTCAAAACAGTTTACGGATTCTTCCCTACAACGGATGTCAATCTACCAACTTGTTCAGACTCTTCTCGACTTCTCAAAACAGTTTACAGATTCTTCCCTACAACGGATGTCAATCTGTTCAGACTCTTCTCAACTCCTGAAATTAGTTTACGAATTCTCCAGGCATGGACGTCAATTTGTTGCTTGTTCGGACCCCTGATTCAGAGATGTTCCGAAACGTGGATGCCCTTCTGATACTTGTCCACTCACCATTAACATACAGTTCAACATTTCCAGATGGCATCTATAAGCCCATCCTCCTACCAGCAGTCACCAGATGGCATCTTTAAGCCCATTCTCAGATGGCATCTCTAAGCCCATCCCCCGACAAAATTCTACCGCACCAGATGGTATCTTTAAGCCCATCACCAAATGGCATCTTTAAGCCCATTCACATCCACCATCACATCGCCGAGTGCAAAATTTTTGGGCACTTTAGTGTCCAATCTTCTTTTACCTTCAAGTCGCGAAAGGCGAATTTGCCAATCTAACTCTTCAGGTTCAAGAAGATTGAACAGGGGCAACTGTTGTACCCCAAAATTTGCCCTCGCATCTTACCACCAGAAATAACAACTTCAAGCATTTCTTGATTTTTCAAACTGACTCAAGAATCGGACAAACGGACTTTTCTTAACAGTCAAGCAAAATTAGGGTTTTACTGGTTTTCATGGCCCTAGAACAGTTCAAATAATTGGCTTAGGTTTTTGGTTGATTCTGGCTCAATTGTGATCAGGCGAATGTTCGTTGGCATTTAATCAGGAATTAAGGTTTTATGGGCATATTCTCGGAAAGATTTAAATTCCATAGCACTTTGCCGTTTATTCCGAGATTCGGGTTAAATTCGCATTGTTTTGATTTAATCAGCAAAAGAGGCAGTTGGTTTGAATTCATGTTGATTTGTTTGAGTCAGTCAAAAGAAATATGTAGTTTGGAATTACAGTGCTTGGCAAAAGAATCAGTGAAAAGGGAATGCGCTTGATCAAGTTTATTTTGGTTAACTGTTGCTTCGCTTTGGATATTGGAAAGGACAGGTTTAATTGATCAAACGTGCTAAAGTATTGTTTATTTAAATTATTTATTATTCTAAATTAAGTGATTGAAATTTATTTTTTCAATCATTTTAATTTAAAGAGTTTTAAATGAATAAATAAACAATAAAGAAAGAGAATTAGAATTAGTTGGATAATAAAGATTTTTATTGATATTTGAATTATTTGTACAAATATTGTTTATAATTTAAATTACAAACAATAGTTTACATTAATTTAAATATTAAATAAAAAGGAAACTATCCTATTTTTCTAATTCTTCAGTCTTCATTTAGTACCCCTCCATCCATTTTTATCTGCAAAAGAAGAAGAGTCAGTGACTGATAATTAATTAAAGACAGATAAAATTTGCAGTCATCATTAAGGGCCACTGACTGGGATCAGTTAACCCTCTCTGCAAATCACGGGATTTCTCCCGGTTCACAAAGAGGGGAGAATTTTATTAATCATGAATGCAAAATGTCAAATGCATAAATTCAAAAGTTCAAACTGCATAGTTCAAGTTCAACCAAACTGAAAAATCAAAAAGTGCAATTTACTGTCAAAGTACAAAGTCCACTCAAGGCTGTCAATAAAAAGATTTGACAAAGATATGAAAAGTTCACAAAGTGTAGCAAGCTGTCAAAGAAAGATAAAGATGCAGAGGAAATCTTATATGCAAGCAAGTTCTCTTTTATCATCATTTCCCATCAGATAGCCCTTTCAGAAAAATAGTACAGAAAAGAATCATATTATAACATATCCAACTGTACTATAGAGAGAGAAAAAGAAGAGATAGAGGCAGGTTTTTCAGGCTTAGGCAGGATAGGCAGGATAGATAAGAAGAAAAGATATACAAAAGTAAGAACAACACAGTTCAAGAGGGAGGAAGAAAAATATACAAAACTGCTAAGCAAGCACCAAACTGCTAAGCAAGCATAACCTGCTACCAAGTCCTAACCAGAACCTGTATTAGCTAAGCATTCAACCTGCCCAGTTCAAATCTGAATAACCATAACACATAACCTGCAGTGGCTAGAACCTGCATGATCCAAGCCTAAACAGAACCTGTACCTTTAAGCCTTAAGAACCTGATAAGCTCAAAGCCAGAAGAGATACAAAAATCCCCCAGCATAACTTGCCAAGGCCTAAAAGATATCACCCTGCATATGCAAAGTATACCACATACTGAAGCAAACCAGCAAAGCCTGTACCTGTCTCAAAAATCAAAAGCCTCATCCAGGCCAAAAACCAGTACAAACTCCCACAAACATCTTACCTGTTAAAACACTTCCAAACACATAACCATACAAAACCTGCAAATGGCCTAAAGACTCATTACCAGCTATAACCATAAACCAAGCATCATACCTGTCAAAAAAGCCTCGAAGACCCAACCTGTCCAGTTTAAAACCTTAAACCATTCAATCCAAACATCAAGGCCCTCAGAGGAAATGCTCATCATTGGGCAATAAATAACACATTCAAAGGCAAAATGGGCGATAGAGAAGAGGAAAGAAGTGAACTCAGAAACCCTTCACCATAAACAAACATTCAGAAACACATTTTCAACAAGCATTTCAACAAAGCGTTTAAGGCCACACAAGGCATACTCAAGCATTCCCAAATCAAAACCCTAGGCCCTCAGAACTTTGAGTTCCTCACAGGGCAACACAGGTAAAAGGCTCAACGGTCTCAGAACAACAATTCAAAGCATCAAAGTCTCAGACGAAAACAATATATTCAAAGGCAACCTAAAGCCCTCAGTATAACATCATTGGGCAAAAGCTCTAGGCAACAAGTATACAGTGGCGAAAGAAAAGAAGAAAGAGATGAAGGTCCAAACTAGGTTTTCAGTTAAGATCATCACGAAACCATAGGCAAAGTAGGCAAAGAGATACAAAGATACCAGATTACCAAAGCGCAAGCCCAGCATCCTCACTGCCTTCCCCGCTCGTCCCGGCCTCCTAGCGCACGCCCGGCCATCCTCTGCCATCTCCAAGGTTAACACTCCTTTTTTTCTTTCTTTCAAAAATATCCCAGATGATCATGTGAAAAAAAACGAATTTAGAATCAAAACGAATCAAAATCATGGCATGCAGTAATTAATAAACCCTAATGAAATAAGAAAGAGGAAATCACCTTAAAGTTGTCGCCCCACGGTGTTGTTGGAGGGAATAAGAGGTCGGAAGTGCCGGTGGCCATAGACAAGCGGGTACAAAACTCAGAAGCGAACGTGCAACGAGGAAGACGAAGAAGAAAAGAACGAACGGCGCGCCTAACGAACCCTAAGCCTTTGTCCCAATTGAAAATATTCCACAAACCCTAAAATTGTTGAATCAAATATGGGCCTTGCCCGTTTCTGAACATCCAAGCCCATTAAATTGCTTTTTTAACAAAAACATTAATATTAACTTCCTTTTATATAAACAATATACTCTTTTTTTTATTTATTTATTTTTCTTTCTTTACAAAATCATATTAATACTAAAATATATTAAAACACTTTTTATCTAAAATATCTAATTTAATTTTATTTGCACATAAATAATAAAGATACATTTTTTATCATATAATAAAAATTGAAAATACTTTTCTATTCTTTCAATTAAAATATACTTTGTACATAATTTTTTAAAAACGCTTAACTTAAATATAATTTTGTACATAACACATGACAACATACTTTTTATACATAATGAAAACCTAGAAATAGTTTCTTTTCTTAAAACATCATATTCACAATTTAATTAGAACTTGAACATTCAGTTAAAACAATTTTATTTTTGTACATATTTCGAATATATAAATCAAAGATTCCTTAAAACACATATCTAGGTCAAATACCCTAATCCATATTAATTTCACCTTGTACACTTACAATATATTTCACATTATACACTTACACAATGCAAATACATTCACATTGCCCTATACACATTTGTTTATCTTATATTTGTATATTCGATATTTACATTTTATCGCAAGTTCGATTTGGTTGTAACTTATTGGATACTATAAGTCTCATCCCCATTCATACACTTGTACCCCCACTCCCGGATACTAACCTTGTAATAGCGTAGATTTTACATTTCCGCAATTTACAGTTTTCCAATTATACCATGGTTAGACCTAGGGTTTGCATGTACATAAAATCAAACGCTAGATAACCTAATACAAGACAAATACATGAAATCAATACACAATCACACTTGTACCCCCTAGGGTAATCCCACATGTTGCCTTCCAAAATGGGCCATGCTTGCACGTCGAGTTTCTTTGGCAAAACAAAATCAAATGATCATAAGTATCTCAAAATGTTGCCTAAACGGAATGATCATAGTCCCTTCGAAGCAAATTGCCAAAGACACTTGGCACCATTGCATTCATGGTCCATACAATGACCCGCGCCCGTCCCGAATAAACTTCCTAAACGCAAGATTGTCCATCAAATTCAATGGTGGAACAAAATTGTTAAAAAGGGTTAAAACATAACAAAAAACCTTTGAGTACAATAGGGTAGACAAAACTCTTGGTTACTTGAGATCAACTTGCAAAAACACTTGCCTTCTTTTTAAAGACCACATTCCACAAGCACTTTCAAAACAAACTCTCAAAACATTTTGAAACATCTTTTCGAAAAGAAACACGCCTTTGTAAAATATTCGAGTAAAGAATTGTTACAAGGTTAGCCTAAGACAAGGCATCTTCTTCCAAAACATTTTCAAACACACACACACACACCATTTTCAAGCGATCGAAAATCAAGGCAAGTGATCTAAAAAACCAAGTAACTAAGAGCCTATGGATAACCATGGATGAAAAGGGTGCTAATACCTTCCCTTTTTATAATCTACCCCCCGAACCCACGAAATATCTCAAAAGGTTTTTGCTGTGCTTTTTTAACCTTTCCTTTAGGATAAAATAAAAAGTCGGTGGCGACTCTTGCTCAACCGCACAAGTGCGAATACGAACGCAAAACACTAGTCAGTTCTCCCATCGTATCACACAAAGCATTTTTGTTGCCCTAATTCATCACACTATATATAGAGAACATAACTAATGCGCAAGAAGAAGGATTGCAGGTCGTGAAAGCTGGAAACAAAACTGAAAAAATTGACAAAAAGTGGTGAATCGTTTTCCAACCTAGAAGGCAATTCAAAGCAATTCAACACTCCCAATCGTTTCCTGGACCTTCCCAGAAGCTAACACGATCAGTTGCACGCCTCTACGAGCCCAGAATCAGCCTACATGGTCCTCACAGTTTATCTTATTTCTTGAATCTGAGTTTGATTATTCACGCGTGATTAACCACTTTCAAGCATAGCATTGTGTTTGTACTGACATTTGGAATGTTTTGGTTTAAGTGATTTTGCGTTTTGATGTCTGTATTCACAATTGCCATTATTAGGGTTTACCTTCCCGTTTTAGGGTTTTTCCATACAGGTTAAATTGGCCCAAGAAAGAGGTACCATGATGCTCGTGGCATCAAGACAAGTTGATCCATGTACTTGGAATTAATTTATCATGCTTGTTGATGATTTTTGAAATTCACAGATTTATAGCTATGGCAAACTGTCTGTAGGTAAAGGTTTTATACCTAACACGACGGATGAGGAAGAAGATGATGATGTGTTCAATCATCATTGGGCCATTCAAATAGCTGGCACGCGTTTTTTTAATTCATTAGTCCACTTGTTTTTGTTATATCATCATTTGTTTTCATTACATTAACAACTAATCCATGCAGTACATATGAAAAGGTGCACGTTTGAAAGTGGAGAGGACCTGGGTTCGATCCCAGGTCCCATCATTTTCTCTATTTTCTTGACATTTACATGCAGATCACGTGCACCATCGTCCAAAACGTCTACCATGCGCTACCACCATCTGGCCAATGGATCATCACTAATCCAGATCCAACGCTCAGTCAAAGGGAAGTCCATGATGCACCCTCCAAGCGTGGCTACACAAGATCAAACGTGGAATGGGCTCAGCAGCTCTTTGGGCCTTACAAATTCAACATCACACCCCCTGAATTGCTCAACAATACATGCCCATCTCTTTTTCTTTTTTATTTTAATTCTTATTTTAATTATTTACTAATTATTTCCTTTTACAAAAATAACACAAAAAATATTTCTTTTTTTTATCAAAAATCACAAAAACATTAAAAATCATTTTCATAAAAATATTTTATTTCCTTAATTAATTAGTTTAATTATTTAGGGAAATTTAATCCTTTTTTCATAATTTAAATTAATTAGAAATTAGAGTTAATTTGTACATAACCTAATTTTTTATAAAAAATAACCTAAAATTTTTCTCAATTAGATTTTTTAGGTTTTCTAATTATTCTCGTGCTTAATTTACCGCGGCATTTTTTAATTCCTTTTTATTATTATTGTAACTGCTCCGAGTTTGTAATAGTAATTAGGGTTTCAATTCCGCATCTTTATTTTCAGTCCAAGATAATTATGTATCTGCAAAAGCCCTGTAATAGCTAGGACCTTTAACTTTCCCGCATTTTAATTTCTGCAAACTATAAACTGCTTAGATGTATGTTAATAGGATTGTATGGAAAGACAAACTAAAAATTAATACAGTAGAAAACCCTAAATATGCAAAGATAAATTAACTAAAAATTACACTCGCACATGCTCACTCATAGGGTTTAGTCCACTCCGGTTGCCTTCGGTAAACGGTCATGAAGTATAGGGTTTGTTAGTGGTTGTCCTCTAGCCCCGAAAGATCTAAAATGACCCATTCGGATGTTGCCTCGGAAAAATATCGATAAGGCTTTAGGATGATTACTAAAATTTCCTAACATTGCTTTTGTGATCGTATTTGTCCCTTCGAATGTCCCTAAAAAACTCCAACGACGATGTTACCTATTTCTCAATAATGGGATAGCATTTTCTAAAAGGAAAATAAACAGACCTTTTTCGAGTAGGTAGATTAGTTCCTAGGTACTTGCTCAAACAAACAAAAACTTTTTCACACCAACACTTTCCCAAACAAAGTTTTCAAAAACAACTTCGTAACACTCTTGAGGACAGAAACAAGGGTTAACACGAAGTAAAACAAAACTTTTCAAAACAATCACACAAAACACACAAGCAATTTAAAAAATGAGCAAGTACCTAAGAGCCCGTGGAAAACCACGGATAGAAAAGGTGCTAACACATTACATTTCTATAATTTACCCCCGTACTCAGAAACATCTCGCAAAAGGTTTTTTCTGTTCTTTTTCCTTTTCCTGATTGGATAAAATAAAAGTCGGTGGCGACTCTTGCTTACCGCGACATTTTGCAAACAAAAAACGCAAACCAGTATTAACAGTCGGTTCTGCCACCGTATCACACCTCATATGCGTAATATGGCCATTTTGTAAAGGCAACCAAGTGGATTTACCCTAGGGGGTGCTTGTGTGCAAATGTATTGTTTTTCATGCTTGATTTTGTTTTTGATTAGGGTTTTCTATTTGATTGGTTTTAGTCATTCCATACAAACCCTAATTACTAGCAATTGTATATAAAGCGATAAATTACGGAATTTAAAATTACTACGCTATTACAATACTTGTGGGAGGGGGTGTACAAATTATAAATGGGGATTGTGAGAAAATAAACCTAATTAATCTATTACAACCATGTTGAATTTATACAAGAATTGAAATAAATAATGTACATAATGAATAAATATACAAGAATGCAAATGTGAAGAAAATGGATATTTTTGTTTGGATTTTTTAGGAAAAGGGAATTTGTTTTAACCTAATTAATTAAAAGAAAATAATTAATTAAAAGTAAAACCTAAATTTACTAAGAAAAGATTTTAAATAAACCCTAGATCTATTAATTGATTAAAAAGAAATTAAGTTTAAGAAAAATATTCTTTTTGTATTTTTGTCTGGAAAATAATTTATAGTATTATAAAATATTTTTAGCCTTTTTATATTAAAATAATATATTTTAATTGGTGTAAAAGAAAATAAATAAAAACCTATTTTTTTAATTAAATTTACAAAAAAATTAGTCAAAATAAAATAAAGTATGATTAAATAAAATAATTTTTGTGTGAGAAAAAATAAATAAACTATGTTAAAATATAAATCTACTATTTTTATATTTTTTATGATTTTTTAGTATTAGAAAATTAATTAAGAAAATAAATAAAATGAAAATAAGAAAAGAAAATAAAATGGGCCAGGGGCTGTATAAGTGAAACAGGGGGTTAGAAAGTAAAAAAAAAAACAATAAGGCCCAAGGAGGCCCAGCGCATGCTAAAAAAAGAGTCAGAATGTATGGAAAAAAAATGGAAAAAATCAAAAGGGTACCACTGGGGCTCGAACCCAGGTCCCTCTGGTTACAAGCGCGCGCTTCTACCACTGGGGTGGCTATACATCCGTTTATATAAACCAAACCATAAATATATATGGTAAACACGTTCCTGAGGCCAACTTCATCTTCAACCTCACGCCCAGCCAGAAGTTCTGTAACTCAATCAATCCTCAACAAAAATGAAAACTGTAAACATGAAACTTGTAGCAAATTTCCTCACGATTTCGGAAATGCAAAGCAAAGTAATTATATCTCAAAGACAAACATGAATTTTAATGGCCCTAATCTGAACCCTAAAAATCTCAGAAATTTCAATCTTAAAATTCTCTAAGCTCAAGCAAAATTAATGAAAACTATGAACATGGTTAGCTTTAGGGCAATGATATCTACATGTTTCATTCACAAATAAATCATTGATGATGCCTGTATGAAAAGTTCCAAAGTTAGAAAACTTACCTTGCAAGAGGGTATCGGGTTTGGAGTTTGAGAAGCTTCCAGTGAGTTCTAATGATTGGGTTAGCTTCCTCAAGTTCCCAGGAAGCTAATGGGATGCTTAGCTTGAGCTGAAAGTGCCTGAGGAGTTCTGGAGAAGTCCAAGTGCAAAGCTCTGTTTTTGAAAATGGTGGATGATGATGGAGGTGTTACAGTGGTGCTGCAGGTGTTGGGATTGTTTGTGTATGTTGTTTAGAAGCTTTTGAAAGTAAAAGTCCAAGAAACATACGAGTAGATTTGAAGATTGGCTTCAAAACTCAGAAATGACAAGTTTTTAAGTGTTTTTGGCGATTCTGTGTTCTAGGTGTTTTCAGGGCTTAAGCATGCGTGTAATTTGTGGCAAATGGTTTGTGTATGTATAAGCAAAGATGTTTGAGTGTATTGGAAAGTCAGAAGTACAAGTTACAAGCTATTTGCTATGTTACTTGATTTTCAAGAAAAGTGGGAAACCAAGTTTCAATGTGAATTACAAGCATGGGCTGGGTGATTGTAAGTGTCTAAACCAGTTCTCTTGTGTTATGAGACATGTATGATTAGAAGAGAACAAGTGCAAGGCTCAAGAACAAGTTTTGTGCAAAAAGTCACTTTATCAAAATGGCAATGTACACTTTCTTCCAAAAATGGATATAAAGCATGGCCTTGCATTGAATGCTTGAGATGAGACCTCTAACAGTTGTCCAAGCAATTAATTATGGAGTGCCTAACAAGTTTGAGGTCTGCAAAGTAGATGTTATGCAACATAACTTTGAATTTGAATTTTGTTCATCACAAAATGACTTGTAATTCAAGTGATAAAACCCTAACTTCATCTCTTCGATTCTCCCTACTCAAAAATGATTTCAAGGAGTTATTTGAAATTTTGGAAATCTAGAAATGTTCTATACAATCCATCTTTGAATTTATTTTAAATATTCCCCTTGGAACTATATGGAAAAGTGCCATGAAGTTGGGTCAAAATCCTGACCAAATTAGGGCAAAAATTTCACTAAGTGTTTTGTTTCATGACCATGTATTCTTAAAATTATAACTTGAGATCCAAGCAATTTTGGAAGGAGTTGTGTGAAGAAAATTTGTAGATTTCATGCAGATCTACAACTTTCATGTTGGAAGTTTCTTTTCAATCAGCCTACATCTTGGTGAAAATTTTGCTCAAAGTTATGAAAAAGTAAGAAATTCCCAACACTTATAAAAATTTCTAAGTTTAGAAATTTTATCTTTTCAAAATGAAATATTGAATTTTGGATTTTTTTATGAACAAGTTTCATATTTTGACATGTTTTGATGAATTGTGATCTTTGACATTTGTTTTTGACCAAAAAGTCAAAGTTTGACTTTTGATCAGTTGACTGAAAATTCATCTGTCAATCCATTAGACTTGAGTAATGTTTTGAGCCATGTCATTAGGTCAAAATGATGCAATTGGGCTCTTGAGATCATTCCTTAAACCAATTGATCATTTTCCAGGTCAAAAATCAGAAATTGCCCTTTCCCAATCAAAACCCTAATTTTGACAATTTTGCCCTTTTAAAGATTTGATCAAATTTCTTGAGGAATTATGGTCCAAACTTGATCAAATGATACATATGAGTTTAAAATGTTGATGTAGATATAAAATTATGAATTTTGAGTGTAAATTGGCCATAGTTGACTTTTCCCCCAATACAGTTGATTTTTAGGACAACTGCTCAACTGACTAAGCAAAAGTGTGATCCAAAGCTTGAAACTTGACATGAGTGATCTTGAGGGTCCATAATGATCCATGAAAGTCATATGGGGCATTATAAGTTCAAATATCCTTGTGCAATCTCAAACCCTAATTTTGGTCATCAATACTTTAAGGAGGTGTCTTGAGCTGATCAACCCTAATGCAGTCTTGAGTCAAAGGAGATCTTGTGAGAAAATTCTTGATAAATGATAGGGAAAATTTTGGGGTACAACAACTGCCCCTTGTTCAATCTTCTTAAGCCTAAAGAGTTAAATTGGCGGATTTTTCCATTCATGACTCGAAGGTGGAAGATGATTGGACATTAGAGTGTCCAGAAATTTGCACTCGGTGATTTGATGGTTGATGGTATAGGGAATGGGATTAAAGATTCCATTTGGAGAGGTGATAGAAAGTTGTTGGAGACGGGCTTGTAGATTCCATTCAGAAATGATTGCTGAACTGTATCTGTAAGTTGGAACTGAATGAGTATCAGAATGGCGTCCGTGTCTGGAGCGTATCTGAAAACTAAAAGGTAAATGAGTATCAGGATGGCATCCGGATCTGGAGCATATCTGAAATGTATCTAAAAGTTAAATATGAATGAGTATCAGAATGACATCTGTATCTTGAGCGTATCTGAACTGTATCTGAAAGCTTGAATCTGAATGAGTACCAGGATGACATCCGTATCTGGAGTGTATCTGAACTGTATCCGAAAGTTGAATTTGAATTAGTATCAGAATGGCATCCGTATCTGGAGCGTATCTGAACTGTATCCGAAAGTTTGAATCTGAATGAGTATCAGGATAACATTCGTATCTAGAGCGTATCTTAACTGTATCTGAAGGCTGAATCTGAATGAGTATCAGAATGGCGTCCGTGTTTGGAGCATATCTGAATCGTATCTGAAAACTGAAAGTTGAATGAGTATCAGGATGGAATCCAGATCTAGAGCGTATCTGAACTGTATCTGAAAGTTGAATCTGAATGAGTATTGTGATCGGTGGGAATAGAACTTACTGTTTCGGAATGCTGGTTCCCGTTTGCATTTGTTTTTGCAAAATGTCGCGGTGAGCAAGAGTCGCCACCGTCTTTTATTTTATCCAACAAGAAAAGGACAAAAGCACAGAAAAATTCCTTTTTGAGATATTTCTCGGGTTCGGGAGGTAGATTATAGAAAGGGAAGGTGTTAGCACCCTTTCTATCTGTGGTTATCCACGGGCTCTTAGGTACTTGCTCATTGTGTTTTCAAAAATTTTGCTTTTCTTTGTGTTTGTGGATTTGAGAAGAGTTTTTATTTTGAAAGGGGTGTAAGTGCGAAAAGTTTTGTTTTTGTTTTAAAAGGAGCAAGTACTTAAGAACATCTACCTACTCAAAAAGGAATTAGAATGTGCAAATGTCCTTTAGACAGTGCTATCCCACTATTGAGGAGTAGGTAGCACCGTCGTTGGAGTTTTTGGGTCAATTCGATTAAGGGATGTGTGGTCACTAAAGCAATGTTAGGACGCCTTAGTGGTAACCCTAATGTCTTAGATCATTTTATCCGAGGCAACCGTTTCGAGGCAACTTTAATCTTTGGACAAGAGGGCGACCTCTAAAACTTCCTATACTCAATGACCACGTTCGAGGCAACCAAGTGAGGTGTACCCTAAGAGTGCGCATGTGCGAGTGTATTTGTTTTTCAGTTATTTATCTTTGTACATGTTAATGGTGAGCTACTGTTGATTTTAGGTTAAAGATTTGATCTTGTCATGCATTCCCTATTCTCAAACATCTAACAGTTTATATTGAGCGGAAATTAAATTGCGGAAAGTTAAATCTAAACTATTACAAGGCGTCGGGTATTTACATCGCCAAAGACAAACCCTTTAAAATTAAATTGCGAAAAGTAAATAAAAGCGATAAATAAATAAGTAAAGTCCTAAGTTAAAAACTATTACATTCCCGAAGCAGTTACAATATTGAAATATGGATCAAAAATAATACGCGCGCGAGAAAATTAAATCGGAGTGTCTTAGGGTTTTGACCCTTTTTATTAAATAGAGCATATTTTTGTTATTTTTGAATTAAAAATTAGTCTAAGTTAATAATTGAATTAATTAATTAAATGAAAATATTTTTGGGTTTTTATTATTTAAGGAAATAAAATAAGAATGGTTGAAAATATTCAACCTAATTCTAAATTAATTTTAATTTATTGCAAAAAAATATTAATGTTAAACCTATTTAAACTAAATAAATAAATTAATTGTTATTTACAAAAAATAAATAATAAAATTAATGGAATTAATAAAAATATTATTTTTGTTGTTTCTGATTTTTTTTTGTTATTGAGAAAATAAATAATTTATTAGTGAAATAAATAATAATTAACTAAATAATTAAATAAAAGAAATATAAAGAGAAAAAGAAATAAACCAAAATGGGGGGTGTGGGCTTAATTTGATGGTAGAATCAGCAATATCCAGGCCCAAATTCAATCAGCCTGCTTTGACTTTCCCATTCCAATACGCGCTGGTTGACTTTAGTACATGGTGGATCTGCAACTCTGGCCTTTGGATCTTGGCCTGAAGCCACTTGGCATTTGATGGGATGAGAAACATGATGGTCCACGCTTTGGGCGCTGCACATGAATACCTGAAGAAAAATCAAATAAAGTGTTTTGGGGGACCTGGGATTCGAACCCAGGTCCCAAGGGGTTTTGCAATAGCACGCTCACCAATCCAACCAGCTTGTTCAATTGTTATTGGAATAGAACACAAATATTATATTCAAAACAACTAATTATGCCCTGCAAAAAAATAAAAACATGCTAATAATTCAAACAAGCCAATGGACGCAAGCCACGTTATCATCTTCTTCAAATAACCCTGGTTATTTACCTGCGGATTTTTATCCGCAGGAAGATTCGTAGGGCATCTCAAAGATCTTCTCCAGGCCATGTAAACAAAACCTAAGAGTACCAATGCGTTCGTCTCTTCCTCCTGGTTATCCCTATACCCATTATTAGCATTGATTTTGCCTGTATAAAAAAGGCCTAAAAAACAAGAACAAGAACCCTAGGACCGGGCATCACAGTACAGGTCATGAAAATCAAATTAAATGATGTAGACATGCTGGAAATTATACAAGGAGCAAGATTATGTCAATAGTTTATCAAAAGGATGCAAGAATGAATGGTTTCGATTTCATGTTCAGAGCCATTTTCAAGAACACTTACAGCACTTTTCAGATAGCTTCAGGCCTTGGCTTTGGTTGCTATAGCTTCAGGAGATTGCAAGCAAGAACACCACGTTGTGATTTTGGATTAAATTGGCCTCCAATGTTGATTTCGATCTTCACTTTTTCAAGATTTTTCTCAAACTTCTTCTGGTCGTTTCATCTTTGCTTTGTGCGTGTCCTTGCTTTGTGTGGATTGTGTGAGTGTTATAGAATGAATTAGGTTTGATCTTTTGGTCTGAAATCAAGTGCATTGAAGATTCATGATTTGATTTTCATCACCATTATCAAACTTCCAAAAATAGGCCAAATCTGATTTTTTTATGCTTGAATGAGCCTTGATACGAATTGATTTGATGAATCATGCCAATTGAAAGTTGTACCAATCACAAAGATATGATTTCATCAATTTATAGATTTTATTTGATTTAATATTGATTAAAAATGAATTAAATCAATAAAAATTAAATAAAATAGAAAAATAAATGAATGGCCATGAAATCAAATATGGGACATGTGTGTGGCATTACAAGACCATATCAAGTGGAAAAAAGTGGGCCCTTTTGTCAAAAACTGTAGTTTTGAGGATAGTTGACTTTTGGCAAATTTGGAAAAATGCCCAACTTCAACAATGCATAACTTCCTCAATTTTGAACTTTTGGAGGTGTTCTTGGACTTTTTATAAACCTTGAGATGTCCTCCAATCAACCCTTTTGGTCTCATATAATTTTGATCTTCCATGCTCAAGTTATAAGCTTTGGAAAAAAAGGTGTTTTTGTTGACTTTCAAAAATGACCTATAATGTCCAAATTTGTAACTTTTTTTGAGTGCTTTTCTTGATCTTGGGGTGTGAAGATGGATTGTAGGAAATTGCATCCTCTTCAAAATGAGATTTTGATGGGTCATTTATCATAAAGTATGAGAAAGTTATGCTTGGTCAAAGTTGAGTTGACTTTTCCTACAAAACCCTAATTTAGCAACTTTTGAATCTTGATGAATTTTGAGCAATCCTTGATGAATCATGATCAACCCTTGATAAAATGATGAATTATCCTTCAAAATTAGAATGTTGACAAAAAATCTTGAGGTTTGACTGTCTGTAGGTCACAGTTGACTTTTGCCCTAGCACAGTCGATTTTTGGACCTCTTGAGCAATTGACTGACCAAACTTCCTCTGCAATGCTTGAAATTTGACATGGATGAACTTGAGAACATATAAGGACATTGGGGAGCACTTGAGGTCATTTTTATTCAAGGACCTTGATGCAACACAAAACCCTAATTTTGAGGTTGACTGCCTTAGGAGGTGATTTGACTGTCCAACCCTTGAGCCAATCTTGAGCAACTTGGAGATTATTCTTGACATGTCTTGAGAAATATGGGAAGGAAAATTTTGGGGTACAACAGTTGCCCCTCTTCAATTTTCATAATCCTTAGGATATAGATTGGCTTTCGAGCCTTTCGTGATCTGAAGGTGGAAGATAATTAAACACTAGAGTGCCCAGAAATTTGCACTCGCATGGTGTAGTATCAACATTGTGATGTCGGGAATGGGCTTACAGATGCCATTTAGAGATTGTTGGTAGGAGGATAGGCTTACAGATGCCATCTGCAGGAATGTCGATCGCATAAGAGATTCCTTAGCGAGAACTTGCATACCTGTGGTTGTAAAAGATTCCACTGGGGAAGTCTAAACTTTGTTGAGATTTAGGAATCTGGCCTGTACTTCAACTGAGAGAATGCCTCGGCTGAGTCTTAAGAACCTGTCCATAATTCAATTGGAGGGAAACATCTTCATCAAGATCTAGGAACTGTCTCGTGCTCAACGTAGTATACCTCTGAGGTTATAGAACTTGTCCACACTATGATGGAGGAAAACATCAAGATCTAGGAACTGACTCATGCTCAATGGAATATACCGTTGAGGTTATAGTACTCGTCCATACTATGACGTAGGGAAACATCAAGATCTAGGAACAGACTCGTGCTCAATGGAGTATACCGTTGAGGTTATAGTACTCGTCCACACTATGACATAGGGAAACATCTTCATCAAGATCTAGGAACTGTCTCGTGCTCAACGTAGTATACCGCTGAGGTTATAGAACTTGTCCACACTATGACGGAGGAAAACATCAAGATCTAGGAACTGACTTGTGCTCAATGGAGTATACCGTTGAGGTTATAGTACTCGTCCACACTATGACGGAGGAAAACATCAAGATCTAGGAACTGACTCGTGCTCAATGGAGTATACCATTGAGGTTATAGTACTCGTCCACACTATGACATAGGGAAACATCTTCATCAAGATCTAGGAATTGTCTCATGCTCAACGTAGTATACCGCTGAGGTTATAGAACTTGTCCACACTATGACGGAGGAAAACATCAAGATCTAGGAACTGACTCGTGCTCAATGGAGTATACCGTTGAGGTTATAGTACTCGTCCACACTATGACGGAGGAAAACATCAAGATCTAGGAACTGATGGAGTATACCGTTGAGGTTATAGTACTCGTCCACACTATGACATAGGGAAACATCTTCATCAAGATCTAGGAACTGTCTCGTGCTCAACGTAGTATACCTCTGAGGTTATAGAACTTGTCCACACTATGGCGGAGGAAAACATCAAGATCTAGGAACTGACTCGTGCTCAATGGAGTATACCGTTGAGGTTATAGAACTTGTCCATACTATGACGGAGGAAAACATCAAGATCTAGGAACTGACTCGTGCTCAATGGAGTATACCGTTGAGGTTATAGAACTTGTCCATACTATGACGAAGGAAAACATCAAGATCTAGGAACTGACTCGTGCTCAATGGAGTATACCGTTGAGGTTATAGTACTCATCCACACTATGACGGAGGAAAACATCAAGATCTAGGAACTGACTCGTGCTCAATGGAGTATAACGTTGAGGTTATAATACTCGTCCATACTATGACATAGGGAAACATCTTCATCAAGATCTAGGAACTGTCTCGTGCTCAATGTAGTATACCGTTGAGGTTATAGTACTCGTCCACACTATGACGTAGGGAAACTGTCGAGATTGAGGACCTTATCTGAAATTTAATCGAGGATAATTCAATTGAGATTTAAGAACTGGTCAGGTCTTCGACTAAGCTGAGAACTTTAACTGTATCTTTCCTTAAAGGTAAAGGTCAGTCATATGCAATGCATGATATGGATCAGGCAATGATATTCTCAAAATAAATGAGATTGTATTCATATGATGCGTATATGCATGTATCATGATGTATGGGAATATGATGCTTTAGCTGGGGAAAATAAATCCCGGAGCTGCTGGAGAATAGAGTTGAGTTCTTCGTTTCCGCTAGGGATGATGAACGAGAATGGTAAACCTGTAGGAGAAAAGAACTCCGTTGGGGAATAAACTGATGAGGAGATTACTCCGAGGGGGATTACTCTATGGGAGAGAGATGCTCTGCTGAAGATTTTAACGATAAACTCCATTGGGGATTCCATTGATAAGCTCTGTTGGGGATTTCAATGATAAACTCCGCTGGGGATGGATTACCGTTGCTGGTGATATTGAATCTGTTGAGGATAGAAGTCCTGCTGGGGGGAAAGAAAGAACTTTGCTGGGGATGATCTTTCAGTTGCAACTTGCTGAGGATAACCCAGTTAGACTCTTGTGAGGATAACCTTCTGAATTTGGCTGGGGAGATTTACTTGTGCTCTGCAGGGGATAAGCTTCCAGAATCTACTGGGTAAGATGATTCAACTCTGGCGGGGAAGCCTTTTTAAAACCGCGCTGGGGAAATGGATCCACTGTGGATATCTTGTATTCTTCCGGGAAACATTCTTATATTCTGTTGGGGAATATTAAGACTGTCGGGGATGCTCTTATACTTGCTGGGGAATATCTTTATACTCCGCTGGGGAAGATTAAGATCTTCTGGGGATACCAAGCCTTTTTAGGGCTGATGGTAGATTAACTCTGCTTGGAGAGAGCATTGCTGATTCGTTCATAGTTGCAAGTCTCAGTGGGGAGAGCTACCATTACTGTTTTACTCTGTGGGGAGTGACGGTATCTTGGTCATATTCTTCAGCTGAACCTCCCTTGGTACCTTGGTGGACAGAGCAACTAGACAGCTCAGACAATTCTTATTGCCCCTGTTTCTGATATTACCAGTAATTTGCCTTCTGTTTCGCGTGTAAATATTTATGAGCAACAATTAATGTCAAATGCATATATCAAAAATGAACATTGGACGTTCTTTGCAAAACAAAACAGATAAAGGAAAAACAATTTGAAATTTGTCTGAAAATGAATTTGTATTGATTTTGAAGTTTGGCCTGTAAATAGGCATTTTTGTACAAGAGGCTGACGTCCTAGTAAGAGGACACCGCCGAATAAATAAAATTTATACAATTTGTGAAAAGAAAACAAAACATCTATGTGAATAGTCCCACTGGGTTCCAACTCTGCTATTGCCTTTATATCTTCAAGCATCTGATCACTTTGCTATTTAGTTGAAGATGAATCTGATTGATTAGTGTCGTCCGAGTTTGATAGTCGATACCGAAGTCTGGATGCGAGGTGATCCAATGAGACATAGTGTTACGCTTTAATCCCTAAATTTTTCCTGGACCGCCCTTTCGGGTTTTCAGTCCACCGGGATACTCTTTTTTGCCCAAGCCGCCTTTTCAGGTTTTCGACTTGCCGGGTGTACAGATTTTTTCATTTTCATCCCTTATTTTTGCCCGAACCCTTTTGGTTCGTCGGGAAGCCCTCATTTTTTCCTAGGCCAGTCAACCTAGCGGGTCTTTGATCATGCGTATTATCTTTTCACTATGTCTGCATTGACGGGGTGAGGAAGGTCGTCACCATCCATGGTGGTTAGAATCATAGCTCCTCCTGAGAAGATGTTCTTAACCACAAATGGCCCTTCGTAAGTAGGGGTCCATTTTCCCTTGGGATCACCCTGAGGTAAGATAATACGCTTGATTACCAGGTCCCCAACTTGATACTCTTGTCGTCTGACTTTCTTGTTAAATGCCTTGATCATCCGTTTTTGGTACGTCTGACCATGACAAATAGCAGTAAGTCTCTTCTCGTCAATTAGGTTTAGCTGATCAAGCCGGGTCTGCATCCAGTCATCTTCACTCAAACCTGCATCCTTCATTATCCGAAGAGAGGGTATCTGAACTTCAATAGGCAAGACTGCTTCCATACCATATACCAAGGAATATGGAGTTTCCCCTGTTGACGTCCGTGTTGAGGTACGGTACCCATGAAGAGGAAACGGTAACATCTCGTGCCAGTCTTTGTATGTCACTGTCATCTTCTGCACAATCTTCTTAATGTTTTCATTAGCCGCTTCTACAGCCTCATTCATCTTCGGCCGGTAGGGAGAAGAATTATGATACTGTATCTTGAATTGCTCGCAGAGCTCAGTGATCATCTTGTTGTTGAGATTGGTACCATTGTCCGTAATGATCCTCTCTGGTACACCATACCGACAGATCAGATTATGCCGAATGAACCGTGCCACGACGTTCTTGGTTACGGTAGAAAAGGAAGCTGCTTCAACCCACTTCGTAAAGTAATCAATCACTACCAGGATGAAACGATGCCCGTTGGATGCCGTAGGTCTGATCTCACTGATCATATCAATGCCCCACATTGTAAAAGGCCAAGGCGTTGTCAAAACATTCAGAGGAACTGGAGGTATGTGCACCTTATCAGCATAGACCTGGCACTTGTGACATTTCCGAGAATGATGATAACATTCAGCTTCCATTATGGACCAGTAATATCCTGCTCGGAGGATTTTCTTTGCCATGGTATGTCCACTGGAATGAGTTTTGAAAGTACCTTCATGCAGTTCTGCCATGATCCTTTATGCTTCAATCTTATCCACACAACGCAATAAGGTCGAATCATGGTTACGCTTGTAAAGAATGCCATTGCTGATGAAGAACTTCGCCGCGAACCTCCTCAGAAACTTCTTATCATTAACAGATGCACCCTCGGGGTATTCTTGAGCCTCAAGGTACCTTTTTACTTCGTGATACCAGGGCTTTTCTGTTACCTCTTCAGTCTCAAGATCACAACAATGTGCAGGTTCGTCCAATCTTTCAATAATGATCCGGGGAGCCTCGTTGTTCCAGTTGACTTTGAACATAGAAGACATTGTAGCTAGCGCGTCCGCCAACTGATTCTCCTCTCTAGGGAAGTGTTCAAAGGTTATCTCCTCAAAATGGGGAAGCAATGTCAACACATACTCCTTGTAAGGGAAAGATTTGGGTGTTTCGTATCCCACTCGCCTTTGATCTGACTGATCACAAGAGCAGAATCTCCGAAGACACTAAAGAACTTAATCCTTAGGTCAATTGCTGCTCGAAGACCCATGATGCACGCTTCATACTCCGCCATGTTGTTGGTGCAGTTGAAACATAGTCGGGCGGTAAACGGAGTATGAGAGCCTTTAGGAGATATGATCACAACGCCAATGCCATTACCCAAAGCGTTCGAAGCTCCATCAAAGTACATAGACCATCGGGATCCTTCCTCAGGTTCTTCATCCGGTCCAGGTGTTTCACAATTAGTTATCAACATGATATTCTCGTCTGGGAATTCAAAGTTTATAGACTGGTAATCATCCACTGCCTGATGTGCCAAATGGTCTGCCAATACACTTCCCTTGATTGATTTTTGAGTTGTGTACTGGATGTCATACTCAGTCAAGATCATCTGCCATCTTGCTATTCTTCCGGACAAGGCAGGCTTTTCGAAGATATACTTGATTGGATCCATCTTTGAAATCAACAGAGTAGTATGAGTCAACATATACTGTCTCAGCTGGCGAGAAACCTATGCCAAAGCACAGCAAGTTTTCTCAAGTAGTGAGTAACGGGTCTCACAGTCGGTAAACTTTTTGCTAAGGTAATAAATAACATGCTCTTTTCGGCCAGACTCGTCATGCTGCCCCAGCACACACCCCATTGAGTTGTCAAGTACTGTCAAGTATAAGATCAGGGGTCTCCCTTCAACTGGTGGCATCAGAATGGGTGGCTCTTGGAGAAACTCTTTGATTCTTTCGAAAGCGGCCTGACATTCATCATTCCAGCGTACCACTTGATCTTTCTTCAGCAGCTTGAAGATTGGCTCACAAGTAGCAGTTAGGTGCGAGATGAATCGGGCAATGTAGTTCAGTCGTCCTAGAAAGCCTCTGACCTCCTTCACTGTCTTGGGAGCTGGCATCTCTTGTATGGCTTTCACTTTGGCAGGGTCCACTTGAATACCTTTATCGCTCACGACGAAACCCAGTAGCTTACCAGACCTCACCCCGAAGGTGCATTTGTTCGGGTTCAATCTCAGCTTGTACAACTTCAACCTGTCAAACAGCTTCTGTAGATGGTCAAGGTGTTCCTCCTTAGTCTGGGACCTCGCAATCATATTGTCGACGTATAATTCAATCTCATGATGGATCATATCATGAAACAAAGCAACCATGGCACGCTGATACGTTGCCCCAACATTTTTCAACCCAAAAGGCATGACCTTGTAGCAAAAGGTACCCAACTGAGTAACAAAAGTGGTCTTCTCCATGTCTTCGGGAGCCATCTTTATCTGATTATAACCGGAGAAACCGTCCATGAAGGAGAATACCTTGTGTTGAGCAGTATTATCAACCAGAACGTCGATGTGAGGTAGAGGGAAGTCATCCTTGAGGCTTGCCCTGTTCAAATCCCTGTAGTCAACACACATTCGAAACTTCCCATCCTTCTTCGGCACAGGAACCACATTGGCAACCCACTGAGGGTAAGAAGTCACTGCTAGAAAACCGGCATCAAACTGTTTCATGACTTCGGCCTTGATTTTCTCAGACATCTCTGGGCGCATATGGCGGACCTTCTGTTTTACCGGAGGGCAGTCTTCCTTGGTAGGCAGGTGATGAACCACAATGTCAGTATCCAACCCAGGCATATCTTCGTAAGACCAGGCAAAGATCTCAACATAGTCATGCAGCATTTGAATCAACCGCTGCTTCACACTAAGCTCCAGATTTGCACCGATCTTGACTTCCTTCTTGTCTGTTTCAGTACCCAGATTAACCGTTTCCACCGGCTCTTCATGTGGCTGAATGGCCCTCTCTTCCTGGAGTAGCAGTCTTGCAAGTTCACCCGGCACTTCGCAATCATCTTCACCTTCGTCTTCAGCTAAGTTGATCGGATTTTCGAAGTCATAACTGGCATGTGATCGGTGGAAATAGAACTGGCTGTTTTGGAATGTTGGTTCGTGAAATGTCGCGGTAAGCAAGAGTCGCCACTGTCTTTTATTTTCCCCAACAAGGAAAGGACAAAAGCACATCAAAATTCCTTTTCGAGATGTTTCTCGGGTTTGGGAGGTAGATTATAGAAAGGGAAGGTGTTAGCACCCTTTCTATCCGTGGTTATCCACGGGCTCTTAGGTACTTGCTCACTATGTTTTCAAAAATGTTTGCTTTTCTTGTGTTTGTGGGTTTTGAAAATGTTTCATTTTGAAAACTTCTAGGTAACTCTTGTATCAGTCCTCAAGAGTGTATGAAGTGTTTGTTTGAAAACTTTTTGAAAGTGTAGGTGCGAAAAGTTGTTTTTGTTTTTTTTAAAGAGCAAGTACCCAGGAGAAATCTACCTACTCTAAGGAATTAAGCTGTGTAAATGTCCTTTAGACAGTACTATCCCACTATTGAGAAGTAGGTAGCGTCGTCGTTGGAGTTATTCGGGTCAATTCGATTATAGGGACATGTGTGGTCACCAAAGCAATAGTAGGACGCCTTAGCGGTAACCCTAATGTCCTAGATCCTTTTTTTATCCGAGGCAACCGTTTCGAGGCAACTGGATCTTTAGACAGGAGGGCGACCTCTAAAACACCCTATACTTAATGACCACGTCGAGGCAACCAAGTGAGGCGTACCCTAGGAGTGGCATGTGCGCGTGTGTCAGGTTTCAATTTATATTATCTTTGCACATGTATTATGGTGAGCTACTGGTTGATTTTATTTTTCAGGCAAGTCTTGTCATGTATAATTAACAGTTAATAATTGTGCGGAAAATAAATTGCGGAAAGTAAGTCTACGCTATTACAAGGCGTCGGGTATTTACATCGCCAAAAACATAACCCTTGAAAAGTAAATGCGAGAAAATAAAGAAAGCGATAAAAGTCCTAATTATCTATTACATCCTCGGAACAGTTACATAAATATGATCAAAAAAGGAATCAAGAATCAACATGCGCGAGAAAAATTAAATCGGGAAAAGTCTTAGGGTTTTGACCCTTTTTGAGAAAAGAATGATTTTTGGTCTTTTTTGCATTTATTTAAACCTAATTCTAATTAATTAAATAAAAAAGAAAGAATGTTTTTTAAGTTTTTTATGTTTTTAATGAAATAAAATAAAAATAAAATAAAAAAAAGATTAAAATTGTCAAAAGAAAAAACCCTAATTCTAGGTGAATTTTATTTATTATGAAAAAAGTCAAAGTTAACCTAATTAAAAGACTAAATCAATTTTGCTAGCATTTATTTACAAAATAATTAATAGTGAATTTAATAAATAATAATAATAATAAAAATATTTACATTTTTTGTTTTTTCTGAATTTATTATGAAAAATAATTAATTATGCTAATTAAATACTAATAATAATAATTATTAATAAAAGAAATTAAAAGGAAAAGAAAATAAAAAGAAATAATACACCAGGGGGGGTGATGGCCCAATAGGAGGTAAATTAGCAATCCTGGCCCATTTGTACATTAAGCCACGTTTGACTCTGGGAATTGTCCAGGCATTTGTTTGACTGGGAATATGGTGTTCTTCATCTCATAGCCATTGGATCTACGCTTAAGGCCACTTGGCGCTTGGATGCCTGGAGACACATGGTAGAACGCTTTTGTTTCCCTGCATGTGATCAAGTTAGGAAAAATAGAAACAAATATTAGGGGACCTGGGATTCGAACCCAGGTCCCAACGCTCAATGCTTGCTCGCCCTGGCCACTGAGCCACTCGCTTCAATTGTCAATATGATAATAAGGGATTAATTTAATAGTAAACCAAAACATATTCCTGGAAAAAAAAATAAACGCGCGATTTTTTGAAAAGAACGAATGAGAGGGAGACACGTCAGCGTCTTCTTCGTTGATCACTGGTTTTCTTACCTGCGGATTTTTATCCGCAGGAAGCTCCGTAGGTTCTTCCTAAAATTGTCCCTAGGCTGCAAAAATTCCATCCAAGCCCATGGTTATGATCGTCCATGTCCCCTGAGTCCATCCATGCTCATGATTTGTACTAATTTCATCTGGAAACAAAATACCTAAAACGCAAGAACATGAACCCTAGAATCGGGCATCGCGATTCAGGGCCTAAAAACGAAATTGGCTATTACAGTTATGTTAGAAATCAAGCAATGAATATGAATATGCTAACGCTTTGAAGAAAAAAATGCAAGAATTGAGAGTTTAGGTTTCGTGTTCAGGGGCGAGTTTGTGAGAACTTACAGCGCTGTATAGGGGGTCTTTGGACGTGGTAATGATCACCTTAGCTTCAGTGGATAGCAAGGAAGAAGGCCACGTGCTCCTTTTTGTCTGAAAACGCTTGCAACACCGTTCTTGATCTCACACTTTTTCAAGAACTTTGCAATTTTCTTTGGCTGTTTTTAGCAATCCTTAGGCCATGTCCTTTATTGGTACTGCTTGCTTATGTATATGAGAACAAATTTAGGTCAAAAGCTGGGCCTTAATCCATGTATATGGGAGAATTAGGTTTACACTTTCCACCATTGACAAACTTTCCAAATTTGAATCAAATCTAAGATTTTGTGCACACATAAGCCCTAGCACGAATTGTTTGGTTGGCACATGATATATAAAAGCTATATAAATCATAAAGATACTATTCCATTGATTTTTAGATTTTATTTGAATTATTATAGATTTAAAATGAATTAAATCAATAAATATTAAATAAAATAGAAAAATAAATGTTTGATCCTGAAATTAAGCATGGGACACGTGTATGGAATGACAAGGATGAATCAAGTGGAAGAAAGTGGGCCCTTTTGTCAAAAATTGAAGTTTTAAGGATAGTTGACTTTTGCAAATTCATAAAAATTTCCCAACTTCTCCAATGCATATCTTGCCCAATTTTGATCATATGAACATGTTCTTGGATATTTTGGAAAGGTCTTGAAGTCCTCTAATCAATGCCTTTGGTCCCATGTCATTTGTATTTACCAATCTCAAGTTATGGCCTTTGACTTAAAGTGCACATTTGTTGACTTTTGAAATTGACCTATAATGTAGAAATTGATAACTTTTTGTGAGAGCATTTCTTGGACTTGGAATGTGAAGATGAATGGTAGGAAATGTCATCCCCTTCAAAATGAGAATTGGATGGGATTTTTCTGATGAACCATGAAAAAGTTATGCCCTGGTCAAGATACAGTTGACTTTTCTACTGTCCAAAAATAGTAACTTTTTGCACCTTGATAATTTTTGAGCCATTCTTGTGGAATCATGATCAAGACTTGATCAAATGATGATTGTGGGCTCAAAATAAGATGTTGACCAAAAATATTGACTTTTGACTGTAAAATGACCATTTTGCCCCTGCAGTTGATTGTGAATCAAATGAAGCTTTTGACTGTGGAATTTGGCACTGTGAATCTTGAAATTTGGCATGTAGATGCTCGACAATGTATATAGGCATATGAGACTTGATTGAGCCATTGAAAACCTCAAATTCTTTGAAAGAACAAAAACCCTAATTTTGACTGGCTTATGAGGCATTTGGACTGTGCAACCCTTGAGAAATCTTGAACCATTTGAAGATGATTCTTGATATATCTTGAGGAATATGGGAGGGCAAATTTTGGGGTACAACAGTTTCCCCTGTTCAATCTTCTTAGACCTGAGGATGTATATTGGCTTGCGTGCCTTTCGTGATCCGGAGGTGGAAGATGATTGAACACTAAAGTGCCCAGAAATTTGCACTCGCATAGTGTAATATCAGCAATGTGATGTCGGGAATGGGCTTACAGATGCCCATCTGGATATGTGACAGAATCTTGTTGGGAATGGGCTTATAGATGCCATTTGGGAAATGTCGATCGCGTAAGAGATTCCTTAGCGAGAACTTGTATACTGGAGAAAGATAGTTTCCTGGCCTGTTACAGGTGTTGATCTTCAAACTCTTCATGCAGATACTTTCCTGGCTAGATACAGGTGTAGATCTACAATCAGTCGCTCACGGATATGCCCTGGCTAGATACAGGTATCGAATCTGGAACTTCAAAAGGTTGGTCGAGATAGCTTTCCTGGCTGGATACAGGCGTATACCTCTAATCAGTCGCTCACAGATATGCCCTGGCTAGATACATGTATCGAATCTGGAACTTCGAAAGGTTGATCGAGATAGCTTCCTGGCTGGATACAGGCGTAGACCTCTAATCATCCGCTCACAGATATGCCCTGGCTAGATACAGGTATCGAATCTGGAACTTCGAAAGGTTGATCGAGATAGCTTTCCTGGCTGGATACAGGCGTAGACCTCTGACCTGAGAATGAAAGATAATTTCCTGGCCTGTTATAGGTGTTGATCTTCAAAATCCTCATGCAGATACTTTCTTGGCTAGATACAGGTATAGATCTACAATCAATCGCTCACAGATATGCCCTGGCTAGATACAGGTATCGAATCTGGAACTTCAAAAGGTTGATCGAGATAGCTTTCCTGGCTGGATACAGGCATAGACCTCTAATCATTCGCTCACAGATATGCCCTGGCTGGATACAGGTATCGAATATGGAACTTCAAAAGGTTGATCGAGATAGCTTTCCTGGCTGGATACAGGCGTAGACCTATAATCAGTCGCTCACAGATATGCCCTGGCTGGATACAGGTATCAAATCTGGAACTTCAAAAGGTTAATCGAGATAGCTTTCCTGGCTGGATACAAGCGTAGACCTCTAATCAGTCGCTCACAGATATGCCCTGGCTGGATATAGGTATCGAATCTGGAACTTCAAAAGGTTGATCGAGATAGCTTTCCTGGCTGGATACAGGTGTAGATCTCTGAGAATGAAAGATAATTTCCTGGCCTGTTACAGGTGTTGATCTTCAAACTCTTCATGCAGATACTTTCCTGGCTAGATACAAGTATAGATCTACAATCAATCGCTCACAGATATGCCCTGGCTAGATACAGGTATCGAATCTGGAACTTCAAAAGGTTGATCGAGATAGCTTTCCTGGCTGGATACAGGTGTAGATCTCTGAGAATGAAAGATAATTTCCTGGCCTGTTACAGGTGTTGATCTTCAAAATCTTCATGCAAATACTTTCCTGGCTAGATACAGGTATAGATCTACAATCAATCGCTCACAGATATGCCCTGGTTAGATACAGATATCGAATCTGGAACTTCAAAAGGTTGATGGCAATCATCCTTTGATTTGACTTTTCCTGAAAAGGCAAAACATTAGTTGTATGCAATGTCATGATGTATGAAATGCATGATGTCATGATGTTCTCAAAACGAGATCGTGTTGTATGCACTTTATCATGTATGTAAATAGGAGATATGAAATGCGAAATTTTTATGAATGTATTTTCGTCTGGGAAAATAAATCCTTGACGAAAGTCGGGAGTTTGTTGAATCCTGGGCTGATGTTGAAGAGTAGAGTTCTTTGTTTCCGCTGGGGATGATGATTGCAAGAATAAACCGGTAGGAGAAGATGACTCCGTTGAGGAATAAACCCGGTGAAGAGATTACTCTGCGGGGAATTACTCTATGGGAAGAGATGCTTCGCTAAGATTTTGATGATAACTCCGCTGGGGATTCTGTTGATAAGCTTTGTTGGGAATTTTGATGAACTCCACTGGGGACAGGAAGAACTTCGCTGAGGACAATCTTTCTGTTGCAATTTGCTGAGGATAACCCAGTTAGATTCTGGTGGGGGATAACCTTCTGAACATGGCTGGGAGAGATATTTGTACTCTGCAGGGGACAAGCTTCTAAAATCTACTGGGGAGATGGTTCAGCTCTCCTGGGGAAACTTTTTGGACTACACTGGGGAATGGCTCCACTGGGATGTCTGTAGTCCGCCGGGGAATAATCTTATATTAAGACTGCCGGGGATGCTTGCTGAGGAATATCTGTATACCATGCTGGAGAATATTGAGATCTTCTGGGGATATCCAACTTCATTAGGTCTGACAGTAGACTAACTCTGCTCGGGGGAGAGTATTGTTGACTTGCTAGAGATACTGTGCCTTTTCGGGGCTGATGGGAGACCAACTCCGTTTGGGGAGAGTATTGCTGAATCTTATCTTGCTCTGCGGGGAGTGGAGATATCTTGGTTACATTCTTCAGCCAAACCTACCTTGGTACCTTGGTGGACAGAGCAACTAGACCGTTTAGACAATTCTTATTACCCTTGTTTCTAATATCACCTGTAATTAGCCCTTTGTTTCGCATGCAAATATTTATGATTAGCAATTAATGTCAAATGCATATATCAAAAATGAACATTGGACGTTCTTTGCAAAACAAAATAGATAAAGGAAAAACAATTGGCAATTTGTCTGAAAAATGAGCTTGTATTGATTTTTTTGGAATTTGCCTGTAAATAGGCGTTTTGTGTACAAGAGGCTGACGTCCTAGTAAGAGAACGCCGCCGAACAAAATGGAATTTATATAATTTTGTGAAAAGAAAACAAAACAACTATGTGAAAAATCCCACTGGGTTCCAACTCTGCTATCGCCTTTATGTCTTCAAGCGTCTCATCACTTTGCTGCTTAGTTGGAGATGAAGCTGATTGATTGGTGTCGTCTGAGCCTGATGGTTGATACCGAAGTCTGGATGCAAGGTGATCCAATGAGACATAGTATTACGCTTTTAATCCCTAACTTTTGCCTGGACCGCCCTTTCGGGTTTTCAGTCCACCGGGATACCCATTTTTTCCCAAGCCGCCTTTTCAGGTTTTTGACTTGTCGGGTGTACAAATTTTTTTCATTTCATCCCTTATTTTTGCCCGAACCCTTTTGGTTCGCCGGGAAGCCCTTATTTTTGCCTAGGTGTGTCAACCTAGCGGGTCTTTAATCATGCGTAGTATCTTTTTACTATGTCTGCTATGGCGGGGTGAGGAAGGTCGTCACCATCCATGGTAGTTAGAATCATGGCTCCTCCTGAGAAGACATTCTTAACCACAAATGACCCTTCGTACGTAGGGGTCCATTTGCCCCTGGGATCACCTTGAGGTAGAATGATGCGCTTGATTACCAGGTCTCCGACTTGATACTCTTGCCGTCTGACTTTCTTGTTAAATGCCTTGATCATCCGTTTTTGGTACGTCTGACCATGACAGATAGCAGTGAGTCTCTTTTCGTCAATTAAGTTTAATTGATCAAGCCGGGTCTGGATCCAGTCATCTTCGCTCAAACCTGCATCCTTCATTATCCGGAGAGAGGGTATCTAAACTTCAATAGGCAAGACTGCCTCCATGCCATAGACCAAGGAAAAGGGAGTTGCCCCTGTTGACGTCCGTGCTGAGGTACGGTACCCATGAAGAGCAAACGGTAACATCCTGTGCCAATCTTTGTAGGTCACTGTCATCTTCTGCACAATCTTCTTAATATTCTTGTTCGCCGCTTCTACAACCCCATTCATTTTCGGTCGGTAGGGAGAAGAGTTGTGGTGATGTATCTTGAATTGCTCGCAGAGCTCAGTGATCATCTTGTTGTTAAGATTGGTACCATTGTCCGTAATGATCCTCTCTGGTACACCGTATTGACAGATCAGGTTATGCCGAATGAACCGTGCCACGACGTTCTTGGTTACAGTAGCAAAGGAAGCCGCTTCAACCCACTTCGTGAAATAATCAATCGCTACCAGGATGAAACGATGCCCGTTGGATGTCGTAGGTCTGATCTCGCCGATCATATCAATGCCCCACATTGCAAAAGGCCAAGGTGCTGTCAAGACGTTCAGAGGAACCGGAGGAATGTGCACCTTATCAGCATAGATCTGGCATTTGTGACATGTCCGAGAATGTTGGTAACAGTCAGCTTCCATTGTGGACCAGTAATATCCGTCCCGAAGGATTTTCTTTGCCATGGTATGTCCACTGGAATGAGTTTCGAAGGTACCTTCATGTAGCTCTGCCATGATCCTTTCTGCTTCAGTCTTATCCACACAATGCAGTAAGGTTTAATCATGGTTTCGTTTATAGAGAATGTCATTGCTGAGGAAGAACTTTGTCGCGAACCTTCTCAGAAACTTCTTGTCATTAACGGATGCGCCCTCGGGGTATTCTTGAGCTTCCAGATACCTCTTCACTTCATGATACCAAGGTTTTCTGTTACCTCTTCGGCCTCAAGATCACAGCAATGTGCAGGTTCGTCCAATTTCTAAATAATGATCCGGGGAGCCTCGTTGTCCCATTTGACTTTGAACATAGAAGACATCGTAGCCAGCGCGTCCGCTAACTGATTCTCCTCTCTTGGGAAGTGTTCAAAGGTTATCTCTTCGAAATGGGGAATCAACATAAACACCTACTCCTTGTAAGGAATAAGATTTGGGTGTTTCGTATCCCACTCGCCTTTGATCTGACTGATCACGAGAGCGGAATCTCCGAAGACACTCAGAAACTTGATCCTTAAGTCAATTGCAGCTCGGAGACCCATGATGCATGCTTCATACTCCGCCATGTTGTTGGTGCAGTTGAAACATAGTCGGGCAGTAAGTGGAGTATGAGTGCCTTTAGGGGATATGATCACAGCGCCAATGCCGTTACCCAAAGCGTTTGAGGCTCCGTCAAAGTGCATAGACCATCGGGATCCTTCCTCAGGTCCTTCATCCGGTCCAGGTACTTCACAATCAGTCACTACCATGATACTCTCGTCTGGAAATTCAAAGTTCATAGATTGGTAGTCGTCCACTGCCTGGTGTTCCAAATGGTCTGCCAACACACTTCCCTTGATTTCTTTTTGAGTCGTGTACTGGATGTCATATTCAGTCAAGATCATCTGCCATCTTGCTATTCTTCCGGACAAGGCAGGCTTTTCGAAGATGTACTTGATTGGATCCATTTTTGAAATCAACAGAGTAGTGTGAGTTAACATATACTGTCTCAGTCGGCGAGCAGCCCATACCAAAGCGCAGCAAGTTTTCTCGAGCAGTGAGTATCGGGTCTCACAGTCGGTAAACTTTTTTCTAAGGTAATAAATAGCATGCTCTTTTCGGCCAGACTCGTCATGCTGCCCCAGCACACACCCCATTGAGCTGTCAAGTACTGTCAAGTATAAGATTAGAGGTCTCCCTTCAACCGGTGGCATAAGAATGGGTGGCTCTTGGAGATACCCTTTGATTCTTTCGAAAGCGGCCTGACATTCATCGTTCCAACGTACCACTTGATCTTTCTTCAGTAGCTTGAAGATTGGCTCACAAGTAGCAGTTAGGTGCGAGATGAATCGGGCAATGTAGTTCAGCCGTCCTAGAAAGCCTCTGACTTCTTTTTCTGTCTTGGGAACTGGCATCTCTTGTATGGCTTTCACCTTGGCAGGGTCCACTTGAATACCTTTGTCGCTCACGACGAAACCTAGTAGTTTTCCAGATCTCACCCCGAAGGTGCACTTGTTTGGATTTAATCTCAGCTTGTATAACTTCAACCGGTCAAACAGCTTCTGTAGATGGTCAAGGTGTTCCTCCTCAGTTTGGGATCTTGCAATCATATCGTCGACGTATACTTCGATTTCATGATGGATCATGTCATGAAACAAAGCAACCATGGCACGTTGGTAGGTTGCCCCATCATTTTTCAACCCAAAAGGCATGACCTTGTAGCAAAAGGTGCCCCACTGAGTAACAAAAGTGGTCTTCTCCATGTCTTCAGGAGCCATCTTGATTTGATTATAACTGGAGAACCCGTCCATAAAGGAGAATACCTTATGCTGAGCAGTGTTATCAACCAGAACGTCGATATGAGGCAGAGAGAAATCATCCTTAGGGCTCGCCCTGTTCAAATCCCTGTAATCAACACACATTCTGACCTTACCATCTTTCTTCGGCACTGGAACCACATTGGCGACCCACTGAGGGTAAGAAGTCACTTCTAGAAACCCGACATCAAATTGTTTCATAACCTCAGCTTTGATTTTCTCGGACATCTCTGGGCGCATACGGCAGACCTTCTGTTTTACCGGAGGGCATTCTTCCTTGGTAGGCAGGTGATGAACCACAATGTCGGTATCCAACCCAGGCATGTCTTCGTAAGACCAGGCAAAGATTTCCACGTAGTCATGCAGCATCTGAATCAACCGTTGTTTCACACTAGACTCCAGATTTGCACCAATCTTGACTTCCTTTCTGTCTGTCTCAGTACCCAGATTTACCGTTTCCACTGGCTCTTTATGTGGCTGAATGGCCCTCTCTTCTTGGAGTAACAGTCTTGCAAGCTCACCAGGCACTTCGCAATCATCTTCACCTTCGTCTTCGGCTAAGTTGATCGGATTTTCGAAGTCATAACTGGCAGTAGCAGAGTCGTTACCAGTGAGATCCAGAGTGGATTGGAACCTGTATAGGTGAGTGTGTGTAAATATAATTGTTTTGCAATATATAATAAACAAAGACAAGGAGCGCAAGATTTGAAATGCAAAAAACGTCCAATGCTTTTATTAATGATATATGAAAATGACACACAAAAGCCCTCACAAATGAGCCACGGTGCCCCGGGTAAGACACCGGGCCATAAAGTTTCAAATTATTGTTTGTTACAAATTCAAAACAAAGGAGTTCATTACTGAGTGACAAAAGTAATAGGTGTGAAATCTTTCGCAGTCCAGTTTCTTGGTCCACCGTTGGTCGTTGGGTAGATCCATCTGTCAAATTCAGATTCCTCCACGCTATCTTCAATAGCATTTACTCCCGGGTTGGTGATGAACACAGGAGGTCTTCCAATCCTTTCCTTACGAACAACCCTCTGAGCTTCTGCAGTGAAACCCAAACCAAACTTGTCAGTCTTCGGAGTGAAATCAGGAAGTCGGCCCCAGTTTGCACACTCACCCTTCTCAATAACAGCCCGGGCATCCTTTAAGGAAGCCATCTTCAACGGAGAATCTTCGATCACAGTTTCAGCTGATGCTAGTGTCTGAGGAACCTCTTCAAAGTGTTGAAAGGGGGTCTCAATGAACTCCCCATCCATCTCTATATACCAGAACGAATTGAGGTGGCTGACCATATATTCTTCCTCCCCCTGAAATGTCACAATTTTCCCCTTGACTAGGTATTTCAGCTTCTGATGTAGTGTGGAGGTCACAGCTCCAGCCTTATGGATCCAAGGACGACCCAACAAACAAGAGTAGGATGGTCGGATATCCATCACATAGAATGTAGAATCAAAGACCTGAGAACCAACCCTGATTGGAATGTCAACTTCACCATGTACCATCCTTTTGGACCCATCAAAGGCCCGAACAACAATGTTACTTGGCTTTAGCTCCAAACCCTCACAATCCAGCCCGTCTAGAGCTTTCTTGGGTAATACATTCAACGAGGAACCAGTGTCAACCAGCACATGTGCAAGAGTAGTGCCCCTGCATTCAATGGAGACATGCAGGGCATCGTTATGGTTCTTCCCCTTAGCGGTCAGATCAACGTCGGAGAAACCCAAACCATTATCAGCGGTTAAGTTGGATACACACTCGGTAAATTGATCAGCTGATGTCTCTTGTGGCACGTGGGCCGTCTTCAGGAAGGTAATTAGAGCCTTGGCATGGGCCTCTGAACACAACAACAGTGATAACATAGAAATCTTTGATGGTGCCCCAGCTGCTCAACTACATTGAAATCACTCTTCTTGATAATCTTAAGAATCTCTTCCATCTTCTGCCTGGAAGCTTCAATAGTGGTTGTCTTCGGTGCCTCCGTCTGGGCAGGCACATCAGTAGCAATCCCTTTGCCCCGAGCGTCAGATGACTCGGCAGCAGGGGTAGAAACAAGAACTTGGTCAGGAAGGGAAGCAGGCACACTTGCAGGTGTGATGACAAGAGGTCTCTGGATAGCTGGTGGCACAATATCTGGTGAGAACAATCTACCACTACGAGTGACCTTAGCAGGCCCGGTGATGTTGGTGACGCTGGTACTAGTATCAAACTCTTGTTTAACTACAAGCACATAAACATCTGCCCCATAGTGCCAAGGGACAGCTTTGTCGGATGTATAAGGGAGGGGCCCCGGAACAGTGATGATGATAGGAGCAATCTTCTGAGTAAACATGATTTTGACAGGCTTCTTTGAGGGAGCCTTAGGAGAGTTGTTGAAAATAGTAACAATGGACACTTCTTCAGCAGGGATAGCAGGAACATCAATCTTCTCGAACAAGATCTCTTTATTATCCATCAGGCTTTGGATACCTGACTTCAACAAAGGACAACCAGCAGGTGAAACAGAACATAGAGGGCAACCTTTACCACATCCCGGAAATAAACCGGCTAGCAACAGGTTCCTTTTGACAGTCAACAACGGAGTAACAATATCATCCACATAGGCTGCATACAAATCCTCCTCTACAGCATTTACTCCATGCTTGGGCATGGGAGCAGTCACAACATTGGGCCTTTCGGGTGCCTCGAACTCTATCTCTTTAGCATCAATAAGGTCCTGAACCTTATTCCTCAGAGCCCAACAATCATCCGTAGTATGCACCGGGCTGTCAGAGTGATAAGCGCAGCGGGTGTTGGGATTGTACTTTGGAGATGTTGTGTTCACTACCTTCGGAGCTTCTTTGACAGTTACCAGATTGGTTGACAGTAGTTGCGGCAATATCTGGGACAAGGTCATATTGAGTCGAGTGAACTGCCTTTTAGGTCTCTCACCCCTTGGTTGGTTATATTGCTGAGGAGCAGCAGCAGGCTTTGAAATTACCACCGCGTTGACAGCTTGGCGGCGTTCCGGTTTATTTTGTCTCCTTGAACCATAAACAGCACTAGATTCTTTCTTGAAGGGCTTCTTTTCAGTGCTCGAGGAGGCACCTTTCTGTATCTTCCCAGACTTGATACCAGCTTCTATTCTCTCACCAGTCAAGATCAGATCTGTAAACCCAGCAGAATAATTCCCAATCAAATGGTTGAAGAAAGGACCAGACAGGGTCCCCAGGAACATATCAACAAGCTCACGGTCAGTTAGAGGTGGCTGCACCCTTCCAGCCAGGTCTCTCCACTTTTGCACATACTCCTTAAATCCTTCACCCGTCCCTAGTGACATACCCTGGAGTTGGGTACGCGTAGGAGCGAGGTCGGAATTATACTGATACTGCTTATAAAACGCAGTAGCCAAGTCCTCCCAGTTACGAATACCGGCTCCATCCAGCTGATAGAACCATTCGAGTTGAGTCCCTGAAAGACTATCCTGGAAGAAATGGATCCATAAATTTTGTCAGCAGTGTAAGGTTGGATCTTCCTTACATATAATCTGAGATGCAGCTTAGGACAGGAAGCTCCGTCGTACTTTGCAAAAGCAGGCGCCTTGAACTTATGGCGAATCACCACCCCAGAGGATAAGCCTAGGTCTCCAAAGTCTAACCCGGACACATGTTGAATCTCCATAGCACTTAGGCGGTCCTCCAGCTGTTTGTACTTGTCCTCAGCAGGAGGATACTGTTCATCATTATAATCTGTCTCGTTGTCGGAGACCACGGGACTAGAAACCCTTCTCTCTTAGGGATTGTCTTTCCCTACAGAGGAAGTAGCCAGATCAGCCTCATTTTGTAGTCCATTCCCGAATCTGCGTCTAGTGTTAAACAGCACACTCCTCTTCTTCTTCTTCTTCTTCAGAATCAGAGTCTTCAACTTCTGTTGACCCTGGGCTAAGCTCATGACCAGCTCTTGAAACTGGGCGTTCTGGGCCTGGAGGGCCTTGATAGCTTGTTCGGTAGTAGGTTCAGAAGACATGATGACTGTTGAAATAAACAGCGAAGAAGATAAGTGACATGTAAAAAAGGGGTACCTGTTATGCATATGATGAATGGAATGCGTATGATTTATGTTTTCAAAGACAATCGGGATTCAACTTTGTAGACAAAAAGGAAACACACTTTATTAGATTCAAACTTTAAATTGTTCAAGAAATTTCCCTTAGGCGTTACATAAATGAAAATACTGGAAAGGGAATAAAAGCTGTAAAAGAAACATCCAAAGCCCATCAGTGCTCCCATGGCCTCTTCTTCTCAGTACGGATATAGTCATTCAGGATCCGTTCGTTCTCCAATTGCTTGGTCAGCTTCTGGATCTTCTGTTCCTGTTCGTTGAACCTTTCCCGATAAGAATCCCGTTCTTCCTGTAGTTGCGCCCAAGACCTCTTTAGTGTATCAACATCAGTGGGTATCTGAGGAGGGAGTACAGTTGGAGGAACCCCGTCTCTATCAGGAAATTCAAGAATGATAGGTCTGACGGCTTCATATGGAATACCTAACTTCTGAGCACGGATGCGGACCCATCTATAGTAGGATTCCATAGGCAGAGAAGTCTTCGGTCCCAACTCATGTGGGTCAGCTTTGTGAATTCTGTCCCAAGCCCGGATGAATCTACGATGCAGCTCGTCACTATCTACCTGAAACTCAAAACTGATGTGAGGTATCAACATCTCATGAGGCCCTGCTCTTCTGGCTCTTCCAAACTGACGGAGAGCTAAACATGGGTTATAGGAGACTCCTCCTTGGGTACCGATCAATGGAACATTAGGATACTCTCCGCAACGATCAATAACAGCCACCTCATCTAAACCTCTGAGAGTCCAAATGATGTCATTATCAGTGAGAGACATTATCCTATGAGCCCAACCTCTTCCTTCTTTGTTCTTCAGCACGAACTTAGGGAGGTGAGAAATAAACCACCTCACTAACAAAGGAGCACAACACCACAGAGTTCCCCGTCTTCGGGCAGTACGAGCATAGAGCTGTTGCAGGATATCACCCAAGAGAGTGGGTACAGGGTTCCGAGAGATGAAGATCCTTATGGCGTTGACATTAAAAAAGGTATCAGGATTTGGAAACAATACTAGACCATAGATTAGGAGAGCCAGAATGTCTTCATACGCCCTGAAGTCTAAGTCATTCCAGAAACTATTAGCTTTGCCAATCAGAAACTTAGCCAAAAAGCCTTTAACTCCGCTTCTAGTCTCCCAGTTATCCATTACCTCTTTGTTGGTCAAGGGAAGGGCTGCAACAATCTCCTCAAGCCTAAGAGTCTTTTCCCAACCAGTGAATAGAGTCTGTTCCAAAACAGGGATACCAAGCAAATCAGAGAATTCTTCCAGGGTAGGGACCAGCTGGAAGTCTTGAAAGGTGAAGCAATGGTATAGGGGATCATAAAACTGGGTCAGGACACTCATCAGTTGTTGGTCCCACTTCGAAGTGACTAACCCGAGAAGAGAACCATGCCTTTTGATGAAGGAAGTAGTGTTTGGAATCCTATCAACCAATTCTTTAAGCAAATCAGGTGGTTGAACAAAGTTGAGCCGAATAGTATTCCTTCGCACGGGCATCATGACGTCCTACAAAACAGAGCAAAGATGAAACCCTTTTGTCTTTGAAATGGGTTAATCCTTATGCAGGATGCATGCAATGGTATGATGGTATGATGTTATGATAAAGCACACCACAAGTATTCACAAAGGCAAACATGGTAAGGCACAAAGGTCACACAAGACAATCCTTAGAGTTTAGGCCAGCATGAAGTTTAGGTACTGCCCTCTTTCAGTTTCAGTTGGTTAAGACCTGTCCTAGAAAATAGTAACCGGGTTCTAGAGGATCTCAATATCACTGACTACCCTCAATCGGTCATAACTCCAGCTTCGCAATCTTTTCTTGCGGCCAGAACCATCGCGAGAGTTTAGCCTCAATGAGTGTAGCATACTGCTACTGTTCTATGGCCAAGTTGGTCAATTTAAGGTTCTAAGGTCAGTTGGTGTTTAACGACTCCTCAGAAGACCCATATTCTCCTCGTTCCAACACAAGGGATATCGGTACAGACCAAGGTGTCACACCAACGTAGCTACTGCTTCACCCGTGTCGGTCTATGCCGGACAGGTCCCTCACAGCTTTTTGCTACCTAAAGGGTATTCCCCAGATCCGGGTTAGGATCTATGAAACTCTGATTCAAGCCCATAATATAAAAGCAAATAAAGCATACAATTGAAAACATAGAATGATCTAATCCTAAGGTACACCTAACTTTTATATTTCCCCAATAGAGTCGCCAGTTCTGTAATCGGTGGAAATAGAACTGACTGTTTTGGAATGCTGGTTCGCGAAATGTCGTGGTAAGCAAGAGTCGCCACCGTCTTTTATTTTCTCCAACAAGGAAAGGACAAAAGCACAACAAAATTCCTTTTCGAGATGTTTCTCGGGTTCGGGAGGTAGATTATAGAAAGGGAAGGTGTTAGCACCCTTTCTATCCGTGGTTATCCACGGGATCTTAGGTACTTGCTCACTGTTTTCAAAAATGTTTTCTTTTCTTGTGTTTGTGGGTTTTGAAAAAGTTTCGTTTTGAAAACTTCTAGGTAACTCTTGTATCAGTCCTCAAGAGTGTATGAAGTGTTTGTTTGAAAACTTTTTGAAAGTGTAGGTGCGAAAAGTTGTTTTTGTTTTTTTGAAAGAGCAAGTACCCAGGAGAAATCTACCTACTCTAAGGAATTAAGCTGTGTAAATGTCCTTTAGACAGTACTATCCCACTATTGAGAAGTAGGTAGCGTCGTCGTTGGAGTTATTCGGGTCAATTCGATTATAGGGACATGTGTGGTCACCAAAGCAATAGTAGGACACCTTAGCGGTAACCCTAATGTCCTAGATCCTTTTTTTTTATCCGAGGCAACCGTTTCGAGGCAACTGGATCTTTAGACAGGAGGGCGACCTCTAAAACACCCTATACTTAATGACCACGTCGAGGCAACTAAGTGAGGCGTACCCTAGGAGTGGTATGTGCGTGTGTGTCAGGTTTCAGTTTATATTATCTTTGCACATGTATTATGGTGAGCTACAGGTTGATTTTATTTTTCAGGAAAGTCTTGTCATGTATAATTAACAGTTAATAATTGTGCGAAAAATAAATTGCGGAAAGTAAATCTACGCTATTACAAGGCGTCGGGTATTTACATCGCCAAAAACATAACCCTTGAAAAGTAAATGCGAGAAAATAAAGAAAGCGATAAAAGTCCTAATTATCTATTACATCCTCGAAACAGTTACATAAATATGATCAAAAAAGGAATCAATAATCAACATGCGCGAGAAAAATTGAATCGGGAAAAGTCTTAGGGTTTTGACCCTTTTTGAGAAAAGAATGATTTTTGGTCTTTTTTGCATTTATTTAAACCTAATTCTAATTAATTAAATAAAAAAAGAATGTTTTTTTTAAGTTTTTTATGTTTTTAATGAAATAAAATAAAAATAAAATAAAATAAAGATTAAAATTGTCAAAAGAAAAAACCCTAATTCTAGGTGAATTTTATTTATTATGAAAAAAGTCAAAGTTAACCTAATTAAAAGACTAAATCAATTTTGTTAGCATTTATTTACAAAATAATTAATAGTGAATTTAATAAATAATAATAATAATAAAAATATTTACATTTTTTGTTTTTTCTGAATTTATTATGAAAAATAATTAATTATGCTAATTAAATACTAATAATAATAATTATTAATAAAAGAAATTAAAAGGAAAAGAAAATAAAAAGAAATAATACACCAGGGGGGGTGATGGCCCAATAGGAGGTAAATTAGCAATCCTGGCCCATTTGTACATTCAGCCACGTTTGACTCTGGGAATTGTCCAGGCATTTGTTTGACTGGGAATATGGTGTTCTTCATCTCATAGCCATTGGATCCACGCTTAAGGCCACTTGGCGCTTGGATGCCTGGAGACACATGGTAGAACACTTTTGTTTCCCTGCATGTGATCAAGTTAGGAAAAATAGAAACAAATATTGGGGGACCTGGGATTCGAACCCAGGTCCCAACGCTCAATGCTTGCTCGCCCTGGCCACTGAGCCACTCGCTTTAATTGTCAATATGATAATAAGGGATTATTTTATTAGTAAACTGTTGTACCCCAAAATTTGCCCTCGTATTTTTTTTTTCCACAAGAAATCACAACTTCAGGCTTTTCCTGATTTTTCAGATTGGCTCAAGAATCGGTCAAACAGACTTTTCTCGTCAGTCAGACAAAAATTAGGGTGTTCATTGATTTTCATGGCTTTAGAACAGTTCTTACAGTTGCTTAGGGTTTTGGTTGATTTTGGCTCAACTTTGATCAGACGAACGTTTCTTTGACATTTGACCAGGAATTAGGGTTTTTTATGCGCGGTTCCTCAGAAAGGTTTAACTCTACAGTGTTTTTCAAGTTATGCTAAGATGTGGATTGAAACATTTGGATTGAATTTGCAGTGTCTGGTAAAAATCAATAAAAGGAAGAATAGATTTGGGCAGTTGTTGTGATTGACTGTGCATTAATTTGGATTTGTAAAGCACCAAGTTTAATTGATCAATGCCGAAACAATGTTTATTTAATTATTTACTATTCTGAATTTAAATGATTGGAATTTATTTTCCATTATTATAATTTAAAGAATTTTAAATAATAAATAAACAATTGGAGAAGAAAAGAATTAATCAAATAAAAGGACTTTTTATTTATCTTTAAATTATTTGTATAATTGTTTTTGTTTACAAAATGTTTACAATAATAATATTACGTTTATTTAAATTTAAATAAAAAACTATCCTAAATATTTTTCTAAATCTTCAATTCTTCATCTTCTATCCCTTGCTCCAGTGCTCCATGGAATTTTATCTGCAAAACAAAGAACAAAAGAAAAGTCAGAAGCAGATAAATAAGTAAGAGACAGACAATTAATTTGGACTCATCATTAAAGGCAACTGACTGGAATCAGTTAGCCCTTTCTGCAAATCACGGGATTTCTCCCGGTTCACAAAAAGGGATGAATAATGCTTGCTAAAAATGAATGCACAAAGTCAAAAATTGCACATTTCGAAATTGTCAAAACTGCATAGTTCAAAGCAAGACAGCACTACAAAGTCCAAATCCAAATTGAACCACAAAGTCCCAAACTGAGTTCGAATTCAAACTTGCCACAAGCTGCCAAAAAAAGCTGTCAAAGATATCAAAGTATCAAAAGGTACAAGATGCAGCACAAAGTATGGAAAAGAGAAAACATAAAGTATGCAGAGTAAACATATGCAAACAAGCATAGCTCATTTCATTATCTTCCCAGTGTTGCCTTTTCAGAGAAAGGTACAAACACAAACATTTTTTTATTGTTTTAAGTTGTACTGGAGAGAGAAGAAGAGGGAAAAGAGCAGGCTTACTGGCTTTGAGGCTTGAGAAAGAGAAATATAAAACAAAACTGCTAACACAGTAGAGAAGGGGGGAGAAAATCACAAACCAAAAGAGAACTCAGAACATAAGCTCCCCAGCCAAAAACACCATCAACCTTAAACCAGTAAAGCTAAAACCTGTGCAAGAAACTGAAGCTGAAACCTAAAGCCAGTGAAACCAAACTCAAATAATGGTTAACCTGCAATCAAACCAACCAAACACATAACCTGCATAAACCTTCCGGTCTCCAAACCAGCGACAACCAGTAAGGCCATAAACCAGTAAACCCTGTCAAGACCTCATATGCCCAAAACCTGCAAGCTTAAACCTATCAGGCCAAAGCATAATCAAAACAAATAACCAGCCTAACCATTCAAGGCCAAAACCTGTCAAGTTTAAACCAGTAAAACCCAACCTGCTAAGCCATAACTTTAAACCAACAGCCATATCCAAACAGAGAACCAATATAACCTGTTCAAACCTCACATCCAAACATCAGCCATGTCAAACTGTCGAGCCTAGCGTTCAAGGCAACAAAAAGCCCTCAGGAAACACCATCATTGGGCAAACACACTAACCAACAAAATTTCAGCATATCAATATTCATAAGCATATTCAGAAACACACAGGGTCAAACATCACAAGGGCCCTCATAAAATTTCATCATTGGGCAAAGGTTCAAATAAATCTCAAGCATACAAAGGCGACCAGAAGAAGATAAGGCAACCATAAGAAGAAGATAAAGAAGCGTACATAGGCAAAGGCAAGGCAACAGAAACGAGCAAAGGTGAAGAGGATAAAGGTTTGTTTTCAGAAGCTCATCACAAGACAAAAAAAATAAAATACAAGATACCAAGGTTTCCAAAGCTCGCGCGTCCTCAAGCCACCGCGTCACATTTTCCTCCACCGTCAAAGCCGCCTATGCGCCTCCTAGATCCCTCCTCCGTCTCCGAAAGGTAGTCTTCTTATATCCTTTGCATGCATGTCAAAATAACGAAAGAAAACACATAAATCAAGACCCAATCGAAACTTAAAATCAAAGATATAACAAAAGCCCTAAACGCGAGAAAGACAGAGTTCGAACCTTGTAAGTGTCGCCTAAACGGTCCATTGGAGGGAGAAAAGGGAACGGTGGCGCCGGTGGCTTTGGATGAAGAAGCTTTATCGGAAGTTGGCCGGAGAAGACAAAGTGAAGCAACGGCGCTGTAAACCCTAAGCCCAATCACCAAATGAACGAAACAGTTAAGCCCCTTTGTAAAACGTTTTGCTCAGAATGTGGGCCTGGCCCTTTCTAAAAAAAATACCATTTGCCCCTCTAACATTAAACAATGTTTTACGTTTTTAGTATATATCACATAATAAATTGTTATAGAAAATCAAAACACCAATAATAATTTTTCTTTCCCTTTTTTTTAGACAATTTCTCCTTTCTTTTAATTGAGTTTGTATATACAATACCCCTTTTTCATATAACCTAATCATAATTTTATATATAATACATTGATTAAAATAGAAATATTATTTTTAGACTTAAAACATTTTTTAGTTAATAATTTGTACATAATCAATTAAAATACATTTTTTTAATATACATAACATAATTAAAATTTAAAAAATTTTCCTTTTTTTAATTAATTAAAATACTTCTTTGTACATATTAACAAAATACAAGATTACAAAGATTAAATAAAGAAAATATTTAATTCCTTTTATTAGGTTAAACAATACTTAATCTTCACATTAAATTCACATTTTCTTAACCTGTAAATAAATCACATACACATATACACTTACACTGACACAATACACTTACATTGATACATTATACATTTACTATTCCTATACATTGATATACGTTATATTTACACTTTTATCGCAATTCGATTTGGTTGTAATTTATTGGACACTACATTCCTAAAGTCTCATCCCCATTTGTGAATCAGTACCCCCACTCCCGGATACTATTTGTAATAGCGTAGACTTTAAATTCTTGCAATTTACCGCTTTCGAATTATACCATGGTTAGACCTAGGGTTTGCATGTACATAAAACCAAATGCTAGATAACCTAATACAAGACAAATACATGAAATCAATACACAATCACACTTGCACCCCCTAGGGTAATCCCACATGTTGCCTTCCAAAATGGGTCATGCTTGCACGTCAAGTTTCTTTGGCAAAACAAATTCAAATGATCATAAGTCCCTCGATGACGCTTTCGAAAGTCGCCTATCAAAATGATCAAGTCCCTTCAAGCAAAATTGCCAAAGATACTTGGCACCATTTCATTCATGGTCCATACGATGACCCGCGCCCGTCCCAATCACATCCTAAACGCAAGATTGTCCACCAAATTCAATGGTGGAACAAAATTGTTAAAAAGGGTTAAAAACATAGAGAAAACCTTTGAGTATAATAGGGGTATACAAAACTCTTAGTTACTTGAGATCAACTTGCAAAAACACTTGCCTTCTTTTCAAAAAAACCACACTTCATACACACTTTCAAAACAAACTCTCAAAAACATTTGAAACATCTTTTCGAAAAGATACACACTTTTGTAAAACACTCAAACACGAGTCAATTACATTGGTTGCCTAAGACAAGGCATCTCTTCAAAAACATTTTCAAAACACACACACACACCACAATTTCAAGCAATCGAAAATCAAGGCAAGTGATCTAAAAAACCAAGTAACTAAGAGCCCATGGATAACCATGGATGAAAAGGGTGCTAATACCTTCCCTTTTCATAATCTACCCCCCGAACCCACGAAATATCTCAAAAGGTTTTTGCTGTGCTTTTTAACCTTTCCTTTAGGATAAAATAAAAAGTCGGTGGCGACTCTTACTCAACCGAACAAGTGCGAATACAAACACAAAACTCAAGTCAGTTCTCCCACCGTTTTATAGAACTGGCGACTCTGCTGGGGATTAACTTAAAAGTGGGGTTACCTTAGGGTTTAAATCACCTTTGTTTTCAATTGATTGCTTTGTTTGCTTTTACATTTGTGGGCTTTGCATCGGAGTTTCATAGATCCTAACCCGGATCTGGTGAATACCCTTTTAGGTAGCATAATCTGTGAGGGACCTGTCCGGCGTAGACCGACATGGGTGAAGCAGTGGCTACGTTGGTGTGGCACCTTGGTTTGTACCGATATCCCTTGTGTTGAAACGAGGAGAATATGGGTCTTCTAAGGGGTCATTAAGCACCAACCGACCTTAGAACCCTAAATTGACCCAACTTGGCCATTAGAACAGTAGCAGTATGCTACACTCATTGAGGCTAAACTCTCGCGATGGTTCTGGCCGCAAGAAAAGATTGCGATGCTGGAGTTATGACCGATTGAGGGTAGTCAATGATATTGAGATCCTCTAGAACCCGGTTACTTTCGATAGGACATGTCTTAACCAACGAAACTGAAAGAGGGTAGTACCTGAACCTCATGCAAGCCTAAACCTAAAGACTTGTTTGCTTTGTGTGAATATGTTTGTCTGTATATACACTCACTTGCTTTTTGCATGCATGTACATAACATCATAACATCATACCATAGCATCTTCAAATAACCATTTCAAGAATCTTGAGGGTTCTGTTGATGCAGGGATACGTTGAACCAGACGTCTACCAAGGGGCAAGAGGTCTCTCCTCTAACCAATGCCGTCAAAAATCAAGTACAACAACTTGAATCGGGGGCTATGACCCACTTGACATGGTGAGCTTGATTCTCGTGCAGAGACATCCACCAGTGCACAGTTCTCCGATCAAAGTTCAAGTGCAACAACTTGAATCAGTGGCTATGACCCACTTGACATGGTGAGCTTGATTCTCGTGGAAAGACATCCACCGGCGCAAAGTTCTCTAATCCAAGAGCAAAGTTCAACCTCTAACATTTTCTTGTGTTTACCCCAAGAGATCCTTGAAAGCATGCATCCACATATCATGCATTACATTTTGACAGTTTTTCCTTTTTCAGGTTTCCTTACTCTCATACTGTTTATTTCAGTAAGAGATGGCTCTAGAAAGGTCTGTCCAAGACATCCAAGACCAGACTGCTCAGTTGCAGGAAATGTTCCTGAACTTGTCTCTAGGGCAAGAAGAAATGAAAGCTCTCATCACAAAGGGCTTAGAGAATTCAAACAATGCCAGGAGTGATCAGCTTGCGGAGCTGCAGTTTGATCTGGCAACATTGAGGATCCAAGTGATGGGGCAATTAGTGGGCCAGATGGCTCTCATCCAAGACCTGTCTCAAAGACAAGAGGAACTCAGAGTTCTCGTCCGCCAACTACTTTAAAACAACCAATTGGGGAAAACATCTGAGGTTGAAGAGCAAGTCACCGCTCAGCCTCCATCCACTCAAGAAGACAAGGGGAAGGCTCCTTCACTTGTTTCAGGGTCACAAGCCCATCAGCAACCTCGCCAGCATCAACGGGGTAATCGGCGTAAGCAAGAAACGTCGGGAAGACAGTTCACGGAGACTGAAATACCATCATTCTTCATACTGAAGCGCCTGTTGGAGGTCAACCTGCTTACTTTAAGGGATCCTCCTCAGAAGCTCAATACCTCCTCTCCTAACTATCGTCCCGACGCATTTTGTGTTTACCACTCCTACAGCCCGGGACACGACACCAACGACTGTTGGGCCTTGAAGAATAAGATTCAAGATCTGATCGACATTGGAGTGTTGGAATTCATGCCAGACGGAGAGATGAAAATCTTTCGTTAAGGGGTTCTCCACCTGAAGTGACAAAGCTCAAGCTGAGAGACTTTTGCTTCATTTGAATTTTCAAAGTTGTAATTTTCTTTTGTTATTCAAACAATTAACTGTTGATGTTAAACTCTGTTTCATTAATGCATTGCATATATTTGTCTTGAATTCATCCATTCGTTTTCACTACTCTTATGCTTTCTTTATGATATTCGACTCTTGATAAAAGGCTACAAGCCTTTAGAGGGAGGATGACGAAAAAATACCATAATCTCATACAGTATGCTTTTGGACAGACCTCGCTGATGATGTACAGGCATATCTTTCAATTCCCAAACACTGGAGTTATAAGGAAGTTAATCCCTAGTCAACCCCTTCGAGCCAAAGAAGTAGGATTTTTCTGTTCTAAACGATCAAAACCTTTGATATAAACCTGGGGCAGGGTAGTATCTCAGTTAATTCAAAAGAAAATGCGCATTGAAGTCGCAAACTCTCAGTTCGTAACACAACGAACGACGTCAAAAAAGGAAAAGCATTCCCTTGGAATCAAAAGACAGTGATGGTTCCCTATCACATAGGCAGTCAATCTCTCAAAAGAGAAACGCCCACTGAGCCGAAACCTGTAAAGGAGGCTTAAGAAAGCTGGGGCATCCCGCTGACTGTAATCTCGAAAACGGGAACAGTCAGGCAAAAGTTAGGGATAACAAATCAAAATCAAAATAGTGAGCTCATTACAAATCCTCAACAACATGAAAAATGTTGAAAAAGAAAAAGGAGATGATGATTGTCTCCCCAAATTCAACTGGTGAACCATCGCCCAAAAGTCGTTCCAAACTCAAAACAGAGTGCGACGCACAATTAACTGAGCGTAGGTATGAAGAATATCACGAAGAGCGGGTGGGTACGAATATACTTTGAGCCTTTATCCTTTGTTTCTTAAACCGTGAACCTAGCCACGTTACAACCCTTCAAAAGTCCTAATTGAAGCGAGTTAGTTCGAAAGCATACTGTTTCAAAAGGTATCCTGACTCCTGTAAGGCTTTGCTCTAAAATCTTGTGTTGACTTGTCTTATAAAAAGTTTTCTGCTAAAAAACACATTTTTTAAAACTTCGAAACAAACATAAACTTTGCATTGCTTGAATATCACTGTCTGCATTTGCCTATTTCTTTGACAGCGAAGAAATTCATACAGCGAATGTTCGGAGGAACGAAAACTCTCTCAGTGAACAAAAAATCACTTCAAAGGATGACACTTCCAACGACAAATCTCCTATCAATAAGGGGCACGACATGTCACCATCCAGTTAACCTGGGGCAGTCCAGTCAAGGTTTCAACAGATCTTTCAAAGTTCAGTTAACCTGGGGCAGTCCAGTCAAGAGTTCAACAAAATCTCTCAATTGTAGATTACCTCGGGGCAAGTCTCTGTCACCATCACTTGGGGCATTCGAATGTCAAATCTCAAGGGTTACGAACAGTCCAAGTTTCCTGGCAATACCACAAAGCACCCGGTGCTAGGGGCAGTGATGAAACCTCTCCGAAATCTTTCTGAAAAGAAATTCAAGCGTCCTCGAGAAGATGTCACCTCTCCAGCAGATCGACAGCAGGGTTTATTTCCCCAACAACATCAGGATTCCCAAGCCTGAGGTTGCCTCTTAGACTACTACAAATTCAAAGGACCACAACTCCTCTTCTCCAATAGACTACTCTGCAATCCCCAGCATGAGAACCTTCCGGAATCTAATTCCCCTCAGAATCAAGTTTCAATATCCCCAGCGGAAACGAAAAGCTCTACTCTTCAATATCAGCCCATGAGTTAACTTCCCGGCATTCGTCAAGGATTTATTTTCCTAGACAAAAATACATTCATAAACATCACATCTTCATACATTATAGCATGAACATACGCATCATGAACATACAATCTCATTTATTTTGAGAACATCACGCATTTCATACATCATGACATTGCATACAACTGATGTTTTGCCTTTTCAGGAAAAGGTCAATCCCAAAGATGACTACTATCAAATATCACGGATCCAGATTCAATTCCCGTATCTATCCAGGGCACATCTGTGAGTGATTGATTCCAGATTCGATTCCTGTATCCAGCCAGGGCACGTCTGAAGAGTTTGAAGATTCGATTCCTGTATCCAGCCAGGGCATATCTGTTGACGACTAATTCCAGATTCAATTCCTGTATCCAGCCATGGCACGTCTGAAGAGTTTGAAGATTCGATTCCTGTATCCAGCCAGGGCATATCTGTTGACGACTAATTCCAGATTCGATTCCTGTATCCAGCCAGGGCACATCTGAAGAGTTTGAAGATTCGATTCCTGTATCCAGCCAGGGCATATCTGTTGACGACTAATTCCAGATTCTACTCTTGTATCCAGCCAGGGCATATCTGTTGACGACTAATTCCAGATTCGATTTCTGTATCCAGCCAGGGCACGTCTGAAGAGTTTGAAGATTCGATTCCTGTATCCAGCCAGGGCATATCTGTTGACGACTAATTCCAGATTCGATTCCTGTATCCAGCCAGGGCACGTCTGAAGAGTTTGAAGATTCGATTCCTGTATCCAGCCAGGGCATATCTGTTGACGACTAATTCCAGATTCGATTCCTGTATCCAGCCAGGGCACGTCTGAAGAGTTTGAAGATTCAATTCCTGTATCCAGCCAGGGCATATCTGTTGACGACTAATTCCAGATTCGATTCTTGTATCCAGCCAGGGCACGTCTGAAGAGTTTGAAGATTCGATTCCTGTATCCAGCCAGGGCATATCTGTTGACGACTAATTCCAGATTCGATTCCTGTATCCAGCCAGGGCACGTCTGAAGAGTTTGAAGATTCGATTCCTGTATCCAGCCAGGGCATATCTGTTGACGACTAATTCCAGATTCGATTCCTGTATCCAGTCAGGGCACGTCTGAAGAGTTTGAAGATTCGATTCCTGTATCCAGCCAGGGCATATCTGTTGACGACTAATTCCAGATTCGATTCCTGTATCCAGCCAGGGCACGTCTGAAGAGTTTGAAGATTCGATTCCTGTATCCAGCCAGGGTATATCTGTTGATGACTAATTCCAGATTCGATTACTGTATCCAGCCAGGGCATATCTGTTGACGACTAATTCCAGATTCGATTCCTGTGTCCAGCCAGGGCACGTCTGAAGAGTTTGAAGATTCGATACCTGTATCCAGCCAGGGCATATCTGCGAACGTTTGATTGTAGATTTGATACCTGTATCCATCCAGGGCATGTCTGCATGAAGAGACTGAAGATCAACCCTTGTAACAGGCCAAGAAATTATCTTTCTTTCTTAAGTACGCAAGTTCTCGCTAAAGAATCTCTTATGCGATCGACACATAATTCCAAATGGCATCTATAAGCCCATTCTCGACAAAGTTCCGTCACACCTACCGATGGCATCTGTAAGCCCATCTCCACAACTATCCATTACACTTCTAAATGGCATCTTTAAGCCCATTTCCAGATGGCATCTATAAGCCCATCCTCCTACAAACATTTCTAAATGGCATCTTTAAGCCCATTTCCAGATGGCATCTATAAGCCCATCCTCCTACCAGCAGTCACTAGATGGCATCTTTAAGCCCATCACCAAATGGCATCTTTAAGCCCATTCCCTCTACCGTCACGTCACCGAGTGCAAATTTTCTGGGCACTTTAGTGTCCAATCTCCTTTTACCTTCGAGTCGCGAAAGGCAAACTTGCCAATCTAACTCTTCAGGTTCAAGAAGATTGAACAGGGGCAACTGTTGTACCCCAAAATTTGCCCTCGTATTTTTTTCCACAAGAAATCACAACTTCAGGCTTTTCCTGATTTTTCAGATTGGCTCAAGAATCGGTCAAACAGACTTTTCTCGTCAGTCAGACAAAAATTAGGGTGTTCATTGATTTTCATGGCTTTAGAACAGTTCTTACAGTTGCTTAGGGTTTTGGTTGATTTTGGCTCAACTTTGATCAGACGAACGTTTCTTTGACATTTGACCAGGAATTAGGGTTTTTTATGCGCGGTTCCTCAGAAAGGTTTAACTCTACAGTGTTTTTCAAGTTATGCTGAGATGTGGATTGAAACATTTGGATTGAATTTGCAGTGTCTGGTAAAAATCAATAAAAGGAAGAATAGATCTGGGCAGTTGTTGTGATTGACTGTGCATTAATTTGGATTTGTAAAGCACCAAGTTTAATTGATCAATGCCGAAACAATGTTTATTTAATTATTTACTATTCTGAATTTAAATGATTGGAATTTATTTTCCATTATTATAATTTAAAGAATTTTAAATAATAAATAAACAATTGGAGAAGAAAAGAATTAATCAAATAAAAGGACTTTTTATTTATCTTTAAATTATTTGTATAATTGTTTTTGTTTACAAAATGTTTACAATAATAATATTACATTTATTTAAATTTAAATAAAAAACTATCCTAAATATTTTTCTAAATCTTCAATTCTTCATCTTCTATCCCTTGCTCCAGTGCTCCATGGAATTTTATCTGCAAAACAAAGAACAAAAGAAAAGTCAGAAGCAGATAAATAAGTAAGAGACAGACAATTAATTTGGATTCATCATTAAAGGCAACTGACTGGAATCAGTTAGCCCTTTCTGCAAATCACGGGATTTCTCCCGGTTCACAAAAAGGGATGAATAATGCTTGCTAAAAATGAATGCACAAAGTCAAAAATTGCACATTTCGAAATTGTCAAAACTGCATAGTTCAAAGCAAGACAGCACTACAAAGTCCAAATCCAAATTGAACCACAAAGTCCCAAACTGAGTTCGAATTCAAACTTGCCACAAGCTGCCAAAAAAAGCTGTCAAAGATATCAAAGTATCAAAAGGTACAAGATGCAACACAAAGTATGGAAAATAGAAGACATAAAGTATGCAGAGTAAACATATGCAAACAAGCATAGCTCATTTCATCATCTTCCCAGTGTTTCCTTTTCAGAGAAAGGTACAAACACAAACATTTTTTATTGTTTTAAGTTGTACTGGAGAGAGAAGAAGAGGGAAAAGAGCAGGCTTACTGGCTTTGAGGCTTGAGAAAGAGAAATATAAAACAAAACTGCTAACACAGTAGAGAAGGGGGGAGAAAATCACAAACCAAAAGAGAACTCAGAACATAAGCTCCCCAGCCAAAAACACCATCAACCTTAAACTAGTAAAGCTAAAACCTGTGCAAGAAACTGAAGCTGAAACCTAAAGCCAGTGAAACCAAACTCAAATAATGGTTAACCTGCAATCAAACCAACCAACACATAACCTGCATAAACCTTCCGGTCTCCAAACCAGCGACAACCAGTAAGGCCATAAACCAGTAAACCCTGTCAAGACCTCATATGCCCAAAACCTGCAAGCTTAAACCTATCAGGCCAAAGCATAATCAAAACAAATAACCAGCCTAACCATTCAAGGCCAAAACCTGTCAAGTTTAAACCAGTAAAACCCAACCTGCTAAGCCATAACTTTAAACCAACAGCCATATCCAAACAGAGAACCAATATAACCTGTTCAAACCTCACATCCAAACATCAGCCATGTCAAAGTGTCGAGCCTAGCGTTCAAGGCAACAAAAAGCCCTCAGGAAACACCATCATTGGGCAAACACACTAACCAACAAAATTTCAGCATATCAATATTCATAAGCATATTCAGAAACACACAGGGTCAAACATCACAAGGGCCCTCATAAAATTTCATCATTGGGCAAAGGTTCAAATAAATCTCAAGCATACAAAGGAGACCAGAAGAAGATAAGGCAACCATAAGAAGAAGATAAAGAAGCGTACATAGGCAAAGGCAAGGCAACAGAAACGAGCAAAGGTGAAGAGGATAAAGGTTTGTTTTCAGAAGCTCATCACAAGACAAAAAAAATAAAATACAAGATACCAAGGTTTCCAAAGCTCGCGCGTCCTCAAGCCACCGCGTCACATTTTCCTCCGCCGTCAAAGCCGCCTACGCGCCTCCTAGATCCCTCCTCCGTCTCCGAAAGGTAGTCTTCTTATATCCTTTGCATGCATGTCAAAATAACGAAAGAAAACTCATAAATCAAGACCCAATCGAAACTTAAAATCAAAGATATAACGAAAGCCCTAAACGCGAGAAAGACAGAGTTCGAACCTTGTAAGTGTCGCCTAAACGGTCCATTGGAGGGAGAAAAGGGAACGGTGGCGCCGGTGACTTTGGATGAAGAAGCTTTATCGGAAGTTGGCCAGAGAAGACAAAGTGAAGCAACGGCGCTGTAAACCCTAAGCCCAATCACCAAATGAACGAAACAGTTAAGCCCCTTTGCAAAACGTTTTGCTCAGAATATGGGCCTGGCCCTTTCTAAAAAAAATACCATTTGCCCTTCTAACATTAAACAATGTTTTACGTTTTTAGTATATATCACATAATAAATTGTTATAGAAAATCAAAACACCAATAATAATTTTTCTTTCCCTTTTTTTTAGACAATTTCTCCTTTCTTTTAATTGAGTTTGTATATACAATACCCCTTTTTCATATAACCTAATCATAATTTTATATATAATACATTGATTAAAATAGAAATATTATTTTTAGACTTAAAACATTTTTTAGTTAATAATTTGTACATAATCAATTAAAATACATTTTTTTAATATACATAACATAATTAAAATTTAAAACATTTTCCTTTTTTTAATTAATTAAAATACTTCTTTGTACATATTAACAAAATACAAGATTACAAAGATTAAATAAAGAAAATATTTAATTCCTTTTATTAGGTTAAACAATACTTAATCTTCACATTAAATTCACATTTTCTTAACCTGTAAATAAATCACATACACATATACACTTACACTGACACAATACACTTACATTGATACATTATACATTTACTATTCTTATACATTGATATACGTTACATTTACACTTTTATCGCAATTCGATTTGGTTGTAATTTATTGGACACTACATTCCTAAAGTCTCATCCCCATTTGTGAATCTGTACCCCCACTCCCGGATACTATTTGTAATAGCGTAGACTTTAAATTCTTGCAATTTACCGCTTTCGAATTATACCATGGTTAGACCTAGGGTTTGCATGTACATAAAACCAAATGCTAGATAACCTAATACAAGACAAATACATGAAATCAATACACAATCACACTTGCACCCCCTAGGGTAATCCCACATGTTGCCTTCCAAAATGGGTCATGCTTGCACGTCAAGTTTCTTTGGCAAAACAAATTCAAATGATCATAAGTCCCTCGATGACGCTTTCGAAAGTCGCCTATCAAAATGATCAAGTCCCTTCAAGCAAAATTGCCAAAGATACTTGGCACCATTTCATTCATGGTCCATACGATGACCCGCGCCCGTCCCAATCACATCCTAAACGCAAGATTGTCCACCAAATTCAATGGTGGAACAAAATTGTTAAAAAGGGTTAAAAACATAGAGAAAACCTTTGAGTACAATAGGGGTAGACAAAACTCTTAGTTACTTGAGATCAACTTGCAAAAACACTTGCCTTCTTTTCAAAAAAACCACACTTCATACACACTTTTAAAACAAACTCTCAAAAACATTTGAAACATCTTTTCGAAAAGATACACACTTTTGTAAAACACTCAAACACGAGTCAATTACATTGGTTGCCTAAGACAAGGCATCTCTTCAAAAACATTTTCAAAACACACACACACACACACACCACAATTTCAAGCAATCGAAAATCAAGGCAAGTGATCTAAAAAACCAAGTAACTAAGAGCCCATGGATAACCATGGATGAAAAGGGTGCTAATACCTTCCCTTTTCATAATCTACCCCCCGAACCCACGAAATATCTCAAAAGGTTTTTGCTGTGCTTTTTAACCTTTCCTTTAGGATAAAATAAAAAGTCGGTGGCGACTCTTGCTCAACTGAACAAGTGCGAATACAAACGCAAAACTCAATTCAGTTCTTCCACTGTATCACATAAACCAAAACATATGCCTGGAAAAAAAATAAACGCGCGATTTTTGAAAAGAACGAATGAGAGGGAGACGCGTCAGCGTCTTCTTCGTTGATCACTGGTTTTCTTACCTGCCGATTTTTATCCGCAGGAAGCTCCGTAGGTTCTTCCTAAAATTGTCCCTAGGCTGCAAAAATTCCATCCAAGCCCATGGTTACAATCGTCCATGTCCCCTGAGTCCATCCATGCTCATGATTTGTTCTAATTTCACCTGGAAACAAAATACCTAAAACGCAAGAACATGAACCCTAGAATCGGGTATCGCGATTCAGGGCCTAAAAACGAAATTGGCTATTGCAGTTATGTTAGAAATCAAGCAATGAATATGAATATGCTAACGCTTTGAAGAAAAAATGCAAGAATTGAGAGTTTAGGTTTCGTGTTCAGGGGCGAGTTTGTGAGAACTTACAGCGCTGTATAGGGGGTCTTTGGACGTGGTAATGATCGCCTTAGCTTCAGTGGATAGCAAGGAAGAAGGCCACATGCTCCTTTTTGTCTGAAAACGCTTGCAACACCGTTCTTGATCTCACACTTTTTCAAGAACTTTGCAATTTTCTTTGGCCGTTTTTAGCAATCCTTAGGTCGTGTCCTTTATTGGTACTGCTTGCTTATGTATATGAGAACAAATTTAGGTCAAAAGCTGGGCCTTAATCCATGTATATGGGAGAATTAGGTTTACACTTTCTACCATTGACAAACTTTCCAAATTTGAATCAAATCTAAGATTTTGTGCACACATAAGCCCTAGCACGAATTGTTTGGTTGGCACATGATATATAAAAGCTGTATAAATCATAAAGATACTATTCCATTGATTTTTAGATTTTATTTGAATTATTATAGATTTAAAATGAATTAAATCAATAAAAATTAAATAAAATAGAAAAATAAATGTTTGATCCTGAAATTAAGCATGGGACACGTGTATGGCATGACAAGGCTGAATCAAGTGGAAGAAAGTGGGCCCTTTTGTCAAAAATTGAAGTTTTAAGGATAGTTGACTTTTGCAAATTCATAAAAATTTCCCAACTTCTCCAATGCATATCTTGCCCAATTTTGATCATATGAACATGTTCTTGGACATTTTGGAAAGGTCTTGAAGTCCTCTAATCAATTCCTTTGGTACCATGTCATTTGGATTTACCAATCTCAAGTTATGGCCTTTGACTTAAAGTGCACATTTGTTGACTTTTGAAATTGACCTATAATGTAGAAATTGATAACTTTTTGTGAGAGCATTTCTTGGACTTGGAATGTGAAGATGAATTGTAGGAAATGTCATCCCCTTCAAAATGAGCATTGGATGGGATTTTTCTGATGAACCATGAAAAAGTTATGCCCTGGTCAAGATACAGTTGACTTTTCTGCTGTCCAAAAATAGTAACTTTTTGCATCTTGATGATTTTTGAGCCATTCTTGTGGAATCATGATCAAGACTTGATCAAATGATGATTGTGGGCTCAAAATAATATGTTGACCAAAAATCTTGACTTTTGACTGTAAAATGACCATTTTGCCCCTGCAGTTGATTGTGAATCAAATGAAGCTTTTGACTGTGGAATTTGGCACTGTGAATCTTAAAATTTGGCATGTAGATGCTCGACAATGTATATAGGCATATGAGACTTGATTGAGCCATTGAAAACCTCAAATTCTTTGAAAGAACAAAAACCCTAATTTTGACTGGCTTAGGAGGCATTTGGACTGTGCAACCCTTGAGAAATCTTGAACCATTTGAAGATGATTCTTGATATATCTTGAGGAATATGGGAGGGCAAATTTTGGGGTACAACATGGAAGTAGCAGAGTCGTTACCAGTGAGATCCAGAGTGGATTGAGACCTGTATATGTGAGTGTGTGTAAAATAGCTGTTTTGCAATATATAATAAAGAAAAACAAGGAGCGCAAAATTTGAAATGCAAAAAAACGTCCAATGATTTTATTAATGATATATGAAAATGGCACACAAAATCCCTCACAAATGAAGCCACGGTGCCCCGGGTAAGACACCGGGCCATAAAGTTTCAAAACATTGTCTGTTACAAGTTCAAAACAAAGAGTTCATTACTGGGTAACAAAAGTAATAGGGATGAAGTCCTTTGCTGTCCAGTTGCTTGGTCCACTGTTGGTCGTAGGATAGATCCAGCTGTCGAAATCAGACTCCTCCACATCATCTTCAATGGCATTTACTCCCGAGTTACTGATGAACACAGGAGGTCTTCCAATCCTTGCACTTCGAACAGCCTTTTGAGCTTCTGCAGTGAAACCCAAACCAAACTTGTTAGTCTTCTGAGTAAAATCAGGGAGTCGGCCCCAATTTGCACACTCACCCTTCTCAATAACAGCCCGGGCATCCTTTAAGGAAGCCATCTTCATAGGAGAATCTTCAATCACAATCTCAGCTGATGCCAGTGTCTGAGGAACCTCTTCAAAGTGTTGAAATGGGGTCTCAATGAACTCCCCATCCATCTCTACGTATCGGAACGAGTTAAGGTGGCTGACCATATACTCTTCCTCCCCTTGTACTATCACAATCTTCCCTCTGACCGGTACTTCAGCTTCTGATGGAGTGTTGAGGTTACGGCCCCGGCTTTAGGATCCATGGACGACCCAGCAAACAAGAATAGGATGGCCAAATGTCCATCACGTAGAATGTAGAATTGAAGATATGAGAACCAAATTTAATTGGAATATCGACTTCACCATGCACCATCCTTTTAGACCTATCAAAGGCACTGACAATGATGTTACTTGGCTTTAGCTCCAACCCTTCGCAATCCAACCGGTCTAGAGCCTTCTTGGGTAAGACGTTCAATGAGGAACAAGTGTTAACCAATACATGTGCAAGAGTAGTGCCCCTGCATTCAATGGAGACATGCAGGGCATCATTGTGGTTCTTCCCTTTAACAGTCAAATCGGCTTCGGAGAAACCCAAACCATTATCAGCAGTTAAATTAGCCACACAATCTGTAAACTGATCAGCTGATGTCTCTTGTGGCACGTGGGCAGTTTTCAGGAAGGTAATCAGAGCTTTGGCATGGGCCTCTGAGCACAGCAATAGCGACAACATAGAAATCTTGGATGGGGTTTGCCTCAGCTGCTCAACTACGTTATAATCACTCTTCTTAATAATCTTCAGAATCTCTTCCATCTCCTGGTTGGAAGCTTCAATAGTAATGGTCTTTGGTGCCTCCGTCTAGGCAGGCACATCAGTGGTGATCCCTTTGCCCCGAGCGTTAGATGACTCGGCGACAGGGGTAGGACTAGGAACTTAATCAGGAATGGCAGTAGGTACACTTGCAGGTGTAATGACAACAGGTCTTCGGACATTTGGTGGAGCAATATCAGGTGAGAAAAGTCTACCGCTGCGGGTGACCTTAGCAGGTCCAGTAATGTTGCTGACGGCGGTATCAACATCCAAATCTTGCTTAACTCCAAGAACATAAACATCAGCCCCATAGTGCCAGGGGACAACTTTGTCAGAGGTGTAGGGGATGGGCCCCGGAACAGTGATAATCACAGGTGCGATCTTCGGAGTAGATGTAATTCTAACAGGCTTCCTCGAGGGAGCCTTGGAAGAATTGTTGAAAATGGTAATGATGGCAACTTCTTCAGTAGGAATGAAAGGAACATCAATCTTCTCAAACAGGATCTCCTTATTACCCATCAGGTTTTGGATACCTGACTTCAAGAATGGGCAACCAGTAGGTAAAACAGAACACATATGGAAACCTTCGCCACAACCCAGAAATAAACCGGCTAGCAACAGGTTCTTCTTGATAGTCATCAGAGGGGTAACAATATCATCCACGGAAACTACAAACAAGTCTTCCTCTACAACATTTACTCCATGTTTGGGCATGGGAGCCGTCACAACATTAGGCCTCTCGGGCGCCTCAAACTCAATCTCCTTCGCATCAATTAGGTCTTGCACCCTGTTCCTCAAAAACCCAACAATCATATGTATTATGCCCCGGGCTATCAGAGTGAAAAGCGCAGTGGGCATTAGGGTTGTACTTTGGTGACGTGGTACTTGGATTCTTCGGAGCTTCTTTTAGAATCACCAGATTGGTCTTCAGCAACTGTGGCAGAATCTGAGACAAAGTCATGCTGAGACGAGTGAACTGCCTTCGAGGTCTCTCGTCCTTTTGTTGATTGTGATGTTGAGGAGCACCAGCAGGTTTTGAAATAACAACCGCATTGACAGCTTAGCGGTGTTCAGGTCTATTCTGTCTTCTCGAACTGTAGATGACACTGGACTCTTTCTTAAACGGCTTCTTCTCGGTGCTTGATGAGGCACCTTTCTGTATCTTCCCAGCCTTAATACCAACTTCAATCCTCTCACCAGTCAAAATAAGATCTGTAAACCCAGCTGAAGAGCTTCCAATCAGATGGTTAAAGAATGGACCAGACAGGGTCCCCAGAAACATGTTCACAAGCTCACGATCAACCAAAGGTGGTTGCACCCTTCCGGCAAGGTCTCTCCATTTCTGAGCATACTCTTTAAATCCTTCACCCATTCCTATTGACATACCCTGGAGTTGGGTACGCGTAGGAGCAAGGTCGGAGTTGTACTGATACTGCCTGTAGAATGCGGTAGCCAAATCTTCCCAGTTGCGGATACTGGCTCCGTCCAATTGATAGAACCACTCAAGTTGAGTCCTTGAGAGACTGTCTTGAAAGAAATGGATCCACAAGTTCTTATCAACAGTGTAAGGCTGGATCTTCCTCACATATGACCGGAGGTGCAGCTTCGGACAGGAAACTCCGTCATACTTGGCAAAGGCAGATGCCTTGACTTTATGGGGAATCACCACCCCAGACGATAGACCTAGATCTCCGAAATCCAAACCGGGCACCTTCTGTATCTCCATAGCGCTCAAACAGTCTTCCAGCTGTTTGTACTTATCCTCAGCAGGAGGATACTGTTCTTCATCGTAGTTCGTCTCGTTGTCGGAGACTTTAGGGCTAGGAGCCCTCCTTTCTTGTGGACTATCTTTCCCTCCAGATGAGGTGGTCAGATCAACTTCATTCTGTAGCCCGTTTCCAAACCTGCGTCATGTGTTAAACAGGATGGTCCTCTTCTTCTTCTTCTTTTTCTCCTTCAGAAGGTCTTCAGGTCCTGCTGACCCTTAGCTAGATTCATGAACAGTTCCTGAAATTGGGCATTCTGAGCCTGGAGGGCCTTGATAGCTTGCTCAGTGGAAGGTTCAGCAAACATGATGATTGCTGAAATAAACAGCGAAGAAGATAAGAGACCTGTAATGGGTACCTGCTTATGGAGTGCATGAGATGAAATGCGTATGATTATGATTTCAAAGATAATCGGGATTCAAATTTGTAAACAAGAAAGGAAACACACTTTATTAGATTTAAACTTCAAAATTTAAATTGTTCAACAAACTGCCCTTAGGCGTTACAAGAATGGAAATACTGAAAAGTAAATAAAAACTGTAAAATAAATCATCAAAGGTCCATCAATGCTCCCATGGTCTCTTCTTCTCAGTGCAAACATAATCATTCAGGATCCGCTCGTTCACCAGTTGCCTAGTCAGCTTCTGGATCTTCTGCTCTTGTTCATTGAACTTCTCCCGGTACGAATCCCGTTCATCCCTCAACTGCATCCAGGACCTCTTCAATGCCCCAATATCAATGGGCATATAAGGGTGGAGAATGGTTGGAAGAACCCCTTCCTCATTAGCAACTTCAAGAGTGATAGGCCAGACAGCTTCATATGGCATACCTAACTTCTGGGCACGGATGCAGACCCATCTGAGATATGGCTCCATTGGCAAAGAAGTCTTTGGTCCCAACTCATGTGGGTCAGATTGGTGAACTCTGTCCCAAGCCCTTATGAATCTACGACGCAACTCGTCGCTATCTCCCTGAAAATCAAAGATGATATGAGGCATCAACATCTCAGGAGGCCCTTCTCTTCTGGCTCTTCCAAACTGACGGAGAGCTAAACATGGGTTGTAAGAAATCCCTCCATGGGTTCCGATCAATGGAACATTAGGATACTCTCCACAGCGATCAATGACAGTCACCTCATCCATACCTTTGAGAGTCCAGATAATGTCATTATTAGAAAGAGACATCACCCTATAAGCCCACCCATTCCTTCTTTGTTCTTCAGTACGTACTTAGGGAGGTGCGAAATAAACCACCTCGACAATAAAGGAGCACAACACATCAAAGTTCCCCACTTTCGGGCAGTACGAGCATAAAGCTGATGAAGGATATCACCCAAGAGAGTGGGTACCAGATTCTGAGAGATGAAGATCTTTATGGCATTAATATCAACAAAAGTGTCAGGATTCAGAAACAATACCAGACCATAAATCAAGAGAGCCAGAATGTCCTCGTACGCTTTGAAGTCTAAGCTGTCCCAGAAGTAATTAGCTTTGTCAACCAAAAACTTAGTCAGAAAACCCTTAGCTCCACTTCTAGTCTCCTAGTTAGCCATTACCTCCTCCTTGGTCAAGTGAAGGGCTGCAGCAATTTCTTCGGGCTTAAGAGTCTTTTCCCAACCAGTAAACGGAGTCTGTTCTAGGACGGAGATACCGAGCAGCTCAGAGAACTCTTCTAGGGTAGGAACCAGCTGGAAGTCCTGGAAAGTAAAACAATGGTACAGCGGATCAAAGAACTGGACCAGGACACTCATCATTTGTTCGTACAACTTTGAGGTGACCAAACTGAGAAGAGAACCATGCCTTCTGATGAAGGAAGTAGTGTCTAGAATCCTGACAACCAACTCTTTAAGCAGGGTAGGGACTTGGACAAAGTTGAACCGGATAGTATTCCTACGCATGGGCATCATGATGACCTACAAAACAGAGCAAAGATGAAACCCTCTTGTCCTTGAAATAGGTTAGTCCTTATGCAAGATGTATGCAATGTTATGATGTCATGATTTCATGATAAAGGCACACCACAAGTATCCACAAAAAGCAAACATGGTAAAGGCACACAAGTCACACTGAGATCCCTTAGATTTTAGGCTGACATGGAGCTTAGGTACTACCCTCTTTCAGTTCAGTTGGTTTAAACCTGTCCTAAAAATAGTAACCGGGTTCTAGAGGATCTCAATATCACTGACTACCCTCAATCGGTCATAATTCCAGTTTAGCAACCTTTTCTTGCGGCCAGAATCATCGCGAGAGTTTAGTCTCAATGAGTGTAGCATACTGCTACTGTTCTATGGCCAAGTTGGTCAATTTAAGGTTCTAAGGTCAGTTGGTGCTTAATGACTCCTTAGAAGACCCATATTCTCCTTGTTCCAACACAAGGGATATCGGTACAGACCAAGGTGCCACACCAATGTAGCTACTGCTTCATCCATATCGGTCTATGCTGTACAGATCCCTCATATTTTATTGCTACTTACCTAAAGGGTATCCCCAGATCCGGGTTAGGATCTATAGAACTCCGATACAAGCCCACAAAATTAAAGCATACAATTGAAAACATAGTGATCTAATCCTAAGGTACACCTCACTTATATAACACTCCCCAACAGAGTCGCCAGTTCTGTGATCGGTGGGAATAGAACTGACTGTTTTGGAATGCTGGTTCGCGTTTGCGTTTGTTTTCACAAAATGTCGCGGTGAGCAAGAGTCGCCACCGTCTTTTGTTTTATCCAACAAGGAAAGGACAAAAGCACAGCAAAATTACTTTTTGAGATATTTCTCGGGTTCGGGAGGTAGATTATAGAAAGGGAAGGTGTTAGCACCCTTTCTATCTGTGGTTATCCACGGGCTCTTAGTACTTGCTCATTGTGTTTTCAAAAAATTTGCTTTTCTTTGTGTTTGTGGATTTGAGAAGAGTTTTTGTTTTGAAAGGGGTGTAAGTGCGAAAAGTTTTGTTTTTGTTTTAAAAGGAGCAAGTACTTAAGAACATCTACCTACTCAAAAAGGAATTAGACTGTGCAAATGTCCTTTAGACATTTCTATCCCACTATTGAGGAGTAGGTAGCACCGTCGTTGGAGTTTTCGGGTCAATTCGATTAAGGGACGTGTGGTCACTAAAGCAATGTTAGGACGCCTTAGCGGTAACCCTAATGTCTTAGATCATTTTATCCGGGGCAACCGTTTCGAGGAAACTTTAATCTCTGGACAAGAGGGCGACCTCTAAAACTTCCTATACTCAATGACCACGTTCGAGGCAACCAAGTGAGGTGTACCCTAAGAGTGCGCATGTGCGAGTGTATTTGTTTTTCAGTTATTTATCTTTGTACATGTTAATGGTGAGCTACTGTTGATTTTAGGTTAAAGATTTGATCTTGTCATGCATTCCCTATTATCAAACATCTAACAGTTTATATTGAGCGGAAATTAAATTGCGGAAAGTTAAATCTAAACTATTACAAGGGGTCAGGTATTTACATCGCCAAAGACAAACCCTTTAAAATTAAATTGCGAAAAGTAAATAAAAGCGATAAATAAATAAATAAAGTCCTAAGTTAAAAACTATTACATTCCCGAAGCAGTTACAATATTGAAATATGGATAAAAAATAATACGCGCGCGAGAAAATTAAATCGGAGTGTCTTAGAGTTTTGACCCTTTTTATTAAATAGAGCATATTTTTGTTATTTTTGAATTAAAAATTAGTCTAAGTTAATAATTAAATTAATTAATTAAATGAAAATATTTTTGGGTTTTTATTATTTAAGGAAATAAAATAAGAATGGTTAAAAATATTAAACCTAATTCTAAATTAATTTTAATTTATTGCAAAAAATATTAATGTTAAACCTATTTAAACTAAATTAATTAATTAATTGTTATTTACAAAAAATAAATAATAAAATTAATGGAATTAATAAAAATATTATTTTTGTTGTTTCTGATTTTTTTTTGTTATTGAGAAAATAAATAATTTGTTAGTGAAATAAATAATAATTAACTAAATAATTAAATAAAAGAAATATAAAGAGAAAAAGAAATAAACCAAAATGGGGGGTGTGGGCTTAATTTGATGGTGGAATCAGCAATATCCAGGCCCAAATTCAATCAGCCTGCTTTGACTTTCCCATTCCAATACGCGCTGGTTGACTTTAGTCCATGGTGGATCTGCAACTCTGGCCTTTGGATCTTGGCCTGAAGCCACTTGGCATTTGATGGGATGAGAAACATGATGGTCCACGCTTTGGGCGCTGCACATGAATACCTGAAGAAAAATCAAATAAAGTGTTTTGGGGGACCTGGGATTCGAACCCAGGTCCCAAGGGGTTTTGCAATAGCACGCTCACCAATCCAACCAGCTTGTTCAATTGTTATTGGAATAGAACACAAATGTTATATTTAAAACAACTAATTATGCCCTACAAAAAAATAAAAACGCGCTAATAATTCAAATAAGCCAATGGACGCAAGCCACATTATCATCTTCTTCAAATAACCCTGGTTATTTACCTGCGTATTTTTATCCGCAGGAAGATTCGTAGGGCATCTCAAAGATCTTCTCCAGGCCATGTAAACAAAACCTAAGAGTACCAATGCATTCGTCTCTTCGTCCTGGTTATCCCTATACCCATCATTAGCATTGATTTTGCATGTATCAAAAAGGCCTAAAAAACAAGAAGAAGAACCCTAGGATCGGGCATCACAGTACAGGTCATGAAAATCAAATTAAATGATGCAGACATGCTGGAAATTATACAAGGATCAAGATTATGTCAATAGTTTATTAAAAGGATACAAGAATGAATGGTTTCGATTTCATGTTCAGAGCCGTTTTCAAGAACACTTACAGCGCTTTTCAGATAGCTTCAGGCCTTGGCTTTGGTTGCTATAGCTTCAGGAGATTGCAAGCAAGAACACCATGTTGTGATGTTGGATTGAATTGGCCTCCAATGTTGATTTCGATCTTCACTTTTTCAAGATTTTTCTCAAACTTCTTCTGGCCGTTTCAGCAGTGCTTTGTGCGTGTCCTTGCTTTGTGTGGCTTGTGTGAGTGTTATAGAATGAATTAGGTTTGATCTTTTGGTCTGAAATCAAGTGCATTGAAGATTCATGATTTGATTTTGATCACCATTATCAAACTTCCAAAAATAGGCCAAATCTGATTTTTTATGCTTGAATGAGCCTTGATACAAATTGATTTGATGAATCATGCCAATTGAAAGTTGTACCAATCACAAAGATATGATTTCATCAATTTTTAGATTTTATTTGATTTAATATTGATTAAAAATGAATTAAATCAATAAAAATTAAATAAAATAGAAAAATAAATGAATGGCCATGAAATCAAATATGGGACACGTGTGTGGCATGACAAGACCATATCAAGTGGAAACCTTTTGTCAAAAATTGGAGTTTTGAGGATAGTTGACTTTTGGCAAATTTGGAAAAATGCCCAACTTCAATAATGCATAACTTCCTCAATTTTGAACTTTTGGAGGTGTTCTTGGACTTTTTAGAAACCTTGAGATGTACTCTAATCAACCCTATTTGTATCAGCTCATTTTGATATTCAATGCTCAAGTTATAAGCTTTGGCAAAAAAGGTGTTTTTGTTGACTTTCAAAAATGACCTATAATGTCCAAATTTGTAACTTTTTGTGAGTGCATTTCTTCATCTTGGGGTGTGAATATGGATTGTAGGAAATTTCATCCTTTTCAAAATGATCTTTGGATGGGTAATTTCTTATAAAGTATGAGAAAGTTATGCTTGGTCAAAGTTGAGTTGACTTTTCCTACAAAACCCTAATTTAGCAACTTTTGAATCTTGATGAATTTTGAGCAATCCTTGATGAATCATGATCAACCCTTGATAAAATGATGAATTATACTTCAAAATTAGAATGTTGACAAAAAATCTTGAGGTTTGACTGTCTGTAGGTCACAGTTGACTTTTGCCCTAGCACAATCGATTTTTGGACCTCTTGAGCAATTGACTGACCAAACTTCCTCTGCAAGGCTTGAAATTTGACATGGATGAACTTGAGAACATATTAGGACATTGGGGAGAACTTGAGGTCATTTGGATGCAAGGACCTTGATGCAACACAAAACCCTAATTTTGAGGTTGACTGCTTTAAGAGGTGATTTGACTGTCCAACCCTTGAGCCAATCTTGAGCAACTTGGAGATTATTCTTGACATGTCTTGAGAAATATGGGAGGGAAAATTTTGGGGTACAACAAGTATCAAGATGGCATCCGTATCTAGAGCGTATCTGAACTGTATCTGAAAGCTTGAATTTGAATGAGTATCAGCGTGACATTCGTATCTGGAGCGACTCTGAACTGTATCTGAAAGTTTAATCTGAATGAGTATCAGAATGACATCCGTATCTGGAGCGTATTTGAACTGTATCCAAAAGTTTGAATCTGAATGAGTATTAGGATGGCATCTGTATCTGGAGCGTATCTGAACTGTATTTGAAGGCTGAATGTGAATTAGTATCAAAATGGCATTCATGTTTGGAGCGTATCTGAAAACTGAAAGCTGAATGAGTATCAGGATGGCATCCGGATCTAGAGCCTATCTGAACTGTATCTGAAAGAAATCTGAATGAGTATCACGATGGCATCCGTATCTGGAGCGTATCTGAAAGCTTGAATCTGAATGAGTATCAGGATGACATCCGTATCTAGAGCGTATATGAACTGTATCCAAAAGTTAAATCTGAATGAGTATCAAAATGGCATCCGTATCTGGAGCGTATCTGAAATGTATCCTAAAGTTTTAATATGAATTAGTATCAGGATGGTATCCGTATCTGGAGCGTATCTGAACTGTATCTGAAGGCTGAATCTGAATGAGTATCAGAATGGCATCCATGTCAGGAGCGTATATGAACTGTATCTGAAAATATTTTGAACATTGTTAATGGTAGCTATTGATTAACCTTATCCTGAAAAGGGTAAAATGTTAGTTAATATGCAATGTCATATTGTATGAATATGCATGGTGTAATGATATTGTGATACATGTATTCGTGTTTTCAATGTTTATGATAAATGGATGCGATGTGTGCGTATGTGAGGTAATCCTTTGTACTATTTATTAGATTGGGAAAAATAAATCCCCGACTGCTGCTGAGGGTACAAAGTGCAAGTCTTCATGTTGTGAAGTTGAAGTGTTGATAAATTTCCACTTAGAGAAATAAACTCTGTTGTAAGGGAAATGCCGTATACTGCCTGTAAAATCCTGTTGGGAAATTTTGAGAATTTGGACGACTTCTATTGGGGATTGATAACTGGAAGCTTTGTTCTGCTGGGGATTAAACGACACATTGCGGGGGATTTCATGGAAATAGCTTAGAGAGATTTCCCTACTTCTTAAATCCGTTAGTGATTGTCTTTCTATTTTGTTCATTTGTAAACAGTAATTAAGTTCAAATTCATATGTTCAAAAATAAATCATTGGACGTTTTTGTAAGCAAAACACAAGAGTAAAGAAAAACAGATAGTTTTGCACTTTCAAAGGGATATCTTTGTATTGACTTTAGTAAGTATTTTTGTACAATGAGACAAACATTCTAGAAAGAGAATGCCGTCGTAAAAAATGAAAATTTGATACAAAGAAAAGATAGTTACGTGAGATAATCCCATGGGGTTCCCATTCTGCTATAGCCTTCATGCCTCTGAGCATCTTATCTAAAAGTCGCCTTGCCCGAAGCTGATTGAATTTATCAGAACCGCTGAGTTTGTCAGTTGACGCCAAAGGTTGTCCGTAAGGTGATCCAACAAGACATAGTCATACGCTTTAATTCCCTAACTTTTGCCCAGACCGCCCTTTCGGGTTTTCAGTCCATCGGGATACCCTTTTTTGCCCAAGCCGCCCTTTCGGGTTTTCAGCTTGTCGGGTGTATAGATTTTTTTGTTTTATCCCTAATTTTTGCCCAAAACTTTTTGGTTCACCAGGATGCCCTTGTTTTACCTAGTTGTGTCAACCTAGCGGGTCTCTTATGCGTAGTATCTTTTGACTATGTCCATGTTCACGGGGTGCGACAGGTCGTCGCCACCCATAGTGGTCAAGATCATTGCTCCACCAGAGAAAATGCCTTTGATCATAAATGGTCCTTCTTATGTAGGAGTCCATTTTCCCATGGGATCACCTTGCGACAGTATGATGCGCTTGATCACCAAATCCCCGACTTGATATACTTAGCGTCTGACCTTTTTGTTGAAAGCCTTGATCATCCGTTTTTGATACATTTGACCATGACAGACATCAGTAATCCTTTTCTCATCAATCAAGTTTAGTTGATCAAGTCGAGACTGGATCCAATCGTCTTCATTCAGCCCTGCATCATTCATAATTTTCAGAGAGGGGATCTGGACCTCAATAGGCAAGACAACTTCCATGCCGTATACAAAAGAGTAGGGTGTTTCCCTGGTTGATGTGCGAGCTGTGGTATGATACCCGTGGAGAGAGAATGGTAGCATCTCATGCCAGTCTTTGTATGTGACTGTCATTTTCTATATGATCTTTTTAATGTTTTTATTTGCGGCTTCGACAACACCATTCACCTTTGGCCGGTAAGGGGAAGAATTATGATGCTGGATCTTGAATTGCTCGCATAGGGAGGTGATCATAGTATTGTTTAGATTTGTACCATTGTCCGTGATGATCCTCTCTGGGATACCATATCGACAGATGAGATATTGTTTAATGAACCGGGCTACAACATTCTTGGTAACCGAAGCGAAAGAGGCTGCCTCAACCCACTTTGTAAAATAGTCAATGGCCACTAAGATGAAGCGGTGTCCATTAGAGGTTGTGGGTTTGATTTCACCAATCATATCGATGCCCCACATAGCAAAGGGCCAATGATCCATCAAGACATTCAGAGGAACCGGAGGTACGTGCACCTTGTCAGCATAGATCTGACACTTGTGGCAAGTTCAAGAGTGTTGATAGCAATCTGCTTCCATGGTAGACCAGTAATAGCCTGCCCGTAGGATTTTCTTTGCCATCGTATGCCCACTGGAATGGGTACCAAAAGTGCCCTCATGTAGCTCAGCCATGATATTTTCTGCTTCAACCTTGTCTACGCACCGAAGTAACATAGAGTCATGGTTGAGTTTGTAGAGAATGCCATTACTAAGGAAGAATTTAGCAGAGAATCTCCTTAAGAACTTCTTATCATTGACTGAAGCTCCTTCTGGATATTCTTGAGCCTCGAGATACCTCTTGACTTCGTGAAACCAAGGCTGGTCCACTACTTCTTCAGTATTGATCTCGTGACAGTGAGCTGGTTCATCCATTTGTTCAATGGTGATCTGGGGAGCCTCGTTATCCCATTTAAGTTTAAACATGGATGACATTGTGGCTAGTGCGTTTGCTAGCTGATTTTCTTCTCGCGGGAAATGCTCGAAGGTAATCTTCTCAAAATGTGGGATCAATGTCAACACATGTTCTTTGTAAGGGATAAGGTTAGGGTGTTTGGTGTCCCATTCCCCTTTGATCTGCCTGATGACCAAAGTTGAATCTCCGAATACATTTAAGGATTTGATCCCCAAGTCTATGGCAGCTTTGAGACCAAAAATGTACGCTTCGTATTCTGTCATGTTATTTGTACAATTGAATCAGAGTCTTGTCGTAAAGGGAGTATGACAACCTTCAGGAGATATAAGTACAACACTAGTACCATTGCCAAGTGCGTTGGATGCCCCATCAAAAACCAGGGGCCATCGGGATCCTTGTTCAGGTCCGCCATATGGTCTGAATTCTTCATGGTTGTTTACCATCATGATGTCTTCATTTGGGAATTCGAACTTCATGGACTAGTAGTCTTCCACAGCTTGGTGAGCCAGGTGATCAGCTAGTACACTGCCCTTTATTGCTTTCTGGGTAGTATATTGTATGTCATATTCTGTCAAGATCATCTTCCATCTCGCTATTCTCCCAGAGAGTGTAGGTTTCTCGAAGATGTATCTTATTGGATCCATTTTAGATATCAATAAGGTAGTATGGGTCAGCATATACTGTCTTAGACGGCGAGCAGCCCATGCCAGAGCGCAGCAAGTTTTCTCGAGCAGTGAATATCTTGTTTCACAGTCGATAAACTTTTTGCTCAGTTAATAAATAGCATGCTCTTTTCGGCCAGACTCGTCATGCTGCCCCATCACACACCCCATTGAATTTTCCAAAACAGTCAGATACATGATCAACGGTCTTCCCTCGACTGGTGGCATCAAAACAAGAGGCTCTTACATGCACTCTTTAATATTGTCGAAGGCAGTTTGGCACTCATCATTCCATTTGACTACTTGATCTTTCTTCAGTAATTTGAAGATTGGTTCACAAGTAGCTGTTAGGTGAGAACTGAACCTGGAAATGTAGTTTAAACGTCCCAAGAATCCTCTGACTTCCTTCTCAGTACGAGGAGCAGGCATCTCTTGTATCGCTTTCACCTTGGCGGGATCCACTTCGATACCTTTATTGCTGACGATAAAGCCTATGAGTTTACCAGACCTCACCCCAAATGTGAATTTATTTGGGTTCAACCTCAGCTTGTATTTCTTTAGCCTCTCAAATAATTTCTGCAAGTGATCAAGATACTCTTCTTCTGTTTGAGATCTGGCTATCATGTTGTCCACATAGACCTTTATTTCATGATGTATCATGTCGTGAAACAAAGCTACCATGGCACGTTGATAGGTTGCCCCAGAATTCTTCAGTCCGAATGGCATAAACTTGTAGCAGAATGTGCCCCACTGTATGACAAAGGTTGTTTTCTCCATGTCCTCAGGCGCCCTTTTGATTTGGTTGTAACCTGAGAAACCGTCCATGAAGGAAAACACTTTGTGTTGTTCCGTATTGTCAACTAGAATATCAATATGGGGAAGTGGGATATCATCCTTAGGGCTTGCCCTATTCAAATCTTTGTAGTCCATGCACATTCGTACCTTGCCGTCCTTTTTGGGCACGGAAACAACATTGGCAACCTATTGTGGATAGGAGATGACGGCCAAGAATCCGATGTTGAATTATTTCATGACTTCTGCTTTGATCTTCTCTGACATATCTGGTCGCATACGACAGACATTTTGTTTTACCAGTGGACAATCTTCTTTCATAGGTAGACAATGTACCACTATGTATGTATCAAGTCCTGGCATGTCTTCATACGACCAGGAAAATACCTCAACATAATCATGTAGCAACTGAATCAGACGCTCTTTGACACTGGGTTCCAGATTGGCACCCACCTCGACTTCTCTTTTGTCTTCTTCGGTACCTAGGTTGATTGTGTCCACTGGTTCTTCATGGGGATGTATGGTCCTCTCTTCTTATTGTAGTAACCTGGTGAGTTCCCCTGGTACTTCACAATATTTCTCACCTTCGTCTTCGGCTTGGTAGATTAGATTTTCAGAGTCACAAAAGGCCATAGCAGAATCATTACCCATGGGATCCCGAATGGATGTAGACCTGCATTGTGAGTGTGAGTGTGTGTAAGAGTATAGCTATCTTTGAAATAAATGAAAATGTAAAAAGAAAAACAATGAGCATATAGTTTGTATGCAAAAACGTCCATGATTCATTGATGTCATATGGAAATGAGATAATAACTCTTACAAATGGACCATTATGCCTCGGGTAAGACACAAGGTTTTAAGAGTCTGAATTGTTTTAATATTACAGATCCGACAAAATTTAAAGACAAATTACTGTGGGATAAATGTGATCGAGACAAAATCTCTAGCTTCCCAGTTGTTGAGCCCTCCACTGGCAGTTGGGAAAATCCAATCCTCCAGGTTGTAGCTGTCTTCATCATCCTCCACTGCGTTGGCTTGGTGGTTGCTGATCTTCTAGGGTGGTCCTCTGACACGAGCGTGACGTACAACTTTCTGAGTTCCTGAAGTGAAACCCAAACCGAATTTATTAGATTTGTATGGGATATCTGGGAGTTGACCCCAAATAGTGCACCCACCTTCTTCTATCATTGTCTTGGTATCCTTCAAAGATGACATCTTGAGTGGAGGCCTTGTAATCTTGGGGACTTGAGACACAACCTTGGTTACCACCGCAGTTTGTGGGACTTTTTCAAAGTGCTGGAATGGAGTTTCAATAAATTCACCATCTAATTCCACATATCTAAAGGAATTCAGATGACTGGCCATACACTCTTCTTCTCCATTAACAGTGATGATCTTCCCTTGAATTGGATATTTCAGCATTTGATGCAACGTCGGGGTAACGGCACCAGCATTGTGGATCCACGGTCGGCCTAATAAGCAGGAATATGAAGGGCGAATATCCATTACATAAAAAGTTGAATCAAATGTTTGGGTTCCAACTTTTATGGAGATGTCCACTTCCCCATGCACCATCCTTTTTGAGCCTTCAAAGGCCCTCACTACTATGTTGCTCAGTTTCAATGTCAATCCTTCACAGTCAAGCCTATCAAGAGCCTTTTTAGGCAACACATTCAGAGACGAACCGGTGTCAACCAAGACATGAGCCAGAGTTGTGCCCCTGCACTCGACTGAGACATGCAATGCCTCGTTATGCTTCCTCCCTCTTGGCATTAAATCAGCATCCGAAAAACCTAAACCAATATCTGCGGTCAAGTTGGCTACGCAGTCTTGGAACTGATCGAAAGATGTTTCTTGGGGTACATAGGCAGTTTTAAGGGACTTTACCAAGGCCTTTGCATGAGCCTTTGAACATAATAATAAAGCCAACATGGAAATTTTTGATGGAGTTTTCCCCAATTGCTCGACTACGTTGTAGTCGCTTCTTTTTATGATCTTTAGAATTTCCTCCATCTCTTTCCGGGAGGTCTCAGGGATAGCCACTGATTGTGCCTTCGTCCGGAAAGGCTCAACTAGAATACCTTTACCTCGAGTCTCGGTTGACTCGGCAGCAGGAATGTCAGTAGGGGTGATAACAAGGATTGTAACGGTTTTGTCAGCAGGAGTATTAACAGAGATGATTGTAGGACTGGGAATAGCCTTTGGAGAAGCAACAACAACATGAATGATTACGGGTCCAGAAATAGCTTTTTGAGGAGCAATTTTTGGAGAGAAAACCCTTCCGTTTCGGGTTATCTTACAAGTCCCTGCGATATTACTGATATCAGAGTCAACTTTCTCAGAACTTGAATCTTCAGCAGCTGGCCAATCTTGCTTGATATTGTGGTAGTAGACATCACCTCCATAATTCTAAGGGACAGTTTTGTCTGACGAATACGGGATTAGTCTAGGCATTGTGATTATCAATGGAGCTACTTTAGGAACTAATGTAATTCTAACGGGTATTTTGGTGGAGACCCTAGAAGAATTGGCGGAAATGGTCACGATGGAAACATCATTATAAGAAATAGTTGGAATAGAAGTCTTTTCGAACAAAATCTCCTTGTCATCTATTAGGAATTGAATGCCTACTTTTAACAAATGACAGCTGGTTGGTGAGGATAATCAGAAATGACAGCCTTTATCACAACCTGGAATACACCGACATTCAACAAGTTTATTTTGATAGTCAGGAGTGGGGTCACAAGTTCATCAATTGAAGTAACAAACATATCTTCCTCAACGGCGTTGACATCACGGCCGTGTTTGGGCATAGGGGCAGTAATAACATTGGGAATTTCCGGCGCATCGGATTCAATCTCTTTGGCTTCAAGAAGGTCTTGTACTTTGTTCTTCAGAGCCCAATAGTTGTTAGTGTCATGGCCGAGACTCTCATAATGGTATGCACAGCGGGCATTAGGATGATAGTGAGGAGAGGTTGTGTTAAGATTCTTTGGTGCTTCTTTCAAAGTCACTAGATTGGATCTTAACAAATGCGGCAATACTTGACATAGTATCATATTAATTTGGGTGAATTGTCTGACTGGCCTTTCCATTCTTGGCTGGTTGCTTCTTTGCAGAGCAGGCGCAGGTTTAGGAATCATGACAGCCCCTACCATTGGAAGACGTTCATCCCTATCTTGATTTCTCTAAGGATATACAACAACCACTTCTTTATTTCCAATGAATGGCTTCCTTACAACAGCAGAGGATGCATCTTTTTGAATTTTCCCATTCTTTATCCCGGCTTCCACCCTTTCTCGGGTCAATATCAATTCGGTAAAACCTGCCGATGAACTACCAATTAAGTGGTTGAAGAAAGGACCGGACAATGTGCCCAAGAACATGTCTACCAACTCTCTTTCAGACAGGGGAGGCTGGACTCTTCCTGCTAAGTCCCTCCATTTTTGCGCGTAGTCCTTAAATCCTTCACTTGAAATCATGGACATACTCTGGAGTTGAGTACGGGTGGGTGCAAGATCAGCGTTGTATTGGTATGGTTTGTAAAAGGTGTTGTACCCCAAAATTTTCTCTCTCATTTCATCAACATTTCTCATCACAAGGCTCTTGGAACTCAAGATCAAGTTAGGGTTTGCTCTGCTCAAGACACCTCCTTGCACTGTTGACCTAAATTAGGGTTTGAGTTTCAACAGTGATGTTTTGACCAACAATGCCCAAATTGACTTCCATACTTCATTTTGGACTCACAAGTTTGTCCATACAAAATTTCAAGCCTTGATTCAAATTTTTGCCCAGTCAATTGGACAGTTGACCTAGAAATCAGCTGTATTGGGAAAAAAGTCAACTGTGGCCAATTGACAGTCAAACCTCATGAAATTTGATCCACATCAACATTATGAACTCATACGAACCATTTGATCAAGTTTGGATCACAATTCCACAATAAATTTGATCAGATCACCAAAAGGGCAAAATGGTCATTTTTAGGGTTTTGACTATACAAAGGCAATTTTTGACTGTTTGACCTAGCCAATGGCAAATAAAGCTCAACCATGGACTCAAGGACTCAATGACATTGTCTTGACCCATTCAAAAAGTTCAAAAGATCTCAAATGCATATGATTGACAGATAAATTTTTCAATCATCTGATCAAAATTTGACTGTATGCTGAAAAGTCAAACTTTGACTTTTTAGTCAAAATCAAGTGCCAAGGGTCATTTTTCATCAAGACATGTCAAATTATGAAACTTGTTCATCAAGAAACCCAAAAATGCAAATTAGAGTTTAAAATGGAAAAATTTCATAACTTAGAAATTTTCTAAGTTATAAAATTTTCTTATTTTTTCCTAACTTTGTCCCATTTTTTCACCAAGATGCAAATGGATTAAAACAAAACTTGCAACATGAAAGTTGTAGTCCATCAAAAAGTCTACAACTTTGATTCACAAAGTTTTCTCAAAATAGGCTTGTATCTCAAGTTATGATTTTTGGAACAAGGGTAACTAAAACTTTTAACTTGGAGAAATTTTGCCCTAGTTTAGGAAGCATTTTGACCCATCTTCTTGGCCATTTTTCACATAGTTCCACTTGGAGTCTTAAGTTGCATTTCAAATATGGATTATAGTACATGTTTCAAGCTTTCCAAATTGTCCAAGAACTCCTCAAACACCCTTGTGGTTAGGGAGAATCGAATGCTTGAAATTGGCAAAAACTCACTTTGATCCATGGCCAATACATGTTCATACAACTTGCATTTTCAAGTCAGCATGCTTTGTACTAGCTTGCAGGCCTCTAAACCATTTTACACTCATTAATTAAATTCAAATCCACTAAGCTAATGCATTATCTTGGCCATTTGGACATTGCATGCAAAACTAATCCCTATTTGGAAAAAGGTGAATTGCCATTTTTGAAAAGTTACACTTTATGTCAAACCAAGATCCTTGAGGCATGGGGCCAGATCTCTGAGGCAAGATCAAATCCACAAATTGCAAGTATCAAGGGCAAGATATGCAGCATACAAGATAGGGATCACAGGCCTGTATTGACAAGTTGAGATTCTCTTGCTTCACAAAGAAGAAATTTGTCCAAATCCTCCCAACTCAAAAACCAGCCATAGTCAGCTTACACAAACATTACAAACACATTTCACACAACCCTTAGAGTCATAAACACAGGATTTTCACCACTCAAACTCCCTTGTACACAAAATCACTGTTTTTCTGCAAAACAGGGCAACCCCTGCAAAATCACTTCCATCTCCACTTTCCCTCATGCGTTTTGCCTCAAATTTGTTCCAATACCTTCCATTCAACTCACCTGAACTATTCCAGACCTCCATTGCTAGCTGTAACACCATTAACTCACATTGCCATTTTTGTTTCAAAGCTTTGCAGGTTGAGTTATGTAGCACGATTCAGGCTACTTCAAAACAAGCCAAGCATTGGAAAAGCTTCATTGGACTTCAGGCAAGCTCAAAAGAACCTCAAGCACCCTTGGAAGTTGCTGCATTGTCCAGCTCGAAGTCAACTGAAACAGGTATTTCATGAACTTCTATCTCTCTATTTAGGAATAGTTAGACTTAGGTTTGTGAATGAAAGATGTTGTATTCATAGCCCTGAAACCATGCATGTGCTTAACTTTCATTTATATAAATCGTGCTAGGAGAATTTCATCCATGAACTTTCTGAAAAAACTAGGTTAAGAATTAGGACCAGAGAAATTCTCTCTGGTCTTTGAGAGTTATCTTAAGTTTTTATATGGTTGGATTCGTTGTTTGATGCTCTACAAGTTTCATGTTATGAGTTTTGTCAAAAAATCAAGGAATCAGGAGATAGCAGTTTGTACATAGAACGCGCATTTTGGTGTTTGAACAGAGGAAGAAGATGAAGTCCTTGGGCTGGGCCTGGTCATTTTTGCTTCTAACACCCCATTTTTTCAGTTTACACCCCCCTGGCCCATTTATTTGTATATTTGTCATTTTGATATTTTTATTTTTTATTCCGACTTTATTATTTTATGTCCAAATATAAAAAATGCCAAAAAATTATTTTTATATTTTTTCATATTTATTTGATATTTATTTTCATTTTACTAGTATAAATATGTAAATAATTTATATTCTTTTATTAAAACTTAAAGAATAATGTAAAAAAATATGTTTATATTATTTATTATTTTTATACACACTTAAAAAACATTTTCATGAAATATACACATTTTTTGTAAATAATTAATTTTTATTTTTTATACTTTTAATATGTTTAATATATATTTATATACATATATACTATTTTATTAAATAATTAGAACAAAAAATACAAAAATAATACATTTTTATTTTATTTTTAATATTTTATACTAAAAATACTTTTTTTAATATATAATTTTATTTTTGTACAAATTAATACATTATTGTATATAAATAATAAATAATACAATTTATTTAAGAAATTAGTGTTTTTGCCCTAAAAAAACAAATAATTAAGATTGACTTTTTTTTATTATTTATACTTCACATTTAAAAAAAAAATACTTTTTACATACATAAAAATCTTTTTTTGCATAATATATTTTATTTGATATTTATTTAATTGTATTTATTTAAATATTGTATTATACCTTGCCCATTCAATTTGGTTGTAATAATTTAGAATTTAATTTCTTGTCAAATAATCCCCAATTCAAATTTTTACCCCCCTCCCTATATCATGTTGTAATAGTATAGAATTTAAATTCTCGCACCTTTATGCTTTCAATTATGCCATGGTTAGACCTAGGGTTTTGTATGTAAAATCAAATCAACAATTAGTTTAACCTAATCCAAGATAACAAGGCATGAAAATAAACACAATGCACACTTGCACCCCTAGGGTTTCATCCACTTGTTGCCTTCAAAAATGGGTCATCATATGCATGTCAAGTACTTTGGCAAAACAAAAACAAATAAAAGATCATAGTCTCTCGATGACGCTATCTGAGTTGCCTAAACAAAATGATCAAGTCCCTCAAGAAAATTGCCAAAAATACTTGACACAATTGCTATCATGGTCTATACGATGACCCGCGCCTGTCCCGTTAACATCCTAACACAAGGTTGTTCACCAAATACAATGGTGAAACAACACTGTTAAAAGGGTTAAAAACATAAGAAAGATCTTTGAGTAAAATAGGGTAGACAAACTCTTAGTTACTTGATCAAAGCTTATAAAAAAACATCCTTGCTATTTTCAAAGCACACTTCACAACACAATTTCAAAACCCTACTTTCAAACATTGAAAAATTTTCAAAAGACAAAAACACCATTGTATACATTCAAACAAGAATCATTACAAAGGTTGCCACAACGATGGCCTCTTTTCAAAACATCTTTCAAAATCACACACAAAGCACCATTTCAAACCATTGAAGAGCACCATTTCAAACAATTGAAAAGCAAAGCAAGTGATCTAAGCAAGTAACTAAGAGTCCATGGATAACCATGAATAGAAAGGGTGCTAATACCTTCCCTTTCTATAATCTACTCCCCGAACCCAAGAAAACATCTCAAAGGTCTTTCCTGTGCTTTTTGACCTTTCCTTAGGATAAAATAAAAAGTCAGTGGCGACTCTTGCTAAACCGAAACATTTGCGAGCACAAACGCAAAACCTCAAGTCATTTCTCCCACCGTATCACAGAACTGGCGACTCTGCTGGGGAAATAATTTAAAAGTGGAGTAACCTTAAGGATTAGATCACTCTTTGCATGATTATTGTTTGCCTTGATTGCTTTACATTTGGTTCTCTTGTTTGGGCTTGAAATCCTCCACCCAGATTTGGGAAACATTCATAGGTAAATAGCAATACATTGTGGAAACTGTGCGGGGTATACCGACACGGTTGAAGCAATAGCTATATTAGTGCGACATATTTGTGAGTACCGGTAGACTTTGAGTCAATCAAAGAGAATACGGGGCCGCTGAGTGATGTCATAAAGCACTAATGAACTCTTAGAACCTTACTTGACCATCTTGGCCTTTTATTAGGAGTAGTGAGATGGCCGGCTTTGGTGCAGTCCGAAGTTGGTAGATACTCGATACTACACTCATTGAGGGTTGTTTTCTTGGAATATTTTGGTCGCTAGTTAAGTGGCTAAACCAAAACAATGAACATAGAAAACAATCCAGTGATATTGAGCTCCTTAGAACTCGGTTACTATTTATAGGACAGGTTTTGAGCCAACTAAACTCAAGAGGGTACTTACCTATGAAACCTCATGCAAGCCTGAAACTAGGGTTTTGTGTGACTTGCTTGTACATGTGCTTGTGCATACATCATGAACATCATAAAGCATCATATGCATCCACTAACCATTTCAAGGGTTTGGATCTTCATCTTTGTTCTTGTTTTGTAGGTCATGGAATCTCTTCGCAAGAAAACAATTCAAATCAACCTTGTGAGAATCCCTCCTCAGCTCAAGGAGCTTACTTCCAGGATTCCAGAGAATTCTATCTTCAGTGAAAAACATGGTAGACTCCTCAACTTAGTCAACACCAACATTGAAGAAGACATGGTGAAGGTCCTCTTCTAGTTCTTTGACCCCTTACACCACTGTTTCACATTCCCTGATTACCAATTGGTGCCTACTTTGGAGGAATTTTCTCAACTCCTGAGAATTCCTATTCTACATCAACTACCCTACAACGGTACGGAAAAAGAACCAAAACCTGAAGATGTTGCTCAAGCATTACACTTGCAACCATCTGACATCAAGGGACATTGGGAAACCAGAAGTGGTGTCAAGGGTTTCTTGGCAAAGTTTCTGTTTGAGAAGGCACAAGACTGCTGGAATTCTCTAGATCTACAAGCCTTTGAAGAGATTGTGGCACTCCTTATCTATGGGTTGGTCTTGTTCCCAAACCTTGACCAACTTATAGATGTGAATGCTGTCAAGATTTTCATATCCAGGAATCATGTACCTACATTGCTTGGGGACATCCTACACTCATTTTACACACGAACAATGAGGAAAAGATGTGTTCTCATGTGTTGTACTCCTCTCCTAGCAAGGTGGTTTATTTCTCACCTTCCACAGCCAGTTTTGAAGAATGAGCAGGGTTTGAGGTGGTCATAACGATTGATGACCCTCACACATTCTGATGTACATTAGTGTTCTCGGTCCAGAGAAAATGTCATTATCATTGATCATTGTGGGGAATTCCCTAATGTCCCACTACTTGGTATTAGGGGAGGAATTACCTACAACCCCTGTCTAGCTTTGAGACAATTTGGATATGCTTGGAGGGATGGCCCTCATGACATGCTAATTCCTGACCTAGTTTTTGACTTCGACAACGATGCGCAAGGACTTCGACAAAGGTTCATCAGAGCTTGGAGGATGCCCAACAAGGTGGATAGTAAGACACTGGGGCACAAAAATTCCATCCCCCTTGAGCCTTACCTCAAGTGGGTACGAACCCGCGCCCAGAATCTTATGATGCCATACCCTCACATTCTCCCCTTGATCAAAGATCCTGTTATAGAAAGAGAGGTTCCATACACCATCCTACATCCTGACATGCCAACATCATGGGAAGAAATGCAAAAGAGTTGGATCCAACTCAAGGAAGAACGGGATACTTTCGAAGCCAACTTCTATGCCAGTGAGAAGAAGGTTTTGGAGCTTACTCGCTGACTTCATGAGGAGGAAACTCTTAACACTTACATCGCACCAAAGAGGATGTGCAATGTCTTTTTACATTAAGAATTTTGTAATATTTTTCCCACGGGGCACTTATGTACTAACAATTTCTTCTTAATATTACGTGTGTTCCTTTTTGTTTGCAACAAATTTGAATTTCTGAATCCTTGAATGCATTACATGAATAACATACCATTCATCATATGCATAAACAGGTCTTCACACCAGGTTTCCTTATCTTTCTGCTGTTTATTTCAGCAAGATGGATTTGGAGCAGACGGTCAAGGATCTGCAAGCACAAAATTCACAGTTCCAGCAACTCCTCATGACCTTGGCAAAGGGTCAAGAGGACCTCAAAGCTTTGTTGGAGAAGAATAAAGAGAAAAAGAAAAAGAGACCTGAAGTAGCCACTTTTGGAAGAAGGTTTGAGAGCAATGCTAGGAAGGTTCTTGAGTTCCCCTCAACGTCTGACGAAGGGGTCGGTAAAGGGAAAGGGACTGCTGTACCTTCTGAATCTGAGGTTGAAGAGGAGGAAGAGGAAGAAGACAAAGACTACTCCGAACAACAGTATCCACCAGCGGATGATAAAGATAAGAATCTTGAGGATAGACTGGCAGCTATGGAGTTGCAGAGGGTCCCTGGTTTGGACTTTGAAGAACTAGGGCTGGTAGCTGGGATTGTTATCCCTCCCAAGTTCAAGGTGCCAACATTCGCCAAGTATGACGGTCTGTCATGCCCAAAGATGCACCTGAGGTCGTACGTCAGAAAAATCCAACCCCACTCATCTGATAAAGATCTTTGGGTGCACTTTTTTCAAGACAGCTTGTCAGGAACGCAATTGGACTGGTTCTATCAGCTCGAGAGATCAGAGGTTCACAATTGGGAAGACTTAGCAACTGCTTTTTACCGTCAGTATCAATACAATGCTGATTTGGCGCCCACTCGTACTCAGTTACAAAGTATGGGGATGGATACCAATGAAGGGTTTAAAGAGTACGCCCAGAAGTGGCATGATCTGGATGGAAGGGTGCAGCCACCGCTATCAGATAAGGAGTTAGTTGACATGTTTCTGGGGACCTTGTCTAGCCCTTTATTCAACATCTGATCGGGAGTTCTTCCGCGGGATTTACTGAACTAATTTTGACCGGCGAAAGGGTTGAGGCCGGTATTAAAAGTGGAAAGATTCAAAAGGATGCTTCCGCATCCACGGCTGTTAAGAAACCTTTCCCGGCTAAGAAGGAAGCATCTGATGTGTATTCTCAGAAGGGTCAGGGAAGAACCGAGCGCCGGACAACTGTAGGGGCTGTGATGATTCAAAACTCGTCAAATGATCAACCTCGTAACAATCAGTCGAGACCTAATCAACAACGGGTAGAAAGGCCACAACGACAATTCACCCGAATCAACATGACGCTCGCTCAGGTACTCCCTCATTTGTTGAAGCTGAATCTGACCAGTTTGAAGGAAGCGCCAAAGAACCCCAACACCTCCTCTCCATACTACCACTCCAATGCCAAATGTGCCTACCATTCCGACAGTATTGAGCACGATACCAATAATTGTTGGGCGCTTAAGAACAAAATCTAGGACTTGATTGATGCCAAAGAAGTAGAATTTGATGCTCCTGAGAAGCCCAATGTTATATCTGCTCCGATGCCCAAGCACGGCCATAATCTTCATGCCGTTTTAGAAGACCTCCATGTTACTGATGTTGCCGATCTTTTGACTCCATTGTTAGTGATTAAAGAGAATTTGATGAGAGCCAGGATCTTTCCTGGTTGTGGTAAAGACTACTATTTTTGTTTGAACATACAAGGTGATTGCCCAATGTTGAAGTCAGGTGTCCAACGCATGATGGATACCCAAGAGATACTTTTCCAGGAAACCCCTATTGATACCTTCAATCCTGTTACTCCTGATACTTTTGCTACTACAACCAACGATATTGCAATCATAACCATTTCTGACAATCCTCCCAAGGCTTGAAAAAGGCCTGTCATGATTACGCCCAACTCTGAATGTGTACCATTAAAGATCACCATGTAGGGACCTGTCCTGGACCAATCCAACAAAATGATACCATGGAACTATGGGGGAGAAATCTTCTACCATGGTATCAAACAAATTGAGGCAGTCCAAGAAAATTCTGAAGAAGAAAACCATGATATAGGGAACATTGCGGGTACAAGCAAGATAACCCGCAACGGCCGAATCTTTTCTCCGGAGATTGCTCCCCCTCGAGCAGTTTTTGGACCCTTGAAAGCTTTTGTACCTGTTGGACCATCTGTGCAAGGCCTAGTGATTGAAGAATTGGTTGCTCCTGAAGAAAGACCATCTGCTGATACTACCACCAAGGGTAAGGGGATACTGGAAGTGCCTGTCAGGATGAAGGCTCATGATGTGGTTATCCCCAAAACCACTTAGAAAGAAATGGATGAAATCTTGAAAATAATCAGAAAAAGTGACTACGACGTTGTGGAACAACTAGGGCAGACCCCTTCTAAAATCTCAATGTTGGCTCTTCTGCTCTGTTCTGAGGCCCATGCTAAGGCCCTAATCAAATTCTTGAAGGCGGCACATGTACCCCAAGAGACTTCGGCTGACCAGTTTCAGGAGTGTGTGGCCAGTCTTACTGCTGATAATGGCCTTGTCTTTTCCGATGCTGACTTGACCTCCAAAGGAAGGAAACACAACGACGCGCTACATGTTTCAGTTGAGTGCAGGGGAACCACCCTCGCCCATGTCTTAGTTGATACTGGTTCTTCCTTGAATGTGTTTCCGAAGAAAGCCTTAGACCGTTTGGACTGCGAAGGATTGACCCTCAAACCTAGTAACATCATTGTTAGGGCCTTTGCTGGGTCCAAAAGAATGGTTCATGGAGAGGTTGATATTCCTATCAAAGTAGGCACATAAGTTTTCAACTCCACCTTCTACGTGATGGACATCGGTCCGTCATATTCATGTTTGTTAGGAAGACTGTGAATCCATTATGCCGGGGCAGTTACCTCCTCTTTGCACCAAATGCTGAAATATCCTGTTAAGGGTAAGATTATAACAGTGCACGGCAAGGAAGAGTAGATGATAAGTCATCTCAATTCCTTCCGCTACGTGGAGTTGGATGGCGAGTTCATCGAAACGCCTTTCCAACATTTTGAGGATGTTTCTCCCGAGGTAGCAGTTGCGAAGACAATGGTTGAGGTGCCTTTCGTTCCCAAGAATGTATCTAGGATGGAATCTCTCAAGGACACAGAGGTTGTGGTTAAAGAAGGGAAGAGTACAGTATGGGGACAATTGCCTGATTTTCCCCATAAGACGGACAAGTTCGGGTTAGGGTTTACTGCTGCAGGACAAAAGGATATGCGTCGCTCCAAGGTTGGAGGACCACCCATCAAGATCTCTCACCATGGAATCAATGTTGTAGAAGATGAAGATAAAGAGAGCCACTTTGAAGACTAGATCTTTCCGACCGTCGAAGGGGGTTTGAGCAACTGGGAAGCAAAGGATTTTATTCCCATCACCTTTATCAACCAGTAATTTTATCTTTGAACAATTTCCCATTTATGGTCTGTAATAACTAAACAATTCGCACATTGTTTTCACCTCATGCCTTGCCCGGGGGGCATGTAGGTCCATTTGTAAGGGCTTGATCTTCTTCATTATCATATGACATGTTTTAATGAATCATTGGATGTTTTTCATCTATAAACTGTTGTGTTCATTTTCTTTTCTTTTGCATTTTGTTTGTTTAAGGATGGCTATCCCTTACACACACCCACACTCACAAATGCAGGTACCCATCCACTCCGGATTCCATGGGTGACTATTCTGCTTTAAACTTCGATAACTCTGAAGATTTGGTCAATCATGCTGAGTACGAAGTTGATGAAGACTGTGAAGTGCCGAGAGAGTTAGCCAGACTTCTACAACAAGAAGAGAGGGCTATTCTTCCTCATGAAGAGTTGCTAGAAACCATCAACTTGGGGACAGAGGAAGACAGGAAAGAAGTAAAAGTGGGTGCCAACCTGGAACCAAGTTTCAAGGAGCGCTTAGTGCAGTTGTTGAACGGATATGTTAAAATCTTCGCCTGGTCTTATGAAGACATGTCGGGACTAGACACAGATATCGTGGTTCACCGTCTCCCTACAAGAGAAGACTGTCCACCGATCAAGCAAAAGGTTTGCCGAATGAGGCCTGACATGTCTGAGAAGATCAAAGCTGAGGTAATGAAGCAATTCAACACTGGCTTTCTGACTGTTACTTCCTATCCACAATGGGTTGCTAACATTGTGCCCGTGCCTAAGAAGGACGGAAAAGTCAGAATGTGCATGGACTATCGGGATTTGAACAGGGCTAGCCCTAAAGATGATTTTCCGCTGCCACATATCGACATCTTGGTTGACAACACAGCTCAGCACAAGGTATTTTCCTTCATGGATGGATTCTCGGTATACAACCAGATCAAAATGGCCCCCGAGGACATGGAGAAAACTACTTTTGTAACACAATGGGGTACCTTCTGCTACAAAGTGATGCCATTCGGACTAAAGAATGCAGGGGCAACTTATCAAAGCGCCATGGTAGCTTTGTTTCATGATATGATACATCATGAGATCGAAGTCTACATAGACGACATGATAGCTTGATCACAGACAGAAGAAGAACACCTTGGTCATTTGCAAAAGCTGTTTGACAGGTTGAAGGAGTATAAGCTCAGACTGAACCCAAGCAAGTGAACTTTTGGGGTTAGGTCTGGTAAACTTTTGGGATTTATTGTCAACAACAAAGGCATTGAGGTTGATCCAGCTAAAGTAAAGGCTATACAAGAAATGCCTGATCCCCATACTGAAAAGGAGGTTAGAGGATTCTTGGGACGCTTGAACTATATTGCGAGGTTCATCTCTCATCTGACATCTACCTGTGAGCCAATCTTCAAGCTATTGAAGAAAGATCAGGTGGTTGAATGGAATAATTATTGTCAAGTTGCTTTTGATAAGATCAAGGAGTATATACTAGAACCTCCTATTCTGATGCCACCCGTCGAAGGAAGGTCGTTAATCATGTATCTGACTATTTTGGATAACTCAATGGGGTGCGTACTGGGCCAACATGACGAGTCTGGCCGAAAAGAGCATGCCATTTATTACCTTAGCAAAAAGTTTACCGACTGTGAGACTCGCTACTCACTGCTCGAGAAAACTTGTTGCGCTTTGGTATGGGCTGCTCGTCGGCTAAGGCAGTATATGCTGACTCATACCACTCTGCTGATCTCCAAAATGGATCCGATCAAGTTTATCTTCGAGAATCCTGCTTTGTCTAGAAGAATCGCTAGATGGAAAATGATCCTGACTGAGTATGATATCCAGTATACTACCCAAAAAGCTATAAAGGGGAGTGTACTAGCTGACCATCTAGCTCATCAAGCCATCGAAGATTACCAATCTATGAGATTCGATTTCCCTGATGAGGACATCATGACGTTGGACAACATCGAAGGTAATGGACCGTATGACGGACCTGAACAAGGATCCCGATGGACCCTGTACTTTGATGGTGCTTCAAATGCACTTGGCAACGGTATCGGTGCAGTACTCATTTCTCCGGAAGGTTGCCATACACCCTTCACTGCCCGACTTAGCTTCAGCTATACCAATAACATGGCTGAATATGAAGCTTGCATCTTTGGTCTCAAGGCTGCAATCGACCTAGGAATCAAATCTTTGGTCGTATTTGGGGACTCGGCTTTGGTTATCAGTCAAATCAAAGGAGAGTGGGACACTAGACATCCTAATCTTATCCCATACAAAGAACATGTCTTAACATTGTTGCCTCATTTCGAGCAGATTACTTTCGAGCATTTCCCGCGAGAAGAAAATCAGCTAGCAGATGCTCTGGCTACAATGTCTTCCATGTTTAAACTCAACTGGGATAATGAGGCTCCCCATATCACCATCGAGCGAATGGGCGAACCTGCGCACTGTCATGAGATTAATACCGAAGAAGTAATGGAACAACCCTGGTTTCATGAAATCAAAAGGTATCTCTAGACTAGAGAGTACCCCGAAGGAGCTTCCGTCAATGACAAAAAGTTCTTAAGGAGATTCGCTGCCAAGTTCTTCCTAAGCAATGGCATCCTTTACAAGTGCAGCCATGATTGTGTTCTACTCCGTTGTGTGGACAAAGCTGAAGCAGAGATGATCATGACTGAGATACACACTGGCACATTTGGCACCCACTTAAGCGGACATACGATGGCTAAGAAGATTCTAAGGGCAGGCTACTACTGGTCTACCATGGAAGCTGATTGTCATCAACATTCCCGTACCTGCCACAAATGCCAAGTCTACGCCGACAAGGTACATATTCCTCCTGTTCCTCTCAACGTTCTGACAGCTCCTTGGCCATTCGCAATGTGAGGCATTGACATGATTGGAGAGATCAAGCCTACGACATCCAATGGACATCGCTTCATCTTAGTCGCTATTGATTATTTCACCAAGTGGGTTGAAGCAGCTTCCTTTGCCTCTGTTACAAAGAATGTGGTTGCCCGCTTCATCAAGCAGAACCTCATATGCTGGTATGGTGTCCCCGACAGGATCATCACAGACAACGGTATGAATTTGAACAACACCATGATCACCGCTCTATGCGAACAGTTCAAGATTTATCATCACAATTCATATCTCTATCGACCAAAGATGAACGGTGATGTTGAAGCTGTGAACAAAAACATCAAGAAGATCATTCAAAAGATGACAGTCACCTATAAAGACTGGCATGAGATGTTACCGTTTGCTCTACATGGATATCGTACCACGGCACGTACTTCAACAGGGGCAACCCCATTTTCTTTAGTATATAGCATGGAAGTTGTTCTACCCATGGAAGTTCAGATTCCTTCCTTAAGGATTATAAAGGACGTTGGTTTGAGTGAAGACGATTGGATTCAAACCCGGCTTGATCAACTCAATTTGATCGACGAGAAAAGACTTACTGCTGTTTGTCATGGTCAGACGTATCAAAAACGAATGATCAAGGCTTTCAAGAAGAAAGTCAAACGTCAAATATATCAAGTCGGAGATCTTGTAATCAAGCGGATCATCTTACCGCAAAGTGATCCCAGGGGCAAGTGGACTCCTAATTACGAAGGACCATTTGCGATCAAGAGCATCTTTTCTGGTGGGGCAATGATTCTGACCACCATGGACGGTGACGACTTACCGCACCCTGCGAACGCAGACATAGTCAAAAGATACTACGCATAAAACGACCCGACAAGTTGAAAACCCGAAAGGGCGACTTGGGCAAAAATGGGCATCCCGGTGAATCGAAAACCCGAAAGGGCGGTTCAGGCAAAAATTAGGGATAAAACAAAAAAAAAATCCGTACACCCGGCAAGTTGAAAACCCGAAAGGGCGACTTGGGCAAAAAAGGGTTTCCCGGTGTATCGAAAACCCGAAAAGGAGGTCAAGGCAAAAGTTAGGGAATTAAAGCGTATGACTATGTCTCGTCGGATCACTTTAAGAACAATATCTTCACCAACAAGCTCCAAGCTTCTGATCAATCCAGTCATCGGCGGACGAAGCAGCGAATGGACAAGATATTCAGAGTTGTGAAGGCTATAGCTGAATGGGAATCCCATGGAATTGTTACACATAGCCATCTTTCTTTTGTATAAAATTTTTCAATTTTTTACGATAACATTCTCTTACTAGGATGTCTGTCCCCTTTGTACAAAGATACTCACAAAAGTTAATACAAAGATGCTTCAAAGTTCATAAATTTGTTTGCCTTTCTTTTCTTTTACACTTATGTTTTATTTGAAAACGTCCAATGTTTTGTTAAATAGGCATATGCATTTGAATATAATCATTGCTTACAAATAAAACAAATTTGAAAAGGGATAATTACTGATAGTTTGAAGGTGTAGGAAGATATCTTTGTGTCATTTCAGAAGAAATCCCCTACGATACACCATTCAGATCCTCAACAAAGCTAAAATTTGGAGTATATTTCCCCAACGGAGTTAAGCTTCAAGATCCTCAGCGGAGCCAGTGCATTCAAAACTTAATTCCCCAGCTAAGTTAAGTTTCAAAATTCCCATCAGAATTCAAAACTTCTTATCCCCAGTGGAGCCAGAATAGTCTAAACCTTCTTCCCCAGTGGAGCCAGAATGGTGAACATCCCCCCCACAGAGTTATCTTCCAGCAAGATTGAAGATTCCCAGTCTCATTTATCCAAGCAGAAGCCTCCAAGGCTTAATTCCCTAGTAGAGATCATCAGAGTTTTCCTCATTCCTCAGGAAAGTCATGAAGGATTCTCACATCCCCACAAGTTGCCGAGGATTTTCAATCTCCAGCAGTGGTCCCAGGATTTCCCCTTCTCAGCAATCAGAGATCTTTAATCCCCAAGCAGTCAACAGTCAGCAAGGATTTCTCATCTTCAGTAATCAAAGATTTTTTGGAATCCCCAGCATTGGTCAAGGATTTACTTTCCCCGACAGCAATCAAAGATTTCATTATCTCCAGTTATCAAGGATTTATTTTCCTCAGCAAGACAGCTACTCAGCTTACATGCGCATCCATTACATTCATATATCATAAACATTGCGAAATACAATTCATTGCATCATACATATCATGCAACATAATTTTTTGTTTTAGATAACATTTTACCCTTTCCAGGATAAGATTAAAAGGCTATTGTTAACAATTATTCAGATACAGTATGGATACACCCCAGACACGGGGGTCATTCTATTACTCATTCATAATTTCAATTCAGATACAGTATGGATACACCTCAGACACGGCGGTCATTCTGTTACTCATTCAGAATTTCAAGTCAAATACAGTATGGATACACCCCAGACACGACGGTCATTCTGTTACTCATTCAGAATTTCAATTCAGATACAGTATGGATACACCCCAGACACGGTGGTCATTGTGTTACTCATTCAGAATTTCAAGTCAAATACAATACAGATACACCCCAGACACGACAGCCATTCTATCTCTCATTCAGATTCAACTATCAGCTACAAGTTCAGATACGCTCCAAACGTGGATGCCATTCTGGCCCTTACACCAACAGTTTGATTCTCCCCAGTGAAATTGCCACGGAAGTCATTCTGTCACTTATTCAGATCCCAGTTACAGTCTCAGATATACTCTAGACACGAAAGTCATTCTGCCACTCATACAGATCTCAACTTCAGATACAATACAGATACACTCCAGACACGGAAGTCATTCTGATATTCATTCAAAGTCTAAGTACAGTTACAACTCGGATACGCTCCAGACACAGATTCCATTCTTTTGCTCATACAGACTCAGTCTCCAGATACAGTTCAAATGCATTCCAGACACGGATACCATTTTGATGCTCATTCTTCTGACCTACAACATTGCAATTCAACAAAGATTCTTGGATGGCATCTTTAAGCCCATCTCCAGCAAGATTCTACCATCTCCAAATGGCATCTTTAAGCCCATTCCCGCATCTATGTTTTGATGAGTGCAAATTTACGGGCACTCTAGTGTCCAATCCTCTTTTACCTTCGAGTCACGGAAGACAAACTTGCCAATCTAACTCTTCAGGTTCAAGAAGATTGAACAGGGGAAACTGTTGTACCCCAAAATTTTCCCTCTCATTTCATCAACATTTCTCATCACAAGGCTCTTGGAACTCAAGATCAAGTTAGGGTTTGCTCTGCTCAAGAAACCTCCTTGCACTGTTGACCTAAATTAGGGTTTGAGTTTGCACAGTGATGTTTTGACCAACAATGCCCAAATTGACTTCCATACTTCATGTTGGACTCACAAGTTTGTCCATACCAAATTTCAAGCCTTGATTCAATTTTTTGCCCAATCAATTGGACAGTTGACCTAGAAATCAGTTGTATTGGGAAAAAAGTCAACTGTGGCCAATTGAAAGTCAAACCTCATGAAATTTGATCCACATCAATATTATGAACTCATATGAACCATTTGATCAAGTTTGGATCACAATTCCACAAGAAATTTGATCAGATCACCAAAAAGGCAAAATGGTCATTTTTAGGGTTTTGACTATACAAAGGCAATTTTTGACTGTTTGACCTAGCCAATGGCAAATCAAGCTCAACCATGGACTCAAGAACTCAATGACATTGTCTTGACCCATTCAACAAGTTTAAAAGATCTCAAATGCATAGGATTGACAGATGAATTTTTCAGTCAACTGATCAAAATTTGACTGTATACTGAAAAGTCAAACTTTGACTTTTTAGTCAAAATCAAGTGCCAAGGGTCATTTTTCATCAAGACATGTCAAATTATGAAACTTGTTCATCAAGAAACCCAAAATGCAAATTAGGGTTTAAAATGGAAAATTTTCATAACTTAGAAATTTTCTAAGTTATAAATTTTTCTTATTTTTTCCTAACTTTCTCCCATTTTTTCACCAAGATTCAAATGGATTCAAACAAAACTTGCAACATGAAAGTTGTAGTCCATCACAAAGTATACAACTTTGATTCACAAAGTTTTCTCAAAAGAGGCTTGTATCTCAAGTTATGATTTTTGGAACAAGGGTACCTAAAACTTTTAACTTAGAGAAATTTTGCCCTAGTTTAGGCAGGATTTTGATCCATCTTCTTGGCCCTTTTTCACATAGTTCCACTTGGATTCTCAAGTTGCATTTCAAATATGGATTATAGTCCATGTTGCAAGCTTTCCAAATTGTCCAAGAACTCCTCAAACACCCTTGTGGTTAGGGAGAATCGAATGCTTGAAATTGGCAAAAACTCACTTTGATCCATGGCCAATACATGTTCATACAACTTGCATTTTCAAGTCCGCATGCTTTGTACTAGCTTGCAGGCCTCTAAACCATTTTACACTCCTTAATTAAATGCAAATCCATTGAGCTAATGCATTATCTTGTCCATTTGGACATTGCATGCAAAACTAATCCCTATTTGGAAAAAGGTGAATTGCCATTTTTGAAAAGTTACACTTTATGTCAAACCAAGATCCTTGAGGCATGGGGCCAGATCTCTGAGGCAAGATCAAATCCACAAATTACAAGTATCAAGGGCAAGATATGCAGCATACAAGATAGGGATCACAGGCCTGTATTGACAAGTTGAGATTCTCTTGCTTCACAAAGAAGAAATTTGTCCAAATCCTCCCAACTCAAAAACCAGCCATAGTCAGCTTACACAAACATTACAAACACATTTCACACAATCCTTAGAGTCATAAACACTGGATTTTCACCACTCAAATCCCTTGTACACAAAATCATTGTTTTTTTGCAAAACAGGGAAACCCCTGCAGAATCACTTCCATCTCCACTTTCCCTCGTGCGTTTTGCCTCAAATTTGTTCCAATACCTTCCATTCAACTCACCTGAACTATTCCAGACCTCCATTGCTAGCTGTAACACCATTAACACACATTGCCATTTTTGTTTCAAAGCTTTGCAGGTTGAGTTCTGTAGCACGATTCAGGCTACTTCAAAATAAGCCAAGCATTGGAAAAGCTTCATTGGCCTTCAGGCCAGCTCAAAAGAACCTCAAGCACCCTTGGAAGTTGCTGCATTGTCCAGCTCGAAGTCAACTGAAACAGGTATTTCATGAACTTCTATCTCTCTATTTAGGAATAGTTAGACTTAGGTTTGTGAATGAAAGATGTTGTATTCATAGCCCTAAAACCATACATGTGCTTAGCTTTCATTTATATAAATCGTGCTAGGAGAATTTCATCCATGAACTTTCTGAAAAAACTAGGTTAAGAATTAGGGCCAGAGAAATTCTCTCTGGTCTTTGAGAGTTATCTTAAGTTTTTTATATGGTTGGATTCGTTGTTTGATGCTCTACAAGTTTCATGTTATGAGTTTTGTCAAAAAATCAAGGAATCAGGAGATAGCAGTTTGTACATAGAACACACGTTTTGGTGTTTGAACAGAGGAAGAAGATGAAGTCCTTGGGCTGGGCCTGGTCATTTTTGCTTCTAACACCCCATTTTTCAGTTTACACCCCCCTGGCCCATTTATTTGTATATTTGTCATTTTGATATTTTTATTTTTTATTCTGACTTTATTATTTTATGTCCAAATATAAAAAATGCCAAAAAAATATTTTTATATTTTTTCATATTTATTTGATATTTATTTTCATTTTACTAGTATAAATATGTAAATAATTTATATTCTTTTTATTAAAACTTAAAGAATAATGTAAAAAAATATGTTTATATTTATTTATTATTTTTATACACACTTAAAAAACATTTTCTTGAAATATACACATTTTTTGTAAATAATTAATTTTAATTTTTATACTTTTAATATGTTTAATATATATTTATATACATATATACTATTTTATTAAATAATTAGAACAAAATATACAAAAATAATAAATTTTTATTTTATTTTTAATATTTTATACTAAAAATACTTTTTTTAATATATAATTTTATTTTTGTACAAATTAATACATTATTGTATATAAATAATAAATAATACAATTTATTTAAGAAATTAGGGTTTTTGCCCTAAAAATACAAATAATTAAGATTGACTTTTTTTTATTATTTATACTTCACATTTAAAAAAAAATACTTTTTACATACATAAAAATCTTTTTTTTGCATAATACATTTTATTTGATATTTATTTAATTGTATTTATTTAAATATTGTATTATACCTTGCCCACTCAATTTGGTTGTAATAATTTAGAATTTAATTTCTTGTCAAATAATCCCCAATTCAAATTTGTACCCCCCTCCCTATATCATGTTGTAATAGTGTAGAATTTAAATTCTCGCACCTTTATGCTTTCAATTATGCCATGGTTAGTACTAGGGTTTTGTATGTAAAATCAAATCAACAATTAGTTTAACCTAATCCAAGATAACAAGGCATGAAAATAAACACAATGCACACTTGCACCCCTAGGGTTTCATCCACTTGTTGCCTTCAAAAATGGGCCATGATATGCATGTCAAGTACTTTGGCAAAACAAAAACAAACAAAAGATCATAGTCCCTCGATGACGCTATCTGAGTTGCCTAAACAAAATGATCAAGTCCCTCAAGAAAATTGCCAAAAATACTTGACACAATTGCTATCATGGTCTATACGAAGACCCGCGCCTGTCCCGTTGACATCCTAACACAAGGTTGTTCACCAAATACAATGGTGAAACAACACTGTTAAAAGGGTTAAAAACATAAGAAAGATCTTTGAGTAAAATAGGGTAGACAAACTATTAGTTACTTGATCAAAGCTTGCAAAAAAACATCCTTGCTATTTTCAAAACACACTTCACAACACAATTCCAAAACCCTACTTTCAAACATTGAAAACTTTTCAAAAGACAAAAACACCTTTGTATACATTCAAACAAGAATCATTACAAAGGTTGCCATAACGATGGCCTCTTTTCAAAACATCTTTCAAAATCACACACAAAGCACCATTTCAAACCATTGAATAGCACCATTTCAAACAATTGAAAAACAAAGCAAGTGATCTAAGCAAGTAACTAAGAGCCCATGGATAACCATGGATAGAAAGGGTGATAATACCTTCCCTTTCTATAATCTACTCCCCGAACCCAAGAAAACATCTCAAAGGTCTTTCCTGTGCTTTTTGACCTTTCCTTAGGATAAAATAAAAAGTCGGTGGCGACTCTTTCTTAACCGAAACATTTGTGAACACAAACGCAAAACCTCAAGTCAGTTCTCCCACCGTATCACAAAAGGCAACGGCCAAATCTTCCCAGTTATGAATATTGGCTCTTTCTAACTGATAAAACCAATCAAGTTGAGTTCCAGACGAACTGTCTTGAAAGAAGTGTACCCATAAATCCTTGTCAGCGGTATGAGGCTGGATTTTCCTCACATAAGACCAGAGATGCCTTTTGGGACATGAAACTCTGTCATATTTGGAAAACACAGGTGCTTTGAATTTTGGAGGAATGACAATCCCCGATTCTAATCCCAACTCCTCAAAGTCCAATCCAGGAACTTTTTGGATTTCCATTGCACTTAACCGTTCTTCTAGATGCTTATACTTATCTTTGGCTGGAGGATACTGTTCTTCAGAATAATCTTCTTCTTCCTCTTCCTCTTCTGAATCTGGCTGAACAACTGCTTCCTTACCTTTCCCATCTCGATTTTCTTTCTCACCAGATGATGTTGCAAAGTCCAGGGTCCTTCTTGCTTGTCCTTGGAATCTTCTTCCAATGTTTAGAATTCCGATTACTTTCTTTGTCTTCTTCTTTTTCTCTTCAACCAGCAAGGTCTTCAACTCTTCTTGTCCTTTGGCTAGAGTTAAGAACATTTATTGAAACTGAGCATTTTGTGCTTGGAGTTCCTTCACAGTTTGCTCGAGATCCATCTTACTGAAATAAACAGTAGAAAGATGAGGAGACTTGTTGCAAGAAACCTGCTTATGTTATGATGAATGGTAAATGCATATGTAATGATTTCAAGGATTTTAAAGATTCAAATTTGTTTTAGACAAAAAGGAAACACATGTTATATTAATAAATTAAAGCTTGAGTACATCAATGCCTCTTTGGGCAAAATAATACAAAAACTCTAAGATAAAAAGGTAGTACACATTCTCTTTGGTACGATGTAGGCTTTTAGAGTCCGCTCCTCATGAAGTTGCTTAGTGAGTTCCAAAACCTTCTTCTCGCTGGCGTAGAATTGGGCTTCAAAATTGTCTCGCTCCCCCTTGAGTTGTATCCAATCTCTTTGTAAGTCTTCAAGAGAGGTGGGCATGTCAGGATGTAGGATAGTGTATGGAACATCTCCTTCCATAACAGGCTCAATGATTACCGGGAGAATGGAAGGATAAGGCATCATAAGACTCTGAGCACGAGTTCGTACCCATTTGAGGTAAGGCTCAAGAGGGATGGAATTATTATGCCCCAATGTCTTGATATCTACCTTGTGATACGGTGGGAGAACTGACTTGAAGGTTTTGCGTTTGATTGCAAATGTTGCGGTTAGCAAGAGTCGCCATCGAATTTTCTTTTATCCAAAAGGAAAGGTAAAAAAGCACAGGAAAGACCTTTGAGATTATTTCTTGAGTTCGGGGGGTAGATTATGAAAAGGGAAGGCATTAGTACCCTTTTCATCCATGGTTTTCTGTGGGATCTTAGTTACTTTCTAGATCACTTGCTTTTTGTTTGAAATTGTGCTTGGTGTGGTTTTTTGAAAGTATTTTGTAAAGAGACCATTGTTTAGGCAATCTTTGTAATGATTCTTGTTTGTAAGAATGTATACAAAGATGTTTGATCTTTTGAAAATGTTTTCAAGTTTGTAAGATGTTTGAAAGTTTAAGTGTTTGTTTTGAAAATAGCAAGGATGTTTGTTTGAAATTGAGCAAGTAATTAGGAGCATTCTACCTACTCAAAAGTCTTTCTTATTCATTTTCCTTTTCCTTTGACATTGTTATCTTATCATTGATTTGGTAAGTAACCCTATCTTTGGATGTAAACGGGATGGGCGTGGATCATCGTATAACCATGATTAGCAATATTTCAAGGTATCTTAGCATTCTTTTTAGGGACTAAGATCATTTGAAAGGCAAATTATATATCGTCATCGAGGAACTATGATCTTGTCTTTGCTGGTTCTTGCTAAGATACCTTACATGCGTAATATGACCATTTTGTATAAGGCAACCAAGTGGAATAACCCTAGGGGTGTTTGTGTGCAAGTGTATTGTTTTCATGCTTGTTTTTATCTTGAATTAGGGTTTTCTAAGTATCGGTTTTAGTCTTTCCATACAAACCCTAATTACTATCATGTTATATGTAAAGCGATAAATTGCGGAATTTAAAGCTACCACGCTATTACAACATTTGTGGGAGGGGGTGTACAAATTGAAAATGGGGATTGCAAGAATTTAAACCTAATTAGTCTATTACAACCATATTGAATGGATATCAATGTACAAGGAATTAAATGAATACAATATACAAAATGAATAAATATACAAAAAATGCAAAATGTGAAGTAAATGGATATTTGTTTGGATTTTTTAGAGAAAAGGGATTTTGTCTTAATATAATTAATTAAAAGAAAAATAATTAATGAAAGGTAAACCCTAAATTTTTTAAGAAAAGATTTTTAAACAAAACCCTAAATATATTAATTAAAATAAAAGAAATTAAGTTTATAAGAAAAGTGTTTTTGTATTTTTGTCTTGAAAATATTTATAGCATTATAAAATATCTTTAGTCTTTTTTATATAAAAAATAATATATTTCAATTAGTGTGAAAGAAAATAAATAATAACCTAGTTTTAATTTAAATTTACAAGACTAGTTAGTAAAAATAAATAAAGTATAGTTAAATAAAATATTTTTTGTGAGAAAAATAAAATAAACTATGTCAAAATATAAATCTATCATTTTTTGTATTTTTTGTGATTTTAGTATTAGGAAAAATATTTAAGAAAATAAAAATGAAATAAATAAAAAAAAAAGAAAATGAATAAACTTGGGCCAGGGGCGCAAACAGCCTACAGGGGATTAGAAAGAAGAAGAAAAAAACAACCATAAACAGGCCCAAGGAGGCCCAGCGTGTGCAAAAAAGAAAATCAGAAAACAAAGAAAATGCGAAAAATCCAAAAGGGTACCATTAGGGCTCGAACCCAGGTCCCAAAGGTTACAGGTGCGCGCTTCTACCACTGGGGTGGCTATACATCCATTAACATAAACAAATCAATAAATATATGAGGCAAAACGCACCCTGATGACTTCATCTTCAACCTCCATCTAGACCAACTGTAACTTGCTCATTTCTCATCAAAAATGAAAACTGTAAACATGAAAATTGTAGCAAATTTCCTCACGGTTTCAAAAATGTAAAGCATTAAAACTATAGATCAAAGATAAGCATGAATTTTAATGGCCCTATTCCGAACCCTAAAAATATTAGAAATTTCAATCCTAAAATTCTCTAAGCTCAAGCAAAATTAATGGAAACTATGGACATGGTTAGCTTTAGGGCAATGATATCTACATATTTTGTTCATAAATAAATCATTGATGATGCATGTATGAAGAGTTCAAAGTTAAGAAAACTTACCTCAAAACTGGAAATCGTGTTTTGAGTTTGAGCTTGTTTCAAGTGATGGTGATGATCAGGTTAGCTTTCTTGAGGTCCCAGGAAGCTAATGCAATGATTAGCTTGAGAAATGGATGGCTGAAATGGTCTGGAGAAGTCAATGTGCAAAGCTCTGTTTTTGGAAATGGAGGATGGTGTTAATGGTGTTACAACTCTGTAACAGGGTGTGGGATCAACTCTGTATAATGTTTAGAAACTTTAGAAACCAAAAGGCCAAGAAACGCACAAGTAGATTGTGAGTTTCAAGTCTTTGGTCAGTTTGTGTGAAAATGAGAGTATGAAATGTGTTTCTGAGTTCTAGCTCTTTTCAGTGGTCAAGCATTCGCGTGTTTGTATCAAATGGTTTGTGTATGTATAAACAAAAGTGTTTGAGAGCTTTGGACAATCAAAAGTACAAGTTTCTAGCTTTTGTCTAGGTTACTTGATTTTGAAGAAAAGAGGGAAAAAAGTTTCAAGAAGAGGTACAAGCATGGGATGGGTGATTGTAAGTGTTTGAAACATTTCTCATGAGTTATAGGACTTTGTGATACGGTGGGAGAACTGAGTTGAAGGTTTTATGTTTTATCGCAAATGTTGCGGTTAGCAAGAGTCGCCACCGACTTTTCTTTTATCCAAAAGGAAAGGTGAAAAAGCACAGGAAAGACCTTTGAGATTATTTCTTGAGTTCGGGGGGTAGATTATGAAAAGGGAATATATTATCATCCTTTTCATCCATGGTTTTCCATGGGCTCTTAGTTACTTGCTAGATCACTTGCTTTTGTTTGAAATTGCGCTTTGTGTGGTTTTTGAAAGTATTTTGTAAAGAGGCCATTGTTTAGGCAATATTTATAATGATTCTCGTTCGTAAGAATGTATACAAAGATATTGATCTTATGAAAATGTTTTCAATTTTTGTAAGATGTTTGAAGGTGTATGTGATTGTTTTGAAAATAGCAAGGATGTTTGTTTTGAAATGGAGAAAGTAATTAGGAGCAATCTACCTACTCAAATGTCTTTCTTGTTCATTTCCTTTTCCTTTGACATTGTTGTCTTACCATTGATTTGGTAAGCAACCCTATCTTTGGATGTAAACAGGACGGGCGTGGGTCATCGTATAACCATGATTAGCAATATTTCAAGGTATGTTAGCATTCTTTTTTGAGGGACTAAGATCATTTGTAAGGAAACTTTAGATAGCGTCATCGAGGGACTATGATCTTGTATTTGCTTGTTTTTGCTAAGATACCTTACATGCGTAATATGGTCATTTTGTAAGGCAACCAAGTGGATTTTATCCTAGGGGTGCTTGTGTGCAAGTGTGTTGTTTTCATGCTTGTTTTTGTCTTGGATTAGGGTTTTCTATTTGATTGATTTTATTCTTTCCATACAAACCCTAATTACCAGCATATTATGTAAAAGCGATAAATTGTGAAATTTAAAGTTACTACACTATTACAATATTTAGGGAGGGGGTATACAAATTTACAAATGGGGGATGGAAGCAATAAAGTTATAATTATAATATTACAACCATATTGAATATTGCAAGATAAAATGTGCAAGAATATAAAAACAATGTGAAAGGAAAAGAAAATTGTTTTTTTTTTGTTTATGAAAAGTCTTGATTTAATTAAACTAATAAAAGGAAAGAATTTAATTAATTAAAATCCCTAAATTCTAATTTGATTTAATTAGAAAATAAATTCTAAGCAAAAACTAAGTTAAAAATTAATTTAATCAAGAAAAGAAATTTGTTAAGAAAAATGTTTTTTTTAAGTTTTTAATAAAGAAAAAAAACCTAAAAGATGTTACTTTGAATAAATCACGAATAATGAAAATAAAAATATTTTTGGTAAGATTTTTATATATTCATAAAATAGACCTAATAAACTAGTAGTGTGAAAAAAATTAGTTCAAAAGAAGTTAATTTGATGAGTTAAATAAATTGTTGAAGTTTGTTAAAAATGTAAAATGAGTCAAGTGATAGAAATGAGATTTTTCGTCCTGCCAAGGCTTGAACTCAAGACATTCAGGTTGATAGCTCAAAATAATACCACTAGGCCAGGCATGTTTCCTTGTCAACTATGCGCTTGCGTAATATTATATCAAAACATTGCTTCCTGAAATCACAAAATCACAAAATAACACAAAATATGCAAAAGGGGGGTTCACTATGGTTCAAACCCGCGCCCTTAAGGTGAAAGTGACATGAAACGCGTGTTGCTTGCCACTGGGGTGGCTGTTACATCTAGTGATAAAACAACAATCATTAAATATAAAATAAAATCGTTTTCAAAATTTGATATTTCTCTTCTTCTTCTTCCCTGCATCTATCGTTACTGTAACAACATATTTCCTTTTTTTTTCAAAAAATTCTAACTTCCTCATTTCTCAACCAAATTCAAAAATGTAAAAATGAAACTTGCTTAGAATTTCACAAGGATTTCAAATATGTAATTAGTTTTTCTACCTGTACCAAACTGAAAACCTAAATGTCCAAAAAATTCACGAATTTCTACCTGTACCAAACTGAAAACCTAAATGTCCAAAAAATTCAATTTCAAAATTCTCATCCCACAGTCAATTAAAATGAAATTTAAGGATACAGTTAGCTTCATAGACATGATATCTACATTTTATCTTTTGAAAGTAAGTGCAAATGATGCTTGTATCAAGATTTCAAAGTTGGAAAAACTTACCTCTTGATGCAAAAATTCAATGGCCTATACACGACTTCCAGAAGAAATATGATGATTGCTTTAGCTTCCTGGAATCTTAGTGAGTATGTTGCAACTTTTACTTTTCCTTGAAAGTGTATGGATTAGTCTACTCAAGTCAAGTTGCAATGGTGGATTTTAAAAATGGTGGATGATGAAAATGATGTTACAGTGAGGAAACAAGGGTATGGATAGTTTCTATATGATATATATGAAGTGTTTGTATGATTTGTTTGGACAATAGTTGCAAGAGTGATGAGTTTTGAAGTTAAGGTTTCAAAAGCTTAAAAATGGTGATTTTTGTCCAATTCAGGTTTTAGAGTGTATGAGAGGGTTTAAGGGCTTGTAAATTCGTCCCCTTATTTGCAGAAGAGTGTCTTGATATATAGGAAACGTTTTGGATACTTGAGATGATCAGATTACCAAGATCACATGTTATGGCATTTTTGCTTGTTTCTGAAGCAAAGTGGAAAACCAAAATCCCAATGTGTGGTACAAGCTATGTAGAGTGGTTGAATCACTTTAAACATGCTTCTTCTGAGTTGCTAGGTTGAGTGTGTGCAGATGGAGTCATTGAGAGGCTCAAGAAAGGCTTGACATTGTGAAAAAGCTTGCTTTACAAGAATGGATATGTTACTTTTTGCAATTTCAACCATAAATGGTATCAAGACTTGGACAAAACATCAAATCCTTGTGTAATACACTTAGGGTATGTGTAATTACTTAATTATGGAGAGATTTAGAAGCAACATGGCCTGAAAAGTGAGATTGAATGATAAAGTTATGAGATTTGATTATGAGTTCATCACAAAAATGACTTATAATTCAAGTTTATCATGCCAACTTCAAGTCTTCGAATCTCCTAGCTCAAAAATGATCTCTTTAAGTTCTTGGACATTTTAAAAATATTGGAACATCCTCTACAACTTTCATGTTGGACATTTTTGAAGAATCAATTTGGAACTAGGTGAAAAGTTACCATAAAGTTAGGTCAAAATCCTGACTAAAATACTCAAAATTTCACTAAGTATTTTTAGTTTCATGGACATATATTCATAAATTCATAACTTGAAATCCAAGCATTTAGAGAAATAGTTCTGCCCTTCAATGTTTTAGATCTCTTTGAGATCTACAAATTTCATGTTGTAAGTTTTCCTTGAATCATCTTGCATCATGGTGGAAATTTGGCACAAAGTTACGAAAAAATGTTAACTTTCTAACACTTAGAAAAATTTCTAAGTTAGAAAACTTTGACTTTTCAAAATGAAATCTTGACTTTTTGATTTCTTGATGAATAAGTTTCATATTTTGACATGTTTTGATGAATTGTGATCTTTGACATTGGATTTTGACCAAAAAGTTAAAGTTTGACTTTTCAGTGTATAGTTGACTTTTGATCAGTTAACTGAAAATTCACTGTCAATCCAATTGATCTTGAGCAATGTTTTGGGTCATGCCATTAGGTCAAAATTATGCAATTGAACTCTTGAAATCATGCTTCAAACCAATTTACCATTTGCTAGGTCAAAAATCAGAAATTGCCCCTTCTCAGTCAAAACCATAATTTTGACCATTTTGCCCTTTTTGAGATTTGATCAAATTTCTTGAAGAGTTATGGTCCAAACTTGATCAAATGATACATATGAGTTTAAAATGTTGATGTGAATAAAATTATGAAGTTTGACTGTAAATTGGCCATGGTTGACTTTTTCCCAATACAATTGATTTTTAGGTCAACTGTTCAATTGACTGATCAAAAGTGTGATCCAAGGATTGAATCTTGACACGAGTAATCTTGAGGGTCCACAATGGTCCATGAAAGTAATATGAAGCTTTGATAATTCAAAAATCCTTGTGAAAACTCAAACCCTAATTTTGGTCATCAGTGCCTAAGGAGGTGTCTTGAACTGATCAAACCCTAGTGCAGTATTGAGCCCAAGGAAATTTTGGGAGAAAATTCTTGATAAGTGAGAGGAAAAATTTTGGGGTGCAACAGACTTGTTTGATCAGAAGAGAACAAGTGCAAGGCTCAAGAACAAGTTTTGTACAAAAAGTCACTTTATCAAAATGGCAATGTAACCTTTCTTCCAAAAATGGATATAAAGCATGTCCATGCATTGAATGCTTGAAGTGAGGCCTCTAACAGCTGTGTAAACCATTAATTATAGAGTGCCTAACAAGTTTGAGGCATGCAAAGTAGTGTTTATGCAGCATAGTTTGAATTTGAATTTTTCTCATCACAAAAATGACTTGTAATTAAAGTGATAAAACCCTAACTTCATCTCTTCGATTCTCCCTACTCAAGAATGATCTCAAGGAGTTCTTGGACATTTTGGAAAGCTTGCAATGTGCTCTATAACTCATATTTGAATTGATTTTGAATATTCCCCTTGGAACTATATGAAAAGTGTCATGAAGTTAGGTCAAAATCCTGACTAAATTATGGCAAAATTTCACTAAGTGTTTAGTTTCATGACCACATGTTCTTAAAATTATAACTTGAGATCCAAGTACTTTTGGAAGGAGTTATGTAAATAAAATTTGTAGATTTCATGGAGATATACAACTTTCATGTTGGAAGTTTCTCTTGAATCATCTTTCATCATGGTGAAAATTTTGCTCAAAGTTATAAAAAAAAATGAAATTTCTAACACTTAGAAAAATTTCCAAGTTTAGAAATTTTGACTTTTCAAAATAAAATCTTGACTTTTTGATTTCTTGATGAATAATTTTCATATTTTGACATGTTATGATGAATTATGATCTTTGGCACTTGAACTTGACCAAAAAGTCAAAGTTTGACTTTTCAGTATACAGTTGACTTTTGATCAGTTGACTGAAAAATTCATCTGACAATCCAATGGACTTGCAATGTTTTGAACCATATCATTAGGTCAAAATGATGCAATTGGACTCTTGATATCATGCCTTAAACCAATTGACAATTTTCTAGGTCAAAAATCAGAAATTGCCCTTTCCCAGTCAAAACCCTAATTTTGACCATTTTGCCTTTTTGGAGACTTGGTCGAATTTCTTGAGGAGTTGTGGACCAAACTTGATCAAATGATACATATGATTTTAAAATGTTGATGTGGATCAAAAATCATGAAGTTTGACTGTAAATTGGCCATAGTTGACTTTTTCCCCAATACAACTGATTTTTAGGTCAATTGCTCAATTGACTGATAAAAAATGTGATACAAGGCTTGAAACTTGACATGAGTAATCTTGGGGGTCCATAATGATCCATGAAAATCATATGTGGTATATAAAGTTCAAAAATCCTTGTGCAAACTCAAACCCTAATTTTGGTCATCAATGCTTAAGGAGGTGTCTTGAGCTGATCAAACCCTAGTGCAGTCTTGAGCTAAGGAGATCTTGTGAGAAAATTATTGATAAGTGAGAGTGAAAATTTTGGGGTACAACATACCTTGTTCAACATCCTCCAAGCTCGTATAAATCTCTTGCGAAGACCTTGATCGTCGTTCTCGTAGTCAAATACCAAACCTTGAATGAGCATCTTATGAGGGCCATCACTTCAGGCATAACCAAATTGTCTTAAGGCTAAGCAGGGGTTGTAGGTGATACCTCCCCTAATTCCAAGTAAAGGTACATTAGGTAATTCTCCATAACGGTCGACAATAGTAACATTATCTATGGATCGGGAACACCAATGAATGTCTGAATGTTTGAGCGTCATCAACCTTTGTGACCACCTTGAACCTTGCTCGTTCTTCAATACAGATTGGGGAAGATGCGAAATAAACCATCTTGACAAGAGAGTAGTACAACACATAAAGATACCTTTTTTCCTCATAGTGCGAGTGTGAAAATAATGTAGGATATCCCCTAGCAAAGTAGGCACCGGATTACGAGACATGAAGATCTTGACACTGTTCACATCTATGAGTTGGTCAGGATTTGGGAACAAAGTCGTCCCATAGATGAGGAGAGCCACAATTTCCTCAAAATCTTGTAGATCCAAAGAGTTCCAACAATTTTGGGCTTTCTCAAACAAGAACTTTGCTAGGAAACCTTTGACACCACTCCTTGTTTCCCAATTAGTTATGACATCAGATGATTGCAAGTGTAGAGCTTGAGCAATCTCTTTTAGCTTTGGGTCTCTTTCCTTACCGTTGAAAGGTAGTTGATTAAGAATAGGAATCCTCAAGATTTGGGAGAATTCTTCCAAAGTTGGCACTAGTTGATAACCGGGACATGTGAAGCAATGGTGTAAAGGATCAAAGAACTGAAAGAGCACCTTCATCATGTCTTCATCAGTGTTGGAAGTGACCAAGTTGAGTAGGCGACCATGTCTCCCGGTGAATGCAAAATTTTATAGAATCCTTGAAGCTAGCTCTTTAAGTTGTGGAGGGATCCTTACAAGATTGACTTGAATGGTTTTCCTGCGAATAGAATCCATGTCCTACAAAACAGAACAAAAGTAAATCCCAAGATCCTTGAAATGGTTAGTGAATGAGTATGATATTATGATGTTCATGATGTTATGTACAAGTAAATATACAAAAACAAAGGAAACAAGTCCTTAGGTTTAGGATTGCATGGAGTCTCATAGGTAAGTACCCTCTTGAAGTTTAGTTGGCTCAAACCTGTCCTAGCAATAGTAACCGGGTTCTAAGGAGCTCAATATCACTGGTTTGTTTCCTTGGTCATTGTTTCAGCACAAGCCTCTTTAATGGCGACCGAATATCCTAAAAAACCAAACCTCAATGAGTGTAGTATCGAGTATCTACCAACTTTGGACTGCACCAAAGTCGGTCATCTCGCTACGTCCTAAAGGCTAAGTTGGTCAAGTAAAGGTTCTAAAAGTTCATTAGTGCTTCATGACATCACTCAGCGGCCCCGTATTCTCCTTGATTAACTCAAGGGCTACCTATATCCACAAATATGTCACACTAACGTAGCTATTTCTTAGACTGTGTTGGTATACCCCACACAGTTTGCACAACGTATTGCTACTTACCTATAAGGTATCCCAAATCTGGGTAGAGGATTCAAACCCAAACAAAGAACCATAATGTAAATCATACAAGTCAAACAATGAAGGTAAGTAAATATGATCTAACCATAAGGTAACCCCACTTTTAGAATCATCCCCAGGAGAGTCTCCAGTTCTGTGATACAGTGGGAGAACTAACTTGAAGGTTTTGCGTTTGATCGCAAATGTTGCAGTTAGCAAGAGTCGCCACCGACTTTTCTTTTATCCAAAAGGAAATGTGAAAAAGCACAGGAAAGAACTTTGAGATTGTTTCTTGAGTTTGGGGGGGTAGATTATGAAAAGGGAAGATATTAGCACCCTTTTCATCCATGGTTTTCCATGGGCTCTTAGTTACTTTCTAGATCACTTGCTTTTGTTTGAAAATGTGATTTGTGTGATTTTTGAAAGTATTTTGTAAAGACGCCATTGTTTAGGCAAGCTTTGTAATGATTCTCATTCATAATAATGTATACAAAGGTGTTGATCTTTTGAAAATGTTTTCAATTTTTGTAAGAGGTTTTGAAAGTGTAGGTGTTTTGTTTTGAAAATAGCAAGGATGTTTTGAAATTGAGCAAGTAATTAGGAGCATTCTACCTACTCAAAATTCTTTCATGTTCATTTCCTTTCTCCTTTGATATTGTTATCTTACCATTGATTTGGTAAACAACTCTATCTTTGGATGTAAACGGGACGGGCGTGGGTCATCGTATAACCATGATTAGCAATGTTGCAAGATATCTTAGCATTCTCTTTTAGAGGCTAAGACCATTTGAAAGGCAACATAGATACCTCACATGCGTAATATGGCCATTTTGTAAAGGCAACCAAGTGGATTTACCCTAGGGGGTGCTTGGGTGCAAATGTATTGTTTTTCATGCTTGATTTTGTCTTTAATTAGGGTTTCCTATTTGATTGGTTTTAGTCTTTCCATACAAATCCTAATTACTAGCAATTGTATATAAAGCGATAAATTGCGGAATTTAAAATTACTACGCTATTACAATACTTGTGGGAGGGGGGTGTACAAATTATAAATGGGGATTGCGAGAAAATAAACTTAATTAATCTATTACAACCATATTGAATTTATACAAGAATTGAAATAAATAATGTAAATAATGAATAAATATACAAGAATGCAAATGTGAAGAAAATTGATATTTTTGTTTGGATTTTTTAGGAAAATGGAATTTGTTTTAACCTAATTAATTAAAAGAAAATAATTAATTAAAAGTAAAACCTAAATTTACTAAGAAAAGATTTTAAATAAACCCTAGATCTATTAATTGATTAAAAAGAAATTAAGTTTAAGAAAAGTATTTTTTTTTGTATTTTTGTCTTGAAAATAATTTATAGTATTATAAAATATTTTTGGCCTTTTTTATATTAAAATAATATATTTTAATTGGTGTAAAAGAAAATAAATAAAAACCTAGTTTTTTTTATTAAATTTACAAAACAATTAGTCAAAATGAAATAAAGTATGATTAAATAAAATATTTTTTGTGTGAGAAAAAATAAATAAACTATGTTAAAATATAAATCTACTATTTTTATATTTTTTTATGATTTTTTAGTATTAGAAAAGTAATTAAGAAAATAAATAAAATTAAAATAAGAAAAGAAAATAAAATGGGCCAGGGGCTGTATAAGTGAAACAGGGGGTTAGAAAGTAAAAACAAAAACAACAAGGCCCAACGCATGCCAAAAAAAGAGTCAGGATGTATGGAAAAAAATGGGAAAAATCAAAAGGGTACCACTGGGACTCGAACCCAGGTCCCTCTGGTCACATGCGCGCGCTTCTACCACTGGGGTGGCTATAAATCCATTTATATAAATCAAACCATAAATATATATGGTAAACACGTTCTTGAGGCCAACTTCATCTTCAACCTCACGCCCAACCAGAAGTTCTGTAACTTAATCAATCCTCAACAAAAATGAAAACTGTAAACATGAAACTTGTAGCAAATTTCCTCACGATTTCAGAAATGCAAAACATAGTAATTATAGCTCAAAGACAAACATGAATTTTAATGGCCCTAATCTGAACCCAAAAAATCTCGGAAATTTCAATCTTAAAATTCTCTAAGCTCAAGCAAAATTAATGAAAACTATGAACATGGTTAGCTTTAGAGAAATGATATCTACATGTTTCATTCACAAATAAATCATTGATGATGCCTGTATGAAAAGTTCCAAAGTTAGAAAACTTACCTTGCAAGAGGGTATCGAGTTTGGAATTTGAGAAGCTTTCAATGAGTTCTAATGATTGGGTTAGCTTCCTCAAGTTCCCAAGAAGCTAATGGGATGCTTAGCTTGAGCTGAAAGTGCCTGAGGAGTTCTGGAGAAGTCCAAGTGCAAAGCTCTATTTTTTAAAATGGTGGATGATGATGGAGGTGTTACAGTGGTGCTGCAGGTGTTGGGATTGTTTGTGTATGTTGTTTAGAAGCTTTTGAAAGTAAAAGGCCAAGAAACGCACGAGTAGATTTGAAGATTGGCTTCAAAACTCAGAAATGATAAGTTTTGAAGTGTTTTTGGTGATTGTGTTCTAGGTGTTTTCAGGTCTTAAGCATGCGTCTAATTTGTGGCAAATGGTTTGTCTATGTATAAGCAAAGAGGTTTGAGTGTATTGGAAAGTCAGAAGTACAAGTTACAAGCTATTTGCTATGTTACTTGATTTTCTAGAAAAGTGGGAAACCAAGTTTCAATGTGAAGTACAAGCATGGGCTGGGTGATTGTAAGTGTCTAAACCATTTCTCTTGTGTTATGAGACATGTATGATCAGAAGAGAACAAGTGCAAGGCTCAAGAACAAGTTTTGTGCAAAAAGTCACTTTATCAAAATGACAATGTGCACTTTCTTTCAAAAATGGATATAAAGCACGGCCTTGCATTGAATGCTTGAGATGAGACCTCTAACAGTTGTGCAAGCAATTAATTATGGAGTGACTAACAAGTTTGAGGCCTGAAAAGTAGAGGTTATGCAGCATAACTTTGAATTTGAATTTTGTTCATCACAAAATGACTTGTAATTCAAGTGATAAAACCCTAACTTCATCTTTTCGATTCTCCCTACTCAAAAATGATCTCAAGGAGTTCTTGGACATTTTGTAAAGCTCGCAATGTGCTATACAACCCATATTTGAATTCATTTTGAAGATTCCCCTTGGAATGATATTAAAAAATTCCATGAAGTTGGGTCAAAATCTTGACCAAATTAGGGCAAAAATTTCACTAAGTGTTTTGTTTCATGACCATGTATTCTTAAAATTATAACTTGACATCCAAGCACTTTTAGAAGGAGTTGTGTGAAGAAAAGTTACATATTTCATGGAGATCTACAACTTTCATGTTGGAAGTTTATTTTGAATCAGCTTGCATCTTGGTGAAAATTTTGCTCAAAGTTATGAAAAAATAAGAAATTTCCAACACTTAGAAAAATTTCTAAGTTTAGAAATTTTAACTTTTCAAAATGAAATCTTGAATTTTGGATTTCTTGATGAACAAGTTTCATATTTTGAAATGTTTTGATGAATTGTGATCTTTGACATTTGATTTTGATCAAAAAGTCAAAGTTTGACTTTTCAGTATACAGTCGACTTTTGATCAATTGACTGAAAATCCACCTGTCAATCCATTGGACTTGAGTAATGTTTTAAGACATGTCATTAGGTCAAAATGATTCAATTGGGCTCTTGAGATCATTCCTTAAACCAATTGATCATTTGACAGGTCAAAAATTAGAAATTTCGCTTTCCCAGTCAAAACCCTAATTTTGACCATTTTGCCCTTTTGAAGATTTGATCAAATTTCTTGAGGAATTATGGTCCAAACTTGATAAAATGATACATATGAGTTTGAAATTTTTATGTGGATAAAAAATTATGAAGTTTGATTGTAAATTGTCCATAGTTGATTCTTTCCCCAATACAATTGATTTTTAGATCAGCTGCTCAATTGACTGCGCAAAAGTGTGATCCAAAGCTTGAAACTTGACATGAGTGATCTTGAGGGTCCATAATGATCCATGAAAGTCATATGGGGCATTGGAAGTTCAAATATCCTTGTGCAATCTCAAACCCTAATTTTGGTCATCAGTACTTTAAGGAGGTGTCTTGAGCTGATCAACCCTAATGCAGTCTTGAGTCAAAGGAGATCTTGTGAGCAAATTCTTGATAAATGAGAGGGAAAATTTTGGGGTACAACACCATGCATACATCTCCATGCAACTAACCCTCTTCCTTGCAAGAAAAGTCAAGCAATCAAACAAAGACCTCTTCTGGTTAGATTTACTTCTTCCAGTTAAAGACAGGCGAACAATAGACCTCTTCTGGATAGGTTCATCTCTACTAGTTAATGATAGGAAATCAACAGACCTCTTCTGGTTAAGATTATTTCCCTAGTAAAGTCGCCAAACAATAGACCTCTTTTGGTTAAACTTATCTCTTCCGGTTAAAAACTGGAAAAAGACATCAATTGTTTCAGTATAAATCGACCAAAGATTTATTTTGATACTTCTACCAACAGTCACTCTGGATGGTATTTGCAAGCCCATCTCCAACAAATTCTTTATCACTTCTTAAAATGGCATCTTGAAGCCCATTCCGACACAATTAACTAACACATCATCAAGTGCAAATTTCTGGGCACTCTAGTGTTCAATCATCTTCCACCTTCAAGTCACGAATGGCGGACCCGCCAATCTAACTCTTCAGGTTTAAGAAGATTGAACAAGGGCAGTTGTTTTACCCCAAAAATTTCCCTCTATTTTTTAAGATATTACTCACAAAGTATCTCCAATGCTCAAGGATTCTCAAGGAATTGATCAGACAAAATCATCTCCGAAATACTGAGACTCCAAATTAGGGTTTTGACTAAGAATGACCAATCTTTGACTTTTCACCTAGTACATGAATTATTGGTTCTAAACATGATCTTAAGGATTCAAGTACATTATTTTTACCTAATCGCATATTTTAATTCATCTCTAGAGATCAGCGGATTGATAGATGAAATTTGGTCAACTGATGAAAAAAGTCAATTGTACACCAAAAAGCCGAACTTTGACTTTTTGATCAAATTTGAGTTTCAAAGATTACATTTCATCAAGACGTTCAAAATATGAAATTTTATCATCAAGAAATCAAGAAAATCAAAAATCAAACTTTGCAAGACTTAGAAAATTTTCTAAGTTGTTTTATACATGTTAATTTCATGACATCTTTTCACCAAAATTAAAGACAATTCAAGTTGTTACAATATTTCAAGTAAACAACAAGGCTGCATTTTTAAGTTAAAAATTGCAAGTTAAAAATTCTAAATTTTGTCTTGTTTGAACTTTTCCCTTTGACTCAATCTTCAAACTTTGCCACTATGCTATCCACAAATATGTCTTGTCTTTGTTACAAGCTGCATAAATCTGTCCATAAAACCAGACTTGTACCATGCTACAAATGTTGTTGTCCAGAAAAGACCCAAAAGCAAATATGCTTCCAAGTCCAAGCCTGCTGCTACTAGCCCAAAACCTTGTTAGAAAAACAGTTTGTTCTCCTGTACAAAGTCAGCCTTGCACCAAGCTGCCACTCCACCCCAAAACTGCTACAAAACAGTCCTGTTATGCTGCCTCTAACCTTGTCCAAACCTGCACTATATCAGTCTCATATTTGCACAAAATTAGCACATAAGAGTTGCATCTAAAAAGCAATGAAACAGTATACGCAAAAAGTTCAAAAAACTTATCTATTTCCCTCCCAAATTTCAGTCCATTTCATGTATAAATAAGTTGTTTCATAATACACAAAGGGGTTTTTTTTTGGAGAAAAAAGAGAGGTTTTTGTTGAAAGAGAAAGAGAAAGAAATCTAAAAAATACAACAGAACTTTTTGTAACCTCTGCTCATATTCAGCTCAATCTTCATTCATAAAAACAAAACCTCAACCCATTGTTCCACCTTGAAAGCTTTCCCGAAAACCAGCTATTCAAACACAAGAATAGTTTCTGTAGTGCCATTATAATCACCTTCCAAACACAGACAAAAGACAATATTGTACAACTTGACTAGGTTGGAGTGATTCAACATCTTTCAATATAAAGTAAGGATTGTAGAAACTTCATGGAGATTCACTGAAGCCATTCTGATCATCATAGAATTTTAAAAGGTGTTCAAACTGAAAACATAAATTGCAGTCTCAAGGTAAGTCTTCTTGACCTTTAATTTTTCATACACACATCATTATTGGTTCACTTGTGAAGATAGAATGTTGTAATCATTACCCTTGAAGCTAACCATTTGCGTGCTTTTCATTTTTGTCAATTATATATTGAGAACTGATCTGTACACACAATAGAACAATGCTAAAGGCAAAAAACTGCAGCATGAGTCGATGCATACTCACATGAGTCGACTCATTTTAGTTACAAAATAGGGTATGAGTCGATACAAGGCCTTATGCATCGATGCATACTGTTATCTAGGCACAATACAAAGAGACAAAAGGTGTATGAGTCGATACAAAACATGAATGTGTCTACACAAACAAGAAATGAGTCGACATGTACCATTATGTATCGACTCACACTGAGTTGATTTTGCTTTTTTCAAAAACCAGAAGTGGCATGTATCGATGCATAAGAATATGTGTCAGTACATAAAGTTTAATTTTCTTTCTTTGTACACTATTTTCCTTTTTATATTTTTTATTGCTATTCATTTATTCAATATGGTTGTAATAATTTAATTAGGCTTGTATTTCGTCCCCATTGTAAATTGTACCCCCATCCCTCAATTGATGTAATAGCGTAGGATTTTAATTTCCGCAACTTATCACTTTAATATAATTATTAGTAATTAGGGTGTGTATGGCAAGATAAAATCAACTGTTAGAAAACCCTAATCTCAAAGACAAAAATGCATGAAATCAAACACTTTTCACACGCACACATCTAGGGTAATCTCACTTATTGCCTACGAATAAATAGTCATGTCCCTCGAATGTGGGACACTTTAGCAAAGACCCTCGATAAAAAAAAAGATCACAGTCCCTCGATGACCCTTCGTCATTCCCTTTGGTAAAACGATCTTAATCTCTCACGACAATTGCTAAAGAATCTTATAGGTTACCTTCTAAGACTATATGACGACCAACGCCCATCCCTTCACGTCCAATAATAGAACTTCTTACCAATAATGGTAAGTGTGATACGGTGGGAGAACTGACTTGAGGTTTTGCGTTTGTTTTCGCAAATGTTTCGGTTGAGCAAGAGTCACCACCGACTTTTTATTTTATCCTAAGGAAAGGTTAAAAAGCACAGCAAAAACCTTTGAGATGTTTTCTTGGGTTCGGGGAGTAGATTATAGAAAGGGAAGGTATTAGCACCCTTTCTATACATGGTTATCCATGGGCTCTTAGTTACTTGCTTAGATCAACTTGCCTTGATTTTCAATTGTTTGAAATGGTGCTTTGTGTGTGGTTTTTGAAAATGTTTTGAAAAGAGGCCAATGTGGTGGCAACCTTTGTAATGATCCATGTTGGGATGTATACAAAGGTGTATGTCTTTTGAAAAGTTTCCAATGTTTTTTTGAAAGTTGTTTTGAGAGTGTGTTGTGAGGTGTGTTTTGAAAAATGGCAAGTGTTTTTGCAAGTTTGATCAAGTAACTAAGAGTGGTCTACCCCTAAATTTACTCAAAGATTTTTCTATGTTTTTAACCCTTTTAACAATTTTGTTCCACCATTGTATTTGGTGGACAATCTTGTGTTAGGATGTGAACGGGACGGGCGCGGGTCATCGTATAGACCATGATAGCAATGTTGCAAAGTATCTTAGTTTTTCTTTTGAGGGACTAAGATCATTTTTTTTTGTAAGGCAACTTTCGAAAGCGTCATCAGGGACTATGATCTTTTGATTTTGTTTGTTTTACCAAGATACTTTGCATGCGTAACATGGCCCATTTTTTCTGAAAAGGCAACAAGTGGATGTAACCCTAGGGGTGTTAGTGTGCAAGTGTGTTTTATTGCATACAAGAGTTTATCTTTGAATTAGGATTTTCTATTTCATTGATTTTATCTTGCCATACACATCCTAATTACTAGCAATAAAAGCGGAAACATAAAATCCTACGCTATTACATCAATTAGGGGGTGGGGATGCACATTTGTACATGGGGGTTTCAACGAGAAAAATAGACAAAAAAGAAAATAGCAAAAAACAAGATAGAGGGAGAGGGAGAGGGAGCCAGCGCGCTGCTGAGAGGTCATCAGAAGTTTTGACTCAGATCCGCTGCCAGATGATCAACCTCTTGGTTAAACTGTATGAGTCAGAACTTCTGACTCTGGCACCTGCAAAACAGAAACCTGTTAGTGGGGAAATCAGAAGTTCTGATTCCCCTGCGCTGCAAGACAGAAGTTTGTTAGTGGAGAAACCAGAAGTTCTGATTCTGCTGGAAAGACAATAACTCTCAGAGGTTCTGATATTATTGACAGCAAAACAGGCTTCAGATGTGCTAACGTCAAAGTCAGCACTTGGCTTTTCCCTGTACTAATCAGAACATCTGCAATTTTGTTGTTATTCCACAAAACAGGAAACATATTTGGAACAGCTCCAGCAAATGTCAAAGTGTTTCAGATGGCAGGACCAACAAGGTCACAGAAAGGTCCTACACTGGCTCAGAATGTTCTGAGGTATGAAGATCCTCAGAATACAAACAGCAACAACATGATATTTACATTATGTTTATTTGAGCATGCACAGCTGATGATGCTTAGTAGCTTGATGAAGGTCAGCAGGTGCTTACCTGGCTGTTGGAAAAGTTTGTGGATGAAAGCTAGCTTTTTGCTCTGGTGGTGTTCTGGACAGATTCTTTTTGAAAAGGGTAGGTGAAGGTGTATGCGTATATAGGGTCAGAAGTTTGAAAAGGGTGTTTGGGTTCACAAAGAAAAAACTGGGTATTTGATGAAGTTTGAAGGTGAGAAATTCAAAGTTATGAAACAATTGGAGATTTTGGCAGAGTTTCACAACACTATTTTGCTAAAGATTTCTGTTTCTTTCTTAGCAATTTTTCTATTTCTTCAAGCGCCCTTTTTCAGTGGACAGTGATTCTCTATTTATAGGCAAAGTTCTTGTGGGTGTCTTGATCATTAAAGCGCCAACAGAGTTTGAATTGTTCTTTGACAGAAATTCCTGGGAAGTTGTGATAACAGATAGCCTTCAGCCTAGGCTGCAGCAGCAGGCGTGGATTGGAGAGAAGTGACCTCTTAAGTGGGCGGTGGCGTGTAGACCCATGCCAGAATCTGCATAAAGGCGTTTTCCAAGCCACACGTGAAGGGATTACTTGGATGAACGTTCAGGAGTGGTTGGAAGCATTAATGAGCACTAAATGGTGATAAGACTTATCAACATCAATATTCTGGTAATGGAAACCAAACTTTGAATCAGTAGTTCTGTTTCAAAAAGAACAGCGTAAACCATGCTCTGGCCTTGGCTTCCTGTTGTCTTAGTAAGTTCTGGAGATTCTCCTGATTTTCTGATACGCTCCTTGGATTTTCTTTTGGACCTTGTGATCGGTGGATCTGGAACTGACTGTTTAACGCTGGTTCGCGAAATGTCGCGGAAGCAAGAGTCGCCACCGTCTTTTATTTTCTCCAAATGGAAAGGACAAAAGCACAGAAAAATTCCTTAAAGAGATTGCTCTCGGTTCGGGAGGTAGGTTATAGAAAGGGAAGGTATTAGCACCCTTTCTATCCATGGTTATCCATGGGCTATTAGATACTTGCTCATTGTGTTTTCAAAATAGTTTGCTTTTCAATGTGGGTTTAAAAAAAGTTTCTTTGAAAGTTTTCAGTTCGACTCGTGCGTCAGAGTGTTTGAAAAATTGCTTTCGAAAGCTTTTTTGAAAAGGTGTCGGTGTGAAAAGTGTTTTTGATTTGTTTTGAAATTAGAGAGAGCAAGTATCTAGAGTCGTCTACCTACCCTAAGGAATTCGTCTGTGTAGATGTCCTTTAAAGTAGTGCCATCCCACTATTGAGAGGTAGGTAGCACCACCGTTGGAGGTGTTCGGGTCAATTCGAGTTTGTAGGGACATGGTGATCACCAGAGCAATGGGAAGACACCTTAGAAGCTACCCTCATGCCAGGTTCCCGGATCATGAGGACTTACTAAGACATCCTCTACTCGACGATCACCTTTCGAGGCAAGGCAACAGTGAGGCGTACCCTAGGGGTGGTGTGTGCGATTCGTGTGTCGTTTTCATTTGTATTGGTCTTGTCATGTTCATTGTGATCTACGCTTGATTTTATTATGGCCATTCATTCTTTCATGCTTTTTTGTTAACAGTTAAAAATATTTGCGAAAAAAGTAAATTCTAAGCTATTACAAATGGCGCGGGTCCACATCGCCAAAATTAAACCGGACCCGATTTGACGGAAAAAAGTAAATAAATTAGAGAAATTGAAAAGTGCGAGAAGTTTAAGTTACAACGCTTTGGGAGAGATACATAATCATTTAAGCAAAATAAAAATAAATATGCGAAATTAAATAATTAAGAATACGGGCGTTGGACCCTTTTGCAAAATATTAAAGTTAACGGGGAATTAAAATTAAAATTAAAAAGAAAATGTTTTTGGTATTTTTAGTGTTTTTAAGAATTTGATGAAAAAAAGTTAATTAAAATTAAACTAAAAGGCAAACCCTAATTCTAATAGCTTTTAAATTTATTGTGAAAATATTAAATTAAAACCTAAATGAAACCTTAATTAATTATGTACAATTTAATTATAAAAAATAATGAATAAATAAGTATTGTGATGAAAAAGAAAAATTAAAAGGAATGAAAATCTTAATTAAACCTAATTCTACTTTTTGTATTTTTGTTTATTAAAAGAAATTAAAATTACAACCTAATTAAAACTAAATAATTTACATGCAATTTGTTTATGAAAATATTATAAATAAAAATTATTTATTACATTTTTATCTTTTTCTGATTTTTTAGGCATTTTTTGTATTTTGTAAAAAATATAATTAATTAACTTAAACAAATAAAGAAAATAAAATCATAATTGAAAACAAAATAAAAAAAATAATATAGAGAAGGCAAACCAGGGGGGGTTCAGGCCCCAAAGTGGAGGTTAAATTTGTGAAATTCTGGCCCATTTAATATTCAGATCCGTTGACTTTTTGAGTAGCGTGTGGTGCATTGACTAAGGCATAACGTGTTCGTTGAATCCACGCCTTTGATCTGGTTCTAACATGCACGTGGATGGATAGATGAGGAGGACGTATGGTAGTCCTTAAGATTGTGCCTGCATAGGAATTTGGATTGAAAAATATTATGAAGATTATACAGACCTGGGACTCGAACCCAGGTCTTAGACGTTGAAGCAATGAGCATTTGCCAGCTGAGCCACTGAAGCCATTTGATATATAATATACAAACAAATAATATAAAATAAAAACAAGATTAGTGCTGGAAAACGCGCGAATTTTTAAATCCGCCTATCACCGTCTGCCAATGCATCGTCGTCTCCACTGTCCCTGAAACAAAAATCATTGAGCAACGGTTTTAAACGCGTTGCCTTAGGCTGGTTTCCAAGAAATAGCGATTAGGTCCTCATTGAATATAAATTAGGCGCGACAATTGATTCTTCTTCGTCTCTATACGCTGAATCCAACCATGGTACTGAGGAGGTCTAATTTTACAGCACCTGAAAACCCCTAATTTGAAGGTTCAGAAACCCTAAAAAAGCATCAATGGCAAACATCCATATATGGCACGAAAACAAAATTAGACGACATGGTTAGCTTCAGAACACGTTTATTAGTATGAATGCATAAAAAAAAACAATGGAGATGCTTGAAACATGAAATACGATTATGCATTTTTCTTGATGCAGTTTGCGTTCAATCTACCAATTCTTGGAGTTTGAGTTGATGTTTTGGATTGGAACGTGATCAGGGAGACTTGAGGAAGCCAATGGAATGAATATTAGGGCTTGAATCGACCTGGAAAGCTGTTTTCAGTTTTGAGTTTTATGGAGAAAATTTCAAGTTTGGTAGGGGAATTGCTGCGCAGTTTTCAGTCCCTATGCATTAGGTTTTGATTTCTGATTATGTAGTGAAGGCATTAGGTTAAGAAAACTCAATAAAATCCAATGAATTAATGGTTTTGCATATTTGATTTTCTTAAGATCTTTTCATATCTTTTTCAAGTGTATTTTGTGTCAATTTGCATCCAATCACTCCAAATCTTTCCTAGTTTGAATGTGCACGAAATCCTGATGGCAAAACATGCATGAAAAGATTTATTAGGTCAAGTTAGATATTTTTCATGTATTTAAATAATTTAAATGAATTAATATGAATAATAATTCAAATAAATAAATAAAAAATGAGAAAATACTTCCCTTTGGGCCAAGTGGTCGTGCACATGCTTAGAATGATGAATCATGGAAGAAAAATGGGCCCATTAGCAATTTTAGGTCATTTGGATCAAAGTTGACTTTTCAAAATATCCAAAAATTTCCCAACTTCTACAAGGCATAACTTGCTCAATTTTTAAGCTTTTCTCATGTTCGTGGACATTTTGGAAAGGTCTTTGAGTACTCTAACCAATGCCATTGGTCCCATGTCATTTTGACTTACCAATCTCAAGTTATGGCCTTTGACTTAAAGTCCCTTTTTGTTGACTTTTGAAAATGACCTATAATGTTGAAATTGATAACTTTTTGTGAGAGCATTTCTTGGACTTAACGTATGAAGATGAGTTGTAGAAAATGTCTTTCTCTTCAAAATGAGCTTTGGATGGAATTTTTCTGATAATCCATGTGAAAGTTATGCCCTGGTCAATTTCAGTTGACTTTTTCAACTGTCCAAATATAGTAACTTTTGCATCTTGATGATTTTCTGAGCCAAATTTTGAGAATCATGATCAAGCATTGATCAAATGATGTTTGTGGCTTCAAAATGATATGTTGACCAAAATTTTGAACTTTTGACTGCCAAATGACCATTTTGCCCCTACAGTTGACTGTAGTGCAATTTAGGGTTTTGATTGTGCAATTTTGAGCTGAATGCCTTGAAACTTGATATGAGGATACTTGACCATATTTGTAGGCATATGAGACTTGATTGGGCCTTTGAAAACTTCCTTTTCTTGACCAGAACACAAACCCTAGTTTTGACTGTATAGGAGACAGTTGGACTGCACAACCCTTGGGGAATTTTGTGACTTGGCTTGGAAATTTCTTGGAGAATATGGGAGGGCAAATTTTGGGGTGCAACAGTTGCCCCTGTTCAATCTTCTTAGACCTGAGGATGCAGATTGGCGGACGTGCCTTTCGTAATCCGAGGGTGGAAGATGATTGGACACTAGAGTGCCCAGAAATTTGCGCTCATATATTAGCAGTGTGGTGGGAATGGGCTTATAGATGCCATTTAGAGATGGATGAATAGGAGGATGGGCTTATAGATGCCATCTGGCTGTTGATTGCGTAAGAGATTCCTTAGCGAGAACCTGCATACCTGCAAAAGAACAAATGAGTACCTGACACGTTGCATGAGCTGATTTTAGATGCTTGGCATAGATATGTCCTGACTGGTTACAGGAGCTGAGTCTGGAGCTTCAAAAGATGAATGAACTATGGATGGTTACTGCCTTAGCATGAATGGTAAGAGAACCTTGGGTGATTTTAACTTCAACAACGCTCGTTGAGAAAATCTTGGTGGGACATACCATCTTCGCAGGATCGGAACGAGAACCATAGGCCATTATAATCTGAAAGGGAATCACCTCACTCGCCGTCGGAGAGGGAATCATAGGAAAAGGAATTGTCACCTCACTCACCATCAGAGAGGGAACCATAGGAGACTATCACCTCACACTCACCGTCGGAGAGGGAAACATCTGAAAAAGGAATTACCACCTCACTCACCGTTGGAGAGGGGACCATCACTTCTGCTGAGTCTTTATTAGAAAAATCTGTTGGGAGTCGATTTAGCTGGACTAGAGAAGGCCTTGGACGGGATAACAACAGAGAATCTTAGGGTCGATTAACTGAACCGGTCTAGGTCTTGAAATGTCTTCAACTGGAATAAGTGTCAGAACGTCGCCATATCTGGTTCATATCTGGACTATATCTGGAAGGAAATCTGGAAGCAGTATCAGAACGTCACCATATCTGGTTTACATCTGAAACTATATCTGGATGGCGATCTGGAAGCAGTATCAGAACGTCACCATCTCTGGGTCATATCTGAAACTATATCTGGAAGGAAATCTGGAAGCAGTATCAGAACGTCACCATCTCTGGGTCATATCTGAAACTATATCTGGAAGGAAATCTGGAAGCAGCATCAGAACGTCACCATATCTGGGTCATATCTGAAACTATATCTGGAAGGAAATCTGGAAGCAGCATCAGAACGTCACCATATCTGGGTCATATCTGAAGCTATATCTAGAAGGAAATCTGGAAGCAGCATCAGAACGTCACCATATCTGGGTCATATCTGAAACTATATCTGGAAGGAAATCTGGAAGCAGCATCAGAACGTCACCATATCTGGGTCATATCTGAAACTATATCTAGAAGGATATCTTGAAGCAGCATCAGAACGTCACCATATCTGGTTTACATCTGAAACTATATCTAGAAGGAACTCTGGAAGGAGTATCAGAACGTCGCCATATCTGGGTCATATCTGAAACTATATCTGGAAGGAAATCTTGAAGCAGCATCAGAACGTCACCATATCTGGGTCATATCTGAAACTATATCTAGAAGGATATCTGGAAGCAGCATCAGAACGTCACCATATCTGGTTTACATCTGAAACTATATCTAGAAGGAACTCTGGAAGGAGTATCAGAACGTCGCCATATCTGGGTCATATCTGAAACTATATCTAGAAGGATATCTGGAAGCAGCATCAGAACGTCACCATATCTGGTTTACATCTGAAACTATATCTAGAAGGATATCTGGAAGCAGCATCAGAACGTCACCATATCTGGATCATATCTGAAACTATATCTAGAAAGAATTCTGGAAGCAGCATCAGAACGTCGCCATATCTGGGTCATATCTGAAACTATATCTAGAAGGATATCTGGAAGCAGCATCAGAACGTCACCATATTTGGTTTACATCTGAAACTATATCTAGAAGGATATCTGGAAGCAGCATCAGAACGTCACCATATCTGGATCATATCTGAAACTATATCTAGAAGGAATTCTGGAAGCAGCATCAGAACGTCACCATATCTGGTTTACATCTAAAACTATATCTAGAAAGAATTGCGATAGTTGATAGTAGTTATTTTTGTATTGATCTTTTTCCTGAAAAGGCAAAACATAATTGTATGCAAAATCATGATGCATGAACTGTATGTCTTCAAAATTAATGAGATTCGTGCCATATGATGCATATGCATGCTATAATGTACGAAGATATGATGTTTATGAACATATGTTTTTGTCTCAGAAAAATAAACCCTTGACGAGTGCCGGGAAGTCACTCCTGGGCTGATGTTGAAGAACAGACTTTGCCTCCGTTGGGGATGATAGTTGCAAGTATACCGGTAAGAGAAGATAACTCCGTTGGGGAATAAACTTGGCGAATGAATAATTCTGCGGGGAGAAAAGATACTCTAGCGACCATGCTGGGAAGCAATACCCTGTGGGATAGAGATGCTTTGCTGAATGTTGATAATAGCTTGCTGAGGATATCCTTGTTGTTGGAAGTGTTGATGGACTTTGCTGGGGTAAGGAGACTGTGTCGACGACGATCTTTCTGTGGCTTTTGGCTGAGGATAACCCAGTTATATCCTGTTAAGGAAATAACTCTTTAAATCAAGCCGGACGACGCGTTCGTGCGCTGCGAGGATAAGCTTCCAGAATTTACTGGGGGATAAGCTTACTGCTTGGGGATATGAATTCCATCTTTCCTGGGGAACTGGATTGGATTCTCTGGGGAAGTTTTGAACTGTATTGGTTATGTTCTTCCACGGAACCTACCCTGATACCTTGGAGGATAACAATCAGATTGCTTAGACCACTCTTTATTGCCCCTGTTTCTATGGGGGAGGCACTTGTGGGGTGCTGATAGTTGTTGATGGACAAACCTTCTTCTAGTAGGCAGGTGACAAGAAGACGGGACATAGTCGTACGCTTTAATCCCTAACTTTTGCCTGGACCGCCCTTTCGGGTTTTCAGTCCACCGGGATACCCATTTTTGCCCAAGCCTCCTTTTCAGGTTTTTCGACTTGCCGGGTGTACAGATTTTTTTCATTTCATCCCTTCATTTTGCCCGAACCCTTTTGGTTCGCCGGGAAGCCCTTATTTTTGCCTAGGTGTGTCAACCTAGCGGGTCTTTGATTTTGCATAGTATTTTCGACTATGTCCACGCTCTTAGAATGCAGGGAGGTGCCCCTGGATGCTTGTGTTGCCATATTACCAGAAGGTGTCTGATCGTGCAAGATTCGTTTCTGGAGTGCCCCAAGTGACTCAGGCAGAGATTTGCCCCAGGCTTTTTGGCCTTTTGAGAGATTCTCTGGATCTTGACTTAACTGCCCCAGATGGTAGACCATGATCATGTCGTGCCCCTTGATTGGAGATGCTCTTGTTCATTAGATTTTCATTGTGCGAACTTCCCTGCTATTCAAACAAAAAGTCATATGCAAACAAAGTTATGTTAAAAATGCAAAGCCTATGTCTGTCTCGAAGATTTTGAAAATGCATTCTTTTTCATAAAACAAGTGAATGTTTGTAAAACGTGATGTCAACACCGTATTTACCGTAGGCCTTAAGGAGTCAGGATACCTTTCGTAACAGTATGCTTTCGAACTAACCCATGCTTCAGCTAGGACTTTTAAGGGTTATATCGTGGCCTGGTTCACGGTTTAAGAAACAAAGGATAAAGGCTCAAATTTTATTTGTACCCACCCGCTCTTCGTGATGTTCTCCAAACCTAAACTCAGTCGATCGTGCGTTAGACCTTTTTTGAGTTTTTGTCCTGATGTTCCAATGATGGTTCAGATATTGATGATTTATTCTGAATAGGCAGTCATTTCTTTTTTTGTTGAGGGTTTGTAAGACCTCTTTCTTGTCTGATTTTTGTGTTATCCCTTTCTTTTTTGCCTGAACTGTTCCCTTTGTTGGAATTACAGTCAGCGGGATGCCCCAGTTTTGTAAGTCTCCTTCATGGGTTTTGACTTAATGGGCTTTTTATTTTATTTTTTGTTATATAATGACTGCCTATCTGTATGATTGTTCAGAACCATCACTGTCTTTTGTTTTGTAAGGACCTCTTTTGGTGCCATTCGTTATGCACTTGGATCAACTGAGAGACTACCCTGCCCCAGGTTATGATTAAGGGTTTTAAATTTCGAAAAGAAAAACTCCTACTTCTTTAGCTCAGAGGGGTTGACGAGGGATTATCATCCTTATAACTCCAGTGTTTAGGGATTGAAACAATGCCTGTACCTCATCAGCGGGGTCTGTTCAAAAGCATACTGTAAAGATAGCGGTATCGTTTTCGTCATCCTCCTTCAAGAGGCTCAGAATTATTAACCAAGAGTTGATCATCAGAAAAAATATGAAAAGAATTTTGAATATAATGAAAACAATTGTATTAATTCCCAAAACAGACATATGCGATGCATTAATAGAATAAAAGAGTTTGCTATGACATTAATTGTTTATACAAGCAAAGAAAAACACAACTCAGAAATTCAAATAAACAAAAGGTCTTCAACGATTGGGCAACGGAGCAGTGGTTATGTTTGGAGTCTCAGGCACTTCAAACTGAATCTCCCCGGCGTCGATCATGTCTTGAATTTTGTTCTTAAGAGGCCAGCAGTTGTCCGTAGTATGCCCCGGGCTATCAGAATGATATGCGCACCTATCATTGGGATGATAGTTGGGAGCAGAAGTGTTCGGATTCCGGAGAGGAGCCCTTAAAGTGATCAGCCCTGTCTTCAACATTTGTTGCAGTGCTTGATCCAGCGACATGTTGATTTTGGTGTACTGTCGTTTCTCCTTGCGCTGCTGCCCCTGTCCTTGTTGAGCAGGTCCGGGATTGGAGATCTGGATTGCCCCTACCTCATGACGGCTCTTTTTACCGTGCACAGCATTGGATTATTTCTTTCCATGATGAGGCTTTTTATCAGAAGGTGCAGCCTCTTGAATTTTCCCAGACCGGATGCCAGCTTCTATTCGCTCTCCAGTCAAGATAAGATCTGTGAATCCAGCAGACGAATTCCCAATTAGGTGGTTGTAGAATGGACCAGACAAGGTCCCCAAGAACATATCGACAAGTTCCCGATCAGTCAGAGGTGGTTGTACCCTTCCAGCAAGATCCCTCCATTTCTGCGCATATTCTTTAAAACCTTCGCTTGATCCTAACGACATACCCTGGAGTTGGGTACGCGTAGGAGCAAGGTCGGCATTATATTGATACTGCTTGTAGAAAGCAGTTGCCAACTCCTCCCAGTTACGAACTTTGGTCCCATCCAGCTGATAGAACCATTCGAGGTGAGTCCCTGAAAGACTTTCCTGGAAGAAGTGGATCCACAAATTCTTGTCCACCGTATATGGTTGAATCCTCCGAACATAGGACCTGAGATGTAACTTGGGACAAGACGCCCCGTCATACTTGGTAAAGGATGGTGCTTTGAACTTCCGAGGAATAATCACACCAGTTGACAAACCCAGATCTCCAAAGTCCAGCCCAGGTACCGGTTGGATCTCCATAGCATTCAGCCTATCCTCCAACTGTTTGTACTTGTCTTCGGCAGGAGGGTATTGTTCGTCGTTGAAATCTGTCTCGTTGTCGGAGACCACTGGACTGGGAACCCTTTCCCCCTGCTGACTACCTTCCCTCACAGATGGAGTTGTCCTCTCAGTTTCAATCTGCGGTGCATTCCCGGATCTGCGTCTAGGGCTGAACAAAACAGTCCTCCTCTTCTTCTTTTCTTTCTTCAAGAGCAGAGCCTTCAGATCTTGTTGCCCCTGGGTCAAGTTCATGATCAACCCTTGGAACTGGGCGTTCTGAGCCTGGAGGGCCTTGATGGACTGCTCAGCTGATGATTCAGGATTCATGACGATCGGTTGAAATAAACAGCGAAGAAGGGTAAGCAACCTGCAGAGAAAGGGTACCTGTTATGCAATGAGATGTATGATATGCATGCAATGATTTCAAGGACCTCGCGGGGTAAACAGAGAAACTTGTTAGAGTTGAAAACCGGTAACTTGATTGAAGGAACTTCATGTTGTCGAGAGTCCTTCTTCAAGGGTCAAAGGCTCACCATATCCAGTGGGTCATAGCCCCTGACAACCTTGGCTAGAGGAAAATAAATCCTCTTTGCCCCTTGCTGGGATAATTGATTCACCATGACCTGCATCACAAGCCCTTGAGATCCTTGAAATGGGTTAGGATGTATGCAATGGTATGATGTCATGCTATGCATGGGGTGATGTAGGTAAGCCCTATTATGAGTCCCAATTAAGGACTATAAACAGACCCTGCAAGAAATTCAGTATACTTTGTTATGAGTCCCAATTAAGGACTATAAACAAAACCTGCAAGACTTAGTAACCCTGTTATGAGTCCCTATCAAGGACTATAAACAAAACCTGCAAGACTTAGTAACCCTGTTATGAGTCCCTATTGAGGACTATAAACAAAACCTGCAAGACTTTTGGTAAACCTTGTCATGAGTCCTAGTTAAGGACTATAAACAAAACCTGTAAGTAGTTCATGTGTCAGCTAACAAGCATGCAAGTAGGCAAGTACAAAGGCACACAAGAGAAACCCTTAGGGTTTAGGCCAACATGGGGTCTAGGTACTACCCTCTTTCAGTTTGTTGGTTCATACCTGTCCTAATCAAAAGTAACCGGGTTCTTAGAGGATCCCAATATCATTGACTACCCTCAATCGGTCATAACTCCAGCATCGCAATCTTTTCTTGCGGCCAGAACCATCACGAGAGTTTAGCCTCAATGGGCGTAGCATACTGCTACTGTTCTATTGGCCAAGTTGGGTCATGTAAGGTTCTAAGGTCTGTTGGTGCTTAACGACTCCTTAGAAGACCCATATTCTCCCCGTTTCAACACGAGGGATATCGGTACAGACCAAGGCGCCACACCAACGTAGCCACTGCTTCATCCATGTCGGTATACGCCGGACAGGTCCCTCACAGATTATGCTACCTAAACAGGGTATCCCCAGATCCGGGTTAGGATCTATAGAACTCCGATACAACCCACAATAGTAAAGCAAGCAAAGAAGACAATTGAAAACACAGTGATCTTAATCCTAAGGTACACCTCACTTTAAGTTAAGTCCCCAGCAGAGTCGCCAGTTCTGTGATCGGTGGATCTGGAACTGACTGTTTAACGCTGGTTCGCGAAATGTCGTGGAAGCAAGAGTCGCCACCGTCTTTTATTTTCTCCAAATGGAAAGGACAAAAGCACAGAAAAATTCCTTAAAGAGATTGCTCTCGGTTCGGGAGGTAGGTTATAGAAAGGGAAGGTATTAGCACCCTTTCTATCCATGGTTATCCATGGGCTCTTAGATACTTGCTCATTGTGTTTTCAAAATAGTTTGCTTTTCAATGTGGGTTTAAAAAAAGTTTCTTTGAAAGTTTTCAGTTCGACTCGTGCGTCAGAGTGTTTGAAAAATTGCTTTCGAAAGCTTTTTTGAAAAGGTGTCGGTGTGAAAAGTGTTTTTGATTTGTTTTGAAATTAGAGAGAGCAAGTATCTAGAGTCGTCTACCTACCCTAAGGAATTCGTCTGTGTAGATGTCCTTTAAAGTAGTGCCATCTCACCATTGAGAGGTAGGTAGCACCACCGTTGGAGGTGTTCGGGTCAATTCGAGTTTGTAGGGACATGGTGATCACCAGAGCAATGGGAAGACACCTTAGAAGCTACCCTCATGCCAGGTTCCCGGATCATGAGGACTTACTAAGACATCCTCTACTCGACGATCACCTTTCGAGGCAAGGCAACAGTGAGGCGTACCCTAGGGGTGGTGTGTGCGATTCGTGTGTCGTTTTCATTTGTATTGGTCTTGTCATGTTCATTGTGATCTACGCTTGATTTTATTATGGCCATTCATTCTTTCATGCTTCTTTGTTAACAGTTAAAAATATTTGCGAAAAAAGTAAATTCTCAGCTATTACAAATGGCGCGGGTCCACATCGCCAAAATTAAACCGGACCCGATTTGACGGAAAAAAGTAAATAAATTAGAGAAATTAAAAAGTGCGAGAAGTTTAAGTTACAACGCTTTGGGAGAGATACATAATCATTTAAGCAAAATAAAAATAAATATGCGAAATTAAATAATTAAGAATACGGGCGTTGGACCCTTTTGCAAAATATTAAAGTTAACGGGGAATTAAAATTAAAATTAAAAAGAAAATGTTTTTGGTATTTTTAGTGTTTTTAAGAATTTGATGAAAAAAAGTTAATTAAAATTAAACTAAAAGGCAAACCCTAATTCTAATAGCTTTTAAATTTATTGTGAAAATATTAAATTAAAACCTAAATGAAACCTTAATTAATTATGTACAATTTAATTATAAAAAATAATGAATAAATAAGTATTGTGATGAAAAAGAAAAATTAAAAGGAATGAAAATCTTAATTAAACCTAATTCTACTTTTTGTATTTTTGTTTATTAAAAGAAATTAAAATTACAACCTAATTAAAACTAAATAATTTACATGCAATTTGTTTATGAAAATATTATAAATAAAAATTATTTATTACATTTTTATCTTTTTCTGATTTTTTAGGCATTTTTTGTATTTTGTAAAAAATATAATTAATTAACTTAAACAAATAAAGAAAATAAAATCATAATTGAAAACAAAATAAAAAAAATAATATAGAGAAGGCAAACCAGGGGGGGTTCAGGCCCCAAAGTGGAGGTTAAATTTGTGAAATTCTGGCCCATTTAATATTCAGATCCATTGACTTTTTGAGTAGCGTGTGGTGCATTGACTAAGGCATAACGTGTTCGTTGAATCCACGCCTTTGATCTGGTTCTAACATGCACGTGGATGGATAGATGAGGAGGACGTATGGTAGTCCTTAAGATTGTGCCTGCATAGGAATTTGGATTGAAAAATATTATGAAGATTATACAGACCTGGGACTCGAACCCAGGTCTTAGACGTTGAAGCAATGAGCATTTGCCAGCTGAGCCACTGAAGCCATTTGATATATAATATACAAACAAATAATATAAAATAAAAACAAGATTAGTGCTGGAAAACGCGCGAATTTTTAAATCCGCCTATCACCGTCTGCCAACGCATCGTCGTCTCCACTGTCCCTGAAACAAAAATCATTGAGCAACGGTTTTAAACGCGTTGCCTTAGGCCGGTTTCCAAGAAATAGCGATTAGGTCCTCATTGAATATAAATTAGGCGCGACAATTGATTCTTCTTCGTCTCTATACGCTGAATCCAACCATGGTACTGAGGAGGTCTAATTTTACAGCACCTGAAAACCCCTAATTTGAAGGTTCAGAAACCCTAAAAAAGCATCAATGGCAAACATCCATATATGGCACGAAAACAAAATTAGACGACATGGTTAGCTTCAGAACACGTTTATTAGTATGAATGCATAAAAAAAACAATGGAGATGCTTGAAACATGAAATACGATTATGCATTTTTCTTGATGCAGTTTGCATTCAATCTACCAATTCTTGGAGTTTGAGTTGATGTTTTGGATTGGAACGTGATCAGGGAGACTTGAGGAAGCCAATGGAATGAATATTAGGGCTTGAATCGACCTTGAAAGCTGTTTTCAGTTTTGAGTTTTATGGAGAAAATTTCAAGTTTGGTAGGGGAATTGCTGCGCAGTTTTCAGTCCCTATGCATTAGGTTTTGATTTCTGATTATGTAGTGAAGGCATTAGGTTAAGAAAACTCAATAAAATCCAATGAATTAATGGTTTTGCATATTTGATTTTCTTAAGATCTTTTCATATCTTTTTCAAGTGTATTTTGTGTCAATTTGCATCCAATCACTCCAAATCTTTCCTAGTTTGAATGTGCACGAAATCCTGATGGCAAAACATGCATGAAAAGATTTATTAGGTCAAGTTAGATATTTTTCATGTATTTAAATAATTTAAATGAATTAATATGAATAATAATTCAAATAAATAAATAAAAAATGAGAAAATACTTCCCTTTGGGCCAAGTGGTCGTGCACATGCTTAGAATGATGAATCATGGAAGAAAAATGGGCCCATTAGCAATTTTAGGTCATTTGGATCAAAGTTGACTTTTCAAAATATCCAAAACTTTCCCAACTTCTACAAGGCATAACTTGCTCCATTTTTAAGCTTTTCTCATGTTCTTGGACATTTTGGAAAGGTCTTTGAGTCCTCTAACCAATGCCTTTGGTCCCATGTCATTTTGACTTACCAATCTCAAGTTATGGCCTTTGACTTAAAGTCCCTTTTTGTTGACTTTTGAAAATGACCTATAATGTTGAAATTGATAACTTTTTGTGAGAGCATTTCTTGGACTTAAAGTATGAAGATGAGTTGTAGGAAATGTCTTTCTCTTCAAAATGAGCTTTGGATGGAATTTTTCTGATAATTCATGTGAAAGTTATGCCCTGGTCAATTTCAGTTGACTTTTTCAGCTGTCCAAATATAGTAACTTTTGCATCTTGATGATTTTCTGAGCCAAATTTTGAGAATCATGATCAAGCATTGATCAAATGATGTTTGTGGCTTCAAAATGATATGTTGACCAAAATTTTGAACTTTTGACTGCCAAATGACCATTTTGCCCCTACAGTTGACTGTAGTGCAATTTAGGGTTTTGACTGTGCAATTTTGAGCTGAATGCCTTGAAACTTGATATGAGGATACTTGACCATATTTGTAGGCATATGAGACTTGATTGGGCCTTTGAAAACTTCCTTTTCTTGACCAGAACACAAACCCTAGTTTTGACTGTATAGGAGACAGTTGGACTGCACAACCCTTGGGGAATTTTGTGACTTGGCTTGGCAATTTCTTGGAGAATATGGGAGGGAAAATTTTGGGGTGCAACATACCTCCTGGGCTTAGAGATTCTGTATCAGTGTAATACCCACTCTTCTGACCTTTTCATCTTCTGATTTCAGCATATTCTGAAAGAGCCTTCAGACTTCCTTGCTTCTTTTGCATTCCTTTAGCAAATTCTGGCTGAGCTTGCGTAACTGCTGAAAGAGTCATGTTCTGTATGAGGCTTACGTATTGAACCACGTTTACAAATTCTGATTAAGCTGATGTAGCTGCTGAAGAAGTCATGTTCTGTCTGCGCTGAGCCAAGCTTGCAACTTCTGACCGTTTCTATCTGGAATTGGTCCAGAAGTTCTGAAGCGCTGATTTTTCTTAAACACTCATTTTTTAGAGAAAAATTCCAAGTACTTAGAATTTAATTTTTCTCAAGCTAAAAGCGTTGTCTTTAGAGCTTGTGTGATCATCTTGCTCTTGTAAGTGGTTTGCTTGGGCAAAAATGACAATTCAGGATTTGGATTCGTCTCAGAGGGACTCTGAAAATCCAAGATGATTTCCTGAAAAAAAGATAGGGCAAATTTTGGGGTACAACAGTTGCCCCTGTTCAATCTTCTTGAACCTGAAGAGTTAGATGGGCAAGTTTTCCTTTCGCGACTCGAAGGTAAAAGGAGATTGGACACTAGAGTGCCCGGAAATTTGCACTCGCATAGTGGAGTATCAGCAATGTGATGGCGGGAATGGGCTTATAGATGCCATTTGGAGAGATGGTGGATAGGGAGATGGGCTTATGGATGCCATCTGAAGACGTGACAGAACCTTGTCAGGAATGGGCTTATAGATGCCATTTGGAGGTATTGATCGCATAAGAGATTCCTTAGCGAGAACCTACGTACTTTGAGAAAGAAAGATGTTTCCTAGCTTGTTACAGGTGTTGATCTTCAGTCTCTTCATGCAGATATGCCCTGGCTAGATACAGGTATCGAATCTACAATTAGTTGCTCACAGATGTGCCCTGGCTAGATACAGGAATCGAATATGGAAATGTTGTCTACAGATATGCCCTGGCTGGATACAGGAATCGAATCTGGAAAATGTTGTCTACAGATATGCCCTGGCTGGATACAGGAATCGAATCTGGAAAATGTTGTCTACAGATATGCCCTGGCTGCATACAAGAATCGAATCTGGAAAATGTTGTCTACAGATATGCCCTGGCTGGATACAGGAATCGAATATGGAAAATGTTGTCTACAGATATGCCCTGGTTGGATACAGGAATCGAATCTGGAAAATGTTGTCTACAGATATGCCCTGGCTGGATATAGGAATCGAATCTGGAAAATGCAAAAGATTGGTAGAGATGGCTTTCCTGGCTGGATACAGGCGTAGACCTCTGACCTGAGAATGAAAGATAATTTCCTGGCCTGTTACAAGTGTTTAATCTTCAAACTCTTCATGTAGATATGCCCTGGCTAGATACAGGTATCGAATCTACAATCAATCACTCACAGATATGCCCTGGCTAGATACAGGAATCGAATCTGGGAAATGATAGTTGATAGTAATCATCCTTGGATTGACTTTTCCTGAAAAGGCAAAACATCAGTTGTATGAAATGTCATGATGCATGATGTCATGATGTCAAAATGAGACAGTGTTGTATGCACTTTATCATGTATGCAAGCAGGATGTATGGAATGTGAAATGTTTATGAATGTATTTTCGTCTAGGAAAATAAATCCTTGACGACTGGCCGGGGAATCAAATCCTGGGCTGATGCTGAAGAGTAGAGTTCTTCGCTTCCCCCGGGGATGATGGTTGCAAGAATAAACCGACAGGAGAAGATGACTCCGTTGGGGAACAAATTTGTTGGAGAGGTTACTCTGCGGGGAATTACTCTGTGGGAAGAGAATACTTCGCTGAGTTTTGATGAGAGCTCCGCTGGGGATTTTCAACGATAGACTCCGCCGGGGATTTTCAACGATAGACTTCGCCGGGGATTTTCAACGATAGACTCCGTCGGGGATTTCAACGATAAACTCCGCTGGGGATAGGAAGAATTTTGCCGAGGATGGACTTTCCGTGGTAATTAGCTGAGGATAACCCAGTTATACCCTGGTGAGGAAAATAATCTTTGACCCAAGTCGGGGAGAGACGTTCGTACTCTGCAGGGGATAAGCTTCAAGACCTGCTGGGGATATGGATTCCACTTTCCTGGGGAAACTTTCAGACTGTACTAGGGTGTTGGTATTCCGCCGGGGAACAATCTTAGATTAAGACTGTCGGGGATGCTTGTTGAGGAATGTCTGTACTCCGCTGGGGAATGTTGAGATCTCCTGGGGATACCCAACTTCCTTAAGGCTGACAGTAGACTAACTCTGCTTGAGGAGAGTATTACTGACTTGCTAGGGGAATATTGTGCCTTTTCAGGGTTGATAGGAAACCAACTCTACTTGGGGAAAGCATTGCTGAATCTTGTCTTATTATGTGGGGAGTTGAAGTGACTTGGTTACATTCTTTAGCCGAACCTACCTTGGTACCTTGGTAGACAGAGCAACTAGATCGCTTAGACAATTCTAAATTGCCCCCGTTTCGGATGTCACTTATAATTAGTCTTTTGTTTCACATGCAACTATTCATGATTAGCAATTAATGTCAAATGCATATATCAAAAATGAACATTGGACGTTCTTCGCAAAACAAAGTAGAGAAAGGAAAAACCATGGATAATTTTTCTGAAAAATTGAACTTGTATTGATTTTGAAATTTGCCTGAAAATAGGTGTTTTATGTACAGGAGACTGACGTCCTAGTAAGAGAGCGCCGCCGAGCAAAATAGAGTTTATACAAATTTGTGAAAAGAAAACAAAACAGGTATGTGAAAAATAATCCCATTGGGTTCCAACTCTGCTATCGCCTTTATATCTTCAAGCGTCTCATCACTTTGCTGCTTAGTCGAAGATGAAGCTGATTGATTGAAGTCATCTGAGTCCGATAGTTGATGCCGAATTCTGGATGCAAGGTGATCCAATGAGGCATAGTATTACGCTTTATCCCCAACTTTTGCCTGGACCGCCCTTTTGGGTTTTCGGTCCACCGGGATACCCATTTTTGCCCAAGCCGCCTTTTTAGGTTTTCGACTTGCCGGGTGTACAGATTTTTTTCATTTTATCCCTTATTTTTGCCCGAACCCTTTTGGTTCGCCGGGAAACCCTTATTTTGCCTAGGTGTGTCAACCTAGCGGGTTTTTAATTTATGCGTAGTATCTTTTTACTATGTCTGCATTGGCGGGGTGAGGAAGGTCGTCACCGTCCATGGTGGTTAGAATCATAGCTCCTCCTGAGAAGATATGTTTAACTACAAATGGCCCTTCGTACGTAGGGGTCCATTTGCCCCTGGGATCACTTTGAGGAAGAATGATGCGCTTGATTACCAGGTCTCCGACTTGATACTCTTGTCATCTGACCTTCTTGTTAAATGCCCTGATCATCCGTTTTTGGTACGTTTGACCATGACAAATAGCAGTGAATCTCTTTTCATCAATTAGGTTTAACTGATCAAGCCGAGTCTGGATCCAGTCATCTTCGCTTAAGTCTGCATCCTTCATTATCCGGAGAGAGGGTATCTGGACTTCGATAGGCAAAACTGCCTCCATGCCATAGACCAAGGAAAAGGGTGTTGCCCCGATTGACGTCCTTGCTGAGGTGCGGTACCCATGAAGAGAAAACGGTAACATCTCGTGCTAATCTTTGTAGGTCACTGTCATCTTTTGCACAATCTTCTTGATGTTCTTATTTGCTGCTTCTACAGCCCCGTTCATCTTCGGCCGATAGGGAGAAGAGTTGTGGTGCTGTATCTTGAATTGCTCGCAGAGCTCAGTGATCATCTTGTTGTTAAGATTAGTACCATTGTCCATAATGATCCTCTCAGGTACACCGTATCGACAGATCAGGTTGTGCCGAATGAATCGTGCCACGACACTCTTGGTTACAGTGGCGTAGGAAGCTGCTTCAACCCACTTTGTGAAGTAATCAATCGCTACCAAGATGGAGCGATGTCCGTTGGATGCCGTTGGTCGGATCTCTCCGATCATATCAATGCCCCACATTGCAAAAGGCCAAGGTGCTGTCAAGACGTTTAGAGGCACCGGAGGAATGTGCACCTTATCAGCATAGACCTGGCATTTATGACAAGTTCGCGAGTGTTGGTAACTGTCGGCTTCCATTGTGGACCAGAAATATCCTGCCCGAAGGATTTTCTTTGCCATGGTATGTCCACTGGAATGAGTTCCGAAGGTACCTTCATGCAGCTCTGCCATGATCCTTTTTGCTTCATTCTTATCTACACAACGCAGTAAGGTTGAATCGTGGTTTCGTTTGTACAGAATGTCATTGCTGAGGAAGAACTTCGCTGCGAACCTTCTCATAAACTTCTTGTCATTAACAGAAGCGCCCTCGGGGTATTCTTGAGTTTCAAGATACCTCTTCACCTCGTGATACCAAGGCTTTTCTGTTACTTCTTCGGTCTCAAGATCACAGCAATGTGCAGGTTCATCCAATTTCCAGATAATGATCCGGGGAGCCTCGTTATCCCATTTGACTTTGAACATAGAAGACATTGTAGCTAGCGCGTCCGCCAACTGATTCTCTTCCCTCGGGAAGTGTTGAAAAGTTATCTCTTCGAAGTGGGGAAGCAATGTCAGCACATACTCCTTGTAAGGAATAAGATTTGGGTGTTTCGTATCCCACTGGCATTTGACCTGATTGATCACGAGAGTGGAATCTCCGAAGACACTCAGAAACTTGATCCTTAAGTCAATTGCAGCTTGAAGACCCATGATACATGCCTCATACTCCGCCATGTTGTTGGTGCAGTTGAAACATAGCCGGGCGGTGAGTGGAGTATGAGTGCCTTTGGGGGATATGATCACAGTGCCGATACCATTACCCAAAGTGTTCGAGGCTCCGTCAAAGTGCATAGACCATCGAGATCCTTCCTCAGGTCCTTCATCCGGTCCAGGTACTTCACAATCAGTCATTACCATGATATCTTCGTCTGGAAATTCAAAGTTCAACGACTGGTAATCATCCACTGGTTGGTGTGCCAAATGGTCTGCCAATACACTTCCCTTGATTGCTTTTTGAGTCGTGTACTGAATGTCATATTCTGTCAAGATCATTTGCCATCTTGCTATTCTTCCGGACAGAGTCGGCTTTTCGAATATGTACTTGATTGGATCCATTTTTGAAATCAACAGAGTAGTGTGAGTCAACATATACTGTCTCAGCCGGCGAGCAACCCATACCAGAGCGCAGCAAGTTTTCTCGAGCAGTGAGTACCGAGTCTTACAGTCGGTAAACTTTTTGCTCAAGTAATAAATAGCGTGCTCTTTTCGGCCAGACTCGTCATGCTGCCCCAGCACACACCCCATTGAGTTGTCAAGTACTGTCAAGTATAGTATTAGAGGTCTCCCTTCAACCGGCGGCATAAGAATGGGTGGTTCTTGGAGATACTCTTTGATCTTTTCGAAAGCAGCCTGACATTCATCGTTCCAACGTACTACTTGATCTTTCTTCAGTAGCTTAAAGATTGGTTCACAGGTAGCAGTTAGATGTGAGATAAATCGGGCAATGTAGTTCAAACGTCCTAGAAAGCCTCTGACTTCCTTCTCTGTCTTAGGAGTTGGCATTTCTTGTATGGCTTTCACCTTGGCAGGATCCACTTGGATACCTTTGTCGCTTACAATGAAACCTAGTAGTTTTCCGGATCTCACCCCAAAGGTGCACTTGTTTGGGTTCAACCTCAGCTTGTACAACTTCAGACGGTCAAACAGCTTCCGTAGATGATCAAGGTGTTCCTCCTCAGTTTGGGACCTTGCAATCATATCATCGACATATACTTCTATTTCGTGATGGATCATATCATGAAATAAAGCAACCATGGCACGTTGGTAAGTTGCCCCAACATTTTTCAACCCAAAAGGCATGACCTTGTAACAAAAGGTGCCCCACTGAGTAACAAAAGTGGTCTTCTCCATGTCTTCAGGAGCCATTTTGATCTGATTATAACCGGAGAAGCCGTCCATGAAGGAGAAAACTTTATGCTGAGCAGTATTATCAACCAGAACGTCGATATGAGGTAGAGGGAAATCATCCTTAGGGCTGGCCCTGTTCAAATCCTTGTAATCAACACACATTCGAACCTTACCATCTTTCTTCGGTACCGGAACCACATTGGCAACCCACTGAGGGTAAGAAGTTACTGCTAAAAACCCGGCGTCAAATTGTTTCATAACCTCAGCTTTGATTTTCTCGGACATTTCTGGACGCATACGGCGGACCTTCTGTTTTACCGGAGGGCAGTCTTCCTTGGTAGGCAGGTGATGAACCACAATGTCGGCATCCAAACCAGGCATGTCTTCGTAAGACCAAGCAAAGATTTCCATGTAGTCACGCAGCATCTGAACCAACCGTTGCTTCACACTGAGCTCTAGATTGGCCCCAATCTTGACTTCTTTTCTGTCCGTCTCAGTACCCAGATTTACCGTTTCCACTGGCTCTTCATATGGCTGAATGGCCCTCTCTTCCTGGAGTAGCAGTCCTGCAAGTTCACCAGGCACTTCGCAATCATCTTCACCTTCGTCTTCGGCCAAGTTGATCGGATTTTTGAAGTCATAACTGGCAGTAGCAGAGTCGTTACCAGTGAGATCCAGAGTGGATTGGAACCTGTATAAGTGAGTGTGTGTAAATATAGCTATTTTGCAATATATGATAAAGAAAGAAAGGGAGAACAGGATTTGAAATGCAACAAACGTCCAATGTTTTGATTAATGATATATGAAAGTATCACACAAAAGCCCTCACCAATGAAGCCACGGTGCCCCGGGTAGGACACCGAGCCATAAAAGTTTCAACACATTGTTTGTTACAAATTGACAAAAAAAGAGTTTATTACTGAGTGACAAAAGTAATAGGGGTGAAGTCTTTGGCAGTCCAGTTGCTTGGTCCACTGTCGGTTGTTGGGTAGATCCAGCTGTCAAATTCTGATTCTTCCATGCTGTCTTCAATAGCATTCACTCTCGGGTTGGTGATGAACACAGGAGGTCTTCCAATCCTTGTTTTGCGAACAGCCCTCTGAGCCTTTGCAGTGAAGCCCAAACCAAACTTGTCAGTTTTTGGAGTAAAGTCAGGAAGTCGGCCCCAATTTGCACATTCACCCTTCTCAATCACAGCCCGGACATCCTTTAAGGAAGCCATCTTCAAAGGAGGGTCTTCAATTACAATTTCAGCTGACGCCAATGTCTGAGGCACCTCTTCAAAGTGCTGGAATGGAGTCTCAATGAATTCCCCATCCATTTCTATGTATCGGAACGAGTTTAAGTGGCTGACCATATACTCCTCTTCCCTTTGAACTGTAACAATCTTTCCTCTGACTGGGTACTTAAGCTTTTGATGCAGTGTGGAAGTCACAGCTCCGGCCTTGTAAATCCATGGACGACCCAGCAAACAAGAGTAGGATGGACGGATGTCCATCACATAGAAAGTAGAATCAAACACCTGAGAACCAACCCTGATTGGGATGTCAACCTCGCCATGTACCATCCTTTTCGAACCGTTAAAGGCTCGGACAACAATGTTACTAGGCTTGAGCTCCAAACCCTCACAATCTAACCTGTCTAAGGCTTTCTTGGGCATGACATTCAATGAAGAGCCGGTGTCCACCAATACATGGGCAAGAGTAGTGCCCCTACATTCAATAGAGACATGCAGGGCGTCATTATGGTTCTTTCCTTTTGCGGTCAGATCGGCGTCAGAAAAGCCCAGACCATTATCAGCAGTCAAGTTAGCCACACAATCAGTAAATTGATCCGCAGATGTTTCTTGCGGCACATGAGTCGTCTTCAGGAAGGAGATCAGGGCCTTTGCATGGGCCTCCGAACATAACAGCAGTGATAGCATAGAAATTTTTGATGGGGTGTTCCCCAACTGCTCAACAACATTGAAATCACTTTTTTTGATAATCTTGAGAATCTCCTCCATCTCTTGCTGGGAGGCTTCAACAGCGGTTGTCTTCGGCGCCTCCGTCAGGGCAGGCAAATCAGTAGCAACCCCTTTGCCCCGAGCGTTAGGGGACTCGACGGCAGGGGTAGAAACAGGAACTTGATTTGGAAGGGGAACATGCACACTTGCGGGTGTGATGATAAGAGGTTTCTGAATAACTGGCGGCGAAATATCTGGTGAAAACAGCCTACCACTGCGAGTAATCTTGGCTGGCCCGGTGATGTTGCTAACACCAGTACTTGTATCAAACTCTTGCTTTACCCCAAGCACATAAACATCTGCCCCATAGTGCCATGGGACAGCTTTGTCGGATGTATAAGGGAGAGGCCCCGGAACAGTAATGATGTTGGGAGCCAATTTCTGAGTGGACATAATTTTGACAGGCTTCTTTGAAGGAGCCTTGGGAGGTTTGTTGAAAATAGTGATGATAGAAACTTCTTCGGCAGGGACAGCAGGAACGGCGATTTTCTCGAATAAGATTTCTTTGCTATCCATCAGGCTTTGGATACCTGATTTTAGCAAAGGACAACCAAAAGGGGGAACAGCACATAGAAGGCAATCTTCATCACATCCCGGAAATAAACCGGCTAGCAACAGATTCCTTTTAACAGTTGATAATGGAGTAACAATCTCTTCCACGGAGGTTACGTGTCGGTCTTCTTCCACGATACTCACTCCATGCTGGGGCATGGGAGCAGTCACAACATTGGGTCTTTCAGGCGCCTCAAACTGTATTTCCTTAGCATCAATAAGGTCTTGAACTTTATTCCTCAGAGCCCAGCAATCGTCCGTAGTGTGCCCGGGGCTATCAGAGTGATAAGCGCAACGGGCATGAGGGTTGTACTTAGGAGAAGCTGTGTTCACTACCTTCGGAGCTTCCTTGACAGTTACCAAGTTGGTTGACAGCAGTTGCGGCAATATCTGAGACAGGGTCATACTGAGCCGAGTGTACTTCCTTTTGGGCCTCTCACCCCTTTGTTGATTATACTGCTGAGGAGCAGCAACAAGCTTTGAAATTACCAATGCATTAACAGTTTGGCGGCGTTCCGACTTAACTTGTCTCCTAGGACCATAAACAGCACTAGCTTCCTTTTTGAAAGGCTTCTTCTCAGTACTCGCAGCGGCACCTTTCTGTATCTTCCCTGACTTGATACCAGCTTCTATCCTCTCACCAGTCAAAATCAAATCTGTAAACCCAGCAGAAGAATTACCAATCAGATGGTTAAAGAACGGGCCAGACAAGGTCCCTAAGAACATGTCAACAAGTTCACGGTCAGTCAAAGGTGGTTGCACCCTGCCAGCCAGATCTCTCCACTTTTGCGCATATTCTTTGAATCCTTCGCCCGTTCCTAGGGACATACCCTGAAGTTGGGTACGCGTAGGAGCGAGGTCGGAATTGTACTGATATTGTTTATAAAATGCGGTGGCCAAATCTTCCCAGTTTCGGATACTGGCTCCATCCAGCTGATAGAACCACTCGAGTTGAGCCCCAGAAAGGCTATCCTGAAAGAAATGGATCCAAAGGTTCTTGTCTGCAGTGTAAGGTTGGATCTTCCTTACATATGATCTGAGATGCATTTTCGGACAGGATAGCCCGTCATATCTCGCAAAAACTGGCACTTTGAACTTTGGGGGAATCACAATTCCAGCAACTAATCCCAAGTCTTCGAAATCTGAGTCGGGAACTCTCTGCAGCTCCATAGCTGCCAACCTGTCTTCCAAGCCCTTGCACTTATCATCAGCGGGCGGGTATTGTTGATCAGAGTAGTCTTCGTCCTCTTCAGCCTCCTCTTCCTCAACCTCGGATTCGGAAGGTACTGCAGCCACATTCCCTTTACTGGTTCCCTCCTCAGAAGTAGGGGGAAATTCAAGCACTCTTCTGGCTTCACCCTCGAACCTTCTCCCTAGGGTAGCCACCCCGATTCTCTTCTTCTTCTTTTTCACTTGGTCTTTGTTCCCCAGCAGGGCTTTCAGATCTTCCTGACCCTTAGCCAAGGTCATCAGAAGTTGTTGAAACTGTGCGTTTTGAGACTGCAAGTCCTTGACCGTTTGCTCGAGATCCATCTTACTGAAATAAACAGTAGAAAGATAAGGAAACCTGGTGTGGAGACCTGCTTATGCACATGATGAATGGTATGCTTATGTATGCAATGCATTCAAGGATTTAGAACATTCAAAATTATTGCAAACAAAAAAGAACGCACGTCATATTAGTAAGAAGAAATTTGTCAGTACATAAATGCCCCATGGGCCAAATATTACAAAACTTCTCAAGGTAAAAAGACATTATGCATCCTCTTTGGTGCAATGTAGGTGTTGAGGGTCTCTTCCTCATGGAGTCGGCGGGTAAGCTCTAGAACCTTCCTCTCACTGGCATAGAAGCTGGCTTCAAAAGTGTTATGTTCCTCCTTGAGTTGAATCCAGCTCTTTTGCATCTCCTCCCACGATGTAGGCATGTCAGGATATAGGATGGTGTAGGGAACCTCTCTTTCCTCGACGGGCTCTTTAATCACAGGGAGAACATGAGGATAAGGCATCATTAGACTCTGGGATCAGGCTCGTACCCACCTGAGGTAAGGCTCAAGAGGGATGGAGTTCTTGTGCCCCAGCGTCTTGCTGTCAACCTTGTTAGGCATCCTCCAAGCTCTGATGAATCTTTGGCGAAGTCCTTGCGCATCGTTGTCGTAGTCAAAAACTAGGTCAGGAATCAACATATCATGAGGACCATCCCTCCGTGCATATCCAAATTGTCTCAAGGCTAGACAAGGGTTGTAGGTAATGCCTCCCCTAATGCCAAGTAATGGAACATTAGGGAACTCTCCACAACGATCGACGATGATGACATTTTCTCTGGACCGAGAACACCAATGTACATCAGAGTGAGTGAGGGTCATCAACCGTTGTGACCACCTTAAGCCTTGGTCATTTTTCAAGACAGATTGTGGAAGGTGCGAAATAAACCACCTTGCAAGGAGAGGAGTACAACACATGAGAACACCCCTCTTTCTCATTGTTCGAGTGTAAAATGAGTGAAGAATGTCCCCAAGCAATGTTGGTATTGGATTACTGGATAAGAAGATCTTGACGGCGTTGACATCTATAAGCTGGTCAGGATTTGGGAACAAGACCAACCCATAGATAAGGAGTGCCACAATTTCTTCAAAGGCTTGTAGATCCAATGAATTCCAACACTCTTGTGCCTTCTCAAACAAGAATTTTGCCAAGAAGTCTTGGACACCACTTCTAGTTTCCCAATGCCCCTTGATGTCAGATGGCTGTAGATGTAGTGCCCGAGCAACATCTTCAGGCTTTGGTTCCTTTTCCGTACCGTTGAAAGGTAGTTGATTAAGGATAGGAATTCTCAGGAGTTGAGAAAATTCTTCCAAAGTGGGTACCAACTGGTAGTCAGGGAAAGTGAAACAGTGATGAAGAGGGTCAAAGAACTGGAACAACACCTTTACCATGTCCTCTTCAATGCTGGTGTTGACTAGGCTGAGCAGTCTACCATGTCTTTCACTGAAGGGAGAGCTTTCCGGAATTCTGGATGTGAGCTCCTTGAGTTGAGGAGAGATTCTCACAAGGTTGACTTGGATGGTTTTCCTGCGTGGAATTTCCATGACCTACAAAACAAGAACAAAGATGAAGATCTAAACCCTTGAAATGGTTAGTGAATGCATATGATGCTTTATGATGTTCATGATGCATGCACAAACATATGTACAAGCAATTCACACAAAACCCTAGTTTCAGGCTTGCATGGGGTTTCATAGGTAAGTACCCTCTTGAGTGTAGTTGGCTTAAAAAACCTGTCCTATAAATAGTAACCGGGTTCTAAGGAGCTCAATATCATTGGATTGTTTTCATTGTTCTTTGTTTTGGTTTAGCCATTTAACTAGCGACCAAAATATTCCAAGAAAACAACCCTCAATGAGTGTAGTATCGAGTATCTACCAACTTCGGACTGCACCAAAGCCGGTCATCACACTACCCCTAATGAAAGGCCAAGATGGTTAAGTAAGGTTCTAGGTCATTAGTGCTTAGTGACATCACTCAGCGGCCCCGTACTCTCCTTGATTGAACTCAAGGGTTACCGGTACTCACAAATATGTCGCACTAATATAGCTATTGCTTCAACCGTGTCGGTATACCCCGCACAGTTTCCATAACGTATTGCTATCTATGAATGTTTCCCCAAATCCGGGTGTAGGATTTTAAGCCCAAACAAGAGAACCAAGATATAAAGCAATCAAAGCAAACAATTAGTCATGCAAGAGGGTGATCTAAGCCCTAAGGTTACTCCACTTTCAAAATTATAATTATCCCCAGCAGAGTCGCCAGTTCTGTGATACGGTGGGAGAACTGACTTGAGGTTTTGCGTTTGTTTTCGCAAATGTTTCGGTTGGGCAAGAGTCGCCACTGACTTTTTATTTTATCCTAAGGAAAGGGTAAAAAGCACAGCAAAAACCTTTGAGATGTTTTCTTGGGTTCGGGGAGTAGATTATAGAAAGGGAAGGTATTAGCACCCTTTCTATCCATGGTTATCCATGGGCTCTTAGTTACTTGCTTAGATCAACTTGCCTTAATTTTCAATTGTTTGAAATGGTGCTTTGTGTGTGGTTTTTGAAAATGTTTTGAAAAGAGGTCAATGTGGTGGCAACCTTTGTAATGATCCATGTTGGGATGTATACAAAGGTGTATGTCTTTTGAAAAGTTTCCAATGTTTTTTTTAAAGTTGTTTTGAGAGTGTGTTTTGAAAAATGGCAAGTGTTTTTGCAAGTTTGATCAAGTAACTAAGAGTGGTCTACCCCTAAATTTACTCAAAGATTTTTCTATGTTTTTAACCCTTTTAACAATTTTGTTCCACCATTGTATTTGGTGGACAATCTTGTGTTAGGATGTGAACGGGACGGGCACGGGTCATCGTATAGACCATGATAGCAATGTTGCAAAGTATCTTAGTTTTTCTTTTGAGGGACTAAGATCATTTTTTTTGTAAGGCAACTTTCGAAAGCGTCATCGAGGGACTATGATCTTTTGATTTTGTTTGTTTTACCAAGATACTTTGCATGCGTAACATGGCCCATTTTTTCTGAAAAGGCAACAAGTGGATGTAACCCTAGGGGTGTTAGTGTGCAAGTGTGTTTTATTGCATACAAGAGTTTATCTTTGAATTAGGATTTTCTATTTCATTGATTTTATCTTGCCATACACATCCTAATTACTAGCAATAAAAGCGGAAACATAAAATCCTACGCTATTACATCAATTAGGGGGTGGGGATACACATTTGTACATGGGGGTTTCAACGAGAAAAATAGACAAAAAAGAAAATAGCAAAAAACAAGATAGAGGGAGAGGGAGAGGGAGCCAGCGCGCTGCTGAGAGGTCATCATAAGTTCTGACTCAGATCCGCTTCCAGATGATCAACCTCTTGGTTAAACTGTATGAGTCAGAACTTCTGACTCTGGCACCTGCAAAACAGAAACCTGTTAGTGGGAAAATCAGAAGTTCTAATTCCCCTGCGCTGCAAGACAGAAGTTTGTTAGTGGAGAAACCAGAAGTTCTAATTCTGCTGGAAAGACAATAACTCTCAGAGGTTCTGATATTATTGACAGCAAAACAGGCTTCAGATGTGCTAACGTCAAAGTCAGCACTTGGCTTTTCCCTGTACTAATCAGAACATCTGCAATTTTGTTGTTATTCCACAAAACAGGAAACATATTTGGAACAGCTCCAGCAAATGTCAAAGTGTTTCAGATGGCAGGACCAACAAGGTCACAGGCAGGTCCTACACTGGCTCAGAATGTTCTGAGGTATGAAGATCCTCAGAATACAAACAGCAACAACATGATATTTACATTATGTTTATTTGAGCATGCACAACTGATGATGCTTAGTAGCTTGATGAAGGTCAGCAGGTGCTTACCTGGCTGTTGGAAAAGTTTGTGGATGAAAGCTAGCTTTTGGCTCTGGTGGTGTTCTGGACAGATTCTTTTTGAAAAGGGTAGGTGAAGGTGTATGCGTATATAGGGTCAAAAGTTTGAAAAGGGTGTTTTGGTTCACAAAGAAAAAACTGGGTATTTGATGAAGTTTGAAGGTGAGAAATTCAAAGTTATGAAACAACTGGAGATTTTGGCAGAGTTTCACAACACTATTTTGCTAAAGATTTCTGTTTCTTTCTTAGCAATTTTTCTGTTTCTTCAAGCGCCCTTTTTCAGTGGACAATGATTCTCTATTTATAGGCAAAGTTCTTGTGGGTGTCTTGATCATTAAAGCGCCAACAGAGTTTGAATTGTTCTTTGACATAAATTCCTGAGAAGTTGTGATAACAGATAACCTTCAGCCTAGGCTGCAGCAGCAGGCGTGGATTGGAGAGAAGTGACCTCTTAAGTGGGTGGTGGCGTGTAGACCCATGCCAGAATCTGCATAAAGGCGTTTTCCAAGCCACACGTGAAGGGATTACTTGGATGAACGTTCAGGAGTGGTTGGAAGCATTAATGAGCATTAAATGGTGATAATACTTATCAACATCAATATTCTGGTAATGGAAACCAAACTTTGAATCAGTAATTCTGTTTCAAAAAGAACAGCGTAAACCATGCTCTGGCCTTGGCTTCCTGTTGTCTTAGTAAGTTTTGGGGATTCTCCTGATTTTCTGATACGCTCCTTGGATTTGCTTCTGGACCTCCTGGGCTTAGAGATTCTGTATCAGTGTAATACCCACTCTTCTGACCTTTTCATCTTCTGATTTCAGCATATTCTGAAAGAGCCTTCAGACTTCCTTGCTTCTTTTGCATTCCTTTAGCAAATTCTGACTGAGCTTGCGTAACTGCTGAAAGAGTCATGTTCTGTCTGAGGCTTACATATTGAACCATGTTTACAACTTCTGATTGAGCTGATGTAGCTGCTGAAGAAGTCATGTTCTGTCTGCGCTGAGCCAAGCTTGCAACTTCTGACCGTTTCTATCTGGAATTGTTCCAGAAGTTCTGAAGCGCTGATTTTTCTTAAACACTCATTTTTTAGAGAAAAATTTCAATTACTTAGAATTTAATTTTTCTCAAGCTAAAAGCGTTGTCTTTAGAGCTTGTGTGATCATCTTGCTCTTGTAAGTGGTTTGCTTGGGCAAAAATGACAATTCAGGATTTGGATTCGTCTCAGAGGGACTATGAAAATCCAAGATGATTTCCTGAAAAAAAGAGAGGGCAAATTTTGGGGTACAACAGTAAGATAGCACTATCTAAAGGAGGATGAAAAGAACAAAGACTTCTTTTTTGAGTAGGTAGAATGTTCATAGTTGCTTGCTCACAACATTTTCAAAACAACATCTTTCAAAACACACCAACACTTTCAAAACGAAATATTTTCAAAAGTCAACACTTTGTATACATTCTTATAGAGACGAGAATCATTACAAAGTTCATCTAAATGAAGACCCTTTTTAAAAATACTTTCAAAACCAATCACAAACACATTTCAGAAAAAGCATTTTCAAAGTGAGCTAACAACTAAGAGCCCGTAGATACTACAGATGAAAAGGGTGCTAACACCTTCCCATCTTTCCCGTTCTTTTCACTCTTTCCTTTATTGGATAAAAGAAAAGTCGGTGGCGAAACTTGCTATCCGCAACAATTGCGATAAAACGCAAAACACCTAAGTCAGTTCTCCCACCGTATTACAGTTAGAAATGGAAAAGTATTTTAAAAGAAAATCAACATCAAAGTCTCAACAAGTTAATGAAGTGGAAAATGCATCAACACAACAATTAGAGCCATATTTGTAAAAAAGATTTTTAGATGTTGATTTAGATAATCTTCCTGTTGATCTGGAGAGAGGATAAAATGTCATGTTATCATCTAAATGATTGATATGAAATTCGAAGAGCTTATTTACAAAAAGGGCCTTGTCAACCAAAGGAGCATAATTTTCCACAATGAAAATTTGGTACATCTTTATGTAAGTTCATTCCTGATTGGTTTCTTGAGTTTGATAGTTGGTTGAAATATAGTGTATCAAAAGATGCTGTAATTTGTGTATGTTGTTACCTTATGAGATTTGAGATAGGAGAACACAAATGTTGAGATGCATTTGTGACCGAGGAATTTGCAAATATGAAAAACAAAGATAGACTCAACGTCCATATGAGAGGTCTTAATAGTGCTCACAATCAAGCTTGGAGAAACTGTAATGTAGTAATGAATCAAAAACAATATATTGAAGTTGCTATCAACAAACAACCTGGCTTGATCAAGTGGAAATATTAAATTCACTTAACAACAACAGTTGATGGAATTTGACTTTTATTAAAGCTGGGATTGACATTTTGAGGTTATGATGAATCGACGAATTCAAAGAATAAAGGTAATTTTCTCAAGATTCTACAATTTCTTTGTAATAATAATGAAGAAATTGATAACATATTGAAAAAATCTTGTGGAAATATCAAATTAGTGTCACCTAGCATTCAAAAAGATATTGTGAAAGCTACTATTCGTGAGACCACAAAAGTTATTATTGATGATCTTAACAATGATCTGTTCTCTATTTTAATTGATGAATCTCGAGATGTTTCAGTTAAAGAGAAAATGGCTATTATGTTACGCTATGTAGAAAACAAAGAATGTGTCATTGAGAGATTTCTTGGCATTGTCCATGTTACGAATACAAGTGCTATGTCTTTAAAGTTGACACTAGAGTCCTAATTGGCAAAGTACAATTTAAGTTTTTCAAGAGTTTGTAGTCAGGGATATGATGGGGCTAGTAATATGCCAAGAGAGTTTAATGGCCCCAAAAATTTGATTTTAAAAGAAAATAAGTGTTTATTCTATGTTCATTGTTTTGCTCACCAACTCCAATTGACACTTGAGGTGGTTGCTAAAAACAAGCACGAATGCAAGTAGGAGTAATTGGGGTCAAGTGACCCCGCTCAATTTTTTTAAAACTAATAGTAATAAATTTTTTATATATTGATCCCACATAAAATATTTTAATGTCCCCACACCACTCATTTACTTTAAAGGTTAACCTCTAAAAAACATAAATTTGACAGTAAATCTCACTTTATTATTTCTTTTTGTTTGTCAAAAGTAAATATAAATTAAAAAGAATTGAGGAAGTTGAATATACTATTTTAACTAAATGCATAATAGTGTATAATACATCAACATATTTCTTTATTATTTCTACTCTCTCTTTTTTAATCTTCTTCTTTCTTCTACACACTACTTTTTTTTGTTCACAAGTCTTCTACTTAAAATCTTTTTTTCATCTCTTAACAAAGTTAAGCTAAAAGACAATATTTCAAGTAAGTTTATTCCTTCATTCATTTTTTCTTTGGGTATTATATTATTGTGTTGTGATTTTATATTTTTGACTCAATTTTTACCATGATTTTAATTTTAAGTTTATGCTTATAGTTGCATTAGAATTTAGTAATTAATTAGAGTTATATTTTTATGTGTTAGAAATGGAAAAGTATTTTAAAAAAAAATCAACATTAGAGTCTCAACAAGTTAATGAAGTGGAAAATACATCAACACAGCAATTAGAGCAATATTTGAAGAAAAAAATTTAGATGTTGATTTAGTCAATCTTCCTGATGATCTAGAGATAGGAATCAAATGTCATGTTATCATCTAAATGATCAATATGAAATCCAAAGAGCTTATTTACAAAAAGGTCCTTGTACACTAAAGGAGCATAATTTTCCATAACGACTATTTGATAAGTCTTTACTTAAGTTCAATCTTAATTGGTTTCTTGAATTTGGTAGTTGATTGAAATATAGTGTATCAAAAGAAGTTGTGTTCTGTTTATGTTGTTACCTTATGAGATATGAGTTAGGAGAACAAAAATATTGAGATGCATTTATGATTGAGGAATTTTCAAATTGAAAAAAGAAAGATAAACTCAACGTCCATGTGAGAGGTCCTAATAGTGCTCTCAATCAAGTTTGGAGAAAATGCAATGTACTAATGAATCAAAAATAACATATTGAAGTTGCTATTAACAAACAACCTGACTTGATCAAGAGGGAAAATCAAATTCATTTAACTGCAATAGTTAATAGTTGATTGTATTCGACTTTTATTAAAGTTGAGATTGGCATTTTGAGGTGATGATGAATCGACGGATTCAAAGAATAAAGGTAATTTTCTCAAGATTCTACAATTTATTTTTAATAATAATGAAGAAATTGATAACGTATTGAAAAAATCTCGTGGAAATATCAAATTAGTGTCACCTAGCATTCAAAAAGATAATGTGAAAGCTGCTTCTCGTGAGACCACAAAAGTTATTATTGATGATCTTAACAATGATTTGTTCTCTGTTTTAATTGATGAATCTCGATATGTTTCAGCTAAAGAGAAAATGACTATTGTGTTACGCTATGTAGACAAGAAAGAATGTGCCATTGAGAGATTTCTTGGCATTGTCCATGTCACAAATACAAGTGTTATGTCTTTAAAGTTGGCACTAGAGTCCTTAAGTACAATTTCTGTTTTTCAAGAGTTCATGGACAGGGTGTGATGGGACTAGTAATATGTCTGGAGAGTTTAATGGCCTCCAAAGTTTGATTTTAAAAGAAAATAAGTGTGCATTCTATGTTTATTGTTTTCCTCATCAACTCCAATTGACACTTGTGGTGGTTGCTAAAAACAAGCACGAATGCAAGTAGGAGTAATTGGGGTCAAGTGACCCCACTCAATATTTTTTTAAAACCCACAATAATAATTTTTTATATATTGATCCCACATAAAATATTTTAATGTCCCCACACCACTCATTTACTTTAAAGGTTAACCTCTAAAAAACCTAAATTTGATAGTAAATCTCACCTTATCATTTCTTTTTGTTTGTCAAAAGTAAATAAAAATTAAAATAAATTGAGGAAGTTGAATAAACTATTTTAACTAAATGCATAGTAGTGTACATTACATCAACATATTTCTTTATCATTTCTACTCTATTTTTGTCTTCTTCTTTCTTCTACACACTATTTTTTTTTCTTCACAAGTCTTCTACTTGAAATCTTTTTTTTATCTCTTAACAATATTAAGCTAAAAGACAAAAGTTCAAGTAAGTTTATTTCTTCATTCATTTTTTCTTTGGGTATTATATTATTGTGTTGTGATTTTATATTTTTGTCTCAATTTTTACCATGATTTTAATTTTAAGCTTATGCTTATAGTTGCATTAGAATCAAGTATTTAATTAGAGTTATATTTTTATGTGTTATAAATGGAAAAGTATTTTAAAAGAAATCAACATTAGAGTCTCAACAAGTTAATGAAGTGGAAAATGCATCAACACAACAATTAGAGCCATATTTGAAAAAATGATTTTTAGATGTTGATTTAGACAATCTTCATGTTGATCTAGAGAGAGGAATCAAATGTCATGTTATCATCTAAATGATCGATATTAAATCCGAAGAGCTTATTTACAAAAAGTGCCTTGTCAACCAAAAGAGCATAATTTTCTACAACGATAATTTGATAAGTCTTTACGTAAGTTCAATCCTAATTGTTTTCTCGAATTTGGTGGTTGGTTGAAATATAGTGTATCAAAAGATATTGTATTTTGTTTATGTTGTTACCTTATGAGATATGAGCTAGGAGAACACAAATGTTGAGATGCATTTTTGATTGAGGAATTTTCAAATTGGAAAAAGAAAAATAAACTCAACGTCCATGTGAGAGGTCCTAATAGTGCTCACAATCAAGCTTGGAGAAAATATAATGTACTAATGAATCAAAAACAACATATTGAAGTTGCTATCAACAAATAACCTGACTTGATCAAGAGGGAGTATCAAATTCATTTAACTGTTATAGTTGATTGTATACGACTTTTATTAAAGTTGGGTTTGACATTTTAAGGTGATGATGAATCGACGAATTCAAAGAATAAAGATAATTTTCTCAAGATTCTACAATTTCTTTGTAATAATAATGAAGAAATTGAGAATGTATTGAAAAAATCTCGTGGAAATCTAAAAATAATGTCACCTAGCATTCAAAACGATATTGTGAAAGCTGCTACTCGTGAGACCACAAAAATTATTATTGATGATCTTAACAATGATTTGTTCTCTACTTTAATTGATGAATCTCGAGATGTTTCAGTTAAAGAGAAAATGACTATTGTGTTACGTTATGTAGACAAGAAGAATGTGTCATTGAGAGATTTCTTGGCATTGTCCATGTTACAAATACAAAGTGTTATGTCTTTAAAGTTGACACTAGAGTCCTTGTTGGAAAATTACAATTTAAGTTTTTCAATAGTTCGTGGTCAGGGTGTGATGGGGCTAGTAATATGCCAGGAGAGTTTAATGGCCTCAAAAGTTTGATTTTAAAAGAAAATAAGTGTGCATTCTATGTTCAATGTTTTGCTCACTAATCCAATTGACACTTGTGGTGGTTGGTGAAAACAAGCACGAATGCAAGTTAGAGTAATTGGGGTCAAGTGACCTCACTCAATATTTTTTTAAAACCCACAGTAATAATTTTTTATATATTGATCCCACATAAAATATTTTAATATCCCCACACCACTCATTTACTTTAAAGGTTAACCTCTAAAAAACCTAAATTTGACATTAAATCTCACTTTATTATTTCTTTTTGTTTGTCAAAAGTAAATATAAATTAAAAAGAATTGAGAAAGTTGAATGAACTATTTTAACTAAATACATAGTAGTTTACATTACATCAACATATTTCTTTATCATTTCTACTCTTTATTTTTGTCTTCTTCTTTCTTCTACACACTATTTTTTTTTCTTCACAAGTCTTCTACTTTAAATCTTTTTTTATATCTTATCAAAGGTAAGCTAAAAGACAATAGTTCAAGTAAGTTTATTTCTTCATTCATTTTTTCTTTCGGTGTTATATTATTGTATTGCGATTTTATATATTTGTCTCAATTTTTCCATGATTTTAATTTTAAGCTTATGCTTATAGTTGCATTAGAATCAAGTAATTAATTAGAGTTATATTTTTATGTGTTAGAAATGGAAAATTATTTTAAAAGAAAATCAACATTAGAGTCTCAACAAGTTAATAAAGTGGAAAATACATCAACACAACAATTAGAGCCATATTTGAAAAAAAAGATTTTTAGATGTCGATTTAGACAATCTTCTTGTGGATATGGAGAGAGGAATCAAATGTCATGTATTTAAATGATTGATATGAAATTTGAAGAGCTTATTTACAAAAAGGGCCTTGTTAACCAAAGGAGCATAATTTTCCACAACGACAATTTGGTAAGTCTTTACATAAGTTCAATCCTAATTGGTTTCTTGAATTTGATAGTTGGTTGAAATATTGTGTATCAAAAGATGTTGTGTTTTGTTTATGTTGTTACCTTATGAGATATGAGCTTGGAGAACACAAATGTTGAGATGCATTTGTAACTGAGGAATTTTCAAATTGGAAAAAGAAAGATAGACTCAACGTCCATGTGAGAGGTCCTAATAGTACTCACAATCAAGCTTAGAGAAAATATAATGTACTAATGAAACAAAAACAACATATTGAAGTTGCTATCAACAAACAACCTAACTTGATCAAGAGGGAATATCAAATTCATTTAACTTCAATAGTTGATTGTATTCGACGTTTATTAAAGTTGGCATTGACATTTTGAGATAATGATGAATCGACAAATTCAAATAATAAAAGTAATTTTCTCAAGATTCTACAATTTCTTTGTAATAATAATGAAGAAATTGATAACGTATTGAAAAAATCTCGTGGAAATCTCAAATTAGTGTCACGTAGCATTCAAAAGATATTTTGAAAGCTGCTACTCGTGAGACCACAAAAGTTATTATTGATGATCTTAACAATGATTTGTTCTCTATTTAAATTGATGAATCTTGAGATGTTTCAGTTAAAGAGAAAATGGCTATTGTGTTACACTATGTAGACAAGAAAGAATGTGTCATTGAGAGATTTTTTGGTATTGTCCATGTTGCAAATGCAAGTGCTATGTCTTTAAAGTTGGCACTACAGTCCTTATTGGCAAAGTACAATTTAAGTTTTTCAAGAGTTCGTGGTCAGGGTGTGATGGGGCTAGTAATATGCCAGGAGAGTTTAATGTCGTAAAATTTTTGATTTTAAAAGAAAATAAGTGTGCATTATATGTTCATTGTTTTGCTCACCAACTCCAATTGACACTTGTGGTGGTTGGTAAAAACAAGCACAGATACAAGTTGGAGTAATTGGGGTCAAGTGACCCTACTCAATATTTTTTTTAAACCAACAGTAATATGTTTTTATATATTGATCCCACATAAAATATTTTAATGCCCCCACACCACTCATTTACTTTAAAGGTTAACCTCTAAAAAACCTAAATTTGACAGTAAATCTCACTTTATCATTTCTTTTTGTTTGTCAAAAGTAAATATAAATTAAAATAAATTGAGGAAGTTGAATAAACTATTTTAACTAAATGCATAGTAGTGTACATTACATCAACATATTTCTTTATCATTTCTACTCTATTTTTGTCTTCTTCTTTCTTCACAAGTCTTCTACTTGAAATCTTTTTTTATCTCTTATCAAAGGTAAGCTAAAAGACAATAGTTCAAGTAAGTTTATTTCTTCATTCATTTTTTCTTTTGGTATTATATTATTGAGTTTTTATTTTATATTTTTGTCTCAATTTTTACCATGATTTTAATTTTAAGATTATGCTTATAGTTGCATTAGAATCAAGTAATTAATTAGAGTTATATTTTTATGTGTTAGAAATGGAAAAGTATTTTAAAAGAAAATCAACATTAGAGTCTCAACAAGTTAATGAAGTGGAAAATGCACAACACAACAATTAGAGCCATATTTGAAAAAAAAAAGATTTTTAGATGTTGATTTAGACAATCTTCCTGTTGATCTGGAGAGAGGAATCAAATGTCATGTATCTAAATGATCGATATGAAATCCGAAGAGCTTATTTACAAAAAGGGTCTTGTTAACCAACAAAGCATAATTTTTCACAACGATAATTTGGTAAGTCTTTACGTAAGTTCAATCTTAATTGGTTTCTTGAATTTGGTAGTTGGTTGAAATATAGTATATCAAAAGATGTTGTGTTTTGTTTATGTTGTCACCTTATGAGATATGAGCTAGGAGAACACAAATGTTGTGATACATTTGTGATTGAGGAATTTTCAAATTAGAAAAATAAATATAGACTCAACATCCATGTGAGAGGTCCTAATAGTGCTCACAATCAAGCTTGGAGAAAATGTAATGTACTAATGAATCAAAAATAACATATTGAAGTTGTTATCAACAAACAACCTGACTTGATCAAGAGGGGATATCAATTTCATTTAACTGCAATAGTTGATTGTATTCAACTTTTATTAAAATTGGGTTTGACATTTTGAGGTGATGATGAATCGACAAATTCAAAGAATAAAGGTAATTTTCTCAAGATTCTACAATTTCTTTGTAATAATAATGAAGAAATTGATAACGTATTGAAAAAATCTCGTGGAAATCTCAAATTAGTGTCACATAGCATTCAAAAAGATATTTTGAAAGCTGCTACTCGTGAGATCACATAAGTTGTTATTGATGATCTTAACACTGATTTGTTCTCTATTTTAATTGATGAATCTCGAGATGTTTTATTTAAAGAGAAAATGGCTATTGTGTTACACTATGTAGAAAAGAAAGAATGTGTCATTGAGAGATTTATTAGCATTTTCCTTGTTGCAAATACAAGTGTTATGTCTTTAAAGTTGACACTAGAGTCCTTATTGGCAAAGTACAATTTAAGTTTTTCAAGTGTTCGTGGTCAGGATGTGATGGGGCTAGTAATATGCCAGTAGAGTTTAATGGCCTCAAAAGTTTGATTTTAAAAGAAAATAAGTGTGCATTCTATGTTCATTGTTTTGCTCACCAACTCCAATTGGCACTTGTGGTGGTTACTAAAAACAAGCACGGATGCAAGTAGGAGTAATTGGGGTCAAGTGACCCCACTCAATTTTTTTTAAAACCAACAGTAATAATTTTTTATATATTGATCCCATATAAAATATTTTAGGGTTAAATATACTTTACCCCCTTGCAATAGTAGTGAGTTTTGATTTATCCCCTATTAAAAAAATTATTTCCATCCCTTAACAAATAAAGATTCCCAAACAGAAAACCCTAAAGCCCAAGATTCCCTTTGAGTTTCATACGTGGCATTAGATTGCTTGCTGACTGTGTTATTAAAAGCCATGCTTGAATGTTTGTGTCTATTACAAATATTTAGTCTTCTGATTAACCCCCTGGAAAATCTAGGGTTCAATATCAAACAAAATTAGCAAGCTCACCATGGGGATGAAATTAGCAGCGAAGAAGAAGAAGCACTCCAAGAAGGCAAAACATTCAATCCTACAGAAGAAGCACGGGGAACAAGGCGCTTCTGTTGATGCTGATAAGGTATGTTCTTTCAGTTGTTTGTTCATTTAGTGATACATACAGTTAAATGTTAGTTTTTGAATGTTTGCCCAAATGTTTTCAGAATAAGCATCTATTTGTTGTTGTGTTCCATCATGGTGGTGAGTTTGTAATATTGAACAATGGGGTTACAATTTACAGATTGGGTGTAAGTAATTTAGTTTTGGATCTCCACTTGGATCAGTTTACAATGCTTAGAATCCATGGGTTGGTTACCTTTTGGGGTTACAAGCAGGGAACTTATAAAACATGGACTTTAATTCGTGAAATAGATGAAAATTATTTCCATATTAGGAAGGATGATGATTGTTATGATTTCGCTGCATACGCGTGTGCTACCCAACTAGACAGGGAAATTTTTGTGGAGCATGATGTTACTCATATTGGAGCCTCAGTAAGTAGTCCAAGGTGTGTCAATGAGAATGTTGAGATGGAGGGATGTGATGACAATTTCATAGAAGGGTTGGGTGATAGTGAGGATGAACGAGCCACTGCTATTCTAAATGGTTTTGAAGGGATTGATGTAACTAAACCCATCAATGAGAGCCCTTCGGTTGTAAATTTATGACTGTGTCCAAACAGAAAAGTTGTGAGGATGAAGAGTATGTGAGTGATGAGCTGGATAGATCTGACCTGGATTTATCTGATAGTGATAAAGGGAAAGTTCCAAAGTTTGAAAAGTTTAAGAGTTAGGAAATAGAATCCAGAGGATTTTGTTGATCATTGTTATTATAGAGACAAGTATGCAATATGCTATAGTTTTCTGTGAGTCCAATTAATGGTGAGGAAATATGGCCAAAAGTTCAGTCATATGAGATTTTACCCCCTATGTACAAGAAAGGTCCAGGAAGACCAAGAAAGTTAAGGATAAGGGAGTATGTTGAAGAGGGTGCTAGAAGGAGAAGATTGCCAGGTGTATCTTACAGATGCACTAAGTGTGACAAATTTGGTCACAATGCTTAAACATGTAAAAGCACAACACAAGATGTTAGTGGACTAAAGAGAAAGGTATTATTAGTGTGTATTTTGAACTAACATATCATGTATTTTGAACTAACATATCATGTATTTTGAACTAACAAGTAATGTGTTTAATTTTTTTAGAGGAAGGTCAAGGTAGGTACAACTGAAATTGAAACTGCAGCAAATTAAAATGAAACTGCAACAACCACTGGTGGAACTCAGACTGCAGCACCCCATGCTGCAACTGAAACTACAACACAAGCTAGTGGAACTCAGACTGCAATACCCCATACTACAACTCAAAATGTAACACAAGCTGGTGGAAATCAAACTGCAGTACCCCATGCTGCAACTCAGACTACAGTACCACATGCTGCAACTCAAACTGCAACCAATGAACTAGTTGACTATTTTGGCGACATGACTGATGATTTTATTTCAAGGATTCCTGAAGTAAACACGACACAATATTCTGCTGTGGGTGGTAAACCAGACAAAAGAGGCAAGAAAAAATTGAAAGTGAAAGATGTTAGGCCAGTGAGAAAGAGGTCCATTGAAAGAATAAAACTCCACTGGTTTCAAAAACCAATAAAAGGGCCAGGTTCAAACCCCGATCATCCTATGTATTTGACAGAAGAAGAAGGAAGTGGTTCTAAACATGCAATGAAGAAATCTAAGAAGAAGTAGTCTTATGTTTGTACTGCTTATTATGCCCTTTTGATACTTTGGCATTAAGTTATGGTTTGTGTCCTTATGGTTTGTTATGATGTTATGTCCTTTTGTAATGACATTGATATTTTGTGTCCTTATGATTTGTTAGGCTATTATGCCCTTTTGTAATGACATTGACATTTTGTTCTACTTATTCCTTCATGTAATGAATCATTTAATATTACTTTCAATTGATAACCTTATTTTATGATTTCAAATGGTAATGCAATACTGTAAGAAAAATAAAACACTCTTATTGTATCAAATTTGACATTAAACAACCGTTATATTGCTTCTGTTTAACAGCACTGCAAAGATACGCTTGAAATTAATAGACAAACAGACATAAGTTTGGGCCATTATATTACAAACAGACATAACACTTCACTTGTGCAAAAAAAATTACAAATAGACAATACACTTGATATTACATATAATTGTACAACACTGCAAAGATAAACCAAGACATCATAATTGCCACATTCAGTTGGAAAATTTTCCTCTTCAATACAACTATCTTCAACTTGGATTTTTCCAATTTTCTTTCTGTCAATTCAAACTCCAATTTTACCATATCACAGTGTTTGCAATAACTTTGAGAATTTGAGATTTCACTAATGGAGTGAGCAATTTCATCATCCCAAATAAACGGATCACAACTATTGCCCATCTGCAACCAAAAATAACATTAAACCCATATTACAAATTTCCCCAATATAAACAGATCACAACTTTTGAGAATAACGAACTTACCCCAGCATTCCTACATTTCCAGAATTTCCTATTATGATTTTTTGCAGTATTAGCAAACCACATCTTCATCGGACGACAACATCCGCATCGAGGAACCTTTGAATACTCGTATCAATTTCAACTTCCACCACTCTTGCTAGCATCCTCCATTTGAACATGGGGACGATTTATAGTGGAAATGGTTCAACACAGTATTGAGGGGAGAAATTATCAAGACGGTATGGATAGACGGTAGGGATGAACACGGTATTGAGGGAAGAAATTAACAAGACTGGAAGGAAAGATGGTAGTTGCTAAACGGGTCTATTGAAACATGAAGAACACGAAGACAGAAAGGTTGAGAAATATGTTCAATAGAACCCTAGATTTTACAGGGGGTGAATCAGAATATTGGGAACTATGTTTAATAGACACAAACATTCTAGCATGACTTTAAATTACACAGTCAGCAACGAATCTAATGCCACATATTAAACTTAAAGGGAATCTTGGAGTACAAGGTTTTCTGTTTGGGAATCTATATTTGTTAAGGGGCGGAAATAATTTTTTTTCAATAGGGGGTAAATCAAAATTTACTACTATTGCAAGGGGGTAAAATATATTTAATCCAATATTTTAATGTCCCCACACCACTCATTTACTTTAAAGGTTAACCTCTAAAAAATATAAATTTGACAGTAAATCTCACTTTATTATTTTTTTTTGTTTGTCAAAAGTAAATATAAATTAAAAAGAATTGAGGAAGTTGAATAGACTATTTTAACAAAATACATAGTAGTGTACATTACATCAACATATTTCTTTATCATTTCTACTCTCTCTTTTTTTGTCTTCTTCTTTCTTCTACACACTACTTTTTTTTTTTCTTCACAAGTCTTCTACTTGAAATCTTTTTTTATCTCTTATCAAAGTTAAGCTAAAAGACACTAGTTAAAGTAATTTTATTTCTTCATTCATTTTTTCTTTGGGTATTATATTATTGTGTTGTGATTTTATATTTTTGTTTCAATTTTTACCATGATTTTAATTTTAAGCTTATGCTTATAGTTGCATTAGAATCAAGTAACTAATTAGAGTTATAATTTTATGTGTTAGAAATGGAAAAGTATTTTAAAAGAAAATCAACATTAGAGTCTCAACAAGTTAATAAAGTGAAAAATGCATCAACACAACAATTAGAGTCATATTTGAAAAAAAAGATTTTTAGATGTTGATTTAGACAATCTTCCTGTTGATCTGGAGAGGGGAATCAAATGTCATGTTATCATCTAAATGATTGATATGAAATCTGAAGAGCTTATTTACAAAAAGGGCCTTAGTCAATCAAAGGAGTATAATTTTCGACAACGACAATTTGGTACGTCTTTACGTAAGTTCAATCCTAATTGGTTTCTTGAATTTGGTAGTTGGTTGAAATATAATGTATCAAAAGATGTTGTGTTTTGTTTATGTTGTTACCTTATGAGATATGAGATAGGAGAACACAAAGGTTGGAATGCACTTGTGACTGAGGTATTTTTAAATTGAAAAAAGAAAGATAGACTCAACGTCCATGTGGGAGGTTCTAATAGTGCTCACAATCAAATTTGGAGAAAATGTAATGCACTAATGATAGTAATGAATCAAAAACATCATATTAGAGTTGCTATCAACAAACAATCTGACTTGATCAAGATGGAATATCAAATTCATCTACTTGATGAAGTGACATTGTTTTGTGAGAAGCATATTATTGACATTATAAATATGGATGATGCCTTCATGCTACATGGAAAACCAAGACACAATGTTCAAATAGTTTCAAACTTGCATCACTTTCAAGTTGAGGTATTTTATCAAGTGACTCATTGACAACTTCAAGAGTTGAATAATAGATTTACAGAGGTGAATAGTGAATTACTTATTTGTGTAGCAAGTTTAAGTCCACAAGATTTATTTTGTGCATTTGACAAGGAAAAGTTGATTAAGTTGGCTTGATTTTATCCATCTGAATTTTCTCCAATAAAACTCATGGGACTCGACAATCAACTTGAAAATTATATCATGGATGTTTGTTCTAGTGAACAATTTTCTAATTTACAGGGAATTAGTGATCTTTCAAGAATGATGGTGGAGACTAAAAAACACATTGCTTATCTAACAGTGTATTTACTTCTGAAGTTGACATTACTTTTGTCTTTGGCTACGGTAACCGTTGAAAGAAGTTTTTCAACTATGAATTTTATGAATCAACTATACAATAGGATGGGGATGAGTTTTTGAATGATTGCTTGGTAACATACATAGAGAGTGATATATTTGATGGTGTTGAAAATGAAAAAAAATCTTACAACACTTTTAAAATATGAAGACGCATAGAGAACAATTATAACCTTGAATATTAAATTATCTTCAATTTTTTTATATACATTGATATTTTGTATTTAACTTTTTAGATATACATTATAATAATTTTATGCATAAGTATTTATATAATTTCTATAAATATTTATATTATTTGATTTTGATTTTTATATTAAAAAAATTAACATTGTCCCCACTTATTAAAACTTCTGTATCCATCCCTGTTCTTAAGGGGTATATGACTAATCCACTTGATCACTCAAGAAAGAAGTGAGGAGACTATAATATACCTTTTTAGATATCCACTTCAGAAACCACTCAAATCTTGCATTAAATGGAGAGTCCGACCGATAAACATCTCGCCACCAAGGGGATGCCAATCTGAAAATGGATTATCAATCTCACAAATATATGGAGATGTCATATTAAATATCATAAAAATTATTTAAATTTTAAATAAAAAATTATTTTCATAAAAATGTCAAAATAGAAGGAACAAAACTTTTTTTATGAGAGAATATTATTTGAAAAGAGATCTACTCTTTTAAAAAAAATTAATTATTTTTAAAGTTATATAGGTATGAAGGAGAGAAACATGTTTGTGTGGATTTCAGTGGAGTTTCTTTGTTGGTGGGACTGAGAAATACAGATTTTATTATGCGACAAACAACTTCCGAATCTTCTTCAAATAAAAGTTAAACATGAGAAAGCGTTTTTCAACAATCAACATGTTTTTATACCATTTATTTTTGACACTTTTAATTTCTTATCACTAGAAACAGTTGATCTTTTACATAGGGTTCAAAGACGTATGAATAACAATATTATATTTTATAGATTTATGAATGTAGTTTTTAAGAAGATTGCTTTTGTCATTCTAAAAAGAATAACGACGTTTGTTGTCTGATTATCTTTTATATCTATATAAATTTTATTATATTATTAGTAGAAATTTAAATTCTTTGATAAAAAAATTGTTTTTTTTTCATAAATCTATCTAACTCACTCCTTTATTTAAAAAAAAAGTCCAAATGACTGTCTAGGAAATGAAGAATGATTTATTCTCTCTCTAACACACTTTTTAAACTAATTACACTATTGTATAAGTTTAAACTTAAAAGATTTTATTATTTTTAAAATTAACTCTATATTAATCTATATGGATTTCACATGACTAAATTAATATAATGTTTTGTCTAATAAAAGAAAGACTGGTAAAAACTTAACCATCTTGTAAATTATTTGGGGTATAGGTATCCATGTTTTTTTTTTTTTTAATTTAGTATGAATGGTTTGTCTTTTCAATTTGATTGACACATTTACTTTTAACTAAATATTAGATACGCACATTAGAGATTATGTGCTTATTACTACTTTATTGATTAATGGTGTATTTGAATTGACGGTGAACAAAATTGATTATAATAAATTTGAATTTGATAGAATTGATTTAATAGAATTTAATTTGATAGAATTAATTTATGTTTGAATAGATTTATATAAAAGTGAATTGAACAATATATTTCAATATAAAAATCATCCATAATCAATTTTGGAAATAAAAACTATAAATTTCAACTTCAAATAGAATCAATTTTAGAGACCGAATCAATTTTATTTTTGATAAAACAAACACTTCAAAATCATCCACAATCAATTTTATATTTAGAAAATTAATTATAAGTCATACAAAAGTCAATCCAAACATACTATAAATCTTTTGTTTAATTTCATAAGTTTTATTGAATTACTAGGAGTTGATTTTGTAGAATAGTTTTATGTTTTCTTATTCAAGTTATTTAAGTCTTAAGAAATAATAAATTTTTCAATAAAAAAATAAATATAAAATTTGTCCATGAGAATGATAAAATGTAGATGCATATTTATAAAAGTAACATTAGCCACATGCTAAATTAGATACATACATGCACACACTTTTTATTGGTCCAATACACTTGATTACCAAAACCTAACCAAATTTAATAAATAGCAAAAATAGAATTTTCACCAAAAAAGATTATATCCTTATAACAAATGAAGAAAAGGAAAGTGAAAAAGCAAAACAAGAGATATGATTGTGTGGCTCTTAATAACTAAGGACACCAACTTGTTCACAAACCAACCAATCACATGTCGACAACACAACATTATCAAAAATATCATCTCTGGTTTTTTTCCCAAACCAGAAACCAAAAACCACTTGTCCCCAAACCCCAACTTGACATATAATATAGTAGTAATATAGATTGATAGTAGTAGAACATTTCACACTCACACTCACACACTCATATCTGTGGTCTCTCTTCACTTGTCCAGAAGAAGAAAGATCCATAAATTAACATATTCTCTCAGATGGTTTTGCTATTATAGATAGATATAGCTAGAAGAAGTAATTTTGGGTATAATAATAGAAAAAAAGAAAAAAGAAATTTCCTAAAAGAAACATTTTGTTAACATGGGAAGAGGTAGGGTTCAGTTGAAGAGGATAGAAAACAAGATCAATCGCCAGGTTACTTTCTCTAAAAGGAGAGCTGGACTTCTCAAGAAAGCTCATGAGATCTCTGTTCTTTGTGATGCTGAAGTTGCTTTGATTGTCTTCTCCCACAAAGGAAAGCTCTTTGAATATGCCACTGATTCTTGGTAATTATTATTGTTTTTTCATTTATAGATCTTTTCATTGCACTCATTTTATTAAATATTTTGTACTATTTATATAAATATAAGTACTTTTTATATGTACATCATTTAAATCTCTTTTTCAGACACAAACTATATTTATTTCTTGTATGTAAAGTGGATTAGTTGATCTACATAAACATATTACTAATTTATTTTTTTCCATTGAGTCTATGATTTTTAAGATCTATGTTAGGGTTTCAATTTTTTGGGTGTAAAGAGAACATATGCTTTCTTCTATTTTTTTTAGATCAAACAGTGCAAACCTAAAGCTATATGTTTTTTTTCTTTCAAAAATAAGTAAAAAAATGCAGAAAGAAAAGGATGTAGTCCGTTTTATGCCAGAAAATGTTCTTGTAAAAAGAATTTTTATAATTATTTCTTGTGTGTAAAGTGAAGCAGTTGATCTATACATAGGCATATTAATAGTATATTTTTTTCCATTGAGTCAATGTTTTTTTAATTTTATTTTTCAAATTTGTAAATCTGTTTTTTTTTTTTTTACAAGGGTTTCTATTATTTTGGATGCAAATCTACATGGTGAAAATATTTTGTTTTTTTGTTTTTTGTTTAGATCAAACAGTGCAAACCTAAAGCCATCAGATTTATTTTCAAAATAAGGAAAACAATTAATACCCATTTATATGGACAATACATGTTCTTGTAAAAATGGTTCATATATTTATTTCTTGTGTAAAATGACTCAGTTGATCTATATATGCATATTACAAATTTTATTCTTTATTAACTCAAGGATTTTTTTTTACCCTATTATTTTTTTTGCCAATTTCTAGAACTTGTTTTTTTTTTCCCCTTTATTTCACCTGAGAATGGTTTCTTTTTTTGGATGCAAAGCTAAAGAAGAAAACATACTTTCTTCTTTATTTTTTCTTCCAAATCTAATTTTTGGTTTGATCAAACAGTGCAACCCTAAAACTATATAATTGTTTTTTCAACAAAAAAAACTATAAATACAAGAGAGAAAGGATATATATATATATATATATATATATATATATATATATATATATATATATATATATATATATATATATATATATATATATATATATATATATATATATATATATATATATATATATATATATATATATATATATATATATATATATATATATATATATATATACAAAAAAATTCTGTTTTTTGGACAACAAATGTTCTTATTTGTTCATTGAGTATATTTTGTGATTGTTCTCAACATGCTTCACTGATCAGAATTTTCTTATTTTTTTATAATAAAAAAACATGAAATTGGAAATAAATATCAAATGATTTTATCTCAAATCGTTTATTTGTTTTTTTTTTTTAATTAAAATTTAAAAATCCTATATATCCATACTAGGTTTAAAAAAATAGATTAAAGCTGATCCTTTAGAAAGCCCTAGTTTAAAAATATTTTAATTTTAATTTAATTTTTATGTTTTGAAAGATATATATTGATGAGTGACAGTAGTTGGTTATTACTTGTCACAAGTTGATTTTAGATCTCAAGTCCTATCAATGCAGAACATACAGAAACATCATTTTGTGTACGCTTTAAATTTTGTTTTCTTGTTCTGAAAAAGCTTGATAGATTTGTTTCTCTAACTAGTATAGGCTGCTATAACTTGTAATCAACACGTATTTAAACTACACAGATGTCATGTTTATTGTGAAACTTAAGTCCTTTCAAAGCATGGAATGGAAGTAAGAATGTTGCATGCTTTTCTGTTAATTATAAACAGAACTTATATTCTCAACTTTAAGGTGCTTCGTGTCAATGAGTTTAACATGTTAACTTCTAGTTTTTGTTTCAGTTTGATGATTAGACAGTTCAGAAAATTTGTACACCACTTATTTTTTGTACCTAATTTTTTATGAGAATGAATAAATTTACATTAGGTTAGGTTCTTTCATAATTGTTGTTTTCTTTTAGAAAAAAGAGTATACTAAATTCTTGAAGTACATTTGTTATGATATTTTTGATATTGAACAATGTTTATTGAGACATGATAGTAAGATTTAAATTACAGCCATAATCGCGTAAGAATTTAAAATACCGTCATGATCGCGTCGCGTGTAAAGGCTTTCGTGATGTTGTGACATTGATTATAATCGTTGTAGTGAAAATTAACTATAATTTAATTATTATTATTATAATAATAGTGAATAACATTATAAATATTGCCATTTTTTTATACTGTTTTGTCTCAATCATTTTCATGATAAGAGATTGTTTTTTAAAATCTTACATATATGTACAATGCTTGATAAATATATACTAATTTATTTACATATTTGTTTAACATCTCATCAATTGTATGTAAAATTATGATTAGTTCAGTTGAACAGATGTTTAATTCAATTTATACTAAAAAATATAGTTAATTCATATAGCTTAATTAATCACACATGGATTCTAAATTAAAATAATCGACTCCACAACTGAATTAACCATAACTTTGCATCTATTTAATCAGGTGTCATATAGGTACCAAAAAAATGGTGTCCCTAAAACATTATCCTATACCTTTAGGGATTAGGGTTTTGTGTGCTCCTATAGGTAATTGGTGTGTGTGTGTGTGAACTAATTAAACATATAATTGATATTTCTTTTTTTAATGATGATTAAACAGCATGGAGAAGATTCTGGAGCGCTATGAAAGGTATTCATATGCAGAGAGACAGCTAGTTGCAAATGATTCTGAGTCACAGGTTTGTCATTTGATTTGATCCATAATATTTGATTACAAATATTGATAAAATTACTGTACATGTATAATATTAGCCATGTTCAACACTTTTAAAATCATTGATTTCAACATGTTATTAAAATTAGGTTAATAAAAATGTAATGATTTATGACAACTTTATTGTATTTTTTAATCTGTAAAACAAACATGATATTCAATTTGAAACATAGGGATTACATTCTTTCTTAATTGTTTAGGGCTAAATATGGTTTTGACCGGTATAAAATTGAGTATCTTTCAAATTTAGTCTCTATACTTTTTTATCATTTTTAGACCCTATCTTTTCTCTAATTTTTTCCCTTCAGGTTTATATTAGAAGCACTGTGAAATTAATCACTTAAAACACAAACCTAAAGAAAAAATGTTATTGTATTTTTAGGCAAGCTTCTAAATATTTTAGAGTCAATTTATTAACTATAGTGTGTTCTATACAATCCTTTCTCTTTTATTAGTGTCTATAAATATTTCTATTTGCCATTAAATTTTTTTTTTTGTGATTCAAGTACGATTCTAGTCTTTACCAATCCAAATTATGGAACGTAGCATTTAATAATTAAGTATTTATTTGAATTAATTGTGCAGGGAAATTGGACCATTGAGTATACAAGATTGAAGGCAAAGATTGATCTTTTGCAACGAAACTATAGGTATATGTATTTATAATTATTCAAGGTTTAAAAAAGGGTCAAATGCAGTAAAAAAAACAACATTAAAAACGCCGATACCATTGTTCATTGTTTCTAAGATCAAAAAGAAATTGTGGTTTAATTTACACCGCAATGAATGCATTCAGTATTGCAACAATTGTCCTGATTAAAACCACGAAAGCCTTGTCCCAAATGCAACACAACCGCCAAGATCCTTTAGTAAAGTATCGGTACTGAGTACGCACCTGTACTGGGTATACGTACCGTACTCCTGGTATTTCATTTTTTTCCATTATTCGATTTCGAATGAAATTTGTAATTTTCTCAAATATTAATATAGTACATTTATGCATTTTAATATCTTCGTCATTATATCTGAATATTACTTTTTGTTTTTTTAAACTTTTATAGTGATGTTTTGTTATGAATCTAAAAATTTAGTTATTCACTCATACATTTTATAAAAAAACTCTTCAATTTTATCAACATTGTACCATGATTTTTTGAAAAATGCCGTATCTTATATCAATACCGATACCCGCACCAGGTATGCATCGTAGCTAGTCACACATAATTATCATATGATACTGAAATCTATTACATGATAGGCATTACATGGGAGAAGATTTGGGTACAATGAGCCTCAAAGAGCTCCAGAGTCTGGAACAACAGTTAGATACTGCTCTCAAACTCATTCGTACACGCAGAGTATATACATCTCTTTATTTCACTTAACTCTTAACTATAGTGTGTTCTTTGTTACTCATCATTATTGAAGTAGTATTTATTTTTATTACTTGTTATTTAAACAGAACCAACTCATGTACGAGTCAATTTCAGAGCTTCAGAAAAAGGTACACACTCTAATCTTTATGTAGGTTTAGGTTAGGGCAAACTAAAATGTATGATTATGCATCTATTGGCTATATCTTGATAAATCAAACTCACATAACATCCATTCGCAGGAGAAAGTGATTCAAGAGCAGAATAACATGCTGGCAAAAAAGGTGACAAATATTATCACCCTTTAACTTTAAAATTTATTTATAGTTTCATGCAAAATTTACATATTATATTGTTTATCATACCAAAAAAATCATAGATCAAGGAGAAAGAAAAGATTGCAGCTGAGCAGCAGGCACAATGGGAGCACCCAAACCATCATGGAGTCAATCCAAATTACTTACTACACCAGCAACTTCCAAGTTTGAACATGGGGTGATCATTTCTATAACCAAACACTTTAATTCTTGTTTTTCTTTTGTAACTGATCATAAAGTTAAATTATTTTTTTTTCATTTTTTGCAGTGGTAATTACCGTGAGGAAGCACAAGAAATGGGGAGGAATGAGCTTGACCTGACCCTGGAACCATTGTATACCTGTCACCTTGGATGCTTTTGAAAACCTTATTTGGGAGATGGTTTATATTATGATATGATATATATGCTAAGGCATATAAAATATGTGCTTATTATATGTTTTCTAGTTTTCCCTATTTTGAAAGACGCTAAAAGTGTGTTGTAAGCTTAATTATAACTTGATATTATAAGTTTAGACTGATAATCTAGTTAAGTTTTTTCTATGTATTAATTAAATGAAATTGCTTAAAGGCAAAGTTCTGTAATGTAATGACATTCAAGCTGATTAAGCATTGACTTTTATTATCACTATATGGAACTCAAAGTAAATGGTGATTTAAACTGTTGTATTTCATGTCTGCCATGACTTACCAATCATCGCAATGTCATGTGTCTTTAGTTCCTTAAATTTTTAGATTCTTTGTGTTAGATAGTAACGCAGATTCACCTTTTTTTTTAACCAATAGACACTAAATGTGGATGTTTTTCAGCAAGAATTTATACTTCGACTAAATATATTGGTGGAGTCTAGCCTCATCATGTTGATTCAAAACAACTTGGAAGTGTGTGCATATTTATTTAGAAGCAATTTAGGGTTTTATGAAAAGGATTCTTTTAACAGCAAATTTACATATATTATTGGTATGTGAGGTAATAGTGATAGTTTAGAATGTAGTTGGATATTGTAAAAAGCTTTGATAGTTGAAAGATAGTAGAAAGTAGTGAGAGAGTTAATATTGAAGTTTTTAGTAACTCCGGACAAAAGGAAACACAAAAGTAATGAATTTATTGTATGAAGAGAGTAATAGTATGATGAAGCCTCTAATGTTATTGATATTGGACCTTAAAAGCTTGAATACAATTACACATATGTTTGTCTATGTTGTGAATTCAATGCCAATAACAAGGTATAGTATTTGGGAAGAATAAAGAACAAGGAAGAAGAAGAACACAAGAATTGGTTATAACTGCTATTCTTTACTTTCTCTTTGAAAACAAGATTACAAGTTTACAAGGATAACAAATAACCCTCTCACCCTAATTAGGATTTGCTGTGTTGGCAATGATGAGAGACTAGTATGCTATTTATAATAAAACCTAACATACTAACTAATGGGCTTTTTCCACAAGGCCCATTATACAAGCTAACTTAACAAACAAGCTAACTTAACAAATTAGGGTTTAAACACTAAAACCTAATTCGACAAGCATCCTTCGACAAATACATGCTAGAACCTTCTTCGACTACAGCAAGTACTTCGACCAACTAGAGTTCGATCCAAAATCCCACAAATCTCCACCTTGGACCTAACTCTACAGCATCAAGAGACACTAACTAGCTTTCTTCATGCAGCTTTATCAACTGCATACAGTGGAAAAACTTGCAACTTGGCAATGTTTTGGTGATCATATCAGCAGCATTGTGATCTGTCGAGACCTTCAGCACTTGGACTTCTCCACGCTCGATTACCCCTCTGACGAAATGCAGCCTCACATCTATGTGCTTGGTTCGCTCATGATAGGCTGAGTTCTTCGACAGGTGTATTGCACTTTGACTATCACATTTAACAGTGATACCTTGACCTTGAAGTTTCAGTTCCTTTGCAAAACCTTCAAGCCACAATGCTTCTTTCACAGCTTCAGTTAGGGCAATATATTCTGCTTCAGTAGTTGATAAGGCAACAACCTTCTGAAGAGTTGCTTTCCAACTAATTGCTGTACCAAACATAGTGAAAACATATCCAGAAATAGATTTTCTGGAATCCATACAACCTGCATAATCGGAGTCAACATAGCCTTCGACTGCTGCTTTACTATCTTCACCCAAGGCTCCACCATAAATTAAGACTCTGTTCAGAGACCCATTTATGTACCTTAAAATCCACTTTAACGCTTGCCAGTGAGCCTTTCCAGGATTCGCCATGTACCTGCTTACAAGACTTACTGCATATGCTATATCGGGTCTAGTACAGACCATAGCATACATCAAAGAACCAACTATATTAGCATATGGGATGCTATTCATATAGGTTCTTTCGACATCAGTACTGGGACATTGATCAATACTCAGCTTGAATTGAGGGTTTGTTGGAGTCACAACAGGCTTCGAGTTCGACATACCAAACTTGTCAAGAATCTTTCGTAGGTATGCCTCTTGAGATAAGCATAATTTCGACTGCTTTCTATCTCTTCGAATGTCAATTCCAAGAATCCTAGATGCAGCTCCCAGATCCTTCATGTCGAACTCCTTATTGAGTTCAGCCTTCACCCTCATTACATCTTCGACATTGTTGCTTGCTATCAGAATATCATCAACATAAAGCAACAAAATAACAAATGAATTTTCAGGTCGAAATCTGGAGTAAACACAATGGTCGAACTGACTTCTAATGAAACTTATGTGTTCCATGAACTTGTCGAATCTCTTATTCCACTGTCGAGGAGATTGTTTAAGTCCATATAAAGATTTCTTCAGTTTGCACACATAATCTTCTTTCCCCTTTTCGACATACCCTTCAGGTTGCCTCATCAGGATTGTTTCGTCTAAGTCACCATACAAGAACGCAGTCTTCACATCCATTTGTTCCAGTTCAAGGTCGAACTGAGCCACCATGGCAAGCAACATTCGAATGGATCTGTGCTTCACAACAGGGGAAAATACATCATTGAAGTCGACACCTTCTTTCTGAGTGAAACCCCTTGCGACTAATCTTGCCTTGTACCTCTTCGACATTACTCCTTCAATTCCTTCCTTAACTTTGAAAATCCACTTACAGCTGACTAACCTTGCCCCAACAGGTTTCTTGATCAGTTCCCAAGTGTGATTATCATGAAGAGATTTCATCTCATCATGCATGGCCTTTAGCCATTCAGTCTTCATTCGACTCCTTATAGCTTCCTTATAATCTCTAGGTTCTTCGTCTAGAACTTCACTTGCAGAGATTAAGGCATAAGCTACAAGATCTGCATATCCAAGTCTCTGAGGTGGTTTTATGACTCTTCTTTGCCTATCTCTCGACAATAGGTAGTCATCAACAGTTTCCTCAACATCATCAGAATATTCTGTTTCTTCTTCGACTTCATCTGGGATACGCATTTCAGCATCAACATGCTCCACCTCAACAGGAATCTCTACCTGTTCCAGCTCTTCGTCAACATCATCAGTTTTCTTGAAAGCCATTTCAGTTTCATTGAAAACTACATCTCGACTGGTGATACACCTCCTGTGACCTGGCTCTAGGCACCATAGCCTATAAGCTTTTACTCCTTCAGGGTATCCCATAAACATGCATTTCAGAGCTCTAGGTTCGACCTTGTCTTGCCTAATGTGAGCATAGGCTACACAGCCAAATACTCTTAGTTTGTCGAGATCTGGTGGATGTCCCGACCAAACTTCTTCAGGTGTCTTCATATCTAACGCTGTCGAAGGACATCTGTTTATCAGATATGCTGCTGTCGAAACAGCCTCAGCCCAAAACACCTTCTTTAATCCCGCACTAGTCAACATGCATCTAACTCTCTCCAAAATAGTTCGATTAAACCTTTCAGCCAAACCATTTTGTTGTGGAGTACCTGCGGTAGTTCTGTGCCTTGCAATACCAGAGGCAACACAAAAACTGTCGAACGCCTCATTGCAAAACTCAAGGCCATTGTCGGTTCTCAACCTTTTTACCTTTCTGCCAGTTTGATTTTCGACAAGAGTCTTCCAACTTTTGAAATTCTCAAAAGTTTCATCCTTAGTCTTCTGGATGAATACCCATAACTTTCTGGAATAGTCATCTACTATGGATAGAAAATACTTTGCTCCTGAATGTGATGGACACCTTGCAGGCCCCCAAAGATCAGCATGGATGTAATCAAGGGATCCATGTGTTCTTTGTTTGCCTTTGTTGAACTTCATTCTACAGGATTTTCCAAGTACACAGGGTTCACAAAACTTCAGCTTTTCGACTTTATCTCCACCAAGCAGATTTTGTTTCCCTAATTCGACCAGACCCCTTTCACTGACATGGCCCAATCTCATGTGCCAAATTTCTGTCTTCGACAAAGGTTTCGTGGATGCAACATTTGTCGAACCACTTACAACTTCAGCCTCAAGGGTATACAAGCCTTGTTTCTTCACGCCTCTCAAGACTTCCTTCGACCCTTTCATGACTCTCAGGATACTTTTCTCTCCTTGAAAAACATATCCTTTCTTGTCGAATTCACCAAGAGAAATCAAATTTCTCTTCAAATCAGGTACATACCTGACTTCAGTCAACAGTCTTATTGACTCATCATGGAGCTTGAATCTCACAGATCCAACGCCTGCAATCTTGCAAGCTTTGTTGTTTCCCAGCAATACAGATCCACCATCTTGATCACATAAGTCCTCGAACAAGTCTTTGTTTGGAGTCATGTGCCAAGTGCATCCAGAATCCATAATCCACTCCTTCGACGAGTTGTTGCTTGAAACCACAAGAACATCAGATGATTCGAAATCATCTTGGACAATAGCTGCATTGCCATTATCCTTACCTCCATGATCTTTCAGGCGTTCAGGGCACACCTTTCTTGTGTGACCTACTTTCTTACAGTGATAGCATCTAATACCAGATGTGTCACCACTATACGACTTCGACTGATTTTTACCTTTCTTCTTGTCGAATTTTCCTTTAACAGCCAAACCTTCACCAACCGTCGAAGGTTTATGCTCCTTACGTTCGTTCAAGTCCTTAGAGTACAAGGCTGATTGAACTTCTTCAAAGGTCAGGGACTCTCTTCCATACAAGAGGGTTTCTTTGAAGTGAGCATGTGATCTGGGCAAAGCGCACAACAATAACAACGCTTGATCTTCATCATCAATCTTTACATCAATATTTTCAAGATCAAGAATCAGCTTGTTGAACATATCCAACTGCTCAGCCAACACTTTGTCTTCGATCATCTTGAATGAATACAAAGCTTGCTTCAGGTAGAGTCGATTTACCAGAGATTTGGTCATATACAGACTTTCAAGTTTCACCCATAACCCTGATGCCGTCGTCTCCTTTGATACCTGTCGAAGAACCTTATCGCCAAGGCTCAACAAAATTGCGCTGTGTGCTTTCTCGATCATGGCCGTCTTCTCTCTTTCTGTTAGCGCAGCGTCCATCGCCGTCGCTCCCTTCAACGCTTCCAAACAACCCTGCTGAACCAGTAGAGCTTTCATCTTCAAGCGCCATAGACCGAAATCATTCACTCCGGTGAACTTTTCGATCTCATACTTTGTTGAAGGCATCTTCTCCACGCTCACCGCACCAATTTGTTGTGAATTCAATGCCAATAACAAGGTATAGTATTTGGGAAGAATAAAGAACAAGGAAGAAGAAGAACACAAGAATTGGTTATAACTGCTATTCTTTACTTTCTCTTTGAAAACAAGATTACAAGTTTACAAGGATAACAAATAACCCTCTCACCCTAATTAGGATTTGCTGTGTTGGCAATGATGAGAGACTAGTATGCTATTTATAATAAAACCTAACATACTAACTAATGGGCTTTTTCCACAAGGCCCATTATACAAGCTAACTTAACAAACAAGCTAACTTAACAAATTAGGGTTTAAACACTAAAACCTAATTCGACAAGCATCCTTCGACAAATACATGCTAGAACCTTCTTCGACTACAGCAAGTACTTCGACCAACTAGAGTTCGATCCAAAATCCCACAGTCTATTTATAGGTGCTTGAAGATGTTTCTAGAATAAAATTATCTAGACTTTTGTTTGTCTTTTCTACTTTACATTGACATAGAATTTTCTAGGCTATAAGTTAATCTAAGAATTATTGGAATCTAGAAACATGTAGAAACTTTAGACTATTCTAATTTTCTCTAAACATTGTCATTTATTTTTATTAGAATTTTCTAGAAATATGCATCAATTTCAACACTCCTCCTTGATGAATATTTCAGTAACTCCAAGTGTAGTTCATAGTTGTTCAAATGTGAATTTGATAAACTATCTCCTCCTGCATTGATACTTTTATATAATATATTTAATTTTGAAAAGCATTATCTCCACAAGAATTCAATTTTATCATATTACTTCTCACAATGATTATTATTAAACTCTTTATCATCACTGTTGAAGGTTTTTGACGAGAATTATTCTCACTCCTTAGTTGCGCTTGTGATCTTTCTTGTTTGTCTTATTAAAGACTTCTAACAAAGACCACTTTTATTGTGTAGTTGCATGTGAATCTTCTTGTCGATCTTATTGAATATTTCTGACATGGATCACTCTTGCTTCTTAGTTGCTTATGAGTCTTCTTGTCGTTCCACTATAACAAATAACACTTTTTTATGACGAAAATTTCACCACGTACCATAAAAAGCAGCAGGTACATGTGAATGGAGCGTCTTGTTTTTTTTATAAATTAATAAATCTATTACTTCGGCTTTAAATAAAATAGACATAAATATATGCTCAGGGTTTGAGGTTCGATTCCCACCTGCAATTTAATGTTTTTTATGGAATCAAAAAGACGCCTTTATTTTTTTTATAGATTTTACGTCGAATATGTTACCTCGATTTTTAGTAAATCCGAGATAAAAGCTTCCTGTTTTTTTTATTCTTTTTGCAACCAAAAAGATGCCATTATTTTGTATAGATTTTATGTCGGATATGTTACCTCAGTTTTATGTAAAACCGAGATAAATGCTCTTTATAATTTTTATCCTCTCAGTGTCTCTTTCATTTTCTTTTTGAACCCTCACGAAAGAACAATTCTTCTCCAACCAACAAAAAAACACTTCTTCTCCAAGGAGCCATATCGAACGAAAAAAATCTCTCATCATTGTTCTCTGGTATGTTATTATTGTTGCTCTCCATTATTGTTGTTGTTGTTGTTGTTCTCCATTACTATTCTAGTTTTCTCTAAACAATGTCATTTATTCTTATTAGAATTTTCTAGAAATATGCATCAATTTCAATACTCCTCCTTGATGAATATTTCAGTAACTCCAAGTGTAGTCCGTAGTTGTTCAAATGCGAATTTGATAAACTATCTCCTCCTCCATTGATACTTTTATATGATATATTTAATTTTGAAAAGCATTATCTCCACCAGAATTCAATTTTGTCACGCTACTTCTCATAATGATTATTATTAAACTATTTCTCATCACTGTTGAAGGCTTTTGACGAGAATCGTTCTCGCTCCTTAGTTGCGCTTGTGATCTTCCTTGTTTGTCTTGTTAAAGAATTCCAACAAGGACCACTTTTATTGTGTAGTTGCATGTGAATCTTCTTGTCGATCTTATTGAATATTTCTGAGAGGGATCACTCTTGCTTCTTAGTTTCTTATGAGTCTTCTTGTCATTCCGCTACAATAAATAACGCTTTTTATGATAAAATTTTCACCACGAACCATAAAAAATCACGGGTACATGTGAGCGGAGCGCCTTGTTTTTTTAAAATTAATAAATCTATTACCTCGGCTTTAAATAAAACCGACATAAATATATGCTCAAGGTTTGAGGTTCGATTCCCACCTGCAATTTAATGTTTTTTATGGAACCAAAAAGACGCCTTTATTTTTTTATAGATTTTACGTCGAATATGTTACCTCGGTTTTCAGTAAATCCGAGATAAAAACTCCCTATTTTTTTATTTCTCTTGCAACCAAAAAGACGCCATTGTTTTGTATAGATTTTATGTCGAATATGTTACCTCGATTTTATGTAAAACCGAGATAAATACTCTTTATAATATTTATCCTCTCAGTGTCTTTTTCATTTTCTTTTTGAGCCCTAGCGAAATAACAATTCTTCTCCAGCTAACAAAAAAACACTTCTTCTCCAAGGAGCCATGGCGAACGAAAATAATCTTTCACTAGTGTTCTCTGGTATGTTATTACTGTTGCTCTCCATTACTTACTGTTGTTCTTGTTCTTGTTGTTCTCCATTGTTGTTGTTGCGAATCATTTTTGTAAATTGTTTCGTTTTGGTTTTATTCAGATTTTGTAGCATATAACCATAAAGTGTACATCATACTAAACATTAAGTTGAATAAAACTTAAACTGAATAAAACTTTCATTAGATAATTCTTACAAAATCATATCTAAATCCTTTAGCTGAGTGATAGTTTGACCAATTATAATATGCTTCATCCTCATCATCAGAATCGATGATGACTGGCCTTTTCACCTTTCTTCTTCTTGATCTCGTCTTCTTGGGAGCTCTCCTAAGTCTCAAAAGTACGGTTGCATAAGAGCGGCTTCTTTCCACTTCTTGATTATGAGTAGAGTTTTGCACAGGCCTATACAACCACAACAACATTGTTGAAAGCTTCAACAGAAGTACTCATTTTGATTTTTCTTCTTCTCTTATTTCTTTGGATGAATTTCTTTTGGTGTTTTGGTTCAAAGAGGATTTCCGCATTTATATTAATTTTTCTGATTCTTCCTCTTCTCTGATCCTTGAAAGTCTAAAAGCCAAGTTTGCACATTATTGATTCTTTAATTCTATACGTTTTCTTTTCTTGAAAGTTGGAAAGATTTCATGTATGTCAAGTTTGCTCATTATTGGTTCTTTAATTCTATATGTTGCCTACCTCGTTTTCCAATTTCTTTTTCACTTCTTTGATATCCCTCCTTACGCATAGTTTGATGTAATAATGTATACTGTTTTTATTTTATTTTTAGACGCTTTATATGATTATGGATCGTAGTTTAATGAAAGCCAATAGATTAAGTAAAGAGTATGAGAATGGATTGTTACAATTTCTTGATTTCACGGAAAAAAAACCTTCCTGACAATAATGAGATTATTTTGTGTCCTTGTATGAAATGCTATAATACGAACAAACATCCAAGGAATGCTATATTCAATCATTATGGTTGTGATGAAATTATTCAACATTACACGAAATGGGTATGGCATGGTGAAGAGACAAAGAAGAGACCTCTGTCACGTACACTTGAAGATGAAGATGAAGAATTTATGAATGATAATCTAAAAGACATCATTCGTGATGTTCGAGCAGATGCTTTCAAGGAAGCTAATATGGTAGGTACTTTGTGAAGAGACATGGAAGATTCATTGTATCCGGGATGTAACCGTTTTACAAGATTGTCAGTTGTGTTAAGATTATTTAATATTAAGGCAAGAGGTGGGTGGACGGATAAAATTTTCACTGAATTGCTTGAATTATTGAAATAAATGTTTTCCGAAGGTAACGCGTTGTCGAATCGTGCTTATGAGGCCAAGAAGATATTATGCCCAATGGGTTTGGACTATGTCAAAATACATACTTGTCGTAATGATTACATCTTATATAGGAAAGAGTTTGAAAACTCAAAGGAGTTCCTGAGGTGTAGGGTGCTGCGCTACAAGCAGAAAGACAATGGTGTTGGTGACAATGAGGGTGTAACTAGCAAGGATATTCCTACCAATGTGATGTGGTACCTACCTATAATTCCAAGGTCCAAGAGATTTTTTACTAATGTTACTGACGCAAAGAATACTAGATGACATGCAAATGAAAGAGTGCGTGGTGGAAAGATTCGTCATGTAGATGATTCATTGCAATGGAAGAAAATTAATTTCTTGTTTCCGGATATTTTCCTTGAACCGAGGAACCTTAGGCTTAGACATCCCACCGATGGAATGAATCCTTTTGGTAATTTGAGTACTAACCATACGTCATGACATGTTATTCTCTTAATTTGCAACCTATCTCCATGGTTGTACATGAAGCACAAGTGTATGATGATACCAATGATTATTTCAGGTCCAAAATAACCAGGGAACGACATAAATGTTTATTTAACGCCATTGATTGGATATTTAAGGTTTTTGTGGGAGGAAATGTTGATTTTGATGATGCGTATACAAGTGATAACTTTAAGTTGTGTGCCATGTTTTTTTGCACAATGATAAGTGCCAAATTATAGTTAAATTTGTGTATAGTTTTGTGGTACTTATTGACTTATTTTGTTGGAATATCATAAATAAACCTCAATTTGTATGTAAATATGTACATATTGCATATAGTCGCATTTCCGTGTAAATATTATATCGATGGATTGTTTTTATCTCATTTTTATAGATATTCATGCATGGTTGAAGCATTGGAATCAAAGGCAAAAACATGGCTTCAATTGTGCAAAGTCTGGAATAAAGTCATGTCAAGCGGGCTAATCCCAAGTTGAAGCCCGCTGCTGTAGTCAAGGAAGTTGCTATTTTTCTGAGCGTGTTGAGCCCATTTTTTTGTGTTGAGTGGGCTCTAGAGTGTAAAATCCATTTTTTCCTGATGCACAGGCTTAGCGTGATTTCACTTTTTAAGACACCATATTTTCATTTGTTCATAGATTTTTAGAGATGGTTTTAGGAATTTTTACTCCCAACTCCATCAAACCCATTCTTGGAGATTAGAGTCTTAGAAAAAATATTGGAGGCTACATCTTGATGATCCAGAGTTAGATTTGCAACAATCATCTTGACACCGCGAGAGTTGTCGGTTCATCTTCCCTCTTCTCTTTGTATTCTTTATTATTGGGGTTTGTATGTAATTTTATTTGATTTTATGTATATGTATTGATCATGGCATTTTATAAGATCAATTTTACAAATATTTATCGATGTTATCCTTGTTTTCTTGTTTTATGTTTGGATTTGAGTTTCTATATACATATACTCTTCAAATCTGGAACTAGGATGAATATCTATTTGGTTCTAAACTCTAGAAATAAATTTAGATCTAATATTCACAGTGTGTATCAATTCTTAATGCTCATGTGTTGTTTAGTTGTGTGAGACATCACTGATGAGACAATACGGTTGTTCTCTCAACTTTGTGTTAGTCATAACCTCTATTGTGGGTGATACATGATGTTATTGACGAGTGTTTTAGATTGCGTACAACTGATAGATAGATTTAAGTATTTTATGGATAGATGAAATCCAATCCCGACAAGTTCTCCCTTCTCTAAAGAGTGCATTATTTACTTGTTCATATATTTTACTTTTCGTATTTTACACTTTTAAACCATTCAAACCAAATCTTAGAAACACGGAGACTATTGAACAACATTATTTCCCTCGCACTAATCCCTATGGAGATGATAAAAATAAAAATACTTAATTTTGCTTGTCGCTCTCACACAACAATAAAATGGCTTCGTTGTCGGGGATTGGTGTTTAGATATTGAAAGCATTGCAATAGTTTATATGTTTTTGATCTTTGTACATAATTGTCTATATTGTATATATGTTTTATTTTTACTTGTTTTCCATACTTATTTATATTGTATATATTCTTTTTTTCCATCAAGTTGTTCAAGTGTTTATGTATATGTTTATTTCCCTTCCCGTTTTCTAAAGTGTTGGTTAGGAGTAGTCGTTGGTGAGAACTAGCCATGCAAAGAGGCAACATGGAGGAATGTCAATAAATAAAGGTGTCATGCTAACGACGTAAAACAAGTTCTTGTTGGGAGGCAACCCAACTTTAATAGTATTTAGAAGTTTTGTATTTAGTAGTAGTAGGCTATTTTTGTGTGTAAGTGGATGGGTTGGCCTAAGAATGAGAATTCTAAGCAGACTGTGTGTGCTTAGCGCGACGATGATGCTTAGTGCGCTATGCTAAACCAGTCTAAAAATTCTTTTTTCTCAGCTGCTTTTCCCCTTTCACTCTGGCTATTTTAATTCAATTTTTGTCATTCTTTGTGTTTGTCTTCAAATTTTGGTTTTCTATTGATTTGAAGAAGCTTTTAGTGATGCTTCCAAGTTGATGCTTAAACAAGCAAATGTTGGGTTTTGGTAAAATCTTGAAAAGTTGGTACATTGCTAAGGAACATGTTTATCGCTTTCTAGAACATAGCATGATTATGAAACTTTTAATTTGTACAAATTGCATGTCATTTATTCTTTTCACTACTTGTTCATGATTGAATCACCTTAGATCTAAACCTTTTTGTGAGGAAGCTTTTCATTATTTACTATATACACAGGAGACCAACAATTTTGTGTTAACTCGTTTGACTTATGTTAAATCTTGCATTTATATATGTTGTTTTTTTATGAAATCATGAAAATGATCAAGGCATTTTGTTTGATTTTGAGCAAAACCACTTGACAAAAAATTAACTTACCTTGTGAGTGAGTGAAAATTTACTTACCCCCTTTGAGCCTTTTGTCAGGATCCATTTTGATGTTAAATCTTGGAATTTGTATATAACTTATCATACCTTGTGAGTGAGTGAGTGACAATTTGTCTGAAAATCTTTGAAAAGCTTTATCATACTTGTGTAAAATAGTATCAGAGATGATTGAGCTTTTGAAATAGTTTTTTTAGTGCTAAGCATTTTTTATTTTGACACTTATTTACTCTTTCTAGGATAAGATGATCATCTTTATGTTCGGAAAATTTTTCTTTTAACTTCTCATATTTCTTGATTTCAAATTCATGAACCTTTTCAAGATTCTTGAGTTTTTGTTTAAGCTTATGATACTTAGTCAAATATCTAGATACAATTAATTCAAGATTAGTACGAGAAATGTCAGAAAATACCTCTTCTAAGTTACACTTAGTATTTGATGCACTTTCTTCTGACATGATAGCTGTGAATGCTACATTTGCATGCTCTTCGTCAGAGTGAAAATACGATGCTTCAGAATCATCCCATGTTTTCATAAGACCTTTTTTTTACCTTTAAATTTGTCATTCTTGAAGATTTCATTTATGAAATTTTCTTTATTTAGCTTTGGACAATCCTTTTTGTAATGTCCTGGTTCATTACACTTATAACATGCAACTTCTTTGTTGCCCCTTGAAAATGAGTCTAAGCGATCCCTTCTAGACCTTCTGAAGTTGTTTTGTCTTCTCCAGAGTTACTTGACCCTTTTGGTAATAACTGATAACTCTTCATCATCGTCTGATGCATCTTCATTAGAGTCTTCTTCTTCTTCTTCTTCTTCAGGTTTGAGAGCTTTGTGTTTCTGTGATTTACTCGTTTTTGTTCTTGATCTTAGAGCAACTGATTTAACCTTTTTCTGAGGTTCATCTTCCTCCAACTCAATCTTATGACTCCTGAGAGAACTTACTAACTCCTCAAGGCTAATGTTGTGAGATCTTTGGAGAGCTTTAGTGCATTTACCATTGGTCTCCATTTCTTTGGAAGACTTCTGATAATGTTCTTTGCATGATCAACTATTGTATAACTCTTGTCCAGAACCTTGAGTCTTGCTACTAGCATTTGAAATCTTGAGAACATAGTTTCAACTATTTCATCTTCTTCCATTTTGAAGGCTTCATATTTATGGACTAAAGTTAATGCTCTAGTTTCTTTTACTTGAGAATTTCCTTCATGTGTCATTCTTAAGGAATCAAAAATCCCTTTAGCCAATTCTCTGTTGGTGATTTTATTATATTCATTATATGAGATAGCACCGAGAAGAATGGTTCTATCTTTATGATTATTTTTGCTTCGATGTTTCTTATCCTCACTCATTCTTCTTCTTGGAATGGACATACCAATCGCAGATATAAGTTCCTCATAACTTTCTGTAATTAGATCCCAGAGATATGCATCATAACCCAGAAAGAAACTCTTTAGTCTGTCTTTCCAGTACTCAAATCTTTCACCATCAAAAATAGGAGGCTTAGTAAAGTAGTTATCTTTTTCATTGTTGTTTCCAGGCGCAATCATAGTAAAATTTTCTCAACTGGATCTCTCTACACGGTTAAGTGTTTGATTTACAAATCAATAAAGAAACAAAGCTCTGATACTAATTGTAGGGTGAGAAAAACATAAGAAATGGGGGGGGGGGGGGGGGGGGGTTGAATTGGGTTTTCTAATAACATATTTTATGAAAGTTAAATCGCAAACAAACTAGAAAGAATATGGCTAAGGAAAGACTATAAAAGACACTTTGGTTTATCCAGGTTCATCTCTAACTGGGCTACTCCTGTCCACCGTCCCCAGGTGATTTCCCCTTCAACAAAGACTTAATCCACTAATCTCAATAAATTACAAATGCACGGGCTACCCGCCGGCGACTAATCACAAATGTCTAAGAGTCTAACTGACACCTTATCCCTCTCAAGTATCATACTAAAAACCTAGTCACTTGAGTTAATAATCAATTCTTAAGAGAATTACAATCAATTGTGTTACAATGTTTGCTTCTAAATAAACAGATTAACACAACCATGAAGAACAAAGTCTCTAATACAAATAATGAGCAACAACTCTTTGTTAAGATAACTCTAAGATTAACACACAAATAATGAGCAACAACTGTTTGTGTTTAACCTTTAATATCTTAACATAATAATGAGCAACAACTCTTGTGTTCTTGATATTTCTCTAGGAGAATATTTGTAGATGTATATGAATTGTGATTCTTCTTTTCTCTTGGTGTTTCACAGTAGTTCAGCAATTTGATTCAATAGTGATAATGGTTGATAGCTCGTCAATCTTTAAATGTTGATTGTAACACCCTTCTAAACCACATATATTTCACATGTTTTTTTACAAAAATAAAACAATTTAAAACCTAAAAAGGGCGTCACATCTTCATGTAAACGTCATACCAAACATAGTCCTACTCCGTAACACGGGTTCCAAAATTATTTAAGACAAATCCTTCATGGATAGAAATTAATAGACATATTTGTACTTCTCGCAGTGGAGTTCATAGTTCAAAACATTTTATTATAAATACTTCATAAAATCTCATCATACTTCATGATTTATAATCAAAATTCAAAATAACTCGGATACCATGAAAGGTATCCCAACATCTTAGAAACAAAACAATGAACATAAAGTTCATAATTCAAACGACCCCAACCCCGATGTTACATATCAGAGCAAGACCCACTTTATTTAACGAAAAGTAAATAAACACACTCCAAAGCTATCCTCTAAGCTTCGACGGACTATTTATGATCACCTGCAAGTTACCCATCAATAGAGGTGACATTTCTAAGCATAAAGGGTGAGTAAATCATAATCATTATAAAAGATATAAGGAATAAATATGGTAGACATGCACATAGGTAAGGCATCACGCATTAGCAAACCTCATGTCAAAACCCACACTTTTACAGCATAATCAATACATGACAACATATCATCATAACACTATTTATTAACTAGCATCATTTAATCACATCATTATACAATGTCACTTATAATGTAATGCAATATCATAGACTCATGCATGTGGTACCAAAACTTCACTGATAACTCAATCATCGTTTTCTCCAAAGATCCCCACCAATAGGATCAATTCCTACTTAGAACCAGAGAACTTCACAATTTTGCACTTAATCCACACTTTGGGATCGATGCCTTCATTAGAAAATTGTCCTATTATCTTCACTGGAACGAAGTCCTAACAATATCACTGAACCGAGGTCCGAAACTATGCCATGAATGCATGATGCGCAACAACACAATAAATACGACCATAACTATTCAAAATGCATCATTGTAATATGGTAGGAAAACTGACTTTACTGTTTTTTTTGCATTTTATCGCAAATGTTGCGGTTAGCAAGAGTCGCCACTGACGTTTCTTTTATCCAACAAATGAAAGAGTGAAAAGAACGGGAAAGAACTTTTTAAAGATTTTGAGTTTGGGGGTAGATTATGGAAAGGGAAGGTGTTAGCACCCTTTCCATCTGTAGTTATCTACGGGCTCTTAGTTGCTAGCTCACATTTGAAAATGCTTTTTTAGTGTAAATGTGTTTGAAAATATTTTTGAAAAGACGCCTTAGTGCGGCGAACTTTGTAATGTTTCTCGTTTCAGCGAGAACGTATACAAAGTTTTTTTGTCTTTGAAAATATTTTTGAGAAGAGTTTGTGTATGTGTGAAAGATTTTTTTGTTAGTTTTTATGAGTAAGCAACTACGAGCTGTCTACCTACTCGAATGATCTTTGTTCTTTTACTCTTTTCCTTTAGACAGTGTTATCCTACCATTAATCGGTAGGTAGCCCTATCATTGAATGTTTTGAGGGACAAGCATGGATCATCGTACAGTCATAAAAGCAACTCATAGGGCAATTTAGCAATTTTATCGTAAGGGACTAGATCATTTACCGAAAGGCAACATCGAAGGGTTATTGAGGGACTATGATCTTTGTATCGAGGGACTTTGCTAAAGTGTCCCACGTTCGAGGGACATGACTGTTTTTCTGAAGGCAAAAAATGGAGGTACCTTAGAGGTGTGCATGTGCGAGTGTGTTGTATTTAAGTTATATTTATCTTGAGTGTTAGGTTTTCTAGCGTTTGTTTTTAATTCTTTCCATGCAAGCCTATTAGCATACATCTAGCAGTTAATATAGGTACGGAAAATAAAAATGCAGAAATTTAAATCTACGCTATTATAATGCTTCGGGATGGGGGGAATTACAAACCAAAAAATGGGAGAAAGATAAAGTAAAAAGGTCCTAGTTAAAGTCTATTACATCCCGTGTACAATTACATAATTGTGAAAATAATGTGAATAAAAATAGATAAACGCGCAGGGAAGAAAATAGGGGAAAGATGTAAAACCTAAAAATAATCTAAGTGATGAAAAGAAATATTTTTGTTGTCTTTGTTTAGGAAAAAATAATAATTAAATTAATAGAAACCTAATTCTAATTGATTAATTATTTAAAAAGAAAGTGATTAAATAATTAAATAAAAATTAATTTAATTAAAAAACCTAAGTCTAATATTTTTGTCATTTTTTATTATTAAGATTAAAAGAAATTAAATAATTAAAAAGAAAGAAAGTGTAAATTAAGTAAAAAATAATAAAAAGAAACAATGGGCATGTCATGACATTTCGTTCTGCAACACTTGCGTTGACCTCCTCTGTATTTTTCAAACCACCATGGAGGGTGGAAAACACCATCATCTCCGATGGGGGGTTTTCTTCAAAACTTGCAAAATCAATCAAACAAAAAAAAGCAAAACTCTAGATCCAGTATATTGGATCCTGCGATCTCAGTGCTGCCATTAGTTTGGGTTAAGAACTCCTAAATCACGAAATCTGAAGCTTCCTACATTCCACGCCCTAACCATGGGATCATGTTAGTTCTTCCTTCATACTTACATGTAAAACGTCAGATTTACTCACAATATCAATAATAACAAGAATGAATGCATAAAATTGGTTTAAGTTACATGATAAGAGAGTTTGGAATCAAAATTTTACCAAAAAACTATGAGATGGTTGTAAGGATGATTTGAGACACGTGGGGGTTGGGTAATGATATGAATCGCCTTCTAGAGATCTCAGAAAGATGAAGGAGTCGCTGGTTTTGAATGGGAGAAGTTGAAACTCAGGTTTATGAGCTTTGCAACTTTTGGTTTTTTTTGAGAATTTGAGAGAACTTTTTTATGCAATAATTTTTGTGTCCCTTTTTGGCTTGCCTTGTAGTGCTTTATATAGATGGAAGGGAGGAGCAAGTATTGAAAGAAATCAAAGCTTTCAAGGCCATGAGACAAAAATACAACATATTGAAAGTTTGCCATATTTGAATGATTCTTGCCAATTCCGTTTTTGCATGAACACAGACAATTTTTGTTGGTCTTTTCATGAAATATTGGGCTCCATGATGGGTCAAGTTAAGCCCAAATGCATTATCCCATGTTTTATTGTATTTTTATTTAATTTATTTGATTTTAAATTAAATTAAATCAAGATAAATATAAATAAAAAAAATAAAAATCAAGGTCATGAAAAAATGGACTTAGAGGTTTTCTAAGATGTTATGGACATGTTTAAGCATTAAAAACTAGGCTCATAGGTTCAAAAATGCAATTTTGCTCATTTGTCCTTCATGAATTTCTTCAAAATTCTCCAACTTGTGCAACTCATAACTTGCTCAATTTTCATATTTTAAAAATTATCTTTGACTTTTTGGAAAGCCCAATATGTACTCTACAATATCTATGTTGATCATGTTTTCTTTTGAAGATATTATCTTGGTGTAAGGTTCCTTGACAAAAAGTGTCTTTTGTTGACTTTCGAAAATGACCTATAATGTATGAGATCATATCTTCCAAATGAAGCATTTTTGGACTTGAGAATAAAAGAAAAGTTGTAGATAATTGAATTTCCTTAAAAATGGGCTTTGGTTGGGGAAAAGTTGATGAAGCATGTGAAAGTTATGCCTAGTCAAAGTTTTATTGACTTCTCCTAAGGAAACCCTAATTTGGTAATTTTTGACTTTTGATGATTTGAGGGCTTTCCTTGAGGAATCCTGATCAACCCTTGATCAAATGATGAATATCACCAGAAATATTGAAGTTTGACTATATGTTGACTACAATTGACTTTTTGACCAATACAATTAATTTTCAATCATCTGAGCCATTGACTGGGAAAACTTGTGATGTAGGGCTTGAAACTTGACATGAACCTTGTTGAGGACCTATGAAGAACCACAGAAGCCACTTGAGACTTTTTCAAACCAAATTTCCTTGAGAAATTCCAAACCCTAGTTATAGGCTTTTGGCTTAGGAGGAGCATCTTGACTAGTCAACCATTCAGTGTCCTGAGTGTCTGAGAAGCCTTGGAAGAATGCCTTGAAGAAAAAAATGAGGGAAAATTTTGGGGTACAACAATCATCATCCACGAATTCATCATAACATCATCATATCATCATAATAAACAAAGCATCATCACAACATCATCATTTCATCATAATAAACAAAGCATCATCACGATATCATCATAATAAACAAAGCATCATTATAATCCAACACGGGAAACCTAACTTCATCCTAGCTTAGGTATTGAGAATATACTTATTATTTCTAATTTTATTCCTTCTAACTAAATTTCATTGCGTTAACTATCCAACACTTTGAATGACACCTCAAACCAAGTTCTAAAACTTAAGTTACGACATTCTGAATAATCCTACTGATGTGCATCACCTACATCTCGCCCGACAACATGGGAGCGACAACCCACCTATTCTATTATGGACACCATCTCCCAGCGAAGCCCCTCGCTTCCCTTGCGACACACCCTTTGCGTCTGCTTCTTCCGGTGGCGGTGCGAGTGACGCACTCCACTAACATCTTTCTTTTCTGCCCTTCATAGCCTCCTTTTTCGCCTGGCGACAACTTAGTGAAGCCATCATCTCCCGGTGACCATCCTCATCGCCCAACGATTCTTCGCAAATAGGGTTTTCTTGCTGCGATTTCCTACATAAAAACCAGTCCCAATTCTTACAATTTTTCACCACAATAGTCCCAACTTCATATATTTCAACACCTAATCATCATATAATATCTATACAATATTATAAGCATTACATACACAAACTCATGGAATTTCTACAAGGTATTTTCACATATCCCAACACAAATTCATCAATTGCAACACAATCATCAAATCACCAAAATCCAACACAACCTACATTTATCTAGACCTTAGATCGATTATAATAATAACAATAAATAGCCCTTACCTTAGATTATAGCATCAACCTAATCTCTTGGTGTTCAATCACAAAAATCCTCGTGCCTCTCTGTGCCCTAGCTCTACCTCTTCACAACATTCTTCCAAATGTTGTAATTGCACACAATGAGCATTCCAACTCCCAAACCTTCTTTATACCAAACTTATCCCTTGGACCCCTAATATGGTCTTCCACTATTGTCCTCACTTACACTTCACTAATTACCAACTTGTCCTTATTTTCTCTGCACCACTATTTGTTCTATTTATTTAATTAATAATAATTCTAAACAACTACTACTAAATCTAAATAATTTCACACTAATTATTTAAATTCTAAATGCCTCATATTATCCTGTAACTCACTACTAATTCATCATATACCACATCAAACATCGTATTAACCATCTTATTCATTTCATCATCATAAATCTTCATAAGGACTCACATAAAAACATTCAAAACATCACATATATCAAATACTTCACAATAACTCGTATATCCACGCTAAATCAATTAAATAATTAATAAATCTAGAAATTCGGGGTGTTATAACTCTCCCCCACTTGAAATAATTTTCACCCTCGAAAATTACCTGATGAAAACAAGACCGTTCATCCGATCCTCGCGTTCCCAAGTCCAACTTTCACCAGCTGGTCCACCCCATAATACCTTCACTAAGGCAATTTCCTTGCCTCGTAATTGCTTCACTTACATACCTTCTATTTGTAATGGTAATTCTTCCATAGTCAGGTTATCTCTCACCTGTACATAATCCATTTTAATCACATGTGACGGATATGGAATATACTTCCTCAACTGAGACACATAAAACACGTCATGTAGATTCGTGAGTGACGGCGGCAAAGTAAACCGATAAGCCACCTCTCCTATCTTATTTGATATGTGATATGAACCAACAAAACACTGTAAGGTTTCTCGACTTCAACATTCTACCAACACCGATTACTGGAGTAACTCTCAAAAACACATGATCATCTTTTTGAAACTTGAGATCCTTCCTCCTCTTATCATGATAACTCTTCTGGAGACTCTAAGAAGCTTTCATCTTCTCTTGAATCACCTTTATCTTTTCAGTTGTCTCTTGTACAACCTTAGGTCCGAGTACAACACTCTCGCCCGACACATACCAACACAATAGAGTTCTACACCTCCTACCATACAATGCTTCATACTGTGTCATCCCAATACTAGAATGGAAAATGTTATTATAATTAAACTCAATCAATGACAAGTTACTATCCTAAGCTCCTCCTTGTTCTAGCATACAAACCCTCAGCAAATCCTCCAAAGACTGAATAGTTTTTTTTGTCTGACCATCTGTCTGAGGATGATATGTGGAACTTAACCTCAACTTAGTACCAAAAGCATTCTGCAAACCTGTCCAAAATTTTGACGTAAACCTCAAATCCCTATCCAACACGATACTCGAAGGTATCCCATGCAATTTCATAATCTCATTAATATACATCTCAACTAGATTCTCCATCTAATAATTGATCTTCATCGATAAGAAACGAGCCGACTTAGTCAACCTATCCACAATCACCCAAGTCGAATCATTACCTTTAGCAGTCTTCGGCAAACTTGACACAAAATCCATGGAAACACTATTTCTCTTCCATTTTAGAATACTCAATGGTTGCACAAGACTCATTGGCTTCTGATGCTCAATCTTCGACTTCTAACAAGTTAAGCAACCATAAACAAATTTGGAAACTTCCTTTTTTATACCAGGCCACTAAAATAATTTCTTCAAGTCCTGATACATCTTTGTAGCACCGGAATGAATACTTAACCCACTTCCATGTCCTTCCTCAAGAATACTCTTCTTAAGCTCTGGAACATCTAGAACACACACTCTATCACCAAATCTCATTACATTATTCTCGTCAATTCTGAACTTATCTCTTTTACCTTGGTTAATCAAAGTCAATTGCTCAACTAATCTCAAATCAAACTTTTGACCTTCAAGGATTTCTTCTATAATACCACTAGTCAGCTTCAACATTCCTAGCCTTACACTATTAGGAGTCTCTTCACACACCAAGCCCGTATCTCTGAACTGTTTAATCATTTCTAACTATCTAACCATAAGCATTGACATATGCAAGGACTTCCTACTCAACGCTTCAGCAACCACATTTTATTTACAAGGATGGTAATTCAAATTGAAACCATAATCTTTTAACAGTTCAAGCCACCTTCTCTATCTTATATTTAACTCCTTCTGATCAAATAAGTACTTCAGACTCTTGTGGTCACTAAACACTTTAAATTTAGAGACAAAAAGGTAATGTCTCTAAATCTTCAATACAAACACTACAACTGCTAATTCTAAGTCATGCGTAGGATAATTCCTTTCATGAACCTTTAATTGCCTAGAAGCATAAGCAACAAATTTCCCATTTTGCATTAGTAGGGATGGCAGGCAGACCCTGTAACGCCCCGTTTTATTTAATATTATATTATATTAATATTTTCGAGTTACCGTTTGACGTTTATTTTTGCGACGAGAATATTTATATTAACCGATATATCTGTTAATATATTCGGCGATGTTTTATTCGGACCGGTAATTATTTTATTCGGTCCGATATTTATTTAGAGGGACCGGTAATTATTTTATTCGGTCCGATATTTATTTTGAGGGACCGGTAATTATTTTGTTTGGTCCGGTTTTTATTCCGTTCGGTTCGGTAAAATATTATTCGGACCAATATTTAATTTTTCGGATTTATTTTAATTATTTGGAGTTATTTTGATTAAGTGGCCTTTTGAATTATATTTTGGGTTAGTAAGACTAGTGGAGGGTAGGATGGTATTTTCATGTTGTCTTAAGACCAAAATCCAAACAAAGGCATTAGTTGTTGTTTTATGAGAGATAGAAGTATCATAACACAAAACACACTTAGAGAGAACTAGAGAGAGTCTTGGAGGAAGAGAAGAACAAGAACACAAAGCTTGAGTTTTGGGTTGGTTGGAACATCAAGAATCATTCAAACATCTAAGGTAAGGGGTTTGATTTTCCAATGCTTATAGTTAGGGTTTGATTTGGTATATTTTGATTTGAGATAAAATTGATGTTAGGGTTCTTGAGATTTGTTGAGATAAATTAGGAGAGTTAATTTAGGTGTTAGTGTTTTGAGATTATTGTTATGTTAACAGAAATTAAATTAGAAAAACTAATTTATATTAATTAAATTAAGTTTATAAAACTAAAAACTTGCAGTATGTTTATTAGATGAAGTTTAGAAAAAACTATGCTAGTAGTATATTGCTTATATGAAGTTTAGAAAAAACTATGCTAGTAGTATATTGCTTAGATGAAGTTTAGAAAGACTAAGCTAGCAGTAGAATGAAGTTTATAAAAACATAATAGCGGTATAGTTTATAACTAAGATCTAGCTGTTAAGTTATAAACTAAAAATGCAGTATAACAATTAATTTATAAAAACTGAAGCGTGCCTAATGGAATTGAAGTTTAGAAACTAAAATACTAGTAGTATGGAAAACTAAACGTAATGGCAGTATTAGAAATTGAAAGTAAGTTTAGAAAATTATTTAATTTATGTTTTTTTTTTCATCTTAATTTAATATATTAAATATTTATATTAATTAAATACAAATACGACATAAGTTAGCCGATTTAATTTAGAACCCGATTATATTCCGATTTCCCGATTTCGGCAAATTTCTGCGACAGAGCAAGTTGCTCCGAATTTAACGAAAATTGACGTGCTAACTAGTTTGACGTGTAGAACGTCATGGTGAGGTTAGTTTTTCGAGATTACGAGTTTTTAACGGAGCGACCCGAAATAAGTCAATTTACAGTTAAGTTGAAATGGGATGCGTTTTAGTCGGTTTAAGTCGCGTATGGACAATCCGATTACGATGTTAATGATTATGATTGATGCCGATTATTATGAATGACTTTCGCGATGATTATTGATGTTTGACTATTTTTCTGTGTTTGAAATTTAGTGAATTATTTGATAATGATGTGGTGTGATTAAATATGATGTTTGCGACGATTTATTTATAATGAATACTTGATGATATGCGATGCGATGATATGTTTATCTTGATGTGGATAAATATAGCGACGTGGGTTTTATACCAATTTTGATGTGCGGTGATGATGTTTTGTTGTGTCGTGTTTGTGATGTCGTGTTGTCGAGTCACATACATTGCATTGGCGACGAGGGCTTTTATGCCAAGCGACAAGGGCTTTATGCCAAAGCGACGATGGGATTTTATGCCGAATGTCCCTAATTATGGACAAAGCAACGGGTACCACATGCATAACATAGTCGTGTCTCATGGAGTCGGTTATGTTTATTTTTGAGTCTTTTGGCGTTGAGTTTTATTTCATGGCTTATGATGAATTGCGATGATATATGATACTTTGTTTTGTGATGATTTTTGTGTTGAACATAAAGTGAATATGATGCGATAATTTCATGATGAGTAAGCGATGAATATAACATGACGGTAAAGCGACGATATGAGTTTATGGCGATGAAGTTTATGTCTTGTTTTGACATGATTATGGTGATTATGTGATGATATTAAAGTGTTGATCTTATACACTAAATGATGATTTTAAAGTATGTGAGATTTGATATTTGTTGACATATTCTTATTAACCTATATCATTTATGATTCTAAACCTATTTATATATTTTATCATGCCTTTAATTATATGTTTTGGAGTATCTCACCCTTTACTTGTTTCGTCGTTGCCTTTATATTGGTAACGTGCAGGTGATCCGCGAGGATGATGAGGATTAGCTCGAGTCTCTTTATTTTGAGTCGCTCTGCTCTGATAGTAGTAACACTCGGGATTTGGGCAACGTTATTATTTTGATAGGATAATTTATGTATACTATCTTATGACCTTATGTATTGATGATAACATGATGATACATACATTTTGTGAACACATCCGCTGTGTTGTGATTAGTCATATGTTTATATGATGATTTATGTTATGAATCGGTATATCCGACTTTTGATTTTGTGATGTGCATTATAATGCAAAGTGATGAAAAACACGAATATGTGATACCTCAATTTATGTTTGGATGAAATTTTGAAACTCTGATTTTATTATTAATTACGAGGGGTACAGTTGGGGTGTTACATTAGTGGTATCAGAGCAGGTCGGTCTGTCCGACCAAGTTGTTGAGTTTGTTGTCGTCTATCAATCAAGTATTGTTATTTGTTGATTCTAATCCTTGTTTTGTTTTGAGCAGAAGTTGTTATGGCTGGAAGGAACACTGGTAGGAATTATGAGGCTCTTGCTGCTGCTATGCAGGCAATGGCTCAGGCTTTCCAAAACCCGCCGAATGCTGACGAGAACGCTGGGTCTCGTAGTTTGGTAACCTTCTAAAGAGAGAATCCTCCTACTTTCCAAGGAAAGTATGATCCCGAAGGTGCTTTGGCGTGGCTGAAGGAGATTGAAAGAATCTTCCGTGTGATGGATTGCACTCCTGTGCAAAGGATCTGTTATGGTACTCATAAACTAAGTGCTGAAGCGGATGACTGGTGGGTTGAAACCCGTCAGAGGCTTGAGATTGCTGGTGAGGAAGTGTCATGGGAAGTTTTTCGAAGGGAATTCATGAGGAAGTATTACCCGGAAGATGTTCGGGGAAAGAAGGAGATAAAGTTCCTTGAATTAAAGTAAGGAAGCATGTTTATCACTGATTATGATGCAAGGTTCACTATGTTGGCCAAGTTCTATCCGCATTATGATGGGCCGAATGGCGAGTTCTCTAAATACATCAAGTTTGAAAATGGTTCGCGTCATGAGATTAAGAAAGCTGTTGGTTATCAGAAAATTCGTGTCTTTTCGGATTTGATTGATAGTTGTAGGATCTTTGAGGAGGACAGTAATGCTCATTATAAGATTATGTCTAATAAGAGAAACAAAGGTCAGCAAAGTCGTGGAAAACCGTATGATGCTCCAGCTGGTAAAGGGAAACAGAAAGCATTTCAAGGGCGAAGAACTAGTGGGGGAGATGCTCCTGCTAGTATTGTTTGTTACAAGTGTGGGAAACCTGGCCACAAAAGTAATGTTTGTCGAAGCGATGTTAGAGCTAAGGAGAATGAGGTGAGATGTTTCCGATATGGAGAAGTGGGCCATATGACTCGCGATTGTAGACATAAGGATGTGGTCTGTTTTAATTATGGTGAGGGAGGTCACATTAGTGCTCAATGTAAGAAGCCTAAGAGGACTCAAGGAGCAGGAAAGGTGTTTTCTTTGTCGGGTGCTCCGACGACAAACGAGGATGGTCTTGTTCGAGGTACTAGTTTCATTAATAGCTTTTCTCTTATTACTATTATTGATACTGGTGCTACTCACTTTTTATTGTGGTTGATTATGTAAAGAGATTGGGTCTCACTTTGTCGTCTCTGGATATAGATATGGTGGTAGAAGTTTCGGCTAAGGGAACGGTTACTACTTCTTTTGCGTGTGCAAGTTTCCCTTTATCAATCTTTGATAGAGACTTTGTGGTGGATCTTGTTTGTTTACCGCTTGTCGGGTTGGACGTGGTTTTAGGTATGGACTGGTTAAAGGCTAATTATGTCCATATCAATTGCTATGACAACACTGTGAGATTTTCTTCCTTAGTAGAAGAAGAACAATCTATGTTGGTGTCGACGAAGCTGTTGAATGAGTTCATGAAGGATGAGGCGTTGGTTTTCTTGTTGATGGCGACTCTTTCTGTGGAGAGTCAATCTGTGATAGCAAACTTTCCGGTGGTGTGCGATTTTCCCGAAGTATTCCCTGATGAGATTCCTAGTGCACCTCCAGAAAGAGAAGTTGAATTTTCTGTGGATCTTGTCCCTGGTACCAGACCTATCTCTATGGCACCATACATGATGTCCGCATCTGAGTTAGCAGAATTGAAGATCCAATTAGAAGATTTTCTCGAGAAGAAGTTTGTTAGGCCTAGTGTGTCGCCGTGGAGAGCTCCTGTGTTATTGGTGAAGAAGAAAGACGGTAGCATAAGACTTTGTATTGATTATCGTCAGTTGAATAAAGTGACTATCAAGAATAGGTATCCACTTCCTAGAATTGATGATTTGATAGACCGATTGGTTGGCGCTCGCATGTTTAGTAAGATTGATTTGAGATCGGGTTACCATCAAATAAGGGTGAAAGAAGAAGATGTTCAGAAAACTGCTTTCAGGACGAGGTATGGACATTACGAATATTCGGTGATGCCTTTCGGTGTCACTAATGCACCGGGAGTATTCATGGAGTACATGAATCACATTTTTCATCCTTACTTAGATCGCTTCATGGTTGTTTTCATTGATGATATTCTGGTTTATTCTAAATCGGAAGAAGAGCACGCAGAAAATTTGTGTATTGTGTTAGAAGTTCTGAAAGAGAAGAAACTTTATGCTAAGTTGTCAAAGTGCGAGTTCTGGTTAAGTGAAGTGAGATTTTTGGGGCATGTCATTTCTGGTGATGGCATTGCAGTTGATCCTTCTAAAGTTGATATTGTGTTGAGATGGGAAACCCCTAAGTCTGTTACTGAGATTAGAAGTTTCTTAGGTTTGGCTTGTTACTATAGAAGGTTCATTGAAGGTTTTTCTAAGTTGGCGCTTCCTTTGACAAAGTTGACTTGTGAAGGAGCTGTATTTGTGTGGGATGTCAAGTGTGAATAAAGTTTTGTTGAATTGAAGAAAAGGTTGACAACGGCTCCGATCTTGATTCTACCTAATCCTGAAGAACCGTTTGTTGTTTATTGTGATGCTTCTAAGATGGGTTTAGGTGGTGTACTTATGCAAAATGGCAAAGTGGTTGCTTATGCTTCTAGGAAATTGAAGATTCATGAGAAGAATTATCCTACGCACGATTTGGAGCTTGCAGCGGTTGTTTTTGTGCTTAAGATTTGGAGGCATTATCTTTATGGTTCTAGATTTGAAGTATTTAGTTACCATAAAAGTTTGAAGTACTTGTTTGATCAGAAAGAGCTTAATATGAGACAAAGACGATGGCTTGAATTGTTAAAAGATTATGATTTTGGATTGAATTACCATCCTGGTAAAGCTAATGTGGTGGCCGATGATTTAAGTCAAAAGACTTTGCATATGTCACTTTTGATGGTGGTAGAGTTGGAATTGATTAAGCAATTTAGAGATATGAGTCTTGTAGTAGAAGTGACGCCGAAGAGTGTTATCTTGGGAATGTTAAAGATCAATAATGATTTCCTTGATAGTGTTAGAGAAGCTCAGAAGCTTGATGTGAAACTTGTTGATTTGTTGGTTGGTATCAGACAAACTGAAAATGAAGATTTCAAGTTGGATGCTCAGGGTGTATTGAGGTTCCGAGATAGGATTTGTATTCCCGATGATGTGGATTTGAAGAGAATGATCTTGGAAGAAAGTCATTGAAGCAATTTGAGTATTCATCCCGTAGCGACCAAAATGTATCAAGATTTAAAGAAACTATTTTGGTGGTCGGGCATGAAGAGAGAGGTGGCTCAGTTTGTTTATGCTTGTTTGACTTGTCAGAAGTCTAAAGTGGAGCATCAGAAACCTGCGGAGTTGATGCAACCGTTAGAGATTCCCGAATGGAAATGGGATAGCATTTCTATGGATTTCGTAACGGGGTTACCGAATACACCAAGAGGACACTATGCAATTTGGGTGATTGTTGATAGGCTTACGTAGTCAACTCACTTTATTCCTATTAACATCACTTATCCCATATCGAAGTTGGCGAAAATTTATACGCATGTGATTGTGAGATTACATGGTATTCCTTTGTGTATTGTTTCGGATAGAGATCTGAGGTTTACTTCTGAATTTTGGAAGAGCTTGCAAGAGGCTTTGGGTTCAAAGTTGAGGTTGAGTTCGGCTTATCATCCTCAAATTGATGGTCAGACGGAAAGGACGATTCAATCGTTGAAAGACTTGTTACGTGCTTGTATTCTTGAACATGGTGGTTCATGGGATACATATCTTCCTTTGATTGAGTTTACTTATAACAATAGTTTTCATGCTAGTATTGGAATGGCACCGTTTGAGGCTTTGTATGGTCGGAGGTGTAGAACTCCTTTGTGTTGGCACGAGTCGGGTGAAAGTGTGGTGCTTGGACCAGAATTGGTTAGAGAGACTACTGAGACGGTGAAGATGATTAGAGAAAAGATGATAATTTCTCAAAGTCGACAAAAGAGTTATCATGATAAAAGGAGAAAAGACTTGGAATTTCAAGATGGTGACCATGTATTTTTGCGAGTTACTCCTACAACCGGCGTTGGGCGAGCATTGAAGTCGAAGAAGCTAACTCCTCGCTTTATTGGTCCTTACCAAATTACTAGTAAAGTGGGAAAAGTGGCTTATATAATGGCGTTACCGCCAAATCTTTCGAACTTGCATGATGTGTTCCATGTGTCGCAACTTCGGAAGTATGTTCCGGATCCTTCACATGTGATTGAGATGGATGATATTCAAGTGCGATACAATCTTACGGTGGAGACGATGCCATTAAGGATCGAAGATCGTGAGATGAAGTCTCTTCGTGGCAAAGAGATGTCCATGGTTAGAGTTGTTTGGATAGGAGCAGCCGGTGAAAGTGCGACGTGGGAGTTAGAAAGCAAGATGCGGGATTCCTATCCCGAGCTTTTCGAGGACGAAACTTTTATAAGTGGGGGAGAGTTGTAACGCCCCATTTTATTTAATATTATATTATATTAATATTTTCGAGTTACCGTTTGATGTTTATTTTTGCGACGAGAATATTTATATTAACTGATATATCTGTTAATATATTCGGAGATGTTTTATTCGGAACGATAATTATTTTATTCGGTCCAGTATTTATTTAGAGGGACTGGTAATTATTTTATTCAGTCCGATATTTATTTTGAGGGACCGGTAATTATTTTGTTCGGTCCGGTTTTTATTCCGTTCAGTTCGGTAAAATATTATTTGGACCGGTATTTAATTTTTCGAAGTTATTTTGATTAAGTGGCATTTTGAATTATATTTTGGGTTTGTAAGACTAGTGGAGGGTAGTATGATATATTCATGTTGTCTTAAGACCAAAATCCAAACAAAGGTATTAGTTGTTGTTTTATGAGAGATAGAAGTATCTGTGATACGGTAGCAGAACCGACTGTTAATATTGGTTTATGTTTTTTGTTCGTAAAATGTCGCGGTAACCAAGAGTCGCCACCGACTTTTATTTTATCCAACTGGAAAGGAAAAAAGCACAGAAAAATTCCTTTTTCAAGATTTTGAGTACGGGGGGTAGATTATAGAAAGGGAAGGTGTTAGCACCCTTTCTATCCATGGTTTTCCATGGGCTCTTAGGTACTTTCTCATCTTTTTAAAAATTGCTTGTGTGTGTTTGATTTGAAAAAGTTTTTTGTTTTACTTCGATTTAACCCTTGCTTCTGTCTTCAAGAGTGTTACGAAGTTGTTTTTGAAAACTTTGTTTGAAAAAAGTGTAAGTGTGAAAAGTTTGTTGTTTTGAGCAAGTACCTACTAGCATCTACCTACTCGAAAAAAGAATTGTTCTATGTTCGTTTCCTTTAGACAGCGCTATCCTACTATTGTGAAATAGGTAGCACCGTCGTTAGAATTTGTAAGGATCAATTCGAAAGGGACGTAATGGTCATTGAAGGAAACATGTAAGGATACCTTAGCATTTCGAAGGGACTGTCATCATATATTCGTAGGCAACATCGAGGGACAAGATCATATACCGTAGGCAACTCGAGGGACGTTAAGGGACTATGATCTTTATGATGATTTTAACCGAGGGTCTTTGCTAAGGGTATCCCTACGTTCGAGGGACATGACCATTGTTTTCCGAGGTAACCAAGTGAGGGGTACCCTAGGAGTGAATATGTGCATATGATTTGTTTCAGTTATTTAATCTTTGCACATTTAAGGTGATCTACTGTTTTTAATTTTCAATTAGTCTTTCCATACAATCCTATTAACATACATCTAGGCAGTTTATAGTTTGCGAGAATAAAATGCGGAAAGTAAAGCTACGCTATTACAAGGCTTTGGGTATTTACATAGCCAAAAACAAACCCGTAAAAAAAGTGATAAATGAAAGTAAAAGATCCTAATTAAACTATTACAACTTATGGGCAATTACATCAATATGGTAAAAATAATAATAAAGCGCGCGATGAAATTAAGAACGATAGAAATTTAGGGTTTTGACCCTTTCTAACCTAATTGGAAAAACAAATGTTTTTTTTGTTGTTTTTAATTATTTTTTAAAGAAAAGAATTAGGTTTTTTTTAAAAAAAATTAAATGCAAAATTAACTAGTAATTCAATTAATTAATGAAAATAATTAAATGGCCTATTTTTGTGTTTTTTCATTTTAAGAAAAAAGAAAATAGAACTAAGTTAGAAACAAAATCCTAATTGTTCTAATTAATTTTAATTTATTTACAAAACAATTAAAGTTACCTAAAATTAAATTAAAACGTAAAATTAATTATTCGAGTTTATTACAAAAAATAAAAGGTTTGTGAAAAAATGTTAAGTTTTATGAAAAAAAAGTTTTAAATAGAAAGAATAAAAATAGGTAAAAGGATAAATAGAAAGGAAGAAAATCCAAACCAATAGGGGTGGTTGTTGAACCCACGCCCTTAACCTTCTCAAAATGTCTGTCTCGCCATGTATTGGTATCATGTGTAAGTTGTTCTGTTTTGGCCATTTGTGTTTTGGCCTCAACATTATGTAATGAACCTTGTTGTACCCAAATATTTCCCTCTCATTTTATCAAGATTTCCCCTCATAAGACTCTTTGGACTCCAGACAGGATTAGGGTTTGCTCTGCTCAAGACATCTCCCTGCACTGATGACCTAAAATTAGGGTTTGAGTTTGCACAAAGATCTTTGGACTTCCAATGCCTCATGTGACTTTCATACTTCATGTTGGACTCCTAAGATTGCCCATACCAAGTTTCAAGCTTTGAATCACAATTTTGCTCAATCAATTGGACAGTTGACCTAAAAATCAGTTGTATTAGGGAAAAAGTCAATTGTGGCCAATTTACAGTCAAACCTCATAATTTTTGATCCACAACAACATTATAGACTCATATGAACCATTTGATCAAGTTTGGACCACAACTCCTCAAGAAATTTGATCATATCATCAAAAGGGCAAAATGGTCATTTTTAGGGTTTTAACTGTAGGAGGGCAATTTCTGTTTTTTTACCTAGCCAATGGAAAATTGGGTTCAAGCATATTTTCAAGGAATCAATGGAATCATCTTGACCTAATCACAAGGTTCAAAAGATCTCAAATGCATTGGATTGACAGATGAATTTTCCAATCAACTGATCAAAAATCAACTGTACACTGAAAAGTCAAACTTTGACTTGTTGGACAAAATCAAGTGCCAATGGTCATTTTTCACCAAGATGTGTCAAAACATGAAACTTGTTCACCAAGAAACCTAATTTTGAAAATTAGGGTTTAAAATGGAAATTTTTCATAACTTAAAAATTTTCTAAGTTATGAAAATTTCTTATTTTTCCCCAACTTTTTCACCATGATGCAACTGGATTCAAACAAAACTTCCAACATGAAAGTTGTAGTACTCCACAAAATCTACAACTTTGATTCACAAAGTTTTCCAAAAAGATGCTTGGATCTCAAGTTATGATTTTGTGAATAGAGGTCCAAAAACTTTCTAACTTAGTGAAATTTTGCCCTAGTTTAGGCCGAATTTTGACCTATCTTCATGGAAATTTTTCACATAGTTCCAAGTGGAATCTCAAAATTCATTTCAAATATGTATTTTAGATCATGTTACAATCTTTCCAAAATGTCCAAGAACTCTCCAAAATCATTTATGGTTAGGGAGAATCGAAAGTTTAAAAATGGGAAATTATCACTTTTGTCCAAGGCATTTTTCATATTGGTTCAAGTTGCAAATCAGTTTGGATCATGCTTGTACTTGGTTTACAGGTTCTAATCCTTTCTACACTCATAAATTAAATGCAAACACATTGGACCAAGGCTTTGTTATGAGCTTTAGGGCATTGTACAAGGAATTAATCTAAAAATGGCAAAAAGGCAACATTGCTACTTTGATAAAGCATGCTTTATGCAATTTTGTTTGTCTTGAGCATTGAACTTAATCTTTTGCAGAAAACCACATCCACAAAGATCAGAAAAGGTTTACCAACTCTCCTCAGGCCTTGAGCTAGCCTGTACAGGTTGTGCCTTTGTCAACTCACCTTTTACTTCAAAAACAAGCAAGTGTGCAAAAACTCCACAACTTTGTAATCTGATAAGAGCAAGTCTTGTGCACATTTCAAATAAGCTTTACACATTGTCTAAGGCCATAAACACGAGCTAACAAGTTCTCAAACCCTCCAATACACCAAAACACCAACTTCTGCCTAAAACAGGGCAAGTTCTACAAATCAGAAGCCAAAAACATTTCCACTCGTGCGTTTTGTCCCAAACCACTTCAAACACATTCTAAATAATACACCTAAGCTGTCCAGACCATCCTCAAGCAACTGTAACCTTGTTTTCACACTTCACCATTTTTACTTTGAAGCTTTGCAGGTTGAGTTCTACAAGCACATTCATGCCATTTCAAAGCAAGCCAAGCATTGGGGAAGGTTGAGTGAACTTCAGGCAAGCTAACACGACCTTCAGGCCTCATCAAAAACTCCTACATTGTCATATCCAAACTTGGCTGAAACAAGTATTTTCTGAACTTCTATCTCCTTATTTAGGAATCATTAGGCTTAGGTTTGTGAAGCAAAAATGTAGCCCTTAATGTCCTTTAACTGTACATATGCATATAATTCATTTATGTTAACTGAGCTAGGAGAACTTAGATGTTGAAGTTGCTGAAAAAACTAGGTTAGAATTTAGGGCCAAGGAAATTCTCTCTGGTTTCTTAGAGTTAGATCAAGTTTTTTATATGGTTAGAATCGTGTGATGATAAGCTATAACTTTCATGTTGCAAGTTTTTGTTTTTAAGCACGTATGCAGGAGATATGGTTTAAGTTGCAGAACGCGCGCATTTTTGTTCAAAGGTCAGGGATGAAGTTGGAACGTGGGTTGGGCCTGGCTTTGTCCTGCTTTTGACACCCCTTGCTTGCTCTTTGCACCCCCTTGGCCCATTTCTTTTATTTTTTATATTTTTCATTTCTTTTCATATTTTCTGACTTTTATTATTTTTTCTAAATATTAAAAATCATCAAAAATATTTTCTTAAATTTTCACATTTTTATTTTATTATTTTTATTATTTTTTATGACAAAAAATAGTTTATTAGGTTAAATACTTTTATTTTCTTAAATAAATTTGTAAATAAAATTAAAATACTTACGTATTTTTATTTTATTATATTATACACTCAAAATAATATTTTCTCACATTTTAATTTTTTTAACACTTTTGTATATATTTTTATTTATTTTCTTGTACATAAATAAATAATATAGAATATATATTTTCTTAAAACAAAAACTAGGGTTTCCACACTTTTAAAAATAATCACTAATGTTTTTCTTATTTTTGAGACATAAATAATTTATTTTACATACATAAAATAAAATACAAAAACATTTTGCATATTTAAATAATTGTCCATTTATTTGTACAAATAAATTCAATATGGTTGTAATAGTTTTAGGGATTTATTTTGTGCAATATCCCCCTATTCAAACTTATATCCCCCTCCCCATAATAATGTTGTAATAGTCTTAGATTTACTTTTGCGCATTTTATCGCTTTCAAATGCCATGATAGTAAATTAGGATTTGTATGCAAAGACCAAAATCAAAACAAATAGCATGACTAAACACAAGACAAAAATGCATGAAAAATAACAACACAATGCACATAAGCACCCCTAGGGTTTCATCCACTTGTTGCCTTAAAAATGGCCATGGTATGCATGTTAGGTATCTTGGCAAAACAAAAACAAAACAAAAGATCATAGTCCCTCTGTGATCGGTGGATCTGGAACTGACTGTTTAACGCTGGTTCGCGAAATGTCGCGGAAGCAAGAGTCGCCACCGTCTTTTATTTTCTCCAAATGGAAAGGACAAAAGCACAGAAAAATTCCTTATAGAGATTGCTCTCAGTTCGGGAGGTAGATTATAGAAAGGGAAGGTGTTAGCACCCTTTCTATCCATGGTTACCCATGGGCTCTTAGATACTTGCTCATTTGTGTTTTCAAAAATGTTTGTTTGCTTTTTAACTGTGGGTTTTAAAAAGTTTCTTTGAAAATTTCAGTTCGACTCTTGTATCAGTCCTCAAGAGTGTTTGAAAAGTTGCTTTCGAAAGCTTTTTGAAAAGGTGTCGGTGTGAAAAGTATTTTTGATTTGTTTCGAAATTAGAGCAAGTATCTAGAGTCATCTACCTACCCTAAGGAATTCGTCTGTGTAAATGTCCTTAAAGTAGTGCCATCCCACCATTGAGAGGTAGGTAGCACCACCGTTGGAGGTGTTCGGGTCAATTCGAGGGTTCGGGACATGGTGATCACCGGAGCAATAGGAAGACACCTTAGAAGCTACCCTCATGCCATGTTCATGGACATGAGGACTTACTAAAACGTCCTCTACTCGACGATCACCTTTCGAGGGGCAAGGCAACAGTGAGGCGTACTCTAGGGGTGGTGTGTGATTTGTGTGTCGTTTTCAGATATTTTTGTCTTGTTCATGCCTTGGTGATCTACGCGTTGCTTTTATTTTTGACATTCATTCTTTCATGCAGGTTAATTAACAGTTTAAAAGATGCGGAATTAAAAGTCCTACGCTATTACAAAGGCGCGGGTCTACATCGCCAAATTAATCCAAGACCCGATTTGAAATAAAATAAAGTGCGAAAAATAAATATCTAATTAATCTATTACATAGCTTTTGGGCAATTACATTTATATTCGCAAAAAAAAAAGAAATAAGAATAAAATGCGCGAAGAAGTAAAGTCGGGAATGCGAGGGCGTTGGACCCTTTTTAGGAAATTAAATTATAATTAACAAATTAATTAAGTTAAATAAAAGGAAGAAATTGTTTTTTGGAGTTTTTTTGTATTTATGGATTTTTAGTAAGAAAATTAAATGGGAATTAAAAGGAAAAGTTAACTAACCCTAATTCTAACTATTTTTATTTATTAAGAAATATTTTTAGTTTGACCTAATTTTAATTAATTATTCACATGGCAAATTTTATTTACAAAATAATATTTGATAATTAAATATGGTGAAAAAGAAAAAAAGATGAAAGTATAAAACCCTAATTCTACTTTTTAGTTTATTAAGAAAAATGTTAGAATTAAACCTAGAATTAAAAAACTAAATTAATTATTAAATTTATTTACAACAAAATATTAGTGAATTAAATATTAAAACATATTTTTTATTTTTATATTTTCTGATTTTTTGGCATTTTTATGTTATGAAAATATTAATTTATGAATTAAAAGGAAAAAAATCAAATTAAAGCAAATAAAAATAAGATAGGAAAAAAAAAAGAAAAGAAATACAAACACTTGGGGGTGTTGACCCCAGTTTGGAGGTGTTTGGCCAGTAATTAGGCCCACTCACTGGAGGTCTATTTGACTTCTGGTAATCACGTGTGGCTTCATTGACCAATGCATAGGGTGCTCCTTAGGTCATGGCCATTGGATTGAGATTATTGGCCATGTGGCAAGCCTGGATGGTGGGTGTATGATGAACCCCCGGGCGTTCACTGCATGAGATCAAGTGAAAACAAAATGTATTAAGAAAGTGAGGGGACCTAGGAATCGAACCCAGGTCCCAGTACCTATTGGACAACGCATCAACCAACTGTGCCAAGCGCTTTCTTTGTTATTATGATAGAAAATAAATAATATATAAAACAAAACACGCTAATGACGTTAATTCAAAAAACGCGCTAAAACTTGAATTGTCCAATCACTAGTTGACAACACGCCTTCTTCTCCACTCATTCTGCATTTTGCCTGAAAAAACAAACTAAATAGCGGGGGTTTTAAACCCCCACTAAATGATGCACACAAAAATAGCGAATAGAATTCTGTTAATCATAAATTTATCGCGAGGTATGGAATCAATTAGTCATAAGCTTCTGATTTTAATGGCGTGGTTCTTGTGTCTCAATTTTTCCTGAAGAGGAAACCCCTAATTCGTGACCTCTGAAAACCTAGAAGGCTCCAATGGCGGATTTCCATACAATGCACGAAAACTCAATTGAAAGGCATGGTTAGCTTCAGAATGATTCAATTAATATAAATCAAGCATTAGAAATTGAGAACAACGCATGAATCATGAGACACGAATATGCAAAAAGTTTGAAAAAGTTTGATCTCCATATACCAATTCTTGATGCTGGAAGCGTGGAAAAGGATTCAGTTAGGTTCCTTGATGTCTTAGGAAGCTTTTGGGATAGTTCTTTTGTCTTGAAACTCTCTGCAATATCGTTTTCAGTTTTGAAAAATTTGATAAAAAATGCAAAGTGTGTTTTGGTTCTTAGGCGCAGCTTTCTGGTTCCAGGCATTAGGTTTGCATTCTGACTTATGTATGGGATGGATTAGGGTTGAATTTTGAGCCAAAAGATCAATGCATTGATGTATCAAATATTTGATTTTCAATGAATATTTTTTCAATCTTTTTCATGTGTTTTTGATTCCAATCATGGCCAAATCCTTCCTTTTTTGATGTGCACGAATCTTAAGTATCCAATGAGAGAAAATGCTGCATAAAAAGATTCACATACATTTGTTTTAGTATTTTTTCATATTTTATTTTATTAAATGAATTAATGGTGATTAAAAATTCAAATAAATAATAAAAAATGATGAAATAAATCCTTTTTGGGCCAAATGGTCGTGCATAGCCTTTGGATGATGAATCTTGGAAGAAAATGTGGCCCATTAGCAATTTTGAGGCATTTGAAGTAAAGTTGACTTTTCAAAATTCCCAAAAATTTCCCAACTTCCACAAGGCATATCTTGCTCAATTATTAAGCTTTGATCATGTTCTTGGACATTTTGGAAAGGTCTTGAAGTCCTCTAAACAATGCCTTTGGTCCCATGTCATTTTGATTTACCAATCTCAAGTTATGGTCTTTGACTTAAAGTCCCTTTTTGTTGACTTTTGAAAATGACCTATAATGTTGAAATTGATAACTTTTTGTGAGAGCATTTCTTGGACTTGAAGTGTGAAGAAGAGTTGTAGGAAATGTCATTATCTTCAAAATGAGCCTTGGATGGAATTTTTATGATAAACCATGTGGAAGTTATGCCTTGGTCAAGTTACAGTTGACTTTTTCAACTACCCAAATATGGAAACTTTTGCATCTTGAGACTTTTTGAGCCATGCCTTGAGAATCATGATCAAGAATTGATCAAATGATGTTTGTGGCTTCAAAATAAGATGTTGGCCAAAAATTTGAACTTTTGACTATCAAATGACCATTTTGCCCCTGCAGTTGACTGTTGAGCAATTAGGGTTTTTGACTGTGCAATTTTGTGCTGTGAGTCTTGAAACTTGGCATGAGGATGCTTGACCATGTTTGTAGGCATGTGGGACTTGTTTGGACCCTTGGAAACTTCATTTTCTTTGTCAGAACCAAAACCCTAGTTTTTGACTGTTAGGATGCCCTTGATCTGTGCAACCCTTGGGGAGATTTTGAAGCATGCTCTTTGAAAATCTTGAAGAATATGGGAGGGAAAATTTTGGGGTACAACAGTTGCCCCTATTCAATCTTATTAAACCTGAGGATGCAGATTGGCTGACGTGCCTTTCGTAATCCGAGGGTGGAAGATGATTGAACACTAGAGTGCCCAGAAATTTGCGCTCACATAGTAATGTGGTGGTGGGAATGGGCTTACAGATGCCATTTGGAGATTGCTGGATAGGATTATGGGCTTATAGATGCCATGCTAAGAGGTGATGGATAGGTGGATGGGCTTATAGATGCCATCTGGATGTTGATCGCATAAGAGATTCCTTAGCGAGAACCTACGTACCTAAAAAAGAAAATGATTACCTGGCCTGTTACAGGAGCTGGTCTTCAAACTCTTTGTATAGATGCGCCCTGATTGGTTATAGGAATTGAATCTGGAGCTTCAAAAGGTGATGAATGAACCAGGGATGGTTACTACCTCAACGGGACGGTGAGAGAACCTTGGGCGATTACTACTTCAACAGGAACGCTGAGAGAACCTGGGGCGATTACTACCTCAACAGGAACGCTGAGAGAATCTGGGGCGATTACTACCTCAACAGCAATGCTGAGAGAATCTTGGGCGACTTCAACCTCAACAGTAACGCTGAGAGAATCTTGGATGTCTTCAACTGGATAAGAAACAGGGAGATCTTAGGGTCGATCTGACTGAACCAGAGAAGGCCTTTGACTAGATAAGAAACAGAAAAATCTTAGGGTCGATTTAACTGAACCGGACAAGGTCTTGAAATCTTCAACTGGATAAGAAACAGGGAGATCTTAGGGTCGATCTGACTGAACCAGAGAAGGCCTTTGACTGGATAAGAAACAGAAAAATCTTAGGGTCGATTTAACTGAACCGGTCTAGGTCTTGAAATCTTCAACTGGATAAGAAATAGGGAGATCTTAGGGGAGATCTGACTGAACCAGAGAAGGCCTTTGACTGGATAAGAATCAGGAAAATCTTAGGGTCGATTTAACTGAACCGGACAAGGTCTTGAAATCTTCAACTGGGTAAGAATCAGGGAGATCTTAGGGTCGATCTGACTGAATCAGAGAAGGCCTTTGACTGGATAAGAATCAGAAAAATCTTAGGGTCGATTTAACTGAACCAGACTAAAGTCTTGAAATATAGCTGAGAACTTGACCGGATCTTTCCTGAAAGGTAAAGGTCAGTCATATGCAAGGCATGATATGAATCAAGCGATGATGTTCCCAACATAAATGAGATTTGTAATATATGATGCGTATATGCATGCTATAATATATGAAAATGTGATGTTTATGAATGTATCTTTTCGTTCTAGGAAAATAAATCCTTTGACGGGTGCCGGGAAGTCACATCCTGGGCTGATGTTGGAGAACAATACTTTGTTGCTTCCGCTGGGGATGATAGTTGCAAGAATACCGGTAGGAGAAGATAACTCCGTTGGGGAATAAACTTTGGCAAATGGATTACTCTGCAGGGAGAAAATTACTCTAGCGATCTTGCTGGGGAATAGTACTCTGTGGGGAGAGATGTACTTTGCTGAAATGTTGATGGTAACTTCGCTGGGGGTACCATTGTTATGTTGGAAGTGTTAATAGACTTCGCTGGGGATAAGAAGACTTCGCCGAGGACGATCTTTCCGTGGGTTTTGGCTGAGGATAACCCAGTTATATCCTGGTAGGGAAATAACCTTTGAATAAAGCCGGGAGACGCGTTCGTGCTCTACGGGGATAAGCTTCCAGAATTTACTGGGGATAAGCTTACTGCTTGGGGAGATGGATTCCAACTTTCCTGGGGAAACTGGATTGGACTCTCTTGGGGAAATTTTGAGATGCTGGGGAATGTTGAGATCTGCGGGGGATACCCAACTTCCCTAAGGCTGATAATAGCTTTGCTTAGGGAGAGCGTATTGACTTGCTGACACACTCTCTGGGGAATTAAGATATACTGGTTATGTTCTTCAGCCGAACTCACCTTGGTACCTTGGTGGACGGAACAATTAGATCGCTTAGACAACTCTTTATTGCCCCTGTTTCTAATGTTACCTGTAATTAATCCTTTGTTTCGTATGCAAATATTCATGAGTTAGCAAATTATTGTCAATGCATATATCACAAATTGAACTTTGGACGTTCTTTGCAAAACAAAACAGAAAAAAGGAAAAACAAAAGGCAATTTGTAACTGAAAAGTGATTTTTGTATTGATTTTTGAATTTGCCTGTAAAATAGGCGTTTGTGTACAAGAGGCTGACGTCCTAGTAAGAGAACGCTGCCGAACAAAAGAGTTTATACAAATTTGTACAAGAGAAAATAAAACAGCTGTGTGAAATGAATAATCCATTGGGTTTCAACTCTGCTATTGCCTTTATATCTCCGAGCGTCTCATCACTTGATGACCTTAGTTGAAGATGAAGCTGACTGATCGATGTCGTCTGAACTTGCTATAGATACCGGATTCTGGATGCAAGGTGATCCAATGAGACATAGTATTACGCTTTATCCCTAACTTTTGCCTGGACCGCCCTTTCGGGTTTTCGGTCCACCGGGATACCCATTTTTGCCCAAGCTGCCTTTTCAGGTTTTCGACTTGCCGGGTGTACAGATTTTTTCATTTCATCCCTTCATTTTGCCCGAACCCTTTTGGTTCACCGGGAAGCCCTAATTTTTGCCTAGGTATGTCAACCTAGAGGGTCTCTTTTTATGCGTAGTATATTTTTACTATGTCTGCATTAGCGGGGTGAGGAAGGTCGTCACCATCCATGTTGGTTAGAATCATGGCTCCTCTTGAGAACACATGCTTAACCACAAATGGCCCTTCGTACGTAGGGGTCCATTTGCCCCTTGGATCACTCTGAGGAAGGATTATACGCTTGATTACCAAATCCCCAACTTGATATTCTTGTGGTCGGACTTTCTTGTTAAATGCCCTGATCATCCGTTTCTGATATGTCTGACCGTGGCAGATAGCAGCAAGTCTTTTTTCGTCAATTAAGTTTAACTGATCAAGTCGTGTCTGGATCCAATCATCTTTGTTCAGATCTGCATCCTTCATTATCCGGAGAGAGGGTATTTGCACTTCGATCGGTAAGACTGCCTCCATACCGTAGACCAAGGAGAAGGGAGTTGCCCCGGTTGACGTCCTGGCTGAGGTACGGTACCCATGTAGAGCGAACGGTAACATCTCGTGCCAATCTTTATAAGTCACTGTCATCTTCTGCACGATTTTCTTGATATTCTTATTTGCTGCTTCTACAGCCCCATTCATCTTCGGTCTGTAAGGAGAAGAGTTGTGGTGCTGTATCTTAAATTGTTCGCAGAGCTCAGTGATCATCTTGTTATTGAGATTGGTACCGTTGTCTGTAATGATTCTTTCTGGGACGCCGTATCGACAGATCAGGTTGTGCCGAATGAACCGTGCCACAACAGTCTTGGTTACCGTAGCGTAGGATGCTGCTTCAACCCACTTCGTGAAGTAATCAATCGCTACCAGGATGAAGCGATGCCCGTTGGATTCCGTAGGTTTAATCTCACCGATCATATCTATGCCCCACATCGCAAAAGGCCAAGGTGCAGTCAGGACATTCAGAGGAACTGGAGGAACATGCACCTTGTCTGCATAAATCTGGCATTTGTGACATGTCCGAGAATGTTGGTAGCAGTCAGCTTCCATTGTGGACCAGAAATACCCTGCCCGAAGGATTTTCTTCGCCATAGTGTGACCACTAGAATGTGTTCCAAAGGTCCCTTCATGTAGCTCCTCCATAATCCTTTCTGCTTCCGTCTTATCCACACAACGCAGTAAGGTCGAATCATGGTTTCGCTTGTACAGAATGCCATTGCTGAGGAAGAACTTCGCTGCGAACCTTCTCAGAAACTTCTTATCGTTGATAGATGCACCTTCAGGGTATTCCTGAGCTTCCAAGTATCTCTTCACCTCGTGGTACCAAGGCTTCTCAGTCACCAATTCAGTCTCGAGATCACAACAGTATGCTGGTTCATCCAATTTCCAGATGATGATCCGGGGAGCCTCATTGTCCCATTTGACTTTGAACATGGAAGACATCGTAGCTAACGCGTCCGCCAACTGATTCTCCTCTCTTGGGAAATGTTCAAAGGTTATCTCTGTGAAGTGGGGGATCAATGTCAACACAAATTCTTTGTAAGGAATAAGATTCGGATGTTTCGTATCCCACTCTCCTTTGATCTGATTGATCACGAGAGCGGAATCTCCGAAGACACTCAAATACTTGATCCGTAGGTCGATCGCAGCTTGGAGACCCATGATGCATGCCTCATACTCCGCCATGTTGTTGGTGCAGTTGAAACATAGCCGGGCAGTAAGTGGAGTATGAGTTCCTTGAGGGGATATGATTACAGCGCCGATACCGTTACCCAAAGCATTGGAGGCTCCGTCAAAGTGCATAGACCATCGGGATCCTTCCTCAGGTCCTTCATCCGGTCCAGGTACTTCACAATCAGTCACTATCATGATGCTCTCGTCTGGAAACTCGAAGTTCATTGACTGATAGTCGTATACTGCCTGATGTGCCAAGTGGTCTGCCAATACACTTCCTTTGATGGCTTTTTGGGTTGTGTATTGAATGTCGTATTCTGTCAAGATCATTTGCCATCTTGCTATTCTCCCAGACAGAGCAGGTTTTTCAAATATGTACTTTATAGGATCCATCTTTGAGATCAACAAGGTAGTGTGAGTCAGCATATACTGTCTCAGCCGGCGAGCAGCCCATACCAAAGCGCAGCAAGTTTTCTCAAGCAGTGAGTATCGGGTCTCACAGTCGGTAAACTTTTTGCTAAGGTAATAAATGGTATGCTCTTTTCGGCCAGACTCGTCATGCTGCCCCAGCACACACCCCATTGAGTTGTCAAGTACTGTCAGGTATAATATCAGAGGTCTCCCTTCAACCGGTGGCATAAGAATGGGTGGTTCTTGGAGATATTCCTTGATTCTGTCAAAGGCAGCCTGACATTCATCATTCCAATGTACTACCTGATCTTTCTTCAGCAGCTTGAAGATTGGCTCACAGGTAGCAGTTAGGTGCGAGATGAATCGAGCAATGTAATTCAGGCGTCCTAAAAAACCTCTGACCTCTTTCTCCATATTAGGAACTGGCATCTCTTGAATGGCTTTAACTTTGGCAGGGTCCACTTGAATACCCTTATCACTTACAACGAAGCCTAGCAACTTCCCGGATCTAACCCCGAAGGTGCATTTGTTCGGGTTCAACCTCAGCTTGTACAGTTTCAGACGGTCAAACAATTTCTGCAGATGATCTAGGTGTTCTTCCTCAGTCTGGGACCTTGCGATCATGTCGTCAACATATACTTCTATCTCATGATGGATCATGTCATGAAATAAAGCAACCATGGCACGTTGGTAGGTTGCCCCAGCATTCTTCAGTCCAAAAGGCATGACCTTGTAGCAGAAGGTGCCCCACTGAGTAACAAAGGTAGTCTTTTCCATGTCTTTAGGTGCCATCTTGATTTGATTATAACCTGAAAAACCGTCCATGAAAGAGAATATCTTGTGCTGAGCAGTATTGTCAACAAGGACATCAATGTGAGGTAGGGGGAAGTCATCCTTGGGGTTGACCCTATTCAGATCCCTGTAGTCGACACACATTCTGACTTTACCATCCTTCTTTGGTACTGGCACCACATTAGCAACCCACTGAGGATAAGAAGTTACTGCAAGAAATCCGACATCAAACTGTTTCATAACCTCGGCTTTGATCTTCTCAGATATCTCTGGACGCATACGGCGGACCTTTTGCTTGACCGGAGGGCAGTCTTCCTTGGTAGGCAAATGATGTACCACAATGTCAGTATCCAACCCGGGCATGTCTTTGTAGGACCAGGCAAAGATCTCCATGTAGTCATGTAACATCTGAGTCAACCGTTGCTTCACGCTGAGCTCTAGGTTGGCACCAATCTTTACCTCCTTCCTGTCCGTCTCAGTACCCAGATTTATTGTTTCCACCGGCTCTTCATGTGGTTGAATTGCCCTCTCTTCCTGGAGTAACAGTCTTGCAAGCTCGCCAGGCACTTCGCAATCATCTTCACCTTCGTCTTCGGCTAAGTTGATCGGATTTTCGAAGTCATAACTGGCAGTAGCAGAGTCGTTACCAGTGAGATCCAGAGTGGATTGAAACCTATATGAGTGAGTGTGTGTAAATACAGCTGTTTTGCAATATATAAAGGAAAGAAAGAAAGAAAAGGAGCATAAGATTTGAAATGCGAGAAAACGTCCAAGATCTTTATTCATGATATATGAAATGACAATTTAATATACCCTCACAAATGGAGCCACGGTGCCCCGGGTAAGACACCGGGCCATAGAGTTTTAATTGTTTATTACAAATAACAAAACAGAAGAATTCATTACTCAGTAACAAGAGAAACAAGTAGGTTGTCCTTTGCAATCCAATTGCTAGGTTCACTGTCGGTTGCCGGGTAGATCCAACTGTCGAACTCAGCTTCGTCTACTTCATCATCCTCCCTGATAGCATTCACTCCATGGTTAGGCATGGGAGCAGTTACCACATTGGGCTTCTCAGGTGCCTCAAACTGTACTTCCTTGGCTTCAATAAGATCCTGCACCTTGTTCCTTAAGGCCCAACAGTCATCAGTGGAATGCCCCGGGCTATCAGAGTGATAAGCACAACGGGAATTTGGATTGTACTTGGGAGAAGCAGTGTTTACAACCTTCGGGGCTTCTCTGACAGCCACTAGATTAGTGGATAGCAACTGCGGCAAGATTTGCGATAGAGTCATGCTCAGACGGGTAAACTCCCTTCTAGGTCTTTCAGCCCTTTGTGGATTGGTTTGCCGAGGAGCGGCAGCAAGTTTTGCAATCATCACCGCATTAACAGATTGGCGGCGCTCAGGTTTCTCTTGTCTTCTAGACCCATAGACAGCACTGGCCTCCTTTCTAAAGGGTTTCTTCTCAGAGCTTGCAGATGCACCCTTCTGAATTTTACCAGACTTCATTCCAGCCTCTATTCTCTCTCCAGTCAGAATAAGATCAGTGAACCCTGCAGATGAGTTACCGATAAGATGGTTGAAAAACGGCCCAGATAGGGTCCCCAAGAACATGTCTACCAACTCCCGGTCAGTTAACGGAGGCTGCACCCTGCCGGCCAGATCCCTCCACTTCTGTGCATACTCTTTAAAACCTTCGCTTGACCCTAGCGACATACCCTGGAGTTGGGTACGTGTAGGAGCAAGGTCGGCATTATATTGATACTGCTTGTAAAAAGCAGTAGCCAACTCCTCCCAGTTACGAACTTTGGTCCCATCCAGCTGATAGAACCATTCGAGACGAGTCCCTGAAAGACTCTCCTGGAAGAAGTGGATCCACAAGTTCTTGTCCACTGAGTACGGTTGAATCTTCCGCACATAAGATCTGAGGTGTAGCTTGGGACAAGACGCCCCGTCATACTTGGTAAAAGATGGTGCTTTGAACTTGTGAGGAATAATCACACTAGTAGATAAGCCCAAATCTCCGAAATCCAGCCCATGCACTTGTTGGATCTCCATTGCATTCAGTCTGTCTTCCAACTGCTTATACCGGTCTTCAGCAGGAGGATACTGTTCCTCATTGAAGTCAGTCTCGTTGTCAGAGACTACCGGACTAGGACCTTTTCCCCCTTGGGGACTGCTTTCGCCTATAGAAGAACCAGCCTCTTCATTCTGCAGAGTGTTGCCAAACCTTCGGCCCGAGTTGAAAAGAACAGTTCTCTTCTTCTTCTTCTTCTCCTTCTTCAGGAGTAAAGCCTTCAGCTCTTCTTGGCCTTGAGCCAAACCCATGATCAGCTCCTGAAATTGCGCGTTCTGCGCCTGAAGAGCCTTGATAGACATCTCGGTTGATGATGAGTCAGGGTTCATGATGCTGAAATAAACAGCGAAGAACAGTAAGCAACCTGAAAAGAAGAAGACCTGCTATGCACATGATGAATGATATGTGTTTATGCAATGCATTCAAGGGTTCGAAAGTTCAAGTTTGTTGTAGCCAAAAAAGGAACACACGTTATTATTAAGGAAACAATTGTTTGGTACATCAAAGTCTCATGGGCAAAATAATACAAAAGCAAATCAATCCCAAAAGACACTACGCATCCTCTTTGGAGCTATGTAGGTGTTGAGATTCCTCTCCTCGTGCAATAGGCGGGTGAGCTGCAAGACCTTCTTTTCACTAGCATGTAGACTGGTCTCGAGAGAATTCCGTTCTTCCTTAAGCTGGATCCAGCTCTTCTGCATCTCTTCCCAGGACGTGGGCATGCCAGGATGTTGAATAGTGTAGGACACTTCTCCTTCCAAGACTGGCTCTTTGATCACAGGGAGCATATGAGGATATGGCATTACTAACTTTTGAGAGCGGGCTCGTACCCACTTGAGATAAGGTTCCAATGGGATGGAATTCTTGTGCCCCAGTGTCTTGCTGTCTATCTTACTGGGCAACCTCCAAGCTCTGATAAATCTCTGGCGAAATCCTTGTGCATCGTTGTCGAAGTCAAAAACTATGTCAGGAATTAACATGTCATGAGGGCCATCCCTCCGGGCGTAACCAAACTGTCTCCAAGCCAGGCATGGGTTGTAAGTAATACCTCCTCTGATTCCAAGTAAAGGAACATTAGGGTACTCCCCGCAACGATCAATGATAGTGACATCCTCTCTGGACCGAGGGCACCAATGTATATCAGCATGTGTAAGAGTCATCAACCGTTGTGACCATCTCAAACCCCGCTCGTTCTTTAAAACTGATTGTGGAAGGTGCGAAATAAACCACTTTCCCAGGAGAGGAGTGCAACACATAAGGACACCTCTTTTTCTCATGGTTCGAGTGTAACATGAGTGAAGGATGTCCCCCAGCAACGTAGGTATAGGATTCCTGGACATGAAGATCTGGACAGTACTGATATCTATAAGCTGATCTGGGTTAGGGAACAACACCAAACCATAGACAAGGAGGGCCACAACTTCTTCAAAAGCTTGTAAGTCAAGGGAGTTCCAACATTCATGGGCCTTTTCAAACAGAAACCTGGCTAAGAACCCTTTGATACCACTTCTAACTTCCCAATGTCCCTTGAGATCAGATAATTGTAGGTGTAAGGCTTTAGCAATCTCTTCAAGCTTGGGTACCTTTTCCGTACCGTTGTAGGGTAGTTGATCAAGGATAGGGATCTTCAGAAGCCGGGAGAACTCCTCCAATGTAGGTACCAGCTGATAATCCAAGAAAGTGAAACAGTGATGCAGAGGGTCAAAGAACTGGAACAGGACCTTTATCATATCTTCCTCAATGTTGGTATTGACCAAGCTGATGAGTCTTCCATGTCTTTCACTGAATGAAGAGCTCTCGGGGATCCTGGATATAAGCTCCTTAAGCTGAGGAGGGATCCTTACAAGGCTGATTTGAATTGTCTTTCTGCGAACAGTTTCCATGTCCTACAAAACAAGAACAAAGATGAAGATTCGAACCCCTGAAATGTTTAGTCAATGCATATGATGCTGGATGATGTCATGATGCTATGATTAAACACACCACAGATATTTACAAGGGCAAACATGTAAGGCACACAAGTCACACAAGACAAACACTTAGAGTTTAGGCCAACATGGGGTCTGGGTATTACCCTCTTGAAGTTGGTGGGCTCAACCTGTCCTATTAGAAGTAACCGGGTTCTAAGGGTCCCAATATCACGGGATTGCTTTCATTGTTCATCGTTTCGATTTAGCCACTGAAATGGCGACCGAAATATTCCAGGAAAGCAACCCTCAATTGAGTGTAGTATCGAGTATCAACCAACCTCGGACTGCACCAAAGTCAGTTATCTCACTACCCTAAAGAGGACAAGATAGTTCAATTAAGGTTCCTAAGGTCAGTTGATGCTTCACGACACCACGCGGAGGCCCCGTACTCTCCTTGACTGAACTCAAGGGTTACCGGTACACACCAAAGTGCCACATCAACGTAGCAGACTGTTTCAACCATGTCGGTATACCCCGCACAGTTCCCTCACAGCCTTGTTGCTACTTTCTAAGAAGGTATCCCCAGATCCGGGTTAGGATCTATAGAACTCCCAAGACAGTCCCACAATTTAAAGCAAACAAGTCAAAGCAATTGAAAACACAGTGATCTTAGTCCTAAGGTACACCTCACTTTAAAAGATATCCCCAGCAGAGTCGCCATTTCTGTGATCGGTGGATCTGGAACTGACTGTTTAACGCTGGTTCGCGAAATGTCGCGGAAGCAAGAGTCGCCACCGTCTTTTATTTTCTCCAAATGGAAAGGACAAAAGCACAGAAAAATTCCTTATAGAGATTGCTCTCAGTTCGGGAGGTAGATTATAGAAAGGGAAGGTGTTAGCACCCTTTCTATCCATGGTTACCCATGGGCTCTTAGATACTTGCTCATTTGTGTTTTCAAAAATGTTTGTTTGCTTTTTAACTGTGGGTTTTAAAAAGTTTCTTTGAAAATTTCAGTTCGACTCTTGTATCAGTCCTCAAGAGTGTTTGAAAAGTTGCTTTCGAAAGCTTTTTGAAAAGGTGTCGGTGTGAAAAGTATTTTTGATTTGTTTCGAAATTAGAGCAAGTATCTAGAGTCGTCTACCTACCCTAAGGAATTCGTCTGTGTAAATGTCCTTAAAGTAGTGCCAACCCACCATTGAGAGGTAGGTAGCACCACCGTTGGAGGTGTTCGGGTCAATTCGAGGGTTCGGGACATGGTGATCACCGGAGCAATAGGAAGACACCTTAGAAGCTACCCTCATGCCATGTTCATGGACATGAGGACTTACTAAAACGTCCTCTACTCGACGATCACCTTTCGAGGGGCAAGGCAACAGTGAGGCGTACTCTAGGGGTGGTGTGTGATTTGTGTGTCGTTTTCAGATATTTTTGTCTTGTTCATGCCTTGGTGATCTACGCGTTGCTTTTATTTTTGACATTCATTCTTTCATGCAGGTTAATTAACAGTTTAAAAGATGCGGAATTAAAAGTCCTACGCTATTACAAAGGCGCGGGTCTACATCGCCAAATTAATCCAAGACCCGATTTGAAATAAAATAAAGTGCGAAAAATAAATATCTAATTAATCTATTACATAGCTTTTGGGCAATTACATTTATATTCGCAAAAAAAAAAAGAAATAAGAATAAAATGCACGAAGAAGTAAAGTCGGGAATGCGAGGGCGTTGGACCCTTTTTAGGAAATTAAATTATAATTAACAAATTAATTAAGTTAAATAAAAGGAAGAAATTGTTTTTTGGAGTTTTTTTGTATTTATGGATTTTTAGTAAGAAAATTAAATGGGAATTAAAAGGAAAAGTTAATTAACCCTAATTCTAACTATTTTTATTTATTAAGAAATATTTTTAGTTTGACCTAATTTTAATTAATTATTCACATGGCAAATTTTATTTACAAAATAATATTTGATAATTAAATATGGTGAAAAAGAAAAAAAGATGAAAGTATAAAACCCTAATTCTACTTTTTAGTTTATTAAGAAAAATGTTAGAATTAAACCTAGAATTAAAAAACTAAATTAATTATTAAATTTATTTACAACAAAATATTAGTGAATTAAATATTAAAACATATTTTTTATTTTTATATTTTCTGATTTTTTGGCATTTTTATGTTATGAAAATATTAATTTATGAATTAAAAGGAAAAAAATCAAATTAAAGCAAATAAAAATAAGATAGGAAAAAAAAAGAAAAGAAATACAAACACTTGGGGGTGTTGACCCCAGTTTGGAGGTGTTTGGCCAGTAATTAGGCTCATTCACTGGAGGCCTGTTTGACTTCTGGTAATCACGTGTGGCTTCATTGACCAATGCATAGGGTGCTCCTTAGGTCATGGCCATTGGATTGAGATTATTGGCCATGTGGCAAGCCTGGATGGTGGGTGTATGATGAACCCCCGGGCGTTCACTGCATGAGATCAAGTGAAAACAAAATGTATTAAGAAAGTGAGGGGACCTGGGAATCGAACCCAGGTCCCAGTACCTATTGGACAACGCATCAACCAACTGTGCCAGGCGCTTTCTTTGTTATTATGATAGAAAATAAATAATATATAAAACAAAACACGCTAATGACGTTAATTCAAAAAACGCGCTAAAACTTGAATTGTCCAATCACTGGTTGACAACACGCCTTCTTCTCCACTCGTTCTGCATTTTGCCTGAAAAAACAAACTAAATAGCGGGGGTTTTAAACCCCCACTAAATGATGCACACAAAAATAGCGAATAGAATTCTGTTAATCATAAATTTATCGTGAGGTATGGAATCAATTATGTTGTACCCCAAAATTTGCCCTCCCATTTCCTCAACATTTTCTCATCACAAGACCTTTGAAGATCAAGATCCAGTTAGGGTTTCCTCTGCTCAAGACTTCTCCTTGCATTGTGGACTCAAATTAGGGTTTGTGTTTGCCCAAGGATGTTTTGACCTAAAATGCCTAAGATGACTTTCATGTCTCATGTTTGACTCCCAAGATTACCCATACCAAGTTTCAAGTCCTAATTCCAAGTTTTGCCCAGTCAATTAGACAGATGACCTAGAAATCAGCTGTATTGGGGAAAAAGTCAACTGTGGCCAATTGACAGTCAAACCTCATGAAATTTGACCCACATCAACATTATGAACTCATATGAACCATTTGATCAAGTTTAGATCACAATTCCACAGGAAATTTGATCAGATCACCAAAAGGGCAAAATGGTCATTTTTAGGGTTTTGACTGCACAAAGGCAATTTTTGACTGTTTGATCTAGCCAATGGCAAATCAAGCTCACATATGGACTCAAGGACCCCATGGAATTATCTTGACATGCTCAACAAGCTCAAAAGATCCCAAGTACACAAGATTGACAGTTGAATTTCCCAGTCAATTGATCAATTTTGACTGTATACTGAAAAGTCAAACTTTGACTTTTTGGTCAAAATCAAGAGTCAAGATTCATTTTTCATCAAAACATGCCAAATCATGAAACTTGTTCACCAAGAAATCACAAAATGCAAATTAGGGTTTGAAAATGGAATTTTTCATAACTTAGAATTTTTCTAAGTTATGAAAAACCCTAATTTTTTCCCAACTTTGCCCCATATTTTCACTAAGATCCATTTGGATTCAAACAAAAGTCAAAACATGAAAGTTGTAGCTTGTTGCATAATCTACAACTTTTATTCACAAAGTTTTCTCATTTGAAGCTTGTATCTCAAGTTACAATTTTTTGAATAAGGGCACTAAACCATTTTTAACTTAGTGAAATTTTAACCTATTTTGACAAGGTTTTCTACCCCACTTCAAGGCCATTTTCCATACCCTTCCACTTGGAATTTCAACTTGCATTTCAAAGATTGATTGTAGTACACATTCCAAGCTTTCCAAAATGTCCAAGAACTTCTCAAACAACCTCATAACTTGAGAGATTCGAATTTCACAATATAGCAAAAACTCACCTTTGAATTGGCCATTTTCCATGTTCATAGTTTGTGTAAACTTCTCTAAATCAGCATGCCCTTGATTACAGGTCCTTGAACCATTCCATACTAAATAATTTAATGCATATTCAATGTGTTAAAGTGTTGTTCTTTGAGTGCAAGCATTGTATGCAAGATTAATCCTAAACTAGATAAAGTGAACTTTCCATTTTTGAAAAGATTAGCTTTATGTCCAATTGCAAATCAAGAAAGTACAAGCTAAATCCTTTTGGCACAAGATTATGGACAAGTTGCTCTGATCAAGAGAAGATTATGCAGCACATTAGGAGGCCCCCTACTGACCAAAACCATCAACTTGCCTTTGTTGCTTAAGAGAGAAGAAAAAGTCCATAACTTGCACCAACTTCAATCTCAGCATTAGAACACAAGAAAGAAGTTATCAAACACATTACACATATCATATCTAAGCTTCTGCACGAGCCATTGACCTCCCAAACATCCTCAAACCAAAAAACACCATCAAACTGCAAAAACAGAGTTGCCTCTGCAGTTTGATTGCTAACTCCTATTTCCCTCAAGTTCTTGTGCCAAAACCAGTTCACACACATTCCCTAGTACTTAGGCAAGCTAACCATGACCTGAAACCTGACCTGTAACACCTCCAAGCCACTTCACCATTTTTAATTTTCTGTTTTGCAGTTGGAGTTCACTAGCTCGATTCAGGGAGTTTCAAGACAAAGTAGGACTTGGAAAAGCATCCTTCCACTTCAAGGAAGCTATACAAGTCATCATTTCACTCTGAAACATCCTCCATTGCAAAGTTCGATTCCAACTGAACAGGTAAGTTCATGGGGTCGTATCTCTCTTATTAGACATTGTTAGCTTTAGGTTTGTGAAGAAAACATGTCACAATCATAGCCCTGAACATGCTCATATGATTAGATTTCATTTATATTTCGTGTGCTTAGAGAATTTTATGTCTGAACATGGGTAAAAATTTAGGTCAGGATTTGGGAGAGAAGAAATTCTCTCTCATTTCTGAGAGTTAGCTTGACTTCTTTATATGTCTAGAACCGTGGTTTCAAGCTCTACAGGTTTCATGTTGGAAGATTTGGCAAAAGATCAAGGAATGAGAAGTTAGAAAACGCGTGTTTTTTGAACAAGGAGGTGTTCTGAGGTTGAAGATGACAGGCTTAGTGGGCTGGGCTTGTGTCATCTTTCTTTTTGCACCACACATTTATTTTTACACCCCCTGAGCCCATTTGTTTTATTTTTAATGATTTCTGACTTTTTCTTTTTTTGATTGGTCCATTTATTTTTTCTCAGCACATTAAAAACATAAAAATATTTTTTCCATCATTTTTTGTATTTATTGCATATTTATTTGTTTATTTCTCTTGTTTGAACATAAATATTATATATACTATTATTTAGAATAAATATAAAAATAGTGTAAATACAATTTTTATTTTTTGTTTACCTTCTGAAAATTTTTCACATAAAAAATACTTTTTTTTATTATTATTATTTATTTTATTAAATATTAAATATTTTGCACATAATGCATATTTAAGAAATTAATATATATAGATATATGTTTATTAATATATTTAAGTTAAAATATAAAAATACTTGAATTTTTCATTTTTTATTAATATTTGATACAAAAATACTTTTTTCATAATATACTTCATTTTATTTTTATTTTTGTACATAATAAATAAATACTTATATTAAATCAATTAATATCCATTTTCATTAAAATTAGGGTTTTTTGCCCTAAAAGTTAAAAATACTCAAAAATAATACCTTTTTATTTTCTTATTTTATTTTACATAAACCATACTTTTCTCATACATAAAAAAAAACTTTCTTTTTGCATTTTGCATATTTATTTAATTTCCATTTAATTATGCAATTTATTTATTTTGCAAATATCAAAAAATGATGTAATAATTTAGATTTAAATTCTTGTCAATATCCCCATTTGAACATTTGTACCCCCCTTCCCCTATTTGGTTTTGTAATAGCTTAGTAAATTTAAATTTCGCACTTTATATGCTTTCTAATAATAACATGTTAGAATTAGGGTTTGCATGCGAAAAACGATAAAAAATAGTTATGACCTAATCTCAAGATAAACAAGCATGAAAATGGACACACATCTCACACTTGCACCCCTAGGGTACTCCACTTTGTTGCCTTCAAATAAATGGGCCATATTGTATGTTGAACTTCTTTGGGCAAAGCAAACAATTTGAATGATCATAGTCCCTCGATAAAACTTTTCAAAAACAAACAAAAACAAATGATCAAGTCCCTTAAAGAAAATTGCCCAAAGACATTTAACGCCGTTGCAATTATGGTCTAAACGATGACCCGCACCTGTCCCTTTCACATCCTAACACAAGGTTGTCCACCAAATACAATGGTGGAACAAACTTGTTAAAAGGGTTAAAACGTAGCAATAATCTTTTGAGAAATTTAGGAGTAGATAACCTCTTAGTTACTTGAATCAAACTTGCAAAATAAAACACTTGCCTGTTTCAAAAAACCACACAACACTACACTTTCAAAACAACTTTCAAAAAACAAATGAAAACCTTTTCAAAAGACATAAATCTTTGTATACATCCCCACATGGATCATTACAAAGGTTGCCATCACATTGGCCTCTTTTCAAAATATTTTTAAACCCACACACACACAAAGCACCACTTCAAACAAATTGAAAACAAAAGGCAAGTGATCTAAGCAAGTAACTAAGAGCCCATGGATAACCATGGATAGAAAGGGTGCTAATACCTTCTGTTGCACCCCAAAATTTGCCCTCCCATATTCATCAAGAAATTGCCAAGCCAAGTCACAAAATTCCCCAGGGGTTGTGCAGCTCAACTGTCTCCCATACAGTCAAAACTAGGGTTTGGGTTCTGATCAAGTAAATGAAGTTTTCAAAGGTCCAATCAAATCTCATATGCCTAAAAATATGGTCAAGCATCTTCATATCAAGTTTCAAGGCATTCAGCTCAAAATTGCACAGTCAAAACCCTAGATTGCACTACAGTCAACTGTAGGGGCAAAATGGTCATTTGACAGTCAAAAGTTCAAATTTTTGGTCAACATATCATTTTGAAGCCACAAACATCATTTGATAAATGCTTGATCATGATTCTCAAAATTTGGCTCAGAAATAATCAGAGATGCAAAAATTGCTATATTTGGACAGCTGAAAAAGTCAACTGAAATTGACCAGGGCATAACTTTCACATGGATTATCATAAAAATTCCATCCAAAGCTCATTTTGAAGAGAAAGACATTTCCTACAACTCATCTTCATACTCCAAGTCCAAGAAATGCTCTCACAAAAAGTTATCAATTTCAACATTATAGGTCATTTTCAAAAGTCAACAAAAAGGGACTTTAAGTCAAAGGCCATAACTTGAGATTGGTAAATCAAAATGACATGGGACCAAAGGCATTGGTTAAAGGACTCAAAGAACTTTCCAAAATGTCCAAGAACATGTGAAAATCTTAAAAATTGAGCAAGTTATGCCTTGTGGAAGTTGGGAAATTTTTGGGAATTTTGAAAAGTCAACAATGGTTCAAATGACCTAAAAATGCAAATGGGCCCATTTTTCTTCCAAGTTTCTTCATGCCAAGCCTATGCACGACCATTAGGCCCAAAGGGAAGTATTTTCTCATTTTTTAATTATTTATTTGAATTTATATTAATATTAATTCATTTAAATTAATTAAATACATGAAAAATATCAAACTTGACCTAAAAAAATCTTTTCATGCATGTTTATTCTCAATATCACGTGCATATCTTAAATAGGCAAGTTTTGGTGTGATTTGAGCTGATTGAACACAAAATGCACATGGAAAAGATTTGGAAAAGATTTCATGAAATCAAATATTGAAAACAATGAATTCAAAGGATTTTGTGCAATATTTTTAACCTAATATGCTCTATACATACTCAGAATCATAACCCTAATGGCCTTACACTCTAAGCTGCGCAGAAAATCAATATACAAACTTGCAAAAATTCTCAAAAAGCTCAAATCTGAAATCAGGGTTCTAGTTCGATTCAAGCCTCAATTTTCATTCCATTAGCATCCTGAAGCATCACTGAACGTTTCTCAATCACTAACATCAACCAAAACGCCCTGAATTGGTACCCCTAAGTCGAACTGTGCCTCAAAAATTCTGAAATCGTATAGCATGATTCAAGCATATTTGTGCATTTTTATTTATGTATTCATATTCATAATGATGTTTCTAAGCTGACCAATGCGTTTGATTGCATTTTTGTGCCATATATATGAATCTGCCATGCGAGAATTCTAGGGTTGCAGGTTTCTGGAATTAGGGCTTTTGCGTAGAGGAAAAATTAGGACTCATGAATGCCATGGTTGGATTCAGCACCTCAAGACGAAGATATCTTGACCCTCGCGATGAATTTATGACCAATAGGATGCTAATCGCTATTTTCTTGTAGGTTGCTTAAGGCCACGCATCCAAAACCGTGGCTGAAGGTTCTTGTTTCAGAAATAATGGGGAAGATGATGTGTTGGCGAAGCGTGATTCGCCAGTTTGAATTGCGCGCGTTTTTAATTACTATGCGCTGATTTTGCTTTTTTATTATTTGTTTACCATAATATATCAATTGATCCAAGCAGCTCAGCTGGCAGGCACCTCACTTTGCAAAGTCCAAGACCTGGGTTCGAACCCCAGGTCTGTGTAAAACCTCAATATTATTTTTCACAAATAAATCCCATGCAATGCTGGAATGAAGACGCATCATATACCCAGGACCAAGCCTTGACACGTCCCCCTGGAGATCAGACTAAAGGCTTAGATTTGAGGGACACGCTACACCTGGTCAGATGCATCACACATGATCCAAACGAAGTCAACAAATTCAAGCCATTGGGCCAGAAATGCTAGGCCTATACCTCCTGAATTGGGGCTACCCCCCCTGGTTTGCATTTTTTTCTATTTTTCTTCTTACCTTTATTTTTGTTATTTCATTTATTTTATTGTCTTAATTTAATTAATTTATTTTTCTTCAAAATATAAAAACATTCAAAAATCAGAAAAGACTAAAAAATAATAAATAGTTATATTATAATTATTTTCACAAATTAATATGTAAATTATTTAGTTTAATTAGGTTTTTAACTTTAATTCCTTTTTAATAAAATCCAAAAAAATAGAGTTTAGGTTTAATAATTTTTATTTTCTTTTTTTAATTTTTTCCTTTTCCTCACAATATTATTTCGTTATTATTTTATTTTTATAATTAAATGTACATGAATAAAAATTAGGGTTAATTTAGGTTTTAATTTAATTCTTTCATAATAAATAAAGAAAACATTAGAATTAGGGTTTGGACATTTTACTTCAATTATAACTAATCCTTTTTCTTATTTAATCTAAAAAATACAAAAATACCAAAAAAACATTCCTTTTAAATCTTTAATTCTAATTCCTCCTTAATTAATTCATTAACTTTAAATATTTTTGTAAAAGGGTCCAACGCCCATTGTTTTAATTATTTTATTTCGCGCATTTTACTTTATCGTTTATTATAATTTTGTATCTCTCCCAAAGCATTGTAATTTAAATTTCTCGCACTTTTATTTACTTCGCATTATTTATTTTTCGCTAAATCGGGTCCGGTTTAATTTTGGCGATGTGGACCCGCGCCATTTGTAATAGCCTTAGATTTATTTTTTCGCAAACTTTATAATTGTTAAATATGCATGCAAGAATGAATGTCTTAACTAAAATCAAGCGTAGAACACAACAAACATGACAAGACAAACAACTGAAACATGACACACGATTCGCACACACCACCCCTAGGGTACGCCTCACTGTTGCCTTTCGAAAGGTGATCGTCGAGTAGAGGACGTCTTAGTAAGTCCTCATGATCCGGGAACCTGGCATGAGGGTAGCTTCTAAGGTATCTTCCCATTGCTCTGGTGATCACCATGTCCCGAACCCCGAATTGACCCGAACACCTCCAACGATGATGCTACCTACCTCTCAATGGTGGGATGGCATTACTTTAAAGGACATCTACACAGACGAATTCCTTAGGGTAGGTAGGTTCTCAAGGATACTTGCTCAAATCTCAAAACAAACTCAAAAAGACTTTTCACACTGACACTTTTCAAAAGCTTTCAAAGCAAACTTTTCAAACACTCTGACGTACGAGTCGATCTGAAATTTTTCAAAGAAACTTTTTTTTAAACCCACAATTGAAAAGCAACCAAACAATTTTGAAAACACATTGAGCAAGTATCTAAGAGCCCATGGATAACCATGGATAGAAAGGGTGCTAACACCTTCCCTTTCTATAACCTACCTCCCGAACCGAGAGCAATCTCTTTAAGGAATTTTTCTGTGCTTTTGTCCTTTCCATTTGGAGAAAATAAAAGACGGTGGCGACTCTTGCTTCCGCGACATTTCGCGAACCAGCGTTAAACAGTCAGTTCCAGATCCACCGATCACCAGAACTGGCGACTCTGCTGGGGACTTAAACTTAAAGTGAGGTGTACCTTAGGATTAAGATCACTGTGTTTTCAATTGTTTTCTTTGCTTGCTTTAAATTGTGGACTGTCTTGGGAGTTCTATAGATCCTAACCCGGATTTGGGGGATACCTTCTTAGAAAGTAGCAACAAGGCTGTGAGGGAACTGTGCGGGGTATACCGACATGGTTGAAACAGTCTGCTACGTTGATGTGGCACTTTGGTGTGTACCGGTAACCCTTGAGTTCAGTCAAGGAGAGTACGGGGCCTCCGCGTGGTGTCGTGAAGCATCAACAGACCTTAGGAACCTTAATTGAACTATCTTGGCCTCTTTAGGATAGTGAGATAACTGACTTTGGTGCAGTCCGAGGTTGGTTGATACTCGATACTACACTCAATTGAGGGTTGCTTTCCTGGAATATTTCGGTCGCCAGTTCAGTGGCTAAATCGAAACGATGAACAATGAAAGCAATTCAGTGATATTGGGACCCTTAGAACCCGGTTACTTCTAATAGGACAGGTTGAGCCCACCAACTTCAAGAGGGTAATACCCAGACTCCATGCTGGCCTAAACTCTAAGGGTTTCTCTTGTGTGACTTGCGTGCCTTCGTACTTGACAATTTGCATGCTTGTTATCTGACACTTGAGTTCCCTGCAGGTTTTGTTTTTAGTCCTTAATCAGGACTTATAACAAGGTTTACCGAGTTTCTTGCAGGTTTTGTTTTTAGTCCTTAATTGGGACTCATGACAGGTTTTACTTGAGTTTCCTGCAGGTTTTGGTTTGCAGTCCTTAATTGAGACTCGTAATAGGGTTACCTACATTACCCCATGCATAGCATAACATCATACCATCGCATACATCCTAACACATTTCAAGGATCTCAAGGGCTTGTGATGCAGGTCATGATGAACCAACTATCCAACAAGGGGCAAAGGGGATTTATTTTCCTCTAGCCAAGGTTGTCAGAGGCTATGACCCACTTGATATGGTGAGCTTTGACACTGGAAGAAGATTGCCCTAGCCAAGGAAGTCAGAGGCTATGACCCACTGGATATGGTGAGCCTTTGACCCTTAAAGAAGAACCCTCAACAGCATGGGTTTCCTTCAATCAAGCAACCGGATTCAAACTCTGACAAATTTTTTCTTGTTTACCCTGCGAGATCCTTGAAAACATTACATGCATGTCATACTCATCATTGCATAACAGGTATCCGTGTCACAGGTCACTTACCTTTCTCGCTGTTTATTTCAGCAATGGCTTCCCAACAAGACAACCCAGACTTTCTTGCTTAAGAGACTCGGCTCGGGGAAATCCTCCTGAATTTATCCAAGGGGCAGGAGGAGTTGAGGACACTTCTCACGGGGACTTTGGTCAGGAACAATGCTGAGGACGACCAGGACGAACGGCTGAAACGTCTACAAGCTGAGGTAGACACTTTGAAAACCCAGATGCTGGGGCAAAGGGCCCTCATTCAAGGTTTAGCTCGAGAGCAAGGAGAGCTGAGGGCCATAATCAGTCAGCTTCATCAAGACATGAAACAACCTCGCCCAGAACAACGGACTGATCAGAGCAAACCAGACAAGCCTAAAAGGCAGTTCACCAAGATCAACATGTCGCTGGATCAAGCACTACAACAAATGTTGAAGGCAGGGCTAATCACCTTAAGGGCTCCTCCCTGGAACCCCAACATCTCTGCTCCTAACTATCATCCCAACAAAAGATGTGCATACCACTCCGATAGTCCTGGACATGACACGGCCGACTGCTGGGCTCTGAAGAACAAGGTCCAGGACCTGATTAATGAAGGAGCAGTGGATTTCACCCAAGTGGGTCAGGATGAGTGCTTCTACTATCCCTAGACGAGAAGACCTTTTGTTCATTGGAATGTTCAAGTTGTATTTTTCTTTGATTTTTCAAACAATTATTGTCATAGCAAACTTTATTACATTATCAATGCATCGCATATGTCTGTTTTGAATCAATATATTCGCATTCGCTATATGCAAACTATTTTCATATTTTTGTGATGATCAACTCTAAATTAATAATTCTAAGCCTCTTGAGGGAGGATGACGAAAACGATACCACGATCATTACAGTATGCTTTTGAACAGACCCCGCTGATGAGGTACAGGCATTGTTTCAATTCCTAAACACTGGAGTTATAAGGAAGATAATCCCTCGTCAACCCCTCTGAGCCAAAGAAGTAGGAGTTTTTCTTTTCGAAAATTAAAACCCTTTATCATAACCTGGGGCAGGGTAGTTCTCTCAGTTGATCCAAGTGCATAACAAATGGCACCAAAGAGGTCCTTACAAAAAAAAAAAGAAGACAGTGATGATTCCGAATAATCATAAGGATAGGCAGTCATTATATCTCAAAAATAAAAACCCAATAAGTCAAAACCTATGAAGGAGACTTACAAAACTAGGGCATCCCGCTGACTGTAATCACAAAAGAAACAGTTCAGGAAAAATTTAGGGATAGCGAAATAAAAAAGAAAGAGGTCATACAAACCCTCAACAAAAACAAAAAATGATTGCCTATTCAGAATAAATCATCAATATCTGAACCATCACTGGAAAACCAGAGCAAAGACTCAAACGAGGTCTAACGTATGATCAACTGAGTTTAGGTTTGGAGAACATCACGAAGAGCGGGGGGGTACAAATAATTTGAGCCTTTATCCTTTGTTTCTTAAACCGTGAACCAGGCCACGTTATAACCCGTAAAAGTCCTAGCTGAAGCATGGGTTAGTTCGAAAGCATACTGTTACGAAGGTATCCTGACTCCTGAAGGTTTACTGTAAAATCTTGAGTTGACACCGCACTGTATTACAAAAAATGCATTTTCAAAATTCAAGACAGACATAGGCTTTTGCATTCTTAAAATAATCTTGTTTGCATATGACTATTTGTTTGAACAGCAGGGAAATTCGCACGATGAACACCTTGTGAACAGAAGTACCTCCAATCAAGGGGCACAGTAGGAGTATTGCCCATTACCTGGGGCATGGCAAAATACTCTCAACAGGGGCAACTCCCTACATTCTGAGAGCGTGGACATAGTCGAAAAAATACTACGCAAAATCAAAGACCCGCTAGGCTGACATGTCTAGGCAAAATAAGGGCTTCCCGGCGAACCAAAAGGGTTCGGGCAAAAATAAGGGATGAAAAACGAAAAAATATGTACACCCGGCAAGTCGAAAACCTGAAAAGGCGGCTTGGGCAAAAATAGGTATCCCGGTGGACTGAAAACCCGAAAGGGCAGTTCAGGCAAAAGTTAGGGATCAAAGCGTACGACTATGTTCCGGTATCTCATCACTTGTCTGCCCGAAGAGTTGTCAAAGTACCCCCACAGGTATCCTCTTCCCTCACCTCCGAAACAGGGGCAATAATAAGCTATCCAGGCGATCCAATTGCTCTGTCAAACAAAGTACAAAGGAAAGATCAACATAAGGATGATTACCATCTACCTTTACAAATTCCAGATAGTGGGTTAACATCCAAAACCAAACAGGACAATCATCCACTTAATCAAAATCATGCAACCCTACACCGGTTCCTTCTCAATTTTCATCCAGAAGTTTTACACGAACTTATCCCGAAGCAACCTTACCCCGGTTCCTCCAGAAATCTTACATGGATTTATCCCAAGGTAACCTATGAAGGGGTGAAAAACACAAGAAGGGGGGGTTGAATTGTAAAACTGGAAACTTAAAGCAAATGACAAGGTATTTTTATCCTGGTTCGTTTGATCTCAAACTACTCCAGTCCACCCGTTCAAGGTGATTTCGCCTCTCTCCAACGAGGTCTTAATTCACTATATTCAACTGAATACAAATCTGCTTTAGCAACTGCTAAAACCTTCTTGATTCAAACCACAATCCGGTTTGTCAAGGCAACACTTTCTTACAAAGGAATAATCAAATGTGTGTGAATGTTTCTACAAAAACTATATCACAACTGTGATGTTTACACAAATGAAGCTTAGAATACTAAGTTGCTAAACGCTAATAGAGTATCAGAGTTTGGTGGTTTAGCAAAACTTGGAGAGTGAAGATTATTGATCAGCTTTGTGCGTGTAGAGAGTTTGGAAGCATTAGCCGTGATAATCTTCAAAGCTTGGTTTATATAGCACTTTGAGAAGATGAACGTTGAAGCAAATATTCTTGATTCAATGCTATTAACAAGCTTTCCTTTTTTGAGCAGATCTTGTCTAGAATGATGCCGTTGGTATTGATTAGCTTTCAATGCACAGTACCGTTGCTTCTTCAATGCACGTTCTGGCTTGGCTCATTCTGATTCTGCTTTGCTGCTGAAGAACTAATTTGTTTCTGTATCAGAGTGTTTTACGCGCAGTTCTGTTCATCAAGCTTCAGCATGTGCAAGCGTTGATCTTCTGATCTTGACGTTCTGATTCAGCAACTTCTGATGCTGATGCACAAACTCATATTCTGATGCTGAGAACGTGATCTTGCTTATTTTAATCAGCATATCTGCAAGTCAGAGCATAGTAATTTTAAGTAGCATATAATTCAATCATGAAATATTTAACTACTATATCTTTTCACTTTGTTATCATCAAAACTTAATTATAGGGTACTAGATTCAAACATTGTTCTAACAATCTCCCCCTTTTTGATGATGACAAAAACTAGATATTTTAAATGAAAAAATAACGTGAAAAGTTATCAGATCTATGTATCAGAATAAGAAGTACGGAGAAGTCAGAGTTAAGAAATACTCCCCCTGAGTTTGTTACTTCCCTTTGATATGCGTGTTCTTCAGAGTCAGATCTTTTTCTATCTTTGAGCATCAGATTGTAAGTCTTTGACTTATCAGAGAGCAGAGCTTCAGAGCTTTTCCTGTCAGAGCTTTGCTTCAGATCAGAGTGTTAGGTCGATCAGAGCTTTATATATCAGAACTTCATATTTGATCAGAGCAACATGAGCTTCTACATTTTGATCAGAGCTTCTAGTCTTCATTGTGCCTGTAGACTTAAAGACAAAACAGAAAAACATTTCAAGTAATAGAGTTAGAATGTTTGAGAATTTCTGTCTAGTTAGCCGTTATTGATTTTAAATATCATTCTTGTTCTCCCCCTTTTTGTCAGCAATCAAAAAGTGCTGGTGATGTGCTAAAATGATTTAGATCAGAAAAACTAATAATATTAAAGATAGTTCAGAATCAGAGCAAAATAGCATTTAATGCTTGCTGATTTTGGGGGATTTGAGAAAGATACTTAAAAACGGTTACCAGACATGTGTCTCAATGCACCCAATCAGCGCTTTGCCTTCTCAGAAACGTGCACGCGTTCTGCTTCAGGGATTTGCTGATGATTGGATGACACTTGTTTGATGTAGTGATCAGCACGTCTGTATTTGAGATTAGACTCTCAGATCTTTAGACTTGCCTCTGATACAATCTGCATGTCCTAACTTTCTGAAAGAAGATTGATCAGAAGTTCACAGTAATATAAATACATTCTGAAAGATAAGAATATGGAATTAAAGCATTTTCATTCTGGGCATACTTTCATGCTGAGATGTTTCAGAATGAAATTAAACCTATCTTCTGAAAGGGGTTTTGTAAAGATATCAGCCCATTGATGGTCTGTATCTATAAATTTCAAGTTTAAAATACCTTTCTGAATATAGTCCCTAATGAAATGATGTTTTATTTCTATATGCTTAGCTCTAGAATGTAGAATAGGATTCTTACTTAAGCAAATAGCAGAAGTATTATCACAAAGAATAGGAATGTTACTCTCGAAAATCTGGAAGTCTTCAAGCTGACTTTTCATCCAGAGCATCTGTGTGCTGCATCCAGCTGCTGCTATGTACTCAGCTTCTGCTGTTGACAGAGCAATGGTTGATTGCCTTTTGCTGGACCACGAGATCAGATTTTCTCCCAGAAACTGGCAGCTTCCAGAAGTACTTTTTCGTTCCACTCTGTCTCCAGCAAAATCAGCGTCGCAGTAGCCTACTAAACTGTAATCACTAGATTTTCTATAAAACAAACCCAGATTAGTAGTACCTTTCAGATACTTGAAAATTCGCTTAACAGCTGTTAAGTGAGATTCTCTAGGATCTGATTGGAATCTAGCACAAATACATACGCTGAATAAAATAGCAGGTCTTGAAGCAGTCAGATAAAGGAGAGAACCAATCATACCTCTGTAGACTTTCTGTTCTACGCTTTTGCTTACCTCTTCTCTTTCCAGAATGCACGTGGGATGCATTGGAATCTTTGATGGCTTACATTCTGAGAGGTCAAATTTCTTCAGAAGATCTCTGATGTATTTGCTCTGATGAATGTAAGTTCCCTCTGGAGTTTGATTGATCTGAATTCCTAGAAAGAACTTCAGTTCCCCCATGAGGCTCATCTCAAATTCTGCCTGCATACACTTAGCAAATTTTCTTCCAAGAGAAGGATTAGTAGATCCAAAGATTATATCATCAACATAAATTTGACAGACTAAAATGTCACTCTTAACTGTTTTACAGAATAGAGTGGTGTCCACTTTCCCTCTGGTGAACTCATTTTCAAGCAGAAAGTTACTTAGCCTTTCATACCAAGCTCTGGGAGCTTGTTTCAGACCATACAGTGACTTTTTCAGTTTGAAAACATGTTCTGGATGTTTTGTGTTTTCAAAACCTGGGGGTTGGTGAACATACACTTCTTCTTCTATATAACCATTTAAGAATGCACTTTTGACATCCATCTGATACAGAGTGATGCCTCTATTAACAGCAAATGAGATTAAAAGTCTGATAGATTCTAACCTGGCGACTGGGGCAAAGGTTTCTGTATAGTCTATCCCCTCTTGCTGACTATAACCTTGTGCAACCAGTCGTGCCTTGTTTCTGACGACTTCACCTTGTTCATTGAGCTTGTTTCTGAACACCCATCTTGTTCCAATGACGTTGAATCCTTTTGGTCTTGGAACGAGATCCCATACGTCGTTTCTGGTGAATTGATTCAGCTCTTCTTGCATTGCCAGAATCCAGTCATTGTCCAGAAGTGCTTCATCAATAGAAGAGGGTTCAATCAGAGACACAAGTCCCATCAGAGTTTCTTCAGAGTTTCTGAAGCTTGCTCTTGTTCTGATTGGATCTTCCTTTCTTCCTAGAATAGTCTCTTCTGGGTGATCCACACTGCTTCTGGGTAGTCTCTTCTGAGGTTGATCAGCAGCAGTTGTAGGATTTCTAGCATTGCTTCTTTCAGACGTTGAAGGAATGTCTGTGTTGAGAGCTTCTGATGACTTGTCTTCAGAACCTGCAAATTCAATTTCTATACCTGCAAGATTTTCATTCTGCTTTGACTTTTCAGAGTCAAGCTTGTCATCAAAACGAACACTGATTGATTCTTCCACAATCTGTGTTTCTGTATTGTATACTCTGTACCCTCTTGAGCGTTCAGAGTATCCTAACATAATACACTTCTGTGCCTTAGAATCAAACTTGTTCAAATAATGCTTAGTATTTAACATATAGCAAGTACATCCAAATGGATGAAAATACGAAATGTTGGGCTTTCTGTTCTTCCACAATTCATATGGAGTCTTTTCCAGAATAGGTCTTATTGAGATTCTATTCTGAATGTAGCACGCTGTCTTTATTGCCTCTGCCCAGAAAGTCTTAGCAACGTTTGTCTCGTTGATCATGGTTCTGGCCATTTCTTGCAATGTTCTGTTCTTTCGTTCTACAACTCCATTTTGTTGGGGAGTTCTAGGACAAGAGAAATCATGCAGAATGCCTTTGTCATTAAAGAATGACTCAAAATCTTTATTTTCAAATTCTCCACCATGATCACTTCTGACTTTAACGATTCTAAGATCTTTTTCATTCTGAACTTGGTTACAGAAGGTAACAAACACAGAGTGTGACTCGTCCTTGTGTCTTAAGAACTTTACCCATGTCCATCTGCTATAGTCATCTACGATTACTAACCCATACTTCTTGCCACTGACAAAAGCAGTCTTAACTGGTCCAAATAAGTCAATGTGCAGAAGTTCTAATGGCTTAGAGGTAGAAACAACATTTTTGGATTTAAAAGATGGTTTTGCAAATTTGCCTTTCTGACATGCTTCACACAGAGCATCTGAATTGAACTTCAAATTTGGAAGTCCTCTGACCAGATTGAGTTTGTTAATCTGAGATATTCTTCTCATACTAACATGCCCCAATCTTCTGTGCCAGATCCACTGCTCGTTGTTAACAGACAGAAGACATTTTACGTTCTGACTCTTAAGTTCAGAAAGTTTGATTTTGTAAATGTTGTTTTTCCTCTTACCATTAAATAGGATAGTCCCATCTTTCTGACTAACAGCTTTACATGATTTTTGATTAAAGATTATATCATAACCGTTATCACTTAATTGACTTATGGATAACAGGTTATGCATCAATCCATCAACAAGCAGAACATTATTAATAGAGGGAAGATTTCCATTACCTACAGTTCCAGAGCCAATTATCTTTCCCCTCTGATTGCCTCCAAAGCCAACGTGGCCTCCAGGCTTAAGTTCCAGGCTTTGGAACATATGCCTTCTTCCCGTCATGTGACGTGAGCAGCCAGAGTCCAGGTACCATGACTGGTGTTTCTGACTTGCTGCTAAAGATATCTGCAACATGTATTATTTTATCCTTAGGTACCCAGATCTTCTTGGGTCCTGATTTGTTAGTCTTACCAAAACTCTGGTTGAATTTTGGTTTCACAAAGTGATTACTACTAGTATATTTGATGTCATGTGTGTGACCATACACAAAGTGTGAATTTAGAGGAGTGTATTTAATTGTTAAATCCATGACATTTTTAGGTGTAGGAGCCTTACCTAGGTATCCTATTCCTTTCCTGCCGTTTCTGCTAACTCCATAGATCATTGAAGCCATTCTGCTTCTATCTATGCTTTTAGCAAGGAACTTCTGGAAACTATGATCATACTCCTTGATGATCTCATCAGCGTTGCTGGGAGTTTCAACAATTGGTTCCTTTTGAGAGTTTTGTAAAGAGTTTTCTAATTTTAAAATTTTATCTCTCAGCTCAGAGTTTTCCAATTTGAGACTCTCAGACTTATTAGAGTCAGATTCAAGAGTCCTTTTCAGGTCTCTGAATTTAGCTCTAATCTGCTGATAACGTTCCAGAATTTCATTTAGGCTTTCAGCAAGTTCAGCCTTTGTAAAATTAACAGCGAAGTTAGGGAATACCTCTTCTGTGTCTGATTCTGAGTCTGAGTCAGAAGCTTCACTGTCATCTGGAATGTTAGCCATAAGCGCTATGTTCGCCCTTTCATCATCTGATTCTGAGTCAGCTTCAGACGAGTCAGAGTCATCCCATGTGGCCATGAGACTTTTCTTCTTCTCTCTTCCAAACTTCCTTTTGGGCTTTTCCCTCTGAAGCTTTGGACAGTCACTCTTGTAGTGTCCTTGCTCATTGCACTCGTAGCAGATGATGTCTTTTGTATTTGGCTTCTTGCTACCTGAGGAGCCTTCAGATCTTCTGTATCCAGAGGAAGAATCTGTCCTTCTGTATCTGGAAGAAGACTCGTTCTGATCAGATCTTCTGGGATTCCTGAACTTCTTTTGTCTTTGCTTCCACAGTTGATTTACTCTTCTGGAGAGAAGAGAAAGCTCGTCTTCTTCTGATGAGGATCCATCAGATGTTTCTTCAACTGCCTGCAAAACTTTAGATTCAGATTTTCTGTTAGATTTTAAAGCTATAGGCTTACCTTGCTTCTGAGGCTCGTCAGCTTCCAGCTCTATCTCATGACTTCTGAGGGAGCTTATAAGTTCCTCCAGAGTGATTTTGTTGAGATCTTTCGCCAGCTTCAGAGCAGTAACCATAGGCCTCCACTGCTTGGGTAAACTTCTGATTATCTTCTTGACATGGTCAGCAGTAGAGTATCCCTTGTCCAGAACTTTGAGACCAGCTACCAGAATCTGGAATCTAGAGAACATAGTTTCAATGGATTCAGATTCTTCCATTTTAAACACCTCATACTTCTGAATGAGCGCCAGAGCCTTTGTTTCCTTGACTTGAACGTTCCCCTCATGCGTCATTCTGAGAGAATCAAAGATGTTCTTAGCTGTGTCTCTGTTGGAGATCTTCTCATACTCAGTATAGGAGATAGCACTGAGAAGGATGGTTCTGGCTTTATGGTGATTCTTGAAATCACGCTTTTGTTGATCAGTCATTGATTTTCTATCAATCTTCTGACCAGTTGCATTAACAGGGTGCGTGTATCCATCTGTCACCATATCCCACAGATCAGCATCATGTGCTAGAAAGAAGCTTTCAATTCTGTCTTTCCAGTAGCAAAGTTTTCTCCATCAAAGACTGGAGGTTTGCCGCTGAATCTGTCTCTATCCTCATTGTTGTCATTGCTGAAATGAGAGTTGTTTCCTGCCATAGTGTTTTTCTGACGCTGGATCTTTTACTGACACGGTTAAGTGTTTTAGCTCAGAACCAGGCGCTCTGATGCCAATTGAAGGGGTGAAAAACACAAGAAGGGGGGGTTGAATTGTAAAACTGGAAACTTAAAGCAAATGACAAGGTATTTTTATCCTGGTTCGTTTGATCTCAAACTACTCCAGTCCACCCGTTCAAGGTGATTTCTCCTCTCTCCAACGAGGTCTTAATTCACTATATTCAACTGAATACAAATCTGCTTTAGCAACTGCTAAAACCTTCTTGATTCAAACCACAATCCGGTTTGTCAAGGCAACACTTTCTTACAAAGGAATAATCAAATGTGTGTGAATGTTTCTACAAAAACTATATCACAACTGTGATGTTTACACAAATGAAGCTTAGAATACTAAGTTGCTAAACGCTAATAGAGTATCAGAGTTTGGTGGTTTAGCAAAACTTGGAGAGTGAAGATTATTGATCAGCTTTGTGCGTGTAGAGAGTTTGGAAGCATTAGCCGTGATAATCTTCAAAGCTTGGTTTATATAGCACTTTGAGAAGATGAACGTTGAAGCAAATATTCTTGATTCAATGCTATTAACAAGCTTTCCTTTTTTGAGCAGATCTTGTCTAGAATGATGCCGTTGGTATTGATTAGCTTTCAATGCACAGTACCGTTGCTTCTTCAATGCACGTTCTGGCTTGGCTCATTCTGATTCTGCTTTGCTGCTGAAGAACTAATTTGTTTCTGTATCAGAGTGTTTTACGCGCAGTTCTGTTCATCAAGCTTCAGCATGTGCAAGCGTTGATCTTCTGATCTTGACGTTCTGATTCAGCAACTTCTGATGCTGATGCACAAACTCATATTCTGATGCTGAGAACGTGATCTTGCTTATTTTAATCAGCATATCTGCAAGTCAGAGCATAGTAATTTTAAGTAGCATATAATTCAATCATGAAATATTTAACTACTATATCTTTTCACTTTGTTATCATCAAAACTTAATTATAGGGTACTAGATTCAAACATTGTTCTAACAACCTAACCTCGGTTCCTCCAGAAGTCTTACATGGACCTATCTCAAGATGACCCAACCCCGGTTCATCAAGAAGTTTTACACGAACTTACCTCCAAATAACCTAACCCCGGTTCCTCTAAGAGTCTTACATGGACCTATCTCAAGATGACCTAACCCCGGTTCATCAAAGTTTTTACACAAACTTATCCAAGTAACCTAACCCCGGTTCCTCCTGAAGTCTTACATGGACCTATCTCAAGATGACCTAACCCCGGTTCATCAAAGTTCTACACAAACTTATCCCGAAGCAACCTTACCCCGGTTCGTCAAGAAATCTCACATGGATTTACCCCGAGGTAACCTAACCCCGGTTCCTCTAGAAGTCTTACATGGATTTAGTTCAAGATAACCTCACCCCGGTTCATCAAAAAGTTTTACATGAACTTACCTCACCAAGCAACCCTACACCGGTTCCCCCTATTCAAGATGCAGTTTTACATGGACTCGTCACCCAGAAACCCTACACAGGTTCTCCCTTTCCAAAAACGAAGTTTTACACGAACTCATCATCAAAGTAACCCTACCCAGGTTCCTTCTCCATTTCAGATGCGGTTTTACACGAGCTCATCAGCAGGCAACCCTACATAGGTTCCCTCCTTCAACCTACAGCATTACAGTCCAAAACTTCCCCAAAGAGTCCAGTCCAATCTAGTTCCCCGGGAAAATTGGAATTCATCTCCCCAAGCAGTAAGCTTATCCCCAGTAAATTCTGGAAGCTTATCCCCTCGCAGAGCACGAACGCGTCGTCCGGCTTGATTTAAAGAGTTATTTCCTTAACAGGATATAACTGGGTTATCCTCAGCCAAAAGCCACGGAAAGGGCGTCCTCGACGAAGTCTTCTTGCCCCAGCGAAGTCCATCAACACTTCCAACAACAAGGGTATCCCCAGCAAATTATTATCAACACTCAGCCAGGCATCCCTCTTCCCACAGAGTAGTGCTTCCCAGCATGGTCGCTAGAGTACCTTTGCTCCCCGCAGAATCCTCCATTTGCCAAGTTTATTCCGCAACGGAGTCATCTTCTCCTACCGGTATTCTTGCAGTTATCATCCCCAGCGGAAGCAAAATCTATTCCTCAACATCAGCCCAGGATACGACTTCCCGGCACCCGTCAAGGATTCACTTTCCTAGACAAAAACATACATAAAACATCACATACATCATTATAACATACATAGACACATCATATCATACGAATCTCATTTATGTTGAGAACATCATTGCTTGATCCATATCATGCATTGCATATGACTGACCTTTAACTTTCAGGAAAGATACAGTTGAAATTCTCAATCACGTCTCAAGACTTTGACCGGTTCAGTTAAATCGCCCCTAAGATTTTCCTGATGCTTATCCAGTCAAAGGCCTTCTCTGGTTCAGTCAGATCGACCCTAAAGATCTCCCTGATGCTTGTCCAGTTGAAGATTTCAAGACCTTGTCCGGTTCAGTTAAATCGACCCTAAGATTTTCCTGATGCTTATCCAGTCAAAGGCCTTCTCTGGTTCAGTCAGATCGACCCTAAGATCTCCTTGATGCTTATCCAGTTGAAGATAGTTCAAGACCTAGACCGGTTCAGTTAAATCGCCCCCTAAGATTTTCCTGATGCTTATCCAGTCAAAGGCCTTCTCTTGGTTCAGTCAGATCGACCCTAAGATCTCCCTGATGCTTATCCAGTTGAAGATATTCCAAGACCTTGTCCGGTTCAGTTAAATCAACCCTAAGATTTTCCTGATTCTTACCCAGTCAAAGGCCTCTCTGGTTCAGTCAGATCGACCCTAAGATCTCCCTGATTCTTATTCCAGTAGAAGACACCCAAGATTTTTCTCAACAAGCGTTGTTGAGGTTAAAGACACCCAAGATTTTTCTCAACGAGCGTTGTTGGAGTTAAAGTCGCCCAAGGTTCTCTTACCATCCATGCTAAGGCAGTAACCATTCCTGGTTCATTCATCGCCGTTTGAAGCTCCAGACTCAGCTCCTGTAACCAGTCAGGACACATCTATACCAAGCATCTGAAATCAACTCCTGCAACTTGTCAGGTACTCATGTTTCTTTTGCAGGTATGCAGGTTCTCGCTAAGGAATCTCCTACGCAATCAACACCCAGATGGCATCTATAAGCCCATCATCCTATCCAACAATCTCCAAATGGCATCTATAAGCCCATTCCACCATCACTGCTACTATGTGAGCGCAAATTTCTGGGCACTCTAGTGTTCAATCATCTTCTACCCTCAGATTACGAAAGGCACGTCAGCCAATCTGCATCCTCAGGTCTAAGAAGATTGAACAGGGGCAACTGTTGCACCCCAAAATTTGCCCTCCCATATTCATCAAGAAATTGCCAAGCCAAGTCACAAAATTCCCCAGGGGTTGTGCAGCTCAACTGTCTCCCATACAGTCAAAACTAGGGTTTGGGTTCTGATCAAGTAAATGAAGTTTTCAAAGGTCCAATCAAATCTCATATGCCTAAAAATATGGTCAAGCATCTTCATATCAAGTTTCAAGGCATTCAGCTCAAAATTGCACAGTCAAAACCCTAGATTGCACTACAGTCAACTGTAGGGGCAAAATGGTCATTTGACAGTCAAAAGTTCAAATTTTTGGTCAACATATCATTTTGAAGCCACAAACATCATTTGATCAATGCTTGATCATGATTCTCAAAATTTGGCTCAGAAATAATCAGAGATGCAAAAATTGCTATATTTGGACAACTGAAAAAGTCAACTGAAATTGACCAGGGCATAACTTTCACATGGATTATCAGAAAAATTCCATCCAAAGCTCATTTTGAAGAGAAAGACATTTCCTACAACTCATCTTCATACTCCAAGTCCAAGAAATTCTCTCACAAAAAGTTATCAATTTCAACATTATAGGTCATTTTCAAAAGTCAACAAAAAGGGACTTTAAGTCAAAGGCCATAACTTGAGATTGGTACATCAAAATGACATGGGACCAAAGGCATTGGTTAAAGGACTCAAAGAACTTTCCAAAATGTCCAAGAACATGTGAAAAGCTTAAAAATTGAGCAAGTTATGCCTTGTGGAAGTTGGGAAATTTTTGGGAATTTTGAAAAGTCAACAATGGTTCAAATGACCTAAAAATGCAAATGGGCCCATTTTTCTTCCAAGTTTCTTCATGCCAAGCCTATGCACGACCATTAGGCCCAAAGGGAAGTATTTTCTCATTTTTTAATTATTTATTTGAATTTATATTAATATTAATTCATTTAAATTAATTAAATACATGAAAAATATTAAACTTGACCTAAAAAAATCTTTTCATGCATGTTTATTCTCAATATCACGTGCATATCTTAAATAGGCAAGTTTTGGTGTGATTTGAGCTGATTGAACACAAAATGCACATGGAAAAGATTTGGAAAAGATTTCATGAAATCAAATATTGAAAACAATGAATTCAAAGGATTTTGTGCAATATTTTTAACCTAATATGCTCTATACATACTCAGAATCATAACCCTAATGGCCTTACACTCTAAGCTGCGCAGAAAATCAATATACAAACTTGCAAAAATTCTCAAAAAGCTCAAATCTGAAATCAGGGTTCTAGTTCGATTCAAGCCTCAATTTTCATTCCATTAGCATCCTGAAGCATCACTGAACGTTTCTCAATCACTAACATCAACCAAAACGCCCTGAATTGGTACCCCTAAGTCGAACTGTGCCTCAAAAATTCTGAAATCGTATAGCATGATTCAAGCATATTTGTGCATTTTTATTTATGTATTCATATTCATAATGATGTTTCTAAGCTGACCAATGCGTTTGATTGCATTTTTGTGCCATATATATGAATCTGCCATGCGAGAATTCTAGGGTTGCAGGTTTCTGGAATTAGGGCTTTTGCGTAGAGGAAAAATTAGGACTCATGAATGCCATGGTTGGATTCAGCACCTCAAGACGAAGATATCTTGACCCTCGCGATGAATTTATGACCAATAGGATGCTAATCGCTATTTTCTTGTAGGTTGCTTAAGGCCACGCATCCAAAACCGTGGCTGAAGGTTCTTGTTTCAGAAATAATGGGGAAGATGATGTGTTGGCGAAGCGTGATTCGCCAGTTTGAATTGCGCGCGTTTTTAATTACTATGCGCTGATTTTGCTTTTTTATTATTTGTTTACCATAATATATCAATTGATCCAAGCAGCTCAGCTGGCAGGCACCTCACTTTGCAAAGTCCAAGACCTGGGTTCGAACCCCAGGTCTGTGTAAAACCTCAATATTATTTTTCACAAATAAATCCCATGCAATGCTGGAATGAAGACGCACCATATACCCAGGACCAAGCCTTGACACGTCCCCCTGGAGATCAGACTAAAGGCTTAGATTTGAGGGACACGCTACACCTGGTCAGATGCATCACACATGATCCAAACGAAGTCAACAAATTCAAGCCATTGGGCCAGAAATGCTAGGCCTATACCTCCTGAATTGGGGCTACCCCCCCTGGTTTGCATTTTTTTCTATTTTTCTTCTTACCTTTATTTTTGTTATTTCATTTATTTTATTGTCTTAATTTAATTAATTTATTTTTCTTCAAAATATAAAAACATTCAAAAATCAGAAAAGACTAAAAAATAATAAATAGTTATATTATAATTATTTTCACAAATTAATATGTAAATTATTTAGTTTAATTAGGTTTTTAACTTTAATTCCTTTTTAATAAAATCCAAAAAAATAGAGTTTAGGTTTAATAATTTTTATTTTCTTTTTTTAATTTTTTCCTTTTCCTCACAATATTATTTCGTTATTATTTTATTTTTATAATTAAATGTACATGAATAAAAATTAGGGTTAATTTAGGTTTTAATTTAATTCTTTCATAATAAATAAAGAAAACATTAGAATTAGGGTTTGGACATTTTACTTCAATTATAACTAATCCTTTTTCTTATTTAATCTAAAAAATACAAAAATACCAAAAAAACATTCCTTTTAAATCTTTAATTCTAATTCCTCCTTAATTAATTCATTAACTTTAAATATTTTTGTAAAAGGGTCCAACGCCCATTGTTTTAATTATTTTATTTCGCGCATTTTACTTTATCGTTTATTATAATTTTGTATCTCTCCCAAAGCATTGTAATTTAAATTTCTCGCACTTTTATTTACTTCGCATTATTTATTTTTCGCTAAATCGGGTCCGGTTTAATTTTGGCGATGTGGACCCGCGCCATTTGTAATAGCCTTAGATTTATTTTTTCGCAAACTTTATAATTGTTAAATATGCATGCAAGAATGAATGTCTTAACTAAAATCAAGCGTAGAACACAACAAACATGACAAGACAAACAACTGAAACATGACACACGATTCACACACACCACCCCTAGGGTACGCCTCACTGTTGCCTTTCGAAAGGTGATCGTCGAGTAGAGGACGTCTTAGTAAGTCCTCATGATCCGGGAACCTGGCATGAGGGTAGCTTCTAAGGTATCTTCCCATTGCTCTGGTGATCACCATGTCCCGAACCCCGAATTGACCCGAACACCTCCAACGATGATGCTACCTACCTCTCAATGGTGGGATGGCATTACTTTAAAGGACATCTACACAGACGAATTCCTTAGGGTAGGTAGGTTCTCAAGGATACTTGCTCAAATCTCAAAACAAACTCAAAAAGACTTTTCACACTGACACTTTTCAAAAGCTTTCAAAGCAAACTTTTCAAACACTCTGACGTACGAGTCGATCTGAAATTTTTCAAAGAAACTTTTTTTTAAACCCACAATTGAAAAGCAACCAAACAATTTTGAAAACACATTGAGCAAGTATCTAAGAGCCCATGGATAACCATGGATAGAAAGGGTGCTAACACCTTCCCTTTCTATAACCTACCTCCCGAACCGAGAGCAATCTCTTTAAGGAATTTTTCTGTGCTTTTGTCCTTTCCATTTGGAGAAAATAAAAGACGGTGGCGACTCTTGCTTCCGCGACATTTCGCGAACCAGCGTTAAACAGTCAGTTCCAGACCCACCGATCACACCTTCCCTTTCTATAATCTACTCCCCGAACCCAAGAAAACATCTCAAAAGTTTTTTTGCTGTGCTTTTTAACCTTTCCTTAGGATAAAATAAAAAGTCGGTGGCGACTCTTGCTCAACCGAAACATTTGCGAAAACAAACGCAAAACTTCAAGTCAGTTCTCCCACCGTATCACAGAACTGGCGACTCTGCTGGGGAATATTCTAAAAAAGTGGAGTAACCTTAGGGCTTAGATCACCTTTGTTTTCAATTGATTGTCTTGTTTGCTTTTACATTTGTGGGCTTTGTATCGGAGTTTTATAGATCCTAACCCGGATCTGGGGATACCTTCTTAGAAAGTAGCAACAAGGCTGTGAGGGAACTGTGCGGGGTATACCGACATGGTTGAAGCAGTCTGCTATGTTGATGTGGCACTTTTGTGTGTACCGGTAACCCTTGAGTTCAGTCAAGGAGAGTACGGGGCCGCCGCGTGGTGTCGTGAAGCATCAACTGACCTTAGGAACCTTAATTGAACCATCTTGGCCTTTTTAGGGTAGTGAGATAACTGACTTTGGTGCAGTCCGAGGTTGGTTGATACTCGATGCTACACTCAATTGAGGGTTACTTTCCTGGGATATTTCGGTCGCCAGTTCAGTGGCTAAATCGAAACGATGAACAATGAAAGTAATCCAGTGATATTGGGACCCTTAGAACCCGGTTACTTCTAATAGGACAGGTTGAGCCCACCAAACTTCAAGAGGGTAATACCCAGCCCCCATGCAGGCCTAAACTCTAAGGGTTTGTCTGGTGTGCCTTGTGTGCCTTACCATGTTTGCCTTTGTGAATATTTGTGGTGTATTTAATCATAACATCATGACATCATACAACATCATGTGCATTGACTGACCATTTCAAGGGTTTCGAATCTTCATCTTTGTTCTTGTTTTATAGGACATGGAAACTGCTCGCAGAAAGACAATTCAGATTAGCCTTGTAAAGATCCCTCCTCAGCTTACGGAACTTATGTCCAGGATTCCCGAGGGTTCTTCATTCAGTGAGAGACATGGAAGACTCATCAGCTTGGTTAACACCAACATTGAGGAAGATTTGATAAAAGTCTTGTTCCAGTTCTTTGACCCTCTGCATCACTGCTTCACCTTCCCGGATTATCAATTGGTGCCTACATTGGAAGAGTTCTCCCGACTTCTGAGGGTCCCTATCCTTGATCAACTACCCTACAACGGTACGGAAGAGGAACCCAAGCTTGAAGAGATTGCTAAAGCCTTGCACCTACAACCATCTGACCTCAAGGGACATTAGGAAGTTAGAAGTGGTATCAAGGGGTTCTTAGCCAGGTTTCTGTTCGAGAAAGCCCAAGAATGTTGGAACTCCCTTGACCTACAAGCTTTTGAAGAAGTTATGGCCCTCCTTGTCTATGGTTTGGTGTTATTCCCTAACCCAGATCAGCTTATTGATATCAGTGCTGTCCAGATCTTCATGACCAGGAATCCTATACCTACGTTGCTGGGGGACATCCTTCACTCATGTTACACTCGAACCATGAGAAGAAGGGGTGTCCTTATGTGTTGCACTCCTCTCCTGGGAAGGTGGTTTATTTCGCACCTTCCACAATCAGTTTTGAAGAACGAGCGGGGTTTGAGATGGTCACAACGGTTAATGACTCTCACGCATGCAGATATACATTGGTGCCCTAGGTCCAGAGAAGACGTCACTATCATTGATCGTTGCGGGGAGTACCCTAATGTTCCTTTATTTGGAATCAGAGGAGGTATTACTTACAACCCATGCCTGGCTTGGAGACAGTTTGGTTATGCTCGGAGGGATGGCCCTCATGACATGTTAATTCCTAACATAGTTTTTGACTTCGACAACGATACTCAAGGACTTCGCCAGAGATTTATCAGAGCTTGGAGGATGCCAAGTAGGATGGAAAGCAAGACACTGGGGCACAGGAACTCCATCCCGTTGGAACCTTATCTCAAGTGGGTACGAGCCCGCTCCCAGAAGTTAGTGATGCCTTATCCTCATATGCTCCCTGTGATCAAAGAACCAGTCTTGGAAGGAAAGGTGTCCTACACCATTCAACATCCCGATATGCCCACCTCCTGGGAAGAAATGCAGAAGAGCTGGGTCCAGCTTAAGGAAGAACGGAATTCTCTTGAGACCAGTCTACATGCTAGTGAAAAGAAGGTCCTGGAACTCACCCGCCTACTGCACGAGGAGAGGAATCTCAACACCTACACCGCACCAAAGAGGATGCGCAATGTTTTTTTGCCTTGAGGAGTCATTTTGTAATATTTGGCCCATGGGGCATTTATGTACTAACGAATTTCTCCTTATTAATATGATGTGCGTTCCTTTTTGTCTGCAACAAATTTTGAATATTCTAAATCCTTGAATGCATTGCATACATACGCATTCCATTGCACCATATGCATAGCAGGTACCCTATTTCACAGGTTGCTTAACCTTCTTCGCTGTTTGTGTGAACAGTCATCATGAATCCAGACTCCTCCAGTGAGCAAGCAATCAAGGCCCTTCAGGCCCAAAATGCACAGTTTCAAGAGATGGTCCTGAGCCTGGCCCAAGGACAGCAAGAGTTGAAAACTCTACTCCTGAAGAAGAAGAAGAAAAAGAGGACTGCGTTGTTCAACACCGGACGCAGATTTGGGAACACACTCCATAATGAAGCTGATCCAACTACTTCTTCTGCTGAGAAAAACAGTCCCCAAGGGGGAGGAGCTCCTAGTCCCGCAGTCTCCGACAACGAGACGGACTATAACGACGAACAATACCCACCTGCTGCTGACAGATACAAGCAATTGGAGGACCGCTTGAGCGCCATGGAAATTCAGAACGTGCCGGGGCTGGATTTCGGAGACTTGGGGTTATCTTCTGGGGTAGTAATTCCACACAAGTTTAAGGCGCCTGCCTTCGCCAAGTATGATGGGGTCTCCTGCCCAAAGCTGCATCTGAGGTCGTACGTAAGGAAAATCCAACCTTACACGGCGGATAAGAGCCTCTGGATTCACTTCTTCCAAGATAGCCTCTCAGGGTCACAGCTTGAATGGTTCTACCAATTAGATGGAACTAGCATTCGACACTGGGAAGACTTGGCAACCGTGTTCTACAGACAATACCAATATAATTCTGATCTCGCTCCTACGCGTACCCAACTTCAGGGTATGTCTCTAGGAACGGGTGAAGGGTTCAAAGAGTACGCTCAAAAATGGAGAGATTTGGCTGGCAGGGTGCAGCCTCCATTGACTGATCGAGAGCTGGTTGATATGTTTCTAGGAACATTGTCTGGTCCGTTTTTCAATCATTTGGTTGGTAACTCCTCCGCTGGGTTTACAGATTTGATATTGACGGGAGAAAGAATTGAAGCTGGCATCAGGTCAGGCAAGATACAAAAGGCTGCCTCCACAAGTGCTGAGAAGAGGCCGTTTAAGAAGGAAGCAAGTGCCGTCTATGGTGCTAGAAGACAAGTCAAGCCCGAAAGTCGCCAAGCCGTCAATGCTTTGGTCATCTCAAAACCTGTTGCTGCTCCTCAGCAGTACAATCAACAAAGAAGCGAAAGGCCCAAGAGGCAGTATACTCGGCTGAGTATGACCTTATCTCAAATTTTACCCCAACTGTTATCCACCAACCTGGTGACCCTCAAAGAAGCTCCTAAGGTCGTCAACACTACGTCTCCTAAGTATAACCCGAATGCCCGGTGTGCTTATCATTCTGATAGTCCCGGGCACACTACTGATGATTGCTGGGCCTTGAGAAACAAAGTGCAAGATCTGATCGACGCAAAGGAAATTCAGTTTGAAGCGCCGGAGAGACCAAATGTTGTAACTGCTCCTATGCCCCAGCATAGAGTAAATGCCATTGAGGAAGAATTGTATGCTGTTTCGGTAAATGAAGTTGTTACCCCTCTGAAGATCGTTAAGAAGAACCTATTGCGGGCCGGTTTATTTCCGGGTTGCAGTGAAGGTTGCCTGTTCTGTGCTGTTTCCCTGTCTGGTTGCCCCTTGCTGAGGTTAGGCGTCCAAAGCCTAATGGATAGCAAGGAGATTTTGTTTAAGAATTCTGCTGTTCAGTTGGTTCCGGTAAAAGAAGTTTCTGTGGTTACCATCTTCAATAATCCAATCAAGGCTCTCCCGAAGAAGCCTGTTCAAATCATGACTGGTGCACCTGTGGTTATTACTGTTCCGGGGCCTCTTCCCTACGTATCTGATAAAGCTGTCCCCTGGCATTATGGGGCAGACGTATATGTAAATGGAATCAAACAAGAATTCGACACTGGCGCCAGTATCTGCGATATCACTGGTCCGGCCAAGGTCACCCGCAGTGGCAGGCTCTTCTCGCCTGACATTGCACCGCCCGCCATTCGAAGACCCCTCCTTATAACACCTACAAGTTTACCTGTTCCTACTGCTGATCAAGTTGTTTCCCCTGCCGCCGAGTCATCTAATGCTCGGGGCAAAGAGATTGAAGAGGAGCCTGCCCGGATGGAGGCACCAATACCTATAAATGCTGAGGCCTCCCAACAAGAAGTGGAGGAGATCCTGAAAATAATAAAGAAAAGTGATTTCAATGTTGTCGAGCAGCTGGGGCATACGCCCTCCAAGATCTCCATGCTCTCCTTATTGCTATGCTCCGAGGCCCATGCTAAGGCCTTGATCTCATTTCTCAAGACGGCCCATGTGCCGCAGGAAACGTCTGCAGTCCAGTTCACTGATTGCGTAGCAAATCTGACAGCAGACAATGGCTTGGGTTTTTTAGATGCTGACCTGACTGCGAAGGGAAGGGACCACAACGATGCCCTGCATGTCTCCATCGAATGCAGGGGCACTACTCTGGCGCATGTATTGGTGGATACTGGTTCTTCCTTGAATGTCCTACCGAAAAAGGCTTTAGACCGTTTGGATTATGAAGGCCTAGAACTGAAGCCCAGCAATATCATCGTCAGGGCCTTTGACGGTTCAAAAAGGATGGTTCATGGAGAGGTTGACATCCCTATTCGTGTGGGCTCTCAGGTGTTCGACTCTACCTTTTATGTGATGGATATACGTCCATCGTACTCTTGTCTACTGGGTCGACCTTGGATCCATAAAGCTAGGGCAGTGACCTCTACCTTGCACCAGAAGCTGAAGTACCCTGTCAGAGGGAAGATCGTCACTGTGCAAGGAGAAGAGGAGTATATGGTGAGCCATTTGAATTCTTTCAGATACATTGAGATGGATGGGGAGTTTATTGAAACCCCCTTTCAGCATTTCGAGGAGGTGCATCCAATTTCAGCAGCAGCAGAAGCAACAGTCGAAGAGAATGTTTCCTTGAAGATGGCTTCCCTAAGGGATGCCCGGGCTGTGGTTCAGAAAGGCAATTGTGCAAACTGGGGTCAGCTTCCTGACTTCACTCAGAAGAATGACAAGTTTGGGCTGGGCTTTACTGCAGAGGCTCAGAGGGCTGTGCGCAAGGAGAAGATCAGAAAGGCTCCGGTGTTTATCTCCAGCTCGAGGGTGAATGCAATCGAGGAGGATGTAGAGGAAGCAGAGTTTGACAGTTGGATCTATCCGACTAACAGCGACGGACCAAGCAACTGGACGGCAAAGGATTTTACCCCTATCACATTTGTCACGCAGTAATTAATTTCTTTTGATTTCCAATTTGTAACAAACAATATGTTAAAACTTTGTTGGCTCGGTGTCCTACCCGGGGCATCGTAGCTCCATTTGTGAGGGCTTTTTGTATGACATTTTCATATATCATCAATCAAAACATTGGACGTTTGTTGCATTTCAAATCTTGTGCTCTTTTCCTTTCTGTGTTATATATATTGCAAAACAGCTATATTTACACACACACTCACTTATACAGGTTTCAATCCACTCTGGATCTCACTGGTAACAGCTCTGCTACCGCCAGTTATGACTTCGAAAATCCGATCAACTTGGCCGAAGACGAAGGTGAAGATGATTGCAAAGTGCCTGGTGAACTCGCAAGACTGCTACTCCAGGAAGAGAGAGCTATCCAGCCACATGAAGAGCCGGTGGAGACAATTAACTTGGGTACTGAGACAGATAGGAAAGAGGTCAAGATCGGTGCCAATCTAGAGCTCAGCGTGAAGCAACGATTGATCCAGATGCTACAAGACTACATGGAGATTTTTGCTTGGTCCTACGAAGATATGCCTGGTTTGGATGCCGACATTGTAGTTCACCACCTACCAACCAAGGAAGATTGCCCTCCGGTAAAGCAAAAGGTCCGACGGATGCGTCCAGAGATGTCTGAAAAGATCAAGGCCGAGGTTATGAAACAGTTTGATGCCGGGTTCCTTGCAGTGACTTCTTACCCTCAGTGGGTTGCCAATGTGGTGCCAGTGCCGAAGAAGGACGGTAAAGTCAGAATGTGTGTTGACTACAGGGATCTGAACAGGGCCAGCCCCAAGGATGACTTCCCCCTACCTCACATTGATGTCCTTGTTGACAATACAGCTCAACACAAGGTGTTCTCCTTCATGGATGGTTTTTCAGGGTATAATCAGATCAAGATGGCTCCAGAGGATATGGAGAAGACTACCTTTGTGACTCAGTGGGGCACCTTCTGTTATAAGGTCATGCTATTCGGATTGAAAAATGCTGGGGCAACCTATCAACGTGCCATGGTTGCTTTATTTCATGATATGATCCATCATGAGATTGAGGTATACGTGGATGACATGATTGCAAGGTCTCAAACTGAGGAGGAGCACCTTGACCATCTGAGGAAGTTATTTGACCGACTCAAGTTGTACAAGCTGAGATTGAATCCCAACAAATGCACCTTTGGGGTAAGATCCGGAAAATTGCTAGGTTTCATTGTAAGTGATAAAGGTATTCAGGTGGACCCTGCCAAGGTAAAAGCCATACAAGAGATGCCGACTCCAAAAACAGAGAAAGAAGTCAGAGGTTTCCTAGGACGACTGAATTACATTGCCCGATTCATCTCACATCTGACTGCTACTTGTGAGCCAATCTTCAAATTGCTGAAGAAAGATCAAGTAGTACGCTGGAATGATGAATGTCAGGCCGCCTTTGAAAAGATAAAGGAATATCTCCAAGAGCCACCCATTCTTATGCCACCGGTGGAAGGAAGACCTCTGATACTATACTTGACAGTACTTGACAATTCAATGGGGTGTGTGCTGGGGCAGCATGACGAGTCTGGCCGAAAAGAGCACGCTATTTATTACTTGAGCAAAAAGTTTACCGACTGTGAGTCTTGTTACTCACTGCTTGAGAAAACTTGTTGCGCTCTTGTATGGGCTGCTCGCCGACTGAGACAGTATATGCTAACTCACACTACTTTATTGATTTCAAAAATGGATCCCATCAAGTACATATTTGAAAAGCCCGCTCTGTCTGGAAGAATAGCGAGATGGCAAATGATCTTGACAGAATATGACATCCATTATACAACTCAGAAAGCAATTAAGGGAAGTGTACTGGCAGATCATTTGGCACACCAACCTGTGGACGATTACCAATCATTGAACTTTGATTTTCCGGACGAAGACATCATGGTGGTAACTGACTGTGAAGTACCTGGACCGGATGAAGGACCTGAGGAAGGATCCCGATGGTCTATGCATTTTGATGGAGCCTCCAATGCTTTGGGTAACGGTGTCGGCGCTGTAATCATATCTCCCAAAGGAACTCATACTCCCCTCACCGCCCGATTATGTTTCAGCTGCACCAACAATATGGCAGAATATGAGGCATGTATCATGGGTTTACAAGCTGCAATCGACTTAAGGATCAAATTTCTAAGTGTTTTCGGAGATTCCGCTCTCGTGATCAATCAGATCAAAGGCGAGTGGGACACGAAACACCCGAATCTTATTCCTTACAAGGAGTATGTGTTGACCTTGCTTCCCCACTTTGAAGAGATAACTTTCGAACACTTCCCTAGAGAGGAGAATCAGCTAGCGGACGCCCTAGCTACGATGTCTTCATTGTTCAAAGTTAAATGGGACAATGAGGCTCCCCGAATCATTATCTGGAAGTTGGATGAACCGGCATACTGCTGCGAGCTCGAGGCTGAGAAGGTGACCGAAAAACCCTGGTATCATGAGGTGAAGAGGTACTTGGAAGCTCAGGAATACCCTGAAGGTGCATCTATCAATGATAAGAAGTTCATGAGGAGGTTTGCCGCAAAATTCTTCCTCAGCAACGGCATTCTCTACAAACGGAATCATGATTCAACTCTGCTACGTTGTGTGGATAAGGCTGAAGCAGAGAAAATTATGATGGAATTACATGAAGGCACGTTTGGAACGCATTCCAGTGGACACACCATGGCTAAGAAAATCCTTCGGGCAGGATATTTCTGGTCCACAATGGAAGCCGATTGTTACCAACACTCCCGAACTTGTCATAAATGCCAGATCTATGCTGACAAGGTGCATATCCCTCCGGTTCCTTTGAATGTCCTGACGGCACCTTGGCCTTTTGCAATGTGGGGCATCGATATGATCGGTGAGATCCGACCGACGGCATCCAATGGGCATCGCTTCATCTTGGTGGCGATCGATTACTTCACGAAGTGGGTTGAGGCAGCATCCTACGCCACAGTAACCAAGAGCGTCGTGGCACGTTTCATCCGGCATAACCTGATCTGTCGGTACGGCGTCCCGGAAAGAATCATTACGGACAATGGTACCAATCTCAATAACAAAATGATCACTGAACTCTGTGAACAATTCAAGATACATCACCACAATTCTTCTCCCTACCGGCCAAAAATGAATGGGGCTGTAGAGGCAGCCAATAAAAATATCAAGAAAATTGTGCAGAAGATGACAGTGACCTATAAAGATTGGCACGAGATGTTACCGTTCGCTCTGCATGGGTACCGTACCTCAGCCAGAACGTCAACCGGGGCAACTCCCTTCTCCTTGGTCTATGGCATGGAGGCAATCTTGCCAATTGAAGTCCAGATACCCTCTCTCCGGATAATGAAGGATGCAGACTTGAATGAAGATGATTGGATCCAGACTCGACTTGATCAATTAAATCTTATTGACGAAAAGAGGCTCACTGCTATCTGCCGTGGTCAAACATATCAGAAACGGATGATCAGGGCATTTAACAAGAAAGTCAGACCGCAAGAGTATCAAGTTGGGGACCTGGTAATCAAACGCATCATCCTTCCTCAAAGTGATCCCCGGGGCAAATGGACCCCTACTTACGAAGGGCCATTAGTGGTTAAACGTGTGTTCTCAGGAGGAGCCATGATCCTAACCACCATGGATGGTGACGACCTTCCTCACCCCGCCAATGCAGACATAGTGAAAAAATACTACGCATAAATAAAAGACCCGCTAGGTTGACATACCTAGGCAAAAATAAGGGCTTCCCGGCGAACCAAAAGGGTTCGGGAAAAAATAAGGGATGAAATGAATAAAAACCTGTACACTCGGAAAGTCGAAAACCTGAAAGGGCGGCTTGGGCAAAAATGGGTATCCCGGTGGACTGAAAACCCGAAAGGGCGGTCCAGGAAAAAGTTAGGGATAAAAGCGTAACACTATGTCTCATTGGATCACTTCGCATCCGAAATTCGGCATCAACTATCTGGCTCCAGATTTCGGCATTGACCAATCAGCTTCATCTTCAAGTTAGGCAACAAAGCGATGAGACGTTCGAAGACATAAAGGCGATAGCAGAGTTGGAACCCGATGGGATTGTTCACATATCTGTTTTGTTTCCTTTTTCAAATTGTAAACTCTATGTTATTTGGCGGCGTCCTCTTACTAGGATGTCAGCCTCTTGTACAAAAACGCCTATTCACAGGCAAAGTTTAAATCAATACAAATTCACTTGTCCATACAAATTACCATTGTTTTCCTTTTCCTGTTTTGTCTTGCGAAGAACGTCCAATGTTCATTTTTGATATATGCATTTGACATTAAAATTGCTGATTCATAAATATTTGCATATGAAACAAGATATTGATTACAGGTGACATCAAAGACAGGGGGAATATGAAGTTGTCTAATGCAGTCTGGTTGTTTTGTCCGCCAAGGTACCAAGGTAGGTTCAACTGATGAATGTGGCCAAATTATCTCAACTCCCCGCAGAGTAAAACAAGGTTCAGTAGTACTTTCCCCAAGCAGAGTTGGTCCCCCGTTGATCCTAAAGTCACAACATTCCCCGGCAGGTCTTAAAGCTCATCCCCAGCAGATTCCAGAAGATTGTTCCCTATGGTACACGGACGTCTCTCCCGAGTTTTATTTAGAGTTATTTCCTCACAAGGACTTATAATTGGGTTATCCTCAGCTAAAAACCACGGAAGACCGCCCTCGGCAAAGTTCCTTCCATCCCCAGCGGAGTTTATCATCATTATCCCCAGCGGAATCCATCATTAAAGTCCTCAACAGGCCTCTCATCAAAACTTCGGCCAAGTATCTCTTCCACAAAGCAACTCCCCGGCCGTTCGTCAAGGATTTATTTTCCTAAGACGAAATTACATTCATAAACATTTTACATTTTCACACATCTTGCTTACATATATGATAAAGTGCATACAACACCGTCTCATGTTGAACATCATGACATCGTGCATATCATACATCATGTCATTACATACAACTTATGTTTTTGCCTTTTCAGGAAAAAGACAATCCCAAAAAACAACTACCTTCAACTGTCACAATTCCAGATTCGATTCCTGTATCTAGCCAGGGCACGTCTGAAGAGTTCGAAGATTCGATTCCTGTATCCAGCCAGGGCACATCTATCAACTATAACATCTCCAGATTCGATTCCTGTATCCAGCCAGGGCATATCTGTTGACCACGTTTCCAGACTCGATTCCTGTATCTAGCCAGGGCACGTCTGAAGAGTTCGAAGATTCGATTCCTGTATCCAGCCAGGGCACATCTATCAACTATAACATCTCCAGATTCGATTCCTGTATCCAGCCAGGGCATATCTGTTGACCACGTTTCCAGACTCGATTCCTGTATCTAGCCAGGGCACGTTTGAAGAGTTCGAAGATTCGATTCCTGTATCCAGCCAGGGCACATCTATTAACGACTATTTCCAGATTCGACTCCTGTATCCAGCCAGGGCACATTTGTGAGCAATCAATTGTAGATTCGATACCTGTATCTAGCCAGGGCATATCTGCATAAGGAGACTGAAGATCAAACACCTGTAACAAGCCAGGAAAACATCCGTCTTTCTCAAATACACAAGTTCTCGCTAAGGAACTCTTATGCGATCGACACTTCCAAATGGCATCTATAAGCCCATTTCCGACAAGGTTCTGTCACATCTCCAGATGGCATCTATAAGCCCATCTCCTTATCCACCACCTCTCCAAATGGCATCTGCAAGCCCATTCCTGACATCACATTGCTGAGACTCCAGCATGCGAGTGCAAATTTCCGGGCACTCTAGTGTCCAATCTCCTTTTACCCTCGAGTCACGAAAGGCAAACTTGCCAATCTAACTCTCCAGGTCCAAGAAGATTGAACAGGGGCAACTGTTGTACCCCAAAATTTGCCCTCCCATTTCCTCAACATTTTCTCATCACAAGACCTTTGAAGATCAAGATCCAGTTAGGGTTTCCTCTGCTCAAGACTTCTCCTTGCACTGTGGACTCAAATTAGGGTTTGTGTTTGCCCAAGGATGTTTTGACCTAAAATGCCTAAGATGACTTTCATGTCTCATGTTTGACTCCCAAGATTACCCATACCAAGTTTCAAGTCCTAATTCCAAGTTTTGCCCAGTCAATTAGACAGATGACCTAGAAATCAGCTGTATTGGGGAAAAAGTCAACTGTGGCCAATTGACAGTCAAACCTCATGAAATTTGACCCACATCAACATTATGAACTCATATGAACCATTTGATCAAGTTTGGATCACAATTCCACAGGAAATTTGATCAGATCACCAAAAGGGCAAAATGGTCATTTTTAGGGTTTTGACTGCACAAAGGCAATTTTTGACTGTTTGATCTAGCCAATGGAAAATCAAGCTCACATATGGACTCAAGGACCCCATGGAATTATCTTGACATGCTCAACAAGCTCAAAAGATCCCAAGTACACAAGATTGACAGTTGAATTTCCCAGTCAATTGATCAATTTTGACTGTATACTGAAAAGTCAAACTTTGACTTTTTGGTCAAAATCAAGAGTCAAGATTCATTTTTCATCAAAACATGCCAAATCATGAAACTTGTTCACCAAGAAATCACAAAATGCAAATTAGGGTTTGAAAATGGAATTTTTCATAACTTAGAATTTTTCTAAGTTATGAAAAACCCTAATTTTTTCCCAACTTTGCCCCATCTTTTCACTAAGATCCATTTGGATTCAAACAAAAGTCAAAACATGAAAGTTGTAGCTTGTTGCATAATCTACAACTTTTATTCACAAAGTTTTCTCATTTGAAGCTTGTATCTCAAGTTACAATTTTTTGAATAAGGGCACTAAACCATTTTTAACTTAGTGAAATTTTAACCTATTTTGACAAGGTTTTCTACCCCACTTCAAGGCCATTTTCCATACCCTTCCACTTGGAATTTCAACTTTCATTTCAAAGATGGATTGTAGTACACATTCCAAGCTTTCCAAAATGTCCAAGAACTTCTCAAACAACCTCATAACTTGAGAGATTCGAATTTCATAATATAGCAAAAACTCACCTTTGAATTGGCCATTTTCCATGTTCATAGTTTGTGTAAACTTCTCTAAATCAGCATGCCCTTGATTACAGGTCCTTGAACCATTCCATACTCAATAATTTAATGCATATTCAATGTGTTAAAGTGTTGTTCTTTGAGTGCAAGCATTGTATGCAAGATTAATCCTAAACTAGATAAAGTGAACTTTCCATTTTTGAAAAGATTAGCTTTATGTCCAATTGCAAATCAAGAAAGTACAAGCTAAATCCTTTTGGCACAAGATTACGGACAAGTTGCTCTGATCAAGAGAAGATTATGCAGCACATTAGGAGGCCCCCTACTGACCAAAACCATCAACTTGCCTTTGTTGCTTAAGAGAGAAGAAGAAGTCCATAACTTGCACCAACTTCAATCTCAGCATTAGAACACAAGAAAGAAGTTATCAAACACATTACACATATCATATCTAAGCTTCTGCACGAGCCATTGACCTCCCAAACATCCTCAAACCAAAAAAACACCATCAAACTGCAAAAACAGAGTTGCCTCTGCAGTTTGATTGCTAACTCCTATTTCCCTCAAGTTCTTGTGCCAAAACCAGTTCACACACATTCCCTAGTACTTAGGCAAGCTAACCATGACCTGAAACCTGACCTGTAACACCTCCAAGCCACTTCACCATTTTTAATTTTCTGTTTTGCAGTTGGAGTTCACTAGCTCGATTCAGGGAGTTTCAAGACAAAGTAGGACTTGGAAAAGCATCCTTACACTTCAAGGAAGCTATACAAGTCATCATTTCACTCTGAAACATCCTCCATTGCAAAGTTCGATTCCAACCGAACAGGTAAGTTCATGGGGTCGTATCTCTCTTATTAGACATTGTTAGCTTTAGGTTTGTGAAGAAAACATGTCACAATCATAGCCCTGAACATGCTCATATGATTAGATTTCATTTATATTTCGTGTGCTTAGAGAATTTTATGTCTGAACATGGGTAAAAATTTAGGTCAGGATTTGGGAGAGAAGAAATTCTCTCTCATTTCTGAGAGTTAGCTTGACTTCTTTATATGTCTAGAACCGTGGTTTCAAGCTCTACAGGTTTCATGTTGGAAGATTTGGCAAAAGATCAAGGAATGAGAAGTTAGAAAACGCGTGTTTTTTGAACAAGGAGGTGTTCTGAGGTTGAAGATGACAGGCTTAGTGGGCTGGGCTTGTGTCATCTTTCTTTTTGCACCACACATTTATTTTTACACCCCCTGAGCCCATTTGTTTTATTTTTAATGATTTCTGACTTTTTCTTTTTTTGATTGGTCCATTTATTTTTTCTCAGCACATTAAAAACATAAAAATATTTTTTCCATCATTTTTTGTATTTATTGCATATTTATTTGTTTATTTCTCTTGTTTGAACATAAATATTATATATACTATTATTTAGAATAAATATAAAAATAGTGTAAATACAATTTTTATTTTTTGTTTACCTTCTGAAAATATTTCACATAAAAAATACTTTTTTTTATTATTATTATTTATTTTATTAAATATTAAATATTTTGCACATAATGCATATTTAAGAAATTAATATATATAGATATATGTTTATTAATATATTTAAGTTAAAATATAAAAATACTTGAATTTTTCATTTTTTATTAATATTTGATACAAAAATACTTTTTTCATAATATACTTCATTTTATTTTTATTTTTGTACATAATAAATAAATACTTATATTAAATCAATTAATATCCATTTTCATTAAAATTAGGGTTTTTTGCCCTAAAAGTTAAAAATACTCAAAAATAATACCTTTTTATTTTCTTATTTTATTTTACATAAACCATACTTTTCTCATACATAAAAAAAAACTTTCTTTTTTCATTTTGCATATTTATTTAATTTCCATTTAATTATGCAATTTATTTATTTTGCAAATATCAAAAAATGATGTAATAATTTAGATTTAAATTCTTGTCAATATCCCCATTTGAACATTTGTACCCCCCTTCCCCTATTTGGTTTTGTAATAGCTTAGTAAATTTAAATTTCGCACTTTATATGCTTTCTAATAATAACATGTTAGAATTAGGGTTTGCATGCGAAAAACGATAAAAAATAGTTATGACCTAATCTCAAGATAAACAAGCATGAAAATGGACACACATCTCACACTTGCACCCCTAGGGTACTCCACTTTGTTGCCTTCAAATAAATGGGCCATATTGTATGTTGAACTTCTTTGGGCAAAGCAGACAATTTGAATGATCATAGTCCCTCGATAAAACTTTTCAAAAACAAACAAAAACAAATGATCAAGTCCCTTAAAGAAAATTGCCCAAAGACATTTAACGCCGTTGCAATTATGGTCTAAACAATGACCCGCACCTGTCCCTTTCACATCCTAACACAAGGTTGTCCACCAAATACAATGGTGGAACAAACTTGTTAAAAGGGTTAAAACGTAGCAATAATCTTTTGAGAAATTTAGGAGTAGATAACCTCTTAGTTACTTGAATCAAACTTGCAAAATAAAACACTTGCCTGTTTCAAAAAACCACACAACACTACACTTTCAAAACAACTTTCAAAAAACAAATGAAAACCTTTTCAAAAGACATACATCTTTGTATACATCCCCACATGGATCATTACAAAGGTTGCCATCACATTGGCCTCTTTTCAAAATATTTTTAAACCCACACACACACAAAGCACCACTTCAAACAAATTGAAAACAAAAGGCAAGTGATCTAAGCAAGTAACTAAGAGCCCATGGATAACCATGGATAGAAAGGGTGCTAATACCTTCCCTTTCTATAATCTACTCCCCGAACCCAAGAAAACATCTCAAAAGTTTTTTTGCTGTGCTTTTTAACCTTTCCTTAGGATAAAATAAAAAGTCGGTGGCGACTCTTGCTCAACCGAAACATTTGCGAAAACAAACGCAAAACTTCAAGCCAGTTCTCCCACCGTATCACAAATTAGTCATAAGCTTCTAATTTTAATGGCGTGGTTCTTGTGTCTCAATTTTTCCTGAAGAGGAAACCCCTAATTCGTGACCTCTGAAAACCTAGAAGGCTCCAATGGCGGATTTCCATACAATGCACGAAAACTCAATTGAAAGGCATGGTTAGCTTCAGAATGATTCAATTAATATAAATCAAGCATTAGAAATTGAGAACAACGCATGAATCATGAGACACGAATATGCAAAAAGTTTGAAAAAGTTTGATCTCCATATACCAATTCTTGATGCTGGAAGCGTGGAAAAGGATTCAGTTAGGTTCCTTGATGTCTTAGGAAGCTTTTGGGATAGTTCTTTTGTCTTGAAACTCTCTGCAATATCGTTTTCAGTTTTGAAAAATTTGATAAAAAATGCAAAGTGTGTTTTGGTTCTTAGGTGCAGCTTTCTGGTTCCAGGCATTAGGTTTGCATTCTGACTTATGTATGGGATGGATTAGGGTTGAATTTTGAGCCAAAAGATCAATGCATTGATGTATCAAATATTTGATTTTCAATGAATATTTTTTCAATCTTTTTCATGTGTTTTTGATTCCAATCATGGCCAAATCCTTCCTTTTTTGATGTGCACAAATCTTAAGTATCCAATGAGAGCAAATGCTGCATAAAAAGATTCACATACATTTGTTTTAGTATTTTTTCATATTTTATTTTATTAAATGAATTAATGGTGATTAAAAATTCAAATAAATAATAAAAAATGATGAAATAAATCCCCTTTGGGCCAAATGGTCGTGCATAGCCTTTGGATGATGAATCTTGGAAGAAAATGTGGCCCATTAGCAATTTTGAGGCATTTGAAGTAAAGTTGACTTTTCAAAATTCCCAAAAATTTCCCAACTTCCACAAGGCATATCTTGCTTAATTTTTAAGCTTTGATCATGTTCTTGGACATTTTGGAAAGGTCTTGAAGTCCTCTAACCAATGCCTTTGGTCCCATGTCATTTTTATTTACCAATCTCAAGTTATGGTCTTTGACTTAAAGTCCCTTTTTGTTGACTTTTGAAAATGACCTATAATGTTGAAATTGATAACTTTTTGTGAGAGCATTTCTTGGACTTGAAGTGTGAAGAAGAGTTGTAGGAAATTTCATTCTCTTCAAAATGAGCTTTGGATGGAATTTTTCTGATAAACCATGTGGAAGTTATGCCTTGGTCAAGTTACAGTTGACTTTTTTAACTGCCCAAATATGGAAACTTTTGCATCTTGAGACTTTTTGAGCCATGGCTTGAGAATCATGATCAAGAATTGATCAAATGATGTTTGTGGCTTCAAAATAAGATGTTGGCCAAAAATTTGAACTTTTGACTGTCAAATGACCATTTTGCCCCTGCAGTTGACTGTTGAGCAATTAGGGTTTTTGACTGTGCAATTTTGTGCTGTGAGTCTTGAAACTTGGCATGAGGATGCTTGACCATGTTTGTAGGCATGTGGGACTTGTTTGGACCCTTGGAAACTTCATTTTCTTTGTCAGAACCAAAACCCTAGTTTTTGACTGTTAGGAGGCCCTTGACCTGTGCAACCCTTGGGGAGATTTTGAAGCATGCTCTTTGCAAATCTTGAAGAATATGGGAGGGCAAATTTTGGGGTACAACACCCGCGATGATGCTATCTTGGTTACCTATACAAAAATGATCTAGACCCTACAAAAAACTTGCTAAGATACTTGGCACAATTGCTATCATGGTCATACGATGACCCACACCTGTCCCGTTTAACATCCAAAGATAGGATTGTTTACCAAATGCAATGGTAAAACAACAATGTCAAAGGGTTAAAAATGTGTAGGAAAGATCTTTGAGTAGGGTAGACAAATCCTAGTTACTTGATCAATTTGCAAACCATCCTTGCTATTTTCAAAAACACAATATAATTTCAAAACATTTTCCCAAAATAAACTTTCAAACATTGAAACATTTTTCAAAAGACAAACACCTTTGTATACATTAAAACAAGAATCATTACAAAGGTTGCCTAAACGAAGGCCTCTTTTCAAAATAATTTCAAAACCACACACAAAAGCACCATTTCAAACAATTGAAAAGCAAAAGCAAGTGATCTAAAAAAAGTAACTAAGAGCCCATGGAAAATCATGGATGAAAATGGTGCTAGCACCTTCCCTTTTCATAATCTACCCCCCGAACCCAGAAACAATCTCAAAGGTCTTTCCTGTGCTTTTTTACCTTTCCTTTTGGATAAAATAAAAGTCGATGGTGACTCTTGCTTAACTGAAACATTTGAAAACACAAACGCAAAACCTCAAGTCAGTTCTCCCACCGCATCACAAACCTGCATGAGATCCTGTCTAAATCTGCAGTGTTGAATCTCATGAACACATTAAATAAATTACTATATATCATGAAATACAAATAAAGCCAATATATGAAAAAATTTAATGTTAAAACCGATATGGCATGTATGAATGATTATACCCTTTTGATCATGGAGATCAAATCAGCCTTACCCTTACTGGAGAAGTAGTGATATGAATGCTTTTATGCCCTTTTGATAATGGAGATCAAGCCAGCCTTACCCTTACTGGAGAAGTAGTGAGATGTGGGTTTCTAACAGGGATGGCTTGTTTGTAGTGAGATGGAGGTTTGTAATAAGGATTTCAAGGTTTTAGGGTTCTTGAAAGAATTTGATATTCTGACAGCGTTGTGGCAAAACTTTTTTTCTCCTTTTTTGTTTGTGTGAAAAGAATGAGATTATATAATTGAAATTAGAGAGAAAAAACGGGTTTTGAATGTGCAATTGGGCCTCCAATGTTCACTTGAGTTCGTCACGTTCCAAGCTAAATCGCAGGGGCTTAAGTGCAATTTTTGAAGTTGTAATGTGGAAAAAAAATGTAGCCGACATCGAGAACTAACTCATGTGCCAAAATGGGCTCAATCAGATGAATGGTGAATTAGTTATGAATTTTTGAAGTTTCAGCTCAGACAAACTTATTTTGGGCTCCAGTGTCGACTCTAACACGTTCTTCAATAAAATATTGGTATTGATCGGAGCATAATCCAGTCTCGACTTTCGAAGAAAAGTTGTAGATCTCTGACTCAGTAACCTTGTGTAAAAAGATGAGCCCGATCCGATAAAAATTGACCGAGTTATGAATTTTCGAAGTTTCGACTCAGATGAAATTTTATTCAGCATTCAGGATTTTCGGCGCGTCACACGCACTCTGAGCAAAAAACGAAGGCCTTTTGAATACCGTTCAAACTCGATACCTCCTTTGAAGACGTAGCCAACTCAATTTGTGAAATTTTGGCGCCGGAACCAGCTCGATACGATGAAAATCGACCAAGTTATGATTTTCTGAACATGACGCGAATAAACTTCTGTCACAAATTTTCTGTACGAAAATACTTGATAAATCCGCATTTTTGAAGACCTTCCGATTGAAATTGGCTTCCAGCTGTGAGAGATGAAAATGTAGATGACGTCAAGACAAAATTTTGGCCACCGGAACAGGTTCAAAATGAGCCACGATCTTCAAGTTATGAATTTTTTAGCGCGTAAAAACTGCACTTTCAGCACACTTTTTCACTATATTTCTTCGAGAAAACTCACCCATTCAGATACCTTCTTTAAAAAATTGACTCTTGAGCCGAACCTGAATTTGAGAATACATTATCAGAGATATCTTGGCGAAAGAACACCTGAATATGACGCGCCGAGTTGGACTTGTGAATCTTTGTACCCCGAATCGTTGCAAAACAGCGAACCGATCTTCAGCACGGAAAATACTCTGAGAATATCCATTGACGAAATAAATGTCACTTGTAACCTAAAGAAGCTTGATAAATATACCTTTATTCCATAACCATAAAACCAATAATATGCGTGTATGAAAAGAGGGTAAATTTTAGGGTACAACAGCTGCCCCTGTTCAATCTTCTTAAACCTGAAGATTTAGATTGACTGTCTGCCTTTCGTAATCTGAAGGAGGAAGATGATTGAACACTAGAGTGCCCAGAAATTTGCACTCGTCTGAGATGGTGTTGAACTATGTAGGTAGTATCGGGAATGGGCTTACATATGCCATTTGGAGGAGATGACGGGAGGTCACCGGAGATGGGCTTAAAGATGCCATCTAGAGAATGTTGATTTCCCGATATATTCCTTTGATGAGAATTCTTGTTCCTATCGTTGAGGAGGAATCTGCTGAGGAATGTTGGTCTCTGTCTTGGGAGAAATAGAATTTTAGGATCTTCAGTTGTCCGTTAATCTACTGGGGAATTAACTCCGGCTTGAGGAAGCGAAAGTGAACTACGTATCTAGTCGTGTATAGGCTACATCGCGACCTACTAGGAAAAGGTGAAACCGATCGTGTTTGATAGGTCCAGGTCTTACAGTATTGTGGACTGCTGTCTGGAGATAAGAGAAAATAAACCTGGATGGTAAGGTTATGAGAAGGAACCTGGATAGTAGGGCTTATGGGAAGGAACCTGGGTAAGGTTTCTTCGTGAGGAGTTTGGATAAAACTGCATCTGAACCGAGAAGGAACCTGGGTAAGGTTGCTTTGTGAGGAGTTTGGGCAAAACTGCGGCAGGAACCTGGGTAAGGTTGCTTTGTGAGGAGTTTGGGTAAAACTGCATCTGAACCGAGAAGGAACCTAGGTAAGGTTGCTCCAGGATGAGTCTGGGTAAAACTACATCAGGAAATTGTAAGGAGGAACATGGGTAAGGTTGCTTCAGGATGAATCTGGGTGAAACTACATCGGGAAATTGTAAGGAGGAACCTGGGTAAGGTTGCTTCAGGATGAGTCTGGGTGAAACTACATTGGGACCGAGAAGGAACCTGGGTAAGGTTGCTTCGGGATAAGTTTGTGTAAAACTTCAGGAGGAACCTGGGTAAGGTTACTTTGTGATAAGTTCGTGTAAAACTTCAGAATGAATCGGGGTAAGGTTACTTTGAGATAAGTTTGTGTAAAACTTCAGAAGGAACCTGGGTAAGGTTACTTTGTGATAAGTTCGTGTAAAACTTCAGAAGGAACCGGGATAAGTTCGTGTAAAACTTTAGAAGGAACCGGGGTAAGGTTACTTTGAGATAAGTTTGTGTAAAACTTCAAGAGGAACCTGGGTAAGGTTACTTTGTGATAATTTCGTGTAAAACTTCAGGAGGAACCTGGGTAAGGTTACTTTGTGATAAGTTCGTGTAAAACTTCAGGAGGAACCTCGGTAAGGTCACCTTGTGATAAGTTCGTGTAAAACTTCAGGAGGAACCTGGGTAAGGTTACTTTGGGATGAGTTCGTGTAAAACTTCATTCAGAAATATATGAGAAATGACCCGTGTAAGATTTTTCAGGATAAACCCGTGTGAAGCTGCATTTAGGAGAAACCCGTGTAAGATTTCTTCGTGACGAACCCGTGTAAAGCTGCATTTGATCATGCAGATAATTACTCTGTTTAGTTTCCAGAGTTAATCTTGAACTTGCTGGAAGGTGTTGATGATAACCATCTTTCCTGAAAAGGTACATGATTAATCGTATATGATGCATGACATGCATTGTATGATGATGTTCTCAAAATAAATGAGATTATGTTGTATGCAATTTGTATGCGCACGTCATGATATATGAACATGAAATGCTATTGTGGCACGTCCGAGTTTGGGAAAATAAATCCCTGACTGTTGTTGGAGAATAAAGAGTTTCTCTCGTTGGGGATAACAACCGAAGATGATTTGAGAATAACTTGGCCGAAGAATAATTTCGCTGGAGAATAAACTGGCATGAAAAAAATGACTCTGTGGGGAAGAGATACTCTATCAGAAGATATGCTGATTTGGAGCAATAACCTCGGTTGGGGATGAATTACCGTTTCTGGCGATGATGAACTCTGTTGGTGATAAAATTTTTGTCTATGGAAGAAATAAACTCCACTGGGGATGGTCTTCCATTGTTGGTGAAAGATGAACTCTACTTGGGGAGAATTAACACCACTGCTTTTGGATATTTCTTACTCTGCGGGGAGTGTAAATGTTACTGGGACGCGTGCTGAGGATATAACAATGACTTCGTATCAAGACTTTTCTGCCCCTGTACCTGCTGGAGAAAGTGCCTGCGGAGGCCTTGTGGATTGAGTGTCATCCTAACTTATGAGGTGCTTGGTAACTACCGATTGGAATGATAAGTCTTCTACTGATAGGAAAGTGACAAGATAACGGGACATAGTCGTACGCTTTAATCCCTAACTTTTTCCTGGACTGTCTTTTCAGATTTTCAGTCCACCGGAATACCCTTTTTTGCCCAAGCCACCTTCTCAGGTTTTCGACTTGTCGGGTGTACAAATCTTTTTTTGTTTTTATCCCTAATTTTTGCCGGAACCTTTTGGTTCGCCGGGACGCCCTTGTTTTGCCTAGGTGTGTCAACCTAGCGGGTCTTTATTCATGTGCAGTATTTTTTGAATATGTCCATGCTCTCAGGGTGTAGGGAGTTGTCACTGTCGGTAGTGTTGTGTTGCCACACTACCATAAGATGTTCATTTGATCATACAAGATTCGTTGCTGGGATTCATGTCCAATGCCCCAAGTGATTCAGATGGAGATCTGCCCCTGGCTATTTGGCATATTTGAGAGGTTCCTTGAATATTGACTTGACTGCCCCAAATGATGGACAATGATCATGTCGTTCCCCTTGATTGGAAGTGTTTTTTCCACTTGAGGTGATCCTTTTTATTGAGAAGGTTTTTGTTCACTAGATATTCGTCATGCGAATTTCTCTGTTGTTGAACAAATAGTCATATGCAAACAATGTTATTTTAAGAATGCAAAGCTTATGTCTGTCTTGAAGTTTGAAAATTCATTTTTTAGTAAAACAAGTTTTTTTTTTGTAAAAGTGTGATGTCAACTCAGGATTTACAGCAAGTCCTACAGGAGTCAGGATACCTTTTGTAACAGTATGCTTTCGAACTAACCCATGCTTCAGCTAGGAATTTTAAGGGTTATAACATGGCCTAGTTCACGGTTCAAGAAACAAAGGATAAAGGCTCAAAATTTATTTGTACCCACCCGCTCTTCGTGATGTTCTTCAGTCTTATGCTCAGTTAATTGCACGTTTAGAATCCGTTTGATTCTTTGCTCTGATATTCCAGTGATGGTTCGGATACTGACAATTTACTTGAAAAAGGAAGTCATTTTGTAATCTTTTTTTTTGCCGAGGATTTGTGATAACCTCTTTTTTTTTGGTTTTACTATCCATGTTTTTTTCCTGAACTGTTTCTTTTGTGATTACAGTCAGCGGGATGCCCTAGTTTTTTCTTAAGTTTCCTTCATAGGTTTTGACTTAATGGGCTTTTATTTCGAGATATAATGACTGCCTGTCTTGACGATTATAAGGAACCATCACCGTCTTTTGTTTTGGAAGGACATCTTTGAAGCCATTCATTGTGCACCTGGATTAACTGAGAAAACTACCCTGCCCCAGGTTGTGATTAAGGGTTTTAATTTTTGTGAAAAGAAAAACTCCTACTTCTTTGGCTCAAAGGGGTTGACTAGGGATTATCTTCCTTATAACTCCACTGTTTAGGATTTGAAATAACGCCTGTACATCGTCAGCGGGGTCTATTCAAAAGCATACTGTAGAGATCGTGGTATCGTTTTTGTCATCCTCCCTCTAAGGCTTAGAGTTTTTAATCGAGAGTTGAATATCACAAAAGGAAATAAGAATGCATTTTTTTAAATAGTGAATACGAATGAATTGATTCAAGACAAACATATGCAATGCATAGATAAAGTAATAGAGTTTGACATGAATAGATGTTCGAACAATCAAAAGAAAATTGCCAATTCAAAATTCTAATGAACAAAATCCTCTCTTGTCATAACTTGTCACTTCAAATGGTGAGCCTTGGAGGATTGACATAAACATTCCAGTTGACCATCTTGTGTGAATTCCAATGCTCCTTCATCAATCAGGTCTTGAATTTTGTATTTCAACCTCCAACAGTCATAAGTATCATGCCCCAGACTGTTGGAGTGATATGCACACCTTGCATCAGGATTGTAGTTAGGCAAAGAAGTCTTGGGATTCGGATGAGGTCCTATCAACGTAACCAGATTCATCCTCAACATGTGTTATAAAGCTTGAGACAGCGGCATGTTGAGTTTGGTAAACTGCCTTTTGGGCATATCCGGCTGACTCTGATTAACCCATGGTTTTTGGCGAGGTTGTTGTTGTACCCTTGAGGTAGTAGTAACTTGTAGAGGTCCATTCTTCACCAAACCAAACCCTTGTCTTCTTGGAGACTGATCAATGACCTGGTCCCCGACCTCGACTGTTAGCTTCATACTGTTGCATGTGTCTTGATGAAGCTGGTTGATAATGGTTCTCAACTCTTCTTGTTCCCGGGCTAGGCCCTGGATGAGAGCCATCTACCCCAGCATCTGGGTTCTTATTGCATCTACCTCAGTTTGCAGTTGTTCCAGCCGCTCGTCCTTATTGTCTTCAGGACTTTTCTTGACCAAGTTCCCAATGAGGAGTGTTTTCAACTCTTCCTGCCCCTTGGATAGGTTTAGGAATATTTCCCTGAACTGAGCTTCTTGAGTTTGAAGATCTATGTTGTCTTGTTTGAGAGCCATTGCTGAAATAAACAACGAGAACATGAGAGACCTGTACTGGGAGACCTGTTATGCAATGATATGTATGCAATTTTTCAAGGATCTCGCGGGGTAAACAAGAAACTGTTAGAATTTGATTGCAGCTTGATTGAAGAAACTTCGTGTCGTTAAGAGTCCTTATTCAAGATTCAAGCTCACCATGTCGAGTGGGTCATAGCCAATGACTCAAGTTATCGTGTTTTGATCTTTAGACGACATTGGCTAGAGGAAAATAAATCCCCTTGCCCCTTGCTAGACGTCTGATTTACCATAACCTGCATTACAAACCCTTGAGATCCTTGAAATGGTTAAGGAAATGTTAAGGCATGATGTTATGATGTGTATGCCATGCGTTTAAGAAAAAGTACGAGGTGATGTAAGCAAGTAAATCTGGCGAGAAATCCAAGTTATTGGATAAGGACTGTAAACAAAACCTACAAGGAACTCATGTTGTCAGATGATAAAACTGTGCAAGTAGTTCAGGTTGAAAGCACACAAGACACACAAACAGCCTTAGGTTTAGGCTTACATGGGGTCTAGGAACTACCCTCTTGCAGTTTAGTCGATTCAACCTGTCCTGATAATAGTAACCGGGTTCTAGAGGTTCTCAATATCACTGACCATCCTCCATCAGTCATAGTTTTAGCTCATGCAATCTTTTCTTGCGGCCGAAACCATCTCGAGAGTATGGTCTCAATGAGTGTATCGTCTCACTACTTCCTATGGTCAAGTTGGTCAATTATAGGTTCTAAGGCCAGTTGATGCTTAACGACCCATATAGCAGCCCCATACTCTCCTTGTTGCTCCACAAGGGATATCGGTACCAACTAATGTGCCACATTAACGTAGCTACTGCTTCAACCGTATCGGTCTATGCCGTACATTTCCCTCACAGTCTATTGCTACTTACTTAAAAGGTGTTCCCCAGATCCGGGTTAGGATCTATAGTAACTCCAATACAAAACCCACAAAGATAAAGCATACAGATCAAACAATTGAAAACAATATAATGAACTAATCCTAAGGTATACCGCAGAGTCGCCAGTTTTGTGATACGGTGGCAGAACCTACTGTTAATACTGGTTTATGTTTTTTGTTCGCAAAATGTCGCGGTAAGCAAGAGTCGCCACTAACTTTTATTTTATCCAACTGGAAAGGAAAAAAGCACAGAAAAATTCCTTTTTCGAGATTTTGAGTACGGGGGATAGATTATAGAAAGGGAGGGTGTTAGCACCCTTTCTATCCATGGTTTTCCATGGGCTCTTAGGTACTTGCTCATCTTTTTAAAAATTGCTTGTGTGTGTTTGATTTGAAAAAGTTTTTTTTTATTTTACTTCGATTTAACCCTTGCTTCTGTCTTCAAGAGTGTTACGAAGTTATTTTTGAAAACTTTGTTTGAAAAAAGTGTAAGTGTGAAAAGTTTGTTGTTTTGAGCAAGTACCTACTAGCATCTACCTACTCGAAAAAAGAATTGTTCTATGTTCGGTTCCTTTAGACAACGCTATCCTACTATTGTGAAATAGGTAGCACCGTTGTTGGAATTTGTAAGGGTCAATTTGAAAGGGACGTAATGGTCATTGAAGGTAACATGTAAGGATACCTTAGCATTTCGAAGGGACTGTCATCATATATTTGTAGGCAACATCCAAGGACAAGATCATATACCGTAGGCAACTCGATTGACGTTAAGGGACTATGATCTTTATGATAATTTTAACCGAGGGTCTTTGCTAAGGGTATCCCTACGTTCGAGGGACATGACCATTATTTTCCGAGGCAACCAAGTGAGGGGTACCCTAGGAGTGAATATGTGCATATGATTTGTTTCAGTTATTTAATCTTTGCACATTTAAGGTGATCTACTGTTTTTAATTTTCAATTAGTCTTTCCATACAATCCTATTAACATACATCTAGGCAGTTTATAGTTTGCGAGAATAAAATGCGGAAAATAAAGCTACGCTATTACAAGGCTTCGGGTATTTACATAGCCAAAAACAAACCCGTAAAAAAAAGTGATAAATGAAAGTAAAAGATCCTAATTAGACTATTACAACTTGTGGTCAGTTACATCAATATGGTAAAAATAACAATAAAGCGCGCGATGAAATTAAGAACGATAGAAATTTAGGGTTTTGACCCTTTCTAACCTAATTGGAAAAAATGTTTTTTTTTTGTTTTTAATTATTTTTTAAAGAAAAGAATTAGGTTTTTTTTTTAAAATTAAATGCAAAATTAACTAGTAATTAAATTAATTAATGAAAATAATTAAATGGCTTATTTTTGTGTTTTGTCATTTTAAGAAAAAAGAAAATAGAACTAAGTTAGAAACAAAATCTTAATTGTTCTAATTAATTTTAATTTATTTACAAAACAATTAAAGTTACCTAAAATTAAATTAAAACCTAAAATTAATTATTCGAGTTTATTACAAAAAATCAAAGGTTGTGAAAAAATATTAAGTTTTATGAAAAAAAAGTTTTAAACAGAAAGAATAAAAATAAGTAAAAGGATAAATAGAAAGGAATAAAATCAAAACCAATAGAGGTTGTTGTTGAACCCATGCCCTTAACCTTCTCAAGATGTCTGCCTCGCCATGTATTGGTATCATGTGTAAGTTGTTCTATTTTGGCCATTTGTGTTTTGGCCTTAACGTTCTGCAATGAACCTGCATGGGATCCTGTCTAAATCTGCAGTGTTGAATCTCATGAACACATTAAATAAATTACTATATATCATGAAATACAAATAAAGTCAATATATGAAAAAATTTAATGTTAAAACCGATATGACATGTATGAATGATTATATCCTTTTGATCATGGAGATCAAATCAGCCTTACCCTTACTGGAGAAGTAGTGATATGAATGCTTTTATGTCCTTTTGATCATGGAGATCAAGTCAGCCTTACCCTTACTATAGAAGTAGTGAGATGTGGGTTTGTAATAGGGATGGCTTGTTTGTAGTGAGATGAAGGTTTGTAATAAGGATTTCAAGGTTTTAGGGTTCTTGAAAGAATTTGATATTCTGACAGCGTTGTGGCAAAACTTTTTTTCCTCCTTTTTTGTTTGTGTGAAACAAATGAGATTATATAATGGAAATTAGAGAGAAAAAAATGGGCTTTGAATGTGCAATTGGGCCTCCAATGTTCACTTGAGTTCGTTACGTTCAAGGCTAAATTGCAGGGGCTTAAGTGCAATTTTTGAAGTTGAAATGTGAAAACAAAATGTATCCGACACCGAGAACTAAATCCTGTCTGAAAATTGGCTCAATCGGATAAATGGTGAATTAGTTATGAATTTTTGACGTTTCAGCTTAAACAAACTTATTTTGGGCTACAATGTCGACTCTGACACGTTCTTCAACAAAAAACTGGTATTGATAGGAGCATAATCCGGTCTCGACTTTGGAAGAAAAGTTGTAGATCCCTGAGTCAGTGACCTTGTGTAAAAAGATGGGCCTGATCCAATAAAATTGACCGAGTTATGAATTTTCGAAGTTTCGACCCAGATGAAATAATATTCAGCATTCAGGATTTTCGGCGCGTCACACGCACTCTGAGAAAAAAACGAAGCTCTTTTGAATACTGTTCGAACTCGATACCTCCGGTGAAAATGTAGCCAACTCAATTTGTGAAATTTTGGTACCGGAACCAGCTCGATACGATGAAAATCAACCAAGTTATGATTTTCTGAACATGACGCGAATAAACTTGTCACAAATTTTCTGTACGAAAATACTTGATAAATCCGCATTTGTTAAGACCTTCTGATCAAAATTGGCTTCCAGCCGTGAGAGATAAAAACGTAGATGACGTCAATACAGAATTTTGGCCACCGGAACGGGTTCAAAACGAGCCCCGATCTTCAAGTTATGAATTTTTTAGCGTGTAAAAACTGCACTTTCAGCACACTTTTCACCATATTTCTTTGAGAAAACTCACCCATTCGGATACCTTCTTTAAAAAATTGACTCTTGAGCCAAACCTGAATTTGAGAATACGTTATCTGAGATATCTTGGCGAAAGAACACCTGAAAATGACGCGTCGGGCTGGACTTGTGAATCTTTGAACCCCGAATCGTTGCAAAACGGCGAACCGATCTTCAGCACGGAAAATACTCTGAGAATATCCATTGACGAAATAAACGTCACTTGTAACCTGAAGAAGCTTGATAAATATACCTTTATTCCATAACCACAAAACCAATAATATGTGTGTATGAAAAGAGGGCAAATTTTGGGGTACAACAGTATCATAACACAAAACACACTTAGATAGAACTAGAGAGAATCTTGGAGGAAGAGAAGAACAAGAACACAAAGCTTGGGCTTTGGGTTGGTTGGAACATCTAGAATCATTTAAACATCTAAGGTAAGGGGTTTGATTTTCCAATGCTTATAGTTAGGGTTTGATTTGGTATATCTTGATTTGGGATAAAATTGATGTTAGGGTTCTTGAGATTTGTTTAGATAAATTAGGAGAGTTAATTTAGGTGTTAGTGTTGTGGAATTATTGTTATGTTAATAGAAATTAAATTAGAAAAGCTAATTTATATTAATTAAATTAATTTTATAAAACTAAAAACTTGCAGTATGTTTATTAGATGAAGTTTAGAAAAAACTATGCTAGTAGTATATTGCTTAGATGAAGTTTAGAAAAAATTATGCTAGTAGTATATTGCTTAGATGAAGTTTAGAAAGACTAAGCTAGCAGGAGAATGAAGTTTAGAAAAACATAATAGCAGTATAGTTTATAACTAAGATCTAGCAGTTAAGTTATAAACTAAAAATGCAGTATAGCGATTAATTTATAAAAACTGAAGCGTGCATAATGGAATTGAAGTTTAGAAACTAAAATACTAGTAGTATGGAAAACTAAACGTAATGGCAGTATTAGAAATTGAAAGTAAGTTTAGAAAATTATTTAATTTATGTTTTGTTTTTTTATTTTCTTAATTTAATATATTAAATATTTATATTAATTAAATACAAATATGACATAAGTTAACCGATTTAATTTAGAACCCGATTATGTTCCGATTTTCCGATTTCGGCGACAGAGCAAGTTGCTCCGAATTTAACAAAAATTGACGTGCTAGCTAATTTTGACGTGTAGAACGTCGTGGTGAGGTTAGTTTTTCGAGATTACGAGTTTTTAACGGAGCGAACCGAAATAAGTCAATTTACGGTTAAGTTGAAATGGGATGCATTTTAGTCGGTTTAAGTCGCGTATGGACAATCTGATTGCGACGTTAATGATTATGATTGATGCCGATTATTATGAATAACTTTCGCGACGATTATTGATGTTTGACTATTTTTTCGTGTTTGAAATTTACTGAATTATTTGATAATGATGTGGTGTGATTAAATATGATGTTTGCGACGGTTTATTTATAATGAAAACTTGATGATATGCGATGCGATGATATGTTTATCTTGATGTGGATAAATATGGTGACGTGGGTTTTATACCAATTTTGATGTGCGATGATGATATTTTGTTGTTTCGTGTTTGTGATATCGTGTTGTCGAGTCACATATATTGCATTGGCGACGAGGGCTTTTATGCCAAGCAACGAGGGCTTTATGCCAAAGCGACGTAGGGCTTTTATGCCGAATGTCCCTAATTATGGACAAAGCGACAGGTACCACATGCATAACATAGTCGTGTCTCATGGAGTCAATTATTTTTATTTTTGAGTCTTTTGGCGTTGAGTTTTATTTCATGGCTTATGATGAATTGCGATGATATATGATACTTTGTTTTGTGATGATTTTTGTGTTGAACATAAAGTGAATATGATGCGGTAATTTCATGATGAGTAAGCGATGAATATAACATGACGGTAAAGCGACGATATGAGTTTATGGCGATGAAGTTTATGTCTTGTTTTGACATGATTATGGTGATTATGTGATGCTATTAAAGTGTTGATCTTATACACTAAATGATGATTTTAAAGTATGTGAGATTTGATATTTGTTGACATATTTTTATTAACCTATATCATTTATGATTCCAAACCTATTTATATATTTTATCATGCCTTTAATTATATGTTTTGGAGTATATCACCCTTTACTTGTTTCGACGTTGCCTTTATATTGGTAACGTGCAGGTGATCCGCGAGGATGATGAGGATTAGCTCGAGTCTTTTTATTTTGAGTCGCTCTGCTCTGATAGTAGTAACACTCGGGATTTGGGCGACATTATTATTTTGATAGGATAGTTTACGTATACTATTTTATGACCTTATGTATTGATGATAACATGATGATACGTACATTTTGTGAACACATCCACTGTTTTGTGATTAGTCATATGTTTATATGATGATTTATGTTATGAATCGGTATATCCGACTTTTGATTTTGTGATGTGCATTATAATGCAAAGTGATGAAAAACACGAATATGTGATACCTCAATTTATGTTTGGATGAAATTTTGAAACTCTGATTTTATTATTAATTACGAGAGGTAGAATTGGGGTGTTACAGACCCAAACCCACAAGGCCCATCCACACCCGAAACTCGAAACCACACCGACTTAAACATTAAATTACATAGGTACCCATATATATATATAAGTGTAAAAATATAAGACCTTAATTTTAATTGTAATGTTACCAAACTTGATGAAAAGTTGTAATTTAATTCCTTAATTTCTTTGAGAGGCCTTGATGGAATTCTTGTGTTTCAAATTTCAATGTTATTGTTATATTTTTTGTGTTTTTGCTGCGGGTTCGGGTGGAAAAACTTGAACCCAATGGGTGTGGGTGTGGGTTTTATTTTGCCACTCGAATAGCCTTTGGGTTTGGGTTCGGGTCTGAGTGGTAATTTTGGGTGCAGGTTTGGGTAGTGTGAAACCCGCACCCGACCCTACTCGTTGCCATCCCTATGCATCTGCACACCGCCAAGACCCATCTTAGACGCATCACAATATACTACAAAAGATTCATTCGTATTCGACAAAATCAATACCGGAGCATTCATCAACTTCTTCTTCAACTCTACAAAGCTTTTTTCACATGCAACATCCCACACATGCTTGAACTTTTAGAGTCAACTGAGTTAACAATAACACTAACTTAGAAAGTCCTTCAATGAATCTTCGATAATAACCAACCAACCTAAGAAAACTTCGAGCCTCAGTCGCAGACTTCAGAGTCTCCCATTGCAATACTGCATCAACTTTATAATGATCCACAACTATCCCTCCACTAGAAATCACATGGCTTAAGAAACTCACATCTTTCAATCAAAACTCACACTTTGATAACTTAGCATACAACTTCTTTTCCTTTAACACTTGCAACACAATTCGAAAATGCTCAACATGTTCTTCTTCAGATTTAGAATAGATTAGAATATCCTCGATGAACACCACGGCAAAGTTATCCAAATATGAATGAAAAGTTCGATTCAAATACTCCATGAAAACACTTGGCGCATTAGATACACCAAACAGCATCACAATATACTCGTAATGACCATACCTCGTTCGAAAAGCCGTCTTCAAAATATCATCTGGTTTAACTTGAATCTGATGATAACCCGACCTTAAATCAATCTTGCTAAATACACATGCGTCCACTAACTGATCCATCAAATCATTAATTCTCAATAGTGGATACTTATTCTTAATTGTCACTTTATTCAACTGTCTGTAATGTACACTGTGATACGGTGGGAGAACTGACTTGAGGTTTTGCGTTTGTTTTCGCAAATGTTTCGGTTGAGCAAGAGTCGCCACTGACTTTTTATTTTATCCTAAGGAAAGGTTAAAAAGCACAGGAAAAACCTTTGAGATGTTTTCTTGGGTTCGGGGAGTAGATTATAGAAAGGGAAGGTATTAGAACCCTTTCTATCCATGGTTATCCATGGGCTCTTAGTTACTTGCTTAGATCACTTGCCTTTGCTTTTCAATTGTTTGAAATGGTGCTTTGTGTGTGTAGTTTTGAAAATGTTTTGAAAAAGATGCCTTGTCTAGGCAACCTTTGTAACAATTCTTGTTTGAATGTTTTACAAAAGTGTTTGTCTTTTTGAAAAGTTTTCAATGTTTTGAAAGTTTGTTTTGAAGTTGTGTTGTGATGTGTGTTTTGAAAAATGGCAAGGATTGTTTTGCAAGTTTGGTCAAGTAACCAAGAGATATCTAACTTAAATTTCTCAAAGATCTTTCTTATGTTTTAACCCTTTTAACAGTGTTGTTTCACCATTGTATTTGGTGAACAACCTTGTGTTAGGATGTTAACGGGACGGGCGCGGGTCATCGTGTAGACCATAGAGGCAATGGTGTCAAGTATCTTTGGCAATTTTCTTAAGGGACTTGACCATTTTTGTTTAGGCAACTTGATAGCGTCATCGAGGGACTATGATCATTTGATTTGTTTTTGTCTTGCCAAAAACACTTAACATGCAACCATGGCCCATTTTTGAAGGCAACAAGTGGAGTAACCCTAGGGGTGTGAGTGTGCATTGTGTTTGTTTTTCATGCATGTTTATCTTGAATTAGGTCAAGCTATTTGTTGATTGATTTTGCATACAAACCCTAAGTCTAAACATGGCATAATTGAAAGCTTTTAAATGCGAGAATTTAAATGCTAAGCTATTACAACAAGATATAGGGAGGGGGTACAAGTTTGCATTGGGGATATTTGACAAGGAAATAAAATCTAAGTTATTACAACCATATCGAATGTATAAGATACAAATATTTAATTGTACAATATTTAAATAAATACAATAAATAAATAAGAATGTATTATGCACAAAATGATTTTTTATGTATGTGAAAGTATTTTTCAATGTGAAATATAAACAAAAATAAAAAGGTCAAATTTGAATATTTTTGTCATTTAGGGCAAAACCCTAGTTTTTAAATAAATAGTAATATTTATTAATTATGTACAATGTATATTGAAAAATAAAAAGTATATTGTAAAAAAAAGTATTTTTAGTGTCATATATTAATAAAAATAAAAATGTATTATTTTCATATTTTTATCCTAAGTATTCTAATAAATATAATATACAAGTATTTATATATATTTACTAAACCTATTAAATATAAAAAGATAAAATTAATTATTTATGTATATGAAAAAAAAAGTATATTTAAGAAAATATTTTCAAAATGTAAACAAAAAATAATAACTGAAAAATAAATATTTTTGTATTATTTTTTAGGGTTTTAAATAAAAAGGTTTTATATTGTTTACATATATATGTTTAAAAAGTAAATAAATGCCAAATAAATGTAAAATAATATGGAAAAATATTTTTGGGATTTTTTATGTTTGAACAAAAAATATCAAGTCAGAATCAAAAAGAAAAATGCAAAAATAACAAATATTTCACATAATGGGCCAGAGGGGTGCAAATGAGAAAAAAGGGTGCAAAGAGCAAAACAGACTCAGGCCCAGCCCAAGCCAACCTTCTTCAACCTCCAGCTCTGTTTGAATAACAAAACGCGCGCGCCTCTTGTACCAAAGCTAACTCCTGATTCCTTGACTTTTATGCAAAACTCATAAAACCAATATTATAGAGCATCAAAAGACGAATTCAAACATGTAAAGAACTTGACCTAACTCTAAGAAACCAGGGAGAATTTCTTCACCCCCAATTTCTGACCTAGTTTTTCTTCAATGTTCATGGTTAAAATTCTCACAACATGCTTAATATAAATGAAAAGTGATCATATGTATGGCTTCAGGGCTATGAGTAGGACATGTTTCATTCACAAACCTAAGCCTAACTCTTCCTAGATTGAGAGATAGAAGTTCATAGATTACCTGTTTCAGCTTGACTCGAACAGAGCAATGTAGGTATCTTCAATGGAGTTTGAGCTTTGGTTGAGCTTGCCTGAAGTCCAAGGATGCTTCTCCTATACTTGGCTTGCTTTGAAACTGCCTGTATCGTGCTGTAGAAGTTCACCTGCACAACTTGAAATTGAAAATGGCAAACGTGGTTAGGGATGTTACAGCTGGTGTTTAAGGCTTGAAACATTTTGGATGGATGAAATGGAAAGTGTTTGCACTGGTTTTGGCAAAAACGCACGAGTGGATTGTTCTATAGAGGTCAAGTTGCAGAACTTGCCCTGTTTTGTAGCAAAACAGGGATTCTGAGTATTGGGAGGTATGAGGGATCAATGAATCGTGCTTTAGGCTTGTTTTGATGTATGGAAGATGTGTACAAAGTTTGCTTAAGCTTTTGTTTACAGGAATGAAAGATGGTATGTGTTTTGCCAAGTTTCTTCTACTTGAAGCAAGAAAGTGCAAGTTTCAATACAGGCCTGTACAATGCCCTAAAGTATGCTGCAACTTTGGCTCTTGGTAACTGGAATTTGTGGACTCAATCTTGCCTCAAAGATCTGGCCCCATGTCTCAAGGATTCATCTTTGACATAAAGTATCACTTTTCTAAAATGGCAAGTTTGCTTTTTCCAGTTAAGAATTAATTCTATGTGCAATGCCCAAAGGGAAGAAATAACACCTTAACACATTGGTTAGGAATTTAATTATTGAGTGTGAATAGGTTTAGAGGCCTTCAAGATAGCATAAACCATGCTAAGTTGAAAATGCAAGTTGTTGTGTACAAGGGTGTTTGAGAAGTTCTTGGACAATTTGTAAAGCTTGTAATGTGTACTATAATCCATATTTGTAATGAAAATTGAAACTCCAAGTGGAACCATGTGAAAAATGGCCAAGAAGTTGGACAAAAATCCTGCCTAGAATAGGGCAAAACTTTTCTAAGTTAAAAATGTTTTGTACCCTTATTCCAAAAATCATAACTTGAGATACAAGCTTCCTTTGAGAAAACTTTGTGAATCAAAGTTGTAGATTTTGCAATGTACTACAACTTTAATGTTTCAAGTTTTGTTTGAATCCAATTGCATCTTGGTGAAAAAATGGGACAAAGTTAGGAAAAAATAAGAAAATTTTATAACTTAGAAAATTTCTAAGTTATGAAATTTTTTCATTTTAAACCCTAATTTGCAATTTTGGGTTTCTTGATGAACAAGTTTCATAATTTGGCATGTCTTGATGAAAAATGAATCTTGGCACTTGATTTTGACCAAAAAGTCAAAGTTTGACTTTTCAGTATACAGTCAAATTTTGATCAATTGACTGAAAAATTCATCTGTCAATCCTATGCATTTGAGATCTTTTGAACTTGTTGAATGGGTAAAGACAATGACATTGAGTCCTTTAGTCCATATGTGAGCTTGGTTTGCCATTGGTTAGGTCAAACAGTCAAAAATTGCCTTTGTGCAGTCAAAACCCTAAAAATGACCATTTTGCCCTTTTGGTGATCTGATCAAATTTCTTGTGGAATTGTGATCCAAACTTGGCCAAATAGTTCATATGAGTTCATTATGTTGGTGTGGGTCAAAAATCATAAGGTTTGACTGTCAATTGGCCACAGTTGACTTTTTCCCCAATACAACTGATTTCTAGGTCAACTGTCCAATTAACTGGGCAAAGATTGGAATCAAGACTTGAAACTTGGTATGGATAAACTTGTGAGTCCAACATGAAGCATGAAAGTCACTTTGGGCATTTTAGGCCAAAACATCCCTGTGCAAACTCAAACCCTAATTTGGATCAACAGTGCAAGGAGGAGTCTTGAGCAGAACAAACCCTAACTTGATCTTGAGTTCCAAGAGTCTTGTGGTGAGAAAATGTTGATGAAATGAGAGGGCAAATTTTGGGGTACAACATACACACAGTCTCATTCTTCCATCTTTCTTCTTGACTAGCAACACAGGAGTACCCCATGGTGAAACACTTGGTCGAACAAACTTGTTCTCGAGCATCTCTTCCAATTGTTTCTTCAACTCGCTAATAGATGTTTAATTTATGTTAAAATATCCTATTAAAACATAGCACTTATCTTACTTAAATGACAAGTTTTTAACATAAAAACCTCAACTAATGAATACAAGTGATGTTGTGCAAGTCTACTTTGGTTTTGTATCAGTTGTGCAGGATAAAATCCTTTCTGCAAAACCAGCAATAAGACACTTCGCTAAGCGAGTAGTAGAAAACTCCAGCGAAGTTAAGACAAAAGGAAACAAACTCCAGAAGACAGACACTTCACTAAGCGAAGGTGCATCGAAAGATCAATTCGCTTAGCAAATCATAATTCGCCTAGCAAAACCAAGGCAGAAGCAAATTAACCAATTTTTCCAGCATGGAGTAGAAGTGAAGCATTTTGCTTAGCGAATCTGGATTTCGCTTAGCAAAATAGGGCGGTCAAAGGAAGATATTTTAAAAAGACTTCAGGCTGAAGAAAGAAACTTCGCTAAGTGAGCCACATTTAGCTTAGCGAACTTTGGCGGTTTTCTGAAGATGAGTTAATTTGAAATCTTAATGATAAAGCAAGACTACCCTTATAAAAGTATAGTTCATTTAGCAAACTCAGACGGCCAAAACTGCTATAAATAGGACAAAACTTCAGCTTAAAGAATTCATCTTCAAGAGGGGAACTTCTTCCATCTTTTGTGGGTGAACAAAGGCTCGTCATCTTCAAGAGTGTCGGGGATGTGGAAGTCCTCGGGCCTTGAGACGCAGAAGGCTACCCGGAGGGGACAAGATTCATCAAATGGTCGGGTATCCTCCTCAATTTCTTTAACCTCGCGGGTATCCTAACTGTAACGCCCAGATTAAATATAATATTTATTCGATTAATTTAAATTATGGAGTTTGATGATGATATGTGATTTTGATGATTTTGGGGGGAAATTATTATTTATGTGACGTTTAGAGGTGTTTTGAGAGTTATGGGACAATTTAGAATAATTATAAGAATTAAGTTAGAGTTATTTAATTATAGAAAATAGAGTAATATTGGAGTTGGAGACAGAAAGTGCATATTGGTCATTAGAGAATAATTAGTGAAGACAATAATGGAAAGCAATATTAGAGGTCCAAGGGTTACATAAGGAGAATTTTTTTTGTCAAATTCATTATGTGCATTCGTGTTGGAAAAGAGGGAGAGAGAAAAAGCAAATAGCTAGGGATTTGAGGAGAACGGAAAAAGACCGGAAGGACGCGAAGATAATTCAATAAAAATCATTAATCTAAGGTAATAGGAGTCTATCATGATTATTATAATTGGTATAAGTGTTAGATAATTATAGGAGTTGTGTTTGGGGTTTTTGGTTCATGATTATGCGATACTGTGATAGGAATTGATGAATTAGTAGTATGATGTTGCAACAGATTGACAACCCTGATTAATAAATAAGTATTACAGGTTGTTATAAATACTGTACAATCTTAAGATTTTGAATTCTGAGACTGGGGCTTTTCACATAATCAAATTATGAGGTCTGGAAGGCCTCCAAATGTGAAAAATATTGAACTACACCATTACTACTATGACGGTCGCCAGGACCTTGTGGCGGGTGCCACAATGAATAATTAGGGTGTGGCAGTCGTCACGGCATGTGTACCGGTCGGCATAGGGTGTGTCCATCGTAATGGCATGTGTGTCGGTCGCCATAGGCGTGTGGAGGGCGTGACGGGGGCCATGGAGCTGTGCAGCTCACCACAACAGTTAGCAGAAAACCGTTTTTCTTAAAATGATCATAATTTTTTTAAACAGGAGTCTGTTTTAGGTGCCGTTTAAGGCATTAGAAACTAACACAATGATCTACACTCTAGTAAAACAATATGAAGTATAAAATGTGATTATCTAGTGATTGTGTCATGATTAAGTGACAAGATTTTATACTGAACCAACAGTATGTATATTTTACTGCATGAATTTTTGTGATTATTTATTGAGGTGAATTGTTTGATATCCATATGATAAAATGACGTTATTTTGACTATGATGTATGTGTTATGATGCTGTGAAGAGAACATGATGATTATGATGGTTGATGATGCATTTTTGACTAGCTGTGGTCGTATTTTTATATGTTGTTACGCGTCATGCATTCATAGTATTTGTTAGGACGAATAGTTCAATGATGTTTTACAGGATAATAATCCAATGAAGTTTGTAGGACGCTCCTATCCAGTGATGGCCTTAATCCCATAGTATGGATTAAGTGCATTTCGTGATGTGCTCTAGTTCCAAGCGAGAACCGATCTTATTGATGGGGATCTTTGGAGATAACCATGATTAAGTCATCAGTGATGTTTCGGTACCACATGCATGAGTCTAGTAAAGTTGCATTTCATTATTGGTGGCATTGCACAATATTTGAGTTAAGTGATGTATTGACAGATTATTGAATGGTGATGTTTTGATGAGAAGAACTAGTGATTATGGTTATGCTATAAATGTAGTACAAGATACCATGTTATTGTATTGTAACCATGTTATAACTACTATATCTATTATTTATGCTTTTTATAATGATTATGATTTACTCACCCATTTCTATTTGAATGTTTCCTCCACGTGGTTAACACGCGGGTGATTGAGATTAGTTCTTAGTAGCGTGAGGATAGCCTTAAGTCTTTTATATGATTAGATTGAATAAAAAGGGTCTTGCCCTGATATGTAACATCGGGGTACTTGGGATTCGTTTGAATTGAACCATTTTCTTTGTTGGCATGATGCATTGAGATATTTTGGTTTGTTTATTAAGATGTTTTGAGCATGACTTAGAAGTCACAAAGCGTGACGGTATTTTATTTGAAGTATTTAATAAAGATGTTTTAAGACTATAGTTTCCACTGCGATGTTTAAGGTTCTTAGTGATATATTCACAGAGATAAATGTTTTAATGATGGTTGAAAATACGTGTTACAGAGCAAGATGTATTGTTACGATATTTTATATAAAGATGTAACACCCTTGTTGGTGATTTGTGTTTGAATATTTGTTAATTATTCGCAAAAAAAATTCTTAGGGTCTAGAAGGGTGTTACACCGGTGAGGGGCGTCGTTTCGCTTGTACTGCCCGAGTCTCCCTTCCTTGATGAGAGTCTTTATGACATATGTTGTACCCCAAAATTTTCCCTCTCACTTATCAAGAATTTCCTCACAAGATCTTTTGACTCAAGGCTGGATTAGGGTTTGACCAGCCCAAGACATCTCCTCATGCACTAATGACCAAAATTAGGGTTTGAGTTTGCACAAGGATTTTTGGAATATCAATGCTTCATATGACTTTCAAATATCATTAGGGACCCCCAAGATTACTCATGCAAAGTTTCAAGCCTTGAATCACATTTTTGATCAGTAAATTGGACAGTTGACCTAAAAATCAGTTGTATTGGGAAAAAAGTCAACCATGGCCTATTTATAGTCAAACTTCATAATTTTTTTATCCACATCAACATCTTAGACTCATATGTATCATTTGATCAAGTTTAGACAATAATTCCTCAAGAAATTTGATAAAATCATCAAAAGGGCAAAATGGTCAAAATTAGGGTTTTGACTGAGAATGGGCAATTTTTGATTTTTGACCTAGCAAATGGTCAATTGGTTTAAAGCATGATCTCAAGAGTTCAATTTCATCGTCTTGACCTAATGACATGGTTTAAAACATTACAAATCCATTGGATTGACAGATGAATTTTCCAATCAACTGATCAAAAGTCAACTGTATACTAAAAAGTCAAACTTTGACTCTTTGGTCAAAATCAAGTGCCAAAGATCATAATTAATCAAAACATGTCAAAATGTGAAACTTGTTCATCAAGAAAGTAAGGGTTTAAGTTTTGATTTTGAAAAGTTGAAATTTTTAACTTTGAAAATTTTCTGAGTATAGAAAATTTCTTGTTTTTTCTCAACTTTAAGCCAAATTTTCACCATGATACAAGATGATTCAAAGGAAGTTACCAAAATGAAAGTTGTAGATCTCCATGAAATCTAAAAATTTTATACACACAATTTCTCCTAAAGATGCTTGGATCTCAAGATATAATTTTGTGAATACATGCTCATGAACTAAAATAACTTAGTGAAATTTTGCCTTAGTTAGGCAGGTTTTTGACCTAACTTCATGCCAATTTTTCATAGTTCCAAGGGGAATATTTGAAATCAATTCAAATATTAGTTGTAGAGCACATTTCAAGCTTTCCAAAATTTCAAAGTACTCCTTGAGATCATTCTTGAGTAGAGAGAATCGAAGATATGAAGTTGGCAATTTCTCACTTTAGTTTCAAGCCATTTCATGATGAACCAAAATTCAAATTCAAGCCTAGGCTGCATAATCTTTGCTTTGCAGGCCTCAAACTTGTTTCTCACTCCATAATTAAATGTTTATACAGCTGATATAGCTTTAATCCAAGCATTAGAGCCTTTGTCCAAGCTACAATTCCATTTATGGCACAAAGTTTCCATTTCCATTTTGATAAAGCACAACTTTTGCAATTGTCAACTCCTTGAGCTTTGCACTTGTTATCCTGCACACACAAACCCTATAAACCAAAAACAATGTGTCTAAAACATCTACCAACTCAGATCAGGCTTGTACAAACACTTAGGGACTTGTCTCCTCACTTTGCTTCAAAAGCAAGTTATAGAGCCAAAAGGCTATAACTCAAAAACCTGCTGTGGAATTTATCAAAAAAACCTTTTCTATACTTATACACAAATATATTGCAACCTAGGACATGTATGCTAAGGCTCAGAAACTCTCCCAAACAATCTACCACTGAAAATTTGCCATAACTTACAGTTTTGCACCTTACATAGCCATCTCAAGAACCACTCGTGCGTTTTGAGTTTTAACCACCTAAACACTTAATATACATCATATCTAAGTGTTCCAGACACATGTTACCTCACTGTAACTCCTCCTCCTCCATCCACCATTTTCAAGTTTCAAGCTTGCAGGTTGACTTGAGTAGGGAGATTCAGAGACTTTCAGGACAAAGTAAGGATTGGAATACACTCAGGGAGGTCCAAGCAAGCTAAACAGATCCTTGGGCCTTCTCAAAACTTGCTCAAACTCCATTCACGGTCTCAACTGAAAGAGGTAAAAACTCAAACTTCTATCTCTTCATACAAGCATTCTTTGGTCTTGATTTGTGAAAACAAAATGTAGATATCCTTGCACTAAAGCCAACCATGTTCATAGATTTCATTTATATTCATTGTATATAGAGAATTTTGGATTTGAAATTTCTGTAAAAATTAGGTTTCAAATTAGGGCCAGTAAAATTAGCTTTGATCTTTGACTTTTAGTTAATATGAATTATATGGTTGAAATCGTGGGAAGGAATACTATCACTTTCATGTTTGGATTTTCCATTTTCATGGAGAAATGAGAGAGATACAGGTGGTTCGGCCATGACTCAAGGTTGAAGATGAAGTTGCCTTCATGAGGCGTTTTCTAATATATATATTTATGCTTTTGTTTATATTAAAGGATGTACAGCCACCCTAGTGGTAAGGCAGCGCGTAAAAATGCTAGAGGTCATGGGTTCGAGCCTTCGCGCGTTGCCTTTTACAATTTTCCATATTTTTTCCACCTTTTTTGTTATTTTTGCAACGTGGACTTCTGGACTTTGGGCCTTGTGTTTTTTTGCTAACCTCCTGCCTCCTATTTGCTTGCAGCACCCCTGACCCATATTATATTTATTGATTTATTTTACCTTTCATTTATTTTATTAAATATATTTTCTTAATATTAAAAATCACAAAAAATATAAAAATGATAGATTTTATTTTGACTTATTTTATTTCATTTTTCCCAATAAAAATATTTTCTTTAGTTATATATATTATCTATTTTATTAAATAACTTTGTAAATTAATTTAAAATTAATTTAATATTTATTTATCTTTCTTCACACTCATTAAGCATATTATTTTTTAACATAAAAAGACCAAAAATATCTCATGATGCCATATTTTATTTTCAAGATAAAAATGCAAAAATACTTACCTTTTCTTAAAGAAATTTATTTTCTTTTAATCAAATAGAATTAGGGTTTATAAAAAATTATTTTCTAAAAAATAATTTATTTTCCTGATTAATTTGAGATAATGTTGAATTATTTATTAAGTTTAGGTTAAAACTTTTTCCACATAAAAAACCAAACAAAATCTTCTTTGCATTCATACATCTTTGCATATTTAATTTATCTTGTATATTATTTATTCCAATATTTGTACATATTCAATTTAGTTGTAATAGCTTAATTAAGTTTATATTCTTGCAAATCCCCATTCATAAATTGTATTCCCCCTCCCACAAATGTTGTAATAGCGTAGGACATTTAAATTCGCAATTTATCACTTTTATATAACATGCTAGTAATTAGGGTTTGTATGGCAAGATAAAATCAACCAAATAGAAAACCCTAATCCAAGACAAAATCAAGCATGAAAATGACACACTTGCACACAAGCACCCCTAGGGTTACTCCACTTGGTTGCCTTATACAAAAAATGGCCACATTATACATGTAAAGTATCTTAGCAAAACAAACAAATACAAGATCATAGTCCTTCGATGACGCTATTCAAAGTTGCCTTACAAAAATGATCTTAGTCCCTCAAAAATGCTAAGATACTTTGCAACATTGCTAATCATGTCTATACGATGATCCACGCCCGTCCCGTTTACATCCAAAGATAGGGTTGCTTACTAAATCAATGATAAGACAACAATATCAAAGGAAAAGAAAATGAACAAGAAAGACATTTGAGTAGGTAGATTACTTTTAGTTACTTGCTCCATTTCAAAACAGATATCCTTGCAATTTTCAAAACAAACATACACATTTCCAAACATCTTACAAAATTGAAAACATTTTCAAAAAAGATCAAACATCTATGTATACATTCTCACAAACGAGAATCATTACAAAGATTTCCTAAACAATGGCCTCTTTTACAAAATACTTTCAAAACCATACAAAAGCATAATTTCAAACAAAAGCAAGTGATCTAGCAAGTAACTAAGAGCCCATGGAAAACCATGGATGAAAAGGGTGCTAATACCTTCCCTTTTCATAATCTACCCCCCGAACTCAAGAAACAATCTCAAAGGTCTTTCCTGTGCTTTTTCACCTTTCCTTTTGGATAAAAGAAAAGTCGGTGGTGACTCTTGCTAACCGCGACATTTGCGATCAAACGCAAAGCCTTCAAATCAGTTCTCCCACCGCATCACAGAACTGGCGACTCTGTTGAGGAAATTTCTAAAAGTGGGGTTACCTTAGGGATTAGATCACATTTACTTGCTTACATTATTTGACTTGTTTGCTTTACATTATGGTTCTTTGTTTGGGTTTGAATCCTCTACCCGGATTTGGGATACATTATAGGTAAGTAGCAATACATTGTGGAAACTGTGCGGGGTATACCGACATGGTCTAAGCAATAGCTACGTTAGTGCGACATATTTGTGGGTACCGGTAGCCTTTGAGTTAATCAAAGAGAATATGGGGCCGCTGAGTGATGTCATAAAGCACTAATGAACTTCTATAACCTTTACTTGACCAACATGGTCTTTAGGATATAGTGAGATGACCGGCTTTGGTGCAATCCGATGTTGGTAGATACTCGATACTACACTCATTGAGGTTTGGTTTCTTGGGATATTTCGATCGCCACTAAAGAGGCTTGATCTGAAACAATGACCAAGGAAACAAACCAGCGATATTGAGCTCCTTAGAATCCGGTTACTATTACTAGGATAGGTTTGAGCCAACTAAACTTCAAGAGGGTACTTACCTATAAAACTCCATGCAAGCCTAAACCTAAGGACTTGTTTGATTTGCTTGTATATGCATACTTATACATAACATCATGGACATCATGAACATCATATACATCCACTAACCATTTCAAGGATTTTGGGATTCATCTTTGTTCTTGTTTTGTAGGATATGGGTTCACTTCGCAGGAAAACTATTCAAGTCAACCTTGTGAGAATCCCTCCACGGCTTAAGGAGATAGCTTTAAAGATTACTAAAAATTCTCCATTCACTGAGAGACATGGTCGTCTACTCAACTTGGTCACCTCCAACATATATGAGGATATGATGAAGGTGCTCTTTCAGTTCTTTGATCCTTTGCACCATTGCTTTACATTTCCCGACTATCAACTTGTGCCTACTTTGGAAGAATTCTCCCAACTCTTGAGGATTCCCATTCTCAATCAACTACCTTTCAACAGTACGGAAAGAGATCTAAAGCCAGAAGAGATTGCTCAAGCTCTACACTTGCACTCATCTGATGTCACAACTCATTGGGAAACAAGGAGTGGTATCAAAGGCTTCCTAGCAAAGTTTCTGTTTGAGAAATCCCAAAGCTGTTGGAATTCCTTAGACTTGCAAGCCTTTGAGGAAATTGTGGCTCTCCTCATATATGGGATGGTTTTGTTTCCAAACCCTGACCAACTCATAGATGCCAACTCCGTCAAAATCTTCACATCCCGCAACCCAGTTCCTACATTGCTAGGGGATATCCTACACTCTTTTCACACTCGCACAATGAGGAAAAGAGGTGTCCTTATGTGTTGCACTCCTCTCTTGGAAAGATGGTTTATTTCTCATCTTCCCCAATCATTCTTAAAGAATGAGCAAGGTTCAAGGTGGTCACAAAGGTTGATGACGCTCAAACATTCAGACATTCATTGGTGCTCTCGATCCAAAAAGAATGTTATCATTGTTGACTGTTGTGGAGAATTTCCTAATGTCCCTTTACTTGGCATTATGGTAGGTATCACCTACAACCCATGTTTAGTTTTAAGATAGTTTGGTTATGCCCGAATGGATGTCCCGCACGAGATGCTGATTCAAGGTTTGGTATTCGACTACGACAACCACGATCAAGGTCTTCGGCAGAGATTTATCCGAGCTTGGAGGATGCTAAACAAGGTGGATAGCATGACTTTGGGACACAAGAATTCCATCCCTCTTGAGCCTTACCTCAAATGGGTATGAACTCGTGCTCAGAGTCTTATGATGCCTTACCCCTCCATTCTCCTGGTAATCATTGAGCCTGTCATGGAGGGAGACGTTCCCTACACTATCCTACATCCTGACATGCCCACATCTCTTGAAGATCTACAAAGGGATTGGATACAACTCAAAGGGGAGCGAGATACTTTCGAAGCCCAATTCTACTCAAGCGAGAAGAAGGTTTTGGAGCTCACTAGACTACTTTATGAGGAGAAGACTCTCAATGCCTACTGTGATGCGGTGGGAGAACTGACTTGAAGTTTTGCGTTTGTGTTTGCAAATGTTTCGGTTTAGCAAGAGTTGCCAGCGACTTTTTATTTATCCAAAGGAAAAGTCAAAAAGCAAAGGAAATACCTTTGAGATGTTTTCTTGGGTTCGGGGAGTAGATTATGAAAAGGGAAGGTTCTAGCACCCTTTTCATACATGGTTTTCCATGGGCTCTTAGTTACTTGTTTTAGATCACTTGCTTTTGATTTTCAATTGTTTGAAATGGTGCTTTTGTGTGTGGTTTTGAAAATATTTTGAAAAGAGGCCTTTGTTGTGGCAACCTTTGTAATGATTCTTGTTTGAATGTATACAAAGGTGTTTGTCTTTTGAAAAATGTTTCAATGTTTGAAAATTTGTTTTCGGGAAATGTTTTGAAATTGTGTTGTGATGTGTTTTTGAAAATAGCAAGGATGTTTGCAAGTTTGATCAAGTAACTAGGAGCATCTACCTACCCACTCAAAAGTTTTTCCTACACATTTTTAACCCTTTGACATTGTTGTTTTACCATTTCATTTGGTAAACAACCTTGTGTTTGGATGTTAAACGGGACAGGCACGGGTCATCGTATGACCATGATAGCAATTGTGCTAAGTATCTTTAGCAAGTTTTTTTGTTTGAGGGACTAGATCATTTATGTATAGGCAACCAAAATAGCGTCATCGAGGGACTATGATCTTTTTGTTTTGTTTTTGATTTGCCAAGATACTTAACATGCATACCATGTACATTTTTAAGGCAACAAGTGGATGAAACCCTAGGGGTGCTTGTGTGCATTGTATTGTCATTTTCATGCATTTTTGTCTTGTGTTTAGTCATGCTATTTGTTTGATTTTGGTTATCATACAAACCCTAATCTTTCTATCGTGGCATATTTGAAAGCAATAAAGTGCGTAAAGTTAAATCTACGACTATTACAACATTGATTATGGGGAGAGGGATACAAGTTTGAATAGGGGGATATTTGCAAGAAAATAAAAGCCCTAATTCCACTATTACAACCAAATTGAATTCAATGTACAAATAAATAAATTTTCAAATATTTAAATGGACAATTAAATATAAATATGCAAAATGTTTTTGTATTTTATTTTTGTGTATGTAAAAATAAATTATTTAATGTTTAAAAATAATAAGAAAATAAATGATTATTTTTGAAAGGGTGGAAACCCTAGTTTTTGTTTAAAGAAAATATTGTTTTCTAATTGTTTTATTTATTTTATGATGTACAAGGAAAATAAATAAAAATATTCACAAAAATATTAAAGATAAAATATGTGTGAAAACATTATTTTATATGTATAAATAATAAAAATGAAAAAAATATATAATATTTTTATAATATTTACAAGTTTTTTATTTAAGAAAATAAAAGTATATTTTTATAGTAATTATTTCTATGTCCAAAAAAATAATAAAAATAATAAAAATAATAAAATACAATGTGAAAATTTAAGAAAATATTTTTAGTAATTTTTAATGTTTAGAAAAATAAATAAAAGTCAGAAAACAAAAAAGAAATACAAAAATATGCAAAATAATGAAAATGGGCCAGGGGGTGCAAATAACAGAAATGGGGGTGTCAAAAGTAGAAGGCCCAAGGTGCCCAGGCCCAAGGCAACTTCATCCCTGTCCTTTAGTCAAACGCGCACGCCTGCAACTTCAACTCTGTTCTCTCTATTCTTTGCATGAAATCAAAAACTCAAAACATGAAACTTATAGAGCATTAAACCACGATTCTAACCATATAAAAAACTTAATCTAACTCTCAAAGACCAGAGAGAATTTCTTTGGCCCCAAATCTTGACCTAGTTTTTTTAGAAAGTTCAAACATCAAATACTCCTAGCTCAGTTAACATAAATGAATTCTAAGCATATGTACAGTTCAAGGGCAATGAGGACTATATTTTTTATTCACAAACCTAAGCCTAATGATTCCTAAATAGAGAGATAGAAGTTTGAAATTTACCTATTTCAATCAAGCTCGAGTATGGCAATGCAGCAACTTTTAGTGAGGCCTGAGGTTCTTTTGAGCTTTCTTGATGTTCCCTGGACCTTCCCCAATGCTTAGTTTGCTTTGAAATGGCATGGATGTCTCTATAGAACTCAACCTGCAAAGCTTCAAAGCAAAAATGGTGAAGTGTGTAAATAGAGTTACAGTGACTTGGGAATGGTTGGGATAGCTTAGGTATGTTGTATGGAGTATGTTGGAACTGGTTGCAAGCAAAACGCACGAGGCAATGTGAAGATGGAAGTGAAATTGCAAAACTTGCCCTGTTTTTGCAAGAACTTGGGTTTTGGTGTTTTGAAGGGTTTGAGGAATTGCTAGCTCGTGTTTCTGGCTTAGTGTAATGTGAGAAACTTGTTTGAAATGTTACAAAGACTTGGTTATATCAGATTCCCAAGATATGGACTTTTGGCACAATGACTTGTTTTTGAAGTATAAGTGAGAAGTGACCATGCTATGGCCTGTACAGGCTAGCTCCAAGCATGCACATAGTTGGTGTACTATGCCTTATATTAAGGAACTTTGTTTGCAGCAAAAGGCTTGGTCCAATGCTCAAGAGAAACAAATTTGCAAAAGTTGTGCTTTATGTAAATGGCATTGTTAACTTTTTACCAAAAATAGATTAAATCAATGTGTAATGCTTCATTCATCAGAACAATGCCTCTAACCAATGTGTTTGAATTTAATTTATGAGTGTGGAAGGTTTTAAGGACCTGTAAACCAAGTACAAGCATGGTTGGACAGAATTTTCAACTTGTAGCAACATGAAAAATGCCATGGACAAAAGTGAGAAATGGCCATTTTCTTTTCTTCGATTCTCCCTAACCATAAATGATTTTGGAGAGTTCTTGGACATTTTGGAAATCTTGTAACATGCTCTACAATCCATCTTTGAAATAAATTTTAGATTCCTCTTGGAACTATGTGAAAAATTTCCATGAAGATAGGTCAAAATCCTGCCTAAACTAGGGCAAAATTTCACTAAGTTAAAAGTTTCATGGACCCTTGTTCATAAAATCATAACTTGAGATCCAATCATCTTTTGGGAAAACTTTGTGAATAAAAGTTGTATATTTTCTGGAGGACTACAACTTTCATGTTGGAAGTTTTCTTTGAATCCAATTTCATCATGGTGAAAATGTTGGGCAAAGTTGGGAAAAAATAAGAAATTTTCATAACTTAGAAAATTTCTAAGTTATGAAAAAATTCCATTTTAAACCCTAATTTTCAAAATTAGGTTTCTTGATGAACAAGTTTCATGTTTTGACACATATTGATGAAAAATTACCGTTGGCACTTGATTTTGACCAAAAAGTCAAAGTTTGACTTTTTAGTGTACAGTTGATTTCTGATTAGTTGACTGGAAAATTCATCTTTCAATCCAATGCATTTGAGATCTTTTGAACCTTGTGATTAGGTCAAGATGATGCCATTGAGTCTTTTAATCCATGCTTGAACCCAATTTGCCATTGGCTAGGTGAAAAATCAGAAATTGCCCTTCTGCAGTCAAAACCCTAAAAATGACCATTTTGCCCTTTTGATGATCTGATCAAATTTCTTGAGGAGTTGTGGTCCAAACTTGATCAAATGGTTCATATGAGTCTATAATGTTGACGTGGATCAAAATTTATGAGGTTTGACTGTAAATTGACCACATTTGACTTTTTCCCCAATACAGTTGATTTTTAGGTCAACTGTGCAATTGACTGGGCAAGAATTTGATTCAAGGCTTGAAACTTGGTATGGGCAATCTCATAAGTCCAACATGAAGTATGAAAGTCATATTGAGCATTGGAAGTCCAAAAATCTCTGTGCAAACTCAAACCCTAATTTCAGGTCAACCGTGCAAGGAGATGTCTTGAGCAGAGAAATCCCTAATCCTGTCTGGAGTCCAAAGAGTCTTGTGAGGGGAAATCTTGATAAAATGAGAGGGAAAATTTTGGGGTACAACAGCTTCCCCTATTCAATCTTCTTGAGCCTGAAGAGTTAGATTGGCGAGTTTTCCGTTCGTGACTCGAAGGTAAAAGATGATTGGACACTAGAGTGCCCATAAATTTGCACTCGTCAAAATGTAGCTGAGGGAATGGGCTTAAAGATGCCATTTGGAGATGTGACAAAATATTGTCGGAGATGGGCTTAAAGATGCCATCCAAGAATGTTTGTTGAAAATCAGGAGAATGAACATCAGAATGGTATCCGTATCTGGAACGTATCTGAGTTATATCTAGAGACTGAATCTGTATGAGCAAATGGAATGGCGTCCGTGTCTAGAGCGTATCCGAGCTGTAACTGTATTTGATTCTTGAATGAATAACAGAATGACTGCCGTGTCTGGAGTGTATCTGTATTGTATCTGAATCTGAAATATGAATAAGCGACAGAATGACGTCCGTGCCTGGAGCATCTCTGGGCTGGAGATAAAGTTAGACTGAGTGACAGAATGGAAACCGTGTATGGAGCATATCTGGACTGTATCTGAAGTTGAGATCTGTATGAGTAGCAGAATGACTTCCATGTCTGGAGTGTATCCGTACTGTAACTGGGATCTGAATAAGTGGCAGAATGACTTCCTTGTCTGGAGTGTATCTGGACTTGAAATTGATAGTTGAATCTGAATGAGAAATAGAATGGCTTCCGTGTCTGGAGCGTATCTAATATGTATCTGATTATTGAAGTCTGAATGAGTGACAGAATGGCATCCGTGTCTGGCGTATATCCGTACTGTATCTTGACTTTGAATTCTGAATGAGTAATAGAATGACCTCCGTGTCTGGGGTGTATCCATATTGTATCTGAATAAGAGATCTGAATGAGTAACAAAATGACTTCCATGTCTTGGAGTGTATCCGTACTGTATCTGAAATCTTTGAATATTTGTTAAAGATAGCTTTTAATCTTATCCTGAAAAGGGTAAAATGTTAGCTGAAACACCATGTTATGTTGCATGAAATGTATGATGCAATAAATGTGTTTTATCGATGTCTATGATATATGAATGTAATGTATGCGCATGTAAGCTGATTAGCTGTCTTGCTGAGGAAAATGAATCCTTGATAGCTGGAGATAATAAAATCTTTGACTGTTGTCGGGGAAAATAAATCCATGATCGCTGTTTGGAGGTTCAAAATCTTTGATTGCTGAGGATGAGAAATCCTTGGACCTTTGTTGGGTATAGAAAAACCTTGGCAACTTGTGTGGATTAACAAGAACTTTGACAACTTCTGTAGGGATGTGATAATCCTTCCCGACTTTTCTGGGGATACAGGGATCCTTCAAGTCTTTGGAGAAACCTGCTTGGGGAATCCAGAGATCTTTGATGACTATGGCTGGAGATTAAACAAATGGGAATCCTTACTCGGCTGGGGAATAAGGAAACTCTCATGACGTCAACTGGGGATCAATCAAAGGAAAACCTTGATCTGCAAGAGAATAAGGAAGACCTTGATGGCTTCTGTGGAAAATCAAGAATGAGAAACTTCGATCTTCTGGGGAAGTTGAATTCATTGGGGACTTCAAACTAGGGAGTTAAGAATGAGAATCTTCATTCTGTTGGGGGAATTTGAATCCTTGGGGACTTCAAATTGGGGAGTTAAGAATGAGAATCTTCATTCTGTTGGGGAGTAAGAACTCTGTGGGGAATAGCTATACTTCTGAAGAGTAGTTATCCTGCTGGAAAGTAAGTTCAAGACTCTCTGGGAAAAAAGCTTATTCCTGTTTGGAAAAAAATTCAAGAGTTTGGGTTGTATGGCAATCTACTGGGGAATTATCCGGAGGTTGGGGATAAAAGTTAACTGTCACCTGGTTGATTCTCATATTTTAAGACAACTTGTTGGGGAATCTAGGGAAAACTGAATGGTTTTCGCTGTGGATTGGTAGTTGGAAATTTGACTTTGTTGGGGAAGAAGGTTTCATCTTCGCTGAGGATTTATGATCTAAAGTTTTTACTCCACTGAGGATTGGGAGTTTGAAAACTTAACTTTGATAGGATTTAAAGGTTTGAAATATGACTCCACCGGGGATTGGGAGTTTGAAGTTTCAACTTTGGCGAGGATTTTTGAAGTTTAATTCCGCTGGGGGTATGTATTTCAAGGTTTTAGCTCCGTTGGGGGTCTAGATGATGTACTGCAGGGGATTTCTCTTGGAATAGCCGAAAGACATTTTCCTATCCTTTCAACCTGTCAGTAAATATTCTTTCACATTTCCTTTATTTGTAAACAGTGATTATATTCAAATGCATATGCTCATTTAATAAACCATTGGACGTTTTCAAATAAAACACAAGTGTAAAGAAAAATAAAAGGCAAATAGTTTTCTGCACTTTGAAGTATCTTTGTATTAACTTTGTGTAAGTATTTTGTACAAAGGAAGACAGACATCCTAGTAAGAGAATGTTGTCATAAAAAATGAGAAAAATTTATATAAAGAAAGATGGCTATGTGTAAAAATTCCATGGGGTTCCCATTCTGCTATAGCCTTCATAACTCTGAATATCTTGTCCATTCGTTGCTTCGTCCGAAGATGATTGGATAGATCAGAATCCCGGAGCTTGTCTTTGAAGAGATTTTCCTTAAAGTGATCCGACGAGACATAGTCATACGCTTTAATTCCCCAACTTTTGCCTGGACCGCCCTTTCGGGTTTTCAGTCCACCGGGAAACCCTTTTTTACCCAAGTCGCCCTTTCGGGTTTTCAACTTGCCGGGTGTACATATTTTTTTATTTATCCCTAATTTTTTCCTGAACCGCCCTTTCGGGTTTTTGGTTCACCGGGATGCCCATTTTTGCCCAAGTCACCCTTTCGGGTTTTCGACTTACCGGGTTGTTTATGTGTAGTATCTTTTAACTATGTCTGCATTCGCAGGGTGCGACAGGTCGTCGTCGTCCATGGTGGTTAGGATCATTGCCCCACCAGAAAAGATGTTTTTGATCACAAATGGTCCTTCGTATGTAGGAGTCCATTTTCCCCTGGGATCACTTTGCGGTAAGATGATCCGCTTGATTACAAGATCCCCGACTTGATATACCTGGCGCCTGACTTTTTTGTTGAAAGCCTTGATCATTCGTTTCTGATACGCCTGACCATGGAAAACAACAGTAAGTCTCTTTTCATCAATCAAGTTAAGTTGATCAAGCCGGGTCTGAATCCAATCGTCTTCACTCAAACCAGTATCCTTCATGATTTTCAAGGAGGGAATCTGAACCTCGATAGGTAAAACAGCTTCCATGTCGTATACCAAAGAATAAGGTGTTTCCCCAGTTGATGTTCGTGCCGTGGTACGGTACCCGTGCAGAGCAAACGGTAACATCTCATGCCAGTCCTTGTAGGTGATTGTCATCTTTTGTATGATCTTCTTGATATTTTTGTTCGCAGCTTCGACAACACCGTTCATCTTTGGCCGATAGGGAGATGAATTGTGATGTTGAATCTGGAACTGCTCGCATAAGGCGGTGATCATAGTGTTGTTCAGGTTTGTACCGTTGTTGGTGATGATCCTGTTAGGGATGCCGTACCGGCAAATAAGGTTATGCTTGATGAAGCGGGCAACAACATTCTTTTTGACGGATGCGAAGGAAGCTGCTTCGCCCACTTGGTAAAGTAATCAATGGACACCAGAATAAAGCAGTGTCCATTGGATGTTGTAGGCTTGATCTCTCCAATCATGTCGATTCCCCACATAGCGAATGGCCAAGGAGCTGTTAAGACATTGAGAGGAATTGGAGGTATATGTACCTTGTCGGCATGGATTTGGCATTTGTGACAAGTCCTGGAATGTTGATGGCAATCAGCTTCTATGGTAGACCAGTAGTAGCCTACCCGTAGAATCTTCTTAGCCATCGTATGTCCGCTTGAGTGAGTGCCAAAGGTACCATTGTGCAGTTCAGCCATGATCTGTTCAGCCTCAATCTTGTCCACACAACGAAGCATAATGAAATCATGATTGCGCTTGTATATGATACCATTGCTCAAGAAGAACTTAGCTGCGAACCTCCTTAAGAACTTTTTGTCATTGACGGAAGCTCCTTCAGGGTTTTCTTGAGTTTCGAGATACCTTTTGATGTCATGAAACCACGGTCGGTCCACTACTTCTTCGGTATTAATCTCGTGACAATGTGCAGGTTCGTCCATCCGTTCAATAGTCATTTAGGGAGCCTCATTATCCCAGTTAAGTTTAAACATGGATGACATTGTAGCTAGCGCATCTGCTAGCTGATTCTCTTCTCGCGGGAAGTGCTTGAAGGTAATCTTCTCGAAATATGGTAACAATGTCAGGACATGTTCTTTGTAAGGGATGAGGTTTGGATGTTTAGTATCCAACTCTCCTTTTATTTGACTGATGACCAAAGCTGAGTCCCCAAATACAATCAAAGATTTGATTCCCAAGTCTATGGCAGCCTTGAGACCAAAGATACAAGCTTCGTACTCGGCCATGTTGTTGCTACAGCTGAAGCAGAGTCTGGTGGTGAAAGGTGTATGGAAACCTTCTGGAGAGATAAGTACCGCGCTGATACCTTTGCCAAGTGCGTTGGAGGCACCATCAAAGTACAGGGTCCATCGGAATCCTTGTTCAGGTCCGTCATACGATTTGTTTTCTTCAATGTTTCTCAAAGTCATGATATCCTCGCCGGGGAAGTCGAACCTCATGGATTGGTAATCTTCGACAACTTGATGGGCCAGATGATCGGCTAGCACACTCCCCTTTATAGCTTTTTGGGTCGTGTACTGTATGTCATACTCGGTGAGGATCATCTTCCATCTAGTGATTCTTCCGGATAGAGCAGGCTTCTCGAAGATGTACTTGATCGGATCCAGCTTAGAGATTAGCAAAGTGGTATGAGTCATCATATACTGCCTTTGCCGGCGAGCAACCCATACCAAAGTGTAGCAAGTTTTCTCGAGCAGTGAGTATCGGGTCTCACAGTCGATAAACTTTTTGCTTAGGTAATAAATGGCATGCTCTATTCGGCCAGACTCGTCATGTTGGCCCAGTACGCACCCCATTGAATTCTCTAGGACAGTCAGATACATGATTAACAGTCTTCCTTCGACGGGTGGCATCAAGATAGGAGGTTCTAGAAAATACTCCTTGATTTTATCGAAAGCAACTTGACAATCATCATTCCATTTAACCACCTGATCTTTCTTCAACAGCTTGAAGATGGGTTCACAGGTAGATGTTAGGTGAGAAATGAACCTTGCAATGTAGTTTAGGCATCCCAAGAAACCTCTGACCTCCTTCTCAGTGTGAGGGGCAGGCATTTCTTGTATAGCTTTGACTTTGGTAGGATCAACCTCGATGCCTTTGTTGCTGACTAGGAAACCTAAGAGTTTACCGGACCTGACTCTAAAAGTGCACTTGTTAGGGTTCAGTCTGAGCTTGTACTCTTTCAACCTGACAAACAACTTTTGCAGATGGTTGAGGTGTTCTTCTTCAGTTTGTGAACGGGCTATCATGTCATCTACGTAGACCTCTATCTCATGATGTATCATATCATGGAACAAAGCTACCATGGCGCGTTGATAGGTTTCCCCAGCATTCTTCAGTCCGAATGGCATCACTTTATAATAGAACGTACCCCATTGTGTAACGAAAGTAGTTTTCTCCACATTTTCAGGTGCCATTTTGATCTGGTTATACCCTGAAAATCCATCCATGAAAGAAAATACCTTGTGCTGAGCTGTATTGTCAACCAAGATGTCAATGTGCGGTAGTGGAAAGTCATCTTTAGGGCTAGCCCTGTTTAAGTCTCTGTAATCCATGCACATCCTGACTTTGCCGTCCTTCTTAGGCACATGCACAATGTTAGCAACCCATTATGGATAGGAAGTAACAGCCAGAAAACCAGCATTGAACTGCTTCATAACTTTAGCTTTGATCTTTTCAGACATGTCGGGCCTCATGCGGCGAACTTTCTGTTTAACTGGTGGAAAGTCCTCTCTTGTAGGGAGACAGTGAACCACAATATCTGTATCAAGTCTCGACATGTCTTCGTATGACCAGGCGAAGATCTCAACATATTCATTCAACAGTTGAACTAAGCGCTCCTTGACACTTGGCTCTAGGTTGGCACCCACTCTAACTTCTTTTTTGTCTTCCTCTGTTCCCAAGTTAATTGTCTCTAACAACTCCTCGTGAGGTAGAATGGCCCTTTCTTCCTGTTGTAGCAGTCTAGCCAATTCTCCAGGCACTTCACATCACCTTCGTACTCAGAATGGTAGACCAGATCTTCAGAGTCACTGAAGGCCATAACAGAATTGTTACCCATGGAATCTGGAATGGATGGGTACCTGTATTGGTGAGTGTGGGTGTGTGTAAGGGATAACCACCTTTAAATAAATAAAATGTAAAAAGAAATAAAATGAACATAAAAGTTTATATATGAAAACATCCATGATTCATTAAAATGGCATATGAAGATGAAAAATCAAACCCTTACAAATGGACCTATGTACCTCGGGTAAGGCACAAGGTTAAAAGTGTACGAATTGTTTAGGAATTATTACAAACCAATAGAAATGTTTGAAAGATAAATTACTGATTGATGAAAGTAATGGGAACAAAGTCCTTCGCCTCCCAATTGCATAGTCCTCCTTCCACAGTGGGGAAAATCCAGTCTTCCAGATTGCTCTCCTCTTCACCATCCTCCAAAGCACTGACTCCATGATGAGTGATCTTCACTGGTGGTCCTCCAGCCCAGGAGTGACGCATAGCCTGTTGAGCAGAAGCAGTGAAACCCAAAATGAATTTATCAGACTTGAAAGGAAAATCGGGAAGTTGCCCCCAGATTGTGCTTCCTCCTTCTTCAATCACAGCCTTTGCATCTTTCAAAGAAGACATCCGAGGCAGAGGTCGGGTAATCATGGGTACAAAAGGAACTGTCTCGGTTGCTGCAATCTCCTGAGCTACCTCTTCAAAATGCTGAAAGGGGGTTTCGATGAATTCACCATCCAATTCCACATAGCGGAAAGAAGTAAGATGGCTTATCATGTATTCCTCTTCACCGTGAACTGTCATAATTTTCCCTTGGACAGGGTACTTGAGCTTCTGATGCAGAGTTGAAGTGTCGGCTCCATCATGATGAATCCAGGGTCTTCCCAACAAGCAAGAATAGGAGGGACGGATGTCCATGACATAGAATGTGGAGTTGAAAGTTTCAGTTCCCACTTTAATCGGGATGTCCACCTCCCCGTGGACCATCCGTTTAGAACCGTCAAAGGCTCTGACAATGATGTTGCTGGGCTTCAAGGTTAAACCTTCACAATCTAGCCTATCCAATGCTTTCTTTGGTAAGACGTTCAGCGATGAACTAGTGTCTACCAGAAGATGTTCCAGAGTAGTCCCTCTGCATTCCACCTAAACATGCAGAGCGTCATTATGCTTTCTCCCTTTGATTGTTAGATCAACATCGGAGAATCCTAGACCGTTGTCTGCTGTTAGGCTAGCTACACATTCCTGGAACTGATCCGTGGAGGTTCCCTGGGGCACATGGGCCGTCTTCAAGAATTTGATTAGAGCTTTGGAATGAGCTTCTGAGCAAAGCAGCAAGGCTAACATAGAGATTTTTGAGGCGGTTTGCCCCAGTTTCTCCATAACATTATAATCGCTTTTCTTGATTATTTTCAAAATCTCTTCCATTTCTTTTTGAGAGGTCTCAGGGATGATCAACCGCTTAGCCCTCTTCCTGACGGGCTCTTCTTAGATCCCTTTCCCTCTATCATCAGCAACAGCAGAGGGGACTACCACATGAGTCAAAACTTCTTCAATAACTGGAGTTCTCACAGATATGTTGATCAGTGAGGGAGTAACCTTAGGAGCGGCTGAGGGTCCGAAGATTGTCTTTGGAGGTGCAATCTCCGGAGAGAAAATTATTCCACTGAGGGTAATTTTACTCGTTCCGACAATGTTTCCAATGTCGGAAGTCTCTTCATTAGAACTCTCTTCAGTTGATTCAATTTGTTTAACACCGTGGTAGAAAATCTCTCCCCTATAGTTCCACGGTATTGATTTGTCGGACTTGTACGAGATAGGCCCTGGCATGGTTATCTTCAAAGGTACAATTTTCGGATCGGATGTAATCTTAACAGGTCTTTTGGAGACCTTGGAAAGATTGGCGGATATGGTAATTATCGAAACATCATTGATAGGAGTTGGTGTAACAGGAGTCTTTTCAAAAAGTATCTCTTGGTTATCCATTAGGCGTTGGATGCCTAACTTCAACAACGGATAGTCGGTTGGTAAGGATGAACAAAGGTAGCAATATTCTTCACATCCTTGGAAAATCTCAGCCTTTAGCAAATTCAACTTGATTATCAGTAGAGGCGTCATCAAATCATCAACAGTAGCAACAAAAAGATCTTCTTCAACAGCATGGACATTGTGACCATGTTTTAGCATTGGAGCAGAGATCACATTAGGCTTTTCAGGGGCGTCGAATTCCACTTCTTTAGCATCTATTAAATCCTGGATCTTATTTTTAAGGGCCCAATAATTGTTGGTGTCATGCCCCAGGCTGTCTAAATGATAAGCACACTTGGCATTTGAATGGTAGTAAGGAGAAGATGTATTCGAATTCTTCGACGCCTCTTTCAAACTTGCAAGGTTTAACTTCAAGAGATGGGGTAATACCTGAGCAGGTGTCATGTTGATCCGGGTGAATTGCCGTGCAGGCCTTTCCACCCTTGCTTGGTTTGTTCTGGGTTGATTGTTTCGAGGTTGATCAGTTGCAGACTTCTGAATCATTATAGCCCCCACCGCTGGCCGGCGCTCAACTCTTCCTTGACTTCTTTGGGAGTAGACAGCTGAGACTTCTTTCTTGGCTGGAAAGGTCTTTTTGATGGCAGTGGAAGTAGATGCATCCTTTTGAATCTTCCCGTTCTTGATTTTGGCTTCAACTCTCTCACCCGTCAGGATCAACTCGGTGAACCCCATAGACGAACTTCCAATCAGGTGATTGAAAAAGGGGCCTGACAGTGTACCCAAGAACATATCTACCAGCTCCCTCTCAGATAGAGGTGGTTGTACTCGTCCCTCCAAGTCTCTCCATTTCTGGGCATACTCTTTGAAACCTTCATTTGAGACCATGCCCATACTCTGTAATTGAGTACGGGTTGGTGCTAAATCCGCATGATATTGATACTGTCTGTAAAAGGTAGCAGCCAAATCCTCCCAATTGTGCACATCAGATCTCTCTAGCTGGTAGAACCAATCTAACTGCGTCCTCGAAAGACTATCCTGGAAGAAATGAACCCATAGGTCTTTGTCAGAGGAATGCGGTTGAATTTTTCTGACGTAAGACCACAGGTGCATCTTTGGACAAGACAAACCGTCGTACTTAGCAAATATAGGCACCTTAAACTTAGGGGGAATCACAATCCCAACAACCAACCCTAGCTCTTTAAAGTCCAGCCCAGGCACTCTTTGTACCTCCATGGCAGCCAGACGCTCTTTAAGATTCTTATACTTGTCGTCTGCAGGAGGGTACTGCTGCTCAGAATAGTCTTCATCCTCTTCATCTTCTTCTTCCTCAGACTCAGATTGCACTGCAGTTCCTTTACCCTTTCCTACCCCTTCATCAGATGTTGAGGGGAAATCCAGGACCCTTCTAGCTTGGCCTTCAAATCTTCTACCCAGGGTAGCCACACCAACCCTCTTCTTTTTCTTTTTCTCCTTTTCCTTTTCCAGTAGAGTTTTGAGCTCCTCCTGACCCTTTGCCAAGGTCATGAGTAGCTGTTGGAACTGTGAATTTTGCGCTTGTAAGTCTTTGACCGTCTGCTCTATATCCATCTTGTTGAAATAAACAGCAGAGAGATAAGGAAACCTGGTGTGAAGACTTGCTTATGCATATGATGAATGTTATGTTATTCATATAATGCATTCAAGGATTCAGAAATTCAAATTTGTTTGTAAACCAAAAAAACACATGTCATATTAATAAGAAGAATTTGTTAGTACATAAATGCCCCATGGGAAAAATAATACAAAATTCTAATGTAAAAAGACGTTACGCATCCTTTTTGGTGGAATGTAGGTGTTGAGAGTCTGCTCTTTGTGAAGTTGGCGAGTAAGTTCCAAAACCTTCTTCTCACCGACGTAGAATTGGGCTTCAAAAGTATCGCGTTCTCCCTTGAGCTCTATCCAACTTCTTTGCAAATCTTCAACTGATGTTGGCATGTTAGGATGTAGGAGGGTGTATGGAACCTCTCCTTCCATAACAGGCTCTTTGATCACAGGGAGAATGTAGGGGTAAGGCATCATAAGACTTTGGGCGCGGGTTCGTACCCACTTGAGGTAAGGCTCAAGGGGGATGGAATTCTTGTGTCCCAAGGTCTTACTGTCCACCTTGTTGGGCATTCTCCAAGCTCGGATAAACCTTTGTCGAAGTCCTTGATCGTTGTTGTCAAAGTCAAAAACCAAGTCTAGAATCAGCATGTCATGTGGGCCATCCCTTCGGGCATACCTAAACTGTCTCAGAGCCAAGCAAGGGTTGTAGGTGATGCCTCCCCCAATACCAAGTAGAGGGACATTAGGGAATTCCCCACAACGATCAATGATGATAACATTTTCTCTGGATCGAGAACACCAATGAACATCTGAATGTGTAAGAGTCATCAATCGTTGTGACCACCTCAAGCCTTGCTCATTCTTCAAGACTGATTGGGGAAGGTGAGAAATAAACCACCTTGCTAGAAGAGGAGTACAGCACATGAGAACACCTCTTTTCCTCATTGTTCGAGTGTGAAATGAGTGGAGGATATCCCCAAGCAATGTAGGCACCGGATTTTGGGACATGAAAATCTTGACAGCATTCACATCTATAAGCTGGTCCGAGTTTGGGAACAAGACCAACCCATAGATGAGATGAGCTACAATCTCCTCAAAAGCTTGTAAGTCCAATGAATTCCAGCATTCTTGAGCTTTCTCAAACATAAACTTTGACAAGAAACCCTTGACACCACTTCTGGTTTCCCAATGACCTTTGACATCAGAAGGTTGCAAGTGTTAGGATTGAGCAACATCTTCAGGCTTTGGATCTCTTTCTGTACCGTTGTAGGGTAGTTGATGGAGAATAGGAATCCTCAGGAGTTGAGAAAATTCCTCCAAAGTAGGCACTAGTTGGTAGTCAGGAAATGTGAAGCAGTGGTGTAGGGGGTTAAAGAACTGGAAGAGAACTTTCACCATGTCTTCCTCAGTGTTGGTGTTGACTAAGTTGAGAAGACGACCATGCCTCTCGGTGAATGGAGAATACTCTGGAATCTTAGAAGCAAGCTCCTTGAGTTGAGGAGGAACTCTCACAAGGTTGACCTGAATAGTTTTCCTGCGAAGTGATTCCATTACCTACAAAACAGGAACAAAGATGAAGATCCAAATCCTTGAAATGGTTAGTGGATGCACATGATGCTTCATGATGTCCATGATGTTATGCACAAGTATATATGTACAAACAAGTCACACAAGTTCCTAGTTTCAGGCTTGCATGGGGTTTCATAAGTAAGTAGCCTCTTCAAGTTTAGTTGGCTCAACCTGTCCTATAAATAGTAATCGCGTTCTAAGGAGCTCAATATCACTGGATTATTTTCTGTGTTCATTGTTTCAGTTTAGCCACTTTACTGGCGACCGAAATATTCCAAGAAAACAACCCTCAATGAGTGTAGTATCGAGTATCTACCAGCTTCGGACTGCACCAAAGCCGGTCATCTCACTACCCCTAAAAAGGCCAAGTTGGTCAAGTAAAGGTTCTAAAAGTCCATTAGTGCTTCATGACATCACTCAGCGGCCCCGTATTCTCTTTGATTAACTAAAAGGCTACCGGTACCCACAAATATGTCACACTAATATAGCTATTGCTTCAACCATGTCAGTATACCCCACACAGTTTCCACAACGTATTGTTATTTACCTATGAATGTTTCCCCAAATCCGGGTAGAGGATTCAAACCCAAACAATAGAACCAAATGTAAAGCAATCAAGTCAAACAAGGTAAGCATGCAAAGGTGATCTAAACCCTAAGGTAACCCCACTTTTAAGATTCTTCCCCAGCAGAGTCGCCAGTTCTGTGATGCGGTGGGAGAACTGACTTGAGGTATTGCGTTTGTGTTCGCAAATGTTTCGGTTTAGCAAGAGTCGCCACCGACTTTTTATTTATCCAAAGGAAAGGTCAAAAAGCACAGGAAAGACCTTTGAGATGTTTTCTTGGGTTCAGAGGATAGATTATGAAAAGGGAAGGTGCTATCACCCTTTTCGTCCATGGTTTTCCATGGGCTCTTAGTTACTTGTTTTAGATCACTTGCTTTTGCTTTTCAATTGTTTGAAATGGTGCTTTTGTGTGTGGTTTTGAAAATATTTTGAAAAGGGGCCTTTGTTGTGGAAACCTTTGTAATGATTCTTGTTTGAATGTATACAAAGGTGTTTGTCTTTTGAAAAATGTTTCAATGTTTGAAAATTTGTTTTTGGGAAATGTTTTGAAATTGTGTTGTGATGTGTTTTTGAAAATAGCAAGGATGTTTGCAAGTTTGATCAAGTAACTAGGAGCATCTACCTACCTACTCAAAAGTCTTTCCTAGACATTTTTAACCCTTTTACATTGTTGTTTTACCATTGCATTTGGTAAACAACCTTGTGTTTGGATGTTAAACGGGACAGGCGCGGGTCATCGTATGACCATGATAGCAATTGTGCTAAGTATCTTTAGCAAGTTTTCTTGTTTGAGGGACTAGATCATTTGTGTATAGGAAACCAAGATAGCGTCATCGAGGGACTATGATCTTTTTGTTTTGTTTTTGATTTGCCAAGATACTTAACATGCATACCATGGCCATTTTTAAGGCAACAAGTGGATGAAACCCTAGGGGTGCTTGTGTGCATTGTATTGCCATTTTCATGCAATTTTGTCTTGTATTTAGTCATGCTATTTGTTTGATTTTGGTTATCATACAAACCCTAATCTTTCTATCGTGGCATATTTGAAAGCAATAAAGTGCGTAAAGGTAAATCTATGATTATTACAACATAATTGTTTTATTTATTTTATTATGTACAAGGAAAATAAATAAAAATATTCACAAAAATATTAAAAGATAAAATATGTGTGAAAACATTATTTTATATGTATAAATAATAAAAATGAAAAAAATATAATATTTTTATAATATTTACAAGTTTTTTATTTAAGAAAATAAAAGTATATTATTATAGTAATTATTTCTATGTCCAAAAAAATAATAAAAATAATAAAATAAAATGTGAAAATTTAAGAAAATATTTTTAGTAATTTATAATGTTTAGAAAAATAAATAAAAATCAGAAAACAAAAAAGAAATACAAAAATATTCAAAATAATGAAAATGGGCCAGGGGTGCAAATAACAGAAATGGGAGTGTTAAAAGTAGAAGACCCAAGGCGCCCAGACCCAAGGCAACTTCATCCCTGTCCTTCAGCCAAACGCGCACGCCTGAAACTTCAACTCTGTTCTCTCTATTCTTTGCATGAAATCAAAAACTCAAAACATGAAACTTATAGAGCATTAAACCACGATTCTAACCATATAAAAAACTTAATCTAACTCTCAAAGACCAGAGAGAATTTCTTTGGCCCCAAATCTTGACCTAGTTTTTTCAGAAAGTTCAAACATCAAATACTCCTAGCTCAGTTAACATAAATGAATTCTAAGCATATGTACAGTTCAAGGGCAATGAGGACTACATTTTTTATTCACAAACCTAAACCTAATGATTCCTAAATAGAGAGATAGAAGTTTGAAATTTACCTGTTTCAGTCAAGCTCGAGTATGGAAATGCAGCAACTTTCAGTGAGGCCTGAGGTTCTTTTGAGCTTGCTTAATGTTCCCTGGACCTTCCCCAATGCTTAGTTTGCTTTGAAATGACCTGGATGTCTCTATAGAACTCAACCTGCAAAGCTTCAAAGCAAAAATGGTGAAGTATGTAAATGGATTTACATTGACTTAGGAATGGTTGGGATAGCTTAGGTATGTTGTATGGAGTGTGTTGGAACTGGTTGCAAGCAAAACGCACGAGGCAATGTGAAGATGGAAGTGAAACTGCAGAACTTGCCCTGTTTTTGCAAGAAATTGGGTTTTGGTGTTTTGAAGGGTTTAAGGACTTGCTAACTCGTGTTTCTGGTTTAGTGTAATGTGAGAAACTTGTTTGAAATGTTACAAAGACTTGGTTATATCAGATTCACAAGATATGGACTTTTGGCACAATGACTTGTTTTTGAAGTAAAAGTGAGAAGTGACCATGCTATGGCCTGTACAGGCTAGCTCCAAGCATTCACATAGTTGGTGTACTATGCCTGATATTAGGGAACTTTGTTTGCAGCAAAAGGCTTGGTCCAATGCTCAAGAGAAACAAATTTTCAAAAGTTGCGCTTTATGTAAATGGCATTGTTAACTTTTTACCAAAAATGGATTAAATCAATGTGTAATGCTTCATTGATCAGAACAATGCCTCTAACCAATGTGTTTGCATTCAATTTATGAGTGTGGAAGGTTTTAAGGACCTGTAAACGAAGTACAAGCATGGTTGGACAGAATTTGCAACTTGTAGCAACATGAAAAATGCCATGGACAAAAGTGAGAAATGTCCATTTTCTTTTCTTCGATTCTCCCTAACCATAAATGATTTAGGAGATTTCTTGGACATTTTGGAAAGCTTGTAACATTATCTACAATCCATCTTTGTAATTCATTTTGAGATTCCTCTTGGAACTATGTAAAAAATTACCATGAAGATAGGTCAAAATCCTGCCTAAACTAGGGCAAAATTTCACTAAGTTAAAAGTTTCATGGACCCTTGTTCATAAAATCATAACTTGAGATCCAAGCATCTTTTGGGAAAACTTTGTGAATAAAAGTTGTATATTTTGTGGAGGAATACAACTTTCATGTTGTAAGTTTTCTTTGAATCCAATTGCATCATGGTGAAAATGTTGGGCAAAGTTGGGAAAAAATAAGAAATTTTCATAACTTAGAAAATTTCTAAGTTATGAAAATTTTCCATTTTAAACCCTAATTTTCAAAATTAGGTTTCTTGATGAACAAGTTTCATGTTTTGACACATCTTGATGAAAAATGACCCTTGGCACTTGATTTTGACCAAAAAGTCAAAGTTTGACTTTTCAGTGTACAGTTGATTTCTGATCAGTTGATTGGAAAATTCATTTGTCAATCCAATGCATTTGAGATCTTTTGAACCTTGTGATTAGGTCAAGATGATGCCATTGAGTCCTTTAATCCATGCTTGAACTCAATTTTCCATTGGCTAGGTGAAAAATCAGAAATTGCCCTTCTGCAGTCAAAACCCTAAAAATGACAATTTTGCCCTTTTGATGATCTGATCAAATTTCTTAAGGAGTTATGGTCCAAACTTGATCAAATGGTTCATATGAGTCTATAATGTTGATGTGGATCAAAATTTATGAGGTTTGACTGTAAATTGGCCATAGTTGACTTTTTCTCCAATACAGTTGATTTCTAGGTCAATTGTCCAATTGACTGGGCAAGAATTTGATTCAAGGCTTGAAACTTGGTATGGGCAATCTCATAAGTCCAACATGAAGTATGAAAGTCATATTGAGCATTGGAAGTCCAAAAATCCCTGTGCAAACTCAAACCCTAATTTCAGGTCAACCGTGCAAGGAGATGTCTTGAGCAGAGAAAACCCTAATCCTGTCTGGAGTCCAAAGAGTCTTGTGAGGGGAAATCTTGATAAAATAAGAGGGAAAATTTTGGGGTACAACACCTACATTGCACCAAAGAGGATGCGTACTACTTTTCTATCTTAGAGTTTTGGTATTATTTTTCCCAAGGGGTATTGATGTACTCAAACTTTATCCTATTAATATAACGTGTGTTTCCTTTTTGTCTAAAACAAATTTGAAACTTTGAAATCCTTGAAAACATTGCATATGCATATACCATTCATCATAACATAAGCAGGTCTTTTGCAATAAGTCTCCTCATCTCTCTATTGTTTATTTCAGTAAGATGGATCTTGAGCAAACAGTGAAGGATCTCCAAGCTCAGAATACACAGTTTCAACAGTTGCTCATGACCCTCGCCAAGGGGTAAGAAGAGTTAAAGACTATGCTGGTTGAAGAGAGGAAGAAGAAAACAAAGAAGGTAACCGGAGTCTTATACATGGGAAGAAGATTTCATGGGCAGACAAGAAGGACTTTGGACTTTGGACTTTGAAATAACATTCGGTGAAGGAGAGGGGAAAGGCAAGGAAATAGTTGTCCCGTCAGAATCGGAAGAAGAGGAAGAAGAAGAGGACTACTCTGAGGAACAATACCCTTCAGCTGATGATAAGTATAAACATCTTGAAGAGCATTTGAGCGCGATGGAATTCTAAAAGGTGCCAGGTCTGGACTTTGAGGAATTGAGACTAGTGTCGGGATTGTGATTCCTCTGAAATTCAAAGTGCCTATATTTGCAGAATATGATGGAGTGTCATGCCCTAAAATGTATCTCTGATCATATGTGAGGAAAATTCAACCCCATACCGCTGATAAAGACTTAAACGTGCACTTTTTCCAAGACTGTCTGTCTGGAACACAGCTTGACTGGTTCTACCAATTAGAAAGAGCCAATGTTCACAATTGGGAAGATCTTACTGCAGCTTTCTACAAGCAATACCAGTACAATACTGATTTGGCGCCTACCCATACTCAACTCCAGAGTATGGCCATGGTCTCCAATGAAGGTTTCAAGGACTATGCACAAAAATGGAGAGATTTGGCTGGAAGAGTTCAACCCCCTCTATCTGAGAGAGAATTGGTAGACATGTTCTTAGATACCTTATCTGGTCCCTTCTTCAATCATTTAATCGGAAGTTCATCCGTTATCTTTACTGAACTAATATTGATCGGAGAGAGGATAGAAGTCAGTATAAAGAATGGAAAGATTCAGAAAGACACATCTTCTTCAACAGCTGTAAGGAAGCCCTTTTCCAGAAAGAAAGAGGTGGTCGCCGTATATCCGCAAAGAAACCAAGAAAGGGCCGAACATCGACCAATGGTGGGGGCTGTTATGATCTCAAAGCCTGCATCTGATCAACAAAGAAATAATCAACCAAGGGTAGAAAGGCCAGTCAGGCAATTTACCAGAATCAACATGACTCTGTCTCAAGTATTACCTCATCTACTAAGATCCAACTTGGTGACCTTGAAAGAAGCTCCGAAAAACCCCAATACAACATTCCCTCATTATCATCCCAATACCCGTTGTGCATATCACTCTGAAAGTCCTGGTCACGATACTAATAACTGTTGGACCTTGAAGAACAAAATACAAGACCTCATTGAAGCAAAAGAAATTGAGTTTGATGCGCCCGAGAAGCCAAATGTTATTTCTGCTCCTATGCCCAGACATGGCCACAATACCAATGCCCTTGAAGAAGATTTGTTTGTTACCTCAGTTGACGAGCTCATGACCCCACTTCCGACTATTAAGATAAACTTGTTGAAAGCCGGTGTGTTCCCGGGCTGTAATAAAGTTTTCCATCTCTGCTTATCCTCACCATTTGGTTGTCCTTTGTTGAAGGCAGGCATTCAGTGCCTGATAGATAACAAATAGATTTTGACTGAAAAGACTCATGTTTCACCTATTCCTGTTGAAGATGTTTCTATCATTACCATTTCCGCCAATTCTTCTAGGGTCTCCACCAAAAGACCCGTTAGAAATATATCGGTTCCGAAAGAAGCTCCTTTAATAATCAAAATGCCTAGGCCAGTCCCATATGAATCAGACAAGACCGTGCCGTGGAATTACGGAGGGGAAATTTACTACCATGGTGTCAAGCAAGACTGGCCGGCCGCCGAAGAGATAAATTCCAAGAAAAAAGACTCTGACGTCAGTAATATTGCGGAACTAGCAAAATTACCCGAAGTGGTAGGATCTTTTCTCCAGAAATTGCTCCCCTAAAAGCAGTTTCTGGACCCATAATTATCCATGTGGCTACTCCAAAGGTTGCTCCTACACCCATAGTCAACTCTGCAAGTACTCCAATTGACAAAGCTGTTACAACCCCTATAATTATTCTTATTGACACTCCTGCTGTCGAGTTAACCAAGGCTCGAGGAAAAGGTTTTATGGTTGAGCCTGTCCGGACGAAGGCTCAGTCATTGACTATCCCTGAGACCTCCAAGAAGGAAATGGAGGAGATCTTAAAAATTATAAAGAGAAGTGACTACGATGTAGTTGAACAATTGAAAAAGCATTAGTGAAGTTCCTAAAAACTACCCATGTACCTCAAGAGACATCTGTTGATCAATTTCAAGACTGTGTGGCCATCCTAACTGCGGACAATGGTTTACGTTTTTCAGATGTGGATCTGACACCGAGGGGAAGAAAGCATAATGAGGTGTTGCATGTCTCAGTGGAATATAGGGGCACCACTCTGGCACATGTTTTGGTGGATACTGGCTCATCTCTGAATGTATTACCCAAAAAATCTCTTGACAGACTTGATTGTGAAGGGTTGACTTTAAAGCCAAGCAACATAGTGGTAAGGGATTTTGACGGTCCGAAGAGGATGGTACATGGGGAGGTGGATATTCCCATAAAGGTTGGAACCCAAACCTTCAATTCAACTTTTTATGTGATGGACATCCGCCCTTCATATTCCTGCTTGCTAGGCCAACCATGGATCCATAGTGTTGGCGTTGTTACTTCTACATTACACCAGATGCTGAAGTACCCGGTTCAAGGGAAGATTATCACCATCCATGGTGTGATACAGTGGGAAGAACTAACTGTTTTTGGAATGCTGGTTTGCGTTTTGCGCTTGTTTTTGCAAAATGTCGCAGTGAGCAAGAGTCGCCACCGACTTTTATTTTATCCAACGAGGAAAGGAAAAAAGCACAGAAAAATTCCTTTTTCAAGATGTTTCTCGGGTTCGGGGGGTAGATTATAGAAAGGGAAGATGTTAGCATCCTTTCTATCCGTAGTTATCTACGGGCTCTTAGGTACTTGCTCAACTGTTTTCAAAATTGTTTTCTTTGTGCTTGTGGGTTTGAAAAAGTTTTTGTTTGAAACTTAGATTTAACTCTTACTTCTGTCCTCAAGAGTGTAATGAAGTGTTTTTGAAAACTTTGTTTGAAAAGGAGTGTAAGTGCGAAAAGCTTTTGTTTTGAAAGAGCAAGTATCTAAGAACCATCTACCTACTCGAAAAAAGAATCATTATATGCTAATTTCCTTTAGACAATGATATCCTACTATTGATGAATAGGTAGCACCATCGTTGGAGTTTAAGGGTCAATTCGAATGCGGGACATACGGTCACTAAAGCAATGTTAGGACGCCTTAGCGGTAACCCTAATGTCTTAGATCATTTGTTTGAGGAAACAATATCCGAGGCAACCATTTTGAGGCGACTATGATTTTTTAGACAAGAGGGCGACCTCTAAAGTGACCTATACTCAATGACCGTGTACGAAGGCAACCAAGTGGGGGTGTACCCTAGGAGTGCGCATGTGCGAGTGTGTCATTTTCGGTTATTTTTATCTTTGCACATGTTAAGGGTGATCTAATTTGATTTTAAGATTAAGCATCCAGTCTTGTCATGCAAACCCTATTATCAAACATCTAGCAGTTATAATTTGCAGAAATTAAAGGTGCGGAAATTAAATTACAAGGCGTCGGGTATTTACATCGCCAAAAGCAAGCCTTTGAAAATAAAATAAAATGGTAAAATAAATAAAATTCCTAATTAACTATTACAATCCGTAAGCAGATACATAATTGGATAAAAATAGATAAATCGCGCGGGAAATTAAATTGAATGCGAATTAGGGTTTTGACCCTTTGAAAGAAAATTGCTTTTTTTGTTGTTTTTGGTTGTTTTTATTTTAGGAAAGAAATTAAATCCTAAATTAAATAACTAAATTAAATTAAATTAATTAATTAATGAAAAATAAATTAATGACATATTTTGGTTTTTTTATTATTTTAAGAAAGAAGATAAAATTAATTAAATTAGTAGTTAAAACCTAATTAAATCTAATTAATTTTAATTATTTACAAAATAAATTAGAGTTTTCTAGAATTAAAAACCTAAATTAATTAATTAGTGTTTATTAATAAAATAAAAGTTTTAAAATTTGATTGGATAAAAAATAAGTATTTTTGTGATTTTATTTGATAAAAGGAAAAAAAAAGATTGGTTAGTAATTAATTGAAATTAAATAAAATAACTAAATTAAAAAGCGAAAATATAATGAAAAGAAAGAGATGGGCCTTTTTTTTTGGAGGTGCTGAAAGTCATTTTTGTAGGCCCAATAGTGTTGGCTCGTTTGACCCTTTGGGATTTGGTACACACGCGTTGACTAGCACTATCATGCACCCTCAAGGCTTGACCACCAGGTCTGGCCATCTGGCCATCTGGCGTGTGGATTGATGAGGGAGTATGGTATGGATCTGCCCCCTGCGCGCATGTGATAACCTAAAAAATAATGAGAAAACACAAATTGCTGGAGGCAGGGCTCGAACCCCTGACCTCCAGCCTTTGGATCCTTTATGGCCTATGTGGCAACCACTGAAGCATGTTGTTGTTTTGTTATTAATAATACAAAGAAATAATAATATAAAAAAAACAAGTCAATGGCCAGAAAAACAAAAAAAACGCGCGCAACTTTTGAATAGCCCTATGGACGGAGGACACCTCATCGTCCTTGTCCTCTTAAACACTGTAAATTTACCTGCGAATTTGTATCCGCAGCTAAAAGCGCAGCCTTGTTCTAAAATCCTCTCCAAGTCATGAAAATGATTTCTAAGGACATGGTCGTGTTCGCCTCTTCCTCTTGGATACAACCATGTCCATCATGTGTCTCAATTTTACCTGAAACAAAAATTCCCAAAAACTCCAAGCAAACCCTAACTATGGTGGATTGCAATACAGATCAGATAAATGAAATTAAATGATGCCAAAAGCCTGCAAATGTTCTTGTGATCACAAACATATAACTATTTCACTGAATGGATGCCAGAATCATGCGAATCGAAAACAAGAACATGACGGTTTTACGAAGGACTTACAGTGCGTATAAGGGCCTGAGAATGCCTGGTTTTGATTGGGATAGCTTGTGTGCGTTGCCAGGAATCGATTGGGACCAATATCAAGCTCTGAAAATGCCTCTAGGTTTGATTTCAATCTCCAACTTTTTTGTGAATTTTGGCAAAGTTGTTCTGCCTCTACAAGTGATTGCCAACCCTGATTTTTGTGTCTCTTGCTTGCTTATGTAATGCACATTGGATTAGGGTCACAAACATGGTTCAAATCTTGCCATATCAATGCTCATGAATTTGGTTTGATCCTTCCATTAAAATCTTCCAAATTTGATTTAATTTGGATCTTCTTGTGCATACAAGCGTTGATTCGAATTTGATTGCAATGCTAGCTGTAGTTGGAACCTGAAATAGCCAAAAAAATCATGTGTTATCAATGCTTTAGATTTTATATGATTTTATTTGATTTAAAATGAATAAATTCAAATAAAAATCAAATTAAATAATAAAAATGAGATGTGGACACATGGATGAAGCTAGGGCACGTGGGAAATGATGCAAACTCAAATCAAGTGAAAAAGAATGGGCCCATTTGGAAATATTTTAAGTTTTGGGGATAGTTGACTTTTGGCAATTTTGCAAAAAAGTCCAACTTCAACAATGCATAACTTCTTCAACTTTGAACTTTTGGAAGTGTTCTTGGACTTTTTATAAATCTTGATATGTCCTCTAATCAACCCTTTTGGTCTCATCTCATTTTGACCTTTCATGCTCAAGTTATAAGCTTTGGAAAAAAGGTGTTTTTGTTGACTTTTCAAAATGACCTATAATGTCCAAATTCTTAACTTCTTGTGAGTGCATATTTTTATCTTGCGGTATGAATATGGATTGTAGGTAATTGCATCCTCTTCAAAATGAGCTTTGGATGGGTCATTTCACATAAAGTATGAGAAAGTTATGCTTGGTCAAAGTGTGGTTGACTTTTCCTACAAAACCATAATTTAGCAACTTTTGAATCTTGATGAATTTTGAGCAATCCTTGATGAATCATGATCAACCCTTGATCAAATGATTAAATATCCTTTAAAATGAGAATGTTGACAAAAAATCTTGAATTTTGACTGTATTTGGGTCATAGTTGACTTTTGCCCTAGCACGGTCGATTTTTGGACCTTTTGAGCAATTGACTGAGCAAACTTCCTCTGCAAGGCTTGAAACTTGACATGGATGATCTTGAGGACATATTAGGACATTAGTGAGAACTTGGGATCATTTGGACTCAAAGATCTTGATGCAACACAAAACCCTAATTTGGGGTAGACTGCCTTAGGAGAGGGCTTGTATGACCAACTCTTGAGCAACCTTGGGCAACTTGGAGATTTTTCTTGCAATGTTTTGAGAAATATGGGAGGGAAAATTTTGGGGTAAAACATCTGCCCCTGTTCAATCTTCTTAAACCTGAGGATGTAGATTGGCTTTCACGTCTTTTGTGATCCGAAGGTGGAAGATGATTGAACACTAGAGTGCCCAGAAATTTGCACTCGCATGAAGTGGTATCAGCCTTGTGATGTCAGGAATGGGCTTACAGATGCCATTTGGAGGAGTGTCGATCGCATAAGAGGTTCATTAGCGAGAGCTTGTATACCTGTTGTTGAGGAAGATTCCGCTGGGGAAGTCTGATCTTTATTGAGATTTAGGAACTTGCCTGTACTTCAGCTGAGAGACCATCTCTGCTGAGTTTTAAGAAATTGTCCGAAATTCAACTGGGGGAGAAACATCTTCATCGAGATTTAAGAACTCGTCCGTAATTCAACTGAGAAAACTTCTCTGCTGAGATTTAGGAACTGTCTGTAATTCGATGGAGGAACTTTGTCGAGATTTAGTACCTTGCCTATAATTCAACCGAGGATAATTCCGTTGAGATTTAAGAACTTGTCGGTAATTCGACTTTGGGAAACATCTTCATCGAGATTTAAGAACTTGCCCGTAATTCAACTGAGAAAACTCTGTTGATATTTAGGAACTCGTCTGTAAATCGACGGAGGAACTTTGTCGAGATTTAGGACCTTGTCTGTAATTCAACCGAGGATAATTTTGTTGAGATTTAAGAACTGTCAGTAATTCGACTTTATGGAAACATCTTCATCGATATTTAAGAACTTGCCCATGATTCAACTGAGAAAACTCTACTGAGATTTAGGAACTCGTCTGTAATTCGACGGAGGAACTTTGTAGAGATTTAGGACCTTGTCTGTACTTCAACTGAGAGAACATCTCTGCTGAGTTTTAAGAACTTGTCAGTAATTCGACTTGGGGAAACATCTTCGTCGAGATTTAAGAACTCGCCCGTAATTCAACTGAGAAAACTTCTCTGCTGATATTTAGGAACTCGTCTGTAATTCAACGAAGGAACTTTGTCGAGATTTAGGACCTTGTATGTACTTCAACTGAGAGAACATATCTGCTGAGTTTTAAGAACTTGTCAGTGTGATCGGTGGATCTGGAACTGACTGTTTTAAAGCTGGTTCGCGAAATGTCGCGGTAAGCAAGAGTCGCCACCGTCTTTTATTTTCTCCAAATGGAAAGGACAAAAGCACAGAAAAATTCCTTAAAGAGATTGCTCTCGGTTCGGGAGGTAGGTTATAGAAAGGGAAGGTGTTAGCACCCTTTCTATCCATGGTTATCCATGGGCTCTTAGGTACTTGCTCAATGTGTTTTCAAAATTGTTTGTTTGCTTTTCAATGTGGGTTTCAAAAATATTCTTTGAAAAGTTTCAATTCAACTCGTACGTCAGAGTGTTTGAAAAATTTGCTTTTGAAAGCTTTTGAAAAGTGTTGGTGTGAAAAGATTTTGATTTGTTTGAAATTAGAGCAAGTATCCTTGAGAACCTACCTACCCTAAGGAATTCGTCTGTGTAAATGTCCTTTAAAGTAGTGCCATCCCACCATTGAGAGGTAGGTAGCACCACCATTGGAGGGGTTCGGGTCAATTCGAGTTTTAGGGACATGGTGATCACCGGAGCAATGGGAAGACACCTTAGAAGCTACCCTCATGCCAGGTTCCCGGATCATGAGGACTTACTAAGACGTCCTCTACTCGACGATCACCTTTCGAAAGGCAAGGCAACAGTGAAGCGTACCCTAGGGGTGGTGAGTGCGAATTGTGTGTCATTTTCAGTTTATTGTTTGTCTTGTCATGCATTGGTGATCTAACGATTCGATTTTATTTTTGGGCATTCATTCTTTCATATTATCGTTTAACAGTTAAATGTGCGGGAATTTAAAGTGCGGAAAAGATAAAAGTCCTACGCTATTACAAAGGGCGAGGGTCTACAACGCCAAATTAATCCAGACCCATTTTAAAATAAATTGCTGAAAAGAAATGTCTAATAGCTATTACATGGCTTTGGTACAAGTACATTATATTCACAAAAGAAATAAATGAAACGCGCGAAAAAGAAAATAATCAAATACGAGGGCGTTGAACCCTTTAAAGGAATTAAAATAATTAAGTTATCTAAAATTAAAATTAAATGAAAAAATGGTATTTTTGGGTTTTTTAGATTTAAAAGAAAAAAAGAAAAATTAATTAAAATTAAATTCCTAGTTCTAATGTTTTTTAAGTTTATTATGAAAATATTGACTTTTAACCTAATTTAATTCTAAATTCATTTATGTACATTTTTTAATTTATGAAAATAAATAAATAACATTATTATTCTGAAAAAAGAGGGAGAATTAAAAAGAAAATAAAAAGTTATTAAACCTAAACTCTATTTTTTTGGATTTTTAGTTATTAAGAAAGTATTAAAATCTAACCTAAAATGCAACCCTAGTTTAATTATGAAAAATACTAATACTATGGCAAAAAACAAGGAAAGTTAAAAGGAAAAAACTCATTAACCTAATTCTATGTTTTTGTTTTGATTTTTATTAAAAGGAATTAAAGTTGAAAACTTAATTACAACTAAACATTTTACATGTTATTATTTATACAAAAAAAACAATATTTAAAATAAAATAATTATTAAAATTTTTGACTTTTCTGATTTTTTGAATGTTTTTTATGTTTTGTAGAAAAATAAACTAATTATGTTTAAACAAATAAATAAAATAGCAAAATCAAACAAGGAAAAAAAAATAGAAAAATAAATGCAAACCAGGGGGGTAGACCCCAAAATTGTGAGGTGAGGCCTAGCAAATCAGGCCCATTAAACTTGTGGAGCTGTTGACTTTTCCAGCTTGGGTGCCAGCGTGTTGACTTGCCTTATAGTGGGCTTTCAATATTAACCCTTGATCTGGGACCATTAGGCACGTGGACTCTTGGATCTTGAAAGATATGGTGCGCCTCAATGCTTATGCTGCATGGGAATTCAAGTGGAAAAATAATATGAGAAATGTGTGAGACCTGGGGTTTGAACCCAGGTCATGAGAGTCCCTAACGTACGTCCCTGCCAACTGAGCTACCACGCGTTAGTTACTATATTACAACAAATGAATAACAAAAAGAAATATTGGTTAGTGGCATTTAAAAGCGCGCGAGATTCAAACTCCTCCAATCCACTTGTGCCACGCCATCGTCCCTTCCATTTTCCTGAAACACAAAGAAAGAAGGCAACGGTTTTGAAACGTAGCATTAGGCAGCCTTCCAAGAAATAGCGAATAGGCCTGTGTATCTCATAAATTTGTCGCGACCAATGCTTCATCTTCGTCTAGATTTGCTGAGTTCAACCATGGTGGTCATGGGCCCTAATTTTTCCTCTATGCAAAATCCCTAATTTAAGAAAACTGTAACCCTAGGATTCGAAAATGGTGGATTAGCGTATGATTAACAAAAATGAAATTAAACACCATGAATAGTTTGGAAACTTTGTAAGGAACATAAATATGTAATTAGAATGCAATGATCATGCTTAGAATTGAAAACACGATTTCAAAATATTTTCTGTACAGTTTGAGTTGTGGTGACTGCTTCTTCGCGTTTTGATTGAAGTTAGGGGTTGGGATTTGTTTAGGAGTGCCTCAGGAAGCTATTGGTATATGAATCAAGCCTTGAAAAATCCTCCAGTAGTGATTTCAGAATTGTGTTTTTATGCAAAATTTTCAAATTGCAAAAGCTTGTTTGGGCGCATCTTATGATGTGGTAGGCCTAGGGTTTGACTCAGTGATGATCATGGAATGGAATTGGTTAACTATTTGACCTAGATCCAAGCTTAGGAAAGAACAAGTCTTAGGGTTTCTTCCATTAACCAAGTTTCCTTCTTTTTAGCCAAAACCTAGACCTAGTGTGCAAATGAACCCTAGCCTGATTTCTTGAGTTGGTTCATGATACATAGAAATTGTCCAAGTTCACATGACACTATTCCATTGGTTTTTAAATTTTATTTGAATTTTCAAAGAATTAAAATGAATTAAATCATCAAAAATTAAATAAAAATAAAAAAAATCAATATTTGGTCTTGAAATTAACCATGGGACACGTGTGTGGCATGACAAGGATGAACCAAGTGGAACAAATGGGGCCCTTTTGTCAAAAATTGGATTTTCAAGGATAGTTGACTTTTGCCATTTCACAAAAATTTCCCAACTTCTACAAGGCATAACTTGCTCAATTTTTAAGCTTTTCACATGTTCTTGGACATTTTGGAAAGTTCTTTGAGTCCTTTAACCAATGCCTTTGGTCCCATGTCATTTTGATTTACCAATCTCAAGTTATGGTCTTTGACTTAAAGTCCCTTTTTGTTGACTTTTGAAAATGACCTGTAATGTTGAAATTGATAACTTTTTGTGAGAGCATTTCTTGGACTTGGAACATGAATATGAATTGTAGGAAATGTCTTTCTATTCAAAATGAGCTTTGGATGGAATTTTTCTGATAATCCATGTGAAAGTTATGCCCTGGTCAATTTCAGTTGACTTTTTCAGCTGTCCAAATATAGCAACTTTTGCATCTTTGATGATTTCTGAGCCAAATTTTGAGAATCATGATCAAGCATTGATCAAATGATGTTTGTGGCTTCAAAATTATATGTTGACCAAAAATTTGAACTTTTGACTGCCAAATGACCATTTTGCCCCTACAATTGACTGTAGTGCAATTTAGGGTTTTGACTGTGCAATCTTGAGCTGAATGCCTTGAAACTTGATATGAGGATGCTTAACCATGTTTGCAAGCATATGAGACTTGATTGAGCCATTGAAAACTTCATTTTCTTGATCAGACTCAAAACCCTAATTTTGACTGTATGGGAGACTGTTGCACTGCACAACCCTTGGGGAATTTTGTGACCTGGCTTGGCAATTTCTTGAAGAATATGGGAGGGCAAATTTTGGGGTATAACCGTTGCCCCTGTTCAATCTTCTTAGACCTGAGGATGCAGATTGGCTGACATGCCTTTCGTAATCCGATGATAGAAGAAGATTGGACACTAGAGTGCCCGGAAATTTGCGCTCACATGTTAGCAATGATGGTGGAATGGGCTTATAGATGCCATCTAGATGTTTGATTGCGTAAGAGATTCCTTAGCGAGAACCTGCATACCTGCAAAAGAGAAAATGAGTACCTGACACGTTGCAGGAGCTAATGTTTAGATGTGTCCTGACTGGTTACAGGAGCTGAGTCTGGAGCTTCAAACGGCGATGAAAGAACCAGGGATGATTACTTCCTTAGCATGAATGATAAGAGAGCCTTGGGTGACTTTAAATTCAACAACGCTCGTTGAGAAAAATCTGGGATGTCTTCTACTGGGATAAGAATCAGGGAGATCTTAGGGTCGATCTGGCTGAACCAGAGAGGCCTTTGACTGGATAAGCAATCGGGAAAATCTTAGGATCGATTTAACTGAACCGGTCTAGGTCTTGAAATGTCTTCAACTGGATAAGCAATCAGGAAAATCTTGGGACGATTTAACTGAACCAGAGAAGGCCTTTGACTGGATAAGCAATCAGGAAAATCTTGGGACGATTTAACTGAACCGGTCTAGGTCTTGAAATGTCTTCAACTGGATAAGCAATCAGGAAAATCTTGGGACGATTTAACTGAACCAGAGAAGGCCTTTGACTGGATAAGCAATCAGGAAAATTTTGGGACGATTTAACTGAACCGGTCTAGGTCTTGAAATGTCTTCAACTGGATAAGTAATCAGGAAAATCTTGGGACGATTTAACTGAACCAGAGGAGGCCTTTGACTGGATAAGCAATCAGGAAAATCTTGGGGCGATTTAACTGAACCGGTCTAGGTCTTGAAATGTCTTCAACTGGATAAGCAATCAGGAAAATCTTGGGACGATTTAACTGAACCAGAGGAGGCCTTTGACTGGATAAGCAATCAGGAAAATCTTGGGGCGATTTAACTGAACCGGTCTAGGTCTTGAAATGTCTTCAACTGGATAAGCAATCAGGAAAATCTTGGGACGATTTAACTGAACCAGAGGAGGCCTTTGACTGGATAAGCAATCAGGAAAATCTTGGGGCGATTTAACTGAACCGGTCTAGGTCTTGAAATGTCTTCAACTGGATAAGCAATCAGGAAAATCTTGGGACGATTTAACTGAACCAGAGGAGGCCTTTGACTGGATAAGCAATCAGGAAAATCTTGGGGCGATTTAACTGAACCGGTCTAGGTCTTGAAATGTCTTCAACTGGATAAGCAATCAGGAAAATCTTGGGACGATTTAACTGAACCAGAGGAGGCCTTTGACTGGATAAGCAATCAGGAAAATCTTGGGGCGATTTAACTGAACCGGTCTAGGTCTTGAAATGTCTTCAACTGGATAAGCAATCAGGAAAATCTTGGGACGATTTAACTGAACCAGAGGAGGCCTTTGACTGGATAAGCAATCAGGAAAATCTTGGGACGATTTAACTGAACCGGTCTAGGTCTTGAAATGTCTTCAACTGGATATGCAATCAGGAAAATCTTGGGACGATTTAACTGAACCAGAGAAGGCCTTTGACTGGATAAGCAATCAGGAAAATCTTGGGACGATTTAACTGAACCGGTCTAGGTCTTGAAATGTCTTCAACTGGATAAGCAATCAGGAAAATCTTGGGACGATTTAACTGAACCAGAGAAGGCCTTTGACTGGATAAGCAATCAGGAAAATCTTGGGACGATTTAACTGAACCGGTCTAGGTCTTGAAATGTAGCTTGAGAACTTAACTGGATCTTTCCTGAAAGGTAAAAGTCAGTCATATGCAATGCATGATATGGATCAAGCAATGATGTTCTCAACATAAATGAGATTTGTAAGATATGATGTGTACATGCATGCTATAATGATGTATGTGATGTTTTATGTATGTTTTTGTCTAGGAAAGTGAATCCTTGACGGGTGCCGGGAAGTCGTATCCTGGGCTGATATCGAAGAATAGATTTTGCTTCCGCTGGGGATGATAACTGCAAGGATACCGGTAGGAGAAGATGACTCCGTTGCGGAATAAACTTGGCGAATGGAAGATTCTGCGGGGAGAAAAGATATTCTAGCGATCATGCTGGGAAGCAATACTCTGTGGGGATAGAGATGCTTTGCTGAGTGTTGATAGCAGTAATTTGCTGAGGATGTCTTTGTTGTTGGAAGTGTTAATGGACTTCGCTGGGGATAGGAAAGAACTATGTTGACGATGACCTTTCCGTGGCTTTTGGCTGAGGATAACCCAGTTATATCCTGTTAAGGAAATAACTCTTTGAATAAAGCCGGACGACGCGTTCGTGCTCTGCGAGGGGATAAGCTTCCAGAATCTACTGGGGATAGGCTTACTGCTTGGAGAGATGAATTCCAATTTTCCTGGGGAAACTGGATTGGACTCTTCTGGGGAGTTTTGGAATGTAATTTTATAAGTTGAAAGGGGGAACCTATGTAGGGTTGCATGCTGATGAGTTTGTGTAAAACTGTATCTGAAATGGAGAAGGAACCTGGGTAGGGTTACTTTGATGATGAGGTAAGTTCATGTAAAACTTCTTGATGAACCGGGGTGAGGTTATCTTGAGATAAATCCATGTAAGATTTCTAGAGGAACCGGGGTTAGGTTACTTGGATAAGTTTGTGTAAAAACTTCCGGAGGAACCGGGGTAAGGTTACCTGGATAAGTTCGTGTAAAACTTCTTGATGAACCGGGGTTAGGTCATCTTATGGAGGAGGAGTCTGTGTATGACTTTGTCTGAAGGTTGAGCAGAAACCGGTGTTGGGTTGCATGATTTTGATTAAGTGGATAATTGTCCTGTTTGGTCTCGGACGTTAGCCCACGATCTGGAATTTGTAAAGGTAGATGGTAATCATTTTTATGTTGATCTGTCCTTTGTAATTTGGTTGACAGAGCAATTGGATCGCCTGGATAGCTCATTATTGCCCCTGCTTCGGAGGTGAGGGAAGAGGATACCTGTGCGGGTGATCGACAAATCTTCGGGTAGGCAAGTGACGAGATACCGGAACATAGTCATACGCTTCGATCCCTAACTTTTGCCTGGACCGCCCTTTCGGGTTTTCAGTCCACCGGGATACCTATTTTTTGCCCAAGCCGTCTTTTCGGGTTTTCGACTCGCCGGGTGTACAGATTTTTTCACTTCATCCCTTCATTTTGCCCGAACCCTTTTGGGTTCGCCGGGAAGCCCTTATTTTTGCCTAGGTATGCCAACCTAACGGGTCTTTGATTTTGCGTAGTATTTTTTCGACTATGTCCATGCTCTCAGAATGTAGGGAGTTGCCCCTGTTAGAAGAAGTGTCTTGCCATGCCACCAGAAGGTATTTGATCAGGCCAGATTCGTTGTTGAAATGCCCCAAGTGACTCAGGCGGAGATTTGCCCCAGGCTTTTTGGCCTTTTAGAGATTCTCTGGATCTTGACTTAACTGCCCCAGATGATGGACAGTAGTCATGCCATGCCCCTTGATTGGAGATACTTCTGTTCATTAGGCATTCGTCGTGCGAATTTCCTTGCTGTTCAAACAAAAAGTCATACGCAAACAAGGTTATGTTAAAAATGCAAAGCTTATGTCTGTCTTGAAGATTTTGAAAATGCACTCTATTTCATAAAACAAGTGATTGTTTGTAAAACGTGATGTCAACTCCGTATTTACCGTAGGCCTTAAGGAGTCAGGATACCTTTCGTAACAGTATGCTTTCGGACTAACCCATGCTTCAGCTAGGACTTTTAAGGGTTATATCATGGCTTGGTTCACGGTTTTAAGAAACAAAGTATAAAGGTTCAAATTTTATTTGTACCCACCCTCTCTTCGTGATGTTCTCCAATCCTAAACTCAGTTGATCATACGTTAGACCTTGTTTGAGTCTTTGTTCTGATTTTCCGGTGATGATTCGGATATTGATAACTTATTTTGAATAGGCAGTCATTCCCCTTTTTTGTCTGAACTGTTTCTTTTGTGATTACAGTCAGCGGGATGCCCCAGTTTTGTAAGTCTCCTTCATAGGTTTTGACTTAATGGGCTTTTCGTTTATGATTTTTTTTGATAATGACCGCCTATCCTTTTGATTGTTCGGAACCATCACTGTCTTTGTTCGTTCTGTAAGGATCTCTTTTTGGTGCCATTTGTTATGCACTCGGATCAACTGAGAGACTACCCTGCCCCCAGGTTATGATTGAGGGTTTTGATTTTCGAAAATAAAAAACTCCTACTTCTTTGGCTCAGAGGGGTCGACGAGGGATTATCATCCTTATAACTCCAGTGTTTAGGGATTGAAACAATGCATGTACCTCACCAGCGGGGTCTGTTCAAAAGCATACTGTAAAGATAGCGGTATCGTTTTCGTCATCCTCCCTCAAGAGGCTTAGAATTATTGATTGAAGGAATTGACATCAGAACAAATATGAAAATAATTTGCGTATAGTGAATACGAATATATTGATTCAAAATAGACATAAGCGATGCGTTAATGAAATAACAATGTTTTAACAATGAGTAAATGTTTGAACAAAAGAAAATTGCAACTTGAACATTCGAATGAACAAAAATTTCTAGTCTCAGGGCTTGTCACTTCAAATGGTGAGCCTTGGAGGGATGGTAGAAAAATTCAGCCTGACCATCTTGTGTGAATTCCAGTGCTCCTTCATCAATCAGGTCCTGGATCTTGTTTTTCAAAGCCCAACACTCGTTTGCATTATGTCCTGGACAGGCAGAGTGGTAGGCACACCTTTTATTGGGATCATAAGCAGGATGTGCTGTGTTGGGGTTCTGGGGATGATCCCTTAATGTGATCAGGTTCAATCTCAACAGGCGTTGTAAAGCTTGAAACGGCGACATATTGAGCGGGGTGAACTGCCTCCTGGGCTTGTCTGTCTGAAGTTGGTGAAGTTGCTGCTGAATTGGTAATACTGGAACCATATGAGGAGCTTCCTCCTTGCCTCTTTGTCTCAAAGGTGGTGGAACGATGATTGGCTGTTTACCCTTAGATGTTTACCCCAGTTGGTTACCCTGAAGCAGTTTGTTGACGAGAACCCCGAGCTCATCTTGTCTTTGGGTTAAACCCTGAATGGCAGTCATCTTCCCCAGCATCTGGGCTTTCATTGCATCTATCTCAGCTTGCAGGCGTTCCAGCCTTTCATCCTCAGCACTGTTCCTGGCAAAAGTCTCTACGAGAAGTGTTCTTAGCTCCTCCTGCCCCTTGGATAGATTCAGGAGGATTTCCTCGAATCGAGTCCCTTGAGCAAGAAGGTCCTGGTTATCTTGTTGGGAAGCCATTGCTGAAATAAACAGCGAGAAGGGTAAGTGACCTGCAACAAAGATACCTGTTATGTAATGATGTGTATGACATGCATGCAATGTTTTCAAGGACCTCGCGGGGTAAACAAGGAAATTTGTTAGCATTTGGAATTTAGAGCTTGATTGAAGGACACCCATGTTATTAAGAACTCTTCTTCAAGAGTCAAAGGCTCACCATATCAAGTGGGTCATAGCCCCTGACTTTAGTCATCATGTCTGGTTTTGATTTCCAAACAACCTTGGTTAGGGAACCTTCTTCAGGAGTCAGAGCTCACCATATCGAGTGGGTCATAGCCCCTGACTTTAGTCATCATGTCTGGTTTTGATTTCCAAACAACCTTGGTTAGGGAACCTTCTTCAGGAGTCAGAGCTCACCATATCGAGTGGGTCATAGCCCCTAACAACATTGGCTAGAGGAAAATAAATCCTCTTTGCCCCTTGCTAGATGTTTGATTTATATGACCTGTATCACAAGCCCTTGGGATCCTTGAAATGGGTTAGGATGTATGCAATGGTATGATGTCATGATATGCATGGGGTAATGTAAGTAACCCTGTTATGAGTCCCAATTAAGGACTGCAAAAACCTGCAAGAAACTTAGGATACCCTGTTATGAGTCCTAATTAAGGACTGCAAACACAACCTGCAAGAGACAAATGTCAGGTAATAAGCATGTAAGTAGTTCAAGTAGGAAGGCACACAAGTCACACAAGAGAAGCCCTTAAAGTTTAGGCCAGCATGGAGTCTAGGTAGTACCCTCTTGAAGTTGGTGGGTTCAACCTGTCCTATCAAAGTAACCGGGTTCTAAGGTTCCCAATATCACGGGATTGCTTTCATTGTTCATCGTTTCGATTTAGCCACTGAACTGGCGACCGAAATATTCCAGGAAAGCAACCCTCAATTGAGTGTAGTATCGAGTATCAACCAACCTCGGACTGCACCAAAGTCAGTTATCTCACTACCCTAAAGAGGCCAAGATGGTTCAATTAAGGTTCCTAAGGTCTGTTGATGCCTCATGACACCACATGGAGGCCCCGTACTCTCCTTGACTGACTCAAGGGTTACCGGTACACACCAAAGTGCCACATCAACGTAGCAGACTGTTTCAACCATGTCGGTATACCCCGCACAGTTCCCTCACAGCCTTGTTGTTACTTTCTAAAAGGGTATCCCCCAGATCCGGGTTAGGATCTATAGAACTCCCAAGATGGTCCCACAATTTTAAAGCATACAAGGAAAGCAATTGAAAACACAGGTGAGAACTATCCCTAAGGTACACCTCACTTTAAGTTAAAATCCCCAGCAGAGTCGCCAGTTCTGTGATCGGTGGATCTGGAACTGACTGTTTTAAAGCTGGTTCGCGAAATGTCGCGGTAAGCAAGAGTCGCCACCGTCTTTTATTTTCTCCAAATGGAAAGGACAAAAGCACAGAAAAATTCCTTAAAGAGATTGCTCTCGGTTCGGGAGGTAGGTTATAGAAAGGGAAGGTGTTAGCACCCTTTCTATCCATGGTTATCCATGGGCTCTTAGGTACTTGCTCAATGTGTTTTCAAAATTGTTTGTTTGCTTTTCAATGTGGGTTTCAAAAATATTCTTTGAAAAGTTTCAATTCAACTCGTACGTCAGAGTGTTTGAAAAATTTGCTTTTGAAAGCTTTTGAAAAGTGTTGGTGTGAAAAGATTTTGATTTGTTTGAAATTAGAGCAAGTATCCTTGAGAACCTACCTACCCTAAGGAATTCGTCTGTGTAAATGTCCTTTAAAGTAGTGCCATCCCACCATTGAGAGGTAGGTAGCACCACCATTGGAGGGGTTCGGGTCAATTCGAGTTTTAGGGACATGGTGATCACCGGAGCAATGGGAAGACACCTTAGAAGCTACCCTCATGCCAGGTTCCCGGATCATGAGGACTTACTAAGACGTCCTCTACTCGACGATCACCTTTCGAAAGGCAAGGCAACAGTGAAGCGTACCCTAGGGGTGGTGAGTGCGAATTGTGTGTCATTTTCAGTTTATTGTTTGTCTTGTCATGCATTGGTGATCTAACGATTCGATTTTATTTTTGGGCATTCATTCTTTCATATTATCGTTTAACAGTTAAATGTGCGGGAATTTAAAGTGCGGAAAAGATAAAAGTCCTACGCTATTACAAAGGGCGAGGGTCTACAACGCCAAATTAATCCAGACCCATTTTAAAATAAATTGCAGAAAAGAAATGTCTAATAGCTATTACATGGCTTTGGTACAAGTACATTATATTCACAAAAGAAATAAATGAAACGCGCGAAAAAGAAAATAATCAAATACGAGGGCGTTGAACCCTTTAAAGGAATTAAAATAATTAAGTTATCTAAAATTAAAATTAAATGAAAAAATGGTATTTTTGGGTTTTTTAGATTTAAAAGAAAAAAAGAAAAATTAATTAAAATTAAATTCCTAGTTCTAATGTTTTTTAAGTTTATTATGAAAATATTGTCTTTTAACCTAATTTAATTCTAAATTCATTTATGTACATTTTTTAATTTATGAAAATAAATAAATAACATTATTATTCTGAAAAAAGAGGGAGAATTAAAAAGAAAATAAAAAGTTATTAAACCTAAACTCTATTTTTTTGGATTTTTAGTTATTAAGAAAGTATTAAAATCTAACCTAAAATGCAACCCTAGTTTAATTATGAAAAATACTAATACTATGGCAAAAAACAAGGAAAGTTAAAAGGAAAAAGTCATTAACCTAATTCTATGTTTTTGTTTTGATTTTTATTAAAAGGAATTAAATTTGAAAACTTAATTACAACTAAACATTTTACATGTTATTATTTATACAAAAAAAACAATATTTAAAATAAAATAATTATTAAAATTTTTGACTTTTCTGATTTTTTGAATGTTTTTTATGTTTTGTAGAAAAATAAACTAATTATGTTTAAACAAATAAATAAAATAGCAAAATCAAACAAGGAAAAAAAAATAGAAAAATAAATGCAAACCAGGGGGGTAGACCCCAAAATTGTGAGGTGAGGCCTAGCAAACCAGGCCCATTAAACTTGTGGAGCTGTTGACTTTTCCAGCTTGGGTGCCAGCGTGTTGACTTGCCTTATAGTGGGCTTTCAATATTAACCCTTGATCTGGGACCATTAGGCACGTGGACTCTTGGATCTTGAAAGATATGGTGCGCCTCAATGCTTATGCTGCATGGGAATTCAAGTGGAAAAATAATATGAGAAATGTGTGAGACCTGGGGTTTGAACCCAGGTCATGAGAGTCCCTAACGTACGTCCCTGCCAACTGAGCTACCACGCGTTAGTTACTATATTACAACAAATGAATAACAAAAAGAAATATTGGTTAGTGGCATTTAAAAGCGCGCGAGATTCAAACTCCTCCAATCCACTTGTGCCACGCCATCGTCCCTTCCATTTTCCTGAAACACAAAGAAAGAAGGCAACGGTTTTGAAACGTAGCATTAGGCAGCCTTCCAAGAAATAGCGAATAGGCCTGTGTATCTCATAAATTTGTCGCGACCAATGCTTCATCTTCGTCTAGATTTGCTGAGTTCAACCATGGTGGTCATGGGCCCTAATTTTTCCTCTATGCAAAATCCCTAATTTAAGAAAACTGTAACCCTAGGATTCGAAAATGGTGGATTAGCGTATGATTAACAAAAATGAAATTAAACACCATGAATAGTTTGGAAACTTTGTAAGGAACATAAATATGTAATTAGAATGCAATGATCATGCTTAGAATTGAAAACACGATTTCAAAATATTTTCTGTACAGTTTGAGTTGTGGTGACTGCTTCTTCGCGTTTTGATTGAAGTTAGGGGTTGGGATTTGTTTAGGAGTGCCTCAGGAAGCTATTGGTATATGAATCAAGCCTTGAAAAATCCTCCAGTAGTGATTTCAGAATTGTGTTTTTATGCAAAATTTTCAAATTGCCAAAGCTTGTTTGGGCGCATCTTATGATGTGGTAGGCCTAGGGTTTGACTCAGTGATGATCATGGAATGGAATTGGTTAACTATTTGACCTAGATCCAAGCTTAGGAAAGAACAAGTCTTAGGGTTTCTTCCATTAACCAAGTTTCCTTCTTTTTAGCCAAAACCTAGACCTAGTGTGCAAATGAACCCTAGCCTGATTTCTTGAGTTGGTTCATGATACATAGAAATTGTCCAAGTTCACATGACACTATTCCATTGGTTTTTAAATTTTATTTGAATTTTCAAAGAATTAAAATGAATTAAATCATCAAAAATTAAATAAAAATAAAAAAATCAATATTTGGTCTTGAAATTAACCATGGGACACGTGTGTGGCATGACAAGGATGAACCAAGTGGAACAAATGGGGCCCTTTTGTCAAAAATTGGATTTTCAAGGATAGTTGACTTTTGCCATTTCACAAAAATTTCCCAACTTCTACAAGGCATAACTTGCTCAATTTTTAAGCTTTTCACATGTTCTTGGACATTTTGGAAAGGTCTTTGAGTCCTTTAACCAATGCCTTTGGTCCCATGTCATTTTGATTTACCAATCTCAAGTTATGGTCTTTGACTTAAAGTCCCTTTTTGTTGACTTTTGAAAATGACCTGTAATGTTGAAATTGATAACTTTTTGTGAGAGCATTTCTTGGACTTGGAACATGAATATGAATTGTAGGAAATGTCTTTCTCTTCAAAATGAGCTTTGGATGGAATTTTTCTGATAATCCATGTGAAAGTTATGCCCTGGTCAATTTCAGTTGACTTTTTCAGCTGTCCAAATATAGCAACTTTTGCATCTTTGATGATTTCTGAGCCAAATTTTGAGAATCATGATCAAGCATTGATCAAATGATGTTTGTGGCTTCAAAATGATATGTTGACCAAAAATTTGAACTTTTGACTGCCAAATGACCATTTTGCCCCTACAGTTGACTGTAGTGCAATTTAGGGTTTTGACTGTGCAATCTTGAGCTGAATGCCTTGAAACTTGATATGAGGATGCTTAACCATGTTTGCAAGCATATGAGACTTGATTGAGCCTTTGAAAACTTCATTTTCTTGATCAGACTCAAAACCCTAATTTTGACTGTATGGGAGACTGTTGCACTACACAACCCTTGGGGAATTTTGTGACCTGGCTTGGCAATTTCTTGAAGAATATGGGAGGGCAAATTTTGGGGTATAACAGTCAGTAATTCGACTGAGATAAAAGCTTCATAGCTTTGAATTTTATGAGAATTTAACTGCATCCTTCCTAAAAGGTAAAGGTTAGCTATATGTAATGCATGATATGTATCAGGCAATGATGTTCTCAAAATAAATGAGATTGTGTTGTATGATGCGTATATGCATGTGTCATGATGTATGAAAATGTAATGTTTTTAGCCGGGGAAAATAAATCCTAGGTAGCTGTAGGAGAAAAGAGCTAAATTCTTTGTTTCCACTGGAGATAGCGAATGAAGATATTTGTGAGAATAAACCTGCAGGAGAGGATAACTCCGTTGGGGAATAAACTGATGAGGAGATTACTCTGTGGGGAAAATATGTTCTACTGAGGATTCCACTGATAAATTTCGCTGAGGATGAATTACCGTTGCTGGTGATACTGAATCCTATTGGGGATTGAATCCCCGTTTGTGAAAGGAATGAAATCCGCTGGGGATGATCTTTCAGTTGCGACTTCACTGGGGATAACCTTTTAGACTCTAATGGGGATAATCCTTTGAGCTCTGCTGGGGACAATCTCCTAAAGTCTACTGGGGATGATTCTCCATACTCCATTGGGGAAGCTTTTTCAAACTGCGCTGGGAAAAATTTCAGACTCCACTGGAGATATCTTGTATTCTGCCGGGGAATATCCTTATACTCCGCTGGGGAATATTAAGACCTTTCAGTGCTGATGGTAGATAAACTTTGCTTGGGGAGAGTATTACCGATTCATTCACAGTTGCAAGTCTCAGCTGGGGAGAGCTAACATTATTGTCCTTTTCCTACACTGCGGGGAGTGAAAGTATCTTGGTCATATTCTTCAACTGAATCTACCTTTGTACCTGGTGGACAGAGCAACTGTAAAGCTTGGGCAATTCTTATTACCCCTGTTTCTGATATTACGAGTAATCGTCTTTTGTTTCGCATGTAAATATCCATGAGCAGCAATTAATGTCAAATGCATATATCAAAAATGAACATTGGACGTTCTTTGCAAAACAAAACAGATAAAGGAAAAACAGCTTGAAATTTATTTGAAAATGAATTGTATTGATTTTGAAGTTTGGCTTGTAAATAGGCGTTTTTGTACAAGAGGCTGACGTCCTAGCAAGAGAACACCGCCGAACAATAGAATTTACCCAATTTGTGAAAATACAAAGAAAACATCTATGTGAATAATCCCACTGGGTTCCAACTCTGCTATTGCCCTTATGTCCTCGAGCATCTCATCAATTTGCTACTTGGTTGAAGGTAGATCAGATTGACTAGTGTCGTCCGAGCTTGACAGTCGATACCGAAGGCTGGCTGCAAGGTGATCCAATGAGACATAGTGTTACGCTTTGATCCCTAAAGTTTTTCCTGGACCGCCCTTTCGGGTTTTCAGTCCACTGGGATACCCCTTTTTGCCCAAGCTGCCTTTTCAGGTTTTCGACTTGCCGGGTGTACAATTTTCATTTTCATCCCTTATTTTTGCCCGAACCCTTTTGGTTCGTCGGGAAGCCCTTATTTTTGCCTAGGCCAGTCAACCTAGCGGGTCTTTGATTATGTGTAGTATCTTTTTACTATGTCTGCATTGACGGGGTGAGGAAGGTCGTCACCATCCATGGTGGTTAGAATCATAGCTCCTCCTGAGAAAATGTTCTTAACCACGAATGTCCCTTCATAAGTAGGGGTCCATTTGCCCCTGGGATCACCTTGAGGTAGAATGATGCGCTTGATAACCAGGTCCCCAACCTGATACTCTTGTCGTCTAACTTTCTTGTTAAATGCCTTGATCATCCGTTTTTGATACGTCTGACCATGACAAATAGTAGTAAGTCTCTTTTTGTCGATTAAGTTCAGCTGCTCAAGCTGTGTCTGAATCCAGTCATCTTCGCTCAAACCTGCATCCTTCATAATCCGAAGAGAGGGTATCTGAACTTCAATGGGCAAGACTGCCTCCATGCCATAAACCAAGGAATAAGGTGTTTCCCCTATTGACGTTTGTACTGAGGTATAGTACCCATGAAGAGCAAAAGGTAACATCTCGTGCCAATCTTTGTATGTTACCATCATCTTCTGCACAATCTTCTTAATGTTCTTATTAGTCGCTTCTACAGCCCCATTCATCTTCGGCCGATAAGGAGAAGAGTTATGATGCTGTATCTTGAATTGCTTGCAGAGTTCGGTGATCATCTTATTGTTGAGATTTGTACCATTGTCCGTAATGATCCTCTCTGGTACACCATATCGATAGATCAGATTGTGTCGAATGAACCGTGCCACGACGTTTTTGGTTACTGTAGCAAAGGAAGCTGCTTTAACCCACTTTGTAAAGTAATCAATAGCTACCAAGATGAAACGATGCCCTTTAGATGTCGTAGGTCTGATCTCGCCAATCATATCAATGCCCCACATTGCAAAGGGCCAAGGAGTCGTCAAGACGTTCAGAGGTACTGGAGGTATATGCATCTTATCAGCATAGACTTGGCACTTGTGAAAGGTTTGAGAATGCTGATAACAGTCGACTTCCATGGTGGACCAAAAATATCCTGCCCGAAGGATTTTCTTTGCCATGGTGTGTCCACTGGAATGAATTCCGAAAGTACCTTCATGTAACTCTGCCACGATCCTTTCTGCCTCGTTCTTATCCATACACCACAGTAAGGTTGAATTAGGGTTACGCTTGTAAAGAATGCCATTGCTGATGAAGAACTTCGTTGCGAACCTTCTCAAAAACTTCTTGTCATTAACAGATGCACCCTCGGGGTACTCCTGAGTTTCAAGATACCTCTTCACCTCGTGGAACCAGGGTTTATCTGTTACCTTTTCAGTTTCAATGTCGCAACAATGTGCAGGTTCGTCCAACCTCTCAATGGTAATTCGGGGAGCCTCGTTCTCCCAATTGACTTTGAACATAGAAGACATCATAGCCAGCACGTTTGCCAACTGATTCTCCTATCTAGGGAAGTGTTCGAAGGTTATCTCCTCGAAATGCGGAAGCAATGTTAATACGTACTCCTTGTAAGGAATAAGATTAGGGTGTTTCGTATCCCACTCGCCCTTGATCTGATTGATCACGGGAACGGAATCTCCGAAAACACTTAAGAACTTAATCCTTAGGTCAATAGTTGCTCGAAGACCCATATAGCACGCTTCATACTCCGCCATGTTGTTGGTGCAGTTGAAACATAGTCGGGCGGTGAACGGAGTATGAGAGTCTTTAGGAGATATGATCACGGCGCCAATGCCATTACCCAAAGAGTTTGAAGCTCCATCAAGTACATAGACCATTGGGACCCTTCGTCAGGTCCTTCATCCGGTCAGGTGTCTCACAGTCAGTTACCAACATGATGTTCTCATCCGGGAATTCAAAGTTCATAGACTGGTAATCGTCCACTGCCTGATGTGCCAAATGATCCGCCAAAACACTTCCCTTAATTTCCTTTTGGGTCGTGTACTGGATGTCATACTCAGTCAAAATCATCTGCCATCTTGCTATTCTCCCGGACAAGGCAGGCTTTTCGAAGATATACTTGATTGGATCCATCTTTGATATCAATAGGGTAGTGTGAGTCAACATATACTGTCTCAGCCGGCGAGCAGCCCATGCCAAAGTGCAGCAAGTTTTCTCAAACAACGAGTATCGGGTCTTGCAGTCGGTAAACTTTTTGCTAAGGTAATAAATAGCATGCTCTTTTCGGCCAGACTCGTCATGCTACCCCATCACGCACCCCATTGAATTGTCGAGTACTGTCAAGTATAAGATCAAAGGTCTCCCTTCAACTGGAGGCATCAGAATAGGTGGCTCTTAGAGATACTCTTTAATCCTTTCGAAAGCGGCCTGACATTCATCGTTCCATCTTACCACTTGATCTTTCTTCAGCAGCTTGAAGATTGGCTCACAAGTAGCAGTCAGGTGTGAGATGAATCGGGCAATATAGTTCAAACGTCCCAAAAAGCCTCTGACTTCTTTTTCTGTTCGGGGAGCTGGCATTTCTTGTATAGCCTTTACCTTTGAAGGATCCACTTGAATACCTTTATCACTTACGACGAAACCCAGCAGCTTACCAGATCTCACCCCGAAGGTGCACTTGTTCGGGTTTAACCTCAGCTTGTACAACTTCAACCTGTCAAATAGCTTCTGAAGATGGTCAAGATGTTCCTCTTCAGTCTGGGATTTCGCAATCATGTCATCAACGTATACCTCAATCTCATGATGGATCATGTCGTGGAACAAGGCGACCATGGCTCGCTGATACGTTGCCCCAACATTCTTCAATCCAAAAGGCATGACCTTGTAGAAAAAGGTGCCCCATTGAGTAACAAAAGTTGTCTTCTCCATGTCTTCGGGTGCCATTTTAATCTAATTGTAACCAGAGAAACCATCCATAAAGGAAAAGACCTTATGTTGTACGGTGTTGTCAACCAGAACGTCGATATGAGGCAGAGGGAAATCATCCTTGGGACTCGCCCTGTTCAGATCCCTATAGTCAACACACATTCGAACTTTACCATCCTTCTTCGGTACTGGAACCACGTTGGCCACCCACTGTGGGTAAGAAGTAACTGCTAGAAAACCAGTGTCAAACTGTTTCATAACTTCAGCCTTGATTTTCTCAGACATCTCTAGGCGCATTCGGCGAACTTTCTATTTCACTGGAGGACAATCTTCCTTGGTAGGTAAGCGGTGAACCACGATATCAGTATCTAACCCAAGCATATCTTCATAAGACCAGGAAAAGATCTCAACATAGTCACGCAGCATCTGAATCAACCGTTGCTTAACACTAGCTTCCAGATTTGCACTGATCTTGACCTCTTTCTTGTCTATCTCTGTACCCAGATTCACTGTTTCCACTGGCTCTTCATGCGGCTGTATGACCCTCTCTTCCTGAAGTAAAAATCTAGCAAGTTCCCCAGGAACTTCGTAATCATCTTCACCTTCGTCTTCGGCTAAGTTGATCGGACTTTCGAAGTCATAACCGGCAGTAGCAGAGTCATTATCAGTGGGATCCATAGTGGATGTAGACCTGTATATGTGAGTGTGTGTAAACTAGTTGTTTTGCAATATATAATAAAAGAAAAACAAGGAGCACAAAATTTGAAATGCAAGAAACGTCCAATACTTTTATTAATGATATATGGAAATGGCACACATAAAGCCCTCACAAACTAAGCCACGGTGCCCCGGGTAAGGCACTGGGCCGTAAAGTTTAAAAATTGTCTGTTACAAATTCAAAACAAAAAGTCTCATTACTGGGTAATAAAAGAAATTGGGACGAAGTCCTTTGCTGTCCAATTTCTCAGTCCACCATCAGTTGTAGGATAGATCCAATTGTCGAACTCAGATTCTTCAACATCATCTTCAATGGCATTTACTCCTGAATTACTGATAAACAGGGGAGGTCTTCTGATCCGTGCACTCCGAACAGCCCTTTGAGCTTCTGCAGTGAAACCGAAACCAAACTTGTTAGTCTTATGTGCAAAGTCGGGGAGTTGGCCCCAATTCGCACACCCACCTTTCTCAACAACAACCCGAGTATCCTTGAAGGAAGCCATCTTCATTGGAGGATCTTCAGTAAGAGTTTCAGTTGATGCCAGCGTCTGGGGAACCTCTTCAAAATGTTGAAACGGGGTCTCAATGAACTCCCCATCCATCTCTACATATCGGAAAGAGTTGAGGTGGCTCACCATGTACTCCTCTTCTCCTCGTACTGTAACAATTTTCCCCTTGACTGGGTACTTCAGCATTTGGTGGAGCGTAGAAGTCACTGCCCCAACCTTGTGGATCCATGGGCGACCCAGCAAACAAGAATAAAATGGCCGAATGTCCATCACATAGAATGTAGACGCGAATATCTGAGAACCAACCTTAACTGGAATATCCACTTCTCCATGTACCATTCTCTTGGACCGCCAAAGGCCCTAACAACAATGTTACTTGGCTTCAACTCTAAACCTTCACAGTCCAAACGGTCTAGAGCTTTCTTGGGTAAAACATTCAACGAAGATCCAGTATATACCAATACATGAGCTAGAGTAGTGCCCCTACATTCAATGGAAACATGCAGGGCATCATTGTGGTTCTTCCCCTTAGCAGTCAAGTCGGCGTTGGAGAAACCCAACCCATTATCCGCTGTCAGACTAGCCATACAATCTTTAAATTGATCATCTGACGTCTCCTGCGGCACGTGTGCAGTTTTTAGGAAGGCAATCAGAGCCTTGGCATGGGCTTCTGAGCATAGGAACAGAGACAACATAGATATTTTGGACGGGGTTTACCCCAGCTGTTCGACTACATTGTAGTCGCTCTTTTTGATGATCTTCAAAATTTATTCCATCTCTTGTCTAGAGTCTTCAACAGTAATCCTCTTTGGTGCCTCCGTTCGGGCATGCTCATCAATGGTCCCTTTTCCCCGAGTATCAGATGACTCGGCAACAGGGGTAAGGATTGGAACTTGAACAGGGACAGTAACAGGTGTACTGGCAGGTATAATAACAACAGGCTTCCGGATAGTTGGTGGAGAGATATTGGGGGAGAAAAGTCTTCCGCTGCGGGTGACTTTGGCAGGTACAACAATATTGCTGATGTCAGTATCAGCCTCTTCAGCACTCAAGTCTTGCTTAACTCCGTGATAATACACGTCAGCCCCATAATGCCACGGGACAGCTTTATCGGATGTATAGGGGATAGGCCCAGGAACAGTAATGATCAAGGGAGTGATTCTTGGAACAGATGTAATTCTAACAGGCTTTCTCGAGGAAGCCTTGGAAGAATTGTCGAAAATGGTGATTATAGAAACTTCTTCAACGGGAACCAAAGGAACAACAGTCTTCTCAAACAGAATTTCTTTATTATCCATCAGGCGTTGGACACCTGACTACAAAAGATGGCAACCAGTAGGTAAGACAACACACAGATGGAAACCTTCGCCACAACCCAGAAATAAACCGGATAACAGAAGTTTCTTCTTCACAGTCATCAATGGAGTAACAATGTCCTTCACAGAAACCACAAACGAGTCTTCATCTATAGCATTCACTCCATGCTTGGGCATAGGAGCAGTCACAACATTAGGCCTTTCAGGAGCTTTGAACTCAATCTCCTTAGCATCAATCAAGTCCTGTACCTTATTCTTCAAAACCCAACAATCATTCGTATCATGCCCCGGGCTATCAGAATGAAAAGCACAACGGGCGTTTGGATTGTACATCGGTGATGTTGTATTGGGATTCTTCGGGGCCTCCTTCGGAATCACCAAGTTGGTCTTCAATAACTGCGGCAGAATCTGAGACAAAGTCATGTTGAGTTGAGTGAACTGTCTTCGCGGCCTCTCGACCCTTGGTTGATTGTTGCACTGAGGAGCAACAGTTGGTCTTGAAATAACAACCGCATTAACAACTTGGAGGTGTTCAGGTCTATTATGGCTCTTTGAACTGTAAAGAACACTGGACTCCTTCTTAAAAGGCTTCTTCTCGGTATTGGACAAAGCACCCATATGTATCTTACCGCTCTTGATACCAGCTTCAATTCTTTCCCCGGTCATAATCAGCTATGTAAACCCGGACGAAGAACTTCCAATCAGATGGTTGAAATACGGACCAGACAAGGTCCCCAGAAACATATCTACTAACTCCCTATCAGCCAAGGGTGGTTGCACTCTTCCAGCAAGGTCCCTCCTTTTCTGAGCGTAGTCTTTGAAACCTTCGCTCGCACCCATAGACATACCCTGAAGTTGGGTACGCGTGGGAGCGAGGTCGACATTGTATTGGTACTGCTTGTAGAAAGCAGCAGCCAAGTCCTCCTAATTACGAACACTAGCTCCTTCCAGCTGTTAAAACCATTCAAGTTGAGTCCCTGAAAGACTGTCTTGAAAGAAGTGGATCCATAGGTTCTTATCAGCAGTGTATAGCTGAATTTTTCTAAAATACGAGCGGAGGTGCAGCTTTGGACAAGAAACCCCATCGTATTTAGCAAAGATTGGTGCTTTAAACTTGTGGAGAATCACCACCCCAGATGACAAACCTAGATCACCAAAGTCTAACCCAGGGACCTTCTGAATTTCCATCGCACTTAACCAGTCTTCAAGCTGTTTATATCTATCCTTAGCAGGAGGATACTGGTCTTCGTCAAAGTCAGTCTCGTGGTCAGATACCACAGGGCTAGGAACCCTCCTTTCTTCTTGGTTTTCTCCCCCTCGATATGAGTGGGATAGATTGACTTCATCTCGCAGCCTGTTCCCAAACCTGTGACCCATGTTCAAGAGGATTGTCTTCTTCTTCTTCTTCTTATCCTTCAAGATAAGAGTCTTCAGATCTTGTTGACCCTTAGCCAAGTTCATGAACATTTCCTGGAATTGAGCGTTTTGAGCTTGTAGAGCCTTAATAGCTTGATCAGTTGATGTTTCAGCAGACATGATGTGCTGAAATAAACAGCGAAGAAGATGAGAAAACCTGTAAGGGTACCTGTTATGAGGTGCATGGAATGAAATGTTTATGATATGATTTCAAAGACTTTGGAGATTCAAATTCGTAAACCAAAATGAAACACACTTTTATTAGATAAATTTGAAACAATGTCTGATAAATGCCTTTAAGGCGTTACAAGAAAGAAATACTGAAAAATAAATCAAAGTTAGAAATAATCAAAAGACATCAGCACTCCCATGGTCGTTTGCCTTTGGTGCTGACATAGTCGTTGAGGATCTGCTCATTCTCCAATTGCTTTGTCAACTTCGGGATCTTCCACTCTTGTTCGTGATACTTTTCTCTGTAAGTATCCCGCTCTTCTCTCAGTTGCATCCAAGACCTTTTTAATGCCTCAATGTCAGTAGGCATGTATGGGTGGAGGATGGTAGGTGGAACCCCTTCTTCATCATCAACCTCAACAATCACAGGCAAGACAGCTTCGTACGGCATTCCTAGCTTTTGGGCAAGGATTCTAACCCATCGGAGATATGTCTTCTTCGGAAGAGAGGTCTTCATCCATAACTCGTGCGGATCAGACCTGTGTACCCTATCCCAAGCTCGTATGAACCTGCGGCGATGCTCGTCACTATCCCCTTGGAAGTCAAAGACAATGCTCGGCATTAGCAAATCATGAGGTTCGTCCCTCCTAGCTCGTCGAAACTGACGTAAGGCCAGACAAGGATTATAGGTGATCCCTCCTCGAACTCCAAGTAGTGGAACATTGGGGTACTCCCCACAGCGATCAATAATAACCACTTCTTCCATGTCTTTAGTGCTCCAGATAATATCAGTGTGAGCAAGATACATAATCCTGTAGGCCCAACCCATGCCTTCCTTGTTCTTCAAAACTAATTTGGGAAGGTGAGAAATAAACCACCTCGCTAGCAATGGTGCACAACACATAAGGGTTCCCCATTTCCGAGCAGTACGGGAATAAAGAGAGTGCATAATGTCACCCAAGAGAGTGGGCACAGGATTACCGGATATGAAAATCTTCACTGCATTCACGTAGACGAAGGAATCTGAGTTAGGAAACAACACCAAACCATATATGAGAAGAGCCAGAATGTCTTCAAATGCTTGAAAGTATAGACTGTCCCAGAACTGATTAGACCGATCAACCAAGAATTTAGCCAAGAATCCTTTTGTCCCACTTCTAGTCTCCCAGTTAGACATTACCTCAGCTTTTGTCAGATGGAGGGCTGAAGCAATCTCTTATGGCCTAAGGATCTTCTCCCAACCTGTAAACGGGGTATGTTCTAAAATAGAGATACCAAGTAGATCAGAGAATTCCTCTAGAGTAGGGACTAACTGATAGTCCGGGAAAGTGAAGCAGTGGTATAATGGATCAAAGAACTGGAACAAAACACTCATCATCTACTCATCTAATTTGGAAGTGACCAAACCAAGGAGGTGCCCATGTCTTCTGATAAAAGAGGAAGTATCTGGAATCTTCGCAACCAAATCTCTAAGCTGTGTAGGAATCTGAACAAAACTGATCTGAATAATGTTTCTACGCATAGGTGCCATGACCTACAAAACAGAACAAAGATGAATCCCCTTTGTCTTTGAAATAGGTTAGTCTTGATGCAAGATGAATGCAATGTCATGATGTCATGATGTCATGATAGTAACACACCACAAGTATTCACAGATAGCAAACACGGTAAGGGTAAACAAGTCACACAGATAACCCTTAGATTTCAGGCTGGCAAGGAGTTTAGGTATTACCCTCTTTCAGTTTAGTTGGTTCAAACCTGTCCTAGAAATAGTAATCGGGTTCTAGAGGATCTCAATATCACTGACTACCCTAGATCGGTCATAATTCCAGTTTGGTAACCTTTTCTTGTGGTCGGAATCATCGCGAGAGTTTAGTCTCAATGAGTGTAGCATACTGCTACTGTTCTATGGCCAAGTTGGTCAATTATAGTTTCTAAGGTCAGTTGGTGCTTAATGACCCCTTAGCAGACCCATATTCTCCTCGTTGCACCACAAGGGATATCAGTACATACTAAAGTGCCACACCAACGTAGCTATTACTTCAACCGTATCGGTCTATGTCGTACAGTTCCCTCACAGTTTATTGCTACTTACCTAAAGGGTATCCCCCAGATCCGGGTTAGGATCTATAGTAACTCCAATTCAACCCACAAAGATAAAGCATACAAGTCAAGAAATTGAAAACATTATGAACTATTCCTAGGGTACACCCCACTTATCATCCCCAGTAGAGTCTCCAGTTCTGTGATACGGTGGGAAGAACTTATTGTTTTTGGAATGCTGGTTTGCGTTTTGCGCTTGTTTTTGCAAAATGTCTCGGTGAAATTCATCAACACTTAGACTTCACAACATGAAGACTTATACTTACATATCCTCAGCAACATTCAGGAATTTATTTATTTTCAATCCAACAACAATGCAGCAGATTAGCTTACATACACATACATTGCATCCATATATCATAAACATTGATAAAGCAAATACATTACATCATACATTTCATACAACATGACTTTCTATTTTAGCTAACATTTTACCCTTTTCAGGATAAGATTAACAGCTACCGTTAACAATATTCAATCTTGATACAGTTCAGATACGCTCCAGAAATAGATGCCATCCTGATACTCATTTAGATTCAACCTCTTGATACAGTTCAGATACGCTCCAGACACGGATGCCATCCTGATACTCATTTAGATTCAACCTCTTGATACAGTTCAGATACACTCCAGACACGGATGTCATTCTGATGCTCATTCAGACTCAACTTCCAGATACAGTATAGATACGCTCCAGACATAGATGCCATCCTGATACTCATTCAGATTCAAGCTTCGGACGCAGTACGGATACGCTACGGACACGGATGCCATTATAATACTTAATTAAAGCCCCTTCTAGATACAATTCAGATACACTCCAGACACGGATGTCATTCTGATGCTCATTCAGACTCAACTTCCAGATACAATATAGATACGCCCCAGACACGGACGCCATTTTGATGCTCATTCTTTCAGCTTACAAATTATAAATCAACAATCACTATTGGATGGCATCTTTAAGCCCATATCCTACAATTTTCTATCACCTCTCCAAATGGCATCTTTAAGCCCATCCTTTCTATCATCGCATCGCCCAGTGCAAATTTCTGGGCACTCTAGTGTCCAATCATCTTCCACCTTCGAGTCACGAATGACAAAGCTCACAAATCTAACTCTTCAGGTTTAAGAAGATTGAACAGGGGCAGCTGTTGTACCCCAAAATTTTCCCTTTCACTTCTCAAGAATTTCCTCACAAGATCTTTTTGACTCAAGGATGGATTAGGGTTTGACTAGCTCAAGACATCTCCTCATGCACTAATGACCAAAATTAGGGTTTGAGTTTTCACAAGTATTTTTGGACTATCAATGCTTCATATGACTTTCAAAGATCATTAGGGACCCCCAAGATTACTCATGCCAAGTTTCAAGCCTTGAATCACATTTTTGATCAGTCAATTGGATAATTGACCTAAAAATCAGTTGTATTGGGGAAAAAGTCAACCATGGCCAATTTACAGTCAAACTTCATAATTTTTTGATCCACATCGACATCTTAGACTCATATGTATCATTTGATTAAGTTTGTACCACAATTCCTTAAGAAATTTGATCAAATCATCAAAAGGGCAAAATGGTCAAAATTAGGGTTTTGACTAAGAAAGGGCAATTTCTGATTTTTGACCTAGCAAATGGTCAATTGGTTTAAAGCATGATCTCAAGAGTTCAATTGCATCATCTTGACCTAATTACATGGTTCAAAATATTACAAATCCATTGGATTGACAGATGAATTTTCCAGTCAACTGATCAAAAGTCAAATATATACTGAAAAGTCAAACTTTGACTTTTTGGTCAAAATCAAGTGCAAAAGATCATAATTCATCAAAACATGTCAAAATTTGAAACTTGTTCATCAAGAAAGCAAGGGTTTAAGTTTTGGTTTTGAAAATTTGAAATTTTTAACTTAGAAAATTTTCTAAGTATAGAAAATTTCTTGTTTTTTCTCAACTTTAAGCCAAATTTTCACCATGATACAAGATGATTCAAGGAAGTTCCCAACATGAAAGTTGTAGATCTCCATGAAATACATAACTTTTCTTCAAACAATTTATCCTAAAGATGCTTGGATCTCAAGATATAACTTTGTGAATACATGCTCATGAACTAAAATAACAGTGAAATTTTGCCCTAGTTAAGCAAGTTTTTGACCTAACTTCATGCCAATTTTTCACACAGTTCCAATGGTAATATTTGAAAGCAATTCAAATATGAGTTGTAGAGCACATTTCAAGCTTTCCAAAATGTCAAATAACTCCTTGGGATCATTCTTGAGTAGGGATAATCAAAGAGATGAAGTTGGTCGTTTCTCACTTTGATTTCAAGTCATTTCATGATGAACCAAAATTCAAATTCAAGCCTAGGCTGCATAATCTTTGCTTTGCAGGCCTCAAACTTTTTTCTCACTCCATAATTAAATGTTTACACAGCTGATAGAGCTTTAATCCAAGCATTAGAGCCTTTGTCTAAGCTACAATTCCATTTATGGCACAAAGTTGCCATTTCCATTTTGATAAAGCACAACTTTTGCAATTGTCAACTCCTTGAGCTTTGCACTTGTTCTTTCTGCACACACAAACCCTATAAACCAAAAGCAATGTGTCTAAAACCTCTACCAACTCAGATCAGTCTTGTACAAACACTTAGGGACTTGTCTCCTCACTTTTCTTCAAAAGCAAGTTATAGAGCCAAAAGGCTATAACTCAAAAACCTGGTGTGGAATTGATCAAAAAAACCTTTTCTATACTTATACACAAATGTATTGCAACCTAGGACACAAATGCTAAGGCTCGGAAACTCTCCCAAACACTCTAGCATTGAAAATCTGCCATAACTTGCAGTTTTGCACCTTACATAGCAATCTCAAGAACCATTCGTGTGTTTTGAGTTTTAACCACCAAAACACTTAATATAAATCATATCTAAGTGTTCCAGATCCCTGTTCCCTCACTGTAACTCCTCTTCCTCCATCCACCATTTTCAAGTTTCAAGCTTGCAGGTTGCCTTGAGTACGGAGATTCAAAGACTTTCAGGACAAAGTAAGGATTGGAATACACTCAGGGAGGTCCAAGTAAGCTAAACAGATCCTCGGGCCTTCTCAAAACTTGCTCAAACTCCATTCACGATCTCAACTGAAAGAGGTAAAAACTCAAACTTCTATCTCTTTATACAAGCATCCTTTGGTCTTGGTTTGTGAAAACAAAATATAGATATCCTTGCACTAAAGCCAACCATGTTCATAGATTTCATTTATATTCATTGTATATAGAGAATTTTGGATTTGAAATTTCTGTAAAAATTAGGTTTCAAATTAGGGCCAGTAAAATTAGCTTTGATCTTTGACTTTTAGTTTATATGAATTATATGGTTGAAATTGTGGGAAGGAATACTATCACTTTCATGTTTGGATTTTCCATTTTCATGGAGAAATGAGAGAGATACAGGTGGTTCGGCCATGACTCAAGGTTGAAGATGAAGTTGCCTTCATGAGGCGTTTTCTAATATATATTTGTGCTTTTGTTTATATTAACGGATGTACAGCCACCCCAGTGGCAAGGCAGCACGTAAAAATGCTAGAGGTCATGGGTTCGAGCCTCTACATGCTGTCTTTTTCAATTTTCCATATTTTTTCCACCTTTTTTGTTGTTTTTGCAGCGTGGGCTTCTGGACTTTGGGCCTTGTGTTTTTTTGCTAACCTCCTGCCTCCTATTTGCTTGCAGCACCCCTGACCCATATTATTTTTATTTATTTATTTTACCTTTCATTTTATTTTATTAAATATATTTTCTTAATATTAAAAATCACAAAAAATATAAAAATGATAGATTTTATTTTGACTTATTTTATTTCATTTTTCCCAATAAAAAATATTTTCTTTAGTTATATATATTATCTATTTTATTAAATAACTTTGTAAATCAATTTAAAATTAATTTAGTATTTATTTATCTTTCTTCACACTCATTAAGCATATTATTATTAACATAAAAAGACCAAAAATATCTCATGATGCCATATTTTATTTTCAAGATAAAAATGCAAAAATACTTACCTTTTCTTAAAGAAATTTATTTTCTTTTAATCAAATAGAATTAGGGTTTATAAAAAAATCTTTTCTTAAAAATAATTTCTTTTCCTAATTAATTTGAGATAATCTTGATTTATTTATTAGGTTTAGGTTAAAACTTTTTCCACATAAAAAACCAAACAAAATCTTCTTTGCATTCATACATCTTTGCATATTTAATTTATCTTGTATATTATTTATTCCAATATTTGTACATATTCAATTTGGTTGTAATAGCTTAATTAGGTTTTTATTATTGCAAATCCCCATTCATAAATTGTATTCCCCCTCCCACAAATGTTGTAATAGCGTAGGACATTTAAATTTCGCAATTTATCGCTTTTATATAACTTGCTAGTAATTAGGGTTTGTATGGCAAGATAAAACAACCAAATAGAAAACCCTAATCCAAGACAAAATCAAGCATGAAAATGACACACTTGCACACAAGCACCCCTATGGTTACTCCACTTGGTTGCCTTATACAAAAAATGACCACATTATGCATGTAAAGTATCTTAGCAAAACAAACAAATACAAGATCATAGTCCATCGATGACGCTATTCAAAGTTGCCTTACAAAAATGATCTTAGTCCCTCAAAAATGCAAAGATACTTTGCAACATTACTAATCATGGCTATACGATGACCCACGCTCATCCCGTTTACATTCAAAGATAGGGTTGCTTACTAAATTAATGGTACGACAATAATATCAAAGGAAAAGAAAATGAACAAGAAAGACATTTGAGTAGGTAGATTACTTTTAGTTGCTTGCTCCATTTCAAAACATATATCCTTGCAATTTTCAAAACAAACATACACATTTCCAAACATCTTACAAAATTGAAAACATTTTCAAAAAAGATCAAACATCTTTGTATACATTCTTACGAACGAGAATCATTACAAAGATTGCCTAAACAATGGCCTCTTTTACAAAATACTTTCAAAACCACACAAAAGCCCAATTTCAAACAAAAGCAAGTGATCTAGTGTTGTACCCCAAAATTTGCTCTCTCATTCTTCAGGAAATCATCCTGGATTCTCAAAGTTTTCTCTTAAACAAATCCAAGCCTTGAATTATCATTTCTTTCCAAGCAAGCCATTTACAAGGGCAAAGTGGTCATTTGCAAGATAAAAAGACAAACTTTGGTTTTTGGATCAAAATCAAAACACAAAAATCATATTTCATCAAGAAATGTTGGAATATGAAGTTTGTTTCGTCAAGAAGCTCAAAAGTCAAATTTTACCTTGGAAAAGTTAAATTCTAAATACTTAGAATTTTTCTAAAGTATTTAAGAAAAAATGACACTTAAGAACTTCTGAACCAACCTCCAGGCAAGAGCGATCAGAAGTTGAAAACTTGGCTCAACATATAACATTCAGTCAGAATGTGGCTCTTCAGCAGCTACGCCAACTCAGTCAGAAGTTGTAAACGTGGTTCAGCACGTAATCTTTAATCAGAACATGGCTTTTTCAGCAGTTACACAAGTTCAGTCAGAGTTTGCTAGAGGAATGCAAAGAAAGCAACAAAGCCTGAAAGCTCCTTCAAAACATGCTGGAATCAGAAGGTAAGGGGGTCAGAAGATTAGGTGTTACAGTGAAGCAGAATCTCTAAGTCCAGAGTTTTCAGAGACAAATCAAAAGAACATGCTGGAAAGTCTGGAGAACCCTCAGAATTTGCTGAGGCAGCAGGATACTAAGATCAGAATTTGAGTGCGTTGTATGATGAAGTAGGAACTGTTGGCTCAGATTTAAGTAATGATGCAAATCTCATATCACAAGATTTCTTAGTCTTGACCAATCTCATCACCATTTAATGCTCGTTAATGCTCACAACCACTTTTGAGCATTTGTCCAAAGGGTCTCTCCACGTGCAGTATAACAATGCTCTTGTGCAGATTTAGGTATGGGTTCATGCGCTACTTTTCGCTCATGGGTGTCACTTTTCCTTAATCCTCGCTTACTAACCTAGCCTAGGCTAAAAGATGTCAATCATCACAACTTTTTATGAACTTTCTCCAAGAGTAAGTCAGCATCTATTGCACGGTATTGGTGCCACTTAAAGTTTAAAAAACCCACAAAGCTTTGCCTATAAATAGAGCACCATTGCCCATTGAAAAGGGGCGGTCCAACCCCAGAAAAATTGCTAGAAAAGAAAACAGAAAATTTTAGCAAGAAAACACCTTGAAACTCTGCCAAAATTCCTAGTGTTTCAAGAGTCTTAAACACAACTTTGAATCTCTTGCTTTCAAACCCCATTTGCTCTCAAGGTATTTCTTGACTAAGAAACACCCATACAGTTTTCTAACTTATATATATACCCTCCATCCTTCCATTCAAAGAACCTGTCCAGAACACCATCTGAGTTAAGGCTAACTCCAGTTCATAGAATTTCTTCCAACAGCAAGGTAAGCACCTACTGACCCTCACCATATTGCTTAAACATTACCAGATTTGCATGCTCAAAAAACACAATGTAGATATCATGCTTCTGATGTTGTGCATGTTCTGAGATTGTCACGCATCTGTATGCCTAAGTAGAGACTGAATCAGTACAGAACTTGCCTCTGATTTTTGGTTCTAACTTCTGAAACACTGTGTCACCTGCTGAAACTTTCCTAGGCATGCCTTCTGTTTTGTGGAAAAATAACCAAATTGTAGATGTTCTGTCTAGCACAGGGGGAGACCAAGTTCTGACTTTGACGCCAGAACTTCAGGGGCATGTTTTGTCATCAGTAATATCATAACTTCTGAAAATTATTATATGCCCAGCAGGGTCAGAACTTCTGACCCCATACATTTACACTAACATGTTTCTGTTTTGCAGCGCACCAGGGTCAGAAGTTCTGACCTATACATTTTCACTAACAGGTTGATATTCTGCAGCAGGCCTGGGTCAGAACTTCTGACTTCCTCTCAGCAGCACGCTGACTCTTTCCATTTTCTTTCTTTCTTCCCCTTGTTATTTTTCTTTATTTTTCTCGCTGGATCCCCCATTCATAAGTGTGTATCCCCCACCCCCTAAATATTGTAATAGCGTAGGACTTTACATTTCCGCATTTTTATCACTTTCAAATGTAAATGCTAGCAATTAGGATATGTATGGCAAGATAAAATCAATGAAATAGAAAATCCTAATTCAAGATAAAATCATGCATGCAATCAAACACACTTGCACACAAACACCCTTAGGGTTTCTCCACTTGGTTGCTTTATACAAAAATAGTCATGTTATACATGCAAAGTATCTTGGTAAAACAAACAAAATCAAAAGATCATAGTTCCTTGATGACGCTATTCAAAGTTGCCTTATAAAATGATCTTAGTCCCTCGAAAATACTAAGATACTTTGCAATATATCTAAGCATGGTTATACGATGACCCACACCCGTCCTGTTTACATCCAAAGATATGGTCGCTTACCAAATCAATGGTAAGACAACAATGTCAAAGGAAAAGAAAATGAACAAGAAATACATTTGAATAGGTAGATTACTTTTAGTTACTTGCTCCTTTTCAAAACAACTATCCTTTCTATTTTAAAAAACAAACACTCACATTTCTGAAACATCTTACAAACAATGAAAACATATTCAAAAAGACAAACATCTTTGTATACATTCTTACGAATGAGAATCATTACAAAGGTTGCCTAAACCATGGCCTCTTTTACAAAATACTTTCAAAACCACACAAAGCACAATTTCAAACAAAAGCAAGTGATCTAGCAAGTAACTAAGAGCCCATGGAAAACCATGGATGGAAAGGGTGCTAATACCTTCCCTTTTCATAATCTACCCCCCGAACTCAAGAAAACATCTCAAAGGTCTTTCTTGTGCTTTTTCACCTTTCCTTTTGGATAAAAGAAAAGTCGGTGGCGACTCTTGCTAAACCGCAACATTTGCGAACACAAACGCAAAATATCTCAAGTCAGTTCTCCCACTGTATCACAGAACTGGCGACTCTGCTAGGGAAAGAGTTTGAAAAAGTGGGGTTACCTTAGGGTTAGGTCACATTTACTTGCTTACATTGCTTGATTTGTTTGCTTTACATTACGGTTCTTTATTTGGGTTTGAATCCTCCACCCAGATTTGGGGATACATTATAGGTAAATAGCAATACATTATGGAAATTGTGAGGGGTATACCGACATGGTCTAAGCAATAGCTATGTTAGTGTGACATATTTGTGGGTACCGGCAGCCCTTGAGTAGTCAAGGAGAATACAGGGCCGCTGAGTGATGTCGCAAAGCACTAACGGACTCTTAGAACCTTTACTTGACCAACTTGGCCTTTAGGGCGTAGTGAGGTGACCGGCTTTGGTGCAGTCCGAAGTTGGTAGATACTCGACACTATACTCATTGAGGGTTGTTTTCATGGAATATTTCGGTTGCCATTAAAGAGGTTTAGGCTTAAACAATGAACAAGGAAATAATCCGGTGATATTGAGCTCATTAGAACCCGGTTACTATTATTAGGACAGGTTGAGCCAACTAAACTTTGAAATGGTACTTACCTATAAAGCCCCATGCAAGCCTAAACTAAGAACTTGTTTGCTTTGCTTGTATATGCATACTTCTACATAACATCATGGGCATCATGAGCATCATATGCATCCACTAACCATTTCAAGGATTTTGGAGATTCATCTTTGTTCTTGTTTTGTAGGATATGGATTCACTTCGCAGGAAAACTATCCAAGTCAACCTTGTAAGAATCCCTCCACAACTCAAGGAGATAGCTTCAAGGATCCCTGAGAACTCTCCATTCACCGAGAGACATGGTCGTCTACTCAACTTGGTTACCTCCAACACAGATGAGGATATGATGAAGGTGCTCTTCCAGTTCTTTGATCCTTTGCACCATTGCTTCACATTTCCCAACTATCAGCTTGTGCCCACTTTGGAAGAATTCTCTCAACTCTTGAGGATTCCTGTTCTCAATCAACTACCTTTAAATGGTACAGAAAGAGACCCAAAGCCAGAAGAGATTGCTCAAGCTCTGCACTTGCACTCATCTGATGTCACAACTCATTGGGAAACTAGAAGTGGTGTCAAAGGCTTCTTAGCAAAGTTTATGTTTGAGAAGGCCCAAAGTTGTTGGAATTCCTTAGACGTGCAAGCCTTTGAAGAAATTGTGGCTCTTCTTATCTATGGGATGGTCTTATTTCCCAATCCTGACCAACTCATAGATGTGAGCACCGTCAAAATCTTCATGTCACGCAATCCGGTTCCTACATTGTTAGGGGATATCCTACACTCTTTTCACACTCGCACAATGAGGAAAAGAGGTGTCCTTATGTGTTGCACTCCTCTCCTGGCTAGATGGTTTATTTCTCATCTTCCCCAATCAGTCTTAAAGAATGAGCAAGGATTAAGGTGGTCACAAAGGTTAATGACGCTCAAACATTCAGATATTCATTGGTGCTCCCGATCCAAAGAGAATGTTATCATTGTTAACCGTTGTGGGGAATTCCATAATGTCCCTCTACTTGGCATTAGGGGAGGCATCACCTACAACCCATGCTTAGCTCTAAGACAGTTTGGTAATGCCCGAAGGGATGGCCCATATGAGATGCTGATTCAAGGCTTGGTATTCGACTACGACAACGACGATCAAGGTCTTTACCAGAGATTCATCCGAGCTTGGAGGATACTAAACAAGTTGGATAGAAAGACTTTGGGACACAATAATTCCATCCCTATTGAGCCTTACCTCAAGTGGGTACGAACCCGCGCTCAAAGTCTTATGATGCCTTATCCTTCCATTCTCCCGGTGATTATTGAGCCTGTTAAGGAAGGAGAAGTTCCATACACTATCCTACATCCTAACATGCCCACATCTCTTGAAGACCTACAAAGGGATTGGATACAACTCAAAGGAGAGCAAGATACTTTTGAAGCCCAATTCTACGCAAGCGAGAAGAAGGTTTTAGAACTCACTAGGCTACTTCATGAGGAGCAGGCTCTAAATACCTACATAGCACCAAAGAGGATGCGCACTACTTTTTATCTTAGAGTGTTGTATTATTTTGCCCCAAGGGGCATTGATGTACTCAAACTCTATTTTATTAATATAACGTGTGTTTCTTTTTGTTTAAAATGAACTTGAATCTTTTAAAATCCTTGAAAACATTACATATGCACATATCATTCATCATGACATAAACAGGTCTTTTGCAACAAGTTTCCTCATCTCTCTACTGTTTATTTTAGTAAGATGGATCTCGAACAGACAGTCAAAGATCTTCAAGCTCAAAACATGCAGTTTCAATAGTTACTCACAACCCTGGCCAAAGGACAAGAGGAGCTGAAGACTCTGTTGGCAAAAGAGAAAAGGAAGAAAGAGAAGAAACCAACTGGTGTTGTAATCATGGGGAGAAGGTTTCAAGGACAGACTAGAAGAACCTTGGATTTTGCAACAACATTTGATGAAAGAGAAGGGAAAGGAAAAGAAACAATAGTTCCGTCAGAATCTGAAGAGGAGGAAGAAGAGGAAGACTACTCTGAGGAACAGTGCCCTCCGGCTGATGATAAGTACATACATCTTGAAGAGCGTTTGAGCGCTATGGAAATACAAAGGGTACCAGGTCTAGACTTTGAAGAATTGGGGCTAGTGTCGGGAATTGTAATCCCACCAAAGTTCAAAGTGCCGTTGTTTGCAAAATATGATGGGGTGTCATGTCCTAAAATGCACCTCCGATCATACGTGAGAAAGATTCAGCCGCACTCTGCCGATAAAGACTTGTGGGTCCATTTTTTCCAAGATAGTTTATCCGGAACACAACTCGATTGGTTTTACCAATTAGAAAGGGACGACATCCAGAACTGGGAAGATCTTACCGCAGCTTTCTATAAACAATACCAGTATAATGCAGATTTGGCGCCTACCCGTACTCAACTTCAGAGTACGACTATGGCTTCAAATGAGAGTTTCAAGGATTACGCGCAGAAATGGAGAGATCTAACTGGGAGAGTGCAACCCCCTCTGTCTGAAAGGGAGTTGGTGGATATGTTATTAGGCACTCTATCGGGCCCTTTCTTCAACCATTTGATTGGGAGCTCATCTGATGGGTTTACTGAGTTAATACTAACCGGAGAGAGGGTGGAAGCTGGCATAAAAAGTGGAAAGATTCAGAAGGATTCGTCTGCCTCTACAGCTGTGAAAAAACCCTTCACTAGGAAGAAGGAGGTATCTGTTGTTTATCCACAAAGGAACCAAAGGAGAGCTGAACGCCAATCAATGGTAGGGGCCATTATGATCCCAAAGCTTACATATGATCAACAAAGAAGTAATCAACCGAGGGTGGAAAGGCCAATCCGGCAATTCACCAGAATTAATATGACTCTAGCCCAGGTTTTACCACATCTTCTGAAGTCTAATCTGGCAACTTTAAAGGAAGCTCCAAAGAATCCCAACATGGTGTCCCCTCATTATCACCCGAATGCCAGATGCGCATATCATTCTGAAAGTCTGGGTCACGACACTAACAATTGTTGGGCTTTGAAAAACAAAATTCAAGACCTTATAGATGAAAAAGAGATTGAGTTTGAGGCTCCCGAGAAACCAAATGTCATTTCCGCTCCTATGCCTAGATATGGTCACAACACCAATTCTATCGAAGAAGATTTGTTTGTTACCACAGTGGATGAACTCTTGACTCCGCTCCCAATCATTAAGATAAATTTGTTGAAAGATGGTGTATTCCCTGTTTGTAATGAAGACTGCCATCTTTGCTTATCCTCACCAACTGTTTTCCCTTTGTTGAAGACAAGCATCCAACGCTTGATAAACAACCAAGAGATTCTGTTCGAAAATGCTCCTGTTTCACCTGTTTCTGTTGAAGATGTTTCAATCATAACCATTTCCGCCAATCCTTCCAGGGTCCCCAAAAGACCTATTAGGATTACATCGGTTCCAAAAACTACTCCTCTCATAATCACAATACTCGGGCCAGTCCCGTATGAATCAGACAAAACAGTACCATGGAATTACGATGGAGACATCTACTACCATGGTAATAAACAAAACGGGCTGGCCGTCGAAGAAGTGAGCTCCGAAGAAGAAGACTCTGACATTAGTAATATTTCTGGAACCAGTAAGATTACCCGTAGCGGTAGAATCTTCTCTCCAGAAATTGCCCCTCCAAAGGCAGTTTTTGGATCCGTGGATGTTCCAAAGGTTACCTCCATACCAATAATCATATCTGCAAGAGCTCCTACTGAAAAAGACGACACAACCCATGCTATTATCCCTACCAACACTTCTACTGCTGAAATTCGAGGAAAAGGTATTCAAGAAGAGCCTGTCCGGATGAAGGCTCAACCACTAACTATCCCCGAAACCTCCAAGAAGGAAATGGAGAAGATCCTGAGAATAATAAAGAAGAGTGACTATGACGTGGTTGAACAGTTGGGGCAAACTCCCTCCAAGATCTCCATGCTAGCATTATTGCTATGTTCTGAGACACATGCGAAAGCTCTGGTGAAGTTTCTGAAGACAACCCATATGCCACAAGAGACATCTGCTGACCAATTCCAAGATTGTGTGGCCAGTTTGACAGTTGATAACGGCCTAGGATTCTCTGATGCTGATTTGACACCAAAAGGGAGAAAGCAAAACGAGGCATTACATGTCTCCGTGGAGTGTAGAGGAACAACTCTGGCCCATGTCTTGGTAGACACTGGCTCATCTTTGAATGTTTTACCGAAGAAAGCTCTCGACAAATTAGATTGCGAAGGACTGACATTGAAACCCAGTAACATAGTCGTAAGAGCATTTGATGGCTCAAAAAGGATGGTCCACGGGGAGGTGTACATCCCCATAAAGGTGGGAACTCATACTTTCAACTCAACTTTCTATGTAATGGACATCCGCCCCCTCTTACTCCTGTCTGCTAGGACAGACCTGGATCCATAATGCCTGTGTTGTCACCTCTACACTACACCAGATGCTGAAATACACGGTCCATGGAAATATTATCACTGCCCACGAAGAGGAAGAGTACATGATTAGCCATCTAAATTATTTCCGGTATGTGGAGTTGGATGGCGAGTTCATTGAAACTCCTTTTCAACATTTCGAAGAAGTCTCTCAAGAGTTAGCAGTAACTAAGACGGTATCCCAAATCCCTAAGATCAATAGACCTCCGCTTCAGATGTCCTCTCTAAAGGACGCCAAGGCAGTAGTAGAGGAGGGTGGATGCACCATCTGGGGGCAGCTTCCAGACATTCCGTATAAATCTGACAAGTTTGGCTTAAGGTTTAATTCAAATGCTCAAAAGGCTGTGCACCGTGCTGGAGGGCCACCTCTGAAGATTAGCAACCGAGAGGTCAACACAGTGGAAGATAATGAAGAAGATGGCGGCTTGGAGGATTGGATATTTCCTACTGTCAATGGAGGACTTCGCAATTGGGAAGCCAGAGACTTTGTCCCAATAAATTTCATCACTCAGTAATTTATCTTTTACATTTCTGTTGGACTTGTAATATTCACAAACAATTCGCAGATTAAAAACCTTGTGTCTTACCCGAGGCACAATGGTCCATTTGTAATGGTTTTTATTTCATCTTCATATGACATTCAATGAATCATGGACGCTTTTCACATACAAACCTTTTGTGCTCATTGTCTTTCTTTTACATTTGATTGTTTAAATATGGATATACCCTTACACACACCCACACTCACAAATGCAGGTACCCCTCCATTCCGGATCCCATGGATAACGATACTACTATGGCCTTTAGTGACTCTGAAGATCTAGTCTACCAAGCCGAAGACGAAGGTGAGGAAGATTGTGAAGTACCAGGGGAATTGGCCAGACTACTACAACAGGAGGAAAGAGCTATTCAGCCTCATGAGGAACCGTTGGATACAATCAACTTGGGTACCGAGGAAGATAAAAAGGAAATCAAGTTGGGTGCCAATCTAGAGCCGAGTGTCAAGGAGCGTCTAATTCAGCTATTGCAGGATTATGTTGAGATCTTTGCTTGGTCATACAAAGACATGCCAGGACTTGATACATACATCGTGCTACATCGTCTTCCCACAAGAGAAGATTGTCCACCAGTAAAACAAAAAGTTCGCCGCATGAGACCTGACATGTCAGAGAAGATCAAAGCGAAATTCATGAAACAATTCAATGATGGATTCTTGGTTGTCACTTCCTATCCTCAATGGGTTGCCAACATTGTTCCCGTGCCTAAAAAGGACGGCAAAGTACGAATGTGCGTGGATTATAGAGATTTGAATAGGGCCAGCCCTAAAGATGATTTTCCACTTCCCCACATAGATATCTTGGTTGACAATACAGCCCAGTACAAGGTGTTCTCCTTCATGGACAAATTCTCAGGTTATAACTAAATCAAAATGGCACCTGAGGATATGGATAAAACTACATTTGTCACACAGTGGGGCACATTCTGCTACAAAGTGATACCATTTAGACTAAAGAATGCTGGGGCAACCTATCAACGCGCCATGGTAGCTTTATTTCATGATATGATACATCATGAGATAGAGGTCTATGTAGATGACATGATAGCCCGATCACAAACTGAAGAGGAGCACCTTGATCATTTGCAAAAGTTGTTTGAGAGATTGAAGGAATACAAACTCAGGTTGAATCCAAACAAGTGCACATTCGGAGTCCGGTCCGGTAAACTCCTAGGTTTTGTTGTCAGCAACAAAGGTATCGAGGTTGATTCTGCCAAGGTTAAAGCGATACACGAAATGCCTGCTCCTCGTACTGAGAAGGAAGTCAGAGGATTATTGGGACGCCTGAACTATATTGCCAGATTCTTTTCTCTCCTAACAGCTACTTGTGAACCAATCTTCAAACTATTGAAGAAAGATCAAGTAATCAGATGGAATTATGAATGTCAAATTGCTTTTGACAAGATCAAAGAGTACTTACAAGAGCCTCCTGTTTTGATGCCACCAGTCGAGGGAAGACCACTGATCATGTATCTGACCGTTTTAGAAAACTCAATGGGGTGTGTATTGAGGCAGCATGACGAGTCTGGCCGAAAAGAGCACGCTATTTACTACCTGAGCAAAAAGTTTACCGACTGTGAAACCAGATATTCACTGCTCGAGAAAACTTGATGCGCTCTGGCATGGGCTGCTCGCCGGCTAAGATAATATATGTTGACTCATACTACTTTGTTGATATCTAAGATGGATCTGATAAAATACATCTTCAAAAAACCTGCTCTATCTGGGAGGATAGCTAGATGGCAGATGATCCTAACAAAATATGACATACAGTACACTGCCCAGAAAGCTATAAAGGGCAGTGTGCTAGCTGATCACCTTGCTCATCAAGCTGTAGAAGATTATCAATCCATGAAATTTGAATTCCCTGATGAAGACATCATGACATTTGACAACTGTGAAGAAATCAGACCATGTGATGAACCTGAACAAGGATCCCGATGGACCCTGTTCTTTGATGGGACATCCAATGCACTTGGCAATGGTATCGGTGATGTACTCATATCTCCGGAAGGGTGTCACACTCCCTTTACTGCCAGGCTTTGTTTCAACTGTACGAATAACATGGCGGAATACGAAGCATGCATCTTTGGTCTCAAGGTTGCCATAGATTTGGGAATCAAGTCTTTAGATGTGTTTAGAGATTCAGCTTTGGTCATCAGTCAGATCAAAGGAGAATGGGACACTAAACATCCAAATTGTATCCCTTACAAAGAACATGTTTTAACATTGCTATCACATTTTGAGAAGATTACCTTCGAGCATTTCCCGCGAGAAGAAAATCAGCTAGCAGATTCCCTAGCCACAATGTCATCTATGTTTAAACTTAATTGGGATAACGAGGCTCCCCAGATCACCATCGAACGAATGGATGAACCAACACATTGTCACGAGATTAGTACTGAAGAAGTAGTGGACCGGCCTTGGTTTCATGAAGTCAAGAGGTATCTCGAGGCTCATGAATATCTAGAAAGAGCTTCAATCAATGATAAAAAGTTCCTAAGGAGATTCTCTGCTAAATTCTTCCTGAGTAATGGCATCCTATACAAACGCAATCATGACTCCATTCTTCTCCAGTGTGTGGATAAGATTGAGGCTGAAAAGATCATGGCTGAATTACATGAAGGTACTTTTGGAACTCACTCCAATGGGCATACGATGGCGAAGAAAATCCTACGGGCAGGCTATTATTGGTCTACCATGGAAGCAGACTGCTATCAATACTCTCGGACCTGTCATAAGTGTCAAATTTATGCGGACAAGGTGCACGTACCTCCGGTTCCTCTGAATGTCTTGACGGCTCATTGGCCCTTTGCTATGTGGGGAATCAATATGATTGGGGAGATCAAGCCTACAGCCTCCAATGGACACCGCTTCATTCTAGTGGCCATTGACTATTTTACAAAATGGGTCGAAGCAACTTCCTTCGCATCCGTTACTAAGAATGTTGTTGCCCGCTTAATCAAGCAGAATCTCATTTGCCGGTACAGTATCCCATAAAGGATCATCACTGATAATGGTACCAACCTTAACAATACTATGATTACCGCCTTGTGCGAACAGTTCAAGATTCAGCATCACAATTCGTCTCCCTATCGGCCAAAGATGAATGGTGCCGTCGAAGCTGCAAATAAAAACATTAAAAAGATCATACAAAAAATGACAGTCACCTACAAGGATTGGTATGAGATGCTACCATTTACTCTCCACGGGTATCGTACCACGGCGCGCACATCAACCGGGGCACTCCCTATTCTTTGGATTATGGCATGGAGGTTGTCTTGCCTATTGAGGTTCAGATCCCCTCTTTGAGAATTATGAGGGATGCAGGTTTAAGTGAGGACGATTGGATCCAGACTCGACTTAATCAATTTAACTTAATTGATGAAAAAAGACTTATTGTTGTTTGCCATGGTCAGATGTATCAAAAACGGATGATCAAGGCTTTCAACAAGAAAGTCAGATGCCAAGTATATCAAGTTGGAGATCTAGTAATCAAGTGCATCATCTTGCCACAAAGTGATCCCAGGGGAAAATGGACTCCTACCTATGAAGGGCCATTTGTAATCAAGAACATATTCTCCGGTGGAGCAATGATCTTAACCACCATGTATGGCGAAGACCTGCCACACCCTGTGAACGCGGACATAGTCAAAAGATACTACGCATAAGAGACCCGCTAGGTTGACACACCTAGGCAAAACAAGGGCATCCTGGCGAACCAAAAAGGTTCGAGCAAAAATTAGGGATAAAATAAAAAAATTTGTACACCCTGCAAGTTGAAAACCTGAAAGGGCGACTTGGGCAAAAAGGGGTTTCCCGGTGGACTAAAAACCCGAAAGGGCGGTCCAGGAAAAAGTTAGGGAATTAAAGCGTACGACTATGTCCCGTCGGATCACTTTGGGGACAACCTCTTGACTTCCACTGACAAACTCGAAGTTTTTGATCAATTCAATCATCTTTGGACGAAGCAACAAATAGACAAGATATTCGGAGATACGAAGGCTATAGCAGAATGGAAACCCCATGGGATTATTACACATATCTATCTTTCTTTGTATAAATTTTTCTTTCTTTTATGGCGCCATTCCCTTACTAGGGTGTCTGTCTCCTTTGTACAAAATGCTTATTCAAAGTTAAATACAAAGATATCCCTTTGAAAGTGCAAAAAACTATTTGTCTTTTCTTTACGGTTGTGTTTTTGTTTGCAAAAACGTCCAATGATTCATTGATGAACATATGCATTTGAACATAATTACTGCTTACAAATAAACAAAATGGGCAAGATAATTACTGATAGGTTGAAAGGATAGGAAAACGTCTTTAGGATATTCCGTAAGTAATCCCCACAGTACGTCATCTGAATCCCCAACGAAACTAAAACTTCAAACTATTAATCTCCGGTGGAAATCGCCCAGTTTCTCCAAATTCCCCAGCAAGTTGTTTTGAAGCCTGAAATCCAATCGGATAACAGCTGACTTCTGATTCTCCCCAACCAAGGATAACTCCCCGGTAGAGCGACAGACGATCGAAACTCCTGAACTTTTTCCCAAACAGGAACAAAACTCTTTCCCTAGAGTTTTTAATACTCCCCAACGGAACAAAGACTCCCATTGGTTATCCCCAGAAGAAGTCGTCAAGATTCTCAGGTTTCCTCAAGCAGATCTTACGAGCAATACATGGCATTTCCCTTACAACAAGAGTTTATTCCTCAACAGAAATTCATCAACACTTCAAATTCAAGACTTGAAGACTTACATATCCTCAAACAAAAATTAGGGATTTATGTTCCCTGAGCAGATAACAATATAACAAATCAGCTCACATACACATACATTGCATCCATATATCATGAACATCAATAAGGCCAATACATTGCATCATATATTTCATGCAACATAACTTGGTGTTTCAACTAACATTTTACCCTTTTCAGGATAAGATTAATAGCTTCCATTAACAATACGCAGTCCTGATACATTTTAGATACGCTCCAGACACAGAAGCCATTCTGATACTCATTCAAAAATGCCTCCTGATACAGTTCAGATACGCTCCAGACAAGGAAGCCATTCTGATACTCATTCAGATTTCAACTCCTGATACAGTTCAAATACGCTCCAGACACGAAAGCCATTCTAATACTCATTTAGATTTCAAATCCTGATACAGTTCAGATACGCTCCAGACACAGAAGCCATTCTGATATTCATTCAGATTTCAACTCCGGATACAGTTCAGATACGCTCCAGACACGGAAGCCATTCTGATACTCATTCAGATTTCAACTCCTGATACAGTTCAGATACGCTCCAGACACAGAAGCCATTCTGATACTCATTCAGATTTCAACTCCTGATACAGTTCAGATACGCTCCAGACACGGAAGCCATTATGATACTCATTCAGATTTCAACTCCTGATACAGTTCATATACGCTCTAGACCCAGAAGCCATTCTGATACTCATTCAAAAATGAATCCTGATACAGTTCAGATACGCTCCAGACACACAAGCTATTCCAATACTCATTAAAATATCAACACTCCTGATACATTTCAGATACGCTCCAGACCTGGAGGCCATTCTGAAACTCATTCAAAGACACCTCCAGGTACGCTCCAGACACGGACGCCATTCTGATGATCAAACTTCCATATTACATCTCAACAAGCATCCTTGGATGGCATCTACAAGCCCATCCCCAATAAGATTTTATTACCTCTCCAAATGGAATCTTTAAGCCCATTCCTCCTATCACCGCCGAGTGCAAATTTCTGGGCACTCTAATGTCCAATCATCTTCCACCTTCGAGTCGCGAATGGCAAATATCACCAATCTAACTCCTTAGGTCAAAGAAGATTGAACAGGGGCAGTTGTTGTACCCCAAAATTTGCCCTCTCATTCTTCAGGAAATCATCCTGGATTCTCAAAGTTTTCTCTTAAACAAATCCAAGCTTTGAATTATCATTTCTTTCCAAGCAAGCCATTTACAAAGGCAAAGTGGTCATTTGCAAGCTAAAAAGACAAACTTTGGTTTTTGGATCAAAATCAAAACACAAAAATCATATTTCATCAAGAAATGTTGGAATATGAAGTTTGTTTTGTCAAGAAGCTCAAAATTCAAATTTTACCTTGGAAAAGTTAAATTCTAAATACTTAGAATTTTTCTAAAGTATTTAAGAAAAAATGACACTTCAGAACTTCTGAACCAACCTCCAGGTAGGAGCGGTCAGAAGTTGCAAACTTGGCTCAGCACATAACATTCAATCAGAATGTGGTTCTTCAGCAGCTACGCCAACTCAGTCAAAAGTTGTAAACGTGGTTCAACATGCAATCTTTAATCAGAACATGGCTTTTTTAACAGTTACGCAAGTTCAGTCAGAGTTTGCTAGAGGAATGCAAAGAAAGCAACAAAGCCTGAAAGCTCCTTCAGAACATGCTGAAATCAGAAGGTAAGGGGGTCAGAAGATTGGGTGTTACACTGAAGCAGAATCTCTAAGTCCAGAGTTTTCAGAGACAAATCAAGAGAACATGCTGGAAAGTCTGGAGAACCCTCAGAATTTGCTGAGGCAGCAGGATACTAAGATCAGAATTTGAATGCGTTGTATGCTGAAGTAGGAATTGATGGCTCAGATTTAAGTAATGATGCAAATCTCATATCACAAGATTTCTTAGTCTTGACCAACCTCATCACCATTTAATGCTCATTAATGCTCACAACCACTTTTGAGCATTTGTCCAAAGGGTCTCTCCACGTGCAGCATAACAACGCTCTTGTGCAGATTTAGGTATGGGTTCATGCGCTACTTTTCGCTCATGGGTGTCACTTTTCCTTAATCCTCGCTTACTAACCCAGCCTAGGCTAAAAGCTGTCAATTATCACAACTTTTTATGAACTTTCTCCAAGAGTAAGTCAGCATCTATTGCATGGTATTGGAGCCTGTGATCGGTGGATTTAGAACTGACTGTTTGTAGCTGGTTCGCGAAATGTCACGGAAGCAAGAGTTGCCACCGTCTTTTATTTTCTCCAACATGGACAGGACAAAAGCACAACAAAATTCCTTATGAGAACGTTTCTCGGTTCGGGAGGTAGATTTATAGAAAGGGAAGGTGTTAGCACCCTTTCTATCCGTGGTTATCCACGAGCTCTTAGATACTTGCTCTTATGTTTTCAAAATGTTTGCTTTTCAAAATGTGAGTGGGTTTGAAAAAGTTTCATTGAAAGATTTCTGAATGACTCTTGTATCTGTCCTCAAGAGTGTTTGAAAAATTTGTTTTGAAAGCTTTTTGAAAGTGTCGGTGCGAAAAGGTTTTTTTGTTTTGTTTTTGAATAGAGCAAGTATCCATGAGTCGTCTACCTACCCTAAGGAATTAGGCTGTTTAGAAGTCCTTAAGGTAGTGCCATCCCACCATTGAGAGGTAGGTAGCACCACCGTTGGAGGTGTTCGGGTCAATTCGATTGTAGGGACAGTGTGGTCACCGAAGCAATAGTAGGACACCTTAGAAGCTACCCTTATGTCCTTGATCCTTTTTTAATCCGAGGCAACCGTTTCGAGGCAACTATTTCGAGGCAACTGTTTCGAGGCAACTGTTTCGAGGCAACTGGATCATGGACATAATGACTGCTAAAACGTCCTATACTTGACGACCACGTTTCGAAGGCAACGAGTGAGGCGTACCCTAGAAGTGGTGTGTGTATTTGTGTGTTATTTTCAGTTTAACAGTTATCTTTGATCATGGCATTGTGAGCTACGCTTGTTTTTAATTAACATACATTCTTTCATACAAATTAGAATTTAAGAGTGCGGAAAGTAAAATACAGGAGAATAAAGGCTACGCTATTACAAGGCGCGGGTCTATACATCGCCAAAATACAAAGACCCGTTTTTGATAAAAGATGCGGAAAGTAAAAATGCGGTAAACCTAATTACTATTACATCCAGAAAACAGTTACATAATAATTGATAAGAAAATAAATGCGCGAAATTAAAATTGAACGTCCGAGGGTTTTGACCCTTTGCTTGAAATTAAGTTAAATTAAAGTCTAATTATTATTTAATTAAAGAAAGGTGTTTTTTGTGTTTTTTGTATTTATGAAAATAAAGAAAATTAAAATTAGAAGGAAACCCTAGTTCTAAATTATTTTAATTATTAATGAAAAATATTAAGGTTAACCTAACTTAAGCTAATTAATTATTTACATATTTATTTACAAAATAATAATAATTAATAATGGTGATTAATAATAATTAATTAAGAAAAAGATAAAAAAGGCCAAAAACCTAATTCTATGTATTTTTTATTTATTAAGAAAAGTATTAGAATTTAAAACCTAAATTAAACTAGATTAATTATTAGAGTTTATTTACAAAAATATGTTAGTGGTGAAATTAATAAATAAATAAATATATTTGTATTTTTGATTTTTTCTGTTTTTATTATGAAAAGAAAATTATTTTAGGTGAATTAAATAAAAATACTAAAGCAAATAAAAGAATTAAAAAGAAAAGAAAATTAAATTTAAAATACAAACAAAGGGGGGTGTCTGGCCCATGTGGAGGTGTTTGTGGAATTCTGGCCCATTAGAACAAAGGCCTTGCTGACTTTCCATGATTGTGTGTACGTTGTTGACTGGAGTGCACCCTGGATCTCGTTCAGTGGCCCTTGGATTGATCATCATGAGCGCGTGGCAGGCTAACATGTGAGGATGCATGGTGGAGCGTTGAAGGAGTGCTGCACTTGAATACGTTAAAGCAAAAATCATGAATTATGTGGGGGGACCTGGGAATCGAACCCAGGTCCCTATGCTTGCCAAGCGTGTCATCCACCAACTGAGCTGCCAAACGCTTTTGTAGTATAAGTGGAAAACAAATATTATATAAAAAAACAAAGGTTAATGGTATAAAACAAAAAAACGCGCCAGATATTTGAATGCTCCTGTCACGCCTTGCCACACATGCTTCTTCTTCATCTTTTTCCGGTAAATATAAAACAAGTAGCGGGGGTTTTAAACCCCCACAAACTGAAACTGTGAAAAATAGCGAACACGCGCACAGATTAAATAAATTGAGCGCGAGGGTTTCAATCGATTCGTCTTGTTGCCACGAATTTGCCCATACTGGTTTGGTGGTCCAATTTTACAATATATGGAAACCCCCAATATTGAAGCTCTGAAACCCTAATATCCTTCAATGGTGAATTTTGATACAAGCAGTTTTAGAACAATTAAACGTTACCAAAAGCTTCAGGGAGATGTTAGTAGCACAAATCAATAATCAAAACACATGAATGATGCATAGAAATCAGAATTCGATTATGGAAATATTTGTGAAAAACGTGACTCAGTTCTACCGTTTCTTTGAGTATGGAAACTTGTTCTTGATTGCAATAGACTCCTGGAAGGTCCAGCAACGTGTTAGAAGCAATTTCAGGCCTTGAATTGTACTGCAACTATGAAATCAATTTCCAAGTTTTTATGAAAATTTTGCAAAGTGAGTATGTTGTTGCAGCAAATTTTTCGTGCCTGTGGCTTCAGGGTTAGCTTATGCCTTTGTATATGAATGGAATTAGGTCAAAAATAAGCCCATGAATCCATGAATTGATGACTTGAATCTTTGATTGCTAATCATATCTTTTTTCAATCTTTTTCCATGGAAACTTTGCCAATTATGGAAGATCTTGTCTTGTTGATTGATGCACGAAATCCTTAGCATGTGTGGAGTATATTTGCTGCATAAAAAGATTTGTCAACCATTATTTGATATTTTTCTACAATTAAAACTAATTAAATGAATTAATAAGAATAAAAATTCAATTAATTAATTAAAAATAAGAAAATAAATCCTTTTAAGCTCAATTGGTCGTGCATAGGCTTTGGGTAATGATTCAAGGAAGAATTTGAGGCCCATTAGCAATTTTGAAGTGTTTTAGGCAAAGTTGACTTTTGAAAGTTCCCAAAAATTTCCCAACTTCTCCATTGCATATCTTGCTCAATTTTGAGGCTATGATCATGTTCTTGGACATTTTGGAAAGGTCTTGAATTCCTCTAACCAATGCCTTTGGTCCCATGTCATTTTAATTTACCAATCTCAAGGTATGGTCTTTGACTTAAAGTGCCTTTTTGTTGACTTTTGAAAATGACCTATAATGTTGAAATTGATAACTTTTTGTGAGAGCATTTCTTGGACTTGGAGTGTGAAGATGAGTTGTAGGAAATTTCATCCTCTTCAAAATGAGCTCTGGATGGGATTTTTCTGATAAACCATGAGGAAGTTATGCCCTGGTCAATTTGCAGTTGACTTCTCAGCTGTCCAAAAATAGAAACTTTTGCATCTTGAGACTTTTTGAGCCATGCTTTTGGAATCATGATCAAGAATTGATCAAATGATGATTGTGGCTTCAAAATAAGATGTTGACCAAAAATTTTGACTTTTGACTGTCAAATGACCATTTTGCCCCTACAGTTGACTGTGGTGCAACTAGGGTTTTTGACTTTGCAATTTGATGCTGTGAGTCTTGAAAATTGACATATGGATGCTTGACAATGTATATAGGCTTGTGGGACTTGATTGGACCCTTGGAAACCTCAATTTCTTTGCAATAACCAAAACCCTAATTTTGACTATGTTATGAGGCATTTGGACTGTGCAGCTCTTGAGAGATTTTGTAGCTTGATCTTGCCAAATCTTGAAGAATATGGGAGGGCAAATTTTGGGGTACAACAGTTGCCCCTGTTCAATCTTCTTAGACCTGAGGATGTAGATTGGCTGGTGTGCCTTTCGTGATCCGAAGGTGGAAGATGATTGAACACTAGAGTGCCCAGAAATTTGCGCTCACATGTTAGCAGTGTGATGGCGGGAATGGGCTTACAGATGCCATTTGGAGACTGATGGTATGTGGATGAGCTTATAGATGCCATCTGGAAATGTGACGGAACCTTGTCGGGAATGGGCTTATAGATGCCATTTGGAGACTGTCGGTATGTGGATGGGCTTATAGATGCCATCTAGGTGTCGATCGCGTAAGAGATTCGTTAGCGAGAACTTGCGTACCTGAGAAAGAAAATAATTACCTGGCCTGTTACAGGGGTTGATCTTCAAACTCTTTATATAGACGTGCCCTGGCTAGATACATGAATCGAATCTGGAATATAGTCGTCAACAGATACACCCTGGCGAGATACAGGAATCGGATCTTCAAACTCTTCAGACGTGCCCTGGCAGGATACAAGAATCGAGTCTGAAATTAGTCGTCAACAGATACACCCTGGCAAGATACAGGAATCGGATCTTCAAACTCTTTAGACGTGCCCTGGCAGGATACAGGAATCGAGTCTGGAATTAGTCGTCAACAGATACACCCTAGCAAGATACATGAATCAGATCTTCAAACTCTTCAGACGTGCCCTGGCAAGATACATGAATCGAGTCTGGAATTAGTCGTCAACAGATACACCCTGGCAAGATACAGGAATCGGATCTTCAAACTCTTCAGACGTGCCCTGGAAGGATACATGAATCGAGTCTGGAATATAGTCATCAACAGATACACCCTGGCAAGATACAGGAATCGGATCTTCAAACTCTTTAGACGTGCCCTGGCAGGATACAGGAATCGAGTCTGGAATTAGTCGTCAACAGATACACCCTGGAAAGATACAGGAATCGGATCTTCAAACTCTTCGGACGTGCCCTGGCAGGATACAGGAATCGAGTCTAGAATTAGTCGTCAACAGATACACCCTGGCAAGATACAGGAATCAGATCTTCAAACTCTTCAGACGTGCCCTGGCAAGATACAGGAATCGAGTCTGGAATTAGTCGTCAACAGATACACCCTGGCAAGATACAGGAATCAGATCTTCAAACTCTTCAGACGTGCCCTGGCAGGATACAGGAATCGAGTCTGGAATTAGTTGTCAACAGATACACCCTGGCAAGATACAGGAATCGGATCTTCAAACTCTTCAGACGTGCCCTGGCAGGATACAGGAATCGAGTCTGGAATTAGTCGTCAACAGATACACCCTGGCAAGATACAGGAATCGGATCTTCAAACTCTTCAGACGTGCCCTGGCAAGATACAGGAATCGAGTCTGGAATTAGTCGTTAACAGATACACCCTGGCAAGATACAGGAATCAGATCTTCAAACTCTTCAGACGTGCCCTGGCAGGATACAGGAATCGAGTCTGGAATTAGTCGTCAACAGATACACCCTGGCAAGATACAGGAATCGGATCTTCAAACTCTTCAGACGTGCCCTGGCAGGATACAGGAATCGAGTCTTGAATTGCGACAGTTGATAGTAATCATCTTTGTATTGACCTTTGTCCTGAAAAGACAAAACATTAGTCGTATGCAATGTCATGATGTGTGAAATGCATGACGTTCTCAGAATAAATGAGATTGTGTGATATGATGCGTATGTGCATGCATTGTGTATGTAAGCAGGATGTATGAAAATGTGATATGTTTATGAATGTATTTTTGTCTAGGAAAATAAATCCTTGACGAATGCCGGGAGATTGAATCCTGGGCTGATGTGGAAGAGTAGAGTTGTTCGTTTCTGCTGGGGGTGATGGTTGCAAGCATAAACCGGTAGGAGAAGATGACTTCGTTGAGGAATAAACCTGGTGAAGATATTACTCTACGGGGAATGCTTTGTGGGGAGAGAGGGGTACTTTGCTGAGATTTGATGATAACTCCGTTGGGGATACCATTGATAAGCTTTGTTGACGGAATTAATGAACTCCGCTGGGGATAGGAAGACTTCGCCGAGGACGATCTTTCCGTGGCAATTGGCTGAGGATAACCCAGTTATATCCTGGTGGGGGAATAACCTTTGAATAAAGCCGGGAGGGGCGTTTGTGCTTTGCAGGGGTAAGCTTCCAGAATCTACTGGGGATAAGCTTCCTACTGGGGGAATTGATTCAACTCTCCTGGGGAAAATTTTCAGATTGGACTGGGGAATGGCTCCACTGGATGTCCAGTATACCGCCAGGGAACAATCTTAGATCAATATTGCCGGGGATGCTTGTTAGGAATGTTTGTGTACTCCGCTGGGGAATATTGAGATCTTCGGGGAATAATCCAACTTCCTTAAGGCTGACAGTGGTCTAACTCTGCTTGGGGGAGAGCGTTACTGACTTGCTGGAGATATTGTGCCTTGTTAGGGCTGATGGGAAACCAACTCTGCTCAGGGAGAATTGTTGAATCTTGTCTTACTCAGCGGGGAGTGAAGGTATCTGGGTTATATTCTTCAGTCGAACTTACCTTGGTACCTTGGTGGACAGAGCAATTAGATTGTTTAGACAACTCATTATTGCCCCTGTTTCTGATGTTCCCTGTAATTAATCCTTTGTTTCGTATGCAAATATTTATGAGTTAGCAATTAGTGTCAAATGCATATATCACAATTGAACATTGGACGTTCTTCGCAAAACAAAACAAAAAAGGAAAAACAATTGGCAATTGGTCTGAAAAGTGAATTTGTATTGATTTTTGAATTTGCCTGTAAATATGCGTTTATGTACAAGAGGCTGACGTCCTAGTAAGAGAACACCGCCGAACAACAGATTTTATACAATTTTATGAAAAGGGAAAACAAAACAGCTATGTGAAAAGAACAATCCCACTGGGTTCCAACTCTGTTATCGCCTTTATATCTTCGAGCGTCTCATCACCTGGCTACTCAGTTGAAGATGAAGCTGACTGATCGATGCCGTCTGAACCTGATGTTGATACCGGATTCTGGATGCAAGGTGATCCAATGAGACATAGTATTACGCTTTAATCCCTAAATTTTGCCTGGACCGCCCTTTCGGGTTTTCAGTCCACCGGGATACCCATTTTTTCCCAAGCCGCCTTTTCAGGTTTTCGACTTGCCGGGTGTACAGATTTTTTTCATTTCATCCCTTATTTTTGCCCGAACCCTTTTGGTTCGCCGGGAAGCCCTAATTTTTGCCTAGGTATGTCAACCTAGCGGGTCTTTTATCATGTGTAGTATCTTTTTACTATGTCTGCATTGGCGGGGTGAGGAAGGTCGTCACCATCCATGGTGGTTAGGATCATGGCTCCTCCTGAGAACACATGTTTAACCACAAATGGCCCTTTGTAAGTAGGGGTCCATTTGCCCCTGGGATCACTCTGAGGAAGGATGATGCGTTTGATTACCAGGTCCCCAACTTGATACTCTTGTGGTCTGACTTTCTTGTTAAATGCCCTGATCATCCGTTTTTGATACGTTTGACCATGACAAATAGCAGTGAGTCTATTTTCGTCAATTAGGTTTAATTGATCAAGTCGAGTCTGGATCCAGTCATCTTCGCTCAGATCTGCATCCTTCATTATCCGGAGAGAGGGTATCTGGACTTCGATAGGCAAGACTGACTTCATGCCATAGACCAAGGAAAAGGGAGTTGCCCCGGTCGACGTTCTTGCTGAGGTACGGTACCCATGAAGAGCAAACGGTAACATCTCGTGCCAATCTTTATAGGTCACTGTCATCTTCTGCACAATCTTTTTGATATTCTTATTAGCTGCTTCTACAGCCCCATTCATCTTCGGCCGGTAAGGAGAAGAGTTGTGGTGCTGTATCTTAAATTGCTCGCAGAGCTCAGTGATCATCTTGTTATTAAGATTGGTACCATTATCCGTAATGATCCTTTCTGGGACACCGTAGCGACAGATCAGATTGTGTCGAATGAACCGTGCCACGACGTTCTTGGTTACAGTGGCATAGGAAGCTGCTTCAACCCACTTTGTAAAGTAATCGATCGCCACCAGGATGAAGCGATGCCCGTTGGATGCTGTAGGTTTAATCTCGCCGATCATATCAATGCCCCATATTGCAAAGGGCCAAGGTGCTGTCAAGACGTTTAGAGGAACTGGAGGAACGTGCACCTTGTCGGCATAGATCTGGCACTTATGACATGTCCGAGAATGTTGGTAGCAGTCGGCTTCCATTGTGGACCAGAAATATCCTGCCCGAAGGATTTTCTTTGCCATAGTGTGTCCACTGGAATGTGTTCCGAAGGTACCTTCATGCAGCTCTGCCATGATCCTTTCTGCTTCAGTCTTATCCACACAACGCGGTAAGGTTGAATCATGGTTTCGCTTGTAGAGAATGCCGTTGCTGAGGAAGAACTTTGCTGCGAACCTTCTCAGAAACTTCTTGTCATTGACAGATGCATCTTCAGGGTATTCTTGAGCTTCCAAGTACTTCTTCATTTCATGATACCAAGGTTTTTCAGTTACCATCTCAGCCTCAAGATCACAGCAATATGCGGGTTCATCCAGTTTCCAGATAATGATCCGGGGAGCCTCATTGTCCCACTTGACTTTGAACATAGAAGACATTGTAGCCAGCGCGTCCGCCAACTGATTCTCCTCTCTTGGGAAGTGTTCAAAAGTTATCTCTGTGAAATGGGGGATCAATGTCAACACACACTCTTTATAAGGAATAAGATTTGGGTGTTTCGTATCCCACTCGCCTTTGATTTGATTGATCACGAGAGCGGAATCTCCGAAGACACTCAGAAACTTGATCCTTAAGTCAATTGCAGCTTGAAGACCCATGATGCATGCCTCATACTCCACCATGTTGTTGGTGCAGTTGAAACATAGCCGGGCAGTGAGTGGAGTATGAGTGCCTTGAGGGGATATGATTACAGCGCCAATATCGTTACCCAAAGCGTTGGAGGCTCCGTCAAAGTGCATAGACCATCGGGATCCTTCCTCAGGTCCTTCATCCGGTCCAGGTACTTCACAATCAGTCACTATCATGATGCTCTCGTCAGGAAACTCAAAGTTCATTGACTGGTAGTCATCCACTGCCTGGTGTGCCAATTGATCTGCCAATACACTTCCCTTGATTGCTTTCTGAGTCGTGTACTGGATGTCGTATTCTGTCAAGATCATCTGCCATCTTGCTATTCTTCCGGACAAGGCGGGCTTTTCGAATATGTACTTTATTGGATCCATCTTTGAAATCAACAGAGTAGTGTGAGTCAGCATATACTGTCTCAGCCGGCGAGCAGCCCATACCAAAGCGCAGCAAGTTTTCTCGAGCAGTGAGTATCGGGTCTCACAGTCGGTAAACTTTTTGCTAAGGTAATAAATGGCATGCTCTTTTCGGCCAGACTCGTCATGCTGCCCCAGCACACACCCCATTGAGTTGTCAAGTACTGTCAGGTATAGTATTAGAGGTCTCCCTTCAACCGGTGGCATAAGGATGGGTGGTTCTTGGAGATACTCTTTGATTCTGTCGAAAGTGGCCTGACATTCATCATTCCAACGTACTACTTGATCTTTCTTCAGCAGCTTGAAGATTGGTTCACAGGTAGCAGTTAGATGCGAGATGAATTGGGCAATGTAATTCAGACGTCCTAGAAAGCCTCTGACTTCTTTCTCTGTCTTGGGAACTGGAATCTCTTGTATGGCTTTAACCTTGGCAGGGTCCACTTGAATACCCTTGTCGCTCACGACGAAGCCTAGCAACTTTCCAGATCTTACCCCAAAGGTGCATTTGTTTGGGTTCAACCTCAACTTGTATAACTTTAACCGGTCAAACAGCTTCTGTAGATGGTCAAGGTGTTCCTCTTCAGTTTGAGACCTTGCAATCATATCGTCGACATATACTTCTATCTCATGATGGATCATGTCATGAAATAAAGCAACCATGGCTCGTTGGTAGGTTACCCCAACATTTTTCAATCCAAAAGGCATGACCTTGTAACAGAAGGTGCCCCACTGAGTAACAAAGGTAGTTTTTTCCATATCTTCTGGAGCCATCTTGATCTAGTTATAAATTGAAAAGCCGTCCATGAAGGAAAAGACCTTGTGTTGAGCGGTATTGTCAACCAGAACGTCGATGTGTGGTAGAGGGAAGTCATCCTTGGGGCTCGCCCTGTTCAAATCCCTATAATCAACACACATTCTGACCTTACCATCTTTTTTCGGTACTGGAACCACGTTGGCAACCCACTGAGGGTAAGAAGTCACTGCTAGAAACCCGGCATCAAATTGCTTCATAACCTCAGCTTTGATCTTCTCGGACATCTCTGGACGCATACGGCGGACCTTTTGTTTAACCAGAGGGCAGTCTTCCTTGGTAGGCAGGTGATGGACCACAATGTCGGTATCCAACCCAGGCATGTCTTCGTAAGACCAGGCGAAGATCTCCACATAATCATGCAACATCTGAATCAACCGTTGTTTCACGCTGAGCTCCAGATTGGCACCAATTTTAACTTCCCTTCTGTCTGCCTCAGTACCCAGATTTACCATTTCCACTGGCTCTTCATGTGGCTGAATGGCCCTCTCTTCCTGGAGTAACAGTCTTGCAAGCTCGCCAGGCACTTCACAATCATCTTCACCTTCGTCTTATGCTAAGTTGATCGGATTTTCGAAGTCATAACTGGCAGTAGCAGAGTCGTTACCAGTAAGATCCAGAGTGGATTGAAACCTGTATAGGTGAGTGTGTGTAAATATAGTTGTTTTGCAATATATAAAGAAAGAAATAAAGAAAGAAAGAAAGGGAGCACAAGATTTGAAATGCGAAAAACGTCCAATGTTTTTATTCATGATATATGGAAATGACAAGTAATAAGCCCTCACAAATGAAGCCACGGTGCCCCGGGTAAGACACCGGGCCATAAAGTTTCAATTTATTGTTCATTACAAATTAAAAAACAAAGGAATTCATTACTGCGTAACAAAGGTAACAGGTATGTGGTATTTTGCAGTCCAATTGTTCAGTCCGCCGTTGGTCGTCGGGTAGATCCAGCTATCAAACTCAGATTCCTCCGCATCGCTTTCAATAGCATTCACTCCCGGGTTGGTGATGAACACGGGAGGTCTTCCGATCCTTGCTTTGCGTACAACCCTTTGAGCCTCTGCAGTAAAACCCAGCCCAAACTTGTCAGTCTTAGGAGTAAAATCAGGGAGCCTGCCCCAGTTTGCACATTCACCTTTTTCAATTACAGCCCGGGCGTCCTTCAAGGAAGCCATCTTCAAGGGAGAGTCTTCTTCAATCACTGTTTCCACTGACGCCAATGTTGGAGGCACCTCTTCAAAATGTTGAAAGGGGGTTTCAATAAACTCCCCATCCATCTCTATGTACTGGAACGAGTTTAGATGACTAACCATGTATTCCTCCTCCCCCTGAACTATAACAATCTTCCCTCTGACAGGGTATTTGAGCTTTTGGTGTAGAGTGGAGGTCACAGCCCCAGCCTTGTGGATCCAAGGACGAACCAGCAAGCAAGAATAGGATGGACGAATATCCATCACATAGAATGTTGAATCAAAGACTTGAGAACCAACACGAATCGGAATATCCACTTCACCGTGTACCATCCTCTTCGACCCGTCAAAGGCTCGGACCACGATGTTACTAGGCTTCAACTCCAGGCCCTCACAATCCAACCTGTCTAAGGCCTTCTTGGGCAATACATTCAGTGAAGAACCGGTGTCTACCAACACGTGTGCAAGAGTAGTGCCCATGCATTCAATGGAGACATGCAGGGCATCATTGTGGTTCTTTCCCTTGGCGGTCAGATCAGCATCAGAGAAACCCAACCCATTGTCAGCGGTCAAGTTGGCCACACAATCAGTAAATTGATCCGCAGACGTCTCTTGTGGCACATGGGCCGTCTTCAGAAATGAAATCAAGGCCTTGGCATGGGCCTCTGAGAATAAAAACAGTGAAAGCATAGAGATCTTAGAGGGGGTATGCCCCAGCTGCTCAACGACGTTGAAATCGCTCTTCTTGATGATCTTAAGGATTTCCTCCATATCTTGCTGGGAGGCTTCAACATTAACGGTCTTAGGCGCCTCCATCTGGGCAGGCATATCAGTGATCCCTTTGCCCCGAGTGTCAGATGACTCGGCAGCAGGGGTAGAAACTTGATCAAGAGGGGGAACAGGCGCACTTGTAGACGTGATGATAAGAGGTCTTCGGATAACTGGTGGCGCAATGTCAGGCGAGAAGAGCCTGCCACTGCGAGTAACTTTAGCGGGACCGGTGATGTTACTGATACCGATACTGGTGTTGAACTCCTGCTTTACTCCAAGTACATACACATCTGCCCCATAGTGCCATGGGACAGCCTTGTCAGATTTATAGGGGAGGGGCCCCAGAACAGTAATGATAATGGGTGCAACAGACATGATTTTGACGGGCTTCCTCGGGGGAGCCTTGGTAGGATTGTTGAAGATGGTGACAACGAATACTTCTGCAGTAGGAACAATAGGAACGGCGGTCTTCTTGAACAAAATCTCTTTGCTATCCATCAGGCTTTGGATGCCTGATTTCAGCAACGGACAACCAGCAGGGGAAACGGCACACAGAAGGCAACCCTTGCTACAACCCGGAAATAAACCGGCTAGCAACAGGTTCCTCTTAACAGTCAATAAAGGGGTAGCAACATCATCCACAGAAACTGCATATAGGTCTTCCTCAATAGCATTTACTCCATGCTGGGGCATAGGAGCAGTCACAACGTTGGGCCTTTCAGGTGCCTCAAACTGTATTTCCTTGGCATCGATAAGGTCCTGGACCTTATTTCTCAGGGCCCAGCAATCATCAGTAGAATGCCCCGGGCTATCAGAGTGATAAGCACAGCGGGCGTTGGGATTATACTTTGGAGAGGTGGTGTTCACCACCTTCGGAGCTTCTTTGACGGTTACCAAGTTGGTCGATAGCAGTTGCGGCAAGATCTGTGACAAGGTCATACTAAGCCGAGTATATTCTCTTCTGGGTCTCTCACCCCTTGGTTGGTTAGGTTGCCGAGGAGCGGCGGCAGGCTTTGTAATTACCACCGCGTTGACAGCTTGGCGGCGTTCTGGCTTATTTTGCCTCCTGGGCCCATATACAGCACTGGCTTCCTTTTTGAAAGGCTTCTTCTCAGAACTTGAGGACGCACCTTTCTGAATTTTCCCTGATTTCATGCCAGCTTCCATCCTTTCCCCAGTCAGAATGAGATCTGTAAACCCTGCAGATGAATTACCGATGAGATGGTTGAAGAATGGCCCGGATAGGGTCCCCAAGAACATGTCCACAAGTTCACGGTCGGTTAACGGTGGTTGCACCCTGCCAGCCAGGTCCCTCCACTTATGCGTATAATCTTTAAAACCTTCTCCCGATCCTAGCGACATACCCTGGAGTTGAGTACGTGTAGGAGCGAGGTCGGCATTATACTGATACTGCTTGTAAAAAGCAGTAGCCAAGTCCTCCCAGTTACGAACCTTGGTTCCATCCAGCTGATAGAACCATTCGAGATGAGTCTCTGAAAGACTCTTCTGGAAGAAATGGATCCATAAGTTCTTGTCCACAATGTATGGTTGGATCTTCCGCACATAAGACCTGAGATGTAACTTAGGGCAGGACGCCCCGTCATACTTTGCGAAAGATGGTGCTTTGAACTTGTGTGGGATCACCACACCAGAAGATAGACCCAAGTCTCCAAAATCCAACCCAGGCACTTGTTGAATTTCCATGGCATTCAGGCGATCCTCTAACTGCTTGTACTTGTCTTCAGCTGGAGGGTACTGCTCCTCATTGAAATCAGTCTCGTTGTCAGAGACCACCGGACTAGGAACCCTTCCCCCTTGGGGACTTCCTTTCCCTACAGAAGAACCAGCTTGATCAACCTCATTCTGCAGTGTATTACCAAACCTTCGGCCAGTGTTGAATAGTACATTTCTCTTCTTCTTCTTCTTGACCAACAGAGCCTTCAATTCCTCTTGACCTTGGGCCAAACTCATGATCAGCTCTTGGAACTGGGCGTTCTGAGCCTGGAGGGCCTTGATGGATTGCTCAGTAGATGATTCAGGATTCATGATGGCGAGCTGAAATAAACAGCGAAGAACATTAAGCAACCTGAAAAGAAGAGTACCTGTGATGCACATGATGCATGATATGCTGTTTATGCAATGCATTCAAGGGTTCGAAAGTTCAAATTTGTTGCAGACAAAAAGGAACACACGTTATCTTTAAGAAATAATTGTTCAGTACATCAAGGCCTCATGGGCAAACATTACAAAGTAAATCAATCCCAAAAGACATTGCGCATCCTCTTTGGAGCTATGTAGGTGTTAAGAGTCTTTTCCTCGTGCAGTAGGCGGGTGAGCTCCAAGACCTTCTTCTCACTAGCATGTAGACTGGCTTCAAGGGAATTCCGTTCTTCCTTAAGCTGGATCCAACTCTTCTGCATTTCTTCCTAGGACGTAGGCATGTCAGGATGTTGAATGGTGTAGGACACCTCTCCTTCCAAAACTGGCTCTTTGATCACAGGGAGAACATGAGGATATGGCATCACTAACTTCTGGGAGCGGGCTCGTACCCACTTGAGATAAGGCTCCAACGGGATGGAGTTCCTGTGCCCCAGTGTCTTACTGTCTATCTTGCTGGGCATCCTCCAAGCTCTGATAAATCTCTGGCGAAGTCCTTGTGCATCATTGTCGAAGTCAAAAACCATGTCAGGAATTAACATGTCATGAGGGCCATCCCTCCGAGCATATCCAAACTGTCTCCAGGCCAGACAGGGGTTGTAAGTAATACCTCCTCTGATTCCAAGTAAAGGAACATTAGGAAACTCCCCGCAACGATCAATGATAGTGACGTCTTCTCTGGACCGAGAACACTGTTGTACCCCAAAATTTGCCCTCCCCTTTCTCTCAATAATTTCTCATCACAAAGCCCTTGGAACTCAAGATCCAGTTAGGGTTTCATCTGCTCACGACTTCTCCTTGCACTGTGGACCCAAATTAGGGTTTGTATTTGCACAAAGATGTTTTGACCTAAAATGCCTAAGATAACTTTCATGCTTCATATTGGACTCTCAAGTTTATCCACATCAAGTTTCAAGTCTTGATTCCAAGTTTTGCCCAGTCAATTGGACAGTTGACCTAGAAATCAGCTGTATTGGGGAAAAAGTCAACTGTGGCCAATTGACAGTCAAACCTCATGAAAATTGACCCACATCAACATTATGAACTCACATGGACCATTTGATCAAGTTTGGATCACAATTCCACAAGAAATTTGATCAGATCACCAAAAGGGCAAAATGGTCATTTTTAGGGTTTTGACTGCACAAAGGCAATTTTTGACTGTTTGACCTAGCCAATGGTAAACCAAGCTCACATATGGACTCAAGGACCACATGGAATTGTCTTGACATGCTCAACAAGTTCAAAAGATCCCAAATGCACAAGATTGACAGTTGAATTTCCCAGTCAATTGATCAATTTTGACTGTATACTAAAAAGTCAAACTTTGACTTTTTGGTCAAAATCAAGAGTCAAGATTCATTTTTCATTAAAACATGCCAAATCATGAAACTTGTTCATCAAGAAATCAAGAAATGCAAATTAGGGTTTGAAATGAAGATTTTTCATAGCTTAGAATTTTTCTAAGTTATGAAAAACCCTAATTTTTTCCTAACTTTGCCCCACTTTATCACCAAGATTAATTTGGATTCAAGAAAAAGTCAAAACATGAAAGTTGTAGCCTATTGCATAATCTACAACTTTGATTCACAAAGTTTTCCCAAAAGAGGCTTGTATCTCAAGTTACAATTTTTGGAACAAGGGTACTAAACCATTCTTAACTTAGTGAAAATTTGACCTATTTTAGGCAAGGTTTTTACCTAACTTCAAGACCATTTTCCACATACTTCCACTTGGAATTTCAATTTGCATTTCAAATATGGATTGTAGTACACATTCCAAGATTTCCAAAATGTCCAAGAACTCATCAAACAACCTCATGGTTAGGGAGAATCGAATTTGGCAAGTTGGGAAAAAGTCACTTTGATTCATGGCCATGTACATGTTCATAACTTGTGCAATTTTTCAAATCAGCATGCTTCCCTTGATTACAGGCCCCTAAACCATCCAACACTCATAAATTTAATGCAAACTCTTTGTGCCAAGACCATGTTCTATGTGTTCAAGCATTGCATGATGGGTTAATCCCAAAATAGATAAAGCACTTTAACCATTTTTGCAAAAGTAAGCTTTATGTCAAAATGAAAATCCAAGAAGTACAGATCAAATCCCCTTGGCACAAGTTTAGGGACTAATCACACTGATCAATGCCAAGGTTTGCAGCATGTTTTGGGGGCCTCTACCTGTCTAAACACCAACTTGACTTTTGGTTGCTTAAAGTGTAAGAAATATAGCATATCACAACACAACTCTCATATCAGTGAATAGATGCTTAGCAAAAGTTATCAAACACATTCAAGACATCCTAACTGAGCTGAAACACGAGTCTAGCATCCCTCATACCTCCCCATTCCCAGAATCACCCTCAAACTTCCCAAACAGAGCATTTGCTGCAGTTTGAGTTCCAACTCTCATCCCTTCCATGCACTCTTGCTAAAACCACCTCAAATACATCCCATAACATCCCTTGAAGGTAATCAAAACCTCAAACACGACCTGTAACACTCCCAGGTATCATCACCATTTTCATTTTCTTGTTTTGTAGTTGAAGTTCTATAGCTCGATTCAAAAGGTTTCAAGACAAAGTAAAGCTTGGAATAACATCCCTGGACATCAAGGAAGCTGTACCAATCATCACCTTGCTCTGAAAGTACCTCCATCATCAGATTCAACTTCAACTGAACAGGTATCTTCTTGAACTTCTATCTTCCAATGTAGGCATCATTAGCTCTAAGTTTGTGAATAAGAAGTGTTCTACTCATGCCCCTGAAACTGTACATGCTTTTACTTTCCATTTATTTTGCCTGAGCTGTGAGAATTTAAGGTCTGAACATTGTTAAAAAGTTAGGTTAAGATTTGGGAATGATGAAATTCTCTCTTATTTCTGAGAGTTAGGATGAGTTCTTTACATATTTAGAATCGTGGCTTGATGATTAACATTTCTTATGTTGTAAGTTTGTGCTAAAACTCAAGGAATCAGGATGTTTGAATTCATGAACAAGGCGCGTGTTTTTTGAACAAGAACTGTCCAGAGGTTGAAGAAGAAGCCACGTGGGCTGGGCCTGCTTTGATTTTTCTTTTCACACCATGTTTTTGGTTTCACACCCCCTGAGCCCATTTTGTTTGTTTTAATGATTTTTTGACTTTTCTTTTTTTATTCTGACTTATTTATTTTTGCTAATAATATTAAAAACACAAAAAAAATATTTTTTATACTATTTTTATATTTTTTAGGCATTTATTTGTTTATATTGCTATTTGTACATAAATAAATAAATAAACCCTTTTTACTTAAAATACTAAAAATAATGTAAACATCATTTTATTTCCATTTTTTATTTTTTCTTTTATCTTCTGAAAATTATTTAATATAAAATATACTTTTTTTTATAAATATTAAATATTATTATTTTGTATATATAATACTTATTTAGTAAATAATACAGATATTTATATATATTAGTATATTTAGGTAAATAATACAAAAAATATATACATTTTTTTATTTTTATTAATATTTGACATAAAAAATACTTTTTTATGAATATACTTCATTTTTATTTTATTTTGTATATAATTATTAATTATTGTACATATTAAATAAATAATACCTATTTACTTAATAAATTAGGGTTTTGCCCTAAACATAAAAAAGGCTCCAAAAATAATACTTTTTTTATTCTGTTTATTTGACATAAAAATACTTTTTTTCATACATATAAAAAACCCTTTTTTGCATCTTGCATACTTATCTTATTTCTATTTAATTTGTGCAAATTAATTATCTTGTAAATAATTCCAAATTGATGTAATAGCTAAGTTTAAATTCCTTGTCAAATCCCCCCATTTGAACATTTGTACCCCCTTCCCATATTGTGTTGTAATAGCTTAGGAAATTTAAATTTCGCACTTTATTGCTTTCTAATTATACCATGTTAGAATTAGGGTTTGTATGCAAATAAAAACAACAAAATAGTTTGACCTAATTTCAAGATAATCAAAGCATGAAAATGGACAACACATATCACACTTGCACCCCTAGGGTATTCCACTTGTTGCCTTCAATAAATGGGCCATATTGCATGTTAGGTCTCTTTGGGCAAAGCAAACACAATTCAAATGATCATAGTCCCTCGATGACGCTTTCGAAAGTTGCCTAAAAATGATCAAGTCCCTTAAAGGAAAATTGCCCAAAGATACTTAGCACCATTGCAATTATGGTCTAAAACGATGACCCGCGCCCGTCCCTTTCACATCCTAACACAAGATTGTCCACCAAATATAATGGTGGAACAAAATTGTTAAAAGCGTTAAAACATAGCATAAATCTTTGAGAACTTTAGGGTAGATAGCTCTTAAGTACTTGTCAACTTGCAAATCAAAAACACTTGCCTATTTTTCAAATCACACTTTCAAAACAAACTTTCAAAAAACCTTGAAACATCTTTTCAAAAAGACAAACACCTTTTGTAAAACATTCGAGTAAAGAATTGTTACAAGGGTAGCCTAGACAAGGCATCTTTTTCAAAACCTTTTCAAAACCACACACAAAGCACCATTTCAAACAATTGAAAACCAAGGCAAGTTGATCTAAGCAAGTACCTAAGAGCCCATGGATAACCATGGATAGAAAGGGTGATAATACCTTCGCTTTCTATAATCTACTCCCCGAACCCAAGAAAATATCTCAAAGGTTTTTGCTGTGCTTTTTAAACCTTTCCTTAGGATAAAATAAAAAGTCGGTGGCGACTCTTGCTCAACCGAAACATTTGCGAAAACAAACGCAAAACCCTAGTCAGTTCTCCCACCGTATCACAGAACTGGCGACTCTGCTGGGGATAATTTTAAAAGTGGAGTAACCTTAGGGCTTAGATCACCCTCTTGCATGATTAATTGTTTGTCTTGATTGCTTTACATCTTGGCTCTATTGTTTGGGTTTGCAATCCTACACCCGGATTTTGGGAAACATTCATAGATAGCAATACGTTGTGGAAACTGTGCGGGGTATACCGACACGGTCGAAGCAATAGCTATATTAGTGCGACATATTTGTGAGTACCGGTAACCCTTGAGTTCAATCAAGGAGAGTACGGGGCCGCTGAGTGATGTCACTAAGCACTAATGACCTAGAACCTTACTTGACCATCTTGGCCTTTTATTAGGGGTAGTGAGATGACTGGCTTTGGTGCAGTCCGAAGTTGGTAGATACTCGATACTACACTCATTGAGGGTTGTTTTCTTGGAATATTTTGGTCGCTAGTTAAGTGGCTAAATCGAAACAATGAACAATGAAAACAATCCAGTGATATTGAGCTCCTTAGAACCCGGTTACTATTTATAGGACAGGTTTTTAAGCCAACTACACTCAAGAGGGTACTTACCTATGAAACCCCATGCAAGCCTGAAACTAGGGTTTGGTGTGAATTGCTTGTACATATGTTTTGTGCATACATCATAAACATCATGAAGCATCATATGCATTCACTAACCATTTCAAGGGTTTGGATCTTCATCTTTGTTCTTGTTTTGTAGGTCATGGAAATTCCTCGCAGAAAAACCATCCAAGTCAACCTTGTGAGAATCTCTCCTCAACTCAAGGAGCTCACCTCAAGAATTCCGGAAAACTTATCCTTCAGTGAAAGACATGGTAGACTACTCAGCTTAGTCAACACCAACATTGAAGAAGACATGATGAAAGTGCTATTCCAGTTCTTTGACCCTCTTCACCACTGTTTCACTTTCCCTGACTACCAGTTGGTGCCCACTTTGGAGGAGTTTTCTCAACTCCTGAGAATTCCTATCCTTAATCAACTACCCTTCAACGGTACAGAAAAGGAACCAAAGCCTGAAGATGTTGCTCGAGCATTACATCTACAGCCTTCTGACATCAAGGGGCATTGGGAAACCAGAAGCGGCGTCAAAGGATTCTTAGCAAAATTCTTGTTCGATAAGGCACAAGAATGTTGGAATTCATTGGACCTTCAAGCCTTTGAAGAAATTGTGGCACTCCTTATCTATGGGTTAGTCTTGTTCCCAAACTCTGACCAATTGATAGATGTCAACGCCGTCAAAATCTTCTTGTCCAGAAACCCAATACCAACATTGCTTGGGGACATCCTTCACTCATTTTACACACGAACAATGAGACAGAGGCGTGTTCTCATGTGTTGTACTCCTCTCCTTGCAAAGTGGTTTATTTCGCACCTTCCACAATCTGTCTTAAAGAATGACCAAGGCTCAAGGTGGTCCCAACGGTTGATGACTCTCACTCACTCTGATGTACATTGGTGTTCTCGGTCCAGAGAAAATGTCATCATCATCGATCGTTATGGAGAGTTTCCTAATGTTCCTTTACTTGGAATCAGAGGAGGTATCACCTACAACCCTTGCCTAGCTTTGAGGCAATTTGGATATGCACGGAGGGATGGCCCTCATGACATGTTGATTCCTGACCTGGTTTTTGACTTCGACAACGATGCGCAAGGACTTCGCCAAAGATTCATCAGAGCTTGGGGGAGGCCCAACAAGGTCGATAGCAAGACTCTGGGACACAAGAACTCCATCCCTCTTGAGCCTTATCTCAATTGGGTACGAGCCCGAGCCCAAAGTCTAATGATGCCTTATCCTCATGTACTCCCTGTGATTAAAGAGCCCGTCAAGGAAGGAGAGGTTCCCTACACCATCCTACATCCTGACATGCCTACATCGTGGGAGGAAATGCAGAAAAGCTGGATTCAACTCAAGGAGGAACGAAACACTTTTGAAGCTAGCTTCTACGCCAGTGAGAAGAAGGTTCTAGAGCTTACCCGCCGACTCCATGAGCAAGAGGCCCTCAACACCTACATCGCACCAAAGAGGATGCACAATGTCTTTTTACCTTGAGAAGTTGTTTTTGTAATATTTGGCCCATGGGGCATTTATGTACTAACAAATTTCTTCTTATTAATATGACGTGCGTTCTTCTTTGTCTGCAACAATTTTGAATGTTCTAAATCCTTGAATGCATTGCATACACAAGCATATCATTCATCATGTGCATAAGCAGGTCTCACTCCAGGTTTCCTTATCTGTCTGCTGTTTATTTTAGTAGGATGGATCTCGAGCAAACAGTCAAAGACCTACAAGCTCAAAATGCCCAGTTCCAGCAACTCCTGACAACCTTGGCTAAAGGTCAGGAGGATCTCAACACCTTGCTGGGGAATAAAGACCCTGTGAAAAAGAAGAAAAAGAGACTCGGGGTGGCTACTCTAGGGAGAAGATTTGACGGAGAAGCTCGGAGAGTGCTTGAATTTCCTCCTACTTCTGATGAAGGAACCAGCAAAGGAGGTGGGGCTGCAGTACCTTCCGATTCCGATGTGGAAGAAGAAGCGGTCGAAGAGGATGAAGATTACTCTGATCAGCAAACCCTCCGGCTGATGATAAATACAAGGGTTTAGAAGACAGGTTGGCCGCCATGGAGCTACAGAGAGTACTGGGTTTGGATTTTGAAGACTTGGGTTTGGTTGCCGGGATTGTGATTCCCCCAAAATTCAAAGTGCCAGTTTTTGTGAGGTATGATGGGCTGTCCTATCCAAAAATGCATCTCAGGTCCTACGTGAGAAAGATTCAACCTTATACGGCAGATAAGAACCTGTGGATACATTTCTTTCAAGACAGCCTTTCTGGGGCTCAATTGGAGTGGTTTTATCAGCTAGAGGGAACCAGTGTCCGAAATTGGGAAGACTTGGCCACCGCCTTTTACAAACAATATCAGTACAATTCTGACCTTGCTCCTACTCGTACCCAACTTCAGGGTATGTCATTGGGAACAAGCGAAGGATTCAAAGAATATGCACAAAAATGGAGGGATTTGGCTGGCAGGGTGCAGCCTCCTTTAACCGACCGTGAACTTGTTGATATGTTTCTAGGGACCCTATCTGGGCCATTTTTCAATCATCTGATTGGTAACTCTTTCGCGGGGTTTACCGATTTGATCTTAACAGGCGAAAGAATAGAGGCTGGCATCAAGTCAGGAAAGATTCAGAAGGGTGTTGCTGCAAGTGTTGAGAAGAAGCCTTTTAAGAAGGAAACGGCTGTGGTATATTCTCAGAGAAGAGCAGGGAAGACTGAGCGCCGGCCGACAGTGGGGGCCGTAATGATTCAAAACCCTTCAAGTGAGCAGCCTCGCTATAACCAGTCCAGACCAAATCAACAACGGGTGGAACGGCCACAACGGTAGTTCACCCGCATTAATATAACTCCAGCGCAAGTGCTTCCCCATCTATTGAAATTGAATCTCGCCACTATCAAAGAGGCACCAAAAAATGTGAATACGTCCTCTCCGCATTATCATCCTAACGCTAAATGCGCCTACCATTATGACAGTGTCGGGCACGACACCAATGATTGTTGGGCACTCAAGTATAAAATCCAAGACCTGATAGAGGCGAAGGAGGTGGAGTTTGACGCTCCGGAGAAGCCTAATGTGATATCGGCTCCCATGCCGAAGCACGACCGAAATGTCAATGCCATTGAAGAAGATTTGTATGTTGCTGATGTCAATGATCTGATAACCCCATTGTTAACCATCAAGTTGAATCTGTTAAAGGTCGGGATCTTCCCGGGATGTAAAGAAGACTGCTATTGTTGTTACTCTCTGCCGTTTGATTGTCCGTTACTGAAGAAAGGCATCCAAGGCCTAATGGATAGTCGACAAATTTTGTTTGAAAAAGTTTCTGCTGTTCCGACCCATACTGAAGATGTCTCAATCATAACCATTCACGCCAATCTTTCCAAGGCCGTCAAAAAGCCTGTTAAGATTACACCAGCTACGAAATATGTTCCTTTGAAGATAACAATGCCAGGGCCTGTCCCCTATGTTTCTGAGAAGTCAATACCATGGAACTATGGCGGTGACGTCTACTACCATGGTATCAAACAAATCAAAATAACTGAAGAGAGTTCGGATGATGAAGAAGCCAGCATTGGAAACATTGCAGGCACGAGCAAAATCACCCGGAGCGGGAGAATATTTTCTCCAGAGATTGCCCCTCCAAGAGCAATCTTTGGACCCTCATCAGCTGACAAGGTTATCCCTGCACCAATAAAACTCTCCGCTAGAACCCCATTGATTGAAGATGTTGTTGTTCCTAGTACTGTCCCTCCTACCGCTGCTGATAAAGGTAAGGGAATCCAAGATGAGCTCGTCAGGACGAGGGCTCAACCATTGGTCATCCCGGAAACCTCCAAGAAGGAAATGGACGAGATCTTGAAGATAATCAAAAGGAGTGATTACGATGTGGTAGAACAACTGGGGCAAACCCCCTCAAAAATCTCCATGCTGGCACTACTACTTTGCTCGGAAGCGCAAACTAAAGCTCTGATAAAATTCCTGAAGGCAGCCCATGTGCCCCAGGAAACCTCTGCGGATCAATTTCAAAATTGCGTGGCTAGCCTCACTACGGACAATGGATTAGGTTTCTCTGATGCCGACCTAACTCCTAAAGGTAGAAACCACAATGATGCTTTGCATATTTCAGTCGAGTGCCGAGGAACCACTCTCGCACATGTCTTGGTCGACACTGGTTCGTCGCTGAATGTACTACCTAAGAAGGCCTTGGACCGACTAGATTGTGAAGGGTTAGAGCTGAAGCCGAGTGATATTATTGTTAGAGCTTTTGATGGTTCGAAGAGAATGGTCCATGGGGAGGTTGAAATTCCCATCAAGATAGGCACTGAGGTGTTTAAATCTACTTTCTATGTGATGGACATCCGTCCGTCATACTCTTGCTTGCTGGGTAGGCCTTGGATACACCATGCTGGGGCAGTCACCTCCTCCTTACATCAGATGTTGAAGTATCCTGTCAAGGGAAAGATCATTACTGTCCATGGCGAAGAGGAGTACATGATTAGCCACTTGAATTCCTTCCGGTATGTGGAGGTAGAGGGGGAGTTCATTGAAACGCCTTTCCAACATTTCGAAGAAGTCCTTCCTGAAATAACAGTAGCAAAGTTGGCAGCTGAGACACTGAGGCAGATGGCCAGGATGGCATCTCTGGAGGACGTAAGGGCCGCAATAAAGGAAGGGAAGAATTCAGCATGGGGGCAGTTTCCTGACATTCCACATAAGACAGACAAATTTGGATTAGGGTTCACCACCTCAGGCCAGAAAGCTATGCGCCGGTCGAAGATTGACAGGGCGCCAGTCAAAATTTCTCCCTACGGAATCAATGCTTTGGAGGATGAAGACAAAGAGAGCAACATCGAAGAGTGGATTTACCCAACTGTCAAAGGAGGATTGTGCAACTGGGAGGCAAAAGACTTTGTCCCCATCACTTTTATTCATCAGTAATTTATCTGTCAAACATTTCCTATTTGGTCTGTAATATTTATTTTCAAACAATCCGTACACTATCTTTTCACCTCATGCCTTGCCCGGGGCATGTAGGTCCATTTGTAAGGGCTTTGATTATTTTTTCATATCCATATGCCATGTTTAATGATTCATTGGACGTTTTTCATTTGATAAACTGCTTGTGTTCATTTTCTTTCCTTTTGCATTTTTTGTTTAAGGATGGCTATCCCTTACACACACCCACACTCACAAATGCAGGTACCCATCCACTCCGGATTCCATGGGTGACAATTATGTTATATCCTTCAATAACTCTAAAGATCTAGTCAATCAAGCCGAGTATGAAGATGACGAAGGTTGTGAAGTACCAGGGGAACTAGCCAGACTTCTACAGCAAGAGGAAAGAGCCATCTTACCACACGAAGAGTCATTGGAAACTGTCAACTTAGGGACCGAGGAAGACCGGAATGAGGTGCAAGTGGGTGCCAATCTGGAACCAAGTGTCAAGGAACGCCTGATACAGCTGTTGAATGAGTATGTTGAAATCTTCGCTTGGTCTTATGAAGACATGCCGGGTTTAGATACAGACATCGTGGTTCACCGCCTCCCCACAAGAGAGGATTGTCCATCGATCAAGCAAAAAGTCTGGCGAATGAGGCCTGACATGTCTGAAAAGATCAAAGCAGAAGTGATGAAGCAATTCGACGCTGGTTTTCTGGCTGTTACGTCCTATCCTCAATGGGTCGCTAACATCGTACCAGTACCTAAGAAAGATGGCAAAGTCAGGATGTGTGTGGACTACCGGGATTTGAATAGGGCCAGCCCCAAAGATGATTTTCCGCTGCCACACATTGACATTTTGATCGACAACACAGCTCAGCACAAAGTGTTTTCCTTCATGGATGGATTCTCGGGCTACAATCAAATCAAAATGGCCCCCGAGGATATGGAGAAAACAACTTTTGTCACACAATGGGGCACTTTCTGTTACAAGGTGATGCCGTTCGGGATGAAGAACGCAGGGGAAACTTATCAACGCGCCATGGTAGCTTTGTTTCATGATATGATACATCATGAGATCGAAGTTTACGTAGACGATATGATAGCTCGGTCACAAACAGAGGAAGAGCACCTTGAACATCTAGAAAAGTTGTTTGCCAGATTGAAAGAATACAAACTCAGGCTGAATCCAAGTAAGTGCACTTTTGGAGTTAGGTCTGGTAAACTTCTAGGATTCATTGTAAGCAACAAAGGCATTAAAGTCGATCCAGCAAAAGTGAAAGCAATACAAGAGATGCCGGCTCCCCGTACTGAAAAGGAGGTTAGAGGATTCTTGGGGCGCTTGAACTATATTGCCAGATTCATCTCCCATCTGACTTCTACCTGTGAGCCAATTTTCAAACTCTTGAAGAAAGATCAGGTAGTTGAATGGAACGATGATTGCCAAGCTGCTTTTGATAAGATCAAGGAGTATTTGCTAGAGCCTCCTATTCTGATGCCACCCGTCGAAGGAAGACCATTGATCATGTATCTGACCGTCTTGGATAACTCAATGGGGTGTGTTTTGGGCCAGCATGACGAGTCTGGTCGAAGAGAGCATGCTATTTATTACCTTAGCAAAAAGTTTACCGACTGTGAGACTCACTACTCACTGCTCGAGAAAACTTGCTGCGCTTTGGTATGGGCTGCTCGCCGACTAAGGCAGTATATGTTGACTCATACTACCTTGTTGATTTCCAAAATGGATCCTATCAAGTATATCTTCGAAAAGCCCGCTTTATCTGGAAGAATAGCCAGATGGCAAATGATCCTAACTGAATATGACATCCAGTACACCACCCAAAAAGCTATAAAAGGGAGTGTACTAGCTGACCATCTGGCTCATCAAGCTATCGAGGATTATCAACCCATGAGATTTGACTTCCCAGACGAGGACATCATGAATTTGGACAACATTGAAGGTAACAGACCGTATGACGGACCCGAAAAGGGATCCTGATGGACCCTGTACTTTGATGGTGCTTCAAATGCACTTGGAAATGGTATCGGCGCAGTACTCATTTCTCCGGAAGGTTGTCACACGCCTTTTACGGCCCGACTTTGCTTCAGCTGCACAAACAACATGGCTAAATATGAAGCTTGCATCTTTGGTCTCAAGGCTGCTATAGACTTGGGGATCAAATCTTTGATCGTATTTGGGGACTCGGCTTTGGTTATCAGTCAAATCAAAGGAGAGTGGGATACCAAGCATCCTAATCTTATCCCATACAAAGAACATGTCTTGACATTGTTGCCTCATTTCGAGCAAATTACCTTCGAGCATTTCCCGCGAGAAGAGAATCAGCTAGCAGATGCTCTGGCTACAATGTCCTCCATGTTTAAACTCAACTGGGATAACGAGGCTCCCCAAATCACCATCAAGCAAATGGATGAACCGGCACATTGTCACGAGATTAATACCGAAGAAGTAGTGGAACAACCTTGGTTCCATGAAATCAAAAGGTATCTCGAGACTAGAGATTATCCCGAAGGAGCTTCCGTAAATGACAAGAAGTTCTTAAGGAAATTTGCTGCCAAATTCTTCCTGAGCAACGACATCCTTTACAAACGAAGCCATGATTGTGTATTACTCCGATGCGTAGACAAAGCTGAAGCAGAGTTGATCATGACTAAGATACACAGCGGCACATTCGGCACTCACTTGAGCGGGCATACAATGGCTAAGAAGATCCTAAGGGCAGGCTATTACTGGTCTACCATGGAAGCTGACTGCCATCAACATTCCCGTACTTGCCACAAATGTCAAGTCTATGCTGACAAAGTTCATATCCCTCCGGTTCCTCTCAACGTTCTGACTGCTCCTTGACCATTTGCAATGTGGGGCATTGACATGATTGGAGAGATCAAGCCCACAGCTTCCAACGGACATCGCTTCATCCTGGTTGCCATTGACTATTTCACCAAATGGGTCGAAGCAGCTTCCTTCGCCTCTGTTACTAAAAATGTGGTTGCCCGCTTCATCAAGCAAAATCTCATATGTCGGTATGGTGTTCCAGACAGGATCATCACAGATAACGGTACAAATCTGAATAACACAATGATCACCGCCTTGTGCGAACAGTTCAAGATTTATCATCACAATTCATCTCCCTATCGGCCGAAGATGAACGGTGTTGTTGAAGCTGCGAACAAAAACATTAAGAAGATCATTCAGAAAATGACAGTCACGTACAAAGACTGGCATGAGATGTTACCGTTTGCTCTACATGGGTACCGTACGACGGCACGTACCTCAACCGGGGCAACCCCATTTTCTTTGGTATATGGCATGGAAGCTGTCCTGCCTATGGAGGTTCAGATTCCTTCTCTAAGGATTATGAAGGACGCAAGTTTGAATGAAGATGATTGGATGCAGACCCGACTTGATCAACTCAACCTGATCGACGAGAAGCGACTCGCTGCTATATGCCATGGTCAGACGTATCAAAAACGGATGATCAAGGCCTTCAATAAGAAAGTCAGACGTCAAGTGTATCAAGTCGGAGATCTTGTGATCAAGCGGATTATCTTGCCGCAAAGTGATCCCAGGGGAAAATGGACTCCTACATATGAAGGACCATTTGTGATCAAGAGCATATTTTCTGGTGGTGCGATGATTCTAACCACCATGGACGGCGACGATTTGCCGCACCCTGCGAATGCAGACATAGTCAAAAGATACTACGCATAAAATAACCCGACAAGTCGAAAACCCGAAAGGGCGGCTTGGGCAAAAATGGGCATCCCGGTGAACCGAAAACCCGAAAGGGCGGTTCAGGCAAAAATTAGGGATAAAAACAAAAAAATCCGTACACCCGGCAAGTCGAAAACCTGAAAGGGCGGCTTGGGCAAAAAGGGGTTTCCCGGTGGATCGAAAACCCGAAAGGGCGGTTCAGGCAAAAATTAGGGAATTGAAGCGTATGACTATGTCTCGTCGGATCACTTCAAAGACAATCTCTTCATCAGCCAGTTCTAGGTTTCTGAATAATCCAGTCATCGGCAAGCGGAGCATTGGATGGACAGATATTCAGAGTTGTGAAGACTATAGCAGAATGAAATCCCATGGAATTATTTCACATAGCCATCTTTATTTTGTATAAACTTTTCAATATTTACGACGAAATCCTCTTACTAGGATGGTTGTCTTCTTTGTACAAATATACTCAGAGAAAGTTAATACAAATACTCTTCCCAGAAATTTATGTCATTCCCTTTTTCTTTTTCTCTTGCACTAATTGTTTCATTTTGAGAAACGTCCAATGTTTTGTTAAATAGGCATATGCATTTGAACATAATCATTTCCTTATGAATCAAGAAAGAGGGTTACTGATAGGTTGAAGGTACAGTTGGATATCTTGATACCCTTTCAAGGGAAATCCCCAGGAGCTTTGGAATCCATATCCCCAGCGAGTTTTGAAGCTTATCCCCTACAGAGTACGGACGTCTCTCCCGAGTTTTATTCAAAGTTATTCCTCACAAGGGCTTATAACTGGGTTATCCTCAGCTTATTGCCACAGAGGATCGCACTCGCCAAAATTCTTCCTATCCCCAGCGGAGTTCATCAGAGTTCCCCAACATAGCTTATCAATACAATCCCCCAGAGGAGCCTATCTTTGTTATCCCCAGCCGGAGAATCCTCCAGAACTCAATTCCCCTCAGGGTTTAAGTTTCAGTATCCCCAGCCGAGCTAAAACTTCAAATTATCAATCCCCAGCGGAGCCAGACTAGTGAACCTTCTCCCCACAGAGATACTTCCCGCAAAACTGAAGATTCTCAGTCTTACCTCCCCAGCATGAGTCTATCGGGTTCTGAACTCCCCAGTATAAGTCATCAGGAATTCCCCATAAAATTGGTATACAACCCAAGCTCCTTATTCTCCAGCAATAACCAGGAATTATTCTTCCCAGCAGCAGTCAAGATGCTTTTATCTTCAGCCATCCAGGATTCATTTATCCTCAGCAAGATAGCTCATCAGTTTACATGCGCATTCATCACATTCATGTTATAAACATTGATGACACATACGTTGCATCATGCATCATGACATTGCATACAACTAACTCTTTACCTTTTCAGGTAAGACCAGTCGACAGACTAAAATCATTATCTTCCGAGATTCTCTCCAGGAATAGTTCAGATGTGACCCAGACATGGCAACATTCTGATACTTATTCCAGATTCATCCAAATGCAGTTTTCACATGAGCTCATCATCAGGAAACCCTACACCGGTTCCTCCTCAAACCTCAAGACTTCTGAAAACAGTTCACGGGTTCTCCAAGTAACGGATGTTAACCTATCACTTGTTCAGATTATTCTCAAGACTTCTGAAAACAGTTTATGGATTCTTCCCAACAACGGATGTTAATCTACCAACTTGTTCAGATGCAATTTTTGAAAACAGTTTACGGACGCTTCCCAACAACGGATGCTGCTCTATTGCTTATTCAACCTCAAGACTTCTGAAAACAGTTCACGGGTTCTCCAAGTAACGGATGTTAACCTATCGCTTGTTCAATCTATTCTCAAGACTTCTGAAAACAGTTCATGGATTCTTCCCAACAACGGATGTCAATCTATTGCTTGTTCAGACCCCCAATTCAGATGTGGTTCAAAACATGGACACCTTTCTGATACTCATTCCAGATGGCATCTTTAAGCCCATCCTCGACAAATTTCTGTCACTCTTCCAGGTGGCATCGTTAAGCCCATCTCCAAATGGCATCTCTAAGCCCATTCCCGCATCCATTGCTTTGACGAGTGCAAATTTCCGGGCACTCTAGTGTCCAATCTCCTTTTACCCTCGAGTCACGAAAGGCAAACCTGCCAATCTAACTCTTCGGATTCAAGAAGATTGAACAGGGGCAACTGTTGTACCCCAAAATTTGCCCTCCCCTTTCTCTCAATAATTTCTCATCACAAAGCCCTTGGAACTCAAGATCCAGTTAGGGTTTCATCTACTCAAGACTTCTCCTTGCACTGTGGACCCAAATTAGGGTTTGTATTTGCACAAAGATGTTTTGACCTAAAATACCTAAGATAACTTTCATGCTTCATATTGGACTCTCAAGTTTATCTACATCAAGTTTCAAGTCTTGATTCCAAGTTTTGCCCAGTCAATTGGACAGTTGACCAAGAAATCGGCTGTATTGGGGAAAAAGTCAACTGTGGCCAATTGACAGTCAAACCTCATGAAAATTGACCCACATCAACATTATGAACTCACATGGACCATTTGATCAAGTTTGGATCACAATTCCACAAGAAATTTGATCAGATCACCAAAAGGGCAAAATGGTCATTTTTAGGGTTTTGACTGCACAAAGACAATTTTTGACTGTTTGACCTAGCCAATGGCAAACCAAGCTCACATATGGACTCAAGGACCCCATGGAATTGTCTTGACATGCTCAACAAGTTCAAAAGATCCCAAATGCACAAGATTGACAGTTGAATTTCCCAGTCAATTGATCAATTTTGACTGTATACTGAAAAGTCAAACTTTGACTTTTTGGTCAAAATCAAGAGTCAAGATTCATTTTTCATTAAAACATGCCAAATCATGAAACTTGTTCATCAAGAAATCAAGAAATGCAAATTAGGGTTTGAAATGAAGATTTTTCATAACTTAGAATTTTTCTAAGTTATGAAAAACCCTAATTTTTTCCTAACTTTGCCCCACTTTCTCACCAAGATTCATTTGGATTCAAGCAAAAGTCAAAACATGAAAGTTGTAGCCTATTGCATAATCTACAACTTTTATTCACAAAGTTTTCCCAAAAGAGGCTTTTATCTCAAGTTACAATTTTTGGAACAAGGGTACTAAACCATTCTTAACTTAGTGAAAATTTGACCTATTTTAGGCAAGGTTTTTACCTAACTTCAAGACCATTTTCCACATACTTCCACTTGGAATTTCAATTTTCATTTCAAAGATGGATTGTATTACACATTCCAAGATTTCCAAAATGTCCAAGAACTCATCAAACAACCTCATGGTTAGGGAGAATCGAATTTGGCAAGTTGGGAAAAAGTCACTTTGATTCATGGCCATGTACATGTTCATAACTTGTGCAATTTTTCAAATCAGCATGCTTCCCTTGATTACAGGCCCCTAAACCATCCAACACTCATAAATTTAATGCAAACTCTTTGTGCCAAGACCATGTTCTATGTGTTCAAGCATTGCATGATGGATTAATCCCAAAATAGATAAAGCACTTTAACCATTTTTGCAAAAGTAAGCTTTATGTCAAAATGAAAATCCAAGAAGTACAGATCAAATCCCCTTGGCACAAGTTTAGGGACTAATCACACTGATCAATGCCAAGGTTTGCAGCATGTTTTGGGGGCCTCTACCTGTCTAAACACCAACTTGACTTTTGGTTGCTTAAAGTGTAAGAAATATAGCATATCACAACACAACTCTCATATCAGTGAATAGATGCTTAGCAAAAGTTATCAAACACATTCAAGACATCCTAACTGAGCTGAAACACGAGTCTAGCATCCCTCATACCTCCCCATTCCCAGAATCACCCTCAAACTTCCCAAACAGAGCATTTGATGCAGTTTAAGTTCCAACTCTCATCCCTTCCATGCACTCTTGCTAAAACCACCTCAAATACATCCCATAACATCCCTTGAAGCTAATCAAAACCTCAAACACGACCTGTAACACTCCCAGGCATCATCGCCATTTTCATTTTCTTGTTTTGTATTTGAAGTTCTATAGCTCGATTCAAAAGGTTTCAAGACAAAGTAAAGCTTGGAATAGCATCCCTGGACATCAAGGAAGCTGTACCAATCATCACCTTGCTCTGAAAGTACCTCCATCATCAGATTCAACTTCAACTGAACAGGTATCTTCTTGAACTTCTATCTTCCAATGTAGGCATCATTAGCTCTAAGTTTGTGAATAAGAAGTGTTCTACTCATGCCCCTGAAACTGTACATGCTTTTACTTTCCATTTATTTTGCCTGAGCTGTGAGAATTTAAGGTCTGAACATTGTTAAAAAGTTAGGTTAAGATTTGGGAATGATGAAATTCTCTCTCATTTCTGAGAGTTAGGATGAGTTCTTTACATATTTAGAATCGTGGCTTGATGATTAACATTTCTTATGTTGTAAGTTTGTGCTAAAACTCAAGGAATCAGGATGTTTGAATTCATGAACAAGGCGCGTGTTTTTTGAACAAGAACTGTCCAGAGGTTGAAGAAGAAGCCACGTGGGCTGGGCCTGCTTTGATTTTTCTTTTCACACCATGTTTTTGGTTTCACACCCCCTGAGCCCATTTTGTTTGTTTTAATGATTTTTTGACTTTTCTTTTTTTATTCTGACTTATTTATTTTTGCTAATAATATTAAAAACACAAAAAAAATATTTTTTATACTATTTTTATATTTTTTAGGCATTTATTTGTTTATATTGCTATTTGTACATAAATAAATAAATAAACCCTTTTTACTTAAAATACTAAAAATAATGTAAACATCATTTTATTTCCATTTTTTATTTTTTCTTTTATCTTCTGAAAATTATTTAATATAAAATATACTTTTTTTTATAAATATTAAATATTATTATTTTGTATATATAATACTTATTTAGTAAATAATAAAGATATTTATATATATTAGTATATTTAGGTAAATAATACAAAAAATATATACATTTTTTATTTTTATTAATATTTGACATAAAAAATATATTTTTATGAATATACTTTATTTTTATTTTATTTTGTATATAATTATTAATTATTGTACATATTAAATAAATAATACCTATTTACTTAATAAATTAGGGTTTTGCCCTAAACATAAAAAAGGCTCCAAAAATAATACTTTTTTTATTCTGTTTATTTGACATAAAAATACTTTTTTTTCATACATATAAAAAACCCTTTTTTGCATCTTGCATACTTATCTTATTTCTATTTAATTTGTGAAAATTAATTATCTTGTAAATAATTCCAAATTGATGTAATAGCTAGGTTTAAATTCCTTGTCAAATCCCCCCATTTGAACATTTGTACCCCCCTTCCCATATTGTGTTGTAATAGCTTAGGAAATTTAAATTTCGCACTTTATTGCTTTCTAATTATACCATGTTAGAATTAGGGTTTGTATGCAAATAAAAACAACAAAATAGTTTGACCTAATTTCAAGATAATCAAAGCATGAAAATGGACAACACATATCACACTTGCACCCCTAGGGTATTCCACTTGTTGCCTTCAATAAATGGGCCATATTGCATGTTAGGTCTCTTTGGGCAAAGCAAACACAATTCAAATGATCATAGTCCCTCGATGACGCTTTCGAAAGTTGCCTAAAAATGATCAAGTCCCTTAAAGGAAAATTGCCCAAAGATACTTAGCACCATTGCAATTATGGTCTAAAACGATGACCCGCGCCCGTCCCTTTCACATCCTAACACAAGATTGTCCACCAAATGTAATGGTGGAACAAAATTGTTAAAAGGGTTAAAACATAGCATAAATCTTTGAGAACTTTAGGGTAGATAGCTCTTAAGTACTTGTCAACTTGCAAATCAAAAACACTTGCCTATTTTTCAAATCACACTTTCAAAACAAACTTTCAAAAAACCTTGAAACATCTTTTCAAAAAGACAAACACCTTTTGTAAAACATTCGAGTAAAGAATTGTTACAAGGGTAGCCTAGACAAGGCATCTTTTTCAAAACCTTTTCAAAACCACACACAAAGCACCATTTCAAACAATTGAAAACCAAGGCAAGTTGATCTAAGCAAGTACCTAAGAGCCCATGGATAACCATGGATAGAAAGGGTGCTAATACCTTCCCTTTCTATAATCTACTCCCCGAACCCAAGAAAATATCTCAAAGGTTTTTGCTGTGCTTTTTAAACCTTTCCTTAGGATAAAATAAAAAGTCGGTGGCGACTCTTGCTCAACCGAAACATTTGCGAAAACAAACGCAAAACCCTAGTCAGTTCTCCCACCGTATCACAAACACCAATGTATATCAGCATGCGTAAGAGTCATCAATCGTTATGACCATCTCAAACCCCACTCATTCTTCAAAACTGATTGTGGAAGGTGCGAAATAAACCACCTTCCCAGGAGAGGAATGCAGCACATAAGAACACCTCTTTTTCTCATGGTTCGAGTGTAACATGAGTGAAGGATGTCCCCAAGCAACGTAGGTATAGGATTCCTGGACATGAAGATCTTGACAGCATTGATATCTATAAGCTGATATGGATTCGGGAACAATACCAACCCATAGACCAGGAGTGCCACAACTTCTTCAAAAGCTTGTAGGTCAAGGGAATTCCAACATTTTTGGGCCTTCTCAAAGAGAAACCTGGCCAAGAACCCTTTGATACCACTTATAACTTCCCAATGTCCCTTGATGTTAGATGGTTGCAGGCGTTATGCTTTAGCAATCTCTTCAAGTTTGGGCTCCCTTTCCGTACCGTTGTAGGGTAGATGACTAAGGATAGGGATCTTCCGAAGCCGGGAGAACTCTTCCAATGTAGGCACCAGTTGATAATCCAGGAAAGTAAAGCAGTGATGCAGAGGGTCAAAGAACTGGAAGAGGACCTTTATCATATCTTCCTCAATGTTGGTGTTGACCAAGCTGATGAGTCTTCCATGTTTCTCACTGAAAGAAGATCCCTCGGGAATCCTGGATATAAGTTCCTTAAGCTGAGGAGGGACCCTTACAAGGTTGATCTGAATTGTCTTTCTGCGGATAGTTTCCATGTCCTACAAAACAAGAACAAAGATGAAGATTTGACCCCTGAAATGGTTAGTGGATGTATGTGATGTTGTATGATGTTATGATGCTATGATAAAAACACACCACAAATATCCATAAAAAGCAAACATGGTAAGGCACACAAGTCACAGAAGACAACCCTTAGAGTTCAGGCCAGCATGGGGTCTAGGTATTACCCTCTTGAAGTTGGTGGGCTCAAAACCTGTCCTATCAGAAGTAACCGGGTTCTAAGGATCTCAATATCATTGGATTGTTTTCTGTGTTCATCGTTTCGATTTAGCTACTGAACTGGCGATCGAAATATTCCAAGAAAACAACCCTCAACTGAGTGTAGTATCGAGTATCAACCAACTTCAGACTGCACCAAAGTCAGTTATCTCACTACCCTAAAGAGGCCAGGATGGTTCAATTAAGGTTCCTAAGGTCAGTTGATGCTTCACGACACCACGCGGCGGCCCCGTACTCTCCTTGACTTGACTCAAGGGTTACCGGTACTCACCAAAGTGCCATATCAACGTAGCAGACTGCTTCAACCGTATCGGTATACCCCGCACAGTTCCCTCACAGTCTTGTTGCTACTTTCTAAGAGGGTATCCCCCAGATCCGGGTTTAGGATCTATAGAACTCCTATGACAGTGCCCACAATAATAAAGCAAACAAGACAAAGCAATTGAAAACACAAGTATGAGCTATCCTAAGGTACACCTCACTTTAAAGTATCCCCAGCAGAGTCGCCAGTTCTGTGATCGGTGGATTTAGAACTGACTGTTTGTAGCTGGTTCGCGAAATGTTGCGGAAGCAAGAGTCGCCACCGTCTTTTATTTTCTCCAACATGGACAGGACAAAAGCACAACAAAATTCCTTATGAGAATGTTTCTCGGTTCGGGAGGTAGATTTATAGAAAGGGAAGGTGTTAGCACCCTTTCTATCCGTGGTTATCCACGGGCTCTTAGATACTTGCTCTTATGTTTTCAAAATGTTTGCTTTTCAAAATGTGAGTGGGTTTGAAAAAGTTTCATTGAAAGATTTCTGAATGACTCTTGTATTTGTCCTCAAGAGTGTTTGAAAAATTTGTTTTGAAAGCTTTTTGAAAGTGTCGGTGCGAAAAGGTATTTTTGTTTTGTTTTTGAATAGAGCAAGTATCCATGAGTTGTCTACCTACCCTAAGGAATTAGGCTGTGTAGAAGTCCTTAAGGTAGTGTCATCCCACCATTGAGAGGTAGGTAGCACCACCGTTGGAGGTGTTCAGGTCAATTCGATTGTAGGGACAATGTGGTCACCGAAGCAATAGTAGGACACCTTAGAAGCTACCCTTATGTCCTTGATCCTTTTTTAATCCGAGGCAACCGTTTCGAGGCAACTATTTCGAGGAAACTGTTTCGAGGCAACTGTTTCGAGGCAACTGGATCATGGACATAAGGACTGCTAAAACGTCCTATACTTGACGACCACGTTTCGAAGGCAACGAGTGAGGCGTACCCTAGAAGTGGTGTGTGTATTTGTGTGTTATTTTCAGTTTAACAGTTATCTTTGATCATGGCATTGTGAGCTACGCTTGTTTTTAATTAACATACATTCTTTCATACAAATTAGAATTTAAGAGTGCGGAAAGTAAAATACAGGAGAATAAAGGCTACGCTATTACAAGGCGCGAGTCTATACATCGCCAAAATACAAAGACCCGTTTTTGATAAAAGATGCAGAAAGTAAAAATGCGGTAAACCTAATTACTATTACATCCAGAAAACAGTTACATAATAATTGATAAGAAAATAAATGCGCGAAATTAAAATTGAACGTCCGAGGGTTTTGACCCTTTGCTTGAAATTAAGTTAAATTAAAGTCTAATTATTATTTAATTAAAGAAAGGTGTTTTTTGTGTTTTTTGTATTTATGAAAATAAAGAAAATTAAAATTAGAAGGAAACCCTAGTTCTAAATTATTTTAATTATTAATGAAAAATATTAAGGTTAACCTAACTTAAGCTAATTAATTATTTACATATTTATTTACAAAATAATAATAATTAATAATGGTGATTAATAATAATTAATTAAGAAAAAGATAAAAAAGGCCAAAAACCTAATTCTATGTATTTTTTATTTATTAAGAAAAGTATTAGAATTTAAAACCTAAATTAAACTAGATTAATTATTAGAGTTTATTTACAAAAATATGTTAGTGGTGAAATTAATAAATAAATAAATATATTTGTATTTTTGATTTTTTATGTTTTTATTATGAAAAGAAAATTATTTTAGGTGAATTAAATAAAAATACTAAAGCAAATAAAAGAATTAAAAAGAAAAGAAAATTAAATTTAAAATACAAACAAAGGGGGGTGTCTGGCCCATGTGGAGGTGTTTGTGGAATTCTGGCCCATTAGAACAAAGGCCTTGCTGACTTTCCATGATTGTGTGTACGTTGTTGACTGGAGTGCACCCTGGATCTCGTTCAGTGGCCCTTGGATTGATCATCATGAGCGCGTGGCAGGCTAACGTGTGAGGATGCATGGTGGAGCGTTGAAGGAGTGCTGCACTTGAATACGTTAAAGCAAAAATCATGAATTATGTGGGGGGACCTGGGAATCGAACCCAGGTCCCTATGCTTGCCAAGCGTGTCATCCACCAACTGAGCTGCCAAACGCTTTTGTAGTATAAGTGGAAAACAAATATTATATAAAAAAACAAAGGTTAATGGTATAAAACAAAAAAACGCGCCAGATATTTGAATGCTCATGTCACGCCTTGCCACGCATGCTTCTTCTTCATCTTTTTCCTGTAAATATAAAACAAGTAGCGAGGGTTTTAAACCCCCACAAACTGAAACTGTGAAAAATAGCAAACACGCGCACAGATTAAATAAATTGAGCGCGAGGGTTTCAATCGATTCGTCTTGTTGCCATGAATTTGCCCATACTGGTTTGGTGGTCCAATTTTACAATATGTGGAAACCCCCAATATTGAAGCTCTGAAACCCTAATATCCTTCAATGGTGGATTTTGATACAAGCAGTTTTAGAACAATTAAACGTTACCAAAAGCTTCAGGGAGATGTTAGTAGCACAAATCAATAATCAAAACACATGAATGATGCATAGAAATCAGAATTCGATTATGGAAATATTTGTGAAAAACGTGACTCAGTTCTACCGTTTCTTTGAGTATGGAAGCTTGTTCTTGATTGCAATAGACTCCTGGAAGGTCCAACAACGTGTTAGAAGCAATTTCAGGCCTTGAATTGTACTGCAACTATGAAATCGGTTTCCAAGTTTTTATGAAAATTTTGCAAAGTGAGTATGTTGTTGCAGCAGCTTTTTCGTGCCTGTGGCTTCAGGGTTAGCTTATGCCTTTGTATATGAATGGAATTAGGTCAAAAATAAGCCCATGAATCAATGAATTGATGACTTGAATCTTTGATTGCTAATCATATCTTTTTTCAATCTTTTTCCATGGAAACTTTGCCAATTATGGAAGATCTTGTCTTGTTGATTGATGTACGAAATCCTTAGCATGTGTGGAGTATATTTGCTGCATAAAAAGATTTGTCAACCATTATTTGATATTTTTCTACAATTAAAACTAATTAAACGAATTAATAAGAATAAAAATTCAATTAATTAATTAAAAATAAGAAAATAAATCCTTTTAAGCTCAATTGGTCGTGCATAGGCTTTGGGTAATGATTCAAGGAAGAATTTGAGGCCCATTAGCAATTTTGAAGTGTTTTAGGCAAAGTTGACTTTTGAAAGTTCCCAAAAATTTCCCAACTTCTCCAATGCATATCTTGCTCAATTTTGAGGATATGATCATGTTCTTGGACATTTTGAAAAGGTCTTGAAGTCCTCTAACCAATGCCTTTGGTCCCATGTCATTTTGATTTACCAATCTCAAGTTATGGTCTTTGACTTAAAGTGCCTTTTTGTTGACTTTTGAAAATGACCTATAATGTTGAAATTGATAACTTTTTGTGAGAGCATTTCTTGGACTTGGAGTGTGAAGATGAGTTGTAGGAAATGTCATCCTCTTCAAAATGAGCTCTGGATGGGATTTTTCTGATAAACCATGAGGAAGTTATGCCCTGGTCAATTTGCAGTTGACTTCTCAGCTGTCCAAAAATAGAAACTTTTGCATCTTGAGACTTTTTGAGCCATGCTTTTAGAATCATGATCAAGAATTGATCAAATGATGATTGTGGCTTCAAAATAAGATGTTGACCAAAAATTTTGACTTTTGACTGTCAAATGACCATTTTGCCCCTACAGTTGACTGTGGTGCAACTGGGGTTTTTGACTGTGCAATTTGATGCTGTGAGTCTTGAAACTTGACATATGGATGCTTGACAATGTATATAGGCATGTGGGACTTGATTGGACCCTTGGAAACCTCAATTTCTTTGCAAGAACCAAAACCCTAATTTTGACTATGTAAGGAGGCATTTGGACTGTGCAGCTCTTGAGAGATTTTGTAGCTTGATCTTGCCAAATCTTGAAGAATATGGGAGGGCAAATTTTGGGGTACAACAGCGCCACTTAACGTTTAAAAAACCTAGAAATCTTTGCCTATAAATAGAGCACCATTGTCCATTGAAAAGGGGCGGTCCAACCCCAGAAAAATTGCTAGAAAAGAAAATTGAAAATTTTAGCAAGAAAACACATTGAAACTCTGCCAAAATTCCTAGTGTTTCAAGAGTCTTAAACACAACTTTGAATCTCCTGCTTTCAAACCCCATTTGCTCTCAAAGTATTTCTTGACTAAGAAACACCCATAAGTTTTCCGACTCATATATATACCCTCCATCCATCCATTCAAAGAACCTGTCCAGAACACCATCTGAGTTAAGGCTAACTCCAGTTCACAGAATTTCTTCCAACAACAAGGTAAGCACCTACTGACCCTCACCATATTGCTTAAACATCACCAGATTTGCATGCTCAAAAAACACGATGTAGATATTATGCTTCTGATGTTGTGCATGTTCTGAGATTGTCACGCATCTGTATGCCTAAGTAGAGACTGAATTGGTACAGAACTTGCCTCTGATTTTTGGTTCTAACTTCTGAAACACTGTGTCACCTGCTGAAACTGTCCTAGGCATGCCTTCTGTTTTGTGGAAAAATAACCAAATTGCAGATGTTCTAACTAGCACAGGGGGAGACCAAGTTCTGACTTTGACGCCAGAACTTCTGGGGCATGTTTTGTCATCAGTAATATCAGAACTTCTGTAAATTACTGTATGCCCAGCAGGGTCAGAACTTCTTACCCCATACATTTACACTAACAGGTTTCTGTTTTGCAGCGCACCAGGGTCAGAAGTTCTGACCTATACATTTTCACTAACAGGTTGATATTCTGCAGCAGGCTTGGGTCAGAACTTCTGACTTCCTCTCAGCAGCACGTTGACTCTTTCCTTTTTCTTTCTTTCTTCCCCTTGTTATTTTTCTTTATTTTTCTCGCTGGATCCCCCATTCATAAGTGTGTATCCCCCACCCCCTAAATATTGTAATAGCGTAGGACTTTACATTTCCGCATTTTTATCACTTTCAAATGTAAATGCTAGCAATTAGGATATGTATGGCAAGATAAAATCAATGAAATAGAAAATCCTAATTCAAGGTAAAATCATGCATGCAATCAAACACACTTGCACACAAACACCCTTAGGGTTTCTCCACTTGGTTTCTTTATACAAAAATAGCTATGTTGTGCATGCAAAGTATCTTGGTAAAACAAACAAAATCAAAAGATCATAGTCCCTCGATGACGCTATTCAAAGTTGCCTTATAAAATGATCTTAGTCCCTCGAAAATACTAAGATACTTTGCAATATTGCTAAGCATGGTTATATGATGACCCACACCCGTCCCGTTTACATCCAAAGATATAGCCGCTTACCAAATCAATGGTAAGACAACAATGTCAAAGGAAAAGAAAATGAACAAGAAAGACATTTGAGTAGGTAGATTACTTTTAGTTACTTGCTCCTTTTCAAAACAACTATCCTTGCTATTTTCAAAAACAAACACTCATATTTCTGAAACATCTTACAAACAATGAAAACATTTTCAAAAAGACAAACATTTTTGTATACATTCTTAGGAACGAGAATCATTACAGAGGTTTCCTAAACCATGGCCTCTTTTACAAAATACTTTCAAAACCACGCAAAGCACAATTTCAAACAAAAGCAAGTGATCTAGCAAGTAACTAAGAGCCCATGGAAAACCATGGATGGAAAGGGTGCTAATACCTTCCATTTTCATAATCTACCCCCCGAACTCAAGAAAACATCTCAAAGGTCTTTCCTGTGCTTTTTCACCTTTCCTTTTGGATAAAAGAAAAGTCGGTGGCGACTCTTGCTAAACCGCAACATTTGCAAACACAAATGCAAAACATCTCAAGTCAGTTCTCACACCGTATCATATCTAGCAAGTAACTAAGAGACCATGGAAAACCATGGATGAAAAGGGTGCCAATACCTTCCCTTTTCAAAATCTACCCCCCGAACTCAAGAAACAATCTCAAAGGTCTTTCCTGTGCTTTTTCACCTTTCCTTTTGGATAAAAGAAAAGTCGGTGGCGACTCTTGCTAACCGCGACATTTGCGATCAAACGCAAAACCTTCAAGTCAGTTCTCCCACCGCATCACAACATCCTTTAGGTGGACGCAGTCTTTGGTCAGTTGACCGTGGCTCCGGTGGTATTGAAAATATTTTATTCTCTCAGCCCCGAGCTTTGTAGGGGTGGGTCGAGGATGCCTGACCCCGTCCTCCTTGAACTCGGCATTGGATCACTCTACAAGAATACGCTCGCGGGAAGCAGTCAGCAGGGTGTATTCGGTGAACTTCTCGGCTGGTTCTTTGTGCCTGCGGGGGTCGCGATGTTTCTCCCCCTTCTCTTTTCCCCTGGCCGTCGAGATGAGCCCGCGTCATTATACTGTGAGATGTTAGTTGGTTTGTGGTTCCTCGAATCATAGGAGTTGTTGGTGGCCTCTATTTCCTCGTAGTTCATGTACGCCGGGCTTTTCCGAGGAGTGCATCAAAAGACCTGGGGGACTCAATACTGACAGCCTTTCTAAATTTAGTGCCCGAGAGGAGTCCCCTCTCGAGCAAGTATCTCTTCATGTGATCGGCGCAGGGGACCTGAATGGCCTCACGGTTGAACCGATCAATGTATTCTTTGAGGGTCTCATTGCTCCTCTGAATGATTTCCTCGAGGGCGGCCTCAATCTTTGAGTGCCGACGAGATGCAGTGAAGCTGCTGATTTATTGGTTCCTTAGCTTCCTCCATGAGGTGATCGACCCGAGGGGTAGGCTCTTATACCAGTCCATGGCCGTTTTCCACAATGTCATGGGCAACAACCTGCATTTAATGGGGCCCTTAACATTGTGATAGTGAAGCATGGCTTTGAAACTGTCGATGTGATCGATGGGGTCAACAATGCCGTCGTATTCCTTCAGAAGGGGAGGCTTCTCCATCCCTTTAAGAATAGGGGCCTCCATGATAACATGGGACAGCAGACCGTGGGGGTCGTCTTCGTCGCTTCTTTCTGGGGAGAGAGATAGTGATCAGTAGTAGCGGCAGTTTTTGTGTCATTCTTGGTCACAATGAGGGTTCCTCAGCCGAGACTTCTTCTCTTCCCTGCCCCTGTTTCTTTTATGTTTAGGGGATCATCGCTCTTTCTATGGGGGTGTGTTCGTGCTTCTTGACAACTTCGGGCTGAGTCCTCTCCAATGCAGGACCTCACCCAATTCAGCGGGGAGAAGGGCTTCGAGAATCATATCGTATGTGTTTCCACAAGGGAGATCGGGAGCAGTCCTCGTTCTGCCGGGGAGGAGGAGTTCGAAAATTAGGTATTCGGTGCTTTTTGGGGGATCGATGAGTCTGTTACAGCATCATCAGGCGCTCACCCTGTGTGAAGATTGTGTAGTTCATCTAGTTGATTGCCGCAAACAAGGCTTTGGTCATGGCGTCAGCATTTTCGGGAACAAGGATCTCCTGATATGCGGCCGACTCGTAATTCTGTAGAATATGGTAGGCATCATCGCGTGGTTGCGAGCGGGTGGAAGAAGATGCGGTCATCCCGTCCCGGGGGTCTTGCTCGGGGGAGGCAACATTATTGTTGTTGCATGTGTTGTTGTTATTGCCAGTGTCGATGAAGTGAACATTATGGTCATTGTTGATAGCTTGGTCGGCCATGACAACTTAAAGGTTGAAGATGTTACTTTGGTCTTACTGTTACCTTGAAAAATCTTAAGGTATTCAAGAACGTGTATTAAATAGGGATATTCTCATAAGCTAAGAGCCATCCTCTAAAGTAGGGGTTTTGGGGAAATTGGAGCCAAAGTGTTTGAAAAATTGGTTTTATTAAACTAGATTTAATGTTTAAAGGGAATGTCACGCCAAACTGTCGAAACTGAGCCAGGTCGACCAAAAGGAAATAAAATAATATATGTTAAGAAATGGTCGAAATTGGTTTAGTCGACCAAAGGGTGAAAGACAAGGAAAATGGTCGAAATTGGTTTTTGTCAACCAAAAGGGTTTCTGGAATTAGAGGAGTTGTTGTTGATTTATAAATCTTGCCAAAGGGAAAGTGTCGAAGCGATTCAGAAGTGTTTTACTTTCAGAAGTTAGGAGTGGGAAGATTTAAATTTCAAAGTCATCAGCAGTTGCCAGCGGTTTATAATTTGTTTAAGCGCCAAATAGGTGGCGACATCCAGTGAAGCGGTTGTCTCAAGATTTTAATATTGTCTGTAGATTTCATCTAGGAAGTTACATTGTAAATATTATAAATAAGCAGATTTAGTGTATTTTTTGGGGGTGTTCACTTGTATGCTCAAATCACTTGTCAAAACTCTGTCATTCCGAGCGTTAGGAAACAAAGAGTGAATAAGTGGTTGATGTACGTGAATCACCAATTTTATTTCAATGCAAATCCTTTATTTTTCAATTATCTCTTTTGAATACTTTATTTGCTTTCTATGTACTGTCGAACAAAGTCTTTATGTTATTTTCTACTTCGCTTAAACAATTCAATGCTCTCTGTCGGTCACGAGTCACTAGTCAATTAGTTTATTGAATCTTATTTTCATATGAATACCTTCTATCGGTCACGAGTCACCAGTTAGTCGATCGATTCATAGTGTGGAAAGCCATTATACTTGTTCCCTTAGTCACAGAAAACCATTTCCCTTGATAAGGATTTTGATAGAATAAGTATAATAATAAAACTCTTAGCATATGTCTTAAGATCAATTGGTCGATCTTGCGAGTTACCCTTAGTTTTAGGACTTTGGGAGGACCAGCGGTTGTTTACCATTTTCCACAGTAAACAAATTGGCACACCCGATGGGACACAGTGCTAAGAATTTGTCTTAACTGTATGCAGCTTAGAAATGGAAAGTTAACTAAAGAGTATAATAAACCATCATCTAGGAAGCATATATAAAGAATGACAATTCCTGATAATCCAAACATAGACGAAATACCGTCACAAACTTTTAACTACTACTGATCCAGTAGTTTCTCAAGTTGCAATTTTTCCTCCAGTCGGGTCAACTGCATCAGGTTCCGCACAAATTTGCCAGGCTCCACCGGGAAGCCCAATGCATGTAATGACTACGACCACCATACCTAATGTGCCTAGTTTTGGTAATGTGGATCCTGTTTATGGAATGTTGTATTCCATGATGCCAGGATACCAGTCAACATCGAATGCACCCGTGGTGTCAGATAATGTTCAAAATTTGAACTCCAATTTACAAGGATCTACACCAGGAGGAAATAATAGAGGCAACCAAATTAGAGGAATGCCTTCTCAACCAATAGTACCGCCTCTCACTAGCACTTAAGTAGCAGTGTTAAGGCAACAAATGGATGATAGTAACCATGAGTTGGTTAATATGTTAACTAACCAAATGGGTAATGTATTTAATCATATATATAAAAGTTGGCTGAGACTAATAGGTAGTCCACTGAAACAAATCGACAGGTGATTGCCCAATTAACAAGATTGTGTAAATTTTTTAGGTGCTCCCCCAGCACATATTCGACAGGCGCCACTTGTTCGACTAGATGCCCTTGGTCAAATGGACATGGGGGAAATACAGGATGAAACTGTCCATCAGGGACAAGTGATAGTATCTCCAAGGAATTTGATTGTCGATCCACCTAGGGAATTAGTACATCGGCATCAAGAGGCTAATCAAATTGTTGAACAAATTCGACAAGAGGATTTAGCCGTAGAAAATAATCTAACCACCATTGTCGAAAGAATTATGGCTAGGAATGGTATGAATACAACACTTCAGAGGCCAACATATTCTTCCCCTTTGTCTGAATATATATTACAGACTTAAAACCCTAGAGGATGGAAAATTCCTAAGTATACAAAATTCGGAGGAGAATCTGGAGAGTCAACAGTGGAACATATTGCTAGGTATTTGACTGAATTTGGGGATATGTCGATAAATGAAAACTTAAGGGTACAAATTTTTCCTTCTTCCCTTACTAAGGAAGCTTTCACGTGGTTTACCACTTTTCCTCTGAATTCGATTTACTCATGGACTAAGTTGGAAAAACTTTTCCATGAACAATTTTCTGAGGGTCATTCAAAAATTAGTTTGGTTGAATTGTCAAACATTAAAAGAAGGTTTGTTGAAACCATTGATGATTATCTAAATAGATTTAGGTCATTGAAAGCAAGATGTTTTACTCAAGTACCAGAACATGAGCTTGTTCACATGGCTGCTGGAGGTTTAGATTATTCCATTAGGAAGAAAATAGATCCGACCTTTGTGAAGAGTATGTCACAGTTAGCTGATAGAGTTCGACATCTAGAGCGTCTGCGACTAGAAAAGGTTAGACATACTAAGGCTAGGACTAAGAAAGAAAAAGTAGCCTTCATAGATTATGATGACACATATCCCATTTGTGAGGCTGACTATACCTCACCAACAGAGGCAGAGGTCGACGTGGCTGAAATGAAGCCAGGGCCAACATATGAATGTAAATCACTATTTCCTGCTAAAGGAAAAAATACGGTCGAAAACAATCCAAAATTTCCAGCAAAAACTTATACGTTTGATGTCACTAAATGTGAATAAATTATTGATTTGTTAGTTAAAGATGGTCAAATTTTAGTACCCTCAGTTTCTAAGTTACCACCGTTAGAACAACGACAGAAAAGAGAATTTTGTAAGTTTCATGATTATATTGGTTACACAACCTCTCAATGTTATCTTTTCAGGGATCTCGTACAAAAAGCACTGCAGGAGGGTAGATTGAAATTTGCTGCACGAAAAATGAAGATTGATACTTATCCTCTTAGGCAAGAGGAGGCTTTGTTTCTTGACCCTGTTGACATCAACATGGTAGAAATTACTGAGTTTCCTGATGATGATATGGTTGAAGAGGGTACTGGAGAAAGTCCTGATGTCGACTTAGCTGATGTGTACCCAAGGCCTGAGGAGGACTTGCTAGACTTCCTTTACCGATGTAAGAACAAAGGTTCGCAAGCTTGCTTGTGTCCTAGGTGTGGCACCTTGACTGACAAAATAACTGCTGAAAATATCCAGAAGCTGCAGTTAGAAAAGAACAAGGGAAAGCCGTACAATCAAAGGTTCCCTACACACGGGGACCCAAGAAGAACTGTAGGAAACTCATGCCAAACTAAGAAGTTATATTCCTTCAGCAAAATCTCCTAACGGTACTTGGATTAAGCCTCAAGGGAGAAGGGGGGCACCAATTGATGATGCTATTGCTATAGACCCAAACAAAGGAAAGTCGGCTATTAACTACCGACATGAGTTTAAGTATGAGAGGAAAAGTCATATTTCTGAAAATTACATGGGGAAGAATCCCATGACTCGAACCCAATGGAGACGCTTCCACCGTCGAAAGTAGGCTGAGAGGCAAGCATCTGCTGGCCAGATTGTTGCAAACAAAGCTGGCAATCAAAAGCAGTATACAGTGAAGGTCAAATCCTCTGCAAAAGAAAGAATCAAAGAGTTCGTGAGTTGACCAGTTGCTAAGTGTTCTGAAGAAGCTACTGAAAATTTTGAGTCCGAGTCTGAAGAGAGTTTGAATATCTTAGTTAATATGGTATCAATTCTGCCAGTAGAATATGATTGCTTAACTGAAGTGAAAGATTCAGCAGACGTTGATGCTGAGTAGATGGCTTTACATAAGCCAACATGTTACTTTGTGATGAATAATGGTTTGATTGAGAACCAAGATGTGTTCTTTGAAAGACCAGATATGGCCATGAGGAGCCATTTGAACCTCTTTTAATAAGGGCTAAGCTTGAAGGAGTGGATATCAACAAGGTGTTGGTAGACTATGGTGATACGGTAAACATTATGCCACACCACCTATTGCATAAAATTGGTAAATATGACACCGATGTTAAATCTCATAACGTGGTCTTATCATACTACGAAGGAAGGACTAGAAACACTATGTGTGTCATCCAAGTTGATATTACTGTCGGCTCCGTTACTAGGCCGACTATATTCATGGTGATTCAAGGCAAGCCAAGTTACAACCTCAAAGTAGGGAGGGAATGGATACACGATGTATGGGTTGTACCATATTCTATGCACCAGTGTTTGGTGATTTAGAGTGAAGATGGTATTGTTGAGAACATTGAAGCTGATCAAGGATATTTCAGGGCAGGCGTGAACAATGTCGACAAGAAGCAATTTGATAGAAAATTAGCTAACATTTCCCCATGTCAACCTGCTGAAGATGTGTATGCCAACCTTGATGAGGCATTTGTTTCGTTGAAGTTACATGAGACCCATGGTTTTATATGGGATATGGAACGTCTTGAGGATCCATACTGTGACAACCGGCCGACATGCTGGGGAGAAATTAGTGATGATGACTGAGCTAGATGCTCTTAAAAGGATTTTGGCGTATATTGCCAAAAGTAAAATAAATTTGGTGCTAGAGGCTGAAGAAAATATGGTTGTCAAAGTCAATAAGACACAAATTCTGAATGAAGGAGCTACTTTGGCTATTGAGCCAAAGCCACCAGATAAAAAAGAAGTGGTCGAAGAAAACATCGATAAGCAGCGTCTGGACTGCATATATGACGAAGAACCCTTAGGCTTCGAAAAGGATCTGATGGCACCAGAAAGAATGCAGCCACAAGACCCTTTAGAAGAAATAGATCTTGGCGAAAAGGGGGGATAAGAGACCAACTTATATCAGCGCCAACATCGACCAAAAGTTAAAGTCTGAGGTAATATCTTTATTAAAATAATTTAAAGATTTTTTTGCTTGAGACTATAACGAAATGCCAGGTTTAAGCAGGGATTTGGTCGAACTAAAGTTACCAATAAAAGCTGGAAAGAAACCAGTGAAGCAGACTCCCAGACGCTTCGCTCCAGCAATAATGTCGAAAATCAAAGAGGAGATAGAAAGACTCCTCAAAAGAAGATTCATAAGAACTGCAAGGTATGTCGACTGGTTGGCAAACATAGTGCCAGTAATTAAGAAAAATGGAAAATTAAGAGTGTGCATCAATTTTAGAGATTTAAATGATGCCACTCCTAAAGACGAATATGCTATGCATGTGGCAGAAATATTGGTCGACTTTGCTGCCGATTTTGCATATTTAAGTATGCTTGATGGTTATTCTGGTTATAACCAAATTTTGATTGCATATGGAAATATGCCGAAGACGGCGTTTCGCTGCCCAGGGGCACTGGGAACCTATGAATGGGTTGTCATGCCATTCGATTTGAAAAATGCTGGAGCGACATATCAAAGGGTAATGAATTCTATGTTCCATGATTTTATTGAAGATTTCATGCAAATTTATATTGATGATATTGTAATAAAGTCGAACAGTAAATCGATTCATCTGCAACACCTTCGAGAGTCTTTTGAAAGGATGAGAAAATATGGATTAAAAATGAATCCATTAAAATGTGCTTTGTGTGCAGGCAGGTGATTTTCTAGGCTTTGTGGTGCATAAAAAAGGCATAGAAGTGAATCAAAGCAAGACCAAAGCCATCATGGATGTCAAACCTCCGTCGACCAAAAAGGAACTTCAGTCTTTGTTGGGAAAGATAAATTTCCTAAGGAGGTTCATATCCAACTTAAGTGGAAAAACCAAAGTATTTTCACCACTATTTCGACTGAAGAATGAGGATTTCATTTGGCAATAGGAGCATCAAGAGGCTTTCGACAAAATCAAAGACTACTTAGTGAAGCCTCCAATATTGGAACCTCCTGTTAGACATAGGCCTATGAGGTTATATATTGCAGCCTCAGATTCGACTATAGGAAGTATGTTAGTCCAACAGGACAAAAAAGGTGTCGAGAGACCTATATATTATCTTAGTCGAATGCTTAATAATCCTGAACTAGGTATAATGATATAGAAAAAATATGCCTTTGCTTTTATTTCTCTTGTATTAAATTTAAGCAATATATAAAGTTTGTTTATGTGTATGTATCTTCTCATTTCGATATTATTAAGCACATGTTGTCCAAACCGATTTTACATAGTCTAATTGGTAAATGGGCTTTAGCATTAACAGAGTATTCTCTGACTTATGTTCCCTTAAAAGCAATGAAGGGACAAGTGGTTGCAGATTTCTTGATCGACCATTCAATGGTTGGTATGCCTCAGAATTATGTAGATCTAGCGCCATGGAAATTATACTTTGATGGTTCTAGCTATAAAAATGGAGTTGGAATAGGAGGAATTATAATTTCCCCCAGTGGAATTCCAACAGAGTTCAAGTATAGAATCGACGGTATATGTACAAATAATGAAGCATAATACGAGTCTTTAATAACAGGACTTGAACTAATGCTAGAATTAGGGGCAATAAACGTCAAAATTATGGGAGACTCTAAATTAGTAATTAAACAAGTATCAAAGGAATACAAATGTGTTAAAGAAAATTTAATCATGTATCTTATGATTACTATTAGATTGTTAAAGCAATTTGAACAAGTGAGTATTCGACACATACCTCGATGAGAGAATGAAGAGGCTAATGACCTAGCACAAGAAGCTTCAGGATACAAGAAAGACCAAAATGAAGAACTTATTCAAGTAAGAAGGAAAGTTCGAGAAACTTGGTTATCTCCTTCAGATTTGTCAATAATAAAGTTAGGGGTTGTAGATGCCGAAAATTTTCAGATTTTAACTGTTGACAATGGGCAAGATAATGATTGGCGAAAGCCATTGGCCGACTATTTGTGCATCCCTATAGGGTCGACAAATCGTAAGATCAATTATCGTGCCCTCAATTATGTTTTGATAGAGAGAGAATTATTTAAGAAAACTGCTGAAGGAATATTGCTTAAATGCCTTGGAGAAAGTGAGGCATATGTACTAGTGTCAAATGTGCATAGTGGAGCATGCGGAACACATCAAGCAAGACACAAAATGAAATGGATTTTGGTGCATTCAGGTGTCTATTGGCTTTCTGTGATACGGTGACAGAACCGACTGTTTGAAATGCTGGTTTGCGTTTTGCGTTTTGAAATTCTGGTATATGCCAGTCTTCAGATGTTATACTCAATGTCTAGACATCTGATATGACATAATACATACACTGCAAGGTAGATACCCAATTTTTAATATTCAATATAACAGAAGCATAGAGGTTGCCATATCTGCAGTTCTCGAACAAATAGCTTTGGTTTGTAAACTATCCATTCACAGCCTGATGTCTCAACATTGGTTGCAACATCATCTATCACATACCATGAGGTAAACAAACCCCTTAGTTCGGTTTATTATGCACACAAACCAGTAGGATATCCATTTATCTCTTTTGACATCATCTGTAACATTCACACAGTTTTATCCAAGCTGTACCAGATACACTTTGAAGGTGCAGAGGATAGATCACACGATGTATCTAGTTCTGTCCATGATCAACAGAGAGCGAACATCCTTCACAATTCTGTTTCTTTTACACAGATGTCAACATGAGGTCTTAACATGTTCTGAGACATCATCTGTTACATACCAGGTTATGATTTACTGAAGTTTAGAACAGTTAAGGTTAATCATGTACTTTGATGTCATGAGGAATGTTGTGACATCAAACACATAACCAAGGCAGAAAGTAAATAACACAAATCAGTTGTTGACCCAGTTCGGTGAAACACACCTACTCTGGGGGCATACCAAGCCAGGAAGAAGATCCACTATTAGCAATATTAATTCAGGACTAAACTTAACAAGTTCCCATCCTTCACTTAATCATCTACCCAGTGCAACCTATACCTAGGAACTCCTAGATAGAAACCTACCAGTTTCCATTCCTATTGCCGCAGCAACAGAAGTCTTACTCCTACCCAAGAAGCAGTGCCTTCCCACTTGATTTCCTACACTACAATGATTATGAAGTAATGCAGAAATACTTGGACTTGCTTCACAGCTTCATCCAAGAACACTAAAACTCTTACCTACAGGTTTCGAGTTACATACATGGTAACCTTGCCACACACCGACAGGTTTACCTCCTAAAACACCCCTAATGTTACATTTTCAAAAGTTACTTAAGCCCTAGGTTACAATCTGCTATTTATAACCTATTACCCAACTGGATTTGGGCCTTCAAAATCGCAGCAAGCTTTTCTCCTTGCTGTTACAACTCAGCAACAAACTTCTGCTACAATCAAGGTCTTCAAACTTCTAGTTCCTAAAATATCTCCATATTTAGAAACAGTATTTTCTTCAAATATTCTGATTGATTCTTGATTGATCTTCAGATTCTCCATAAGAAACGCCACATATATTCTCAGAATATTTAAGTACCAGAACTGTAACTGAATTACCAATTCCGTTATCATGATGTCAAGACAGATGTCATGACATTACATCTAACATGTTGGTCCAGATGTTGAACTTTTTCAACACCACATATTAAAACAACAGAGGGGATCTGGGTAAACTTGCTTTCTTATTTGTTTTACAAGTGAAGCCAACTCTCCAGCCAGGGCACTTACAATCTCCCCCTTTGGCAAATTTTGGCTAAAACAAATAAGTGCAAGTTGTATTTTTGGACCAGGTTACAACACAGTTGAGATGTTACAACATCTTGTCTAACATCTTCTTTTGTAGAGGCTGATGTCCTTTGAGCAAACAACACACCTCTGTCGTCAACTGTGAGCAACTCCACTCCATCGATGCCCCAAGAGGATTTCTTTTCTCCAGATTATTACTTGTGATCATGTAACTCAGATCACAAGTCACAACTATCCTCTTAACTCAGAACACAAGACACAACTAAAGTCACTTACTTAGGGATCATGTTGCTTTCTCCTGAGTCTTGCTGGACATTGCCGTCTGTTGCTTTCACCTGAGTCTCGCCTGAGTCCCTATCCCTATCTTTCTCCCCCTTTTTGGCCAGAATTTGACAAAGACTGCCCATACAGATCCATACCCATGCACAGTTTTCCCAGATGCTAACAAACTTCATATTGCTGAAACCTTCTGATGAAGAGAAGGAATGGAGAGAGTCTTCATAAATAATGCAACTTTGGCATAGATAGTAACGACCTTGGTACTTTACTCTGACAGTTTCAGTGCTCTAGGACTGGTTTTAATGCAGGTACCTACCCTTGGGTTTGACCCTTTGACCATGTCAGGATGCCCTTTTAAAACAGGCATTTGTCTTTTAGAACAGACTGCTCCCTTGTCTTAGGATCCCCTTCCCAAGAAACATCGTTGGTACATTACACTCTGCATTAGTTATATAATACCTTTATTAGATGATAAGTTATCACCTAAACATTCCAGCTCACTAAACTGTTTCATAATGAGACACAACAGCTCTGTTTTCTTAGCAGATGAAAACATGCTCAAATCCTATGTCGTTATACATTCCGCTATTTTCAGATTTAGCAGCTTGAAGCCATTCCATTTTCTCAAAGTGGATGGTTACTCCACATGGATTTATTAGTAATAATCCATACTTCATCCAATTTTCCTCCTGTCTGTAGTTTTAGAGGAAATTAGGAACAATGTCATTACCGATGTGATGACATTTGGTCAGACATAGTCTTCTTCAGTTTTGAACACATCATTCCAATAGTTAATAAGGTGCCACACTTTATATCCTACAAGTTTGATGAAGACCTTTTGTACAAACCAATACTCCCCCTGTTAGGGCCAATCACTTCTCCTCATGGAAACAAGTAGGACACATTCAATACTCAGTTGGACCTTCAAAGCAGCTTCTGATTCAAAGTGAATAAGACCCCTTGATGAATGGAAAACATAAGACGCATCTTCATGTCTTCAAGAGCGCACCCTCTGTTCAATTATATTGGTTGAACGCATCCATACTCTGAATCAGCCTCTCTTTAGAACAAGTTAGAACATCCTAGGTCTAAGTCAACCTTCTTCTGATCATAGCATCACAACAAGTCAGAACATCCATACTCTGATTCATGCTCTCTCAGCTGCCACATGTTGATTATCTCCTTCATGAATCCTCATAAGAGGAAATCAAATGCCACCTTTTGACTTCTCCATGTTTCTCAGACTTTTGCCAGAGATATTCTGATCTTCCAATTGAAGTTTGAACTTCAAGCTACAAGTTATCACAAAAGGCTTAGATACACAAAGACAGGAACATGTAACATCTTCTCCACCCAACAACTTCACAGAGTTGCAAAGAGACGATCTTTTTGAAGTATCCAATCTTCAACTTCGTAGATTGTCCTGTCTTAAGTTGATGTGCCACTTCACCAACTAAGAATCTGATGTTGAACCAAATGTCACAACATTATGTTATAACATCTAGTTGTTGAATTCAGCTCCTCCTTATGCCACTTCTTCTTGACTTTACCATTAGCTAATTCACTTCCTTACCTAGATCAGAACCAGACTGATCCAAGTAACCATCATCAAGATTATGATGTCTTCTTTTTCTTGAAGCTTCAAGTCTGAACATGTTTCCAGGAAATCTTTTCAAAGATCAAATGATTTTGCTGTCACCAAAGAGATAGCTCTAAAGCATCACTCTTCCTGTGATCTTTCACAGGATCTAGAAGAAAGAATGTTCCCACATCTTTAAGAACATCGGTTATCTTGAACTTCAAGGATAATCAATTAAATACTTGTACTTGTCACAAATAGCAATAGATCTTAAATCCTTCCAGATCAGATTCATCCTCAGGAATGAGAGATGAATCCTTCCTTGCAAATATGTCACACCACACCCAGAGCCCATGTGACATAGGTCAACAGCCAGCTAAACACCAGGCTGAACTAATGTGAGGGGGTTAACCAACTCTCCCCCTCAAACTACCAATCATGGAAGCTCCACACAAAATATCCATGCATTGTACGCAAATCTCTTGACATGACATATGACATCCCTACCAAATTCAAGTAACTCCAAGAGTTATACTTGTTCATACTCCAATCAGACTTATGCTGACTTTCTCAGCAGATATGTATTGCCAGAACATACTACCTTGACCAAACTCTGAGTCTTCATATTCTCACATCTTGAAAGAACTTCCACTTCTAATCATGATGTTTATATGACAAGATTCACGATCCCAATCTACTTGTATGAAGGAGCAATAATGTTGCACCATCATTGACTTTTATTAACCAATGGGCTTGTCTTTCTTCACACCATAGTACTCCAGGGAACAACCGCTCAGTCCTGATCAATTTTCAGGAGTAAGCCCACCAATAGGGTTTGCACAATGTCACATCTCAACCAGCTTTACTTCTAGAGTTCTGACTCCTAAAAGTAACCTTCGGGAGCACACAGACATGATTGACTCTACCATTGACAACTTTGCACACACAGATGTCTCCTCTTCCAGGTCAGGAGTAGGTTCTTTGTTTGACACCCAAAACATATGCTCTTCAACTAGTAGCATCCTGAACGAAGAACGTCTTCATGAGTGGACTTGAGAGGACTCAAGTATCTGTGACATCTTCAACAGCTTATGTTGAAATCTTGAATACAGTAGCCTTCAATCCACAAGAGGGGAAACACATCAGAGCTTGAGTTTTGCCAGGTATTGCACAGCGGAAGAACATAATACAACCCAATCTTTGCACACACACTCCACCAGACTAGCCTTCAAAAATAGACCAAGTTTGACTATGGTTCAAACCACGCATGACTACTATACACAACTTCAGGTGAGCACACATCCTAGGTTTGAAAATAAATTAAACCTAGAGCAGCTACCACACAACCAGGCCAAATGCCAATCACCAAAGACATGTACACACAGCTCCTGTCACGAATAGTCCATCCTCCCACTTCAAGGGACCATTCAGGGAAATAACACGCCATTCCAGGTTACAATCTTCAGTACTCAGATTGACCTTGCAGATACCAGAAAGTATCACCCATGGATCTCATCCAGAAACAGAACAGGATGCCTGCTTTGATACCAATTGAAATTCTGGTATATGCCAGTCTTCAGATGTTATACTCAATGTCTAGACATCTGATATGACATAATACATACACTGCAAGGTAGATACCCAATTTTTAATATTCAATATAACAGAAGCATAGAGGTTGCCATATCTGCAGTTCTCGAACAAATAGCTTTGGTTTGTAAACTATCCATTCACAGCCTGATGTCTCAACATTGGTTGCAACATCATCTATCACATACCATGAGGTAAACAAACCCCTTAGTTCGGTTTATTATGCACACAAACCAGTAGGATATCCATTTATCTCTTTTGACATCATCTGTAACATTCACACAGTTTTATCCAAGCTGTACCAGATACACTTTGAAGGTGCAGAGGATAGATCACACGATGTATCTAGTTCTGTCCATGATCAACAGAGAGCGAACATCCTTCACAATTCTGTTTCTTTTACACAGATGTCAACATGAGGTCTTAACATGTTCTGAGACATCATCTGTTACATACCAGGTTATGATTTACTGAAGTTTAGAACAGTTAAGGTTAATCATGTACTTTGATGTCATGAGGAATGTTGTGACATCAAACACATAACCAAGGCAGAAAGTAAATAACACAAATCAGTTGTTGACCCAGTTCGGTGAAACACACCTACTCTGGGGGCATACCAAGCCAGGAAGAAGATCCACTATTAGCAATATTAATTCAGGACTAAACTTAACAAGTTCCCATCCTTCACTTAATCATCTACCCAGTGCAACCTATACCTAGGAACTCCTAGATAGAAACCTACCAGTTTCCATTCCTATTGCCGCAGCAACAGAAGTCTTACTCCTACCCAAGAAGCAGTGCCTTCCCACTTGATTTCCTACACTACAATGATTATGAAGTAATGCAGAAATACTTGGACTTGCTTCACAGCTTCATCCAAGAACACTAAAACTCTTACCTACAGGTTTCGAGTTACATACATGGTAACCTTGCCACACACCGACAGGTTTACCTCCTAAAACACCCCTAATGTTACATTTTCAAAAGTTACTTAAGCCCTAGGTTACAATCTGCTATTTATAACCTATTACCCAACTGGATTTGGGCCTTCAAAATCGCAGCAAGCTTTTCTCCTTGCTGTTACAACTCAGCAACAAACTTCTGCTACAATCAAGGTCTTCAAACTTCTAGTTCCTAAAATATCTCCATATTTAGAAACAGTATTTTCTTCAAATATTCTGATTGATTCTTGATTGATCTTCAGATTCTCCATAAGAAACGCCACATATATTCTCAGAATATTTAAGTACCAGAACTGTAACTGAATTACCAATTCCGTTATCATGATGTCAAGACAGATGTCATGACATTACATCTAACATGTTGGTCCAGATGTTGAACTTTTTCAACACCACATATTAAAACAACAGAGGGGATCTGGGTAAACTTGCTTTCTTATTTGTTTTACAAGTGAAGCCAACTCTCCAGCCAGGGCACTTACACGTTTTTTGTTCACAAAATGTCGCGGTAAGCAAGAGTCACCACCGAATTTTATTTTATCCAATCATGGAAAAAGAAAAAGAATAGAAAAACCTTTTTCTGAGATTTCTGAGTACGGGGGGTAGATTATAGAAAGGGAAGGTGTTAGCCCCCTTTCTATCCATGGTTTTCTATGGGCTCTTAGGTACTTGCTCATCTTTTTAAAATTGCTTGTGTATGTGCTTTGTTTTTGAAAAGTTTGACTTTGTGATAACCCTTGTATCAGTCCTCAAAGGTGTGACAAAGTTGTTTTGAAAATTTGTTTTTAAAAGTGTAAGTGTGAAAAGTTTTGATTGGAGCAAGTACCTACCAGCATCTACCTACTCGAAAAAAGATTGTTTCTATTCCCGTTTCCTTTAGATAGTGCTATCCTACTATTGAGAAATAGGTAGAACCATCATTGGGGTTGTAAGGGTCAATTCAAAAAGGACGTACGATCATTAAAGCAATGTTAGGACAACTTAGTAATAACCCTGGAGTCTTAAGATCATATTCGAGGCAAGATTTATGAGACAACATTTCTGAGGCAACATTTCCGAGGCAACATTCAAATGGGACATTTTGATCTTTTTAGACTGGAGGGCAACCACTAAGACACCCTATACTTAATGATCGTTTACCTAAGGAAATCGAAGTGAGAGTATACCCTAAGAGTGATATGTGCGAGTGATTTGCTTTCAGTTATTTATCTTTGCACATTAAGGTTTTCTAACTGTATTAAATTTGTCATGCATTCTTGTCATACAATCCTATTAACATACATCTAAACAGTCAAATATTTACGAGGATTAAAATGCGAGAAAGTAAATCTACGCTATTACAAGGCTTCGGGGAAGGGGATTAATTACATAGCCAAAAACCCAGGAAAAAGTGATAAATAAAAGCCCTAGATTAAACTATTACAAACCATGAACAGTTACAACAATATTGTAAAAATAATAATACGCGCGCGATGAATCGAATACGAGACAACTAGGGTTTTGACCCTTGCCTAAACCTAATTGTGATTGATTAAAAAGAGTTTTTTGTCATTTTAAGAAAATAGAGAAATTATTAAATAAAAAAGAAAATCCTAATTAATTTTAATTTAAGAAAAAAATAAATTAATTTAATCTAAAACCTATTCTTGTATTTTTATTTGTTTTGAGAAAAAAGAGCAAATAAGATTAAAAGTTAACCTAATTTCTATTTTGATTTTATTTATGAAAACAAATTACAATTTCCTAAGTTAAACTTAAATTAAATTAATTTTGATAAATAAAAAAACTAATCCTAATTTTGTGAATTATTGATTTTATGACTTTTATGAAAAAATAAATTAATTTGTGAATTAAATAAATAAAGGAAATTAAAAGAATAAAAGATAAAAATAAAAAAGGAAGTAAATAGGCCTGGTGGTGTTTTAGCAATTGGGAGGATGTGCTGAGGAAATTCTGGGCCCAAGGTTGATAGCCCGTTTAACTTTGTTCAATCCAGTATGCGCACTGACCTAAGGAACATGGTAGGCCTTCAGTGGAATAGCCTTGGATCTGGCTGGAGAGGCGTGTGGTGGCCAGATGTTGATGGCGTACGGTGGACTTCTTGATTTGCAACACGCTGAATTACCTATTGAAAAATATTATGAACGAAGGTTGGGACCTGGGGATCGAACCCAAGTCCTCATGCACTTTCCAACGCGCGCTTGCCATCTGTGTTGCACTTGTTATTTATATATACAATAAAAACAAAATATAATATATGGAAAATGATGGCTAATGGAAAAACACGCTAAAATTCAAATCATCCATCCAGGGAGTGCCACGCATCCATCTTCTTCCTCCCAACCGTCGTCTTAGCCCAAGATACCTTTACCTACGGACATGGCGTTGTAGCTACAAACCTGTGTATTTCAAAAATTGTCCACAGACAATATAAATGGCCATGGCTGATACCAATCAACTCGTCTCATCCTCACGAGTATCATGGTACCAGAATCAACATCCAATTTTACCTGTATTGCAAAGCCCTAAAACTAAACAAGAAACCCTAGCCATGGCAGCTTTTCATACAATCATCAAAAACGCAATTAAATATAATGATTAGCTTGCAAACTCATTAAGGAACAAGAATATGTAATTAAAATGTGCGAATGATGCGTAAATCAATGAAAACGAAAACAAATTTTTTAAACAAACCGTGACTTATGTACCTTTGATTCCAGGCGTGAGAAAGCTTGCAATTGGTTGGAATTCCTTCTGGAGATGTCCAGGAATCAGTTGGTATCGTGATAATGGCTCGAATTGGCCTCTAGGATAGAAATTGGATCACCACTTTTTCTTGAATTTTTGAGATTTGTTCTTGCTCTGCACGACTGCTCAACCCCCCTCCCCCATCATGCCTTGGATGCCTTCTGTATATGTAATACAACATATTAGGTTAACAAAAACGAATTCAATCTTGCCCATTATGAAGATTTGATTTGGTCTTTCATGGCATATGATATCTTTCCAAACCTGCTTCAATTCAATCTTTTTCCACCCAAATTATCCTTGCACGAATTGATTCTCAATTGACAGCACATAATATCTTCCTTCAATGCAAAAATCATCCCTAAAACACATTATATGATTTACTTAGATTTATTTGATTTTATTTGAATTTTAAGTAAATAAAAATCAAAATAAATTAAATAAATAAATAAAGCATGGAGGACCCCATAGGTCGTAGACTATGTTAGGAATGAGATGCAAGCATAAAAAGTTGGACCCATTTAGCAAAAAATGCAAATTTGAGCACATTTGACTTTTGGCAATTTTACAAAAAAGGTCAACTTGGACAATGCATAACTCTCTCAATTTTGACCCTAGAGAGGTGTTCTTGAACTTTTTAGAAATCTTAGTATGTCCCCTAAGCAACCCTTTTGGTCTCATCTCAATTGAGTCTTCCATTTTCATGTATGAAGCTTTGACCCAAAAGGTGTTTTTGTTGACTTTTCAAAATGACCTATAATGTCAAAATTCATATCTTTTTGTGAGTGCATATTTTGAACTTTGGAGATGAAGATGAATTGTAGGGGATTGCACCCTCTTATAAATGAGCTTTGGATGGGTCATTTATGATAAAGTATGAGAAAGTTATATTTGGTCAAAGTTGAGTTGACTTTTCCTACAAAACCCTAATTTAGCAACTTTTGGGTTTTGATGAATTTTGAGCAATCCTTGATGAATCATGATCAACCTTTGATCAAATGATGAGTGATAATTCAAAGTGAGTATGTTGACCAAAAATCTTGAAGTTTGACTGTATGTGGGCCACCGTTGACTTTTGAGCTAGCACAATCGATTTTCAGGCCTTTGAGCAATTGACTGAGCAAACTTCTTCTGCAATGCTTGAAACTCGACATTGATGATCTTGAGAACTTAATAGGAAAATGGTGAGCATTTGAGTCCTTTGTGGTTCACACATCTTGATGAAGATGGAAACCCTAATTTGAGGTGTGTTGCCCTAGGAAAGAGTTTGTCTGGTCAACTCTTGGACTTCCTTGAGCAATTTAAGGACCTCACTTGACATGTATTGAGAAATATTGGAGGGCAAATTTTGGGGTACAACAACTGCCCCTGTTCAATCTTCTTAAACCTGAGGATGTAGGTTGGCTTGTCTGCCTTTCGTGATCTGAAGGTGGAAGATGATTGAACACTAGAGTGCCCAGAAATTTGCACTCGTATGAAGTGATTTGTGATATCGAGAATAGGCTTATAGATACCATTTGGTAGCTGCTAGAGAATTTTCAGAGATGGGCTTAAAGATGCCATCTGAAGATATGTCGATCACATAAGAGATTCCTTTGCGAGAACCCGCATACCTGTTGTTGAGATGGACTTTGCTGGGGAATGTTGGTCTCTGTCTTGAGAGAAATAATGTTTTAAGAGCTTCAGTTGTCCGTTACTCTACTGGGGAGTAATTCCAGTTTGAGAAGCGGATGTGAATTACGTGTTTGGTCGGGGTATATGCTACACCGCGACTTTCTGGGGAAATGTGAAATCAATTATGTTTGATCGGGTCCCGGTCTTACAGTGTTGTGGACTGCTGTCTGGGGATAAAAGAGGAAGAACCTGGATAGTAAGGTTATGAGAAGGAACCTGGATGGTAGGGTTACTTCGAGATGAAATCCTGGATAGTATGGCTTGGGAAGGAACCTGGGTGGTAGGGTTACTTCGATATGAAACCCTGGATAATAGTGCTTTGAGAAGGAACCTGGATAGTAGGGTTACTTCGATATAAAAGCCTGGATAGTAGGACTGTGAGAAGGAACCTGGATAGTAGGGTTACTTCAATATGAAAGCCTGGATACTAGGGTTGTGAGAAGGAACCTAGATAGTAGGGTTGTGAGAAGGAACCTGGATAGTAGGGTTACTTCGATATGAAAGCCTGGATAGTAGGGCTGTGAGAAGGAACTTGGATAGTAGGGTTACTTTGATATGAAAGCCTAGATAGTAGGGATGTGAGAAGGAACCTGGATAGTAGGGTTGTGAGAAGGAACCTGGATAGTAGGGTTACTTCGATATGAAAGCCTAGATAGTAGGGTTGTGAGAAGGAACCTGGATAGTAGGGTTACTTTGATATGAAAGCCTGGATAGTAGGGCTGTAGGAACCTGGATGAGGTTGCGTTTGTTGTCGATGATTACTCTGTTTAGCTTCGAGTGTTGATCATGTACCTGCTGGAAATTATTGATAATAACTGTCTTTTCCTAAAATAAATACAGGGTTAGTTATGTGCGATGTATGAGATGCATTGTATGATGATGTTCTCAAAGTAGATGAGACTTGGTATATGTAATGTATGCACATGTCATGATGTATGAACATGAAATGTTGATGTAATAATCTGAATCCGGGAAAATAAATCCCTGACTACTATTTGGAGAGTATGAGAAATGGTATTCTTGACTGCTGTAACAACCATAGTTCCTCTACTTCTGTTGGGGATGGTGAACAAAGATGACTACGCTAGGGATTTCCCCCTTGTTCATAGATAACTCTGTGAAGAGTGACTATGTTGGAGAGGAGATACTTTGCTGATAGATCACCAATTTGGAGAAATAAATTCAGCTGGGGACAAGTTTCAGTTGCTGGCGATGATGAATCTTGTTGGGCAGAGTAACTGTAAGGTTTTGACACTTCTTGTTTTCCCTGTTTCTGGAATTACGAGTAATCGTCTTTGTTTCTTGTGTAAATATTTATGAGCAGCAATTATTTTCAAATGCATATATCAAAAATGAATCATTGGACGTTCTTGTAAAACAAAATAGAAAAAGAAAAAAAATTGAAATTTCTCGTGAAAATGAATTGTATTGATTTTTGAAGTTGGCCTATAATAGGCGTTTTGTACAAAGAGGCTGACGTCCTAGTAAGAGAACGCCACCGAAAGATAGAAATTACAATTTGTGTAACAGAAAGAAAAACATCTATGTAAACAATCCCATTGGGTTCCAACTCTGCTATTGCCTTTATATCTTCAAGCGTCTCATCACTTTGCTACTTGGCCGAAGGTGGATCAGGTTGATTGGCATCGTCCGAGCTTGATAGTTGATACCAAAGTCTGGTTGCAAGATGATACAATGAGACATAGTGTTACGCTTTGATCCCTAATTTTTTCCTGGACCGCCCTTTCGGGTTTTCAGTACACCGGGATACCCTTTTTTGCCCAAGTCGCCCTTTCAGGTTTTCAACTTGTCGGGTGTACAGTTTTTTTCATTTTCATGCCTTACTTTTGCTCGAACCCTTTTGGTTCGCCGGGAAGCCCTAATTTTTTCCTAGTCCATTCAACCTAGCGGGTCTTTGATTGCGTAGTATCTTTTCACTATGTCTGCATTGAGGGGGTGAGGAAGGTCATCACGTCCATGGTGGTTAGAATTATAGCTCCTCCCGAGAAAATGTTCTTAACCATAAATGGGCCTTTGTATGTGGGGGTCCATTTTCCCCTGGGATCACCTTGCGGTAGTATGATGCGTTTGATCACCAGATCCCCGACTTGATATTCTTGACGTCTGACTTTCTTGTTAAAAGCCTTGATCATTCGCTTTTAATACGTCTGACCATGACAGATAGCAGTAAGTCTCTTTTCATCGATCATATTCAGCTGATCAAGTCGGGTTTGGATCCATTTGTCTTTGTTCAAACCCGCATCCTTCATAATCCTGAGAGAGGGTATATGGACTTCGATGGGTAGGACTGCCTCCATGCCATACACCAAAGAGTAGGGTGTTGCCCCTGTCGACGTCCGTGCTGAGGTACGGTACCCATGAAGAGCAAATGGTAACATCTCGTGCCAGTCTTTGTATGTCACCGTCATCTTCTGCACAATCTTCTTGATGTTCTTGTTAGCTGCTTCAACAACGCCATTCATCTTCGGCCGGTAGGGAGAAGAGTTATGATGCTGAATCTTGAACTATTTATAGAGCTCGGTGATCATCGTGTTATTGAGATTTGTACCATTGTCAGTAATGATTATCTCTGGTACGCCATATCAACAAATCAGGTTGTGTCAGATTAATCGTGCCACAACGTTCTTGGTCACAGTAGCAAAAGAGGCTGCTTCAACCCACTTTGTAAAGTAATCAATGGCTACCAGAATGAAACGATGCCCGTTAGACGCAGTAGGTCTGATCTCGCCGATCATGTCGATGCCCCACATTGCAAAGGGCCAAGGAGCCGTAAAAAAATTTAGGGGAACCGGAGGTACATGCACCTTATAAGCATAGACTTGGCACTTATGACAGGTTCGAGAATGCTGATAACAATCGGCTTCCATAGAGGACCAATAGTATCCTGCCCGTAGGATTTTCTTTGCCATGGTATGTCCACTGGAATGAGTTCCGAAAGTGCCTTTATGTAACTCTGCCATGATCCTTTCTGCCTCGCCCTTGTCTACACACCGCAGTAAGGTTAAATAATGGTTACGCTTATAGAGGATCCCATTACTGATGAAGAACTTCGCAACTGTCATACCCCAATTTTTGACCTAAGATCCCACTTGCATTTTTGCATTTTTTTAATACAAAAGTCAAGGTCACGAAATACAGTCGGTTTTAATCTCTCACCTTCAAGCATTGACTATGCGAAGATTGTCAAGTGTTTTGAACATTTTTAGCCCATGTATCACTAATTTCTAATCCATACAAAGGTGTATGTTCATGTTTTCTTTTGCTTCATGTGCAGAGACAGGTCTGAATCAAGAGCATCAGGTGTCACGCCTCAATTAAGGTTTTGAGTCTCTCAAGCCAGAAGTACGGTTGATTGTGGATTCTCGAAGACTGATTCATCAAGGCACAACTGTTGCACCCTAAATTTCGCCCCTAATTTTTTCAGTCGCACATTCATACCATATTTTGTCATTTGGTCACAGTCATTAGTAAATATCTTCATTCATCATATTTTGCATCATTAGTCGTATTTAAGTTGACCAGGAAAGTCAGTTTAAATCAAAGTTTGCATCGTCTTTTAGTTAAAAAATACTTGACATTTCACTTCATGCATTTTTATCTCTTTACTCGTTTCTTGCATTGCTCCAAGTTGTTTATATGTTGATAATAAAAATATTTTGGTTTTATAGACAAACTGTTAAAAACGATTCAACAATGTGCGAAAATTAGTGAGAAAAAATATTTCAAGTTTTCACCTTTTACTGATCATTTTATGAATCTGCGTTTCACGTAGATTATGACGGTATGCTCGCTTTATTTTTTCGGTACAGTTCGAAGTCTCGTTTTTAACCTTAAACGTCTGTTTAGTCTAATATTTTTATTATTATTTTATTTTTGATTTTTGACTTCTTGAATATTTTTTCTTTAATCTTTGTGACATGTAGATTATTTTAATGTGTTCATTTTACTTTTTCGGATAAATTTTCGTCCGTTTTTTATCATTTTCGGTCATTTTTGGGTCTTTATTTTTTATTCATAAAATATTCAAAAAAATCATTTTAAATTGAGTTATTTTTTATACTTTCAAGTTTTTATTTTTATTTTTTGTCATTAAAGAGCTTTTTAGTCACAAAAAAATATTAAATATACTATGCTTGATTTTCATTGGTTGCTGGCAGAATTTACGGATCGATACAAAAAAATTGCCAAAACGATTTGAAAATCTGATATTTTTTTCCTCTGAATTTTCCTATTTTAACACTTCTTTCTTTCTTTGTAAATGATGACAAGAGAAACTAACAGAAAGCAATTATCCCTCTTTTCTCTTTCTAACACAAAAACCAACAAATACAACTAGATGTAAATCTCCTTTCAATTTCAATAAATTCCTCTTCTCCACACATCTCAATTTCCCACCATTCTCCATCTTCAATCTTCCTTCCTTTCCATTTCCGTAATTCTTCAGCACTCACCATCAACACCATCCGCCAACCTTTTACTGTAAACCACTCACAAACCATCTCCACTCTACCTTTCCCTCTCTTCCTCACCAATTACACAAACACAAAACAAAAGAACTAACAACAACTCCCTCTCAACTTGCCATTTTTTTCTTCAAAACCATCAACCCAACAATCCACCCATCACCATCCCATTATGCAGTACATAATCTCTGCATCTATTCTTCCTCACATCATACAACCCAACATTCATCATTTTCCCACTACGGTCATCTTCCTTCAGCAACCTGCCTCCGCCTCTATTTCAACCGCGAAACACCCAGTTCATCATCAAACCTCCCACTCATCTTCAATTCGGTACAACACTCAACCAAATCATCCCCTTCAATCTTTTTCATCAACAACCCAGTCCGTGAATCCCTAAACCATACATCACCTCTCTTCACCAACTTCACACCATCACTGATCTCATCCCATTCCGCAAGCACCTTTGTCAAGCAGCGCCTTCCTCAAGCATTCTTTCTGTCAAACCGTAACACCTCTAATTCATCCCATTTCTGCTCCAACTCCTTCTGCAGTGTTCCGTGAACTTCCTCTTCCACGCGCATCATCAAATTTCCGCCCTCCGAAACGCACAAAACAGCCGGACCACCACCAGCTATTGCCAACATCCCTCTGCCTCACAACCTCCACAGCTCCCCGCGGTACCCACCTGCTACTTCCATCTCACACAATCAAAAACCCAATCTTCTATCAACAACTCACATGATACTCCCTTTTGTAACCCTCTCTCTGTTACCCAACGAACATCACCATCAACTCACTTACAACAAAAAAACCTTCATCTCTTCCGCCCGTGAACTCCCATCCACCTTCCAATTTCCGTAACCCCAACCCACTGTATTCATCACTCTCGCTTCCACAACCAACGCATTCTCATTCCAACCAAAACCAATTTCATCAATGGCTCCCACAAAAGCCGAGAAGAAACCCTCCGCCGAGAAGAGTCCCGCCGAGAAGAAACCCAAAGCCGAGATCGATGGCGAAGGAGCATGGTGGGACGGTGAAGGAGATTCTGGGAACTTGTGTTTCGGTTGGCTGTACTGTTGATGGGAAAGATCCCAAGGATTTGCAACAGGAGATTAATGACGGGGATGTTGAGATTCCTTTGGAATAGGTTTGTTTTTGAATTTGGTTTGTTTTGTACGAAGTTTTGTTTTGGAATTTTATAAAATAGTATTGAATTGGTCTGCAATTTTGCTATTTTACCAGTATTGTTCTTGTTTTCCAATTAGGTTTGTTATTTTAGTAGTGTTGTTTTTCCAATTACTGGCATTAAATCAAATAGCATGAATTACAGCTTAGCACTTTGATGCTTGAATCCAAGAGCATTTTTTGGTGTAAAAAAAAATATATATAAAAAAATATTAGTAAATCTTATATTTAGATTTAGTTTAGTATTAATTTAGAATTTTTTAATTAGTTTAGATTTATTTTATAACTTTAAAATATTTAGAATCATAATTAATAACTTTAGAATTTTATTTTGTTTTAGTTTTATTTTATAACTTTAGAATTTTATTTCATTTAGTAAGTTTTAGAATTTTATTTGTTTTAGTTTAGTTTAATAACTTTAGAATTTTATTTGATTTTATTTAAGTTAACTTTAGAATTTTTATTTGTTTAGTTTTAGTTTAGTGACTTTAGAATTTTTATTTGATTTAGAATTAGTTTAATAAATTTATAATTTTTATTTGATTTAGAATTAGTTTAATAAGTTTATAATTTTTATTTAGTTTAATAACTTTAGAGTTTTTATTTGATTTAAATTTAGTTTAGTAGTTTTAGAATTTTATTCGATTTAGATTTAGTTTAATAACTTTAGAGTTTTTATTTGATTTAAATTTAGTTTAGTAGTTTTAGAATTTTATTTGATTTAGATTTAGTTTAGTAACTTTGGAATTTTCATTTGTTTTAGATTTAATTTAGTAACCTTAGGATTTTAATTTAATCTAGATTTAACTTACTAATTTTAAAACTTTAGTTTAGTTTAGATCAAATTCAATAATACTAGATTTTTTTTATAACCTTAGAATTTGTAATTAGTTTAGAATTATTTTAGTAAGTAATTTTTAATTTAGTTCGAATAACTTCTTTAGATAATTAGTTATATTCCTTTTATTTGTATATTTCTGTCATTTCAATTTCTCGGTGCCTCTTGATCATTAATTTGTTTTTGTCAGATTTATTTTCTTGTGAACTTCTGAATGTTTATATTTTGATGTTCATTTTATTTTGCTTACTCCAAGGAAAAGATTTAAATTTTGTTGACTTCACGTCATCAAACACATCTCATCCAATCGTGTGAATACCCTCATTCATCTTTTGTTTGTTTACTGTTTTGTTAAACCTGAGATAATTTTCCCAAAAGATTCAATTTTTAAACTCACACCTTTTAAGTCAAAACTTCGACATTAGGTTGTTGTCTCTTCAAAATCTCATCCGCACCCATCTTTAGCCAAACAAACTATTTTAATCAAACAAACAATTCTAAAAACAGATATTCAAAAGGTTCCTGCGGAGTACCACAGATGCATTGGGTGCTAATACCTTCCCATTGTATAACCAACCCCCGAACTCTCGATCTCTTTTCAAAACGCATTGTATTTTCATTACTTTTAAGTATTATTATACATTGCATATTTTAGGGCTTTATTTCGCTCTTTTCCCTTTTCCCTTGGAAATAATAAAGCGCGGTGGCGACTCTTGCTTTTGCGAGTCAAGTTAATTAATAGCTTGATCTCCGATTTTCACCGCTACAGCAACGAACCTCCTCAGAAACTTCTTATCATTAACAGATGCCCCCTCGGGGTATTCTTGAGCCTCAAGATACCTCTTTACCTCGTGAAAAAAGGGTTTATCTGCTACCTCTTCAGTCTCAATGTCACAGCAATGTGCGGGTTCGTCCAACCTCTTAATGGCAATCTGGGGAGCTTCATTGTACCACCTGACTTTGAACATAGACGACATGGTAGCTAGCGCGTCCGCTAACTGATTCTCCTCTCTTGGGAAGTGTTCAAAGGTTATCTCCTCAAAGTGTGGGAGCAATGTCAGTACATACTCTTTGTAAGGAATAAGATTCGGGTGTTTCGTATCCCACTCGCCTTTGATCTGACTTATCACCAGAGTGGAATCTCCGAATACACTCAAGAACTTAATCCTCAGGTCAATAGCAGCTCGAAGACCCATGATACACTCTTCATACTCCGCCATATTGTTGGTGAAGTTGAAACATAATCGAGCGATGAACGGAGTATCACAGCCCTCAGGAGATATAATTACAGCGCCAATGCCGTTACCAAATGCGTTCGAGGCTCCATCAAAATACATAGACCATCGGGATCCCTCCTCGGGTCCTTCATATGGTCCCGGTTCTTCGCAGTCGGTTACCAACATGATATTCTCATCCGGGAATTCGAAATTCATGGACTGGTAGTCATCCACGGCCTGATGCGCCAAATGATCTGCCAACACACTCCCCTTGATTGCTTTCTGGGTCGTGTATTGGATGTCGTACTCGGTTAAGATCATCTGCCATCTTGCTATTCTTCTGGATAAGGCAAGCTTCTCAAAAATATACTTGATCGAATCCATCTTTGATATCAACAAAGTGGTGTGAGTCAGCATATACTGTCTCAGTCGGCGAGCAGCCCATGCCAAAGCGCAGCAAGTTTTCTCGAGCAATGAGTATCGGGTCTCACAGTCAGTAAACTTTTTGCTAAGGTAATAAATGGCATGCTCTTTTCGACCAGACTCGTCATGCTTCCCCAACACGCACCCCATTGAGTTATCTAGCACTGTCAAGTATAATATCAAAGGTCTTCCTTCAACTGGAGGCATCGGAATTGGTGGTTCTTGCAGGTATTCCTTGATTCTCTGGAAAGCAGTCTAGCATTCATCATTCCACTTTACCACTTGATCTTTCTTCAGCAGCTTAAAGATTGGCTCACAAGTAGCAGTCAGATGTGAAATGAACCTTGTGATGTAATTCAGACGTCCCAAGAAACCTCTGACTTCTTTTTTTGTACGGGTTACCTGCATCTCTTGTATGGCCTTTACCTTTACGGGGTCCACCTGAATACCTTTGTCACTTACGACGAAACTCAGAAGCTTACCAGACCTTACTCTGAAGGTACACTTTATCGGATTCAACCTCAACTTGTACATTTTCAACCTGTCAAACAGTTTCTGGAGATGATCAAGGTGCTCTTCCTCGGTCTGGGACCTGGCTATCATGTCATCAATATAAACCTCTATCTCATGGTGAATCATATCGTGGAACAAAGCGACCATGGCGCGCTGATAAGTTGTCCCAGCGTTCTTCAACCCAAAAGGCATTACCTTGTAACAGAAGGTGCCCCATTGTGTAACGAAGGTTGTCTTCTCCATATCCTCATGAGCCATCTTGATATGGTTGTAGCCAGAAAAACCATCCATGAAGGAGAAGATCTTATGCAGCGCAATGTTATCGACCAGAACATCGATGTGAGGAAGTGGGAAGTCATCCTTGGGGCTTTCCCTGTTCAGATCTCTATAGTCCACACACATCTGTACATTACCGTCCTTCTTAGGTACCGGAACAACGTTGGCAACCCACTGCGGGTAGGAAGTGACAGCTAAGAACCCTGCATCGAACTGTTTCATGACTTCTGCCTTGATTTTCTCTGAAATTTCAGGGCGCATACGGCGGACCTTCTGCTTTACCGGAGGGCAATCTTCTTTAGTCGGCAGGCGATGAACCATAATATCAGTGTCCAAACCAGGCATATCTTCAAAGGACCAGGTGAAGATCTCAACATAGTCGTGTAACATCTGTATTAACCGTTGTTTGACACTAGGCTCCAGACTCGCACCTATTTTAACCTCTTTCCTGTCTTCCTCTGTACCCAAATTCACTGACTCCACTGGCTCTTCATGAGGCTGTATGGCCCTCTCTTCCTACTGTAATAGTCTAAAAAGTTCTCCAGGCACCTCACAATCATCCTCACCTTCATCCTTGGCTTGGTTGATCGGATTTTTGAAGTCATAACTGGCAGTAGCAGAGTTGTTATCAATGGGATCCAAAGTGGATATGGATCTGCATTATGATACATGAGTGTGTGTAAGGGAATAGTTGTTTTGATAAAGTGAAAAGTAGAAAAGAAAAACAAGGAGCGCAAAATTTGTATGCAAGAAAACGTCCAATGCTTTATTAATGATATATGAAATGACAAATAGTAAGCCCTCACAAGCAAAGCCAAGGTGCCTCGGGCAAGGCACCGGGCCATAAAGTTTCAAACTGTTTATTACAAATCTTAAAACAAAAGTCAATTACCGCGGAATAAAATAAACAAGTATGAGGTCCTTCGCTGTTCAGTTGTTCATTCCACCATTGGTTGTTGGGTAGATCCAGTTGTCGATGTCTGAATCTTCTTCATTGTCCTCAATTGCATTAACTCCCCAATTGCTGATGTGTAGAGGAGGTATTCCAATCCGTGTGCGCCTAACAGCCCTTTGAGCCCCTGTAGTAAAGCCCAAACCAAATTTGTCAGTTTTGTGAGTAAAATCAAGGAGCCGACCCCAATTGGCACACCCACCTTCTTCAACTACAGCCCTGGCATCCTTGAGAGAGGCCATCTTCAGCGGAGGTTTGTTGGTAGTAACTTCAGTTGAAGCCAGAGTCTGAGGGACCTCTTCGAAATTTTGACAAGGAGTTTCTATGAATTCCCCGTCCATATCCACGTAACGGAAGGAATTGAGATGACTCACCATATACTCTTACTCACCTCTCACCGTGACAATCTTCCCCTTCACCGGATATTTCAGCATTTTATGGAGTGTGGAAGTAACTGCCCTAGCCCTATGGATCCAAGGACGACCCAGCAAGCAAGAATATGATGGTCTGATATCCATTACGTAGAAGGTGGACACAAAAGTCTGAGAGCCCACTTTGAAAGGGATGTCCACCTCCCCGTGCACCATTCTTTTTGATCCATCAAAAGCCCTTACCACAATGTTACTCAGCTTTTGGATCAAACCTTCACAATCCAAACAGTCTAACGCTTTCTTTGGCAGAACATTCAATGAAGACCCGATATCTACCAGCACATGCGCCATAGTGGTTCCCAGGCACTCAATCGAGACATACAGAGCATCATTATGATTTCTTCCTTTCGGCGTATGTTGTACCCCAAAATTTTCCCTCCCATATTCCTCAAGACATGTCAAGAATAATCTTCAAGTTGCTCAAGTTGGCTCAAGGGTTGAATAGTCAAGTCATCTCCTAAGGCAGTCAATCTCAAATTAGGGTTTTGTGTTGCATCAAGGTCCTTACATCCAAATTACCTCAAGTGCTCCCCAATGTCCTAATATGTTATCAAGTTCATCCATGTCAAATTTCAAGCCTTGCAGAGGAAGTTTGGTCAGTCAATTGCTCAAGAGGCCCAAAAATCGACTGTGCTAGGGCAAAAGTCAATTGTGTCCCAAATACAGTCAAACCTCAATATTTTTTGTCAACATTCTCATTTTTAAGGATAATTCATCATTTTATCAAGGGTTGATCATGATTCCTCAAGGATTGCTCAAGATTCATCAAGATTCAAAAGTTGCTAAATTAGGGTTTTGTAGGAAAAGTCAACTCAACTTTGACCAAGCATAACTTTCTCATACTTTATGAGAAATGACCCATCCAATGCTCATTTTGAAGAGGATGAAATTTCCTACAATCCATCTTCACACCCCAAGATCAAGAAATGCTCTCACAAAAAGTTACAAATTTGGACATTATAGGTCATTTTTGAAAGTCAACAAAAACACATTTTTTGCCAAAGCTTATAACTTGAGAATGGAACATAAAAATGAGATGATACAAAAAGTTTTGATTAGAGTACATCTCAAGGTTTCTAAAAAGTCCAAGAACACCTCCAAAAGTTCAAAATTGAAGAAGTTATGCATTGTTGAAGTTGGGCATTTTTCCAAATTTGCCAAAAGTCAACTATCCTCAAAACTCCAATTTTTGACAAAAGGGACCATTTTTTTCCACTTGATATAGTCTTGTCATGCCACAGACGTATCCCATACTTGATTTCATGGCCATTCATTTATTTTTATATTTTATTTAATTTTTATTGATTTAATTCATTTTTAATCAATATTAAATCAAATAAAATCTAAAAATTGATGAAATTATATCTTTGTGATTGGTACAACTTTCAATTGGCATGATTCATCAAATCAATTCGTATCAAGGCTCATTCATGCATTAAAAAAAATCAGATTTGGCCTATTTTTGGAAGTTTGATAATGGTGATCAAAATCAAATCATGAATCTTCAATGCACTTGGATTCAGACCAAAAGATCAAACCTAATTCATTCTATAACATTCACACAAGACACACAAAGCAAGAACACGCACAAAACACTGTTGAAACGGCCAGAAGAACTTTGGAAAAAAGCTTGGAAACTTGGAATCTGAAATCCATCTTGGAGCTTGATACAAAGCAAAAGCTTGACATAGCTCTCTTCCCTGACATCCAGTGAAGCGATACCAATCAAAATCAAGCCCTCTCATTGCCTAAAACTCACTGTAAGTCATCACGAACCAAGCTCTAAACATGGCATCGTGAATCGTTTCTCTTGCATCTTTTTGCCAATTTATTTGTACAGTCATGCTTAATATCAAATTTCTAACAAGTCTGCATCATTTAATTTCATTTTCATGGCCTATAATCATGTACCCGAACCTAGGGTTTTATTGTGTTATTTTTAGGCGTTTGAATTACAGGGAAAATTGGGCCAAATAATGGTTACAGGGATGACCAGGAGGAAGATATGAATGCATTGGTATTCTTAGGATTCGTTTACATGGCCTGGAGACGGTTTTTGAGATACCCTACGAATCTTCCTGCGGATAAAATCCGCAGGTAAATAACCAGGGTTATTTGAAGAAGATGATAACGTGGTTGGGCGTGATTGGTCAGTCCAAATCATTGGTGCTTTTTTATTTATTTTCAGGCTTAGCGTTTTATTTTCTATATAATATTTACTTCTTATTCCACTAACAATAAAGCAACATGGATGAGTTGGCCAATGGAGCGTGTCAATGAGCATTGGGACCTGGGCTCGAATCCCAGGTCCCCCAAAACACTTTATTTGATATTTTCTTCAGGTATTCATGTGCAACGCCTAGAGTGTGGTGCATCATATGCCTAAAATATCAATATACCAGGTGGTTTCAGATCTAGATCCAGTGGCCCAGGATGGAGGATCACCATGGTCTCGAGTCAACAGGCATGTGGGTGATCCAAAAGGTCAAACAGGCTGAAGCGTAAATGGGCCTGGAAATTGCAATTCATACTCCCTCTTTGGGCCCAATACCCCATGAGTTTGTCCTTTTTTTATTTTCTTTTCATTATTTTCCTATTTTTATTTTATTATTATTATTATCTTAATTAATCAATTAACCAATTAACCTTTTCATAAAAAAAATCAAAAAAAACAAAAATAATGTTTTTTATAAAATCCATTAATTTCATTATTTATTTTGTAAATAACAATTAATTAATTAATGTAGTTTAAATAGGTTTAACATTAATATATTTTGCAATAAATTAAAATCAATTTAGAATTAGGATTTTTATTAATTTTTAACCATTCTCATTTTATTTCCTTAATAAAAATAAAAATAAACAAAAATATTTTCATTTAATTAATTAATTCAATTATTAATTTAGACTAATTTTTAATTCAAAAATAACAAAAAATATGCTTTATTTAATAAAAAGGGTCAAAACCCTAAGACACTCCGATTTAATTTTTCTCGCGCGCGAATTATTTTTGATTCATATTTCAATATTGTAACTGCTTCGGGAATGTAATAATTTTTAACTTAGGACCTTATTTATTTATTTATCTCTTTTATTTACTTTTCGCAATTTAATTTTAAAAGGGTTTGTCTTTGGCGATGTAAATACCCTACGCCTTGTAATTGTTTAGATTTATTTTCCGCAATTTACATTCCGCAACTATTAACTGTTAGATGTTTGATAAATAGGCGATGCATGACAAGATCAACTTTTAACTTAAAATCAACAGTAGCTCACCATTAACTTGTACAGATAATATAACTGAAAAATAACACACTCGCACATGCGCACTCTTAGGGCACACCTCACTTGGTTGCCTCGAACGTGGTCATTGAGTATAGGAAGTTTTAGAGGTCGCCCTCTTGTCCAAAGGTCATAAGTTGCCTCAAAACGGTTGCCTCGGATAAAATGATCTAAGACATTAGGGTTACCGCTAAGGCATCTTAACATTGCTTTAGTGACCACACGTCCCTTAATCGAATTGACCCGAAAACTCCAACGACGGTGCTACCTACTCCTCAATAGTGGGATAGCACTGTCTAAAGGACACTTGCACAGTCTAATTCCTTTTTGAGTAGGTAGATGTTCTTAAGTGCTTGCTCCTTTTAAAACAAAAACAAAACTTTTCCCACTTACATCCCTTTCAAAACAAAAGCTCTTTTCAAACCCACAAACACAAAGAAAAGCAAACTTTTGAAAACACTTTGAGCAAGTACCTAAGAGCCCGTGGATAACCACGGATAAAAAGGGTGCTAACACCTTCCCTTTCTATAATCTACCTCCCGAACCCGAGAAATATCTCAAAAAGAAATTTTTCTGTGCTTTTGTCCCTTCCTTGTTGGATAAAATAAAAGACGGTGGCGACTCTTGCTTACCGTGACATTTTGCGAAAACAAACGCGAACCAGCATTCCAAAACAGTCAGTTCTTTTTCCACCGATCACAACGTCAAATCCGCATCTGAGAAACCCAGCCCATTGTCAGCAGTCAGGCTGGACACACAATCTTTGAACTGATCTGCTGAATTTTCCTGCGGCACATGCACAATTTTGAGAAATGCAATCAAAGCCTTCGCATGGGCTTCAGAACATAAAATCAGAGATAATATGGAGATCTTTGACGGGGTCTGCCCCAGCTTCTCGACCACATTGTAGTCGCTCTTCTTGATAATCTTCAGTATTTCCTCTATTTCTTGTTTAGAGGCTTCCACAACGATTTTCTTAGGTGCCTCCGTCCGGGCAGACTCACCTATGATTTCTTTGCCCCGAGTCCCAGATGGCTCGGCAGCAGGGGTGATAACTGGAGTAAGAATAGGAATAGTAGCAGGAGTGCTGGTTGGAACAGCAGTAGGCTTGATGATAGTCTTCGAGGAAATCTCAGGAGAGAAGATCCTTCCACTTCGGGTAACTTTACTAGTCCCGACAATATTACTGACATCAGTATCAGCTTCTTCAGTATTTAACACCATGGTAATATACATCAGCACCATAATGCCATGGGATAGCCTTATCGAAGGTGTACGGAATGGGACCAGGAACATTGATTATTAGAGGAGCAATTCTTGGGACAGGTGTAACCCTAACAGGTTTTCTCGAGGAAACCTTGGAAGGGTTGGCGGAAATGGTTATAATGGCAATGTCTTCATTTGGAACAAACGGAAACATAGTCTTCTCAAACAAAATTTCTTTATTATCCATCAGGCACTGAATACCTGACTTCAAAAAACAACAACCGGAAGGCAGAGTTGAACACATGTGGCAACCTTCACCATAACCCGGAAATAAACCGGCCAACAGCAAATTCTTCTTAACGGTCATAAGAGGAGTAGGAATTTCTTCAACAGGGGTCACAAACAAATCGGTGTCAACAACATTAACTCCACGACCATGTTTGGGCATAGGAGCGGTTATAACATTCGTCTTCTCCAGAGCGTTAAACTCAATCTCTTTGGCTTCGAGCAAATCTTGTACTTTGTTTCTCAGGGCCCAATAATCATTTGTATCATGGCCCGGACTCTCGGAATGGTAGGCGCACCGCGTGTTGGGATTGTATCTGGGAGAAGTAGTGTTTGGATTCTTGGGAGCCTCTCTCAAGGTTTCCAATTTGGATTTTAATAGATGAGGCAGAATTTCAGCCAAAGTCATGTTGACGTGGGTAAACTACCGTTGTGGTCTCTCCACCCTTTGTTGATTGTTGCATTGTGGAGCAACTGCGGGTCTTGGTATTACTACAGCATTTACTGTTTGACGGTGTTCAGATCTGCTCTGGCCCCTCGGGTTATAGACTGAACTAGCTTCCTTCTTACTAGTAAAAGGCTTCTTTACCGAACTCGAAGAGGCGTCCTTCTATATTTTACCACTTTGAATGACAGCTTCCACTCTTTCTCCAGTCAAAATCAACTCAGTAAAACCAGACGACGAGCTTCCAATCAAGTGATTGAAAAATGGACCAGATAGCGTCCCTAGAAACATGTCAACCAACTCCCTATCAGACAAGGGGGGTTGGACTCTTCCAGCCAAGTCTCTCCATTTTTGAGCATAGTCCTTAAAACCTTCACCTACAACCATGGACATACTCTGGGTTTGAGTACGAGTGGGAGCAAGGTCGGAGTTGTATTGATACTGCTTGTAGAAAGCAGCAGTAAGATCTTCCCAGTTTCGGACACTGGCTCCTTCCAACTAGTAGAACCATTCAAGCTGAGTCTCTGACAAACTATCTTGAAAGAAATGCACCCACAAATTTCTATCAGCAGTGTGGGGTTGGATTTTCCTGACATACGAGCAGAGATGGAGTTTTGGACAGGATACCCCATCATACTTGGCAAAAACCGGAGCTTTAAACTTATGAGGGGTGACCACTCCCGATACCAGTCCCAATTCTCCAAAATCCAAACCAGGTATTTTCTGAATCTCCATAGCACTCAGACGGTCTTCTAGCTGCTTGTATCTATCCTCGGCAGGAGGATATTGCTCATCATTGTAATCTATATCATTGTCAGAAACTGCAGGACTAGGGTCCTTTGCACTTTCTTGGTTCTCCCCGTCCTTGGATGAGGAGGTCAGATCAGCTGGTTGTCTCAACCTTTCTCCAAATCTTCTACCCATGTTCCAAATACCGACCTTCTTCTTCTTCTTCCTCTCTTTCAGAATAAGGGTCTTCAGATCCTCTTGCCCTTTATCCAGACTTATGAACATCTGTTGGAATTGGGCGTTCTGTAACTGAAGATCTTTGATGGCTTGATCGGAAGAAATTTCTGCTGAAATAAACAGCGAAGAAGATGAGAAACCTGTAAGGGTACCTGTAATGATGTGCATGATAATGGGATGCGCATGTGATGATTTCAAAGACTTTGGGAGATTTAAATTTGTAAACCAAAAATAAACAAAACTTTATTAGCTTAACTTTGAAAGGTTCAACAATGTCTTTAAGGCGTTACAAAGAAGTAGATAAAACAAAATATAAAACTAGAAAAAGCAAAATCAAAAGTCCCATGGTCGCTTCCTCTTTGTGCTGATGTAGTCATTGATCACTCTTTCTTCCTCGAGCTGCCTGGTGAGCTTCAAAATCTTCCTTTCTTGCTCATGGTACTGTTCCCGGTAAGTATCCCGCTCATTCTTCAGCTGAATCCAAGACCTCTGCAGCTCCCCAGGATCAGTGGGCATGTAAGGATAGAGAACCGTGTAAGGAACGCCTTCTTCATTAGTGGGCTCCACAATCACTAGTAATACGGCCGCATAAGTCATCCCAAGCTTATGGAATGAGCTCAGACCCACTAGAGGTAAGGCTGCATAGGAAGGGATGTCTTTGGTCCCAACTCTTGGGGGTCAGATCTGTTCACCATGCCCCAAGCTCGTATAAACCTTCGGCGGTGCTCCTTAACGTCCTCCTTAGTGTCAAATACAATGTCCTCAAGAAGTAGCTCATGGGGACCATCTCTTCGAGCACGACCAAATTTCCGCAAAGCTAGGCAAAGATTGTAAGTGATACCCCCTCTGATGCCTAGTAATGGGACATTAGGGTATCCCCCACAACGGTCAATAACAGTGGTGTCTTCCATAGCCTGAGAACACCAAAGAATATCTGTATGAGCAAGTGACATTATTCTGTAGGACCAACCCAAACCTTCTTCATTCTTCAGCACAGACTTAGGGAAGTGAGAAATAAACCACCTTGACAACAACGACATGCAACACATAAGAGTTCCTCTTCTCCTCATAGTACGGGTGTGGAGAGCATGCAAGATATCGCCCAGCAGGGTAGGCACAGGGTTGCGAGAAATGAAAATCTTGACATCATTCACATCTACAAAGGAATCTGGATTCGGGAAGAGAACCAAACCATAGATAAGGAGAGCCAAGACATCCTCAAAAGCTTGAAAATCTAAATCATCCCAGAATAGATGAGCCTGGTCTATCAAAAATTTGGCTAGAAAACCTTCGACCCCGCTTCGTGTTTCCCAATTGGATACTATATCAGCCCGTTTCAAATGCAGAGCTAAGGCAATGTCTTCTGGTCTAGGAACTTCTTCCATACATGTGAAGGGTACCTGTTCAAGGATGGATATGCCCAATAGATGATAGAACTCTTCCAAGGTGGGCACTAGCTGGTAATTTGGAAAGGTGAAGAAATGATGCACGAGATCGAAGAACTAAAATAGTACGCTCATCATCTGTTCATCAAGACTTGAAGTAACCAAGCTGAGAAGTTGACTGTGTCTCTTAATGAACATAGAAGTCTCGGAAACTCTTGAGGCTAGCTCTTTAAGTTGGGCAGGTATTTGCACAAAGTTGACCCGGATGGTATTTCTATGCACGGAAGCCACGATCTGCAAAACAGAACAAAGATAAATTCCCTTGGTCTTTGAAATGGTTTGTGTAATGAAGCATGAATGCCATGTTATGATGCATGATGTCATGATAAATCACAGATATAGCAAACAACAGGTATTGCAAACACAGTCAAATCACACAAAGCCCTTAGGTTTAAGGCTTGCATGAGGGCCAAGATAGTACCCTCTTGAAGTTAAGTTGGTTTCAACCTGTCCTAGAAAAAGTAACCGGGTTCTAGAGGATCTCAATATCACTGAACATCCTCCATCGGTCATGGTTTCAGCTCACACAATCTTTTCTTGCGGCCGAAACTATCTCGAGAGTATGGTCTCAATGAGTGTAGCATCGAGTATCAACCAGTTCTCAGCTTTACAACGAGGTCGGCTATCTCACTACTTTCTAATGACCAAGTTGGGCGATTAAAGGTTCTAAGGTCATTTGATGCTTAACGACACCATGCAACGGCCCCGTATTCTCCTTGTTTCTCCACGAGGAATACCGGTACCAACCAATGTGCCACATCAACGTAGCTACTGCTTCAACTGTATCGGTCTACGCCATACAGTTCCCTCACAGTCTATTGCTACTTACCAAAAAGGTATCCCCAGATCCAGGTTAGGATCTATAGTAACCCCAAACATAACCCTCAAAAATAAAGCAAACAAAACAATCAAGAGAAGCAAATATGATGAACTAGATCCTAAGGTATACCCCACTTATTAATTCCCCAGCAGAGTCGCCAGTTCTGTGATACGGTGGCAGAACCGACTATTTGAAATGCTGGTTTTCATTTTGCGTTTTTTGTTCGCAAAATGTCGCAGTAAGAAAGAGTCACCACCGACTTTTATTTTATCCAATCATGGAAAAGGAAAAAGAACAGGAAAAACCTTTTTCCGAGATTTCTGAGTACAGGGGGTAGATTATAGAAAGGGAAGGTGTTAGCACCCTTTCTATCCATGGTTTTCCATGGGCTCTTAGGTACTTGCTCATCTTTTTAAAATTTCTTGTGTATGTGCTTTGTTTTTGAAAAGTTTGACTTCGTGATAACCCTTGTATCAGTTCTCAAAGGTGTGACGAAGTTTTTTTGAAAATTTGTTTTGAAAAGTGTAAGTGTGAAAAGTTTTGATTTGAGCAAGTACCTACCAGCATCTACCTACTCGAAAAAAGATTGTTTCTATTCTCGTTTCATTTAGATAGTGTTATACTACTATTGAGAAATAGGTAGCACCATCGTTGGAGTTGTAAGGGTCAATTCGAAAGGGACGTACGATCACTAAAGCAATGTTAGGACAACTTAGTAATAACCCTAGAGTCTTAAGATCATATCCGAGGCAACATTTCCGAGGCAACATTTGAATGAGACATTTTGATCTTTTTAGACTGGAGGGCAACCACTAAGACACCCTATACTTAATGATCGTTTACCGAAGGCAACCGAAGTGAGAGTATACCCTAAGAGTGATATGTGTGAGTGATTTGTTTTCAGTTATTTATCTTTTCACATTAGAGTTTTCTAACTGTATTAAACGTGTCATGCATTCTTGTCATACAATCCTATTAACATACATCTAAACAGTCAAATTTTTGCAAGGATTAAAATGCGAGAAAGTAAATCTACGCTATTACAAGGCTTCGGGGAAGGAGATTAATTACATAGCCAAAAACCCGAGAAAAAGCGATAAATAAAAGCCCTAGATTAAACTATTACAAACCATGAACAGTTACAACAATATTGTAAAAATAATAATACGCGCGCGATGAATCGAATACGAGACAACTAGGGTTTTGACCCTTGCCTAAACCTAATTGCGATTGATTAAAAAGAGTTTTTTTGTCATTTTAAGAAAATAGAGAAATTATTAAATAAAAAAGAAAATCCTAATCCTAATTAATTTTAATTTAAGAAAAAAATAAATTAATTTAATCTAAAACCTATTCTTGTATTTTTATTTGTTTTGAGAAAAAAGAGCAAATAAGATTAAAAGTTAACCTAATTTCTATTTTGATTTTATTTATGAAAACAAATTACAATTTCCTAAGTTAAACTTAAATTAAATTAATTTTGATAAATAAAAAAACTAATCCTAATTTTGTGAATTATTGATTTTATGACTTTTATGAAAAATAAATTAATTTGTGAATTAAATGAATAAAGTAAATTAAAAGAATAAAAGATAAAAATAAAAAAAAAGGAAGTAAATGGGCCTGGTGGTGTTTTAGCAATTGGGAGGATGTGTTGAGGAAATTCTGGGCCCAAGGTTGATAGCCCGTTTGACTTCGTTCAATCCAGTATGCGCGCTGACCTGAGGAACATGGTAGGCCTTCAGTGGAATAGCCTTGGATCTGGATGGAGAGGTGTGTGGTGGCCAGATGTTAATGGCGTACGGTGGACTTCTTGATTTGCAACGCGCTAGATTACATATTGAAAAATATTATGAACGAAGGTTGGGACCTGGGGATCGAACCCAGGTCCTCATGCACTTTTCCAACGCACGCTTGCCATCTGTGCTGCACTTGTTACTTGTATATACAATAAAAACAAAATATAATATATGGAAAATGATGGCTAATGGAAAAACGCGTTAAAATTCAATCATCCAGTCAGGGAGTTCCACGCATCTATCTTCTTCCTCCCAACCGTCGTCTTAGCCCAAGATACCTTTACCTACGGACATGGCGCTGTAGCTACAAACCTGTGTATTTCAAAAATTGTCCACATGCAATATAAATGGCCATGGCAGGTACCAATCAATTCGTCTCATCCTCACGAGTATCATGGTACCAGAATCAACGTCCAATTTTAACTGTATTGCAAAGCCCTAAAACTAAACAAGAAACCTTAGCCATGGCAGCTTTTCATACAATCATCAAAAATGCAATTGAATATAATGATTAGCTTGCAAACTCATTAAGGAATAAGAATATGTAATTAAAACGTGTGAATGATGCGTAAATCAATGAAAATGAAAACGAATTTTTTAAATAAACCGTGACTTATGTACCTTTGATTCCAAGCGTGAGAAAGCTTGCAATTGGTTGGAATTCCTTCTGGAGATGTCCAGGAATCTGTTGGTATTGTGAAAATGGCTCGAATTGGCCTCTAGGATGGAAATTGGATCACCACTTTTTCTTGAATTTTTGAGATTTGTTCTTGCTCTGCACGACTGCTGAACCCCCCCCCCCCCCCCCTCATGCCTTGGATGCCTTATGTATATGTAATACAACATATTAGGTTAACAAAAACGAATTCAATCTTGCCCATTATGAAGATTTGATTTGGTCTTTCATGGCATATGATATCTTTCCAAACTTGCTTCAATTCAATCTTTTTCCACCCAAATTATCCTTGCACGAATTGATTCTCAATTGACAACACATAAGATCTCCCTTCAATGCAAAAATCATCCCTAAAACACATTATATGATTTATTTAGATTTATTTGATTTTATTTGAATTTTAAGTAAATAAAAATAAAAATAAAATAAATAAATAAATAAATAAAGAATGGAGGGCCCCATAGGTCTTGGAATATGTTAGGAATAAGATGCAAGCATAAAAAGTTGGACCCATTTAGCAAAAAATGCAAATTTGAGCACATTTAACTTTTGGCAATTTTGCAAAAAAGGTCAACTTGGCCAATGCATAACTCTCTCAATTTTGACCCTAGATAGGTGTTCTTGGACTTTTTAGAAAGCTTAGGATGTCCTCTAAGCAACCCTTTTGGTATCATCTCAATTGAGTCTTCCATGTTCATGTATGAAGCTTTGACCCAAAAGGTGCTTTTGTTGACTTTTCAAAATGACCTATAATGTCAAAATTCATATCTTTTTGTGAGTGCATATTTTGAACTTGGAAGATGAAGATGAATTGTAGGGGATTTAATCCTCTTCCAAATGATCTTTGGATGGGTCATTTATGATAAAGTATGAGAAAGTTATGTTTGGTCAAATTTGAGTTGACTTTTCCTGCAAAACCCTAATTTAGCAACTTTTGGGTTTTGATGAATTGTGAGCAATCCTTGATGAATCATGATCAACCCTTGATCAAATGATGAGTGATACTTAAAAGTGAGGATGTTGACCAAAAATCTTGAAGTTTGACTGTATGTGGGCCACAATTGACTTTTGACCTAACACAGTCGATTTTTAGGCCTTTGAGCAATTGACTGAGCAAACTTCTTCTGCAAGGCTTGAAACTTGACATGGATGATCTTGAGAACATATTAGGACAATGGTGATAATTTGAGTCCTTTGTGGTTCACACATCTTGATGAAGATGGAAACCCTAATTTGAGGTGTGTTGCCCTAGGAGAGGGTTTGTCTGGTCAACTTTTGGACTTCCTTGAGCAATTTGAGGACCTCACTCGACATGTATTGAGAAATATTGGAGGAAAAATTTTGGGGTACAAAACCTTCAATGCTAAAAGATTGCATCGAATTTGCTAAAGGTTGTCAAGAATGCCAAGTGCATGGGGGAATACAACATGTTACTGCAAGTGAATTACATGCAATTATAAAACCCTGGCCATTCAGAGGATGGGCATTAGATGTGATTGGAGAAATAAAACCAGTGTCATCAAAACAACAAAGGTATATTTTAAATGGTATTGATTATTTTACAAAATGGGTCGAGGCAGTAGCCTTAACAAATGTCGATCAAGAAGCTGTTATTGATTTTATACAAAATCGCATCATATGTCGGTTTGGGATTCTTGAAACAATTACAACCGACCAAGAATTAGTGTTTACTAGACGAAAACAAGTTGGAATTAAATTGTTAACTTCTAATCCTTACTATACTCAGGCAAATGGCCAAGTCGAAGCTACCAATAAAGTAATAATTAGCCTAATTAAGAAGCATGTAGGAAAGAAGCCAAAGAATTAGCATAAAACACTAGATCAAGCCTTATGGCCATGTAGAACTTCCCCTAAGGAAGCAATAGGAACTAATCCATTTCGACTTGCATATGGGCATGATGCAATGTTACCAGTGGAGATACATGTTCAATCAATAAGAATCCAAAGACAACATGAAATACCATATGAGGATTACTGGAATATGATGGCAGACGAGCTTGTCGACTTAGATGAAGAAAGGATGTTGGCCCTTGATTCGTTAATAAGACAGAAAGAAAGAGTTGCCAGAGCTTATAATAAAAAAGTAAAAGATAAAGTATTTACTATCGACGATTTAGTATGGAAAGTAATATTACCTATGGACAAAAATGATAGAGTCTTAGGGAAATGGTCCCCAAACTGGGAAGGGCCTTTTAAGGTGATGCAAGTTTTTTCAAATAATGCCTATGAACTTGAGGAGTTAGCCCCAGATCGATAGATCTTAAGAGTAAATGGTAAGTACTTAAAAAATTATAAGCCCATTCTTAAAGAAGTCGGAATTTCGACAGAATGAATATTCCTCGAATCAACAAGCTAGTAAAATTGTGTTCGAAACCAACAAATTCAAAACATGCATAAAATGTGTACAATGGAGGAAGATATATATAAGACAGATAAAGAAAGGTTCCATTAAAATTTGACTTAAAGGACGAAGCTGAAAAGCGTGATACGTTACCATGATTACACGACGTCACGAAAAAGGTGGAACAATAACGTTCACTTTTTGAGGGATGGAAACGGTTTGGTCAAATGGTAAAAACGACGCTTCAAAGATGCCATTATCTCATATGAGTCGAAATTCGAAAATGGCATCTCTGAGGGGCATTTTGTTACTTTGAAAAATCTTAAGGTATTCAAGCACGTGTATTAAATGAGGATATTTTCATAAGCTAAGGGTCATCCTCTAAAGTAGGGGTTTTGGGGAAATTGGAGACAAAGTGTTTGAAATTTTGGTTTTATTAAACTAGATTTAATGTTTAAAGGGAATGTCACGCTAAACTGTTGAAACTGAGTCAGGTCTACCAAAAGGAAATAAAAGAATATATGTTAAGAAATGGTCGAAACTGGTTTAGTCAACCAAAGGGTGAAAGACAAGGAAAATGGTCGAAATTGGTTTTTGTCAACCAAAAGAATTTCTGGACTTAGAGGAATTGTTGTTGATTTGTAAATCTTGCCAAAGGGAAAGTATCGAAGCGAATCAGAAGTGGTTTACTTTCAGAAGTTAGGAGCGAGAAGATTTAAATTTTAAAGTCATCAGCAGTTTCCAGCGGTTTACAATTTGTTTAAGCGCCAAATAGGTGGCGACATCCAGTGAAGCGATTGTCTCAAGATTTTAATATTGTCCGTAGATTTCATCTAGGTGTTTACCTAGGTATTTGGTAAACAACCGCTGATCTTCCAAATGGTTACTTATTTGGTTACTCGCAGGATCGATCAGATTGATCCTATGGACATAGGTTGATTTTGAAGTTTGATTGATGTGGATAAGGCTTTAAGTAAATTGTTTAAAGTAAATTGCATAACAGAAAGGCTTGGTAAAATAAACAAGACTTGAATGTAAAGGTTCGACAGGAATTTTAAAGGGAAAAGGCATGTAAAATACTGGAAAAGTAAATGACTTGAATTGATTAAATTGGTGTTTCACACATACATTTCTCAACAATTCGTTCGCTCGCACTGGGTACTTGAATCTAAATGAGTGACTATGTATCTATTGTGAACACCCGCGAGAAACTACACGTCTACTCCTATTTATACAAAAACATTCCAAGTAACCGTCGGGCAGTTACACTGCTTCGAGATCAAGCCACTTGTCACGCTCTCCATGCTCGACGCTCCAGATCCTTGCACGTTCGCACGTAGAAACTGCTGGAAACCGTTTTCCCTCCAAAGCTTTGAATTTCAAACTGCTCCACTTCTGGATCATCGAACACCTTCATTAAGAGACGTCTTCGACGAAAACTCCTTCGACGTCGAAAGCAATCAGCCTTCTTCCTTGGAAGAAATCTTCTAAGTATTTTGCCATCTTTCGACGGGCACTTCGACATGCTTAGCCAGTCGAAAGCATCTTTCAGCTTTTAATGGCTGCCACCAATCAAAACAAAGGTGTCGAATTCAGGAGCCAACAAATTGCCCCCCAAGAATGCCTTATTTCGACTCTGAAAGAAAAAGGCATTCTTTGAAAACGCCATTCGACACTTGTTTTTTCCACGCTTAGTCACAAGTTAACTTGTGCACTTTTTGTTGCTTTTTACCAACTATTGGCAATCCCAAGAAACCATCATTGATTTGATCCTAGGACGTCACTGTCAGTACGGCGTGCAGAACCAAAACATCACTTCAATATTTGTCATTATGACAAATTCAAAAAACGAGGACGCACGCTGCGTCTCTCTGTTTCTACAGAAACGGCCAAAACAACAGGATGCTGCCACGCGTCCCACTACTTCCTGCAGCATTAAATGACATTTAATGTCCTCGTTATTGGGAATTTCTCCCACTACTATAAATAGCAGTGAATATCCCATTGTGGGACTTTTCACGCAAACCATCTCTCAAACTCCCTTGCTTTCTTGCAAACTTGTTCTCTTTGCAGAAAAAAAACTCTTCCTTTTCCAACTTCATCTTCATCCTCAACAATGGCTTCTGCTTCAACTGCCCCCAAGACTAGCGCACCAACTGAACAACTTGCTAAACCCAAGGTCTTTGTAACTGCTCCGGTAGTGAACGCTACAGGGAAACGAAGGGTCCCTGAACCATCTGACATCTCCGTTCGTGATGCTTACTCGCGTCACTTGATGATTCCGGTTGGATACTCCAACCAAATCTTCGCAATGTCTGGACCCATGAACCCCAGCATCTCTGAAGCTCTGAAGATCAAGAGCTACTTTCCCATCGTCGAGAAACTCAAGCCAGTAGCCTGTGCTAAGAAGGATCCAGAAGACAACGAAGACCCCACACACGAGAAGATCGACCTTCGTTTCTTCAACAGAAGTGTTAGAGTTTTTAGGTCTTGCCCTAATCTCACCCAGGACTATGTTGCTTGGCTAACAAAGCTGGAAAAACATCAAACTCCAGTCTGGAAGGAAATGGGAATCTTTGACCTAATAATGCTGTCGAAGACAGGCTTAAACTACTCCCCAGAGATGCTTATAGCTTCGATGTTGTTCTGGGATAACTCTCACTTCACCTTTCACCTTCCATGTGGGATGTTAACTCCCACACTCTTCGACGTAGCAGCCATCACTGGCCTTCGACCAACCGGAGATTACTTCGACCCGGAAGAGATGTCGGAGGACCAAATTGGCTTTTCTGAGACGAAGCCAACATTCACCACCTTTATCAACCATTTTCACGACAGGTCGACGGATACAGTGTCGGATGTCGAACACATAGCGTTTCTAGCCTCATGGCTAACTCGCTTTGTGTTTTGTTCGAAGTCTCTGCAAGTGACCAAAAAGATGGTCACTCTGGCCACCCAATTGCATCACCGCCAGAACATCTGTTTGGCAGAACTAATTCTGGCCAGTCTTTATGACTCCATCAGCAATGGGGTTACTCTCTTGAAACATGTCGAAGATAGGAACAGTTTGCTACTCGCTGGGCCTTTCTGGCTACTTCAACTGTGGCTTAACGCCACTTTCGAGTCTTTCTTACCCAAGAAGACTCAGATAAATGAACAAGCCCCAGCGATAGCTAATAGACGTATCGAAGGAATTAGGCTGGCTCTACTGACACCTGTAGAAGATGGGCTAGAGTTCCAACAAACCTTCACTAACTTCGTGCTGATGTTCGCTCGAAGGAAGGAGTTCGTTTCAACTATGGCTCCATTTGCTCAACGAAAGGTGGGGCCAGCATGGTTTACGAGGCCACATCCAAAGGAGTCGAGTGGTCCCAATGTCGATGAGCACACTATACTTTGGGAGGCGTTCCTGACACCCAGGATCATGCCTCTTCGATTTAAGAGTTCAAAGACTCATTTGAGTCTGCTTGCCTATCAACCCAATCTGGTGTCTCGCCAGTTTGGTATCATCCAAACCCTGCCTTCTCCCATTTTCCAAAGAGAGAAGTCAATGTTGTACTTCTGCAACGATTATACAGAAGAAGCTGCTACCAAGCATATTGGAAGGTATGCTGGTCGAACAATCCTCTCGCTGTTCAACTACCAGCTTAACTTCCTTTGCTCACCATCTTTTGAAGAGTGGTGGAGAAGCTATTACGCTGAGTACTTCTTCGACGAGAAGGACTTCATATCAGAGTTGCAGAAGTCTTTCGTCCTTGTGTTTGACAAAGTAAAGAAATGTAAGTTCATACTCTCACATTACTTTTTATCTTTCTCTTCGACTGTTAGCTTGTTAACTTTCCTTTTCGCTTCCAGTTATTCGAAAACCCTTGGTCAAGAAGACTACAGGAGGCCCACAAGGAGGGGTCCCTTCGACAAAACCTCCACCGCCGGCGAAGACTATAGCGCCGGCGAAGACAACAGGCAACCAACAGGGGGAAGGCTCTTCGAGGAGGCCTCCTGCATCGGTAACCAGATTTTCTTCATTTTTCTTCTGGCTTTCGATTTTTTATTTTCGACGTAATTATTCAATCGAATTCCTATTGGTTTTATAGGCCCCTTCGCCCAAGAAAAGGGCAGCCTTGGTGATCGAATCGGGGAGTGATGACGAAAGTGATTCCCCTCCCTCTCCCTTAAAGAGGCGAAGGTTAACGAAGGACGCTTCTGTTCCTACTCCAGCTCCTGAAGGTCGAACCGTCAGAATAAAGGTTGGTGTGAGAAAGCCTAGGCCACCTGCGGTGGTCATCGAAGAACCAACTGAGGAGGAACTGAACGCTCTTGTTACCAAGCCTGTCGAAAGTGATAATTCCAGCCCTGGGGCTGAAGTCAATCCACAGGTAATCTATTGGACCCTTCTTATAACTTAGGCATAGATACCAGTATTTGATTATGTCTCTTTCGACATCTGAAGATTTGTCTTCTTTCTCCTTTTCAGGACACCACTGGAAGTTCCCCACCAAGGACTTCAGAAACTCTAGAATCTGCTGAACTCAGCAGGCCTCAGGTGCAAGATTTGGGTCATGACGAAGCCCACACTGAGATTGAGGCCAATGCTGAAACAGTGGAGAAGACGAATGAAGAACCTATGGCGGAGGAAACACAGCCAGAAACGGTTCCTGTGGTGGACTTGTCGTCAGAAGAGAATCCTGAAGGAAGAGACCAAGGCAATGGCGAAGAGAATCAAGATGCTGTTGACGAAGAGCATCAAGGTGGTACTGGCGAAGACCACCAGGGGGACGCTAGCGAAGAGCCACAAAATGACGCTGGCGAAAGACCCCAAGGTGAGGTTAACGAAGAACCACGAGTCGACGCTAGTACCGCCTCAGTTCAAGTCGAAGAGCAACCAAACAAGGCATTCAGCATTCAACAGCCTCCAGTCCAAGATAATACTGTGGCAAGGGTCACCTCCTCAAAGCATAGGTCGAAGGAAGATTTGGAAATCTTGAAACAAACTGACCCTGTCAGCTACCTTAATGCAATCGTCGAGAGTAAGAGTTCTTCCGACACCAGTCAGGAAATTCCTACTCTGTCGGGGAAATCTACTGAGACTTCTCCTCTTGATGATGCGTTGGCGAAGGTCAAGGCCCAGTTCTTCAAGAGAGATTTAATGAAGGCTTTAGAGGGGGACCCCACTGCTCCATCTTGCTTAAAAGAGGTTTTGAATGCTGTTGATTTCGATGCTGTAGCCCCAGAAATCTCAGACTTAATCATGGAATTACATTCTATGATTGACCAAGTCTCAGCGGATTACCGGCGCCAACGAACTTTTAACAGTCAGCTCGAAACGCTGCATGGCAAGAGCTTATCTGCGTGGACTGCTGTCTCAAGTTCGACTTCTCGAATTGCCGAGTTGTCGAAACAGAAAGCGTCTGCACAGGAAAGGTTCGATGCTATTGAGCGAGAGAATGTCTCCTTCCGAGCACAAATTGCAGAGATAGAGGCGAAGATAAACGCCAACACTGTGCTCCAGGAGGAAATTCTTTCGACCATCCCAGACGCTGAGAGCCAGACTGAGATCAAGCAAGGCCTGGAGTTCGCTGAGAGGGCCCAAAGCCTCGACGCTCAAATTGCCAAACTGGAGCAAGAAAAATCTTGGTGCAAGAAGAGGTTGGATTTGCAGCATGCTAAGTATCTTCGACTCAAGAATTCTCTTTCCTTTTGATTCTCTTTTGTAACCATCTTCTGTAATCGTTTTCGACAACAATTGCCATTTTGGCTGAAAATTAATAAAAATTTCCATTTTGGCATTTTTATGGTTAATTTAGTTTATTATTTTATTTTTATCTCTTGAAGTATAGGCTTATATTTTTTCAAATATTTACCATTTACTCTCAAGAGCCTTTTATCACCACTTATCTCTTCGACCTCATAGGCTCCACCAGAGAAAGTTTGGATAACTCTGAAGGGTCCCTCCCATTTGGGTGACCATTTCCCCATGCTTCGATCCCGTCGATCCATGGGAAGAATTACCTTCCAAACTAAATCTTCAGGCAAGAATACCTTAGGTTTTACCTTTCTATTATAAGAGTCTTCGACTCTTTTCTTCTGAAGCCTGAGTAAGTCGAGAGCATGTAATCTCTCTTCGTCTAAATCCACCAATTCATCTAACATCATGTTCCAATAAACCTCAGAAGGAATATCATAATGCCTCTGAACTCTTGCAGATTGAAGACAAATTTCTGCTGGCAATACTGCATCATGGCCAAAAGTTAGCCTATATGGTGTTGTACCAGTGGCTTCTTTTGGGGACGTTCGACAAGCCCATAAAATCTGGTCTAACGTCTTATGCCAATTCTTTGGTTTCTTCCCAACATGTTTCTTTATCAAGCCAATTACCACTTTGTTAGCTGCTTCGACTTGACCATTCGCCTGTGCATAGTAAGGCGTGGATGTTAGGAGTTTGAAACCTGTTTCCTGAGCAAATTCCTGCATCTTTCGACCAGTGAAAACTGAACCTTGGTCAGTTGTTATTGTCTCAGGGATTCCATACCTAAATATAATGTTCTTTTGAATAAATTCAATGACATTTTCTTGGTCTACATTGACTAAAGGGACAGCTTCGATCCACTTAGTAAAATAATCAATGCCTACCAATATGTATTTCTGACTCTTTGATGATGCTGGTCGAATCTCTCCAATAAGATCCAACGCCCATCCTCGAAAGGGCCAAGGCTTCATTATCGAGTGAAGTTCGCTTGCTGGTACATGCTGGATGCCTGTATGAACTTGACACTCTTGGCAACCTTTGGCGAACTCAACACAATCTTTCAGCATAGTGGGCCAATATAGTCCTTGTCGAAACAACAACCATTTCATCTTATGGCCTGCTTGGTGAGCCCCACATGCCCCAGCATGCGTAGTCGAAAGGGCTATGTATGCTTCAGTTTCACTTAAACATTTCAGCAACACCCCTTCTGGCGTCTTCTTGAATAACTCATTACCCATGAGTACAAAACTCAACGCCCTGTATTTTGTTTTTCGTTCTGTCGGAGCTCCTGGATTTTGAAGATAGTCCACAATGGGTTTCCTCCAATCCTGGTCTGACAAATTATCAATGAACGAAATCTCGAAGTTTAAGTGATCAGCATATCCTAACCTTGTTGATTCCAAGTCTGTTGGTGATAGACAAGTTGCTCTTATCTTCTCTCGAACTTCGATTTCTCTTTGTAATCTCGTTTTTGAAATTTTATACCCAGATGCAATCTGTGCCAAGTCATTGGCTATTTGATTTTCGACTCTGGGTATGTGTCGAATATTGACACTTTCAAATTTTTTCAACAAACGATTTGCTATCACAAAGTACATAATGAGATTTTCTCTTATGCATTTATATTCCTTTGTGACTTGCTTGATGACTAACTCTGAGTCTCCCATTATTTCGACTCGAGTTGCCCCCAATTCCAACAATATTTCAAGGCCAGTAATTAGAGCTTCATACTCAGCCTCGTTGTTTGAACAAGCACCTTCGATTTGGTACTTGAATGTTGTTGGAATTTTATCTGGAGAAATAATCAAGACTCCTACTCCTGTTCCATTTTTATGGCTGGAACCATCGAAGTAGAATTTCCAAGGTTCTATCTCCACATAATTAATATCCTCGACTTGAATAGAGTGGTCGACTATGAAGTCTGCAACCACTTGTCCTTTTACTGCCTTAAGAGGCATAAAGGTCAAGGAGTATTCAGTCAATGCTAATGCCCACTTGCCAATTCGACTATGCAAGATAGGTTTCGACAACATATATTTGAAAACATCAAAATGAGACGAAACGTAAACATCAACTGGTTTTATATATTGTTTGAGCTTTGTACAAGAGAAATACAGACATAGACACAATTTTTCAACTTCGCTATATCTAGTTTCTGCATCATTCAAAACTCGACTGAGATAATAAATGGGTCTTTCGACTCCATTCTCATCCTCTTGGGCTAACATACTTCCCAGAGTTTTGTCAGATGCAGCTATGTACAATCTCATACTCCTATTGCTACAAGGAGGCACCAAAATAGGTGGCTTAGTGAGGTACCCTTTGATTTTGTCGAAGGCTTCTTGTTGCTCTTGCCCCCATTCGAACCCCTCCTTATTCAGTCGAAGTAAGGGTGAAAAGGCCTGAGCTTTCCCACTTAGGTTAGATATAAACCTTCTCAAGAAATTTATCTTGCCCAAGAGAGATTGCAATTCCTTCTTATTCGATGGCGCTTTCGCTTCCAAAATTGCCTTCGTCTTGTTCTGATTGATTTCGATTCCTTTCTTGTGGACAACGAAACCCAAGAAATCCCCAGCTTTTACACAGAACGCACACTTCAAAGGGTTCATCTTCAGACCATGTTCTCTCATTCTTTCGAATGATTGTCGAAGGTGGTCAAGGTGACTCTTCCTGGAAACAGATTTTATAACAATATCATCAATATAAACTTGCATAAACGTGTTAATAAAATCATGGAAGATAGTATTCATTGCTTGCTGGTACGTTGCCCCAGCGTTCTTTAGGCCAAAAGGCATCACGACCCATTCGTAAGTGCCTAAGGCCCCAGGGCATCGAAAAGCTGTTTTCGACACATCCTCTTCAGCAATGAAAATTTGATTATATCCTGAATAACCATCGAGCATACTCAGGTATTCGTAGCCAGCGGCAGAATCGACTAGCATTTCCGCCACAGGCATAGGATATTCATCTTTGGGGGTGGCAGCATTCAGATCTCTGAAATCTATGCACACCCTTAATGTGCCATTTTTCTTAATTACTGGCACAATATTTGCAATCCATTCGACATACCTTGTAACACGGATGAATTTGCATTTCAGAAGTCTTTCGACCTCCGTTTTGATCTTCGACAAAATTTCTGGAGCGAAGCGTCTTGGATTTTGCTTGATTGGCTTCTTTCCAGGTTTGATTGGCAACTGAAGCTCTACCAACCCTCTGTCGAGACCAGGCATTTCGTCATAATCCCATGCAAAACAGTCTTTAAACTCCTTCAGCAATTGGATTACTTCCAACCTAAGTTCTGGATCAATTTTGGCGCTGATGTAAGTTGGCCTATTCTCCGATCCTTCGCCTAAGTTGATTTCTTCTAAAGGGTCTTGTGCTAACATCTTAATGTTGTTCGCCAAGGGATCCTTTTCGAAGCCCAAAGGCTCATCGTCATAGATCGCGTCGAGCCTCTGTTCTTGCATTTCGTCTGGCATGATATCAGGAGGTCTTGGATCGAAATCCTTTCCTGGGCCAACAGCAGATAATGGTTGGTCATTGGCATGTGTGGCCATGTACTTTACTTCGGCTTCGAGAGCCGTTATCATCTTGGTTTCGGCCACATAGGCCGAAATTCGCTTCAGAGATTGTGACTCAGTCATTATCACTGAATTCACTTCCCCAACCAGTTGGTTGGATACCAGTTAGCCCACTGAATTCTATGTGGGACACGTCTTCTCTGTCCCATTGGAAACCATGCTCAGGATGCAGGTATAGGGAACAAAAGGTGTTTGGCGCTGGCGCCATGTCGAAGTCAGGAGCTGGACATGGCCCTATGTGAGCCAAGTTTTTGTCGAAATCTGTTACACCCAAGTGGTTTACTTCGCCAAGGTAGTAACTCTGATCAGCCTCTATGTTTTCGACCAGCCCATCTGGGCGCCATAGAAGCAGTCTTTGATGCATCGATGAAGGCACAGCACCTACACCATGAATCCACTCACGGCCTAACAAAAGGTTGTAGTTAGGTTTGGCCGAAATGACCATGAACATTGTTGGTCGAAGGATCGACCCAACTTTTATGTCGAGCTGGATCACTCCCATGGTGGTCCCAATGCCTCCCTCATAGTTGGACAGGACCATATTGTGAGGTTTTATTTCTTCATCCCTTTTGCCAATCTTTATTAGCACAGAATGAGGGATAATATTGATAGTGGCCCCACAGTCGACCAATATTTTGTTCACAGTGGTCTCTTCGAGCTTAGCCCTTATGAACAAAGGTTTGAGGTGATTCTTTATCGCCTCTGTGGGTGGCTCGAAGAAGCCATTTTGTTCTTCTGTAGTGCCATTGTCCATGACAAAATAGCACACTGGCCTGTGTCTGGCCATTTCTTGTTCCACCTCCCAGTCACTGGCTTCGACTTCTACTTGTCGATTGAATTCCCTGGGTAGCATTGAAACAACGTTCACCATTATATCCAGAGTATCGTCGGACTCAGCATCATCTTCGTCTTCGACTTCGCTCTGGTTAGGCCAAACTAGCCTGTTGGTAACTGGTTCTCTCTCAAGAGGCTTTCTTTGTTTCCTTTGAGGCACATTCGAACTAGTTTCAGCCTTAGGTTCATTGGCAGCCTCCCTTTCAGCTTTTCGCCTTCTTTGATATCTCCTCCATTGGGATCTCGACATAGGATTCTTTCCCTTGTAGTTGCTGGACACTTGAGCAACCTTGGGTGCAGCAACTTGAGGATCTTTCTTCTGAATTAAAGAGGAACCTCTTGGCACTTCGAAAGAATGCCATTTCTCTTCACTTGGCCTTTTCCTGCCAGATGTTTTGTACCAAGTGTCTACTGGTACATTTGTTGGAGGCCTAAAAGTCAAAGGCCTCTTGTCTTGATTAGAACCCCTTCTGGGATCATGTCGAAGGTTAGAGTTCTCCCTTCTCTTGTTCGCTGCTCTCACGCCTTGTATGTGCTCAGCAGCTTTTTTATCAAAGATAGAACTGCATCTTGGACACAGCATAACCTCTGATTTCTTCTTCTGGCATCTTTGTAAAAAATCTGCCAAGTTTTCGTTTTCCCTAGGGAAAGCCGTTTTATTTGCCTGCTCTTGCCTTATGGCTTCTTCTGAAGTTTTAGGGTCAGAAAGTTCAACCATGTTGATATTCATTGTATCCTTAGTAGCAAGAGTGAGTTGTTTCATTTGTGTCTCCAGATTCTCCGTCTGGCCTTGAACAGTGGCCAAGTGGGAACTGGGCTTTGGTCCAGTTTTTTGTACTTCAGCAGTCTTCGACTTTGGATCTTCGACCGCTTTCTGGACAGCCTCAATTGTCTTCCTGGATAAGTTTCCAGAAAAACTGCCAAAGATTGGCATGTTGATGTGGTCCTTAGAGACTTCGACCATGTTAATGCCTGGCTTCTTCGACTGGATCTTGGTAGCCTCTATCATGTTCACCTCAGAGGGTTCTGCATAGTGGGCTTCAGCCTTCATTGGATTGGAGTCGACAGCCATGGGGGATTTGTCAGCAAACTTTAATCTCCCTTCCTCAATAGCGTCTTGCACAAGATTCCTGAAAAGAAAACATTGAGAAGTTTTATGGCCCAGAAAATTATGATATTTGCAAAAACCTCTCTTCTTTCTTTGATCAAGAGGAGGCACTTTTACCCCAGGGGGTACTATCATTTGGCCATCTTTAACTAGCAAGTCGAATATTTCATCACATTTTGTGATGTCAAAACTATAAGTCTTTTTTGGGAACCTATCGTTGGTCTTGTCTGGACCAATGGGATTTTTCCCATTTGAGGGGACTAATTGTTTACAAGAGTATGGAGGCCCTTGTTTTAGTTCTGCTAAGTCGACTTCTCCTTCTTCGACAGCTAAAGTATCGTCGAAGGATTCTAGATCTTCGTCATCCATCTCAACGTACGCTATTCTTTCTCTCTTGTGAGTTTTTGTTGCCTTAGCTTTTTCAGCTTTAAGGCGTTCGACTTGTCGAACTCTATCGGCCAGTTGGGCCATGTCTCTTAGGTACTGGGTATCTAGCTTCTTCCTAATAGAATAATCTAAACCACCTGCGGCCATTTCGACCAGCTCATGTTCTGGCACTTGTGTAAAACATCTCGCCTTAAGCAACCTAAACCTATTCAGATATTCGTCTATAGGTTCAGTGAAACGTCTCTTCACACTCGCCAGTTCTTTCAGGCTTATCTTGGTTTGCCCCATATAGAATTGTTCATGGAACAATCTTTCCAATTGGGTCCAATGGTGGATCGAATTGGGGGGTAGAGTTGTAAACCAAGTAAAAGCGTTCTTGGTTAAGGAACTTGGGAAGTATTTGATCCTTAGGTTTTCATTATTTGAAATGTCTCCTGCTTCGATCAAATACCTTGCCACATGTTCGACAGTGGATTCTGTCGTGTCCCCAGAGAACTTAGTAAATTTGGGGACTTTGGTTCTAGGGGGTAAGTCAGTTTGTAACACATACTCTGACAATGGGGATGTAAAGTTGGGCCTTCGAAAGCCCATGTTCATCCCATTCTGATTCATGATCCTTTCGATCATGGTTGCCAGATTGTTTTCCAACCCCATGTTTTGGTGTTGGATATGCTGAACCACTTCGTCAGCATTTTGGTTTCTGTTCACTAACCTTACCTCTGGGGCTATTACCCTAGGTTCTTCGACAGGTTGTTCTACAGGCTGTTGAGCCTGATTAATGGTGGTTTCTTCCTCTACAAATATCCCCTGATTTCCTCTTATTTGCGCCCTTTGGGGCTGTCGAATAGGTGGGGGTACTCCAAAGAAGTCAGCCAAACGCGTCATTTGCGCTGTAACTTGCTGATTCGACTGAGTAGTATTTTGTATTAGAGGATTTAGCACTGTACTCAAAGTTTGTGCCAACATTTGCACCATATCATGGTTGCTTTCGTCCATCTGTTGCCTCAAGACTGCTGTCGAGGCATTTGTAAGGCCATGGGCTACTTGGGACGTTCCTCCTAAGAGTTGGGTCCTATTTCTATTCGCCATGCCTACTCCAGAGCCTTGGAGTGGCGAAGTGGCACTCACGAAAGGGTCTGAATAAGTGGACGCAGCATTCGTCAGGCTTGCCAATTCAGAAGTTGGCATACCATAGAATGGAATAAATCCTGGGGGAACCACTGGCCTTGGGCCAGTATTTCCCCTTGGTGGGGGGGTTCCCAAAGGCATTCTGGGGCCTGTAAACGAAGTTATTGGCCCCGTGGTTGTGACTGACACTGCTGGTGTCGAACCAACATTCGTCGCTTCACTAACGGTCATATTAACCGTTGCTCCCACACTTGGTGGTGGAATTTCATTATTGTTTGGCGGATTCGCCATCTCTTCCCTTCTTCTGGCAGTATTGCTATCGTTGGTGTATATTCTGCCACTCCTCAATAACATACAACTCGAAAAGATGAGATTTTTTCAACAATCAACACACTGTCCCACCAGGTGTGCCAATTTGTTTACCTAGGTATTTGGTAAACAACCGCTGATCTTCCAAATGGTTACTTATTTGGTTACTCGCAGGATCGATCAGATTGATCCTATGGACATAGGTTGATTTTGAAGTTTGATTGATGTGGATAAGGCTTTAAGTAAATTGTTTAAAGTAAATTGCATAACAGAAAGGCTTGGTAAAATAAACAAGACTTGAATGTAAAGGTTCGACAGGAATTTTAAAGGGAAAAGGCATGTAAAATACTGGAAAAGTAAATGACTTGAATTGATTAAATTGGTGTTTCACACATACATTTCTCAACAATTCGTTCGCTCGCACTGGGTACTTGAATCTAAATGAGTGACTATGTATCTATTGTGAACACCCGCGAGAAACTACACGTCTACTCCTATTTATACAAAAACATTCCAAGTAACCGTCAGGCAGTTACACTGCTTCGAGATCAAGCCACTTGTCACGCTCTCCATGCTCGACGCTCCAGATCCTTGCACGTTCGCACGTAGAAACTGCTGGAAACCGTTTTCCCTCCAAAGCTTTGAATTTCAAACTGCTCCACTTCTGGATCATCGAACACCTTCATTAAGAGACGTCTTCGACGAAAACTCCTTCGACGTCGAAAGCAATCAGCCTTCTTCCTTGGAAGAAATCTTCTAAGTATTTTTCCATCTTTCGACGGGCACTTCGACATGCTTAGCCAGTCGAAAGCATCTTTCAGCTTTTAATGGCTGCCACCAATCAAAACAAAGGTGTCGAATTCAGGAGCCAACACTAGGCAATTACATTGTAAATATTATAAATAAGCAGATTTAGTGTATTTTTTAGGGTGTTCACTTGTATGCTCAAATCACTTGTCAAAACTCTATCATTCAGAGCGTTAGAAAACAAAGAGTGAAGAAGTGCTTGATGTACGCGAATCACCACTTTTATTTCAATGCAAATCCTTTATTTTTCAATTATCTCTTTTGAATACTCTATTTGCTTTCTATATACTGTCGAACAAAGTCTTTACGTTATTTTCTACTTCGCGTAAACAATTCAATGCTCTCTGTCGGTCACGAGTCACTAGTCAGTTAGTTTATTGAATCTTATTTTCATATGAATACCTTATGTCAGTCACGAGTCACCAGTCAGTCGATCGATTCATAGTGTGGAAAGTCGTTATACTTGTTCCCTTAGTCACAGAAAATCATTTCCCTTGATAAGGATTTCGATAGAATAAGTATAATAATAAAACTCTTAGCACATGTCTTAAGATCAACTGGTCGATCTTGCGAGTTACCCTTAGTTTTATGACTTTGGGAGGACCAACAGTTGTTTACCATTTTCCACGGTAAACACTTACGTGAATGAAAGACTGGGAAGTCTTGTTCCCACAGATAGCGCTATTGATCGTACCTAATCAAAAGTGACGGTCAAGGCCCACGAGCTTCAAGTTGAGCAGCGGTTGAATGTGAAGTGAGGGGGTACCTGCAAGGCACTTTGATGTCAAAGTGAGATTCAGAACGAGAGCAAGTAAAGTAGGTGAGGTAGAATGAATGAATGGATACCTGACCCTCTCGGGTGAGAGGGTATTTATAGCCCCCAACGCTGGGCCAAGATCCATGTAATGGGCCAAGTGATTTGGGCCCAATAACATGGACTTCCAGGATTTACGCAAGTAATGGGGTCCAACATGTGTTCCCCTCCCTGATGAAGCGCTCCGAGAATGTAGGAAAAGTGGACTCGTTATTCTCGGAGGGCAGGTGGTAGTTGATGTTGATTAGGGACACGTTCTCTAATGGACACGTGGGGGAAATACCCTCCCCAAAGGCTATAAGTTTTGGGCCCAAAGCTATTGGACCACAACAAAGGTGTTGGATTGGATCTTCCCTAACGATGGAGAAAGTGCCGATCCAATCCAGAACAATTGGTAAAGCCATCTTCTAGTATACTCATGAGTAAGTTCCACTGCCAGTTGTGTTCTATCCACTCCATCATATCCTTTATACTAACACTTTTATTACTGCAGGTTTGGAATAGATCTGAAAATTGATTGCCAAAGACTTATTTCCCAACCATCTAGCCAACAAAAATGGAATATATTTTCCATCACCTAGTCTGAATGTTACCATCTGCATGAAACCATCTGCCACCTCAAGTCCTCTTAACTTCAGAACATCTTTCCACCGTAATGATTCATTTGATTTATTTCTTACCCCTTTATTAAACCACAATCCTCTCTGCGATATACCATATCTCTCTTGGAGAATCCCCACCCAACTTACTTTATCTTCCTTAATGAATCTTCAAATCCATTTACTTAACAATGCCTTAATAAATTAGTCACATCATTAATCCCCAAGCCCCTTTCTTTTTTATCTCTACAAATATATGACCAACTGATCCATTATAATTCCCTTCAGCATCTCCTTATTGCCACCAAAAATTTCTTTGAACACTAGTAATTTCCTGGCACACTTTAACTAGGGCTTTAAAAAACGAGATTTGATAAATAGGCAGACTAGTCAAAACAAAGTCTATCACAGTGACCCTGCCACCTATTGATAATAGACTACCCTTCCATGCTGATAGTTTTGCTTTCATCATTGATGTCAATGGTTTCCAAAAAGCACAAGTTCTAGCATTTCCCTCCACAGTGATGCATAGAAATTTAAATGGAATACTACCCATCTTGCAAAAGAGAAAATGGGACGGTGCTTGAAAAACCAATCACTGACCCCTACTCCATACAGTTTGTTTTTCCACATATTGATCTTCAGTCCATAGACCATTTTCAAAACCTCTAAGTATAGTTTTTATTGCCTATAAGTTTGACCAACTAAGTATAGAATTCAAAATTTATTTTTTCAACGTTTCAACCCATAAAATATTTACGTCGAAGTTGCTTAACTCGTTTGTAAATGTGGATCTCTCACCTTATCACACCCAAAATAACTCGCATGAATTTACATAAATTATTAAAATAAAATATTTAACTAAATTTATTAAACTATTGCTAGGTAGTAACAGTACAATACCCTTGTTCTTGTTCTGTAGCCTATTAAGTTCTTTAGTACTAATGGTACTCAAGTATGCCAGTGAGTCAGAGTGATGCTTACTGGATATCTTAAGTTTAGGACAAAAAGTACAAATCAAAAACAAAAAATTGAATAAATAATTTGAAATACTTTTATTCTTAAGTAATCAACACATTAAAATTTGATGCATTCTATATTAAATTAAACATTATATCTATTCCTCCTTTTAAAATTACACTCATTAATTTAAGAAGAAAATCTATCACTTACACATTAAAGTAGGTTTTGTAGAGGGTGCTCTTTTATCCGTATTGCATGCATGAGTTGGTGAAGACAGATCATAGACATGACTATGGAAAAATAAGCACACGAAGAGTCGAAGACAGTAGTTAATTATGTCCATTTTCGTTCTGCAAACATCTCCTTTAATGTACTGTCTAATACAGTGCTATAACAGTGTATTTTACTTTATCACTATTCTTCATCGAAGTAAGTAACTTTACATACTAGTAAAACAAAATAGACATACCATCAATTACGAAAATAATATTTTCAACTAAAATTAATTTGATTTTTTTTATTTCATTATTAAATTAATTGTCTCATCATTACTTGATAGTAATGACTACCCAGATGAATGGTGGTTTTGTTGAAATACTTTATTAATGATTTAATTTAATTATTATATTCTAATATTATTATACAGATATATTTTTTTTAATTTAATTATATTAGACATTTATCAATTATAAGTCTTAATCGATGAGTATATGATAATTCAATTAATATGTGCTATTTGAATTAAATGAGTATAAATTGTTGGTTTAGAGTTTAATCTTTGACAGCAAAATTTCTTTTTATTTTTTAATAATACACTTATGTAAACAATTTGTTCATTCTTATAAAGTTAGCCACATTTATAACAAAAAATAAAGAGAGTGAGATTGTATTGTATGGTTGCTAGTGAAGAATGTGAGACTTGTTTGTCTGTATCTTCTAATACATGTTAGATATAGATATCAATCGTGGCGGAAAAAATATTTGAGCGAATGAACGTTTAAAATTTAATGAAGTCGTCGTTGAAGTATTTTTAAAAGAGAAAATATCGATAAAATCTTACAAGGACAAAAATATAAGCATCGCAATAAAATCAGATTTGGGAGTTGATTATGCGTCAAAAAGGTATTAGCACCCCGCACATCTGTATTATTCAACGGGAACCGTTTAATTATTTTTGTAAATAAGAGTGTTAGCATAAGGTATTTTCTTTTCTTCTAATTATTACGACATATTTACAAAAAGGGGATAAAGCAGAAAAATAATTTTTTTATTAAGGTGTTTGACAAGATTGCGAATCTTGTTCTTACGTATCCTCAAGTGCAATGGAGAACTCAAAGCCACGTAGCTCGGAGTAGTAAAAGTTTATTTGTTGGTCGATTTTAGCGAAATATGTTTAAGTCGCATTTGAGCGGTAAAACGTCGCTATGAGAGAAGTGAATGTTGTTTGTGCTTCGCATCAGAAGGAATCATGCTTTGAGTGTATTCAAGCAGAAAACATTGATTGCTACTTGCGCATGGGAGGAATGAAGCATTGTTTGTGCTTCGCGTCGGAATGGATAAAACACCGTTCTTTTATGAAAAGTTTTTTTCGCTGCGCTGAGGTAAAAAAAGTAAGTTTGATGGGTTGAAATTATTTTTATATGGAAGATGTTGATCGATTTAGATAAAATGTACAGCTTGCATTCGACAATTCGAGGATAAAAAGAGTACGCCCAATTTTCCTTTTTTAATTCGACTTTTATATTGTAAGCTATATGGCTTGAATCCAAATACACGAGAAAAAAATGAGATATTACTGTCGTGACGCGAAAAATACCCAAGCGTATCGTACACTCGAAATACAATAGAATCGAAACTAAACTTTATTTATTTCAGAGGAAAGAGATAATTATTATTTTAATTTTTTGTTTAATATTTATAAATGTTAATTATTATCATTAAAATATTTATCTAATTGTAAATTAGTTAGAAGAGTTAAATATAAAACTTAAATTTACATGTTTGCTTTAAAACTTAAATTTACATGTTTGCTTTAAACTTAAATTTATGTTTTTTAAAAATATAAATTTCGGTTTCATAATTATAAAATTATAAAATGAAAATATTTTTAGTCTGCCACGTGCGATTGAGAGATATAAAATAATATGAAAATATTTTTATAAAAAAATTAATAATAAGAAAAAAATTCAAAAATCAGTCTAATAAAACATGATTATATTTGTACACAATTAAATCATTAACATTTATTTTTTAAATTTTTCATTGAGTATTAATAAATTTCAATTATCACCATTAAAATATATTTTTATTTTTAAGTTACCTAAAATACTTAAATTATGTTCTTATGTTGTTATCTATTTATTAAATTTTCTAAAAAACAAGCATAAATAAATGTAACATAAATATAATTATAAAATATATGAAATGATAAAAATAATTTAGACTTATATAGATTGAGTTTTAAATATATTTTTATAAAAAAATTAACTAATAATTCAAATAAAAATTTATTAACTCTACTTCATTTTGGTTTTGCAAACTTTATTAATAATTCAAATAAAAAATAAAAATAAAATTTTATCTTTTATAATTTTAGTTAAATTGTTCAAAAAATTATAAATAAATTTTATATCAAATATAAATGTTTTTTACATATTCAAAATGATATTTTAGTCTTACACTCATTCTTTCAATATACACATAAATAAATATTATATATTACATTTTATTATATTAACTTAATTAGTAAAATATTTTTATTGTTAACCCATTACGATGAAAGTGATAATACTTTATAAATAAATAAATAAATATTATCGTAAATAATTATCACTATTCTATCAAACACAATTCATAAAAAATTTGTATTTAAAATTACAAACAAACAACGTTCTAAAATATACTATATTTTAAAATTGATAATAAACACTACCTCCCACTTAAATATTTCTCTTGATCTTGCCTTCATTTCCAAATTTTAATTATGTCCAAATATTATACTTTTTTTTTCATTTACATGACCATAATCATTTCATCTGCATTATAATTTTTTCATATACCTCATATAAAAGCTAAGAGCCTAAAAGCCCCAAAATATTCCAAAAACTCTAACTTAATTAATGAATAAAAATAAAAGACAATTAATAATAAAAACAAAAACAAAAAACTCACCAATGAGAGAACCGCCCTAATTTTACAGCCTGGCTAAAAGGTACTCAAATGCTAATGAGTTTAATTTTCTTCTTTGACTTTTTTAATATATCATTGGTCCAATTAGAAAACAACATGAACAAGTCTCTTTTATCAAATAAACACAAAGCATCACTTGTACAAATACAAATCAAGAGCACACATTAAAAGCAATAAACCTATTCAAACCTATTTTCTCTCATTTCAACAGAAAAATAAAAGAAACTTCTCAAGCTGCAACAACAAACTTAACTCGGCTCCGAAGGCAAAATGGAAAGAAAACGGAACCTGGTTGATGACACTCGTGGTAGGGAGCAGTTTCAGCGCGGGATGGAGGTGTGTGTGTTATGTCATGGTTGTTGCGTTCGGGCAGTGGCGGTGGTTAGGTCATTGCCGATGAGTGGTGAACCTACAGCGTCGGAATCTGTGAGTGGTGCGGCTGAGTTGCTGCTGGAGGGATCAGAACATGTGTGCTTTAAAGCGGGTTTGCAGCGGCTTGGCAACTGAGTGAAGCTGCCACGAAGATCGGAACATCTTCATTATGATTTTTTCATGAAGAACACATAACCAAATTTTAAGTCATGCTACACAATCTTACTTTGCAGGCCTTCTAATTTGTGTTTCACTCCATAGTTAATTAATTACACAACTGATAGAGCCATTGTCCAAGCATTTGAGCCATTATCCAAGTTGCATTTCCATTTATGGCACAAAATTACCATTCCATTCTTGAAAAGTTGCTTTAATCACAAAGTCAACTTGTCTTGAGCTTCTAACTTGTTTGTTCATCACACACTCAACATACAAAGTCAGATAAACATGTTTAAAGTTGACTAGCCGCTCTACAAGCCTTGTACTATGCATTGGAACAATGTTTGTCAAGGTTACTTCAAAAATAAGCCAAAATCTCTAAACATGTGATCTTGTGGTCCTGACCATCTCAAGCCTTCAAACATTCTCCTATAAATTGAGGCACTATTATGCAACTAAGGACACGAAATTACAAGCCTTGAAACTCCCTCAAACTCATATTTGCATTCAAACTCCCATAACTTTCCATTTCTGCCCCAAAACTTCCATCTCATAATCCACTCGTGTGTTTCTTCTCCAAATCAATCCTAAAGCTTCCTTACATAAAATATAACTCATCTCCTCCCTATTTCACAGCTGTAACACCTCCATCACCATTGTCCAAACTCAAAAACAACCACCTGCAACTTGACTTCTTCAGAGCATTCCAGCCACTCTCAACTCAAGCTAAGCATTGCATTAGCTTCCTAGAGGCCCAAGGAAGCTAACCAAATCATTACAGCACCTTGAAGCAAGCTCAAACTCAAAACACGAATTCCATTTTCAATGTGAGTTTTATGACTTTTGAACTCTTCATATATGCATCATTTGGTTTCCATTTTCAAAGATAAAATGTAGACATCATAGCTCTGAAACTAACCATGTTCTTAGAATCCATTTATATTGCTTGAGTAGTGAGAATTTTGAGTTTGAAATTACTGAAAAAGTTAGGTTAATTTTGGTATCAAACAAAATTCATGCTCATCTTTGATTTATAGTTTTTATTTATATGACTGAACTCGTGATGAATTGGAGCAAGTTTCATGTTTACACTTTTGAAAATGGTTGAGAAATGAGCAAGATACGAAATTTGAAAATGTTGAAGAACAGACTGGCGCGAGGAAGAAGATGAAGTACAATCAGGACTTGGTTTGTTTTAAATTTATTGCAACATATTTAATTACCGGATAAAACAGCCACCCTAATAGCAAGAAGCGTGCGTGTAAGGCATACCTCTATAAGGTCCTGGGTTCGAGCCCCAACGAGACCTTTTGGTTTTTTAATATTTTCCTTATTTCACTTTTTTTTTGTTTGCAGCATTTAGGGCCTTCCAGCTATTGGGTCTCCTTCATTTTACTTCAGCGTCACCCCCTGCCTGCTTACAACCACGCAGCCCAACTTACTCTCTTTTTATTATTTTCTTTAGTTTTCTGATAACAAAAAAAGGGCATTGGGCCTAACTTTTCAAAAAAAATTACTTTCTAACCTCTCTTTTACTTTCTAACCCCCTGACTTTTATATTTTATTTTATTTTTATTTTTTAATTTATTTTTATTTTATTTATTTTATTTTATGTTATTATTATTATATTTGATCAAAAATACCAAAAATATATTTTATTAAATACTTAGACCAAATATTTTTTATTCATTTATATTTTCTATTTCATTCATTTTAGACAAAAACCCTAAAAGATGTCTTCTTTCTTAAAATTAATTGAATTAATTTAGACTTAGGTTTTAACTTTCTCTTAATTAATTTAATTTAATTTAGATATTAGATTATTATTTTCTTTCTTTTCTAATTAATTAGGTTAAACCTTTTTCATACACAAAAACCCATAAAAAACAATTTTCTTTTCTTTCACATTATCTCTATATTCTTGTACATTCTATTACTAAATATGGTTGTAATAGTAATTAGGTTTTAATTGCTTTATATTCCCCATTTGTAATTTATATCCCCATTCCCTAAATGATGTAATAGCATAGAATTTTAAATTTCCGTAATTTATCGCTTTCCATATTATTGCTAGTAATTAGGGTTTGTATGGCAAGACATAAAATCAACAAGTAGACAACCCTAATTCAAAGACAAATGCATGAAAACAAACACTTTGCACACTTGTATCTCTAGGGTTAACCCACACTTGCTACCTTAGATAAAAATAGTCATGTCCCTCAAACGTGGAATACTTTAGCAAAGACCCTTGATTACAAGATCGTAGTCCCTCGATGACCCTTCGATGTTGCCTTCGGTAAACGATCTTAGACCCTTACAGAAATTTGCTAAGGTATCCTAAGATGTTGTCTTCTATGACTGTACGATTACCCATGCTTGTCCCTTTACATTCAATGATATAGCTTCTTACCAAACAATGGTAGACAAGCACTATCTAAAGGAGAAGGAAAAGAACTAAGACTTTTTGAGTAGGTAGAACGCTCATAGTTGCTTGCTCACAAACATTTCAAAACAAACATCTTTCAAACACACCAACACTTTCAATGAAATGTTTTCAAAAGTCAACACTTTGTATACATTCATATAGAGACGAGAATCATTACAAAGTTTACCTAAACGAAGGCACTTTTAAAAAATAATTTCAAACAAACAAATTCACAAAAGCATTTCAAAAGTGAGCTAGCAACTAAGAGCCTGTAGATAACTACAAATGAAAAGGGTGCTAACACCTTCCCTTTTCATAACCTACCCCCCGAACTCAAGAAAAATTCTCAAAAGGTCTTTCCTGTTCTTTTCACCCTTTCTTTTATTGGATAAAAGAAAAGTCGACGGTGACTCTTTCTATCCGCAACAATTGCGATAAAACACAAAACACCAAATCAGTTCTCTCACCGTATTACAATCTACAATCACAAAACCATAATAATTACCACCTAGGCTTTTAGTTCTTGAAGGACCAAATATATCCATGTGGAGAAGCTCAAGAGGTCTCGAAGTTGAAATAATGTTTTTAAATTTAAATGAGACTCTTGTTTTCTTGACTTTTTGACATGCATCACTTAAGTGGTCTTTTGAAAATTTTATTTTTGGTATACCAATCACTAAATCTTTTGCAACCATCTTATTAAGTAGATCAAAGTTGACATGTGCCAAGTGTTTATGCCATAGCCATGAATGTTCACTCATGGTAACAAGACACTTGGCATCAGTGAAGGATACATCTTTTAAGTCTAGCATATAAATATTGTTTATCCTCACGCCATTAAATATACAATTCTTCTTCTTATTATGTACTATTATGAACTATTTTTGCAAAAATTACCTTATAACCATTGTTGCACAATTGACTAATGATAAGAAGACTATGTCTAAGGCCTTCAACTAACATAATATTAGAGATAGTAATAGACGAGAGATTACCTATACTACCTTTTCCAAGAATGATACCTTTGTTGTGATCACCGTAGGATACATAACCTTTCTTCTTTGCCACAAAGTCGGAGAATAGGGAAATATCTCTCGTCACGTGTCTTGAACATCCACTATCAAGAATCCACTTTCTCGTCATAGAGTCGAGACATCCAACCTGCAAAATCAAACAAAATTGGTAGGTATCTAATTCTCATTGGATCCTTGGGAGTGAGTGAAAAATTGATTACATTTATCCAACCATTGAAAAACACCTTTAGGAACTAAAAAGCACATAAACTTGCATTTTTCAATAGTATGGTGTAACGCCCGTAATTTAATTAATTATTTAATTAAATTATTTTTCGAATAATTGTAAAGGTGTGTTATAATTAATTGGATTTATTTTATTAAGTGGAGAAATAATAATATATTAGAGGTATTATATTATTATTTGGTGAAATAATATTAGAAGTGTAATATTATTTAATGTGGGCCTATATGGTGTGAGTGGAAGTAAAAAGGGGGTGTAAGTTTGGAGCCCACTAAGGAATAATATAATAATATTAGGTTATTTTATTATTTGTGAGAAGAATAGAAGGAGGAAGCAGTAAGAAGAGAAAATAAGGATTGTGAAGAACGTAAAGCTGTTGGAAATAGTGGAAAATGGCAAGAACAAAGATTCAACCCGGAAATTGTAGAGCGACCTTCAATCGAAGGTAAAGGTGGGGTTCTGACTTTATAATTGGGTTCATGATGTTTGATATGTGGGGTTAGAAGATTGCTGTTTTTGTTCTTGAATTGGATGATGTATGATGAAGATTTGATGCATTTGAATGAATAATGACGTTATGATGTCGTTTAATCGATGTAGTATTATAGGTTAATGTTAAGTGATGAATTATCATGGTTATAATAAGGTTTGTAGGACTGTAACATAATTCCCGTAGTGAAATTACAGTAGAAAACGCAGAAAATTATGCAGACTGTAATAGGATGCATCGATTCATGGAGGCATGCGTCGATACATGGGCGATGTTAGACTCAGGATGAGTCGGTGCATGCAGGGCTTGCGTCGATGCATGTTGTTGTACCCCAAAATTTTCCCTCCTATTTTTCACAAAAATCACAACCCTAGGGTTCCTCAGATATTCAAGAATGGCTCAGGAATCGATCAGACAAATTTTCTCCTTTGGCAATAAACCAGCAATTAGGGTTTTTACTTGCAGTTCTTAGAAAAAATGGATTCACCAAGATCCAATTGGCTTTCACACGTTCTCATGCTTTTTCAAGTTTACTGAAAGATTACTGTTTGTTCTCAAGGCATATTCATTTGGGACAAGAGATGGGATCTAAGACTGTTCATTTGGAATATTCATGTTTTGTGTGATCCAAGTTAACCAGATAATTTGCGTCTGTTAAGACATTTGCTTGTTAATGGAATAAGTATTTGTTTGTTTATGGAATAAACATTTGTTTGAGGAATACACAGTGCGTGTTTATTTGAAATGCAGTGGCAAGATTACATGATCACTGGAATTTAGTTATCTTGGTTGGAATTATTGGAATGCAATTTCAATTATCTTAATCAGGAATCTTAAAGAATTAGTGAAGATGCGAAGAGAAAATTGCAAGTTATTAACAGTAGAAGATTTTAATGGATATCAGAATATCTCATAAGACTTTATTTCATTTATTTCAAAAATTGTTACAATACAATTTATTATTTAAATGCTTTAAGTTTTACAACTTATTGTATTTGGAAAAATAAATTAGTACAATTATTTGAGTATTCCTATCTAAATTACAAAGGAAAAATTTAAGCCTAAGAGTGACTAAGCTTCCATTGCTTCCATGCATGCCAAAGAATCTTCTGCTTCCTCTACTTTGCCATCATCCAGTTTGCGCCCACATGAAAAAACAAAAGACAGAAAATTGATCAGTATAGTTAATTGGATATGGTTAAGAATTTTCAAAAGAAAAAATGTGTTCATCATTAAAGTTTGCAATTTGGAATCAGAGGGCTATTTTTAATTCATCACGTTTTTATTTTTCTATTTTGCAAATCACAAGAAGATTGCTCTTCTTGGTTCACAAAAATAAAGATAAAAATGTAAGCAAAGCTGTCCAAATAAAAATGCAAGCAATTTATCTAAATACAAGCAAAGCTGCCCAAACAAGTGAAAATATACAAGCAGCATGGCCAAACAGGCAGCAGGCGCGCAAATAGCCCAAACAAGTGAAAATATACAAGCAGCATGGCCAAGCAAGCAGCAGGTGCGCAAAATGCACAAGACATCAGCATATCAACATGCAAACAAAATACAAACAACAAGAACAAGGCAGCATAGGCAGTAGCAGAGAAAGCATAAGCAGACAAAAGGGCATCAGCAAGAAGAAAATATAAAACTAAGTCAACAAGCAAGAGGCTTGTTCTTAAGCTTTTTCATCATTTTCCAAATTAAAAATTGCAAACTTTTCAGAAAATATTTGGCTTAGGGTCATTAAGAGAGGAAGAGGAAAGAAGTCACCTAGGGGATGCTGCCCTGCTGTCACAATTGCACCAAAAATGCTAGCAAACAAAACTGCAAGGAAAAGAGCCTAAGAAGAAAATCCCAAAGTATTCAAAATTTGGTGGTTCCCACCATTTTGAATAAGCTGCAAAACAGTCAAAGAGAAAAGCCAATATAACAATAGAGATGGTGGTGTAAGAGAGAGGAGATAGAAAAAAACTATCAAACACAAACTGCCACCAAACCTCCAAAAGATCCCAATCTGTTAACTCATAAACCAAGCAAATAACAACCATTGCTCAAAACTTCCAAACCTGCATAACCATCAAACATAACCTGCATAACTCAGTTCAACACCAACACAAACTTATAACTCATTTCAAAAGTCCCTCAAACTAAAAAATAGTCCAACAACCTTCAAACAGTTCAACTCAGTTCTCAAACCAAACAAGCCTGCAACATTTTCAACAACCAAAACCTACAAACTAAAAAGCCAACAAGCCTGCAACATTTTCAACAACCAAAACCTGTTATCAAGACCAAACAGCCAAAACCTACAAACTAAAAAGCCAACAAGCCTGCAACATTTTTAACTTCCAAACTGTCAAAAAAATCATCCCAGCTCAAACCTGTTAACAAGCTCAAGATACCAAAACCTGTTAACAAGACCAAATAGCCCAAAACCTGTTAACAAGACCAAACATCCAAACCTGTCAAACTGTAACCAAATCACAAAACATTCAAAATCCATTTCAACAACAAAACATAACAATTTCCAAACATTCAAAACATGTAACTCACAAAATATTCCAACAATAACCAACCTTCAACTGTAAAACATTTCATCAACATCATCAAAACCAATAGCAACAATATTAATCCAAAAATTTCAAACACAACATCCAACAGTCAGAAGTACAATACCATCATCATTCAAGGTTCAAGGGACAGAAAGGGACTCAGAAACATCATCATTATCAAACAACATCATTCAAATCACGAAGAAATCACAAAGTCAAAAGTACAACATCCTTCAAAGCTCAAGGGACAAAGAAAAAGTACCAAAAGCGCACATTTTTCGTCATCATCTCTTCCTCCTTGCCTAGCCCGTCACCAGGGAGCGTCTCGTCTCAAATCTCACTACCCTCTCACAGAAAAGCTCCAAAGGTATATTTCTTGTCAAACTATTTACTGCATCTCAAACATATAGCACAATAGGTTAATAGAGAAAACGTGAATAAGGCAAAACAACAACAAAAACTCGTTTAACCATCAAACAAAATCGTAACAAAAAAAAAAACAGAATCATACCCTTTCAAGAGCGAAGCCATTAGGGCTTGGCTAGGTAGTGAGAGAGGGGCTCCGGTGACAAGGGTGAGAGGAAGATCAGAATAAGCGTGCATGTCAAACCCTTTAGATGATTCCATCTCAGAACCTAGGTTTTACCCAGAAAAAAAGTGTTTCTCTCATGAATCAGTAACGATTAGGGACTCAGAGCGAGAAAATTGAATGAATTTGAGATAAGTGAGAAAGACGAACAGAGCGGTGCCGCTGTGAGCGCATGAGAGCACAAACCCTAAATGTTGTTTACCCTAATCAGAAGCATTAAACAAACTTAAGGAATTGGGCCCTCTGTTTACATTTTCTCAAGCCCACGCGTACTAGCTCGCACCCCCCCCCATTCTGGCATTGTTTGTTTTTATTTGTTTCAACATTAACACATAACACCTTTGGGCCTAACACCTTTCAATCCCAAGCCCATTTTCACTTGTTTCGTTTCAATTTAATTTGATTTGTTTTATCTCTTTGTGTTAATAATATGTTAAAACTTCATTTTTTTTTGTAAAAAATTAATTTGATTTTCTTAATTAGTTTTCTTTTATCATTTTCTTTTATTTTATTAATTAATTTTTTTACACTTAATAAAAACATCAAAACATTAACTTTAACTAAATTTATTTTCTTTCTTTAAAGTTAGGTTACGTAATTAATAAAAATACATAAAAGAATAATAATAATAAATTTTTTTAATCTTTTTTAGAATAGATTTTTATTTATCTCTTTTCAAGTAAATACATACATTTCATACTTTATTGATTTTATTTTCGTAAATTGTCTTAGCTTTATATTGAATCGCACAATAATTCGATTTGGTTGTAATATTTGGACATTGCTATTTTTTATGTGACTCATCCCCATTTGTAATAATTGTACCCCCATTCCCGGATACTTTTGTAATAGCTTAGACTTTTAATTCCCACAATTTATTGCTTTCTATGTACTGTGTAGTAATTAGGCATGTATGGCAAGATTCAAAAATCAATCGCTAGATGACCTAATCCAAGAATAAATAACTTAAAATCAACACACTTCTCACACGTGCACCTCTAGGGTAACCTCGCTTGTTGCCTCGGAAATACAATCATGTCCCTCGAATATGAGACACTCTAGCAAATGACCCTTCAATAAACAAAGATCGTAGTCCCTCGATGACCCTCAATGTTGCCTTCGATAAAACGATCTCGTCCCTTACAAAATTGCTAGAGCGTCTCACAAGTTGCCTTCAATGATTGTAAAATTGACCCGCGTCTGTCCCTTCATCTCCAAGGATGGGGCTTCTTACCAAATTAATGGTAAGATAGCACCATTAAAAGGAAGAAAAAAGAACAATTTAGGACCTTTCGAGTAGATAGATTCGCTCTTAGTTACTCGCTTGCTCACGACAAAAACTTTCACACCTACACTTCCATTTCAAAACCTTTTCAAAAGATAAAACGTTTTGTATACGTTCTTATAGAGACGAGAACCATTACAAAACCTTTTTTTAAAACACTTTTCAAAACACGATTCACAAACACATCTTTGAACCATTTTTTGAAACAAAACTTTGTATACATTCTTATAGAGACGAGAACCATTACAAAGAAACTTTACAAAATACTTTCAAAACCCACACCACAAGCACACAATCAAACAAAAGCAAGTGATCTAAACGAGTAACTAAGAGCCCATGGAAAACCATGGATTAAAAGGGTGCTAGCACATTCCCTTTTCATAATCTACCCCCTGAACCCGAGAAAATTCTCGAAAGGTCTTTCCTGTGCTTTTTTACCTTTCCTTTTGGATAAAAGAAAAGTCGGTGGCGACTCTTGCTAACCGCACAAGTGCGAACGAAGCGCAAAACCTCTAGTCAGTTCTCCCACCGTATCACAGAACTGGCGACTCTGCTGGGGACATAAATAAAAAGTGGGGTTACCTTAGGGTTTTAGATCACCTTTACATGCTTATCTTGCTTGACTTGTATGCTTTATCTTTTGGTTCTATTTGTTTGGATTTGAATCCTCTACCCAGATTTGGGGCACCTTTTTAGATAAATAACAATAGATTGTGGAGACTGTACGGCGTAGACCGATATGGTTGAAACAATAGCTATGTTAGTGTGATGCATTTGTGGGTAACGGTATCCATCGTGGTGAATCGAGGAGAATATGGGGCCACTGAGTGGCGTCGCGAAGCACTAATTAACCTTAGAACCCTAATTGAACCAACTTGGCCATTAGGACGTAGTGAGGTAACCAATTTCGGTGTAAAGCTGAAAATTGGTTGACACTCGATACTACACTCATTGAGGCTAGACTTTTGGGATATCTCGGCCGCAAGAAAAGATTGATTGTGTTGAGATAATGCCTAAAAAGAAAGGTCGGTGATATTGAGATCCTTTAGAACCCAATCTTTATTCCTAGGACAGGTTGAGCCCACTAAAACTTCAAGAGGGTATTTACCTATAAACTCATGCAAGCCTGAAACATAGGGATCTGTTTGTTGTGTGTATATATGTTTGCTTATACATAAACATCATGAACATCATCAACATCATATGCATGCTCACTAACCATTTCAAGGATTTAGAAATTTATCTTTGTTTTTGTTTTGTAGGAAATGAGTTCTCTTCGAAGAAACACCATCCGAATCAGCTTTGTGAAAGCACATCCTCAACTTCAAGAGCTAGCCTCAAGAGTGCCCATGGGTTCTCCTTTTACCAAGAAGTATGGTCGACTTCTCAGCTTGGCTACATCCAACTTCCAAGAGGAGATGATGTATGTACTGTTCCATTTCTTTGATCTTGTACATCATTGTTTCACTTTTCCAGACTATCAGTTGGTACCAACATTGGAAGAGTTCTCTTTGCTCTTAGGAGTGCCCGTGCTTAATCAGATACCGTTCACCGATCTAGAAGGGATTCCAAAACCCGAAGTCATCGCCGAAGCTTTACATATGAAGAGGGTCGACGTCACAGCCAATTGGGAGACAAGAAGTGGGGTTAAAGGATTTTTAGCTAAGTTTCTGTTGGAAAAAGCTCGTTCGTTCTGGGATGACATGTATTTCCAAGCTTTCGAAGAAGTGCTAGCTCTCCTCATTTATGGTTTGGTTATGTTTCCTAACTAGGACCAGTTCATAGACGTTAATGCCATCAAAGTCTTTCTCTCTCGCAATCCCATACCCACCTTGCTAGGAGATATCTTGCATTGTCTTCATACCCGTACCATGAAGAAAAAAGGTACCCTTTTGTGTTGTATACCTCTACTCGCCAAATGGTTCACTTCACACCTGCCTCAGTCAGCATTGAAGAACGAGCAAAGATTGACTTGGTCTCAAAGGATGATGTCTCTCACCCACTCTGATATCCGTTGGTGCTCAAGATCCTTGGAAGATATCTCTATCATCGACCGCTGTGGTGAGTTCCCTAATGTACCTCTGCTAGGTATTAGGGGAGGTATCACCTACAACCCGAGTTTAGCTCTTCGGCAGTTTGGGTATGCATGAAGGGACGACCCTCATAAGATACTCGTCCGAGGTTTGGTTTTTGACTACGACAAAGAAGACCAAGGTTACCGCCAGAGATTTACACGTGCTTGGGGAATGATGAACAAAGTGGACAGTAGGACTTTGGGACATAAAAACTCTATCCCTCTCGAGCCTTACCTTAAGTGGGTACGGGCTCGTGCCCAGAGTCTCTTAATGCCTTACCCTTCCATCCTTCCTGTCATCGTTGAGCCTGTTATTGAAGGAGACGTCCCGTACACCGTTCTTCATCCAGACATGCCTACCTCTCTCGAAGACCTGCAGAAAGCTTGGATTCAGTTAAAGGAGGAGCGAGACACATTTGAAACCCAGTACTATGCCAGTGAGAAGAAGGTTATAGAGCTCACCAAACTACTTCATGAAGAGAAGAATCTGAATACTTACATTGCTCCAAAAAGGATGCGTTCGGTCTTTTTGTCTTGAGAATTTTGTTGTATTTTAGTTTCTTCCTTTGTAAGCCCGAGGAGGCATGATGTATTCAAACTTGGTTTTATTTAATATGACGTGCGTTCTTTTTGGTTTGGGAAAATTTAAATCTTCTAAATTTCCTTGAAATCATTTGCATATCGCATCTCCATTCATCATATGCATAAGCAGGTCTTCACACCAGGTTTCCTTATCTCTCTGCTGTTTATTTCAGCAAGATGGATACTGAGCAGACGGTCAGAGACTTACAAGCGCAGAATTCACAGTTCCAACAGCTACTCATGACCTTGGCTAAGGGTCAGGAGGATCTCAAAACCTTGCTGGAAAAGGAAAAGGAGAAAAAGAAAAAGAAAAGAGTTGGTGTGGCTACTTTGAGTAGAAGATTTGAAGCTCACGCTAGAAGGGTCTTGGATTTCCCCTCAACATTTGATGAAGGGGTTGGAAAAGGAAAGGGAGTTGCAATGCCAACTGAGTCTGAGGAGGAAGAAGAAGAAGAAGAAGAGGAGGATGAAGACTATTCTGAACAGCAGTACCCTCCTGCAGACGACAAATACAAGAATCTGGAAGAGCGTCTGGAAGCCATGGAGGTGCAGAGAGTGCTTGGAATGGACTTTGAAGATCTAGGGATGGTCTCTAGAATTGTGATTCCCCTTAAGTTTAAGGTGCCTATATTTGCTAAGTACGATGGGTTGTCTTGTCCCAATATGCACCTATGATCTTATGTCAGAAAAATCCAACCGCATTCTTCTGACAAGGATCTGTGGGTCCATTTCTTCCAGGACAGTCTTTCAGGGACGCGGTTAGATTGGTTCTACCAGCTAGAGAGGTCTGATGTGCGTAATTGGAAGGATTTGGCAGCTGCCTTTTACAAACAGTATCAATATAATGCGGACTTAGCACCAACCCATACTCAATTGTAGAGTATGGGCATGGTCTCAAATGAAGGATTCAAAGAGTAATGGAGAGACTTGGCGGGGCATGTACAACCACCATTGTCTGAAAGAGAGCTTGTGGATATGTTCTTGGGTACACTGTCGGTCCCCTTTTTCAATCACTTGATCGGAAGTTCGTCTGCGGGGTTCACAGAGTTGATTCTGACTGGTGAGAGAGTTGAAGCCGACATCAAGAGCGGCAAAATTCAAAAAGATACATCTTCTTCCACTGCCATCAAAAAGCCTTTCCCAGCAAAGAAGGAAGTCTCAGCTGTCTACTCTCAAAGAGGTCAGGGAAGAGTTGAGCGTCGGCCAGCGGTGGGGGTCGTAATGATTCAGCAGTCTGCAGCTGATCAGCCCAGAAACAATCAACCCAGAACCAATCAAGCAAGGGTGGAAAGACCACAACGGCAGTATACCCGGATAAACATGACTCCTGCTCAAGTTTTATCCCATCTCTTGAAGTTAAACCTTACAACCTTGAAAGAGGCACCGAAGAATACGAATACTTCTTCTCCGTTTTACCATTCAAACGCCAAGTGTGCTTATCATTCAGATAGCATAGGGCACGACACCAACAATTGTTGGGCCCTCAAGAATAAGATTCAGGATTTAATAGACGCTAAAGAAGTGGAATTCGACGCCCCTGAAAATCCGAATGTGATCTCCGCTCCAATGCCAAAGCATGGCCACAATGCCCATGCTGTTGAAGAGGATCTTTTTGTTGCTACTGTTGATGATTTAATGACTCCGTTACCAATAATCAAGCTGAATTTGTTGAAGGCTGGGATTTTCCCAGGATGTGAAAAAGATTGTTGCCTTTGTTCATCCTTACCAACCGACTGTCCATTGTTGAAGATAGGCATCCAATGCCTAATTGATAATCAAGAGATCCTTTTTGAGAAGACTCCTGTTATACCAACTCCTGCCAATGATATTTCAATAATTAGAATATCCGCCAATCTTTCCAAGGTCTCCAAAAGACCTGTTAAGATTACATCTGATCCAAAGGTTGCACCCTTGAAGATAACCATGTCGGGGCCCGTCTCGTACAAGTCCGACAAATCAATACCGTGGAACTATGGGGGAGAGATCTTTTACCATAATGTTAAGCAAATTAAATCGAATGAAGAGAGTTCTGATGAAGAGATTTCCGATATTGGAAATATTGCTGGAACGAGTAAAATCACCCGCAGCGGAAGAATTTTCTCTCAGGAGATTGCTCCTCCAAAGGCAATCTTCGGACCCTCGAATGATCCTAAGGTTACCACTGTGCCGATCAACATATCTGTGAGAACTCCAGTTATTGAAAAGTTGTTACTCTTGTGGTTGTACCCTCTGCTGTTGCTGATGATAGAGGGAAAGGGATCCAAGAAGCGCCCATCAGGACGAGGGCTTAGCCTTTGGTCATCCCTGAGACCACTCAAAAGGAAATGGAAGAGATTTTGAAAATAATCAAGAAAAGCGATTATGATGTTATGTAGCAACTGGGGCAAACCCCCTCAAAGATCTATATGCTCTACTTGCTGCTTTGTTCCGAAGCTCATGCTAAAGCTCTGATCAGATTTTTGAAGACGGCCCATGTGCCCCAGGAAACCTCCGCGGATCAGTTCCAGGAATGTGTAGCTAGCCTAACAGCTGACAATGGTCTAGGATTCTCCGATGTCGATTTAACATCAAAAGGGAGAAAACATAATGACGCTCTGCATGTCTCGGTGGAATGCAGAGGGACTACTCTAGCACACGTTCTGGTGGACACTGGTTCTTCACTGAATGTCTTGCCGAAGAAGGCATTGGATAGGCTGAATTGTGAAGGCCTAACTCTGAAGCCCAGCAACATCATTGTCAGAGCCTTTGATGGTTCTAAAAGGATGGTCCACGGGGAGGTGGACATCCCTATCAAAGTGGAAACTGAAACCTTCAACTCCATATTTTATGTGATGGACATCCATCCCTCCTATTCTTGTTTGTTGGGAAGACCTTGGATTCACCATGCTGGAGCCGTCACTTCTACTCTGCATAAAAAGCTCAAGTACCCTGTCCATGGGAAAATAGTAACTGTTCACGGTGAAGAGGAATACATGATAAGCCATCTTAACTCTTTCCGTTATGTGGAATTGGATGGTGAATTCAGCGAAACCCCCTTTCAGCACTTTGAGGAGGTAGCTTAGGAGATTGCGACAACCATGATAGTGGCTTCTGTACCAATGACTACAAGACCTCCGCCTAGGATGTCTTCTTTGAAGGATGCTAAGGCCGTGATTGAAGAGGGAGGAAGCACAATCTGGGGGCAACTTCCCGATTTTCCCTTTAAATCTAATAAATCCGGCTTGGGTTTCACTGCTTCTGCTCAAAAGGATGTGCGTTGCTCCCAGGCTGGAGGGCCACCAGTGAAGATCACCCATCATGGATTCAATGCTTTGGAGGATGGTGAAGAGGAGAGAAACTTGGAAGACTGGATTTTCCCTACTGTTGACGGAGGATTGTGCAATTGGGAGGCAAAGGACTTTGTTCCCATTACTTTCATAAATCGGTAATTTATCTTTCAAACATTTCTGTTGGTTTGTAATAATGCTCAAACAATTCGTACTTCTTTTTAACCTTGTGTCTTACCCGAGGCACAAAGGTCCATTTGTAAGGGTTCTTATTTTTCATCTTCATATGCCATTTAATGAATCATGGACGTTTTCACATATAAACTTTTGTGTTCATTTTCTTTCCTTTTTCATTTTATTTGTTTAAAGGTGGCTATCCCTTACACACACCCACACTCACAAATGCAGGTACCCTTTCATTCCGGATTCCATGGGTAACAATTCTGTTATGACCTTCAGTGACTCTGAAGATCTGGTCTACCATGCCGAATACGAAGGTGATGAAGACTGTGAAGTGCCGGGAGAATTGGCTAGGCTTCTACAACAAGAAGAAATGGCTATTCTACCTCATGAGGAGCTGTTAGAGACAATCAACTTGGGTACTGAGGAAGATAGAAAGAAGTCAGAGTGGGTGCCAGCCTAGAGCCAAACATCAAGGAGCGCTTAATTCAGCTGTTAAATGAATATGTTGAGATCTTCACCTGGTCATACGAAGACATGTCGGGACTTGATACAAACATTGTGGTACACCGTCTCCCCACAAGAGAAGATTGTCCACTAGTTAAACAGAAAGTTCGCCGCATGAGGCCTGACATGTCTGAAAAGATCAAAGCAGAAGTTATGAAGCAGTTAAATGCTGGATTTCTTGCTATTACTTCCTATCCACAATGGGTTGCTAACATTGTGCCCGTGCCTAAGAAGGACGGCAAAGTGAGGATGTGCGTGGATTACAGAGACTTAAACCAGGCCAGCCCTAAAGATGACTTTCCACTTCCACACATTAACATCGTGGTTGACAATACAGCTCAGCACAAGGTATTTTCTTTCATGGACGGATTTTCAGGTTACAACCAGATCAAAATGGCACCTGAAGACATGGAGAAAACTACTTTTGTTACACAGTGGGGTACGTTCTGCTACAAAGTAATGGCATTCGGACTGAAGAATGCAGGGGCAACATATCAATGCGCCATGGTAGCTTTATTCCATGATATGATACATCATGAGATATAAGTCTACGTAGATGACATGATAGCCCGATCACAAACTAAAGAAGAACACCTCGACCACTTGCAAAAGCTGTTTGTCAGGTTTAAGGAATACAAGCTCAGATTGAACCCTAACAAGTGCATGTTCGGAGTCCGGTCCGGCAAACTCTTGGGTTTCATTGTCAGCAACAAAGGCATCGAGGTTGATCCTGCCAAAGTCAAAGTTATACAAGAAATGCCTGCTCCTCGCACTGAGAAGGAGGTCATAGGTTTCTTGGGACGCCTAAACTACACTGCAAGATTCATTTCTCACCTAACATCTACCTGTGAACCAATCTTCAAGCTGTTGAAGAAAGATCAGGTAGTTAAATGGAATGATGACTGTCAAGATGCTTTCGATGAAATCAAGGAGTATTTGCTAGAGCCTTCTATCTTGATGCCACCCGTCGAAGGAAAACCGCTAATCATGTATCTGACCATCTTAGAAAATTCAATGGGGTGCGTACTGGGGCAGCATGACGAGTCTGGCCGAAAAGAGCATGCCATTTATTACCTTAGCAAAAAGTTTATCGACTGTGAAACAAGATATTCACTGCTCGAGAAAACTTCTTGCGCTTTGGTATGGACTGCTTGCCGGCTAAGGCAGTAGTATATGTTGACTCATACCACTTTGCTGATATCTAAGATGGATCCGATCAAATACATCTTTGAGAAGCCTGCTTAGTCTGGAAGAATAGCTAGATGGCAAATGATCCTCATAGAGTATGATATACAGTACACGACCCAAAAAGCTATAAAGGGGAGTGTACTAGCCGATCATCTGGCCCATCAAGCTGTCTAAGATTACCAATCCATGAGATTCGACTTCCTTGACGAAGACATCATGACATTGGACAACATTAAAGATTTCAGACCGTATGACGGACCTGAACAAGGGTCCCGATGGACCCTGTACTTTGATGGTGCCTCCAATGCACTTGGCAACGGTATCGGCGCGGTACTTATCTCTCCAGAAGGTATCCATACTCCTTTCACCGCCAGACTTTGCTTCAACTGCACCAACAACATGGCAGAGTATGAAGCTTGCATCTTTGGACTCAAGGCTGCCATAGACTTGGGAATCAAATATTTGATTGTATTTGGGGACTCAACTTTGGTCATCAGTCAGATCAAAGGAGAGTGGGACACTAAGCATCCAAACCTCATCCCTTACAAAGAACATGTCTTGACATTGCTACCACATTTCGAGCAGATTACCTTCGAGCACTTTCTGCGAGAAGAAAATCAGCTAGCGGATGCTCTAGCTACGATGTCATCCATGTTTAAACTTAACTGGGATAATGAGGCTCCCCAAATCACCATTGAACGGATGGACGAACCCGCACACTGTCACGAGATTATTACCGAAGAAGTAGTGGACCGACCTTTGTTTCACGAAGTCAAAAGGTATCTCGAGGCTCAAGAATATCCTGAAGGAGCTTCAGTCAATGACAAAAAGTTCTTAAGGAGATTCTCAGCTAAGTTCTTCCTAAGCAATGGTATCCTATACAAGCGCAATCATGATTGCATTCTGATCCGTTGTGTGGACAAGATTGAAGCTGAACAGATCATGGCTGAACTGCACAGTGGTACCTTTGGCACCCACTCTAGCGATCATATGATGGCTAAGAAGATTCTAAGGGAAGGCTACTACTGGTCTACCATGGAAGTTGACTGCTATCAATATTCCAGAACTTGTCACAAATGTCAGATTTATGCGGATAAGGTACATATACCTCCAGTTCCTCTCAATGTCTTAACAACTCCTTGGCCATTCGTTATGTGGGGAATCGACATGATTGGAGAGATCAAGCCTACAACATCCAATGGAAATCGTTTCATTTTGGTGGCCATTGATTATTTTACAAAGTGGGTCGAAGCAGCTTCCTTCGCATCTCTTACAAAGAATGTTAATGCCCACTTCATCAAGCAGAACCTCATTTGCCGGTACGGTATCCCCGAAAGGATCATCACTGATAACGGTACAAACCTTAACAATACTATGATCACCGCCTTGTGCAAACAGTTCAAGATTCAACATCACAATTCATCTCTCTATCGGCCAAAGATGAACGGTGCTGTCGAATCTGCGAATAAAAATATCAAGAAGATCATACAAAAGATGACAGTCACCTACAAAGACTGGCATGAGATGCTACCGTTTTCTATCCACGGGTACCGTACCACGACTCGTACTTCAACTGGGGCAACACCCTATTCCTTGGTATATGGCATGGAAGCTATTTTACCTATTGAGGTTCAGATTCCTTCCTTGAGAATCATGAAAGATGCTGGTTTGAGTGAAGAGGATTGGATCCAAACCCAGCTTGATCAGTTAAACTTAATTGACGAGAAGAGACTTACTGCTGTTTGCCACGGTCAGACGTATCAAAAACAGATGATCAAAACTTTCAACAAGAAAGTCATGCGCCAAGTGTATCAAGTTGGAGATCTTGTGATCAAGCGTATCATCTTTCCGCAAAGTGATCCCAGGGGCAAGTGGACTCCTACCTACGAAGGACCATTTATGATCAAGAATATCTTTTCTGGTGGGGCAATGATTTTAACCACCATGGACGGTGACGATCTGCCGCATCCTGTAAACACAGACATAGTCAAAAGATACTACACATAAGAGACCCGTTAGGTTGATACACCTAGGCAAAAAAAGGGCATCCCGGTGAATCGAAAACCCGAAAGGGCGGTTCAGGAAAAAATTAGGGATAAAACAAAAAAATCTGTACACCCGGCAAGTTGAAAACCTGAAAGGGCGACTTGGGCAAAAAAAGGTTTCCCGGTGGACTGAAAACCCGAAAGGGCGGTCCAGGCAAAAGTTAAGGAATTAAAGCGTATGACTATGTCTCGTCGGATCACTTTAAGTATAATCTCTTCACAGACAAACTCTGAGTTTTCTGATCAATCCAATCATCTTCAGACGAAGCAACGAACGGACAAGATATTCAGAATTACGAAGGCTATAGCAGAATGGGAACCCCATGGAATTTTTTACACTTAGCCATCTTTCTTTGTATAAATTTTTCTCATTTTTTATGACACCGTCTTCTTACTAGGATGTCTTTCTCCTTTGTACAAAACACTTATTCAAAGTAAATACAAAGATATCTCTTTCGAAGTACAGAAAACTATTTGCCTTTTTCTTTACACTTGTGTTTTATTTGCAAAAACGTCCAATGATTCATTTATGAACATATGCATTTGAACATAATTACCGTTTACAAATAAACAGGATGAAAAAGAGTAATTACTGACAGATAAAAAGATTAGGAAAACGTCTTTAGGCTATTCCATGAGCAATCTCTACAGCACGTCATTAAGATCCCCCAGTGGAGCCCAAACTTTGGACTACAGATCCCCAGCGGATATGAGACTACCAACTACCAATTCCCAGCGAAGCTGAAACTTTCAACCCACAGCGGAAATTATCCAGTTTCCCCAGCAAGTTGTATTGAAACCTAAAAAAATCAACCAGTTAACAGTTAACTTATGTTTCTCCCCAACCTAGGGTAACTCCCCAGTAAAGTGGCATACAACCCAAATTCCTGAACTCCCCAGCGGATTTAAGCTTTCCCCCACAGAGCTTTCATTGCAGGATAAACTTTTTCCACAGAGTTTTATTGCTTCTCAACAGAATGAAGACTCCCATCAATAATCCCCAGTAGAAGTCTTTAAAATTCTCTGGATTCCCCAAGCAGATTCCTCAAGAAGTATATGGCATTATTCTCACAGCAGGAATCCTCAGTAGTCAAGGGTTTATTCCCCCAGCGGCAGTCAAGGATTTATTTTCCTCAGCAATACAACAAATCAGCTTACATGCGCATACATTACATCATAAACATGGATAAAACAAATTTATTGCATCATACATTTCATGAAACATAACTTTGTGTTTCAGCTAACATTGTATCATTTTCAGGATAAGGTTAACAGCTATCTTTAACAGATATCCGCAGATTACTGATACAGTACGGATACGCTCCAGACACGGAAGCCATTATGTCACTCATTCAGACTTCAACAATCAGATACAGATTAGATATGCTCCATATACGGAAGCCATTCCATTTCTCATTCAGATTCAACTATCAATTTCAAGTCCAGATACACTCCAGACACGGAAGTCATTTTGTCACTTATTCAGATCCCAGTTACAGTTCAGATATACTCCAGACACGGAAGTCATTCTGCTACTCATACAGATCTGAACTTCGGATATAGTCCAGATACGCTCCATACGCGGTTGCCATTCTGTCACTTATTCTGACTTTTCTCCCAGCTCAGATACACTCCAAGACATGGAAGTCATTTTGTTGCCTATTCAAGATACAGTCCAGATACACTCCAGACACGGAAGTCATTCTGTCGCTTATCCATATTCCAAGTACAGATACAGTTCAGATACGTTTCAAATATGGACACCATTCTGATGCTTATTCTGTCAATTTACAAACATTCTTGGATGGCATCTACAAGCCCATCTCCGACAAGATTCTGTCACCTCTTGAATGGCATCTTCAAGCCCATTCCCTCCACTACAAATTGACGAGTGAAAATTTACGGGCACTCTAGTGTCCAATCATCTTCTACCTTCGAGTCACGAACGGCGAAACTCGTCGATCTAACTCTTCAGGTTCAAGAAGATTGAACAGGGGCAACTGTTGTACCCCAAAATTTTCCCTCCCATTTTTCACAAAAATCACAACCCTAGGGTTCCTCAGATATTCAAGAATGGCTCAGGAATCGATCAGACAAATTTTCTCCTTTGGCAATAAACCAACAATTAGGGTTTTTACTTGCAGTTCTTAGAAAAAATGAATTCACCAAGATCCAATTGGCTTTCACACGTTCTCATGCTTTTTCAAGTTTACTGAAAGATTACTGTTTGTTCTCAAGGCATATTCATTTGGGACAAGAGATGGGATCTAAGACTGTTCATTTGGAATATTCATATTTTGTGTGATCCAAGTTAACCAGATAATTTGCGTCTGTTAAGACATTTGCTTGTTAATGGAATAAGTATTTGTTTGTTTATGGAATAAACATTTGTTTGAGGAATACACAGTGCGTGTTTATTTGAAATGCAGTGGCAAGATTACATGATCACTGGAATTTAAGTTATCTTGGTTGGAATTATTGGAATGTAGTTTCAATTATCTTAATCAGGAATCTTAAAGAATTAGTGAAGATGCAAAGAGAAAATTGCAAGTTATTAACAATAGAATATTTTAATGGATATCAGAATACCTCATAAGACTTTCTTTCATTTATTTCAAAAATTGTTACAATACAGTTTATTATTTAAATGCTTTAAGTTTTACAACTTATTGTATTTGGAAAAATAAATTAGTACAATTATTTGAGTATTCCTATCTAAACTACAAAGGAAAAATTTAAGCCTAAGAGTGACTAAGCTTCCATTGCTTCCATGCATGCCAAAGAATCTTCTACTTCCTCTGCTTTGCCACCATCCAGTTTGCGCCCACATGAAAAAACAAAAGACAGAAAATTGATCAGTATAGTTAATTGGATATGGTTAAGAATTTTCAAAAGAAAAAATGTGTTCATCATTAAAGTTTGCAATTTGGAATCAGAGGGCTATTTTTAATTCATCACGTTTTTATTTTTCTATTTTGTAAATCACAAGAAGATTGCTCTTCTTGGTTAAGAAAAAGAAAGATAAAAATGTAAGCAAAACTGTCCAAATAAAATGCAAACAATTTATCCAAATACAACAAAGCTGCCCAAACAAGTGAAAATATACAAGCAGCATGGCCAAACAGGCAGCAGGCGCGCAAATTGCCCAAACAAGTGAAAATATACAAGAAGCATGGCCAAGCAAGCAGCAGGCGTGCAAAATGCACAAGACAGCAGCATATCAGCATGCAAACAAAATACAAACATCAAGAACGAGGCAGCATAGGCAGTAGCAGACAAAGCATAAGCAGACAAAAGAGCATCAGCAAGAAGAAAATATAAAACTAAGTCAACAAGAAAGAGGCTTGTTCTTAAGCTTTTTCATCATTTTCCAAATTAAAAATTGCAAACTTTTCAGAAAATATTTGGCTTAGGGTCATTAAGAGAGGAAGAGGAAAGAAGTCACCTAGGGGATGCTTCCCTGCTGTCACAATTTCACCAAAAATGCTAGCAAACAAAACTGCAAGGAAAAGAGCCTAAGAAGAAAATCCCAAAGTATTCAAAATTTGGTGGTTTCCCACCATTTTGAATAAGCTGCAAAATTGTCAAAGAGAAAAGCCAATATAACAGTAGAGAGGGTGTAAGAGAGAGGAGACAGAAAAAAAACTATCAAACACAAACTGCCACCAAACCTCCAAAAGATCTCAATCTATTAACTCACAAACCAAGCAAATAACAACCATTGCTCAAAACTTCCAAACCTGCATAACCATCAAACATAACCTGCATAACTCAGTTCAACACCAACACAAACTTATAACTCATTTAAAAAGTCCCTCAAACTAAAAAACAGTCCAACAACCTTCAAACAGTTCAACTCAGTTCTCAAACCAAACAAGCCTGCAACATTTTCAACAGCCAAAACCTACAAACTAAAAAGTCAATAAGCCTGCAACATTTTCAACAACCAAAACCTGTTATCAAGACCAAACAGCCAAAACCTACAAACTAAAAATCCAACAAGCATGCAACATTTTTAACTTCCAAACTGTCAAAAAAATCATCCCAGCTCAAACCTGTTAACAAGTTCAAGATACCAAAACCTGTTAACAAGACCAAATAGCCCAAAACTTGTTAACAACACCAAACACCCAAACCTGCCAAACTGTAACCAAATCACAAAACATTCAAAACCCATTTCAACAACAAAACATAACAATTTCCAAACATTCAAAACCTGTAACTCACAAAATATTCCAACAATAACCAACCTTCAACTGTAAAACATTCCATCAACATCATCAAAACCAATAGCAACAATATTAATCCAAAAATTTCAAACACAACATCCAACAATCATAAGTACAATACCATCATCATTCAAGGTTCAAGGGATAAAAAGGGACTCAGAAACATCATCATTATCAAACAACATCATTCAAAGCACGAAGAAATCACAAAGTCAGAAGTACAACATCCTTCAAAGCTCAAGGGACAAAGAAAAAGTACCAAAAGCGCGCATTTTTCATCATCATCTCTTCCTCTTTGCCTAGCGCGTCACAAGGGAGCATCTCATCTCAAATCTCACTATCCTCTCACAGAAAAGCTCCAAAGGTATATTTCTTGTCAAACTATTTACTGCATCTCAAACATATAGCAAAATAGGTTAACAGAGAAAACATGAATAAGGCAAAACAACAACAAAAACTCGTTTAACCATCAAACAAAATCGTAACAAAAAAAAAACAGAATCATACCCTTTCAAGAGCGAAGCCATTAGGGCTTGGCTAGGTAGTGAGAGAGGGGCTCCGGTGACAAGGGTGAGAGAAAGATCAGAATAAGCGTGCATGTCAAACCCTTTAGATGATTTCATCTCAGAAGCTAGGCTTTACCCAGAAAAAAAAGCGTTTCTCTCATGAATCAGTAACGATTAGGGACTTAGAGCGAGAAAGATGAATGAATTTGAGAGAAGTGAGAAAGACGAACAGAGCGGCGCCGTTGTGAGCGCATGAGAGCACAAACCCTAAATGTTGTTTACCCTAATCAGAAGCATTAAACAAACTTAAGGAATCGGGCCCTCTGTTTACATTTTCTCAAGCCCACACGTACTAGCTCGCACCCCCCCATTCTGGCATTGTTTGTTTTTATTTGTTTCAGCATTAACACATAACACCTTTGGGCCTAACACCTTTCAATCCCAAGCCCATTTTCACTTGTTTTGTTTCAATTTAATTTGATTTGTTTTATCTCTTTGTGTTAATAATATGTTAAAACTTCATTTTTTGTAAAAAATTACTTTGATTTTCTTAATTAGTTTTCTTTTATCATTTTCTTTTTTTTATTAATTAATTTTCTTACACTTAATAAAAACATCAAAACATTAACTTTAACTAAATTTATTTTCTTTCTTTAAAGTTAGGTTACGTAATTAATAAAAATACATAAAAGAATAATAATAATAAATTTTTTTAATCTTTTTTAGAATAGATTTTTATTTATCTCTTTTCAAGTAAATACATACATTTCATACTTTATTGATTTTATTTTCATAAATTTTCTTAGCTTTATATTGAATCTCGCAACAATTCGATTTGGTTGTAATATTTGGACATTGCTATTTTTTATGTGACTCATCCCCATTTGTAATAATTGTACCCCCATTCCCGGATACTTTTGTAATAGCTTAGACTTTTAATTCCCGCAATTTATTTCTTTCTATATACTGTGTAGTAATTAGGCATGTATGGCAAGATTGAAATATCAATTGCTAGATGACCTAATCCAAGAATAAATAACTTGAAATCAACACACTTCTCACACGTGCACCTCTAGGGTAACCTCGCTTGTTGCCTCGGAAATACAATCATGTCCCTCGAATATGAGACACTCTAGAAAATGACCCTTCGATAAACAAAGATCGTAGTCCCTCGATGACCCTCGATGTTGCCTTCGATAAAACGATCTCGTCCCTTACAAAATTGCTAGAGCGTATCACAAGTTGCCTTCAATGATTGTAAAATTGACCCGCACATGTCCCTTCATCTCCAAGGATGGGGCTTCTTACCAAATTAATGGTAAGATAGCACCATTAAAAGGAAGAAAAAAGAACAATTTAGGACCTTTCGAGTAGATAGATTCGCTCTTAGTTACTCACTTGCTCACGGCAAAAACTTTCACACCTACACTTCCATTTCAAAACCTTTTCAAAAGATAAAATGTTTTGTATATGTTCTTATAGAGACGAGAACCATTACAAAACCTCTTTTCAAAACACTTTTCAAAACACTTTTCAAAACACGATTCACAAACACATCTTTGAACCATTTTTTGAAACAAAACTTTGTATACATTCTTATAGAGACGAGAACCATTACAAAGAAACTTTCCAAAATACTTTCAAAACCCACACCACAAGCACACAATCAAACAAAAGCAAGTGATCTAAACGAGTAACTAAGAGCCCATGGAAAACCATGGATGAAAAGGGTGCTAGCACCTTCCCTTTTCATAATCTACCCCCCGAAATCGAGAAAATTCTCGAAAGGTCTTTCCTGTGCTTTTTTACCTTTCCTTTTGGATAAAAGAAAATTAGGTGGCGACTCTTGCTAACCGCACAAGTGCGAACGAAGCGCAAAACCTCTAGTCAGTTCTCCTACCGTATCACACATGTCAGTTACAAGACTCAGGATGAGTAGACTGGTGAAGTGCATGTGTCGGTACATGCTGTATTGAAAGCCAGGATGAGTCGATCCATAAGGAGGATGTGTCGATTCATAGTTGTGATCGGTGGATCTGGAACTGACTGTTTAACGCTGGTTCGCGAAATGTCGCGGTAAGCAAGAGTCGCCACCGTCTTTTATTTTCTCCAACATGGACAGGACAAAAGCACAGCAAAATTCCTTATGAGATAGTTTCTCGGTTCGGGAGGTAGATTTATAGAAAGGGAAGGTGTTAACACCCTTTCTATCCATGGTTATCCATGGGCTCTTAGATACTTGCTCATTTGTGTTTTCAAAATTGTTTGTTTGCTTTTCAACTGTGGGTTTTAAAAAAAGTTTCTTTGAAAATTTCAGTTCGACTCTTGTATCGGTCCTCAAGAGTGTTTGAAAAGTTGCTTTCGAAAGCTTTTTGAAAAGGTGTCGGTGTGAAAAGTATTTTTGATTTGTTTTGAAATTAGAGCAAGTATCTAGAGTCGTCTACCTACCCTAAGGAATTCGTCTGTGTAAATGTCCTTAAAGTAGTGACATCCCACCATTGAGAGGTAGGTAGCACCACCGTTGGAGGTGTTCGGGTCAATTCGAGGGTTCGGGACATGGTGATCACCGGAGTAATAGGAAGACACCTTAGAAGCTACCCTCATGCCATGTTCATGGACATGAGGACTTACTAAAACGTCCTCTACTCGACGATCACCTTTTCGAGGGGCAAGGCAACAGTGAGGCGTACCCTAGGGGTGGTGTGTGATTTGTGTGTCATGTTCATTTACATTTATCTTGTTCATACATTGGTGATCTACGCGTTGCTTTTATTTTGAGCATTCATTCTTTCATGCAGATTAATTAACAGTTAAAAAAGATGCGAGAAGGTAAAAGTCCTACGCTATTACAAAGGCGCGGGTCCACATCGCCAAATTAATCCAAGACCCGATTTGAAATAAAATATAAAAAAATGCGGAAAGACAAATGTCTAATTAAGCTATTACATGGCTTTGGGAGAATTACATGAATATTCACAAAAAGAAATAAAAATGCGAAGAGAATTAAAGTCGGGAATGCGAGGGTGTTGGACCCTTTTTAGGAAATTAAGTTACTATTATGAAATTAATTAAATTTAATGAGAAAAGAGAAGTTATTTTTGAGTTTTTTGTATTATGGATTTTAATGAGAATTAATGGAATTAAAACCTAATTCTAATATTTTTAATTTATTAAAAAAAACATGTTAAAGTTGAACCTAAAATTAACCTAATTATTTACATGGTAATTTATTTACAAAAATAATAATTAATAATTAATATGGTGAAAAAAGAAAAAAAGAAAAAAAGTGTAAAACCCTAATTCTACATTTTTAGTTTATTACAAAAATATTAAAATTTAAACCTAGAATTAACTAAATTAATTAATACAATTTATTTACAAAATAACATTAAATAAAATATATTTTTATTTTTGTCTTTCTGATTTTTTTTTATTTTTTATGTTAAAGAAAAAAATTAATTTATGAATTAAACTAAAAAAAGAAATAAAACAAATAAAATAGAAAAGAATAAAAAAGAAAGAAAAATTAATGCAAACCAATGGGGGGTGTTGACCCCAATTTGGAGGTATCTGGCCAGCAATTAGGCCCATTTAATTCCTGGCCTTGTTGACTTTTCTGGGACGTGAGTGGCATCATTGACCAATGCATAGGGTGCTCCTTAGGTCATGGCCATTGGATTGAGATCAGTGGGCGCGTGGCAAGCTTGGATGGTGGGTGTATGATGAACCCCTGGGCGTACACTGCATGAGATCAAGTGAAAATAAAATTCATTGGAAAATATGGGGGACCTGGGAATCGAACCCAGGTCCCAATGTTCAGAGGACAGCGCATCTACCACTTGTGCCATTTGCTTTCTTTGTAAATTATGTGGAATGCAATTATTATAAGAGAAAACAAAAGTTAGTGGTCTGACTCAAAAAAAATTACGCGCCAACTTTGAATAGACCAATGGCCTTGATCCATGCATGCATCTTCTTCATGTTAAACCTGCAGAATGAAAAGAGATAGCGGGGGTTTTAAACCCCCACTAAGTGGAAAACGTGAAAATAGCGAATAGGCCCTGGTTGTTCATAAATTAGGCGCGATAGGATGACTGGATTCGTGTGAAGCTTCTGGTTCTGATGGCATAAGTCTCATGTCTCAATTTTTCCAGAATAAGGAAGCCCCAAATTCACATCTCTGAAAACCTAAAAAGCATCAATGGCGTTTTTCTATACAAGCAGTATTAATTCAATTCAACGATACCATGAGGTTCAGTAAGTCCATATTAGTGTAAAACAAGCATTAGAATGTATGAATATGTCCTATAAATCAAAACACGAGTATGCAATATATCATGAACAAGACTGCTCCGTTTTACCGTTTCTTGAGGTTAGAAGCTGTGATTTTGATCCAGAAACTTTCCTTGTGGCCTTGGCAAGCGATTGGAATAGTTATCTTGCCTTGAAACCAACTCTAATGCAGTTTTCAGTTTTCAATTTTTTTCACAAAAATGCCAAAGTTGTTCTTGATGTGAGGCGCAACTTGGAGGTTGTGTGCATTAGGTTTAGCTTCTGACTTATGTATGGGATGGATTAGGGTTGAATTTTGAGCCAAAAGATCAATGCATTGATGTATCAAATATTTGATTTTCAATGAATATTTTTTCAATCTTTTTCATGTGTTTTTGATTCCAATCATGGCCAAACCTTCCTTTTTTGATGTGCACGAATCTTCAGTGACCAATGAGAGCAAATGCTGCATAAAAAGATTCACATACATTTGTTTTAGTATTTTTTTCATATTTTATTTAATTAAATGAATTAATTGTGATTAAAAATTCAAATAAATAATAAAAATGATGAAATAAATCCCCTTTGGGCCAAATGGTCGTGCATAGCCTTTGGATGATGAATCTTGGAAGAAAATGTGGCCCATTAGCAATTTTGAGGCATTTGAAGCAAAGTTGACTTTTCAAAATTCCCAAAACTTTTCCAACTTCCACAAGGCATATCTTGCTCAATATTTAAGCTTTGATCATGTTATTGGACATTTTGGAAAGGACTTGAAGTCCTCTAACCAATGCCTTTGGTCCCATGTCATTTTGATTTACCAATCTCAAGTTATGGTCTTTGCCTTAAAGTGCCTTTTTGTTGACTTTTGAAAATGACCTATAATGTTGAAATTGATAACTTTTTGTGAGAGCATTTCTTGGACTTGAAGTGTGAAGAGGAGTTGTAGGAAATGTCATTCTCTTCAAAATGAGCTTTGGATGGAATTTTTCTGATGAACCATGTGGAAGTTATGCCTTGGTCAATTTACAGTTGACTTTTTCAACTATCCAAATATGGAAACTTTTGCATCTTGAGACTTTTTGAGCCATGCCTTGAGAATCATGATCAAGAATTGATCAAATGATGTTTGTGGCTTCAAAATAAGATGTTGACCAAAAATTTGAACTTTTGACTGTCAAATGACCATTTTACCCCTACAGTTGACTGTAGGGCAATTAGGGTTTTTGACTGTGCAATTTTGTGCTGTAAGTCTTGAAAATTGGTATGAGGATGCTTGACCATGTTTATAGGCATGTGGGACTTGATTGGACCCTTGAAAACTTCAATTTCTTTGTCAGAACCAAAACCCTAGTTTTTGACTGATAGGAGGCCCTTGAACTGTGCAACCCTTGGGGAGATTTTGAAGCATGCTCTTTGTAGTTCTTGAAGAATATGGGAGGACAAATGTTGGGGTACAACAGTTGCCCCTGTTCAATCTTCTTAGACCTGAGGATGTAGATTGGCTGACGTGCCTTTCGTAGTCCGAAGGTGGAAGATGATTGAACACTAGAGTGCCCAGAAATTTGCGCTCACATAGTAGTGTGATGGTGGGAATGGGCTTATAGATGCAATTTGGAGATTGATGGATAGGATGATGGGCTTATAGATGCCATGCTGAGAGGTGATGGATAGGTGGATGGGCTTATAGATGCCATCTGGGCGTTGATCGCGTAAGAAATTCTTTAGCGAGAACTTGTGTACCTGAAAAGAAAATGATTACCTGGCCTGTTACAGGAGCTGGTCTTCAAATTCTTTGTGTAGATGTGTCCTGAATGGTTACAGGAGCTAGATCTGGAGCTTCAAAAGGTGATGAATGAACCAGGGATGGTTACTACCTCAACGGGACGGTGAGAGAACCTGGGAGCGATTACTACCTCAACAGTAACGATGAGAGAACCTTGGATGATTACTACCTCAACAGGAACGCTGAGAGAATCTTGGGGCGATTACTACCTCAACAGGAACACTGAGAGAACCTTAGTCGATTACTACCTCAACAGGAACACTGAGAGAACCTTGGATGATTACTACCTCAACAGGAACGCTGAGAGAATCTGGGGACGATTACTACCTCAACAGGAACGCTGAGAGAATCTGGGGACGATTACTACCTCAACAGGAACGCTGAGAGAATCTTGGATGTCTTCTACTGGATAAGAAACAGGGAGATCTTAGGGGCGATCTGACTGAACCAGAGAAGGCCTTTGACTGGATAAGAAACAGGAAAATCTTAGGGTCGATTTAACTGAACCGGACAAGGTCTTGAAATCTTCAACTGGATAAGAAACAGGGAGATCTTAGGGTCGATCTGACTGAACCAGAGAAGGCCTTTGACTGGATAAGAAACAGGAAAATCTTAGGGTCGATTTAACTGAACCAGACTAGGTCTTGAAATATCTTCAACTGGATAAGAATCAGGGAGATCTTAGGGTCGATCTGACTGAACCAGAGAAGGCCTTTGACTGGATAAGAATCAGGAAAACCTTAGGGTCTATTTAACTGAACCGGTCAAGGTCTTGAATATAGCTGAGAACTTAACTGGATCTTTCCTGAAAGGTAAAGGTCAGTCATATGCAATGCATGATATGGATCAAGCAATGATGTTCTCAACATAAATGAGATTTGTAAGATATGATGCGGATATGCATGCTATAATGTATGGAAGTGCGATGTTTATGAATGTGTCTTTTCGTCTAGGAAAGTAAATCCTTGACGGGTGCCGGGAAGTCACTCCTGGGCTGATGTTGAAGAATAGATCTTTGCTTCCGTTTGGGATGATGGTTGCAAGTATACCGGTAGGAGAAGATAACTCCGTTGGGGAATAAACTTGGCGAATAGATTACTCTGCAGGGAGAAAATACTCTAGTGATCTTGCTGGTGAGCAATACTCTGTGGGGAGAGAGGTGCTTTGCTGAAATGTTGATGGTAACTTCGCTGGGGATACCATTGTTGTGTTGGAAGTGCTAATAGACTTCGCTGGGGATAAGAAGACTTCGCCGAGGGCGATCTTCTCATGGCTTTTGGCTGAGGATAACCCAGTTATATCCTGGTAGGGAAATAACCTTTGAATAAAGCCGGGGAACGCGTTCGTGCTCTGCGGGGATAAGCTTCCAGAATCTACTGGGGATAAGCTTACTGCTTGGGGAGATGGATTCCAACTTTCCTGGGGGAACTGGATTGGACTCTCTTGGGGAAGTCTCTGAGATGTATTGGGAAAGTGACTCTATTGAATGTTCGATATATCGCTGGGGAATAATCTTTAGGTCAAGACTGCCGGGGATGCTTGTTAAGAATACTTGTATGATGTGCTGAGGAATGTTGAGATCTGCGGGGGGATACCCAACTTCCTTAAGGATGATTGTATCACTTTGCTTGGGGAGAGTGCATTGACTTGCTGGCTCACTCTCTGGGGAATTAAGATGTACTGGTTATGTTCTTCAGCTGAACCTACCTTGGTACCTTGGTGGACAGAACAATTAGATCGCTTAGACAACTCTTTATTGCCCCTGTTTCTAATGTTACCTGTAATTAATCCTTTGTTTTGTATGCAAATATTCATGAGTTAGCGAATTATTGTCAATGCATATATCACAAATTGAACCTTGGACGTTCTTCGCAAAACAAAACAGAAAAGGAAAAAACAATTTGCAATTTATCTGAAAAGTGTATTTATATTGATTTTTGAATTTGCCTGTAAATAGGCGTTTTATGTACAAGAGGCTGACGTCCTAGTAAGAGAACGCTGCCGAACACAAGAGTTTATACAAATTTGTACAAGAGAAAATAAAACAGCTGTGTGAAATGAATGATCCACTGGGTTTCAACTCTGCTATCGCCCTTATATCTCCGAGCGTCTCATCACTGGATGACCTAGTCGAGGATGAAGCTGATTGATCGATGTCGTTTGAACTTGCTGTTGATACCGGATTCTGGATGCAAAATGATCCAATGAGACATAGTATTACGCTTTATCCCTAACTTTTGCCTGGACCGCCCTTTCGGGTTTTCAGTCCACCGGGATACCCATTTTTGCCCAAGCCGCCTTTTCAGGTTTTCGACTTGCCGGGTGTACAGATTTTTTTCATTTCATCCCTTCATTTTGCCCGAACCCTTTTGGTTCGCCGGGAAGCCCTAATTTTTGCCTAGGCATGTCAGCCTAGCGGGTCTTTATTATGCGTAATATCTTTTTACTATGTCTGCATTGGCGGGGTGAGGAAGGTCATCACCATCCATGTTGGTTAGAATCATGGCTCCTCCTGAGAACACATGTTTAACCACAAATGGCCCTTCATACGTAGGGGTCCATTTGCCCCTTGGATCACTCTGAGGAAGGATGATTCGCTTGATTACCAGATCCCCAACTTGATATTCTTGTGGTCTGACCTTTTTGTTAAATGCCCTGATCATCCGTTTCTGGTACGTCTGACCATGACAAATAGCAGCAAGTCTCTTTTCATCAATAAGGTTTAGCTGATCAAGTCGTGTCTGGATCCAATCATCTTCGTTCAGATCTGCATCTTTCATTATCCGGAGAGAGGGTATTTGTACTTCGATCGGTAAGACTGCCTCCATACCGTAGACCAAGGAGAAGGGAGTTGCCCCGGTTGACGTCCTGGCTGAGGTACGGTACCCATGTAGAGCAAACAGTAACATCTCGTGCCAATATTTATAAGTCACTGTCATCTTCTGCACAATTTTCTTAATGTTCTTATTTGCTGCTTCTACAGCCCCATTCATCTTCGGTCTGTAAGGAGAAGAGTTGTGGTGCTGTATCTTAAACTGCTCGCAGAGCTCAGTGATCGTCTTGTTATTGAGATTGGTACCGTTGTCTGTAATGATTCTTTCAGGGACGTCGTATCGACAGATCAGGTTGTGCCGAATGAACCGTGCCACAACCGTCTTGGTTACCGTAGCGTAGGAAGCTGCTTTAACCCACTTCGTGAAGTAATCAATCGCTACCAGGATGAAGCGATGCCCGTTGGATGCTGTAGGTTTAATCTTGCCGATCATGTCTATGCCCCACATTGCAAACGGCCATGGCGCAGTCAGAATATTCAAAGGAACTGGAGGAACATGCACCTTGTCTGCATAAATCTGGCATTTATGGCATGTCCGAGAATGTTGGTAGCAGTCAGCTTCCATTGTGGACCAGAAATACCCTGCCCGAAGGATTTTCTTTGCCATAGTGTGTCCACTGGAATGTGTTCCAAAGGTCCCTTCATGTAGCTCTTCCATGATCCTTTCTGCTTCTGTCTTGTCCACACAACGCAGTAAGGTCGAATCATGGTTTCGCTTGTACAGAATGCCGTTGCTAAGGAAGAACTTGGTTGCGAACCTTCTCAGAAACTTCTTATCGTTGACAGATGCACCTTCAGGGTATTCCTGAGCTTCCAAATATCTCTTCACCTCATGGTACCAAGGCTTCTCAGTTACCAATTCAGTCTCGAGTTCACAACAGTATGCCGGTTCGTCCAGTTTCCAGATGATGATCCGAGGAGCCTCGTTATCCCATTTGACCTTGAACATAGAAGACATTGTAGCTAACGCGTCCGCCAGCTGATTCTCCTCTCTCGGGAAGTGTTCAAAAGTTATCTTTGTGAAGTGGGGGATCAATGTCAACACATATTCTCTGTAAGGAATAAGATTCGGATGTTTCGTATCCCACTCCCCTTTGATCTGATTGATCACGAGAGCGGAATCTCTGAAGACACTCAGAAACTTGATCCTTAAGTCGATCGCAGCTTGGAGACCCATGATGCATGCCTCATACTCCGCCATGTTGTTGGTGCAGTTGAAACATAGCCAAGAAGTGAGTGGAGTATGAGTGCCTTGAGGGGATATGATTACAGCACCGATACCGTTACCCAAAGCATTGGAGGCTCCGTCAAAGTGCATAGACCATCGGGATCTTTCCTCAGGTCCTTCATCCGGTCCAGGTACTTCACAATCAGTCACAATCATGATGCTCTCGTCCGGAAACTCGAAGTTCATTGACTGATAGTCGTCTACTGCCTGATGTGCCAAGTGGTCTGCCAATACACTTCCTTTGATGGCTTTCTGGGTTGTGTATTGAATGTCGTATTCTGTCAAGATCATTTTCCATCTTTCTATTCTCCCAGACAGAGTAGGCTTTTCAAATATGTACTTTATAGGATCCATCTTTGAGATCAACAAGGTAGTGTGAGTCAGCATATACTGTCTCAGTCGGCGAGCAGCCCATACCAAAGCGCAGCAAGTTTTCTCGAGCAGTGAGTATCGGGTCTCACAGTCGGTAAACTTTTTGCTAAGGTAATAAATGGCATGCTCTTTTCGGCCAGACTCATCATGCTGCCCCAGCACACACCCCATTGAGTTGTCAAGTACTGTCAGGTATAATATCAGAGGTCTCCCTTCAACCGGTGGCATAAGGATGGGTGGTTCTTGGAGATACTCTTTGATTCTGTCAAAAGCAGCCTGACATTCATCATTCCAACGTACTACCTGATCTTTCTTCAGTAGCTTGAAGATTGGTTCACAGGTAGCGGTTAGGTGCGAGATGAATCGAGCAATGTAATTCAGACGTCCTAAAAAGCCTCTGACCTCTTTCTCTGTCTTAGGAACTAGCATCTCTTGAATAGCTTTAACCTTGCCAGGGTCCACTTGAATACCCTTATCACTTACAACGAAGCCTAGCAACTTTCCAGATCTTACCCCGAAGGTGCACTTGTTCGGGTTCAACCTCAGCTTGTACAACTTCAGTCGGTCAAACAGTTTCTGCAGATGATCAAGGTGTTCTTCCTCAGTTTGGGACCTTGCAATCATGTCGTCAACATACACTTCTATCTCATGATGGATCATGTCATGAAATAAGGCAACCATGGCACGTTGGTAGGTTGCCCCAGCATTTTTCAGTCCAAAAGGCATGACCTTGTAGCAGAAGGTGCCCCACTGAGTAACAAAGGTAGTCTTTTCCATGTCTTCAGGAGCCATCTTGATCTGATTATACCTTGAGAAACCATCCATGAAAGAGAACACTTTATGCTGAGCAGTATTATCAACAAGGACATCAATGTGAGGTAGAGGGAAGTCATCTTTGGGGCTGGCCCTGTTCAGATCCCTGTAATCAACGCACATTCTGACCTTTCCATCCTTCTTAGGTACTGGCACCACATTAGCAACCCACTGAGGGTAAGAAGTCACTGCAAGAAACCCGGCGTCAAACTGTTTCATAACCTCGGCTTTGATCTTCTCAGACATCTCTGGACGCATACGGCGGACCTTTTGCTTAACCAGAGGGCAGTCTTCCTTGGTAGGCAAATGATGGACCACAATGTCAGTATCCAAACCAGGCATGTCTTCGTAAGACCAGGCAAATATCTCCACATAATCATGTAGCATCTGAGTCAACCGTTGCTTCACGCTGAGCTCTAGGTTGGCACCAATCTTAACTTCTGTTGTACCCCAAAATTTGCCCTCTCTTTTTCTCAATGATTTCTCATCACAAAGCCTTTGAAGCTCAAGATCCAGTTAGGGTTTCATCTGCTCAAGACTTCTCCTTGCACTGTTGACCCAAATTAGGGTTTGTGTTTGCACCAAGATGTTTTGACCTACAGTGCCTAAGATGACTTTCATGCTTCATATTGGACTCCCAAGTTTATCCACATCAAGTTTCAAGCCTTGATTACAAGTTTTGCCCAGTCAATTGGACAGTTGACCTAGAAATCAGCTGTATTGGGGAAAAAGTCAACTGTGGCCAATTGAAAGTCAAACCTCATGGAAATTGACCCACATCAACATTATGAACTCATATGAACCATTTGATCAAGTTTGGATCACAATTCCATAAGAAATTTGATCAGATTACCAAAAGGGCAAAATGGTCATTTTTAGGGTTTTGACTGCACAAAGGCAATTTTTGACTGTTTGACCCAACCAATGGCAAACCAAGCTCACATATGGACTCAAGGACCCCATGGAATTATCTTGACATTCTCAACAAACTCAAAAGATCCCAAATACCCAGGATTGACAGTTGAATTTCCCAGTCAATTGATCAATTTTGACTGTATACTGGAAAGTCAAACTTTGACTTTTTGGTCAAAATCAAGAGTCAAGATTAATTTTTCATCAAAATATGCCAAATCATGAAACTTGTTCACCAAGAAATCACAAAATGCAAATTAGGGTTAGAAATTAGAATTTTTCATAACTTAGAATTTTTCTAAGTTATAAAAAACCCTAATTTTTTCCCAACTTTGCCCCACTTTTTCAACAAGATCCATTTGGATTCAAACAAAAGTCAAAACATTAAAGTTGTAGCTTGTTGCATAATCTACAACTTTGATTCACAAAGTTTTCCCATTTGAGGCTTGTATCTCAAGTTACAAATTTTTGAATAAGGGCACTAAACCATTCTTAACTTAGTGAAATTTTAACCTATTTTGACAAGGTTTTCTACCCAACTTCAAGGCCATTTTCCATACCCTTCCACTTGGAATTTCAATTTGCACTTCAAAGATGGATTGTAGTACACATTCCAAACTTTCCAAAATGTCCAAGAACTTCTCAAACAACCTCATGGTTAGGGAGAATCGAATTTTTCAAAATGAGAAAAAGTCACTTTTGTTCTTGGCCATGTACATGTTCATAACACTATGCATTTCTATCCCAGCTTGCATATCTTGATTACAGGTCCTTAAACCATCCAACACTCATAAATTTAATGCATATTCTTTGTGCCAAGGCCATGTTCTTTGTGTTCTAGCATTGCATAAAGGATTAATCCCAAAATAGATAAAGCATTTCTTCCATTTTTGCAAAAGGTAGCTTTATGTCCAATTACAAATCCAAGAAGTACAGTCCATATCTAATTGGAACAAGTTTATGAGTTAATCACACTGATCAAGGAGGGATTATGCAGCATAGTATGAGGGCCTGTACAGGCTAGAGGCACAAAGTAACCATTGCTTGCTTAAAGTGTAAGAAACACATCATAACTTAGAACAACTCTCATATCAGCTTGCAAACACTTAAGTAAACTTGTGAAACACACTCAAGACATCTCAACCAAGCTATTGCATGACCCTAACACCTCTCATACACTCCCAATCTCAGAATCATCTTCAAACTGCAAAAACAGGGTCAGGCCTGCAGTTTGAGTGCCATCTTCTATTTCCCTCAAGCTCTCTTGCCCAAACCAGTTCACATACATTCCCTAGCATCTATGCAAGCTAACCATGACTTGAAACACGACCTGTAATCCCTCTAACCAGTTCCACCATTTTCAGTTTCTTGTTTTGCAGGTGAAGTGCTCTAGCACGATTCAAAAGCTTTCAAGACAAAGTAAACATTGGAATAGCATCCCTGGACCTCAAGGAAGCTTTTCCAATCATCACCTTGCACTGAAAGCTTCCTCATTGCCAGATAGAACTTCAACTGAACAGCTATTTTGGTGAACTTCTATCTCTCTTATTAAGCATCATTAGCTCTAAGTTTGTGAATAAACAATGTTCTACTCATGCCACTGAACATGTACATGTTTTTACTTTTCATTTCTTTTGCTTGAGCTGTGAGAATTTGAGGTTTGAAAATGGCAGAAAATCTAGGTTAGGATTTGGGGGAGAAGAAATTCTCCCTCATCTTAGAGAGTTAGATCAAGTTTTGCATATGGTTGGATTCGTCTCTTGATGCTGAACATTTGTTATGTTATGAGTTTTCATTAATAAGCCAGGAATCAGAGGTTAGAAGATTGAGAACAGGGCGCGCGTTTTTGAATAACATAGTTCAGAGGTTGAAGAAAGGTTGCATTGGGCTGGGCTTGCTTTGTGTTTTCTTTTTGCACCATACAACTTGTTCTGAACCCCCTGAGCCCATTTGCTTTATTTTTAATGTTTTTTGACTTTTTCTTTTTTTAATTAACTCATTTATTTTTTCTCAGCATATTAAAAATTTAAAAATATTTTTTCTCACCATTTTTGAATTTATTAGGTATTTATTTGATTTTTTTTAGTTTGTACATAAATAAATAAATATATATGTTTTGTTTAAAATATTAAAATATTGGAAATACATTTTTACACACTTTTATTTTGTTCTACTTTCTGAGAATATTTTATAGAAAAAATACTTTTATTTATTTATTTATTATTATTAGATATTAAATATTATTAATTAATATATATAATACATCTTTTGTAAATAATATAAATAAATAAGGTATATATTAATACACTTAGGACATAAATACCAAAAAATGTACATATTATATTTTTTAATATTTAATACTAAAAAATACATTTTTTTATAAATATACTACATTTTATTTTATTTTTGTATATAAATAGTAAATACTATATATATTAAATAATTAATCCCCTTTTGATTAAAATTAGGGTTTGCCCTAAATATGTGAATACCCCAAAAATAATACTTTTTTTTATCTCTTTTTATTTTTTACATAAATAATACTTTTTTTTACACACATAAAAGTTCTCTTTACACTATGCATATTTATTTCATTTCCATCTAATTATGCAATTATTTGTATTGTAAATATTCCAAAAAAATGATGTAATAGCTAGGTTTAATTTCTTGTCTAAATATACCCCATTTGAAACATTGTACCCCCTCCCCATATTATTGTGTTGTAATAGTGTAGGAATTTAAATTTCGCACTTTAAATGCTTTCTAATATGCCATGCTAGAATTAGGGTTTGTATGTGAATAAAACGAACAAAGTAGTTTGACCTAATACAAGATAAATAAGCATGAAAATGGACAACACATTTCACACTTGCACCCCTAGGGTATTCCACTTTGTTGCCTTCGAATAATTGGGCCATATTGCATGTTGAAATTCTTTGGGTAAAACAAACAATCAAATGATCATAGTCCCTCAAAATGTTGCCTAAATGAATGATCAAGTCCCTTTTTAAAGAAAAAATTGCCCAAAGACATTTAACACTATTGCAATTATGGTCTAAACAATGACCCGCGCCCGTCCCTTTCACCTCCTAAATGCAAGATTGTCCACCAAATGCAATGGTGGAACAAAATTGTCAAAAGGTTTAAAACATAACAAAAATCTTTGAGAAAACTTTAGGGTAGATAACTCTTAAGTACTTGCCAATTTGCAAAGAAAACACTTGCCTAATTTCAAACCACACTTCACAAACACTTTCAAAACAAACTTTCAAAAAACCTTGAAACATCTTTTCAAAAGACAAAACACCTTTTGTAAAACATTCGAGTAAAGAATTGTTACAAGGGTAGCCTATACAAGGCATCTTTTCAAAACATTTTCAAAACCACACACCAAGCACCATTTCAAACAATTGAAAACCAAGGCAAGTTGATCTAAGCTAGTACCTAAGAGCCCATGGATAACCATGGATAGAAAGGGTGCTAATACCTTCCCTTTCTATAATCTACTCCCCGAACCCAAGAAAAAACTCAAAGGTTTTTGCTGTGCTTTTTAAACCTTTCCTTAGGATAAAATAAAAAGTCGGTGGCGACTCTTGCTCAACCAAAACATTTGCGAAAACAAACGCAAAACCACAGTCAGTTCTCCCACCGTATCACAGAACTGGCGACTCTGCTGGGGACTTTTTAAAAGTGGAGTAACCTTAGGGCTTAGATCACCCTCTTGCATGACTAATTGTTTGAATTGTTTGCTTTATACTTTGGCTCTATTGTTTGGGTTTGCAATCCTACACCCGGATTTTGGGAAACATTCATAGATAGCAATACGTTGTGGAAACTGTGCGGGGTATACCGACACGGTCGAAGCAATAGCTATATTAGTGCGACATATTTGTGAGTACCGGTAACCCTTGAGTTCAATCAAGGAGAGTACGGGGCCGCTGAGTGATGTCACTAAGCACTAATGACCTAGAACCTTACTTGACCATCTTGGCCTTTTATTAGGGTAGTGAGATGACCGGCTTTGGTGCAGTCCGAAGTTGGTAGAGACTCGATACTACACTCATTGAGGATTGTTTTCTTGGAATATTTTGGTCGCTAGTTAAGTGGCTAAACCAAAACCATGAACAATGAAAACAATCCAGTGATATTGAGCTCCTTAGAACCCGGTTAATATTTATAGGACAGGTTTTTAAGCCAACTACACTCAAGAGGGTACTTACCTATGAAACCCCATGCAAGCCTGAAACTAGGGTTTGGTGTGATTTGCTTGTACATATGTTTTGTGCATACATCATAAACATCATGAAGCATCATATGCATTCACTAACCATCTCAAGGGTTTGGATCTTCATCTTTGTTCTTGTTTTGTAGGTCATGGAAATTCCTCGCAGAAATACTATTCAAGTCAACCTTGTGAGAATCTCTCCTCAACTCAAGGAGCTCACCTCAAGAATTCCGGAAAATTCATCCTTCAGTGAAATACATGGTAGACTGCTCATCCTAGTCAACACCAACATTGAAGAAGACATGATGAAAGTGTTATTCCAGTTCTTTGACCCTCTTCACCACTGCTTCACTTTCCCCGATTACCAGTTGGTACCCACTTTGGAGGAGTTTTCTCAACTCCTAAGAATCCCTATCCTTAATCAACTACCCTTCAACGGTACGGAAAAGGAACCAAAGCCGGAAGATGTTGCTCGAGCATTACATCTACAACCATCCGACATCAAGGGGTATTGGGAAACCAGAAGCAGCGTCAAAGGATTCTTAGCAAAGTTCTTGTTTGAGAAGGCACAAGAATGTTGGAACTCATTGGACCTACAAGCCTTTGAAGAGATTGTGGCACTCCTTATCTATGGGTTGGTCTTGTTCCCAAATCCTGACCAATTGGTAGATGTCAACGCCGTCAAAATCTTCTTGTCCAGAAATCCAATACCAACATTGCTTGGGGACATCCTTCACTCATTTTACACACGAACAATGAGAAAGAGGGGTGTTCTCATGTGCTGTACTCCTATCCTTGCAAGGTGGTTTATTTCGCACCTTCCGCAATATGTCTTGAAGAATGACCAAGGTACAAGGTGGTCCCAACGGTTGATGACTCTTACTCATTCTGATGTGCATTGGTGTTCTCGGTCCAGAGAAAATGTCATCATTGTCGATCATTGCGGAGAGTTTCCTAATGTTCCTTTACTTGGAATCAGGGGAGGTATCACCTACAACCCTTGCCTAGCTTTGAGGCAATTTAGATATGCACGGAGGGATGGCCCTCATGACATGTTGATTCCTAACCTAGTTTTTGACTTCGACAACGATGCGCAAGGAATTCGCCAAAGATTCATCAGAGCTTGGGGAAAACTCAACAAGGTTGATAGCAAGACTCTGGGACACAAGAACTTCATCCCTCTTGATCCCTATCTCAAGTGGGTACGAGCCCGAGCCCAAAGTCTAAAGATGCCTTATCCCCATGTACTCCCAGTGATTAAAGAGCCCGTCAATGAAGGAGAGGTCCCCTACACCATCCTACATCCAGACATGCCTACATCGTGGGAGGAAATGCAGAAAAGTTGGATTCAGCTCAAGGAGGAACGGAATACTTTTGAAGCTAGCTTCTACGCCAGTGAGAAGAAGGTTCTAGAGCTTACCCGCCGACTCCATAAGCAAGAGGCCCTCAATAACTACATCGCACCAAAGAGGATGCGCAATGTCTTTTTGCCTTGAAAAGTTATTTTGTAATATTTGGCCCATGGGGCATTTATGTACTAACAAACTTCTTCTTATTAATATGACGTGCGTTCTTCTTTGTCTGAAACAATTTTGAATGTTCTAAATCCTTGAATGCATTGCATACATAAGCATACCATTCATCATGTGCATAAGCAGGTCTCACTCCAGGTTTCCTTATCTGTCTGCTGTTTATTTCAGTAGGATGGATCTCGAGCAAACAGTCAAAGACCTACAAGCTCAGAATGCACAGTTCCAGCAACTCCTGATGACCTTGGCTAAAGGTCAGGAGGATATCAAGACTCAGTTGGGGAATAAGGACCCAGTGAAAAAGAAGAAAAAGAGGATTGGGGTGGCTACTTTAGGGAGAAGATTTGACGGAGAAGCTCGAAGAGTGCTCGAATTTCCTCCTACTTCTGATGAAGGGACTAGTAAAAGAGATGGAGTTGCGGTGCCTTCCGAGTCTGAGGCGGAAGAAGAGGAGGTTGAAGAGGATGAAGATTATTCTGACCAGCAATACCCTCCAGCTGAGGATAAATACAAAGGGTTAGAAGACAGATTGGCCGCCATGAAATTACAAAGAGTACCGGGCTTGGACTTTGAAGACTTGGGTTTGGTTGCCGGGATTGTGATTCCCCCAAAATTCAAAGTACCAGTGTTTGTGAGGTATGATGGGCTGTCCTGTCCCAAAATGCATCTCAGGTCCTACGTGAGAAAGATTCAACCCTATACGGCAGATAAAAATCTATGGATTCATTTCTTTCAAGACAGCCTTTCGGGAGCTCAGTTGGAGTGGTTTTATCAGCTAGAAGGAACCAGTATCAGAAATTGGGAAGATTTGGCCACCGCTTTCTACAAACAATACCAGTATAATTCTGACCTTGCTCCTACGCGTACCCAACTTCAAGGTATGTCACTAGGAACAAGTGAGGGATTCAAAGAATATGCACAAAAATGGAGGGATTTGGCTGGCAGGGTGCAGCCTCCTTTAACCGATCGTGAGCTTGTTGATATGTTTCTTGGGACCCTATCTGGGCCATTTTTCAATCATCTAATTGGTAACTCTTCCACGGGGTTTACCGATTTGATCTTAACAGGCGAAAGAATAGAAGCTGGCATCAAGTCAGGAAAGATTCAGAAGGGTGTTGCTGCAGGTGTTGAGAAGAAGCCTTTTAAGAAGGAGACAGCTATGGTATATTCTCAGAGAAGAGCAGGGAAGATGGAACGTCGGCCAACTGTGGGAGCCGTAATGATTCAAAACACTCCAAGTGAGCAGCCTCGCTATAACCAGTCTAGACCAAATCAGCAACGGGTGGAACGGCCACCACGGCAGTTCACCCGTATTAACATGACTCCAGCGCAAGTGCTTCCCCATCTACTGAAGTTGAATCTTGCCACCATCAAGGAGGCACCAAAGAATGTGAACACGTCCTCTCCGCATTATCATGCCAATGCTAAATGCGCCTACCATTCAGACAGTGTTGGACACGACACCAATGATTGCTGGGCACTCAAGCATAAAATCCAAGACCTGATAGAGGCTAAGGAGGTAGAGTTTGACGCTCTAGAGAAGCCTAATGTAATATCTTCACCCATGCCGAAGCACGGCCGAAATGTCAACGCCATTGAAGAAAATTTGTATGTTGCTGATGTCAGTGATCTGACTACTCCACTGCTAACCATTAAGTTGAATCTGTTGAGGGCCGGGATCTTCCCGGGATGTAAGGAGGACTGCTATTATTGTTACTCTCTGCCGTTTGATTGTCCGTTACTGAAGAAAGGCATCCAAGGCCTTATGGATAGTCGACAAATTTTGTTTGAAAAAGTTTCTGCTGTTCCAGTTCACACTGAAGATGTCTCAATCATAACCATTCACGCCAATCTTTCCAAGGCCGTCAAAAAGCCTGTTAAGATTATACCAGCTACGAAATCTGTTCCTTTGAAGATAACAATGCCAGGGCATGTTCCCTATGTTTCTGAGAAGTCGATACCTTGGAACTATGGCGGTGACGTCTACTACCATGGTATCAAGCAAATCGAGGTAATCGAAGAAAGTTCGGATGATGAAGAAGCCAGCATTAGTAACATTGCGGGCACTAGCAAAATCACCAGGAGCGGGAGAATATTTTCTCCAGAGATTGCCCCTCCAAGAGCAGTCTTTGGACCCTCATCAGCTAACGAGGTCATCCCTGCACCAATAAAACTCTCTGCTAGAACTCCTCTGATTGAAGACATTGTTGTTCCTAGTACTTTCTCTCCTACCGCTGCTGACAAAGGTAAGGGAATCCAAGATGAGCCCGTCAGGACGAGGGCTCAACCCTTGGTAATCCCGGAAACCTCCAAGAAGGAAATGGACGAGATTTTGAGGATAATCAAAAGAAGTGATTACGATGTGGTGGAACAGTTGGGGCAAACCCCCTCCAAGATCTCCATGCTGGCACTACTACTTTGCTCGGAAGCGCACGCTAAAGCTTTGATAAAATTCCTGAAGGCAGCTCATGTGCCCCAGGAAACCTCTGCGGATCAATTCCAAAATTGTGTGGCTAGCCTTACTGCGGACAATGGATTAGGTTTCTCTGATGCCAACCTAACTCCTAAAGGTAGGAATCACAATGATGCTTTGCACATTTCAGTCGAGTGTCAAGGAACTACTCTCGCACATGTCTTGGTTGATACTGGTTCGTCGCTGAATGTTTTGCCTAAGAAGGCCTTGGACCGACTAGATTGTGAGGGGTTGGATTTGAAGCCGAGCGATATTGTTGTCAGAGCTTTCGATGGTTCGAAGAGAATGGTCCATGGAGAGGTTGAAATTCCCATCAAGATAGGCACCGAAGTGTTTAAATCCACTTTCTATGTGATGGACATCCGTCCATCATACTCTTGTGTGCTGGGTAGACCTTGGATACACCATGCTGGGGCAGTTACCTCCTCCTTGCATCAGATGTTGAAGTATCCTGTCAAGGGAAAGATCATCACTGTCCATGGCGAAGAAGAGTACATGATTAGCCACTTAAATTCTTTCCGGTATGTGGAGGTTGAAGGAGAGTTCATTGAGACACCGTTTCAACATTTCGAAGAAGTCCTTCCTGAAATAGCAGTAGCGAAGTTGACGGCTGAGACACCGAGGCAGATGGCCAGGATGGCATCTCTGGAGGATGCAAGGGCCGCGATAAAAGAAGGGAAGAATTCAACATGGGGGCAGTTACCTGACATTCCACATAAGACAGACAAATTTGGATTAGGGTTCACAGCCGCTGGCCAGAAAGCTATGCGCCGTGCGAAGATTGAAAGGGCGCCAGTCAGGATTTCTCCCTACAGAATCAACGCCTTGGAGGATGAAGACAAAGAGAGCAACATTGAAGAGTGGATTTATCCAACTGTCAAAGGAGGATTGAGCAACTGGGAGGCAAAAGACTTTGTCCCCATCACTTTTATTCATCAGTAATTTATCTGTTAAACATTTCTTATTTGGTCTGTAATATTTACTTTCAAACAATCCGTACACTATCTTTTCACCTCCTGCCTTGCCCGGGGCATGTAGGTCCATCTGTAAGGGTTTTGATTATTTTTCATATCCATATGCCATGTTTAATGATTCATTGGACGTTTTTCATTTGATAAACTGCTTATGTTCATTTTCTTTCCTTTTGCATTTTTGTTTAAGGATGGCTATCCCTTACACACACCCACACTCACCAATGCAGGTACCCATCCACTCCGGATTCCATGGGTGACTATTCTGCTATATCTTTCAATAACTCTGAGGATCTGGTCAATCTAGCCGAGTATGAAGATGACGAAGGTTGTGAAGTACCCGGGGAACTAGCCAGACTTCTGCAACAAGAGGAAAGGTCCATCTTACCGCATGAAGAGCCATTGGAAACTGTTAACTTGGGAACCGAGGAAGATCGGAAGGAGGTGCAAGTGGGTGCCAATCTGAAACCGAGTGTCAAGGAACGCCTAATACAGTTGTTGAATGAGTATGTTGAAATCTTCGCTTGGTCTTATGAAGACATGCCGGGTTTAGACACAGACACGTGGTTCACCGTCTCCCCACAAGAGAGGATCGTCCGCCGATCAAGCAAAAAGTTCGCCGAATGAGGCCTGACATGTCTGAAAAGATCAAAGCAGAAGTAATGAAGCAATTCGATGCTGGCTTTCTGGCTGTTACGTCCTATCCTCAATGGGTCGCTAACATTGTGCCAGTACCTAAGAAAGATGGCAAAGTCAGGATGTGTGTGGACTACCGGGATTTGAATAGGGTCAACCCTAAAGATGATTTCCCGCTACCTCACATTGACATCTTGATCGATAATACAGATCAACATAAAGTGTTCTCCTTCATGGATGGATTCTCGGGCTACAATCAAATCAAAATGGCCCCCGAGGATATGGAGAAAACAACTTTTGTCACACAATGGGGCACTTTCTGTTACAAGGTGATGCCGTTCGGGCTAAAGAACGCAGGGGCAACTTATCAACGCGCCATGGTGGCTTTATTTCATGATATGATACATCATGAGATTGAAGTTTACTTAGACGATATGATAGCTCAGTCACAAACAGAGGAAAAGCACCTTGAACATCTGGAGAAGCTGTTTGCTAGGTTGAAAGAATACAAGCTCAGGCTGAATCCAAGTAAATGCATTTTTGGGGTTAGGTCTGGTAAACTCCTGGGATTCATTGTAAGCAACAAAGGCATTGAAGTCGATCCCGCAAAAGTAAAAGCAATACAAGTGATGCCTGCTCCCCGTACTGAGAAGGAAGTTAGAGGATTCTTGGGGCGCTTAAACTATATTGCCAGATTCATCTCACATCTGACTTCTACATGTGAACCGATTTTCAAACTCTTGAAAAAAGATCAGGTAGTGGAATGGAACGAAGATTGTCAAGCTGCTTTTGATAGAATCAAGGAGTATTTGCTAGAACCTCCTATTCTGATGCCACCTGTCGAAGGAAGACCATTGATCATGTATTTGACCGTCTTGGATAATTCTATGGGGTGTGTGTTGGGCCAGCATGACGAGTCTGGTCGAAAAGAGCATGCTATTTATTACCTTAGCAAAAATTTTACCGACTGTGAAACTCGCTATTCACTGCTCGAGAAAACTTGCTGCGCTTTGGTATGGGCTGCTCGCCGACTAAGACAGTATATGTTGACTCATACTACCTTGTTGATCTCCAAAATGGATCCTATTAAGTATATCTTCGAAAAGCCCGCTTTATCTGGAAGGATAGCTAGATGGCAAATGATCCTAACTGAGTACGACATCCACTACACCACCCAAAAAGCTATAAAAGGGAGTGTACTAGCTGATCATCTGGCCCACCAGGCTATCGAAGATTATCAACCCATGAGATTTGACTTCCCAGACGAAGACATCATGAATTTGGACAACATTGAAGGTAACAGACCGTATGACGGACCCGAAAAGAGATCCCGATGGACCCTGTACTTTGATGGTGCTTCAAATGCACTTGGAAACGGTATCGGCGCGGTACTCATTTCTATGGAAGGTTGTCACACACCTTTCACGGCCCGACTTTGCTTCAGCTGCACAAACAACATGGCTGAATACGAAGCTTGCATCTTTGGTCTCAAGGATGCTATAGACTTGGGGATCAAATCTTTGATCGTATTTGGAGACTCGGCTTTGGTTATCAGTCAAATCAAAGGAGAGTGGGATACCAAACATCCTAATCTTATCCCATACAAAGAACATGTTCTGACATTGTTGCCTCATTTCGAGCAAATTACCTTCGAGCATTTCCCGCGAGAAGAGAATCAGCTAGCAGATGCTCTAACCACAATGTCCTCCATGTTTAAACTCAACTGGGATAACGAGGCTCCCCAAATCACCATCGAGCGAATGGATGAACCGGCGCATTGCCACGAGATTAATACCGAAGAAGTAGTGGAACAACCTTGGTTCCATGAAATCAAAAGGTATCTCGAGACCCGAGATTATCCTGAAGGAGCTTCCGTGAATGACAAGAAGTTCTTAAGGAAATTTGCTGCTAAGTTCTTCCTGAGCAACGGCATCCTTTACAAACGAAGCCATGATTGTGTATTACTCCGATGCGTGGATAAAGCTGAAGCAGAGTTGATCATGACTGATATACACAGCGGCACATTTGGCACTCACTTGAGCGGGCATACAATGGCTAAGAAGATCCTAAGGGCAGGCTATTACTGGTCTACTATGGAGGCTGACTGCCATCAACATTCCCATACTTGCCACAAGTGTCAAGTCTATGCTGACAAAGTTCATATCCCTCTGGTTCCTCTCAACGTCCTGACCGCTCCGTGGCCCTTTGCAATGTGGGGCATTGATATGATTGGAGAGATCAAGCCCACGGCTTCCAACGGACATCGCTTCATCCTGGTTGCCATTGACTACTTCACTAAGTGGGTCAAAGCAGCTTCCTTCGCCTCTGTCACTAAAAATGTGGTTGCACGCTTTATCAAACAAAATCTCATATGTCGGTATGGTGTTCCAGACAGGATCATCACAAACAACGGTACAAATCTGAATAACACAATGATCACTACATTGTGCGAACAGTTCAAGATTTATCATCACAATTCATCTCCCTATCGGCCGAAGATGAACGGTGCTGTTGAAGCTGCGAACAAAAACATTAAGAAGATCATTCAGAAAATGACAGTCACTTACAAAGACTGGCATGAGATGTTACCGTTTGCTCTACATGGATACCGTACGACGGTACGTACTTCAACTGGGGCAACCCCATTTTCTTTGGTTTACGGCATGGAAGCTGTTTTTCCTATGGAAGTCCAGATCCCTTCTCTAAGGATTATGAAGGATGCAGGTTTGAATGAAGATGATTGGATGCAAACCCGGCTTGATCAACTCAATCTGATCGACGAAAAGCGACTTGCTGCTATATGCCATGGTCAGACGTATCAAAAGCGAATGATCAAGGCCTTCAATAAGAAAGTCAAACGTCAAGTGTATCAAGTCGGAGATCTTGTAATCAAGCGGATTATCTTGCCGCAAAGTGATCCCAGGGGCAAATGGACTCCTACATATGAGGGACCATTTGTGATCAAGAGCATATTTTCTGGTGGTGCAATGATTCTGACCACCATGGACGGCGACGATTTGCCGCACCCTGCGAACGCAGACATAGTCAAAAGATACTACGCATAAAATAACCCGACAAGTCGAAAACCCGAAAGGGCGGCTTGGGCAAAAATGGGCATCCCGGTGAGCCGAAAACCCGAAAGGGCGGTTCAGGCAAAAATTAGGGATAAAAATAAATAAAAAATCTGTACACCCGGCAAGTTGAAAACCCGAAAGGGCGGCTTGGGCAAAAATGGGTATCCCGGTGGATCGAAAACCCGAAAGGGCGATTCAGGCAAAAGTTAGGGAATTAAAGTGTATGACTATGTCTCGTCGGATCACTTCAAGGACAATCTCTTCATCAACCGGTTTCAGGCTTCTGATCAATCCAGTCATCGTCAAACGAAGCATTGAATGGACAGATATTCAGGGTTGTGAAAACTATAGCGGAATGGAATCCCATGGAATTATTGCACATAGCCATCTGTATTTTGTATAAATCTTTCAAATATTTACGACAAAATCCTCTTACTAGGATGATTGTCTCCTTTGTACAAATATACTCATAGAAAATCAATACAAATACTTTTCCCAGAAATTCGTGTCATTTCCTTTTCTTTTCTCTTGCACTATTTGTTTTATTTTGAGAAACGTCCAATGTTTTGTTAAATAGGCATATGCATTTGAAACATAATCATTCTCTTATGAGTCGGGAAAGAGGATTACTGATAGGTCAAAGGTACAATTGGATATCTTGATACCCTTCAAAGGAAACCCCCGGGAGATTTGGAATCCATATCCCTAGCAAGTCTTGAAGCTCATCCCCAGTAGATTCTGGAAGCTTATCCTCCGCAGAGAACGGACGTCTCTCCCGAGTTTTATTCAAAGTTATTCCTCACAAGGCCTTATAACTGGGTTATCCTCAGCTAACAACCACGGAGGATCGCACTCGCCAGAATTCTTCCTATCCCCAGCGGAGTTCATCAAAATTCCCCAGCAGTAACTTATCTTTGCAAATCCCCAGCCAGGGAATCCTCCGGAATTCAATTCCCCTCAGAGTTTAAGTTTCAGTGTCCCCAGCCGAGCTAAAGCTTCAAATTATCAATCCCCAGCGGAGCCAGACTAATGAACCTTCTCCCCACATAGTGTTAGGAGAATAAATCTTGAGTTCCCCAGTGAAGTCGCCAGAGACACTTCCCACCGAACTGAAGATTCCCGGTCTTGTATCCCCAGCATAAGTCTGCTAGATTGGTGCTCCCCAGTAGAAGTCATCAGGAATTCCCCAGAGGTTTGGTATACAACCCAAGCTCCTTATTCCCCAGTCACAGCCAAGGAATTATTCTTCCCGGCAGCAGTCAGGATGTTTTTATCTTCAGCCATTCAGGATTCATCTATCCCTAGCGAGACAGTTCATCAGCTTACATGCGCATTCATTACATTCATATCATAAACATTGATATAACATATATTGCATCATACATTTCATGCAACATAATTTTGTGTTCAACTGACATTTTGTCCTTTTCAGGATAAGAATAAAAAGCTATCCTTAACAGTTTCAGATGCAATTTTACACGGATTCATCATCAAGCAACCCTACACCGGTTCTTATTCAAATCCAAGACTTCTGAAAATAGTTTACGGATTCTTCCCAACAACGAATGTTAACCTATCACTTGTTCAGATTCTTCTCAAGACTTCTGAAAACAGTTTATGGATTCTTCCCAACAACGGATGTTAATCTATCGACTTGTTCAGATGCAACTTTCTGAAAACAGCTTACGGACGCTTCCCAACAACGGATGCTGCTCTATTGCTTATTCAAACTTCAAGACTTCTGAAAATAGTTCACGGGTTCTCCAAGTAACGGATGTTAACCTATCACTTGTTCAGATTCTTCTTAAGACTTCTGAAAACAGTTTATGGATTCTTCTCAACAACGGATGTTAATCTATCGACTTGTTCATATGTAACTTTCTGAAAACAGCTTACGGACGCTTCCCAACAACGGACGCTGCTCTATTGCTTATTCAACCTCAAGATTTCTGAAAACAGTTCACGGGTTCTCCAAGTAACGGATGTTAACCTATCACTTGTTCAGATTCTTCTCAAGACTTCTGAAAACAGTTTATGGATTCTTCCCAACAACGGATGTCAATCTATCACTTGTTCAGATGCAACCTTTTGAAAACAGTTTACGGAAGCTTCCCAACAACGGATGCTGCTCCATTGCTTATTCAACTTTAGGATTTCTGAAAACAGTTCACGGGTTCTCCAAGTAACGGATGTTAACCTATCGCTTGTTCAGACCCTTCTCAAACTTCTGAAAACAGTTTACGGATTCCTCCCAACAACGGATGTCAATCTATTGCTTGTTCAGACCCCCAGTTCAGAGATGGTCCAAAGCTTGGACACCTTCCTGATATTCCCTTCCAGATGGCATCTCTAAGCCCATCCCCGACAGGATTTCTGTTACCCTCTCAAGATGGCATCTCTAAGCCCATCTCCAAATGGCATCTCTAAGCCCATTCCCGCATTCATTGCTTTGACGAGTGCAAATTTCCGGGCACTCTAGTGTCCAATCTCCTTTTACCCTCGAGTCACGAAAGGCAGCTTGCCAATCTAACTCTTCAGGTTCAAGAAGATTGAACAGGGGCAACTGTTGTACCCCAAAATTTGCCCTCCCTTTTTCTCAATGATTTCTCATCACAAAGCCTTTGAAGCTCAAGATCCAGTTAGGGTTTCATCTGCTCAAGACTTCTCCTTGCACTGTTGACCCAAATTAGGGTTTGTGTTTGCACCAAGATGTTTTGACCTAAAGTGCCTAAGATGACTTTCATGCTACATATTGGACTCCCAAGTTTATCCACATCAAGTTTCAAGCCTTGATTCCAAGTTTTGCCCAGTCAATTGGACAGTTGACCTAGAAATCAGCTATATTGGGGAAAAAGTCAACTGTGGCCAATTGACAGTCAAACCTCATGGAAATTGACCCACATCAACATTATGAACTCATATGAACCATTTGATCAAGTTTGGATCACAATTCCATAAGAAATTTGATCAGATCACCAAAAGGGCAAAATGGTCATTTTTAGGGTTTTGACTGCACAAAGGCAATTTTTGACTGTTTGACCCAACCAATGGCAAACCAAGCTCACATATGGACTCAAGGACCCCATGGAATTATCTTGACATTCTCAACAAACTCAAAAGATCCCAAATACCCAGGATTGACAGTTGAATTTCCCAGTCAATTGATCAATTTTGACTGTATACTGGAAAGTCAAACTTTGACTTTTTGGTCAAAATCAAGAGTCAAGATTCATTTTTCATCAAAATATGCCAAATCATTAAACTTGTTCACCAAGAAATCACAAAATGCAAATTAGGGTTAGAAATTAGAATTTTTCATAACTTAGAATTTTTCTAAGTTATAAAAAACCCTAATTTTTTCCCAACTTTGCCCCACTTTTTCACCAAGATACATTTGGATTCAAACAAAAGTCAAAACATGAAAGTCGTATCTTGTTGCATAATCTACAACTTTGAATCACAAAGTTTTCCCATTTGAGGCTTGCATCTCAAGTTACAAATTTTTGAAAAAGGGCACTAAACCATTCTTAACTTAGTGAAATTTTAACCTATTTTGACAAGGTTTTCTACCCAACTTCAAGGCCATTTTCCATACCCTTCCACTTGGAATTTCAATTTGCACTTCAAATATGGATTGTAGTACACATTCCAAACTTTCCAAAATGTCCAAGAACTTCTCAAACAACCTCATGGTTAGGGAGAATCGGATTTTGCAAAATGAGAAAAAGTCACTTTTGTTCTTGGCCATGTACATGTTCATAACACTATGCATTTCAATCTCAGCTTGCATATCTTGATTACAGGTCCTTAAACCATCCAACACTCATAAATTTAATGCATATTCTTTGTGCCAAGGCCATATTCTTTGTGTTCTAGCATTGCATAAAGGATTAATCCCAAAATAGATAAAGCATTTCTTCCATTTTTGCAAAAGGTAGCTTTATGTCCAATTACAAATCCAAGAAGTACAGTCCATATCTAATTGGCACAAGTTTATGAGTTAATCACACTGATCAAGGAGGGATTATGCAGCATAGTATGAGGGCCTGTACAGGCTAGAGGCACAAAGTAACCATTGCTTGCTTAAAGTGTAAGAAACACGTCATAACTTAGAACAACTCTCATATCAGCTTGCAAACACTTAAGTAAACTTGTGAAACACACTCAAGACATCTCAACCAAGCTATTGCACGACCCTAACACCTCTCATACACTCCCAATCTCAGAATCATCTTCAAACTGCAAAAACAGGGCCAGGCCTGCAGTTTGAGTGCCATCTTCCATTTCCCTCAAGCTCTCTTGCCCAAACCAGTTCACATACATTCCCTAGCATCTGTGCAAGCTAACCATGACTTGAAACACGACCTGTAATCCCTCTAACCAGTTCCACCATTTTCAGTTTCTTGTTTTACAGGTGAAGTGCTCTAGCACGATTCAAAAGCTTTCAAGACAAAGTAAACATTGGAATAGCATCCCTGGACCTCAAGGAAGCTTTTCCAATCATCACCTTGCACTGAAAGCTTCCTCATTGCCAGATAGAACTTCAACTGAACAGGTATTTTGGTGAACTTCTATCTCTCTTATTAAGCATCATTAGCTCTAAGTTTGTGAATAAACAATGTTCTACTCATGCCACTGAACATGTACATGTTTTTACTTTTCATTTCTTTTGCTTGAGCTGTGAGAATTTGAGGTTTGAAAATGGCAGAAAATCTAGGTTAGGATTTGGGGGAGAAGAAATTCTCCCTCATCTTAGAGAGTTAGATCAAGTTCTGCATATGGTTGGATTCGTCTCTTGATGCTGAACATTTGTTATGTTATGAGTTTTCATTAATAAGCCAGGAATCAGGAGTTAGAAGATTGAGAACAGGGCGCGCGTTTTTGAATAACATAGTTCAGAGGTTGAAGAAAGGTTGCATTGGGCTGGGCTTGCTTTGTGTTTTCTTTTTGCACCATACAACTTGTTCTGAACCCCCTGAGCCCATTTGCTTTATTTTTAATGTTTTTTGACTTTTTCTTTTTTTAATTAACTCATTTATTTTTTCTCAGCATATTAAAATTTTAAAAATATTTTTTCTCACCATTTTTGAATTTATTAGGTATTTATTTGATTTTTTTTTAGTTTGTACATAAATAAATAAATATATATGTTTTGTTTAAAATATTAAAATATTGGAAATACATTTTTACACACTTTTATTTTGTTCTACTTTCTGAGAATATTTTATAGAAAAAAATACTTTTTTTTATTTATTTATTATTATTAGATATTAAATATTATTAATTAATATATATAATACATCTTTTGTAAATAATATAAATAAATAAGGTATATATTAATACACTTAGGACATAAATACCAAAAAATGTACATATTATATTTTTTAATATTTAATACTAAAAAATACATTTTTTTATAAATATACTACATTTTATTTTATTTTTGTATATAAATAGTAAATATTATATATATTAAATAATTAATCCCCTTTTGATTAAAATTAGGGTTTGCCCTAAATATGTGAATACCCCAAAAATAATACTTTTTTTTATCTCTTTTTATTTTTTACATAAATAATACTTTTTTTTACACACATAAAAGTTCTCTTTACACTATGCATATTTATTTCATTTCCATCTAATTATGCAATTATTTGTATTGTAAATATTCCAAAAAAATGATGTAATAGCTAGGTTTAATTTCTTGTCTAAATATACCCCATTTGAAACATTGTACCCCCTCCCCATATTATTGTGTTGTAATAGTGTAGGAATTTAAATTTCGCACTTTAAATGCTTTCTAATATGCCATGCTAGAATTAGGGTTTGTATGTGAATAAAACGAACAAAGTAGTTTGACCTAATACAAGATAAATAAGCATGAAAATGGAAAACACATTTCACACTTGCACCCCTAGGGTATTCCACTTTGTTGCCTTCAAATAATTGGGCCATATTGCATGTTGAAATTCTTTGGGTAAAACAAACAATCAAATGATCATAGTCCCTCAAAATGTTGCCTAAATGAATGATCAAGTCCCTTTTTAAAGAAAAAATTGCCCAAAGACATTTAACACTATTGCAATTATGGTCTAAACGATGACCCGCGCCCGTCCCTTTCACCTCCTAAATGCAAGATTGTCCACCAAATGCATGGTGGAACAAAATTGTCAAAAGGTTTAAAACATAACAAAAATCTTTGAGAAAACTTTAGGGTAGATAACTCTTAAGTACTTGCCAATTTGCAAAGAAAACACTTGCCTAATTTCAAACCACACTTCACAAACACTTTCAAAACAAACTTTCAAAAAACCTTGAAACATCTTTTCAAAAGACAAAACACCTTTTGTAAAACATTCGAGTAAAGAATTGTTACAAGGGTAGCCTATACAAGGCATCTTTTCAAAAACATTTTCAAAACCACACACCAAGCACCATTTCAAACAATTGAAAACCAAGGAAAGTTGATCTAAGCTAGTACCTAAGAGCCCATGGATAACCATGGATAGAAAGGGTGCTAATACCTTCCCTTTCTATAATCTACTCCCCGAACCCAAGAAAAAACTCAAAGGTTTTTGCTGTGCTTTTTAAACCTTTCCTTAGGATAAAATAAAAAGTCGGTGGCGACTCTTGCTCAACCGAAACATTTGCGAAAACAAACGCAAAACCACAGTCAGTTCTCCCACCGTATCACAACTTCCTTTCTGTCCGTCTCAGTACCCAGATTTATTGTTTCCACCGGCTCTTCATGTGGTTGAATTGCCCTCTCTTCCTGGAGTAACAGCCTTGCAAGCTCGCCAGGCACTTCGCAATCATCTTCACCTTCGTCTTCGGCTAAGTTGATCGGATTTTTGCAGTCATAACTGGCAGTAGCAGAATCGTTACCAGTGAGATCCAGAGTGGATTGAAACCTGTATGAGTGAGTGTGTGTAAATACAGATGTTTTGCAATATATTACGAAAGGAAAGAAAGAAAAGGAGCATAAGATTTGAAATGAGAGAAAACGTCCAAGGTCTTTATTCATGATATATGAAATGACAATTAATATACCTTCACAAATGAAGTCACGGTGCCCCGGGTAAGACACCGGGCCATAGAGTTTTAATTGTTTATTACAAATAACAAAACAAAGGAGTTTATTACTGCGTAACAAAAGTAACAGGAGTATGATCCTTAGCAGTCCAATTGGTCAATCCACCATCAGTCGTCGGGTAGATCCAGCTTTCAAACTCTGACTCTTCCACTTCATCTTCGTCCCCAACAGCATTTACTCCTGGATTGGTAATGAGCACAGGAGGTCTTCTGGTCTTTGCCTTGCGCACAGCCTTCTGACCCTCTGCAGTAAAACCCAGTCCAAACTTGTCAGTTTTAGGTGTAAAATCAGGGAGCTTGCCCCAGTTAGCACATTCACCTTTCTTGATCATAGCCCGGGCATCCTTCAAGGAAGCCATCTTCAATGGAAAGTCTTCTTCAACCACTGTTTCCGCTGCTGCCAAAGTTGGAGGTACCTCTTCAAAATGTTGAAAGGGGGTTTCAATAAACTCCCCGTCCATCTCGATATACCTGAAGGAATTCAAATGGCTCACCATATACTCCTCCTCTCCCTGTACAGTGACAATCTTCCCCCTGACGGGATACTTGAGCTTCTGGTGCAGGGTAGAGGTCACTGCCCCAGCTTTGTAGATCCAAGGTCGACCCAGTAGACAAGAATACGATGGACAGATATCCATCACATAGAAAGTAGAGTCGAATACTTGAGAACCCACCCGGATAGGAATGTCTACCTCTCCATGAACCATCCTTTTAGAACCGTCGAAGGCTCTGACGATGATATTGCTAGGTTTCAGCTCCAGGCCTTCACAATCCAAACGGTCTAAGGCCTTCTTGGGTAGAACATTCAGGGAAGAACCAGTGTCCACCAACACGTGCGCAAGAGTAGTGCCCCTGCATTCAATAGAGACATGCAGGGCGTCATTGTGGTCCTTTCCCTTAGCCGTAAGGTCAGCATCTGAGAAACCCAAACCATTGTCCGCTGTCAGATTTGCTACGCAATCAGTAAACTGGACTGCAGATGTCTCATGTGGCACATGGGCCGTCTTGAGGAATGAAATCAAGGCCTTAGCATGGGCCTCTGAGCATAGCAGCAAGGAGAGCATGGAGATCTTGGAGGGGGTATGCCCCAGCTGCTCAACAACATTAAAGTCACTCTTCTTGATTATTTTCAGAATTTCCTCCATCTCTTGTTGGGAGGCCTCAGCATTCACAGGTTTTGGCGCCTCCATCCGGGCAGGCTCATCTTCAATCCCTTTGCCCCGAGCATTAGATGACTCGGCAGCAGGGGAAGCAACTTGATCAGAAACGGGAACAGGTACACTTGCAGGTGTTATAGTGAGGGGTCTTCGAATAGCGGGTGGCGCAATGTCAGGCGAGAAGAGCCTGCCACTGCAGGTAACTTTTGTTGGACCAGTGATATTGCTGATGCTGGTGCCAGTGTTGAACTCTTGCTTGATTCCATGCACATACACGTCTGCCCCATAGTGCCAGGGGACAGCCTTATCAGATTCATAGGGGAGAGGCCCCGGAACAGTAATAACAACGGGTGCGACAGTCATGATTTTAACCGGCTTCCTTGGGAGAGCCTTGATCGGATTATTAAAGATTGTAACAACAGAAACTTCTTCCACCAGAACAAACTGAACAGCAGTCTTCTTGAACAGAATCTCTTTGCTGTCCATCAGGCTTTGGATGCCCAACTTCAGCAAAGGACAACCAGAAATGGAAACAACACAGAAAAGGCAACCTTCACTACAACCCGGAAATAAACCGGCCAGTAGTAGGTTCCTCTTAACAGTCATCAAGGGATTAGCTACATCATTCACAGAAACGGCATATACCTCTTCATCAACGACATTTACTCCATACTGGGGCATAGGAGCAGTCACCACATTTGGCCTCTCAGGCGCTTCAAATTGTATCTCTTTTGCGTCAATAAGGTCTTGCACCTTATTCCTTAAGGCCCAACAGTCATCAGTGGAATGCCCTGGGCTATCAGAATGGTAAGTGTGATCGGTGGATCTGGAACTGACTGTTTAACGCTGGTTCGCGAAATGTCGCGGAAGCAAGAGTCGCCACCGTCTTTTATTTTCTCCAAATGGAAAGGACAAAAGCAAAGAAAAATTCCTTAAAGAGATTGCTCTCGGTTCGGGAGGTAGATTATAGAAAGGGAAGGTGTTAGCACCCTTTCTATCCATGGTTATCCATGGGCTCTTAGATACTTGCTCATTGTGTTTTCAAAAATGGTTTGTTTGCTTTTCAACTGTGGGTTTTAAAAAGTTTCTTTGAAAATTTCAGTTCGACTCTTGTATCGGTCCTCAAGAGTGTTTGAAAAATTGCTTTCGAAAGCTTTTTGAAAAGGTGTCGGTGTGAAAAGTATTTTTGATTTGTTTTTGAAATTAGAGCAAGTATCTAGAGTCGTCTACCTACCCTAAGGAATTCGTCTGTGTAAATGTCCTTTAAAGTAGTGCCATCCCACCATTGAGAGGTAGGTAGCACCACCGTTGGAGGTGTTCGGGTCAATTCGAGGTTCGGGACATGGTGATCACCAGAGCAACGGGAAGACACCTTAGAAGCTACCCTCATGCCAGGTTCCCGGATCATGAGGACTTACTAAGACATCCTCTACTCGACGATCACCTTTCGAGGCAAGGCAACAGTGAGGCGTACCCTAGGGGTGGTGTGTGCGAATTTGTGTGTCAGTTTCGTTGATATTTGTCTTGTCATGTTTAAAGTGTTCTACGCTTGATTTTAATTAAGACATTCATTCTTGCATGCTTCTTAACAATCATAAAGTTTGCGGGAAAGTAAATTCTAAACTATTACAAATGGCGCGGGTCCACATCGCCAAAATTAAACCGGACCCGATTTGACTGAAAGTAAATAAAGCAATAAAAGTGCGAGAAATAAAATTGTTACAAGGCTTTGGGATATGTACATAATTATAATAAGCGACAAAGTAAAATACGCGAAATTAATAATTAAAAGTATGGGCGTTGGACCCTTTCATAAGAAATTAAATGAAATTAAAAATTAATTAATTATTTATTGAAATAAAAGAAGTGTTTTTTAGGTTTTTTGTATTTATGAAATAAGAAAATTAAAATTAAAATTAAAAGAAACCCTAATTCTAAGTTATTTTTAATTATTTGAGAAAAATGTTAAAGTTTAACTTAATTTACTAAAGAATTTATGTACATGTTTATTTACAAAATAAATTAGTAATTAATAATAATAATAATGATGAGAAAATTATTTATTAAAAAAAATGATGAAAAAGTTAAAAAAACCTAATTTCTACATATTTAATTTATTAAGAAAAATATTAAAGTTTTGAAACCTAAATTAATCTAATTAATTGTTTAAAGTTTATTTACAAAAATAATAATAGTAGAATTAATATTAATAAAATAAACATTTTTTTGATTTTTCTGTATTTTACTATTTTTTATATTTTATGAAAATAAGTTAAATTAAAGGAATTAATTAAAAAAAGAAATAATTGAAATAAATAAAATAAGGAAAAGAAAGAAAATACAATACCTTGGGGGGTTTCTGTCCCCTTTTTGGAGGTGAATTGGAGTGGTTTGACCATTTGTGTTCTGGCCTCATCATACATAAGTTGTTCTACTTTGGCCATTTGGCTTTTGGCTTTTGGCCATTTGCGTTTTGGCTTTTGGCCATTTGTGTTCTGGCTTCAACGTTCCCTTAATGTCTGGCTTAATGTCTGCCTCGCCATGTATTGGTGTCATGCATAAAATGTTCTACTTTGGCCATTTGGCTTTTGGCTTTTGGCCATTTGGCTTTTGGCCTCAACGTTCCTTAATGAACCTGCATGGGATCCTGTCTAAATCTGCAGTGTTGAATCTCACGAACACATTAAATAAAATCATAAAATGCAAATAAAGCCAATATATGAAGAAATTTAATGTTTAGGCACAATATGGCATGTATGAATGATTATACCCTTTTGATCATGGAGATCAAATCAATCTTACCCTTACTGGAAAATTAGTGACCTGGATGCTTTTATGCCTTACTGGAAAATTAGGATCATGGAGATCAAGCCAGCCTTATCCTTACTGGAAAAGTAGTGAGGTGTTGGTTTGTAACTGAGATGACTTTGTTTGTAGTGAGAGAGGGATTTGTAATAAGGATTTCAAGGTTTTAGGGTTCTTGAAAGAGTTTGATATTCCAACAGTGTTGTGGCAAGGTTTTTTCTCTCTTTTTTCTCTTCTCCTCTTTTTCTCCTTTTTTCTTTTCTCTATTTTTCTCCTTCCTTTTTTTCTCTCCCTTTTTTGTGTGACAAGAAGGTGATTATATAGTGGAAATTAGGGTAAAGAAAATGGGCTTTGAATGTGCAATTGGGCCTCCAATATTCACTTGAATTCGTCACTTTCCAGGCTAAATCGCAGGGACTTAAGTGCATTTTTTGAAGTTGAAATGTCAAAACAAAATGTAGCCGACATCGAGAACTAACTCCTGTCCGAAAATCGACTCAATCGGATAAGCGGTGAATTAGTTATGAATTTTTGAAGTTTCAGCTCAGACAAACTTATTTTGGGCTCCAGTGTCGGCTCTGACACGTTCTTCAATAAAAAACAGGTATTGATCGGTGCATAATTTGGTCTCGACTTTTGAAGCAAAGTTGTAGATCTATGAGTCAGTGACCTTGTGTAAAAATATGAGTCCAATCCGATAAAAATTGACCGAGTTATGAATTTTCGAAGTTTCGGCTCAGATGAAATAATATTCAGCATTCAGGATTTTCAGCGTGTCACGCACTCTGAGCAAAAAACGAAGGCCTTTTGAATACTGTTTGAACTCAATACCTTCTATGGAAATGTAGCCAACTCAATTTGTGAAATTTTGGCACCGGAACCAGCTCGATACGATGAAAATCGACCAAGTTATGATTTTTTGAACATGACGCAAATAAACTTCTGTCACAAATTTCTGCACGAAAATACTTGATAAATCCACATTTTTGAAGACCTTCTGATCGAAATTGGCTTCCAGCCGTGAGAGATGAAAACGTAGATAATGTCAAGACGGAATTTTGGCCACCGGAACGGGTTCAAAACGAGCCACGATCTTCAAGTTATGAATTTTTTAGCGCGTAAAAACTGCACTTTCAGCACACTTTTTCACTATATCTCTTCAAGAAAACTCACACATTCGGATACCTTCTTTAAAGAATTGACTCTTGAGCCGAACCTGAATTTAAGAATACGTTATCAGAGATATCTTGGTGAAAGAATACCTGAATATGACGCGCCGGGTTGGACTTGTGAATTTTTCTTGAAATATTTTGAGAAATATGGGAGGGCAAATTTTGGGGTACAACAGTTGCCCCTGTTCAATCTTCTTAGACCTGAGGATGCAGATTGGCTAACGTGCCTTTCATAATCCGATGGTAGAAGATGATTGAACACTAGAGTGCCCAGAAATTTGCACTCACATAGTAGCAGTGCGATGATGGAATGGGCTTATAGATGCCATTTAGAGGTTGCTGGATAGGATGATGGGCTTATAGATGCCATCTGGATGTTGATCGCGTAAGAGATTCCTTAGCGAGAACTTGCGTACCTGCAAAACAGAAAATGATTACCTGACATGTTGTAGGAGCTGATTTTCAGATGCTTGGTATAGATGTGTCCTGACTGGTTACAGGAGCTGGATCTGGAGCTTCAAACGGTGATGAATGAACCAGGGATGGTTACTACCTTAGCATGAATGGTAAGAGAACCTTGGGTGACTTTAACTTCAACAACGCTCGTTGAGAAAATCTTGGTGGGAATTACCATCTTCGCAGTATCGGGAAGAGAACCATAGGCAATTATAATCTGAAAGGGAATTATCACCTCACACACCGTCGGAGAGGGAACCATAGGAAATTATAATCTGAAAGGAATTATCACCTCACTCACCGTCGAAGAGGGAACCATAGGAAAAGGAATTATCACCTCACTCACCGTCGGAGAGGGAACCATAGGAAAAGGAATTATCACCTCACTCACCGTCGGAGAGGGAACCATAGGAAAAGGAATTATCACCTCACTCACCGTCGGAGAGGGAACCATCTGAAAAGGAATTATCACCTCACTCACCGTCGGAGAGGGAACCTATCTGAAAAGGAATTATCACCTCACTCACTGTCGGAGAGGGAACCATCTGAAAAGGAATTATCACCTCACTCACCGTCGGAGAGGGAACCATCTGAAAAAGAATTATCACCTCACTCACCGTCGGAGAGGGAACCATAGGAAATTATAATCTCGGATAACTTCTACTGAGTCTTTATCAGAAAAATCTGTTGGGAGTCGATTTGGCTGGACTAGAGAAGGCCTTGGACGGGATAACATCAGAGAATCTTAGGGTCGATTAACTGAACCGGTCTAGGTCTTGAAATGTCTTCAATTGGAATAAGTGTCAGAACGTCGCCATATCTGGTTCATATCTGGACTATATCTGGAAGGAAATCTGGAAGCAGCATCAGAACGTCACCATATCTGGTTTACATCTGAAACTATATCTAGAAGGAACTCTGGAAGCAGCATCAGAACGTCACCATCTCTGGTTTACATCTGAAACTATATCTGGAAGGAAATCTGGAAGCAGTATCAGAACGTCACCATATCTGGTTTACATCTGAAACTATATCTAGAAGGATATCTGGAAGCAGTATCAGAACGTCACCATATCTGGGTCATATCTGAAACTATATCTAGAAGGAAATCTGGAAGCAGTATCAGAACGTCGCCATATCTGGGTCATATCTGAAACTATATCTAGGAGGAAATATGGAAGCAGCATCAGAACGTCACCATATCTGGGTCATATCTGAAACTATATCTAGAAGGAAATCTGGAAGCAGCATCAGAACGTCACCATATCTGGGTCATATCTGAAACTATATCTAGAAGGAAATCTGGAAGCAGCATCAGAACGTCACCATATATGGGTCATATCTGAAACTATATCTAGAAGGAACTCTGGAAGCAGCATCAGAACGTCACCATCTCTGGTTTACATCTGAAACTATATCTGGAAGGAAATCTGGAAGCAGTATCAGAACGTCACCATATCTGGGTCATATCTGAAACTATATCTAGAAGGAAATCTGGAAGCAGCATCAGAACGTCACCATATCTGGGTCATATCTGAAACTATATCTAGAAGGAAATCTGGAAGCAGTATCAGAACGTCGCCATATCTGGGTCATATCTGAAACTATATCTAGAAAGAATTGCGATAGTTGATAGTAATCATTTTTGTATTGACCTTTCCTGAAAGGTAAAGCATTAGTTGTATGCAAGATCATGATGCATGAACTGCATGATTTCAACATGTCCTCAAAATTAATGAGATTCGTGTAGTATGATGCATATGCATGCTATAATGTATGAAGATGTGATGTTTATGAACATATGTTTTCGTCTTAGGAAATAAATCCTTGACGGGTGCCGGGAAGTCACTCCTGGGCTAATGTTGAAGAATAGGTTTTGCTTCCGCCGGGGATGATAGTTGCAAGAATTCCGATAGGAGAAGATAACTCTATTGGGGGATAAACTTGGCGAATGGGTTACTCTGCGGGGAGACAAATACTCTAGTAATCTTGCTGGGGAGCAATACTCTGTGGGGAGAGAGACACTCTGTTGCTTGTTGATAGTAACTTGCTGAGGATATCCTTGTTGTTGGAAGTGTTGATGGACTTCGCTGGGGTAAGAAGACTGTGTCGACGACGATCTTTCAGTGGCTTTTGGCCGAGGATAACCCAGTTATATCCTGTTAGGGAAATAACTCTTTGAATAAAGCCGGGAGACGCATTCATGCTCTGCGAGGATAAGCTTCCAAAATCAACTGGGGATAAGCTTACTGCTTGGGAGATGGATTCCGACTTTCCTAGGGAAGCTGGATTGGACTCTCCTGGGGAAGTATTGAACTGTATTGGTTATGTTCTTCAACGGAACCTACCCTGATACCTTGGAGGATAGAATAATCAGATTGCTTAGACCACTCTTTATTGCCCCTGTTTCTATGGGGGAGGCACTTGTGGGGTGCTGATAGTTGTTGATGGACAAACCTTCTTCTGGTAGACAGATGGCAGGACATAGTCGTACGCTTTAATCCCTAACTTTTGCCTGGACCGCCCTTTCAGGTTTTCAGTCCACCGGGATACCCATTTTTGCTCAAGCCGCCTTTTCAGGTTTTCAACTTGCCGGGTGTACAGATTTTCATTTCATCCCTCATTTTGCCCGAACCCTTTTGGTTCGCCGGGAAGCCCTTGTTTTTTCCTAGGTATGTCAACCTAGCGGGTCTTTGATTCATGCGTAGTATTTTTTCAACTATGTCCACGCTCTTAGAATGCAGGGAGGTGCCCCTGGCTGCTTGTGTTGTCATATTACCAGAAGATGTCTGATCGGGCAAGATTCGTTGCTGGAGTGCCCCAAGTGACTCAGGCAGAGATTTGCCCCAGGCTTTTTGGCCTTTGAGATATTCTCCGAACCTTGGCTTAATTGCCCCAGATAATGGACCATGGTCATGTCTGCCCCTTGATTGGAAGCGCTTTTGTTCACTAGGTATTCATCGTGCGAAGTTCCCTGCTGTTCAAACAAAAAGTCATATGCAAACAAAGTTATGTTAAAAATGCAAAGCTTATGTCTGTCTTGAAGATTTTGAAGATGCATTCTTTTTCATAAAACAAGTAATTGTTTGTAAAAACATGATGTCAACTCCGTATTTACCGTAGCCTTAAGGAGTCAGGATACCTTCGTAACAGTATGCTTTCGAATTAACCCATGCTTCAGCTAGGACTTTTGCGGGTTATAACGTAGCCTGGTTCACGGTTTAAGAAACAAAGGATAAAGGCTCAAAGTATTTGTACCCACCCGCTCTTCGTGATGTTCTCCAACCCTAAACTCAGTTGACCGTGCGTTAGACCTTGCTTGAGTCTTTGCTTTGATGTTTCAATAATGGTTCAGATGTTGATAACTTATCTTGAATGGGCAGTCATCTTTGTTTTGGTTGAGGGTTTGTGAGACCTCTTTCTTGATTTTGTTATCCCTTTCTTTTTTTGCCTGAACTGTTTCCTTTTTGGAATTACAGTCAGCGGGATGCCCCAGTTTCATAAGTCCCCTTTGTAGGTTTAGACTTTTTGGGCTTTTCATTTATGAATTTTGATGATGACTGCCTGTCCTTTTGATTGTTCTGAACCATTACTGTCTTTGTTCGTTTTGTAACGATCTCTTCGGTGCCATTCGTTATGCACTTGGATCAACTGAGAGACTACCCTGCCCCAGGTTATGATTAAGGGTTTTGATTTTCGAAAATAAAACTCCTACTTCTTTGGCTCTGATGGGTTGACGAGGGATTATCATCCTTATAACTCCAGTGTTTAGGATTTGAAACAATGCATGTACCTCATCAGCGAGGTCTGTTCAAAAGCATACTGTGAAGATTGTGGTATCGTTTTCGTCATCCTCCCTCAAGAGGCTCAGAGTTATTAACCGAGAGTTGACATCAGAAAAAATATGAAAAGAATATAACAAAAATAATTGTATTAATTCCCCAAAACAGACATATGCGATGCATTGATAGAATAAAAGAGTTTGCTATGACATTAATTGTTTGTATAAGCAAAGAAAAATACAACTCAAAAATTCGAATAAACAAAAGGTCTTCAATGATTGGGCAACGGAGCAGTGATTATGTTCGGAGTCTCAGACACTTCAAACTGAATCTCCCCGGCGTCGATCATGTCTTGAATCTTGTTCTTGAGAGGCCAGCAGTTGTCCGTAGTATGCCCCGGGCTATCAGAATGGTATGCGCACCTATCATTGGGATGATAGTTGGGAGCAGAAGTGTTCGGATTCCGAAGAGGAGCCCTTAAGGTGATCAACTCTGCCTTCAACATTTGTTGCAGTGCTTGATCCAACGACATGTTGAGTTTGGTGTACTGCCATTTCTCTTTGCGTTGCTGCCCCTGTCCTTGTTGAGCAGGTCCGGGATTGGAGATTTGGATTGCCCCTGCCTCATGACGGCTCTTTTTACCGTGCACAGCATTGGATTCTTTCTTTCCATGATGAGGCTTTTTATCCGAAGGTGCAGCCTCTTGAATTTTCCCAGACCGGATACCAGCTTCTATTCGCTCTCCAGTCAAGATAAGATCTGTGAATCCAGCAGACGAATTCCCAATCAGGTGGTTATAAAATGGACCTGACAAGGTCCCCAAGAACATATCGACAAGTTCCCGATCAGTCAAAGGTGGTTGTACCCTTCCAGCCAGATCCCTCCATTTCTGCGCATATTCTTTAAAGCCTTCACTTGATCCTAACGACATACCCTGGAGTTGGGTACGTGTAGGAGCAAGGTCGGCATTATATTAGTACTGCTTATAGAAAGCAGTTGCCAACTCCTCCCAGTTACGAACTTTGGTCCCATCCAGTTGATAGAACCATTCGAGGTGAGTCCCTGAAAGGCTTTCCTGGAAGAAGTGGATCCACAAGTTTTTGTCCACCGTATATGGTTGGATCTTCCGAACATAGGACCTCAGATGCAGCTTGGGGCAAGATGCCCCGTCATACTTAGTAAATGATGGTGCTTTGAATTTCCTGGGAATAACCACACCAGTTGACAAACCCAGATCTCCGAAATCCAGCCCAGGTACCTGTTGACCCTCCATAGCCTTCAACCTATCCTCCAACTGTTTGTACTTGTCCTCAGCCGGAGGGTACTGTTCATCGTCGAAGTCTGTTTCATTGTCAGAGACCTCTGGACTGGGCACTCTTTCCTCTGGATGACTGCTCTTCCCCACAGATGGAGTTGTCCTCTCGGTTTCAACCTGCGGTGTATTCCCAGATCTGCGCCTAGGGCTGAACAGAACAGTCCTCTTCTTTTTCTTGTCCTTTTTCAAAAGCAGAGCCTTCAGATCTTGCTGCCCCTGGGTCAGATTCATGATCAGCTCTTGGAACTGGGCGTTCTGAGCCTGGAGATCCTTGATAGTCTGCTCGGCTGATGATTCAGGATTCATGACGATCGGCTGAAATAAACAGCGAAGAAGGGTAAGCAACCTGTCAAAGGGGTACCTGCAATGCAATGAGATGTATGATATGCATGTAATGTTTTCAAGGACCTCGCGGGGTAAACAGAGAAACTTTGTTAGCATTTGAAGTTGGCAACTTGATTGAAGGAACTTCCTGGTGTAGAGAGCCCTTCTTCAAGGGTCAAAGGCTCACCATATCCAGTGGGTCATAGCCTCTGACAACCTTGGCTAGAGGAAAATAAATCCTCTTTGCCCCTTGCTAGATGTTTGATTCATCATGACCTGCATCACAAGCCCTTGAGATCCTTGAAATGGGTTAGGATGTATGCAATGCTATGATGTTATGGTATGCATGGGGTAATGTGAGTAGCCCTGTTATGAGTCCCAATTAAGGACTGCAAACCAAAACCTGCAAGAAACTTAGTAAACCCTGTCATGAGTCCCAATTAAGGACTATAAACGAAACCTGCAAGAAACTCGATAGACCTTGTTATGAGTCCTAATTAAGGACTACAAACAAAACCTGCAAGAAGCTCAAGTGTCAGACAACAAGCATGCAAATAGTCAAGTACGAAGGCACACAAGTCACACAAGAGAAACCCTTAGAGTTTAGGCCAGCATGGGGTCTGGGTATTACCCTCTTGAAGTTGGTGGGCTCAACCTGTCCTATTAGAAGTAATCGGGTTCTAAGGGTCCCAATATCACTGGATTGCTTTCATTGTTCATCGTTTCGATTTAGCCACTAAACTGGCGACCGAAATATTCCAGGAAAGCAACCCTCAATTGAGTGTAGTATCGAGTATCAACCAACCTCGGACTGTACCAAAGTCAGTTATCTCACTACCCTAAAGAGGCCAAGATAGTTCAATTAAGGTTCCTAAGGTCTGTTGATGCTTCACGACACCGCGCGGAGGCCCCGTACTCTCCTTGACTGAACTCAAGGGTTACCGGTACACACCAAAGTGCCACATCAACGTAGCAGACTGTTTCAACCATGTCGGTATACCCCGCACAGTTCCCTCACAGCCTTGTTGCTACTTTCTAAGAAGGTATCCCCAGATCCGGGTTAGGATCTATAAACTCCCAAGACAATACCCACAATAATAAAGCAGACAAGTCAATACAATTGAAAACACAGTTATGAACTAACCCTAAGGTACACCCCACTTTAAGTTTTAGTCCCCAGCAGAGTCGCCAGTTCTGTGATCGGTGGATCTGGAACTGACTGTTTAACGCTGGTTCGCGAAATGTCGCGGAAGCAAGAGTCGCCACCGTCTTTTATTTTCTCCAAATGGAAAGGACAAAAGCAAAGAAAAATTCCTTAAAGAGATTGCTCTCGGTTCGGGAGGTAGATTATAGAAAGGGAAGGTGTTAGCACCCTTTCTATCCATGGTTATCCATGGGCTCTTAGATACTTGCTCATTGTGTTTTCAAAAATGGTTTGTTTGCTTTTCAACTGTGGGTTTTAAAAAGTTTCTTTGAAAATTTCAGTTCGACTCTTGTATCGGTCCTCAAGAGTGTTTGAAAAATTGCTTTCGAAAGCTTTTTGAAAAGGTGTCGGTGTGAAAAGTATTTTTGATTTGTTTTTGAAATTAGAGCAAGTATCTAGAGTCGTCTACCTACCCTAAGGAATTCGTCTGTGTAAATGTCCTTTAAAGTAGTGCCATCCCACCATTGAGAGGTAGGTAGCACCACCGTTGGAGGTGTTCGGGTCAATTCGAGGTTCGGGACATGGTGATCACCAGAGCAACGGGAAGACACCTTAGAAGCTACCCTCATGCCAGGTTCCCGGATCATGCGGACTTACTAAGACATCCTCTACTCGACGATCACCTTTCGAGGCAAGGCAACAGTGAGGCGTACCCTAGGGGTGGTGTGTGCGAATTTGTGTGTCAGTTTCGTTGATATTTGTCTTGTCATGTTTAAAGTGTTCTACGCTTGATTTTAATTAAGACATTCATTCTTGCATGCTTCTTAACAATCATAAAGTTTGCGGGAAAGTAAATTCTAAACTATTACAAATGGCGCGGGTCCACATCGCCAAAATTAAACCGGACCCGATTTGACTGAAAGTAAATAAAGCAATAAAAGTGCGAGAAATAAAATTGTTACAAGGCTTTGGGATATGTACATAATTATAATAAGCGACAAAGTAAAATACGCGAAATTAATAATTAAAAGTATGGGCGTTGGACCCTTTCATAAGAAATTAAATGAAATTAAAAATTAATTAATTATTTATTGAAATAAAAGAAGTGTTTTTTAGGTTTTTTGTATTTATGAAATAAGAAAATTAAAATTAAAATTAAAAGAAACCCTAATTCTAAGTTATTTTTAATTATTTGAGAAAAATGTTAAAGTTTAACTTAATTTACTAAAGAATTTATGTACACGTTTATTTACAAAATAAATTAGTAATTAATAATAATAATAATGATGAGAAAATTATTTATTAAAAAAAATGATGAAAAAGTTAAAAAAACCTAATTTCTACATATTTAATTTATTAAGAAAAATATTAAAGTTTTGAAACCTAAATTAATCTAATTAATTGTTTAAAGTTTATTTACAAAAATAATAATAGTAGAATTAATATTAATAAAATAAACATTTTTTTGATTTTTCTGTATTTTACTATTTTTTATATTTTATGAAAATAAGTTAAATTAAAGGAATTAATTAAAAAAAGAAATAATTGAAATAAATAAAATAAGGAAAAGAAAGAAAATACAATACCTTGGGGGGTTTCTGTCCCCTTTTTGGAGGTGAATTGGAGTGGTTTGACCATTTGTGTTCTGGCCTCATCATACATAAGTTGTTCTACTTTGGCCATTTGGCTTTTGGCTTTTGGCCATTTGCGTTTTGGCTTTTGGCCATTTGTGTTCTGGCTTCAACGTTCCCTTAATGTCTGGCTTAATGTCTGCCTCGCCATGTATTGGTGTCATGCATAAAATGTTCTACTTTGGCCATTTGGCTTTTGGCTTTTGGCCATTTGGCTTTTGGCCTCAACGTTCCTTAATGAACCTGCATGAGATCCTGTCTAAATCTGCAGTGTTGAATCTCACGAACACATTAAATAAAATCATAAAATGCAAATAAAGCCAATATATGAAGAAATTTAATGTTTAGGCACAATATGGCATGTATGAATGATTATACCCTTTTGATCATGGAGATCAAATCAATCTTACCCTTACTGGAAAATTAGTGACCTGGATGCTTTTATGCCTTACTGGAAAATTAGGATCATGGAGATCAAGCCAGCCTTATCCTTACTGGAAAAGTAGTGAGGTGTTGGTTTGTAACTGAGATGACTTTGTTTGTAGTGAGAGAGGGATTTGTAATAAGGATTTCAAGGTTTTAGGGTTCTTGAAAGAGTTTGATATTCCAACAGTGTTGTGGCAAGGTTTTTTCTCTCTTTTTTCTCTTCTCCTCTTTTTCTCCTTTTTTCTTTTCTCTATTTTTCTCCTTCCTTTTTTTCTCTCCCTTTTTTGTGTGACAAGAAGGTGATTATATAGTGGAAATTAGGGTAAAGAAAATGGGCTTTGAATGTGCAATTGGGCCTCCAATATTCACTTGAATTCGTCACTTTCCAGGCTAAATCGCAGGGACTTAAGTGCATTTTTTGAAGTTGAAATGTGAAAACAAAATGTAGCCGACATCGAGAACTAACTCCTGTCCGAAAATCGACTCAATCGGATAAGCGGTGAATTAGTTATGAATTTTTGAAGTTTCAGCTCAGACAAACTTATTTTGGGCTCCAGTGTCGGCTCTGACACGTTCTTCAATAAAAAACAGGTATTGATCGGTGCATAATTTGGTCTCGACTTTTGAAGCAAAGTTGTAGATCTATGAGTCAGTGACCTTGTGTAAAAATATGAGTCCAATCCGATAAAAATTGACCGAGTTATGAATTTTCGAAGTTTCGGCTCAGATGAAATAATATTCAGCATTCAGGATTTTCAGCGTGTCACGCACTCTGAGCAAAAAACGAAGGCCTTTTGAATACTGTTTGAACTCAATACCTTCTATGAAAATGTAGCCAACTCAATTTGTGAAATTTTGGCACCGGAACCAGCTCGATACGATGAAAATCGACCAAGTTATGATTTTTTGAACATGACGCAAATAAACTTCTGTCACAAATTTCTGCACGAAAATACTTGATAAACCCACATTTTTGAAGACCTTCTGATCGAAATTGGCTTCCAGCCGTGAGAGATGAAAACGTAGATAATGTCAAGACGGAATTTTGGCCACCGGAACGGGTTCAAAACGAGCCACGATCTTCAAGTTATGAATTTTTTAGCGCGTAAAAACTGCACTTTCAGCACACTTTTTCACTATATCTCTTCAAGAAAACTCACACATTCGGATACCTTCTTTAAAGAATTGACTCTTGAGCCGAACCTGAATTTAAGAATACGTTATCAGAGATATCTTGGCGAAAGAATACCTGAATATGACGCGCCGGGTTGGACTTGTGAATTTTTCTTGAAATATTTTGAGAAATATGGGAGGGCAAATTTTGGGGTACAACAGTAAGCACAACGGGCATTTGGATTGTATTTCGGAGAGGCAGTATTCACCACTTTCGGGGCCTCCCTGACAGTCACCAAGTTGGTGGACAGCAATTGCAGCAAGATTTGTGATAGGGTCATACTCAGCCGGGTAAACTCTCTCCTGGGTCTTTCAGCCCTCTGAGGATTGGTTTGCCGAGGAGCGGCAGCAGGCTTAGCAATCACCACCGCGTTGACAGACTGGCGGCGCTCGAGTTTCTCTTGTCTTCTAGACCCATATACAGCACTGGCCTCTTTCTTAAAGGGCTTCTTCTCTGAATTTGACGATGCACCTTTCTGAATTTTGCCGGACTTCATTCCAGCCTCTATTCTCTCTCCAGTCAGAATAAGATCAGTAAACCCTGCAGATGAGTTACCGATAAGATGATTGAAAAATGGCCCAGATAGGGTCCCCAAGAACATGTCTACCAACTCCCGGTCAGTTAACGGAGGCTGCACCCTGCCAGCCAGATCCCTCCACTTCTGTGCATACTCTTTAAAACCTTCACTTGACCCTAGCGACATACCCTGGAGTTGGGTACGTGTAGGGGCAAGGTCGGCATTATGTTGATACTGCATATAAAAAGCAGTAGCCAACTCCTCCCAGTTACGAACTTTGGTCCCATCCAGCTGATAGAACCATTCGAGATGAGTCCCTGAAAGACTCTCCTGGAAGAAGTGGATCCACAAGTTCTTGTCCACTGAGTACGGTTGAATCTTCCGCACATAAGATCTGAGGTGTAGCTTGGGACAAGACGCCCCGTCATACTTGGTGAAAGATGGTGCTTTGAACTTGTGAGGAATGATCACACCAGTAGATAAGCCCAAATCTCCGAAATCCAGCCCAGGAACTTGTTGGATCTCTATTGCATTCAGTCTGTCTTCCAACTGCTTGTATCTGTCTTCAGCAGGAGGATACTATTCCTCATTGAAGTCAGTCTCGTTGTCAGAGACTATCGGACTAAGACCTTTTCCCCCTTGGGGACTGCTCTTTCCTATAGAAGAACCAGCCTCTTCATTCTGCAGAGTGTTGCCCAACCTTCGGCCCGAGTTGAAAAGAAAAGTTCTCTTCTTCTTCTTCTTCTTCTCCTTCTTCAGGAGCAAAGCCTTCAGCTCTTCTTGGCCTTGAGCCAAACCCATGATCAACTCCTGAAATTGCGCGTTCTGCGCCTGAAGAGCCTTGATAGACATCTCGGTTGATGATGAGTCAAGATTCATGATGCTGAAATAAACAGCGAAGAACAGTAAGCAACCTGAAACGAAGAAGATTTGCTATGCACATGATGAATGATATGTGTTTATGCGATGCATTCAAGGGTTCGAAAGTTTAAATTTGTTGTAGCCAAAAAAGGAACACACGTTATTATTAAGGAAACAATTGTTTGGTACATCAAAGCCTCATGGGCACATATTACAAAGTAAATCAATCCCAAAAGACACTACGCATCCTCTTTGGAGCTATGTAGGTGTTGAGATTCCTCTCCTCGTGCAATAGGCGGGTGAGCTCCAATACCTTCTTTTCACTAGCATGTAGACTGGTCTCAAGAGAATTCCGTTCTTCCTTAAGCTGGATCCAGCTCTTCTGCATCTCTTCCCAGGACGTGGGCATGTCAGGATGTTGAATGGTGTAGGACACCTCTCCTTCCAAGACTGGCTCTTTGATCACAGGGAGCACATGAGGATAAGGCATTACTAACTTCTGGGAGCGGGCGCGTACCCACTTGAGGTAAGGCTCCAACGGGATGGAATTCTTGTGCCCCAGGGTCTTGCTGTCTATCCTACTTGGCATCCTCCAAGCTCTGATAAATCTCTGGCGAAGTCCTTGTGCATCGTTGTCGAAGTCAAAAACTATGTCAGGAATTAACATGTCATGAGGGCCGTCCCTCCGAGCATAACCAAACTGTCTCCAAGCCAGGAACGGGTTGTAAGTAATACCTCCTCTGATTCCAAGTAAAGGAACATTAGGGTACTCCCCGCAACGATCAATGATAGTGACATCCTCTCTGGACCGAGGGCACCAATGTATATCTGCATGTGTAAGAGTCATCAATCGTTGTGACCATCTCAAACCCCGCTCGTTCTTCAAAGCTGATTATGGAAGGTGCGAAATAAACCACCTTCCCAGGAGAGGAGTGCAACACACAAGGACACCTCTTTTTCTCATGGTTCGAGTGTAACATGAGTGAAGGATGTCCCCCAGCAACGTAGGTATAGGATTCCTGGACATGAAGATCTGGACAGCACTAATATCTATAAGCTGATCTGGGTTAGGGAACAACACCAAACCATAGACAAGGAGGGCCAAAACTTCTTCAAAAGCTTGTAAGTCAAGGGAGTTCCAACATTCATGGGCCTTTTCAAACAGAAACCTGGCTAAGAACCCTTTGATGCCACTTCTAACTTCCCAATGTCCTTTGAGGTCAGATGGTTGTAGGTGTAAGGCTTTAGCAATCTCTTCAAGCTTGGGTTCCTTTTCCGTACCGTTGTAGGGTAGTTGATCAAGGATAGGGATCTTCAGAAGCCGGGAGAACTCCTCCAATGTAGGTACCAGCTGATAATCCAGGAAAGTGAAACAGTGATGCAGAGGGTCAAAGAACTGGAACAGGACCTTTATCATATCTTCCTCAATGTTGGTATTGACTAAACTGATGAGTCTTCCCTGTCTTTCACTGAATGAAGAGCTCTCGGGAATCCTGGATATAAGCTCCTTAAGCTGAGGAGGGATCCTTACAAGGCTGATTTGAATTGTCTTTCTGCGAACAGTTTCCATGTCCTACAAAACAAGAACAAAGATGAAGATTCGAACCCCTGAAATGGTTAGTCAATGCATATGATGCTGGATGATGTCATGATGCTATGATTAAACACACCACAGATATTTACAGAGGCAAACATGTAAGGCACATAAGTCACACAAGACAAGCCCTTAGAGTTTAGGCCAGCATGGGGTCTGGGTATTACCCTCTTGAAGTTCGTGGGCTCAACCTGTCCTATTAGAAGTAACTGGGTTCTAAGGGTCCCAATATCACGGGATTGCTTTCATTGTTCATCGTTTCGATTTAGCCACTGAACTGGCGACCGAAATATTCCAGGAAAGCAACCCTCAATTGAGTGTAGTATCGAGTATCAACCAACCTCGGACTGCACCAAAGTCAGTTATCTCACTACCCTAAAGAGGCCAAGATAGTTCAATTAAGGTTCCTAAGGTCAGTTGATGCTTCACGACACCACGCGGAGGCCCCGTACTCTCCTTGACTGAACTCAAGGGTTACCGGTACACACCAAAGTGCCACATCAACGTAGCAGACTATTTCAACCATGTCGGTATACCCCGCACAGTTCCCTCACAGCCTTGTTTCTACTTTCTAAGAAGGTATCCCCAGATCCGGGTTAGGATCTATAGAACTCCCAAGACAGTCCCACAATTTAAAGCAAACAAGTCAAAGCAATTGAAAACACAGTGATCTTAGTCCTAAGGTACACCTCACTTTAAAAGTTTCCCCAGCAGAGTCGCCAGTTCTGTGATCGGTGGATCTGGAACTGACTGTTTAACGCTGGTTCGCGAAATGTCGCGGTAAGCAAGAGTCGCCACTGTCTTTTATTTTCTCCAACATGGACAGGACAAAAGCACAGCAAAATTCCTTATGAGATAGTTTCTCGGTTCGGGAGGTAGATTTATAAAAAGGGAAGGTGTTAGCACCCTTTCTATCCATGGTTATCCATGGACTCTTAGATACTTGCTCATTTGTGTTTTCAAAATTGTTTGTTTGCTTTTCAACTGTGGGTTTTAAAAAAAGTTTCTTTGAAAATTTCAGTTCGACTCTTATATCGGTCCTCAAGAGTGTTTGAAAAGTTGCTTTCGAAAGCTTTTTGAAAAGGTGTCGGTGTGAAAAGTATTTTTGATTTGTTTTGAAATTAGAGCAAGTATCTAGAGTCGTCTACCTACCCTAAGGAATTCGTCTGTGTAAATGTCCTTAAAGTAGTGCCATCCCACCATTGAGAGGTAGGTAGCACCACCGTTGGAGGTGTTCGGGTCAATTCGAGGGTTCGGGACATGGTGATCACCGGAGCAATAGGAAGACACCTTAGAAGCTACCCTCATGCCATGTTCATGGACATGAGGACTTACTAAAACGTCCTCTACTCGACGATCACCTTTTCGAGGGGCAAGGCAACAGTGAGGCGTACCCTAGGGGTGGTGTGTGATTTGTGTGTCATGTTCATTTACATTTATCTTGTCCATACATTGGTGATCTACGCGTTGCTTTTATTTTGAGCATTCATTCTTTCATGCAGATTAATTAACAGTTAAAAAAGATGCGAGAAGGTAAAAGTCCTACGCTATTACAAAGGCGCGGGTCCACATCGCCAAATTAATCCAAGACCCGATTTGAAATAAAATATAAAAAAATGCGGAAAGACAAATGTCTAATTAAGCTATTACATGGCTTTGGGAGAATTACATGAATATTCACAAAAAGAAATAAAAATGCGAAGAGAATTAAAGTCGGGAATGCGAGGGCGTTGGACCCTTTTTAGGAAATTAAATTACTATTATGAAATTAATTAAATTTAATGAGAAAAGAGAAGTTATTTTTGAGTTTTTTGTATTTATGGATTTTAATGAGAATTAATGGAATTAAAACCTAATTCTAACTATTTTTAATTTATTAAAAAAAACATGTTAAAGTTGAACCTAAAATTAACCTAATTATTTACATGGTAATTTATTTACAAAAATAATAATTAATAATTAATATGGTGAAAAAAGAAAAAAATAATAAAAGTGTAAAACCCTAATTCTACATATTTAGTTTATTACAAAAATATTAAAATTTAAACCTAGAATTAACTAAATTAATTAATACAATTTATTTACAAAATAACATTAAATAAAATATATTTTTATTTTTGTCTTTCTGATTTTTTTTATTATTTTTTATGTTAAAGAAAAAAATTAATTTATGAATTAAACTAAAAAAAGAAATAAAACAAATAAAATAGAAAAGAATAAAAAAGAAAGAAAAATTAATGCAAACCAATGGGGGGTGTTGACCCCAATTTAGAGGTATCTGGCCAGCAATTAGGCCCATTTAATTCCTGGCCTTGTTGACTTTTCTGGGACGTGAGTGGCATCATTGACCAATGCATAGGGTGCTCCTTAGGTCATGGCCATTGGATTGAGATCAGTGGGCGCGTGGCAAGCTTGGATGGTGGGTGTATGATGAACCCCTGGGCGTACACTGCATGAGATCAAGTGAAAACAAAATTCATTGGAAAATATGGGGGACCTGGGAATCGAACCCAGGTCCCAATGTTCAGAGGACAGCGCATCTACCACTTGTGCCATTTGCTTTCTTTGTAAATTATGTGGAATGCAATTATTATAAGAGAAAACAAAAGTTAGTGATCTGACTCAAAAAAAATTACGCGCCAACTTTGAATAGACCAATGGCCTTGATCCACGCATGCATCTTCTTCATGTTAAACCTGCAGAATGAAAAGAGATAGCGGGGGTTTTAAACCCCCACTAAGTGGCAAACGTCAAAATAGCGAATAGGCCCTGGTTGTTCATAAATTAGGCGCGATAGGATGACTGGATTCGTGTGAAGCTTCTGGTTCTGATGGCATAAGTCTCATGTCTCAATTTTTCCAGAATAAGGAAGCCCCAAATTCACATCTCTGAAAACCTAAAAAGCATCAATGGCGTTTTTCTATACAAGCAGTATTAATTCAATTCAACGATACCATGAGGTTCAGTAAGTCCATATTAGTGTAAAACAAGCATTAGAATGTATGAATATGTCCTATAAATCAAAACACGAGTATGCAATATATCATGAACAGGACTGCTCCGTTTTACCGTTTCTTGAGGTTAGAAGCTGTGATTTTGATCCAGAAACTTTCCTTGTGGCCTTGGCAAGCGATTGGAATAGTTATCTTGCCTTGAAACCAACTCTAATGCAGTTTTCAATTTTCAATTTTTATCACAAAAATGCCAAAGTTGTTCTTGATGTGAGGCGCAGCTTGGAGGTTGTGTGCATTAGGTTTAGCTTCTGACTTATGTATGGGATGGATTAGGGTTGAATTTTGAGCCAAAAGATCAATGCATTGATGTATCAAATATTTGATTTTCAATGAATATTTTATCAATCTTTTCATGTGTTTTTGATTCCAATCATGGCCAAACCTTCCTTTTTTGATGTGCACGAATCTTCAGTGACCAATGAGAGCAAATGCTGCATAAAAAGATTCACATACATTTGTTTTAGTATTTTTTTCATATTTTATTTAATTAAATGAATTAATTGTGATTAAAAATTCAAATAAATAATAAAAATGATGAAATAAATCCCCTTTGGGCCAAATGGTCGTGCATAGCCTTTGGATGATGAATCTTGGAAGAAAATGTGGCCCATTACCAATTTTGAGGCATTTGAAGCAAAGTTGACTTTTCAAAATTCCCAAAAATTTCCCAACTTCCACAAGGCATATCTTGCTCAATTTTTAAGCTTTGATCATGTTCTTGGACATTTTGGAAAGGTCTTGAAGTCCTCTAACCAATACCTTTGGTCCCATGTCATTTTAATTTACCAATCTCAAGTTATGGTCTTTGACTTAAAGTGCCTTTTTGTTGACTTTTGAAAATGACCTATAATGTTGAAATTGATAACTTTTTGTGAGAGCATTTCTTGGACTTGAAGTGTGAAGGGGAGTTGTAGGAAATGTCATTCTATTCAAAATGAGCTTTGGATGGAATTTTTCTGATGAACCATGTGGAAGTTATGCCTTGGTCAATTTACAGTTGACTTTTTCAATTGTCCAAATATGGAAACTTTTGCATCTTGAGACTTTTTGAGCCATGCCTTGAGAATCATGATCAAGAATTGATCAAATGATGTTTGTGGCTTCAAAATAAGATGTTGACCAAAAATTTGAACTTTTGACTGTCAAATGACCATTTTACCCCTACAGTTGACTGTAGGGCAATTAGGGTTTTTGACTGTGCAATTTTGTGCTGTAAGTCTTGAAACTTGGTATGAGGATGCTTGACCATGTTTATAGGCATGTGGGACTTGATTGGACCCTTGAAAACTTCAATTTCTTTGTCAGAACCAAAACCCTAGTTTTTGACTGTTAGGAGGCCCTTGAACTGTGCAACCCTTGGGGAGATTTTGAAGCATGCTCTTTGCAGTTCTTGAAGAATATGGGAGGGCAAATTTTGGGGTACAACAGTTGCCCCTGTTCAATCTTCTTAGACCTGAGGATGTAGATTGGCTGACGTGCCTTTCGTAGTTCGAAGGTGGAAGATGATTGAACACTAGAGTGCCCAGAAATTTGCGCTCACATAGTAGTGTGATGGTGGGAATGGGCTTATAGATGCCATTTGGAGATTGATGGATAGGATGATGGGCTTATAGATGCCATGCTGAGAGGTGATGGATAGGTGGATGGGCTTATAGATGCCATCTGGGCGTTGATCGCGTAAGAAATTCTTTAGCGAGAACTTGTGTACCTGAAAAGAAAATGATTACCTGGCCTGTTACAGGAGCTGGTCTTCAAATTCTTTGTGTAGATGTGTCCTGACTGGTTACAGGAGCTGGATCTGGAGCTTCAAAAGGTGATTAATGAACCAGGGATGGTTACTACCTCAACGGGACGGTGAGAGAACCTGGGAGCGATTACTACCTCAACAGTAACGATGAGAGAACCTTGGATGATTACTACCTCAACAGGAACGCTGAGAGAATCTTGGGTCGATTACTACCTCAACAGGAACGCTGAGAGAACCTTAGTCGATTACTACCTCAACAGGAACGCTGAGAGAACCTTGGATGATTACTACCTCAACAGGAACGCTGAGAGAATCTGGGGACGATTACTACCTCAACAAGAACGCTGAGAGAATCTTGGATGTCTTCTACTGGATAAGAAACAGGGAGATCTTATGGGCGATCTGACTGAACCAGAGAAGGCCTTTGACTGGATAAGAAATAGGAAAATCTTAGGGTCGATTTAACTGAACCGGACAAGGTCTTGAAATCTTCAACTGGATAAGAAACAGGGAGATCTTAGGGTCGATCTGACTGAACCAGATAAGGCCTTTGACTGGATAAGAAACAGGAAAATCTTAGGGTCGATTTAACTGAACCAGACTAGGTCTTGAAATATCTTCAACTGGATAAGAATCAGGGAGATCTTAGGGTCGATCTGACTGAACCAGAGAAGGCCTTTGACTGGATAAGAATCAGGAAAACCTTAGGGTCTATTTAACTGAACCGGTCAAGGTCTTGAATATAGCTGAGAACTTAACTGGATCTTTCCTGAAAGGTAAAGGTCAGTCATATGCAATGCATGATATGGATCAAGCAATGATGTTCTCAACATAAATGAGATTTGTAAGATATGATGCGGATATGCATGCTATAATGTATGGAAGTGCGATGTTTATGAATGTGTCTTTTCGTCTAGGAAAGTAAATCCTTGACGGGTGCCGGGAAGTCACTCCTGGGCTGATGTTGAAGAATAGATCTTTGCTTCCGTTTGGGATGATGGTTGCAAGTATACCGGTAGGAGAAGATAACTCCGTTGGGGAATAAACTTGGCGAATAGATTACTCTGCGGGGAGAAAATACTCTAGTGATCTTGCTTGTGAGCAATACTCTGTGGGGAGAGAGGTACTTTGCTGAAATGTTGATGGTAACTTCGCTGGGGATACCATTGTTGTGTTGGAAGTGCTAATAGACTTCGCTGGGGATAAGAAGACTTCGCCGAGGGCGATCTTCTCATGGCTTTTGGCTGAGGATAACCCAGTTATATCCTGGTAGGGAAATAACCTTTGAATAAAGCCGGGGAACGCGTTCGTGCTCTGCGGGGATAAGCTTCCAGAATCTACTGGGGATAAGCTTACTGCTTGGGGAGATGGATTCCAACTTTCCTGGGGGAACTGGATTGGACTCTCTTGGGGAAGTCTCTGAGATGTATTGGGAAAGTGACTCCATTGAATGTTCGATATACCGCCGGGGAACAATCTTTAGGTCAAGACTGCCGGGGATGCTTGTTAAGAATACTTGTATGATGTGCTGAGGAATGTTGAGATCTGCGGGGGGATACCCAACTTCCTTAAGGCTGATTGTATCACTTTGCTTGGGGAGAGTGCATTGACTTGCTGGCTCACTCTCTGGGGAATTAAGATGTACTGGTTATGTTCTTCAGCTGAACCTACCTTGGTACCTTGGTGGACAGAACAATTAGATCGCTTAGACAACTCTTTATTGCCCCTGTTTCTAATGTTACATGTAATTAATCCTTTGTTTTGTATGCAAATATTCATGAGTTAGCGAATTATTGTCAATGCATATATCACAAATTGAACCTTGGACGTTCTTCGCAAAACAAAACAGAAAAGGAAAAAACAATTTGCAATTTATCTGAAAAGTGTATTTATATTGATTTTTGAATTTTCCTGTAAATAGGCGTTTTATGTACAAGAGGCTGACGTCCTAGTAAGAGAACGCCGCCGAACACAAGAGTTTATACAAATTTGTACAAGAGAAAATAAAACAGCTGTGTGAAATGAATGATCCACTGGGTTTCAACTCTGCTATCGTCCTTATATCTCCGAGCGTCTCGTCACTTGATGACCTAGTCGAGGATGAAGCTGATTGATCGATGCCGTTTGAACTTGCTGTTGATACCGGATTCTGGATGCAAAATGATCCAATGAGACATAGTATTACGCTTTATCCCTAACTTTTGCCTGGACCGCCCTTTCGGGTTTTCAGTCCACCGGGATACCCATTTTTGCCCAAGCCGCCTTTTTAGGTTTTCGACTTACCGGGTGTACAGATTTTTTTCATTTCATCCCTTCATTTTTCCCGAACCCTTTTGGTTCGCCGGGAAGCCCTAATTTTTGCCTAGGCATGTCAGCCTAGCGGGTCTTTATTATGCGTAGTATCTTTTTACTATGTCTGCATTGGCGGGGTGAGGAAGGTCGTCACCATCCATGTTGGTTAGAATCATGGCTCCTCCTGAGAACACATGTTTAACCACAAATAGCCCTTCATACGTAGGGGTCCATTTGCCCCTTGGATCACTCTGAGGAAGGATGATTCGCTTGATTACCAGATCCCCAACTTGATATTCTTATGGTCTGACCTTTTTGTTAAATGCCCTGATCATCCGTTTCTGGTACGTCTGACCATGACAAATAGCAGCAAGTCTCTTTTCATCAATAAGGTTTAGCTGATCAAGTCGTGTATGGATCCAATCATCTTCGTTCAGATCTGCATCTTTCATTATCCTGAGAGAGGGTATTTGTACTTCGATCGGTAAGACTGCCTCCATACCGTAGACCAAGGAGAAGGGAGTTGCCCCGGTTGACGTCCTGGCTGAGGTACGGTACCCATGTAGAGAAAACGGTAACATCTCGTGCCAATCTTTATAAGTCACTGTCATCTTCTGCACGATTTTCTTAATGTTCTTATTTGCTGCTTCTACAGCCCCATTCATCTTCGGTATGTAAGGAGAAGAGTTGTGGTGCTGTATCTTAAACTGCTCGCAGAGCTCAGTGATCGTCTTGTTATTGAGATTGGTACCGTTGTCTGTAATGATTCTTTCAGGGACGTCGTATCAACAGATCAGGTTGTGTCGAATGAACCGTGCCACAACCGTCTTGGTTACCATAGCGTAGGAAGCTGCTTCAACCCACTTCGTGAAGTAATCAATCGCTACCAGGATGAAGCGATGCCCGTTGGATGCTGTAGGTTTAATCTCGCCGATCATGTCTATGCCCCACATTGCAAACGGCCATGGCGCAGTCAGAATATTCAAAGGAACTGGAGGAACATGCACCTTGTCTGCATAAATCTGGCATTTATGGCATGTCCGAGAATGTTGGTAGCAGTCAGCTTCCATTGTGGACCAGAAATACCCTGCCCGAAGGATTTTCTTTGCCATAGTGTGTCCACTGGAATGTGTTCCAAAGGTCCCTTCATGTAGCTCTTCCATGATCCTTTCTGCTTCTGTCTTGTCCACACAACGCAGTAAGGTCGAATCATGGTTTCGCTTGTACAGAATGTCGTTGCTAAGGAAGAACTTGGCTGCGAACCTTCTCAGAAACTTCTTATCGTTGACAGATGCACCTTCAGGGTATTCCTGAGCTTCCAAATATCTCTTCACCTCATGGTACCAAGGCTTCTCAGTTACCAATTCAGTCTCGAGTTCACAACAGTATGCCGGTTCGTCCAGTTTCCAGATGATGATCCGGGGAGCCTCGTTATCCCATTTGACCTTGAACATAGAAGACATTGTAGCTAACGCGTCCACCAGCTGATTCTCCTCTCTCGGGAAGTGTTCAAAAGTTATCTTTGTGAAGTGGGGGATCAATGTCAACACATATTCTCTGTAAGGAATAAGATTCGGATGTTTCGTATCCCACTCCCCTTTGATCTGATTGATCACGAGAGCGGAATCTCCGAAGACACTCAGAAACTTGATCCTTAAGTCGATCGCAGCTTGGAGACCCATGATGCATGCCTCATACTCCGCCATGTTGTTGGTGCAGTTGAAACATAGCCAGGAAGTGAGTGGAGTATGAGTGCCTTGAGGGGATATGATTACAGCGCCGATACCGTTACCCAAAGCATTGGAGGCTCCGTCAAAGTGCATAGACCATCGGGATCTTTCCTCAGGTCCTTCATCCGGTCCAGGTACTTCACAATCAGTCACAATCATGATGCTCTCGTCCGGAAACTCGAAGTTCATTGACTGATAGTCGTCTACTACCTGATGTGCCAAGTGGTCTGCCAATACACTTCCTTTGATGGCTTTCTGGGTTGTGTATTGAATGTCGTATTCTGTCAAGATCATTTGCCATCTTGCTATTCTCCCAGACAGAGCAGGCTTTTCAAATATGTACTTTATAGGATCCATCTTTGAGATCAACAAGGTAGTGTGAGTCAGCATATACTGTCTCAGCCGGCGAGCAGCCCATACCAAAGCGCAGCAAGTTTTCTCGAGCAGTGAGTATCGGGTCTCACAGTCGGTAAACTTTTTGCTAAGGTAATAAATGGCATGCTCTTTTCGGCCAGACTCGTCATGCTGCCCCAGCACACACCCCATTGAGTTGTCAAGTACTGTCAGGTATAATATCAGAGGTCTCCCTTCAACCGGTGACATAAGGATGGGTGGTTCTTGGAGATACTCTTTGATTCTGTCAAAAGCAGCCTGACATTCATCATTCCAACATACTACCTGATCTTTCTTCAGCAGCTTGAAGATTGGTTCACAGGTAGCGGTTAGGTGCGAGATGAATCGAGCAATGTAATTCAGGCGTCCTAAAAAGCCTCTGACCTCTTTCTCTGTCTTAGGAACTGGCATCTCTTGAAACTTGGTATGAGGATGCTTGACCATGTTTATAGGCATGTGGGACTTGATTGGACCCTTGAAAACTTCAATTTCTTTGTCAGAACCAAAATCCTAGTTTTTGACTGTTAGGAGGCCCTTGAACTGTGCAACCCTTGGGGAGATTTTGAAGCATGCTCTTTGCAGTTCTTGAAGAATATGGGAGGGCAAATTTTGGGGTACAACAATAGTGAATAGATGAAGCAGGATGAGTCGATCCATGGAGGGCTTGCGTCGATGCATGACAAGTACAAGACTCAGGATGAGTCGACACGAAGAGAGGATGTGTCGATACATGTTAGTTGCAAGACTCAGGATGAATTGATCGGTAAGGTGCATATGTCGATATATGCTGCATTTTGAAGTCAGGATGAGTCGATGCATGCAAGGCTTGCGTCGATACATGTTAGTTGTAAGACTCTGGATGAGTCGATCGGTAAGGTGCATGTGTCGATACATGATGTGATTTGAAGCATGATGAGTCGATCCATGAGGAGGATGTGTCGACTCATGCTGTGCAGGAGAAGCATTACGCGTCGATCCATAGAGTTTCGTGTCGACCCATACTGTCTAATTTTGATAGAATCTTTTTTTAAATTGATGTAACTTGAGTTGTAGGATGCTGTTTGAGATGTCGTTCGAAGCGTTGATTAGCTAACGCAATGAACTTTATTCTATATGATTTAAATGATGATGAAGAGGTGTGATCCTAGTAACCAATCTAAGATTTATAATTAATTCCCGTGATTGATCGTTATTGTTGGATTTTGGACAGAATGATGAACATGAGATTTTTAGAGGTTGTTGTTAGGATTATGACAGTAGGATTAGTGACAGTAACGATATAAATTAGCAGAATAACAGGATGGCTTACTGTATTATTAATATACAGCTGAGTATTAGTGAGATGTTATTAATAAAGTGGTGTTTGATAATTTATGATGAATAAATGATGTTTGATAAATAAGTGATGTTTAATAAATTATTTTGAGATGTTTATGAGATGCTGTAATTGAGATGTTTTGAGATGTTTATGAGATGTTATTTTGAGATGATTGAGATGTTGTTGTTCTGGGATGTTTATGAGATGTTGTTGTTCTGAGATGTTTATGAGATGTTGTATTTTGAGATGATTGAGATGTTGATATTACATTCATGAAGAGTCGCATACATTGCATTTTTGAGATGGAGCTTATGCTCGTTGAGATGGCCTGGATTGGAAAATTTTGAGATGAAGGCTATGCCTTGTTGATGCCTCTATTAATTGGCAGATTTTTGAGATGGGAGTTCTGCTCCAATGGTACCACATGCATTTGCATAGTTTTGAGTTGCATTGTATGATTGAATAATGAAGTGTATTTGATGTTGATGAATGAATATATATGCTGTAATTATTGTTGATTATGAGATGAGAAGTGGTGGTATTATTGATCTAATTTAATATATTAATTATCATGCGCTTTATTATATTGTTAGATATCTCACCCCTTATGTTTGAATGTTGCCCTTATGTTGGTAACGTGCAGGTAATCGCGAGTGAAGGCTGTATACCTTCAATAGTTCGAGTCAGTGTCATTGCTCTGATATGTAACACTCGGGGGGATGAATGTTTGCTAATTTTTGATTGTTGATTTTCAGTTGTTGAGTTTTGAATTGATTATTATTAAATATGTGATGTTTCGAAGTTGTTGCTTTTATTTAAAGATGTTATTGAAGAATTCCGCTGCGTAGTTGTTGAATTATTTTATTAAGGATGCTATGTTGATGGTTCATCCGATGTTTTATTATAAGTGTTATATATCCATGATGAATGCAATGAATTTGTTAGAAGAATTTGTGACGTCCCGATTCGTTTGTATGAATGAAATTTTATAACTCTGATTTATTTTGCATAATTTACTTGGGGTAGAATTGGGGTGTTACAAAGTTGGTATCAGAGCAAAAGGTTGGTCTGACCTTGTCGTTGAGTCTTAGTTGTCTAATAATTGAGTATTGTTATTTTGAGTTCTAATCGTTGTTTATGTTGTAAGACCAAGTGTATCGCCGTGGGGAGCTCCAATGTTGTTAGTGAAGAAGAAAGATGGAAGTATGAGGCTTTATGTTGATTATAGACAGTTGAACAAGGTGACGATTAAGAACAAGTATCCGCTTCCAAGAATAGATGACTTGATGGACCAATTAGTGGATGCTCGTGTGTTTAGTAAGATCGATTTGAGGTCGGGTTATCATCAGATTAAAGTGAAGGATGAAGATATTTAGAAGATGACTTTCAGAACGCGTTATGGACATTACGAGTATTCGGTGATGCCTTTCGGTGTTACTAATGCGCCGGGAGTATTCATGGAATATATGAATCATATCTTTCATACTTATTTGGATCGGTTTGTAGTGGTGTTCATTGATGATATTTTGATTTAATCTAAGTCAGAAGAAGAGCATTCTGAACATTTAAGAGTAGTATTGCAAATTCTGAAAGAGAAGAAGTTGTATGCAAAGCTGTCCAAGTGTGAATTTTGGCTGAAAGAGGTTAGTTTTCTTAGTCATGTGATTTCAGGTAGTGGCATTGCTGTAGATCCATCGAAGGTTGATGCTGTGTTGCAATGGGAAACTCCAAAGTCAGCTACTGAGATTAGAAGCTTCTTGGGATTAGCTGGTTATTATAGAAGGTTTATCGAAGGGTTTTCTAAGTTGTCACTTCCGTTAACTAAGTTGACTTGTAAAGGTAGAGCTTTTGTTTGGGATGTTCAGTGCGAAGAAAGTTTTATGGAATTGAAGAAGAGGTTGACGTCGGCTCTGATTTTGACGTTGCCTAATCCAGGAGAGCCTTTTGTGGTGTATTGTGATGATTCTAAGATGGGTTTAGGAAGTGTGCTTATGCAGAATGGTAAGGTAGTTGCTTATGCATCGAGGCAGTTAAGGACTCATGAGAAGAAATATCCTACGCATGATTTAGAGCTTGCTGCAGTTGTTTTTGTATTGAAGATTTGGAGGCATCATCTTTATGGTTCTAGATTTGAAGTGTTTAGTGACCATAAGAGCTTAAAGTATTTATTTGATCAGAAGGAGTTGAATATGAGGCAACGAAGATGGTTAGAATTGTTAAAGGATTATGATTTCGGTTTGAATTATCATCCAGGAAAGGCGAATGTGGTAGCTGATGCGTTGAGTCGAAAGACTTTACATATGTCAGCAATGATGATTAAAAAGTTGGAATTGATTGAGCAGTTCAGAGATATGAGCTTAGTTTGCGAGGTTACTCCGCGATGTGTTATGTTGGGTATGTTGAAGATTAATAATGAATTTCTAGACAGTATCAGAGAAGCTCAGAAGTTGGATGTGAAACTGGTAGATTTGATGGTTGGGACTGATCAATCTGAGAATAGTGATTTTAAGCTAGATGCGCAGGGTGTGTTAAGATTTCGTGACTGGATTTGTATTCCTGATGATGCTGAGATGAAGAAATTGATACTCGAAGAGAGTCATAGAAGTAAGTTGAGTATTCATCCAGGAGCTACAAAGATGTATCAAGATTTGAAAGGTTTGTTTTGGTGGCCTGGGATGAAGAGTAATGTGGCTGGATTTGTGTATGCATGTTTGACTTGTCAGAAGTCGAAAGTTGAACATCAGAAGCCTGCAGGATTGATGCAACCGTTGGAATTTCCAGAATGGAAATGGGATGGCATTTCAATGGACTTTGTGACGGGGTTGCCTAGTACTTCAAGAGGACATGATTAGATTTGGGTGATTGTTGATAGGCTTACAAAGTCAGCTCATTTTATTCCTATTAACATCAGTTTTCCAGTGTCGAAGTTGGCTGAGATTTATATTAGTGTGATCGTGAAGCTGCATGGTGTTCCTTTGTGCATTGTGTCAAATAGAGATCCAAGATTTACTTATGATTTTTGGAAGAGTTTGCAAGAAGCGTTGGGTTCTAAGTTGAGGTTGAGTTCAGCGTATCATCCTCATACAGATGGTCAGACTGAACGGACGATTAAATCGTTAGAAGACTTGTTGAGGGCATGTGTTCTTGAGCAGGGAGGTTCGTGGGATACTTATCTTCCGTTGATAGAGTTCACATATAACAATAGTTACCATTCTAGTATTGGGATGGCACCTTTTGAAGAGTTGTATGGTCGAAGATGTAGAACTCCGTTATGTTGGCATGAATCTGGTGAGAGTGTAGTACTTGGACCTGAACTTGTTCGTGAGACTACCGAGAAGGTGAAGTTGATTCTGGAAAATATGAAAGCTTCATAAAGTAGACAGAAGAGTTATCATGACAAGCGAAGGAAAGATTTAGAATTTCAAGCTGGTGATCATGTGTTTTTGAGAGTTACACCTGTGACTGGTGTTGGGCGAGCATTGAAGTCTAAGAAGCTCACTTCTCGTTTTATTGGACCGTATCAGATTTCAGAGAGAGTGGGGAATGTTGCTTATAGAGTGGCTTTACTGCCTAATATTTCGAATTTGCATGATGTGCTTCATGTGTCGCAACTTCGGAAGTATATTTCAGATCCATCTCATGTGATTCATATGGACGATGTGCAAGTACGGGATAATCTTACGGTGGAGACGATGCCTGTACGGATCGCGGATCGTGAAATGAAGACTCTGAGGGGCAAAGAGATTGCCTTGGTTAAAGTGGTTTGGTTAGGAGCTTCTGGTGAAAGCATGACTTGGGAGTTGGAGGGCAAGATGCGAGACTCCTATCCAGAATTGTTTGATTGAGGTAAATTTTCGAGGACGAAAATATTCTAAGTGGGGGAGAGTTGTAACGCCCGTAATTTAATTAATTATTTAATTAAATTATTTTTGGAATAATTGTGAAGGTGTGTTATAATTAATTGGATTTATTTTATTAAGTGGAGAAATAATAATATATTAGAGGTATTATATTATTATTTGGTGAAATAATATTAGAAGTGTAATATTATTTAATGTGGGCCTATATGGTGTGAGTGGAAGTAAAAAGGGGGTGTAAGTTTGGAGCCCACTAAGGAATAATATAATAATATTAGGTTATTTTATTATTTGTGAGAAGAATAGAAGGAGGAAGCAGTAAGAAGAGAAAATAAGGATTGTGAAGAACGTGAAGCTGTTGGAAATAGTGGAAAACGACAAGAACAAAGATTCAACCCGAAAATTGTAGAGTGACCTTCAATCTAAGGTAAGGGTGGGGTTCTGACTTTATAATTGGGTTCATGATGTTTGATATGTGGGGTTAGAGGATTGCTGTTTTTGTTCTTGAATTGGATGATGTATGATGAAGATTTGATGCATTTGAATGAATAATGACATTATGATGTCGTTTAATCGATGTAGTATTATAGGTTAATGTTAAGTGATGAATTATCATGGTTATAATGAGGTTTGTAGGACTGTAACATAATTCCTATAGTGAAATTACAGTAGAAAACGCAGAAAATTATGCAGACTGTAACAGGATGCATCGATTCATGGAGGCATGCGTCGATACATGGGCGATGTTAGACTCAGGATGAGTCGATGCATGCAGGGCTTGCATCGATACATGTCAGTTGCAAGACTCGGGATGAGTCGACCGATGAAGTGCATGTGTCGATACATGCTGTATTGAAATCCAGGATGAGTCGATCTATAAGGAGGACGTGTCGACTCATAGTGAATAGATGAAGCAGGATGAGTCGATCCATGGAGGGCTTGCATCGATGCATGATAAGTACAAGACTCAGGATGAGTCGACACGAAGAGAGGATGTTTCGATACATGTTAGTTGCAAGACTCAGGATGAGTCGATCTGTAAGGTGCATGTGTCGGTACATGCTGCGTTTTGAAGTCTGGATGAGTCGATGCATGCAGGGCTTGCGTCGATACATGTTAGTTGCAAGACTCAGGATGAGTCGATCGGTAAGGTGCATATGTCGATACATGCTGTGATTTGAAGCCGGATGAGTCGATCCATGAGGAGGATGTGTCAACTCATGCTGTGCAGGAGAAGCATTACGCGTCGATCCATAGAGTTTCGTGTCGACCCATACTGACTAATTTTGACAGAATCAATTTTTAAATTGCTGTAACTTGAGTTTTATGATGCTGTTTGAGATGCCGTTCGAAGCGTTGATTAGCTAACATAATGAACTTTATTCTAGATGATTTAAATGATGATGAAGAGGTGTAATCCTAGTAACAAATCTAAGATTTAGAATTAATTCCCGTGATTGATCGTTATTGCTGGATTTTGGACAGAATGATGAAAATGAGATGTTTAGAGGTTGTTGTTAGGATTATGACAGTAGGATTAGTGACAGTAACGATATAAATTAACAGAATAACAAGATGGCTTACTGTATTATTAATATACAGTTGAGTATTAGTGAGATGTTATTAATAAAGTGGTGTTTGATAATTTATGATGAACAAATGACGTTTGATAAATAAGTGATGTTTAATAAATTATTTTGAGATGTTTATGAGATGCTGTAATTGAGATGTTTTGAGATGTTTATGAGATGTTATTTTGAGATGATTGAGATGTTGTTGTTTTGAGATATTTATGAGATGTTGTTGTTATGATATGTTTATGAGATGTTGTGTTTTGAGATGATTGAGATGTTGATATTACATTCATGAAGAGTCGCATACATTGCATTTTTGAGATGGAGCTTATGCTCGTTGAGATGGCCTGGATTGACAAATTTTGAGATGAAGGCTATGCCTTGTTGATGCCTCTATTAATTGGCAGATTTTTGAGATGGGAGTTCTGCTCCAATGGTACCACATGCATTTGCATAGTTTTGAGTCGCATTGTATGATTGAATAATGAAGTGTATTTGATGTTGATGAATGAATATATATGCTGTAATTATTGTTGATTATGAGATGAGAAGTGGTGGTATTATTGATCTAATTTAATATATTAATTATCATGCGCTTTATTATATTGTTAGATATCTCACCCCTTCTGTTTGAATGTTGCCCTTATGTTGGTAACGTGCAGGTAATCGCGAGTGAAGGCTGTATACCTTTAATAGTTCGAGTCGGTGTCATTGCTCTGATATGTAACACTCAGGGGGATGAACGCTTGCTGATTTTTTATTGTTGATTTTCAGTTGTTGAGTTTTGAATTGATTATTATTAAATATGAGATGTTTCGAAATTGTTGCTTTTATTTAAAGATGTTATTGAAGAATTCCGCTGCGTATTTGTTGAATTATTTTATTAAGGATGCTATGTTGATGGTTCATCCGATGTTTATTATAAGTGTTATATATCCATGATGAATGCAATGAATTTGTTAGAAGAATTTGTGACGTCCCAATTCATTTGTATGAATGAAATTTTATAACTCTGATTTATTTTGCATAATTTTCTTGGAGTAGAATTGGGGTGTTACATATGGTCTTTCTTGCAACAATAGTGACAAGTCAAATTTTAATGAGACTTACTTTTTATATTTGACTCCCTTTTGATAAACTTATACTTTTTATATGGCTTATCCAAAGACTTTTCAAACTTGGGATTAATATCTAATGTAATACATGGTTGTAATGTCTTGTCCAATTTGGTTTTTGTTAATTCTCTATTTTTGTGATTGGAATTATTTTTGGTAAAACTAACTTAGAAGAAACATGTTGAAATAAGATCTTCTATATAAACTGGAGAAACATGTTGAACAATATTTCCTATGCAGGGTCATTCGACATCGCGCCTATGTACACCTGGACGGTTGGATGTTTTTAGTTTATTACAAATGCATAATATTATGGGAATATTATGATATTTTATATGGCATCCTTTTAAGGATTAAGAGATCAAGCTTAATTTAAGGAGTATTCGTAGTTTCTAATTATGGAGATAATTTAGGAAACTAATGATTAATGTCCTTTTTTATACAGAAGTTTCTACAAATTTTTAGTAGCTGAGTTGCTGCATTTTTGAAGGCTACAACCCTAATACAAGTGTGGAATATATTGTAATTTTTATTGAGTTTTAGGGCTTGTGTTCTTGTGAATTGTGAGCCACTCTTGTATTGTTTTGATGCTTGAGTTGGACTGTCTCTATTCAGTTGTAAATTCTGTCAGTCATTCTAAAGCTTTTAAGTAGTGAATGATTGTGTGTTTTTGAAGGTTGTCTTCTAATTCTTTTGAATTGTGTTCTTGTCATTGTTTGTGACTGAAAGGGATTTGAGAAAGGTATCATACCTGGGTTGGTCTTAGATAGAAATTAAGCACGCGTAGTAACTAAGTGAGTAGATTATAAACTAGTGAGAGTTTGATGTGGGTATAGAAATTGATACTACTTAGTTGATTTCTTCCCTGGCTTGGTAGCCGCCAGAGTAGGTGTTGTCGTACACCGAATTGGGTTAACAATTCTGTGTGTCCCTTTTATTTTCTGCATTGTTTATTGTTTTACATTGTTCATTGTTTTGTTTTTCAAAGATCAGTGTCTCGACATCTCTTAGAACATCTTAGATATGACTACCATAATTTTTTTGTATGGAGAATGTCACACTTGATGTTGGAACATGTCAACTGTTAAGGCTTGGAAAGAGAGAAACTGAAAAGATTCATGTCTCTCTCCTAAAATGAATGGTGCACCGTTAACAAGGATGACTTTATCTTCTTGGAAAACACATGCATTGACTGGTTGTGTCGTTACAAACAAGGAATTGTTACAATCCATAGTAACTTTCCTTGTATATAAATACCCCTTTCTTGTTATTCCCCGTCAATTTTTTGTGTTCAACTGGTTGTCTTATTTTTTATTTCCTTTTAGTATTGTTTGTCGAGTCTTTCATTGAGGCTTTATTTGTGTCTTCTTTGCTTTCATTCTCAAACTCAGTCGTTGTCATCTTTTGGCTAAAAAGCGGGAGAGTAGTGTCGTAGTAGTATCGTTGATTCCTCCCCAGTGTCTTGTTTAGTGTTGTTACTCCTTACATGCAACAATTAAAGGGGAGTAGTATGATCATCTGCCATAATGGTTTTCTGTTTCTTCGTCTGTTAGTTCTCTTATTGTGGGTGTATACAGGATGTCATTCCAGATGTTCTAACATCCTGTCTGGGGTTTTCTTTTTCCTTCTGTCAACTGATCTTCTAATTTGTGTTGCTTCTGTCACATGGTCTTCTAACTTGGTTATTCAAGTTAGAATTCTTTTTTGTTTCTTGAGGCTACATGGAAATTCTCCAGCTGCTTTGTGACAAGAATTGGTTCTGAGTTTAGGGGGAGTAACTTGTGTGTTTGAAGATGTTGGTTATCTTCTTCCTCGTGTACATCATCTACAGGATATATATGGTGTTGTGTCTCCCTAGTGTTGTGTCTGTAATATGTCGTGTGTCTCTCTTCAGGGTGTTTGTGAAAAAAAGTGTTTTATCCAAAGGTTAACAAAGGGGTGACGAATCTTGATTCTCTGTTAAATTTGTGTTGTTGTTATTGACGGGGATCTACTAATTCCCTGTTGTGTTTTGAGTAGTTGTGGAAGGGAAGTTTGGTTCTGGATTGGAGTGGTTGTGCAGAGTTGTCAGACATGATGTCCTGACATCTTGATAATTTGTTTTTTCTCTTGTTTTTGTAATAAGTAGCTTCCACTATACTCTGATAAAAGTGTTTTTCTTGTGCTAACTTTATGATGTTTGTGTTGACTGGTGCAACTCTAATTATGTGTGTTTGATATTATCTTCAAATCTGAGTTGTTTTGTTGTTTTTGTGTGCAACAAGTATTCAACTATTTTGATAAAAATAACTTAGTAGAAACATGTTGAAATAAGATGTTATATTAACTTGAGAAACATGTTGAACAAGATGTCCTATGCAGGATCATTCAACATTGCGCCTGTGTATAGCTGGATAGTTGGATGTTTTTAGTTTATTACAGATGTAGAATATTATGGGAATATTATGATATCCTATGTGGAACTTAGTTTAAGTATTTAGATATCAAGCTTAATTTAAGGAGTATTATTAGTTTCTAATTATGTAGATAATTTAGGAAACTAATGATTGAAGTCCATTTTTTATGCAGAAGTTTCTGCAGATTTTTAGGAGCTTATTTGCTGCATTTTTAAAGCCTAATCCAGTCCAGAAGATTGCTTTAAATAGAAGGCTACAACCCTAATACAAGTGTGGAATTTATTGTAATTTTTACTGATTTTTAGGGCTTATGTTCTTGTGACTTGTGAGCCACTCTTGTATTGTTTTGATACTTGAGTTGGACTGTCTCTATTGAGTTGTAAGTTTTGTCAATCATTCTAAAGCTTTTAAGCAGTAAATGATTGTATGTTTTTGAAGGTTGTCTTCTAATTATTTTGAATTGTGTTCTTGTCACTGTTTGTGATTGAAAGAGATTTGAGAATGGTCTCATATCTAGGTGAGTCTTAGGTAGAAATTAAGCACGGGTAGTGATTAAGTGAGTAGATTTTAAACTAGTGAGAGTTTGATGTGGGTCTACAAATTGATACTACTTAGTTGATTTCTTCCCTGGCTTGGTAAACCCCAGAATAGGTGTTGTTTACACCGAACTGGATTATTAATTATGTGCCCCTTTTATTATTTTTCATTGTTTATTGTTTTACACTGTTCATTATGTTGTTATTAAGAGACCAGTGTCTCGACATGTCTTAGGACATATGAGATCTGACTAGCAAAATTCTAGTTTTAAGAGACCTTGTCTCTTATTTCCAAATGTGACAAGTTTCACAATCGAACCAAGACGGTTCCTGATCCTCCTTCTTATACTTTTGACTATCCACAATAGATTTCTTTAATTCTTTCATTTTATTATCGGTTTCTACAACCTTTGCTTCCAAATGTGTAAAAATTCTTTTATTGAAGCTAATTTCTTGAATGCATCTACAACTTCTCTATATAGATTTTGAAAAGCATTTTTCAATTCAACAAAAGACAATTTATCAATATTATCAACTACTAAGGGAACATGTGAAAGCACACAAAGCACAATCAACAGATAATTAAGGTAGCCAATCAAGCATCGTAAAGAAATCAACAAAAATCATTACTCAAAATTCATCAAGAAATTCAAAGAGAATGATCAGAGACAAAGCATACTTTTGAGTTAAAATCAATTACAAATTAAAAGAAATTAAAACAAAATACTAAAAATAAATGCCAAGAATAGTACTGCTAAAACAAAATCAAAACAAATATTTTTGAAGTTTTTTAGGAATTAAAATAAATGAAGAAAAATGCAAGAAATAATTAAAAGGAAATTAAATGAAAACAATTATATCAGAGGGAGGTGCAAAGCCTAGCTCAGGGGGTATTGTTTCCGCAAGAGAGGCGCAGGGCGCAGTCCGAATTATCCAAGAGGCAGTTTTTTGTTCACATGCATTCAATGATTGAAGAATGAAGAGTGAAGAAGATGATGGAGCCTTTTATAGGTTGATGAAGATTAAGAGTTAGTTACAGGTTGATGATCCTCAGCCAATGGATTAAGAGTTTCTTTTATGGATTGATGGTGAGGATGGAGTCTGTTATAAGTTTGTTAGAGGAACTTAAAATAAGTTACTATGAGCCGTCAATTGCTTTTATATCTCTTCTGATTTTCTGAGTTTCTGTTTCCTTCCAATTTCTGACAGAATGAATTACTTTTCTATATTTTATGTTTTGTTTAAATGAGCTAGTATCTGGTTTTTAGAACTGAGTCGTTGTTGGATTTATTGAACTATATACCACTCCTTGCATTCTTCCTTCATTTTTCTGTACTTGTGAATTGATTGTGTGTGTTCAGGAGCAGTTTTGATGACTTATGCAAGGCAATTAGGATCGGTCTAGATGCTTGGTGCAGTAGGTCTTCATGACAAGATGTTGTGAAATTTTGTGGCTGCAATTTGATGTTTTATGTTGCATTGAGTTTATGTCTTGTTTTGTGAATTTGATCCCGTTTCCATGTCTTGTGTAGGTGCATTTTAACGTAGCATAGTGATGCCAAATTAAAGATCTAATGTGTATCTGTTTTGACAACAGGTGAAACAAATTGGAACATGGTTCGATGCAGGTGCTTAAGTGTGATGGTACAAAGTTTTGTGACTATTTTGGCCAGATGTACACTTGACTTTGCAAGGTTCTTGGCATGGCTATAGCAGATTTTGGCAAATGCTCTTGAAGCTTGGAGCAAATGATTTAAAATCTTAGATATAGCTTTAGGTTCATGGACTTTGATTTCATGTAACTTTGAATCACTCTTAAACTTGAATGAATTTGAATAATGGATGATGAAAAATGATATTGATTTGGATTTGAACTTGTGTTTTGAACTTTGAAAATGTCCTACTTTGATGAATGATGAACAATGTTTGAACTTTGAACTTTGATGAATAATGGAGTTAAATAATTCCTTGAAAATGTAACTTACATTCCAAGTAATCCACATAAACCAACCAAACTTGTATGAACTCAATCTTGACAACTTTGAACAAAATAGAAGCATTTTAAATGAATACCTTAAATCCATCATAACTTCAATCAATAAATCAAGTTGACTTGCATTTAAAAGTAGCAAACAAATGACGTGACCACCACTTCACTTTTGTGCCATGGTTTGTCTTTTGCAACCACAAGCCCTTGAATCAATTATTTCAAAAGTAATGCCTTGTCTTGAAGAATATTTAAAGATGATAAGACTTGAAGTATCACAAGAACACTCTTGACATGAAATCCAATGAATCTTCAATTGATGAATTAACCAGTTCAAACATGAAGAAATGACGAAACCCTAATTCTTAATCCTTGAAGAAGAAAATCTTGCAATTTGATGTTGAGAAGAAGAGAATAGCCTTGTAGCTTGATGAAGAAGAAGTCCAAGATAACCATACTCAAAACCCTAACTCCACACTTCAATGCTCAAAAAAATATCAGAGAAGTCAGACTTATTGAATATATACATCTCAAAACCACTGTGAAACCCTAGCTTGCTCGACCACTGACCCTTTTGAACCAAGATGCTTTATTCAATGAAATGCATGATATGCAACTGACCTAATGAAAAGGTACGCAGATGAATGAAAAGCCTAAGCCAGATAAATAGTGAAAGACTAGGACAAATTTGGGGTATGAAAAGCGCCATATTTACTCAGCTTCTGATATGTTGGAAATATAGTACAACACCTTTTGGTCCGTACTCTATGCAAAAGCAGCTTCATCTTGTCAACTGTCAGAATTATGGAGAAAGTCAACTAAAAGTTTTAGCACAAGACTCAAGATTGTATGACATAATTTCTTCACTCTACTCCAGCATGCCTATGGACGCCTTACTTGAGAAATACACAATGGATAAATATATTTTTCAAAAGTTTAAGATCCTATTGTATAAACTTCAATGTCTCTCTCTCTTGGAAACTGCTTCTTCAACAAAGATACTTGTGCAAGTAAGCCTCCATCGTCTCTTTTATTCCCACTATATAAGGAACTGAAGATTCAAAGGAAGATACACCAATATACAATAAGAACAACAACCAACAATAGGATTTTGCAAGAATTGTTTCGTTCTCTAAGTTTTAGTACATAGTTGTTGTATTGCACATAGACTTGAGATTTTCTAACACTTACATATCTTAGAAATCTCAAGTAACAAGGTCTTTGCTTGTGATGTATTATTTACCTCTGATTGTATATCAAGTACATCTTGTTGTAATCCTAAACAGTTTGTTTAGAATTTATAAAAGTCTCAAACAGTGTGTTTGAGCAAGGAAGTCTCAGACTGAGTGTTTGAGTAAGGAAGTCTCTTTTAGAAGTGATTGAGCAAGGAAGTCCTGAATTATGAGTTTAGACAAGGAAGCCTCTTTCAAGTTTGATTGAGCAAGGAAGTCTTGGACTGGTGTGTCTAAGCAAGTTGTAATTAGGTTCTGATTATTGTAAAAAAACTCTTGTGGGATAAGGGGACTGGACTACTCTCGTTATAGAGGAACCAAGATAATTTGTGTGTGATTTACTTATTGCTTCTGCATTTTAAGTTATTTCGCTGCTGCATTCTCTAGCTTAGAATATGAACTTGATCATATTCAGAAGTTGTTGTTCTAAAAAGCAAAAGTTATCAGTATCACAATTCAACCCCCCTTCTTGTATATTTTTTTCACCTTCAATTACATATGTCTAGCTAGTTTTGACTAAATTTTCTACTATGTTTCTTAACAAAAAAAAAATAGAACTTATGATAGGGTTCAATGCTCTTCCCTCCTGAATTTAATAATTAGTCATAATTGGAACTTTGCTCCCTAGATTTTTATCCTTTTTAATTTTTGATTTCCTTATTTTAAAATTTAATTTTTTCGATCATTTCATTTTGTTTTGTTTTTTAGATTTTAATCTCCTTCTAATTTGAGATCAAATTTTAAAGACATTACAATAAATTTGATGATGTGTCGTTATTATTTTTATTTGATGACTTATAATTAATTTTATTTTATTTCTAATATATATTATTATATTATTAAAATTAAAAATTAAGAACCTAAATCAAACTATTATTACATTTAAATTATTATTAATTTGTAATAATGTATTATTATTTTTTAAATAATTTTTTATTTATGATTATATGTTCTTTAGAAGAAAATTTACAAGATTAATTAATTGTAATTTTGTAAAAATAAAAATATAGACTTATTCGGGTTGAACCTCTGACTTTGTTGAAGTATGCTTAGTGAAACATATCTACCGTTTGAACAAAATCGATTCATGTTTATAATAGTCTAGACTAATATATACAGGTTATGCATCAACAAATACTTTGGTAATAAGTACAAACTTAGGATTGTCCAAACTTCATCATATGGCTAAAAAAGCCTGACTGTGTGAGTGGGGGAATTTGATGACAACAGCAAATCCCAAAAGTTCAAACCTACTACAGTCAGCATATAACTAACTAACTACTAACTATACAATCAACATATAACTAACTAACTAACTAAATTTGAATTAATACATAACATACTCCCTTAATTCAAGCTTTTTTCAAGTGCTACACATCAGAAGTTGATACTTTAGAGTTGCTTTTAGACGTTGCGTCTTCAGACTCCAACAACGCTTTAAAAGTTGTTTCATACTCTAAGTATTTAGACTCTGCATCTTTAGACTCTATCAACTCTTCAGAAGTTGTACCATTTTTTGAAGTCTTCAGAGGTTGATGGCTCAAAAGCTATCAACGCTTTAGAGGCTAGTGGTCCAGAAGCAGTTCCAACCTCTAAATCAAATTCCACCATTCCCATTTCTATTTTTAGCTTAGTGAATTATTTTCCTTTTACAACTTTAGTTAAGATATCGGTAATTTGGTCTTTGGTAGGACAATATCTCATTGCCAACCTTCCTTTTTCACTTGTTCTCTTATATAATGAAACCATGTTTCAATATGTTTTGATCTTCCATTAGAGACGTGATTCTTTGTTAGGTTTATTGCAGATTTGTTGTCAGCAAGGAGCTTGATTGGTACTTGAACGTTTACTCCAACTTTAGTCAGAACATATTCAATCCAAGCAGTTGAGCAACTAGCAATATATTCGGCCTCATAGCTAGACAAAGCCACAACATGTTCCTTCTTGGAGATCCAAGAAATTAGAGCTCCTTGAAACTTAAATACATAACATGTGGTACTTCTCTTGTCCAGTTTGTCACCACACTAGTCTGAATCATAAAAATCCTATCACCTCATTTGTGGTTCCCTTTCTTCCATATGAACAAAATATACAATGCCTTAAGGTTCCCTTGATGTATCTTAAGACTCTTTTTTCAGCCAGCAAATAAGACTTCCTCAGATCATACATGGATCTTCTCAATACACCTACAACAAATTTAATGTTTGATCTACTATTACCTAGGTACCTCAATGATTCAATCATCTACTTATACAAGGTGGCATAAAACCTTTCTTCATCATTATATTCTTCTAGCTTCCGACCAGATTCAACGGGAGTTGCAACAACATCTCAGTTCAACATGTTGAATCTTTTCTACAAGTCAGTAGCATACTTTGCTTGATACATGATCATTCCATTTTCTTTGTGTAGAAACTCCATACCAAGGAAGTAGGAGAAATTACTAAGATTTTCCATATCAAATTCTGATTTCATTGTACTCTTGAGCTCTTCAATTTCCAGTTGAGATTCTCCAGTTATCAAGAGATCATCCATATAAAAACATAGCAGAAATAGTATTTCACCTTGCTTGTATTTTACATACACACCATATTCAACTGAACGTCTTTTAAAACCATGATTAATGAAGAAAACATCAATTCTTCTGTTCTAGGCTCTTGGTGCCTACTTCAAACCATACAAATCCTTGTATTGTCTATACACTATATGATCTTTTCCATTTACTTCCAAGCCCTAAGGTTGAGACACATATACCTCTTAATCAAGAGGACCATTTAGAAAGACAAATTTAACATCCATGTGTGACAAAGTCCACCTCCTGCTGCAAGCTATTGCCACTACAAGTCTTATATTCTCATGCATTGCCACTAGTGTGAACACTTTAAAATAATTCATACCTTATCTTTTAAGGAAACCACTTGCCACAAGTTTGGATTTGTGCTTCACTATTCCTCCTTTTGGATTTAACTTTATTTTGAAAATCAACTTCACATTAATTGGCTTCTTCATTCCTGTTAATTGAGTCAGTTTCCATGTGCCATACTTTTCAATTGAACTGAGTTCCTCCTTCATAGCATCTTTCCACACCTTATCTTGCATTTCATCCTGATAATTTTGTGGTTATGCACATGTTAACATTGTCAAGTGTATTATTTCTCCTTTGTCATCCACTGTATTGTCATGCATAATCTTGTAATCATTGAGTCTTATAGGTATCTGTCTGTTTCTGGCTGGTCTTTCCCTTTGAGTAAAATTTACTGCATCATCTGGACTCTTAGTTTTAACTAGATTCATTTCATCAGAGTCAAATTGCATTAGAACCTGCATTGGAACAACTCTTGTTCTTTCTCCACCTTGGTTCCAATCCTAGGATTATGCTTTTCTGACGATCACATCCCCACTAACAACCAATTTCTCAGTAAGTAGATTATATAACCTATATCTCTAGTTGGATGGTAACCAACTAAGATCATAGGCTCGCTTTTATCTTTAAGTTTGGTTCTTGTTTCATCTAGAACATGCTAAAGCATAGTGACCCAAATACTTTGATGTGAGTGATGCAAGGCTTGTTTCCTGACCAACATTTTTCTAGCACCTGATTCATTAAACTCTTGGTAGGACATCTATTCAGAACATAAGCAACAATAGACACTACTTCACCCCATAATTTATGAGGTAATGACTTTTGCTTCATCATGCTTCTAGATTTTTCAACCAAGCTTATGTTCCTTCTTTCAGCCATACCATTGTGTTGAGGTGTGTAGGGGGGGGTTACTTCATGCAATATTCCACTTTCATGACAAAATTTATTGAATTCTTGGGAATTGTATTTCCCTCCTCCATATGTCCTGAGTATCTTAATCATTCTTCCATTATGCTTTTTTAGCCCTAACTTTAAAACTTTTGAACATGTTTAAAGCTTATCCTTTGGTGTTTATCAGGTACACCCACAACATCCTACTGAATTCATTTATAAATGATATGAAGTAATTGCTTCATCCATAAGAAATAGTTTAAAATGGACCACAAATGTCAGATGAAACTACATTCAGTACATGTTTGGCTCTCATGATAACTTCTTCACAAAAGGTAACCTAATTTGCTTCCCAAGCATGCAAATGTCACATGCTTTATCTGGTGTCACTATCTTAGGAAACCCTTTTACTAACTTCATAGTATTCAGCTTGCATAGACTTACACCTATATATTTGGTGACAAATCCAACTTTCCTCATCATGGATTGATGAGTAAAGACATTGTGACTCTAAGGTCTTCAGACTAGCCTTCCAGATCCTATTTCTTGTCATGGTTGACTTCAGAACCATTCTTTTCTTCTTGGCATATAGCTTCAGTGAGCCTTCTTCCATGGTTATTGAGAATCCTTTCTTAACCAGCTGACCAATGCTCAATAGATTACATTGCATACCAAGAACAAATAGCACATCTTATATCAATTTTATTATGCCTTCCTTTCTTTGCATGAAAATCTTTTGCCCATGCCTTCTGCCATCAGGCTTATTCTATCTTCCAGTTCCATAGTTGTCTTCTCCCTTGAATTAAACTCAGTTAACCATTCCTTGTATCCAGTCATGTGATTAGAACAACCAGAATCTAAATACCACATATCAGATGTAGGAAATCCTTCAGAGGTTGTTATCATCAACATGACATGATAAAAGTCTAAATCATCTTGCACCATGTTAGGTTCCTCTGCACCCGTCTTGGTTTATTTTCTCTTCCCAAAATAATAATTTGCTGCAAAGTGACCATACTTCTCACATTTGAAGCATTAAATCTTTCTCATGTCTTGAAAACCTCTATTTCCTTGAGATTTGTTAGATCATCCTCCTCCTTTAGTGGATTCAAATATTTCTTCAATATTTTTCTTATCTATGTTATTTGGCGTGGCTTCTTTCTGGTTCTTTCCTTTTCCATGCTTTCATCTTCTCTCCATGTCATCAGATTCTCCTATCTTTGAATGAGCAATCAAGACCTATTCAAAATATTTCTCTAACTCTCTTTGATTCAGTCTTAGCTCTCTGGCTTCAAGAGAACCTTGCAGATCCTCCTTTTTCATTGTGGTCAGGTACTTATTTTTCTCAATTGTTATTACTATCATATCATATTAAGGAGTGATACTTCGAAGTACCTTTTCGACCTTCATTTACTTTATCAACATCTCTCAAGAATACTCCATCTTATTGGTTAATTCTTGAACCCTTATGAAGAAATCTGATATTGATTCACCCTCTTTCATATGCAGCATTTCATACTACTTTCTCATAGACTGAAGACACACCTACTTGACCTTCACATCTCTACCATAGTATTTTTCCAGCATGTCTCATGCTTTTTTCGATGTTACAGCATGAGATATTTTACCAAACACCTCCGCATCAACAAATTGGTGAATGTAAAATAACGCCTTCTAATCCTTCTTCTTGAATTCCTTGTATGTCACTTTCTGAGTATCAATCACATTTTTCGCTAGAGGTTGTATCCCCTTTGTAACATACTCGGATACATCTTGAAAATTGAAGATGACTCTCATCTGAATGCACCATTTTTCCTAATTCTTACCATCAATAATTGGAATATTTGCAAGGAAGTTGTTGCCGCCTATTCCAACCATAGTGTCAATCTACTGCTTATGGATCTCGACATGTCTCCTAATACCATATGTTGGTGTTATCAGAACACCACGAACAATGGAAAAGATGATTGAGAGAGAGAGAGAGAGTGTGTGTGTGTGTGTGTGTGTGTGTGTGTGTGTGTATGTTGGAGGGAAGACAAATATTATTGATTATTGAATAAGAGAGTCTAAGAGAGCTGTTACAAAATTACATAAGTAGTTACTATCTATACATGGAGTAATTAACTATATAGTCAGCATATAACTAACTAACTAACTAACTACGTTTAAATTAATATACAACACTCGCCACATCACCGTTTCATATTACAAACTTTACATTATTGTAGTAATGTTGCAAATACTAAGCTGGCTCATGTGGTTGATTAGACCATAGTGATATTAACGCCCTCAGGTGTTGGAAATATTCTCCCAAAGTCAACAAGCATCAAGTTAACTGACGAATTTTATGAATTTATGACATTCGGTGTAAGGTTTTCTACCGAAGATGGTCAGCCTGTTGTACATGAATCATGGTTAAAACTATAATGCTTCTAAAAGGGGAAAAACTATTACAATGAGAATGCGTATCAAGAATGCTAGGTTCAATACCCGATTCACAAAGCTTACAATAGCGTCTAACCTCTCCAATCCATAAGTCATTTATGGAATATAAGCTCCTTCCATCATGAATTGCCCAGTTGTTATGCTATCAACGAGTGTTTTCCAGAGTGAGTGTCTTCTGCTTGTTGACATGATTTTCCAAGGTTATTAATATCCAATCGATGTTTCTCTGTCAAAGGTTCAATCATTGAATCAAGAATCACCCATTAAATCAAGTTATAGACTTCCATCATACATATTACACCCCATATTGCAACATAATTTAGGAATTAGTATGCATGCCTTATCAACATTACTATAATGCATTAAGAATTTAACAATTGTATTAAAATATACATCACATGTTTGAATTGAATGCATACCTGATGGAAACTTTCTTTTACTTATTTGTTGTTCTCTGTGCTTGCTTTTTCAAAACCAATAACGGTTGGAAATTATATGCAATACTTCCACCAAGTCCTTTAGTTTTGTTCCTAATTTTAGACTCAAATGTATAAAATTTTATAGGGGTGTTCGCGGGCCAATTTGGTTTGGTTTTGAGAGAATCCAATATCCAAACTGATTAAAATTATCTGGTTCGGTTTGGATTAAATTTGTACATTTTTGCAATAAAATCCAAATCGAACCGAACTAAAAAACAACGGGTTGGTTTGGGTTAGATTGATCGGTTAGATAAAAAATGCAAAAATATTTGAAAAAAATAACTTATTTACGAAAACTAATTTTCCATAATAATTTAAAAAATAGGGAAAATTACACACACCTCCCCTGAGGTCTGTTAAAATGACCCTGGCACCTCCTCTAGTTTTTAAATAAGCACTTACCTCCCTTAAGGTTTATTAAAATAACATTGACACTCTCTCTAAGATTTAGTGACAGTAAAAAACCGTAGGTATAGATGACGTTTACCTACGGTTTTCAGTCTGTCACTAAAATTTTTGTTGGCATATGTACACTTAAGGGAGGTTAGTGCATGTTTAAAAATTAAAGGGGGGGGGGGGGGGGGGGGGGGGGGGGGGGGGATGTTAGTGTCATTTTAATAAACCTCAAAGGAGGTGAGTGTAATTGTTCCTAAAAAATATGGTATTAATAGTGTTCAATTGTAAATATTAGACTAGCAATATTTTTTTAATAGATTCAAAAATATTTAACAATAAAAATATCTAACATAAAGGCTTTTGAATCTATAATTAGTCACTTGAGTTAATATGATAATGAATAACTCTATGATAAGTTACCACAATGTACTAATAATTTTCTAATAACAAATTAAAATAGCATAAATTATCCACATACAACATTTCACTTTTTTCTTCTTAAAGTTGAATGCTTGGTAATAATTTTCATGATATTAATTATGATTGGTTTAGATTGGATTTGCGGATAGAAAATTGAAAATCTGATGCCCGAACCAATAGTCATTGAATTTCATTGGTTTGGTTTTGTTCTTGCCCGAAGTGAAAAAATGTCAAACCCAAACACTATGGTTTGGATAGGATTCTGATTTGGTTCGGATTTACCAAAACCAATAAACACCCCTAAAATTTTAATATGTAAGTCAAACATACTTTATACTACTTCCTCACAAAATGTTTCATAATTGTTAAATTTAAAAATAAAAAAAGGGCATACATGGTTGTGTGTTATAAGTGTTAAAATTTGATGATCCCATTGAACAACATACTTTCTATAATCTTGTTATGAATTGTTTCAAATGTCAACAACCAAGTGTGTGTAATGTAGTTCCCTTTCTCATGATTGCAGAACACCATAACATATTCATGTTGGAAATAATTTATATTTTAGGAATATCTTGTTCACTAAGTCTATTAGAGGGTATTTTAGTATTTTATTATACCCTAATATTTATGTATAAATAACCTAGTAGTATGTAGGTTAATGTATCTATTACTCCTTATTTTTTAGCCATCATTTAATATATTCATTTTATCTTTCATCTCTCTTTATGCACCAACAATTGGTATCAGAGCCCCGATTTGAAATCCACGGGGAAACACAGGAAGCACGAGTGAACAGTGAGGTGTTGTGTGATTGAGAATCACACTTTTTTCTGATTTTGTGGGATTTGGGAAACACTATGTGTTAGTGAGTTTTTGAGTGAACTGCACAAGGTTGAAGATGAATGGAAACGACGATATCAGTTCTAAACTTCTAGTGTTTGATGGTAAAAAAATGGAATCGTTGGAAGATCTAGATGCGTGTGTTGTTTGGTTCTCAAGATGTGTTAGATCGCATCACCGATGTATATGTTTCATTAGCAGTAGACGTGACGGAGGCACAGAAAACAACGCAGAAGGCGATAAGGAAGAAAGATTAGAAAGCATTATTCTACATCCATCAGTGCATGGATGTGAATGTGTTTGAGAAGATTGTTGACTATGAAAAAACAAATATTGTGTGGGACACACTAGTCAGATGTTACGGTAGTGACGCATCAGTGAAGAAGGTGAAGCTTTAGTCCCTTAGAAAGCAATATGAGAATCTCAACATGAAGGACAACGAGAAGGTTTCTGAGTACATCTCTAGAGTGATTTTGATCACTAATAAGATGAAAGCTTGTGGAGAAACCCTTGATGAACAAGTAATCATAGAGAATGTATTAAGATCTTTAACTTCTCACTTTGATTACATCATGGTAGCAATTGAATATTCCAAAGATCTGAGCACCATGAGAGTTGAACATTTAAGAAATCTTTAAAGTCAGAAGAAACAATAAAAAAGTTCACATGGGTAAAAAAAGATTCTACAAACTTTAGAATAGTAACATGCATTTTAAAATAGATCACAAAATAGTAGAGTTGAGGATGATGATTACATGAACTTATAATCATAGAGTTGATCTTATATTAAAAAATCCAATGGTAGGCTTCTACCCTACCCGACCCGTATCCGATAACCGCAAATGCAACGTGATAGAGCTCCAAAAACTATTATCCAAATGGAACACCGTAACACCATTATTAATCTTCTGCTTGAATTTTACTTCCCAAATATCAATGTTATAGTTGCGAACCCTTGGTACATAGTGGAAGTATCACAACAACAATGGAAACCAACTCCAATGACATGTAACAAATTTATCACCAATTACATTCACCCAACCCACCAATATGTTTTTAGTTGAACCATTGACACTTTGTGTGGTACGAGTGATCAGACATTTCCATGGTTTGTTTTGTTTACTTTTCTATTTTATGATGTTTTTTTTATAATTTAGTTTATTTTTGTCTTTATTTGATTTTCATATTTTATTTTCAGTATTAGCAAATTTCAATAAAAAATTATAACTGGAGCTACGAGAATTGGATCGACACGTTCAAATATGAGTTGGAAAACTGAGAGAAAGACCTACAACTTTCAAGTTGGAGTCAAAAGTTGATTCGGAGTGAATAATTTTCAGTAATTCTTTGAAGTTCCTGACTTTAGAAATTAAGTTGTTTTAGGTCATTTGTTGGGCTTGGGTTAAGTTTTCCGACCCAATTTGTTTTAAAATTGAAACCCTAATTCTGTTAAAAAGCATGAGTTGCAATACTATTCATTACCTTCGTTTCACGATAAAACTTTGCTTGTATGAGTCGTTCATGGAGAACTAATATTAAGGGCAATCTACCAAATTCGAATTCCACAAAACTTTGAGGTTCTTATCAATTTTAATTCAGTTCCTTTCTAATTTATTCTATGATTTTCGTTTGCTTAATCTGTTTCTTATATAATAGATTGAATTTAATTCGGTTGAGATATATGTTCTTTACTTTAACCGCGTCTAACTTAGCTTTTTCGTTAATTCGCGCTATCTTTAACCGTTTGCTTAATTCGATGAATTGTTTGCTAAATTCGGTGATTAGGAACATAACTCATGTAGTATTGTTGAGGCTCGTTCCATCAATATTGCAATTGAATAGGAATTGGTACCACTTAGGGAATTGAAATTGTAATGACCAATGATAAGTTGGAAGTAGAACCAATAGATTACTTATTCTATAATTACTTATTTTCTTTGTTTTTCTGTTATAATCACTTATTTTATAATTACTTGTTTTCTCAGTTTTTCTGTTAATTGAAACTCAAACCCCCCATTGTTCCAATCCGTTGGTTAATAATAATACAAGAATCCTTGAGAATGATACTCAAGTTGTCGTTACCGTTAACTATATTTTCCAAAAATACTCGTTTATGATTTATGCGCGACAACGAATCAAATTGGCGATATTACCGGGGATTCTTGTTGTTATTAACTGATATTAGAGTCATAGATATAGTGTTCTTGCTTACATTTTTCTTGTTTTTTGTTATGTTTTTTTATTTTCAGGGTTGCAATACGGGTTGCAGTATAGTGGCAAGTATTTCAGCGTATTAGGTAAGTTTAGAAGCTACTGTTTCGATTTGCTCCGAATTTTTTCCAGAAATTCTGAAAAAAAATCGACGAACATTGTAGGACTTCAGATGCGACTATGCTATATGCTTCTAGGAATCAATAAAAATCCAGCATGATGCATAAAAGAGGTAAAACCAGGATCCAAGGGATACCTAACGGAGAAATGTATGTTGCCTCTTCAAAGCCACGTAAGCGATGAGAAAACTCTGCAGAAGCTTCACATAAGAGATCAAACAAACTAATTCCCAAGGCATTTTGTATCACAAAAGTTGCACCAATATTCTGTCGCAAAGCTAGCACATCGCATGGACATTCAATGAAACATAAAGTCTATTTTTATCAAGTTTATGAGACTTTTTATGAACCTAACCAAAAGCATATACTCAACCATTTATTCGAGGATCAGAACTTGTCATTAAACCACTCATCATGCCAAGGAAATTAAATCAAGGATAAGGAATCGACAAGAACACCTCAAAAAACCAAATTCTAACCATTTTCAACATTTAATCAATTAAATCCGAAAAATAATAAAAAAATCTGGAAATAAAATGTCACAAAGTTAGGGACTAACATATTAATATCCACACAAAATTTTAGCAAAAAATTATGAAAGAAAGTATCAAAATTAATTACACAAAAAGGAGAAACAAAGTGAAAATTGAAGAAATAGCAAGGTGATATGTTAGACTCCGTAGGGGTGTGAGGACTGAAATGCGCTTGGGCCCTTGGCTATGAAGCCCACAGTCTTGGAAGCAAAATAACCAAAAATGTTAGCCTTGTGAACAAACCAGAGGGTGTACGCAGGAAGTTGTATGGGCCAGCACTTGTTTGAGGCCCAACGTGCCTCATGGATTAAGCACATCAAAAATTAAAACAAAAATAAATAATGGAATTAAAAAAACTGTTATAGCCAAAACGACACCGCATTCATGCAAGGATTAGTGACCCTTGGACTTCTTTAAAAATCCATTCCCTCCCTCTCTATGCTCATTCATCTTCTTCTTTGCATTTTAAATTCCCTCCGTGTAACCACAACCAATCCAACGGTCAAACCTTCTTAAATCAATAATCTGTAAACACTAATCCTGACCGAAATCCACCCCCGAGTCTGAATCTACCCTTACCTTTCATCAATTTCTGTTAATTTTCATAAATCTACAAAGCTAGTTCTAAACCCTAGGTCCTTTGATCTCAAATTGAATTCTCCATACGAATCTTCAGCGCTCGATTCTATTGGGTTCGATTCTTCTAATCTCACTCTATGCAACCATATAAAGAACGACAAAAATGGTGAAGATTGATGCACCTTCGATGAAGCTTATCTCAGGTATCTTTGATCTTTTTATTTTATCTTCGTCTTCTTCCATTTCTTCCTCTATTCATCTACTTATTATGTGTTATCGTTGTGGCGTTGTTGTTGTAACAATTGTGATGCTGCGTGCAACCGTGTTGTTGTAATGATGCAAAAAATAGAGAAAGTGATGAGATGTTGCGGATGCTGTAGTTTAAGATAGAATAAGAGTGTGATGAAGTTATTGAAGTGGTTCAGAGAAGTGATGAATATTCAATTATGGAAGATAAAGATGGTGGAGTTCTTGATTCACAGATGAAGATGATGATGAAGGTGTGATGAAGATGCGAAGACGAGGAAAACGAATTATAGAGAAGGTTGTTACAGATATTTTTCTGGTTTTCTGGTGATGGAGGATGAATATTGAGAAAGGAAGAAGAGAGAATTTGAGAGAGTTTTTTTTTTTGTTTTTCTAATGGTGATTACTCCACAATTGAAGAATGAGTCGTGAATTGAAGGAATGAAGGTTTTTATAATCTGTTGGAGGTTGTTACAACAGAGCAACTCTCAGCCTTTGGATTGAAGTTAGTTACAGATATTGGATGTCAAGGATTAATTAATTATCAGGTTAGTTATCTAAGTTTTTATTTTGTTTTTTGTGTTAGTTTGGTGAGCTGATATGGAATCGAATTTTTCCTTATAATACTACAATCAGTTAATATGCTGACCTTTTTTCCCTATTTTTCTATTAATGAATTTGATTTGAATTGATATTCTGTTTGATTTATGATCTTTATTGATGCAAGGCTGTGGATTTTTATCAGTTTGGTCTTTTTGCAAGTATGGTTTATAAAAATGCAGGGTTGGTTGGTGTGTGCTTTAATGGTACAATGATTGGCATGAAGATGGGAAAAGAATCAGCCATGGTGTTCTCAAAAAATTAGGATAGGTTTTATTGTGTAATTTTTTGGTGTAATTATTGTAATGGTGTATGTGATTTTGTAAAAGACTTGTAATGGATTGATTTGGTTAAATATTGAATGTAGTTTTGAAATTTTTGAATAACATTTTTTCTCTGAAATGGTATTTGGATGAACCACGTACTTGGATTTGTTTTGAATAACAAATATGAGGTTTGGAAATTTTAATGATGAATGGTGACGATTTGAATGGTAACTTGAATAAATTGATTTGGTCATTTGAATGATGGTGAATGCTTTAATCTTGCACTCTTGAATTAATTCTTGACAAATCAATATTGATGCCATAGATAATCCATAAACCAAAATATTGAATCATTTTAATTGATCACTTGACAACATTGAATTCATATCCCACTTAAAAGAACATCTTACCACAATAACTTCAGTTTTTAATGAGCAAAAATAAAATCAACTCGCCTTCTTGCTAAACCCCCTATCTTAAATCTAAATTCCATATGAATTTCCCTACAAGCAACAAGAAATAAGCAATTGTGAGGACAACAATGCCTTGATCATAACCAATCCTCAACTTTCACTTTATGACTCCTAACTTGCACCTCAATCCTCAAATATGTCTTGACTTGGTGAGCAACATAATAGGAATGCCTTGAAGAACCCTTTGTTGAAGAAAGACTTGAAGTATAGAGAAACTTGACATGAACCCTAACCAATCTTTCATTGATGAATCAACAAACTTATTCACAAAAGATGAGAAATCCTAATCAAGAAGTACACCATGTGATGGTCTTACTCAACCTTAATTCAATTGATGAGCACACTAGTCGAACAAAACCTAACTTTGATCACACATTGGAAAATAACCCTAATAGCTTTCCAGCTTGAGGAGAAGGAGATTCAGAATAATCCATATTTCACAATCCTGATTCCTCAATTCAATGCACAGAGAAATAACCAGATGAATCAGAAGAAATTAACCTTTATTGAATATATACACCTCAAAACACTATGAAAACTCTAGCTCTAGGACCAATAATTTTATTGAACCTAGGTGTTTTATTAAATGAAAAAACATGTTATGTTAATGACCTGGTGGTATGTGTAATACGGTGAGAGAACTGACTTTTACTGGTTGTGCATTTTATCACAATGTTGCGGTTAGCAAGAGTCGCCACCAACTTTTCTTTTATCCAACAAAGGAAAGGGTGAAAAGAATAGGAAACACCTTTCGAGATTATTTTCGGAGTAAGGGGGGTAGGTTATGGAAAGGGAAGGTGTTAGCACCCTTTTCATCCGTAGCTATCTAAGGGCTCTTAGTTGCTAGCTCACTTTGAATAATGCTTTGTGTTCGTGTGTTTTGAAAATATTTTTGAAAAGACTCCTTGGTGTGGTGAACTTTGTAATGTTTCTCCTATCGCTGAGAACGTATACAAAGTGATTTGTCTTTGAAAATATTTTAGAGAAAAGTTTGTGCATGTGTGAAAAATTGTTTTATTTGTTTTTGTGAGCAAACAAATATGAACTGTTTACCTACTTGTTGTACCCCAAAATTTGCCCTCTCATATTTCTCAATACATGACAAGTGAGGTCCCCAAATTGCTCAAGGAAGTCCAAGAGTTGACCAGACAAACTCTCTCCTAAGGCAACATACCTCAAAGTAGGGTTTCATTTTTTATCAGGATATGTGAACCACAAAGGATTCAAATGCTCACCATTGTCATAATATGTTCTCAAGATCATCCATGTCAAGTTCCAAGCCTTGCAGAAGAAGTTTGCTCAGTCAATTGCTCAAATGTCTGAAAATCAACGGTACTAGGTCAAAAGTCAACTGTGGCCCACATACAGTCAAACTTCAATATTTTTGGTCAACATCCTCATTTTGAAGTATTATTCATCATTTTATCAAGGGTTGATCATGATCCCTCAAGGATTGCTCACAATTCATCAAAACCCAAAAGTTGCTAAATTAGGGTTTTGTAGGAAAAGTCAACTCAACTTTGACCAAGCATAACTTTCTTATACTTTATCAGAAATGACCCATTCAAAGCTCATTTTGAAGAGGATGCAATTATATACAATTCATCTTCAGCTCCAAAGTTTAAAATATGCACTCACAAAAAGATATGACTTTTGACATTATAGGTCATTTTGAAAAGTCAACAAAATGCCTTTTGGGTCAAAGCTTCATACATGAACATGGAATACTCAATTGAGATTAGACCAAAAGGGTTGCTTAGAGAACATCCTAAGCTTTCTAAAAAGTCCCAGAACACCTCTCTAGGATCAAAATTGAGAGAGTTATGCATTGGCCAAGTTGACCTTTTTTGCAAAATTGCCAAAAGTCAACATTGATCAAATTTACATTTTTTTCCAAAGGGGCCCATGTTTTCTTGTTTGAAACATATTTCTAATAGGACCCACGACCCCTGAGCTCTTCCACCTTTTATTTTATTATTTTTATCATTTATTTTGATTTTTTATTCATTTAAATCAAAATAAATCAAATGGTAAAATAATAAAATCAAATCAAATCTTGGATTTTTTGTGCATCTTTTGAGTCTATATATAGCTAGTAGGACAACCAATTCGTGCAAGATTGATTTGGGTGGAAAAAGATTGGATTGAAGCAAATTTGGAAAGATATCATATGCCATGAAAGACCAAATCAAATCTTTATAATGGGCAAGATTCAATTCGTTTTTGTTGACCTAATATGTTGAAATACATATACAGAAGGAATCCAAGGCAAGAAAAGAGGTTGAACAATCGTGCAGAGCAAGAGCAAAAACTAAAAAATTTCAAGAAAAAGTGGAGATCCAAATTCTGGAATAGAGGACCTTGGAGAGAAATTCAAGGCCAGAAATCAATTCCTTGACGTTTCAGGAAGCATTCCCAATCGTTCGCAGGCATCAGCATATCCAGAATCACTGCCTATCATTCTTACGGTTTGCACAAATATCCAAATTTGATTACTGTAATTCTCGCATATTTGGCATGTTTAAATTACATATTTGTATTCATCATCATGTTTGTAATGTTTCTGGATAGTTTGATTTGAGTTACAATGCAGGAATAAGCTTTTGCCATTGTTAGGGTTTCGTGCTCCAATTTGGGGTTTCAATTTTCAATCGAAATTAGACCGGATAATGGATACCATGACGATCAGAATTTCAAACCCAAGTGATCCATGGCCCCCAATTGAGTTTATATTGCATATGCTTGATTCTTGAATGACACAGGTTTCAGCAATAGACCTGCGTCTGTAGGTAAAGGTTCAGAGTGTAAAATGATGGTTCCAGGGAAGAAGACAACAGCGTGTCACAACTTGATTGGCTAATTCAAATTCTGGCACGTTATTTTGGCCAGAAACTTGTTTTTTCTGATATACTGTTTGTGTTTATTATATTAACAAGTTAACATCCAGCGCAGTTGGTCAGAAGAAGGAAGTCAGAAGCTCATTGTTCTGGGTTCGATCCCAGGCGTGGGCTTTTGGTATTTTCTCCTTTGTTTTCACCAGATCCAACACGTGCATCTTATGAGGAGCAGCATTTTCTGATCCACTAGCCAGGACCAGATCCAACGCATCACCTTCTGGATCCATCAGCCAGGATCAGATCCAGCGCCCCCCATCTTCTGAGGGTCACCATCTTCTGGACCCATCATCCAGAACCAGATCTGCTGACAGCAGGCCCACTCGATTATTTCCATTATTTTTCTTTAATTTCTTTTCTTTAATTATTCTGTTTTTTCATCAACACCAAAATTATTTTCTAAAATTAACCAACCAAAAATCACAAAAAAGGACTTATTTTCTTAATAAATGTTTTTCTAATTAATTAGTTTAATTAATTTAGGGCAACTTTAATTTCATTCATAATTAAAATTCAATTAGAAAATTAGGTTAATTCTTGATTTAATTTTTCTTTCTTTCTCAAATAAAATAAAAATAGGTTTTAGATTGAATTAATTTATTTTTTAAATTTAAAATTAATTAGAACTTAAGATTTTCTTCTTAATTTAACTATTTCATTACTTTCTTCAATAACAAAAACATTTTTTTAATCAATCACAATTAGGTTTAGGCAAGGGTCAAAACCCTAATTATCTCGTATTCGATTCATCGCGTGTGTTATTTATTTTTGCCAATATTGTTGTAACTGTTCATGGTTTGTAATAGTTTAATCTAGGACTTTTTACTTATCGCTTTTCCCCGGGTTTTTGGCTATGTAATTAATCCCCCTCCCCGAAGCCTTGTAATAGCGTAGATTTACTTTCTCGCATTTTAATTCCTGCAAATATTTGGCTGTTTAGATGTATACTAATAGGATTGTATGGCAAGAATGCATGACAAATTAATACGGTTAGAAAACCCTAATGTGAAAAGATTAAATAACTGAAAACAGATCACTCGCACATATCACTCTTAAGGTATACTTTCACTTCGGCTGCCTTCGATAAAAAGATCATTAGGTATAGGGTGTCTTAGTGGTTGCCCTCCTGTCTAAAAAGATCAAACGTCCCATTCAAATGTTGCCTCGGAAATGTTGCCTCGGAAATGTTGCCTCAGAAATGTTGCCTCGAGTCTGATCTTAAGACTCTAGGGTTATTACAAAGGTATCCTAACATTGCGTTAGTGATCGTACATCCCTTTCGAATTGACCCTTACAAATCCAACGACGGTGCTACTTATTTCTCAATAGTAGGATAGTGATGTCTAAAGGAAACAAGAACAAAAACCATCCTTTTTTTGAGTAGGTAGATGCTAGTAGGTACTTGCTCAAATCAAAACTTTTCACACTTACACTTTTCAAACAAATTTTTAAAACAACTTCGTCACATCCTTGAGGACTGATACAAGGGTTATCACGAAGTAAAACATTTTTCAAAAACAAAGCACACAAACACAAGAAATTCAAAAATGAGCAATTACCTAAGAGCCCATGGAAAACCATGGATAGAAAGGGTGCTAACACCTTCCCTTTCTATAATCTACCCCTCGTACTCAGAATATCTCGAAAAAGGATTTTTTCTGTACTTTTTTCCTTTCCGATTGGATAAAATAAAAGTTGATGGCGACTCTTGCTTACCGCGACATTTGCGAACACAAAATGCAAACCAACGTCAAACAGTCGGTTCTGCCACCGTATCACAGAACTGGCGACTCTGCTGGGGATTGATAAGTGGGGTATACCTTAGGATCTAGTTCATCATAATTGCTTCTTTTGATTGCTTTGTTCGCTTTACTTTTAAGGGTTTTGTTTGGGGTTACTATAGATCCTACACCCGAATCTGGGGAATACCTTTTAGGTAAGTAGCAATATACTGTGAAGGAACTGTACGGCGTAGATCGATACGGTTGAAGCAGTAGCTATGTTGGTGTGGCATATTGGTTGGTATCAATATCCCTTGTGGAGAAACGGGGAGAATACGGGGCCGCTGCGTGGTGTCATTAAGCATCAACTGACCTTAGAACCTTTAATCGCCAACCTTGGCTATTAGAAAGTAGTGAGATAGTCGGCCTCGATGTAGAGCTGAGAACTAGTTGATACTCGATGCTACACTCATTGATACCATACTCTCGGAATAGTTCCGGCTGCAAAAAAAGATTGCGTGAGCTGAAACCATGACCGATGGAGGATGGTCAATGATATTGAGATCCTCTAGAACCCGATTACTCTTTTCTAGGACAGGTTGAACCAACTTAACTTCAAGAGGGTATTACCTTTTGACCTCATGCAAGCCTTAAACCTAAGGGTTTCGTGTGATTTGACTGTGTTTGCAATACTTGTTGTTTGCTATACCTATGGTTTATCATGACATCATGCATCATAACATGGCATTCATCTTTCATTACACTAACCATTTCAAAGACCAAGGGAATTTATCTTTGTTCTGTTTTGCAGATCATGGCTTCTGTGCGTAGAAATACCATCCGAGACAACTTTGTGCAGATACCTGCCCAACTTAAAGAGCTAGCCTCAAGAGTTTCTGAGACTTCTATGTTCATTAAGAGACACGGTCAACTTCTCAGCCTGGTTACTTCAAATCTTGATAAACAAATGATGAGCGTACTATTTCAGTTCTTTGATCCCGTGCATCATTGCTTCACCTTTCCAGATTATCAGTTGGTACCCACCTTGGAAGAATTCTCTTAGCTATTGGGCATATCCATTCTTGAACAAGTACCCTTCACAGGTATGGAAGAAGTTCCTAGACCAGAAGACATTGCCTCAGTTCTGCATTTGAAACGGGCTGATGTAGTATCCAATTCAGAAACACGAAGCGGGGTCGAAGGTTTTCTAGCCAAATTTCGGATGGACCAGGCTCATCTATTCTAGGATGATTTGGATTTTCAGGCTTTTGAATATGTCTTGGCTCTTCTTATCTATGGTTTGGTTCTCTTCCCTAATCCGGATTCCTTTGTAGATGTGAATGTTGTCAAGATTTTCCTTTCTTGCAACCCTGTGCCTACCTTGCTGGGAGATATCTTGCATGCCCTCCATACTCGTACTATGAGGAGAAGAGGGACTCTTATGTGCTGCATGCCGTTGTTGTCAAGGTGGTTTATTTCTCACCTACCTAAGTCTATGCTGAAGAACGAAGAGGGTTTGGGTTGGTCATATAGAATAATGTCACTGGCTCATACAGATATTCTTTGGTGTTCCCGGGCTATGGAAGACACTGCTGTTATTGACTGTTGTGGGGTATACCCTAATGTCCCATTGCTTGGAATCAGAGGGGGTATAACTTATAGTCCTTGTATAGCCTTGCGACAATTTAGTCGAGCTCGGAGAGATGGTCCCCATGAGTTACTTCTTGAGGACATTGTATTTAACTATAAGGAGGATGTTAAGGGGCATTTCCGGAGGTTTATACGAGCCTGGGGCATGGTGAACAAATTGGACCCCCAAGAGTTGGGACCCAAGACTTCCCTTACTATGCAGCCTTACCTCCAATAGGTCTGAGCTCGTTCCCAGAAGCTTGGGATACCCTATGAGGCTGTATTACCAGTGATTGTGGAGCCCACTAATGAAGAAGGCATTCCTTACACGGTTCTTTATCCTTACATGCCTACTGATCCTGGGGAGTTACAGAGGTCTTGGATTCATCTGAGGAATGAGCGATATACTTACCAGGAACAGTACCATGAGCAAGAAAGGAAGATTTTGAAGCTCACCAGGCAGCTCGAGGAGGAAAGAGTGATCAATGACTATATCAGCACAAAGAGGAAGCGGCCATGGGACTTTTGATTTTGCTTTTTCTAGTTTTAGATTTTGTTTTATTTACTTCTTTGTAACGCCTTAAAGGCATTGTTGAACCTTTCAAAGTTAATCTAATAAAGTTTGTTTATTTTTGGTTTTCAAATTTAAATCTCCCAAAGTATTTGAAATCATTACATGTGCATCCCATTTATCATGGACATCATTACAGGTACCCCTACAGGTTTCTCATCTTCTTCGCTGTTTATTTCAGCAGAAATGTCTGCCGATCAAGCCATCAAAGATCTTCAGGCACAAAATGCCCAGTTCCAACATATGTTCATAAGTATGGCTAAAGGGCAAGAGGATCTGAAGGCCCTCATTCTGAAAGAGAAGAAGAAGAAGAAGAAGAAGAAGAAGAAGACGGGTATTCTGAATATGGGTAGAAGGTTTGGAGAAAGGTTGAAGCATCAAACTGATCTAACCTCTTCATCCAAGGAATGGGAGAACCAAGAAAGGGAAAAGGACCCTAGTCCTGTAGTTTCTGACAATGATACTGATTTTGATGATGAGCAATATCCTTCTGCTGAGGATAGGTACAAGCAGCTAGAAGACTGTCCGAGTGCTATGGAAGTTCAGAAGATCCCTTGTTTGGATTTTGGGGAATTGGGACTAGTATCGGGAGTGGTCATCCCTCATAAGTTCAAAACTCCGGTTTTTGCCAAGTACGATGGAGTATCTTGTCCAAAACTCCATCTCCGCTCGTATGTCAGGAAAATCCACCCCCACATTGCTGATAGAAATTTGTGGGTGCATTTCTTTCAAGATAGTCTGTCAGGGACTCAGCTTGAATGGTTCTATCAGTTGGAGAGAGCCAGTGTCCAAAACTGGGAAGATCCTGCCGCTGCTTTCTACAAGCAATATCAGTACAACGCCGACCTTGCTCCCACTCGTACTCAGCTCCAGGGTATGTCCATGGGTGCAGGTGAAGGTTTTAAGGACTATGCTCAAAAGTGGAGAGACTTAGCTGGAAGAGTTCAACCCCCGTTGTCTGATAGGGAGTTGGTTGACATGTTTCTAGGGACGCTATCTGGTCTATTTTTCAATCACTTGATCGGCAGCTCGTCATTTGGTTTCACCGAGCTGATTTTAACTGGAGAGAGAGCAGAAGCTAGAATTCGAAGTGGTAAAATACAGAAGGATGTCTCCTCGAGTTCAGCAAAAAAGCCTTTTACTGGTAAGAAGGAAGCCAGTGCAGTCTATAGCCCGAGGGGCCAAGGCAGATCTGAACACCGTCAAACGGTAAATGCTGTAGTAATATCAAGATCCGCATTTGCTCCACAACACAACAATCAACAAAGAGCGGAAAGACCACAGAGGCAGTTCACCCGGCTCAATATGACTTTGTCTCAAATTTTACCATAATTGTTGAAGACCAATCTGGTAACTCTGAGGGAATCCCCGAAGAACCCCAACACCACATCTCCCCGCTATAACCTGAATGCCTGCTGCTCCTATCACTCCGAAAGTCCAGGTCATGATACAAACGATTGTTGGGCCCTGAAAAATAAGGTGCAGGACCTGATCTAAGCCAAAGAGATTGAGTTTGATGCTCCAGAGAAGCCCAACGTCATAAATGCACCCATGCCCAAGCATGGCTTGGGAATCAATTCTATTGAGGTTGTCTCCGCCATAGAAGATGCTGATGATGAGAACCCAGACATCGACAATTGGATCTACCCAACAACCAAATGTGGACTGAATAATTGGACGGTGAAGGACTTCATACCTGTTTCTTTTATTCCGCAGTAATTGACTTTTGTTTTAAGATTTGTAATAAATAGTTTGAAACTTTACGGCCCGATGCCTTGCCTAAGGCACCTTGGCTTTGTTTGTGAGGGCTATTATTTGTCATTTCATATATCATTAATAAAGCATTGGACGTTTCTTGCATTACAAATTTTGCGCTCCTTGTTTTTCTTTTCTGTCTCTCACTTTATCAAAACAACTATTCTCTTACACCCACTCACGTATCATACTGCAGATCCATATCCACTCTGGATCCCATTGATAACAGCTCTGCTACTGCCAGTTATGACTTCAAAAATCCGATCAACCAAGCCGAGGACGAAGGTAAGGATGATTGTGAGGTGTCTGGAGAACTTGCTAGACTGTTACAGCAGGAGGAAAGGGCCATACATCCTCATGAGGAGCCAGTTGAGTCAGTGAACTTGGGTACAGAGGAAGACAGGAAACAAGTTAAAATAGGTGCGAATCTAGAGCCTAGTGTCAAACAACGGTTATATAGATGCTACACGACTATGTTGAGATCTTCGCCTGGTCTTATGAAGACATGCCTGGTTTGGACACTGATATTGTGGTACATCGCCTGCCGACTAAAGAAGACTGCCCTCCGATAAAGCAGAAGGTCCGCCGTATACGCCCTAAAATGTTAGAGAAAATCAAAGCAGAGGTCATGAAACAGTTCGACACGGGATTCTTAGCTGTCACTTCTTATCCACAGTGGGTTGCCAACGTCGTTTCGATACCTAAGAAGGATGGTAAGGTACGGATGTGTGTGGAATACAGAGATATGAACAGGGAGAGCCCCAAGGATGACTTCCCACTTCCTCACATTGATGTTCTAGTCGACAACACCGTGCAACATAAGATCTTCTCCTTCATGGATGGTTTCTCTGGCTACAACCAGATCAAGATGGCTCCTGAAGACATGGAGAAGACAACCTTCGTTACACAGTGGGGCACCTTCTGTTACAAGGTGATGCCTTTTGGGTCGAAGAATGTTGGGGCAACCTATCAGCGTGCCATAGTCGCTTTGTTCCACGATATGATTCATCATGAGATCGAGGTTTATATTGATGATATGATAGCCAGGTCCCAGACCGAGGAAGAGCACCTTGATCATCTCCAGAAACTGTTTGACAGGTTGAAGACGTACAAGCTGAGGTTGAATCCGAACAAGTGTACCTTCGGGGTAAGTTCTGGTAAGCTTCTGGGTTTCGTCGTCAGTGACAAGGATATTCAGGTAAACCCCGCAAAGGTAAAAGCCATACAAGAGATGTCGGATCCCCACACAGAGAAGGAAGTTAGAGGTTTCTTGGGACGTCTGAATTACATCGCCAGGTTCATTTCACATCTGACTTCTACTTGTGAGCCAATCATCAAGCTGCTGAAGAAAGATCAAGTGGTAAAGTGGAATGATGAATTCCAAACTTCTTTCGAAAGAATCAAGGAATACTTTCAAGAACCACCAATTTTGATGCTTCTAGTTGAAGGAAGACCTTTGATATTATACTTGACAGTGCTAGACAATTCAATGGGGTGTGTGTTGGGGCAGCATGACGAGTCTGGTCGAAAAGAGCACGCCATTTATTACCTTAGCAAAAATTTTAGCGACTGTGAGACCCAATACTCATTGCTCGAGAAAACTTGTTGCGCTTTTGCATGGGCTGCTCGCCGACTGAGACAGTATATGCTGACTCACACTACCTTGTTGATATCAAAGATGGATCCGATCAAGTATATTTTCGAGAAGCCTGCTCTCTCCGGAAGGATAGCAAGATGGAAGATGATATTAACTGAGTACGACATCCAATACACGACCCAAAAAGCAATAAAGGGGAGTGTATTGGCAGATCATTTGGCGCATCAAGCCGTGGATGACTACCAGTCCATGAATTTTGAGTTCCCGGATGAGAATATCATGTTGGTGACTGACTACGAAGAACTTGGACCGGATGAAGGACCCAAGGAGGGATCCTGATGGTCTATGTATTTTGATGGAGCCTCGAACGTATTGGGTAATGGCATCGGCGCTTTAATTATATCTCCTGAAGGATGTCATACTCCGTTCACCGCCCGATTATGTTTTAACTGCACCAACAACATGGCGGAGTATGAAGCGTGTATCATGGGTCTTCGAGCTGCTATTGACTTAAGGATTAAGTTCTTGAGTGTATTCAGAGATTCCGCTCTGGTGATAAGTCAGATCAAAGGCGAGTGGGATACGAAGCACCCGAATCTCATTCCTTACAAAGAGTACGTACTGACATTGCTCCCACACTTTGAGGAAATAACCTTTGAACATTTCCCACGAGAAGAGAACCAGTTAGCGGACGCGCTAACTACCATGTCTTCTATGTTCAAAGTCAGGTGGGACAATGAAGCTCCCCAGATTACCATTGAGAGGTTGGATGAACCCGCACATTGCTGTGACATTGAGGCTGAAGAGGTGGCAGATAAACCCCGGTTTCACGAGGTAAAGAGGTATCTTGAGGCTCAAGAATACCCTGAGGGGGCATCTGTTAATGATAAGAAGTTTCTGAGAAGGTTCACTGAGAAGTTCTTCATCAGTAATGGGATCCTCTATAAGCATAACCATGATTCAACCTTACTGCGGTGTGTAGACAAGAGCGAAGCAAAAAGGATCATGGCAGACTTACATGAAGATACCTCCGGAACTCATTCCAGTGGACATACCATGGCGAAGAAAATTCTACGGGCAGGATATTACTGGTCCACTATGGAAGCCGATTGTTATCAGCATTCTCGAACCTGTCATAAGTGTCAAGTCTATGCTGATAAGGTGCATGTCCCTCCGGTTCCACTGAATGTTTTAACAGCTCCTTGGCCCTTTTCAATGTGGGGTATCGACATGATCGGCGAGATCAGACCTACTGCGTCTAACGGGCATCGTTTCATTCTGGTAGCCATTGATTACTTTACAAAGTGGGTTGAGGCAACTTCCTTTGCTACAGTAACCAAGAACGTCGTGGCGCGGTTTATCCGACACAATCTGATCTGTCGATATGGTGTACCAGAGAGGATTATTACTGACAATGGTACAAATCTCAATAATACAATAATCATCGAGCTCTGCAAACAGTTCAAGATTCAGCACCATAACTCTTCTCCCTACCGACCGAAGATGAATGGCGCTGTTGAAGCGGCTAATAAGAACATCAAGAAGATTATACAGAAGATGACAATGAAATACAAAGACTAGCACGAGATGTTACCATTCGCTCTTCATGGGTACCGTACCTCAGCACGGACGTCGATAGGGGAAACACCCTACTCTTTGGTGTATGGGATGGAGGCAGTCCTACCCATCAAAGACCAGATACCCTCTCTCAGAATTATGAAGGATGCAGGTTTGAACAAAGACGACTGGATCCAAACCCAACTTGATCAGCTGAATCTAATCGATGAAAAGAGACTTACTGCTATCTGTCATGGTCAGACATATCAAAAACGAATGATCAAGGCTTTTAACGAGAAAGTCAGATGTCAAGAATATCAAGTCGGGGATCTAGTGATCAAACACATCATACTGCCGCAAGGTGATCCCGGGGGGAAATGGACCCCTACATACGAAGGGCCATTTGTAGTTAAGAACATTTTCTCGGGAGGGGCTATGATTCTAACCACCATGGATGGTGACGACCTTCCTCACCCCGTCAATGCAGACATAGTGAAAAGATAATACGCATAATCAAAGACCCGCTAGGTTGACTGGCCTAGGCAAAAATAAGGGCTTCCCGGTGAACCAAAAGGGTCCGGGCAAAAGTAAGGGATGAATATGAAAAAACTATACACCTGGCAAGTCAAAAACCTGAAAAGGCGACTTGGGCAAAAAAGGGTATCCCGGTGGATTGAAAACCCGAAAGGGCAGTCCAGGTAAAAATTAGGGATCAAAGTGTAACACTATGTCTCATTGGATCATCTTGTGACTAGACTTCGGTATCGACTATCAAGCTTAAACGACGCCAAACAATCTGATCCACCTTCGACCAAGTAGCAAAGTGATAAGACGCTTGAAGATATAAAGGCAATAACAGAGTTGGAACCCAATGGGATTGTTCACACAACTGTTTTTTTCTTTCTGTTACACAAATTGTAATTTCTATCTTTCGGCGGTGTTCTCTTACTAAGATGTCAGCCTCTTTGTACAAAACGCCTATTATAGGCCAACTTCAAAAATCAATACAATTCATTTTCACAAGAAATTCCAAATTGTTTTTCTTTTTCTGTTTTGTTTTGCAAGAACGTCCAATGATTCATTTTTTATATATGCATTTGAAAATAATTGCTTCTCATAAATATTTACATAAGAAACAAAAGACGATTACTCGTAATTCCAAGAACAGGGACAAACAAGAAGTACCCAAGCCCTACAGTTACTCTGCCCATCAGGTTCAGGGATAGAGCCAGCTTGAGAACATGAGCAGTGGTACATACATTCCCCACAAAGTAAAAGGTATCCAAAGACAGTGATGTCAGCTTCCCCGAGCAGGACATGACTCTCCCCAGCTGATGCTCACAATCGCGAGTGAGTCGGTAAATTTTTCCCCAAGCAGAGTTTATTTCTCTCACCAGCAGAAATTCAATCTCCGACAGGATTCATTATCACCAGAAACAGAAATTCATCCCCAGCTGAGTTATTTCTCCAAGACAGCAGATCTATCAACAGAGTATCTCCTCTCCAATAGAGTTATTCCCCGCAAAGTTATCCTCAGACAGAGTCTCGTTCAGCAGAATATTTACCAGCCAATGGGAAAATCCCCAGCATAGTCATCGTTGTTCACCATCCCTAACAGAAGCAAAGGAACTATGGTTTTTTATAGCAGTCAAGAATACCATTTCTCATGCTCCAAACAACAGTCAGGGATTTATTTTCCCAGACTCAGATTATTATGTCAGCATTTCATGTTCATACATCATGACATGTGCATACATCACATATAACACAGTCTCATGTATTTTGAGAACGTCATTATACAATGCATCTTATGCATCACACATAACTAACCCTGTATTTCTTTCAGGAAAGACAATTATTATCAGCAACTTCCAGCAGGTCCATGATCAACACTCGAAGCTAAATAGAGTAATCATTGGCGCGACAAGAACAACCTTACCCAGGTTCCCTCTGCAGTTTTACCCAAACTCATTCTGAAGTAGCCCTACTATCCAGGCTTTCGTATCGAAGTAACCCTACTATCCAGGTTCCTTCTCACAGACCTACTATCCAGGCTTTCACATCGAAGTAACCCTACTATCCAGGTTCCTTCTCATAACCCTACTATCCAGGCTTTCATATCGAAGTAACCCTACTATCCAGGTTCCTTCTCACAACCCTACTATCCAGGCTTTCATCTCGAAGTAACCCTACTATCCATGTTCCTTCTCACAGCCCTACTATCTAGGCTTTCACATCGAAGTAACCCTACTATCCAGGTTCCTTCTCACAACCCTACTATCCAGGCTTTCATATCGAAGTAACCCTACTATCCAGGCTCCTTCTCACAGCCCTACTATCCAGGCTTTCACATCGAAGTAACCCTACTATCCAGATTCCTTCTCACAACCCTACTATCCAGGCTTTCACATCGAAGTAACCCTACTATCCAGGTTCCTTCTCACAGCCCTACTATCCAGGCTTTCACATCGAAGTAACACTACTTTCCAGGTTCCTTCTCACAACCCTATTATCCAGGCTTTCATATCAAGGCAACCCTACTATCCAGGTTCCTTATCATAACCTTACTATCCGGGTTCTTCCTCTCTTATCCCCAGACAGCAGTCCACAACACTGTAAGACCGGGACCCGATCACACACGATTGGTTTCACATGTCCCCAGAAAGTCGCGGTACAGCATATACCCCGACCAGACACACAGTTCACTTCCGCTTCCTAAACCGAAATTATTCCCCAGTAGAGTAATGGACAACTGAAGCTCCTAAAACTCTATTTCTCTCAAGACAGAAACCAGTATTCCCCAATGAAGTCCTCCTCAACAACAGGTATACATGATCTCACAAATGAATCTCTTATGCGATCGACACCTCTTCAGATGGAATCTTTAAGCCCATTTTCCATCATCAACTTCCAAATGGAATCTATAAGCCCACTCCCGATATCACAAATCAAATATCACTTCATGCGAGTGCACATTTGTGGGCACTCTAGTGTCCAATCATCTTCCACCTTCAGATCACGAAAGGCAGTGAGCCAATCTACATCCTCAGGTTTAAGAAGATTGAACAGGGGCAGTTGTTGTACCCCAAAATTTGCCCTCTCATATTTCTCAATACATGACAAGTGAGGTCCCCAAATTGCTCAAGGAAGTCCAAGAGTTGACCAAACAAACTCTCTCCTAAGGCAGCATACCTCAAATTAGGGTTTCATTTTTTATCAGGATATGTGAAGCACAAAGGACTAAAATTCTCACCATTTTCCTAATATTTTATCAATATCATCCATGTCAAGTTCCAAGCCTTGCAAAAGAAGTTTGCTCAGTCAATTGCTCAAATGTCTGAAAATCAACTGTACTAGGTCAAAAGTCAATTGTGGACCAAATACAGTCAAACTTCAAGATTTTTGGTCAACATCCTCATTTTGAAGTATTATTCATCATTTGATCAAGGGTTGATCATGATCCCTCAAGGATTGCTCACAATTCATCAAAACCCAAAAGTTGCTAAATTAGGGTTTTGTAGGAAAAGTCAACTCAACCTTGACCAAGCATAACTTTCTCATACTTTATCAGAAATGATCCATTCAAATCTCATTTTGAAGAGGATGCAATTATATACAACCCATATTCATCTCCCAAGTTCAAAATATGCACTCACAAAAATATATGACTTTTGACATTATAGATCATTTTGAAGAGTCATCAAAAATGCCTTTTGGGTCAAAGCTTCATACATGAACATGGAAGATTCAATTGAGATGAGACCAAAAGGGTTGCTTAGAGGACATCCTAAGCTTTCTAAAAAGTCCCATAACACCTCTCTAGGGTCAAAATTGAGAGAGTTATGCATTGGCCAAGTTGACCTTTTTTGCAAAATTGCCAAAAGTCAACATTGATCAAATTTGCATTTTTTCCAAAGGGGCCCATGTTTTCTTGTTTGAAACATGTTTTTAATAGGACCCACGACCCCTGAGCTCTTCCACCTTTTATTTTATTATTTTTCTTTTTTATTCATTTAAATTAAAATAAATCAAATTAAATGGTAAAATAATAAAATCAAATCAAATCTTGGATTTCTTGTGCATCTTTTGAGTCTATATACAGCTAGTAGGACAACCAAATCGTGCAAGATTGATTTGGGTGGAAAAAGATTGGATTGAAGCAAATTTGGAAAGATATCATATGCCATGAAAGACCAAATCAAATCTTCATAATGGGCAAGATTCAATTCGTTTTTGTTGACCTAATATGTTGCACTACATATACAGAAGGAATCCAAGGCAAGAAAAGAGGTTGAACAGTCGTGCAGAGCAAGAGAAAAAACTAAAAAAATTCAAGAAAAAGTGGAGATCCAAATTCTGGAATAGAGGACCTTGGAGAGCAATTCAAGGCTAGAAATCAATTCCTTGATGTTTCAGGAAGCATTCCCAATCGTTCGCAAGCATCAACATATCCAGAATCACTGCCTAGCATTCTTACGGTTTGCACAAATATCAAAATTTGATTACTGTAATTCTCGCATATTTGGCATGTTTAAATTACATATTTGTATTCATCATCATGTTTGCAATGTTTCTGGATAGTTTGATTTGAGTTACAGTGAAAGAATAAGCTTTTGCCATTGTTAAGGTTTTGTGCTCCAATTTGGGGTTTCGGTTTTCAAGCGAAATTAGACCGGATAATCGGTACCATGACGATCAGAATTTCAAACCCAGATGATCCATGGCCCCTAATTGAATTTATATTTCATATGCTTGATTCTTGAATGACACAGGTTTCAGCAACAGACCTGCGTCTGCAGGTAAAGGTTAAGAGTCTAAAACTATGGTTCCAGGGAAGAAGACAACAGTGTGTCACAACTTGATTGGTTGATTCAAATTCTGGCGCGTTATTTTGGAAGTTTGCCATATTTGGGTGATTCTTGCCATTCTTGATGCTGCATGAACCTGAACAGTTTTTTGTTGGTCTTTGCATGAAATATTGGGCTCCATGATGGGTCAACTCAAGCCCAAATGAGCTAGCCCATTATTTCTTGTATTTTTATCTAATTTATTTGATTTAATTCATATTTAAATGAATAAAAATTCAAATAAATAAAAATCAAAATCAAAATAGTGCATGGTTAGGTTTAGAAGTCCTTGGTTATGTCATAAACATGTTTGAACCCTAAAAGTTAGGTTCATTAACCAAAAAATGTAATTTTTCTCAAAGTTGACTTCATGCGTTTCATGAAAATTGGCCAACTTGTGCACCTCATAACTTGCTCAATTATCATCTTTTGAAGTTTATCTTGGATTTTTTGGAAATCCCAAGATGTGAAATTCAATCTCTATGTTTATCATTTTTGCTTTTGAAGATATCATCTTGATGCTAGCTGCCTTGACAAAAAGTGTCTTTTGTTGACTTTTGAAAATGACCTATAATGTATGAGATCATATCTTCCAAATGAAGCATTTTTTGGACTTGAGAACAATAGCAATGTTGTAGAGAATTGAATTTTCTTCAAAATGGGCTTTGGTTGGGGAAAATTTGATGAAGCATGTGAAAGTTATGCCTGGTCAAAGTTCATTTGACTTCTTCTAAAGATACCCTAATTTGACAAATCTTGACTTTTGATGATCTAAGGACTTTCCTTGGGGAATCATGATAAACCCTTGATAAAATTATGAATATCACTTCAAAATTTTGATGTTAACCAAAAATCTTGAAGTTTGACAGTATGTTGACCATAGTTGACTTTTTGATCAATACAATTAATTTTCAAGCATCTGAGCCATTGACTGAGCAAACTTGTGATGTAGGGCTTGAAACTTGACATGAGCCTTGTTAAGGACCTATGAAAAAACATTGGATCCACTTGAGACTTTTGTAGAACAAATTTACTTGAGAAACTCCAAACCCTAGTTGTAGGCTTTTGGTCTAGGAGGTGCATCTTGACTAGTCAACCCTTGGGTGCCTTGACCATATGAAGAGCCTTGAAAGAATGCTTTAAAGAAAAATGGAAGGGCAAATTTAGGGGTACAATAGTATGTATGCAGATGAATGTGAAGCCTAAGCCTAAGCCAGATAACAATTAATTAGGAGGGAAAATTTTGGGGTGCAAAAATATATATAATCGTAGAGTTGATCTTATATTAAAAAAATCCAATGATAAGCTTCTACCCTACCCGAGCCGTATCTAAGAACCGCAAATGCAACGTGAGTAGAGATCCAAGAACAATTATCCAAATGGCACACTACAACACCATTATTAATCTTCTGCTTGGATTTTAATTCCGAAATATCAATGTCATAGTTGCGAACCCTTGGTACATAGTGGAAGTATTACAATAAAAATGGAAACCAACTCCAATGACATGTAACAAAGTTATCAACAATTACATTCACTCAACCCACCAATATATTTCAAGCTGAATCGTTGACACTTTGTTTGTTATGAGATGGAATGTTACCGTCCAACACGAATATAGTGAAATCCACCATTCCTTTGAGAGAAGCTTGGCAACTTTTCTTCTCCCTTATATTAGCGAGATTCTCACACTCTTTGACAGACTCCATTATGGTTTTAGAAAGATTGTCGAACACATTTAAAAGTTGTGACATTTTAGAAGATGCGAAGGGTATTTTCTTCAGTAGGGACCGAGACAAGAAAGACCTTAATATTTGGCATTCTAATGACAGTGTCGGCTTTTATCCTACTTTCACAAAAAAGTCCATCTTCAACCGATTTTGCCATCATAGTGTATCCTTTGAAGCCTTTGTTTCATGGTTGTCGGAATTGAGTTTTTACCTTGACTCGTTTTGTCTATGTAAAATCAAAACATAAAATCATAGAGTTTAATGCATATTAAAATATTATTAAACACCCAAGAATGCATGCATGCACTTATAGTTTATCTTATACTAACACTATACATACATACGCGCGCGTGCACACACACACACACACACACACACACACACACACACACACACACACACACACACATATATATATCTTAGAGTTGATCTTATATTAAAAAAAATCTAATGGCAGGCTTCTACCAGATCTGGCCTGAATCCGAGAACCGCAAATGCAACGTGAGTAGAGCTCCAAGAACTAGTGTCCAAATGGCACACCATAACACCATTATTAATCTTATGTTTGGATTTTACTTCCAAAATACCTATTTTATAGTTGCGAACCCTTGGTACATAGTGGAAGTAGTACAACAGTTATAGAAACCAACTCTAATGACATGTTATAGATTTATCACTAATTACATTCGTCCGAACCACCAATACATTTTCAGCTAAAACATTGACACTTTGTCTGGTATGAGCTGCAATGTTACAACCCAACGTGAACATGGAGAAATCCACTATACCTTTGAGAGAAGCTTTGCAACTTTTCTTCTCCCATGTATTAACGAGATTCTCACACTCTTTATTTGATAGACTCCATCATGGTTTTAGAAAAGTTGTTGAACACATTTAGAAGTTGTGACATTTCAGAAGACGCAGAGGGTAGGTTCTTCAGTAGGGTCCGAGACACGAAAGACCTTAATATTTGGCATTTTGATGATAGTGCCAGCTTTTATCCTACTTTCATGGAAAAAGTCCTTCTTCAACCGATTTCACCATCTTAGTGTATCCTTTGAAGCCTTTGTTTTAAGGTTGTTAGAATTGAGTTTTTACCTTGAATCTTTTTGTCTAGGTAAAATCGAAATCTAAAATTGAAACATAAAATCCTAGATTTTATCGTGTATTAAAATATTATTTAATACACAAGAATGCATGTGCGCTCACTTACAACTTATCTTATATTAAAATTATATATATATATATATATATATATATATATATATATATATATATATATATATATATATATATATATATATATATATATATATATATATATATATATATATATATATATATATATATATATATATATATGTATATGTGTATATGTGTATATGTGTGTGTATATATATATATATAATCGTAGAGTTGATCTTAATTAAAAAATTCAAATGGCAAGTTGTTGTACCCTAAAATTTGCCCTCTCATCCTTCAGGAATTCATCCTGAACTCTCAGATTTTCTCTTAAACAAAACCAAGCCCTTTATTATCATTCCTTTCCAAGTAAACAGTTTACAAGAGCAAAATGGTCATTTGAAAGCTCAAAAGTCAAAACTTTTACCTTGGAAAAGTTAAATTCTAAATACTTAGAATTTTTCTAAAAAAAAGAAAAGTGTTTAAGAAGAAAATGGCACTTCAGAGCTTCTGAACCAACCTCCAGGTAGAAACGGTCAGAAGTTGCAAACTTGGCTCAGCATATAACATTCAGTCAGAAGGTGGATCTTCATCAGCTACACCAACTCAGTCAAGGATTGTAAACGTGGTTCATCACGTGATCTTTAAACAGAACATGGCTCTTTCAGCAGTTACGCAAATTTCAGCCAGAGTTTGTTGGAGAAGTGTAAAGAAGGCAACAAAGCCTGAAACTCCTTCAGAACGTACTGAGATCAGAAGGTAATGGGATCAGCAGATTGGATAAAATACTGAAGCAGGATCACTAAGTCCAGAGTTTTAAAGGAAGATTAAAGGAGCATGTTGGGAAGTCTGGAAAACTCTCAGAATTTGTTGAGGCAGCAAGAGGCCAAGGTCAGAACTTGGTTTACATTATTCTTTTTGGTGAAGCAGAACTGCTGGCTCAGGTTTTAGGTAATGATGCAAAATCTCTTATTACAAGATTTTGGATTTTGACAAATCTCATCACCATTTAATGCTCATTAATGCTCACAACCACTTTTGAGCATTCATCCAAGGGGTCTCTCCATGTGTGGCTTGGTAACACCTTTGTGCAGGCTTAGGCATGGGTCTATGCGCCACTTTTCGCCTATAGGTGTCACTGCTCCTTAATCCTCACTTACTGTTCCAACCTAGGCTGAAAAGCTGTCCATCATCACAACTTTTCATGAACTTCCTTCAAAAACAATTTAACCTCTACTGCATAATATTGGCGCCATTTAACGTTCAAAAACCCACAAAGCCTTGCCTATAAATAGGACACCATTGTCCATCACAAAAAATGTGAAGAAACATCCAGAAAAATTGCTAGAAGAGGAACAGAAAAATCTAGTGAAGGAAACCTTGTGAAACTCTGCCAAAATCCCTAGTGTTTCATAACTTTGAACTTCCTGCCTCCAAACTTCATTGATACTCAGTTTGCTTCCTGACTAGAGAACGCCCATACAGTTTCTGACCATACATACACATATCTTCTCCATCCACCCATTCTAAAAAGAACCTGTCCAGAACACCATTATAGCTAAAGCTAGCTCCAACTCACAGATTTTCTTCCAACAGCAAGGTAAGCACCTACTGACTCTCATCACACTGCTAAGCATCATTAGCTTTGCATGCTCAATAAACACAATGTAAATATCATGTTGCTGCTGTATGCGTTCTGAGGATTTTCATACTTCTGAATGCTTAAGTAGGAAGTGAATCAATGTAGAACCTGTTTGTGACCTTGTTGGTTCTGTCTTCTGAAACACTTTGACACCTGCTGAGATTATCCTAGGCACACCTTCTGTTTTGTGGAAAAACAATAAAACTGCAGATGTTCTGGCTAGCACAGGGGGAAACCAAGCTCTGACTTTGACGTCAGCACTTCTGAGACCTGTTTTGCTGTCAATAATATCAGAACTTCTGAAAATTATTGTGTTTCCAGCAGGGTCAGAACTTCTGACATCCCCAATAACAAACTTTTGTCTTGCAGCGCATGGGGGTCAAAACTTATGACCTTCCCACTAATAGGTTTCTGTTTTGCAAGGCGCCAGAGTCAGAAGTTCTGACTCATACAGTTTCACTAACAGGTTGATATCCTGCAGCAGGCCTGGGTCAGAACTTCTGACTTCCTCTCAGCAGCGCGCTAGCCCTCTCTCTCTTTCTCTTTTTCTTCCCCTTGCTATTTTCTTTTCTTATTTATTTTTCTCGTTGAACCACCCCCATGTACAAGTGTGTATCCCCCATCCCCTAAATATTGTAATAGCGTAGGATTTTATATTTCCGCATTTTATTGCTTTCAAATGTAAATGCTAGTAATTAGGATATGTATGGCAAGATAAAATCAATGAAATAGAAAATCCTAATTCAAGATAAAATAATGCATGCAATAAAACACACTTGCACACAAACACCCTTATGGTATCTCCACTTGGTTGCCTAAACAAATGGCCATGGTGTGCATGCTAGGTATCTTGGCAAAACAAAAACAAACCAAAAGATCATAGTCCCTCGATGACGCTATTTTGGTTGCCTAAATGAAATGATCTAGTCCCTCAAAAATTTGCTAAATATACTTAGCACAATTGCTATCATGGTCAATACGATGACCCACGCCTGTCCCGTTTAACATCCAAATACAAGGTTGTTTACCAAATGCAATGGTAAGACAACACTGTCAAAAGGGTTAAAAACATATAGGAAAGATCTTTGAGTAAAATATGGTAGATAACTCTTAGTTACTTGATCAAAACTTGCAAAACATCCTTGCTATTATTCAAACACACCCCACAACACAATCAAACTTTCAAACATTGAAAAATCTTTTCAAAAGACAATACACCTTTGTATATATTCAAACAAGAATCATTACAAAGGTTTCCACAACGATGTCCTCTTTTCAAAACATTTTCAAAACCACAGACAAAGCACCATTTCAAACAATTGAAAAGCAAAAGCAAGTGATCTAAACAAGTAACTAAGAACGCATGGATAACCATGGATGAAAAGGGTGCTTGCACCTTCCCTTTTCATAATCTACTCCCCGAACCCAAGAAAACATCTCAAAGGTCTTTCCTGTGCTTTTTGACCTTTCCTTTGGATAAAATAAAAAGTCGGTGGCAACTCTTGCTAAACCGAAACATTTGCGGACACAAACACAAAATCCCAAGTCAGTTCTCCCACCGTATCACAGAACTGGCGACTCTGCTGGGGAATTTGTAAAAGTGGGGTTACCTTAGGGTTTAAATCACCTTTATTTGCTTACAATTGCTTGACTTGTTTGCTTTACACTCTGGTTCTATTGTTTGGGTTTAAATCCTCTACCCGGATTTGGGAAGCATTCATAGGTAAATAGCAATACGTTATGGAAACTGTGCGGGGTATACCGACATGGTTGAAGCAATAGCTATATTAGTGCGACATATTTGTGGGTACCGGTAGCCTTTGAGTCAATCAAAGAGAATAAGGGGCCGCTGAGTGATTTCATGAAGCACTAATGAACTCTTAGAACCTTTACTTGACCATCTTGGCCTTTATTAAGGGTAGTGAGATGACCGACTTTGGTGCAGTCCGAAGTTGGTAGATACTCGATACTACACTCATTGAGGGGTGTTTTCTTGGAATATTTCGGTTGCCAGTTAAGTGGCTAAAGTGAAACAATGAACACAGAAAATAATCCAGTGATATTGAGCTCCTTAGAACCCAGTTACTACTTATAGGACAGGTTGAGCCAACTAACTTCAAGAGGGTACTTACCTATGAAACCCCGTGCAAGCCTGAAACTAGGATCTTGTGTGATTTGCTTATACATATATTTGTGCATACATCATGGACATCATAAAGCATCATATGCATCCACTAACCATTTCAAGGGTTTGGATCTTCATCTTTGTTCTTGTTTTGTAGGTCATGGAATCTCTTCGCAGGAAAACAATTCAAGTCAACCTTGTGAGGATCCCTCCTCAACTCAAGGAGCTCACTTCCAAGATTCTAGAGAATTCTCTCTTCAGTGAAAGACATGGTAGACTTCTTAACTTGGTCAACTCCAACATTGAAGAAGACATGGTGAAAGTTCTCTTCCAGTTCTTTGACCCCCTACACCATTGCTTTACATTTCCTGATTACTAACTAGTACCTACTTTGGAGGAATTTTCTCAACTCCTGAGGATTCCTATTCTCCATCAACTACCCTACAACGGTACGGAAAGAGAACCAAAGCCTGAAGATGTTTCTCAAGCCTTACACTTGCAACCATCTGATATCAAAGGTCATTGGGAAACCAGAAGTGGTGTCAAGGGTTTCTTGGCAAAGTTTCTGTTTGAGAAGGCACAAGACTGTTGGAACTCTCTAGATCTACAAACTTTTTAGGAGATTGTAGAACTTCTCATCTATGGGTTGGTCTTGTTCCCAAACCCTGATCAGCTTATAGATGTGAGTGCTGTCAAAATTTTCATATCTCGGAATCCTGTGCCTACATTGCTTGGGGATATCCTCCACTCATTTCACACACGAACAATGAGGAAAAGAGGTATTCTCATGTGCTGTACTCCTCTTCTAGAAAGGTGGTTTATTTCTCACCTTCCCCAGCCAGTTTTGAAGAATGAGCAGGGTTTAAGGTGGTCACAACGGTTGATGACCCTCACACATTCTGATGTTCATTGGTGTTCTCAGTCCAGAGAAAATGTCATCATTATTGATCGTTGTGGGGAATTCCTTAATGTCCCACTACTTGGCATTAGGGGAGGCATTACCTATAACCCCTGTTTAGCTCTGAGGCAATTTGGGTATTCCCGAAGGGATGGCCCTCATGATATACTGATTCCTGACTTGGTTTTTGACTTCGACAACAACGCTTAAGGGCTTCGACAAAGGTTTATCCGAGCTTGGAGGATGCCCAACAAAGTGGATAGTAAGACATTGGGACACAAGAATTCCATCCCCCTTGAGCCTTATCTCAAGTGGGTATGAACCCGCGCCCAAAGTCTTATGATGCCTTACCCCCACATTCTCCCTATGATCAAAGAGCCTATTATGGAAGGAGAGGTTCCATACACCCTCCTACATCCAAACATGCCAACATCATTGGAAGATTTGCAAAAGAGTTGGATATAGCTCAAGGAAGAACGAAACACTTTTGAAGCCAGCTTCTATGCCAGTGAGAAGAAGGTTTTAGAACTTACCCGCCGGCTTCACGAAGAGCAAAATCTCAACACTTACATCGCGCCAAAGAGGATGTGCAATGTCTTTTTACATTAAGAATTTTGTAATATTTTGCCCATGGGGCATTTATGTACTAACAATTTTCTTCTTATTAATATGACGTGTGTTCTTTTTGTTTGCAACAAATTTGAATTTCTGAATCCTTGAATGCATTACATGAATAACATATCATTCATCATATGCATAAGCATGTCTTCACACCAGGTTTCCTTATCTCTCTGCTGTTTATTTCAGCAAGATGGATATAAAGCAGACGGTTAAAGATCTGCAAGCACAGAATTCGCAATTCCAACAACTCCTCATGACTTTCGCAAAGGGTCAAGAGGACCTTAAAGCACTGTTAGAGAAAGAGAAGGAAACAGAGAAGAAGAAAAATAAAAGAATTAGTGTGGCCACTATGGGAAGAAGATTTGAGAATCAGGCTGGGAGAGTTCTGGATTTCCCCTCGACGTCTGACGAAGGGGTTGGTAAAGGAAAAGGAGCTGCGGTACCTTCCGAGTTTGATGCTGAAGAGGAAGAAGAGGAAGAGGATGAAGATTACTCCGAACAGTAGTACCCTCCGGCGGATGATAAGTATAAGAATCTTGAAGACCGGCTAGCAGCCATGGAGGTACAAAGGGTACCTGGGCTGGATTTCGAAGAACTAGGGTTGGTCGCTGGGATCGTCATTCCTCCCAAGTTCAAAGTGCCTACATTTGCTAAATACGACGGTTTGTCTTGTCCGAAGATGCATCTGCGGTCCTACGTCAGAAAGATCCAACCTCACTCTTCTGATAAGGATCTATGGGTCCACTTTTTTCAAGATAGTTTGTCGGGAACGCAATTGGACTGGTTCTATCAACTTGAGAGATATGATGTTCATAACTGGGAGGATTTAGCTGCTTTCTACCGACATTAATAATATAACGCAGATTTAGCGCCCACTCGTACTCAACTATAGAGTATGGGTATGGTTTCTAATGAAGGCTTTAAGGAATATGCCCAGAAGTTGCGGGATTTGGATGGAAGGGTGAAACCACCATTGTCGGATAGAGAGCTGGTTGATATGTTTTTAGGGACCCTGTCAGGTCCATTCTTCAATCACTTGATCGGGAGCTCATCTGCAGGGTTCACCGAATTAATTCTGACCGGTGAAAGGGTCGAAGTTGGCATTAAGAGTGGTAAAATTCAGAAGGATGCCTCCGCTTCCACTGCTATCAAGAAGACCTTCCCAGCCAAGAAGGAAGTTTCTGCTGTTCACACCCAGAGAAATCAAGGGAGAATGGAGCGCCGACCAGCGGTGGGGGCTGTGATGATCCAGAACTCCTCAGCCGACCAACCTCGAAGCAGTCAACCTAGAGCTAACCAGCAAAGGGTGGAAAAGCCACAACGGCAATTCACCCGGATCAATATGACACCGGCTCAGGTCCTCCCTCATTTTTTAAAGTTAAACCTTACAAGCTTGAAAGAGGCGCTAAAGAATCCAAATACCTCTTCTCCCTATTATCATTCCAATGCAAAATGTGTATATCATTCGGACAGTGTGGGGCACGACACCAACAACTATTGGGCCCTTAAAAACAAGATCCAAGATTTAATAGATGCCAAGGAGGTAGAGTTTGATGCTCCCGAAAAACCTAATGTGATATCCGCTCCTATGCCAAAACATGGTCATAATGTCTATGCTATTGTGGAAGATCTTCATGTTACTACTGTTGATGACTTAATGACTCCGTTGCCAATGATCAAGATGAATCTGTTGAAAGCCGGGATTTTCTCGGGCTGTGAAAAAGATTGTTACTTTTGTTCAACCTTGCAATCCGACTGTCCGCTGTTGAAGTCAGGCATCCAACGCCTGATGGATACTCAAGAGATCCTCTTTCAGAAAACTCCTGTTGCTACTATTACTCATGTTATTCCTGTGACTCCAATCAATGGTGTTGCTATAATCACCATTTCTGACAATCTTTCCAAGACCTGCAAAAGGCCTGTTAAGATTACACCTGATCCAAAGTTTGTACCGCTGAAGATTACCATGCCGGGGCCTATCCCATATAAGTCCAATAAGACAATACCATGGAATTATGGAGGAGAGATCTTCTATCACGGTGTGAAACAAATTGAATCAGTTGAAGAAAATTCCGATGAAGAGACTCCTGATGTGGGGAACATTGCGGGGACAAGTAAGATCACTCGTAGCGGAAGAATCTTCTCTCCGGAGATTGCTCCTCCACGGACAGTCTTCGGACCCTCAAGTGCTTCTGTGCCTATCGAGATATCTGTGCGAAGTCCGGTTATTGAAGAAATTGTTACTCCCGAAGTTGTACCCTCTGCTGTTACTGCTGATAAAGGTAAGGGGGTCCAAGAAGCGCCCGTCAGGACGAAGGCTCGGACTTTGGTTATCCCCGAGACCACCCAAAAGGAGATGGAGGAGATTTTAAAGATAATTAAGAAGAGCGACTATGATGTCATAGAGCAGCTGGGGCAAACCCCTTCAAAAATCTCCATGCTGGCTCTATGGCTCTGCTCCGAGGCTCATGCCAAAGCCTTGATCAAATTTCTAAAGACGGCGCACGTGCCTCAAGAAACTTCTACGAATCAGTTTCAAGAGTGTGTGGCTAGCCTTACAGCCGACAATGGTCTTGGCTTCTCTGATGCTGATCTAACGTCTAAGGGAAGAAAGCATAATGATGCGCTGCATGTCTCGGTAGAGTGCAGAGGGACCACACTTGCTCATGTTTTGGTTGATACCGGTTCATCTTTAAATGTTCTACCAAAGAAAGCATTGGACAGATTGGACTGTGAAGGTTTGACCCTAAAGCCCAGTAATATCATTGTTAGAGCCTTCGAAGGTTCTAAGCGGATGGTTCACGGAGAGGTGGACATCCCAATTAAGGTGGGAACGGAAATCTTCAACTCTACTTTTTATGTGATGGACATCCGTCCTTCATATTCATGTTTGTTGGGAAGGCCATGGATCCACAACGCTGGGGCAGTCACTTCTTCTCTACACCAGATGCTCAAATACCCAGTCCAGGGTAAGATCATAACAGTTTATGGTGAGGAGGAGTATATGATAAGCCACCTTAACTCTTTCCGTTACATGGAGTTAGATGGTGAATTCATAGAAACACCTTTCCAACACTTTGAAGAGGTTTCTCCTGAAGTTGCGGTAGCCAAGACAATGACTGATGTGCCCATCATTACCAAGCCTGTGTCCCGAATGTCATCCCTTAAAGATGCAGAGGCTGTAATTAAGGAAGGAGGAAGTACAGTGTGGGGTCAACTGCCAGATTTTTCTTACAAGACAGATAAGTTCGGATTGGGTTTCACTGCTGCTAGCCAGAAAGCTGTGCGTCGCTCCCGGGCTAGAGGACCGCCATTGAAAATCACTCATCATGGAGTTCATGCTTTAGAAGATGATGAAGAAGGAGGCAATTTTGAAGACTGGATCTTTCCAACTATTGAAGGAGGACTAAACAACTGGGAGGCGAAAGACTTCGTTCCCATTACTTTCATCAATCAGTAATTTATCTTTTGAACATTTCCTGTTTGGTCTGTAATAACTTTTAAACAATTCGTACACTTTTTGCCTTATGCCTTACCTGGGGCATATAGGTCCATTTGTAAGGGCTTTGATTCTTCATTTTCATATGCCATTTTTAATGAATCATGGACGTTTTCATCTATAAACTTTTGTGTTCATTTTCTTTCTTTTTTACATTTCATTTTGTTTAAAGGTGGCTACCCCTTACACACACCCACACTCACAAAATGCAGGTACCCATCAACTCCGGATTCCATGGGTAACAATTCTGCTATGGCCTTCAGCGACTCTGAAGATCTGGTCAATCATGCCGAATACGAAGGTGATGAAGACTGTGAAGTGCCTGGAGAGTTGGCTAGACTTTTGCAACAAGAAGAAAGGGCTATTCTGCCCCATGAGGAGTTGTTAGAGACTATCAATTTGGGTACTGCCGAAGACAGAAAGGAGGTTAAAGTGGGTGCCAACCTGGAGCCAAGTGTCAAAGAGCGCTTAGTTCAGCTGCTGAATGAATATGTTGAGATCTTCGCCTGGTCCTATGAAGACATGTCAGGATTGGATACAGATATTGTGGTTCACCGTCTCCCTACAAGAGAAGACTGTCCGCCAATCAAACAGAAAGTCCTCCGAATGAGGCCCGATGTGTCTGACAAGATCAAAGCTGAAGTGATGACGCAATTCAACGCTGGTTTTCTGGCTGTTACTTCCTATCCACAATGGGTTGCTAACATTGTGCCCGTGCCTAAAAAGGACGACAAAGTCAGAATGTGTGTGGACTACAGAGACTTAAACAGGGCTAGCCCTAAAGATGATTTTCCACTACCACACATTGACATCTTGGTTGATAACACAACTCAACATAAGGTATTCTCTTTCATGGACGGATTTTCAGGGTATAACTAGATCAAAATGGCCCCCGAAGACATGGAGAAGACTACTTTTGTTACGCAGTGGGGTACCTTCTGCTATAAAGTAATGCAATTCGGACTGAAGAATGCTGGGGAAACCTATCAGCGGGCCATGGTAGCTTTGTTTCATGACATGATATATCATGAGATCGAAGTCTACGTAGACGACATGATAGCCCGTTCACAGACAGAAGAAGAACACCTCGACCATCTGCAGAAGCTGTTTGTCAGGTTAAAGGAATACAAGCTCAGACTGAACCATAGCAAGTGCACTTTTGGAGTCAGGTCCGGTAAACTCTTGGGATTCATCGTCAGCAACAAATGCATTGAGGTCGATCCTGCCAAAGTCAAAGCTATACAAGAAATGCCTTCCCCTCGCACTGAGAAGAAGGTTAGAGGTTTCTTGGGACGCCTAAACTACACCGCAAGGTTCATCTCTCACCTAACATCTACCTGTGAACCAATCTTCAAGCTGTTGAAGAAAGATCAGGTGGTTGAATTGAACGATGATTGTCAAGTTGCTTTCGATAAAATTAAGGAGTATTTGCTGGAACCTCCTATCTTGATGCCACCCGTCGAAGGAAGGCCTTTAATCATGTATCTGACTGTTTTGGATAACTCAATGGGGGTGCGTACTGGGCCAACATGACGAGTCTGTCCGAAAAGAGCATGCCATTTATTACCTTAGCAAAAAGTTTACCGACTGTGAGACTCGCTACTCACTGCTCGAGAAAACTTGTTGCGCTTTGGTATGGGCTGCTCGCCGGCTAAGTCAGTATATGTTGACATATACCACTCTGTTGATTTCTAAAATGGACCCGATCAAGTACATCTTCGAGAAGCCTGCTTTATCCGGAAGAATCGCTAGATGGCAGATGATCCTCATCGAATATGATATCCAGTACACAACCCAAAAATCTATAAAGGGGAGTGTACTAGCTGACCATCTAGCTCATCAAGCCGTCGAAGATTACCAATCCATGAGGTTCGACTTCCCTGACGATGATATTATGACATTGGACAACATTAAAGGTAACAGACCGTATGACGGACCTGGACAAGGATCCCGATGGACTCTGTACTTTGATGGTGCCTCCAACGCACTTGGGAACGGTATCGGCGCGATGCTTATCTCTCCAGAAGGTTGCCATACACCTTTCACTGCTAGACTCTGCTTCAGCTGCACCAATAACATGGCCGAGTATGAAGCTTGTATCTTTGGTCTCAAGGCTGCTATTGACTTGGGAATCAAATCTTTGATTGTATTTGGGGACTCAGCTTTGGTTATCAGTCAAATCAAAGGAGAGTGGGATACTAAGCACCCTAACCTCATCCCTTACAAAGAAAATGTCCTGACATTGTTACCACACTTCGAGCAAATTACCTTCGAGCACTTCCCGCGAGAAGAGAATCAGCTAGCAGATGCGCTAGCTACAATGTCATCTATGTTTAAACTTAACTGGGATAATGAGGCACCTCAAATCACCATTGAACGAATGGACGAACCTGCTCATTGTAACTAGATTAATACCGAAGAAGTGGTGGACCGACCTTGGTTTCATGACGTCAAAAGGTATCTCGAAGCACAAGAATACCCTAAAGGAGCTTCAGTCAACGACAAAAAGTTCTTAAGGAGGTTCGCAACCAAGTTCTTTCTGAGCAATGGTATCCTATACAAGCGCAATCTTGATTGTGTCCTACTTCGTTGTGTAGACAAGGTTGAAGCTGAGTTGTGTAGACAAGGTTGAAGCTGAGCAGATTATGGATGAACTACATAATGGCACCTTTGGCACCCACTCGAGCGGTCATACGATGGCTAAGAAGATTCTACGGGCAGGCTACTACTGGTCTACCATGGAAGCTGATTGTCATCAACGCTCCCGTACTTGTCACAAATGCCAAATCTATGCTGACAAGGTACATATTCCCCCAGTTCCTCCCAATGTCTTAACAACTCCTTGGCCATTCGCAATGTGGGGAATCAACATGATTGGAGAAATTAAGCCAACAACATCCAATGGACATCGTTTCATCCTGGTGGCCATTGATTACTTTACCAAGTGGGTCGAAGCAGCTTCCTTCGCCTCCTTTACAAAGAACGTGGTTGCCCGCTTCATCAAGCAGAACCTCATATGCCAGTATGGCATCCCCTACAGGATCATCACGGACAACGGTACAAATTTGAATAATACTATGATCACCGCTCTGTGCGAGCAGTTCAAGATTTAACATCACAATTCATCTCCCTATCGGCCCAAGATGAACAGTGATGTTGAAGTTGCGAACAAGAATATCAAGAAGATCATTCAAAAGATGACAGTCACATACAAGGACTGGCATGAGATGTTACCGTTTTCTCTACACGGGTACCGTTCCACGACAAACACTTCAACTGGGGCAACACACTATCCTCTGGTGTACAGCATGGAAGCTGTTTTACCTATCGAAGTTCAGATTCCCTCCTTGAGAATCATGAAAGAGGCTGGTTTGAGTGAAGACGATTGGATTCAGACCCGGCTTGATCAACTTAACTTGATTGACGAGAAACGACTTACTGCTGTTTGTCATGGTCAGGCGTACCAAAAACGTATGATCAAGGCCTTCGACAAGAAAGTCAAGATACAAGTATATCAAGTCGGGGACCTTGTAATCAAGCGAATCATCTTGCTGCAAAGTGATCCCAGGGGAAAATGGACTCCTACTTACGAAGGACCATTTGTGATCAAAAACATCTTTTCTGGTGGGGCAATGATTCTGACCACCATGGACAGCAACGACCTGCCGCACCCTGCGAATGCAAACATAGTGTGATACGGTGGGAGAACTGACTTGAGGTTTTGCGTTTGTATTCGCACTTGTTCGGTTTAGCAAGAGTCGCCACCGACTTTTTATTTTATCCTAAAGGAAAGGTTAAAAAGCACAGGAAAAACCTTTTGAGATGTTTCGTGGGTTCGGGGGGTAGATTATGAAAAGGGAAGGTATTAGCACCCTTTTCATCCATGGTTATCCATGGGCTCTTAGTTACTTGTTTTAGATCACTTGCCTTTGATTTTCAATTGCTTGAAATAGTGGTGTGTGTGTGTTTGAAAATGTTTTGAAAAATATGCCTTGTCTAGGCAACCATTGTAACAATTCTTTACTCGAATGTTTTACAAAGGTGTGTGTCTTTTCGAAAAGATATTTCAAAGTTTTTGAAAGTTGTTTTTGAAAGTTGTTTTTGAAAGTTGTGTTGTGGAGTGGGTTTTGAAAAGTAGGCAAGTGTGTTTTGCAAGTTTGATCAAGTAACTAAGAGTTGTCTACCCCTAAATTTACTCAAAGATTTTTCTCATGTTTTAACCCTTTTAACAGTTTTGTTCCACCATTGTATTTGGTGGACAATCTTGTGTTAGGATGTTAACGGGACATGCGCGGGTTATCATTTAGACCATGAATGCAATGGTGCCAAGTGTCTTTGGCAATTTTCTTGAAGGGACTATGATCATTCTTTTGTTTAGGCAACTTCGAAAGTGTCATCGAGGGACTATGATCATTTGATTTGTTTTGTTTTGCCAAAGAAACTCAACGTGCAAGCATGGCCCATTTTGGAAGGCAACAAGCGGGGTTACCCTAGGGGTGCAAGTGTGAATAGTGTATTGATTGTCATGCATTTGTTTTTGTATTAGGTTATCTAGCGGTTGATTTTAAATCTTCGCATACAAACCCTAATTACTATACAGTATATAGAAAGCGATAAATTGCGGGAATTTAAAGTCTAAGCTATTACAAATAAGTATCCGGGAATGGGAGTACAAATATTTACAAATGGGGATGAGACTTATCAGGAGAGTAGTGTCCAAATATATTTACAACCAAATCGAATCAATCGCAATGTAAAATGTAGCAATGTACAAGAATAAAAGATAAGCAAATGTATTGGTGAAAGTGTATGTGTTTATTTACAAGTGATGTAAGACGTTAACTTAATGCAAAATTAAGTATTTTATTTATTCCTTTTTTGTGTTTTTTGTTAATATGTACAAACAAAAGATTTAATAAAAGAAAAGAAAATGTTTTAAGAAATTCTATTTTTATGTATTAATGCTAATGTTTTATATACAAAGTTTAAATTAAGCAAAAATGCTAAACTTAATAAACCTAAGTTTTATGCTTTTTTTAATTGTTCTAAAATAAAATATAAAACAAGCTAGAAAATTTTGTATGTATATATAAAAAGGTTAAAGTGTTATCTTTTTATTTACAAAAACTCAATTATGTTATAAAAAGAAAATAAAAGAGTATTGTTAATAAAATTTAATGTAAAAAAATAGTATGTTAATTTATTTAATAAAAAAAAGATGATGTGATAAAAAAAGTATTAGTTAAAAAAATTTAAAATGGGCTTAAGGGGAATTATTCTGGCCCAAACAAAAATAGGCAGGTTTAGGAAAAAGGAGGGGGTATGCACGCTGGATTCTGATGGTCTTTAGGGATTTGTTGTGAGGGCAGCCCAAACGAGTTTTTGACAAATTCACTAAGGGTTTGCATTGTTTGTTTCATTTGGAATTAGGGTTTGTCCTAGAACGGCGCAGCTCATCTTCTTCGCTCCCTTCGTTCCCTTGAGCCAAGCTTCTGACTTTTCTCTTCGTCCTCGCTGCCAGGCGCCATCATCCCTCTCTCCTTTCCCCATGGTCATGTCCAGGCGATGTTTGCAAGGTAATGATCTCATAGTTTTATGTTTTAACGCACTTTTAGGGTTTCAAGCTTTTGCATGTTCTCAACTTTGTGTGTTATTGATTATTTGTGTTGTTGTTCATGTGAGATGTGAAAAGAAGGAGTAGAAATACTACCTTTGGAGGGTTCGTTGCTTGGAGAGGAGGAGAGAGCTGGAGGCGCTTTAGGCGGCCAGGGGCGGGGAACGCGTGATGCTGTGCTTGCTGGAAATCCGGTATTCAGTATCTTTCTTTCGTGGTTTTATGATGAGCTTTCTGAAAACCCTGCTTGTTGCTTCTTTTCCTCTTCTGACTGGTTGCCCTTTGCTTCTGTATGCTTGCTCTTTGCTTCTGTATGCTTGCTCTGAGAGTATTTGTTGAAATGTTGATGTTCTTGATGATTTTGATATCTTTGATTTGCTAACCCTATGATGAGGTTATCTCTGAGGGCTTTTGGGATTGAATACTTTAGTGTTTGATGCTGTATTGCTTCTGCCAATGATGATAATACTGACTCTTAGATTGGGATTTGTGTAGCCTATGATGAAATTAGTTCTGAGGCTGGCCTGTGGTTTGAAACAGGTTGTATGGCTTTTTTGACCCTATGATGAACATGGTTCTGAGGGTTTTGTTGGTATTTCGATTTTGATATTGGTTTGGGTATTTGGATGATGGTTGTCTTGACAGGCTTATCAGTATAAACAGGATTCTAGATAGTTAGCATGCTTTGTTTGTAAAGGCTTTTTCTGGCTTGAAGGCTTCAAGGTTTAGGTTAAGTTTGAAGACAGGCTTCAGGCTGTTAGTTGACAGGCTGGCTTAGGCAGGTTTTGTTGCTTGCTTCTGGTTTGAAAAGGTTAGGTTGAGTTTGAAGCAGGTTAGATTTGAAGCTTCTTTTTTGTTGGGGTCACAGGCTTATGTTTATGCAGGATGTTTAGGCTTCTGTTTGAGGCTTGTGTTACAGGTTTATGCAGGATGTGGCAGGTTAAGGCTTATGCTGTTAGTTTGTGTTTGACACAGGTTTGAGGTTTGGAGCTTGTTTTGGAGGCAGGCTGTTTGTTGATACAATTTGTGGCTTCTATCTTTTTTGTGATATTCTCCCTCCTTTGCTTGTTCTGATATGTTTTATTTATATCTTTTTTCTAAGCCTAAGCCTGTAAGCCTCTCCACTTCTACTCTCTCTCTCTCTCTCTACAGATTAAAAAGCATTTTTATATTTCTTACTGTACTATTTCTGAAAAAGTAACTGGCTTTGAAAATGATGATTTTGAATATCTTGCTTGCACATTAGTTTTCCTCTGCATATTTTCCAGATTTCCTGCATATCTTGTGTACTTTGTTGACAGCTTTTTGGTGTTTGATATCTTTCTATATCCTCTGGACAACTTTTGACAGTTACATTCAGTTTGCTTAGTTTGAAACTTGACTTGTTTTGGCATATTCACTTTGCAATTTGTGCAGTTCAGTTTGGACTTTTGGAATTATGCAGCCTGTTTGACAATTTTGAATTTATGCAATATTGTAACTTTGTGTATTTCATATTTTATTTGCAAGCATATTTCTATCCCTCTTTGTGAACCAAGAATTTCTTGTGATTTGCAGAGAGGGTGGACAACTGATTCTGGCCAGTTACTTTTAATGATGAACTTTAAATTAACTGTCTGCTTTTGTTTATTTCATCTGCATTTGACTTCTTTCTTTTCTTTTTGCAGGTAAAAATCAGTTGAGCACAGGGGAGCAGCAATAGAGGATGAAGATTTAGAAAAATTAGGATGCAATTTTATTTTACTTTAACCATTTGTAATATTATTATTGTAAACAAAATGTAAATAAATTTACAGTTGTTCAAATAATAATTTGTAACAAACAATTAAAGATGAATAAAAATCCTTTTTTGTCAGTTAATTCTTTTTTCAATTCACTGTCCATTTAATTATTTAAGTTTCTGAAATTAAAATAACTGGAAGTAAATCCCAACTATTCTAACTTAGAATAAATAAATAATTAATAAACATTGTCGTCTTGCAATCAATAATAAACCCGACATCTCACTTAAACATAAGCAATGCACAGTTAATCAAACCAACATCCATATGCTTATCCCTTTTACTGATTAAATCAAACACTGCAAATTCTCAATTCAAATGCCTTAATCCAAATCTCAGAGTAAACTGAAAAGAACTGTAGAATTAATTTTTTCTGAGAATGCGCGCACAAAACCCTGATTCTTGATTTAATGTCGAAGAAGCGCCTGCCTGATCAAACCCTGAGCCAAACTCAACCAAACCCTAACAATCTGCTTGAACTGTTCCAGAGTCCATGAAAACCCTAATTTGGATAAACTGATAAGAAAAAGTCTGTTTGACTGATTCTTACGCTAATCTGAAAAAGTCAGGAAAAACCCGAAGCTGTGATTTCTTGTGGAAAAATAGGAGGGAAAATTTTGGGGTACAACAGTTGCCCCTGTTCAATCTTCTTGAACCTGAAGAGTTAGATTGGCAAGTTTGCCTTTCGCGACTCGAGGGTAAAAGGAGATTGGACACTAGAGTGCCCAAAAAATTTGCACTCGGTGATGTGATGGTAGAGGGAATGGGCTTAAAGATGCCATTTGGTGAAGGGCTTAGAGATGCCATCTAGGGATGTGACAGAATCTTGTCGAGGATGGGCTTAGAGATGCCATCTAGGGATGTGACAGAATCTTGTCGAGGATGGGCTTAGAGATGCCATCTGGAAGTTGTTGGTAGGAGGATGGGCTTATAGATGCCATCTGAAGGTGACTGTTGAACTGTACGTCATTGGTGAATGGACGAGTATCAGAAAGGTATCCATGTTTTGGAACATTTCTGAACTGGGGGTCTGAACAAGCAATAGATTGACATCCATGTTTGGAAAATCCGTAACCTGTTTTCAGGAGTTGAAGAATCTGAACAAGCGATAGGTTAACATCCGTGTCTGGAGAACCCGTAAACTGTTTTCAGAAGTCTTGAAGTTGAATAAGCAATAGAGCAGCATCTGTTGTTGGGAAGCGTCCATAAACTGTTTTCAAAAGTTGAGTCTGAATAAGCGATAGATTAAGATCCGTGTTTGGAGAATCCGTAAACTGTTTTCAGAAGTTGAAGAATCTGAACAAGCGATAGGTTAACATCCGTGTCTGGAGAACCCGTAAACTATTTTCAGAAGTCTTGAAGTTGAAAAGGAACCGGTGTAGGGTTTCCTGATGATGAGTCAGTGTAAAACTGCATCTGAATGAATCTGGAATAAGTATCAGAATGTTGCCGTGTCTGGGTCACATCTGAAATATCTCTGGGTGAATCTGGAATAATTATCAGAATGTCGCCATGTCTGGGTCACATCTGAACTATTTCTAGAAAGGATCTCGGAAGATGAAGATCTTTGTCTATTGACTGATCTTTCCTGAAAAGGTAAGGAGTTAGTTGTATGCAATGTCATGATGCATGATGCAATGTATGATAAGGCACACAAGTCACACAAGACAAGCCCTTAGAGTTTAGGCCAGCGTGAGGTCTAGGTATTACCCTCTTTCAGTTTGTTGGTTCATACCTGTCCTATCAAAAGTAACCGGGTTCTTAGAGGATCCCAATATCATTGAATACCCTCAATCGGTCATAACTCCAGCATCGCAATCTTTTCTTGCAGCCAGAACCATCACGAGAGTTTAGCCTCAATGGGCGTAGCATACTGCTACTGTTCTATTGGCCAAGTTATGTCATTTAAGGTTCTAAGGTCTGTTGGTGCTTAATGACTCCTCAGAAGACCCATATTCTCCTCGTTGCAACACAAGGGATATCGGTACAGACCAAGGTGCCACACCAATGTAGCCACTGCTTCACCCGTGTCGATCTACGCCGGACAGGTCCCTCACAGCTTATGCTACCTAAACAGGGTATCCCCAGATCCGGGTTAGGATCTATGTAACTCCGATACAACCCACAATTTAAAGCAAACAAGTCAAAACAATTGAAAACACAGTTATGAACTATCCTAAGGTACACCTCACTTTATAAAGTCTCCCCAGCAGAGTCGCCAGTTCTATGATCGGTGGATCTGGAACTGACTGTTTAACGCTGGTTCGCGAAATGTCGCGGAAGCAAGAGTCGCCACCGTCTTTTATTTTCTCCAAATAGAAAGGACAAAAGCACAGAAAAAATCCTTTTCGAGATGTTTCTCGGTTCGGGAGGCAGATTTATAGAAAGGGAAGGTGTTAGAACCCTTTCTATCCATGGTTATACATGGGCTCTTAGATACTTGCTCGTTTGTGTTTTCAAATTGTTTGTTTGCTTTTCAACTGTGGGTTTAAAAAAGTTTCGTTTAAAATTTCAGTTCGACTCTTGTATCAGTCCTCAAGAGTGTTTGAAAAGTTGTTTTGAAAGCTTTTTGAAAAGTGTCGGTGTGAAAAGAAGTTTTTGATTTGTTTTGAGATTAGAGCAAGTATCTACGAGTCATCTACCTACCCTAAGGAATTCGTCTGTGTAAATGTCCTTAAGGTAGTGCAATCCCACCATTGAGGGGTAGGTAGCACCACCATTGGAGGTATTCGGGTCAATTCGAGGGTTCGGGATAGTATGGTCACCAGAGCAATAGGAAGACACCTTAGAAGCTACCCTCATGCCATGTTCATGGACACGAGGACTTACTAAAACATCCTCTACTCGACGACCACGTTTCGAGGGGCAAGGCAACAGTGAGACGTACCCTAGGGGTGGTGTGTGAATTCGTGTGTCATTTTCAATCATGTTTATCTTGTCATGCATTGGTGATCTACGCTTTGTTTTTATTTTTGGCATTCATTCTTTCATGTGGTTATTAACAGTTAAAAGATGCGAGAAGATAAAAGTCCTACGCTATTACAAAGGCGCGGGTCTACATCGCCAAATTAAACCAAGACCCGATTTGAAATAAATAAAATGCGGAAAGTAAACATCCTAATTATCTATTACAAAGCTTTGGGGCAATTACATGAAATTTAAAAAAAGGAAATAAAAGTAAATGTGCGAAAAGAAATAAAATCGAGAATGCGAAGGCGTTGGACCCTTTTAAAGAAATTAAATTGAAATCATAAATTAATTAAATTAAATAAAAGCAAGAACTTATTTTTTTGGAGTTTTTGTATTTATGGAATTTAATGAGAAAATTGGAACTAAAAGTTAATTAAAACCCTAGTTCTAAATCGTTTTTAATTTATTGAAAAAATGTTTAAGTTGTAACCTAATTTACCCTAATTAATTAAATGGCATATTTATTTACAAAAATAATTAATAATTAAATATGGTGAAAAAGGAAAAAAAAGAATAAAAGTATAAAAACCCTAATTTCTACCTTTTTTAGTTTATTAAAAAAAATATTTAAAATTAAACCTAAAATTAAACTAATTAGTTATTAGAATTTTATTTACAAAATATTGATTAAAAAAATAAATGAACATATTTTTATTTTTATAGTTTCTGATTTTTTTTGTATTTTTATGTTATAAAGTTTATTTTATGAATTAAAAGAAAATAATTAAAACAAATAAAATAAAAAGAAAGAAAAAAGAAAAAGGGAAAGAGATACAAACAAGAGGGGTGTTGACCCAAAGTTGGAGGTGAATTCACAGCAATTTGGCCCATTTGAAGAAGGCCCTTTTGACTTTTCTGGCTTGCATATGGATGTGTTGACTGATGCGTATGGTGGATAGCTGGTGATAGCCACTGGATTGATCTTCAGGGACATGTGGCAGGCCCTGATGTGAAGGTGTATTGTGGAACCTAGATAGCACGCTGCATGGAAGTGCATTGGAAAAAATATTATTGAAGAAAGAGGGGGACCTGGGAATCGAACCCAGGTCCCAATGCTTGAAGGACAGCGCATCAACCAACCAGCCAAGCGCGTTTGTTTGATCATATAGTGGATAAAGAATAATAAGAGAGAGAAAACAAGGGTTAGTGGGATTTTAACAAAACGCGCGCCAGGGTTTGAATTATCCAGTAGCATGCTTACACCTCAGCGTCTTCCTCATGGCCTCTTTGTTTTTCCTGAAAAATACAAGCTAGATAGCGGGGGTTTGAAACCCCCACAATCTGAAACAACAAAAATAGCGAATAGAAATTGGTCAATGATAAATTGAGCGCGATGAGTGTTTTAGATTCATTGGAATGTTACGAATTCAATGGTCCTAGTCTCATGGTCTGATTTTACCAGATGAAAGAAACCCCAAATTCAGAGTTTTGAAACCCTAATGCGTGTTCATGGTAACTTCTTATTTAGACGACCATTCTTCAATTGAACGGTACTGTTAGCTTCAGAAACATCATGTTAGCGTAAAACGACAATTAAAAGACATGAAACATGCGTATAAATCAAGATGCGATTATGAAAATTTCCATGAACAGGGCTATGGAGTTCTACCGTTTCTGGATGTATGGAGAGTGGAAAAGTATTGGGTTATGTTCAGAGAGGTCCCAGCAAGCTTTTGAGATACTTTCCACGCCTTGAAATGCCTTGAAACTATGAAAATAGATTTGAAGTTTTTAAGAAAAAAGTGAGTTTGTGTTCTTGATTCTGAGCGCAGCTTCTTGGTTCTTGTGATTAGGGTTGTGATCTGCTTATGTATGCCAGTGAATTAGGGTAACAAAACAAGTCCAAAATCCATGGAATCAATGCTTTTGAATTTTGTGATCTTCCATGATTTTTCAATCTTTTTTCCATGCCAAATATGCCAATCATTAGAGATTCTTTCCATATTGAGTATGCACGAAATCTTGAGGTTATGATGAGTAGAAATGCTTTTGGTCAATGGGTCGTGCCTAGCCTTTGGGTGATGATTCTTGGAAGAAATTGTGGCCCATTAGCAATTTTGAGGCATTTGAAGTAAAGTTGACTTTTCAAAATTCCCAAAAATTTCCCAACTCCCACAAGGCATATCTTGCTCAATTTTTAAGCTTTGATCATGTTCTTGGACATTTTGGAAAGGTCTTGAAGTCCTCTAACCAATTCCTTTTGTCCCATGTCATTTTGATTTACCAATATCAAGTTATGGTCTTTGACTTAAAGTGCCTTTTTGTTGACTTTTGAAAATGACCTATAATGTTGAGATTGATAACTTTTTGTGAGAGCGTTTCTTGGACTTGAAGTGTGAAGAGGAGTTGTAGAAAATGTCATTCTATTCAAAATGAGCTTTGGATGGAATTTTTCTGATAAACCATGTGGAAGTTATGCCCTGGTCAATTTGCAGTTGACTTTTTCAACTGTCCAAAAATAGAAACTTTTGCATCTTGAGACTTTTTGAGCCATGCCTTGAAAATCATGATCAAGAATTGATCAAATGATGTTTGTGGCTTCAAAATAAGATGTTGACCAAAAATTTGAACTTTTGACTGTCAAATGACCATTTTACCCCTACAGTTGACTGTTGAGCAATTAGGGTTTTTGACTGTGCAATTTTGTGCTGTGAGTCCTGAAACTTAGCATATGGATGCTTGACCATGTTTTTAGGCATATAGGACTTGTTTTGACCCTTGGAAACTTCAATTTCTTTGCCAGAACAAAAACCCTAATTTTTGACTGTTAGGAGGCCATTGAACTGTGCAACCCTTGGGAGATTTTGAAGCATGCTCTTTGCAAATCTTGAAGAATATGGGAGGGAAAATTTTGGGGTACAACAGTTGCCCCTGTTCAATCTTCTTAGACCCGAGGATGCAGATTGGCTGACGTGTCTTTCGTAATCCGAAGGTGGAAGATGATTGGACACTAAAGTGCCCAGAAATTTGCACTCACATGTTAGCAATGTGATGGGGGGAATGGGCTTACAGATTCCATTTGGAGATTAGTGGATAGGAAGATGGGCTTATATATGCCATGCTGAGAGGTGATCGCGTAAGAGATTCCTTAGCGAGAACTTGCGTACCTGAAAAAGAAGATGATTACCTGGCCTGTTACAGGGGCTGGTCTTCAAACTCTTCATGTAGATGCATCCTGGTTGGTTACAGTAATCAGGTCTAGAGCTTCAAACGGTGATGAATGAACCAGGGATGGTTACTACCTCAACGGGACGATGAGAGAACCTTGGGCGATTACTACCTCAACAGTAACGATGAGAGAATCTGGGGCGATTACTACCTCAACAGTAACGCTGAGAGAATCTTGAGGCGATTACTACCTCAACAGGAACACTGAGAGAACCTTGGAGCGATTACTACCTCAACAGGAACACTGAGAGAATCTTGGGACGATTACTACCTCAACAGGAACGCTGAGAGAATCTTGGATGTCTTCTACTGGGATAAGAATCAGGGAGATCTTAGGGTCGATCTGACTGAACCGGAGAAGGCCTTTGACTGGATAAGAATCAGGAAAATCTTAGGGTCGATTTAACTGAACCGGGCAAGGTCTTGGAATCTTCAACTGGATAAGAATCAGGGAGATCTTAGGGTCGATCTGACTGAACCAGAGAAGGCCTTTGACTGGATAAGAATCAGGAAAATCTTAGGGTCGATTTAACTGAACCGTACAAGGTCTTGAAATCTTAAACTTGATAAGAATCAGGGAGATCTTAGGGTCGATCTGACTGAACCAGAGAAGGCCTTTGACTGGATAAGAATCAGGAAAATCTTAGGGTCGATTTAACTGAACCGGGCAAGGTCTTGAAATCTTCAACTGGATAAGAATCAGGGAGATCTTAGGGTCGATCTGACTGAACCAGAGAAGGCCTTTGACTGGATAAGAATCAGAAAAATCTTAGGGTCGATTTAACTGAACCGGACAAGGTCTTGAAATCTTCAACTGGATAAGAATCAGGGAGATCTTAGGGTCGATCTGACTGAACCAGAGAAGGCCTTTGACTGGGTAAGAATCAGAAAAATCTTAGGGTCGATTTAACTGAACCGGGCAAGGTCTTGGAATATCTTCAACTGGATAAGAATCAGGGAGATCTTAGGGTCGATCTGACTGAACCAGAGAAGGCCTTTGACTGGATAAGAATCAGAAAAATATTAGGGTCGATTTAACTGAACCGGACAAGGTCTTGGAATATCTTCAACTGGATAAGAATCAGGGAGATCTTAGGGTCAATCTGACTGAACCAGAGAAGGCCTTTGACTGGATAAGAATTAGGAAAATCTTAGGGTCGATTTAACTGAACCAGGCTAAAGTCTTGGAATAACTGAGAACTTACTGGATCTTTCCTGAAAGGTAAAGGTCAGTCATATGTAATGCATGATATGTATCAAGCAATGATGTTCTCAACATAAATGAGATTGTAAGATATGATGCGTTCATGTATGTATCATGATGTATGTGATGTTTATGAACGTATGTTTTTGTCTAGGAAAGTAAATCCTTGACGAGTGCCGGGAAGTCACATCCTGGGCTGATGTTGGAGAATAGTGCTTTGTTGTTTCCGCTGGGGATGATAGTTGCAAGAATACCGGTAGGAGAAGATAACTCCGTTAGGGAATAAACTTGGCGAATGGATTACTCTGCGGGGAATAACTACTCTAGCGACCTTGCTGAGGAACAGTACTCTGTGGGGAGAGTAGTACTTTGTTGGGATGTTGATGGTAACTCCGTTGGGGGATACCGTTGCTATGTTGGAAGTGTTAATAGACTTCGCTGGGGATAAGAAGACTTCGCCGAGGACGATCTTTCCGTGGCTTTTGGCTGAGGATAACCCGGTTATGTCCTGGTAGGGAAATAACCTTTGAATAAAGCCGGGGGACGTGTTCGTGCTCTGCGAGGGATAAGCTTCCAGAATCTACTGGGGATAAGCTTCCTGTTGGGGAGATGGATTCAAACTTTCCCGGGGAAATCTTGATTGGACTCTCCTGGGGAAATTTTGAACTATACTGGGGAAGTAGCTCCGCTGAAAGTCTGGTATACCATCGGGGAACAATCTTAGATCAAGACTGTCGGGGATGCTTGTTAAGAATACTTGTATATCGTGTTGGGGAATGTTGAGATCTGCGGGGGTACCCAACTTCCTTAAGGCTGATAATAGCTTTGCTTGGGGAGAGTATATTGACTTGCTGGCTCACTCTCTGGGGAATTGAGATATACTGGTTATGTTCTTCGGCTGAACTTACCTTGATACCTTGGTGGACAGAACAATTAGATCGTTTAGACCACTCATTATTGCCCCTGTTTCTAATGTTACCTGTAATTAATCCTTTGTTTCGTATGCAAATATTTATGAGTTAGCAATTATTGTCAAATGCATATATCACAAATTGAACCTTGGACGTTCTTCGCAAAACAAAACAGAAAAGGAAAAACAATTGGCAATTTTAACTGGAACGTGATTTTTGTATTGATTTTTGAATTTGCCTGTAAATAGGCGTTTATGTACAAGAGGCTGACGTCCTAGTAAGAGAACGCCGCCGAAGAGTTTATACAATTTGTACAATAGGGAACACAAAACAGCTATGTGAAAAGAATAATCCCACTGGGTTCCAACTCTGCTATTGCCTTTATATCTTTGAGCGTCTCATCACTTGATGACCTAACCGAAGATGAAGCTGATTGATCAATGCCGTCTGAACTTGATGTTGATACCGGATTCTGGATGCAAGGTGATCCAATGAGACATAGTATTACGCTTTATCCCTAACTTTTACCTGGACCGCCCTTTCGGGTTTTCAGTCCACCGGGATACCCATTTTTGCCCAAGCCGCCTTTTCAGGTTTTCGACTTGCCGGGTGTACAGATTTTTTTTATTTCATCCCTTCATTTTACCCGAACCCTTTTGGTTCGCCGGGAAGCCCTAATTTTTGCCTAGGTATGTCAACCTTGCGGGTCTTTTTTCATGCGTAGTATCTTTTAACTATGTCTGCATTGGCGGGGTGAGGAAGGTTGTCACCATCCATGTTGGTTAGTATCATGGCTCCTCCTGAGAACACATGTTTAACCACAAATGGCCCTTCGTACGTAGGGGTCCATTTGCCCCTTGGATCACTCTGAGGAAGGATGATGTGTTTGATTACCAGATCCCCAACTTGATATTCTTGTGGCCTGACCTTTTTGTTAAATGCCCTGATCATCCGTTTCTGATACGTCTGACCATGACAGATAGCAGCAAGTCTTTTTTCGTCGATTAAGTTTAGCTGATCAAGTCGTGTCTGGATCCAATCATCTTCACTCAAATTTGCATCCTTCATTATCCGGAGAGAGGGTATCTGCACTTCGATTGGTAAGACTGCCTCCATACCGTAGACCAAGGAGAAAGGAGTTTCCCCGGTTGACGTCCTAGCTGAGGTACGGTACCCATGTAGAGCGAACGGTAACATCTCGTGCCAATCTTTATAAGTCACTATCATCTTCTGCACAATTTTCTTAATGTTCTTATTTGCTGCTTCTACAACCCCATTCATCTTCGGTCTGTAAGGCGAAGAGTTGTGGTGTTGTATTTTGAATTGCTCGCAGAGCTCAGTGATCATCTTGTTATTAAGATTGGTACCGTTGTCTGTAATGATTCTTTCAGGGACGCCGTATCGACAGATCAGATTGTGCCGAATGAACTGTGCCACAACATTCTTGGTTACTGTGGCGTAGGAAGCTGCTTCAACCCACTTCGTGAAGTAATCAATCGCTACCAGGATGAAGCAATGCCCATTGGACGCTGTAGGTTTAATCTCTCCGATCATATCTATGCCACACATTGCAAATGGCCAAGGTGCTGTCAAGACATTCAGAGGAAATGGAGGAACATGCACCTTGTCTGCATAAATCTGGCATTTGTGACATGTCCGAGAATGTTGGTAACAGTCGGCTTCCATTATGGACCAGAAATACCCTGCCCGAAGGATCTTCTTTGCCATAGTGTGTCCACTGGAATGTGTTCCAAAGGTACCCTCATGCAGCTCTGCCATGATCCTTTCTGCTTCAGTCTTATCCACACAACGCAGTAAGGTCGAATCATGGTTTCGCTTGTACAGAATGCCGTTGCTAAGGAAGAACTTTGCCGCGAACCTTCTTAGAAACTTTTTGTCATTGACAGAGGCACCTTCAGGATACTCCTGGGCTTCCAAGTATCTCTTCACCTCATGGTACCAAGGCTTCTCAGTCACCAACTCAGTCTCAAGGTCACAACAGTATGCCGGTTCGTCCAGTTTCCAGATAATGATCCGGGGTGCCTCATTGTCCCACTTGACTTTGAACATGGAAGACATCGTAGCTAACGCGTCCGCCAGCTGATTCTCCTCTCTCGGAAAATGTTCAAAGGTTATCTCTGTGAAGTGGGGGATCATTGTCAATACACATTCTTTATAAGGAATAAGATTCGGATGTTTCGTATCCCACTCTCCTTTGATCTGATTGATCACGAGAGAGGAATCTCCGAAGACACTCAGATACTTGATCCTTAGATCGATCGCAGCTTGGAGACCCATGATGCATGCCTCATACTCCGCCATGTTGTTGGTGCAGTTGAAACATAACCAGGCAGTGAGTGGAGTATGAGTGCCTTGAGGTGATATGATCACAGCGCCGATGTTGTTACCCAAAGCGTTGGAGGCTCCGTCAAAGTGCATAGACCATCGGGATCCCTCCTCAGGTCCTTCATCCGGTCCAGGTACTTCACAATCAGTCATAATCATGATGCTCTCGTCTGGAAACTCGAAGTTCTTTGACTGATAGTCGTCTACTGCCAGATGTGCCAAGTGGTCTGCCAATACACTTCCTTTGATAGCTTTTTGGATCGTGTACTGGATGTCGTATTCCGTCAAGATCATTTGCCACCTTGCTATTCTCCCAGATAGAGCAGGCTTTTCAAATATATATTTTATAAGATCCATCTTTGAGATCAACAAGGTAGTGTGAGTCAGCATATACTGTCTCAGCCGGCGATCAGCCCATACCAAAGGGCAGCAAGTTTTCTCGAGCAGTGAGTATCGGGTCTCACAGTCGGTAAACTTTTTGCTAAGGTAATAAATGGCATGTTCTTTTCGGCCAGACTCATCATGCTGCCCCAGCACACACCCCATTGAGTTATCAAGTACTGTCAGGTATAATATCAGAGGTCTCCCTTCAACCGGTGGCATAAGAATGGGTGGTTCTTGGAGATACTCTTTGATTCTGTCAAAAGTGGCCTGACATTCATTGTTCCAACGTACTACCTGATCTTTCTTCATCAGCTTGAAGATTGGCTCACAGGTAGCAGTTAGGTGCGAGATGAATCGAGCAATGTAATTCAGGCGTCCTAAAAAGCCTCTGACCTCTTTCTCTGTCTTAGGAACTGGCATCTCTTGAATGGCTTTAACCTTGGCAGGGTCCACTTGAATACCCTTATCACTTACAACGAAGCCTAGCAACTTTCCAGATCTTACCCCGAAGGTGCACTTGTTCGGGTTCAACCTCAGCTTGTACAACTTCAGACGGTCAAACAATTTCTGCAGATGGTCAAGGTGTTCTTCCTCAGTCTGAGACCTTGCAATCATGTCGTCAACATACACTTCTATCTCATGATGGATCATGTCATGAAATAAAGCAACCATGGCACGTTGGTAGGTTGCCCCAACATTTTTCAGTCCAAAAGGCATGACCTTGTAGCAGAAGGTGCCCCACTGAGTAACAAAGGTAGTCTTTTCCATGTCTTCAGGAGCCATCTTGATCTGATTATACCCTGAAAAACCATCCATGAAGGAAAACACCTTATGTTGAGAAGTATTGTCAACCAGAACATCAATGTGAGGTAGAGGGAAGTCATCTTTGGGGCTGGCCCTGTTCAGATCCCTGTAATCAACACACATTCTGACCTTACCGTCTTTCTTTGGTACCGACACTACATTAGCAACCCACTGAGGATAAGAAGTCACTGCAAGAAAACCGGCATCGAATTGCTTCATAACCTCGGCTTTAATCTTCTCAGACATCTCTGGACGCATACGGCAGACCTTTTGCTTAACCGGAGGGCAGTCTTCCTTGGTAGGCAAATGATGGACCACAATGTCGGTATCCAACCCAGGCATGTCTTCGTAGGACCAGGCAAAGATTTCCATGTAATCATGTAACATCTGAGTCAATTGTTGCTTCACGCTGAGCTCTAGGTTGGCACCAATCTTGACTTCCTTCCTATCTGTATCAGTACCCAGATTTATTGTTTCCACCGGCTCTTCATGTGGTTGAATTGCCCTCTCTTCCTGGAGTAACAGTCTTGCAAGCTCGCCAGGCACTTCGCAATCATCTTCACCTTCGTCTTCGACTAAGTTGATCGGATTTTCGAAGTCATAACTGGCAGTAGCAGAGTCGTTACCAGTGAGATCCAGAGTGGATTGAAACCTGTATGGGTGAGTGTGTGTAAATACAGCTGTTTTGCAATATATAAAGAAAGGAAAGAAAGAAAAGGAGCATAAGATTTGAAATGCGAGAAAACGTCCAAGGTCTTTATTCATGATATATGAAATGACAATTAATATGCCCTCACAAATGAAGCCACGGTGCCCCGGGTAAGACACCGGGCCATAAAGTTTTAATTCATTGTTTATTACAAATAACACAAACAAAGGAATTCATTACTGCGTAACAAAAGTAACAGGTAGGTTGTCCTTTGCAGTCCAATTGCTAGGTCCACTGTCGGCCGTCGGATAAATCCAGCTGTCGAACTCAGATTCTTCCACTTCATCATCCTCCCTGATAGCATTCACTCCATGGTTAGGCATGGGAGCAGTCACCACATTGGGCTTCTCAGATGCCTCAAACTGTACCTCCTTTGCATCAATAAGGTCTTGCACTTTATTCCTTAAGGCCCAGCAGTCATCAGTAGAATGCCCCGGGCTATCGGAGTGATAAGCAAGCGGGCATTTGGATTATACTTGGGAGAGGCAGTATTCACGACCTTTGGGGCCTCTCTGACCGTCACCAAGTTGGTGGATAGCAACTGCGGCAAGATTTGCGATAGGGTCATACTTAGACGGGTAAACTCTCTTCTGGGTCTTTCAGCCCTTTGTGGATTGGTTTGCCGAGGAGCGGCAGCAGGCGTTGCAATCATCACCGCGTTCACAGATTGGCGGCGTTCTGGTTTCTCTTGCCTCCTAGGCCCATACACAACACTGGCCTCCTTTTTAAAGGGTTTCTTCTCAGAACTTGAAGATGCACCCTTCTGAATTTTACCGGACTTCATTCCAGCCTCTATTCTCTCCCCAGTCAGAATAAGATCAGTGAACCCTGCAGACGAATTACCGATAAGATGATTGAAAAATGGCCCAGATAGGGTCCCCAAGAACATATCCACCAGCTCATGGTCTGTTAACGGAGGCTGCACCCTGCCAGCCAGATCCCTCCACTTCTGTGCATACTCCTTAAAACCTTCGCTTGATCCTAGCGACATACCCTGGAGTTGGGTACGTGTAGGAGCAAGGTCGGCATTATATTGATACTGCTTGTAAAAAGCAGTAGCCAACTCCTCCCAGTTACGAACCTTGTCCACTGTGTACGATTGAATCTTCCGCACATAAGATCTGAGGTGTAGCTTGGGGCAAGACGCCCCGTCATACTTGGTGAAAGATGGTGCCTTAAACTTGTGAGGAATGATCACACCAGTAGATAAGCCCAAGTCTCCGAAATCCAGCCCAGGCACTTGTTGGATCTCCATGGCGTTCAGTCTGTCTTCCAACTGCTTGTATCTGTCTTCATCCGGAGGATACTGTTCCTCATTGAAGTCAGTCTCGTTGTCAGAGACTATCGGACTAGGACCTTTTCCCCCTTGGGGACTGCTCTTGCCTACGGAAGAACCAGCTTCCTCATTCTGCAGAGTATTACCAAACCTCCGGCCCGAGTTGAAAAGAACAGTTCTCTTCTTCTTCTTCTCCTTCTTCAGGAGTAAAGCCTTCAGCTCTTCTTGGCCTTGAGCCAAACCCATGATCAGCTCCTGAAATTGCGCGTTCTGCGCCTGAAGGGCCTTGATAAACATCTCGGTTGATGATGAATCAGGGTTCATGATGCTGAAATAAACAGCGAAGAACAGTAAGCAACCTGAAAAGAAGAATACCTGCTATGCACATGATGAATGGAATGCGTATGATTTATGTTTTCAAAGACAATCGGGAATCAACTTTGTAAACAAAAAGGAACACACTTCATTAGATTCAAATTTGAAACTTAAATTGTTCAACAGATTGCCCTTAGGCGTTACATAAAAGGGAAATACTGAAAAGGGAAATAAAACTGTAAAAGAACATCCAGAGCTCCTTATTGATCCCATGGTCTCCTCTTCTCAGTACAGATGTAGTCATTCAGAGCTCGCTCATTCTCCAACTGCTTTGTCAGCTTCTGGATCTTCAATTCCTGCTCGTTGAACTTTTCCCGATATGAATCCCGTTCTTCTCGGAGTTGCGACCAAGACCTCTTTAATGTCTCATAATCAGTAGGTATCTGAGGAGGGAGGACAGTTGGAGGAGCCCCATCTTTGTCAGGGTACTCAAGAATGACGGGTCTGACGGCTTCGTATGGCATACCTAACTTCTGAGCACGAATGCGAATCCATTTGTAGTAGGCTTCCATGGGTAGAGAAGTCTTTGGCCCCAACTCTTGTGGATCAGCTTTATGAACTCTGTCCCAAGCCTTGATGAACCTACGACGCAACTCGTCACTATCCACCTGAAACTCAAAACTGATGTGAGGCACCAACATCTCATGAGGCCCTGCTCTTCTGGCTCTTCCAAACTGACGGAGCGCTAGACATGGATTGTAAGAGATTCCTCCTTGAGTACCAATCAAAGGAACATTAGGGTATTCTCCATAACAATCAATAACAACTATCTCATCCAAACCTCTGAAAGTCCAAATGATGTCCTTATCAGTGAGAGACATTAACCTATGAGCCCAACCTCTTCCTTCTTGGTTCTTCAGTACGAACTTAGGGAGGTGCGAAATAAACCACCTCACCAACAAAGGGATACAGCACCACAAAGTTCCTCGTCTTCGGGCCGTACGAGCATAAAGTTGTTGCAGGATGTCACCCAAGAGAGTGGGCACATGATTCTGAGACATAAAGATCCTTATGGCAGTGACATTGATGAAGTTGTCAGGATTAGGAAACAAGACTAGCCCGTAGATTAAGAGAGCCAAGATGTCTTCATATGCCCTAAAGTCCAAGTCATTCCAGAAACTGTTAGCTTTACCAATCAGAAACTTAGCCAAAAAACCCTTAACTCCGCTTCTAGTCACCCAGTTGTCCATTACTTCTTGGTGGGTCAAGGGGAGAGCTGCAGCAACCTCCTCAAGCCTGAGGGTCTTTTCCCAACCAGTAAAGGGAGTCTGATCCAAGATAGGGATGCCAAGCAAATCAGAGAACTCTTCCAGGGTAGGGACCAGCTGGAAGTCTTGAAAGGTGAAACACTGGTACAGAGGGTCATAGAACTGGGTCAGGACACTCATCAACTGTTGATCCCGCTTTGCAGTGACTAAACTGAGAAGAGAACCATGCCTCTGGATGAAGGAAGTGGTATTTGGAATCCTGCTAACCAACTCTTCAAGCAACTCAGGTGGGTGAACAAAGTTGAACCGGATAGTATTCCTTCGCACAGGCATCATGATGTCCTACAAAACAGAGCAAAGGTGAAACCCTCTTGTCTTTGAAATGGTCAGTCCTTATGCAGGATGCATGCAATGCTCATGATGTTATGATGTTATGATAAAGCACACCACAAATATTTACAAAGGCAAACATGATAAGGCACACAAGTCACACAAGATAAGCCCTTAGAGTTTAGGCCAGCGTGAGGTCTAGGTATTACCCTCTTTCAGTTTGTTGGTTCATACCTGTCCTATCAAAAGTAACCGGGTTCTTAGAGGATCCCAATATCATTGACTACCCTCAATCGGTCATAACTCCAGCATCGCAATCTTTTCTTGCAGCCAGAACCATCACGAGAGTTTAGCCTCAATGGGCGTAGCATACTGCTATTGTTCTATTGGCCAAGTTGTTTCATTTAAGGTTCTAAGGTCTGTTGGTGCTTAATGACTCCTCAGAAGACCCATATTCTCCTCGTTGCAACACAAGGGATATCGGTACAGACCAAGGTGCCACACCAACGTAGCCACTGCTTCACCCGTGTCGGTCTACGCCGGACAGGTCCCTCACAGCTTATGCTACCTAAACAGGGTATCCCCAGATCCGGGTTAGGATCTATGTAACTCCGATGCAACCCACAATTTAAAGCAAACAAGTCAAAACAATTGAAAACACAGTTATGAACTATCCTAAGGTACACCTCACTTTATAAAGTCTCCCCCAGCAGAGTCGCCAGTTCTGTGATCGGTGGATCTGGAACTGACTGTTTAAAGCTGGTTCGCGAAATGTCGCGGAAGCAAGAGTCGCCACTGTCTTTTATTTTCTCCAAATGGAAAGGACAAAAGCACAGAAAAATTCCTTTTCGAGATGTTTCTCGGTTCGGGAGGCAGATTTATAGAAAGGGAAGGTGTTAGCACCCTTTCTATCCATGGTTATCCATGGGCTCTTAGATACTTGCTCGTTTGTGTTTTCAAATTGTTTGTTTGCTTTTCAACTGTGGGTTTAAAAAAGTTTCGTTTAAAATTTCAGTTCGACTCTTGTATCAGTCCTCAAGAGTGTTTGAAAAGTTGTTTTGAAAGCTTTTTGAAAAGTGTCGGTGTGAAAAGAAGTTTTTGATTTGTTTTGAGATTAGAGCAAGTATCTACGAGTCATCTACCTACCCTAAGGAATTCGTCTGTGTAAATGTCCTTAAGGTAGTGCAATCCCACCATTGAGGGGTAGGTAGCACCACCATTGGAGGTATTCGGGTCAATTCGAGGGTTCGGGATAGTATGGTCACCAGAGCAATAGGAAGACACCTTAGAAGCTACCCTCATGCCATGTTCATGGACACGAGGACTTACTAAAACATCCTCTACTCGACGACCACGTTTCGAGGGGCAAGGCAACAGTGAGACGTACCCTAGGGGTGGTGTGTGAATTCGTGTGTCATTTTCAATCATGTTTATCTTGTCATGCATTGGTGATCTACGCTTTGTTTTTATTTTTGGCATTCATTCTTTCATGTGGTTATTAACAGTTAAAAGATGCGAGAAGATAAAAGTCCTACGCTATTACAAAGGCGCGGGTCTACATCGCCAAATTAAACCAAGACCCGATTTGAAATAAATAAAATGCGGAAAGTAAACATCCTAATTATCTATTACAAAGCTTTGGGGCAATTACATGAAATTTAAAAAAAGGAAATAAAAGTAAATGTGCGAAAAGAAATAAAATCGAGAATGCGAAGGCGTTGGACCCTTTTAAAGAAATTAAATTGAAATCATAAATTAATTAAATTAAATAAAAGCAAGAACTTATTTTTTTTTGGAGTTTTTGTATTTATGGAATTTAATGAGAAAATTGGAACTAAAAGTTAATTAAAACCCTAGTTCTAAATCGTTTTTAATTTATTGAAAAAATGTTTAAGTTGTAACCTAATTTACCCTAATTAATTAAATGGCATATTTATTTACAAAAATAATTAATAATTAAATATGGTGAAAAAGGAAAAAAAAGAATAAAAGTATAAAAACCCTAATTTCTACCTTTTTTAGTTTATTAAAAAAAATATTTAAAATTAAACCTAAAATTAAACTAATTAGTTATTAGAATTTTATTTACAAAATATTGATTAAAAAAATAAATGAACATATTTTTATTTTTATAGTTTCTGATTTTTTTTGTATTTTTATGTTATAAAGTTTATTTTATGAATTAAAAGAAAATAATTAAAACAAATAAAATAAAAAGAAAGAAAAAAGAAAAAGGGAAAGAGATACAAACAAGAGGGGTGTTGACCCAATGTTGGAGGTGAATTCACAACAATTTGGCCCATTTGAAGAAGGCCCTTTTGACTTTTCTGGCTTGCATATGGATGTGTTGACTGATGCGTATGGTGGATAGCTGGTGATAGCCACTGGATTGATCTTCAGGGACATGTGGCAGGCCCTGATGTGAAGGTGTATTGTGGAACCTGGATAGCACGCTGCATGGAAGTGCATTGGAAAAAATATTATTGAAGAAAGAGGGGGACCTGGGAATCGAACCCAGGTCCCAATGCTTGAAGGACAACGCATCAACCAACCAGCCAAGCGCGTTTGTTTGATCATATAGTGGATAAAGAATAATAAGAGAGAGAAAACAAGGGTTAGTGGGATTTTAACAAAACGCGCGCCAGGGTTTGAATTATCCAGTAGCATGCTTACACCTCAACGTCTTCCTCATGGCCTCTTTGTTTTTCCTGAAAAATACAAGCTAGATAGCGGGGGTTTGAAACCCCCACAATCTGAAACAACAAAAATACCGAATAGAAATTGGTCAATGATAAATTGAGCGCGATGAGTGTTTTAGATTCGTTGGAATGTTACGAATTCAATGGTCCTAGTCTCATGGTCTGATTTTACCAGATGAAAGAAACCCCAAATTCAGAGTTTTGAAACCCTAATGCGTGTTCATGGTAACTTCTTATTTAGACGACCATTCTTCAATTGAACGGTACTGTTAGCTTCAGAAACATCATGTTAGCGTAAAACGACAATTAAAAGACATGAAACATGCGTATAAATCAAGATGCGATTATGAAAATTTCCATGAACAGGGCTATGGCGTTCTACAGTTTCTGGATGTATGGAGAGTGGAAAAGTATTGGGTTATGTTCAGAGAGGTCCCAGCAAGCTTTTGAGATACTTTCCACGCCTTGAAATGCCTTGAAACTATGAAAATAGATTTGAAGTTTTTAAGAAAAAAGTGAGTTTGTGTTCTTGATTCTGAGCGCAGCTTCTTGGTTCTTGTGATTAGGGTTGTGATCTGCTTATGTATGCCAGTGAATTAGGGTAACAAAACAAGTCCAAAATCCATGGAATCAATGCTTTTGAATTTTGTGATCTTCCATGATTTTTCAATCTTTTTTCCATGCCAAATATGCCAATCATTGGAGATTCTTTCCATATTGAGTATGCACGAAATATTGAGGTTATGATGAGTAGAAATGCTTTTGGTCAATGGGTCGTGCCTAGCCTTTGGGTGATGATTCTTGGAAGAAATTGTGGCCCATTAGAAATTTTGAGGCATTTGAAGTAAAGTTGATTTTTCAAAATTCCCAAAAATTTCCCAACTTCCACAAGGCATATCTTGCTCAATTTTTAAGCTTTAATCATGTTCTTAGACATTTTGGAAAGGTATTGAAGTCCTCTAACCAATGCCTTTGGTCCCATGTCATTTTGATTTACCAATCTCAAGTTATGGTCTTTGACTTAAAGTGCCTTTTTGTTGACTTTTGAAAATGACCTATAATGTTGAGATTGATAACTTTTTGTGAGAGCGTTTCTTGGACTTGAAGTGTGAAGAGGAGTTGTAGGAAATGTCATTATCTTCAAAATGAGCTTTGGATGGAATTTTTCTGATAAACCATGTGGAAGTTATGCCCTGGTCAATTTGCAGTTGACTTTTTCAACTGTCCAAAAATAGAAACTTTTGCATCTTGAGACTTTTTGAGCCATGCCTTGAAAATCATGATCAAGAATTGATCAAATGATGTTTGTGGCTTCAAAATAAGATGTTGACCAAAAATTTGAACTTTTGACTGTCAAATGACCATTTTACCCCTACAATTGACTGTTGAGCAATTAGGGTTTTTGACTGTGCAATTTTGTGCTGTGAGTCCTGAAACTTAGCATATGGATGCTTGACCATGTTTTTAGGCATATAGGACTTGTTTTGACCCTTGGAAACTTCAATTTCTTTTCCAGAACAAAAACCCTAATTTTTGACTGTTAGGAGGCCATTGAACTGTGCAACCCTTGGGAGATTTTGAAGCATGCTCTTTGCAAATCTTGAAGAATATGGGAGGGCAAATTTTGGGGTACAACAGTTGGAGATAAAAGAATCTCTACTGCTGTCGGGGAAAGTAATTCCTTGACTGCTGCAGGGGATTGAAAATCCTTTGATCGTTGAAAATGAGAAGTCCTAGGACCGCTGTTGGGGGATCAAGAGCTTGGGTTGTATGCCAATCTACTGGGGATTCCTGTCTTGAGGAGATCTTCACTGGATAATATTAGAATATCCTGTGAGGAACTGAGAATGAGAGTCTTCATTCTGCTTGGGGATTGATAGTTGGAAGTTTTAGTTCCGCTGGGGATTGCAAGAATCTTTTGATTGCTGCAGGTATTTGAAAAGGTTGGTCAAGGAGATACCGTCTTGGCTGGTTTCAGGTATTGATCTCTGACCTGAGAAAGAAAGATAGTTTCCTGGCTTGTTACAGGTATTAATCTTCAATCTCCTCATGTTGATAATTTCCTGGCTTGTTACAGGTGTTGATCCACAACCAGTCGTCCACAAATATTTTCCTGGCTTGCTACAGGTATTAATCCAGAACTTAAGAAATACGCCACTTTGAGAATTAGAATCTTCATTCAGTTGGGAGTCAGAAATTGGGAGTATACCAATCTTCTGAGGTGATGAGAATCTTCATTCTGTTAACGGTCAGAAACTGGGAGTATACCAATCTTCTGAGGTTTTAAGGATGAGAGTCTTCACTCTTGAGTGTCAGAAATTGGGAGTATACCAATCTTCTGAGATGATGAGAATCTTCATGCTGTTAACGGTCAGAAACTGGGAGTATACCAATCTTCTGAGGTTTTAAGGATGAGAGTCTTCACTCTTGAGTGTCAGAAATTGGGAGTATACCAATCTTCCGAGATGATGAGAATCTTCATGCTGTTAACGGTCAGAAACTGGGAGTATACCAATCTTCTGAGGTTTTAAGGATGAGAGTCTTCATTCTTGAGGGTTAACTGTTATCTGGTCGTAATCCAGGCTTCACAGAAATTTGTATTGCTATTTGGTCGTAGTCCAGGCTTCACAATAGCTTGCTAAGCTGTTATCCGGTCGAATCCGGGCTTCGTAGTATTCTTGGCTGCTATCTGGTCGTAATCCAGGCTTCACAGAAACTTGTATTGCTATCTGGTCGTAATCCAGGTTTCACAATAACTTGTTGAGGATTAAACTGTTATCCGGTCGAATCTGGGCTTCACAGCTTGTGCTTAGGAGATACCACTATCTGGTCGTAATCTAGGCTTCGCGGTGGTCTGATATTATGAATGAGTGACAGAATGGCTACCGTGTTTGGAGCGTATCTGAAACTGTATCTTGGAGTTGAGATCTGTATGAGTAGCAGAATGACTTCCTTGTTTGGAGTGTATCTGAAACTGTAACTTTGATCTGAATGAGTGACAGAATGGCTACCGTGTCTGGAGCGTATCTGAAACTGTATCTTCCAACAGGTGATGAAGGAATTGTTGAACACTTTTGACATTCGAATGCCCCAAGTGATGATGAGGGAGACTTGCCCCAAGTTAATCTGTATTTGAGAGATTTGTTGAAATCTTGACTGGACTGCCCCAGGTTAACTGAACTTTGAAAGATCTGTTGAAACCTTGACTGGACTGCCCTAGGTTAACTGAACCTTGAAATATCTGTTGAAACCTTGACTGGACTGCCCCAGGTTAATTGGATAGTGACATGTCATGCCCCCCTTGTTGATAGGAGATTTTGTCAATGGAAGTGTCATCCTTCTTGAAGTGATTTTGTTCACTGAGAGAGTTTTCGTTCCTTCGAACATTCGCTGTATGAATTTATTCGCTGTCAAACCAATAACCATGTGCAAACAGTGATATTCAAATAATGCAAAGTTTATGCTTGTCTCGAAGTTTTGAAAAATGCATTTTTTAGCAGAAAACTTTTCATAAGACAGATTCAACACAAGATTTAGGGCAAAGCCTTACATGAGTCAAGATACCTTTTGAAACAGTATGCTTTCGAACTAACCCATGCTTCAATTAGGACTTTTGAAGGTTTGTAACGTGGCTTGGTTCACGGTTTAAGAAACAAAGGATAAAGGCTCAAAGTATATTTGTACCCACCCGCTCTTCGTGATGTTCTTCAACCCTAAACTCAGTTAATTGTGCGTCGAACTCCATTCGAATTTGGAACGACCTTTTGGTGATGGCTCACACCAGTTGAATTTTGGAAGATAATCATCATCTCTTTTTTTCTTTTGCAATATTTTTCCATGTTATTGATGACCCCGTTCTTGATTTGTTATCCCTAACTTTTGCCTGACTGTCCCTGTTTTCGAGGTTACAGTCAGCGGGATGCCCCAGCTTTCTTAAGCCTCCTTTATAGGTTTTGGCTTAGTGGGCTTTTCTCTTTTGAGAGGTAATGACTGCCTAAGGAACCATCACTGTCTTTTGATTCCAGAGGAATTCTTTTCTCTTTTTGATGTCGTTCGTCGTATTACGAACTGAGAGTTTGCGACTTCAATGCGCATCTTTTTTTTTTTGAATTAACTGAGATACTACCCTGCCCCAGGTTTATATCAAAGGTTTTGATTCGTTTAGAACAGAAAACTCCTACTTCTTTGGCTCGAAGGAGTTGACTAGGGATTATCTTCCTTATAACTCCAGTGTTTGGGAATTGAAAGAAATGCCTGTACATCATCAGCACGGTCTGTTCAAAAGCATACTGTATGAGATTATGGTATTGTTTCGTCATCCTCCCTCTAAAGGCTTGCAGCTTTTTATCAAGAGTGAAATATCATAAAGAAAGCATAAGAGTAGTGAAAATGAATGGATGAATTCAAGACAAACATATGCAATGCATTAATGAAACAAAGCTTGACATTAATAGATAAATTGTTTGAATAACAAAGAGATTACAACTTGGAAATTCAAATGAAACAAAAGTCTCTCAGTTTGAGCCTTGTCAATTCAGGTGGAGAACTCCTTAACGAAAGATTTTCATCTCGCCATCGGGCATGAATCTCAGCACCCCAATGTCAATCAGATCTTGAATCTTGTTCTTCAAGGCCCAACAGTCGTCGGTGTCATGTCCCGGGCTATAGGAGTGGTATACATAAAATGCGTCGGGATGATAGTTTGGAGCAGAGGTATTGGGCTTCCGAATAAGATCCCTCAAAGCAGTCAGATTGACCTCCAACAAGCGCTCCAGTATTAGAGATGACGGTATGTCAGTCTCAGTGAACTGTCTTCCCGACGTATTTTGCTTACGCCGATTACCCCGTTGATGCTGGCGAGGTTGTTGGTGGGCTTGTGACCCTGAAGCAAGTAGAGGGGCCTTTCCCTTGTCTTCTTGTCTGGAGGGGGGTTGAGTGGTGACTTCCTCTTGTCTTTGAGACAAGTCCTAGATGAGAGCCATCTGGCCCACCAGTTGTCCCATCATTTGGATCCTCATTGTTGTCAGCTCCGACTGTAGTGGCTCCAACTGATCACTCCTGGAATTGCTTGAATTTCCCTGGACCATGCCCCTTGTGAGGAGAGCTTTCACTTCTTCTTGCCCCAAGGATAGGTTCAATAACATTTCTTGAAGCTGAGCACTTTGATCCTGGATGTCCTTGACAGTCCTCTCTAGAGCCATCTCTTACTGAAATAAACAGTAGGAGAGTAAGGAAACCTGAAAAGGAAAAACTTGTTATGACGCAATGCATGATATGTGGATACATGTTTTCAAGGATCTCTTGGGGTAAACACAAGAAGATGTTAGAGGTTGAACTTTGATCTTTGATTGGAGACCTTTGCACCGATGGATTTCTTTCCACGAGAATCAAGCTCACCATGTCAAGTGGGTCATAGCCCCTGATTCAAGTTGTTGCACTTGATCTTTGATGGCATTTGTTTAGAGGAGAAACCTCTTGCCCTTTGGTAGACGTCTGGTTCAACGTGACCCTGCATCAGAAGACCCTCAAGATCCTTGAAATGGTTACTGAAAAAATGCTATGGTATGATGTTATGATGTTATGCACATGTATGCAAAAACAAGCAAGTGTACATACATGTAATCATATTCACACAAAGCAAACAAGTCCTTAGGTTTAGGCTTGTATGGGGTTTGTAGGTAAGTACCCTCTTGAAGCTAGTTGGCTCATCCTGTCCTAAAATAGAAACCAGGTTCTAAGGAGCTCAATATCATTGGATTGTTTTCTGTGTTCATTGTTTTGGTTTAGCCACTTAACTGGCGACCAAAATATTCTAAGAAAATAACCCTCAATGAGTGTAGTATCGAGTATCTACCAACTTCGGACTGCACCAAAGCCGGTCATCTCACTACCCCTAAAAAGGCTAAGATGGTCAATTAAGGTTCTAAGAGTTCGTTAGTGCTTCACGACATCACTCAGCGGCCCCGTACTCTCCTTGATTGAACTCAAGGGTTACCGGTACTCACAAATATGTCACACTAACATATCTTACTGCTTCAACCATGTCGGTATACCTCGCACAGTTCCCTCACAGTTTTATTGCTATTTACCTAAGAAGGTTCCCCCAAATCCGGGTGTAGGATTTACAACAAAACCCAAACAAGGACCCAAAAAGTAAAGCAATCAAGGCAATCAAAGCAAGTATGTAAAGGTGATCTAAACCCTAAGGTAACCCCACTTTTAAATTACTCCCCGACAGAGTCGCCAGTTCCGTGATACGGTGGGAGAACTGACTTGAGGTTTTGCGTTTGTATTCGCACTTTTTCGGTTTAGCAAGAGTCGCCACCGACTTTTTATTTTATCCTAAAGGAAAGGTTAAAAAGCACAGGAAAAACCTTTTGAGATGTTTCGTGGGTTCGGGGGGTAGATTATGAAAAGGGAAGGTATTAGCACCCTTTTCATCCATGGTTATCCATGGGCTCTTAGTTACTTGTTTTAGATCACTTACCTTTGATTTTCAATAGCTTGAAATAGTGGTGTGTGTGTGTTTGAAAATGTTTTGAAAAAGATGCCTTGTCTAGGCAACCGTTGTAACAATTCTTTACTCGAATGTTTTACAAAGGTGTGTGTCTTTTCGAAAAGATATTTCAAAGTGTTTGAAAGTTGTTTTTGAAAGTTGTGTTGTGGAGTGGGTTTTGAAAAGTAGGCAAGTGTGTTTTGCAAGTTTGATCAAGTAACTAAGAGTTGTCTACCCCTAAATTTACTCAAAGATTTTTCTCATGTTTTAACCCTTTTAACAGTTTTGTTCCACCATTGTATTTGGTGGACAATCTTGTGTTAGGATGTTAACGGGACAGGCGCAGGTCATCGTTTAGACCATGAATGCAATGGTGCCAAGTGTCTTTGGCAATTTGCTTGAAGGGACTATGATCATTATTTTGTTTAGGCAACTTCGAAAGCGTCATCGAGGGACTATGATCATTTGATTTGTTTTGTTTTGCCAAAGAAACTCAACGTGCAAGCATGGCCCATTTTAGAAGGCAACAAGCGGGGTTACCCTAGGGGTGCAAGTTTGAATAGTGTATTGATTGTCATGCATTTGTTTTTGTATTAGGTTATCTAGCGGTTGATTTTAAATCTTCGCATACAAACCCTAATTACTATACAGTATATAGAAAGCGATAAATTGCGGGAATTTAAAGTCTAAGCTATTACAAATAAGTATCCGGGAATGGGGGTACAAATATTTACAAATGGGGATGAGACTTATCAGGAGAGTAGTGTCCAAATATATTTACAACCAAATCGAATCAATCGCAATGTAAAATGTAGCAATGTACAAGAATAAAAGATAAGCAAATGTATTGGTGAAAGTGTATGTGTTTATTTACAAGTTATGTAAGATGTTAACTTAATGCAAAATTAAGTATTTTATTTATTCCTTTTTTGTGTTTTTTGTTAATATGTACAAACAAAAGATTTAATAAAAGAAAAGAAAATGTTTTAAGAAATTCTATTTTTATGTATTAATGCTAATGTTTTATATACAAAGTTTAAATTAAGCAAAAATGCTAAACTTAATAAACCTAAGTTTTATGCTTTTTTTAATTGTTCTAAAATAAAATATAAAACAATCTAGAAAATTTTGTATGTATATATAAAAAGGTTAAAGTGTTATCTTTTTATTTACAAAAACTCAATTATGTTATAAAAAGAAAATAAAAGAGTATTGTTAATAAAATTTAATGTAAAAAAATAGTATGTTAATTTATTTAATAAAAAAAAAGATGATGTGATAAAAAAAGTATTAGTTAAAAAAATTTAAAATGGGCTTAAGGGGAATTATTCTGGCCCAAACAAAAATAGGCAGGTTTAGGAAAAAGGAGGGGGTATGCACGCTGGATTCTGATGGGCTTTAGGGATTTGTTGTGAGGGCAGCCCAAACGAGTTTTTGACAAATTCTCTAAGGGTTTGCATTGTTTGTTTCATTTGGAATTAGGGTTTGGCCTAGAACGGCGCAGCTCATCTTCTTCGCTTCCTTCGTTCCCTTGAGCCAAGCTTCTGACTTTTCTCTCTGTCCCCGCTGCCAAGCGCCATCATCCCTCTCTCCTTTCCCCATGGTCATGTCCAGGCGATGTTTGCAAGGTAATGATCTCATAGTTTTATGTTTTAACGCACTTTTAGGGTTTCAAGCTTTTGTATGTTCTCAACTTTGTGTGTTATTGATTATTTGTGTTGTTGTTCATGTGAGATGTGAAAAGAAGGAGTAGAAATACTACCTTTGGAGGGTTCGTTGCTTGGAGAGGAGGAGAGAGCTGGAGGCGCTTTAGGCGGACAGGGGCGGGGAACGCGTGATGTTGTGCTTGCTAGAAATCTGGTATTCAGTATCTTTCTTTCGTGGTTTTATGATGAGCTTTCTGAAAACCCTGCTTGTTGCTTCTTTTCCTCTTCTGACTGGTTGCCCTTTGCTTCTGTATGCTTACTCTTTGCTTCTGTACGCTTGCTCTTTGCTTCTGTATGCTTGCTCTGAGAGTATTTGTTGAAATGTTGATGTTCTTGATGATTTTGATATCTTTGATTTGCTAACCCTATGATGAGGTTATCTCTGAGGGCTTTTGGGATTGAATGCTTTAGTGTTTGATGATGTATTGCTTCTGCCAATGATGATGATACTGACTCTTAGATTGGGATTTGTGTAGCCTATGATGAAATTAGTTCTGAGGCTGGCCTGTGGTTTGAAACAGGTTGTATGGCTTTTTTGACCCTATGATGAACATGGTTCTGAGGGTTTTGTTGGTATTTCGATTTTGATATTGGTTTGGGTATTTGGATGATGGTTGTCTTGACAGGCTTATCAGTATAGGCAGGCTTCTAGATAGTTAGCAGGCTTTGTTTGTAAAGGCTTTTTCTGGCTTGAAGGCTTCAAGGTTTAGGTTGAGTTTGAAGACAGGCTTCAGGCTGTTAGTTGACAGGCTGGCTTAGGCAGGTTTTGTTGCTTGCTTCTGGTTTGAAAAGCTTAGGTTGAGTTTGAAGCAGGTTAGATTTGAAGCTTCTTTTTTGTTGGGGTCACAGGCTTATGTTTATGCAGGATGTTTAGGCTTCTGTTTGAGGCTTGTGTTACAGGTTTATGCAGGATGTGGCAGGTTAAGGCTTATGCTGTTAGTTTGTGTTTGACACAGGTTTGAGGTTTGGAGCTTGTTTTGGAGGCAGGCTGTTTGTTGATACAGTTTGTGGCTTCTATCTTTTTTGTGATATTCTCCCTCCTTTGCTTGTTCTGATATGTTTTCTTTATATCTTTTTTCTAAGCCTAAGCCTGTAAGCCTCTCCACTTCTACTCTCTCTCTCTCTCTCTACAGATTAAAAAGCATTTTTATATTGCTTACTGTACTATTTCTGAAAAAGTAACTGTCTTTGAAAATGATGATTTTGAATATCTTGCTTGCACATTAGTTTTCCTCTGCATATTTTCCAGATTTCCTGCATATCTTGTGTACTTTGTTGACAGCTTTTTGGTGTTTGATATCTTTCTATATCCTCTGGACAACTTTTGACAGTTACATTCAGTTTGCTTAGTTTGAAACTTGACTTGTTTTGGCATATTCACTTTGCAATTTGTGTAGTTCAGTTTGGACATTTGGAATTATGCAGCCTGTTTGACAATTTTGAATTTGTGCAATATTGTAACTTTGTGCATTTCATATTTTATTTGCAAGCATATTTCTATCCCTCTTTGTGAACCAAGAATTTCTTATGATTTGCAGAGAGGGTGGACAACTGATTCCGGCCAGTTACTTTTAATGATGAACTTTAAATTAACTGTCTGCATTTGTTTATTTCATCTGCATTTGACTTTTTTCTTTTCTTTTTACAGGTAAAAATCAGTTGAGCACAGGGGAGCAGCAATAGAGGATGAAGATTTAGAAAAATTAGGATGCAATTTTATTTTACTTTAACCATTTGTAATATTATTATTGTAAACAAAATGTAAATAAATTTACAGTTGTTCAAATAATAATTTGTAACAAACAATTAAAGATGAATAAAAATCCTTTTTTGTCAGTTAATTCTTTTTTCAATTCACTGTCCATTTAATTATTTAAGTTTCTGAAATTAAAATAACTGGAAGTAAATCCCAACTATTCTAACTTAGATTAAATAAATAATTAATAAACACTGTCATCTTGCAATCAATAATAAACCCGGCGTCTCACTTAAACATAAGCAATGCACAGTTAATCAAACCAACATCCATATGCTTATCCCTTTTACTGATTAAATCAAACACTGCAAATTCTCAATTCAAATGCCTCAATCCAAATCTCAGAGTAAACTGAAAAGAACTGTAGAATTAATTCTTTCTGAGAATGCGCGCACAAAACCCTGATTCTTGATTTAATGTCGAAGAAGCGCCTGCCCGATCAAACCCTGAGCCAAACTCAACCAAACCCTAACAATCTTCTTGAACTGTTCCAGAGTCCATGAAAACCCTAATTTGGATAGACTGATAAGAAAAAGTCTGTTTGACTGATTCTTACGCCAATCTGAAAAAGTCAGGGAAAACCCGAAGCTGTGACTTCTTGTGGAAAAATAGGAGGGCAAATTTTGGGGTACAACACATAGTCAAAAGATACTACGCATAAACGATCCGACAAGTTGAAAACTCGAAAGGGCAACTTGGGCAAAAATGGGCATCCCGGTGAATCGAAAACCCGAAAGGGCGGTTCATGCAAAAATTAGGGATAAATAAAAAAATTTGTACACCCGGCAAGTTGAAAACCCAAAAGGGCGACTTGGGCAAAAAAGGGTTTCTCGGTGGATCGAAAACCCGAAAGGGCGGTCCAGGCAAAAGTTAGGGAATTAAAGCGTATGACTATGTCTCGTCGGATCACTTTAAGGACAACCTCTTCACAAACAAGCTCCAAGCTTCTGATCAATCCAATCATCTGCGGACGAGGCAATGAATGGACAAGATACTCAGAGTTGTGAAGGCTATAACAGAATGGGTACCCCATGGAATTGTTACACATAGCCATCTTTCTTTGTATAAATTTTTTTCTCAATTTTATGACAACATTCTCTTACTAGGATGTATGTCTCCTTTGTACAAAATACTTACACAAAGTTAATATAAAGATACTTCAAAGTGCAGAAGTTTGCTTTCCTTTTCTTTCTTTTTACACTTATGTTTTATTTGAAAACGTCCAATGATTTGTTAAATGAGCATATGCATTTGAATATAATCACTGCTTACAAATAAAACGAAATGAGAGAGGATAATTACTGATAGGTTGAAAGTATAGGAAAACGTCTTTAGGCTATTCCAGAAGAAATCCCCTGCAGTATGTCATTTAGATCCTCAACAGAGCTAAAGCTTTGAAATACATATCCCCAACGGAGTTAAGTCTCCTAATCACCATCAGAGCTAAGTTTCTAAACTCCTGATCCCCAGCGGAGCCAGAAGATTTTGAACTACAAATCCCCAGTGAAGATGAAGCTTTCTTCCCCAACGAAGTCCAAGACTTCAACCTTTAAACCACAGTGGAAATCATCCAGTTTCTCCAAATTCCCCAGCAAGTTATCTTAAAACCTGAAAATCAATCAGATAACAGTTAACTTTTATCCCCAACCATTCTTAAAACCCCAGTAGATTGGCATACAACCCAAGCTCTTGAGAATTCTTTGACGAAATAGGCATTCTCCCCACAGAGTTATTTCCCAACAAAACGAAGATTCTTGTTCTCATTTCTCCAGTTGAAGCCTCCCAGGCTTTAATTCTCCAATAGAGATCGTCAGAGTTTTCTTTATTTCCCAGGAAAGTCATGAAAGATTCTAATTTCCCCGAAGAAGTTGTCAAAGCTCTTGTTAATCCCCACAAGTCACCAAGGATTTTCAATCACCAGCAGTAGTCCAAAGGATTTCTCGGTCTCAGCAATCAAAGGTTTTGAATATCCAGCAGCAGTCAAGGGTTTATTTTCCCCGGCAGCAGTTAAAGATTTCATTATCTCCAGCTATCAAAGATTTATTTTCCTCAACAAGACAGCTAATCAGCTTACATGCGCATACATTACATTCATATATCATAAACATTGATAAAACACATTTATTGCATCGTACATTTCATGCAACATAACTTTGTGTTTTCAGCTAACATTTCACCCTTTTTTAGGATAAGATTAAAAGCTATCTTTAACAAAAATTCAAAAAAATCTCAAATACAGTATGGATACACCCCAGGCACGATAGTCATTCTATTACTCATTCAGAATTTCAAGTCAAGATACAGTCCATATATGCTCCAGACGCGGATGCCATTCTGTCACTCATTCAGACTTCAGCAATCAGATACAGACTAGATACGCTCCAGACACGGAAGCCATTCTATTTCTCATTCAGATTCAACTATCAACCTCAAGCTCAGATACACTCCAAGACAAGGAAGTCATTCTGTCACTTATTCAGATCCCAGTTACAGTACGGATACACTCCAGACACGGAAGTCATTTTGCTACACATACAGATCTCAACCTCAGATACAGTCCAGATACGCTCCAGACACGGTTGCTATTCTGTCACTCATTCACACCTATTCCCCAGCCCAGAGATACTCCAGACACAAATGTCTTTCTCTTGCTTATTCAGATTTCAGGTTTCGGATACAATACAGATACACTCCAGACACGACAGTCATTCTGATATTCATTCAAGAATCAAATACAGTTACAACTTGGATACGCTCCAGACACGGACGCCATTCTTTTGCTCATGCGAATTCAATCTCCCGATACAACTCAGATACGTTCCAGACACGGATACCATTGTGACATTCATTCTCCTGATTTTCAACAAACAAATCTTGGATGGCATCTTTAAGCCCATCTCCAGCAAGATTCCACCATCTCCAAATGGCATCTTTAAGCCCATTCCCTCAACTATACTCTGACGAGCGCAAATTTACGGGCACTCTAGTGTCCAATCCTCTTTTACCTTCGAGTCACGAAAGGCAAACTCGCCAATCTAACTCTCCAGGTTCAAGAAGATTGAACAGGGGCAACTGTTGTACCCCAAAATTTGCCCTCCCATCCTTCAAGAATTCATCCTGAACTCTCAGATTTTCTCTTAAACAAATCCAAGCCCTTTATTATCATTCTTTTCCAAGTAAACAGTTTACAAGAGCAAAATGGTCATTTGAAAGCTCAAAAGTCAAAACTTTGACCTTGGAAAAGTTAAATTCTAAATACTTAGAATTTTTCTAAAAAAAAGAAAAGTTTTTAAGAAGAAAATGGCACTTCAGAGCTTCTGAACCAACCTCCAGGAAGAAACAGTCAGAAGTTGCAAACTTGGCTCAGCACATAACATTCAGTCAGAAGGTGGCTCTTCAGCAGCTACACCAACTCAGTCAGGGATTGTAAACGTGGATCAGCACGTGATCTTTAAACAGAACATGGCTCTTTCAACAATTATGCAAAGTTCAGCTAGAGTTTGTTAGAGAAGTGTAAAGAAGGCAACAAAGCCTGAAACTCCTTCAGAACATACTGAGATCAGAAGGTAATGGAATTAGCAGATTGGATAAAATACTGAAGTAGGATCACTAAGTCCAGAGTTTTAAAGGAAGATCAAATGAGCATGCTGGGAAGTCTGGAAAACTCTCAGAATTTGCTGAGGCAGCAAGAGGCCAAGGTCAGAACTTGGGTTGCGTTGTTCTTTTTGGTGAAGCAGAACTGCTGGCTCAGGTTTTAGGTAATGATGCAAAATCTCCTATTACAAGATTTTGGATTTTGACAAATCTCATCACCATTTAATGCTCATTAATGCTCACAACCACTTTTGAGCATTCATCCAAGGGGTCTCTCCACGTGTGGCTTGGTAACACCTTTGTGCAGGCTTAGGCATGGGTCTATGCGCCACTTTTCTCCTATGGGTGTCACTTCTCCTTAATCCTCGCTTATTGTTCCAACCTAGGCTGAAAAGCTGTCCATCATCACAAATTTTCATGAACTTCCTTCAAAAACAAGTTAACCTCTACTGCATAATATTAGCGCCATTTAACGTTCAAAAACCCACAAAGCCTTGCCTATAAATTGGACACCATTGTCCATCACAAAAAACGTGAAGAAACATCCAAAAAATTGCTAGAAGAGGAACAAAAAACTCTAGTGAAGGAAACCTTGTGAAGCTCTGCCAAAATCCCTAGTGTTTCATAACTTTGAACTTCCTGCCTCCAAACTTCATTGATACTCAGTTTGCTTCCTGACTAGAGAATGCCCATACAGTTTCTGACCATACATACACATATCTTCTCCATCCACCCATTCTAAAAAGAACCTGTCCAGAACACCATCAGAGCTAAAGTTAGCTCCAACTCACATATTTTCTTCCAACAACAAGGTAAGCACCTGTTTACTCTCATCACGCTGCTAAGCATCATCATATTTTCATGCTCAATAAACACAATGTAAATATCATGTTGCTTCTGTATGCGTTCTGAGGATTTTCATACCTCTGAATGCTTAAGTAGGAAGTGAATCAGTGTAGAACCTGTTTGTGACCTCGTTGGTTCTATCTTCTGAAACACTTTGACACCTGCTGAGATTATCCTAGGCATGCCTTATGTTTTGTGGAAAACCAATAAAACTGCAGATGTTCTGGCTAGCACAGGGGGAAACCAAGCTCTGACTTTGACGTCAGCACTTCTGAAACCTGTTTTGCTGTCAATAATATCAGAACTTCTGAAAATTATTGTGTTTCCAGCAGGGTCAGAACTTCTGACATCCCCACTAACAAACTTTTGTCTTGCAGCGCATGGGGGTCAGAACTTTTGACCTTCCCATTAACAGGTTTTTGTTTTGCAGGGCGCCAGAGTCAGAAGTTCTGACTCATACAGTTTCACTAACAGGTTGATATCCTGCAGCAGGCCTGGGTCAGAACTTCTGACTTCCTCTCAGCAGTGTGCTATCCCTCTCTCTCTTTCTCTTTTTTTCCCCTTGTTATTTTCTTTTCTTATTTATTTTTCTCGTTGAACCACCCCCATGTACAAGTGTGTAACCCCCATCCCCTAAATATTGTAATAGCGTAGGATTTTACATTTCCTCATTTTATTGCTTTCAAATGTAAATGCTAGTAATTAGATATGTATGGCAAGATTAAATCAATGAAATAGAAAATCCTAATTCAAGCTAAAATCATGCATGCAATAAAACACACTTGCACACAAACACCCTTATGGTATCTCCACTTGGTTGCCTAAGAAAATGGCCATGGTGTGCATGCTAGGTATCTTGGCAAAACAAAAACAAAAGATCATAGTCCCTCGATGACACTATTTTGGTTGCCTAAATGAAATGATCTAGTCCCTCAAAAATTTGTTAAAGATACTTAGCACAATTGCTATCATGGTCAATACGATGACCCACGCCTGTCCCGTTTAACATCCAAATACAAGGTTATTTACCAAATACAATGGTAAGACAACACTGTCAAAAGGGTTAAAAACGTATAGGAAAGATCTTTGAGTAAAATAGGGTAGATAACTCTTAGTTACTTGATCAAAACTTGCAAAACATCCTTGCTATTATTCAAACACACTCCACAACACAATCAAACTTTCAGACATTGAAAAATCTTTTCAAAAGACAATACACCTTTGTATATATTCAAACAAGAATCATTACAAAGGTTGCCACAACGATGGCCTCTTTTCAAAACATTTTCAATACCACACACAAAGCACCATTTCAAACAATTGAAAAGCAAAAGCAAGTGATCTAAACAAGTAACTAAGAGCCCATGGATAACCATGGATGAAAAGGGTGCTTGCACCTTCCCTTTTCATACTCTACTCCCCGAACCCAAGAAAACATCTCAAAGGTCTTTCCTGTGCTTTTTGACCTTTCCTTTGGATAAAATAAAAAGTCGGTGGCGACTCTTGCTAAACCGAAACATTTGTGAACACAAATGCAAAATCCCAAGTCAGTTCTCCCACCGTATCACACAAGTTTCTACTGACCTGGCCTGTATCCGAGAATCGCAAGTGCAACGTGAGTAGACCTCCAAGAACTAGTGTCCAAATGGCACACTACAACACCATTATTAATCTTATGCTTGGATTTTACTTCCCAAATATCAATGTCATAGTTGTGACCCTTGGTACAAAGTGGCATTAGTACAACAATAATGGAAATAAACTTTAATGACATGCAACAAATTTATTACCCATTACATTTACCTGACCCACCAATATGTTTTCAGTTGAACCATTGATACTTTGTATGGTATGAGCTGTAATGTTACAACCCAACATGAACATGGAGAAATCCACCATTCCTTCGAGAGAAACATGGCAAATTTTCTTCTCCCCTGTAATAGCTGGATTCTCACACTCTTTGACGCACATCATTATGGTTTTAGAAAGGTTGTTGAACAAATTTAGATGTTGTGACATTTCAAAAGATGCGGATGGTAGTTTCTTCAATAGTGGCTGAGGTAAGAAAGACCTTAATATTTGGCATTTTAATGATAGTGTCGGCTTTCATCATACTTTCACATAAAAAGTCCTTCTTCAACCGATTTTGCCTCCTTAGTTTATCCTTCAAAGCCTTTGTTTCAAGTTTGTCATGATAAAGTTTTTACCTTGAGTCATTTTGTCTAGGTAAAATCGAAATCTAAAGTCGAAACAGAAAATCATAGAGTTTATTGCATATTAAAATAATATTAAACATGCAAGCACGCACACTTAAAATTTATCTGATATATATATATATATATATATATATATATATATATATATATATATATATATATATATATATATATATATATATATATATATATATATATATATATATATATATATATATATATATATATATATATATATATATATATATATATATATATATATATATATATATATATATATATATATATATATATATAGTTGATCTTATGATAAAAAATCCAATGGCGGGATTTTACTCGAACCGTATCGTAGAATCACAAATGCAACGTGAGTAGAGCTCCAGGAACTATTGTCTAAATGGCACTCTGCAACCCCATTATTAATCTTCTGCTTGGATTTTACTTCCCAAATATCAATGTCAAAGTTGCGAACCCTTGGTACATAGTGACAATAATACAACAATAATGGAAACCAACTATAATGACATGTAACAAATTTATCCCAGATTACATTCGCCCGACCCACCAATATGTTTTCTGTTGAACTGTTGACACTTTGTGTGGTACGAGCTGAAATGTTACTGCCCAACACGAGCATGGAGAAATCCACCATTCCTTTGAGAAAAGCTTGGCAACGTTTCTTTTCCCATATATTAGCGAGATTCTCACACTCTTTGACAGACCCCATCATGGTTTCATAAAGCTTGTTGAACATATTTCAAAGTTGTGACATTTCAGAAGACGCAAAGGGTAGTTCTTCAGTAGGGATCGAGACAAGAAAGACCTTAATATTTGGAATTCTTATAATAGTGTCGGTTTTTGTCCTACTTTCACGAAGATATAGTCCATCTTCAATCAATTTCGCCATCTTAGTGTATCCTTTGAAGCCTTTGTTTCAAGGTTGTTGAAATTTAGTTTATACCTTGACTCGTTTTATCTATGTAAAATAGATATCTAAAGTTAAAACTTAAAATCATAGAGTTTACTGCATACTAAAATATTATTAAACATGCAAGAACGCATGTGTGCCAACTTACATCGACAACTACTTTGTTCAATGTCCAACAAGGATAGACGGAACCTATGCAGGAGTACCTTTATAGGTTCAAAGAAGAAACCATTAAAGTCTCCCACCCCAATCAAGAATTGTTTGTTGGGTATTCCAGCACGGTCTCCGAGTCGGGTAGTTCAACGAGTCCTTGGCACAAAAGCTGGCGTCCAACATGGACGAGATCATCACCAAATCCGAGTTCTACATAAAAGGTGAAGAAAGTAACCGGGAGAAGCGATTTAGGGACACCACCGAAAGAACTAAAATCAAAGAGGAGGGGTCGGGGAAAAAACAAGAACCTTCTCAACCCGCTCCGAGAGACCGACTGCGGGAATGGACTTTTAAAAAGCCGAGTCGACGTCTTCTCAATTCAAACAAGGATGTAACACCATTTAACACCAGGAGAGATGACATCCTGTAAGAAGTCGGCCATCTGGACTTAATCCCGTAAGCACCCCGCCCAAAGAGGGTTAACTCTGTAATAGGAAAAGATGTCGGGGCTTGGTGTAGTTAACATCGGCTTCGAGGACACCACACCGACAATTGTCATCAACTGAAAAAAGAAATATAGGCATTGATACAAAGAGGAAATATCTTAACCTATGTCAAATATGCTAGATCCCAATTTGGAAAAAGAGATCCTTAAAGATAGGACACAAATTCGTCAGGACCCTCCCATAAAAATGGGAAGGGTACTAAGGAAGTACATGAAACAATGGCAGCTCGCAATATGCTCAACACCATCTCCGACGGATTCTCCGGTGGTGGAGAAACAAGCTCGATAAGGAAGAGGTATTCCCGAGCCATAATACATGTGTCTGAAGATACAACCAAGGGCCAGGAGCAGTACTTAAACCATGTCAGTTTCTCCAAGCAGTATTTTGTGGGAATTTTGGCTCACGAAAATAATTCACTGGTTATTAAGGTGCAAATCTTATATTAGAGCGTAAAAAAGGTGTTGATAGATCCCAGGAGCTCAACTAGTGTATTGGGATGCCTTCAAGGGAATGGAGATTGATAATGCCGAGTTGCTACCCTTCAACGACACCTTGGTCGGATTCTTCGGAGAACAAGTGCAAGTGCTGGGACACCTGCCAATGTTAACTACCTTTAGAAGCGACACGACCTCAAGGTTATATCTTAGGGCTTCTGTCTGCCACTAAGTCGGTTATGCCTTAGGGCCTCTGTCCACCATTAAGTCGGTTATGCTTTAGGGCCTATATCTGCCACTAAGCTGGTTACACCTTAGGGCCTCTGTCCTCCACTAAGGCGATTATGCCTTAGGACCTATGTCTTCCACTAAGTCGATTACACCTTAGGGCCTCTGTCTACCACTAAGACGGTTATGCTTACTCTTGTAGACTTCGTATTCGGGGAACCCAACATCAAAATCACAAATGATAAACAGGAAAAGCCGATAATTAACAGACGAGTTCATGCTTCAGGCATGCTTTGGGCTCAAAGGATTATAGTCTCTAATCTGTGATGCAATCTGGATAATCTGGAAAATCCTGAACAAAGTGTTGTACCCAAAAATTTTCCCTCCCACTATTGAAGAATATTCTCCTAGGGTTTTCATTTGTTCAAGGTTGACCAAGAATTGATCAGACAAATTCCCCTCCTAAGCAATTAACCTACAACTAGGGTTTTGTATTTCTCAAGGAAGATTGGGTTTCCAAGGCCTCAAGTGGATTTCATGGTTTCTTATATGTCTTCAAGAATTCTCATACCAAGTTTCATGCCTTGCATCACAAGTTTGCTCAGTCAGTTGCTCAGATGACTGGAAATCAACTGTATTGGACAATAAGTCAATTATGGTCAACATACAGTCAAACTTCAATATTTTTGGTCAACATAAAGGTCTTAAAGTTATATTCCTCATTTGATCAAGGGTTGATCATGATTCATCAAGAAAACTCCCAAATCATCAAAAGTCAAAAGTTGCCAAATTAGGGTTTTCTTAAGGAGAAGTCAAAAGTCAAAGGTTGGATCATTTGCAACGATCCAAAAGGCTGGAAACACCACTGCATGTATCACCGATTTACCTTATTGCATGAATTTTGTATTTTTGTTTCCTTTGAATTTTAACACATACTGACTTTATTAACGTGGTCCTAAGGTTCAATAATGCAGGAATAACCCATCGTGGGAGTTCCATGATGGCTGGATAGTGCATAGCCAAGTTAATACCGATTTAAGCTATTTTCATTGTAGCTCTCAAACTAGCGTGGTTCAGTCAAAGATAAGGGTCCCATTGAATTTGCATGCCTTGATTTAGGGGGGCAGGGTCCCTCTAGACTTCTAATATTTGTTATTTTTTGCAAGGATAAAAGAGACTCATCGGAGCTAGGGCTCCGGCGCCTCTCCGGTTCATGCAATGTTTTTATGTTATGTTTAATTTGTTTTGCTGATAACAATGGATGTATCATCACCCCTGTGGTGAAAACGTTCGCGCTAAGGAATTACTATCCTAGGGTACGGGTTCGATCCCTGATTTTGCAATTTTTTTTCTTCATATTTTCTTATTTCTATTGATCCAGTGCATCGCGTCCCATGCGTCAACCACACGCCTCCTCAATCATCACCATCCGATCACGCTCAGATCCAGATCCAATAGTCTAGATCTGATTTCCACGCAACACCCTCAAGGGCCTCCCACACTGGGTCAAACGCTGGAGCTTATTGGGCTTTGGACTCATATTGCAATCAACATCCTCTTTTTTGCTACAGTCAGGCCCAAACTTATTTATTTATTTTATATTTCTCTCTTTTTCTTTTATTTATTTATTCTTATTATTAATTAAAATAAAATATTAGTTTAGGTTAATTAATTAGGTTTAATTTTAATCACCTTTTTTTAATTAATTAATTTGATTCTTAGGTTTTTTTTTTTAAATTAAGTTAATTGATTTTTTACTAAAATTAATTAGTTTTTTAGGGCTTCTTAATTAATTCAATCACCATCATTTTTCATAAAATTACAAAAAAAATAATTTCTTTTCCATTTTGCATATTTTTAGATCGACTGTGCGAATGTAATTTTTTATTTCTCGCATTTCTTTTCTTTTAATTATTATGTGACTGTTTCCCGGGATGTAATAGTAATTAGGGTTTATTTTTCGCATTTCAATTATGTAATTTCCCCGAAGCGTTGTAATAGTATAGGGTTTACCTTTCCGCATTTATTTTCCGCACTTTACTACTTTTCATTATTTTTATGTTTACTTCTTAGTAATTAGGTCTTGTATGGCAAGATAATAACGAATCGATAGCTAACCCTAACTGCAAGACTAAAAATAACTGAACACAATACACTTTGCATACTCACACCTCTAGGATAACCTCCCTTGTTGCCTTCGGAAAATAACAGCCATGTCCCTCGAACATGGGGACGCTTTAGCAAAAGTCCCTCAATATAAAGATCATAGTCCCTCGATGACCCTTCGACGCTGCCTTTCGATAAATGATCTAGTACCTTAATAATAATTGCTAAAGCATCCTTACCAGTTGCCTTCGATGACTGTACAGTGACCCACGCCTGTCCCTTCACATCCAACGATAGGGCTTCCTGTTAACTAATGGTAGGATAGCACTATCTAAAGGAGGAGGAAAATTACGAGAAAGACCTTGAGTAGGTAGAACGTTATTAATCGCTTGCTCACAAAGCTTTTCCAAACAGAAAAATTTCTCACAAACACTTTCAAAATATTTTCAAAACACTTTGTACGCATTCTCGAGGACGGATACAAGAACAATACAAAGTTTTCCTTACAATTGGCATTTTCAAAAATATTTTCAAACACACACAACACAAAGAAAATTTCAAAAGTTAGCCAACGATTAAGAGCCCGTAGATAACTAAGGATGAAAAGGGTGCTAACACCTTCCCTTTGCATAACTTACCCCCCGAACTCAAAATCAAAAAAGGTATTTCCTGTTCTTTTCACCCTTTCCTTATTGGATAAAAGAAAAGTGAGTGGCGACTCTTGCTATCTGCAACATTTGCAATAAAACACAAAACCAAGTCAATTCTCCCACCGTATTACAGAACTGGCGACTCTATTGGGGAAATACTAAAAGAGGGGTTACCTTAGAGTTAGATCACTTAAAATTGTTTTCTTTGTCTACTTTATCTTTATTGGGTTGCTCGGGTTTACTTTTCTTCCAAAGATCCTACACCCGGATCTAGGGACCTTAGGTAAGTAGCTATAGATCATGGAAAATGTATGGCATAGACCGATATGGTTGAAGTGATGGCTACATTAGTGTGACACTTTAGTTTGTGCTGGTGTCCCTTGAGTCAGTAGAGGAGAATACTAGGGTACCACGTTGTGTCATAAGCACTAACTGGCCTTTAGAACCTTAATTGACCCAACTTAGCCATTAGAAGGTAGTGAGATGGATGACTTTAGTGCAGTTCAAAGTTGGTTGATACTCGATACTACACTCATTGATATTCGACTCTTGGGATATTTCAGTGGCAAGTCAGTTTCTCTGCTGAAACAAAGCCTGGTAGAAAGATCGGTGATATAAGATTCCTAGAAACCGATTACTATTCTTAGGACAGGTTGAGCCAACTAAACTTCAAGAGGGTACTTACCTACGAACCCCATGCAAGCCTTAAACCTAAGGCTCATATGTGCTTTGTTTGTGTTTGTTATTTGTTCAAACATGACATTATGACATCATATCATATTATTTTGACTGATCATTTCAAGGATCTCAAAGGCCTGTGATGTGGGTTTATTATGAATGATACATCTATCAAGGGGAAAGGGGATTTTTTCCCTCTAATGCCATCAAAGATCAAAGTACTTTCGCTTAAGTAAAAGGCTAGGAACCACTCGACATGGTGAGCTTGATTCTCAGAGAAGGACGTTCAAAGACACCAAGTTCTTCAGTTAAAGCTGCAACTAGACTCAACTTTTAACATTTCCTTTTGTTTACCCCGCGAGATCCTTGAAAACATTGCATCCACATATCATACATGTCATTACATGACAAGTATTTCCCAAGACAGGTTTTCTCATCTTCTTGCTGTTTATTTAAGTAAAAATATGGCTCTCGAAGAAACCGTAAAATACCTTCAAGCTCAAAACGCCCAATTCCAAGAGATGCTCCTGAACTTAGCCAAGGGGCAGCAAGAACTGATGGCGCTTATTTCCAAGAAGAAAAAGACTAGGAAACCGGCTGGTATCCTCAACATGTGAAGAACATTTAAAGGTCCTCCTAAACAAGCTCAGAGTTATGATATTCCCTCTGATGAAGATGAAAATCAGGGTGAAGAAGATAAGAGTGTGAAGGATGAGAGGGGAAGTAACCTTGGGGGTGGTCAAGATTATGAAAAAAACTATTCTGATGAGCAATATTCGTCGTTGATGACATATACAAACAGCTAGAAAATCGTCTGAATGCCATGGAAATGCAGAAAGTGCCTGAGCTAGATTTTGAAGAACTGGGTCTTGTCTCGGGGGTTATCATCCCTCACAAGTTCAAGGTACCTACTTTTGCCAAATATGATGGTGTTTCTTGTCCTAAGCTTCATCTAAGGTCTTATGTCCGAAATATCCAACCCCATACTGCTGATAGAAAGTTACAGATTCACTTTTTTTAAGAGAGCTTATCTGGGACACAACTGGAATGGTTCTATCAGCTGGAAGGAACTAATATACGTACTTGGGAAGACCTGACTGCTGATTTTTTACAAGTGTGATATGGTGGCAGAACCGTCTGTTTATACTGGTTTTGCATTTGTGTTTGCAAATGTTGCGGTAAGCAAGAGTCGTCACCGACTTTTCTTTTATCCAAATTAAGGAAAGGGTGAAAAGAACAGAAAAAGACCTTTTCGAGAATTTTCTGAGTAAGGGGGTAGATTATGGAAAGGGAAGGTGTTAGCACCCTTTCCATCCGTAGTTATCTACGGGCTCTTAGATGCTTAGCTCATTTTAAAAGTACCTTGTGCTTTGTGTTTTTGAAAAGAAGGTAGTTTTGAAAATGCCTTAGTGCGGTGATTCGCTTTTTGATAACTCTTGTATCATTCCTCAAGAGTGTTGACAAAGTGAATGTTTTTGAAATTTTTTGAAATGTGTAAGTGTGAAAAGTTTGTTTTATTTGAGCAAGAATCTAACAACTATCTACTCATACTCGAAAAAGTTGTTCTTTTCCTCCTATCCTTTAGACATTGATATCCTACTATTAGTTATTAGGTAGCCCTATCAATGGATATTTTGAGGGACATTCGAAGGGACATACAATCATAAAGGAAACATGTGGAGACGCTTTAGCAATTTTGCCTAGGGACTAGATCATTTACCGAAAGGCAATTGTAGGGTCATCGAGGGACTATGATCTTTTTGATTTACGGGTCTTTGCTGAAGCGTCTCCGTTTTGAGGGACATGACTGTTTTTCCGAAGGCAGCCAAAGTGGGCGTACCTTAGAGGTGCATGTGTGCAATGATTCAATTCATTTCATTTATCTCTTGTTATTAGGTTTGCTAGCATTTTGTTATTAATCTTTCCATACAAGCCTAATTACTAACAATTAATATTTTACAGAAATTTAAAATGCAGGAATTTGAATCTACGCTATTACAGTGCTTTGGGGATTAATTACATGTCCAAGAATAAGAAGAATAAAGCAGAAAATAAAATCCTAATTATTCTATTATAACCCTTGAGCAGTTACAATAATATGAAAAATGTAAGAATAGATAAATGCACGCGAGTTGAGAAAAGATGTCTAAAAATCCTAAAGAAAAGGGAATCTTTTTGTTTGTTTTTATTTATGAAGATGACTAATTAAATATCCTAAAATTATTTAGAAACATAAAATTTAATTAAGAAATTAGTCTAAGTCCTTTTTTTTTATTGTTTTTTAATATAAAAAGAAAGGAAAATGATATAAATATAAAACTATTTCTAATTCTATTTTATTTTAATTTAAAAAGGAGTTAAAGTTCAATTAATTAATTGCTTAAAGAAATTAATTTAATTAAAATATCTAATCCTAATTTTTTGGTGATTTTTGGTTATTTATTTGCTGATAAAAAAAGTAAAAGAAATAAATAATAAAACAAGATGAAGAAAAATTAAATGGGCCAGGATAGCAAAATTAAATGGGGGGGGGGGGGGGGGTGTTGAAATTGAAGTTGGTTAGGCCCAGTTGAAGGGATCCCAAACTTCGTCTGGATCCAATGAAGAGCAGCTTTGAGGGTGCATGATGAGCTTGCGCGTTAGATGCTTTGACTTGGATCAGAGATGCTTCTGATGGCTTGGACCTGATGATGTATGATGAGAAAATTGTCTTGAGGAGCACTAGATCTGCATGAAATATGTTAGAAAAGATAAAATGATGGACTTGGGATTCGAACCCAGGTCATTTCCCTTCTACACGCGCGCCTTTACCAACTAAGCTGCTGAACCAATCATTTACATATATCAAGCAATGATAATATATTAAAAAAACAACGCAAACATCTGGAAAAAAATAAAATGTGCGCTTATTTGAATGACCCAATTGGAGATTTCCAAGTGTCATCTTCTTCCTCACTCTGTTGTTTTAGGTATAGATACCTATAATGACAGTTTTGGTCTGTCACTACAACACCTGTAACTCAATAGAGTCCATAATACACAATATAAATCAAATATGAAGCCATGGATCGATTGACATCGACCTCCCGAACATGATGGTATCCTTGGTTTGGGCTAATTTTGGCTATTTCAAAAAATCCAAATTCAGAGGTATAAACCCTAGCCATGGCAAAACATTACAGCTGCATCAAAACTCAAATCCAGCTATATAGAAAGTTTACACACATTCATATGAACAATAATGCATGATCAAAACAAGTTTATATTACATGAATCGAAGAAAATGAATTTGAGAAAAAATGCAAACCGTGTGAGCTTGTTGAGACGTTTCATGATGCTTTAGTGCATGATGATCATTGGGAAAGCTTCAGGGGACCTCCAGGAATGTGTTTGAATCCTTTGTTTGGAATGGGAGGGGTTGAAAACTCATTTTTGAATTTTGACAACTTTGCTTACTTTTTTGCAAATTTTGTGTGAGTTCTTGAGGCTGTTTCCCCCTATAAAGCTTGCAAGAATGATGTATTTATAGAGTAGAAGGAGGGTACAGGGTTTCATGGAAAGAATCAATGCCATAACTATGCATTTTAAGAGCAAAATCAAAACTTAAATAATTGCCATTTTTGTGTTTTCATGCCATTTTCGAATTTGGATGAACCTGGGCATTGCTTGCACGTGTTCATGGGCCTCATGTCAAGGCAAAACAAAAGCCTAAGGGTCAAGGCCCATTTCCAATTATTTTGTACCATTTATTTTATATTTATTTGAAATAAATCAAAATAAATATGTAAAAAATAGGTAAAAATGGAAAGGCCATGCAAAATGAGATTATGGGTCATCTATAGGCTTAGGAAGATAATTGAAGTCCAAGAAATTAAGCCCTTGACCTAAAACTTCAAGTTTGCTCAGTGCATAATTCTTGAAATTTCCTAAATCGTCCTAACTTGGGAAAGCCATAAATTGCTCAATTTATATCTCATGATGATGACCTTGGACTTTTTGGAAAGCCCGAGATGTCTACTTACATCCCTATTTTGATCAATTTTGAATTTGAATAATTTATCTTGATGTAAAATGTCTTGGAAAAAAGTGTCTTTTGTTGACTTTCTGAAAATGACCTATAATGTATGAGCTTGTATCTTTCAAATGGTGCATTTCTTGATCTTGAGGAAAAAAGAGAAGTTGTAGGGAATGAGATTATATTCAAAATGAGCCTTGGTTGGGGGAAAATGGATGAAGTATGTGAAAGTTATGCCTGGTCAAAGTCCTGTTGGCTTTTCCTATAGAAACCCTAATTAGCAATTCTTGACTTTTGATGAATTAGGAGCATTTCTTGAGGAATCGTGATCAACCCTTGATCAAATGATGGATATAACTTCAAAGTGTTGATGTCGACCAAAAATCTTGAAATTTGACTGTATATGGGCCACAATTGACTTTTGACCTAGTACAATTGATTTTCAAATACTTGAGCAATTGATTGAGCAAACTTATAGTTCAAGGCATGAAATTTGTCATGGAAAACCTTGAAGGCATATTAGGACAACAGAAAAAATTTTGAGACCTTTGGAGCTCAAACATCTTGATGAAAAGTGAAACCCTAATTAGAGGTTCATTGCTTAGGAGGAGAGTTTGCCTGATCAACTCTTGGTCATCCTTGAGCAATTGAGAACCTCAATGAGAACGTCTTGAGTAAAAATGGGAGGGAAAAATTTGGGGTACAATAAATAGAAATATCAATATAATGTTGACCATGCACCAACCCGTGTATAAATACAAAGTATGACTATAGGTTCTCATGAAGGGTTTAAAGAGTATGCCCAGAAGTTGAGAGATTTAGCTAGAAGGGTTCAACCTCCTCTGTCTGATAGGGAGATGGTTGACATGTTCATGGGAAGTTTAACATGACCTTTCTTTAATCATCTAATTGGAATATCTTCAGATGGTTTTACCGAGTTGATACTAATAGGAGAACATGTCGAAAGTGGTATCTGAAGTGGAAAGATTCAAGTGGTTGTGTCTTCAAGTACTATGAAGAAGACGTTCAACGGTAAGAAGGAAACAAATGTTGTGTATGGCCAGAAGGGTCGTAGTAGAAGTGATCGCAACCAATCTGTGGGGGCAGTACTAATTTCTAATCATGCACCTGTACAACAACAACAGGGCAATCAACGTAGGTCAGAGGCACCTAGAAGATAGTTTACAAAGATCAACATGCCATTATCTCATGCATTACAACACTTACTAAAAGCAGAGCTGATTACACTGAGGGATCCTCCTTAGAATCCCAACACCTCCTCTCCTTGTTATAACCCTAATGTGAAATATGCTTACCATTCCAATAGCCCCAATCATGACACCAATAGTTTTTGGGTTTTGAAAAATAAAATTCAAGACATGATTGACAATAAAGAAACTGAGTTCGATCCTCCCGAGACTCTGAATATGATTACAGCACCTATGCCGAAGCATGACAAAGGCATCAATACTATTTATGATGTTTCATACATTTCTATTGTAGATGAGTTGAATACTCCCCTCTCCATCATTAAGAAGAATCTGTTGCAAACTGGTTTATTTTTGGGTTATATTGAAAGATGTTACTGTTGTGCAGCCCAACCCAATGGTTGCAGGTTGCTGAAAGAAGGTACTGAGCATCTGATGGACAACCATATCATTATAGTTGAGAAGATTCCTTCTATTTAGAATTTGTTTCAAGACTTATCCGTAATTTCTGGCACTCCTATCAGGATCACTGCCAAAGGTCCTGTAAAGATTAAGACTGAACCCAAAATTTCTCCTCTGAGAATCACTTCGCCTGGACCAATTTCGTATTCCTCAGACAAGGATGTCCCTTGGAACTATGGAGCCGACTTCTACTACCATTACGTTAATCAGGAGCCATTGAATATTGAGAATAAAGGTACTGAAGTTGTTGATCATAACATTGACAATATTGCTGGGACCAGTAAGGTTACTAGAAGCGAAAGGGTTTTCTCTCCAGAAATCTCTCTAAAGGCTATCGCCACACCAGTTTGTGTTACCACTACCGAGTCAACTACTGAGACTCGAGGCAAAGAACAAATGAATGATCCTGCCCAGACAGAGGCACCTAAAGAAGTTATCGCTAAAGACCCCTCCAGGCAAGAGTTGGAGAAGGTATTGAAGATTATCCAAAAAAGTGATTACAAGATTGTTGAACAGTTGAGACAGGCTCCCTCCAAAATCTCCATGTTATCTCTGTTACTGTGTTCAGAAGCCCATGCTTAGTGTTGTACCCCAAAATTTCCCTCTCATGTTTTCAAAGGTCTTCCCTTACATGGTTGGTCACAAACACTTGCGTAACGAAAATAAAGTTTTTCGAAGATGAATAAAGTGTCTTTCGATTGGCATCTGGGAAAAGTCTTCGATTGGGTATCCAAAATCCTTCGATATAGGCTTAACTCACCAGTCTTCGATTGGGAATTTGGAACTCTTCGATCGGGCTTTGATTAGTAAGCTTCGATTAGGTATTTGGAACCCTTTGATCAAGCTTTGGTCCACAAGTATTCAATTGAGCACTGGACCCCCTTCGATCAAGTCACTTTCACAATGCTTCGACTATGCATTAACTACTTCAGGCTTACCTTCGACTCACGAGGCAAGAATCTCCTACAAGTTTGTTTCGATTCACAAAGGAAAAGGCCCCTCAACTTGCCAGCACACCAGGAAAGAGGCTCATTCGAAGAACATGTAAATGACTCATTCGAAGAAGCATTCAAAGGGTACATTCGAAGAACATGTAAAGGTCCATTCGATGAAGTATTCAAAAGGTCCATTTGAAGAAGCATTCAGAAGGCCCATTCGAAGGGTACATAAGAAGTCCATTCGAAGGAGGCAACTCAAGACCAATCGAAGAGCATGGCCTGAAGGCATTCGAAAATCAAAGGTGTCCAGGTTTATTCAAGATTCCAAAGAGACATGAATATTTCAAAAAGGAAATCTTTTAATATGTCTGATTCTTGTCTCATGGCTCTAAAGGCCTGGTTAAATGGTTGTCCCTTGCCATTTTCATGCACCCTCACACTCCTATAAATACGAGGCCAATGACACATTACAAGGGGAGGAGAACATTTTGAGATACGCTGCCCACAAACCCACCAAAGGTTGTTAACATTTTCATAAGTAATCCAAGCCAAAGCAACCCTTCAACAAAAGGATCCACGCCCAGAAATCCCAGATCGAAGGTACCCACATCCAGAAAGTGCCAAATCGAAGGTTCCAACTACTGGTAAGAGAGGGTAAAATGTCAAACTTTGTATTTACATAACACATCCATATTTATTGTTTCGTTCGATTTGTCATTCTAGACAGAATCAAAGGGCTTGGGTTTGATACCCAGGTCATGTTTTTTTGTTGCTAACACTTGCTACAGATATATCCTAAAAAGACCCAATCGAAGGTTACTCATACCCATTCCCTAGCTCAATCGAAAGAAGGCCAAAGAAGGGTGAATCGAACGAGTCCATGGCATGGATCGAAGAAGTCTTTTCTCTTATTTAATTTTAGTTTTTACTTGTTTTTCAATTTAGTTGTGATAGTTAATTAGGTCTTTACTTTTATCGCTTTATTTTCAAAGGGTTTGTTTTTGGCTATGTAAATACCCGAAGCCTTGTAATAGCGTAGTTTAATTTCCGCAAAATATCAAACTGTTAGATGTATGAATAATTAGGGTTTGCATGACAAGAATGTATGATAAACTTTAAAACAGTTAGATTACCTTAAAATGTGCAAAGATACATGATCTGAAATTGAATCACTCGCACATGCGCACTCCTAGGGTACACTCCCACTTGGTTGCCTTCGGTAAACGGTCATTGAGTATATGATGCTTTAGTGGTCGTCCTCTTGTCTAAACAAAGATCAAAGTCCCGATTCTGAAAAGTTGCCTCGGAATTGTTGCCTCGACTAATTGATCTAAGACATTAGGGTTATTACTAAAACGTCCTAACATTGCTTTGGTGACCGTACGTCCCTTTCGAATTGACCCTCAAAACTCCAACGACGGTGCTACCTACTCACTAATAGTGGGATAGCGTTGTCTAAAGGAAACGAACATCGAACGATTCTTTTTTTCGAGTAGGTAGATTAGTTCTTAAGTACTTGCTCAAACAAAATAAACTTTTTTCACACTTACACTCCTTTACAAACAAAGTTTTCAAAACACTTCATTACACTCTTGAAGACAGAAGCAAGAGTTAAATCAAAGTCAAAACAAAAGCTTTTCAAATCATGCAAACACAAAGAAAACAATTTTGAAAATGATGAGCAAGTACCTAAGAGCCCGTAGATAACTACAGATACAAAGGGTGCTAATACCTTCCCTTTCTATAATCTGCCCCCCGTACTCAGAAATATCTCGAAAAAGGAATTTTTCTGTGCTTTTTTCCTTTCCTTGTTGGATAAAATAAAAGTCGGTGGTGACTCTTGCTTACCGCGACATTTTGCGAACACAAACGTAAAACGCAAACCAGAAAATTCCTAAAAAAGGAAAACCACGTCCCGGTTCTGGCCACTGTATCACAAAATTGGCGACTCTGCTGGGGAATTAATAAGTGGGGTGTACCTTAGGATTAGTTCATCATATTGTTTTCAATTGTTTGATTTGTTTGCTTTATCTTTGTGGGCTTTGTATCAGAGTTACTATAGATCCTAACCCGGATCTGGGGACACCTTTTAGGTAAGTAGCAATAGACTGTGAGGGAACTGTACGACGTAGACCGATACGGTTAAAGCAGTAGCTACGTTGATATGGCACATTAGTTGGTACCGATATCCATTATGGAGCAACAAGGAGAGTATGGGGCTGCTATATGGGTCATTAAGCATCAACTGACCTTAGAACCTATAATTGACCAACTTGGCCATAGAAAGTAGCAGGATGCTATACTCATTGAGACCATACTCTCGAGATGGTTCCGACCGCAAGAAAAGATTACGTGACTGGAATTATGACCGATGGAGGATGATAAGTGATATTGAGAAACCCAGTTACTATTATTAGGACAGGTTGAACCAACTGAACTTCAAGAGGGTAATACCTAGACCCCATGCAAGCCTAAACTTAAGGCTGTTTGTGTGACTTGTGTGCTTTCAACTTGAACTACTTGCACATTTTTGTTATCTGACAACAGGAGTTCCTTGCAGATTTTGTTTACAGTCCTTATCCAATAACTTGGATTTCTTGCCGGATTTACTTGTTTACATCACCTCGTATTTTTTGCTTAAACGCATAACATACACATCATAACATCATGCCTTAACATTTCCTTAACCATTTCAAGGATCTCAAGGGTTTGTGATGCATGTTATGGTAAATCAAACGTCTAGCAAGGGGCAAAGGAGATTTATTTTCCTCTAGCCAAAGTTGTCTATAGATCAAAACACGATAACTTGAGTCGGTGGCTATGACCCACTCGATATGGTGAGCTTAACTCTTGAAAAAGGACTCTTAACGACACGAAGTTTCTTCAATTAAGCTGCAACCAAATTCTAACACTTTCTTGTTTACCCCACGAGATCCTTGAAAACATTGCATACATATCATACATATCATTGCATAAGTATGTTTCAAAACCGGTCTCTCATGTCCTCGCTGTTTATTTCAGCAATGGCTCTCAAACAAGACAACATAGATCTTCAAGAAACTCAGTTCAGGGAAATATTCCTAAACCTATCCAAGGGGAAGGAAGAGTTGAAAACACTCCTCGATGGGAACTTGGTCAAGAAAAGTCCCGAAGACAATAAGGACAAACGGCTGGAACAACTGCAAGTTGAGGTAGTTGCAATAAGAACCCAAATGCTGGGGCAGATGGCTCTTATCCAAGGCTTAGCCCGGGAACAAGAAGAGATGAGAACCATTATCAACCAGCTTCATCAAGACAGATACAACAGTATGAAGCAAACAGTCGAGATCGGGGACTAAGTCATTGATCAGCCTCCAAGAAGACAAGGGTTTGGTTTGGTGAAGAATGGACCTCTCCAAGTTTCTACTACCTCAAGGGTCCGACAACAACCTTGCCATAAACAACGGGTTAATCAGAGTAATCCAGATACACCCAAGAGGCAGTTTACCAAGCTCAACATGCCGTTGTCTCAAGCTTTACAACACCTATTGAGGATGAATCTGGTGACGTTGATAGGACCTCATCCGAATCCCAAGACTTCTTCGCCTAACTACAATCCTGATGCAAGGTGTGCATATCACTCCAACAGTCCGGGGCATGATATTGACGACTGTTGGTAGTTGAAATACAAAATTCAAAACCTGATTGATGAAGGAGCATTGGAATTCACACAAGATGGACAACTGGAATGTTTCTGTCAATCCTCCAAGGCTCACCATTTGAAGTGACAAGTTCTTACAAGAAGACTTTTCGTTCATTAGAATTTTCGATGTGTAATTTTCTTTTGATTTATTTGAACATTTATTCATATAAAACCTTATTATTTCATCAATGCATTGCACATGTTTGTCTTGAATCAATTCATTCGTATTCAGTATTTTAAAAAATGCGTTCTTATTTACTTTCGTGATATTCAACTCTCGACTAAAAAACTCAAAGCCTTTAGAGGGAGGATGATGAAAATGATATCAAAATCTCTACAGTATGCTTTTGAACAGACCCCGCTGACGATGTACATGCGTTATTTCAAATCCTAAACAGTGGAGTTATAAGGAAGATAATCCCTAGTCAACCCCTTTGAGCCAAAGAAGTAGGAGTTTTTCTTTTCGCACAAATTAAAACCCTTAATCACAACCTGGGGCAGGGTAGTCTTCTCAGTTAATTCAGGTGCACAATGAATGGCATCAAAGAAGTCCTTCCAAAACAAAAGACGGTGATGGTTCCCTATAATCGTCAAGACAGGCTGTCATTATCTCTCAGAATAAAAGCCTATTAGGTCAAAACCTATGAAGGAGACTTAAGAAAAAAACTGGGGCATCCCGCTGACTGTAATCACAAAAAAAAAACAGTTCAGGCAAAAGACAGGGATAATAAAATAAAAAAGAAAGAGGTCCTGCAAACTCTCAACAAAAATGACTGCCTGTTCAAAATAAACTGTCAATATCCGAACCATCACTGGAATATCAGAGCAAAGACTCAAACGGGATCTAATGCACGATTAACTAAGTATAGGACTGAAGAACATCACAAAGAGCGGGTGGGTACAAATAAATTTTAAGCCTTTATCCTTTGTTTCTTGAACCGTGAACCAGGCCACGTTATAACCCTTAAAAGTCCTAGCTGAAGCATGGGTTATTTCGAAAGCATACTGTTACAAAAGGTATCCTGACTCCTGTAGGACTTGCTGTAAATCCAGAGTTGACATCACATATTACAAATTTTGCCTATTTTACTGAAAAAAATGCATTTTCAAAAATTTCAAGACAGACATAAGCTTTGCATTCTCAAAATAACATTGTTAGCATATGACTATTTGTTCAATAACATAGAAATTTGCACGACGAATATCTAGTGAACAAAAACCTTCTCAATAAAAAGGATCACCTCAAGTGGAAAAACACTTCCAACCAAGGGGCACGACATGATCATTGTCCATCATCTGGGGCGGTCAAGTCAAGATTCAAGGAATATCTCAAAGATGTCAAATAGCCAGGGGAAAATCTCCATCCGAACCACTTGGGGAATTGGACATGAATTCCAACAACGAATTTTGTATGATCAAATGAACATCTTCTGGTAGTATGGTGACACAACACTACCGATAGTAACAACTCCCTACACCCTGGGAGTGTGGACATATTCAGAAAATACTGCGCATGAACAAAGACCCGCTAGGTTGACTGGCCTAGGCAAAAATAAGGGCATCTTGGCGAACCAAAAGGGTTCGGGCAAAATTAGGGATAAAAATAAAAATATGTACACCCGGCAAGTCGAAAACCTGAAAAGGCGGCTTGGGCAAAAAAGGGTATCCCGGTGGACTAAAAATCTGAAAAGACAGTCCAGGCAAAAATTAGGGATTAAAGCGTATGACTATGTCCCGTCATCTCGTCACTTGCCTACCAGAAGAAGACTTATCATTTCGATCGAAAGTTACCAAGCACCTCATAAGTAGGGATAACACTCGATCCACAAGGCCTCTGCAGGCACCTTCTCCCGCAGAAACATGGGCAGAAAAGTCTCGATGCAAGGCCATCGTCATATCCTCAGCATGCGTCCTAGTAACATTCACTCCCCGCCGAGTAAGAAAAAGACAACAATGTTAGTTGTCCCAAACAGGACACCACTCTCCCCAGCTGAGGCTCGCAACCGCGAATGAGTCGGCAAGATTCTCCCCCAAGCAGAGTTTATCTATTGCCCGCACTAAAAGATTATCCCTAATGGAGTTCGGAAAATTATCCCCAGTGGAGTTTGGAGAATTATCCCCAGTAGACTCTGGAAGATTGTCCCCAGTAGAGTCTAAAAGATTATCCCCAGTGAAGTCGCCACTGGAAAATCATCCCCGGCGGAGTTCATTCCATTCACAAATGGAAAATCATCCCCAGCGGAGTTCATTCCATTCACAAACGGAAAATCATCCCCAGCCGAGTTCATTATCACCTGCAATGATAATCCATCCCCAGCCGAGGTCGTTTCTCCAAATCAGCAGATCTTCTAACAAAGCATCTATTCCCCACAGAGTCATTTCCTCATCAGTCTATTCCCCAGTGGAGTTATTCTCTCCTGCAGGATCATTCTCACAGTCACCTTCATTCACTATCCTCAGCGGAAACGAAGAATTCAACTCTTCTCTCCCATAGCAACCCAGAATTTATTTTCCCCAGCTAGAGATTATCGTAAAAACATTGCATGTCTATACATCATGACATACACATACGCATCATACGACACAATCTCATTTATTTTGAGAACATCATTGCTTGATACATATCATGCATTACATATAATTAACCTTTGCCTTTTAGGAAAGATACAATCAAATTCTCACAAAAGTTCAAGCTATGAAGCCCGGATACGACCGGATAGTATCTTGATTTCTACAGCATATTGTGAAGCCCGGATTACAACCGGATAACAGTATCAAACATTGTGAAGCCTGGATTACAACTGGATATCAAGTTTAATCTCATCTCCCCAAGATGATTCCTCAGTAGAATAACGGACGACCGAAGTTCCTAAATTTCAACAGAGATGATTCCTCGGTAGAATAACAGACGATCGGAGTTCCTAAATTTCAAACTGAGATGATTCCTCAGTAGAATAACGGACGACCGAAGATCCTAAATTTCAACAGAGATGATTCCTCGGTAGAATAACGGACGATCGAAGTTCCTAAATTTCAAACTGAGATGATTCCTCAGTAGAATAACGGACGACCGAAGTTCCTAAATTTCAACAGAGATGATTCCTTGGTAGAATAACGGACGATCGAAGTTCCTAAATTTCAACAGAGATGGTTCCTCAGTAGAATAACGGACGACCGAAGTTCCTAAATTTCAACTGAGATGATTCCTCAGTAGAATAACAGACGACCGAAGTTCCTAAATTTCAACAGAGATGATTCCTCGGTAGAATAACGGACGATCGAAGTTCCTAAATTTCGACAGAGATGATTCCTTAGTAGAATAATGGACGATCGAAGTTCCTAAATTTCAACAGAGATGATTCCTCAATAGAATAACAGACGACCGAAGTTCCTAAATTTCAACAGAGATGATTCCTCAGTAGAATATTGGACGATCGAAGTTCCTAAATTTCAACAGAGAAGATTCCTCAGTAGAATAACGGACAATTGGAGTTCCTATATTTCAACAGAGATGATTCCTCAGTAGAATAACGAACGACCGAAGTTCCTAAATTTCAACAAAGATGATTCCTCTGTAGAATAACGGGCGACCGAAGTTCCTAAATTTCAACAAAGATGGTTCCTCAGTAGAATAACGGACGATCGAAGTTCCTAAATTTCAACAGAGATGATTCCTCAGTAGAATAACAGACGACCAAAGTTCCTAAATTTCAACAGAGATGATTCCTCCATAGAATTACGGACGATCGAAGTTCCTAAATTTCAACAGAGATGATTCCTTAGTAGAATAACGGACGACCGAAGTTCCTAAATTTCAACAGAGATGATTCCTTCGTAGAATAATGGACGACCGAAGTTCCTAAATTTCAACAGAGATGATTCCTCAGTAGAATAACGGACGACCGAAGTTCCTAAATTTCAACAGAGATGATTTCTCCGTAGAATAACAGACGACCGAAGTTCCTAAATTTCAACAGAGATGGTTCCTAAATAGAATAACGGACGATCGAAGTTCCTAAATTTCTACAGAGATGATTCCTCAGTAGAATAACGGACGATCGAAGTTCCTAAATTTCAATAGAGATGATTCATCTGTAGAATAACGGACGACTGAAGTTCCTAAATTTCAACAGAGATGTTTCCTCCGTAGAATAACGGACGACCAAAGTTCCTAAATTTCAATAGAGATGTTTCCTCGGTAGAATAACGGACGACCGAAGTTCCTAAATTTCAACAAAGATGATTCCTCTGTAGAATAACGGGCCACCGAAGTTCCTAAATTTCAACAAAGATGGTTCCTCAGTAGAATAACGGACGATCGAAGTTCCTAAATTTCAACAGAGATGATTCCTCAGTAGAATAACAGACGACCGAAGTTCCTAAATTTCAACAGAGATGATTCCTCCATAGAATAACGGACGATCGAAGTTCCTAAATTTCAACAGAGATGATTCCTTAGTAGAATAACGGACTACCGAAGTTCCTAAATTTCAACAGAGATGATTCCTCCGTAGAATAATGGACGACCGAAGTTCCTAAATTTCAACAGAGATGATTCCTCAGTAGAATAACGGACGACCGAAGTTCCTAAATTTCAACAGAGATGATTCCTCCGTAGAATAACAGATGACCGAAGTTCCTAAATTTCAACAGAGATGGTTCCTAAATAGAATAACGGACGATTGAAGTTCCTAAATTTCTACAGAGATGATTCCTCAGTAGAATAACGGACGATCGAAGTTCCTAAATTTCAACAGAGATGATTCCTCCGTAGAATAACGGACGACTGAAGTTCCTAAATTTAAACATAGATGTTTCCTCCGTAGAATAACAGACGACCAAAGTTCCTAAATTTCAATAGAGATGTTTCCTCGGTAGAATAACGGACGACCGAAGTTCCTAAAATTCAACCTTTCTCAAAACAGAGACGATTTCCCAGTAGAATAACGGACGACTGAAGCTCCTAGAATTCTACTTCTCTCAAGACAGAGATCGACATTCCTCAGCGAAATCTTCCTCAACAACACTTTCAGATGGCATCTTTAAGCCCATCCCCTCGTCAGCAATTTCCAAATGGCATCTATAAGCCCATTCCCGATATCGCAAGACAGACACCACTTTATGCGAGTGCAAATTTCTTGGCACTCTAGTGTTCAATCCTCTTCCACCTTCGGATCACGAAAGGCACACAAGCCAATCTACATCCTCAGGTTTAAGAAGATTGAACAGGGGCAGCTGTTGTACCCCAAAATTTGCCCTCTCATGTTTTCAAAGGTCTTCCCTTACATGGTTGGTCACAAACACTTGCCTAACGAAAATAAAGTTTTTTGAAGATGAATAAAGTGTCTTTCGATTGGCATCTGGGAAAAGTCTTCGATTGGGTATCCAAAATCCTTCGATACATGCTTGACTCACCAGTCTTCGATTGGGCATTTGGCACTCTTCGATCGGGCTTTGATTAGTAAGCTTCGATTAGGTATTTGGAACTCTTCGATCAAGCTTTGGTCCGCAAGTCTTCGATTGAGCGCTGGACCCACTTCAATCAAGTCACTTTCACAATGCTTCGACTACACATTAACTACTTCAGGCTTACCTTCGACTCACGAGGCAAGAATCTTCTACAAGTTTGTTTCGATTCACAAAGGAAAAGGCCCCTCAACTTACCAGCACACCAGGCAAGAGGCTCATTCGAAGAACATGTAAATGACTCATTCAAAGAAGCATTCAAAGGGTCCATTCGAAGAACATGTAAAGGTCCATTAGATGAAGTATTCAAAAGGTCCATTTGAAGAAGCATTCAGAAGGCCCATTTGAAGGGTACATAAGAAGTCCATTCGAAGAAGGAAACTCAAGACCAATCGAAGAGCATGGCCTGAAGGCATTCGAAAATCAAAGGTGTCTAGGTTCATTCAAGATTCCAAAGAGACATGAATATTTCAAAAAGGAAATCTTTTAATATGTCTGATTCTTGTCTCATGGCTTTAAAGGCATGGTTAAATAGTTGTCCCTTGCCATTTTCATGCACCCTCACACTCCTATAAATACGAGGCCTATGACACATTACAAGGGGAGGAGGACATTTTGAGATACGCTGCCCACAAACCCACCAAAGGTTGTCAACATTTTCATAAGTAATCCAAGCCAAAGCAACCCTTCAACAAAAGGATCCACGCCCAGAAATCCCAGATCGAAGATACCCACATCCAGAAAGTGCCAAATCGAAGGTTCCAACTATTGTAAGAGAGGGTAAAATGTCAAACTTTGTATTTACATAACACATCCATATTTGTTGTTTCATTCGATTTGTCATTCTAGACAGAATCAAAGGGCTTGGGTTTGACACCCAGGTCATGTTTTTTTGTTGCTAACACTTGCTACAGATATAGCCTGAAAAGACCCATCGCGCGCAGGATCGAAGGACCTAGGTTTCGATACCTAGGTCAGCCGTTTTATTTTGCTAACATATTTTTGTAGATGCAGTGCCTCCACAGGTGATCCTTCAGGCCTTTCTAGCAACACCCTTCATAGAATCGAAAGGCAGCCTTCTTCCTCTGAATCGAAGCCCCCCTTTCTCCCTGCAATCGAAGTTTACCCATATCCTTCCCAAACCCAATCGAAGGAGGCAGGAAAGGGTGCAAATCGAAGCTTGCCCTGTCAATTCTCAAGCCCAATTGAAGGCTACTCACACCCATTCCCTAGCTCAATCGAAAGAAGGCCAAAGAAGGGTGAATCGAACGAGTCCATGGCATGGATCAAAGAAGTCTTTTCTCTTCTTTATTTTTACTTTTTACTTGTCTTTCAATTTAGTTATAATAGTTAATTAGGTATTTACTTTTATCGCTTTATTTTCAAAGGGTTTGTTTTTGGCTATGTAAATACCCGAAGCCTTGTAATAGCGTAGTTTAATTTCCGCATTTTAAATTCCGTAAAATATCAAACTGTTAGATGTATGAATAATTAGGGTTTGCATGACAAGAATGTATGATAAACTTTAAAACAGTTAGATAACCTTAAAATGTGCAAAGATAAATAATCTGAAATTGAATCACTCGCACATGCGCACTCCTAGGGTACACTCCCACTTGGTTGCCTTCGGTAAACGGTCATTGAGTATAGGATGCTTTAGTGGTCGTCCTCTTGTCTAAACAAAGATCAAAGTCCCGATTCGGAAAATTTGCCTCGGATTAGTTGCCTCGGAATTGTTGCCTCGAGTAATTGATCTAATACATTAGGGTTATTACTAAAACGTCCTAACATTGCTTTGGTGACCGTACGTCCCTTTCGAATTGACCCTCAAAACTCCAACGACGGTGCTACCTACTCAACAATAGTGGGATAGCGTTGTCTAAAGGAAACGAACATAGAACGACTCTTTTTTGAGTAGGTAGATTAGTTCTTAAGTACTTGCTCAAACAAAATAAACTTTTTTTCACACTTACACTCCTTTACAAACAAAGTTTGCAAAACACTTCATTACACTCTTAAAGATAGAATCAAGAGTTAAATAGAAGTCAAAACAAAAGCTTTTTAAATCACGCAAACACAAAGAAAACAATTTTGAAAATGATGAGCAAGTACCTAAGAGCCCGTAGATAACTACGGATAGAAAGGGTGCTAATACCTTCCCTTTCTATAATCTACCCCCCGTACTCATAAATATCTCGAAAAAGGAATTTTTCTATGCTTTTTTCCTTTCCTTGTTGGATAAAATAAAAGTCGGTGGCGACTCTTGCTTACCGCGACATTTTGCAAACACAAACGCAAAAAACAAACCAGCAAATTCCTAAAAAAGGAAAACCACGTCCCGGTTCTGGCCACCGTATCACACTTAGGCTTTAGTGAAGTTCTTGAAGTCTGCCCATGTGTCACAAGAAATTTTTGCCGATCAATTTGGAAGTTATGTTACTAGCCTAACTGCTGATAATGGGCTAGGATTTTCTAATGTCGATTTGACCCCTGAAGGAAGGAACCACAATAAGGCCCTGCATGTCTCTATTGAATTAAGGGGAACTACTTTGTCTCATGTATTGGTTGACACGGGTTCCTCGCTGAATGTTCTATCAAAAAGTGCTCTGGACAAGCTTGATTGTGAAGGGGTTGTACTGAAATCCAATGATATTATAGTCTGAGCCTTTGACAGATCAAAGAGGATGGTACACTAAGAGGTGGATCTCCCAATTAAAGTGGGTTTACAGGTTTTTGATTCTAACTTCAATGTGATGGATATCCAACTGGCTTATTCTTGTTTACTCGGATGCCCCTGAATTCACAGGGCAGACGCTGTTACTAGAACCTTACACCAAAAGCTGAAGTATCTTGTGAAAGTAAAGGTTGTTACAGTCTGCCGCGAAGAAGAGTATATGGTGAGTCACTTAAACTCGTTCAGGTATGTTGAGATGGACGACGAATTCATTGAAACTCCCTTCCATACTTTTGAAGTTATCCCTCCTACCGCTACTGAAGACATTTATGCTATTCCCAGGGTTACTAGGGTTCCACCCAAGATAGTTTCTTTGAAATATGTTAGAGATGTAGTGGAATAAGGTGGTTGTACTACTTGGGGTCAGCTTCCTGACACTCCGTATAAATCTGACAAATTTGGTTTGCGTTTCACTGCAGAGGCTCATAGGACTATTCGTCGTGCGCATGCTGGAAGACCACTATTCAGCGTCAGCAACAATGGAGTTAATGCTATAGAAGATGCTGACAATGATTATGACCTCGACAACTGGATCTTTTCTACCATGCAACGAGCTCAACAATTGGAAGACTGAAGACCTTATCTCAATCTCCTTTAGTCAGGAGTAAAATCCATTTTCTGTTTCTTATTGCTTTCGAAATTTTTGGTTATGTAATTTTAAACAATGACTTTAAGCCCCGTGTCTTACTCGGGGCACAACGGTCCACTTGTTAAGGGTTGTCATGTCATTCTCATATTTTCATTCAATAAAAACGTTGGATGTTTTGCATTCAAATTTTGCGCTCTTTGTCTTTTCTTTTTAATTTATTACACTCTTAAAATAGCTATGTGTTCTTACACACACCCACATAATAAATTGCAGATCCACATCCACTCTAGATCCCGTTGATAAAATTTTTGCTATTGCCACTTATGACTTTGAAAATACGATCTACCAAGCCGAGGACGAAGGTGAGAAAGATTTTTAAATACCTAGAGAACTTGCCAGACTATTGGTGCAAGAGGAAATGGCTATACAACCGCATGAAGAGCCAATTGAGGTTGTAAATTTGGGTACTGAAGCAGATATAAAAGAAGTCAAGATATGTGCCAACCTAGAAGACATCGTCTAGAACAGGTTAATCCAGATGTTGCATGACTATGTTGAGATCTTTGTTTGGTCGTACGAAGACATGCCAGGGCTTGATTATGATATTATGGTTCACCATCTACCAATGAAAGAGGGTTGTTCTCTAATAAAACAGAAGGTTCGTCGTATGCGTCCCAAGGTGTCCGAAAAAATCAAGGTTGAGGTTATGAAGAAATTCAATGCAGGTTCCTTAGCTATTACATCATATCCTCAGTGGGTTGCAAATGTGGTGCCAGTACCTAAAAAGGATGGAAAAGTACGTATGTGTGTATACTACAGGGATCTGAACAGGGAGAGCCCCAAAGATGACTTTCTGCTTCCGCATATCGATGCTCTAGTTGACAACACCGCTCAACATAAAGTATTTTATTTCATGGATGGTTTCTCAGGTTATAATCAGATCAAGATGGCACCTAAAGACATGGAGAAAACTACCTCCGTCACACAGTGGGGAACTTTCTGCTACAAGGTTATTCCTTTGGGGTTGAAGAACGTCGACGCAACATATCAATGTGCTATGGTAGCCTTATTCCATGACATGATTCATCACGAGATAGAGGTTTACTTTGACGACATGATAGCCAGGTCTCAGACGAAAGCAGAATATCTTGGCCATCTACACAAGTTGTTTGAAAGATTCAAGAAGTACAAGCTAAGGTTAAATCTGAACAAGTGCACTTTTAGGGTGAGATCTGGTAAACTCCTAGGTTTCATTGTTAGTGGTAAAGGTATTGAAGTTGATCCCGCCAAGGTCAAAGCCATTCAAGAAATTCCAGCTCCACGTACTGAGAAGGAATTCAAAGGTTTCTTAGGACGACTGAACTATATTGCCAAATTTATTTCTCATTTGACCGCTACATGTGAGCCGATCTTCAAGTTGCTGAAAAAAGATCAAGTAGTGAAGTGGAATGACGATTGTCAGATATCCTTCGACAAAATCAAGGAGTACCTCTAGGAACCTCCAATTCTGATGCCACCAGTTGAAGGAAGACCTCTGATCATGTACCTAACAGTGTTAGAGAACTCAATGGGGGTGTGTATTGGGCCAAGATGATGAGTCTGGTCGAAAAGAGCATGCAATATACTACCTTAGCAAAAAGTTTACCGACTGTGAAACAAGATAATCACTGCTCGAGAAAACTTTCTGCGCTTTGGCATGGGCTGCTCGCCGACTAAGATAATATATGTTGACTCATACTACCTTGTTGATCTCTAAAATGGATCCCATAAAATACATATTCGAGAAACCCTCTCTCTCCGGAAGAATAGCCTGATGGTAAATGGTCTTAACAGAATACGACATTCAGTACACCACACAAAAATCAATCAAAGAAAGTGTACTGGCAGATCATTTGGTTCATCAAGCCGTAAACGACTATCAATCTACGAATTTTAAGTTCCCTGATGAGAACATTATGCTAGTTACAGACTATGAAAAACCAGGACCGTATGAAGGAGCTGAGTTGGGATCCCGATGGACTTTGGTTTTTGATGGAGCTTCTAACGTGCTGGGAAATGGAATCAGTGTTGTGATTATCTCTCCTAAGGGTTGCCATATGCCTTTCACCGCCAGATTTTGCTTTGACTATACCAATAACATGGCTGAATACGAAGCGTGCATTATGGGCATCAAAGCTTCTATCGATCTTAGAACCAAGTTCTTAAATGTATACGGGGACACAACCCTAGTGTGATACGGTGGCAGAACTGACTGTTAATATCGGTTTGCATTTTTTGTTCGTAATGTCGTGGTAAGCAAGAGTCACCACCGACTTTTCTTTTATCCAACAAAGGAAAGGGTGAAAAGAACAAAAAAAAGACCTTTTTAGAGATTTTGAGTAAGGGGGGTAGATTATGGAAAGGGAAGGTGTTAGCACCCTTTCCATCCGTGGTTTTCCACGGGCTCTTAGGTACTTTCTCATTTTTGAAAACTGTTTGTGTTTGTGTGTTTTGAAAGATTTTTGTTTGCTTTATGGTAACTGTCGTATCAGTCCTCAAGAGTGTGATAAAGCGTTTTTGAAAATATTTTTGAAAGTGTGTAAGTGTGAAAATTTCAAGTTTGAGCAAGTACTTAAGAGTCATATTCCTACTCTAAAAAGGTTGTTCTTTTCCTCCTACCCTTTAGATAGTGCTATCCTACTATTAGTGAGTAGGTAGCCCTATCGTCGGATGTTAAGGGACTATCAAAAGGGACACTATAGTCATTGAAAGCAACATGTAAGGATATCTTAGCATTCAGAGGGACTGTCATCATATAGGCAACATCGAGGGACAAGATCATTTCTCGTAGGCAACTCGAGGGACGTTAGGGACCATGATATTTTTGATGACTTTAGAATTGAGGGTCTTTGCTAAGATATCCCTACGTTCGAGGGACATGACCATTATTTTCCGAGGCAACCAAGTGAGGTATACCCTAAGGGTGCAAGTGTGCAACAGTGTGTTTTTTCAGTTATGTTCGTCTTGCAATTAGTGATCTACTGATTAATTGATTCTTATCTTGCACGCCTAAGTTACTAACAATTATATACAAGCATGTAAAGAAAAAGTGAGAAATAAAGTCCTACGCTATTACAAGGCTTTGGTGTAGATACATGAGTAATAGACTGAAAAGTAAAAATGCAAAGATAAAAACCTAGTTAACTATTACAAACCAGGCGCAATTACATAAGTGGTAAAAAATAAATCGTATGGAAAAAATAATAGCGTGCAAAATTAAGACGGGAAAGAGTTTTAAACCCTAAAAAATCTAATTATTTATTAAAAAATATTTTTTTGTATTTTATGAAAAAATATTTGAATTTTAACCTAATTCTCTAACTAATTTTAAATTAAGGAAAAAGGTTAAAATTAAATTAAATTAATTAATTTGCAAAAAAAATAATTTTATTAAAAAAACTCTAAATCCTAATTTTTATGATTTTCTGATTTTTTCTGATTTAAAAAAAAAGAATAAACAAAAATAAATAAACTAAATAAAAGAAACATAGAGAAATTAAAAATGGGCCTGAGGGGGTGGGAAACCCAATTGCACGGGGGTGTTGTTGAATTTGTCTAAGCCCAAGTTTGGTTGGCCCACAGCCTTACGCCTGATCCAATGTTGTTGTGGTATGGAGGTCCATGGTGTGCCTGCATGCTAGAGGCGCTAGATCCAGAGCCATGCAGATTGGATGGCTGGATCTGAGGGTGCATGATATGCGCCTGGGGGTGAGACATATTGGATCTGTAAGGAATTGGTCAGAAAAATATAATATTTCAGACCTGGGGATCAAACCCAGGTCTCCCCCTTTTCCAAGCGCTTCCTCTACCATCTGAGCCAAGTGGTCATTCGCTTATACAAACAAACACAAAATAATATAATCAGAATAAAATGTCGAGAATTTTATTTAAGAAAAACACGCGCTATTTTAAAATGGTCCAACCAGGATGTGCCACACCTTCATCTTCCTCACCCCTCCGTCGTCTTAGCTCATGGACTTTTACCTACAAACTATATTTGTCATTAAAAACCTGCAAATCTCCAAAATTCACAACAGGCAATATAAATTCAATTTAAAGACATGAATCAATTGGGTTTGATTCCCTGAGCATGATGGTATTCTTTATTAGGCCTAATTTCGCATGTACCTGAAAACCCTAAAACGAACGCTTAAACCCTAACAATGGCAGGTTATCATATATGCATCAAAACTGGAAATTAACCATTCAAACACGTTCTAAATGCTCATACAAACAAGAATGCATACTCAAAATCTATTTCTAACGCATGTATGATCAAAATCGATTTAAAGAAATAATGTGCAAACCGTGATGATGTAAGTGATGATTCTGGGTGCTTTGATGCTTGGGAATAATGCTGTTAGCTTCAGAACGTCCCCAGGAGTGGATTGCAAGCGTCAAAACTCCTTGAATCCCTCTGCAAATGTCAATCCAATTGCCACTTTTTTGTGAAAAAATTAGAACTTTTGTGTGTGTTCTATGCTGCAAATCCTCCTTTTTTCTGGTCTGGCAATGTTATGCATATATACTAGGATGCATTAGGTCAACAAAATTGGACTGGATCTTGGAGATTTATGTAGGAAAGATTTGATTTGCCTATGGAATTTTAAGTTTCTAAACTTGGCCAAAACATGCTCTTTTCTTTCCAATCAACCCTTGCACGAAATCATGACTTACTCATCAGATCCTAGACTCATTATATGATCACAAAATAAATCTTAGGATTTTATTTCATGATTTCACTATTTTATTTGATTTATTATGATTTGAATGAATAAAAATTCAAATAAAAAAAACAAATCTCATAAAAATAAAATAATGGATTTAAATATCTTAAATAAGTCCATGGATATGTTTGAGATCCAAAACCCACGCCCATTAGTCCAAAAGATCCAATTTGCTCACATTGACTTTTGTGCATTTTCCTAAAATTGGTCAACTTTAGCAACGCATATCTTTCTCAATTTTAATCCTATAAAGGTGTTTTTGGACTTTTTAGAGAGCTTAGGATGTCCTCTAAACAACACTTTTGGTTTCATATTGTGATACGGTAGGAGAACTGACTTGAGGTTTTGCGTTTGTTTTCGCAAATGTTTCCGTTTAGCAAGAGTCGCCACCGACTTTTTATTTTATCCTAAGGAAAGGTTAAAAAGCACAGGAAAAACCTTTGAGATGTTTTCGTGGGTTCGGGGAGTAGATTATAGAAAGGGAAGGTATTAGCATCCTTTCTATCCATGGTTATCCATGGGCTCTTAGTTACTTTCTTAGATCACTTGCCTTTGCTTTTCAATTGTTTGAAATGGTGCTTTGTGTGTGTGGTTTTGAAAATGTTTTGAAAAAGATGCCTTGTCTAGGCAACCATTGTAACAATTCTTTACTCGAATGTTTTACAAAGGTGTTTGTCTTTTTGAAAAGATGTTTCAATGTTTTTTGAAAGTTGTTTGGAAGTTGTGTTGTGAAGTGTGTTTTGAAAAATGGCAAGTGTATTTTGCAAGTTTGATCAAGTAACTAAGAGTTGTCTACTCTAAATTTCTCAAATATCTTTCTTGTGTTTTAACCCTTTTAACAGTGTTGTTTCACCATTGTATTTGGTGAACAACCCTGTGTTAGAATGTTAACGGGACGGACGCGGGTCATCGTTTAGACCATGAAGGCAATAGTGTCAAGTATCTTTGGCAATTTTCTTTAGGGACTTGATCATTTTTGTTTAGGCAACTTGATAGCGTCATCGAGGGACTATGATCATTTGATTTGTTTTTGTTTTGCCAAAGAGACTTAACATGCAACCATGGCCCATTTTTGAAGGCAACAAATGGAGTAACCCTAGGGGTGCAAGTGTGCATTGTGTTTGTTTTTCATGCATGTTTATCTTGAATTAGGTCAAGCTATTTGTCGATTGATTTTTGCATACAAACCCTATGTCTATCATGGCATAATTTGAAAGCTTTTAAATGCGGAAATTTAAATGCTAAGCTATTACAACAATGATTATGGGGATGAGGGTACAAGTTTGAATTTGGGGATATTTGACAAGGAAAAATAAAATCTAAGTTATTACAACCATATCGAATGTATAGGATACAAATATTTAATTGTACAATATTTAAGTAAATACAATAAATATACAAAATGTATTATGCACAAAAATGATTTTTTGTTATGTATGTAAAAAGGTTTTCATGTTTGAAGTATAAACAAAATAAAAAAGTCATTTTTTGATTATTTTTATGGTTTAGGGCAAAACCCTAATTTTCAAGTAAATAGTATTTATTTATTAATTATATACAATATTTGTTAATTATATACAAAAATAATAAAAAAGGAAGTATATTATAGAAAAAGTATTTTTGATATCAAATATTCAATAGAAATAAAAAGTATTATTTTTGTATTTTTTTGCCCTAATGAAATAAAATATACAAGTATTTATATATCATATATTAAATATGCTAAATATGTACAAAAATAAAATATTAATTATTTACAAAAATGTGTATTTTAGAAAATGTTTTCAAAATGTAAATAAAAAATAATAACTAAAAAATAAATATTTTTGTATTATTTTTTTAGGGTTTTAATAAATGAAAAGATTTATATTATTTACATATATATGATTAAAAGGTAAATAAATTCCAAATAAATGCAAAAGATGTGGAAAAAGTACTTTTGTTAATTTTTATATTTGAGCAAAAAATATAAAGTCAGAATAAAAAAGAAAAATGCAAAAATGTCAAATATTTAACCAAATGGGCCAGGGGGTGCAAAACTAAGAAAAGGGTGCAAAAAGTGAAACTGACTCAGGCCCAGCCCAAGCCAACACCTTCTTCAATCTCCGGCATCTGTTTGAAAAAAACGCGCGCCTTCTTGTTCATCATACTAACTTCTGATTCTTTGATCCTTTGACAAATCTTAAAACATGAAACTTGTAGAGCTTGAAGCCACGATTTCAACCATATAAAGCATTAAATATAACTCTAAGAAACCAGGGAGAATTTCTTTCCCCCAATTTCTGACCTAGTTTTTCTTCAATGTTCATGGCTAAAATTCTCACAGCATGCTTAATATAAATGAAAAGTAAACACATGTATGGCTTCAGGGCTATGAGTAGGACATGTTTCATTCACAAACCTAAGCTTAACTCTTCCTAGATTGAGAGATAGAAGTCCATGGTTTTACCTGTTTCATCTTGAATCATATACAGCAATGTGGCCAACTTCAATGGAGTTTGAGCTTCTGTATAGCTTGCCTGAAGTTCAAGGAAGCTTCTCCAACACCTAGCTTGCTTTGAATCACTCTGAATCGTGCTATGGAAGTTCACCTGCAAAACTAAAAAATGAAAATGGCAACTAAGGTTAGGGGAGTTACAGCTTGTGTTTAGGGCTTGGGATAGTTTGTGTGGATGGTGTGGAATGTGTTGGAACTTCTTTGGGCAAGAACGCACGAGTGGATTGAGTTGTGGACCTCAATCTGCAGCAGATGCCCTGTTTTTGCAGCAGGATGGTGCTTTTGTGTTTTGGGAGGTATGAGGGATGGTTGAATCGTGCCTTAGGTCTGCTTGGGTGTATGAAAGATGTTCACAAGGTTTTTGTTTGGCTGTGTTGACAGGAAGTGAGAGTTGTCCTCAGCTTACAAGGTTTCTTCCTCTATAAGCAAGAAAGTGGAAGTTGTGATATAGGCTTGTACCATACTCTCAAGCATGCTGCCACATTTTCTCTTGATCAATGGGATTTGTGTACCAAACTTTGCCTCAAAGATCTGGCCTGTACTTCAAAGATCATGTATTGACATAAAGTAACACTTTATCAAAATGGCAATTTAGCTTTTTCCAATTAAGGGTTAATTCTATGTGCAATGCCCAAAGGGAAGAAATAACACCTTAATACAATGGTTAGGCATTTAATTATTGAGTGTGAAGAGGTTTAGAGGCCTGCAAGCTATCACAAACCCTGCTGATTTGAAAAATGCAATTGTTATGAACATGCTTTGGCCATGAACAAAAGTGAGTTTTGGCCAACTTTGCAAATTCGATTCTCTCTAACCACAAGGGTGTTTGAGAAGTTCTTGGACAATTTGGAAATCTTGGAATGTGTAATACAATCCATCTTTGTAATGCAAATTGAAAATCCAAGTGGAACCATGTGAAAAATGGCCAAGAAGTTGGACAAAAATCCTGCCTAGAATAGGGCAAAATTTCTCTAAGTTAGAAATATTTTGCACCCTTGTTCCAAAAATCATAACTTAAGATACAAGCTTCCTTTGAGAAAACTTTGTGAATCAAAGTTGTAGATTTTGCAATGGACTACAACTTTCATGTTTCAAGTTTTGTTTGAATCCATTTGCATCTTGATGAAAAAATGGGACACAGTTAGGAAAAAATAAGGAAGTTTTATAACTTAGAAAAATTCTAAGTTATGAAATTTTCTCATTTTAAACCCTAATTTGCAAATTTGGATTTCTTGATGAACAAGTTTCATAATTTGACATGTCTTGATGAAAAATGAATCTTGGCACTTGATTTTGACCAAAAAGTCAAAGTTTGACTTTTCAGTATACAGTCAAATTTTGATCAGTTGACTGAAAAATTCATCTGTCAATCCTATGCATTTGAGATCTTTTGAACTTTTTGAATGGGTCAAGACAATTCCATTTATTCCTTGAGTCCATATGTGAGCATGATTTGCCATTGGTTAGGTCAAACAGTCAAAAATTGCCTTTGTGCAGTCAAAACCCTAAAAATGACCATTTTGCCCTTTTGGTGATCTGATCAAATTTCTTGTGGAGTTGTGATCCAAACTTGACCAAATGGTTCATGTGAGTTCATAATGTTGATGTGTGTCAAATTTCATGAAGTTTGACCGTCAATTGGCCACAGTTGACTTTTTCCCCAATACAGTTGATTTCTAAGTCAACTGTCCAATTGACTGGGCAAAGATTGGAATCAAGGCTTGAAACTTGGTATGGATAAACTTGTGAGTCCAACATGAAGCATGAAAGTCACTTTGGGCATTTTAGGTCAAAACATCCCTGTGCAAACTCAAACCCTAATTTGGGTCAACAGTACAAGGAGGGGTCTTGAGCAGAGCAAACCCTAACTTGATCTTGAGCTCCAAGAGTCTTGTGATGAGAAAATGTTGATGAAAAGGGAGGGAAAATTTTGGGGTACAACAGTTGCCCCTGTTCAATCTTCTTTCACCTGAAGAGTTAGATTGGCAAGTTTGCCTTTCGCGTCTCGAAGGTAAAAGGAGATTGGACACTAGAGTGCCCTTAAATTTGCACTCGTCAAAACATGGATGCGGGAATGGGCTTAGAGATGCAATTTGGAGATGGGCTTAAAGATGCCATCTGGAGATGTGACAAAGTCTTGTCAGGGGATGGGCTTAAAGATGCCATCCGGAAATGTGACAAAGTCTTGTCAAGGGATGGGCTTAAAGATGCCATCTGGAATGTATGTTGTAGGTGAAAGAAATGAGTATCAGAAAGGTGTCCGTGTTTGGAACATCTCTGAGATGGGGATCTGAATAAGCAATGATTGACATCCATGTTTGGAGAATCCGTAAACTGTTTTTAGAAGTCTTGGATCTGAACAAGCGATAGGTTAACATCGGTATCTGGAGAACCCGTAAACTGTTTTCAGAAGTCTTGAAGTTGAATAAACATGAGTTGGTCGAGTAGATATTTGTCCTGTCTGGTTTCAGGTATTAATCTCCAACTTGAGAAAGAAAGATAGTTTTCCTGGCTCGTTACAGGTATTGATCTTCAATCCCTCATCCACAGATGGTTTTCCTGGCTTGCTATAGGTATTGATCTGGAACTTGAAAAGGTTGATGGTAGCCATCTGTTGATTGAAATTTTTCTGGAAAAGGTAAAACGTTAGTTGTATGTAATGTCATGATGTATGAAATTCATAATGCAATATGAATGTAATGAATGTGCATGTAAGCTGAGCAGCTGTCTTGCTGAGGATAGATGAATCCTGGATAGCTGGAGATAATAGAATCTTGGTTGCTGCCGGGGAAAGTGAATCTTTGACTGCTGCAGGGGATTGCAAGAATCTTTTGATTGCTGCAGGTTTTGATCTGGAACTTGAAAAGGTTGGTCGGTGAGATAGTTGTCCTGGCTGGTTTCAGGTATTAATCTCTGACCTGAGAAAGAAAGATAGTTTTCCTGGCTTGTTACAGGTGTTAATCTTCGATCTCTTCATGTAGATAGTTTTCCTGGCTTGCTACAGGTATTGTGATGTCGGGAATGGGCTTACAGATGCCATTTGGAGATATGATGGATAGTTGATGGAGATGGGCTTAGAGATGCCATCCAGAAATGATTGTTGAATTGTTTGAGCTGGTCGAGTAGATAATTGTCCTGGCTGGTTTCAGGTGTTAATCTCTGACCCGAGAAAGAAAGATAGTTTTCCTGGCTTGCTACAGGTATTGATCTTCAATCCCTCATCCACAGATGGTTTTCCTGGCTGGTTTCAGGTATTAATCTGGAACTTGGAAAGGTTTGCCGATGAGATAGTTTTCCTGGCTGGTTTCAGGTATTAATCTCTGACCCGAGAAAGAAAGATAGTTTTCCTGGCTTGCTACAGGTATTGATCTTCAATCCCTCATCCACAGATGGTTTTCCTGGCTGGTTTCAGGTATTAATCTGGAACTTGGAAAGGTTGGCCGATGAGATAGTTTTCCTGGCTGGTTTCAAGTATTAATCTCTGACCTGAGAAAGAAAGGTCTTCCTGGCTTGTTACAGGTATTAAACTTCAATCTCTTCATGTAGATAGTTTTCCTGGATGGTTTCAGGTATTAATCTACAATCAGTCGTCCACAGATAGTTTTCCTGGCTTGTTACAGGTATTAATCTGGAACTTGAAAAGGTTGGTCAAGGAGATACTGTCCTGGCTAGTTTTAGGTATTGATCTCTGACTTGAGAAAGAAAGGCTTCCTGGCTTGTTTCAGGTATTACTCTTCAATCTCTTCATGTAGATAGTTTTCCTGGCTGGTTTCAGGTGTTAATCTACAATCAGTCGTCCACAGATAGTTTTCCTGGCTTGCTACAGGTATTAATCTGGAACTTGGGTTATACGCCACTTTGAGAATGAGAATCTTCATTCTGTTGGGGGTCAGAATTTGGGAGTATACCAATCTTCTGAGGTTTTAAGGATGAGAGTCTTCATTCTATTAAGAGTCAGAAATTGGGAGTATACCAATCTTCTGAGGTTTTAAGGATAAGAGTCTTCATTCTGTTAAGGGTCAGAAATTGGGAGTATACCAATCTTCTGAGGTTTTAAGGATGAGAATCTTCATTCTGTTAACGGTCAGAAATTGGGAGTATACCAATCTTCTGAGGTTTTAAGGATGAGAGTCTTCATTCTGTTAACGGTTAACTGTTATCTGGTTGATCTCCAGGCTTTCACAGAAACTTATATTTCTATCTGGTCGTAATCCAGGCCTCGCAATAACTTGTTGAGCTGCTATCCGATCGAATCCGGGCTTCACGGCTTGTGTTAAAGATATACCACTATCTGGTCGACTCCAGGCTTCGTAGTATTCTTGGCTGCTATCTGGTCGTAATCCAGGCTTCACAGAAACTTGTATTGCTATCTGGTCATAATCCAGGCCTCACAATAACTTGTTGAGCTGCTATCCGGTCGAATCTGGGCTTCACGGCTTGTGTTAAAGATATACCACTATCTGGTCGACTCCAGGCTTCGTAGTATTCTTGGCTGCTATCTGGTCATAATCCAGGCTTCACAGAAACTTGTATTGCTATCTGGTCGTAATCCAGGCTTCACAATAACTTGTTGGGGATTAAACTATTATCCGGTCGAATCCGGGCTTCATAGCTTGCTTTTAGGAGATACCACTATCTGGTCATAATCCAGGCTTCGCGGTAGTCTGATATTGTTATCCAGTCGTAATCCGGGCTTCACAATATGCTGTAGAGATCAAGATACTATCCGGTCAAATCCGGGCTTCATAACTTGAATTTTGTGAGAATTTGATCTTTGACGACCGTAACTTCCAACAGGTGATGAAGGAACTTTTGAACGACCGATCAATTTGAAATGTAATTTGTTTTGGAGAATGAATCCTTGACAAATGTTGGGGAAATAAACCCATGACTGCAGGTCTGCTAGAGAGGTGATGAACTCCTTGAGGACGCTTGAATGTCTTTTCCAAAAGATTTCGGAGAGGTTTCATCACAGCCCCTAGTATCAGATGCTTGTGATATTGCCAGGAAACTTGGATTGTTCGTAACCCTTTAATGAGATTGACGTTTAAATGCCCCAAGTGATGGTGAGGGAGACTTACCCCAGGTTAACATGTAATTGAGAGATTTCCTGAAATCTTGACTGGACTTCCCCAGGTTAACTGAACTTTGAAAGATATGTTGAAACCTTGACTGGACTGCCCCAGGTGTGCTGGGTAGTGACATGTCATACCCCCTTGTTGATAGGATATTTGTCAATGGAAGTGTCATCCTTTTTGAAGTGATTTTGCTCAGAGAGGGCTTTCGTTCCTCTGAACATTCGCTGTATGAATTTCTTCGCTGTCAAACAAATAACCATGTGCGAACAACGATGTTCAAATAATGCAAAGTTTATGTTTGTCTCGAAGTTTTGAAAAATGCGTTTTTTAGCAGAAAACCTTTTATAAGACAAATTCAACACAAGATTTAGGGCAAAGCCTTACAGGAGTCATGATACCTTTTGTAACAGTATGCTTTCGAACTAACCCATGCTTCAATTAGGACTTTTGAAGGGTTGTAACGTGGCTTGGTTCACGGTTTAAGAAACAAAGGATAAAGGCTCAAAGTATATTTGTACCCACCCGCTCTTCGTGATGTCCTTCAATCCTAGACTCAGTTAATTGTGCGTCGCACTCTATTCGAGTTTGGAACGACTTTTGGGTGATGGTTCACCAGTTGAATTTTATGGGAAGACAACCATTATTTTTTTGCAACATTTTTCATGTTTATAGAGGATTTATAATGACCTCTTTTTTTTTTATTGGTTATCCCTAACTTTTGCCTGACTGTTCCTGTTTTCGATATTACAGTCAGCGGGATGCCCCTGCTTTCTTAAGCCTCCTTTGTAGGTTTTAGCTTAGTGGGCTTTTCTCTTTTGAGAGATTGACTGCGTATGTGATAGGGAACCATCACCGTCTTTTGATTCAAGAGGAATGCTTTTGATGTCATTCGTTGTATTACAAACTGAGAGTTTGTGATTTCAATGCGCATCCCTTTTTTTGAATTAACTGAGAGACTACCCTGCCCCAGGTTTAAATCAAAGGTTTCAAATTGTTCAGAACAGAAAACTCCTACTTCTTTGGCTCGAAGGGATTAACTAGGGATTATCTTCCTTATAACTCCACTGTTTGGGATTTGAAAGAAACGCCTGTACATCATCAGCAAGGTCTGTTCAAAAGCATACTGTATGAGATTATGGTATTGTTTCATCATCCTCCCTCTAAAGGCTTGTAGCTTTTTATCAAGAGTTAAATATCATAAAGAAAGCATAAGAATAGTGAAAACGAATGGATGAATTCAAGACAAACATATGCAATGCATTAATGAAACAGAGTTTGACATCAACAAATAATTGTTTGAATAACAAAGAGATTACAACTTGAAAATTCAAATGGAATAAAAGTCTCTCAGTTCGAGCTTTGTCATTTCTGGTGGAGAAACCCTTAACGGAAGATTTTCATCTCGCCATCCGGCATGAATTTCAGCACTCCATTGTCAATCAAGTCTTGAATCTTGTTTTTCAAAGCCCAACAGTCGTCGGTGTCATGTCCAGGACTATATGAGTGGTATACATAAAATGCATCAGGGTGATAGCTAGGAGCAAAGGTATTGGGCTTCCGAATAGGATCCCTTAAAGCAGTCAGATTGACCTCCAACAAGCATTCCAGTATTAGAGATGATGGTATGTCAGTCTCAGTGAACTGTCTTCCAGACGTATTTTGCTTACGCCGATTACCCCGTTGACGCTGACGCGGTTGTTGATGAGCTTGTGACCCTGAAGCAAGTAGAGGAGCCTTTCCCTTGTCTTCTTGTCTCAAAGGGGGGTTGAATGATGACTTGATCTTCAACCTCAGACGTTTGCCCCACTTGGTTGTCCCGAAGCAGTTTGTTGACGAGAACCCTGATCTCCTCTTGTCTTTGAGCCAAGTCCTGGATGAGAGCCATCTGGCCCACCAGTTGTCCCATCATCTGGATCCTCATTGCAGTCAGCTCAAACTGAAGTTCTTCCAACTGATCACTCCTGGCATTGCTTGAATTCCCCTGGACCATGCCCCTTGTGAGGAGAGCTTTCACTTCTTCTTGCCCCTGGGACAGGTTCAAGAACATTTCTTGAAGTTGAGCATTTTGATCCTGGATATCCTTGACAGTCCTCTCTAGAGCCATCTCTACTGAAATAAATAGTAGGAAAATAAGGAAACCTGAAAAGGAAAAACTATTATGATGCAATGCATGATATGTGGATGCATGTTTTCAAGAATCTCTCGGGGTAAACACAAGAAAATGTTAGAGGTTGAACTTTGACCAACATCTTTGATTGGAGAACCTTGCAATGGTGGATGTCTTTCCACGAGAATCAAGCTCACCATGTCAAGTGGGTCATAGCCCCTGATTCAAGTTGTTGCACTTGATCTTTGATGGCATTTGTTTAGAGGAGAAAACCTCTTGCCCCTTGGTAGACGTCTGGTTCAACGTGACCCTGCATCAAAAGAACCCTCGAGATCCTTGAAATGGTTATTGAAAATTCTATGGTATGATGTTATGATGTACATGTATGCAAAAGCAAGTAAGTGTATATACAAGTAATCATATTCACACAAAGCAAACAAGTCCTTAGGTTTAGGCTTGCATGGGGTTCGTAGGTAAGTACCCTCTTGAAGTTAGTTGGCTCGTCCTGTCCTAAAAATAGAAACCAGGTTCTAAGGAGCTCAATATCATTGGATTATTTTCTATGTTCATTGTTTTGGTTTAGCCACTTAACTGGCGACCAAAATATTCCAAGAAAACAACCCTCAATGAGTGTAGTATCGAGTATCTACCAACTTCGGACTGCACCAAAGTCGGTCATCTCACTACCCCTAAAAAGGCCAAGATGGTCAAGTAAGGTTCTAAGAGTTCGTTAGTGCTTCATGACATCACTCAGCGGCCCCGTATTCTCCTTGACTACTCAAGGGCTACCGGTACTCACAAATATGTCACACTAACATAGCTACTGCTTCAACCATGTCGGTATACCCCGCACAGTTCCCTCACAGTTTATTGTTATTTACCTAAAAAGGTGCCCCCAAATCCGGGTGTAGGATTTACAACAAACCCAAACAAGGAACCCAAAAAAGTAAAGCAATCAAAGCAATCAAAGCAAGTATGTAAAGGTGATCTAAAACCCTAAGGTAACCCCACTTTTAAATGAATCCCCAGCAGAGTCGCCAGTTCTGTGATACGGTGGGAGAACTGACTTGAGGTTTTGCGTTTGTTTTCGCAAATGTTTCGGTTGAGCAAGAGTCGCCACCGACTTTTTATTTTATCCTAAGGAAAGGTTAAAAAGCACAGGAAAAACCTTTGAGATGTTTTCTTGGGTTCGGGGAGTATATTATAGAAAGGGAAGGTATTAGCACCCTTTCTATCCATGGTTATCCATGGGCTCTTAGTTACTTGCTTAGATCACTTGCCTTTGCTTTTCAATTGTTTGAAATGGTGCTTTGTGTGTGGTTTTGAAAATGTTTTGAAAAAGATGCCTTGTCTAGGCAACCATTGTAATAATTCTTGTTTGAATGTTTTACAAATGTGTTTGTCTTTTTGAAAAGATGTTTCAATGTTTTTTGAAAGTTTGTTTCGAAGTTGTGTTGTGATGTGTGTTTGAAAATGGAAAGGATGTTTTCTTTGCAAGTTTGATCAAGTAGCTAAGAGCTAGCTACTCTAAATTTCTCAAAGATCTTTCTCATGTTTTAACCCTTTTAACAGTGTTGTTTCACCATTGTATTTGGTGAACAACCTTGTGTTAGGATGTTAACGGGACGGACGCGGGTCATCGTTTAGACCATAGAGGCAATAGTGCCAAGTATCTTTGGAAATTTTCTCAAGGGACTTGATCATTTTAGGCAACTTGATAGCGTCATCGAGGGACTATGATCATTTGATTTGTTTTTGTTTTGCCAAAGACACTCAACATGCAACCATGGCCCATTTTTGAAGGCAACAAGTGGAGTAACCCTAGGGGTGCAAGTGTGCATTGTTTGTTTTTCATGCATGTTTATCTTGAATTAGGTCAAGCTATTTGTTGGTTTTATTTGCATACAAACCCTAGGTCTATCATGGCATAATTTAGAAACTTTTAAATGTGCGAGAATTTAAAGTCCTAAATTATTACAACATGATTATGGGGATGGGGATACAAGTTTGAATTTGGGGATATTTGACAAGGAAATAAAATCTAAATTATTACAACCATATCGAATATACAAATATTTAATTGTACAATATTTAAGTGAATACAATAAATAAATAAGAATGTATTATGCACAAAAATGATTTTTGTTATGTATGTAAAAAGGTTTTCATGTTTGAAGTATAAACAAAATAAGAAAAAGTCATTTTTTGATTATTTTTATGGTTTAGGGCAAAACCCTAATTTTTTAAGTAAATAGTATTTATTTATTAATTATGTACAATATATATTAATTTATACAAAAATAATAAAAAAGAAGTATATTGTGGAAAAAAGTATTTTTAGTGTCAAATATTAAATAAAAAAATAAAAGGTATTATTTTTGTATTTTTGCCCTAAATATTTAATAGAATATGTATAAGTATATATTATATATATTTAATATGCTAAAATATACAAAAATAAAATATTAATTATTTACAAAAAATGTGTATTTTAGAAAATGTTTTCAAAATGTAAATAAAAAATAATAACTGAAAAAATAAATATTTTTGTATTATTTTTTAGGGTTTTAAATAAAAAGGTTTTATATTATTTACATACATATGTTAAATAAAACAAATAAATGCCAAATAAATGCAAAAATGTGTGGAAAAATATTTTTAATGTTTTTTATGTTTGAGCAAAAAATATAAAATCAGAATCAAAAAGAAAAATGCAAAAATAACAAATATTTCATATAATGGGCCAGGGGGGTGCAAATGGAAAAAAGGGGTGTGAACAGCAAGACAGACTCAGGCCCAGCCCAAGCCAACCTTCTTCAACCTCCAGCTCTATTTGAATCAAAAACGCGCGCCTCTTTGATCAAACACCAACTCCTGATTCTTTGACTTTTATGCAAAACTCATAACATAAATAATGTAGAGCATCAAATCACGATTCCAAATATGTAAGAAACTTAACCTAACTCTAAGAAACCAGGGAGAATTTCTTCACCCCCAATTTCTGACCTAGTTTTTCTTCAATGTTCATGGTTAAAATTCTCACAACATGCTTAATATAAATGAAAAGTAATCATATGTATGGCTTCAGTGCTATGAGTAGAGCATGTTTCACTCACAAACCTAAGCCTAACTCTTCCTAGATTGAGAGATAGAAGTCCATGGTTTTACCTGTTTCAGCTTGAATCGTGTACAACAATGTGGCCAACTTCAATGGAGTTTGAGCTTCTGTACAGCTTGCCTGAAGTCCAAGGAAGCTTCTCCAACACCTAGCTTGCTTTGAAACTGCCTGTATCGTGCTGTAGAAGTTCACCTGCACAGCTTGAAAGTAAAAATGGAAAACGTGGTTAGGGGTGTTACAGCTTGTGTTTAGGGCTTGGGATAGTTTGTGTGGATGGAATGGAATGTATTTGAACTGGTTTTAGCCAAAGTGCACGAGTGGATTGAGCTGTGGACTTCAATCTGCAGGGGGTGCCCTGTTTTGCAGCAAAACTGTGATTTGGTGTATGAGGAGGTATGAGGGATGGAAGGGTCGTGCCTTAGGTCAGTTTTGATGTGTGGAAGCTGTGTAAAAAGTTTGTTTTGGCTGGTGTTTTCAGGAATGAAAGATGGAGAGTTTTTGCAATATTTCTTCTACTTGAAGCAAGAAAGTGCAAGTTGTGATATAGGCCTGTACAATACTCTCAAGCATGCTGCAGCATTTTCTCTTGATCAGTGGGATTTGTCTACAAAGCTTTGCCTCAAAGATCTGGCTTGTACCTCAAGGATTTTGGAATTTGACATAAAGTGATACTTTATCAAAATGGAAACTTTGCTTTTTCCAATTAAGGATTAGTTTAGCATGTAATGTCCAAATGGATGAAATAATACCTTAATACAATGGTTTGGCATTAAATTAAGGAGTGTAAACTTGGTCTTGAGGCCTGCAAGCTAGCATAAACCAAGCTGACTTGAAAATGCAAGTTGTTATGAGCAAGCTTTGGCCATGAACAAAAGTGAGTTTTGGCTAACTTTGCAAATTCGATTCTCTCTAACCACAAGGGTGTTTGATGAATTCTTGGACAATTTGGAAAGCCTGGAACATGTATTACAATCCATTTTTGCAATGCAACTTGAAATTACAAGTGGAACCATGTGAAAAATGGCCAAGAAGTTGGACAAAAATCCTGCCTAGAATAGGGCAAAATTTCTCTAAGTTAAAAATGTTTTGCACCCTTGTTCCAAAAATCATAACTTGAGATACAAGCTTCCTTTGAGAAAACTTTATGAATAAAAGTTGTAGATTTGGAAATGGACTATAACGTTCATGTTTCAAGTTTTGTTTGAATCCATTTGCATCTTGGTGAAAAAATGGGACAAAGTTAGGAAAAAATAAGAACATTTCATAACTTAGAAAAATTTCTAAGTTATGAAATTCTTCATTTTAAACCCTAATTTGCAAATTTGGATTTCTTGATGAACAAGTTTCATAATTTGACAAGTCTTGATGAAAAATAAATCTTGGCACTTGATTTTGACCAAAAAGTCAAAGTTTGACTTTTCAGTATACAGTCAAATTTTGATCAGTTAACTGAAAAAATTCATCTGTCAATCTTATGCATTTGAGATCTTTTGAACTTGTTGAATGGGTCAAGACAATTCCATTGAGTCCTTGAGTCCATATGTGAGCTTGATTTGCCATTGGTTAGGTCAAACAGTCAAAAATTGCCTTTGTGCAGTCAAAATCCTAAAAATGACCATTTTGCCCTTTTGGTGATCTGATCAAGTTTCTTGTGGAATTGTGATCCAAACTTGACCAAATGGTTCATATGAGTTCATTATGTTGATGTGGGTCAAATTTCATGAGGTTTGACTGTCAATTGGCCACAGTTGACTTTTCCCCAATACAGCTGATTTCTAGGTCAACTTTCCAATTGACTGGGCAAAAAATTTGAATCAAGGCTTGAAACTTGGTATGGGCAAACTTGTGATCCAAACATGAAGCATGAAAGTCAACTTGGGCATTTTAAGTCAAAACATCCCTGTGCAAACTCAAACCCTAATTTGAGTCAACAGTGCAAGGAGGGTTCTTGAGCAGAGCAAACCCTAACTTGATCTTGAGTTCCAAGAGTCTTGTGGTGAGAAAATGTTGATGAAAATGAGAGGGAAAATTTTGGGGTACAACAAATGGAAAAGGAGAAATTTTGAAGTCAAAGTCTTCTGTGAACAATTATCATGATGTTTTCCGCAGCGAAGGCTACCTCCATCCAATTGGTTCTAGAATCAATGCTGTTGAAGAAGATGAAGCAGAGCAGGAAGTTCCGAATTTTGTGACGCATGGAGTCCGAGTTCAGAACTGGGTCACCATTGACGTTCCTTCTTGCATACATATTTCAAAGTAATTTGTTTTGTTAATCTGTTTCTTTCTTTGAAAAGCTTTCACTCTGCCCAAGGTGAAAGTATTGTATGGGCTTATCCGTTTGCTTTGATTTTTAAGATCATTAATAAAAGTTGTCTTTGCTTCCAAAAATATGTCTTTATTTTCTGCTTTTTCTTGGGAAATGGTAATCAAATAAAAAACCCTTTCAAAATAAATGATAACTGAAAATTAATCTGCATGATCACTTGTTATATGTGTCAGTTTCTAAAAGCAATCATAAATCATATGTGCAGATTAATTAAAAAACTCGTTGAATACAATGACCCTGCACCCTATCCCAACTTTGAATGTCCTGTGTTTGGGGCTGAAGAAGAAGATTATGATGAGATTCCAGAAGAGGTCTCACAGTTGCTTGAGCACGAGGATAATACCATTCAGCCATATAAGGAGCCTTTGGAAGTGATTAATTTGGGTTTAGAAGAAGATCCGAAAGAGATTAAGATTGGAGCATCGTTGCATCTTGATGTGAAGAGCGGGTTGATTGAGCTGTTGAAAGAGTATGTGGATATTTTTGCTTGGTCTTATCAAGACATGCCTGGTCTAGATACAGACATTGTTGAGCATCATTTGCCATTGAAGCCAGAGTGTCTGCCAGTTAAACAAAAGTTGAGAAGAACCCACCCAGATATGGCAGTTAAGATCAAAGAGGAGGTCCTAAAGCAGATTAATGCTGGTTTTCTTGTGACGTCAGTGTATCCTCAATGGATTGCCAATATTGTCCCAGTACCGAAAAAAGACGAAAAAGTCCGCATGTGCGTAGATTACAAAGATCTAAATAAAGCTAGTCCAAAAGATGATTTTCCATTGCCTCACATTGATATGTTAGTGGATAGCACAGCAAAATTCAAAGTATTCTCGTTCATGGACGGATTTTCCGGGTATAATCAAATAAGAATGGCTCCAGAGGACATGGAAAAAACAACGTTTATCACACCCTGGGGAACATTCTGTTACAGAGTGATGCCCTTCGGGTTGAAGAACGCTGGTGCAACGTACCAGCGGGTTATGAAAACCCTATTCCATGATCTGATGCACAAGGAAATTGAAGTATATGTTGATGATATGATTTCCAAATCCCAAACTGAAGAAGGGCATATAAAAGATTTGTTGAAGTTGTTTCAGTGTTTGAGGAAGTTTCGTCTCCGCTTGAATCCAAATAAATGCACCTTCGGAGTTAGATCGGGGAAATTGTTGGGTTTTATTGTTAGCCAGAAAGGAATTGAAGTTGATCCTGATAAAGTCAGAGCAATTCAAGAAATGCCAGCACCAAGAACTGAAAAGCAAGTCAGGGGTTTCCTCGGGCATTTGATTTATATTTCCAGATTCATTTCCCACATGACTGCAAAGTGTGAACCGATCTTTAAGTTATTAAAGAAAGATCAAGGTTGTGTATGGACGGATGACTGCCAAAGGGCATTTGAGAGTATTAAAGAGTATCTGCGTGAACCTCCTATCTTGCTCCCTCCCGTAGAAGGAAGACCGCTGATTATGTATCTAACGGTGTTAGATAAATCCATGGGTTGTATTCTGGGACAACATGATGAAACAGGAAAGAAAGAGTTCTCCATTTATTATCTCAGCAAAAAGTTCACTGATTGTGAGTTGCGGTATTCCATGCTAGAAAAGACATGTTGTGCTTTGGCCTGGGCGGCAAAGCGTTTGCGGCAGTATATGTTGAATCATACCACTTGGTTGATCTCCAAAATGGATCCAATCAAGTATATTTTTGAGAAGCCTGCTCTTACGGGGAGAATTGCCCGCTGGCAGATGTTGTTGTCTGAATATGATATTGAGTACTGCACTCAAAAAGCTATTAAAAGTAGTGTGTTGGCAGATTACCTTGCTCACCAACCGGTGGAAGATCATCAGTCTGCAGAATTTGAATTCCCTGATGAGGATGTGATGTTCTTGAAAGTGAAAGATTGTGATGAACCATTGCCTGAGGAAGGCCCTGACCCTAAATCTCATTGGAGTATGATTTTTGATGGAGCGGTGAATGCTTATAGTAAAGGAATTTGTGTTGTGATTGTCACTCCTCATGGATCGCACATTCCTTTTACTGCAAGGCTAACATTTTATTGCACTAATAATATGGCGGAATATGAGGCTTGCATCATGGGTCTTGAGGAAGCTATTGATCTCATAATCAAAATTCTAGATGTGTATGGTGATTTAGCTTTGGTAATAAATCAGATTAAAGGAGAATGGGATACTCGTCACCCTGGCTTGATCCCTTACAAAGATTATGCTAGAAGATTTCTACCCTTCTTCAATAAAGTTAAATTCCATCACATCCCTAGAGATGAAAATCAAATGGCGGATGCTCTGGCAACTCTGGCTTCCATGTATCAAGTGAATTCTTGGAATGATATACCTTGTATTACAGTTCGATGGCTGGATAGGCCCGCTCATGTGTTTGCGACAGAGGAGGTAGCAGATGAAAAACCTTGGTATTATGATATCAAGCGTTTTCTTCAGACTCAGGAATACCCGATTGGTGCATCGAGGAAAGATAGGAAGACATTGAGAAGATTGACAGGCAGTTTCTTCCTCAGTGAAAATGTGCTATACAAGAGAAATTATGACATGGTCTTGCTCAGATGTGTGGATAGACACGAAGCAGACATGTTGATGCATGAAATTCATGAAGGTTCATTTGGCACTCATGCTAATGGACATTCGATGGCTAAAAAGATGCTAAGGGCAGGTTACTATTGGTTCACAATGGAATCTGATTGTTGCAAATTTGTAAAGAAGTGCCATAAATGCCAGATTTATGCAGATAAGATCCATGTGCCTCCGACACTTCTCAATGTAATTTCCTCCGCATGGCCTTTCTCTATGTGGGGTATTGACATGATCGGGATGATAGAACCCAAAGCTTCGAATGGACACCGTTTCATTTTGGTAGCGATTGACTACTTTACCAAATGGGTAAAGGCTGCTTCTTATGCCAATGTTACCAAACAAGTGGTTGTACGTTTCATCAAAAACAATCTGATATGCCGGTATGGTGTGCCGAGTAGAATCATCACTGACAATGGCTCAAATTTGAACAACAAAATGATGACAGAACTGTGTGAAGAATTCAAGATTGTCCATCACAATTCATCTCCATACAGGCCAAAGATGAATGGGGTTGTTGAGGCTGCTAATAAGAATATCAAGAGAATTATCCAGAAAATGGTTATTACTTATAAGGATTGGCATGAAATGCTCCCTTTTGCTCTGCATGGATATCGAACATCTGTCCGCACTTCAACAAGAGCAACCCCGTTCTCCCTGGTATATGGAATGGAAGTTGTACTCCCTGTTGAGGTAGAGATTCCCTCGTTGCGTGTGATAATGGAAGACAAGTTGACAGAGGCTGAATGGGTCCAGAACAGGTTTGACCAATTGAATTTGATTGAAGAGAAGAGGATGACAACTTTATGTCATAGGCAGTTACATCAGAAAAGAATGAAGAAAGCATTTGATAAAAAGGTCAAACCTCGTGAATTCAGAGAAGGCGACCTCGTGCTCAGGAAGATCATGTCTTTTAACACTGATTCTAGGGGCAAGTGGACTCCCAATTTTGAAGGCCCGTATGTTGTCAAGAAAGCCTTCTCTGGTGGTGCATTAATTCTTGAAACTATAGATGGCGAGGAGTTCCCACGTCCCATGAATGCTGACACAGTCAAGAAATAATTTGCCTAAAGAAATAAAAGAACAGCTCGCTAAGTTGAAAACTCGAAAGGGAGGCTTAGGCAAAAAAGGAGCGTCTCGGTGGGCTGAAAACCCGAAAGGGCGGTCTAGGAAAAAATTAGAGACATAAACAGAATAAATTTCCTGCTAAGTTGAAAACCCGCAAGGGTAGCTTAGGCAAAAGTTAGGGATTTTTCTTGGCAAGTAACTACGTCAGACAAGACTTGATTGTTGAAGCAAAAATCTTCTCAGATCCTCACCATACTTCAACAAAAGCTGCTGCTCAGGACTTCAAAAGTTGTTAGGGGAATGGTGGTCATTGTATCTCAATGTATCTTTTCCATTATATATTACCATTTCCCAAACTTTGTAATCATCCATGGAGTCTCGCCATTCGCGGACTACCATTCTATTAATAAAATTCGAGCTTTTGCCCAATTTTTTGTGTTCTTATTTTTATTTAGCTTGCAAAGACTTCATTTATTACTGATAATAACTTTCAAACCAAAAAGATTAAAAAAACAAAATTGACTTTTCAAAAAGAAAGACATCTTTACAATTCAATTTACTTTGGGATTTGTGATGAAACAATGACAACAAAAATGGCGATCCCTGGAATGAACAAACTCCGGTTGTTTTAAGAATATTTACTTCCTTCGTGAAGGTTTTTCTCAGGTCATCTTTTTGGTATATGCGCAATCTTTGTGTGTTTCTCAGATAATTAAAGACGATACCAGTTGGCGTAAGGTACAGTATTAGGTTTGTGATCCCATGATCCCCGGCCAAGTCTTGGTTCGCTTTTGATTTTGGGTTTACATGGTCAGAAGCCTCTGTCCCAGGTTCCCCAGTGAAGTTTTCCCTCATATGATGAAAGGTTTTATTCCCTTGGTGTGCTAAGATATCGCTCTTTTTGCAGTATTGGCATTAGTGTTGACTTCTTGATCTCCCAGGAAGACTACACCATGGCATCTTTTGTTGGAATAGGTTTGGTTGATATGAAGACTCAATCCAGTATTTTCCAGTGAAGGCCTTGTTTATTTGATAGAAGTCCTTTTTCCCCAGTGAAGAACGTATCTTGGTTTCCCCTCGATGATGTGGTGTCGACCTCCCCAATAAAGTCAGCATGAAGTCCCCGGTAGAGGTCTCGATGATGAAGTATTGTCTCCCTTAGGGAAGTCCGTATGTTTTTCTTCCTTCAAAGTGGGCTTGATTTCCCTAGTGAATGTTTTGACAATTTGGTTTCCATTTGCCTTATTCACAATCAGTATTGAAACCCCCAGTAGGAGTACGGACTGTGAAACATTTGTTTTCTCCATGGAAGTCTGTGTGTTATTCCCTGGGAAGGTTATCCCAGGGCATCTCTTGTTGGAATGAGTATTCATGATGAAAAGTTTTCAATCCTCAGTTTTTTTTTCTCTCCAGGGAAGTGGGTTTGAATTCCTCAGTGAGGTTTGGTTGTCTCGACGTGAGTCTGCTTTATTTGAGACTAGTTTTACAATCTTCAGTAGGCACGTTGTTTTTGGAAAACTGGTTTCTCCGATGAAAACGGAAGAAAGATGTTCTATCCCGGTATCTGTTTGATTTAGCTACATCCGGATTATGTTTCTCCTCAGTGAAGTTAGGACAGACAATAGGTTTGGTTTCCGCAGTTGCTTTTACCTTTCTTGGTTTGATCTTTCTGGTTGAAGTTTAGACCAATGTTGTTAGTACCTGAGGCAGTTTTGTTCGATTATGTATCCTTTTACCAGCATATGCACGATATCACTCATACATTCATACATGCATCATGCATTATTACAAATCATTTTTTATTGACATTGTGTTCAAACCTTCCTGCAGCACTCCTTGCTTAGTTGGATTTGGTTTTCCCTCTTGAGTTTATTTCTCAAAGGATGTATCTTCTTTGGCTGTCTTGCTCCAGTTTGTTTCTAATTGGATTCGTGGTTGCATGACAATATTATTTACTCTGGATTTCTGAGGACTTTGAGCTTTGATTTGTGCATTTATTTTGCACGAGAAAACTTTATCTCTTCAGCAGGAATAATGTGGCATTTCCCCAGGAAGTCATATCTCATTTCCCCAGGAAGTCATATCTCATTTCCCCAGGAAGTCATATCTCTTTCCCCGGGAAGCCACATTTCTATCCCCAGGAAGTCATATCTCATTTCCCCAGGAAGTCATATCTATTTCCCCAGGAAGCCACATTTCTATCCCCAGAAATTCATTTCTTTTTGCAATCCTCCATGATAACAAGCAACAGGTATCTTTGTTTGAGCAACTCGTGCTTCCCTGTACAAGTCGACGTAAATTTTTTTGCTATTTCCTCTATGAGTGGTTAGCTTGCAGTCTGTCGTCAGTTTACGCCAGTGGATGGCAAGACTTTCAAATTCACAGAAATTGTTCGTTGTGAAATCTTTGCAAGTGGAAGTCTCTTTATTTGAGACAGCTTACATATTACCCTTTCCAAGCGGAATTCCTTGGTTAAGGAAGAAGTTGAGACCCGTTCTAGGTGAAACACCAGAAGTTTGGGGAACATATGATATTTTCAAAATCTACCTTCAGTGAATGTTGGTAGTGCATCGGCAGTGAACGTCGGTGTTTCTTATCTTTTTGCTATCATCAGTGAACGGTGGTAGTTCATCGTCAATGAACGGCGATGGTATGATATTTTCAAAATCTACATTCAGTGAATGTTGGTAGTGCATCGGCAGTAAACGTCGGTGTTTCTTATCTTTTTGCTATCATCAGTGAACGGTGGTGGTTCCTCGTCAGTGAACGGTGATGGTATGATATTTTCAAAATCTACCTTCAGTGAATGTTGGTAGTACATCGGCAGTGAACGTCGGTGTTTCTTATCTTTTTGATATCATCAGTGAACGATGGTGGTTCCTCGTCAGTGAACGACGATGGTATGTGTTGTACCCCAAAATTTGCCCTCCTATTTTTCCACAAGAAATCACAGCTTCGGGTTTTCCCTGACTTTTTTCAGATTGGCGTAAGAATCAGTCAAACAGACTTTTTCTTATCAGTCTATCCAAATTAGGGTTTTTAATGGACTTTGGAACAGTTCAAGCAGATTATTAGGGTTTGGTTGAGTTGGCTCAGGTTTGATCAGGCAGGCGCTTCTGTGAAAATTAAAACAAGAATCAGGGTTTTGTGCGCATATTTCTCAGAAAGAATTAATTCTACAGTGCTTTTCAGATTACTCTGGGAGATGGGCTGAGGCCGTTGATTGAGAGTTTATAGTGCTTGGTTTAATCAGTAAAGGCAAAGGAATATGGACATTTGTTGTGATTGACTGTGCATTGTTATGTTTAATTCGGAACGCCAGACGTTTATTAATTATTTCTTTTTCTAAGTCAGAATAATTGGATTTACTTCCAGTTGTTTTAATTTAAGAAACTCAAATAATTAAAATAAACAATTGAAGAGAAATAAAAGAGAATTAACTGATCAAAAAAGGATTTTTTTTTATTCATCTTTAATTGTTTTGTTACAAATTATTATTTGAACAACTGTAAATTTATTTACATCTTTGTTTACAATAATAATGTTACAAATAATTGAAATGAAATAAAATTGCATCCTATTTTTTTTAAGTCTTCGTCTTCTATTTGACGCTCCCCATTGCTCAATTGATTTTACCTGCAAAAAGAAAAGAAAAAAATCAAATGCAGATGAAATAATAAAAGAGCAGACAGATAAAAAAGGACTCATCATTAAAAGTAACTGGCCGGAATCAGTTGTTCCCCTCTCTGCAAATCACAAGATTGCTCTTGGTTCACAAAGAGGGATAGAAATATGCTTGCAAATAAAATGTGAAATGCACAAAGTTACAATATTGCACAAATTCAAAGTTTGTCAAACAAGCTGCATAATTCCAAAATCCAAACCAAAGTTTTCAAACTGAATAACCAAGTACAAAGGCAAACTAAACTGTCCAGAATTGCCAAACAAACTACAAAGTCACAATTTCAAACTAAGCCAAAGCTGTCAAAAGCTGTCCAAGAGATATAGAAAGATATCAAGCTATCCACAAGTACAAAAAACTGTCAACAATGTGCAGGAAAGAAGAAAGTATGCAGAGAAAGACCACTAATGCAAGCAAGGTTCAAAGATACATCATTTTCCAGCCAGTTGCTTTTTCAGAAAAAGTACAGATAAGCAATATTTTATGCTTTTTATCTCTGTAGAGAGAGAGAGAGAGGAAAAGAAGTATAGGCTTACAGCAGGCTTGAAGACAAATATATAACAATATACCAGAACAGTTTCAAAGGGGAGGCAGAAAATACCAAAGTAACACAAACTGTGTAAAGCATCAAAACACCTCAGAACTGCCTCCAACACAAAAACAAAGCCATAACCTGTTTCAATTCAAAAGTCTTGCAAACCTGCTTCAAACACAAGCAAACAGCCATACAAGCCATAACCTGCTTCAAACACAAGCAAACAACCATACAAGCCATAACCTGTTTCAAACCAGAAGAACACAAACTAACAACATAAGCCTTAACCTGCCATCATGCCTGCCTAAAAACCAGAACCACACTTCATTCAAACCAAAAAGCCCCAAACATGTTCAAGCCTATCAGGCCCCAAACAGAAGCCCTGTCAAAAACAAAGCTTTTACCTGCATAAATCTGTAACCTCAAGCCCTGTAAAACCAGAAAAAAAGGCTTCCAGGTCTGTAACACAAGCCTAAGCCACAAATCATTGGAGCCCACATCTAGCAATCATTCAAAAACACCCTCAGAGCTAGGCTCATCACAGGGTCTAGACATCAAACAAAAGCAATATTCAAAACCAGCATATCAAGCATCTCAGAGGCAACTCAAAATCAGAATAACATTCAAAATCACAAAGCCCTCAGAGCTGGGCTCATCATAGGGTTCAACAGCATACAAGCATACAGAAGCATGTGTTTCAGAAGCAAGCGTTTCAGAGGCAAACATTCAAGTGGACATAAGAGGAAAAGAAATTATGCTAAGGTTTTCAGCAGGCCCATCATAAAACACAAAAGCAAGATACTAGACAAACCAGGGAGGACTTCCAAAGCTCACAACTTCATCACGTTCCTCCGCCTTCAGCTGTCCATCACGCCTCCAAGCCACCGTCCTCCTCCGTCTCCAAAAGCCAAAGGTAGTATCTCTAATCTTTTTCTTTTCACGTACCTCAAATCAGAACATAAATAAAAATATAAAAATCAGAACGCAACGAAATTAAAACATGCAAAATATGAGCTTAAAACCCTAAGACGTAAAGAAGGAAAAGCGGTTACCTTTGTGTCATCGCTGCTTGAGTGATCTATGGAGGGAGAAGGAGCTGACGGCGGCGCCTGGTGGCCCTGGGCGAAGGATGTTATTCAGAAGCATGGCTTAGGGATGAGAAGATGAAGACGAAGCGAAGAAGAGGGAAACGGCGCCTTTGTAACTCAAGCCTGTAACCCTAAATTCCCAAAGTGAAACAAAACTGATTCAACCCTAAAACAAATTTTGTTCCAAACACTGGGCCTTGCCCCATCTAAAGATGCCTAAGCCCATACAAAACCTAGGCGTGCACCCCCTTTTTTGTCTCTCTTTCACAATCCGTTTTGGGCAAAAAACTAACACTAAAGCCCATTTCCTTTTTTTGTTTTATACATAAACTAGTATCTTTTTTACTTATCATTTTATTTTATTTTTCTTTTTACATTTTAAACTAATATATTTATTTTTTATAAATTAAATAATACATTAACCCTTTTTTTTATTTATTATTTCTTTAGCTAGTATAATTAAAATATATAAGAATAGAATTTTGAATAATATTTTTCTCAAACTTAAAACATATTTTCTTTTCTTTTATTAAATCTCTTGTTTATACTTAATTAACAAAATACATAAACGATATCTTTTTTTATATGTTAAGTTAAAATTTTCTTTAATTAAAACTTGTACATAATTAACAAAATACCAAAAATAATATTGATACATAAATAAGTACTTAATAAGTATATTAGGGTAATACTTGCATCACTTGTAAATATTCACATACATATCTCACCAATACATTTGCTTGTCTTTTTTACATTGCTACATTACATTGTTTACATTGCGATTGATTCGATTTGGTTGTAAATATTTGGACACTACTCTCCTATTAAGTCTCATCCCCATTTGTAAATATTTGGACACTACTCTCCTATTAAGTCTCATCCCCATTTGTAAATATTTGTACCCACACTCCCGGATACTTATTTGTAATAGTTTAGGACTTTAAATTCCCGCAATTTATCGCTTTCAAATATACCATGGTTAGACCTAGGGTTTGTATGTAAATAAAATCAACCGCTAGATAACCTAATACAAAGATAAATGCATGAAAATCAATACACAATTCACACTTGCACCCTGTTGTACCCCAAAATTTTCCCTCTCATTTCTTCAACACTTTCTCACCACAAGACCCTTGGAGCTCAAGATCAAGTTAGGGTTTACTCTACTCAAGGCCCCTCCTTGCACTGTTGACCCAATTTAGGGTTTGAGTTTGCACAAAGATGTTTTGACCTAAAATGCCCAAAATGACTTTCATGCTTCATGTTGGACTCACAAGTTTATCCATACCAAGTTTCAAGCCTTGATTCCAATCTTTGCCCAGTCAATTGGACAATTGACCTAGAAATCAACTGTATTGGGGAAAAAGTCAACTGTGGTCAATTGACAGTCAAACCTCATGATTTTTGACCACATCAACATTATGAACTCATATGAACCATTTGGTCAAGTTTGGATCACAATTCCACAAGAAATTTGATCAGATCACCAAAAGGACATGGTCTTGACACATTCAACAAGTTCAAAAGATCCCAAATGCACAAGATTGACAGATGAATTTTCCAGTCAATTGATCAAATTTGACTGTATACTGAAAAGTCAAACTTTGACTTTTTGGTCAAAATCAAGTGTCAAGATTCATTGTTCATCAAGACATGTCAAAGTATGAAACTTGTTCATCAAGAAATCAAAAATCACAAATTAGGGTTTGAAATGAAGAAATTTCATAACTTAGAAATTTTCTAAGTTATGAAATTTCCTAATTTTTCCTAACTTTGTCCCATCTTTTCATCAAGATATATTTGGATTCAAGCAAAACTCAAAACATGAAAGTTATAGTCTATTGCAAAATCTACAACTTTGATTCACAAAGTTTCCTCAAAAGAAGCTTGTAGCTCAAGTTATGATTTTTGGAATAGGGGTGCAAAACATTCTTAACTTAGAAAATTTTTGACCTATTTTAGGCAGGATTTTTGCCCAACTTCATGGCCACTTTTCACATGCTTCCACTTGGAATTTCAACTTGCATTACAAAGATGGATTGTAGTAAACATTCCAAGCTTTCCAAATTGTCCAAGAACTTCTCAAGAACCCTTGTGGTTAGGGAGAATCGAATTTGTCAATATGGGCAAAAGTCACTTTGTTCATGGCCAAATTACATGTTCATAACTTTGCATTTTCAAACTCAGCATGGTTCAAGCTAGGTTACAGGCCTCTAATCCCATTTGCACTCAAAAATTCAATGCTAAACCATTGTGTCAAGATGTTATTTTGTGCATTTGGTCATTACATGGAAGTTTAATCCATAATTAGAAAAAGTAACTTAGCCATTTTTGTAAAGATCAACTTTATGTCAAAAAGAAAATCAAAGTGGTACAAGGCAAATCTTTTGGGCACAAGTTCATGAACCAATTCCACTAATCAAGAGTGATTTATGCAGCATAGATTGAGGGTAGTAGGGGCATGCATTATCAAGACACATTTTCTTACTTATCAAAGAAGCAACTTTGCAAAAGAGGTCCAACATTGAGTTCCTGTCAACAAAAGCCTAAACAAACTTCTTGAACACTTTCCAAACATCAAACCGAGTCTGAAACACGACCAAACCATCTCTCAAACCTCCATATACAGAAAAACACAGTTTTATGGCAAAACAGGGCATAGGCTGCAGTTTGAATCCCACAGTCCATTCCTATCGTGAGTTTTGGCTGAAACCTCTTCAAACACACTCCCTATCATCCATTGAAGCTATTCCAAGCATGGAACTGGAACTGTAACAGCCATAGCCAAGTGTGCCATTTTCATTTTTCATCTGTGCAGGTTGACTTCTGTAGCTCGATTCAGTAAGATTCAAAGCAAGCCAAGCATAGAGGAAGCATCCCTGGACCTCAAGCAAGCTGTACAAGTCCTCACACTGCACTGAAAGTGCCTCCATTGTTGCACACGATTCAAGCTGAACAGGTAAAAGTTTGAACTTCTATATCTCTATCCAAGCATATTTAGGCTTAAGTTTGTGAAGAGGGCATGTTCTACTCATGGCCCTGAAGCTACCCATATAATTACTTTTCATTTATATTGTGTGTGTTAAGAGAATTTGGAACCTGAACATTAGAAAAAAGTTAGGTCAAGAATTGGGGGAGAAGAAATTCTCTCTCATTTCTGAGAGTTAGATCAACTTCTTTATATGTTTAGAATCGTGACATGATGCTCTATAACATTGATGTTGTAAGTTTTTGTTGAAAGTCAAAGAATTAAGAGATAACAGGGATGGAAGAAAGCGCGCGTTTTTGTGTTTGAAAGTGGCTGGAGGTTGAAGACAAAGTCCTTTTGGGCTGGGCTTGGTTCTTTTTTCTGTTTGCGCCACTTTATTTCACATACACCCCCTTGGCCCATTGTGTGTTATTTTTATCATTTTTGACTTTTTCTTTTTGTTTCTGACTTCTTATTTTTTGTTAAAATATAAAAAAACATTAAAAATATTTTTCACCTTCTTTTTGTATTTTTTAGGCATTTATTTGTTTTATTTTGTACATATAAATAAACATATATACTTTTATGTAAAATACTAAAAAATAATACAAATACATTTTTATTTTCTGATTTTATTTTATTTTATCTTTTGAAAACATTTTCTAAAAAATATATACTTTTTTTGTAAATAATAAATATTTTATTTTTGTATATATTTAATATATTTAGTAAATAATATAAATACTTATATATTTATTAGAATATTTAGGATAAAAATACAAAAATAATACATTTTTATTTTTATTAATATTTGACCTCAAAAATACTTTTTTTACAATATACTTCCTTTTTATTTATTTTTTGTATATAGTTAATAAATATTGTATATAATAAATAATAAATACCTTTTATTTACAAAATTAGGGTTTTGCCCTAAACATGAAAATATCCAAAATTAACCTTTTTTTATTATTTTTATTTCACTTGTAAATAAATCACATACACTTACACAAAAACATTTACACATACACTTTTACTTATTCTTGTACATTGATACATATTACATTTGCGATTGATTCGATTTGGTTGTAAATATTGGACACTACTCTCCTAAATAAGTCTCATCCCCATTTGAACATTTGTACCCCCATCCCCATGATTACTTTGTAATAATTTAGGACTTTTAATTCCGCATTTTAAAAGCTTTCTAATTATACCATGATAGACCTAGGGTTTGTATGTACATAAAATCAAACGCTAGATAACCTAATACAAAGACAAATACATGAAATCAACACACTATTCACACTTGCACCCCTAGGGTAATCCCGCTTGTTGCCTTCCAAAATGGGCCATGCTTGCACGTTGAGTATCTTTGGCAAAACAAAACGAATCAAATGATCATAGTCCCTCGATGACGCTTTCGAAAGTTGCCTATCAAAATGATCATAGTCCCTTCAAGCAAATTGCCAAAGATACTTGGCACCATTGCATTCATGGTCCATACGATGACCCGCGCCTGTCCCGTTAAACATCCTAACGCAAGATTGTCCATCAAATACAATGGTGGAACAAAATTGTTAAAAGGGTTAAAACATAGAAAAAAACCTTTGAGTAAATTTAGGGGTAGACAACTCTTAGTTACTTGATCAAACTTGCAAACACACTTGCCTATTTTTCAAAACCACACTCCATAAACACTTTCAAAACAAACTTTCAAAAACATTTGAAACATCTTTTCGAAAAGATACACACCTTCGTATATACTCAAACACGAGTCATTACAACGGTTGCCTAAGACAAGGCGTCTTTTTCAAAACATTTTCAAACACACACACACACACACCACAATTTCAAGCAAATTGAAAATCAAAGGTAAGTGATCTAAACAAGTAAATAAGAGCCCATGGATAACCATGGATGAAAAGGGTGCTAATACCTTCCCTTTTCATAATCTACCCCCCCGAACCCACGAAACATCTCAAAAGGTTTTTTCATGTGCTTTTTAACCTTTCCTTTAGGATAAAATAAAAAATCGGTGGCGACTCTTGCTCAACCAAAACATTTGCGAATACAAATGCAAAACTCAAGTCATTTCTCCCACCGTATCACACACCCCTAGGGTAATCCCGCTTGTTGCCTTCCAAAATGGGCCATGCTTGCACGTTGAGTTTCTTTGGCAAAACAAAACAAATCAAATGATCACAGTCCCTCGATGACGCTTTCGAAAGTTGCCTACGAAATGATCATAGTCCATTCAAGCAAAATTTCCAAAGACACTTGGCACCATTGCATTCATGGTCTAAACGATGACCCGCGCCTGTCCCGTTAACATCCTAACACAAGATTGCCCACCAAATGCAATGGTGGAACAATACTGTTAAAAGGGTTAAAACATGAAAAACCTTTGAGTAATTTTAGGGGTAGACAACTCTTAGTTACTTGATTAACTTGCAAAACACACTTGCCTACTTTTCAAAACCCACTCCATAACACAATTTCCAAACAACTTCCAAAAACATTTGAAACATCTTTTCGAAAAGACACACACCTTTGTAAAACATTCGAGTAAAGAATTGTTACAACGGTTGCCTAGACAAGGCATCTTTTTCAAAACATTTTCAAACACGCACACACACCACCATTTCAAGCAATTGAAAATCAAAGGCAAGTGATCTAAACCAAGTAACTAAGAGCCCATGGATAACCATGGACGAAAAGGGTGATAATACCTTCCCTTTTCATAATCTACCCCCCGAACCCACGAAACATCTCAAAAGGTTTTTCCTGTGCTTTTTAACCTTTCCTTTAGGATAAAATAAAAAGTCGGTGGAGACTCTTTCTAAACCGAACAAGTGCGAATACAAACGCAAAACCTCAAGTCAGTTCTCCCACCGTATCACAGAACTGGCGACTCTGCTGGGGAGTAATTTAAAAGTGGGGTTACCTTAGGGTTTAGATCACCTTTACATTTTTTCTTTGATTGCTTTGGTTGCTTTACTTTTGGGTCCTTGTTTGAGTTTGTTGTAAATCCTACACCCGGATTTGGGGGCACCTTTTTAGGTAAATAGCAATAAAACTGCGAGGGAACTGTGTGGGGTATACCGACACGGTAGAAGCAGTAAGCTATGTTAGTGCGACATATTTGTGAGTACCGGTAACCCTTGAGTTCAATCAAGGAGAGTACGGGGCCGCTGAGTGATGTCATGAAGCACTAACGAACTCTTAGAACCTTAATTGACCATCTTAGCCTTTTTAGGGGTAGTGAGATGACCGACTTTGGTGCAGTCCGAAGTTGGTAGATACTCGATATTACACTCATTGAGGGTTATTTTCTTGGAATATTTTGGTCGCCAGTTAAGTGGCTAAACCAAAATAATGAACACAGAAAATAATCCTGTGATATTGAGCTCCTTAGAACCCGGTTTCTATTTTAGGACAGGATGAGCCAACTAACTTCAAGAGGGTATTTACCTACAAACCCCATGCAAGCCTAAACCTAAGGACTTGTTTGCTTTGTAAGAATATGGTTACCTGTATATACACTTGCTTGTTTTTGCATACATGTACATAACATCATGACATCATACCATAGCATTTTTCAATAACCATTTCAAGGATCTCGAGGGTCTTTTGATGCAGGGTCACGTTGAACCAGACATCTACCAAAGGGCAAGAGGTTTCTCCTCTAAACAAATGCCATCAAAGATCAAGTGCAACAACTTGAATCAGGGGCTATGACCCACTTGACATGGTGAGCTTGATTCTCGTGGAAAGACATCCACCACTACCAGGTTCTCCAATCAAAGATCAAGTGCAACAACTTGAATCAGGGGGCTATGACCCACTTGACATGGTGAGCTTGATTCTCGTGGAAAGACATCCACATGTGCAAAGTTCTCCAATCAAAGATAAAAGTTCAACCTCTAACATTCTCTTGTGTTTACCCCAAGAGATCCTTGAAAACATTGCATACATATATCATACATATCATTGCATAACAGGTTTCTCCCTACAGGCCTTCTTATCTTCCTACTGTTTATTTCAGTAAGATGGATATGGAACAAACGGTGAAAGATCTCCAGGCTCAAAACGCTCAATTCCAACAAATGCTTCTGGCTATAGGTAAAGGGCAGGAGGATCTGAAAGCTCTCCTCCTCAAAGACAAGGGGGTTAGTCTGGAAGAAGACCACAACTTGGATATTGATGAAGTTGACTACTTCGAGGAACAATATCCTTCCGCTGATGACAAGTACAAACAGTTGGAAGATCGCCTCAATGCTATGGAGGTTCAACAGATACCTGGCTTGGACTTAGGAGACTTGGGTTTAGTTCCTGGATTGGTCATTCCGCCAAAGTTCAAAGTCCCTACCTTCGCCCTGTACGATGGAGTTTCTTTCCCTAAGATGCATCTAAAGTCTTATGTCAGCAAGATTCAACCATACACAACTGGTCCAAAGCTTTGGATCCATTTCTTCCAAGAAAGCTTGGTAGGGACTCAACTTGAGTGGTTCTATCAATTGGAGAGTTCTCGCATCCATACCTGGAGGGACTTAGCTTTTGCTTTTTATGAGCAGTATCAGTACAATGCTGATCTTGCACCAACTCGTGTGCAATTGCAGAACATGACCATGGGTTCTGACGAGAACTTCAAAGGATATGCTCAAAGGTGGAGAGATCTGGCTGGTAGGGTGCAACCTCCTTTAACTGACAGAGAGTTGATTGACATCTTCATGGGAACTTTGACATGGCCTTTCTTCAATCACTTAATTGGAAGCTCCTCAGCCGGGTTCACTGAGCTAGTACTGACCGGTGAAAGGGTCGAAGCTGGCATCAAAAGTGGGAAGATCCAAAGGGCTACTCCCTCTGATGTTCCGAAAATTCCCCACAATGGGAAGGAAGAGTCCAATGCAGTGACTGGTCAAAAGAGTCGTCATAATCAACATGTAGGGGCAATCCTGATCTCTGATCCCACGACTGTTCAACAAAAATGGGGCAAGAGGCGTAGGGTAAGATATCAAGAAAGGCAGTATACTGACATCAACATGCCTTTGTCTCAAGCATTACAACATTTACTGAAGTTGAAGCTGATCACGCTAAAGGATCCTCCTTAAAATCCTGATACTTCCTCTTCCAAGTATAACCCGAGTGTGAGATGTGCCTACCATTCTGACAGTCCTGGGCATGACACCGACAGTTGTTGGACTTTGAAGAACCAGATTCAAGAATTGATTGATGCCGAGGAGATCAAGTTTTGACCCTCCGGAGACTCCGAATGTGATCACTGCTCCTATGCCAAATCATTGAGAGCGTCTTTGTTTCTTTGAATTTTCAAGTTGTAATCTCTTTGTCATTCAAACAATTCTCTATTAATGTCAAACTTTGTTTCATTAATGCATTGCATATGTTTGTCTTGATTTGATCCACTAATTTTCATTACACTTGAACTATGCTTTCTACTTTCTTTATGATATTTCACTCTTGATAAAAAGCTGCAAGCCTTTAGAGGGAGGATGACGAAACAATACCGTGATCTCATACAGTATGCTTTTGAACAAACCTTGCTGATGATGTGCAGGCATTTCTTTCAATTCCCAAACACTGGAGTTATAAGGAAGATAATCCCTAGTCAACCCCTTCGAGCCAAAGAAGTAGGAGTTTTCTGTTCTAAACAATCAAAACCTTTGATATAAACCTGGGGCAGGGTAGTCTCTCAGTTAATTCAAAAAGGTGCGCATTGAAGTCGCAAACTCTCAGTTCGTAACACAACGAACGACATCAAAAAAAAGAAAGGCATTCCTTTGGAATCAAAAGACAGTGATGGTTCCTTATCTCATAGGCAGTCAATCTCTCAAAAGAGAAAATCCCATCAAGCCAAAACCTATAAAGGAAGCTTAAGAAAGTTGGGGTATCCCGCTGACTGTAGTCTCGAAAACATGAACAGTCGGGCAAAAGTTAGGGATAACAAATCAAAAGAAAGAGGTCATTACAAATCCTCAACAACATGAAAAATGTTGCAAAAGAAAAAGGAGAGGATGACTGCCCTCCAAATTAAACTGGTGAACCATCACCTAAAAAGTCGTTCCAAATTCGAATGGAGTTCGACGCACAAATTAACTGAGCTTAGGGTTGAAGAACATCACGAAGAGCGGGTGGGTACAAATATACTTTGAGCCTTTATCCTTTGTTTCTTAAACCGTGAACCAAGCCACGTTACAACCCTTCAAAAGTCATAATTGAAGCATGGGTTAGTTCGAAAGCATACTGTTTCAAAAGGTATCCTGACTCCTGTAAGGCTTTGCTCTAAATCTTGTGTTGACTTTGTCTTATGAAAAGATTTCTGCTAAAAAACGCATTTTTCAAAACTTCGAGACAAACATAAACTTTGCATTGCTTGAATATCACTGTTTGCATTTGACTATTTGTTTGACAGCGAAGAAATTCATACAGCGAATGTTCGGAGGAACGAAAACTCTCTCAGTGAATAAAATCACTTCAAAAAGGATGACACTTCCATTGACAAGTCTGCTATCAACAAGGGGGATGACATGTCACTATCCAGCACACCTGGGGCAGTCCAGTCAAGGTTTCAACAGATCTTTCGAAGTTCAGTTAACCTGGGGCAGTCCAGTCAAGATTTCAACGAAATCTCTCAATTGCAGATTAACCTGGGGCAAGTCTCCGTCACCATCACTTGGGGCATTCGAATGTCAATCTCAAGGGTTACGAACAGTCCAAGTTTCTTGGCAATATCACATGCATCTGATACTAGGGGCAGTGATGACACCTCTCTAACAGACCAGCAGTCATGGGTTTATTTCCCCAACATTTGTCAAGGATTCATTCTCCAAAACAAATTACCTTTCAACAACATTCTTAACATATGCAGATAAGATTCCTTCATCTTTTGAAGTAGTAATCATCAAGGTTCCTTCATCTTTTGAAGTAGTAATCATCAAGGTTCCTTCATCTTTTGAAGTAGTAATCGTCAAGGTTCCTTCATCTTTTGAAGTAGTAATCGTCAAGGTTCCTTCATATTTTGAAGTAGTAATCGTCAAGGTTCCTTCATATTTTGAAGTAGTAATCATCAAGGTTCCTTCATCTTTTGAAGTAGTAATCATCAAGGTTCCTTCATCTTTTGAAGTAGTAATCATCAAGGTTCCTTCATCTTTTGAAGTAGTAATTGTCAAGGTTCCTTCATCTTTTGAAGTAGTAATCATCAAGGTTCCTTCATCTTTTGAAGTAGTAATCGTCAAGGTTCCTTCATCTTTTGAAGTAGTAATCATCAAGGTTCCTTCATCTTGTGAAGTAGTAATCATCAAGGTTCCTTCATCTTTTGAAGTAGTAATCGTCAAGGTTCCTTCATCTTTTGAAGTAGTAATCATCAAGGTTCCTTCATCTTTTGAAGTAGTAATCATCAAGGTTCCTTCATCTTTTGAAGTAGTAATCGTCAAGGTTCCTTCATCTTTTGAAGTAGTAATCATCAAGGTTCCTTCATCTTTTGAAGTAGTAATCATCAAGGTTCCTTCATCTTTTGAAGTAGTAATCATCAAGGTTCCTTCATCTTTTGGAGTAGTAATCAAAGATTTCCCATCATCACCTGCTGGAAATTACAACCACCAACAAGATAACAGACAACTGAAAAATTTGTTTCTCTCAAGAATGAAGACTCCCATCCTTAAAACCTCAGAAGATTGGTATACTCCCAGTTTCTGACCGCTAACAGCATGAATATTCTCATCACCTCAGAAGATTGGTACACTCCCAATTTCTGACCCCCAACAGAATGAAGATTCTCATTCTCAAAGTGGCATATAACCTGAGTTCTCAATTCCCCAAACAGAGTTTAACTTCAGGATCCTCAGCAAAACAAAAGCTTTCTCAAAGCTGATTTCCCCAGCCAGAGAGCCTTACAGAATCTAATTCCCCTCAGAGTCAAGTTTCGAAATCCCCAGTGGAGCCAAAACTGTCAATCCCTAGCGGAGCTAAAACTTCCAACTATCAATTCCCCAAGCATAGTGAAGACTCTCATTCTCAGTTCCTCACAGGATATTCGAATATTCTCCAGTGAAGATCTCCTCAAGACAGGAATCCCCAGTAGATTGGCATACAACCCAACCTCTTGATTCCCCAACAGTGGTCCCATGACTTCTCATCTTCAACGATCAAAAGATTCTTGCCCTCCCCTGCAGCAGTCAAGAATTCGCTTTCCTCGGCAGAAGTCAAAGATCTCATTATCCAGGATTCATCTATCCTCAGCAAGACACCTCATCATCTTACATGCACATTCATCACATTCATATCATAAACATTGATATAACATACATTGCATCATACATTTCATGCAACATGACTTTGTGTTTCAGCTAATATCTTACCCTTTTTCAGGATAAAGATTAGTAAGCTTCAATCTCAAGACTTCTGAAAACAGTTCACGGGTTCTCCAGTAACGGATGTTAACCTATCGCTTATTCAGATTCTTCTCGTCAAGACTTTTGAAAACAGTTTACGGACGCTTCCCAACAACGGATGCTGCTCTATTGCTTATTCAACTCCAACTCTTGAAAACAGTTTACAGATTCTCCAAACACGGATATCAATCCATTGCTTATTCAGCACCCCAGTTCAGAGATGTTCCAAAACATGGATACCTTTCTGTTGTAACCCAAAATTTGCCCTCGCATTTTTCCACGAGAAATCACAGCTTCGAGCTTTTCCTGATTTTTCAGACTGGCTCAAGAATCGGTCAAACAGACTCTTCTCATCAGTCAGACAAAATTAGGGTTTTCATGGCTCTGGAACAGTTCATACAGTTTGTTTAAGGTTTGGTTGATTTCGGCTCAGGTTTTGATCAGGCGGACGCTTCTTTGACTTTTAATCAAGAACTAGGGTTTGTGCGCAGATTTCTCAGAAAGATTTAATTCTACAGTGCTTGTCAAGTTATTCTGAGATGTGGACTGAGGCATTTGGATTGAGTTTCCAATGTTTGACTAAATCAGTGAAAAGAGTCATTTGGATTGGGTTTACAGTGTTGGATTTAATCAAGTGAGAAAGAAAAGGGCATGTGGACGTTTTGTTTGTTTAGCTGCGCAGTGCTCTGATTATTCAAGATGTCGGACGTTTATGAATTATTTATTATTCTGAGTTAAATGGTTGGAATTTATTTTCAATTATTATAATTTAAGGAATTATAAATAATAAGATAAACAATTGAAAATAACAAAGAGAATTAACTGATAAAAAAAATAGATTTTATTCATCTTTAATTTATTTGTTACAATTATTATTTAAATACAAGTATTTATTTACAAAGTATTTATAATAATAATAGTTACAATAATTAAAATTGAAATAAACTATGTCCTAAATTTCCTAATCTTCATTCTTCTATCCAATGCCTCCTATTTCGCTCCATTTGACTTTTTATCTGCAAAACAAAGAAAAGAAGAAAAAGTCAGAAGCAGATAAATTGAATTAAAGAGACAGACAGTTAATTTGGGCTCATCATTAAAGGCAACTGGCTGGAATCAGTTCGCCCTCTCTGCAAATCACGGGATTTCTCCCGGTTCACAAAGAGGGATGAATATTGCTTACTAAACATGAAATGCACAAAGTTGTAAAATGCACAAATTCAAAAGGGGTCAAACAAAGCTGCATAGTTCAAAACAAACAGCATGTGCAAATACAAAGTCCAAATCCAAATTGAACCACAAAGTCCAAACGGAGTTCACATTCAAACTATCCAAAAAGCTGTCAAACTGTCCAAAATATGGAAAGATATCAAGATATCAAACAAAAGGCTACTCAGTACTGTCACAAAGATGCAGGAAAGCTGAAGAAAGAAAGTATGCAGGTTAAAAACCAATATTAAAAGCAAGGTTTCATTATCATCATTTTCCAGCAGTGCCTTTTCAGAAAAAAGTACAAACATAAACATTATTTAATGTTTTAACTGTACTAGAGAGAGAGGGAAGAGAGAAAAGAAGTTGGGCTTACAGGTTTTGGCTTGAAAGGACAAAAAAATATATAACCAACTTATCAAGTCAGAAGAAAAGGAGGTAGAAATCACAAGCGAAACATAACTCAGAAGATAAAGCCCCAAGCCTGAACTGTCAAGCCTTACCTTTTCAAAAACCTGCATAAACATTCAAACACTTGCAAAAAACCAGAAAAGCACCCAAGGCCTTACCCTTCAAAAGACATAACCTGTCCAAACCTCAACAGGCCTGGAATCTGTAACACAAACCTGAACCATCAAAAGGCCTTAAGCCTGACCAAGCAAAAGAAGCATCAGGCTTCAAACCTAAAGCCTCCAACTCGTTTTAAACCCTTCAAAAAACTGGCCAACCTGCAAAGCCATAGCCTCAACTGAAGCCAAGACCTAAACAGCATAAGCCTAACCTGTAATCCAACAACACAAACTGTCCATGCCTTAAGCCTTTCAATCTTAACAACCATAACCTGCAATCAAACTCAAGCCTTACCATTAAAACAGAAATCAGTACATCCAAACATCACACTAAACTTAACCTGCAAAGCACCAACCTGTCATCAAGCCTAAAAGCTTCAAGGCCCTCAAGTTCAACCTTTCAAAGTCACAAAATCAACAAGCATTCAAACCACCCATCAAGGCCCTCAGAAAAGTTTCATCATTGGGCCATCTAAAGCATCACAACATATCTCAGCATACCAATAAGCATATTCAGAATCATCAACAAATACATCATCAAGAAATTATTTCACATCAAGCAAAGCAAGCTAGGCAACCAAATTCAGCAAGCAAATATACAAGGCACAAGCCAGGCATCAGGGCGACAAGAAGAAGAAGATAAAGAAGCAAGAGGGCAGGCATCAAGGCAACAAGAAGAAGAGGAAAAGAGATATACTGGGCTTTCAGAAATGCATCATTAAACCACAAAAAGGCGAAAATACACAAACCAGGAAGAGCAAGTTCATCACCACTTTCTCGCCGTCCGGCCGCCTGAGCACCTCCAAGCTCCATCTCTCCCCCATCTCCAGAAGATAAAGGTAGTATAATTTTTCTTCCCTTCCCTTTTCATACCTCAAACATAAAATCAAAACACTTAAATCAGAACTCAATCAAAACATGAAATCAAAAGAAATAACGAAAGCCCTAACGCGATCGAACCTTGCAAGCATCGCCTGAGCAGTCCACTGAGGGAGAAGGGGGAACGGTGGCGTCGGTGGCCTTGGACGGAAGTTTTCGTTCAGATGAGCATGGTTCAAAAAGATGAAGAGAACGACCCAAGCGAAGTGAACGACGACGCCTCTGCGTTGTTAACAAACCCTAAGCTTTCCCAAAGTGAACAAACTTTGTCAAACCCTAAAAAAACTTTTGTCTCAAGCTTTGGGCCTCGCCCCTTTCTAACGTGCCTAAGCCCATTTTTGCTTGTTCTGGATGCACCCCCTTTCCTTATCATTCTGATTAAGCCCATTAACATCTTTGTATTATTTCATTCAAACTAAAAAGTTTTGTTTTTTTTTTTTATATAATTCAATTCTTTTAATAATAATATTACTATTACTAAAATACTTAAATATTAAATATTTTTAAGATTAAAACTTTTTCTTTCTTGTTTTTATTTTATTAAAACCTTTTTATTAAAATGTAAACTTTGTACATAAAGATTAATTAAAATACATTAACTTGTATACATAAAAAATACTAACATAAATAATTAATACATTAATTTTTCCTAAAACTTAAAACATTTCTTTTTTCTTAATTGAGACTTTGTACATAATTAAAATGCATTATTTTTAATACCTAAAAGAATAGAATTTAAAACATTTTCCTTTCTCTTAATTAAATTTTCTTAGTTTGTACATATTAAACAAAAAATACAAATTGACAACAATACATAATCAAAATACTTAATTTTTTTCGTTAAATTAAATATTCCACAACTTGTAAATAAATCTCATACGCAATACACAAATACGTTGACACACATTTACAATACATACACTTACACATTCGCAACTTGCAAATACATTTACTTTGCTTTACACATATACAATTGCTATTCTTATACATTGCTATACATTACATTGTTTACATTTGATCGCGATTCGATTTGGTTGTAACTATTTAAGTCTCATCCCCCATTTGTAAGTAATTGTACTCCCACTCCCGGACATCTATTTGTAATAGCGTAGACTTTAAATTCCCGCAATTTACCGCTTTCAAATATACCATGGTTAGACCTAGGGTTTGTATGTACATAAAATCAAACGCTAGATAACCTAATACAAAGACAAATACATGAAATCAATACACAATCACACTTGCACCCCTAGGGTAATCCCACATGTTGCCTTCCAAAATGGGCCATGCTTGCACGTCGAGTTTCTTTGGCAAAACAATTCAATTCAAATAATCATAAGTCCCTCGATGACGCTTTCGAAAATGATCAAGTCCCTTCAAGCAAATTGCCAAAGACACTTGGCACCATTGCATTCATGGTTCATACGATGACCCGCGCCTGTCCCGTTAAACATCCTAAACGCAAGATTGTCCACCAAATTCAATGGTGTAACAAAATTGTTAAAAAGGGGTTGAAAACATAGAGAAAACCTTTGAGTACATTAGGGGTAGACAAAACTCTTAGTTACTTGATCAACTTGCAAAAACACTTGCCTACTTTTCAAAACCACATTCCAAAAACACTTTCAAAACAAACTCTCAAAAACATTTGAAACATCTTTTCGAAAAGATACACACCTTTGTGAAACACTCAAACACGAGTCATTACATTGGTTGCCTAAGACAAAGCATCTTCTTCAAAAACATTTTCAAAACACACACACACACACACCACAATTTCAAGCAATTGAAAATCAAAGGCAAGTGATCTAAAACCAAGTAACTAAGAGCCCATGGATAACCATGGATGAAAAGGGTGCTAATACCTTCCCTTTTCATAATCTACCCCCCGAACCCACGAAACATCTCAAAAGGTTTTTCCTGTGCTTTTTTTAACCTTTCTTTTAGGATAAAATAAAAAGTCGGTGGCGACTCTTGCTAAACCGAACAAGTGCGAATACAAACGCAAAACCCAAGTCAGTTCTCCCACCGTATCACAGAACTGGCGACTCTGCTGGGGATTTTTTTCTAAAAGTGGGGTTACCTTAGGGTTTAGATCACCTTTACTTTCTTGCTTTGATTGCCTTGATTGCTTTACTCTTTGGATCCTTGTTTGGGTTTGTTGTAAATCCTACACCCGGATTTGGGGCACCTTCTTAGGTAAATAGCAATAAAACTGTGAGGGAACTGTGCGGGGTATACCGACACGGTTGAAGCAGTAAGCTATGTTAGTGTGACATATTTGTGAGTATCGGTAACCCTTGAGTTCAATCAAGGAGAGTACGGGGCCGCTGAGTGATGTCGTGAAGCACTAACAAACTCTTAGAACCTTAATTGACCATCTTAGCCTTTTTAGGGGTAGTGAGATGACCGACTTTGGTGCAGTCCGAAGTTGGTAGATACTCGATAATACACTCATTGAGGGTTGTTTTCTTGGAATATTTTGGTCGCCAGTTAAGTGGTTAAACCGAAACGATGAACATAGGAAACAATCCAATGATATTGAGCTCCTTAGAACCCGGTTTCTATTTTAGGACAGGATGAGCCAACTAACTTCAAGAGGGTACTTACCTATAACCCCCATGCGAGCCTAAACCTAAGGACTTGTTTTGCTTTGTGTGAATATGTTTGTCTGTATATACACTTACTTGCTTTTGCATGCATGTACATAACATCATAACATCATACCATAGCATTTTTTCACTAACCTTTTCAAGGATCTCGAGGGTCTGTTGATGCAGGGTCACGTTGAACCAGACATCTACCAAGAGGCAAGAGGTTTCTCCTCTAAGCAAATGCCAATCAAAGATCAAGTACAACAACTTGAATCAGTGGCTATGACCCACTCGACATGGTGAGCTTGATTCTAGTGGAAAGACATCCACCAGTGCACAAGTTCTCCAATCAAAGATCAAGTGCAACAACTTGAATCAGGGGCTATGACCCACTCGACATGGTGAGCTTGATTCTCGTGGAAAGACATCCACCGGTGCAAAGTTCTCTGAACAAAGATCGAAGTTCAACCTCTAACATTCTCTTGTGTTTACCCCAAGAGATCCTTGAAAGCATGCATCCACGTATCATGCATTGCATCTTGACAATTTTTCCTTTTCAGGTTTCCTTACTCTCCTACTGTTTATTTCAGTAAGGGATGGCTCTAGAGAGGACCGTCAAGGATATCCAGGACCAGACTGCTCAGCTACAGGAAATGTTCTTGAACCTGTCTCTGGGGCAAGAAGAAGTGAAAGCTCTCCTCACAACGGGCATAGTCCAGGGGAATTCCAACAATGCCAGGAGTGATCAGTTGGAGGCACTACAGTCTGAGCTGACTACAATGAGGATCCAAATGATGGGCAACCGGTGGGCCAGATGGCTCTCATCCAAGACTTATCCCAAAGACAAGAAAGACTCAGAGTTCTCGTCAACCAACTGCTTCGGGAAAACCAACTGAGGCAAACATCTGAGGTTGAAGAGCAAGTCGCCGCTCAGCCTCCAACCACTCAAGAAGACAAGGGGAAGGCTCCTCTACTTGCTTCGGGGTCACAAGCCCATCAACAACCTCGTCAGCGCCAACGGGGTAATCGGCGTAAGTAAAATACGTCGGGAAGACAGTTCACGGAGACTGACATACCGTCATCTCTGATTCTAGAATGCTTGTTGGAGGTCAACCTGACTGCCTTGAGGGATCCTATCCGGAACCCAAATACCTCCGCTCCTAACTATCATCCCGACGCATTTTGTGTTTACCACTCCTACAGCCCGGGGCACGACATTGACGACTGTTGGGCCTTGAAGAACAAGATTCAAGATCTGATCGACATTGGAGTGCTGAGGTTCATGCCAGATGGCGAGATGAAGATCTTCCGTTGAGGGGTTCCCCACCTGAAGTGACGAAGCTCAAACTGAAAGACTTTTGCTTCATTTGAATTTTCAAAGTTGTAATTTCTCTTGTTATTCAAACAATTATCTGTTGATGTTAAACTCTGTTTCATTAATGCATTGCATATGTTTGTCTTGAATTCATCCATTTGTTTTCACTAATCTTATGCTTTCTTTATGATATTTGACTCTTGATAAAAAGCTGCGAGCCTTTAGAGGGAGGATGACGAAACAATACCATAATCTCATACAGTATGCTTTTGAACAGACCTTGCTGATGATGTACATGCATTTCTTTCAATTCCCAAACACTGGAGTTATAAGGAAGATAATCCCTAGTCAACCCCTTCGAGCCAAAGAAGTAGGAGTTTTCTGTTCTAAACAATCAAAACCTTTGATATAAACCTGGGGCAGGGTAGTCTCTCAGTTAATTCAAAAAAGTGCGCATTAAAGTCGCAAACTCTCAGTTCGTAACACAACGAATGAAATCAAAAGCATTCCTTCGGAATCAAAAGACAAGGGTGGTCCCCTATCACGTAGGCAGTCAATCTCTCAAAATAGAAAAGCCCACCAAGCCAAAACCTGTAAAGGAGGCTTAAGAAAGCTGGGGCATCCCGCTGACTGTGATCTCAAAAACAAAGACAGTCAGGCAAAAGTTAGGGATAATAAATAAAAATCAAAATAGAGAGGTCATTACAAATCCTCAACAACATGAAAAATGTTGTAAAAGAAAAAGGAGATGATGACTGTCTCCCAAAATTCAATTGGTGAACCATCACCCAAAAGGTCGTTCCAAACTCAAAACAGAGTGCGACGCACAATTAACTGAGCTTAAGGTTGAAGAACATCACGAAGAGCGGGTGGGTACAAATATACTTTGAGCCTTTATCCTTTGTTTCGTAAACCGTGAACCAAGCCACGTTACAACATTTCAAAAGTCCTAATTGAAGCATGGGATAGTTCGAAAGCATACTGTTACCAAAGGTATCCTGACTCCTATAAGGCTTTGCTCTAAAATCTTGTGTTGACTTGTCTTATAAAAAGTTTTCTGCTAAAAAACGCATTTTTCAAAACTTCGAGACAAACATAAACTTTGCATTGCTTGAATATCACTGTTCGCATTTGGCTATTTGTTTGACAGCGAAGAAATTCATACAGCGAATGTTCGGAGGAACGAAAACTCTCTCAGTGAACAGAATCACTTCAAAAGGATGACACTTCCATTACAAATCTCCTATCAACAAGGGGAATGACATGTCACTATCCAGTTAACCTAGTGCAGTCCAGTCAGGTTTCCAACAGATCTTTCAAAGTTCAGTTAACCTGGGGCAGTCCAGTCAAGATTTCAAGAAATAATTGGCAGAGTAATCTGATTCAAGACTCCTACATCATCACTTGGGGCATTCGAATGTCAAAAGTGTTCAAGATTCCTTCATCACCTTTTGGAAGATACGGTCCAGATACGCTCCAGACACGGTTGCCATTCTGTCACCTTTCTTAAGTTCCAGATCAACGCCTGTAACAAGCCAGGAAAATATCTGTGGACGACTGATTGTGGATTAACACCTGTAACAAGCCAGGAAATTATCTACATCATCACTTGGGGCATTCGAATGTCAAAAGTGTTCAAGATTCCTTCATCACCTGTTGGAAGATACGGTCCAGATACGCTCCAGACACGGTTGCCATTCTGTCCCCTTTCTTAAGTTCCAGATCAACGCCTGTAACAAGCCAGGAAAATATCTGTGGACGACTGATTGTGGATTAACACCTGTAACAAGCCAGGAAATTATCTACATCATCACTTGGGGCATTCGAATGTCAAAAGTGTTCAAGATTCCTTCATCGCCTGTTGGAAGATACGGTCCAGATACGCTCCAGACACGGTTGCCATTCTGTCACCTTTCTTAAGTTCCAGATCAACGCCTGTAACAAGCCAGGAAAATATCTGTGGACGACTGATTATGGATTAACACCTGTAACAAGCCAGGAAATTATCTACATCATCACTTAGGGCATTCGAATGTCAAAAGTGTTCAAGATTCCTTCATCACCTGTTGGAAGATACGGTCCAGATACGCTCCAGACACGGTTGCCATTCTGTCACCTTTCTTAAGTTCCAGATCAACGCCTGTAACAAGCCAAGAAAATATCTGTGGACGACTGATTATGGATTAACACCTGTAACAAGCCAGGAAATTATCTACATCATCACTTGGGGCATTCGAATGTCAAAAGTGTTCAAGATTCCTTCATCACCTGTTGGAAGATACGGTCCAGATACGCTCCAGACACGTTTGCCATTCTGTCACCTTTCTTAAGTTCCAGATCAACGCCTGTAACAAGCCAGGAAAATATCTGTGGACGACTGATTATGGATTAACACCTGTAACAAGCCAGGAAATTATCTACATCACCACTTGGGGCATTCGAATGTCAAAAGTGTTCAGCAATTCCTTCATCACCTGTCGGAAGATACAGTTTCAGATATGCTCCAGACACGGTAGCCATTATGTCACTCATTCAGATCCTAGTTACAGTTTCAGATATACTCCAGACACGGAAGTCATTCTGCTACTCATACAGATCTCTACTCCAAGATACAGTTTCAAATACGCTCCAGACACGGTAGCCATTCTGTTACTCATTTAGATCCTAGTTACAGTTTCAGATATACTCCAGACACAGAAATCATTCTGCTACTCATACAGATCTCTGATCCTAGTTACAGTTTCAGATACACTCCAGACACGGAAGTCATTCTGCTACTCATACAGATCTCAAACCCAAGATGTAGTTTTACACGGACTCATCATCAGGAAACCCTACACCGGTTCCTTCTCAAACTCAAAATATTCTTACTCAAGATCTAGAAATAGTTCAAGATGTGACCCAGAGATGGCGACATTCAGTAACTTATTCCAGATCAACACCTGCAGCAATCAGAAGATTCTTGCAATCCTCAGCCAGAGAGTCTTCCAGAAGCTAATTCCCCTCAGAGTCAAGTTTCAATATCCCCAGCGGAGCTAAAACTCCCAATTATCAATCCCCAAGCAGAGTGAAGACTCTCATTCTCAGTTCCTCACAGAATATTCGAATATTCTCCAGTGAAGACCTCCTCAAGACAGGAATCCCCAGTAGATTGGCATACAACCCAAGCTCCTGATTCTCAGCAGTGGTTCCATGGTTTCTCATTTTCAACAATCAAGAGATTCTTGCCCTCCACAACAGCAGCCAAGAATTTATTTTCCCCGGCAGCAGTCAAGATTCTTTTATCTTCAGCCATCCAGGATTCATCTATCCTCAGCAAGATAGCTCATCATCTTACATGCGCATTCATCGCATTTCATATCATAAACATTGATATAACATACATTGCATCATGACATTGCATACAGCTAACTCTTTACCTTTTCAGGTAAGATCAGTCGACAGACAAAGATCATCTTATTCCAGATTCACTCAGAGAGAGTTCATATGTGACCCAGACACGGCGACATTCTGATACTTATTCCAGATTCACTCAGATGCAGTTTTACACGGACGCATCATCAGGAAACCCTACATTGGTTCCTCCTCCACTTCAAGACTTCTGAAAACAGTTTACGGATTCTTCTCAACAACGGATGTTAATCTATCGCTTGTTCAGATGCAACTTTTGAAAATAGTTTACGGACGCTTCCCAACAACGGATGTTGCTCTATTGCTTATTCAACTTCAAGACTTCTGAAAACAGTTTACGGATTCTTCCCAACAACGGATGTTAATCTATCGCTTGTTCAGATGCAATTTTTGAAAACAGTTTACGGATTCTTCCCAACAACGGATGTTAATCTATCGCTTGTTCAGATGCAATTTTTGAAAACAGTTTACGGACGCTTCCCAACAACGGATGTTGTTCTATTGCTTATTCAACTTCAAGACTTCTGAAAATAGTTCACGGGTTCTCCAGTAACGGACGTTAACCTATCGCTTGTTCAGACTCTTCTCAATTTTTGAAAACAGTTTACGGACGCTTCCCAACAACGGATGCCGTTCTATTGCTTATTCAACCTTAAGGCTTCTGAAAACAGTTTACGGGTTCTCCAGTAACGGATGTTAATCTATCTCTTGTTCAGACTCGAGACTTTTTGGAAACAGTTTACGGATTCTCCAAACACAGATATTAATCCATGGCTTATTCAAGACCCCCTCGATTCAGAGATGTTCCAAGACATGGACATCTTTCTGATACTCATTCCAGATGGCATCTTTAAGCCCATTTCCATATGGAATCTATAAGCCCATCCTCCAACGAACACTTCCAAATGGCATCTTTAAGCTCATTTCCAGATGGCATCTATAAGCCCATCCTCCTACCAGCAGTCACCAGATGGCATCGTTAAGCCCATCACCAAATGGCATCTGTAAGCCCATTCACCTCCACCATCACATCACCGAGTGCAAATTTTCTGGGCACTCTAGTGTCCAATCTCCTTTTACCATCGAGTCGCGAAAGGCAAACTTGCCAATCTAACTCTTCAGGTCCAAGAAGATTGAACAGGGGCAACTGTGTACCCCAAAATTTGCCCTCGCATTTTTCCACGAGAAATCACAGCTTCGAGCTTTTCCTGATTTTTCAGACTGGCTCAAGAATCGGTCAAACAGACTCTTCTCATCAGTCAGACAAAATTAGGGTTTTCATAGCTCTGGAACAGTTCATACAGCTTGTTTAAGGTTTGGTTAATTTCGGCTCAGGTTTTGATCAGGCGGACGCTTCTTTGACTTTTAATCAAGAACTAAGGTTTGTGCGCAGATTTCTTAGAAAGATTTAATTCTACAGTGCTTGTCAAGTTATTCTGAGATATGGACTGAGGCATTTGGATTGAGTTTGCAATGTTTGACTAAATCAGTGAAAAGAGTCATTTGGATTGGGTTTGCAGTGTTGGATTTAATCAAGTGAGAAAGAAAAGGGCATGTGGACGTTTTGTTTGTTTAGCTGTGCAGTGCTCTGATTATTCAAGATGTCGGACGTTTATGAATTATTTATTATTCTGAGTTAAATGGTTGGAATTTATTTTCAATTATTATAATTTAAGGAATTATAAATAATAAGATAAACAATTGAAAAGAAGAAAGAGAATTAACTGATAAAAAAAATAGATTTTATTCATCTTTAATTTATTTGTTATAATTATTATTTAAATACAAGTATTTATTTACAAAGTATTTATAATAATAATAGTTACAATAATTAAAATTGAAATAAACTATGTCCTAAATTTCCTAATCTTCATTCTTCTATCCAATGCCTCCTCTTTCGCTCCATTTGACTTTTTATCTGCAAAACAAAGAAAAGAAGAAAAAGTCAGAAGCAGATAAATTGAATTAAAGAGACGGACAGTTAATTTGGGCTCATCATTAAAGGCAACTGGCTGGAATCAGTTCGCCCTCTCTGCAAATCACGGGATTTCTCCCGGTTCACAAAGAGGGATGAATATTGCTTGCTAAACATGAAATGCACAAAGTTGTAAAATGCACAAATTCAAAAGGGGTCAAACAAAGCTGCATAGTTCAAAACAAACAGCATGTGCAAATACAAAGTCCAAATCCAAATTGAACCACAAAGTCCAAACTGAGTTCACATTCAAACTATCCAAAAAGCTGTCAAACTGTCCAAAATATGGAAAGATATCAAGATATCAAACAAAAGGCTACTCAGTACTGTCACAAAGATGCAGGAAAGCTGAAGAAAGAAAGTATGCAGGTTAAAAACCAATATTGCAAGCAAGGTTTCATTGTCATCATTTTCCAGCAGTGCCTTTTCAGAAAAAGTACAAACATAAACATTATTTAATGTTTTAACTGTACTAGAGAGAGAGGGAAGAGAGAAAAGAAGTTGGGCTTACAGGTTTTGGCTTGAAAGGACAAAAAATATATAACCAACTTATCAAGTCAGAAGAAAAGGAGGCAGAAATCACAAGCGAAACATAACTCAGAAGATAAAGCCCCAAGCCTGAACTGTCAAGCCTTACCTTTTCAAAAACCTGCATAAACATTCAAACACTTGCAAAAAACCAGAAAAGCACCCAAGGCCTTACCCTTCAAAAGACATAACCTGTCCAAACCTCAACAGGCCTGGAATCTGTAACACAAACCTGAACCATCAAAAGGCCTTAAGCCTGACCAAGCAAAAGAAGCATCAGGCTTCAAACCTAAAGCCTCCAACTCGTTTTAAACCCTTCAAAAAACTGGCCAACCTGCAAAGCCATAGCCTCAACTGAAGCCAAGACCTAAACAGCATAAGCCTAACCTGTAATCCAACAACACAAACTGTCCATGCCTTAAGCCTTTCAAGCTTAACAACCATAACCTGCAATCAAACTCAAGCCTTACCATTAAAACAGAAATCAGTACATCCAAACCTCACACTAAACTTAACCTGCAAAGCACCAACCTGTCATCAAGCCTAAAAGCTTCAAGGCCCTCAAGTTCAACCTTTCAAAGTCACAAAATCAACAAGCATTCAAACCACCCATCAAGGCCCTCAGAAAAGTTTCATCATTGGGCCATCCAAAGCATCACAACATATCTCAGCATACCAATAAGCATATTCAGAATCATCAACAAATACATCATCAAGAAATTATTTCACATCAAGCAAAGCAAGCTAGGCAACCAAATTCAGCAAGCAAATATACAAGGCATCAAGCCAAGCATCAAGGCGACAAGAAGAAGAAGATAAAGAAGCAAGAGGGCAGGCATCAAGGCAACAAGAAGAAGAGGAAAATAGATATACTGGGCTTTCAGAAATGCATCATTAAACCACAAAAAGGCGAAAATACACAAACCAGGAAGAGCAAGTTCATCACCACTTTCTCGCCGTCCGGCCGCCTGAGCACCTCCAAGCTCCATCTCTCCCCCATCTCCAGAAGATAAAGTTAGTATAATTTTCTTCCCTTCCCTTTTCATACCTCAAACATAAAATCAAAACACTTAAATCAGAACTCAATCAAAACATGAAATCAAAAGAAATAACGAAAGCCCTAACGCGATCGAACCTTGCAATCATCGCCTGAGCAGTCCACTGAGGGAGAAGGGGGAACAGTGGTGTCGGTGGCCTTGGACGGAAGTTTTCGTTCAGATGAGCATGGTTCGGAAAGATGAAGAGAACGACCCAAGCGAAGTGAACGACGGTGCCTCTGCGTTGTTAACAAACCCTAAGCTTTCCCAAAGTGAACAAACTTTGTCAAACCCTAAAAAAACTTTTGTCTCAAGCTTTGGGCCTCGCCCCTTTCTAACGTGCCTAAGCCCATTTTTGCTTGTTCTGGATGCACCCCCTTTCCTTATCATTCTGATTAAGCCCATTAACATCTTTGTATTATTTCATTCAAACTAAAAAGTTTTGTTATTTTTTTTTATATAATTCAATTCTTTTAACAATAATATTACTATTACTAAAATACTTAAATATTAAATATTTTTAAGATTAAAACTTTTTCTTTCTTGTTTTTCTTTTATTAAAACCTTTTTATTAAAATGTAAACTTTGTACATAAAGATTAATTAAAATACATTAATTTGTATACATAAAAAATACTAACATAAATAATTAATACATTAATTTTTCCTAAAACTTAAAACATTTCTTTTTTCTTAATTGAGACTTTGTACATAATTAAAAGGCTTTATTTTTAATACCTAAAATAATAGAATTTAAAACATTTTCCTTTCTCTTAATTAAATTTTCTTAGTTTGTACATATTAAACAAAAAATACAAATTGACAACAATACATAATCAAAATACTTAATTTTTTTCGTTAAATTAAATATTCCACAACTTGTAAATAAATCTCATACGCAATACACAAATACGTTGACACACATTTACAATACATACACTTACACATTCGCAACTTGCAAATACATTTACTTTACTTTACACATATACAATTTCTATTCTTATACATTGCTATACATTACATTGTTTACATTTGATCGCGATTCGATTTGGTTGTAACTATTTAAGTCTCATCCCCCATTTGTAACTAATTGTACTCCCACTCTCGGACATCTATTTGTAATAGCGTAGACTTTAAATTCCCGCAATTTACCGCTTTCAAATATACCATGGTTAGACCTAGGGTTTGTATGTACATAAAATCAAACGCTAGATAACCTAATACAAAGACAAATACATGAAATCAATACACAATCACACTTGCACCCCTAGGGTAATCCCACATGTTGCCTTCCAAAATGGGCCATGCTTGCACGTCGAGTTTCTTTGGAAAAACAATTCAATTTAAATGATCATAAGTCCCTCTATGACGCTTTCGAAAGTTGCCTATCAAAATGATCAAGTCCCTTCAAGCAAATTGCCAAAGACACTTGGCACCATTGCATTCATGGTTCATACGATGACCCGCGCCTGTCCCGTTAAACATCCTAAACGCAAGATTGTCCACCAAATTCAATGGTGGAACAAAATTGTTAAAAAGGGGTTGAAAACATAGAGAAAACCTTTGAGTACATTAGGGGTAGACAAAACTCTTAGTTACTTGATCAACTTGCAAAAACACTTGCCTACTTTTCAAAACCACATTCCACAAATACTTTCAAAACAAACTCTCAAAAACATTTGAAACATCTTTTCGAAATGATACACACCTTTGTGAAACACTCAAACACGAGTCATTACATTGGTTGCCTAAGACAAAGCATCTTCTTCAAAAATATTTTCAAAACACACACACACACCATAATTTCAAGCAATTGAAAATCAAAGGCAAGTGATCTAAAACCAAGTAACTAAGATCCCATGGATAACCATGGATGAAAAGGGTGCTAATACCTTCCCTTTTCATAATCTACCCCCCGAACCCACGAAACATCTCAAAAGGTTTTTCCTGTGCTTTTTTTAACCTTTCCTTTAGGATAAAATAAAAAGTCAGTGGCGACTCTTGCTAAACCGAACAAGTGCGAATACAAACGCAAAACCCAAGTCAGTTCTCCCACCGTATCACACTTTCTGATACTCACTCACCAATGACATACAGTTCAACAATCACCTTCAGATGGCATCTATAAGCCTATCCTCCTCCAAACATTTCCAGATGGCGTCTTTAAGCCCATCCTCCTACCAGCAATTTCCAGATGGCATCTTTAAGCCCATCCCCCGACAAGATTCTGTCACATTTCCAGATGGCATCTTTAAGTCCATCCCCCGACAATATTCTGTCACATCTCCAGATGGCATCTTTAAGCCCATCACCAAATGGCATCTTTAAGCCCATTCCCTCTACCATCACATCACCGAGTGCAAATTTTTTGGGCACTCTAGTGTCCAATCTCCTTTTACCCTCGTGTCGCGAAAGGCAAACTTGCCAATCTAACTCTTAAGGTTCAAGAAGATTGAACAGGGGCAACTGTTGTACCCCAAAATTTGCCCTCCTATTTTTCCACAAGAAATCACAGCTTCGGGTTTTCCCTGACTTTTTTCAGATTGGCGTAAGAATCAGTCAAACAGACTTTTTCTTATCAGTCTATCCAAATTAGGGTTTTTAATGGACTTTGGAACAGTTCAAGCAGATTATTAGGGTTTGGTTGAGTTGGCTCAGGTTTGATCAGGCAGGCGCTTCTGTGAAAATTAAAACAAGAATCAGGGTTTTGTGCGCATATTTCTCAGAAAGAATTAATTCTACAGTGCTTTTCAGATTACTCTGGGAGATGGGCTGAGGCCGTTGATTGAGAGTTTACAGTGCTTGGTTTAATTAGTAAAGGCAAAGGAATATGGACATTTGTTGTGATTGACTGTGCATTGTTATGTTTAATTCGGAACGCCAGACGTTTATTAATTATTTCTTTTTCTAAGTCAGAATAATTGGATTTACTTCCAGTTGTTTTAATTTAAGAAACTCAAATAATTAAAATAAACATTTGAAGAGAAATAAAAGAGAATTAACTGATCAAAAAAGGATTTTTTTTATTCATCTTTAATTGTTTTGTTACAAATTATTATTTGAACAACTGTAAATTTATTTACATCTTTGTTTACAATAATAATGTTACAAATAATTGAAATGAAATAAAATTGCATCCTATTTTTTTTAAGTCTTCGTCTTCTATTTGACGCTCCCCATTGCTCAATTGATTTTACCTGCAAAAAGAAAGGAAAAAAATCAAATGCAGATGAAATAATAAAAGAGCAGACAGATAAAAAAGGACTCATCATTAAAAGTAACTGGCCGGAATCAGTTGTTCCCCTCTCTGCAAATCACAAGATTGCTCTTGGTTCACAAAGAGGGATAGAAATATGCTTGCAAATAAAATGTGAAATGCACAAAGTTACAATATTGCACAAATTCAAAGTTTGTCAAACAAGCTGCATAATTCCAAAAATCCAAACCAAAGTTTTCAAACTGAATAACCAAGTACAAAGGCAAACTAAACTGTCCAGAATTTCCAAACAAACTACAAAGTCACAATTTCAAACTAAGCCAAAGCTGTCAAAAGCTGTCCAAGAGATATAGAAAGATATCAGGCTATCCACAAGTACAAAAAACTGTCAACAATGTGCAGGAAAGAAGAAAGTATGCAGAGAAAGACCACTAATTCAAGCAAGGTTCAAAGATACATCATTTTCCAGCTAGTTGCTTTTTCAGAAAAAGTACAGATAAGCAATATTTTATGCTTTTTATCTCTGTAGAGAGAGAGAGAGGAAAAGAAGTATAGGCTTACAGCAGGCTTGAAGACAAATATATAACAATATACCAGAACAATTTCAAAGGGGAGGCAGAAAATACCAAAGCAACACAAACTGTGTAAAGCATCAAAACACCTCAGAACTGCCTCCAACACAAAAACAAAGCCATAACCTGTTTCAATTCAAAAGTCTTGCAAAACTGCTTCAAACACAAGAAAACAGCCATACAAGCCATAACCTGCTTCAAACACAAGCAAACAGCCATACAAGCCATAACCTGTTTCAAACTAGAAGAACACAAACTAACAGCATAAGCCTTAACCTGCCATCATGCCTGCCTAAAAACCAGAACCACACTTCATTCAAACTAAAAAGCCTCAAACCTGTTCAAGCTTATCAGGCCCCAAACAGAATCCCTGTCAAAAACAAAGCTTTTACCTGCATAAATCTGTAACCTCAAGCCTTGTAAAACCAGGAAAAAAAGGCTTCCAGGTCTGTAACACAAGCCTAAGCCACAAATCATTGGAGCCCTCATCTAGCAATCATTCAAAAACACCCTCAGAGCTAGGCTCATCACAGGGTCTAGACATCAAACAAAAGCAATATTCAAAACCAGCATATCAAGCATCTCAAAGGCAACTCAAAATCAGAATAACATTCAAAATCACAAAGCCCTCAGAGCTGGGCTCATCATAGGGTTCAACAGCATACAAGCATACAGAAGCAGGTGTTTCAGAAGAAAAGCGTTTTAGAGGCAAACATTCAAGTGGACAGAAGAGGAAAAGAAATTATGCTAAGGTTTTCAGCAGGCCCATCATAAAACACAAAAGCAAGATACTAGACAAACCATGGAGGACTTCCAAAGGTCACAGCTTCATCACGTTCCTCCGCCTTCAGCTGTCCAGCACGCCTCCAAGCCATCGTCCTCCTCCGTCTCCAAAAGCCAAAGGTAGTATCTCTAATCTTTTTCTTTTCACGTACCTCAAATCAGAACACAAATAACAATATAAAAATCAGAACGCAATAAAATTAAAACATGCAAAATATGAGCTTAAAACCCTAAGACGTAAAGAAGGAAAAGCGGTTACCTTTGTGTCATCGCTGCTTGAGTGATCTATGGAGGGAGAAGGAGCTGACGGCGGCGCCTGGTGGCCCTGGGCGAAGGATGTTATTCAAAAGCATGGCTCAGGGATGAGAAGATGAAGACGAAGCGAAGAAGAGGGAAACGGCGCCTCTGTAACTCAAGCATGTAACCCTAAATTCCCAAAGTGAAACAAAACTGATTCAACCCTAAAACAAATTTTGTTCCAAACACTGGGCCTTGCCCCATCCAAAGATGCCTAAGCCCATACAAAACCTAGGCGTGCACCCCCTTTTTTTGTCTCTCTTTCACAATCTGTTTTGGGCCAAAAACTAACACTAAAGCCCATTTCCTTTTTTTGTTTTATACATAAACTAGTATCTTTTTTACTTATCATTTTTTTTTTCTTTTTACATTTTAAACTAATATATTTATTTTTTATAAATTAAATAATACATTAACCCTTTTTTTATTTATTATTTATTTATCTAGTATAATTAAAATATATAAGAATAGAATTTTGAATAATATTTTTCTCAAACTTAAAACACATTTTCTTTTCTTTTATTAAATCTCTTGTTTATACTTAATTAACAAAATACATAAACGATAGCTTTTTTTATATGTTAAGTTAAAATTTTCTTTAATTAAAACTTGTACATAATTAAAAAAATACCAAAAATAATATTGATACATAAATAAGTACTTAATAAGTATATTAGGGTAATACTTGCATCACTTGTAAATATTCACATACATATCTCACCAATACATTTGCTTGTCTTTTTTACATTGCTACATTACATTGTTTACATTGCGATTGATTCGATTTGGTTGTAAATATTTGGACACTACTCTCCTATTAAGTCTCATCCCCATTTGTAAATATTTGTACCCCCACTCCCGAATACTTATTTGTAATAGTTTAGGACTTTAAATTCCCGTAATTTATCGCTTTCAAATATACCATGGTTAGACCTAGGGTTTGTATGTAAATAAAATCAACCGCTAGATAACCTAATACAAAGATAAATGCATGAAAATCAATACACAATTCACACTTGCACCCATAGGGTAATCCCGCTTGTTGCCTTCCAAAATGGGCCATGCTTGCACGTTGAGTTTCTTTGGCAAAACAAAACAAATCAAATGATCATAGTCCCTCGATGACGCTTTCGAAAGTTGCCTACGAAATGATCATAGTCCCTTCAAGCAAAATTGCCAAAGACACTTGGCACCATTGTATTCATGGTCTAAACGATGACCCGCGCCTGTCCCGTTAACATCCTAACACAAGATTGCCCACCAAATGCAATGGTGGAACAATACTGTTAAAAGGGTTAAAACATGAAAAACCTTTGAGTAATTTTAGGGGTAGACAACTCTTAGTTACTTGATCAACTTGCAAAACACACTTGCCTACTTTTCAAAACCCACTCCACAACACAATTTCCAAACAACTTCCAAAAACATTTGAAACATCTTTTCGAAAAGACACACACCTTTGTAAAACATTCGAGTAAAGAATTGTTACAACGGTTGCCTCGACAAGGCATCTTTTTCAAAACATTTTCAAACACACACACACACCACCATTTCAAGCAATTGAAAATCAAAGGCAAGTGATCTAAAACAAGTAACTAAGAGCCCATGGATAACCATGGATGAAAAGGGTGCTAATACCTTCCCTTTTCATAATCTACCCCCCGAACCCACGAAACATCTCAAAAGGTTTTTCCTGTGCTTTTTAACCTTTCCTTTAGGATAAAATAAAAAGTCGGTGGCGACTCTTGCTAAATCGAACAAGTGCGAATACAAACGCAAAACCTCAAGTCAGTTCTCCCACCGTATCATAGTATGATATTTTCAAAATCTACCTTCAGTGAACGTTGGTAGTGCATCAGTAGTGAACGTCGGTGTTTCTTATCTTTTTGCTATCATCAGTGAACGGTGGTAGTTCCTCATCAGTGAACGGCGATGGTATGATATTTTCAAAATCTACCTTCAGTGAATGTTGGTAGTGCATCGGCAGTGAAAGTTGGTGTTTCTTATCATTTTTCTATCATCAGTGAACGGTGGTAGTTCCTCGTCAGTGAACGGCGATGGTATGATATTTTCAAAATCTACCTTCAGTGAATGTTGGTAGTGCATCAGCAGTGAACGTCGGTGTTTCTTATCTTTTTGCTATCATCAGTGAACGGTCGTAGTTCCTCGTCAGTGAACGGCGATGGTAAGATATTTTCAAAATCTACCTTCAGTGATCGTTGGTAGTGCATCGGCAGTGAACGTCAGTGTTTCTTATCTTTTTGCTATCATCAGTGAACGGTGGTAGTTCCTCGTCAGTGAACAGCGATGGTATGATATTTTCAAAATCTACCTTCAGTGAATGTTGGTAGTGCATCGACAGTGAACGTCGGTGTTTCTTATCTTTTTGCTATCATCAGTGAACCGTGGTAGTTCCTCGTCAGTGAACGACGATGGTATGATATTTTCAAAATCTACCTTCAGTGAACGTTGGTAGTGCATCGGCAGTGAACGTCGGTGTTTCTTATCTTTTTGCTATCATCAGTGAACGGTGGTGGTTCCTCGTCAGTGAACGGCGATGGCATGATATATTTTCTCTTCTACCTTCAACTATTGAGTTGGTAGTTCACATTTATCCGTCGATGCTTGTTATCCTCCTCTCTGGTTCTATTCTTTTGGTTCACCAGTGATTTATTTTCCTGGTGGGGTTGCTCCTTTGTTTCTTCATTTTTGAGGCATCCCCAGTGTTACTTTGCGTCTCTTTTGTTCTGTTCATATGCATCCATAATCATAAGCATTGCATGGCATCTTAGAGACAAAAATAGGGCTTGTTTTATATTTAAGTATCTTCAATCGCGTCGACACGAAGATTTGTAACCTTCGTATCTCCGGATAGAAGACACTTAAATAAGGGCGGCTGTTGTACCCCAATTTTTGCCCCTAAGATTCATCTATCATATCATATCAACTCGATCATAACAAGATCACATTAGGGTTGGTTCTTCCTCTTTTTTCCTATCTTTAAGTTTGCTCTTGAGGAATCTCCAAGCACCTTAATTGTGTATTTTGTATATGTGTTGTTGACTAACTTCTAATCAAAATACAAAAAATATTTGTCTTTGTCTTTGTATATTTTTGTTTTGTAGGTACCAAGTCGAAGCATCTGACAAATAAGGATTTCTGATATTATTTTCCTAAAATCTCTATTTGCAAAGAAAAAGAATTAAAAAATTTCATTTTTTTCACTGATGCAATCGATTTCTCTTAGAGTGCAATCGATTGCACATAGTGTATTTTGAGCCATTTTTGAAAAAAATACATTGTGCAATCGATTTGCACTGTAGTGCAATCGATTGCACAGCGTGAAAAAAAAAATCAGCATTTTAAACTTATCAAAATTTGGCTCCAATTTTCCTTCACTTTTGAAAGATGTATCATTAATTCAAATTTTAGTGCCAATCTTTCATTTTTAAAAAAGAATTATCATTAATTCAAATTTTGGCTCTAATATTTGAAAGAATTATCATTAATTCAAATTTTGGCTCTAATTTTTGAAAGAGTTATCATTAATTCAAATTTTGGCTCCAAGAATCAATTACCAAATTACCACTAATCCCAATCCTAAAACTCTATAAATAGAGCTCTCATTTCATTCAAATTTCAAGCTTTGGATAGCCAAATCCACCTTGCTAAAAAATCTCTCAATTCTCTCCATTTACCAAATTCACTCAAAGCTCCATTTTTAAAAAGTTAGTAAGTTTTGCATTGAAGCTTACTAATCTTTGAGCTAAACCTTCATCCAAATACTTTTTCTCCATCAATTCTCTACATCCAAGCTTGATCAATTGATTCTTGTGGTTAAATTGAAGCAAATTCTTGAAGTTGTTTTGATAATTCTCTAGATCTACCTTTGGTAAGTTGGATAATTCATCTTTCACAATGTGATCTCTTGTTGATCTTTGGGTTTGATTCTTTGAGCATTATTTTGTGATTCCATTGGTGTTATTTTCTCATAATTTGATGGAATTTTCGTGCTCAATTGGATCCTTGATCATAAGGTGTTTGATGGAAAGTTTGAACAAGAAATTGGCCTTTTAAAATGTTGTTTTTGCTACTGTAACAGTGTGCAATCGATTGCAGCAGCTGTGCAATCGATTGCACAGAAGAAATTTTGCACAATTTTTTGAAAACTGTATTGTGTAAATCGATTTACACAATAGTGCAATCGATTTACACAGGGAAAAATGTATTTTTTTTTGCCTTGTTTTGGGGCAGCTTTGATCCAAAATGATTTTTCTACTCACTCCTTTTGATTGTTGGTTTGGATTGCAATTTTAAATGTCCAATTTGTCTTTAAACTCAATGGACTTTGTGATGTAGATGAAGTTGGATAAATGTTCATCAATTCAAATCTACCTAAGAGTGAATTATTTAATTCATTTTTGGTGCTTTGGATTAATTATATGTTTAGTGCTTTAATCCATCTAGAGGAGTGGTTGAATTTAAAGATGAAAGAATTTTGAAATGGTGATCCAAATTAGCTTATCATTTCCCTCCCTCTTCATCTTATCCCTTTATTTTTTTAATTGTACTACATGTTAAGGGATGGTGATCTCTATATCATTTATCCAAACATGAAGTACATAGATTGCTATTGACCGGCCTCAAAATAGGTGTGACTTCTACATAAGTCCACTTACGATTGCTTAACATAGCGCTAAATTTTATCCCGATTCGAATAAATGATCATTCGTGGCCCAAACTTATAATTGCAAGCCCAAGTATGTTAATTTGATCTCTTTGATCCAATAACCTTGAGATTCATTGTGTGGAGGCTTTGGTTCTACCAATCCTCTAATGGATCTACAACACCTTTGGTCAACGCGGATCACTTAAACATCGTTGATCATTACATGTTGCCTTGTGAGAATTCCAAAATGGATGATATACTTGACAAAAAGCAAATGCAACTTGTTGTGTGGAGGCTTTGGTTCTACCAATCCTCTAATGAGTTCCAAATGCAAGTTTCAAGATGGTCATCCAACTAACCACTAATTACTAACAACTAACTTTACTTTACGCTTTTATTTTCATGCTTTATGTACCATTTACTTTTAGCATTTTACATTTCATGCTATTTTCATCTTTGCTCACTTGAGAATTTACTTTTATGTCATTTTTATTTTGCTCACTTGAGCTTTTATTTCTTTTTAAAGACACCTAATAATCAACATGAACCATAAAAATCATTAATGATACTTGGACTACATGGTTACTATCCTTTGCATTATGGAGTGATGGACTTCTTGGACTTAAGATTAGAGACCTTGGCCTATCTTGGAGACTTTGTGACTTTATTTGATATTTTGTCTGGAGTTCTTGAGGTTTACCTCAAGACATTGGGTTGTTTGTTTGTTTTGTATGCAGGTTATTGAGATTACGATCTTTGTTTGTAATATGGAATTCACCCGTATACAACCGTTACTCTGCCCAATTTTTTGCGAACTTAAAACACTTGAAGTTTGGTTCTCTCAAGAGGTCTAGTATCTTTGCTTTCTTGGTTTCAATCCGAAGAATGGGAATTCTATATTGACTCATAATGTCAAGTATTGGCTTCTTGTTGGTTAGATGGTTCTTATCCCTAGCTTTTACCTTATGCTTTAGGATAGCCTCTTCTTCTCCTCCCATCTTCTTTAATTTCAAAAATCTTCTCCCTCCTTTTAAAAAAAACTCTTCTTATTTTGAAACTTGAAACATTTTCATAATAAACTTGGACTTAGGTCCATGCATCTTCGAAACATTTTCATAAATAAATTTCAATCAATTTAATAATACCTTGATTTTTTTTTGTGAGAAGACTAAAGTCAATCAATCTCATTTCAAACCATTTTGTCACTTTAGCTTTTATCTTTAAACTTTTCTCAAAAGATTAGACTCTTATCAATCCTTGTAGTGATGCAAACAACTATACTTCTACAATATGTAGTGAAGTGAGATATTTTCCACTTGGGTGTTGAGTGAGGCATTGTTGATTTTAAAATCCAAGCCATATCCTCCACTTTAAGATGATGCAAATTCTCCTTTCTCATGATTGTGGGTAGTAAGTATGTTTTTCACACGGATAATTGCGATGATGTCTTATCTCATAAAATCAACCAACACATTTGTGTTTCAAATTTTTAAAAGAGGAACTACGTGTACCCTGATCCCCTATTGCACGAAAGGTGGTACGTAGGCACTAAAGGTTCATAACCGCGGCGGGTGCAAAAATCATAAAAATATTTCTTTTCTCACCTCCACCATCCATTTTATATACAACACATTTTTATAGCCAAAATATACAGATTTTTCAAAGAGGTTCCTGCGGAGTACCGTAGATGTTTAGGGTGCTAATACCTTCCCTTTGCATAACCAACCCCCTTACCTTGAATCTTTCCCCCTCTTTTTGGGTTATTCGCTCTTTTCCCATTCCTTTGGAAACAATAAAGCGCGGTGGCGATTTTTATTTTGATTTGTATAAAGTCTAGTCAATCCAATAGCTTAGTCTTGCACATTTCTACCGCTACACTAAGTCCCATGCGCTTCCAGGATCAGGCATGATACACTAACCATAAAACACCAAAACTGTTGCACATCAGTCCTGCAACACTTCCTATTTCCTTGAACCAAAAATGGCATACAAACATTGTCCCTTGAAAGCTACAAATACAGCATACCTTTTTTGTTTAAATCTTTTTTTTTCTCCCAAAACATCAGCCCAGGCCATCTATAAATAGGAGACATCACCACACGTGTTAGGGGCGCTTGAAGGATTAAAAGAAAACACTTGTGAAAATTCTCAAAAATTCTCAAACATTTCCCAACATTTTTTTAAACACTTATGAAAAACCAACTTCCTTTTGTATACTAAGTAAGAACCTTCGATTCACCCTCCAAGTGACCATCAAACTACCTTTCGACCCACTTCCCCAACTACCATACAATAGTCCTTTGAGCCATTCCATTACTTGTTATAAAAGAACCTTTGATCCACTCACATAACCTCTTTCGATTCAGTGACTGCTTTCACAAAGTGGTAACTGGATTAGCCTCGGGAAGGTCCCAACGAACTCCCATTCTCCACCAAGGAAGGCACTTGCAGTTCCCTTCGATTCAAGAACTTCAAGAGGTAAGTCCCCTTCAAGCTTGAATCTATTCTATTTTAATATCATGTGCACATGCCAATAAAGAAAAATGTAGATATTTCATATAGGGAACTAGACCAAGTTTTAGCTTACGATTCTGACTGCCCATATGCTGAAAACTCAACTCTGATTAGTTAGTGTAACGCGGTGGGAGAACTGACTTGATTGTTTTGCGTTTGATTGCAAATGTTACGTGTGATCGGTGGAAATAGAACTGACTGTTTTTTAGCTGGTTTCGCGAAATGTCGCGGTAAGCAAGAGTCGCCACCGTCTTTTACGTTCTCCAACATGGAAAGGACAAAAGCACAGCAAAATTCCTTTTTTTCGAGATGTCTCTCGGTTCGGGGGTAGATTTATAGAAAGGGAAGGTGTTAGCACCCTTTCTATCCGTGGTTATCCACGGGCTCTTAGGTACTTGCTCTTATGTTTTCAAAAATTGTTTGCTTTTCAAGTGTATGTGGGTTTTGAAAAAGTTTCGTTTGAAAAATTTCTAGGTAACTCTTGTATTTGTCCTTAAGAGTGTATGAAATATTTGTTTGAAAACCTTTTGAAAGTGTGGGTGCGAAAAGTTGTTTTTGTTTTTTGAAAGAGCAAGTACCCAGGAGAAATCTACCTACTCTAAGGAATTAGGCTGTGTAAGAGTCCTTTAGATAGTGCTATCCCACCATTGAGAGGTAGGTAGAACCATCGTTGGAGTTATTCGGGTCAATTCGATTATAGAGACAATGTGGTCACCAAAGCAATAGTAGGACGCCTTAGCGGTAACCCTAATGTCCTAGATCCTTTTTCCGAGGCAACCGTTTCGAGGCAACTGGATCTTTAGACAGGAGGGCGACCTCTAAAACACCATATACTTGATGACCACCTCGAGGCAACCAAATGAGGCGTACCCTAGGAGTGGCATGTGCATGTGTGTTGTTTTTCAGTTTAAATTATCTTGCACATGCATTTGTGAGCTACGGATTGATTTTATTTGTCATACAAGTCTTTCATGCATATTAACAGTTAAGAGTGCGGAAAATAAATTGCGGAAAGGTAAATCTACGCTATTACAAGGCGCGGGTCTATACATCGCCAAAAACAAAACCCGTTTGGAAAATGCGAGAAATTAAAAGAAAGCGATAAAACTCTAATTAACTATTACATTTCTGAGTAGATACATAAATATAATGAATTAAAATAAAAATGCGCGCGAAAGACTGAATCGGGACGTGCTTAGGGTTTTGACCCTTTTTTGAGAAAATAATTAAATTTGTCCCTTTTTTGCAATTAAATTAACTCTTAAACCTAATTTACTAATTAATTAATTATTTACAAGAAAAAGTATTTTTTGTGTTTTATGTTTTTAATGAAATAAAATAAAAAAAGAAATTAAAAGTGTCAAAAGAAAACCCTAAGTCTAAGTCATTTTTATTTATTGTAAAAATTAAAATTACGCCTAATTAAACTAAATTAATTTAAATTAGTGTTTATTTACAAAATAATTAAACTAAGGTGAAATTAATAATAATAAATAAAATATTTACATTTTTTGGTTTTCTGAATTTTTATTGTGAAAATGTTAATTTGTTAATTTTAGTGATAATAATAATAATTAGAAAAAAATAGTTAATAAATAAAATGGAAGATATAAGATAAAAGAAAAAAGAATGAACCAAGGGAGGTTCTGGGCCTAACAAGGAGGTTGATCTGGAAATTCCTGGCCCATTGACCCCAAGCCTGCGTTGACCTTCTGAATGGTCTACGTGCGTGTTGACTGAGGAACACCATAATCCTCCATCTCTGGCCTTTGGATCTGGGTGAGGCATATGGTGAGATGCTTTGTATAGCCTGCATAGGATCATATGAAGAAAAGAACAAATAAATATTTTTGGGAACCTGGGATTCGAACCCAGATCCCAAGGGACTATGCCTGCGCGCCTTAACCAACCCAACTGCCTTGTTCAATTGAAATAATAATAATAAGTGAATAATATATTGGTGAATCAAAACAATGCCTGGAAAAAAAATATAAAACGCGCTATTTTTTGAAAGAGCAAATGAGAGGGAGACGCGTCAGCGTCTTCTTCCTTTGTCACTGGTTTTTTTACCTGCGGATTTTTATCCGCAGGAGGTTTCGTAGATCGCTTCAAAAATCATCCTCAAGCCATGAAAACGCTACCTGAGACCATGGGCATGCTCGTCTTGGTCCTCTGATCACATTTATACTCATGCTTTGTCCTAATTTCACCTGGAACCAAAATACCTAAAATGAAAAAAGATGAACCCTAGAATCGGGCATCACGATTCAGGGCAGCGCTGTATGGTGAACCTTAGGACGTGGTGTTGATTGCCTTAGCTTCAGTGGATGGCAAGGAAGAAAGCCACGTTCTTATTTTGCTCTGAAAATGCTTGCAACACTCTTTTTGATCTCACACTTTTTTGATAATTTTTCACTTTTGCTCTGGCCGTTTGTGCAATCTCTAGGTCGTGAATGTTGTTGCTACTGCTTGCTTATGTATGTATGAACGAAATTAGGTCAGCAGTTGGGCTTGTATCCTTGTGTAATTAAGTTTGGGATTTTGGTTGACCACCATTAAAGAACTTTCCATTTTTGGTTCAAATTCAAGATTTTATGCACAAAAAGGCTTGGCACGATTTTGGTAGCTGGCATGTGGTATATGAAAGTTGTTCAAATCCAAAAGATGCCATTCCATTAATTTTTAGATTTTATTTGAATTATTATGGATTTAAAATGAATTAAATCAATAAAAATTAAATAAAATGGAAAAATAAATGTTTGATCTTGAAATTAATCATGGGACACGTGGGTGGTATGACAAGGCTGAATCAAGTGGGCCCTTTTGTCAAAAATTGAAGTTTTAAGGATAGTTGACTTTTGCCATTTCACAAAAATTTACCAACTTCTCCAATGCATATCTTGCTCAATTTTGATCATATGAACATGTTCTTAGACATTTTGGAAAGGTATTGAAGTCCTCTAACCAATTCCTTTGGTCCCATGTCATTTGGATTTACCAATCTCATGTTATGGTCTTTGGCTTAAAAGGCCTTTTTGTTGACTTTTGAAATTGACCTATAATGTTGAAATTGATAACTTTTTGTGAGAGCATTTCTAGGACTTAGAATGTGAATATGAGTTGTAGGAAATTTCATCCCCTTCAAAATGAGCATTGGATGGGATTTTTCTGATGAACCATGAAAAAGTTATGCCCTGGTCAAGTTATAGTTGACTTTTCAGCTGTCCCAAAATGGAAACTTTTGCATCTTGGTGATTTTTGAGCCATTCTTGTGGAATCATGATCAAGAATTGATCAAATGATGATTGTGTGCTCAAAATAAGATGTTGACCAAAAATTTTGACTTTTGACTGTAAAATGACCATTTTGCCCCTACAGTTGGTTGTGGAGCAACTAGGGCTTTTGACTGTGCAATTTGATGTTGTGAGCCTTGAAACTTGACATGTAGATGCTTGACAATGTGTATAGGCCTATGGGACTTGATTGAGACCTTGAAAACCTCAAATTCTTTGCAGGAACCAAAACCCTAATTTTGACTGGCTTAAGAGGATGTTTGACTGTGCAACCCTTGAGAAGTCTTGAACCATTTGAAGATGATTCTTGATAAATCTTGAAGAATATGGGAGGGAAAATTTTGGGGTACAACATTACGGTTAGTAAGAGTCGCCACCGACTTTTCTTTTATCCAAAAGGAAAGGTGAAAAAGCACAGGAAAGGCTGTTGAGATGTTTTCTTGAGTTCGGGGGGTAGATTATGAAAAGGGAAGGTATTAGCACCCTTTTCATCCATGGTTTTCCATGGGCTCTTAGTTACTTGCTAGATCACTTGATTTTGTTTGAAAATATGCTTTGTGTGGTTTTTGAAAGTATTTTAAAAGAGGCCATTGTTTTGGCAAACTTTTTAATGATTCTCGTTCATAAGAATGTATACAAAGGTGTTGATCTTTTGAAAATGTTTTCAAGTTTGTAAGATGTTTTGAAAGTGTTGGTGTTTGTTTTGAAAATAGCAAGGATGTTTTTGTTTTGAAATTGAGCAAGTAACTAGGAACATTCTACCTACTCAAAAGTCTTTCATGTTCATTTCCTTTTTCCTTTGACATTGTCATCTTAGCATTGATTTGGTAAGTAACCCTATCTTTGGATGTAAACGGGGCGGGCGTGGGTCATCGTATAACCATGATTAGCAATGTTTCAAGGTACCTTATCATTTTTCTTTAGAGACTAATATCATTTTGAAAGGCAACTTAGATAGCGTCATCGAGGGACTATGATCTTGTATTTTGGTTGTTTTTGCTAAGGTACCTCACATGCATAATATGGCCATTTTGTAAAGACAACCAAGTGGATTTACCCTAGGGGTGATTGTGTGTAAGTGTATTGTTTTCATGCTTGATTTTGTCTTTGATTAGGGTTTTCTAATTGATTGGTTTTAGTCTTTCCATACAAACCCTAATTACTAGCATTTGTATATAAAGCGATAAATTGAGGAATTTAAAATTACTACGCTATTACAATACTTGTGGGAGGGGGTGTACAAATTAAAAATGGGGATTGCAAGAAAATAAAGCCTAATTATCTATTACAATCATATTGAATTTGAATAAATATACAAGAAATTAAATGAATATAATGTACAAGTTAGAATGGATAAGGAATGAATTTTGTTTGGATTTTTGTTGAGAAAAATAGTTTTGACCTAATTAACTTTAAAAAAATAATTAACTAAAATAAGAAAATTAAAATTAAGTTAATAAAAGAAATTAATTTCTTAAAGAAACAAGTTTTTTTAGGGTTTTGTTTGTGAAAAAGTTTTAATTAAATTAAACTAGTATAAAAATTAGTTAATTAAAAGAAAACCTAGGTTCTAAACTAATTTTTAATAAAAGAAAACAAACTTGGTTCTAATGTTAATTTATTTTGAGAAAAGAAATTAATTTGTTTTAAGAAAATATTTTTAATGTGTGAAAATAATAATCAAAACCCTAACTTTTAATTAATTTACAAATTAATTATCAAAGATAAAATAAAAGGTGATTAAAATAAATTTATTTTTATGTAAAAAAAATTAATTTAATTAAATAAAGCCTAAATCTATTTTTTATGATTTTTGTATTAAGTAAAATACATTAAAAGAAAATAAATAAATTAGATAAGAAAAATAGAAAATAAAATGGGACAGAGGTTGTGAAAGTGAAACAGGGGGTGAGAAATGAAAAAACATAAAGCCCAAGGAAAGAGGCCTAGCGCTGCCAAAAAAGAAAAGTCAGAATGTGAAAAATATGAAAAATCCAAAAGGGCACCACTGGGGCTCGAACCCAAGTCCCTATAGTCACAGGCGCGCGCTTCTACCACTGGAGTAGCTATACATTTGTTTATATAAACAAAATAATAAATATATGATACTAAGCAAGTCCATGGCCTAAACTTCATCTTCAACCTCACGCCCATCCCGAACCTCTGTATCTTGTTCAATTCTCAACAAAAATGAAAAATGTAAATAGGAAACTTGTAGCAAATTTCCTCATGATTTCAGAAATGCAAAGCAATAAAATTATAGATTAAAGACAAGCATGAATTTTAATGGACCTAATCTGAATCCTAAAAATATCAGAAACTTCAATCTTAAAATTCTCTAAGATCAAACAAAATTAATCAAAACTATGGACATGGTTAGCTTTAGGGCAATGATATCTACATTTTTCATTCACAAATAAACCATTAATGATGCATGTATGAAGAGTTCAAAAGTCATAAAACTTACCTTGCAAGAGGGTATCGGGTTTGGAGTTTGAGTAGCTTTCAGTGAGTTCCAATGATTGGATTAGCTTCCTCAAGTTCCCAGGAAGCTAATGTGATCCTTAGCTTGAGCTGAAAGTACCCGAGGAGTTATGGAGAAGTCAAGTGCAAGGTGCTATTTTTGAAAATGGTGGATGATGATGGAGGTGTTACAGTGGTGTTACATGTGTTAGGATTGTTTGTGTATGTTGTTTAGAAGCTTTTGAAAGTAAAAGGCCAAGAACGCACGAGCAAATTTGGAGATTGGATTCAAAACTCAGAAATGACAAGTTTTGAAGTGTTTTTGGTTATTCTGTGTTCTTGGTCTTTTCAGGGCTTAAGAATTCGTCTATTTTGTGGCAAATGGTTTGTATATCTATAAGCAAAAGGATTGGAGTGGTTTGGACAATCAGAAGTACCAGTTTTCAGCTAATTGCTAGGTTACTTGATTTTGAAGAAAAGTGTGAAACCAAGTTTCAATGTGAAGTACAAGCATGGTCTGGATGATTGTAAGTGTCTAAACCATTTATCTTGTGTTATGAGACATGTATGATTAGAAGAGAACAAGTGAAAGGCTCAAGAACAAGTTTTGTGCAAAAAGTCACTTTATCAAAATGGCAATGTACACTTTCTTCCCAAAATGGATATAAAGCATGGCCTTGCATTGAATGCTTGGGATGAGACCTCTAAAAGTTGTGCAAGAAATTAATTATTAAGTTCCTAACAAGTTTGAGGCCTGAAAAGTAGATTTTATGCAGCACAACTTTGAATTTGAATTTTGTTAATCACAAAATGACTTGTAAATCAAGTGATAAAACCCTAACTTCATCTCTTCGATTCTCCCTACTCAAAAATGATCTCAAGGAGTTTTGGACATTTTGGAAAGCTTGTAATGTGCTCTAAAACCCATATTTGAATTTCTTTTGAATATTCCCCTTGGAACTATATGAAAAAGTGCCATGAAGTTGGATCCAAATCCTGACCAAATTAGGGCAAAATTTCACTAAGTATTTTGTTTCATGACCACATGTTCTTAAAATTATAACTTGAGATCCAAGGACTTTTGGAATAAGTTGTGTGAATAAAAGTTGTATATTTCATGGAGATCTACAACTTTCATGTTGGAAGTTTCTTATGAATCAGCTTGCATCATGGTGAAAATTTTGCTTAAAGTTATGAAAAAATAAGAAATTTTCAACACTTAGAAAATTTTCTAAGTTTAGAATTTTTCAACAATTGACTTTTGATCAGTTGACTGCAAAATTCATCTGTCAATCCATTGGACTTGCAATGTTTTGAGCCATGTAATTAGGTTAAAATGATACAATTGGACTCTTGATATCATGCCTTAAGCCAATTGATCATTTGATAGGTCAAAAATCAGAAATTTCCCTTTCCCGGTCAAAACCCTAATTTTGACCATTTTGCCCTTTTGAAGATTTGATCAAATTTATTGAGGAATTATGGTACAAACTTGATTAAATGATACATATGAGTTTAAAATGTTGACGTGGATAAAAAATTATGAAGTTTGACTGTAAATTAGCCATAGTTGACTTTTTCTCCAATACAGCTGATTTTTAGGTCAACTGCTCAATTGACTGAGCAAAAGTGTGATCCAAAGCTTGAAACTTGACATGAGTAATCTTGGGGGTCCATAATGATCCATGAAAGTCATATGGGCATTGTAAGTTCAAAAATACTTGTACAATCTTAAACCCTAATTTTGGTCATCAGTGTTTAAGGAGGTGTCTTGAGTTGATCAACCTTAGTGCAGTCTTGAGCCCAAGGAGATCTTGTGAGCAAATTCTTGATAAGTGAGAGGGAAAATTTTTGGGTACAACAGGTTCTAATATTTTTCTCTTGTATAACCAACCCTCATACCTAAATCTCTCTTTTGTTTTGTTTTCAAAACTTTGTGGGTTTTTTCGATCTTTTCCTTTTTTCCATTTGGAAATAATAAATTTCAGTAGCGCTCTTGCTTATTCTGAGTTAAGTTAATCAATAGCTTAATCTCAATTTTCCCGCCGCGACATTGCAGGGAAAAGGGTCAGATAAAAAGGTATTTCCGGGAGTTGAAAAGGAGAGAACAAGAAGAAGAGTTACACCAATGACAAAAAGGAAGGTAATAATAATGAATATGTTGCAATAGTTGATTATTTATTTGTCGTTTGTAATAGTTGTGTAGAAAACACCAATGTATCATGTTATGAGATGGATTTAGTGGTTAATAGTGGTGTTTCTACTTATGCAACCTCGAGACATGATCTTTTTTCAACTTACGAGACCATTAACTTTGGGGTTGTTCTTATGGGAAATAATGGGCAAGCTAATTTCATCGAAATAAGAGATATTTATGTTGAAACTAGCAATGGGAAACTCTAGTTATCAAATGCATGAAACACATTTTGGAACTTTGATTCAATCTTTTATCCGTTGTAAAGTTGGATAATGAAGGATATGATAATTCTTTTTTGGGCAATGAATGAAAGTTAAAGAAAGTATCAATGGTGGTTGCTAAAGGAAAAAGGATTTTGAACTTGTATATCATCCAACATTGGGCTTCAGAGTGCTACATCAACACTTGTAACAATGATAACTCATCTCAATTATGGCACAAGCGTATGAGTCATATGAGTGAAAAAAGTTTGAGCATTTTGGCAAAGAAGAATGTGTTGTATGGTGTTTTCAATGCAAAGTTGAGAAATTGTTCGCATTATTTTGCATGTTAGAAAATGAGAGTTTCCTTTATGTCATCTGAACCAAATTGAAATCAAAATTTTTGGATTTACTTTGTTTTCATTGATTATTATTCTCGAAAACATGGGCTTATACCTTGAAGCGAAAAATCAAGTGTTAGATACCTTCAAGTTATTTCAAGCATCAATTGAAAGAGAAAAGTGGAAAAGGCTCAAGTGTATCCGAACCGATAAAGGGGGAGAGTATGTTGTACCTTTCGACAAGTATTGTCAAGATCAAGGTATACGTCAATAAAATTCTCCTCCAAAGACACCAAAATTGAATGGGTTAGTAGAAATAATGAATAGAACTTTGGTGAAAATGGTGAGATGTTTACTTTCTAAATTAAAGTTGCCGAAATACTTTTGGGGAGAAGCATTGAGCATAGTTGTACATATTTAAACCTCACTCCATGTGTTCCGTTGAAGTTTTATGTTCTAAATCATGTTTGGAGTAATAAATATGTTTCCTACGACCATCTTCAGGTGTTTAGGTGCATGACTTATGTGTATATTCTGAAGGATAAGAGATCGAAATTGGATGAGAAGTCGAATAAATGTGTGTTTATTGGGTATGGACTTGATGAGTTTGGGTATCAATTATTTGATATGGTTCAACAGAAGCTTATTCGTAGTCGTGATGTCGTATTCATAGAGGATTATACAATTGAGGACATCAACAAAGTTGAGAATAAAGATCTGATTTCTGAAGACTGAGAAATGGTTGATACAGACTCAACTACTATTGCTCATACCCTTATCACTTTCGAAGATGTTCCAATTGAAAATCAAGTTATGGATTTGAATGTTGATAATGTTTTAAATCCTAGTAATATTGTTCATGTAGGTGCTACGAGATGTTGTTGAAAATGAGGTTGGCCAGTAGGTTGAAAGTGTTGAAAAATCAATTACTTCAAATGAGTTGAGGCGGTCTACTCGAGATAAAAGGCCTTTTGTTCAATACCCCTTGAACGAGTATGTTTTTTCTTACCCGATGGTGGAGAACCCCAAAGCTTTAAAGAAGATTTGGAGAATGAGAACAAAAATTAGTGGATGAATGCCATGGATGACGAATGTAAACACTTGTGAGAATAATACCTTTGAGTTAGTGAAGTTGTCAAAGGGTAAGAGAGCATTGAAGAATGGATAAGTTTATCAGATTAAACAAGATGACGAATGTAAACACTTGTGAGAATAATACCTTTGAGTTAGTGAAGTTGTCAAAGGGTAAGAGAGCATTGAAGAATGGATAAGTTTATAAGATTAAACAAGATGAGTGTACTTATCAAAGAAGATACAAGGCTCGTTTGGTTGTAAAAGGTTATAAACAACAGGAAGATGTTGACTTTGGAGAGATTTTTTGCTCTGGTTGTAAAGATGAAATCTATTTGAGTGGTTCTTAGGCTAGATGCTAGTCTTGATTTGGAAGTAGAGTAAATGGACATGAAGATGACTTTCGTTCACAGTGATCTACATGAAGAAATTTACATGGAGCAACTAAATGGATTTTGAAAGAAGGAAAAAAACTATGTTTACAAATTGGTAAAGAGTATTTATGGTTTGAAATAAGCACCTCGTCAATGGTATCAAAATTTCAACTCGGTTATAATTGAACATGGGTATAAGATGACCTAGGCCAATAATTGTGTGATTTTATGGAATTTATCCAAAGGTGTTTTCATTATTCTCTTGCTTTATGTGGATGATATGCTAATTGTTATAAAGGATATTTCAAGAATTAAAGAGTTGAAGAACACTTTGAGTAAATCTTTTGCTATGAAGGATTTAGGAGAGGCTTGGAAAATTCTTGGTATTAAAATTGTTCGATATCGAAATAAGAAGAAGTTGTACTTGTCACAAGAAATGTATGTAGAGAAAGACCTTCAAAATTTTAGTATGGATAAGGCTAGAGCGGTGATTATTCCATTTTATTCTCATTTCAAGCTTGGTCAGAAATTAATTCCATCTACAAATGAAGAAATGTTGAGTATGAAGAGCATTCCATACTCATAGGTCGTTGATAGTTTTTTGAGATATTGGATCAAAATCTAGTATTGTCGAAGGGGTAGATTTTGGTATGATGGGAATTAAGCATAAGGTCGAAGCTTGTTTGCATACTGCTGTCGAAATAGTGTGTGTTGTAGTTAAAGTTATTCTAACATGCATTAGTCGAAATGTTAGGATTTTTAGCATGTCGAGTTGGGCATGTTTGGTATGCCAAATTGTTTAAGTTAGATTATGTAATGGGTCTGTGTGTAAAATCCCATTAGTTTAGTATGTTAGTTTTATTATAAATAGCATCATAGTCTCTCATAAATGCACAATGTAAATCCTAATTAGGGTTAGAAAGGTTATTTGTTATTTTGTAACACTTGTATTCTTATTTCAAAGAGAAAGTAAAGAATATTAGTTTATAACCAATTCATTGTGTTCTTTTTCCTTCCCATTTTTCCTTACCCATATGGGTTTCTTGGTAATTAAGAATCCCTTTATACTTTATTCTTGGTATCTTTTTTCACAACAAATTGGTGTGGTGAGCATGGAGAAGATGCCGCCAACAAAGTAGATTGAAAAGTTCACCTAAGTGAACGATTTTGGTATGTGGCGCTTGAAGATGAAAGCCCTACAGGTTTAGAAGGGTTGTTTAGAAGCATTTAAGGGAGCCTCATCCATGGACGATGCGTTAAAGGATAGAGAAAAATGGTTATGGTAGAGAAATCCCATATCACCGTCTTATTGAGCCTTGGAGATAAGGTTCTTTGACGGGTTTCGAAGGAGATGACGGTGGCGGGTCTATGGGAGAAAATTGAAAGTTTATACATGGCCAAATCGTTGGTCAATCGCCTCTACCTGAAGTAAGCTATGTATTCATTCAAGATGAGTGAAGGCCAAGTCCTTTCTGAGCAGTTGGATATGTTCAACAAGCTAATTTTTTATCTTGAAAATATCGATGTCAAATTCGAGGATGAAGATCAAACATTGTTACTATTGTGTGCTTTTCCCATAACACATGCTCACTTCGAAGAAACTCTATTGTATGGAAGAGATTCATTGACCTTTGAAGAAATTCAATCAACCTTGTACTCTAAGGATTTGAACAAAGGAAAGGGACTTTGTTTAATCCACTTGGTTCACACTTGTCCTTGCAAAACAAACAAAGGGAAACAAAGAATATCTTTTTGTATTTTGATTAGATGTTATTAAAACATAAAACATGTATAAAAAACGTACAAGATTCATAATAGGTTGCTTGGTGATCCCTCAAAGATAAGCTTAAAGATAGAAGAGAGAGCAATTCTAAGAGGCAACCCAAGGTTGTGATCTTGATGCATTTTAAAGGTTAAAAATGATGAGGGATATTAGGTTAAAAATTAGGGTATAACACACACTAGTAATACCATGTATAATAAGATTAATCAACTTATCAAGAATATTAATCTTGATGAGCGTGTGTCATATGAAATCCCAACTAAGCTTGCCGTAAGCTTTCGATAAGTCAAATTTAATTACAAATCCTCCTTTCTTCACTTTCATTTTATTTATGCTATGGAGAACCTTATTTGAAATGATAATGTTATCTTGGATAACCCTCCCTGGAAAAAAAACTAGATTGGTTTGGAGAAATCAAATATGGCATGTGATCTTTGAGTTTGTTTACCATCACTCTACTAACCGCTTTGTAAATGATATTGCATAGAGATATCGGGCGAAAATAAGACACAAACTAAGGCTGGTTAACTTTGGGAATTAAACATATATCTATTTTGTTGTTACACCCCAAAATTTACCCTCTTTTTTTAGTCTTATGTTCTATCATATTCATCATATTGCATTGCATTTATTTCTTTTTGGTGGGATCAAGGTGTTTTGACTGTCAAGTTCTCCTCAAGCTGTGGAAGTTGATTATATTGATAAGTGGTTCAATAAGAGCCTCATTACTTTAATCACTAGATTTTCAAGTCCCGTTGATCTCTCATGTCCCATAATATCTCATTTTCCTCATTGGTTTATCAAGAGTTGAAGTTATGCAAAGTCTTGAAGAAACTCATATGTCTCCATCATTTGATGGAATTAGGGTTTTGACTTATTATGTGATTTTAGGTTTGTATAAGCCAATTTATTGGAGAATTATCTTCTTATTATCATTTGAGGCAACTTTGTTCAAAGAATTATTCAAAAGGCTCAGTGGAATTAGGGTTTTGAAGTTTGATCATCATGCTTATAACACAAGGTGCAAAATTAGGGTTTGGATTTTAATCAGGAGTTCTTCAACTTTTTTATTCAAATTGGATTCCATGTGTTATTATGCATCTTTTCTTGGAAGATTGAGGTTAAATTTTGATTGGAAAGGATTCAACTGATCACAAGGGGCAAAATGGTCATTTTGGTCAAACTCAGTCAGAGTCAAAATTGACCAAGTGGACTTTTGGTCAACCATCAATTCGATCATCCTCATTTCATATTTCACAACCAATTTCATCATTGAATCAGGGAATTGAAGAAATTAGGGTTTACTTGTTCATAAAGTTACTTGAATGTTAAAAAGTTTCTAAGTGTCCATAGTACACAACTTTGGCCAATCACAACTTGAGTTAGGTTAATTTGATTGAGGCAAATGATACATATTCATAAAGCTTGAGAAAAATCCTAAAGGTTTGTCAATGAGGGTGAAAATCTCAAAAGTGAACGATTCAAGAGAAAATTAGGTTAGAAGTTCTGGCCATGAAGGGATACCAAGTTGCCTTGTTGTGGACCTGTCATGCACGTATTTTGATCAAACACATGGTGTGCCAAATGCGTGAGCTTATTTCTTTTAATTTAAGCATCAATTTGAAAATCTAATAAAAGCATCTTGTAATTTGCCATGGGATCTGATTATTAAGCCTTGGATCACTCAAAATGGCCAAAGATTGAGAAAGATGTGGATTCTTAAAGTTGGTACCCTAAGCTGACCATGCATGCCCCCATGCATGCCCGTGCACACGTGCAGACCTCGCCTGGCCAATCACCATTTTTTCTTAACTTCTCTCCATCATATCTCTATCATTTTAACTCCAAATTGAGAAATTTAAAACACCATACTCATCTACATGTTGCCAGCTTTCAGAAGGCCCCAAGAACTCAAGATTCGCACGAGCCAATTTTGAATGGATTGAGTCACAAGTTGGAGGATCAATAGGAATACATGCATTCTGTATTGATTCAGATTATACATATTTTGAGTTGTAATGCTATAGGCTTTTATCTACCTTCAAACAACACACATTCTCTTTACCAAATATGGACAAACCATTCAAAAATGCTATACACACACACACGATGCACGACAAAAGAACATTGATACCAAAATTAGTAACTTTCTTCTTTCAAGCAACTTTTCACCCTATGTGCTTTTATGAGACAACTCAACTCCTATACGTCCCTGACTCAAAAACCACTCAATATAAGCTCATCAAAACGCAAGAAATGAAGGGGAAATACAAGTGAAACGCACAACACCCTCACATGATTGTTTCTGATTTTTCCCTCCCCAACGGCTTTCTGAACAAGAAAAGTCCATTCTACCCTCACATGCTTCCTCTATAAAGTTTCAACATCACCCATTCGTGCTGGACACACTTCATTCTCTCTGAAAACCAGAGTTTGCATACTCTCTCTCTCTCTTAAGAAATTCAGTTGGAGTTCTCTCTATTTTTCAGATCCAGAAGCCTTTTCTCCCTCATTACTGCTTGGTTGAAGTAAGATAAGCAAGATCCTAAGGTTTTCGCTCGTAGACAGAGGCATAATTGGATTTATTTTCCAATTCTTGAGGTAATGCTCAGATCTGATTTTCTCTCAATTGTAGTTTGTTTTTGCTGATTTTAAGCTTGCAATCATGTTAATGTGTATTGATATCATGAGTTTAAAGCATAAGATTACTTGATTTTAAGTTGAATTTTATTTCATGGATCTCTGAAAATCTAAACTAAGTTGATTTTTGTGTTTTTCGTGCCTTGATTTCTCTCTCTATAGTTGACCATTTGAGATTTCGCAAGTTGCTTGATGTAGATTGTTACTTGAACTTTAATTTTCGCTTTGAATCATAAGATTTGGTTGAGAATTGAGTACGTAGCAAGATTCGAAAGTTTGGCTCATGGAACTGATCTTTACGTGTTGTTAGGGCGTCATGAGGTTAGGGGCAAAGTGAGGTGGCCGCGCGTGATTGGATAGTTTGAATTTTATTACATTACATTTTATTTTCCTTTAATTGTTTTGTTTGATTTTATTTCTTGAACAAAATATTTTCTAAAATTCTGGAAAAAAATGTCATAGGTGGATTATAATCTCTAATATTTGTTTTTGATTTTTCTAGAATTTTTTAAAATGTTTTGATCAATAAGAAAAATTCGTGAATTAATTAGGTCTAATTAATTGTTTTATTCTTGTTAATTTTTGTTTCTGACTTTTTTCTTTACACAAATTATACTAAAAATATTTTAGGTATTTTAAATGGTCTAATTTGATTTTCTAAACTTTATTTCAGAACTTTATTAATTTTGGTAAATCAAATAATTAGTAAGATTTTATTGCTTTTGTTGCATTTTCACAATTATCTTAGGACTTTTCCTTAATACAAAAATTCCACAAACAATATATTACACTATATTAATAGAATAGTTTCATATTTTGGAATTGGTTTCATAATTTTTGTATTTTTGTTTTATTAAAAAATTCATATAAATTTATTGCTTATTTTAATCATAGTTTTCATAGTTTGGTTTTATTTTCTATTTTCCTTGAACATAAAAATTGCCAAAAAATATTTTCTAATATCCTCATGGTTTAATCTTGATTGAAAGATTTTTCTTGTGATTTTATCATGTTTAAATCTCTAATTTCATAATTGGTAAAATTTGTGAATCACTTTGAATGACTTTTGTTCCTTAAACTACAAGTTTGATTTAATTTACTAATTCTTAAAACTTGTAAAGGTTAAATAATGTTTGATTGGGATTATTGAATGAGTTAGGTCCCTATAAATTAATTTTTTTTAATTTACTCTTTGAAATTCCATTTTTCCCAAATAATGTGGTTAAAAGTGTCTAGTTGGAGTGTTATCTCAACTAATTGAGAAAGATGAAATTTGTTTCACATTTTACCTAAACATTCAAGGATACAAATAAATTGATTATGACATTTATAAGTTTTGAGCACTTTGAAAAAAAAATTGTTTGATTTTTAGTAGCTTCTTTCTATTTTTACTTGATTTAAGTTTGTGAACTTAGCCTTTGAGCTTCACCTCAACAATTTGACATATTTGAGCATTTTTCATGCATATCTGGGAGCCATGATTTTAAGCATTTGACACTAATAACTTCATTAAGTTATAGGTAATGTTATTGAATTCTTGATTTGGTAGCCACTTATTTCTAGGTCTTAACTTTGCTCCATTTGATTTTTGGGTTGATTTTAGGTCTAGACTCCAATTAGCTTTTGTGCTAGTTTTATGTATAACTCTGTAATGTTGCTCTTTGATTTAAATTAAGATCATTGTATATAGTTTTGATTCTGATCTCAACCCTTATGACACAACTAATACATGTATGGTTAATCACACATGTGCGCACTTCACTGCACCATTTTGTTGGATACTAGCAATAAGGTTGTCCCTGTTCTAAATGACTAATTGAGTTCATTCTTAGCCATTGATAGAAGATAAATGTATTGATATGTCTGTATTCACATTTATTTTTTTCACATTACCTTGTTAATACTAACTGTTTTGTTAAGATGTGCAAGATATTTCATGAGCTTTCATTGCTTTGTATTCCACTTTATTTGTGGGATACAAACTTCAATTTTGAGGCGATCTTTCTTGCTTCTCAAATATATGGGATGCATATGCTTGCACTATTATGTGCTTTGTCTATTTGTATTGCTTTACAGGATGTTTATTAGTTGTGTCTACTACACTGCTCGTGATTTATTTTCACATCAAGGCCTTGATGTTTATGTTTGACGACACGACTTCTGACTCATTTCTTTATTCATGCTAGCTTATTTAAAGATATATGGGTTTTGTTATTGTTTATTTGCTTTATTGTGGATTTATATTCATTCAGTACTTTCTCATCTGATTTACTCTTCCCGCATTTTATTGCTTACTTAGGATTAGGAGTCTGTGCCACTTGGCAGGCAATTCTGGAAGTCCTCACTAGGAGTCCATGTATTTGTTTGTTTGTTATTTGTGCTTGCATAGCGGGATAATTGTTTAGGGTTCTTATATGGCAGCCATTCCTAAGTCCTCATAACGTAGGCAAGTGGAAAGGGTCAATAATCTACCCATACAGTCACATGTCCATGTCGTTCCTATGCTTACTTTCTGCAAGTAGATGCTCTGAACATGTGCCCAAGATCCAAATGAGTCTAAGTCCGATTAAGGCAAGTGAAAAGGGTTCCTGCAATTGGATCCCCACAACTTCTTTAGCTCGTGTTGACCGACATTGATGCTTGGTGTACGCATACACCTTATCTTTCTCCCCTTGATCTTTCTTGCCTTGGTAATTAGTATTGCGGTTAAGGACCTATTGTATTCCTACCGTTTTTATGGCTTGTTTGACTTGGGTGATTCACTCCCCTTGGCTACGGCTTGACCCTTAGTCTAATGCTTGGTTGCTTTTCTATGGCGGGACCTTCCCTTTTACTACTCGGTCTGCGCCTTATAGGTATTTGACTTTCGAGTGATGCTCGAGCTTTTGTCTATTCAGATGTTTCGCCATCTATCTGTTTGATTCTTGTCATAGGATCTGTGATGTTTTGCCATCTACCTTGGATGTTTCGTCATCCATTATCGTACTTTCTCTTACGACAGTATGATTACTCTTGCGTCTCTTTTATGAGATATTTTCCATGATCCCTTAGGATTTATCGGGTATGATTAGTCCTCGAGCTAGATATTAGGATAGTTATCCATGTATGTCCACTCAGGTAGATATTTCCCATTCAAAACTCAACCATAGGGCCATCATTGTATGATAACATTAGGAACTAGATTCTAGATAGTCTCCTTTAGATGATTTCTTTCTTTTTGCATCCTTGCATTTAAAACTGAAACTTTCTTTTCCCTTAAACTAATAAAAACACTCTCTAATAACTTAAACCCTTTCTTAAGGTAAAAAACACTAACCAACTACTTCTATTTTTGCCAATCGGCTTTTCTCTTCTAAGAGCATGTTAGTTCCTTTCCACTACAGGTCGTAAGTCTCCAAAGGTCGAGCATCGATGGAATGAATGAATTTAACATTGTTCAACTAAAAAACACAAACAAATCAAAACATGTGAGCCGAACTACGACGCTCTGATTCCTTAAAAGGGATACGTAGGCATCTGGTCACGGGGGTCAGCCGAGCGAACTTTGTAATTATTTCTTTCTTTTCCCCGTGTTTTATATTTTGTATGCATTCCCTATTTACATATTTCTTTTTAGATTTAAAGCCCTAGACATAGATTTTGACCACACCCTTTAGATTAGAACAACAAGAGTGAATATCGTAGAGTACTACAGACGTGTGGGGTGCTAATACCTTCCCCTCGCTTAACATACTCCCTTACCTGATCTCTATGGTTGCAAGACCTTGATTTCACCCTTCTCATGTTTACTCGACGTTCACCTTTCCCTTCCTGTGGGATAAAAAACGTTCGATGGAGACTTCATTGATTTTATATTTGATGATGGTTCGGCGGATTGTTTCATTTGTTGACATTTGTAATAAGGCTAGGGTTTTCCCAAACATTTTTCACAAACTCTAAAACCTTATTACCAACTGTAGACCGAGATTTTTGATAAAATCCAACATGATAACTGTGATGCGGTGGGAGAACTGACTTGAGGTTTTGCGTTTTGTCGCAAATGTTGCGGTTAGCAAGAGTCGCCATCGACTTTTCTTTTATCCAAAAGGAAAGGTGAAAAAGCACAAGAAAGACCTTTGAGATGTTTTCTTGAGTTCGGGGGGTATATTATGAAAAGGGAAGGTGCTAGCACCCTTTTCATCCATGGTTTTCCATGGGCTCTTAGTTACTTGCTTAGATCACTTGCTTTGGTTTGTTTGAAATGGTGTTTGATGTGGTTTTGAAAGTATTTTGTAAAAGAGGCCATTTGTTTAGGCAATCTTTGTAATGATTCTCGATCGTAAGAATGTATACAAAGATATTTGTCTTTTTGAAAATGTTTTCAATGATTGTAAAATGTTTTGAAATGTGTGTGTTTGTTTTGAAAATAGCAAGGATTGTTTGAAATTGAGCAAGTAACTTAGAATCTATCTACCTACTCAAATGTCTTTCCTATGTATTTTCTATTTGTGATCGGTGGATCTGGAACTGACTGTTTAACGCTGGTTCGCGAAATGTCGCGGAAGCAAGAGTCGCCACCGTCTTTTATTTTCTCCAAATGGAAAGGACAAAAGCACAGAAAAATTCCTTAAAGAGATTGCTCTCGGTTCGGGAGGTAGGTTATAGAAAGGGAAGGTGTTAGCACCCTTTCTATCCATGGTTATCCATGGGCTCTTAGATACTTGCTCACTTGTGTTTTCAAAAATGGTTTGTTTGCTTTTCAACTGTGGGTTTTAAAAAGTTTCTTTGAAAATTTCAGTTCGACTCTTGTATCGGTCCTCAAGAGTGTTTGAAAAATTGCTTTCGAAAGCTTTTTGAAAAGGTGTCGGTGTGAAAAGTATTTTTTTTGAATTTGTTTTGAAGTTAGAGCAAGTATCTAGAGTCGTCTACCTACCCTAAGGAATTCGTCTGTGTAGATGTCCTTTAAAGTAGTGCCATCCCACCATTGAGAGGTAGGTAGCACCACCGTTGGAGGTGTTCGGGTCAATTCGAGGTTTGGGACATGGTGATCACCAGAGCAATGGGAAGACACCTTAGAAGCTACCCTCATGCCAGGTTCCCGGATCATGAGGACTTATTAAGACATCCTCTACTCGACGATCACCTTTCGAGGCAAGGCAACAGTGAGGCGTACCCTAGGGGTGGTGTGTGATTTGTGTGTCGTTTTCAGATATTTTGTCTTGTCATGTCAAAGTGATTTATGCGTTTGTTTTTATTTAATCATTCATTCTTGCATGCATTTATTTAACAGTTAAAAGGTTGCGAGAAATGTAAAGGTTCCTAAACTATTACAAAGGTGCGGGTCCACATCGCCAAATTAAAAATCCAGGACCCGATTTGACAGAAAATAAAGAAGTGCGAGAAATAAAATGTCCGAGTTTACAAGGCTTTGGGAGAGTTACATAAATATTTAAAAGAAGGAAATAAATAAAACGCGCGAATTGGATTTAAAATTGGAAACGAGGGCGTTGGACCCTTTTTTAATGAAATTAAATTAAATGATTAAATTAATTAAATTAAAATAAAAAAGAAATTATTTTGGTATTTTTTGGATTTATTAATTTTTATGAGAAAGATTAAATGAAATTAAAATTAAATTAACCCTAATTCTATAACTTTTATTTATTAAGAAAAAAAATATTAAAGTTAAACCTAAATTGACCTAATCAATTAAAGCAATTTGATTTATAAAAATAAATAATTAATTATTAGTGAAAAGAAAAGAAAAAGGATAAAAATTGATACAAACCCTAATTCTACAAATTTTTGATTTATTAAGAAAAATGCTAGAATTAAACCTAATTTAAAAAGCCAAATTAATTAAGGATATTTGCTTACAAAAATATTAATTAAATAAATATATTTTTAATTTTGTCTTTTCTGATTTTTGTTATTTTTATGTTTTTATGAAAATAATTAAATTAAAGAATTAAATTAAAATAAGGAATAATGGAAATAAATAAAATAAGAATAAAATAAAAAATCAAAACCTTGGGGGGTTTCTGTCCCCAATTGGAGGTGTACTTAGCAATTAGGCCCACTTATTGCAAGGCCCTGTCTGACTTTTTGTGCTAGCGCGTGAGTGCATTGACTGGGGTCTATCATGTTCTTCAGATCTGGGCCTTTTGATTGATTTTGCTATACGCGTGGCATATCTGGAGGATGGATGTATGATGGTCGCTTGCATGGAAACTACACAGGATGACGTTAGGAAAAATAATATGGAAAGGGATGGGGACCTGGGATCGAACCCAGGTCCTAGAGATCACCAACCCTTCGCTTGACCAGTGGAGCTACCAACGCGTTTTGATTATTATGTAACTAAAGAACAATATAATACAAAATAGCAGTCAGTGGGAAATTTAGCGCGCAAATTTAAATATTCCAATCAGCAGCCTACACATCATCGTCTTCCTCCTTATTGCGCTTTTTCCTGAAACATACAAAAGGTTAGCGGGGGTTTTAAACCCCCCCAAAACATGTAGTTTTTAATAATAGCGATTAGGCCATATGCCCATATAAATTAGGCGCGATGAGTGTTTTCAAATCATCCAAACTTCCTGAACTCAACCATGGTATTGGCATGTCCTAATTTTACAGCATCCAGAAACGCCAAATTTGAAAGCTTGGTAACCCTAGCATCCTTTAATGGTGATTCATCATATAACGCATGAAAACTCAATCAAAGCACACAGTTAGCTTTAGAATTAATCAAGGAACACAAATCAAACATTAAAAATGAATAAAGACGCATGAATCATGATGCAAGAATGTGAAAAAAATTCTGTACAGGACACGATTATTCTCACGTTTCTTGGTGTTAGGATAGATGGTTTTGATTTGAAAACCTTCCTTGAAGCCTCAGGAAGGTAATGGAACAAGTATTTTGGCTTGAATCGCCCTAGAACCTAGTTTTCAGTTTTGGAAAATTTGTCAAAAAACTCAAACTTGATAATGGATTTCTGGCGCAGCTCTGTGGTTTTGAGGAGTAGGGTTTGCATTAGTATGTATATGTGAACGATTAGGGTTGGAAATTTGGTCCAAAGAATCAATGCATTGATGTATGGAAGATTTGATTTTCATGCATAATGTTTCCAATCTTTTTCATGCTATTTTAGTTCCAATCATGTCCAATTATCAAGATTCTTTCCAAATCTGATTATACACAAAATCTTGAGACTATTTCATGCACAAAAAGATTTAAAAAGTTAGGCTTAGTATTTTTCATATATTTATTTTAATTAAATGAATTATTAATAATTAAAAATCCAAATAAATAAATAAAAAATGATAAAAAACTTCCCTTTGGGCCAAATGGTCGTGCACATGCTTTGGATGATGAATTGTGGAAGAAAAAGAGGCCCATTAGCATTTTTAAGACATTTGAAGCAATGTTGACTTTTCAAAATATCCAAAACTTGCCCAACTTCCACAAGGCATAACTTGCTCAATTTTTAAGCTTTGCTCATGTTCTTGGACATTTTGGAAAGGTCTTTGAGTCCTCTAACCAATGCCTTTTGTCCCATGTCATTTTGATTTACCAATCTCAAGTTATGGCCTTTGACTTAAAGTCCCTTTTTGTTGACTTTTGAAAATGACCTATAATGTTGAAATTGATAACTTTTTGTGAGAGCATTTCTTGGACTTGAAGTATGAAGAGGAGTTGTAGGAAATGTCTTTCTCTTCAAAATGAGCTTTGGATGGAATTTTTCTGATAATCCATGTAAGAGTTATGCCCTGGTCAATTTACAGTTGACTTTTTCAACTGTCCAAATATGGAAACTTTTGTATCTTGAGACTTTTTGAACCAAACTTTGAGAATCATGATCAAGGATTGATCAAATGATGTTTGTGGCTTCAAAATGAGATGTTGACCAAAAATTTGGACTTTTGACTGTCAAATGACCATTTTGCCCCTGTAGTTGACTGTAGTGCAATTAGGGTTTTTGACTGTGCAATTTTGTGCTGTAAGTCTTGAAACTTGACATGAGGATGCTTGACCATGTTTGTAGGCATGTGGGACTTGATTGGACCCTTAGAAACTTCATTTTCTTTGTCAGAACCAAAACCCTAGTTTTGACTGTTTAGGAGGCCCTTGAACTGTGCAACCCTTGAGGAGATTTTGAAGCTTTGACTTGGAAAATCTTGAAGAATATGGGAGGGAAAATTTTGGGGTACAACAGTTGCCCCTGTTCAATCTTCTTAGACCTGAGGATGCAGATTGGCTGACGTGCCTTTCGTAATCCGAAGGTAGAAGATGATTGAACACTAGAGTGCCCAGAAATTTGCGCTCACATAGTAGTGTGATGGTGGGGAATGGACTTACAGATGCCATTTGTAGATTGATGGATAGGATGATGGGCTTATAGATGCCATCTGGATGTTGATGAATAGGATGATGGGCTTATAGATGCCATTTGGGGATTGATGAATAGGATGATGGGCTTATAGATGCCATGCTAAGAGATGATGGATAGGTGGATGGGCTTATAGATGCCATCTGGATGTTGATCGCGTAAGAGATTCCTTAGCGAGAACTTGCGTACCTGCAAAAGAGAATGATTACCTGACCTGTCACAGGAGCTGGTCTTCAGATTCTTTGTATGGATGTGTACCCTGACTGGTTACAGGAGCTGGATCTGGATCTTCAAAAGGTGATGAATGAACCAGGGATGGTTACTACCTCAACAGGAACGGTGAGAGAACCTTGGATGACTTCAACCTCAACAGGAACGCTGAGAAAACCTCGGGCGATTTCAACCTCAACAGTAACGCTGAGAAAATCTGGGGACGATTACTACCTCCGCAGTAACGGGGAGAGAACCATAGGCGACTTCAACCTCAATAGTAATCATTGAGAGAATCTTGGACGACTTCTACTTCAACAGTAACGCTGAGAGAATCTTGGGGCGATTACTACCTCCGCAGTAACGGGGAGAGAACCACAGGCGACTACAACCTCAACAGTAATCATTGAGAGAATCTTGGATATCTTCTACTGAGTCTTTATCAGGAAAATCTGTTTGGGGTCGATTTAGCTGGACTAGAGAAGGCCTTGGACTGGATAAGAAACAGAAAATCTTAGGGTCGATTAGCTGAACCGGTCTAGGTCTTGAAATGTCTTCAACTGGATAAGAAACAGGGAGATCTTAGGGTCGATCTGACTGAACCAGAGAAGGCCTTTGATTGGATAAGAAACAGAAAAGTCTTAGGGTCGACTTAACTGAACCGGTCTAGGTCTTGAAATCTTCAACTGGATAAGAAACAGGGAGATCTTAGGGTCGATCTGACTGAACCGGAGAAGGCCTTGGACTGGATAAGAAACAGAGAAATCTTAGGGTCGATTTAACTGAACCAGGCTAGGTCTTGAAATATAGCTGAGAACTTAACTGGATCTTTTCTGAAAGGTAAAGGTCAGTCATATGCAATGCATGATATCGGTCAAGCAATGATGTTCTCAACATAAATGAGATTTGTAGAATATGATGCGTATATGCATGCTATAATGTATGGAAATGTGATATTTATGAATGTATGTTTTCGTCTAGGAAAGTAAATCATGGACGGGTGCCGGGAAGTCACTCCTGGGCTGATGTTGAAGAATAGTTCTTTGCTTCCGCTGGGGATGATAGTTGCAAGTATACCAGTAGGAGAAGGTAACTCCGTTGGGGAATAAACTTGGCGAATGGATTACTCTGCGGGGAGAAAAGTACTCTAACGATCTTGCTGGGAAGCGATACTCTGTGGGAGAGAGGTACTTTGCTGGAATGTTGATGGTAACTTCGCTGGGGATACCGTTGTTGTGTTGGAAGTGTTAATAGACTTCGCTGGAGGGTAAGAAGACTTTGCCGAGGACGGTCTTTCCGTGGCTTTTGGCTGAGGATAACCCAGTTATATCCTAGTAGGGAAATAACTCTTTGAATAAAGCCGGGAGACGCGTTCGTACTCTGCGGGGGTAAGCTTTCAGAATCTACTAGGGATAAGCTCACTGTTTAGGGAGATGGATTCCAACTTTTCCTGGGGACTAGATTGGACTCTCCTGGGGAAGTTTTGAGCTGTATCAGGGAAGTGACTCCATTGAATGTTTGATGTACCGCCGGGGAACAATCTTTAGACCAAGACTGCCGGGGATGCTTGTTAAGAATATATGTATATTGCTGGGGAATGTTGAGATCTGCGGGAGGATACCCAACTTCCTTAAGTTTAATGATAGCTTTGCTTGGGGAGAGTGCACTGACTTGCTGGCTCACTCTCTGGGGAATTAAGATATCTGGTTATGTTCTTCAGCTGAACCTACCTTGGTACCTTTAGTGGATAGAACAATTAGATTGCTTAGACAACTCTTTATTGCCCCTGTTTCTAATGTTACCTGTAATTAATCCTTTGTTCGTATGCAAATATTCATGAGTTAGCAAATTATTGTCAATGCATATATCACAAATTGAACCTTGGACGTTCTTCTCAAAACAAAACAGAAAAGGAAAAACAATTGGCAATTTTAACTGAAAAGTGTATTTGTATTGATTTTTGAATTTTCCTGTAAATAGGCGTTTATGTACAAGAGGCTGACGTCCTAGTAAGAGAACGCCGCCGAACAAAAGAGTTTATACAAATTTGTACAAGAGAAAATAAAACAGCTGTGTGAAATGAATGATCCCACTGGGTTTCAACTCTGCTATTGCCTTTATATCTCCGAGCGTCTCATCACTTGATGACCTTGATTGAAGATGAAGTTGAATGATCGATGCCGTCTGAACTTGATGTAGATACCGGATTCTGGATGCAAAGTGATCCAATGAGACATAGTATTACGCTTTATCCCTAACTTTTGCCTGGACCGCCCTTTCAGGTTTTCAGTCCACCGGGATACCCATTTTTGCCCAAGCCGCCTTTTCAGGTTTTCGGCTTGCCGGGTGTACAGATTTTTTTCATTTCATCCCTTCATTTTGCCCGAACCCTTTTGGTTCGCCGGGAAGCCCTAATTTTTGCCTAGGCATATCAGCCTAGCGGGTCTTTTTCATGCGTAGTATCTTTTTACTATGTCTGCATTGACGGGGTGAGGAAGGTCGTCACCATCCATGTTGGTTAGAATCATGGCTCCTCCTGAGAACACATGTTTAACCACAAATGGCCCTTCGTACGTAGGGGTCCATTTGCCCCTTGGATCACTCTGAGGAAGGATGATTCGCTTGATCACCAGATCCCCAACTTGATATTCATGTGGTCTGACCTTTTTGTTAAATGCCCTGATCATTCGTTTCTGATACGTCTGACCATGACAGATAGCAGCAAGTCTCTTTTCATCAATGAGGTTCAACTGATCAAGTCGTGTCTGGATCCAATCATCTTCGTTCAGATTTGCATCCTTCATTATCCGGAGAGAGGGTATTTGCACTTCGATCGGTAATACTGCCTCCATACCATAAACCAAGGAGAAAGGAGTTGCCCCGGTTGACGTTCTGGCTGAGGTACGGTACCCATGTAGAGCGAACGGTAACATCTCGTGCCAATCCTTATAAGTCACTGTCATCTTCTGCACGATTTTCTTGATATTTTTATTTGCTGCTTCTACAGCCCCATTCATCTTTGGTCTGTAAGGAGAAGAGTTGTGGTGCTGTATTTTAAACTGCTCGCAGAGCTCAGTGATCATCTTGTTATTGAGATTGGTACCGTTGTCTGTAATAATTCTTTCTGGGACGCCGTATCGACAGATCAGGTTATGTTGAATGAACCGTGCCACAACAGTCTTGGTTACCGTAGCGTAGGATGCTGCTTCAACCCACTTCGTGAAGTAATCGATCGCTACCAAGATGAAGCGATACCCGTTAGATGCCGTAGGTTTAATCTCGCCGATCATGTCTATGCCCCACATTGCAAACGGCCAAGGCGCGGTCAGAACATTCAGAGGAACTGGAGGAACATGCACCTTGTCTGCATATATCTGGCATTTATGGCATGTCCGGGAGTGTTGGTAACAGTCAGCTTCCATTGTGGACCAGAAATACCCTACCCGAAGGATCTTCTTCGCCATAGTGTGTCCACTGGAATGTGTACCAAAGGTCCCTTCGTGTAACTCTTCCATGATTCTTTCTGCTTCAGTCTTATCCACACAACGCAGTAAGGTTGAATCATGGTTTCGCTTATACAGGATGCCGTTGCTAAGGAAGAACTTCGCTGCGAACCTTCTCAGAAACTTCTTATTGTTAACAGATGCACCTTCAGGGTATTCCTGAGTTTCCAGATATCTCTTCACTTCATGGTACCAAGGCTTTTCGGTCACCAATTCAGTCTCGAGATCACAACAGTATGCGGGTTCGTCCAGTTTCCAGATGATGATCCGGGGAGCCTCATTGTCCCATTTGACCTTGATCATAGAAGACATTGTAGCTAACGCGTCCGCCAGCTGATTCTCCTCTCTCGGGAAGTGTTCAAAGGTTATCTTTGTGAAGTGAGGGATCAATGTCAACACACATTCTCTATAAGGGATAAGATTCGGATGTTTCGTATCCCACTCTCCTTTGATTTGATTGATCACGAGAGCGGAATCTCCGAAGACACTCAGAAACTTGATCCTTAAGTCGATCGCAGCTTGGAGACCCATGATGCATGCCTCATACTCCGCCATGTTGTTGGTACAGTTGAAACATAGCCGGGCAGTGAGTGGAGTATGAGTGCCTTGAGGGGATATGATTATAGCGCCGATATCGTTACCCAAAGCATTGGAGGCTCCGTCAAAGTGCATAGACCATCGGGATCCTTCCTCAGGTCCTTCATCCGGTCCAGGTACTTCACAATCAGTCACAATCATGATGCTCTCATCTGGAAACTCGAAGTTCATTGACTGATAATCGTCTATGGCCTGATGTGCCAAGTGGTCTGCCAATACACTTCCCTTGATGGCTTTCTGAGTCGTGTATTGAATGTCGTATTTTGTCAAGATCATTTGCCATCTTGCAATTCTCCCAGACAGAGCAGGCTTTTCGAATATGTACTTTATAGGATCCATCTTTGAGATCAACAAGGTAGTGTGAGTCAGCATATACTGTCTCAGCCGGCGAGCAACCCATACCAAAGTGCAGCAAGTTTTCTCGAGCAGTGAGTATCGGGTCTCACAGTCGGTAAACTTTTTGCTAAGGCAATAAATGGTATGCTCTTTTCGGCCAGACTCGTCATGCTGCCCCAACACACACCCCATTGAGTTGTCAAGTACTGTCAGGTATAGTATCAGAGGTCTCCCTTCAACCGGTGGCATAAGGATGGGTGGTTCTTGGAGATACTCCTTGATTCTGTCAAAAGCAGCCTGACATTCATCATTCCAACGTACTACCTGATCTTTCTTCAGTAGCTTGAAGATTGGTTCACAGGTAGCAGTTAGGTGTGAGATGAACCAAGCAATGTAATTCAGGTGTCCTAAAAAGCCTCTGACCTCTTTCTCTGTCTTAGGAGCTGGCATCTCTTGAATAGCTTTGACCTTGGCAGGGTCCACTTGAATGCCTTTGTCACTTACAACGAAGCCTAGCAACTTCCCAGATCTTACCCCGAAGGTGCACTTGTTCGGGTTCAACCTCAGCTTGTACAACTTCAGACGGTCAAACAATTTCTGCAAATGATCTAGGTGCTCTTCCTCAGTCTGAGACCTTGCGATCATGTCGTCAACATACACTTCTATCTCATGATGGATCATATCATGAAATAAAGCCACCATGGCACGTTGGTAGGTTGCCCCAGCATTCTTCAGTCCAAAAGGCATGACCTTGTAGCAGAAGGTGCCCCACTGAGTAACAAAGGTATTTTTCTCCATGTCTTCAGGAGCCATCTTGATCTGATTGTAACCTGAAAAACCATCCATGAAAGAGAACACCTTATGCTGAGCTGTATTATCAACAAGGACATCAATGTGAGGTAGGGGGAAGTCATCTTTGGGGTTGGCCCTGTTCAGATCCCTGTAGTCAACACACATTCTGACCTTACCGTCCTTCTTTGGTACCGGCACCACATTAGCAACCCACTGAGGGTAAGAAGTCACTGCGAGAAACCCGGCATCAAACTGTTTCATAACCTCGGCTTTGATCTTCTCAGACATCTCTGGACGCATACAGCGGACCTTTTGCTTAACCGGAGGGCAGTCCTCCTTAGTAGGCAAGTGATGGACCACAATATCGGTATCCAACCCGGGCATGTCTTCGTAGGACCAGGCAAAGATCTCCATATAATCATGTAGCATCTTAGTCAACCGTTGCTTCACGCTGAGCTCTAGGTTGGCACCAATCTTTACCTCTTTCTTGTCTGCCTCAGTACCCAGATTTATTGTTTCCACTGGCTCTTCATGTGGTTGAATTGCCCTCTTCTCCTGGAGTAACAGTCTTGCAAGCTCGCCAGGCACTTCGCAATCATCTTCACCTTCTTCTTCGGCTAAGTTGATCGGATTTTCGAAGTCATAACTGGCAGTAGCAGAGTCGTTACCAGTGAGATCCAGAGTGGATTGGAACCTGTATGAGTGAGTGTAAGTAAATACAACTGTTTTTGAAATATATGGAAAGGAAAGACAGAAAAGGAGCGTAAGATTTGAAATGCGAGAAAACGTCCAAGATTTTTATTCATGATATATGAAATGACAATTTATATGCCCTCACAAATGAAGCCACGGTGCCCCGGGTAAAACACCGGGCCATGGAGTTCAATTTATTGTTTATTACAAATGCCAAAAACATAGGAATTCATTACTCAGTAACAAGAGAAACAGGTAGATTGTCCTTTGCACTCCAATTGCTAAGTCCACTGTCGGTTGCCGGGTAGATCCAGCTATCAAACTCAGCTTCATCCACTTCGTCTTCGTCCCCAATAGCATTCACTCCATGAGCAGGTAGGGGAGCTGTCACTACATTTGGCTTCTCAGATGCCTCAAATTGTACCTCCTTCGCATCAATAAGGTCCTGCAGCTTGTTCCTTAATGCCCAACAGTCATCAGTGGAATGCCCCGGGCTATCGGAGTGATAAGCACAGCGGGCATTTGGGTTGTATTTGGGAGAGGCAGTGTTCACAACCTTTGGGGCCTCTCTGACAGTTACTAGGTTGGTGGATAGCAGCTGTGGCAAGATCTGCGACAAATTCATACTTAACCGGGTGAAATCTCTCCGGGGTCTTTCAGCCCTTTGAGGATTGGTTGGCCGAGGAGCGGCAGCAGGCTTGGCAATCATCACCGCGTTGACCGATTGGCGGCGCTCAGGTTTCTCTTGTCTCCTAGAGCCATATACAGCACTAGCCTCCTTCTTGAAGGGCTTCTTCTCAGAACTTGTAGATGCACCCTTCGGAATCTTACCAGACTTCAGCCCAGCCTCAATTCTCTCTCCAGTCAGAATAAGATCAGTAAACCCTGCAGATGAGTTACCGATAAGATGGTTGAAAAATGGCCCAGATAGGGTCCCCAAGAACATGTCTACCAACTCCCGATCAGTCAACGGAGGCTGCACCCTGCCAGCCAGATCCCTCCACTTCTGAGCGTACTCTTTAAAACCTTCACTTGAACCTAACGACATACCCTGGAGTTGGGTACGTGTAGGGGCAAGGTCGACATTATATTGATACTGCTTATAGAAAGCAGTAGCCAACTCCTCCCAGTTACGAACCTTGGTCCCATCCAGCTGATAGAACCATTCGAGATGAGTCCCTGAAAGACTCTCCTGGAAGAAGTGGATCCACAAGTTCTTATCCCCTGAGTAGGGTTGAATCTTCCTAACATAGGACCTGAGATGTAGCTTGGGACAAGACGCCCCGTCATACTTGGTGAAGGATGGTGCTTTGAATTTATGAGGAATGATCACACCAGTAGACAAACCCAAATCTCCAAAATCTAGCCCAGGCACCTGTTGTATCTCCATAGCATTCAACCTGTCTTCCAACTGCTTATATCTGTCTTCTGCAGGAGGATATTGCTCTTCATCAAAATCAGTCTCGTTGTCGGAGACTACCGGACTTGGACCTTTTTCCCCTTGGGGGGTACCCTTGCCTATAGAAGAACCAGCCTCTTCATTCTGCAGAGTGTTGCCAAACCTTCGGCCCGAGTTGAAAAGAACAGTTCTTCTCTTCTTCTTCTTTTCCTTCTTCAGGAGCAGAGCCTTCAGCTCTTCTTGGCCCTGAGCCAAACCCATGATTAATTCCTGAAATTGCGCATTCTGCGCCTGAAGAGCTTTGATGGACATCTCAGTTGATGATGAGTCGGGATTCATGATGCTGAAATAAACAGCGAAGAACTGTAAGCAACCTGAAAAGAAGAAAACCTGCTATGCACATGATGAATGATATGTGTTTATGCAATGCATTCAAGGGTTCGAAAGTTCAAATTTGTTGTAGACAAAAAAAGAACACACGTTATCATTAAGGAAATAATTGTTCAGTACATCAAAGCCTCATGGGCAAAACAAATACAAAAGCAAATCAATCCCAAAAGACACTACGCGTCCTCTTTGGAGCTATGTAGGTGTTGAGATTCCTCTCCTCATGCAATAGGAGGGTGAGCTCCAAGACTTTCTTTTCACTAGCATGTAGACTGGTCTCAAGAGAATTTCGTTCTTCCTTAAGCTGGATCCAGCTCTTCTGCATCTCTTCCCAGGATGTGGGCATATCAGGATGCTGAATGGTGTAGGACACTTCTCCTTCTGAGACTGGCTCTTTGATTACTGGGAGCATATGAGGATATGGCATCACTAACTTCTGGGAGCGGGCGCGTACCCACTTGATATAAGGTTCCAACAGGATAGAGTTCCTGTGCCCCAGTGTCTTGCTGTCTATCCTACTGGGCATCCTCCAAGCTCTGATAAATCTCTGGCGAAGTCCTTGTGCATCGTTGTCGAAGTCAAAAACTATGTCAGGCATTAACATATCATGAGGGTCATCCCTCCGAGCATAACCAAACTGTCTCCAAGCCAGGCATGGGTTGTAGGTAATACCTCCTCTGATTCCAAGTAAAGGAACATTAGGGTACTCCCCGCAACGATCAATGATAGTGACATCCTCTCTGGACCGAGGGCACCAATGTATATCTGCATGTGTAAGAGTCATCAACCGTTGTGACCATCTCAAACCCCGCTCGTTCTTCAAAGTTGATTGTGGAAGGTGCGAAATAAACCACCTTCCCAGGAGAGGAGTGCAACACATAAGGACACCTCTTTTTCTCATGGTTCGAGTGTAACATGAGTGAAGGATGTCCCCCAGCAACGTAGGTATAGGATTCCTGGACATAAAGATCTGGACAGCACTGATGTCTATAAGCTGATCTGGGTTAGGGAACAACACCAAACCATAGACAAGGAGGGCCACCACTTCTTCAAAAGCTTGTAAGTCAAGGGAGTTCCAACATTCATGGGCCTTTTCAAACAGAAACCTGGCTAAGAACCCTTTGATACCACTTCTAACTTCCCAATGTCCCTTGAGGTCAGATGGTTATAGGTGTAAGGCTTTAGCAATCTCTTCAAGTTTGGGTTCCTTTTCCGTACCGTTGTAGGGTAGTTGATCAAGGATAGGGATCTTTAGGAGCCGGGATAACTCCTCCAATGTAGGTACCAGCTGGTAATCCAAGAAGGTAAAACAGTGATGCAGAGGGTCAAAGAACTGGAACAGGACCTTTATCATGTCTTCCTCAATGTTGGTGTTGACCAAGCTGATGAGACTTCCATGTCTTTCACTGAATGAGGAGTTCTCAGGAATCCTGGATATAAGTTCCTTAAGCTGAGGAGGGACCCTTACAAGACTGATTTGAATTGTCTTTCTGCGAACAGTTTCCATGTCCTACAAAACAAAGAACAAAGATGAAGATTCGAACCCCTGAAATGGTTAGTCAATGCATATGATGCTGGATGATGTCATGATGCTATGATTAAACACACCACAGATATTTACAAAGACAAACATGTAAGGCACACAAGGCACACAAGATAAGCCCTTAGAGTTTAAGGCCAGCATGGGGTTTGGGTAGTACCCTCTTGAAGTTGGTGGGTTCAACCTGTCCTATTAGAAGTAACCGGGTTCTAAGGGTCCCAATATCACGGGATTGCTTTCATTGTTCATTGTTTCGATTTAGCCACTGAACTGGCGACCGAAATATTCCAGGAAAGCAACCCTCAATTGAGTGTAGTATCGAGTATCAACCAACCTCGGACTGCACCAAAGTCAGTTACCTCACTACCCTAAAGAGGCCAAGATAGTTCAATTAAGGTTCCTAAGGTCTGTTGATGCTTCACGACACCACGCGGAGGCCCCGTACTCTCCTTGACTAAACTCAAGGGTTACCGGTACACACCAAAGTGCCACATCAACGTAGCAGACTGTTTCAACCATGTCGGTATACCCCACACAGTTCCCTCACAGCCTTGTTGCTACTTTCTAAGAAGGTATCCCCAGATCCGGGTTAGGATCTATAGAACTCCCAAGACAGTCCCACAATCTAAAGCAAGCAAAGAAAGCAATTGAAAACACAGTGATCTTAGTCCTAAGGTACACCTCACTTTATAAAGATACTCCCCAACAGAGTCGCCAGTTCTGTGATCGGTGGATCTGGAACTGACTGTTTAACGCTGGTTTGCGAAATGTCACGGAAGCAAGAGTCGCCACCGTCTTTTATTTTCTCCAAATGGAAAGGACAAAAGCACATAAAAATTCCTTAAAGAGATTGCTCTCGGTTCGGGAGGTAGGTTATAGAAAGGGAAGGTGTTAGCACCCTTTCTATCCATGGTTATCCATGGGCTCTTAGATACTTGCTCACTTGTGTTTTCAAAAATGGTTTGTTTGCTTTTCAACTGTGGGTTTTAAAAAGTTTCTTTGAAAATTTCAGTTCCACTCTTGTATCGGTCCTCAAGAGTGTTTGAAAAATTGCTTTCGAAAGCTTTTTGAAAAGGTGTCGGTGTGAAAAGTATTTTTTTTTAATTTGTTTTGAAGTTAGAGCAAGTATCTAGAGTCGTCTACCTACCCTAAGGAATTCGTCTGTGTAGATGTCCTTTAAAGTAGTGCCATCCCACCATTGAGAGGTAGGTAGCACCACCGTTGGAGATGTTCGGGTTAATTCGAGGTTTGGGACATGGTGATCACCAGAGCAATGGGAAGACACCTTAGAAGCTACCCTCATGCCAGGTTCCCGGATCATGAGGACTTATTAAGACATCCTCTACTCGACGATCACCTTTCGAGGCAAGGCAACAGTGAGGCGTACCCTAGGGGTGGTGTGTGATTTGTGTGTCGTTTTCAGATATTTTGTCTTGTCATGTCAAAGTGATCTATGCGTTTGTTTTTATTTAATCATTCATTCTTGCATGCATTTATTTAACAGTTAAAAGGTTGCGAGAAATGTAAAGGTTCCTAAACTATTACAAAGGCGCGGGTCCACATCGCCAAATTAAAAATCCAGGACCCGATTTGACAGAAAATAAAGAAGTGCGAGAAATAAAATGTCCGAGTTTACAAGGCTTTGGGAGAGTTACATAAATATTTAAAAGAAAGAAATAAATAAAACGCGTGAATTGGATTTAAAATTGGAAACGAGGGCGTTGGACCCTTTTTTAATGAAATTAAATTAAATGATTAAATTAATTAAATTAAAATAAAAAAGAAATTATTTTGGTATTTTTTGGATTTATGAATTTTTATGAGAAAGATTAAATGAAATTAAAATTAAATTAACCCTAATTCTATAACTTTTATTTATTAAGAAAAAAAATATTAAAGTTAAACCTAAATTGACCTAATCAGTTAAAGCAATTTGATTTATAAAAATAAATAATTAATTATTAGTGAAAAGAAAAGAAAAAGGATAAAAATTGATACAAACCCTAATTCTACAAATTTTTGATTTATTAAGAAAAATGCTAGAATTAAACCTAATTTAAAAAGCCAAATTAATTAAGGATATTTGCTTACAAAAATATTAATTAAATAAATATATTTTTAATTTTGTCTTTTCTGATTTTTGTTATTTTTATGTTTTTATGAAAATAATTAAATTAAAGAATTAAATTAAAATAAGGAATAATGGAAATAAATAAAATAAGAATAAAATAAAAAATCAAAACCTTGGGGGGTTTCTGTCCCCAATTGGAGGTGTACTTAGCAATTAGGCCCACTTATTGCAAGGCCCTGTTTGACTTTTTGTGCTAGCGCGTGAGTGCATTGACTGGGGTCTATCATGTTCTTCAGATCTGGGCCTTTTGATTGATCTTGCTATACGCGTGGCATATCTGGAGGATGGATGTATGATGGTCGCTTGCATGGAAACTACACAGGATGACGTTAGGAAAAATAATATGGAAAGGGATGGGGACCTGGGATCGAACCCAGGTCCTAGAGATCACCAACCCTTCGCTTGACCAGTGGAGCTACCAACGCGTTTTGATTATTATATAACTAAAGAACAATATAATACAAAACAGCAGTCAGTGGGAAATTTAGCGCGCAAATTTAAATATTCCAATCAGCAGCCTACACATCATCGTCTTCCTCCTTATTGCGCTTTTTCCTGAAACATACAAAAGGTTAGCGGGGGTTTTAAACCCCCCCAAAACATGCAGTTTTTAATAATAGCGATTAGGCCATATGCCCATATAAATTAGGTGCGATGAGTGTTTTCAAATCGTCCAAACTTCCTGAACTCAACCATGGTATTGGCATGTCCTAATTTTACAACATCCAGAAACGCCTAATTTGAAAGCTTGGTAACCCTAGCATCCTTTAATGGTGATTCATCATATAACGCATGAAAACTCAATCAAAGCACACAGTTAGCTTTAGAATTAATCAAGGAACACAAATCAAACATTAAAAATGAATAAAGACGCATGAATCATGATGCAAGAATGTGAAAAAAAATTTGTACAGGACACGATTATTCTCACGTTTCTTGGTGTTAGGATAGATGGTTTTGATTTGAAAACCTTCCTTGAAGCCTCGGGAAGGTAATGGAACAAGTATTTTGGCTTGAATCGCCCTAGAACCTAGTTTTCAGTTTTGGAAAATTTGTCAAAAAACTCAAACTTGATAATGGATTTCTGGCGCAGCTCTGTGGTTTTGAGGAGTAGGGTTTGCATTAGTATGTATATGTGAACGATTAGGGTTGGAAATTTGGTCCAAAGAATCAATGCATTGATGTATGGAAGATTTGATTTTCATGCATAATGTTTCCAATCTTTTTCATGCTATTTTAGTTCCAATCATGTCCAATTATCAAGATTCTTTCCAAATCTGATTATACACAAAATCTTGAGACTATTTCATGCACAAAAAGATTTAAAAAGTTAGGCTTAGTATTTTTCATATATTTATTTTAATTAAATGAATTATTAATAATTAAAAATCCAAATAAATAAATAAAAATGATAAAAAAACTTCCCTTTGGGCCAAATGGTCGTTCACATGCTTTGGATGATGAATTGTGGAAGAAAAAGAGGCCCATTAGCATTTTTAAGACATTTGAAGCAATGTTGACTTTTCAAAATATCCAAAAATTTCCCAACTTCCACAAGGCATAACTTGCTCCATTTTTAAGATTTGCTCATGTTATTGGACATTTTGGAAAGTTCTTTGAGTCCTCTAACCAATGCCTTTGGTCCCATGTCATTTTGGTTTACCAATCTCAAGTTATGGCCTTTGACTTAAAGTCCCTTTTTGTTGACTTTTGAAAATGACCTATAATGTTGAAATTGATAACTTTTTGTGAGAGCATTTCTTGGACTTTAAGTATGAAGAGGAGTTGTAGGAAATGTCTTTCTATTCAAAATGAGCTTTGGATGGAATTTTTCTGATAATCCATGTGAGAGTTATGCCCTGGTCAATTTATAGTTGACTTTTTCAACTGTCCAAACATGGAAACTTTTGTATCTTGAGACTTTTTGAGCCAATCTTTGAGAATCATGATCAAGGATTGATCAAATGATGTTTGTGGCTTCAAAATGAGATGTTGACCAAAAATTTGGACTTTTGACTGTCAAATGACCATTTTGCCCCTGTAGTTAACTGTAGTGCAATTAGGGTTTTTGACTGTGCAATTTTGTGCTGTAAGTCTTGAAACTTGACATGAGGATGCTTGACCATGTTTGTAGGCATGTGGGACTTGATTGGACCCTTAGAAACTTCATTTACTTTGACAGAACCAAAACCCTAGTTTTGACTGTTTAGGAGGCCCTTGAACTGTGCAACCCTTGAGGAGATTTTGAAGCTTTGACTTGGCAAATCTTGAAGAATATGGGAGGGAAAATTTTGGGGTACAACACTATTCCTTTGACATTGTTGGCTTACCATTGATTTGGTAAGCAACCCTATCTTTGGATGTAAACGGGACGGGCGTGGGTTATCGTATAACCATGATAGCAATGTTTGTAAAGTACCTTAGCATTTTTTAGGGACCAAGATCATTTTATAAGGCAACTTTTTGAATAGCATCATCGAGGGACTATGATCTTTATGTTTGTTTTGTTTTGTTTTTCCAAGATACTTCGCATGCGTAACATGGCTATTTTGTTTTAGGAAACCAAGTGGGAGAAACCCTAAGGGTGCTTGTGTGCAAAGTGTATCATTTTTCATGCTTTTGCTTTTGTCTTGTATTTAGGGTTTTCTATTTGTTTTGTTTCGTTCTTGTCATACAAACCCTAATTACTAATCATGGCATATGAAAGCAATAAATTGCATAATTTGTAAATATACTAAGCTATTACAACACTTTTATGGGAAGGGGGAATACAAGTTTGAATGGGGATTTGCACAAATATGAAACTAAATACGTTATTACAACCAAATCGAATTTGCGCGAATTAAAAATAAACATAATACAATATTTAAAATGTAATGCAATATGTATGTAAAGAAAAGATGGTTTTTGATGTCTTATTTTTGTGTAAAAGAATATTTAATTTAAGCCTAAAAAATATAAGGAAAAATATTTAATTTTTGAAAGGGGTTAAACCCTAATTTTTGTTTAAAATAAAATAATGTTTCTATATGTATTATTTTATATATTTTTGTATATAAAAATAATAAATAATATTGAATATAAATATTAAAATTAAATATATGCAAAAATAAATATTTGTAAGGAGAAAATGCAAAAATAAATAAACTAAGTATATTTAATTATATTTACAAATTTATTAATAAAATAAATTATATCCTATTAAAATAAACTATATTTTTATGTGAGAAATAAAATAAAAAAATAAAATAAAGTGCAATATGACTAAATTATATTTTTTAAGATTTTATATCATTTAAAGAAAATAATAAAAATATAAAATATGAAAATAAAACAAATAAAAAAATGAAATAAATTGGCAGGGGGTGAGATAGCAAGTCAATGGTGATGTTGAGCAAAAATGCTGGCCCATAAAAAAAAAGCCCAATCCTGCAAAAAAAGTGTCAAAACTGAAAAGGAAAAAATGCCAAAAATCCAAAGTAGCACGCAGGTTCGAACCCAGGACATGGGTCTCACCAGCGCGCTGCTTTACCACTGGGGTGACTATACATCCATTGTCTTTAATGAAACAAAAATAACATATTCTAAAATGCTTCCTTGCCCTGTTTCATCTTCTTCCTCAAGCCTTGGCCGGACCATCTGTAACTTCCTCATACTTCCATGAAAATAAAAACTTATAACATGAAAAATGTAGAGCTTGAACTCATGATTCCAACCATGTAAACTATGTAATCTAACCATCAAAGATTAAAGAGAATTTAAACAACTATAAATCTTGACCTAATATTTCCAAAAATTTCAACTTCCAAATTCTCTTAGCACAAGTAAAATCAATGCAAAGTAATGATATGTATAGCTTCGTTATGATGAGAACTATATTTTTTATTCACAGATCATGGCCTGAGGTTGCCTGTACAAGGAGATGGAGTTTGAAAAATTACCTCCTTCAACTGGAATCGTGTATGGAAATGTAGGGACTTTAAGGGAGACCTGATGATTGCTTGAGCTTCCTTGAGCTTCCCTGAATCTGTTCCAACCCTTACCTTGCTCTGAAAGTGGCTAGAACTCCCTGAACAAGTCCAACTGCAAGCTTCAAAGTCAATAATGGCAGATGGTGAAACAGAGGTTACAGAACAAGGATGATGGCTTGGATGAGTTTAATATCAAGTATGTAAGATGTTGGAATGGTCTAAACACAAAACGCATGAGCCAAATGGATGTTGGATGTGTATATGCAGAAATTGTATGTTTGGGAAATTTTTTGGTTTTTTTCATTTGGAGAGAGTTTCAGGTCCTTGCCAAGCGTGTTATGGGTTACACATTGTTTGCATATTAGTATAGAAATGATCTAAAGTCAACTCTCTATCAGTTGTACAAGCCCTAGCCCTTTTGCCACTTTTCTTGTACTTGAAGCAAATTGACAAGACAAAACTCTCATGCGTGTACCAGCTTGCTTTAGGGTTAGTATAAGTTTGTACAAGTTGCTTGAGACCTGTGTGGTTTGTATGCATCAAAGGGACAAGTTCAAATCTCCAAGTTGACAAGTTTACAAAAGTGCTTCTTTATGAAAATGGCAATGAAGCCTTTTTGCCCAAAATGGAATTACAAGTTGTGTAAAAGTTCAAAAGCATGGATAGAGGCTTTATCAACTGTGTAAGCATTTAATTAAAGAGTCTTTAGCAAGTTTAGGTCCTGTAAAGCATGAAATATCCAGCATAGGATTGGTTTGTAACTTGGTTCTTCATGAAAATGGCTTGAACAAAAAGTGAGAAAATGCCAACTTCCTCTCTTCGATTCTCCCTACTCAAAAATGATCTTGGAGAGTTCTTGGACATTTTGGAAAGCTTGCAATGTGATCTATAATCCATCTTTGAAGTGAATTTTGAGATACCGCTTGGAAATAGGTGAAAACTTGCCATGAAGTTGGATCCAAAAGCTGCCTAAATTAGGGCAAAATTTCACTAAGTTAAGAAGTTCATGACCATGTATTCACAAATTTATAACTTGAGATCCAAGCATATTTTGGGAAAAGTTTGTGAAGCAAATTTGTAGATTTCATGGAGATCTATAACTTTCATGTTGGTAAGTTTTCTTGAATCATTAGGCATCATGGTGTAAAAATGGTGTAAAGTTGAGAAAAAATAAGAAGATTTTTATACTTAGAAAAATTCTAAGTTATGAAAATTTTCAAATTCAAAACCCTAATTTTCAAATTTGGTTTTCTTGGTGAACAAGTTTCAAATTTTGACATATCTTGATGAATTATGACCCTTGGCACTTGATTTTGTCCAAAAAGTCAAAGTTTGACTTTTCAGTGTACAGTTGACTTTTGATCAGTTGACTGCAAATTTCATCTGTCAAACCAATGAACTTGAGATGTTTTGAACCATGTAATTGATTCAAGATGATGCCATTAAATCCTTGAAACCATGCTTGAACTCAATTGGTCATTTGCTAAGTTAAAAATCAGAAATTGCCCTTTCTCAGTCAAAACCCTAATTTTGACCATTTTGCCCTTTTGATGATTTGATCAAATTTCTTGAGGAGTTGTGATCCAAACTTGATCAAATGGTACATATGAGTCTAAAATGTCGATGTGGATCAAAAATTATGAAATTTGACTGTGAATTGGCCATGGTTGACTTTTTCCCCAATACACTTGATCTTTAGGTCAACTGTCCAATTGACTGATCAAAAATGTGGTTCAAGGCTTGAAACTTATTATGAACAAACTTAGGGGTCCAAAATGATGTATGAAAGTCAAATGAAGCATTGGTGGTCCAAAAATACCTGTGCAAACTCAAACCCTAATTTTAGGTTATCAGTGCAAGATGAGATGTTTTGAGCTGAACAAACCCTGATCTTGTCTTGAGTCAAAGAAGTCTTGTGGGAAAAAACTTAATAAATGAGAGGGCAAATTTTGGGGTACAACAGCTTCCCATGTTCAATCTTCTTGAACCTGAAGAGTTAGATTGGCGAGCTTTGTCGTTCGTGACTCGAAGGTAAAAGATGATTGGACACTGGAGTGCCCATAAATTTGCACTCGACAAAGTGTAGTTGAGGGAATGGGCTTAAAGATGCCATTTGGAGAAGTGATAGAATCTTGTTGGAGATGGGCTTGTAGATGCCATCCAAGAATGTTTGTTGAATTGTAAGTTGTAAATCAAAATAATGAGTATCAGAATGACGTCCGTGTCTGGAGCGTATCTGAACTTTGGGAATCTGAAAGATGAATCTGAATGGGTAACAAAATGGCTTCCGTATCTGGAGCGTCTCTGAACTATATCTGAAAGATGAATCTGAATAAGCAACGGAATGGCTTTCGTGTCTGGAGCATATCCGTACTGTATCTTGAAAGATGAATCTGAATAAGCAACAAAATGGCTTCCGTGTCTGGAGCGTATCCGTACTGTATCATGAATGCTGAATCTGAATGAGTAACAGAATGGATTCCGTGTCTAGAGCGTATCCGTACTGTATCTTGAAAGATGAATCTGAATGAGCAACAAAATGGCTTCCGTGGCTGGAGCGTATTTGTACTGTATCATGAATGCTGAATCTGAATGAGTAACAGAATGGCTTCCGTGTCTAGAGCGTATTTGAACTGTATCATGATAGCTGAGTTTGAATAAGTAACAGAATGGATTCCATGTCTGGAGCGTATCTGGACTGTGTATGAGCTTGAAATCTGAATAAGTATCAGGATGGCGTCCGTGTCTGGAGCGTATCTGAACTATATCTGATAGTTGAAATTTGAATGAGTAACAGAATGGCAATCGTGTCTGGAGCGTATCTGAATTGTATCATGATTGCAAATTGTTTAGCAGTAGCTGTTAATCTTATCCTGAAAGGGTAAAATGTTAGCTGGAACACAAAATTATGTTGCATGAAATGTATGATGCAATATATGTGATTTATCAATGTTTATGATATATAGATGTGATGTATGCGCATGTAAGCTGATTTGTTGTATTGCTGAGGAAAATAAATCCTTGACTGCTGCTGAGGATATGTGGATTCTTCATGTCTTGAAGTTGGAGTAATTGACAAAAATTATGTTGTGAGCAAAGCCATATACTGCTTGAGTAATATGCTTGGGGAATCCAGAGAATTTTGATGACTTCTACTGGGGATTTAACAAATGGGAATCTTCGTTCTGTTGGGGAACAATGAAAACTCTGTGGGGAAAAAACTTATTCCTGTTTGGAAAAAGTTCAGGAATTTTGGTCACTTGCCACTCTACTGGGGAATCATCCTAGGTTAGGGAGAAACAGAAGTTAGCCGTTATCTAGTTGATTTTCAGGCTTCAAGACAACTTGTCGGGGAACTTGGAGAAACTGGATGGTTTCCACTGGGGATTAATAGTTTTGAAGTTTCAGCTCCGTTGGGGATCTTAATGACGTACTGTAGGGATTGTTCATGGAATAGCCTAAAGACGTTTTCCTATTCTTTCGACCTGTCAGTAATTGTTCTTTTCCATTTTGTTTATTTGTAAACAATAATTATGTTCAAATGCATATGTTCATTAATGAATCATTGGACGTTTTTTGCAAATAAAACACAAGTGTAAAAGAAAAGACAAATAGTTTTCTGCACTTTAAAGAGATATCTTTGTATTCACTTTGAATAAATATTTTGTACAAAGGAGACAGACATCCTAGTAAAAGGATGGTGTCATAAAAATAAGAAAATTTTATACAAAGAAAGATAGCTATGTGTGATAATCCCACGGGGTTCCCATTCTGCTATAGCCTCCGTATCTCTGAATATCTTGTCTATTTGTTGCTTTGTTTGAAGATGATTGAATTGATCAGAAGCTCCAAGTTTATCAGTGAAGAGATTATCCTCAAAGTGATCCGACGAGACATAGCCATACGCTTTAATTCCCTAACTTTTGCCTGGACCGCCCTTTCGGGTTTTCAATCCACCGGGAAACCCTTTTTTGCCCAAGTCTCCCTTTCGGGTTTTAACCTTGCCAGGTGTACAGATTTTTTTTATTTTATCCCTAATTTTTGCCCGAACTTTTTGGTTCGCCGGGATGCCCTTGTTTTGCCTAGGTGTGTCCACCTAGCGGGTCTCTTATGCGTAGTATCTTTTGACTATGTTTGCATTCGCAGGGTGTGGCAAATCGTCGTCGTCCATGGTGGTTAAGATCATTGCCCCACCGGAAAAGATTTTCTTGATTACAAATGGTCCTTCATAGGTAGGAGTCCATTTGCCCCTAGGATCACTTTGTGGCAAGATGATACGCTTGATCACCAGATCTCCAACTTGATATACTTGGCGTCTGACTTTCTTGTTGAAAGCCTTGATCATCCGCTTTTGATGCATCTGGCCATGGCAAACAGCAGTAAGTCTCTTTTCATCAATTAAGTTCAGTTGATCAAGCCGGGTCTGGATCCAATCGTCCTCACTCAAACCTGCATCCTTCATAATTCTCAAAGAGGGGATTTGAACTTCAATAGGCAAGACAACCTCCATGCCATAAACCAAAGAATAGGGTGTTGCCCCAGTTGATGTGTGAGTCGTGGTACAGTACCCGTGGAGAGCAAACGGTAGCATTTCATGCCAGTCCTTATAGGTGACTGTCATCTTCTGTATGATCTTTTTAATGTTTTTATTAGCAGCTTCGACTGTACCATTCATCTTTTGCCGATAGGGGGATGAATTGTGATGTTGAATCTTGAACTGCTCGCACAATGCGGTGATCATAGTATTGTTAAGGTTCGTACCGTTATCAGTGATGATCCTTTCTGGGATACCATACCGGCAAATAAGATTATGCTTGATGAAGCGGGCAACAACATTCTTAGTAACGAATGCGAAGGAAGCCGCTTCGACCCACTTTGTGAAATAGTCAATGGCCACTAGAATGAAGCGGTGTCCATTGGAGGTTGTTGGCTTGATCTCCCCAATCATATCAATTCCCCACATAGCGAAAGGCCAAGGAGCTATTAAGACATTTAGAGGAACCGGAGGCACGTGCACCTTGCCCGTATAGATTTGACACTTATGACAGGTCCGGGAGTGTTGATAGTAGTCTGCTTCCATGGTAGACCAATAATAGCCTTCCCGTAGAATTTTCTTCGCCATCGTATGCCCACTAGAGTGAGTGCCAAAGGTACCTTCATGTAATTCAGCCATGATCTTTTCAGCTTCAATCTTATCCACACAACGGAGCAGAATAGAATCATGATTACGTTTATACAGGATGCCATTACTTAGGAAGAACTTAGCAGAGAATCTCCTTAAGAACTTTTTATCATTGATTGAAGCTCCTTCTGAATATTCTTGAGCCTCGAGATACCTTTTGACTTCATGAAACCAAGGCTGGTCCACTACTTCTTCAGTATTAATCTCGTGACAGTGTGATGGTTCGTCCATTCGTTCAATGGTGATCTGGGGAGCCTCGTTATCCCAATTAAGTTTAAACATAGATGACATTGTGGCTAGAGCATCTGCTAGCTGATTTTCTTCTCGCGGGAAATGCTCGAAGGTAATCTGCTCAAAATGTGGTAACAATGTCAAAACATGTTCTTTGTAAGGGATAAGGTTGGGATGTTTAGTGTCCCATTCTCCTTTGATCTGACTGATGACCAAAGCTAAATCTCTGAACACATCTAAGGATTTGATTCCCAAGTCTATAGCATCCTTGAGACCAAAGATGCATGCTTCGTATTTTGCCATGTTGTTCGTACAGTTGAAGCAAAGTATGCAGTAAAGGGAGTATGGCACCATTTCGGAGATATGAGTACAACGTCGGTACCATTACCAGGTGCATTGGATGCCCCATCAAAGAACAGGGTCCATCTGGATCCTTGTCTAGGTCCGTCATATGATCTGATTTCTTCACAATTGTCTAATGTCATGATGTCTTCGTCTGGGAATTCAAACTTCATGGACTGATAATCTTCTACAGCTTGATGGGCAAGATGATCAGCTAGCATGCTACCCTTTATAGCTTTTTGGGTAGTGTATTGTATGTCATATCTTGTTAGGATCATCTGCCATCTAGTTATCCTCCCAAACATAGCAGGCTTCTCAAAGATGTACTTTATCGGATCCATCTTAGATATCAGCAAAGTGGTATGAGTCAACATATATTGTCTTAGTCGGCGAGCAGCCCATACCAGAGCGCAGCAAGTTTTCTCGAGCAGTGAATATCTGGTTTCACAGTCGGTAAACTTTTTGCTCAGGTAGTAAATAGCGTGCTCTTTTCGGCCAGACTCGTCATGCTACCCCAATACACACCCCATTGAGTTCTCTAAAACGGTCAGATACATGATCAGTGGTCTTCCCTTGATTGGTGGCATCAAGACAGGAGGCTCTTGTAAATACTCTTTGATTTTGTCGAAAGCAATTTGACATTCATCATTCCATCTGACTACTTGATCTTTCTTCAACAGTTTGAAGATTGGTTCACAAGTAGATGTTAGGTGAGAAATGAATCTGGAAATATAGTTCAGGCGTCCCAAGAATCCTCTGATTTCCTTCTCAGTGCGAGGAGCAGGCATTTCTTGTATCACTTTGACCTTGGCAGGATCAACCTCGATGCCTTTGTTGCTGACAATGAAACCTAAGAGTTTACCGGACCGGACTCCAAATGTGCACTTGTTTGGATTCAACCTTAGTTTGTACTCTTTCAATCTCACAAATAGCTTTTGCAAGTGATCAAGGTGCTCCTCTTCAGTTTGTGATCGGGCTATCATGTCATCTACGTAGACCTCTATCTCATGATGTATCATATCATGAAACAAAGCTACCATGGCGCGTTGATAGGTTGCCCTGGCATTCTTCAGTCTGAATGGCATCACTTTGTAGCAGAACGTGCCCCACTGTGTGACAAATGTAGTTTTCTCCATGTCTTCAGGTGCCATTTTGATCTGGTTATAGCCTGAGAATCCATCCAAGAAAGAAAATACTTTGTGCTGGGCTGTATTATCAACCAGGATGTCGATGTGTGGAAGTGGAAAATCATCTTTAGGGCTGGCCCTGTTTAAATCTCTATAATCCATGCGCATTCTTACTTTGTCGTCCTTTTTAGGCACGGGAACAATGTTGGCAACCCATTGAGGATAGGAAGTAACAGCCAAAAATCCAGCATTGAACTGTTTCATGACTTCCACTTTGATCTTCTCTGACATGTCAAGTCTCATATGGCGGACTTTTTGTTTCACTGGTAGACAGTTTTCTCTTATGGATAGACGATGTACCACGATGTCTGTATCGAGTCCCGGCATGTCTTCGTATGACCAGGCAAAGATCTCAACATAATCATGCAATAGCTGAATTAGATGCTCCTTGACACTCGGCTCTAAATTGGCACCCACTTTGATTTCCTTTTTATCTTCCTCGGTACCCAAGTTGATCGTATCTAACAGCTCCTCATGAGGCTGAATAGCTCTTTCCTCTTGTTGTAGTAGTTTGGCCAATTCCCCTGGCACCTTAAAATCTTCCTTACCTTCGTATTCGGCTTGGTAGATCAGATCTTCAGAGTTACTGAAGGCTATAGCAGTATCGTTACCCATGAGATCCGAAATGGAGGGGTACCTGCATTTGTGAGTGTGGGTGTGTGTAAGGGTATAACCATCTTTAAACAATAAAATGTAAAAGAAAGGCAATGAGTACAAAAAGTTTATATGTGAAAAAGCGTCCATGATTCATTGAATGTCATATGAAGATGAAATAAAAACCCTTACAAATGGACCATTGTGCCTCGGGTAAGACACAAGGTTTTTAAAGTGCGAATTGTTTGTGAATATTACAAGTCCAACAGAAATGTAAAAGATAAATTACTGAGAGATGAAAATTATTGGGACAAAGTCTATGGCTTCCCAGTTGCGAAGTCCTCCATTGACAGTAGGAAATATCCAATCTTCCAAGCTTCCATCCTCTTCATTGTCTTCTACTGCGTTGACCCCTTGGTTGCTAATCTTCACAGGTGGCCCTCCAGCACGGGCACAACGCACAGTCTTCTGAGCAGTTGAAGTAAACCCCAAGCCAAACTTGTCTGGTTTATACGGGATGTCTGGAAGCTGCCCCCAGATGGTGCATCCACCCTCTTCCACTACTGCCTTTGCGTCCTTTAGAGATGACATCCGAAGTGGAGGTATTGTGATCTTTGGAATTGAAGATACCGCCTTGGTCGCCGCTACTTATTGAGAGACTTCTTCAAAATGTTGGAAAGGGGTTTCAATGAACTCGCCATCCAACTCCACATATCAGAAGGAATTTAGATGACTAATCAAGTACTCCTCTTCCCCATGGACAATTATGATCTTTCCTTGGATCGGGTATTTCAGCATCTGGTGAATATGGAGGTGACGGCACTGGCATTGTGGATCCAAGGCCGTCCTAATAGACAAGAGTAAGAGGAACGGATGTCCATCACATAGAAGGTTGAATTGAAAGTCTGAGTTCCCACCTTTATCGGGATGTCCACCTCCCCATGGCCCATCCTCTTCAAGCCATCAAATGCACTCACAATTATGTTACTGGGCTTCAACGTCAGCCCTTCGCAATCCAATATGTTAAGGGATTTCTTTGGCAAGACGTTCAAAGATGAACCAGTGTCTACCAAGACATGGGCTAGGGTTGTTCCTCTACACTCCACAGAGACATGCAATTCCTCGTTGTGCTTTTTCCCTTTGAGTGTCAAATCAGCATCAGAGAAGCCCAGGCCGTTATCAACTGTCAAACTGGCCACACACTCTTGGAATTGGTCAGCAGACGTATCTTGCGGCACATGAGCTGTCTTCAGAAATTTTACCAGAGCTTTCGCATGTGCCTCAGAGCACAACAGCAATGCTAGCATGGAGATCTTGGAAGGGGTTTGCCCCAACTGTTCAACCACATCATAATCACTCTTCTTTATTATCCTCAGGATTTCTTCCATCTCCTTCTTGGATGTTTCGGGGATAGCTAGTGATTGAGACTTCGTCCGGACAGGCTCCTCTTGAATGATTTTTCCTTTATTCTCAGCAGTGGAAGTACTGGTAGGGATAGGGATTGTGTTGTCTTTATCGGTAAGTACGCTTGCAGGTATAATCACTGGTGCAGAGGTAATCTTCGGAATGGCCACGGGTCTAAAAACTGCCTTTGGAGGGGCAATCTCAGGAGAGAAGATTCTACCAATACGGGTAATCTTGCTAGTTCCAGCAATATTGCTAATGTCAGAATTTTCTTCTTCGGAGCTCTCTTCTTCGGCAGTCAGTTCATCTTGTTTGATACCATGGTAGTAGATTTCTTCACCATAATTCCATGGTACTATTTTATCTGATTTGTACGGGACCGGCCCGGGCATTGTGATCTTAAGTGGAGTAGTTTTTGGAGCAGGTGTAATCCTAACGGGTCTTTTAGGGGCCCTGGAAGGATTGGCGGAGATGGTTATGATCGAAACTTCTTTAACGGGAATAGGTAACACGGGAGCATTCTCAAACAGAATTTCTTGGTTATCAATCAGGCGTTGGATACTTGTCTTCAACAGAGGGCAATCGGCGGGTGAGGATAAGCAATGATGGCAGTCTTCCTTACATCCTGGGAATGCACCAGCTTTTAACAAATTCATCTTAATGATCGGGAGTGGAGTCAAAAAATCATCCACTGCAGCAACAAATAAATCTTTCTCGACAGCATTGGCATTGTGACCATGCATAGGCATCGGAGCAGAAATAAAATTTGGTTTCTCAGGTGCATCAAACTCAACCTCCTCTGCATCTATAAGGTCCTGAATCTTGTTCTTCAGAGCCCAACAGTTGTTGGTGTCGTGCCCTGGACTTTCAGAATGGTATGCGCATCTGGCATTTGGGTGATAATGAGGGGACGCAGTATTGGGATTCTTTGGGGCCTCTTTTAAAGTTTCCAGATTCAATTTCAGAAGATGTGATAGAACCTGGGCTAGAGTCATGTTAATCTTGGTGAATTTCCGGACTGGCCTTTCCACCCTTGGATGGTTATTTCTTGGCTGGTCAGATGCGGGCTTCGGGATCATAATGGCCCCTACCACTGGTCGGCGTTCAGTTATTCCTTGATTCCTTTGTGAATAAACAGCAGATACCTCCTTCCTCCCAGTGAAAGGTTTTTTCACAGCCATAGAGGCAGACGAGTCTTTCTGAATCTTCCCACTTCTTATACCAGCTTCCACTCTTTCGCCGGTTAAAATCAATTCAGTAAACCCCACAGAGGAACTCCCAATCAGATGATTGAAGTAAGGGCCCGATAGAGTTCCCAAGAACATGTCCACCAACTCCCTTTCGGACAGAGGGGGTTGCACTCTTCCGGCTAGATCTCTCCACTTTTGCGTGTAATCTTTGAAGCCCTCATTGGAAACCATAGCCATACTCTGAAGTTGAGTACGGGTAGGCGCCAAATCGGCATTGTACTGGTATTATTTATAGAAAGCTGCAGCCAGGTCATCCCAATTGTGGACGTCGGCCCTTTCCAACTGGTAGAACCAATCAAGTTGCATTCCTGATAAACTGTCTTGGAAAAAGTGGACCCACAAGTCTTTGTCGGCAGAGTGTGGCTGAATATTTCTGACATATGATCGGAGGTGCATTTTAGGACACGACACTCCATCATATTTTGCAAATAATGGCACCTTAAACTTTGGTGGGATCACAATTCCTGACACCAGCCCCAACACTTCAAAATCTAGACCCGGTACTCTCTGGATTTCCATAACGCTTAAACGCTCTTCAAGGTGTTTGTACTTATCATCAGCCGGAGGGTATTGTTGCTCAGAGTAGTCCTCCTCTTCCTCCTCTTCTTCAGAGTCTAACGAAACTGCCGTTTCTTTTCCTTTTCTTTCCCCTTCATCAGATGTTGCTGGAAATTCTAAAGTCCTTCTGGCTTATCCCTGAAACCTTCTGCCCATGATTACCACACCAGTTGGCTTCTTCTTCTTTTTCTCTTTCTCTTTTTCTAGCAGAGTCTTCAGCTCCTCTTGCCCCTTGGATAAGGTCATGAGTAACTGTTGAAAATTGTGTGTTTTGAGCTTGAAGGTCTTTGACCGTCTGTTCGAGATCCATCTTACTGAAATAAACAGTAGAGAGATGAGGAAAATTGTTGTAAATACCTGTTTATGTTTATGATGAATGATATGTATTCATGCAATTCTTTCAAGGATTTAAAAAATTCAAATTTGTTTCAAACAAAAAAGAAACACGCGTTATATTAATAAGATAGAATTTGAGTACATCAATTCCCCTTGGGCAAAATAATACAAAATTCTAAGATAAAAAGACATTACGCATCCTCTTTGGTGCAATGTAGATATGTAGAGTCTGCTCCTTATGAAGTAGCCGAGTGAGTTCCAAAACCTTCTTCTCGGTTGCGTAGAATTGGGCTTCAAAAGTATCACGCTCTCCCTTGAGCTGTATCCAATCCCTTTGTAGGCCTTCGAGTGATGTAGGCATGTCAGGATGTAGGATAGTGTATGGAACTTCTCCCTCCTTAACAGGCTCAATAATCACTGGGAGAATGGAAGGATAAGGCATCATAAGACTTTGAGTGCGGGTTCGTACCCACTTGAGGTAAGGCTCAAGAGGGATGGAATTCTTGTGTCCCAAAGTCTTGCTATCCACCTTGTTTAGCATCCTCCAAGCTCGGATGAATCTCTGGCGAAGTCTTTGATCGTCGTTGTCATAGTCGAAAACTAAACCTTGAATCAGCATATCATGTGGGCCATCCCTTCAGGCATAAACAAACTGTCTTAGAGCTAAGCATGGGTTATAGGTGATGCCTCCCCTAATTCCAAGCAGAGGGACATTAGGGAATTCCCCACAACGATCAACAATGATAACATTCTCTTTGGATCGAGAGCACCAATGAACATCTGAATGTTTAAGCGTCATTAACCTTTGTGACCACCTCAAACCTTGCTCATTCTTTAAGACTGATTGGGGAAGATGAGAAATAAACCATCTTTCCAGGAGAGGAGTGCAACACATAAGAACACCTCTTTTCCTCATTGTACGAGTGTGAAAAGAGTGTAGGATATCCCCAAGCAACGTAGGCACCGGGTTGCGTGACATGAAGATTTTAGCAGCGCTCACATATATGAGTTGATCAGGATTGGAGAACAGGACCATCCCATAGATGAGAAGGGCTACAATTTCCTTAAAAGCTTGCAAGTCTGAGGAATTCCAACAGCTTTGGGCTTTCTCAAACAGAAACTTTGCTAAGAAGCCTTTGACACCACTTCTAGTTTCCCAATGAGTTATGACATCAGATGAGTGCAAGTGCAGGGCTTCAACAATCTCTTCTGGCTTTAGATCTCTTTTCGTATTGTTGAAAGGTAGTTGATTGAGAATAGGAATCCTCAAAAGTTGAGAGAATTCTTACAAAGTGGGCACAAGTTGATAGTCAGGAAATGTGAAGCAATGATGCAAAGGGTCAAAGAACTGGAAGAGAACCTTCAACATATCCTCCTCTGTGTTGGGGGTGACCAAGTTGAGTAGACGACCATGTCTTTCGGTGAATGGAGAGTTCTCATGGATCCTTGAAGCTAGCTCCTTGAGTTATGGAGGAATTCTTACAAGGTTGATTTGGATAGTTTTCCTGCGAAGTGAATCCATAACCTACAAAACAAGAACAAAGATGAATCTCCAAAATCCTTGAAATGGTTAGTGAATGCATATGATGTTCATGATGTCCATGATGTTATGTACAGGCATGCATATACAAACAAATCAAACAAAGTTCTTAGTTTAGGCTTGCATGAGGTTTCATAGGTAAATACCCTCTTGAAGTTTAGTTGGCTTAACCTGTCCTAAAAATAGTAACCGGGTTCTAAGGAGCTCAATATCACTGGATTGTTTCCTTGGTCATTGTTTCAGCTCAAGCCTCTTTAATGGCGACCGAAATATCCCAAGAAACCAACCCTCAATGAGTGTAGTATCGAGTATCTACCAACTTCAGACTGCACCAAAGCCGGTCATCTCACTACATCCTAAAAGGCCAAGTTGGTCAAGTAAAGGGTTCTAGAAGTTCATTAGTGCTTCATGACATCACTCAGAGGCCCCGTATTCTCTTTGATTAACTCAAAGGCTACCGGTACCCACAAATATGTCACACTAATATAGCTATTGCTTAGACCATGTTGGTATACCCCATACAGTTTCCACAATGTATTGCTATTTACCTAAAATGTTTCCCAAATTCGGGTGGAGGATTCAAACCCAAACAAAGAACCATAATGTAAAGCAAACAAGTCAAACAAAGAAAGCAAATAAATGTGATCTAAACCCTAAGGTAACCCCACTTTTATAATTCTCCCCAGCAGAGTCGCCAGTTCTGTGATGTGGTGGGAGAACTGACTTGAGGTTTTGCGTTTTGTCGCAAATGTTGCGGTTAGCAAGAGTCGCCACCGACTTTTCTTTTATCCAAAAGGAAAGGTGAAAAAGCACAGGAAAGACCTTTGAGATGTTTTCTTGAGTTCGGGGGGTAGATTATGAAAAGGGAAGGTGCTAGCACCATTTTCATCCATGGTTTTCCATGGGCTCTTAGTTACTTGCTTAGATCACTTGCTTTGGTTTGTTTGAAATTGTGTTTGATGTGGTTTTGAAAGTATTTTGTAAAAGAGGCCATTCGTTTAGGCAATCTTTGTAATGATTCTCGTTCTTAAGAATGTATACAAAGATATTTGTCTTTTTGAAAATGTTTTCAATGATTGTAAAATGTGTTGAAATGTGTGTGTTTGTTTTGAAAATAGCAAGGATTGTTTGAAATGGAGCAAGTAACTTAGAAGCTTTCTACCTACTCAAATGTCTTTCCTATGTATTTTCTATTCCTTTGACATTGTTGGCTTACCATTGATTTGGTAAGCAACCCTATCTTTGGATGTAAACGGGACGGGCGTGGGTCATCGTATAACCATGATAGCAATGTTTGCAAAGTATCTTAGCATTTTTTAGGGACCAAGATCATTTTATAAGGCAAATTTTTGAATAGCGTCATCGAGGGACTATGATCTTTATGTTTGTTTTGTTTTGTTTTGCCAAGATACTTCGCATGCGTAACCTGGCTATTTTGTTTTAGGCAACCAAGTGGGAGAAACCCTAAGGGTGCTTGTGTGCAAAATGTATCATTTTTCATGCTTTTGATTGTCTTGTATTTAGGGTTTTCTATTTGTTTTGTTTCGTTCTTGTCATACAAACCCTAATTACTAATCATGGCATATGAAAGCAATAAATTGCGTAATGTAAATATACTAAGCTATTACAACAATTTTATGGGAAGGGGGAATACAAGTTTGAATGGGGATTTGCACAAATATGAAACTTTAAATACGTTATTACAACCAAATCGAATTTGCACGAATTAAAAATAAATATAATACAATATTTAAAATGTAATGCAATATGTATGTAAAGAAAATATGATTTTTGATGTCTTATTTTTGTGTAAAAGAATATTTAATTTAAGCCTAAAAAATATAAGGAAAAATATTTAATTTTTGAAAGGGGTTAAACCCTAATTTTTGTTTAAAATAAAATAATGTTTCTATATGTATTATTTTATATATTTTTGTATATAAAAATAATAAATAATATTGAATATAAATATTAAAATTAAATATATGCAAAAATAAATATTTGTAAGGAGAAAATGCAAAAATAAATAAATTAAGTATATTTAATTATATTTACAAATTTATTAAGAAAATAAATTATATCCTATTAAAATAAACTATATTTTTATGTGAGAAATAAATTAAAAAAATAAAATAAAGTGCAATATGACTAAATTATATTTTTTAAGATTTTATATCATTTAAAGAAAATAATAAAAAAATAAAATATGAAAATAAAACAAATAAAAAAAATAAAATATGAAATAAATTGGCAGGGGGTGAGATAGCGAGTCAATGGCGACATTGAGCAAAAATGTTGGCCCATAACAAAAAGCCCAATCCTGCAAAAAAAAGTGTCAAAACTGAAAAGGAAAAAATGCCAAAAATGCAAAAAGTAGCGTGCAAGTTCGAACCCAGGACATGGGTCTCACCAGCGCGCTGCTTTACCACTGGGTGGCTATACATCCATTGTCTTTAATGAAACAAAAATAACATATTCTAAAACGCTTCCTTGCCCTGTTTCATCTTCTTCTTCAAGCCTTGGCCGGACCATCTGTAACTTCCTCATACTTCCATGAAAATAAAAACTTATAACATGAAAAATGTAGAGCTTGAACTCACGATTCCAACCATGTAAACTATGTAATCTAACCATCAAAGATTAAAGAGAATTTAAACAACCCTAAATCTTGACCTAATATTTCCAGAAATTTCAACTTCCAAATTCTCTTAGCACAAGTAAAATCAATGCAAAGTAATGATATGTATAGCTTCGTTATGATGAGAACTACATTTTTTTATTCACAGATCGTGGCCTGAGGTTGCCTGTATAAGGAGATAGAGTTTGAAAAATTACCTCCTTCAGCTGGAATCGTGTATGGAAATGTAGGGACTTTAAGGGAGGCCTAATGATTGCTTGAGCTTCCTTGAGATTCCCTGAATCTGTTCCAACCCTTACCTTGCTCTGAAAGTGGCTAGAACTCCCTGACCAAGTCCAACTGCAAGCTTCAAAGTCAACAATGGCAGATGGTGAAACAGAGGTTACAGAACAGGGATGATGGCTTGGATGAGTTTAATATCAAGTATGTAAGATGTTGGAATGGTCTTGTTGTACCCCAAAATTTTCCCTCTCATTTTATCAAGATTTTCCCCACAAGACTCTTTGGACTCCAGACAGGATTAGGGTTTGCTTTGCTCAAGACATCTCTTTGCACTATTTACCTGAAATTAGGGTTTGAGTTTGCACAGATATTTTTGGACTTCCAATGCTCAATGCTACTTTCATACTTCATGTTGGACTTATAAGATTGCTCATACCAAGTTTCAAGCCTTGAATCAAATTTTTGCCCAGTCAATTGGACAGTTGACCTAAAAATCAGTTGTATGGGGGAAAAAGTCAATTGTGGCCAATTTACAGTCAAACCTCATAATTTTTGACCCACATCAACATTATAGACTCATATGAACCATTTGATCAAGTTTGGACCACAACTCCTCAAGAAATTTGATCAGATCATCAAAAGGGCAAAATGGTCATTTTAGGATTTTGACTGCAGAAGGGCAATTTCTGATTTTTGACCTAGCCAATGGCAAATTGGGTTCAAGCATGGATTCAAGGACTCAACGTCATCATCTTGACCTAATCACAAGGTTCAAAAGATCTCAAAAGCATTGGATTGACAGATGAATTTTCCAGTCAAAAATGAACTGTACACTGAAAAGTCAAACTTTGACTTTTTGGTCAAAATCAAGTACCAAAGGTCATTTTTCATCAAGATGTGTCAAAACGTGAAACTTGTTCACCAAGAAACTTAATTTTGAAAATTAGGGTTTAAAATGGAAAGTTTTCATAACTTAGAAATTTTCTAAGTTATGAAAATTTCTTATTTTTTCCCAACTTTTTCACCATGATGCAATTGGATTCAAAGAAAACTTCCAACATGAAAGTTGTAGTCCTCCACAAAATCTAAAACTTTTATTCACAAAGTTTTCCAAAAAGATGCTTGTATATCAAGTTATGATTTTGTGAATAAGGGTCCAAAAAACTTTATAACTTAGTGAAATTTTGCCCTAGTTTAGGCAGGATTTTGACCTATCTTCATGACAATTTTTCACATAGTTAAAAGTGGAATCTCAAGATGAATTTCAAATATGTATTGTAGATCATGTTACAAGCTTTCCAAAATGTCCAAGAACTGTCCAAAATCATTTATGGTTAGGGATAATCGAAGAAAAGAAAATGGCCATTTCTCACTTTTGTCCATGGCATTTTACACCATGCTACAAGTTGCAAAATTTGTCCAAACCTTGCTTGTACTTGGTTTACAGGTCTTAAACCTTCCTACACTCATAAATTAAATGCAAACACATTGGATTAAGGCTTTGTTCTGATCTATGAAGCATTGTACAAAGGTTTAATCCATTTTTGGCAAAAAGTTAAAAATACCATTTACATAAAGCATGCTTTATGTCAAATTGTATTTCTTGATCCATGGACCAAAGTTCTTACAGAAAACAACATCCACAAACTTAGGGAAAGGCATACCAACTATCAGCAGGCTTGGAGCTAGCAAGTACAGCCATTTGCATTGTCAACTCACCTTTTGCTTCAAAAACAAGTCATTGTGCAAAAACCACAGAACTCTTGTATCTGTTAAAACCAAAGCTTGTACACATTTCAAACAAGTTTTACACATTGCCTAAGGTCAGAAACACGAGCTATCAAGTTCTCAAACCCTCCAAAACACCAAAACACAAGTTCTTGCAAAAAACAGGGCAAGTTCTGCAGTTTCACCTCCAAAACGAAATCCACTTGTGCGTTTTGCTTGAAATCAGTTCCAACACACTCCATACAACATAAATAATATATCCCAACCATTCCCAAGCCACTGTAACTCCATTTACACACTTCACCATTTTCAAATTCTGAGTTTACAGGTTGAGTTCTACAAGAAGTTTCAGACCATTTTAAAGCAAGCCAAGCATTGGGAAAGATCAAGGGAACATCAAGCAAGCTCAAAAGAACCTCAGGCCTCACTGAAAGTTGCTGCATTGTGTGATACGGTGGGAGAACTGACTTGAGGTTTTGCGTTTGTGTTCGCAAATGTTCGGTTTAGCAAGAGTCGCCACCGACTTTTTATTTTATCCTAAGGAAAGGTCAAAAAGCACAGGAAAGACCTTTGACATGTTTTCTTGGGTTCGGGGAGTAGATTATAGAAAGGGAAGGTATTAGCACCCTCTCTATCCATGGTTATCCATGGGCTCGTAGTTACTTGCTTAGATCACTTGCCTTTGCTTTTCAATTGTTTGAAATGGTTCTTTGTGTGTGGTTTTGAAAACGTTTTGAAAAAGATGCCTTGTCTAGGAAACCTTTGTAACAATTCTTGTTTGAATGTTTTATAAAGGTGTTTGTCTTTTTAAAAAGATATTTCAATGTTTTTTGAAAGTTTGTTTTGAAATTGTGTTGAGATGTGTGTTTGAAAAATGGCAAGGATGTTTTGCAATTTTGATCAAGTAACTAAGAGCTATCTACCCTAAATTTCTCAAAGATCTTTCTCATGTTTTTAACCCTTTTAATAGTGTTGTTTCACCATTGTATTTGGTGAACAACCTTGCGTTAGGATGTTTAAACGGGACAGGCGCGGGTCATCGTATAGACCATGAAAGTAATAGTGTCAAGTATTTTTGGCAATTTTCTTGAGGGACTTGATCATTTTGTTTAGGAAACTCTGATAGCGTCATCGAGGGACTATGATCTTTTTGTTTGTTTTTGTTTTGCCAAAGTACTCAACATGCAACCATGGCCCATTTTGAAGGCAACAAGTGGATGAAACCCTAGGGGTGCATGTATGCAAAGTGTGTGTTTTACATGCATTTTTGTTTTTGATATTAGTGATTGTCTACTTGTTGGTTTTATCTTGCCATACATATCCTATTTACTAGCAAGCATATAAAAGTAATAAAGTGCAAAAAGATAAAATCCTACACTATTACAACCATATTGAATTGCGTAAAAATATAAAGGCAAAAATAAAATAAAAGCAAAAAATGAGGGTCTTTCGATTCAGGCAGGAGCACCCTTCGATTCTGCACTTTCTGACTCTCTTCGATTTGGCCTGAAAAGGGTGGAGGCATAAATTTCGATTGAGTTCTCACGGTCAGCATGTTGTGCCTTTCGACTGGGCCTGGAACTTGTATAGGATGCAATCTGCCTTTCTGCCTCCTTCAACTGGGGGTTGAAAGAAGTGAGGGAAAGTCTTTCGATTGGGAGTCTGGAATCAGTCATGCCCTTAGATTTGCCTTTGTCTCCTTCGACTGGGGGTTAGAGTCAGTAAGGTTCTGGCTTTTCCACAGGCTCCTTGCTGACTCATTGTAAGCATCTCAGGTCCTTAAATTGTAATTCGAAAGGCTTATGCAGCTAGCCAATCGAAGGGCATAACAAACCTGTCTCAAGTTCTTAAAATACAACATCCAAACATAACTACAGTCCAGGGGTTAGCACAAAAAACAAAACAATGGGTCTCAAAGTCCAAAGTAACTAATTAAGGTTGATTTTTTCAGCATATGGGCAGTTAGGATCGAATGTTAAAACATGGTCCAGAAATATCTACATTTTCCTTTATTGGCATGTACACATGATGTTGAAATGAAAGAGTTCCAAGTTTAGAGAGAACTTATCTCTTGAAGTGTTGAATTGAAAGAGCTGTAAGTGACTTCTTTGATGGTGGAGGGAGCTTCGCTGGGATTTTCCTGAAACTAGTTCTGTTACTGCTTGGTTTGGACAGTCCCTGAACCGAAAGAGAGTATATGATGGTGGAAGGTGAATCAAAGGTTGCTTCAGTTTAGGGGAATTAAATTGAAAGGTACACTATTGAGACTTCTTATAAAAAAAATCTTAGAGTTTTTGAAAGTTTTCTTTTTCAGAACGTTGGAGAGTTTGAGCACTTAAGGATTTTTTATGATTTTTTTCTTAGCAAAAATCCGGACCCTTTCTTTGTCAATGGTTCCTCTATTTATAGAGAAAAGGTTTAGGAGTTAAAATAAATGATGTTGCTTGGCTGAAGCGTGAAAATTAAGTCATTGTAGATTTTTCCAAGGTTCCAAGATGAAGTATAGAAGTTGTTGGCAAAAGGGGGGCTGACTTCCCTGATTTCTGGTGAAGTACAAGCATGCTTTTAGCAAAGCATGGGCTTTGGCACAGGATTTGTACTTAACAAGTACACTCTCACGCAAAAACTTCTGGACAAAGGCTTAATCACCTGGACAAAAGCTTAATCCAGCAAGTAAGTAATTAATTATGGAGTGAGATACAAGCATTAAGTTTTTTAAAGCAAGATCACGTAGCAGGGTCCACAGATTCAGTTGTCCTTTCCAGATCCTATTTCCCACTTGTGTCGAAGAGTTCCAGAAACGTATCAAAGAAGACTGCGTCGAAGGGTTCAGAGTTGGGTTTGAGAGATGTTGATTCGAATGGAACCAATAGTCCAGTTGAAACCTTTGTGAAGGTGGCTCATGTCTAATCGAAAGCTTGCACACCAGGGGGTACATGTGGTCAAACGAAAGACAAAGTGTTCATATTCGAAAGAGACAAATAGGGAGCAAAAGGTGCAGATCGAAGGATGTTAAAAGAGAGCCTTCTGCCTTGGAAATGAAATAGATGACAAGAGGCTCTTTTCCTTGTGAATCCAAACCAAACTGTGTCAGAGGCCCATGCCCAGTCGAAGGATGCATGCCAAGCTTGTGTCGAAAGAGGCCAAAAGTCCAATCAAAAGATGCAAGCCAACCTTGGGTCGAAATAGGCCAAAATGCCAATCGAAGGATGCTGATCGAAAGAGGCCTAAAGGCCAATCGAAAGAGATGAAACGAAGAACACTTGTATTTCTCCAAATTTTGTCAAAATCATATTTTTATCTGTTTTCTCCATTTTTGACAGTTTCCTTTTAATTTTGGTACTGGAAAATTCCCATGCACTTGTTCAAGCTTGAACCTTGAAAATCCTTGTAAGAAAAACCTTGAGACTTAAGAGGGCAAATTTTGGGGTACAACACATTGCTATACTCGAGCTTGACTGAAACAGGTAAATTTCAAACTTCTATCTCTCTATTTAGGAATCATTAGGCTTAGGTTTGTGAAGCAAAAATGTAGTCCTCATTGTCCTTGAACTGTACATATGCATAGAATTCATTTATGTTAACTGAGCTAGGAGAATTTGGATGTTGAACTTTCTGAAAAAACTAGGTTAGAAATTAGGGCCAAGGAAATTCTCTTTGGTCTTTGAGAGTTAGATCAAGTTTTTTATATGGTTAGAATTGTGGTTTAATGCTCTATAACTTTCATGTTGCAAATTTTTGTTTTTAAGCACAAATGTAGGAGATACACTTTTGAACAAGAAGCGCGCGTTTTCTGTTTCCAGAGGTTAGGGATGAAGTGAGTTGGGTTGAGCTTGGATTGTTCTGGCTATTTGCACCCCCCCTGCTTGCTCTTTGCACCCCCTTGGCCCATTGTTTTTATTTTTTCATATTTTCCATTTCTATTTTCATTTTTTGACTTTTATTTATTTTTCTAAATATTAAAAATCACCAAAAATATTTTCTTAAATTTTCACATTTTTTTTGGCATAATATTTAGTTTATTAAGTTTAATACATTTATTTTCTTAAATAAAAACTTATAATTAATACAAAAATATTATATATTTTTATTTTTATTATTTATACGTATAAAATAATATTTTCTCACATATTTTATTTTTTAATATTTTGTATATTATTTTTATTTATTTTCTTGTGCATAAATAAATAATATAATATGTATATTTTCTTAAAACAAAAATTAGGGTTTCTTTACCCTTTCCAAAAATAATCATTAATATTTTTCTTATTTTTGAGACATTAAATAAACCTATTTTTACATACATAAAAATAATACAAAAACATTTTTGCATATTTATATTTAATTGCATATTTAATTATTGTCAATTTATTTATTTGTAAATTAAATTCAATATGGTTGTAATAGTTTTAGGGCTTTATATTTTGTGCAATATATCCCCTATTCAAACTTGTATCCCCCTCCCCATGATAATGTTGTAATAGTCGTAGATTTACTTTTACGCACTTTATTGCTTTCAAATATGCATGTTAGAAAGATTAGGGTTTGTATGATAACCAAAAATCAAAACAAATAGCATGACTAAATACAAGACAAAAATGCATGAAAAATGACAACATAATGCACACAAGCACCCCTAGGGTTTCACCCACTTGTTGCCTTAAAAACATGGCCATGGTATGCATGCTAGGTATCTTGGCAAAACAAATCAAAACAAAAGATCATAGTCCCTCGATGATGCTATCTTGGTTGCATATACAAAAATGATCTAGTCCCTCAAAAAACTTGCTAAGATACTTGGCAACATTGTTATCATGGTCATACGATGACCCACGCCCGTCCCGTTTAACATCCAAACACAATGTTGTTTACCAAATACAATGGTAAAACAACAATGTCAAAGGGTTAAAAATATGTAGGAAAGATCTTTGAGTAGGGTAGACAACTCCTAGTTACTTGATCAAACTTGCAAATATCCTTGCTATTTTTAAAAACACACAACACAATTTCAAAACAATTTCCCAAAACAAACTTTCAAACATTGAAACATTTTTCAAAAGACAAACACCTTTGTATACATTCAAACAAGAATCATTAAAAAGGTTGCATAGACAAAATGCCTCTTTTAAAAATACTTTCAAAACCACACACAAAAGCACCATTTCAAACAATTGAAAAGCAAAAGCAAGTGATCTAAAACAAGTAACTAAGAGCCCATGGAAAACCATGGATGAAAAGGGTGCTAGCACCTTCCCTTTTCATAATCTACCCCCCGAACCCAAAAACAATCTCTAAGGTATTTCCTGTGATTTTTGATCTTTCCTTTGGATAAAATAAAAAGTTGATGGCGACTCTTGCTAAACCAAAACATTTGTGAACGAAAAACGCAAAACCTCAAGTAGGTTCTCCAACCGCATCACAGAACTGGCGACTCTGTTGGGGATGAATATAAAAGTGGGGTTACCTTAGGGTTTAGATCACCTTTACAATCTTATTTTTCTTGACTTGATTGCTTTACATTTGGTTCTATTGTTTGGGTTTGAATCCTCTACCCGGATTTGGGAAACATTCATAGGTAAATAGCAATACATTGTGGAAACTGTGTGGGGTATACCGACATGGTTGAAGCAATAGCTATATTAGTGCAACATATTTGTGGGTACTGGTAGCCTTTGAGTTAATCAAAGAGAATAAGGGGCCGATGAGTGATCTCATGAAGTACTAATGGACTTTTAGAACCTTTATTTGACCAACTTGGCCTTTTTAGGGGTAGTGAGATGACCGGCTTTGGTGCAGTCTGAAGTTGGTAGATACTCGATACTACACTCATTGAGGGTTATTTTCTTGGAATATTTTGGTCGCCAGTTAAGTGGCTAAACTGAAACAATGAACACAGAAAATAATCCAGTGATATTGAGCTCCTTAGAACCCGGTTACTATTTATAGGACAGGTTGAGCCAACTAAACTTCAAGAGGGTACTTACCTATGAAACCCCATGCAAGCTTGAAACTAGGATCTTGTGTGATTTGTTTGTACATATATACTTGTGCATAACATCATGGACATCATGAAGCATCATATGCATCCACTAACCATTTCAAGGATTTGGATCTTCATCTATGTTCCTGTTTTGTAGGTAATGGATTCACTCTGTAGGAAAACAATCCAAGTCAACCTTGTGAGAATTCCTTCTCAACTCAAGGAGCTTACTTCCAAGATTCCTGAGAATTCTCCATTCACCGAGAGGCATGGTCGTCTTCCCAACTTAGTCAACACCAACACTAAGGAGGACATGGTGAAAGTTCTCTTCCAGTTCTTTGACCCCCTACACCACTGCTTCACATTTCCTGATTACCAGCTTGTACCCACTTTGGAGGAATTTTCTTAACTCTTGAGGATTCTTATTCTCCACCAACTACCCTACAACGTTACGGAAAGAGATCTAAATCCTGAGGATGTTTCTCAAGCCCTACACTTGTAACCATCTGATGGCATAGGCCATTGGGAAACTAGAAGTGGTGTCAAGGGTTTCTTGGCAAAGTTTCTGTTTGAGAAAGCTCAAAGCTGCTGGAATTCATTGGACTTACAAGCTTTTGAGGAGATAGTAGCTCTTCTCATCTATGGGTTGGTCTTGTTCCCAAACCCTGACCAACTTATAGATGTCAATGCTGTCAAAATCTTCATGGCTCGCAACCCGGTGCCTACATTGCTTGGGGATATCCTCCACTCATTTCACACTCGAACAATGAGAAAAAGAGGTGTTCTCATGTGATGTACTCCTCTACTGGCAAGATGGTTTATTTCTCATCTTCCCCAATCATTTTTGAAGAATGAGCAAGGTCTGAGGTGGTCACAACGGTTGATGACCCTTACACATTCAGTTGTTCATTGGTGTTCTCGATCCCGAGAAAATGTTATCATCATTGACCGTTGTGGGTGTGATACGGTGGGAGAATTGACTTGAGGTTTTGCGTTTGTTTTCGCAAATGTTTCAGTTGAGCAAGAGTCGCCACCGACTTTTTATTTTATCATAAGGAAAGGTCAAAAAGCACAGCAAAAACCTTTGAGATGTTTTCTTGGGTTCGGGGAGTAGATTATAGAAAGGGAAGGTATTAGCACCCTTTCTATCCATGGTTATCCATGGGCTCTTAGTTACTTGCTTAGATCAACTTGCCTTGATTTTCAATTGTTTGAAATGGTGCTTTGTGTGTGTGGTTTTTGAAAATGTTTTGAAAAAGATGCCTTGTCTAGGCAACCCTTGTAACAATTCTTTACTCGAATGTTTTACAAAAGGTGTTTGTCTTTTTGAAAAGATGTTTCAAGGTTTTGAAAGTTGTTTTGAAAGTTTGTGTTTGTGGTTTTGAAAAATAGGCAAGTGTTTTTGTTTTGCAAGTTGGCAAGTAACCAAGAGTTTGTCTACCCTAAATTTCTCAAAGATCTTTGCTATGTTTTAACCCTTTTAACAATTTTGTTCCACCATTGTATTTGGTGGACAAGCTTGTGTTAGGATGTAAACGGGACGGGCGCGGGTCATCGTTTAGACCATGATTGCAATGGTGCAAAGTATCTTTGGCAACTTTTCCTTTAAGGGACTTGATCATGTTTTAGGCAACTTTCGAAAGCGTCATCGAGGGACTATGATCATTTGAATTTGTTTCGTTTTGCCAAAGATACCTAACATGCAACATGGCCCATTATTGAAGGCAACAAGTGAAGTACCCTAGGGGTGCAAGTGTGATTAGTGTTGTCCATTTTCATGCTTGTTTATCTTGAAATTAGGTCAAACTATTTTTGGTTGATTTTGCATACAAAACCCTAATTCTAACATGGCATAATTAGAAAGCTTTTAAATGCGAAAAATAAAAGGTCCTAAGTTATTACAACACAATATATGGGATGGGGGGTACAAATATTCAAATGGGGATATTTTAGCAAGAAATTAAACTTAAACTATTACATCCAAATTGAATTATACAAATTATTTAATATACAATAATTAAATAAGATAAGAGAAATATACAAAAAATGCAAAAAATGGTTCTTTATATGTATGAAAAAGGTATTTTTTATGTGTCAAATAAACAAAAATAAAATTAATTAATTTTTGGTATTTCTATGTATTTAGGGTAAAACCCTAATTTTATGAATAAAAGGTATTAATTATTTAATATATGTAATATTTATTAATTATGTACAAAAAATAAATAAAAGAAGGTATATTGTAAAAAAAGTATTTTTGAGGTCAAAATATTAAAAAAAATAAAAATGTATTAATTCTTTGTATTTTCCCTAAATATGCTAATAAATATATAAGTATTTACATTAATTATTAAATACATATTATATGTATAAAAAATAAAATATTTAATATTATAAAAAAGTATATTTTATGTAAAATGTTTTCAAGAGATAATATAAAATAAAAATCAAAAATAAAACATGTTTGTCTTGTTTTTTTGTATTTTAAAATAATAGTATATTTAGGTTTATTTATATACAAAACTAAATGAAGTCTAATAAATATTAAAATAAATGCAAAAAAAATGTGGGAAAAATAATTTTAATATTTTTTCATACTTAAATAAAAATATGGAAACAAAATCAAAAGGAAAAAATGGAAAATGACAAGTAAAACTCAAAAGGGCCAGGGGGGGTGCATGTGAAAGGCAATGGTATGAAAAGTAAAACAACTCAGGCCCAGCCCATGAAAAGGTTATCTTCAACCTTCAGACAAAATATTTGAAAAAAAACGCGCCTTCTCTTGCTTCAAACACAACTTCTGATTCCTGGACTTTTAGCACAAACTCACAACATTAAAAATGTTAAGCATCAAGCCACGATTCCAGACATATAAAAAACTCAACCTAACTCTCAGAAATGAGAGAGAATTTCTCCATCCCTAATTCTTAACCTAAGTTTTTGTCAATGTTCAGGTTCAAAATACTCTCAGCATATGCAATATAAATGGAAAGTAAAGATATGTATGGCTTCAGGGACATGAGTAGAACATTTTTCATTCACAAACTTAGAGCTAACTCTTCCTATATTGAGAGATAGAAGTCCATGAACTTACCTGTTCAACTTGGATCGTGTCTGACAATGGAGGCACTTTCAAGGCAAAGTGAGTATTGGTACAGCTTGCTTGAAGGTCAGGGATGCTTCTCCAACCTTTAGTTTGCTTTGAAACCAAGTGAATCAAGCTATAGCAATCCACCTGCAAAACAGAAAATGTGAAAATGGTGAAGTTGGTTAGAGGTGTTACAGTCTGCTTCCAAGGCTTGGGACAGTTTGTGGGGATGGTAGGGAATGGGTTTGAACTAGTTTGGATGAAAATGCACGAGTGGATCGAGCTATGGGATTCAAACTGCAGCTTATGCCCTGTTTTTGCAGTTTTATGGTGTTTCTGTGAATGGGGAGGTATTGAAGGTGATAGGCTCGTGTTTCAGCTCAGTTATGTTGTTTAGAATCTGTCTAGCAAGTTTGCCTAAGCTTTTGTTTGCAGTAATGAGAGTTGGTGTCAGTTATGTCAAGTTACTTCACACTTAAGCAAGAAAAATCAACTTGGTTCTCTAGACTTGTACAGGCCCCTCAAGTATGCTGCACAATTGAGCCTTGATCAGTGTGATATCTCCATGAATCTTGTGTCCAAAGATATGCATTGTACCACTTGGATTGCAAATTTGACATAAAGTGCAACTTTACCAAAATGGATATATTGCTTTTTCTAATTATGGCTCAATCTTGTATGCAATGCTTAAACACACAAGATAAGACCTAAACATGAAGGATTGGCATTAAATTTATGAGTGTGAATGAGATAAAGGACCTGTAATCTAGCTTAGAGCATGCTGAGTTCAAAAATGCAAAGTTATGAACATGTAAATTGGCCATGAACAAAGTGAGTTTTGCCCATATTGCCAAATTCGATTCTCCCTAACCATAAGGTTGTTTGATGAGTTTTTGGACATTTTGGAAAGCTTGGAATGTGTACTACAATCCATCTTTGTAATGCAAATTGAAATTCCAAGTGGAAGCATGTGAAAAGTGGCCATGAAGTTAGGCAAAAATCCTGCCTAAAATAGGTCAAAATTTCTCTAAGTTAAGAATGTTTTGCACCCTTGTTCCAAAAATCATAACTTGAGCTACAAGCTTCTTTTGAGGAAACTTTGTGAATCAAAAATGTAGATTTTGCAATGGAATACAACTTTCATGTTTTTACTTTTGTTTGAATCCAAATGTATCTTGATGAAAAGATGGGACAAAGTTAGGAAAAAATTAGGGATTTTCATAACTTAGAAAAATTCTAAGTTATGAAAATTCTTCATTTTAAACCCTAATTTGCAATTTTTGATTTCTTGATGAACAAATTTCATAATTTGGCATGTTTTGATGAAAAATGAATCTTGACACTTGATTTTGACCAAAAAGTCAAAGTTTGACTTTTCAGTATACAGTCAAAAATTGATCAATTGACTGGAAAATTCATCTGTCAATCTTGTGCATTTGGGATCTTTTGAATTTGTTGAACATGTCAAGACAATTCCATGGGGTCCTTGAGTCCATATATGAGCTTGGTTTGCCAATAGTTAGGTCAAACAGTCAAAAATTGCTTTTGTGCAGTCAAAACCCTAAAAATGACCATTTTGCCCTTTTGGTGATCTGATCAAATTTCTGATGGAATTGTGATCCAAACTTGATCAAATGGTTTGTATGAGTTCAATATGTTGATGTGGGTCAAATTTCATGAGGTTTGACTGTCAATTGACCATAGTTGACTTTTTCCTCAATACAGCTGATTTCTAGGTCAACTGTCTAATTGACCGGGCAAAGTTTGGAATCAAGGCTTGAAATATGGTATGGGTAAACTTAAGAGTCCAATATGAAGCATGAAAGTCATTTTGGGCACTTTTGGTCAAAACATCTTTGTGCAAACTCAAACCCTAATTTGGGTCAACAGTGCAAGGAGGAGTCTGGAGCAGAGCAAACCCTAACTTGATCTTGAGCTCCCAGAGTCTTGTGGTGAGAAAATGTTGATGAAATGAGAGGGAAAATTTTGGGGTACAACAGTTTCCCCTATTCAATATTCTTGTACCTGAAGAGTTAGATTGGCAGGTTTGCCTTTCGCGTCTCGAAGGTAAAAGGAGATTGGACACTGGAGTGCCCTTAAATTTGCACTCATCAGAACGATGGATGCGGGAATGGGCTTAGAGATGCCATTTGGAGATGGGCTTAAAGATGCCATCTAGAGGGGTGACTGAATCTTGTCGGGGATGGGCTTAAAGATGCCATCTGGAATGAGTATCAGAAAGGTGTCCATGTTTTGGAACATCTCTGAACTGGGGGTTTTGAATAAGCAATGGATTGATATCCGCGTTTGGAGAATCCATAAACTATTTTCAAAAGTTGAGTCTGAACAAGCGATATATTAACATCCGTTGCCGAGAGGAATCTGTAAACTGTTTTCAGAAGTTTGAAGAAGAACCTGAACAAGTGATAGGTTAACATCCGTTACTGGAGAACCCATGAACTGTTTTCAGAAGTCTTGAAGTTGAATAAGCAATAGAGCAACATCCGTTGTTGGGAAGCGTCTGTAAACTGTTTTCAAAAGTTGAAGAATCTGAACAAGCAATAGGTTAACATCTGTTACTGGAGAACCTGTGAACTGTTTTTAGAAGTCTTGAAGTTGAATAAGCAATAGAGCAACATCTGTTGTTGGGAAGCGTCCGTAAACTGTTTTCAGAAGTTGAAGAATCTGAACAAGCGATAGGTTAACATCCGTTACTGGAGAACCTGTGAACTGTTTTCAGAAGTCTTGAAGTTGAATAAGCAATAGAGTAACATCTGTTGTTGGGAAGCGTCCGTAAACTTTTTTCAAAAGTTGAAGAATCTAAACAAGCGATAGGTTAACATCCGTTACTGGAGAACCCGTGAACTGTTTTCAGAAGTCTTGAAGTTGAATAAGCAATAGAGCAACATCCGTTGTTGGGAAGCGTCCGTAAACTGTTTTCAGAAGTTGAGAAGAAGAAACTGGTGTAAGGTTTCCTGATGATGAGTTAGTGTAAAACTGCATCTTGAATAATTGTTAATGATAGCCTTTCATTCTTATCCTGAAAATGACAAAATGTTAGCTAAACACAAAACTATGTTGCATGAAATGTATGATGCAATATGTGCTGTATCAATGTTTATGATATGAATGTAAATGCATGCGCATGTAAGCTGAAGAGCTGTCTTGCTGAGGATAAATGAATCCTGGAAGGCTGGAGACAAAAGAATCCTGACTGCTGTCGGGGAAAATAATTCCTGATTGCTGCAGGGGAGGGCAAGAATCTTTGATTGCTGAAGAGGAGACATCTCTGTGGACTACTGCTGGAGAAATAGGAGCTTGGGTTGTATCCCAATCTTCTGGGGATTCTTGTCTTGAGGAGATCTTCACTGGGGAATATCTGATTATCCCGTAAGGAACTGAGAATGAGTCTTCACTTTGCTTGGGGAAATGTAGAATCTTCAATTGTTGAATGATCTTAGAACCACTGCTGGGGAACAGGCATTCCTTGGTGACTTGCAGGAAATGAGAATTTCTGAAGATCTCTACTGGGGAGTTCAGAACCTAATAGACTCATGCTGGAGAGGTATGCCCTGAGAATCTTCAGTTTGGTGGGAAGTATCTCTGTGGGGAGAAGGTTCACTAGTCTGGTTTCGCTGGGGATTGATAGTTGGAAGTTTTAGCTCCGCTGGGGATTGGTAGTTTCAGATTTTTAAGGCTCCACCGGGGATTCTGAATTTGACTCTGAGGGGAACTGAATTCTGGGAGGCCCTCTGGCTGGGGAGATCAGTTTTGAGAAAGCTTTATCTGCTGAGGATCCTGAAGTTTAACTCTGTTTAGGGAATTAAGTTCTGACTGAGGAGTTTGGATTTCAAATCTGCTCGGGATTTCCTCTGAAAGGGCATCAGGATATCTAACTGCACCTTCAACCTATCAGTAATCATCTTTCTTGATTCATAAGGAAATGATTATGTTCAAATGCATATGCCTATTTAACAAAACATTGGACGTTTCTCAAATAAAACATAAGTGCAAAAGAAAAGAGAGAAGGAAGACAACGCAAATTTCTGTATTTGGAAAAGTATTTGTATTAACTTTCTATGAGTATATTTGTACAAAGGAGACGGTCATCCTAGTAAGAGGATGTCGTCGTAAGTATTGAAAAATTTATACAAAAGAAAGATGGTTATGTGAAACAGTTCCATGAGATTCCATTCTGCTATAGCCTTCATAACTCTGAATATCTGTCCATTCAATGCTTCGTCTGCCGATGACTGGATTGATCAGAAGCTTGGAGTTGGTTGATGAAGAGATTATCCTTAAAGTGATCCGACGAGACATAGTCATACGCTTTAATTCCCTAACTTTTGCCTGAATCTCCCTTTCGGGTTTTCGATCCACCGGGAAACCCCTTTTTGCCCAAGCTGCCCTTTCGGGTTTTCAACTTGCCGGGTGTACATATTTTTTTTGTTTTATCCCTAATTTTTGCCTGAACCGCCCTTTCGGGTTTTCGGTCCACCAGGATGCCCATTTTTGCCCAGGCCGCCCTTTCGGGTTTTCGACTTGTCGAGTTATTTTATGTGTAGTATCTTTTGACTATGTCTGCGTTCGCAGGGTGTGGTAAATCATCGCCGTCCATGGTGGTCAGAATCATTGCACCGCCAGAAAATATGCTCTTGATTACAAATGGTCATTCGTATGTAGGAGTCCATTTGCCCCTGGGATCACTTTGCGGCAGGATAATCCGCTTGATTACGAGATCTCCGACTCGATATACTTGACGTCTGACTTTCTTGTTAAAAGCCTTGATCATCCGCTTTTGATACGTCTGACCATGGCACACAGCAGCGAGTCGCTTCTCGTCGATCAAATTGAGTTGATCAAGTCGGGTCTGAATCCAATCATCTTCACTCAAACCAGAGTCCTTCATAATCCTTAAAGAGGGAATCTGAACTTCCATGGGCAGGACAGCTTCCATGCCATATACCAAAGAAAATGGGGTTGCCCCGGTTGAAGTACGTGCCGTCGTACGGTATCCATGCAGAGCAAACGGTAACATCTCATGCCAGTCCTTGTAAGTGACTGTCATTTTCTGAATGATCTTCTTAATGTTTTTGTTCGCAGCTTCAACAGCACCGTTCATCTTCGGCCGATAGGGAGATGAATTGTGATGATAAATCTTGAACTGTTCGCACAATGCGGTGATCATAGTATTATTCAGATTTGTACCGTTGTTTGTGATGATCCTGTATGGAACACCATACCGGCATATAAGATTTTGCTTGATGAAGCGGGCAACCACATTTTTAGTGACAGAGGCGAAAGAAGTTGCCTCGACCCATTTGGTGAAGTAGTCAATGGCAACCAGGATGAAGCGATGTCCGTTGGAAGCCGTGGGCTTGATCTCTCCAATCATGTCAATGCCCCACATTGCGAATGGCCAAGGAGCTGTCAGCACGTTAAGGGGAACCGGAGGAATATGAATCTTGTCAGCATAGACTTGGCACTTGTGGCAAGTACGGGAGTGCTGATGGCAATCTGCTTCCATGGTAGACCAGTAATAGCCTGCCCTTAGGATCTTTTTAGCCATAGTATGCCCGCTCAAATGGGTGCCAAATGTACCGTTGTGCATCTCTGTCATGATTAACTCCGCTTCAGCTTTGTCAACACATCGGAGTAAAACACAATCATGGTTGCGCTTATAGAGGATGCCATTGCTCAGGAAGAACTTGGCAGAAAATTTCCTTAGGAACTTCTTGTCATTTACGGAAGCTTCCTCGGGATATTCTCTAGCCTGGAGATACCTTTTGATTTCGTGAAACCAGGGTTGTTCCACTACCTCTTCGGTATTAATCTCATGACAATGCGCAGGTTCATCCATTCGCTCGATGGTGATTTGGGGAGCCTCATTATCCCAGTTGAGTTTAAACATAGAAGACATTGTTGCCAGAGCATCTGCTAGCTGATTCTCTTCTCGCGGGAAATGCTTGAAGGTAATTTGCTCGAAATGGGGCAACAATGTTAGGACATGTTCTTTGTATGGGATAAGATTAGGATGTTTGATATCCCATTCTCCTTTGATTTGACTGATAACCAAAGCCGAGTCCCCAAATACGATCAAAGATTTGATCCCCAAGTCTATAGCAGCCTTGAGACCAAAGATGCAAGCTTCATATTCCGCCATGTTGTTTGTGCAGCTGAAGCAAAGTCGGGTCGTGAAAGGAGTGTGACAACCTTCCGGAGAAATGAGTATCACACTGATACCGTTTCCAAGTGCATTTGAAGCACCATCAAAGTACAGGGTCCATCGGGATCCCTTTTCGGGTCCGTCATATGGTCAGTTACCTTCGATGTTGTCCAAATTCATGATGTCCTCGTCTGGGAAGTCAAATTTCATGGTTTGATAATCTTCGATAGCTTGATGAGCTAGGTGGTCAGCTAGTACACTCCATTTTATAGCTTTTTGGGTGGTGTACTGGATGTCATACTCAGTTAGGATCATCTGCCATCTAGCTATTCTTCCAGATAAAGCAGGCTTCTCGAAGATATACTTGATAGGATCCATTTTGGAAATCAACAAGGTGGTATGAGTCAGCATATACTGCCTTAGTCGGCGAGCAGCCCATACCAAAGCGCAGCAAGTTTTCTCGAGCAGTGAGTAGCGAGTCTCACAGTCGGTAAACTTTTTGCTAAGGTAATAAATAGCATGCTCTTTTCGACCAGACTCGTCATGCTGGCCCAAAACACACCCCATTGAGTTATCCAAGACGGTCAGATACATGATCAATGGTCTTCCTTCGACGAGAGGCATCAGAATAGGAGGCTCTAGCAAATACTCCTTGATCTTATCAAAAGCAGCTTGGCAATCGTTGTTCCATTCGACTACCTGATCCTTCTTTAATAATTTGAAAATTAGCTCACAGGTAGAAGTCAGATGAGAGATGAATCTGGCAATATAGTTCAAGCGCCCCAAGAACCCTCTAACCTCCTTTTCAGTACGGGGAGCAGGCATCTCTTGTATTGCTTTCACTTTTGCTGGATCGACCTCAATGCCTTTGTTGCTGACAATAAACCCTAGAAGCTTACCAGACCTAACTCCAAAAGTACACTTACTTGGATTCAGCCTGAGTTTGTACTCTTTCAACCTGGCAAACAGCTTTTCCAGGTGTTCAAGATGTTCCTCCTCTGTTTGTGACCGAGCTATCATATCGTCTACGTAAACTTCGATCTCATGATGTATCATATCATGAAACAAAGCTACCATGGCGCGTTGATAAGTTGCCCCTGCGTTCTTCAGTACGAACGGCATCACCTTGTAACAGAAAGTACCCCATTGTGTAACAAAGGTTGTTTTCTCCATGTCCTCGGGGGCCATTTTAATTTGATTGTAGCCCGAGAATCCATCCATGAAGGAAAACACTTTGTGCTGAGCTGTGTTGTCGATCAAAATGTCAATATGCGGTAGTGGAAAATCATCTTTGGGGCTGGCCCTATTCAAATCCCGGTAGTCTACACACATCCTGACCTTGCCATCTTTTTTAGGAACTGGCACGATGTTAGCAACCCATTAAGGATAGGATGTAACAGCCAGAAAGTCAGCGTTGAATTGTTTCATCACTTCTGCTTTAATCTTCTCAGACATGTCGGGCCTCATTCGGCGGACCTTTTGCTTGATCGGTGGACAATCCTCTCTGGTGGAGAGACGGTGAACCACGATGTCTGTGTCTAAACCTGGCATGTCTTCGTAAGACCAGGCGAAGATTTCAACGTACTCATCTAACAGCTGTATCAGGCGCTTCTTGACACTTGGTTCCAGATTGGCACCCACTTGCACTTCCTTTCGGTCTTCCTCTGTTCCTAAATTGACAGTTTCTAATGACTCTTCGTGAGGCAAGATGGCCCTTTCCTCTTGTTGTAGAAGTCTGGCTAGTTCCCCTGGTACTTCACAACCTTCGTCATCTTCATACTCAGCCTGATTGACCAGATCTTCAGAGTTATTGAAGGACATAGCAGAATAGTCACCCATAGAATCCAGAGTGGATGGGTACCTGCATTTGTGAGTGTGGGTGTGTGTAAGGGATAGCCATCCTTAAACAAGAAAAATGCAAAAAGGGAACGAAAATGAACACAGCAGTTTATCAATGAAAAACGTCCAATGAATCATTAAACATGGCATATGGATATGAAGATAATCAAAACCCTTACAAATGGACCTACATGCCCCGGGCAAGGCATGAGGTGAAAAAATAGTGTACGGATTGTTCAAAAGAAATTATTACAGACCACAGGCAATGTTTGATAGATAATTACTGATTAATAAAAGTAATGGGGACAAAATCCTTAGCCTCCCAGTTGCGTAGTCCCCCTTCGATGGTTGGGTAGATCCAATCTTCAATGTTGGCCTCTTCGTCTTCACCTTCCAAAGCATTGATCCCATAAGGAGAGATCTTGATGGGTGCTCTTTCAATCTTTGAGCGGCGCATAGCTTTCTGCCCCGCAACAGTGAATCCTAAACCAAACTTGTCTGTTTTATGAGGAATGTCCGGCAACTGCCCCCATGTTGAGTTCTTCCCTTCCTTCACTGCGGCCTTCGCGTCCTTTAGAGATGCCATCCTGGCCACCTGCTTTGGTACCTCAGCTACCACTTTTGCTACTTCTACTTCAGGAGAGACTTCCTCGAAGTGCTGGAATGGTGTCTCGATGAATTCGCCTTCTACCTCTACATATCGGAAAGAGTTCAGGTGGCTGATCATGTACTCCTCTTCACCGTGGACGGTTATGATCTTTCCTTTGATGGGGTACTTCAGCATTTGATGTAGGGAAGAGGTGACTGCCCCAGCATTGTGTATCCATGGTCTCCCCAATAAGCAAGAGTATGACGAACGGATATCCATCACATAGAAAGTTGAGGGGAACACCTCTGTGCCAACCTTAATGGGAATGTCTACCTCCCCATGTACCATCCTCTTTGACCCGTCAAATGCCCTTACAATGATATTACTTGGCCTTAACTCCAAGCCTTCACAGTCTAAACGGTCGAGGGCCTTCTTAGGCAGCACGTTCAAAGAAGAACCAGTGTCGACCAGAACATGGGCCAGAGTAGTTCCTTGGCATTCTACTGACACATGTAATGCATCGTTGTGCTTTCTTCCTTTTGAGGTTAGGTCAGCATCAGAGAAATCTAAATTGTTGTCCGCTGTAAGACTGGCTACACAGTTTTGGAATTGGTCGGCAGAGGTTTCCTGGGGTACATGGGCTGTCTTCAGGAATTTTATCAATGCTTTGGCGTGCGCCTCTGAACAAAGTAGCAATGCTAACATGGAGATTTTTGAGGGAGTTTGCCCCAGTTGCTCTACCACGTCATAATCAATTTTTTTTAATTATCTTCAAGATCTCCTCCATCTCTTTCTTAGAGGTTTCCGGGATGACCAAAGGTTGAACCCTCGTCCTGACGAGCTCATCTTGGATCCCTTTACCCTTATCAGCAGAAGTTGGAGGGAAAACAACAGGAACAGCAGCATCTTCAATCAACGGAGTCTTCGCGGAAAGTTTTATCGGTGCAGGAATAACTTTGGCAGCAGATGAGGGTCCAAAGATTGCCTTTGGGGGGGAAATCTCTGGAGAAAATATTCTCCCACTTCGGGTGATCTTGCTTGTGCCGACAATGTTTCCAATGCTGGCATCTTCTTCATCAGAGCTTCCTTCGGTTACTTCAACTTGTTTAATACCATGGTAGTAGATTTCTCCACTGTAATTCCATGGTATTGACTTTTCAGAACTGTAGGGGACAGGCCCTGGCATAGTTATCTTCAGGGGAACAGACTTTGTAGCAGATGTAATCTTAACAGGCTTTCTGACGGCCTTGGAAAGATTGGCGTGAATGGTGATAATTGAAACATCTTCAGTAGGGGTTGGAATAGCAGGAACTTTTTCAAACAGAATTTGTTGACTGTCCATCAGGCCTTGGATGCCTTTCTTCAGTAACGGGCAGTCAATTGGCAGAGAGTAACAACAGTAGCAGTCTTCTTTGCATCCCGGGAAAATCCCGGCCTTTAACAGATTTAACTTGATGGTTAACAGTGGAGTTATCAGGTCATTGACATCAGAAACATACAAATCTTCCTCAATAGCATGGACATTTCAACCGTGCTTCGGCATTGGAGCAGATATCACGTTTGGTTTCTCTGGAGCGTCGAACTCAACCTCCTTCGCTTCTATCAAGTCTTGGATCTTATGCTTAAGTGCCCAGCAATCGTTGGTGTCGTGCCCGACACTGTCAGAATGGTAGGCGCATTTAGCATTGGGGTGATAATGCGGAGAAGAAGTGTTCACATTTTTTGGTGCCTCCTTGATAGTGGCGAGATTCAACTTCAACAGATGGGGAAGCACTTGCGCCGGTGTCATATTGATGCGGGTGAACTGCCGTTGCGGCCGTTCCACTCGTTGCTGACTTGGCCTGGACTGGTTATAACGAGGCTGATCATTTGATGGATTCTGGATCATCACGGCCCCCACAATCGGCCGGCGCTCAGTCTTCTCTGCTCTTCTCTGAGAATACACAGCAGTTGTTTCTTTCTTTGCTGGAAATGATTTTTTAGCAATTGTAGATGCAGAGGCATCCTTCTGAATCTTCCCATTCTTGATGCCGGCTTCTACCCGCTCTCCAGCCAGAATTAATTCAGTAAACCCCGAGGAAGAGCTACTGATCAGATGATTAAAGAATGGACCAGACAGGGTCCCGAGGAACATATCAACAAGTTCTCTATCAGAAAGAGGCGGTTGCACTCTTCTGGCCAGATCGCGCCACTTCTGGGCGTACTCCTTAAATCCCTCACCTGAGGCCATCCCCATACTCTGTAGCTGAGTACGGGTTGGCGCCAAGTCAGAGTTATACTGATATTGGCGATAAAAAGCGGCTGCCAGATCCTCCCAACTACGTATCTCCGACCTTTCCAGCTTATAAAACTAGTCTAGCTGAGTGCCAGACAGGCTATCTTGAAAGAAATGTACCCAGAGGTTTCTGTCGGATGTGAGGTTGGATTCTCCGGACATACGACCTTAGATGCATCTTCGGCCAAGACAGTCCGTCATATCTTGCAAAAATTGGCACTTTGAACTTCGGGGGGATCACAATTCCAGCAATTAATCCCAAATCTTCGAAATCTAAGCCTGGAACTCTCTGCAGATCCATAGCTGCTAACCTGTCCTCCAAACTCTTGTACTTGTCATCAGCCGGCGGGTATTGTTGTTCTGAGTAGTCTTCGTCTTCTTCAGCCTCTTCTTCTTCAGCTTCGGATTCAGAAGGTACCGCAACCCCCTTTCCTTTACTGTTTTCTTCTTCGGATGCGGAAGGAAATTCAAGAACCCTTCTGGCTTCACCCTCAAACCTTCTCCCCAAGGTAGCCACCCCGACTCTCTTCTTCTTCTTTTTCACTTGCTCTTTGTTCCCAAGCAGGGTCTTCAAACCCTCCTGACCCTTAGCCAAGGTCATCAGGAGTTGTTGAAACTGTGCGTTCTGAGACTGCAAGTCCTTGACCATCTGTTCGAGATCCATCTTACTGAAATAAACAGCAGAAAGATAAGGAAACCTAGTGTGGAGACCTGCTTATGCACATGATGAATAGTATGCTTATGTATGAAATGCATTCAAGGATTTATAAAGTTCAAAATTGTTGCAAACAAAAAGAACGCACGTCATATTAATAAGAAGAAATTTGTTAGTACATAAATGCCCCATGGGCCAAATATTACAAAAACTTCTCAAGGTAAAAAGACGTTGCGCATCCTCTTTGGTGCGATGTAGGTGTTGAGGGTTTCTTCCTCATGGAGTCGGCGGGTAAGCTCCAAAACCTTCTTCTCACTGGCGTAGAAGCTGGCCTCAAAAGTGTTCCGTTCCTCCTTGAGTTGGATCCAACTCTTCTGCATCTCCTCCCACGATGTAGGCATGTCAGGATATAGGATGGTGTAGGGGACCTCTCCTTCCATAACGGGCTCTTTAATCACAGGGAGAACATGAGGATAAGGCATCATTAGACTCTGGGCTCGTGTTTATACCCACTTGAGATAAGGCTCAAGAGGGATGGAGTTCTTGTGCCCCAATGTATTGCTGTCTACCTTGTTAGGCATCCTCCAAGCTCTGATGAATCTTTGGCGAAGTCCTTGCGCATCGTTGTCGAAGTCAAAAACTAGGTCAGGAATCAACATGTCATGAGGGCCATCCCTCCGTGCATATTCAAATTGTCTCAAATCTAGACAAGGGTTGTAGGTAATGCCTCCTCTAATGCCAAGCAATGGAACATTAGGGAACTCTCCACAACGATCGACGATGATGACATTTTCTCTGGACCGAGAACACCAATGTACATCAGAGTGAGTAAGGGTCATCAACCGTTGTGACCACCTTAGGACTTGGTCATTCTTCAAGACAGATTGTGGAAGGTGCGAAATAAACCACCTTGCAAGGAGAGGAGTACATCACATGAGAACACCCCTCTTTCTCATTGTTCGTGTGTAAAATGAGTGAAGAATGTCCCCAAGCAATGTTGGTATTGGATTTCTGGATAAGAAGATCTTGACGGCGTTGACATCTACAAGCTGGTCAGGATTTGGGAACAAGACCAACCCATAAATAAGGAGTGCCACAATTTCTTCAAAGGCTTGTAGGTCCAATGAATTCCAACATTCTTGTGCCTTCTCAAACAAGAATTTTGCTAAGAAGCCTTTGACACCGCTTCTAGTTTCCCAATGCCCCTTGATGTCAGATGGTTGCAAGTGCAGGCTTAAGCAACATCTTCAGGCTTTGGTTCCTTTTCCATACCGTTGAAAGGTAGTTGATTAAGGATAGGAATTCTCAGGAGTTGAGAAAATTCCTCCAAAGTGGGCACCAATTGGTAGTCGGGGAATGTGAAACTGTGGTGAAGGGGGTCAAAGAATTGAAACAACACCTTTACCATGTCCTCTTCAATGTTGGTGCTGACTAAGCTGAGCAGTCTACCATGTCTATCACTGAAGGGAGAGCTTTCCGGAATTCTTGATGAGAGCTCCTTGAGTTGAGGAGGGATTCTCACAAGGTTGACTTGGATGGTTTTCCTGCGAGGAATTTCCATGACCTACAAAACAAGAACAAAGATGAAGATCTAAACCCTTGAAATGGTTAGTGTATGCATATGATGCTTTATGATGTTCATGATGTATGCACAAACATATGTACAAGCAATTCACACCAAACCCTAGTTTCAGGCTTGCATGAGGTTTCATAGGTAAGTACCCTCTTGAATGTAGTTGGCTTAAAAACCTGTCCTATAAATAGTAACCGGGTTCTAAAGAGCTCAATATCACGGGATTATTTTCATTGTTCATTGTTTTGGTTTAGCCACTTAACTAGCGGCCAAAATATTCCAAGAAAACAATCCTCAATGAGTGTAGTATCGAGTATCTACCAACTTCGGACTGCACCAAAGTCGGTCATCTCACTACCCCTAATGAAAGGCCAAGATGGTCAAGTAAGGTTCTAGGTCATTAGTGCTTAGTGACATCACTCAGCGGCCCCGTACTCTCATTGATTGATCTCAAGGGTTACCGGTACTCACAAATATGTCGCACTAATATAGCTATTGCTTCAACCGTGTCGGTATACCCCGCACAGTTTCCACAATGTATTGCTATCTATGAATGTTTCCCCAAATCCGGGTGTAGGATTGTAAACCCAAACAAGAGAGCCAAGATGTAAAGCAATCAACACAAACAATTAGTCATGCAAGAGGGTGATCTAAGCCCTAAGGTTACTCCACTTTTAAAATTATCCCCAGCAGAGTCGCCAGTTCTGTGATACGGTGGGAGAACTGACTTGAGGTTTTGCGTTTGTTTTCGCAAATGTTTCGGTTGAGCAAGAGTCGCCACCGACTTTTTATTTTATCCTAAGGAAAGGTCAAAAAGCACAGCAAAAACCTTTGAGATGTTTTCTTGGGTTCGGGGAGTAGATTATAGAAAGGGAAGGTATTAGCACCCTTTCTATCCATGGTTATCTGTGGGCTCTTAATTACTTGCTTAGATCAACTTGCCTTGATTTTCAATTGTTTGAAATGGTGCTTTGTGTGTGTGGTTTTTGAAAATGTTTTGAAAAAGATGCCTTGTCTAGGCAACCCTTGTAACAATTCTTTACTCGAATGTTTTACAAAAGGTGTTTGTCTTTTTGAAAAGATGTTTCAAGGTTTTGAAAGTTGTTTTGAAAGTTTGTGTTTGTGGTTTTGAAAAATAGGCAAGTGTTTTTATTTTGCAAGTTGGCAAGTAACCAAGAGTTTGTCTACCCTAAATTTCTCAAAGATCTTTTCTATGTTTTAACCCTTTTAACAATTTTGTTCCACCATTGTATTTGGTGGACAAGCTTGTGTTAGGATGTAAACGGGACGGACGCGGGTCATCGTTTAGACCATGATTGCAATGGTGCCAAGTATCTTTGGCAACTTTTCCTTTAAGGGACTTGATCATGTTTTAGGCAACTTTCGAAAGCGTCATCGAGGGACTATGATCATTTGAATTTGTTTCGTTTTGCCAAAGATACCTAACATGCAACATGGCCCATTATTGAAGGCAACAAGTGAAGTACCCTAGGGGTGCAAGTGTGATTAGTGTTGTCCATTTTCATGCTTGTTTATCTTGAAATTAGGTCAAACTATTTTTGGTTGATTTTGCATACAAAACCCTAATTCTAACATGGCATAATTAGAAAGCTTTTAAATGCGAAAAATAAAAGGTCCTAAGTTATTACAACACAATATATGGGATGGGGGGTACAAATATTCAAATGGGGATATTTTAGCAAGAAATTAAACCTAAACTATTACATCCAAATTGAATTATACAAATTATTTAATATACAATAATTAAATAAGATAAGAGAAATATACAAAAAATGCAAAAAATGGTTCTTTATATGTATGAAAAAGGTATTTTTTTATGTGTCAAATAAACAAAAATAAAATTAATTAATTTTTGGTATTTCTATGTATTTAGGGTAAACCCCTAATTTTATGAATAAAAGGTATTAATTATTTAATATATGTAATATTTATTAATTATGTACAAAAAATAAATAAAAGAAGGTATATTGTAAAAAAAGTATTTTTGAGGTCAAAATATTAATAAAAATAAAAATGTATTAATTCTTTGTATTTTCCCTAAATATGCTAATAAATATATAAGTATTTACATTAATTATTAAATACATATTATATGTATAAAAAATAAAATATTTAATATTATAAAAAAGTATATTTTATGTAAAATGTTTTCAAGAGATAATATAAAATAAAAATCAGAAATAAAACATGTTTGTATTGTTTTTTTGTATTTTAAAATAATAGTATATTTAGGTTTATTTATATACAAAACTAAATGAAGTCTAATAAATATTAAAATAAATGCAAAAAAATGTGGGAAAAATAATTTTAATATTTTTTCATACTTAAATAAAAATATGGAAACAAAATCAAAAGGAAAAAATGGAAAATGACAAGTAAAACTCAAAAGGGCCAGGGGGGGTGCATGTGAAAGGCAATGGTATGAAAAGTAAAACAACTCAGGCCCAGCCCATGAAAAGGTTGTCTTCAACCTTCAGACAAAATATTTGAAAAAAAATGCGCCTTCTCTTGCTTCAAACACAACTCCTGATTCCTGGACTTTTAGCACAAACTCACAACATGAAAAATGTTAAGCATCAAGCCACGATTCCAGACATATAAAAAACTCAACCTAACTCTCAGAAATGAGAGAGAATTTCTCCATCCCTAATTCTTAACCTAAGTTTTTGTCAATGTTCAGGTTCAAAATACTCTCAGCATATGCAATATAAATGGAAAGTAAAGATATGTATGGCTTCAGGGACATGAGTAGAACATTTTTCATTCACAAACTTAGAGCTAACTCTTCCTATATTGAGAGATAGAAGTCCATGAACTTACCTGTTCAGCTTGGATCGTGTCTGACAATGGAGGCACTTTCAAGGCAAAGTGAGTATTGGTACAGCTTGCTTGAAGGTCAGGGATGCTTCTCCAACCTTTAGTTTGCTTTGAAACCAAGTGAATCAAGCTATAGCAATCCACCTGCAAAATAGAAAATGTGAAAATGGTGAAGTTGGTTAGAGGTGTTACAGTCTGCTTCCAAGGCTTGGGACAGTTTGTGGGGATGGTAGGGAATGGGTTTGAACTAGTTTGGATGAAAATGCACGAGTGGATCGAGCTATGGGATTCAAACTGCAGCTTATGCCCTGTTTTTGCAGTTTTATGGTGTTTCTGTGAATGGGGAGGTATTGAAGGTGATAGGCTCGTGTTTCAGCTCAGTTATGTTGTTTAGAATCTGTCTAGCAAGTTTGTCTAAGCTTTTGTTTGCAGTAATGAGAGTTGGTGTCAGTTATGTCAAGTTACTTCACACTTAAGCAAGAAAAATCAACTTGGTTCTCTAGACTTGTACAAGCCCCTCAAGTATGCTGCACAATTGAGCCTTGATCAGTGTGATATCTCTATGAATCTTGTGTCCAAAGATATGCATTGTACCACTTGGATTGCAAATTTGACATAAAGTGCAACTTTACCAAAATGGATATATTGCTTTTTCTAATTATGGCTCAATCTTGTATGCAATGCTTAAACACACAAGATAAGACCTAAACATGAAGGATTGGCATTAAATTTATGAGTGTGAATGAGATAAAGGACCTGTAATCTAGCTTAGAGCATGCTGAGTTCAAAAATGCAAAGTTATGAACATGTAAATTGGCCATGAACAAAGTGAGTTTTGCCCATATTGCCAAATTCGATTCTCCCTAACCATAAGGTTATTTGATGAGTTTTTGGACATTTTGGAAAGCTTGGAATGTGTACTACAATCCATATTTGTAATGCAAATTGAAATTCCAAGTGGAAGCATGTGAAAAGTGGCCATGAAGTTAGGCAAAAATCCTGCCTAAAATAGGTCAAAATTTCTCTAAGTTAAGAATGTTTTGCACCCTTGTTCCAAAAATCATAACTTGAGCTACAAGCTTCTTTTGAGGAAACTTTGTGAATCAAAAATGTAGATTTTGCAATGGACTACAACTTTCATGTTTTGACTTTTGTTTGAATCCAAATGTATCTTGATGAAAAGATGGGACAAAGTTAGGAAAAAATTAGGGATTTTCATAACTTAGAAAAATTCTAAGTTATGAAAATTCTTCATTTTAAACCCTAATTTGCAATTTTTGATTTCTTGATGAACAAATTTCATAATTTGGCATGTTTTGATGAAAAATGAATCTTGACACTTGATTTTGACCAAAAAGTCAAAGTTTGACTTTTCAGTATACAGTCAAAAATTAATCAATTGACTGGAAAATACATCTGTCAATCTTGTGCATTTGGGATCTTTTGAATTTTTTGAACATGTCAAGACAATTCCATGGGGTCCTTGAGTCCATATATGAGCTTGGTTTGCCAATAGTTAGGTCAAACAGTCAAAAATTGCTTTTGTGCAGTCAAAACCCTAAAAATGACCATTTTGCCCTTTTGGTGATCTGATCAAATTTCTGATGGAATTGTGATCCAAACTTGATCAAATGGTTTGTATGAGTTCAATATGTTGATGTGGGTAAAATTTCATGAGGTTTGACTGTCAATTGACCATAGTTGACTTTTTCCCCAATACAGCTGATTTCTAGGTCAACTGTCTAATTGACCGGACAAAGTTTGGAATCAAGGCTTGAAATTTGGTATGGGTAAACTTAAGAGTCCAATATGAAGCATGAAAGTCATTTTGGGCACTTTTGGTCAAAACATCTTTGTGCAAACTCAAACCCTAATTTGGGTCAACAGTGCAAGGAGGAGTCTGGAGCAGAGCAAACCCTAACTTGATCTTGAGCTCCCAGAGTCTTGTGGTGAGAAAATGTTGATGAAATGAGAGGGAAAATTTTGGGGTACAACAGTGGAGAATTACCTAATGTCCCTCTACTAGGCATTAGGGGAGGCATTACCTACAACCCTTGCTTGGCTCTGAGACAGTTTGGGTATGCCCGAAGGGATGGCCCACATGACATGCTGATTCCAGACTTGGTTTTTGACTTCGATAACAACGACGATCAAGGACTTCGACAAAGGTTCATCCGAGCTTGGAGAATGCCCAACAGAGTGGATAGTAAGACCTTGGGACACAAGAATTCCATCCTTCTTGAGCCTTACCTCAAGTGGGTATGAACCCACACCCAAAGTCTTATGATGCCTTACCCCTACATTCTGCCTGTGATCAAAGAGCCTGTTATGGAAGCAGAGGTTCCGTACACCCTCCTACATCCTGATATGCCAACATCACTTGAAGATTTACAAAGGAGTTGGATACAGCTCAAGGGAGAACGCGATACTTTCGAAGCCCAATTCTACGCCAGTGAGAAGAAGGTTTTGGAACTTACTCGTCAACTTCACGAAGAGCAGACTCTCAACACCTACATTGCACCGAAGAGGATACGCAATGTCTTTTTACATTAGAATTTTGTATTATTTTGCCCATGGAGCATTTATGTACTAACAAATTATATCTTATTAATATGACGTGTGTTCCTTTTTGTTTAAAACAAATTTGAATTTCTGAATCCTTGAATGCATTACATGAATACATATCATTCATCATATGCATAAGCAGGTCTTCACACCAGGTTTCCTTATCTCTCTGCTGTTTATTTCAGCAAGATGGATATTGAGCAGACGGTTAAAGACTTACAAGCACAAAATTCACAGTTTCAGCAGCTACTTCTGACCTTGGCAAAGGGGCAGGAGGAGCTCAAGACCTTGCTGGAAAAGGAAAAAGAGAAAAAGAAAAATAAGAGAGTTGGTGTGGCTACTCTGGGTAGAAGATTTGAAGGTCAAGCCAGAAGGGTCCTGGATTTCCCCTCAACATCTGATGAAGGGGTAGGAAAAGGAAAGCGAGTTGCAGTACCAACTGAGTCTGAGGAAGAAGAAGAAGAAGAAGAGGATAAAGACTATTCTGAGCAGCAGTACCCTCCTGCAGACGACAAATACAAGAATCTGGAAGAACGTCTAACGGCTATGGAGGTGCAGAGAGTGCCTGGGATGGACTTTGAAGATCTAGGGCTGGTTTCTGGGATTGTGATCCCTCCTAAATTCAAAGTACCTCTGTTTGCTAAATATGATGGTTTGTCTTGTCCAAAGATGCATCTGCGATCTTACATCAGAAAAATTCAACCGCATTCTTCTGACAAGGATCTATGGGTCCATTTCTTCCAGGACAATCTTTTTGGGACGCAGTTAGATTGGTTCTACCAGCTAGAGAGGTCTGATGTACATAATTGGGAGGATTTGGCTGCTGCCTTCTACAGAAAGTATCAATATAATACAGACTTAGCACCAACCCGTACTCAATTACAGAGTATGGGCATGGTCTCAAACGAAGGATTCAAAGAGAATGCCCAGAAATGGAGAGACTTGGCAGGATGAGTACAACCACCTTTGTCTGAGAGAGAGCTTGTGGATATGTTCTTGGGTACACTGTCAAGTCCCTTTTTCAATCACCTGATTAGAAGTTCGTCTGCGGGGTTCACCGAATTAATTCTGACTGGTGAAAGAGTTGAAGCCGACATTAAAAGAGGGAAAATTCAGAAAGATGCATCTGCTTCCGCTGCCATCAAAAAGACCTTTCCAGCAAAGAAGTAAGTCTCAACTGTCTACTCTCAAAGAAGTCAAGGAAGAGTTGAGCGCCGGCCAGCGGTGGGAGCCGTAATGATTCAAAAGTCTGCAGCCGATCAACCTAGAAACATTCAACCGAGAAATGATCAACCAAGAACCAACCAAGCAAGAGTGGAAAGGCCAGCACGGCAATACACCCGGATAAACATGACTCCTGCTCAGATTTTACCCCATCTCTTAAAGTTAAACCTTGTCAGTCTGAAAGAGGCCCCGAAGAATCCGAATACGTCTTCTCTTTTCTACCATGTGAATGCCAAGTGTGCTTATCATTCAGATAGCCTGGGGTACGACACCAACTATTGTTGGGCCCTCAAAAATAAGATTCAAGATTTAATAGATGCTAAAGAAGTTGAATTCGACGCCCCTGAAAAGCCGAATGTAATCTCTGCTCCAATTCCAAAGCATGGACACCAAGCCCATGTTGTTGAAGAGGATTTATTTGTTGCCACTGTTGATGATTTGATGACTCTGCTACCGATAATCATGTTGAATTTGCTGAAGGATGGGATTTTCCCAGGCTGTGAAGAAGATTGATGCCTTTGTTCCTCCTTACCAACCGACTGTCAGTTGTTGAAGTTAGGCATCCAGCACCTAATGGATAACCAAGAAATCCTTTTTGAAAAGACTCCTGTTACTCCGACTCCTGGTCAATGATGTTTCTATAATTACCATATCCGCCAATCTTTCCAAGGTCTCCAAAAGACCTGTTAAGATTACATCTGATCCGAAGATTACACCTTTGAAGATAACCATGTCGGGGCCTATCCCGTACAAGTCCAACAAATCAATACCGTGGAACTATGGGGGAGAGATCTTTTACCACGGTGTTAAACAAATTGAATCAACTTAAGAGAGTTCTGACGAAGAAACTTCTGACATTTGAAACATTGCTGGAACGAGTAAAATCACTCGCAGTGGAAGAATTTTCTCTCCGGAGATTGCACCTCCAAAGGCAGTCTTCGGACCCTCATCCGCTCCTAAAGTTACTCCTGTACCGCTTAACATATCTACGAGAACTCCAGTTATTAAAGAAGTTGTAACTCCTATGGTTATCCCCTCTGCTATTGCTGATGATAGAGGGAAAGGGATCCAAGAAGAGCCCGTCAGGACGAGGGTTCAGCCATTGGTCATCCCTGAAACCACTCAGAAAGAAATGGAAGAGATTTTGAAAATAATCAAGAAAAGCGATTATAATGTTGTGGAACAACTGGGGCAAACCCCCTCAAAAATCTCTATGTTGGCCTTGCTGCTTTGCTCAGAAGCTCATGTTAAGGCTCTGATAAGATTCTTGAAGACGGCCCACGTACCCCAGGAAACCTCCGCGGATCAGTTCCAAAAATGTGTAGCTAGCTTAACAGCTGACAATGGTCTAGGATTCTCCGATGCCGATTTAACATCTAAAGGGAGAAAACATAATGACATTTTGCATGTCTCGGTGGAATGCAGAGGGACTACTCTAGCACATGTACTGGTAGACACTGGTTCTTTGCTGAATGTCTTGTTCAAGAAGGCCTTGGATAGGTTGGATTGTGAAGGCCTAACCCTGAAACCCAGCAATATCATTGTCAGAGCCTTTGATGGTTCTAAAAGGATGGTCCACGAGGAGGTGGACATCCCGATCAAAGTGGGAACTGAAACCTTCAACTCCATATTCTATGTCATGGACATCCGTCCCTCCTACTCTTGCTTGTTGGGAAGATCTTGGATTCACCATGCTGGAGTCGTCACTTCAAATCTACATCAAATGCTCAAATACCCTGTCCAGGGGGAAATTATAATTGTTCACAGTGAAAAGGAATACATGATAAGCCATCTTAATTCTTTCCGCTATGTTGAATTGGATGGCGAATTCATCGAAACCCCCTTTCAGCATTTTGAGGAGGTAGATCAGGAGATTGCGATAACCAAGACAGTGGCTTTTGTACCCATGATTAGAAGACCTCCGCCTCGGATGTCTTCTTTAAAAGATGCAAATGTTGTAATTGAAGAAGGAGGGAGCACAATCTGGGGGCAGCTTCCTAATTTTCCTTTCAAGACAGATAAATGCGGCTTGGGTTTCACTTCGGCTAGTCAAAAGGTTGTGCGTTTCTCCCGGACTGGAGGGCCGCCAGTGAAGATCACCCATCATGGAGTCAATGCTTTGGAGGATATTGAAGAGGAGAGCAACTTAGAAGACTGGATTTTCCCTACTGTGGACGGAGGACTGTGCAATTGGGAGGCAAAGGACTTTGTTCCCATTACTTTCATGAATCAGTAATTTATCTTTCAAACATTTATGTTGGTTTGTAATAATTCTTAAACAATTCGTACACTTTTAACCTTGTGCCTTAACCGAGGCATATAGGTCCATTTGTAAGGGTTTGATTTTTCATCTTCATATGCCATTTTAATGAATCATGGACGCTTTCACATATAAACTTTTGTGTTCATTTTCTTTCTTTTTGCATTTTATTTGTTTAAAGATGGCTATCCCTTACACACACCCACACTTACAAATGCAGGTACCCTTCCATTCCGGATTCCATGGGTAACAATTCTGTTATGGCCTTCAGCGACTCTGAAGATCCGGTCTACCATGCCGAGTACGAAGGTGATGAAGACTGTGAAGTGCCAGGAGAATTGGCTAGACTTCTACAACAGGAAGAGAGGGCTATTCTACCTCACGAGGAGTTGTTAGAGACAATCAACTTGGGAACGGAGGAAGACAGAAAAGAAGTTAGAGTGGGTGCCAACCTAGAGCCAAGTGTCAAAGAGCGATGTTGTACCTCAAAATTTGCCCTCCCATATCCTTCAAGATTTGCCAAAAGCATGCTTCAAAATCTCCCAAAGGTTGCACAGTTCAATGGTCTCCTAACAGTCAAAAACTAGGGTTTTGGTTCTGGAAAAGAAATTGAAGTTTCCAAGGGCCCAATCAAGTCCCACATGCCTACAAACATGGTCAAGCATCCTCATGCCAAGTTTCAAGACTCACAGCACAAAGTTGCATAGTCAAATGCCCTAATTGCTCAGCAGTCAACTGCAGGGGCAAAATGGTCATTTGACAGTCAAAAGTCCAAATTTTTGGTCAACATCTTATTTTGAAGCCACAAACATCATTTGATCAATTCTTGATCATGATTTTCAAGGCATGGCTCAAAAAGTCTCAAGATGCAAAAGTTTCCATATTTGGACATTTGAAAAAGTAAACTGTAACTTGACCAGGGCATAACTTCCACATGGTTCATCAGAAAAATTCCATCCAAAGCTCATTTTGAAGAGAAAGACATTTCCTATAACTCCTCTTCACACTTCAAGTCCAAGAAATGCTCCCACAAAAAGTTATCAATTTCAACATTATACTCCCTCCGGTCTCATTTATAAGAAAAAATTAACTTTTTAGATACATTAAATAAGTAATGTATTTGGACAATATATTGTTCAAATACATTACTTATTCAATGTATCTAAAAAGTTAATTTTTTCTTATAAATGAGACCGGAGGGAGTAGGTCATTTTCAAAAGTCAACAAAAAGGGACTTTAAGTCAAAGACCATAACTTGAGATTGGTAAATCAAAATGACATGGGACCAAAGGCATTGGTTATAGGACTTCAAGACCTTTCCAAAATGTCCAAGAACATGATCAAAGCTTAAAAATTGAGCAAGATATGCCTTGTGGAAGTTGGGAAATTTTTGGGAATTTTGAAAAGTCAACTTTGCTTCAAATGCCTCAAAATTGCCAATGGGCCACATTTTCTTCCAAGAATCATCATCCAAAGGCTATGCACGACCATTTGGCCCAAAGGGGAATTATTTCATCATTTTTTATTATTTATTTGAATTTTTATCACCATTAATTCATTTAATTAAATAAAATATGAAAAAAATATTAAACAAATGTGTTTGAATCTTTTTATGCAGCATATGTCCTCATTGGTTACTCAAGATTCGTGCACACCCAATTTGGAAAGGTTTATCCATGATTGGTATCAAAAGCACATGGAAAAGATTTGAAAATATTTCATTAAATATCAAATATTTGATTCATCAAAACATTGATCTCTTGGCTCAAATTTCTACCCTAATCCATTGGCATACATAAGCAGGTGATAACCCTAATGTTCACAACCTTGAAGCTGCGCCTAAAAACTCATACACACTTTGCAATTTTTGGTGAAAAAGTCAAAACTGAAAACTGCATTAGAGGACAATTCAAAGCGAAATAAGAATTCCAAAAGCTTTCTGAGGCATCACTGAACCTAACTGAATCCTTTTCCATGCTTCTAACGCAAAGAATTGGTAACATGATGCCATCCTGTTCTTAACATTTGTCAAATTCGTGTTTCAATCTATACGCATCCTCATTGCATTTTTTCTGTTGATTTGTACTAATCCAATCATTCTAAAGCTAACCATGCCATTTAATTGAGTTTTCGTGCTTTATACGTGAATCTACCATGGAAGCTTGCTAGGTTTTCAAAGCTCTTAAATTGGGGACTTTTGCATATGGTAAAATCAGACCATGAGACTTATACCATTGAAATCGTGACGTTCCAAGGAATCTAAAACATCCATCGCGCCTTTTTTATATTTGTTTAATTCCTATTCGCTATTTTTTTGTATTTCAGATTGTGGGGGTTTAAAATCCCCGCTATCTAGTTTGTTTTTTCAGGCAAAAATGAAGAACAAGTGGGGAAGACGATGCGTGGAGGAAAGCCATTGGTGGATTCAAACATTGGCGCCTTTTGTTGATTATCCAGCATAACGTTTTTTTCTCTCTCTTATCATTCATTACCCATTAAGCATACAACCAAACGTGTTGGTTCAGTTGGTGGGCAACATGGACAATAAGTATTGGGACCTGGGTTCGATTCCCAGGTCCCCCCCCCCCTTTCTCAATATATTTTGTTTTAACCTGATTCCATGCAGTGTACGCCCAGAATTCTACCATGCACCCATCATTAAAGCTTGCCACATGGCCACTAAGATCAATCCAAAAGCCAGGATGAGAGGTCCATCATACACCTTCGTTGACCATGCCACACGCACGCTGAGAAAGTCAACCAAAGGCCTCCAATAATTGGGCCTAATTGCTCACAACATAACCTCCAAATTGGGGTCAACACCCCCCCATTGGTTTGCTTTTTTCATTCTCTTTATTTTTTCTATTTTTATTTGTTTTATTTAGTTTTAGTTTAATTCTTTAAATTAATTTTTTCTTTAACATAAAATACAAAAACAAAATCAGAAAGACAAAAAATATAAATATATTTTAATGTTCTTGTAAATAAACTTTATTAATTAATTTAGTTTTTAATTCTAGATTTAATTTTAATGTTTTTTTTATAAACTAAAAAATGTAGAATTAGGGTTTTAAATACTTTTATCCTTTTTCTTATCTTTGACCATTATTAATAATTAATTATTTATTTTGTAAATAAAATTTGCCATGTAAATAATTAATGTAAATTAGGTCAAACTAAAAACATTTTCTTAATAAATAAAAAAAAACAATTTAGAATTAGGGTTAATTAACTTTTCTTTTTAATTTCATTTAATTTTCTTACTAAAATCCATAAATACAAAAAACTCAAAAATAATTTCCTTTTCTCATTTAACTTAATTAATTTATTAATTGTAATTTAATTTCTTTAAAAGGGTCCAACGCCCTCGCATTCGATCATAATTCTATTTCGCGCGCTTATTTTATTTCCTTTTTTGTAGATTTCATGTAATTATCCCAAAGCCGTGTAATAGATTAATTAGATATTTATCTTTCCGCATTTTATTTTATTTCAAATCGGGTCTTGGATTAATTTGGCGATGTAGACCCACGCCTTTGTAATAGCGTAGGACTTTTTAATTCCGCATCTTTTAAACTGTTAATAATTTGCATGAAAGAATGAATGCCAAACATAAAAACAAAGCGTAGATCACCAATGCCTGAACAAGATAAACATAATCGAAAACGACACACAAATCACACACCACCCCTAGGGTACGTCTCACTGTTGCCTTGCCCCTCGAAAGGTGATCGTCGAGTAGAGGATGTTTTAGTAAGTCCTCATGTCCATGAACATGGCATGAGGGTAGCTTCTAAGGTGTCTTCCCATTGCTCCGGTGATCACCATGTCCCGAACCCTCGAATTGACCCGAACACCTCCAACGGTGGTGCTACCTACCTCTCAATGGTGGGATGGCACTACTTTAAGGACATTTACACAGACGAATTCCTTAGGGTAGGTAGAGAACTCGTAGATACTTGCTCTAATTTCAAAACAAATCAAAAACTTCTTTTCACATCGACACTTTTCAAAAAGCTTTCGAAAGCAACTTTTCAAACACTCTTGAGGACTGATACAAGAGTCGAACTGAAATTTTCAAAGAAACTTTTTAAACCCCACAGTTGAAAAGCAAACAAACATTTTTGAAAACACAAATGAGCAAGTATCTAAGAGCCCATGGATAACCATGGATAGAAAGGGTGCTAACACCTTCCCTTTCTATAAATCTACCTCCCGAACCGAGAGCAATCTCTATAAGGAATTTTTCTGTGCTTTTGTCCTTTCCATTTGGAGAAAATAAAAGACGGTGGCGACTCTTGCTTCCGCGATATTTCGCGAACCAGCGGTAAACAGTCAGTTCCAGATCCACCGATCACAGAACTGGCGACTCTGCTGGGGAGTAAACTTATAAAGTGAGGTGTACCTTAGGATAGTTCATAACTGTGTTTTCAATTATTTTGACTTGTTTGTTTTAAATTGTGGGTTGCATCAGAGTTATATAGATCCTAACCCGGATCTGGGGATACCCTGTTTAGGTAGCATAAGCTGTGAGGGACCTGTCCGGCGTAGACCGACACGGGTGAAGCAGTGGCTACGTTGGTGTGGCACCTTGGTCTGTACCGATATCCTTTGTGTCGCAACGAGGAGAATATGGGTCTTCCAAGGAGTCGTTAAGCACCAACCGACCTTAGAACCTTAAATGACACAACTTGGCCATTAGAACAGTAGCAGTATGCTACGCCCATTGAGGCTAAACTCTCGTGATGGTTCTGGCTGCAAGAAAAGATTGCGATGCTGGAGTTATGACCGATTGAGGGTAGTCAATGATATTGGGACCCTTAGAACCCGGTTACTTCTAATAGGACAGGTTGAGCCCACCAACTTCAAGAGGGTAATACCCAGACCCCATGCAGGCCTAAACTCTAAGGGCTTCTCTTGTGTGACTTGTGTGCCTTCCAACTTGACTACTTGCATGCTTGTTATCTGACACTCGAGTTTCTTGCAGGTTTTGTTTATAGTCCTTAACTGGGGCTCATAACAGGGTTTACTGAGTTTCTTGCAGGTTTTGTTTATAGTCCTTAATTGGGGATCATAACAGGGTTTACTGAGTTTCTTGCAGGTTTTGTTTATAGTCATTAATTAGGACTCATAACAGGGTTTACTTACATTACCCCCATGTATAGCATAACATCATACCATTGCATACATCCTACATAAGGACTAACCCATTTCAAGGATCTCAAGGGCTTGTGATGCAGGTCATGATGAACAAAATGTCTAGCAAGGGGCAAAGGGGATTTATTTTCCTCTAGCCAAGGTTGTCAGAGGCTATGACCCACTTGATATGGTGAGCTTTGACACTTGAAGAAGGTTCCCCGAGCCAAAATTGTCAGGGGCTATGACCCACTAGATATGGTGAGCCTTTGACCCTTTGACGAAGGACTCTCAATAACATGAAGTTCCTTCAATCAAGCCACCGGATTCGAGCTCTAACAATTTTCTTGTTTACCCCGCGAGATCCTTGAAAACATTGCATATATATACATACTTATCATTGCATTACAGGTACCCTTGTTACAGGTCACTTACTTTCTCCGCTGTTTATTTCAGCAATGGCTTGCCAACAAGACAGCCAAGACCTTCATGCTCAAGAGACTCGGTTTGAAGAAATCCTCCTGAATCTATCCAAGGGGCATGAAGAGCTGAGAACCCTTCTCATGGGGACTTTGGTCAGGAACAGTGCTGAGGATGAACGGCTGAAACACCTGCAAGCTGAGATGGAGGCAATGAAAGCCCAAATGCTGGGGCAGGGGACTGCCATTCAAGGTTTAGCTCAAAGACAAGAAGAGCTCAGAGTTCTCGTCAACCAACTGCTTCGGGGTAACCAACTGGGGCAAACGTCTAAGGGTAAAGAGTCAGTCGTCATTCAACCATCTTTGAGACAAGGAAATAAGGGGAGAGCTCCTCAAATGGCTCCAGTGTCACAAATTCAGCATCAACCTCACCAGCTTCAGCCAGACAAGTCCAGGAGGCAATTCACCCAGCTTAACATGTCACTGTTTCAAGCTTTATTGAATCTGATCACATTAAGGGCTCATCCCCAGAACCCCAACACAGCATCTCCTATCTATGATCCCAATAAAAGGTGTGACTACCACTCTGCCAGTCCAGGACATGATACAAATGAGTGTTGGGCTCTGAAGAACAAGATCCAGGACCTGATTGATGAAGGAGCATTGGAGTTCACACAAGATGGTCAGGCTGAGTTTTTCTACCATCCCTCCAAGGCTCACCATTAGAAGTAACAAGCCCTGGGAAAAAAGACTTTTATTCATTAGGATTTTCAAGTTGTAACTTTCTTTTGTTCAAACATTTACTCATGTTAAACATTGTTGTTTCATTAATGCATCGCATATGTCTGTTTTGAAGCAATATATTCGTATTCACTATATGCAAATTATTTTCATATTTTTTCTGATGATCAACGCTCGATTGATAATTCTAAGCCTCTTGAGGGAGGATGACGAAAACGATACCATGACACTTACAGTATGCTTTTGAACAGACCCCGCTAATGAGGTACAGGCATTGTTTCAATCCCTAAACACTGGAGTTATAAGGAAGATAATCCCTCGTCAACCCCTCTGAGCCAAAGAAGTAGGAGTTTTTCTTTTCGAAAATTAAAACCCTTTATCATAACCTGGGGCAGGGTAGTTCTCTCAGTTGATCCAAGTGCATAACGAATGGCATCAAAAGAAGTCCTTCTGAAACAAAAGACAGTGATGGTTCCAAATAACCATAAAAATAGGCAGTCATTACCAAAATAAAAACCCATTAAGTCAAAACCTATGAAGGAGACTTACAAAACTGGGGCATCCCGCTGACTGTAATCCCAAAAAGAAACAGTTCAGGCAAAAAACAAGGATAACGAAATCAAAAAGAAAGAGGTCCTACAAACCCTCGACAAATAAAAAATGACTGCCTATTCAAAATAAATTGTCAATATCCGAACCATCATTGGAACATCAGGACAAAGACTCAAACAAGGTCTAACGCATGATCAGCTGAGTTTAGGTTTGAAGAACATCACGAAGAACGGGTGGGTACAAATATAATTTGAGCCTTTATCCTTTGTTTCTTAAACCGTGAACCAGGCCACGCTATAACCCTTAAAAGTCCTAGCTGAAGCATGGGTTAGTTCGAAAGCATACTGTTACGAAAGGTATCCTGACTCCTTAAGGCCTACGGTAAATACGGAGTTGACATCACGTTTTACAAACATTCACTTGTTTTATGAAAAAGAATGCATTTTCAAAATCTTCAAGACAGACATAAGCTTTGCATTTTTAACATAACTTTGTTTGTATATGACTTTTTGTTTGAACAACATAGAAATTCGCACGACGAATGCCTAATGAGCAGAAGCACTTCCAATCAAGGGGCATGGCATGATCATGGTCCGTCATCTGGGGCAGTTCAGTCAAGATTCAGAGAATCTTTCAAAGGCCAAATAGCTTGGGGCAAACCTCCATCTGGATCACTTGGGGCATTGGACGATCAAACGAAGATCTTCTGGTATGGCGACACAACACTACTGACAGGGGCACCTCCCTACATCCTGAGAGTGTGGACATAGTCAAAAAAATACTACGCAAAATCAAAGACCCGCTAGGTTGACACACCTAGGCAAAAATAAGGGCTTCCCGGCGAACCAAAAGGGTTCGGACAAAAATAAGGGATGAAATGAAAAAATCTGTACACCCGTCAAGTCGAAAACCTGAAAAGGCGGCTTGGGCAAGAATGGGTATCCCGGTGGACTGAAAACCCGAAAGGGAGGTCCAGGCAAAAGCTAGGGATTAAAGCGTACGACTATGTCCTGTCATCTTGTCACCTGCGTACTAGAAGAAGGTTTGTCCAATCAACAACTATCAGCACCTCACAGGTCTTCCTCTCCCACCTCAGAAACAGGGGCAGTAATGAGTCGTCCAAACGGTCTAATGGTTCTGTCCATCAAGGTACCAAGGTGAGTTCGGCTGAAGAACATAACCAGCATATCTTAATTCCCTAGAGAGTGCATCAGCAAGTCAATACACTCTCCCCAAGCAAAGTTACAGTCAACCTTAAGGAAGTTGGGTATCCTCCAGCAGATCTCCACATTCCCCAGCACATCATACAGACATTCTTAACAAGCATCCCCGGCAATCTTAGTCTAAAGATTGTTCCCCGGCGGTATATCAGACATTCAATGGAGTCACTTCCCCAACACATCTCAAAACTTCCCCAGGAGAGTCCAATCCAGTTTCCCCAGGAAAATTGGAAACCATCTCCCCAAGCAGTAAGCTTATCCCCAGTAGATTCTGGAAGCTTATCCCTCGTAGAGCACGAACGCGTCTCCCGGCTTTATTCAAAGGTTATTTCCCTATCAGGATATAACTGGGTTATCCTCAGCCAAAAGCCCCGGAAAGATCGTTCTCGGCAAAGTCTTCTTATCCCCAGCGAAGTCTACTAAAACATCCAACACAACAATGGTATCCCCAGCGAAGTTACCATCAATATCTCAACAAGTACCTCTCTCCCCACAGAGTATTGCTCCCCAGCAAGATCACTAGAGTAATTTCCCCCCCGCAGAGTAATCCATTCGCCAAGTTTATTCCCCAACAGAGTTATCTTCTCCTACCGGTATTCTTGCAACTATCATCCCCAGCGGAAGCAAAGATCTATTCTTCAACATCAGCCCAGGAGTGACTTCCCGGCACCCGTCAAGGATTTATTTTTCTAAGACAAAAAGATACATAAACATCACATTTTCATACATTATAGCATGCATATACGCATCATATCTTACAAATCTCATTTATGTTGAGAACATCATTGCTTGATCCATCTCATGCATTGCATATGACTGACCTTTACCTTTCAGGAAAGATCCAGTTAAATTCTCAACTATACTTCAAGACCTTGTCCGGTTCAGTTAAATCGACCCTAAGATTTTCCTGATTCTTATCCAGTCAAAGGCCTTCTCTCGTTCAGTCAGATCGACCCTAAGATCTCCCTGTTTCTTATCCAGTTGAAGATTTCAAGACCTTGTCCGGTTCAGTTAAATCGACCCTAAGATTTTCCTGATTCTTATCCAGTCAAAGGCCTTCTCTGGTTCAGTCAGATCGACCCTAAGATCTCCCTGTTTCTTATCCAGTTGAAGATTTCAAGACCTTGTCCGGTTCAGTTAAATTGACCCTAAGATTTTCCTGATTCTTATCCAGTCAAAGGCCTTCTCTAGTTCAGTCAGATCGACCCTAAGATCTCCCTGTTTCTTATCCAGTTGAAGATTTCAAGACCTTGTCCGGTTCAGTTAAATCGACCCTAAGATTTTCCTGATTCTTATCCAGTCAAAGGCCTTCTCTGGTTCAGTCAGATCGACCCTAAGATCTCCCTGATTCTTATCCAGTTGAAGAGATTTCAAGACCTTGTCCGGTTCAGTTAAATCGACCCTAAGATTTTCCTGATTCTTATCCAGTCAAAGGCCTTCTCCGGTTCAGTCAGATCGACCCTAAGATCTCCCTGATTCTTATCCCAATAGAAGACATCCAAGATTCTCTCAGCGTTACTGTTGAGGTTGAAGTCGCCCATGATTCTCTCAGCGTTACTGTTGAGGTTGAAGTCGTCCAAGATTCTCTCAGCGTTACTGTTGAGGTTGAAGTCGCCTATGATTCTCTCAGCGTTACTGTTGAGGTTGAAGTCGCCTATGATTCTCTCAGCGTTACTGTTGAGGTTGAAGTCGCCTATGATTCTCTCAGCGTTACTGTTGAGGTTGAAGTCGCCCATGATTCTCTCAGCGTTACTGTTGAGGTTGAAGTCGTCCAAGATTCTCTCAGCGTTACTGTTGAGGTTGAAGTCGCCCAAGATTCTCTCATCGTTACTGTTGAGGTTGAAGTCGCCCAAGATTCTCTCAGCGTTACTGTTGAGGTTGAAGTCGTCCAAGATTCTCTCAGCGTTACTGTTGAGGTTGAAGTCGCCCAAGATTCTCTCATCGTTACTGTTGAGGTTGAAGTCGCCCAAGATTCTCTCAGCGTTACTGTTGAGGTTGAAGTCGCCCAAGATTCTCTCATCGTTACTGTTGAGGTTGAAGTCGCCCAAGATTCTCTCAGCGTTACTGTTGAGGTTGAAGTCGCCCAAGATTCTCTCATCGTTACTGTTGAGGTTGAAGTCGCCCAAGATTCTCTCAGCGTTACTTTTGAGGTTGAAGTCGCCCAAGATTCTCTCATCGTTACTGTTGAGGTTGAAGTCGCCCAAGATTCTCTCAGCGTTACTGTTGAGGTTGAAGTCGCCCAAGATTCTCTCAGCGTTACTGTTGAGGTTGAAGTCGCCCAAGATTCTCTCAGCTTTACTGTTGAGGTTGAAGTCACCCAAGATCCTCTCCCCGTTACTATGGAGGTAGTAATCGCCCCAGGTTCTCTCAGCGTTCCTGTTGAGGTAGTAATCGTCCAAGGTTCTCTCACCATCCCGTTGAGGTAGTAACCATCCCTGATTCATTCATCACCTTTTGAAGCTCCAGATCCAATTCCTGTAACCAGTCAGGGCACATCTACACAAAGAGTTTGAAGACCAGCTCCTGTAACAGGCCAGGTAATCATTTTCTTTTTCAGGTACGCAAGCTCTCGCTAAGGAATCTCTTACGTGATCGACACCCAGATGGCATCTATAAGCCCATCCATATATCCATCATCTCTTAGCACGGCAGCTATAAGCCCATCATCCTATCCATCAATCTCTAAATGGCATCTATAAGCCCATTCCCACCATCACACTACTATGTGAGCGCAAATTTCTAGGCACTCTAGTGTTCAATCATCTTCCACCTTCAGATTACGAAAGGCACGGCAGCCAATCTGCATCCTCAGGTCTAAGAAGATTGAGCAGGGGCAATTGTTGTACCCCAAAATTTTCCCTCCCATATCCTTCAAGATTTTCCAAAAGCATGCTTCAAAATCTCCCAAAGGTTGCACAGTTCAATGGTCTCCTAACAGTCAAAAACTAGGGTTTTGGTTCTGGCAAAGAAATTGAAGTTTCCAAGGGCCCAATCAAGTCCCACATGCCTACAAACATGGTCAAGCATCCTCATGCCAAGTTTCAAGACTCACAGCACAAAGTTGCACAGTCAAATGCCCTAATTGCTCAGCAGTCAACTGCAGGGGCAAAATGGTCATTTAACAGTCAAAAGTCCAAATTTTTGGTCAACATCTTATTTTGAAGCCACAAACATCATTTGATCAATTCTTTATCATGATTTTCAAGGCATGGCTCAAAAAGTCTCAAGATGCAAAAGTTTCCATATTTGGACATTTGAAAAAGTCAACTGTAACTTGACCAGGGCATAACTTCCACATGGTTCATCAGAAAAATTCCATCCAAAGCTCATTTTGAAGAGAAAGACATTTCCTACAACTCCTCTTCACACTTCAAGTCCAAGAAATGCTCCCACAAAAAGTTATCAATTTCAACATTATAGGTCATTTTCAAAAGTCAACAAAAAGGGACTTTAAGTCAAAGACCATAACTTGTAATTGGTAAATCAAAATGACATGGTACCAAAGGCATTGGTTATAGGACTTCAAGACCTTTCCAAAATGTCCAAGAACATGATCAAATCTTAAAAATTGAGCAAGATATGCCTTGTGGAAGTTGGGAAATTTTTGGGAATTTTGAAAAGTCAACTTTGCTTCAAATGCCTCAAAATTGCCAATGGGCCACATTTTCTTCCAAGAATCATCATCCAAAGGCTATGCACGACCATTTGGCCCAAAGGGGAATTATTTCATCATTTTTTATTATTTATTTGAATTTTTATCACCATTAATTCATTTAATTAAATAAAATATGAAAAAATATTAAACAAATGTGTTTGAATCTTTTTATGCAGCATATGCCCTCATTGGTTACTCAAGATTCGTGCACACCCAATTTGGAAAGGTTTAGCCATGATTGGTATCAAAAGCACATGGAAAAGATTTGAAAATATTTCATTAAATATCAAATATTTGATTCATCAAAACATTGATCTCTTGGCTCAAATTTCTACCCTAATCCATTTGCATACATAAGCAGATGATAACCCTAATGTTCACAACCTTGAAGCTGCGCCTAAAAACTCATACACACTTTGCAATTTTTGGTGAAAAAGTCAAAACTGAAAACTGCATTAGAGGACAATTCAAAGCGAAATAAGAATTCCAAAAGCTTTCTGAGGCATCACTGAACCTAACTGAATCCTTTTCCACGCTTCTAACGCAAAGAATTGGTAACATGATGCCATCCTGTTCTTAACATTTGTCAAATTCGTGTTTCAATCTATACGCATCCTCATTGCATTTTTTCTGTTGATTTGTACTAATCCAATCATTCTAAAGCTAACCATGCCATTTAATTGAGTTTTCGTGCTTTATACGTGAATCTACCATGGAAGCTTACTAGGTTTTTAAAGCTCTTAAATTGGGGACTTTTGCATATGGTAAAATCAGACCATGAGACTTATACCATTGAAATCGTGACGTTCCAAGGAATCTAAAACATCCATCGCGCCTTTTTTATCTTTGTTTAATTCCTATTCGCTATTTTTTTGTATTTCAGATTAATTTGACATTTATCTTTCCGCATTTTATTTTATTTCAAATCGGGTCTTGGATTAATTTGGCGATGTAGACCCACGCCTTTGTAATAGCGTAGGACTTTTTAATTCCGCATCTTTTAAACTGTTAATAATTTGCATGAAAGAATGAATGCCAAACATAAAAACAAAGCGTAGATCACCAATGCCTGAACAAGATAAACATAATCGAAAACGACACACAAATCACACACCACCCCTAGGGTACGTCTCACTGTTGCCTTGCCCCTCGAAAGGTGATCGTCGAGTAGAGGATGTTTTAGTAAGTCCTCATGTCCATGAACATGGCATGAGGGTAGCTTCTAAGGTGTCTTCCCATTGCTCCGGTGATCACCATGTCCCGAACCCTCGAATTGACCCGAACACCTCCAACGGTGGTGCTACCTACCTCTCAATGGTGGGATGGCACTACTTTAAGGACATTTACACAGACGAATTCCTTAGGGTAGGTAGAGAACTCGTAGATACTTGCTCTAATTTCAAAACAAATCAAAAACTTCTTTTCACACTGACACTTTTCAAAAAGCTTTCGAAAGCAACTTTTCAAACACTCTTGAGGACTAATACAAGAGTCAAACTGAAATTTTCAAAGAAACTTTTTAAACCCCACAGTTGAAAAGCAAACAAACATTTTTGAAAACACAAATGAGCAAGTATCTAAGAGCCCATGGATAACCATGGATAGAAAGGGTGCTAACACCTTCCCTTTCTATAAATCTACCTCCCGAACCGAGAGCAATCTCTATAAGGAATTTTTCTGTGCTTTTGTCCTTTCCATTTGGAGAAAATAAAAGACGGTGGCGACTCTTGCTTCCGCGACATTTCACGAACCAGCGGTAAACAGTAAGTTCCAGATCCACCAATCACAAGCGCCTAGTTCAACTATTGAATGAATATGTTGAGATCTTCGCCTGGTCCTATGAAGACATGTCGGGACTCGATACAGATATTGTGGTTCACCATCTCCCCACCAGAGAAGACTGTCCACCAATTAAACAGAAAGTTCGCCGCATGAGGCCCGACATGTCTGAAAAGATAAAAGTTGAAGTTATGAAGCAGTTCAATGTTGGCTTTCTGGATGTTACTTCCTATCCACAATGGGTTGCTAACATTGTGCCCGTGCCTAAGAAGGACGGCAAAGTCAGAATGTGCGTGGATTACAGAGACTTAAACAGGGCTAGCCCTAAAGATGACTTTCCACTACCGCACATTAACATCTTGGTTGACAATACAGCTCAGCACAAGGTATTTTCTTTCATGGACGGATTTTCAGGGTACAACCAGATCAAAATGGCCCCTGAAGACATGGAGAAAACTACTTTTGTTACACAGTGGGGTACGTTCTGCTACAAAGTGATGCCATTCGGACTGAAGAATGTCGGGGCAACCTATCAACGCGCCATGGTAGCTTTGTCTCATGATATGATACATCATGAGATAGAGGTCTATGTCGATGACATGATAGCCCATTCACAAACTGAAGAAGAGCACCTCGACCATCTGCAAAAGTTGTTTGTCAGGTTGAAGGAGTACAAGCTCAGACTGAACCCTAACAAGTGCACTTTCGGAGTCCGGTCCGGTAAACTCTTGGGTTTCATTGTCAGCAACAAAGGTATCGAGGTTGATCCTGCCAAAGTCAAAGCTATACAAGAAATGCTTGCCCCTCGCACTGATAAGGAAGTCAGAGGTTTCTTGGGACGCCTAAACTACATTGCAAGGTTCATTTCTCACCTAACATCTACCTGTGAACCAATCTTCAAGCTGTTGAAGAAAGATCAGGTGGTTAAATGGAACGATGACTGTCAAATTGCTTTCGATAGAATCAAGGAGTATTTGTTGGAACCTCCTACCTTAATGCCTCCCGTCGAAGGAAGACCGCTAATCATGTATATGACTGTCCTAGAGAATTCAATGGGGTGCGTATTGGGCCAACATGACGAGTCTGGCCGAAAAGAGCATGCCATTTATTACCTTAGCAAAAAGTTTACCAACTGTGAGACCCGATACTCACTGCTCGAGAAAACTTGATGCGCTTTGGTATGGGCTGCTCGCCGGCTAAGGCAGTATATGTTGACTCATACCACTTTGCTGATATCTAAGATGGATTCGATCAAGTACATCTTTGAAAAGCCTGCTTTATCTAGAAGAATAGCAAGGTGGCAGATGATCCTCATAGAGTACGATATACAGTACACGACCCAAAAAGCTATAAAGGGGAGTGTGCTAGCCGATCATCTGGCCCATCAAGCTGTTGAAGATTACCAATCCATGAGATTCGACTTCCCTGACGAGGATATCATGACTTTGGACAACATTGAAGATTTCAGACCATATGACGGACCTGAACTAGGATCTCGATGGACCCTGTACTTTGATGGTTCCTCCAATGCACTTGGAAACGGTATCGGCGCGGTACTCATCTCTCCAGAAGGTCGCCATACACCTTTCACCGCCAGACTTTGCTTCAGTTGTACCAACAACATGGCCGAATATGAAGCTTGTATATTTGGTCTCAAGGCTGCAATTGACTTAGGGATCAAATCTTCTATTGTATTTGGGGACTCAGCTTTGGTCATCAGTCAGATCAAAGGATAGTGGGATACTAAACATCTAAACCTCATCCCTTACAAAGAACATGTCTTAACATTATTACCTCATTTCGAGCAGATTAACTTCGAGCACTTCCCGCGAGAAGAAAATCAGCTAGCAGATGCTCTAGCTATAATGTCCTCCATGTTTAAACTTAACTGGGATAATGAGGCTCCCAAAATCACCATTGAGCGGATGGACGAACCAACACATTGTCACGAGATTAATACCAAAGAAGTAGTGGACCGACCTTGGTTTTATAACATCAAAAGGTATCTCGAAGCACAAGAATACCCTGAAGGAGCTTCAGTCAGCGACAAAAAGTTCTTAAGGAGATTCTCTGCCAAGTTCTTCCTGAGCAATGGTATCCTATACAAGCGCAATCATGATTGCATTCTGCTACATTGTGTGGACAAGGTTGAAGCTGAGCAGATCATGGTTGAACTTCACAATGGTACCTTTGGCACTCACTCTAGCAGACATACGATGGCTAAGAAGATTCTAAGGGCAGGCTATTACTGGTCTACTATGGAAGCTGACTGCCATCAACATTCTCGTACTTGTCACAAATGTCAAATTTATGCCGACAAGGTACATATACCTCCAGTTCCTCTCATCGTCTTAACAACTCCTTGGCCATTCTCTATGTGGGGAATCGACATGATTGGAGAGATCAAGCCTACAACATCCAATGGACACCGCTTTATTCTAGTGGCCATTGACTACTTTACCAAGTGGGTCGAAGCAGCTTCCTTCGCATCCGTTACAAAGAATGTGGTTGCCCGCTTCATCAAGCAGAACCTTATATGCCGGTATGGTATCCCCGAAAGGATCATCACTGACAATGGTACAAACCTGAACAACACTATAATCACCGCCTTGTGCGAGCAGTTCCAGATTCAACATCATAATTCATCTCCCTATCGGCCAAAGATGAATGGTGTTGTCGAAGCTGCTAACAAAAATATCAAGAAGATCATACAAAAGATGACAGTCACCTACAAGAATTGGCATGAGATATTACCGTTTGCTCTGCACGGGTACCGTACCACGGCACGTACATCAGCTGGGGCAACACCCTATTCTTTGGTATATGGCATGGAAGCTGTTTTACCTATCGAGGTTCAGATTCCCTCCTTGAGAATCATGAAAGACGCTGGTTTAAGTGAAGACGATTGGATTCAGACCAGGATTGATCAACTTAACTTGATTGATGAGAAGCGACTTACTGTTGTTTTCCATGGTCAGGCGTATCAAAAACGTATGATCAAGGCTTTCAACAAGAAAGTCAGGCGCCAGGCATATCAAGTTGGGGATCTTGTAATCAAGCGGATCATCTTGCCGCAAAGTGATCCCAGGGGCAAATGGACTCCTACCTACGAAGGACCATTTGTGATCAAAAACATCTTTTCTGGTGGGGCAATGATCTTAACCACCATGGACGGCGACGACCTGCCGCACCCTGCGAACGCAGACATAGTCAAAAGATACTACGCATAAATGACCCGGCAAGTTGAAAACCCGAAAGGGCAACTTGGGCAAAAATGGGCATCCCGGTGAATCGAAAACCCGAAAGGGCGGTTCAGGCAAAAATTAGGGAAAAATATTAAAAATATGTACACCCGGCAAGTTGAAAACCCAAAAGGGCGACTTGGGCAAAAAAGGGTTTCCCGGTGGACTAAAAACCCGAAAGGGCGGTCCAGGCAAAAGTTAGGGAATTAAAGCGTATGACTATGTCTCGTCGGATCACTTTAAGGACAATCTCTTCACCAGACAAACTTCGGGCCTCTGATCAACTTAGTCATCTTCATACGAAGCAACGAATGGACAAGATATTCAGAGTTACGAAGGCTATAGCAGAATGGGAACCCCATGGAATTTTCACACATAGCCATCTTTCTTTGTATAAATTTTTCTCATTCTTTATGGCAACATTCTCTTACTAGGATGTCTGTCTCCTTTGTACAAAATACTTACACAAAGTCAATACAAAGATACTTCAAAGTGCAGAAAACTATTTGTCTTTTCCTTTTTACACTTGTGTTTTATTTGAAAACGTCCAATGATTTATTAATGAGCATATGCATTTGAATATAATCATCGTTTACGAATTAACGAAATATGAAAGAACAATCACTGACAGGTTGAAAGGATAGGAAAACGTCTTTAGGCTATTCCAAGAGAAATCCTCTGCAGTACATCATCTAGATCCCCAGCGGAGCTAAAACCTTGAAATACATATCCCCAGCGGAGCTAAATTTCAAAATTCCCGTCAGAGTCGAAACTGCCAAACTCCCAATCCCCAGCGGAGTTATATTTCAAACCCTTAATCCCCATCAGAGTTAAGTTTTCAAACTTCCAATCCCCAGCGGAGTAAAAACTTTGGGTCATAAATCCCCAGCAAAGATGAAACCTTCTTCCCCAGCAAAGTCAAATTTCCAACTACCAATCCACAGCGGAAACCATTCAGTTTTCCCCAGATTCCCCAGCAAGTTGTCTTAAAGTCTGAGAATCAACCAGATAACAGTTAACTTTTGTCTTGTCCCCAACCTCCGGATAATTCCCCAGTAGATTGGCATACAACCCAAACTCCTGAACTTTTTCCAAACAGGAATAAGCTTTTTCCCCAGAGAGTCTTGAACTTACTTTCCAACAGGATAGCTACTCTCCAGCAGTATAGTTATTCCCCGCAGAGTTTTTACTCCCCAACAGAATGAAGATTCTCATTCTTAACTACCCAGTTTGAAGTCCCCAAGGATTCAAGTTCCCCTAGCAGATTGAAGATTCTCATTCTTGATTCCCCAGTGAAGTTGCCAGAGTTTTCATTACTCCCCAGCATGAATTTGTCAGAATTTTTAATCCCCTGCAGATCGAAGGTTCTCATTCTCACTTCTCCAGTGAAACCCCCCAAGGGTTCATTTTCCCCAGAAGATAGAAGTTTCTCATTCTTAATTCTCCGCAGAAGCCATCAGAGTTTTCCTTATTCTCCAGCAGATCAAGGTTTTCCTTTGTTTGATCCCCAGTAGAGATCGCCAGAGTTTTCCCTATTCCCTAGCCGAGTAAGGATTCCCATGGTGTAATCCCCAACCTTAGTCATCAAAATTCTCGGGATTCCCCAAGCAGGTTTCTCAAGCAGACTTGAAGGATCCCTATGTCCCCAGGAAAGTTATGAAGGATTCTCACACCAGAAGTTGCCAAGGTTTTTGATAATCCCCGCGAGTTACCAAGGATTTTTCCATCCCCAACAGCAGTCAGCAAGGATTTCTCACCCTCAGTGGTCAAAGATTTTGAGTCTCCAGCGTCGGTCCAGGATTTATTTTCCCCGACAGCAGTCAAAGATTTTATTATCTCCAGCTATCAAGGATTTATTTTCCTCAGCAAGACAGCGAATCAGCTTACATGCGCATACATTACATTCATATATCATAAACATTGACAAAACACATTTCATTGCATCATACATGCAACATAACTTTGTGTTTCAGCTAATATTTTACCCTTTTCAGGATAAGATTAAAAGATATCTTTAACAAATATACAGAATTCAGTTACAGCTTAGAGATGCTCCAGACACGGATGCTATTCTATTGCTTATTCAGATTCAAAGCTCAGAGATGATCCAAACACGGATGATATTCTGTCGCTTATTCAAATACAAGATTCAGACACAGTCCAGATACACTCCAGACACGGTAGCCATGTTGTCACTTATTCTGACTTTTCCCCAACCCAGAGATGCTCCAGACACGGAAGTCATTCTGCTATTTATTCAGGATCAAGTACGGTTACAGCTCGGATACACTCCAGACACGGCAGCTATACCCTTGCTCTTACAGATCCAGTTACAGCTTGGATACGCTCCAGACACGGCAGTTATACCCTTGCTCTTACAGATCCAGTTACAGCTTGGATACGCTCCAGACATGGCAGCTATACCCTTGCTCTTTCAGATACAGTTACAGCTCGGATACGCTCCAGACACAACAGTTATACCCTTGCTCGTATAGATTCAGATGCAGTTACAGCTCGGATACGCTCCAGACACGGTAGCTATACCCATGCTCGTACAGATTCAACTTCAGTTATGGATTGAATACACTCCATACACGGTAGCTATACCCTTGCTCATACAGATTTAGTCCCCAGATACAGTTCAGATACGTTCTAGACATGGATATCATTCTGATACTTATTCTTCTGACTTACAACTCAATTCAACAAACATTCTTGGATGGCATCTTTAAGCACATCTCCGACAAGATTCTATCACATCTCCAAATGGCATATTTAAGCCCATTCCCTCAACTACATTTTGACGAGTGCAAATTTACGGGCACTATAGTGTCCAGTCATCTTTTACCTTCGAGTCACGAACGGCAAACTCGCCAATCTAACTCTTCAGGTTCAAGAAGATTGAACATGGGCAGCTATTGTACCCCAAAATTTTCCCTCTCATTTTATCAAGATTTTCCCCCACAAGACTCTTTGGACTCCAGACAGGATTAGGGTTTGCTTTGCTCAAGACATCTCCTTGCACTGTTGACCTAAAATTAGGGTTTGAGTTTGCATAGAGATTTTTGGACTTCCAATGCTCAATGTGACTTTCATACTTCATGTTGGACTTATAAGATTTCTCATACCAAGTTTCAAGCCTTGAATCAAATTTTTGCCCAGTCAATTGGACAGTTGACCTAAAAATCAGATGTATGGGGGAAAAAGTCAACTGTGGCCAATTTACAGTCAAACCTCATAATTTTTGACCCACATCAACATTATAGACTCATATGAACCATTTGATCAAGTTTTATCAAGTTAGGTATGAAGTGAGTTGGACTGGGCTTGGATTGTTCTGGCTATTTGCACCCCCCCTGCTTGCTCTTTGCACCCCTTTGGCCCATTGTTTTTATTTTTTCATATTTTCCATTTTTATTTTCATTTTCTGACTTTTATTTATTTTTCTAAATATTAAAAATAACCAAAAATATTTTCTTAAATTTTCACTTTTTTATTTTTTTATTTTTTTATTTTTATTTTTGGCATAATATTTAGTTTATTAGGTTTAATACATTTATTTTCTTAAATAAAAACTTATAATTAATACAAAAATATTACATATTTTTATTTTTATTATTTATACATATAAAATAATATTTTCTCACATATTTTATTTTTTAATATTTTGTATATTATTTTTATTTATTTTCTTGTACATAAATAAATAATATAATATGTATATTTTCTTAAAACAAAAATTAGGGTTTCTTTACCCTTTCCAAAAATAATCATTAATATTTTTATTATTTTTGAGACATTAAATAAACCTATTTTTACATACATAAAAATAATACAAAAACATTTTTGCATATTTATATTTAATTGCATATTTAAATATTGTCAATTTATTTATTTGTAAATTAAATTCAATATGGTTGTAATAGTTTTAGGGCTTTATATTTTGTGCAAAATATCCCCTATTCAAACTTGTATCCCCCTCCCCATGATAATGTTGTAATAGTCGTAGATTTACTTTTACGCACTTTATTGCTTTCAAATATGCATGTTAGAAAGATTAGGGTTTGTATGATAACCAAAAATCAAAAACAAATAGCATGACTAAATACAAGACAAAAATGCATGAAAAATGACAACATAATGCACACAAGCACCCCTAGGGTTTCACCCACTTATTGCCTTAAAAACATGGCCATGGTATGCATGTTAGGTATCTTGGCAAAACAAATCAAAACAAAAGATCATAGTCCCTCGATGACGCTATCTTGGTTGCCTATACAAAAATGATCTAGTCCCTCAAAAACCTTGCTAAGATACTTGGCAACATTGTTATCATGGTCATACGATGACCCACGCCCGTCCCGTTTAACATCCAAACACAAGGTTGTTTACCAAATACAATGGTAAAACAACAATGTCAAATGGTTAAAAATGTGTAGGAAAGATCTTTGAGTAGGGTAGACAACTCCTAGTTACTTGATCAAACTTGCAAATATCCTTGCTATTTTCAAAAACACACAACACAATTTAAAAACAATTTCCCAAAACAAACTTTCAAACATTGAAACATTTTTCAAAAGACAAACACCTTGTATACATTCAAACAAGAATCATTACAAAGGTTGCCTAGACAAAAGGCCTATTTTCAAAATACTTTCAAAACCACACACAAAAGCATCATTTCAAACAATTAAAAAGCAAAAGCAAGTGATCTAAAACAAGTAACTAAGAGCCCATGGAAAACCATGGATGAAAAGGGTGCTAGCACCTTCCCTTTTCATAATCTATCCCCCGAACCCAAAAACAATCTCTAAGGTCTTTCCTGTGCTTTTTGACCTTTCCTTTGGATAAAATAAAAAGTCGGTGGCGACTCTTGCTAAACCGAAACATTTGCGAATGAAAAACATAAAACATCAAGTCAGTTCTCCCACCGCATTACAGGTCTAAACACAAAATGCACGAGCCAAATGGATGTTGGATGTGTATAAGCAGAAATTGTATGTTTGGGCAGTTTTTTGGTGTTTTTCAGTTGGAGAGAGTTTCAGGTCCTTGCCAAGCGTGTTATGGGTTGCACATTGTTTGCATATTAGTATAGAAATGATCTAAAGTCAACTCTCTATCAGTTGTACAAGCCCTAGCCCTTTTGCCACTTTTCTTGTACTTGAAGCAAATTGACAAGACAAAACTCTCATGCTTGTACCAGCTTGCTTTAAGGTTGGTATAAGTTTGTACAAGTTGCTTGAGACCTGTGTGGTTTGTATGCATCAAGGGGACAGGTTCAAAGCTCCAAGTTGACAAGTTTGCAAAAGTGCTTCTTTATGAAAATGGCAATGAAGCCTTTTTTCCCAAAATGGAATTACAAGTTGTGTAAAAGTTCAAAAGCATGGATAGAGGCTTTATCAACTGTGTAAGCATTTAATTAAAGAGTGTGTAGCAAGTTTAGGACCTGTAAAGCATGAAATAGCCAGCATAGGATTGGTTTGCAACTTGGTTCTTCATAAAAATGGCTTGAACAAAAAGTGAGAAAATGCCAACTTCCTCTCTTCGATTCTCCCTACTAAAAAATGATCTTAGAGAGTTATTGGACATTTTGGAAAGCTTGCAATATTCTCTATAATACATATTTGAAGTGCATTTTGATATACCTCTTGGAACTAGGTGAAAACTTGCCATGAAGTTGGGTCCAAAACTTGCCTAAATTAGGGCAAAATTTCACTAAGTTAAGAAGTTCATGACCATGTATTCACAAATTTATAACTTGAGATCCAAGCATATTTAGGGAAACGTTTGTGAAGAAAAGTTGTATACTTCATGGAGATCTACAAGTTTCATGTTGGGAAGTTTTCTTGAATCATTAAGCATCATGGTGTAAAAATGGTGTAAAGTTGAGAAAAAATAAGAAGATTTTTATACTTAGAAAAATTCTAAGTTATGAAAATTTTCAAATTCAAAACCCTAATTTTCAAATTTGGTTTTCTTGGTGAACAAGTTTCACATTTTGACATATCTTGATGAATTATGACCCTTGGCACTTTATTTTGACCAAAAAGTCAAAGTTTGACTTTTCAGTGTACAGTTGACTTTTGATCAGTTGACTGCAAATTTCATCTGTTAATCCAATGAACTTGAGATGTTTTGAACCATGTAATTGAGTCAAGATGATGCCATTGAATCCTTGAAACCATGCTTGAACTCAATTGGTCATTTGCTAAGTTAAAAATCAGAAATTGCCCTTTCTCAGTCAAAACCCTAATTTTGACCATTTTGCCCTTTTGATGATTTGATCAAATTTCTTGAGGAGTGGTGATCCAAACTTGATAAAATGGTACATATGAGTCTAAAATGTTGATGTGGGTCAAAATTTATGAAATTTCACTGTGAGTTGGCCATGGTTGACTTTTTCCCCAATACACCTGATCTTTAGGCCAACTGTCCAATTGACTGGTCAAAAATGTGGTTCAAGGCTTGAAACTTATCATGAACAAACTTAGGGGTCCAAAATGATGTATGAAAGTCAAATGAAGCTTTGGTGGTCCAAAAATCCCTGTGCAAACTCAAACCCTAATTTTAGGTTATCAGTGCAAGATGAGATGTCTTGAGTTGAGCAAACTCTGATCTTGTCTTGAGTCAAAAAAGTATTGTGGGAAAAAACTTAATAAATGAGAGGGCAAATTTTGGGGTACAACAATAACCATCTGGGCCTGGAGCTTTCCATGGCCTCATGGAGAAAACTACTTTCTGGATCTCCCATTTGGTAATTTGAGCCGCCGTGAACTTAGAATCCTCCTCCTCAATCCACATAAAGTGTTGTTAGTTTTCTTCCAATTATTGCTCGTATATTTGAACTTAAATACATTTTTAGAATACTCGTTGACCATGTGTTCAAGTTGTGTATTATCCTCTATCCACTAACCTTGATCATCTTTCAACATATGAATTTTGTTATGACGCCTTCTACTGATAGTTTTGAGGTGGTAATATTTTGTATTTCGGTCTTCATCCGTCAGTCATTTAGATTGAGACCTTTGAAACCACATAAGCTATTTTTTCTTTAATATGCTACTGAGTTCCTTTTGAATCTTGTCTTCTAGATTTTTCAAACTTGCGTAGTTGTGGCTCTGTTGCATTACAATTTGAATACCATGCAATCTGGCCATAATCTCTCTCTTCATGTTAATGACTTGATATATAGTGCTATTCTTCCAACTTTTAAACTCATTTTGCAGAATGTTAAGGTTCTAGATTAAGTCTTTTTTCAGAATGCCAAGCATTATTAATCATTTCGTGATAAGAGGTATCAAGGAGCCATGCACTCTCAAATTTGAATTGGCGCGGAATTTTTTTATGGATATTCCCATAGGGAGAAATTAACAAGGGATTATGATTAAAAAAAACCTACTCTTGTAAGTATTTTAACATAACAACTGGGGAAATCATTTGTCCAATTCTCATTGCTAAATGTTCTATCACGCTTCTCATACATTTGTTGGCCACCATGAAATATAGATCCCATCTAAGTATATTAGGGTCCTATTGCGCCAATATCAAATAGCATATTGTTGTACCCCAAAATTTTCCCTCTCACTTATCAAGAATTTGCTCACAAGATCTCCTTAGGCTCAAGACTGCACTAGGGTTTGATCAGCTCAAGACACCTCCTTAGGCACTGATGACCAAAATTAGGGTTTGGGTTTTCACAAGGATTTTTGAACTATCAATGATTCATATGACTTTCATGGACCATTATGGACCCCCAAGATTACTCATGTCAAGTTTCAAGCCTTGGATCACACTTTTGATCAGTCAATTGAACAGTTGACCTAAAAATCAACTGTATTGGGGAAAAAGTCAACCATGGCCAATTTATAGTCAAACCTCATAATTTTTTATCCACATCAACATTTTAAACCCATATGTATCATTTGATCAAGTTTGGACCATAATTCCTCAAGAAGTTTGATCAAAACTCCAAAAGGGCAAAATGGTCAAAATTAGGGTTTTGACTAGGAAAGGGCAATTTCTAATTTTTAACCTAGAAAATGATCAATTGGTTTAAGGCATGATCTAAAGAGTCCAATTGAATCATTTTTACCCAATGACATGGTTTCAAACATTGCAATTCCATTGGGTTGACAGATGAGTTTTGCAGTCAACTTATCAAAAGTCAAATGTATACTGAAAAGTTAAACTTTGACTTTTTGGTCAAATTCAAGTGCCAAGGATCATAATTCATCAAAACATGTCAAAATATTAAAATTATTCATCAAGAAAGCAAAAAGTCAAGATTTCATTTCTAAAAGTCAAAATTTCTAAACTTAGAAATTTTTCTAAGTGTTGAAAATTCATATTTTTTTCATAACTTTGAGCCAGATTTTTATCATGATGAAAGATGATTCAAGAGAAACTTCCAAAATAAAAGTTGTATATCTCCATGAAATATACAACTTTTATTCACACAACTTCTTCCAAAAGTGCTTGGATCTCAAGTTATAATTTCAAGAACATAGGATCATGAAACTAAACACAGTGAAATTTTGCCCTAATTTGCTCATGATTTTGACCCAACTTCATGGCACTTTTTAATATAGTTCCAATTGTAATATTCAAAATCAATTAAAAGATGAGTTATAGAGAACATTTCAAGCTTTCCAAAATGTCCAAGAACTCCTTGAGATCACTCTTGAGTAGGGAGAATCGAAGAGATGAAGTTGGTGTTTTGTCACTTGAATTACAAGGCATTTTGTGATGAACAAAAATCCAATTTCAAACTTATGCTGCACAATATTGTTTTGCATGCTTCTAAACCTCAAGATATCTCAATAATCAGAATATTACACTTGCTTTTGAGCTATTATCAAAGTGTTCCAAGAATTGTCCAAGCCAATTTGCCATTTTTGGAAGAAAGTTACCATTCCATTCTTGAAAAGTTGCTTTAATCACAAAGTCAACTTGTCTTGAGCTTCTAACTTGTTCTTTCTGCATACACAATCCCTATAATCTAAAAGCAAGGTGTCTAAGACTTGAAGAAGCTCAGGACATGCTTGTACAACATTTGAGATTTGTCATTTCACTTTTCTTCAAAAGCAAGTTATAGAGCCATAACCCTATAACTCAGAAGCCTGGAGTGATTTTATGCTCTAATATTTTCCATACATATTAACAAGTTTATTCCAAGCTAAGGCACGATTTCAAGCATCCTAAAACTCTCCCAAACACCCTTGCTGCACAAGACTGCTCAACTTGATAGTTTTGAGCCAAAAACTCTCCATCTCCATTTCCACTCGTGCGTTTTGATTCTTAATCATTCAAACACCTTACATACATCATACACAAGTGATCCAAGCCCCTGTTTCAAGACTGTAACCCCTCCATCACTATTCATCATTTTCAAACATCAAGCTTGCAGGTTGACTTGAGTAGGGAGATTTAGGGACTTTCAAAGCAAAGTAAGAGTTGGAATACACTCAAGGAGGTCCAGGCAAGCTAAACAGATTCTTAGGGCACCTCAAAGCTTTCTCAAACTCCATACGTGAATCCATCTGCAAGAGGTAAGTTTTCTAACTTCAATATCTTGATACAAGCATCCTCTGTGCATACATTCTGAAGTAAAAATATAGATATCATTGCTCTAAAGCTAACAATGTCCATAGTTTTCATTTATATTAGCAGTGTGTAGAGAATTTTAGATTTGAACTTTCTGAAAAAAATTAGGTTTCAATTTAGGGCCAGCAAAACTAATCTTCATCTTTGACTTTTAGCTTACATAAGTTATATGGTTGGATTCGTGACGAAAAATAACACAACTTTCATGTTTGCATTTTCCATTTTTGTTGAGAAACAAATGAGATACAGGTGGTCCGGCTGGCTGAAGGTTGAAGACGAAGTACAAGTCATGGAGACGTTTTACCTTATGTATTTATTCTTTCTAAGTTAACGGATGTACAGCCACCCCAGTGGTAAGGCATTGCGCGTTATTGGCAGAGGTCATGGGTTCGAACCTCAGCGCTGCCTTTTTGCAATTTTTTACATTTTTTGTCTTTTTTTTGTTCCTTCCAGCGCATGGGTCTTCCACCTTCTGGGCCTGACTTTTTTTTCTAACCTTTCCCCCCTGTTTCATATTTGCACCCTGGCCCTATTTTATTTTATTTCTTCATTTTATATTTTTTTTATTTTCTCAAATATATTTTCTAAATACTAAAAAAAGATTAAAAAAATACAAAAAATGATATTTTATATTTTGACTTGATTTATTTTATTTTTCCATAAATAAAAATATTTTTTATTCTTCATACTTTATTTATTTATTTAAGTAAATCATATAAAATTAATTAATATTGTATTATTTACTTATTTTTCTTCACACCATTTAAAATATATTATTTTAATACCCAAAAGACTAAAAATATTTTATAATGCTATAAATATTTTCAAGATAAAATATACCAAAAAAATACTTTTCTTAAACTTATTTTCTTTTTGATTAACTTATAAGAATTAGGGTTTCACTTAAAACCTTTTCTTAACAAATATAAACTTGATTAATTATTTTCTTTAAAATAATTAGGTTAAAACAATTTCCCTCTTTCTCATGAAAAAACAAACAAAAATTTATTTTCTTTACATTTTTACATCCTTGTACACTTATTCAATTTTTATACTTTGTTTTTTTTATTTAATTCCTTGTATATTTCATACCAATTCAATATGGTTGTAATAGACTAATTAGGGTTTAATTTCTTGTAATCCCCATTTGTAATTTGTACATCCCCTCCCACAAATGTTGTAATAGTGTAGTAACTTTTAAATTCCGCAATTTATCGTTTTATATACAATTGCTAGTAATTAGGGTTTGTATGGAAAGACTTAAAATCAATAAATAGTAAGCCCTAATTCATGACTAAATCAAGCATGAAAATAACACATTTGCACACAAGCACCCCTAGGGTTATCCCCCTTGGTTGCCTTATACAAAATGACCATATTACGCATGTAAGGTATCTTAGCCAAAACAAGCAAATACAAGATCATAGTCCCTCGATGACGCTATCTAAGTTGCCTTTCAAAATGATCTTAGTCCCTAAAGAAAAATGCTAAGATACCTTGCAACATTTCTAATCATGGTCATACGATGACCCACGCCCGTCCCGTTTACATCCAAAGATAAGGTTGCTTACCAAATCAATGGTAAGACAACAATGTCAAAGGAAAAGAAAATGAATAAGAAAGACATTTGAGTAGGTAGATTACTCCTAATTACTTGCTCCATTTCAAAACAAACATCCTTGCTATTTTCAAAACAATCACATACACTTTCAAACATCTTACAAAATTGAAAACATTTTCAAAAGATCAAACATCTTTGTATACATTCTTACAAACGAGATTCATTACAAAGATTGCCTAAACAATGACCTCTTTACAAAATACTTTCAAAAACCACACAAAGCACAATTTCAAACAAAAAGTAAGTGATCTAGCAATTAACTAAGAGCCCATGGAAAACCATGGATGAAAAGGGTATTAATACCTTCCCTTTTCATAATCTACCCCCAAACTCAAGAATTAATCTCAAAGGTCTTTCCTGTGCTTTTTCACCTTTCCTTTTTGGATAAAAGAAAAGTCGATGGCGAATCTTTCTAACCACAACATTTACGATCAAACGCAAAACACCCAAGTCAGTTCTCCCACCGTATCACACATGCAGTCATTAACTATTTCTTTAAAACAAGTTGCATCTTCTGCTGGAGGCTAGAGCTCCTCCCTTTTCTCATTCGTCTGTATAATTTCATTGAAATCCTCGACAAGTAATTAGGGTTCGTTTACTTCCTTAGATATCTGTATCAGGTCATGCCACAAGATTTTGATGTTGCCTTCGATTGGACTAGCATAAATAACAGTAAAATGATTTTTTTTCCATTAGGATAATTCACCCTCATATGAATGTATTGAAGCTTTTTTGAAGACAAATACATGCACATACTATCTTTACACCAAGCTACAATAGTTCCTCTTGCATAATCTTGATTCTCGATATAGATATTGCCATCATATCCCATGTGATTACAAGTTTTAAGAAGTCTTCAAGGATCACATCTGGTTTCAACAATCACCATGATAGTCAGCTAGTGATTTTTCACGTACGGGTTACAATATCTATAAAAGGAATTATTGGACGCACCTCTGCAATTCCAGTAGAAATTCTTGTTTTTGTACTCATCATAATTGTTATAAAAACAAAAGACCCAAGCCACTTTTGAAAGATTATTGTCCAAGGTTAGGAGTTTCCAAAACCTCTTTCGTCTCTGATTCGAAAGTTCTTATAATTCCTTATTTTGGAAGTAAGCTTGAACCATCATTCTCCATGCTAACTCCCATATTAAACTTGTGTGTATTTTCCATGCATCTTTCTAGATTGGTAGAGATTAATAAATCTTCCGGTCTTGCCATGTTTGGAATTGTTATGTTGCTAGTCTCATTTTTGTTAGGGTCTCCATCATGAAATTCACTTGATTTTCCTTCCATATTCTTTCCTTTTAAGACTAGACTCGCTTACGCACACACTTCATTTTGCCATTGGTCAACTTTTTTCATGCTATGGACAAGTAATGTATTTGTCGTTAATTATTTTTCTATTTTGTTGCTTATGTTGACTTTTTCTTTGAAAAGAATCCCCCCCACGTGTGGCAAGTTTGTTTCCTTTTTTCTTTTCTTGTAATTTTGCATTTCTGGCCTCTTTTTTCTTCTTTCCTTTATAGCTTTTAGTATATTACTATTTTCCATAGTGGGATTTTCTGTTACAGAGCTTTGATTTCCATCATTTTTAACTGCTACATTCTCAGATTACACCATTCCCTTCTCCATATTTTCACCATTAATGATAAGATTTTGTTCCATCTCATTATTGTCTCCATTATTTCCAATACTACATTCCATCTCACTATTTATTTCGATAATCTCATCACTTTAAGGAAATAAATCTTAAGCCATTAAACTTGTTATTCTCATTAATTCTCACCTGGATATTGTTCTTTCTAACGGCAACCGCTTTTCTTCCCCGCCATTATTTATGCACAACCTTCCAAGGACCTTGTATCTCTTCATTTATGCTTGTGCTTCCTTCATTCACAGATAATTCTAGTTGAAGACCTTTGCTATTATCATTTTAAATCATGCTTCTTGCCTTTGCATTTTTTTTGGACACTCATCCTCGTAATAACCAAACATACCACATGTGAGGCATAGAAGGTGAAGGCCTTCATATTCAATTGTATTTTCTACCTTTAATAGTAAACACAACAAGCAAAGGCTTCACTAGGTCAACTTTAACACATAATCTCGCGTATTTCTCTTGTTCTTGTTGAATTATTGTTTTGTCCACCTTTACACTCTTTTCAACTCGGTTACCAATGGAATAAAAGACCTTTGCATCATAATATTCTATGGAAAGTCCAGCTATTCTGATCCATACAACAACTTCTTAAATTGTATTAGAATCAGGTTGGAAATTAGGACTCCACTCCTTCACAATTAAATAATGGTCGTAAAAAAACCCTAGACCATCTGCAAGCGCTACATTTTTATCTTCCTTGTATGTGAATGCTACAAGATAATAGTCATTTTCCGATATCTATGATTGTGATACAACCCTTTCTAACCCATGTCTGCTTCAATATGGTTTCAAGAGCTTTATAGCATATCCTTCTTCCCAGAAGTTTGACAATAACACCCCTTCTCCATGGTAGATGAATTATAACTTCCCCAATATCTGATAAGATAAAGTTAGGATAATCATAGTTCGCTACCTTTCCTTCCTTCACCTTTATACCAACCATGTTCTCCTCGTGAATGTTGTCATGTATTTGCAATTCTTCTATTATCACTTCGATTTTCCCTACCACCATCTCTTTGTAGCACCTTAGATTATTTGCATTCTCCATCTCCACGATTCTTCCCAAAGTTGAGGAATCTTTGTCAAGAGTGTTGTTAACCCCACATTTTGTGAGTTAATACATGCTTAAATCTTTCTATTAGTTAGTAGTTTAACTTTTTTTAGTTATTAATTTTTTGCATTTTAGTTGTTTTTGCAAGTTTAGCTTGGAGCACAATATGTGCTCCCTTTTATTGTTTTAATGTGTTTTTGTATAAATAAATGTTAGCACTATCGATATGAGGCGAGATTGCAGTGGTCTGCTGCAAGGAACACAAGCTGAGGAAATGAGTTGGGCTCATAGAAAAGGGAAATTAATAAAGGAATTAGTTGGCTTCAAGGGAAAACATAGAAGGCGGAAGGAATAGGAGGAAATCTTTGTTGAGCTGAAGACAAAATGAATAAAAGGAAATCTTTGTTGAATTCAAAAGATAAGGCTTATTGGCGCTAGAAGACAAAATGATAGTACAAAGTTACTTTGCGCAACTTGCATAGTGCCGCCTGCACCTGCTGTGGCAGTCTGCCACATTACACCTTGTCCCCCACCAATATCTCCTTGTACTCAGTTTCTTGTTAGCTAAGCAAATGGAATCGAGTGATGGGCTAATTTTTACACGAGTTTGATGTGATTTCCTTGTATTAGGCCCATGATCAAATACATCACCAACCCCTAGCTCTAGTATATAAGTAAGACCTTGTGAAGATTGAAAAAAAGTTTATCATTTCCAAGAGAAAATACAGAAGATACTAAGTGTGAGGAAAGTGAAGAGTAGAAAGAGTTTTCTTCTTCTCACCTAGTCCTGTACCAGCTGCTGAGTCTTGACGCAATTGGAGTCATTTCTTGAAGATTATCCATATCAAGAAGTCTCCAAGTTACTCTTAGGATTATATCTTCTTTTCATTATTTGTTTAAAGATGTTCCTTCTGAGAACCATGCTTGTAGTTTGTACTCAGTTCAATATGAGTTAAACCTTTTGTAGCTGAGCAATGTGAAATTAATATTAAGTTGTTTGTATGTTATATGATGTATGGTTAAGTGACCTGTTTTATTATATGTTAACTTGTTATAAGTATATTTCTTTGAATTATCAACTTAGGAATAAATAACAACTTGTTGTTGTGAGAGATCCAACAACAAATGAATTTCTTAATAAAGATATTTAAACGAGTAGGATGGAGATATTCACTCACCTAGCTTTCTTAGAGATAATTACCTGTAACTATTGAGGATTTCAGAATGCAAACAGACGTATGTTAGGGTTATTAGCGAGACTTAGAGATTTGTTCCCTTACTCTTTATATGCATGCTTTAATATTATAGAAATACACCACAAGATCACTCTGACCTCACCAGTCACGACACTACACATCAATACACATATTTACTTTTATAATATTAATTGATCATGGCTCATCTCATTCACTCTTGATATATTTTCACTCTCTTTCTCTCTCTCTTTACACTGTTTTAGATTTGTTTTAAGTGAAACACTGAACATAACACATCACATATTATTTCTCCCTGCTCATGCTTAAAACTTAAATATAGTCAATTGCAAAGTCAACCTAAGTAACTATATCACTCCCCGTGGGATCGACACTCTTATCTTTATCACTGGCTGCAATCGAACATACACGTATACTTGCATGTAACACCTAAAAGAGCAACAAGTGTCATCTCCTCCTTTATTTCTCTTTGTGCTCCGATCCTTAACATCATCATCCTCAACTTGTTCCACCTATTGATCAAATTTAAACCCTAGAAGAGAGTTCAATGGCATATTGCGAAACCCTAGCAAAGCGTCCTTGAAAATATTATTCTCTGAAAACAATAGTTAAATCCACAAATTTTAGAATACAAATTAGTTTCTTTTAATGGGCTCGATTTTCATTAGCCCAATAAATAATATTTTTCTCTTTATAGTATGTATTGGAATGTATTAAAATTATAAAAATATTATTTTAACTATAATTTTGTTAACAATTTTAATTCTCAATTTTTTTTTTGTTTTTTTGTTAGCAAATTTTATATAAATTAAATTATTGATAAAGAGATATGTTAAGACTTTTGATACATTGAATAAAAACAAAAAATTTCACACGTTTAGATACCCAACAAGGTTTGTAGATTGAGAATTTCTCTTTGATTTTCACAAAATCTAAAAATACTCTTCGAATATGTATTTCCGAATGCACCTTATAAATTTGGTATATTTGATAACTTCAGATATACATATCTGTAATAATTCCTAAAAAATTTAAATTGGATGACTTCAGATATATCCGAAGTCACCCAATATCCCAAATTTATTTTGATTTTATTTTGAAAAAATATTTATTTATAATATAATTAAATTGAGTTATTATTAATAAAAAATAACTTAAATTTATAATTAAAAACTAAATATTAAAGTAAATTTATGATATGAAATTAAACAATGAATGCAATAATTAAAATTTTAATTATAATGGTGAAATGTAATTGTCTTTTAATTATTTATTTAAAATTATGAATAATTTTTGATAAAAAAATATAAAAAATATTTTTTAATTATAATTTTAAAAGTTAAATTTAATTTAGATGAAATTTTTTAATTATTATTATAAAATTGATAATTAATTATTATGTTTAATTAAAAAATTTATTATATTAAATAAATAATATTTTCTATTTCTAACATACTAAAAATATATAAAATTTATGTAAATAATTGATAATATAATATAATTAATATAATTGATAAACTTTGATTCTAATTGTTAGAATTGATATACCTTAATTTTAATTGTTGGAATACTTTATATATATATATATATATATATATATATATATATATATATATATATATATATATATATATATATATATATATATATATATATATATATATATATATATATATATATATATATATATATATATATATATATATATATATATATATATATATATATATATATATATATATATATATATATATATATATATATATATATATATATATATATATATATATATATATATATATATATATATATATATATATATTGTTGTACCCAAAAATTTGTCCTCTCATTTATATATATATATATATATATATATATATATATATTGTTGTACCCAAAAATTTGTCCTCTCATTTATCAAGACTTTTTCTCACAAGATCTCTTTGACTCAAGACTCGATTAGGGTTTTGACCAGCTCAAGACACCTCATCATGCACTGATGACCCAAAATTAAAGTTTGAGATTGTACAAGGATTTTTGGACTATCAATGCTTCATATGACTTTCAAACATCATTATGGACCCCTAAGATTACTCATGACTAATTTCAAGCCTTGAATCACATTTTTTATCAGTCAATTGGACAGTTGACCTAAAAATCAGTTGTATAGGGGAAAAAGTCAACCATGGCCAATTTAAAGTGAAACTTCATAATTTTTTATCCACGTCAACATTTTAGACTCATACGTATCATTTGATCAATTTGGGCCACATTTCCTCAAGAAATTTGATTAAATCATCAAAAGAGCAAAATGGTCAAAATTAGGGTTTTGACTGAGAAAGGGCAATTTCTGATTTTTAACCTAGAAAATGACCAATTGATTTGAAGCATGATTTCAAGGGTTCAATTGTATCATCTTGACCTAATGACATGGTTCAAAATATTGCAATTTCATTGGATTGACAGATGAAATTTACAGTCAATTGATCAAAAGTCAAATGTATACTGAAAAGTCAAACTTTGACTTTTTAGTCAAAATCAAGTACCAAGGATCACAATTCATCAAAACATGTCAAAATGTGAAACTTGTTCATCAAGAAATCAAAGATTGAAGATTTGGTTTTGAAGTTTGAAATTTTCTTAACTTAGAAATTTTTCTAAGTATAGAAAATTTCTTATTTTTTCTCAACTTTAAGCCAATTTTCCACCATGATACAAGATGATTCAAAGAAAGTTACCAACATGAAAGTTGTAGATCTCCATGAAATCTACAACTTTGATTCACACGTTTTTCCATAAAGATGTTTGGATCTCAAGATAAAATTTTGTGAATACATGCTCATGAACTAAAATAACTTAGTGATTTTGCCCTAATTTAGGCAGGTTTTTGACCTAACTTCATGGAAATTTTTCACCTAGTTCCAAGAGGAATATTGAAATGCATTTCAAAGATGAGTTATATAGAACATTGCAAGATTTCCAAAATGTCCAAGAACTCCTTGAGATCATTTTTGAGTAGGGAGAATCAAAGAGATGAAGTTGGCAATTTCTCACTTTGATTTCAAGCCATTTCATGAAGAACAAAATTCAAATCTGAACCTATGTTGCCTAATCCTTGCTTTACAGGTCTCAAACTTGTTTCTCACTTCATAATTTAATGCTTACACGGATGATAAAGGCTTAATCCAAGCACAAGAGTCTTTGTCCAAGCTTTAATTCCATAAATGGCACAAAGTTGCCATTGCCATTTTAAAAAAGTATAACTTTTGCAACTTTTCACTTCTTGAGCATTGGACCTGTTTTCTCTGCACACACAAGTCCTATAAACCAAAATCAAGTTGTCTAGGACTTGTACTAACTCCAAGCAGGCCTGTACAAGCATGTAGAGAGTGGTCTCTTCACTTTTCTTAAAAGGCAAGCAATAGAGCAAAAAGCCTATAACTCAAAAATCTGTTGAGAAATTGATTTGAAACCTTCCCTATACTTATACACAAACACATTTCAACAAAGGGGACGATTGCTCGAGGCCAGAAACTCTCTAAAACTCCCTATCACCAAAAAACCTGTCATAACTTGCAGGTTGAGACCAAGCATAGCAGTCCAGAAATCTACTCGTGCGTTTCAAGTTCTAATCACTCAAACACTTAACCTACCTCATATCTAAGTATTCTAGACCATCACCCCTTCATTGTAACTCCTCCTTCTTCATCTGCCATTTTTGTATTTCAAGCTTGCATGTTGACTTGGATAGAGAGATTCATGCACTTTCAAAGCAAGGTAAGGATTAGAACACACTCAGGGAGGTTCAGGCAAGCTAAAGGAATCTTCAGGCCTTCATAAAACTCACTCAAACTCCATTCACAATCTCAGCTGAAGGAGGTAAGAACTCTAACTTCTATCTCTTCATACAGACATCCATTGGTCACAATTTGTGAAGATAAAATATAGATATCCTTGTGCTAAAATCAACCATGTTCATAGATTTCATTTATATTCATTATGTATAGAGAATTTTAGAGTTCAAATTTATGTAAAAATTAGGTTTAAAATTAGGGCCTTTGAAATTAGTTTTGATCATTGACTGTTAGTTTACATGAGTTACATGGTTGAAATCGTGGGAAAGAGTACTATCATTTTCATGTTGGAAGTTTCCATTTTCATGGAGAAATGAGAAAGATACAGAGGTTCTGGCCAGCTTGAGGAAGAAGATGAAGTACATGGCAAGGAGGCATTATGTGTTATGTATTTTTTGTTTCATATGAACTAACGGATGTACAGCCACCTCAGTGACAAGGTAGCGCGCTGAAAATGCATAGGTCATGGGTTCGAACCTTGGCGCTACCTTTTACTTTTTTCTCATTTTTCAGCTTCATTTTTTGACATTTTTGGCAGCGTGGGCTCAGCTTATGGGCCTCTCATTTTTTCTAACACTTACCTTCCTTTCCTTTACAGCACCCCTGGCCCAATCTTTTTATTATGGCTTAAATGCAGTTTTGACCCCCCTAGTTTAAGGTTTTTGGAGTTTCGATCCCCCTAGTTTAAAAGCCAGGTTTCTAGTCCCCATAGTTTTCAAATTTGGGATTTTTGAAGCCCCCCTCCATCTGGCTGCCCAAAAAGTTTGCAAATTTGGGATTTTTGAAATCTCGTACGGGCGGATGGAAGAGGAAATTAGGTTAAGCAATTTGGGATTTTCAGAAAATATGAATTATGAAATTAAAAATTCATTTGGAAATTAATATCACTTATTTAAATGTTTAAAAAATATTATTCTAAATAAGAAATAAGAAAATAATACGTGGCATTACTCTCCCTGTGCCATGTCACATGGAGGGGGCTTCAAATTTGCAAACTATGGGCAGCCAGATGGAGGGGGGCTTCAAAAATCTCAAATTTGAAAACTATGGGGACTAGAAACCTGGCTTTTAAACTAGGGGGATCGAAACTCCAAAAACCTTAAACTAGGGGGGTCAAAACTGCATTTAAGCCTTTTATTATTTATTTTTATTTTCATTTTATTAAATATATTTTCTTTAACATAAAAAAATCATTAAAAAATATAAAACATGATAAATATTGCATTTTGATTTATTTTATATACTAACTATTTTTCTTAAACAAACTTCTAAAATAAAATAGACTTTAGATATATTTTATTCCTTCTCCTTCATACTTGTAAATATTTATTTTGACATATAAAAAGACTAAATATTTTCATAAATATTATTTATTATTTTAAAGACAAAAAAATACACAAAAAATAATACTTAAAGAAGTTTATTTTCCTTTAATAAACTAAAATTAGGGTTAATCAATGTATAAAAATAATTTCCTTTTATTATTAGGTTTATTTCAAAACTCTTTTTCATATAAAAAACAAAAACACAAATCTTTTTTTCTTGCATATACATACAATTGCATATTTAATTTATATTGTATATTATTTATTCCAATATTCGTGCAAATTCGATTTGGTTGTAATAGTTTAATTAGATTTACATTATTGCAAATCCCCATTCATAATTTGTATCCCCCTTCCATAAAATGTTGTAATAGCGTAGCAATCTTTAAATTACGCAATTTATCGCTTTTACATAACATGCTAGTAATTAGGGTTTGCATGGCAAGATAAAAACAAATCAAATAGAAAACCCTAATCCAAGATCAAATCAAGCATGAAAATAACACACTTGCACACAAGCACCCTTAGGGTTACTCCACTTGGTTGCCTTACACAAAAATGGCCATATTACGCATGTGAAGTATCTTGGTAAAACAAACAAATATAAGATCATAGTCCCTCGATGACGCTACTCAAAGTTGCCTTATAAAATGATCTTGGTCCCTCAAAAATGTTAAGATACTTTGCAACATTGCTAATCATGGTTATACAATGACCCACGCCTGTCTCGTTTACATCCAAAGATAGGGTTGCTTACCAAATCAATGGTAAGACAACAATATCAAAGGAAAAGAAAATGAATAAGAAAGACATTTGAGTAGGTAGATTACTTATAGTTACTTGCTCCATTTTAAACAACTATCCTTGCTATTTTCAAAACAAACACACACATTTCAAAACATCTTACAAACATTGAAAACATTTTCAAAAAAGACAAACATCTTTGTATACATTCTTACGAACGAGAATCATTACAAAGATTGCCTAAACAATGGCCTATTTTACAAAATACTTTCAAAACCACACAAAGCACAATTTCAAAACAAAAGCAAGTGATCTAACAAGTAACTAAGAGCCTATGGAAAACCATGGATGAAAAGGGTGTTAATATCTTCCCTTTTCATAATCTACCCCCGAACTCAAGAAACAATCTCAAATGTCTTTCCTGTGCTTTTTCACCTTTTCTTTTTGGATAAAAGAAAAGTCGGGGGCGACTCTTACTAACCGCAACATTTGCGATAAAACGCAAGTCAGTTCTCCCACCGTATCATATATATATATATATATATATATATATATATATATATATATATATATATATATATATATATATATATATATATATATATATATATATATATATATATATATATATATATATATATATATATATATATATATATATATATATCCAAAAACTCTCAAATACGAAATATTAAATTATTTCAGATATCTTTTAAAAATTCAAAATTGAGTTATTTCAAATATATATTTTTAAAAACCTTATGAAAATAAAATATTGTGTTATTTCGACATACATATCTAAAAATAACCTTAAAAATCTAAAATTTGATTACTTAGAAAATGCATTTCTAAATTCTAAAAATATATTATAGAAATTTCGTGTGGAAATAAATCCACTTTGTAGATTTCAATTTAAGAAGAGTGACAAGAATTTTATTTTTCCACGCATGACATGTTACATGGTATTGTTCGTTCCTGTCACCCCGTTTTTCACCTAAACCGCAGCAGCAGCAGCTTCTTTAGAATCCCATCATCAAAATCACTTTCCAACTTTTCTTCATCTTCTTCAACTCATCATCATCATCATCATCATCATCATCATCCAATGGTTTCTCTTCTTGTTGCAACAACAATCGACCCGGCTTCAATCAACCCGGCCAATGCCCTGCTAGCCCTACCAGGATGGCTACCCGGACCCCATTTTCAGGTTCAAACCACCAAAAACCAACTTCTTTTTCTTGTTTACTCTCTTAGTAATGTTTTGTAGTAATTGGGGGGTTTGTGGATTTAGGATGATATGAAGAGTTTTGTGAATCAAGGGTTGAGGGTTTTGGTTCACGGAAAGAGTATTGTGGTAGAAGATAATTTGGATGAAAGGTGGGAAAAGGTTACTGGAGAGGTTGTTGATGAAGTTATCTTCTTAAGTAAACACACTGCTGCTTCTAATAAACCCGCTCTCACTGTTCATCCTATTGGTATTTTTTAACTCACCTTTTCATTCTTTCTGCCTCGCCATATCATTACCATCACCGACTGTGTGTTTTTGCAGGAGTTCCTCATTTGCGTGAAGGTGACGTTCCACCTCAAGGTGGCAAACCAGGATGGGCAGCACTGCCAAATCCTAGGATTGGACCTTGGATTCGACTTTTGAAAAATATTGCTCAAGCTCATTATCTACTCCCTGAATTTGAGGTTCTTTTCTTATATATTATATCTCTCAGCCTAACATGGTTATTTGAGGTTCTTTTTCTGTTTTCAGTATTGGAGCAAGAGGTTTTGAGTTTTGAAAAGCACTTCTTGAATAATTTTTATGTGTTTCCTCAATTTAGATTACTTTGGAGGCCACTCATCACGGACCTTTGACAAACAAGCCAACCATGTTTCTCGAGATTGGTGAGATCTCTTTCTCTCCTCCTAGATGTATTTTAGATTGATACATCTATTGTATACTCTATTCATTCTTCAGAGTTAACAAGAGTTACAAAAGATGTCAACGGTTAACTACAATTTGAGCATAGGTTAACAACTTTATTTCTTCTGTTCTGGTATAGGTAGTACTGAAGACTATTGGAAGAGACAAGATGCTGCTCAAGTTATGGCTCAGGTTGAGTTTACTTTTCTACTTTTCATAACCTTTGCATCAATATGTATAGCTTCTCTGCATGGATACATTTTTCTTTTGTTGCAAAAAGCTAAATGCTTTGTGCAAAATTAATCTGGCTAGTAGTATTTTATTTTGTTTAATGAAATGATGTTGTTTTCAAATTCTTACAGTTAGTTTGGGAAGGACTTGGACTTGGAGGAGGGACTGATGTTGGGAACTGGAGCAGGTAGAATGATTATGTTAAGAAGTTGTACCAATGTTTAGTTGAGATTGACTTATTTGAGTTTCTCTACTGATAGAAACATGAGATTGTTTGTGAGGGCTTATGAAAATAATTAATGACATGTGCATAAGTTGTTTTCAGTTTATTTCCTTAAGCTCTTCAAGATAGCTTATGAAAAGAGGTTATAGTTTTTTGTATGAAAACAATTTTATTTTAGTTTGTCATTTGCTACAGAAATAAGCAAATCTATGCTATAATCACTTAATTAAGTGCCTTCCTTCTACAATCGGTGAAGATTTTCTAATCTGAATCTAAATTTGACACTCCTACAGGGCAAATGGTAAGAAGAAAGTCCTTCTTGGGATAGGCGGTGGACATTATGTGCCTAGACATATGGATGTAATACTGTAAGTAATCATTTTCAGTGAACATGGAATTGAATTTTCTGATTATGTCAATGTGAGGTTAGAAACTATTCTCAAGTCTCAACATCTTTAACAGTTAACTTTTGAGTTATTTTGAAAACCCGTTACTTTACTCGGATATTTACATAGAGTTTTGCAATCTAACCTTACTGCCTTATAAAAGGAATAGATAAGCATTTAAAAGAAACGTGAAAATAATACTTGCTTTTCGTTTGCGATATAGGAAAGATGATGTTTGGGCTGGTCACCTACTTTCGGGATATTCAGTGCCAATGGAAGATCCAAAAGGAGAAACAAATGTGGAGATTGGAGGAACTTGGAAACAGTCTATAAAAGCTGCATATGAGGCCACTAAATCTGCTTTTCCTGGTGGAGAAATTCTTGCACACCTTGATCAAAAGTAAGCTTAACGAGACATTATCCTTCTGAAAACAGTTGTTTACATGCATGCAAAGCATTAACCGAAAGCTATATGATAATTGAGGGCTCAAAAGTTCATAAAAAATCATCTGCAACCACAACGCATGAAAGTTTTTGTTAATAGACCATAATGCTTTTACTTTTTGCTCAAGCTATTATATACTCTGAAATTTATCGCAGGAGCTTCAAGGGATGGCAGAAGAATGCCATAACAGGATTCCTTGCAGAGCAGAATATTAAAATTGGAAAGCCAAATAACTTCTATTGAGTATCGATTTTAGAGTATGATACTACTGAATACACAAATTGCAAACAGAGGCAGACTGAAATTTTTTGTAGACCAGAATAGCACTAAAAGTGATTTTGTTATGCAGTAATTTGAAGATGATATTTTTGAGATTTTTAAGGAAAAGCACAAGTTGTTTTGGTTTGTTTACAATTAGAAAAAGTGATTTTGTATTTCTATTTACTATAAGTAATTTTGAGGTGCTGTAGAATTTGGAGAATTGTACTCTAGATCATTGGTGAAAAATGTATGACAGATTAATGTGAATTTATTTTCCTTGGCAATATATTGTGTTAAAGATATGTACAATAAAATATAGTTAGTTTCATGGCGATAAATCTGCTGCTGAGTTCATTATACTATAAAACAACTCATTAGTTTGGTAAATGAGGAAACTAAAAGGAAAATTATTTGTAGAGTTCTCGTTTTGATATATAGAAAAACACATTATACCTTTTGGTTCTCCAACTAGGGGTTTTGTTTTGCGGTGTATAATATGGTGGGAGAATTGACTTGATTGTTTTGCGTTTGATCGTAATTGTTGTGGATAGCAAGAGTCGTCACCGACTTTTCTTTTATATAATAAAGGAAAAAGTGAAAAGAACAAGAAAGATCTTTCGAGATATTTTCTTGAGTTCGGAGGTAGGTTATGAAAAGGGAAAGTGTTAGCACCATTTTCATCCGTAGTTATCTACTGACTCTTAGTTGTTTGATCACTTTGAAAATGTTTTGTTTGGAATGTGTTTGTGATGTTTTTGAAAGTATTTTTGGAAAACGCATTCGTTTAGGCAAACTTTGTAATGATTCTCGTCTCTATAAGAATGCATACAAAGTGTTGGACTTTTTGAAAATGTTTGGTGTGTTTGAAAAGATGTTTGTTTTTGGAGATAGATTGTGAGCAAGCAACTACGAACGTTCTACCTACTCAAAAAGTCTTAGCTCTTTTCTTCCTCCTTTAGATGTTGTTATCTTACCATTGATTGGTACGAAGCTCTATCATTGGATGTGAAGGGACGAACGTGGGTCATCGTATAGTCATAGAAGACAACATTGTAGGATACCTTAGCAATTTGAATTTGAACTGTTGTGTTGGCTGTTTTTGAGCTTAGGAAATGGTAGTAGTGATGCTACAGAAGTTGTTCTTGTGTTTGAACAACTCCTATAAGATGTATGCGAAGTGTTTGGATGACTTGTTTGCACAGAACTTTGCAAGGTGTGAGAGGTTCAAAGTTTTTTACTTCAAAACTCAAGAGCGAAGGCTTTGTGGACAGTTATGGTTTTTTGAGAGTATGAGATTTTGAGGGCTTGTCTACACAATAAAACTTCTGGCCTTTTATCTTGCAAATGACTTCTCTATTTATATAGAAGGTTTGGGACTTGAAACAACTCAGATTTTGAAATCACATGTTATGGCTATCTTGCTTGTTTTTGAAGCAAGCATGAAGAACATGTTTTCAATGTTTGTACCCAGCTATCTAAAGTGTTTGATCACTTTAAACATGTTTGTTCTGACTTGTAGAAGTTGAGTGTGATCAAACAACAAGTTAGAGGCTCAAGAAATTGACTTTGTGATTAAAGTGAACTTTTCAAGAATGGATATGTTACTTTCTTCCAAAAATGGAATGATCAATTGGACAAAGGTTCAAACACTTGGATCATAGTTTAACCAGTTGTGTAATTATTTAATTAAGGAGTGATATACAAGTTTGAGGCCTACAAAATGAAGATTATGCAGCATGGCTATGAATTTGGTTCTTGTTCATCACAAAACCTCCCTTGTAATTCAAGAATGACACCTTAACTTCACGGTTTTGATTCTCTTAGCTCAAGTATGATCTCAATGAGTTCTTGAATATTTTGGAAAGCTTGTAACATCCTATACAACCTTTATATTTTTTATTTTTGAATAATCCAATTGGAACTTTATGAAAATTGACCAAGAAGTTGGGATAAAAACCTGACCAAACATGCTGACAATTTCTCTAAGTGTTTATACAAAAATGCCATGACTTCATGAATTTATAACTCAAAATCCAAGCACTTATAGGACTTGATCAGAAAAGCAAAGTTGTAGATATCATCAAGATCTACAACTTTCATGTTAAAAGTTTTATTTGAATCATCTTGCATCTTGGTGAAAGAATGGCATGAAGTAATAAAGTTATCATGTATAAAAAAATACTTAGAAAAATTTCTAAGTCTTGAAAAGTTTGACTTTTCACATTGACTTTTGACCTTCTTGGTTTCTTGATGATCAAACTTCATATTTTTGAATATCTTGATGAATTATGATCTATGAAATTTAATGTTGACCAAAAAGTCAAAGTTTGACTTTTGGCGTATCAGTTGACTTTTTATCAGTACAATTGATTTTTGGTCATCTGGTCAATTGACTGAGCAGAATTTATGATATAAGATTTGAAATTTGACATGAGCATTCTTGAAGGTCCATAATGATCCATGAAATTCATTTGAAGTATTAGAAGTCCAATTGTCCTTGTGCAAGCTTAAACTCTAATTTTGAGGTATCAGTGTTGAGTAGATGTCTTGACCTAGTCAATCTTTATGCAAGCTTGAGCTTTTGCATATCTTTGTTAGAAATGTCTTGAGAAAAGAGATGGAAAATTTTGGGGTACAACACGGTGGAATTATAAATAGATAACCCTAAATCTCCGAAATCCAGCCCCGGTACATTTTGAATCTCCATGGCACTCAAGCGGTCTTCTAATTGCTTGTATCTGTCAGCAGCAGGAGGGTATTGTTCGTCATTGTAATCCGTCTCGTTGTCAGAGACTGCAGGACTAGGAGCCCCTCCCCCTTGGGGACTGTCTTTCTCTGCAGAGGAAGTAGTTGGATCAGCCTCGTTATGGAGTGTGTTCCCAAACCTGCGTCCAGTGTTGAATAACGCAGTCCTCTTCTTCTTCTTCTTCTTTAGGAGCAAAGCCTTCAACTCTTGTTGACCTTGAGCCAGGCTCACGACCATCTCTTGAAACTGGGTACTCTGGGCCTGGAGGGCCTTGATAGCTTGCTCACTGGATGATTCTGGATTCATGATGACTGTTCAAAAATAAACAGCGAAGGAGATTAAGCAACCTGTAGAAAAAGGGGTACCTGTTATGCACATGATGCATGAGATGTTATCTATGCAATGCATTCAAGGATTTTAGAAATTCACAATTGTTGCAGACAAAAAGAACGCACGTCATATTAATAAGAAGAAGTTTGTTAGTACATAAGTGCCCCATGGGCCAAATATTACAAAAACAACTTCTCAAGGTAAAAAGACGTTGCGCATCCTCTTTGGCGCAATGTAGGTGTTGAGGGCCTCTTGCTCAAGGAGTCGGCGGGTGAGCTCTAGAACCTTCTTTTCGCTGGCGTAGAAGCTGGCTTCAAAAGTGTTTCGTTCCTCCTTGAGCTGGATCCAACTCTTCTGCATCTCCTCCCACGATGTAGGCATGTCAGGATGTAGGATGGTGTAGGGAACCTCTCCTTCCTTGACGGACTCTTTAATTACAGGGATAACATGAGGATAAGGCATCATTAGACTCTGGGCTCGGGCTTGTACCCACTTGAGATAAGGCTCAAGAGGGATGGAGTTCTTGTGCCCCAGTGTCTTGCTATCAACCTTGTTGGGCCTCCCCCAAGCTCTGATGAATCTTTGGCGAAGTCCTTGCGCATCATTGTCGAAGTCAAAAACTAGGTCAGGAATCAGCATGTCGTGAGGGCCATCTCTCCGTGCATATCCAAATTGCCTCAAAGCTAGGCAAGGGTTGTAGGTGATGCCTCCTCTGATTCCAAGTAAAGGAACATTAGGAAACTCCCCACAACGATCGACGATGATGACATTTTCTCTGGACCGAGAACACCAATGTACATCAGAGTGAGTAAGAGTCATCAACCGTTGGGACCACCTTGAGCCTTGGTCATTCTTCAAGACAGATTGTGGAAGGTGCGAAATAAACCACCTTGCAAGGAGAGGAGTACAACACATGAGAACACCCCTCTTTCTCATTGTTCGTGTGTAAAATGAGTGAAGAATGTCCCCAAGTAATGTTGGTATTGGATTTCTGGATAAGAAGATTTTAACGGCGTTGACCTCTATAAGCTGGTCAGGATTTGGGAACAAGACCAACCCATAGATAAGGAGTGCCATAATTTCTTCAAAGGCTTGTAGGTCCAATGAATTCCAACATTCTTGTGCCTTCTCAAACAAGAATTTTGCTAGGAAACCTTTGACGCCGCTTCTAGTTTCCCAATGCCCCTTGATGTCAGAAGGCTGTAGATGTAATGCTCGAGCAACATCTTCAGGCTTTGGTTCCTTTTCCGTACCGTTGAAAGGTAGTTGATTAAGGATAGGAATCCTCATGAGTTGAGAAAATTCCTCCAAAGTGGGCACCAACTGGTAGTCGGGGAAAGTGAAACAGTGATGAAGAGGGTCAAAGAACTGGAATAGAACTTTCATCATGTCTTCTTCAATGTTGGTGTTGACTAAGCTGAGCAGTCTACCATGTCTTTCACTGAAGGATGAGCTTTCCGGAATTCTTGATGTGAACTCCTTGAGTTGAGGAGGGATTCTCACAAGGTTGACTTGGATGGTTTTTCTGCGAGGAATTTCCATGACCTACAAAACAAGAACAAAGATGAAGATCTAAACCCTTGAAGTGGTTAGTAAATGCATATGATGCTTTATGATGTTCATGATGTATGCACAAGTATATGTACAAGCAATTCACACCAAACCCTAGTTTCAGGCTTGCATGGGGTTTCATAGGTAAGTACCCTCTTGAGTGTAGTTGGCTTAAAAACCTGTCCTATAAATAGTAAACGGGTTCTAAGGAGCTCAATATTACTAGATTGTTTTCATTGTTCATTGTTTTGGTTTAGCCACTTAACTAGCGACCAAAATATTCCAAGAAAACAACCCTCAACGAGTGTAGTATCGAGTATCTACCAACTTCGGACTGCACCAAAGCCGGTCATCTCACTACCCCTAATGAAAGGCCAAGATGTTCAAGTAAGGTTCTAGGTCATCGGTGCTTAGTGACATCACTCAGCGGCCCCGTACTCTCCTTGATTGAACGCAAGGGTTACCGGTACTCACAAATATGTCGCACTAATATAGCTATTGCTTCGACCGTGTCGGTATACCCCGCACAGCTTCCACAACGTATTGATATCTATGAATGTTTCCCAAAATCCGGGTGTAGGATTGCAAACCCAAAAAGAGAGCCAAGATATAAAGCAATCAAGACAAACAATTAATCATGCAAGAGGGTGATCTAAGCCCTAAGGTTACTCCACTTTTAAAATTATGCTCAGCAGAGTCGCCAGTTCTGTGATACGGTGGGAGAACTGACTTGAGGTTTTGCGTTTGTTTTCGCAAATGTTTCAGTTGAGCAAGAGTCGCCACCGACTTTTTATTTTATCCTAAGGAAAGGTTTAAAAAGCACAGCAAAAAACCTTTGAGTTGTTTTCTTGGGTTCGGGGAGTAGATTATAGAAAGGGAAGGTATTAGCACCCTTTCTATCCATGGTTATCCATGGGCTCTTAGTTACTTGCTTAGATCAACTTGCCTTAATTTTCAATTGTTTGAAATGGTGCTTTGTGTGTGTGTGGGTTTGAAAATGCTTTGAAAAGAAGTCAATGTAGTGGCAACCTTTGTAATGATCCATGTTGGGATGTATACAAAGGTGTATGTCTTTTGAAAAGGTTTTCAATGTTTTTGAAAGTTGTTTTGAAAGTGTATTGATGTGTGGTTTTGAAAAAAATAGGCAAGTGTTTTGTTTTGCAAGTTTGATTCAAGTAACTAAGAGTTTGTCTACTCCTAAATTTCTCAAAGATTTCTCCTATGTTTTTAACCCTTTTAACAATTTTGTTCCACCATTGCATTTGGTGGACAATCTTGTGTTAGGATGTGAAAGGGACGGGCGCAGGTCATCGTTTAGACCATAATTGCAATGGTGCCAAGTATCTTTGGGCAATGTTCCTTGGAGGGACTTTGATCATTTTTAGGCAACTTCGAAAGCGTCATCGAGGGACTATGATCATTTGAATTGTATTTGTTTTGCCCAAAGAGACCTAACATGTAATATGGCCCATTATTGAAGGCAACAAGTGGAATACCCTAGGGGTGCAAGTGTGATTAGTGTTGTCCATTTTCATGCTTGTTTATCTTGAATTTAGGTCAAACTATTTTTGGTTAATTGATTTGCATACAAACCCTAATTCTAACATGGCATAATTAGAAAGCTTTAAAGTGCGAAAAATAAAGTTCCTAAGTTATTACAACACAATATATGGGAAGGGGGTACAAATGTTCAAATGGGGGTATTTTGACAAGGAATTTAAACCTAACTATTACATCAAAATGGAATTATACAAATTATTTAATATGCAATAATTAAATAAAATAAGATAAATATGCAAGATGCAAAAAATGATTTTTTATGTGTATGTAAAAAGTGTTTTTTTTTGTGTCAAATAAACAAAATAAAAAATATTAATTTTTGGGTATTTTATGTTTAGGGCAAAACCCTAATTTATTAAATAAAAGGTATTAATTATTTAATATATACAATATTTATTAGTTATATACAAAAAATAAATAAAAGAGAAGTATATTTGTCAAAAAGGTATTTTTAATGTTAAATTTTAATAAAAATAAAAATGTATATATTTTGTATTTTTTATCCTAAATATACTAATATATGTGTATGTATTTGTATTATTTACTAAATATATATTATATACAAAATAAAATATTTAATATTATATATAAAAAAAAAAGTATTTTTATTATAAAATGTTTTCAAGAGATAACATGAAATAAAAGTCAGAAAAATATGTTTGTATTATTTTTAGCTATTTTAAATAATAGTATATAAGTATTTATTTATGTACAAAAACTAAATAAAGACTAATAAATATCAAAATAAATGCAAAAAATGTGGAAAAAATGATTTTTATATTTTTTCATACTTAAATAAAAATATAGAAATAAAATCAAAAGGAAAAAATGGAAAATGATAAGTAAAAATCAAAATGGGTCAGGGGGGTTCAAAAGTAAAAAGTGGTGCAAATAAGAAAAATGAAACAAAGCCCAGCCCAAAAGACCTTCTTCAACCTCTGGCCAGAATTTGTCAAAAAAACGCGCGCCTCCTACACTGATTCAAACATCTGGATTCCTGGACTTTTAGCACAAACTTACAACATAAGAAATGTTAAGCATCAAGCCACGATTCTGGACATATAAAGAACTCATCCTAACTCTCAGAAATGAGAGAGAATTTCTCCATTCCTAATTCTTAACCTAACTTTTTATTCCATGTTCAGACATCAAATTCTCATAGCACACATAACATAAATGAAAACTAATTACATGGGCATGTTCAGGGCTATGAATGTGACATAATTTCTTCACAAATCTAAACCTAACAATGCTTGGATAGAGAGATACAAGTTCATGAACTTACCTGTTCAGTTGGAATCGTATCTGGTGATGGAGGTGTTTTCAATGCAAGGTGATGATTGGTATAGCTTCCTTGATGTCCAGTGATGATATTCCAAGCTTTAGTTTGCTTTGAAACCAAGTGAATTGTGTTATGGAACTTCAACTGCAAAACAGAAAAATGAAAATGGTGATGTTGATTGGGAGTGTTACAGGTCGTGTTTGAGGCTTGGAATAGTTTCAAGGGATGATGTGGGATGTGTTTGAAGTGTTTTTGGCCAAGATGCACGATGGAAATGAGCTAGCCAAGTCCAAGTGCAGAATGCCCTGTTTTTGTGCAGTTTAATGGTGATTCTGTGTTTGAGAAGGTATAGAACTTGGTTGGCTTGTGTTTCAGCTTAGGTTTGATGATTAGAAAGTGTTTGATAACTTTGCTTAAGCTCTCGTTGGCTGAGATGAGAATTGGTAGGTGTTATGCAAGTTTTCTTCTTACTTAAGCAACAAAATGCCAAGTTGAGTTTTAGACTGATGGAGGCCCCTCTATTGTGCTGCTAAGCATGCCCTTGATCAGTGGGATTAGTTCAAAAACTTGTGCCAAGGAGATTTGATGTGTACCTCTTGATTTGCTAATTGACATAAAGTTCTACTTTTGCAAAAATGGACATTATGCTTTTTCTATTTTAGGACTAAACCTTCATGTAATGCTTAAACACATAATGCAAGGCTTGAACACAAAGGGTTTGCATTTAATTTATGAGTGCAAATGGGATATAGGACCTGTAATCAAGTTGTGCAAGCTGATTTCAAAATGGCCTAGATGTATGAACATGTAACTTAGCCATAAACAAAGTGACTTTTTCCCAACTTGTCAAATTCGATTCTCCCTAACCATGAGGTTGTTTGATGAGTTCTTGGACATTTTGAAAAGCTTGGAATGTGTACTACAATCCATATTTGAAATGCAAATTTAAATTCCAAGTGGAAGCATGTGAAAAATGGTCTTGAAGTTAGGCAAAAATCCTGCCTAAAATGGTTCAAAATTTCTCTAAGTTAAGAATGGTTTGGTACCCTTGTTCCAAAAATTGTAACTTGAGCTACAAGCTTCTTTTGGGAAAACTTTGTGAATCAAAGTTGTAGATTTTGCAATGGACTACAACTTTCATGTTTTGACTTTTGCTTGAATCCAAATGAATCTTGGTGAGAAAGTGGGACAAAGTTAGGAAAATATTTGGGTTTTTCATAACTTAGAAAAATTCTAAGTTATGAAAAATCTTCATTTCAAACCCTAATTTGCAATTCTTGATTTCTTGATGAACAAGTTTCATGATTTGGCATGTTTTGATGAAAAATGAATCTTGACACTTGATTTTGACCAAAAAGTCAAAGTTTGACTTTTCAGTATACAGTAAAAATTGATCAATTGACTGGGAAATTCAACTGTCAATCTTGTGCATTTGGGATCTTTTGAACTTATTGAGTATGTCAAGACAATTCCATGGGGTCCTTGAGTCCATATGTGAGCTTGATTTGCCATTGGCTAGGTCAAACAGTCAAAAATTGCCTTTGTGCAGTCAAAACCCTAAAAATGACCATTTTGCCCTTTTGGGGATCTGATTAAATTTCTTGTGGAGTTGTGATCCAAACTTGATCAAATGGTCCATATGAGTTCATAATGTTGATGTGGGTCAATTTTCTTGATATTTCACTGTCAATTGGCCACAGTTGACTTTTTCCCCAATACAGTTGATTTCTAGGTCAACTGTCCAATTAACTGGGCAAAATTTGGAATCAAGACTTAAAACTTGGTATGGATAAACTTGGGAGTCCAACATGAAGCATGAAAGTCATCTTAGGAATTTTAGGTCAAAATATCTTTGTGCAAACACAAACCTTAATTTGGGTCAACAGTGCAAGGAGAAGTCTTGAGCAGAGGAAACCCTAACTGGATCTTGAGCTCCAAGGGTCTTGTGATGAGAAAATGTTGAGAAAATGGGAGGGCAAATTTTGGGGTACAACAGTTGCCCCTGTTCAATCTTCTTGAACCTGAAGAGTTAGATTGGCAAGTTTGCCTTTCGTGACTCGAGGGTAAAAGGAGATTGGACACTAGAGTGCCCGGAAATTTGCACTTGCATGTTGGATTATCAGCAAATGTGATGTCGGGAATGGGCTTATAGATGCCATTTGGAGAGATGGTGGATAGGGAGATGGGCTTATAGATTCCATCTGAAGGCGTGACAGAAACTTATCGGGAATGGGCTTATAGATGCCATTTGGAAGTGTTGATCGCCTAAGAGATTCCTTAGCGAGAACTTGTGTATTTTGAGAAAGACAGATGTTTTCCTGGCTTGTTACAGGTGTTGATCTTCAATCTCTTCATGCAGACATGCCCTGGCTAGATACAGGTGTCGAGTCTACAATCGGTTGCTCGCAGATATGCCTTGGCTGGATACAGGTATCGAATCTGGAATTAGTCGTCTACAGATATGCCCTGGATGGACACAGGAATCGAATCTTCGAACTCTTCAGATGTGCCCTGGCTGGATACAGGAATCGAATCTGGAAATAGTCGTCAACAGATATGCCCTGGCTGGATACAGGAATCGAATCTGGAAATAGTCGTCAACAGATATGCCCTGGCTGGATTCAGGAATCGAATCTAGAAATAGTCGTCAACAGATATGCCCTGGCTGGATACAGGAATCGAATCTTCAAACTCTTCAGATGTGCCCTGGCTGGATACAGGAATCGAATCTGGAAATAGTCGTCAACAGATATGCCCTGGCTGGACACAGGAATCGAATCTTCGAACTCTTCAGATGTGCCCTGGCTGGATACAGGAATCGAATCTGGAAATAGTCGTCAACAGATATGCCCTGGATGGATACAGGAATCGAATCTTCAAACTCTTCAGATGTGCCCTGGCTGGATACAGGAATCGAATCTGGAAATAGTCGTCAACAGATATGCCCTGGCTGGATACAGGAATCGAATCTTCAAACTCTTCAGATGTGCCCTGGCTGGATACAGGAATCGAATCTGGAAACTGATCACTCACAGATGTGCCCTGGCTAGATACAGGAATCGAATCTGGAATTGTGACAATTGAAGGTAGTTGTCTTTTGGGTTGTCTTTTTCCCTGAAAAGGCAAAACATCAGTTGTATGCAATGTCATGATGCATGATGTCACGATGTTCAAAATGAGATAGTGTTGTATGCACTTTATCATGTATGTAAGCAAGATGTATGAAATATGAAATGTTTATGAATGTATTTTCGTCTAGGAAAATAAATCCTTGACGATCGGCTGGGGAATTAAATCCTGGGCTGACGTTGAAGAGTAAAGTTCTTCGCTTCCGCTAGGGATGATGTTTGTAAGAATACACCGGTAGGAGAAGACGACTTTGTTGGGTAATAAACTTGTTGGAGAGATTACTCTGAGGGGAATACTCTGTAGGAAGAGATGCTTCGCTGAGGTTTTGATGAGAGCTCCGCTGAGGATTTCGATGATGGACTCCGCTGGGGATAACAATGATAAACTCCGTTGGGGATTGTGTTGATAAGTTATGTTGGGGAACTTTGATGAACTCCGCTGGGGATAGGAAGAACTTCGCCGAGGGCAATCTTCCGTGGCAATTAGCTGAGGATAACCCAGTTATAAGCCTTTGTGAGGAATAACTTTGAATGAAAACGGGGAGGGACGTCCGTACTCTGCAGGGTATGAGCTTCCAGAATCTACTGGGGATAAGCTTCAAGACCTGCTGGGGATATGGATTCCAAATTTCCTGGGGAAACCTTCGAACTGTACTGGAAAATGGTTCCACTAGAGTGTCTGTATTCCGCCGGGGAACAATCTTAGATCAAGACTGCCGGAGATGCTTGTTGTTGAATGCCTATACTCCGCTGGGGAATGTTGATATCTTCTGGGGCTACCCAACTTCCTTTAGGCTGGCCGTAGACTAACTCTTCTGGAGGAGAGTATTGCTGACTTGCTAGGGGAACAGGGTGCCTATTGTAGGGCTGATGATAGACTAACTCTTCTTGGGGAGAGTATTGCTGATTCTCATCTTACTCTGTGGGGAGTTGAGATAACTTGGTCACATTCTTCAGTTGAATCTACCTTGGTACCCTGGCGAACAAAGCAACTAGACTGCCTGGACAATTCTACATTGCCCCTACTTCTGATGTCACCTGTAATTAGTCTTTTGTTTCATATGCAAGTATTTATGAATTAGCAATTTAATGTCAAATGCATATATCAAAAATGAACATTGGACGTTCTTCGCAAGACAAAACAGAAAAAGGAAAAACAATTGGAAATTTGTTTGGAAAAGTGAACTTGTATTGATTTTGAAATTTGCCTGTAAATAGGCGTTTTTTGTACAAGAGGCTGACATCCTAGTAAGAGAACGCCGCCAAATAACACAAAGTTTATACAATTTTGAAAAGGAAACAAAACAGCTATGTGAACAATATTCCCACTGGGTTCCAACTCTGCTATTGCCTTTATGTCTTCAAGCGCCTCATCACTTTGCTGCTTAGTTGAAGATGAAGCTGATTGATCGATGCCGAAGTCTGAGCCAGATAGTTGATGCCTAATTCTGGATGCAAGGTGATCCAATGAGACATAGTGTTACGCTTTATCCCTAACTTTTGCCTGGACCGCCCTTTCGGGTTTTTAGTCCACCGGGATACCCATTTTTGCCCAAGCCGCCTTTTCAGGTTTTCGACTTGCCGGGTGTACAGATTCTTTTCATTTCATCCCTTATTTTTGCCCGAACCCTTTTGGTTCGCCGGGAAGCCCTTATTTTTTCCTAGGTATGTCAACCTAGCGGGTCTTTTATTCATGCGTAGTATCTTTTTACTATGTCTGCATTGGCGGGGTGAGGAAGGTCGTCACCATCCATGGTGGTTAGAATCATGGCTCCTCCTGAGAACACATGTTTAACCACAAATGGCCCTTTGTACGTATGGGTCAATTTGCCCCTGGGATCACTTTGAGGAAGGATGATGTGTTTGATTACCAGGTCCCTAACTTGATACTCTTGTGGTCTGACTTTCTTGTTAAATGCCCTGATCATCCGTTTTTGATACGTCTGACCGTGACAGATAGCAGTGAGTCTCTTTTCGTCAATTAGGTTTAATTGATCAAGTCGAGTCTGGATCCAGTCCTCTTCACTCAAGTCTGCATCCTTCATTATCCGGAGAGAGGGTATCTGGACTTCAATCGGCAAGACTGCCTCCATGCCATAGACCAAGGAAAAAGGAGTTGCCCCGGTTGACGTCCTTGCTGAGGTACGGTACCCATGAAGAGCAAATGGTAACATTTCGTGCCAATCTTTGTAGGTCACTGTCATCTTCTGCACAATTTTCTTGATATTCTTATTAGCTGCTTCTACAGCCCCATTCATCTTCAGCCGGTAAGGAGAAGAGTTGTGGTGCTGTATCTTGAATTGCTCGCAGAGCTCAGTGATCATCTTGTTGTTAAGATTGGTACCATTGTCCGTAATGATCCTTTCCGGGACGCTGTACCGACAGATCAGGTTATGTCGTATGAAACGTGCCACGACGCTCTTGGTTACGGTGGCGTAGGAAGCTGCCTCCACCCACTTCGTGAAGTAATCAATCGCTACCAAGATGAAGCGATGCCCGTTGGATGTCGTTGGTCGGATTTCGCCGATCATATCAATGCCCCACATTGCAAAAGGCCAAGGTGCCGTCAGGACATTCAGAGGAACCGGAGGGATGTGCACCTTATCAGCATAGATCTGGCATTTATGACAAGTTCGAGAATGTTGGTAACAGTCGGCTTCCATTGTGGACCAGAAATATCCTGCCCGAAGGATTTTCTTTGCCATGGTGTGTCCACTGGAATGTGTTCCGAATGTACCTTCATGTAGTTCTACCATGATCTTCTCTGCTTCAGTCTTATCCACACAACGCAGTAAAGTTGAATCATGGTTTCGTTTGTAGAGAATGTCGTTGCTGAGGAAGAATTTTGCTGCAAACCTTCTCATGAACTTATTGTCATTGACAGACGCACCTTCAGGGTATTCCTGGGCTTCCAAGTATCTCTTCACCTCATGATACCAGGGTTTTTCGGTTACCTCTTTGGCCTCAAGATCGCAACAGTATGCAGGTTCGTCCAACTTCCAGATAATGATCCGGGGAGCCTCGTTGTCCCATTTGACTTTGAACATTGAAGACATCGCAGCTAGTGCGTCCGCTAACTGATTCTCCTCTCTTGGGAAGTGCTCAAGGGTTATCTCTTCAAAGTGGGGAAGCAAAGTCAACACATACTCCTTGTAAGGAATAAGATTCGGGTGTTTCGTATCCCACTCGCCTTTGATCTGATTGATCACGAGAGCGGAATCTCCGAAGACACTCAGAAACTTGATCCTCAAGTCGATCGCAGCTTGAAGACCCATGATACATGCCTCGTATTCTGCCATGTTGTTGGTGCAGTTGAAACACAGTCGGGCGGTGAGTGGAGTATGAGTACCTTTAGGGGATATGATCACAGCGCCGATTCCGTTACCCAAAGCGTTTGAGGCTCCGTCAAAATGCATAGACCATCGGGATCCTTCCTCAGGTCCTTCATCCGGTCCAGGTACTTCACAATCAGTTACTATCATGATATCTTCGTCCAGAAATTCAAAGTTCAATGATTGGTAATCGTCCACAGGTTGGTGTGCCAAATGGTCTGCCAATACACTTCCTTTGATTGCTTTTTGAGTTGTGTACTGGATATCATATTCTGTCAAGATCATTTTCCATCTTGCTATTCTTCCAGACATAGCAGGCTTTTCGAATATGTACTTGATGGGATCCATTTTTGAAATCAACAGAGTAGTGTGAGTCAACATATACTGTCTCAGTCGGCGAGCAGCCCATACCAGAGCGCAGCAAGTTTTCTCGAGCAGTGAGTACCGAGACTCACAGTCGGTAAACTTTTTTCTCAGGTAATAAATAGCGTGCTCTTTTCGGCCAGACTCGTCATGCTGCCCGAGCACACACCCCATTGAGTTGTCAAGTACTGTCAAGTATAGTATTAGAGGTCTCCCTTCCACTGGTGGCATAAGAATGGGTGGCTCTTGGAGATATTCCTTTATCTTTTCGAAAGTAGCCTGACATTCATCGTTCCAACGTACTACTTGATCTTTCTTCAGCAATTTGAAGATTGGCTCACAGGTAGCAGTTAGATGTGAGATGAATCGGGCAATGTAATTCAGTCGTCCTAGAAAGCCTCGGACTTCTTTCTCTGTCTTGGGAGCCGGCATCTCTTGTATGGCTTTCACCTTGGCAGGGTCCACTTGAATACCTTTGTCGCTTACAATGAAACCTAGCAATTTTCCAGACCTCACCCCGAAGGTGCACTTGTTTGGGTTCAACCTCAGCTTGTACAACTTTAGTCGGTCAAATAGCTGCCGCAGATGGTCAAGGTGTTCCTCCTCAGTTTGGGACCTTGCAATCATATCATCGACGTACACTTCAATCTCATGGTGGATCATATCATGAAATAAAGCAACCATGGCACGTTGATAGGTTGCCCCAGCATTTTTCAACCCGAATGGCATGACCTTGTAGCAGAAGGTGCCCCACTGAGTGACAAAGGTAGTTTTTTCCATATCTTCAGGAGCCATCTTGATCTAATTATACCCTGAAAAACCATCCATGAAGGAGAACACCTTGTGTTGAGCAGTATTGTCAACAAGAACGTCGATGTGAGGCAGAAGGAAATCATCCTTAGGGCTGGCCCTGTTCAAATCCCTGTAGTCAACACACATTCTGACTTTACCATCTTTCTTTGGCACCGGAACCACATTGGCCACCCACTAAGGGTAAGAAGTCACTGCTAGAAACCCGACATCGAACTGCTTCATAACCTCAGCTTTGATCTTTTCGGACATCTCTGGACGCATACGGAGGACCTTTTGCTTTACCGGAGGGCAGTCTTCCTTGGTAGGCAGGTGATGAACCACAATGTCGGCATCCAAACCAGGCATGTCTTTGTAAGACCAAGCAAAGATCTCCATGTAGTCGTGCAGCATCTGGATCAATCGTTGCTTCACGCTGAGCTCTAGATTGGCACCAATCTTGACTTCTTTTCTATCTGTCTCAGTACCCAGGTTCACTGTTTCCACCGGCTCTTCATGCGGCTGAATGGCCCTCTCCTCCTGGAGTAGCAATCTTGCGAGTTCACCAGGCACTTCGCAATCATCTTCACCTTCGTCTTCGGCCAAGTTGATCGGATTTTTGAAGTCATAACTGGCAGTAGCAGAGCTGTTACCAGTGATATCCAGAGTGGATTGAAACCTGTATAAGTGAGTGTGTGTAAATATAGCTGTTTTGCAATATATATAACACAGAAAGAAAAAGAGCACAAGATTTGAAATGCAACAAACGTCCAATGTTTTGATTAATGATATATGGAAATGTCATACAAAAAGCCCTCACAAATGGAGCCACGGTGCCCCGGGTAGGACACCGAGCCAATAAAAGTTTCAACATATTGTTTGTTACAAATTGAACACAAAAGAGTTAATTACTGCGTGACAAATGTAATAGGTGTAAAATCCTTTGCCGTCTAGTTGCTTGGTCCGTTGCTGGTTGTTGGATAGATCTAACTGTCAAATTCTGCTTCCTCTACGTCCTCCTCGATAGCATTCACCCTTGGGTTGGTGATGAACACCGGAGCCTTTCTGATCCTTTCTTTGCGAACAGCCCTCTGAGCCTCTACAGTGAAGCCCAGCCCAAACTTGTCGTTCTTTTGAGTGAAGTCAGGAAGCTGACCCCAATTTGCGCACTTGCCTTTTTCGATTACAGCCCGGGCATCCTTCAAGGAAGCCATCTTCAAAGGAAAGTCTTCTTCGACCACTGCCTCAGCCGACGCCAATGTTGGAGGTACCTCTTCAAAATTTTGAAAGGGGGTTTCAATAAACTCCCCGTCCATCTCGATATACCGGAATGAATTCAAGTGACTAACCATGTATTCCTCCTCTCCCTGCACAGTAACAATCTTCCCTTTGACAGGGTATTTGAGCTTCTGGTGTAGAGTGGATGTTACCGCCCCAGCCTTGTGAATCCAGGGTCGACCCAGCAAAAAGGAATAAGATGGATGGATATCCATCACATAGAATGTTGAGTCAAAGACTTGGGAACCCACACGAATAGGAATGTCTACCTCACCATGCACCATCCTCTTAGAACCGTCGAAGTCTCTAACAATGATGTTACTAGGCTTCAATTCCAGGCCCTCACAATCCAACCGATCTAAGGCCTTCTTGGGCAATACATTCAGGGAAGAACCGGTGTCCACCAACACGTGTGCAAGAGTAGTGCCCCTACATTCTATTAGAAACATGCAGGGCATCATTGTGGTTTTTTCCCTTGGCGGTAAGGTCTGCATCCGAGAAACCCAAACCATTGTCAGCGGTCAAATTAGCCACACAGTCAGTGAATTGATCTGCAGAGGTCTCTTGCGGCACATGGGCCGTTTTCAGAAATGAAATCAAGACCTTGGCGTGGGCCTCTGAGCACAGCAGCAATGATAGCATAGAGATTTTGGAGGGGGTATGCCCCAGCTGTTCAACGACATTGAAGTCACTCTTTTTAATGATTTTAAGGATTTCCTCCATCTCTTGCTGGGAGGCTTCAACAGCGGTCTTTTTTGGTGCCTCCGTCCGGGCAGGCAAATCGGCAGCAACTTCTTTGCCCCGAGTATCAGAGGACTCGACGGCAGTAGTAGACACAGGAACTTGATTTGGAACATGCACACTTGCGGGTGTGATGATAAGAGGTTTTTGGATAACTGATGGTGCAATGTCAGGCGAGAAAAGCCTGCCACTGCGAGTAATCTTGGCGGGACCAGTGATGTTACTGATACTGGTACCGGTGTTGAACTCCTGCTTCACTCCAAGCACATACACGTCTGCCCCATAGTGCCATGGGACAGCCTTGTCGGATTCATAGGGGAGGGGCCCCGGAACAGTAATGGTAATGGGTGCAACGGACATAATTTTGACTGGCTTCCTCGGGGGAGCCTTGGTAGGATTGTTGAAAATTGTGACGACAGATACTTCTTCAGCGGAAACAAACGGAACAGCAGTTTTCTTGAACAGAATTTCTTTGCTATCCATCAGGCTTTGGATGCCTGACTTCAGCAGCGGACAACCGGTAGGGATAACAGCACACAGGAGGCAACCCTTGCTACAACCCGGAAATAAACCGGCTAGTAGTAGGTTCCTCTTAACAGTCAATAGAGGGGTAGCAACATCATTCACCGAAACAGCATACAAATCTTCCTCAATGGCATTTACTCTATGCTGGGGCATAAGAGCAGTTACAACATTTGGCCTCTCAGGCGCCTCAAACTGAATTTCCTTCGCATCGATAAGGTCTTGAACTTTATTTCTCAGGGCCCAGCAATCATCAGTAGTATGCCCGGGGCTATCAGAATGATAAGCACAACGGGCATTTGGGTTATACTTAGGAGATGCAGTATTCACGACCTTCGGAGCCTCTTTGGTGGTCACCAAGTTGGTTGATAGCAATTGCGGTAAGATTTGTGACAAGGTCATACTCAGCCGAGTGTATTGCCTTTTGGGCCTCTCACCCCTTTGTTGATTGTACTGCTGAGGAGCAGCAGCAGGTTTTGAAATTACCAAGGCATTGACGGCTTGGCGGCTTTCTGGCTTGACTTGTCTTCTAGGACCATAGACTGCACTAGCTTCCTTCTTGAAAGGCCTCTTCTCAGTACTTGCGGAGGCATCTTTCTGTATCTTCTCTGACCTGATACCAACTTCTATCCTTTCACCCGTCAGGATCAAATCCGTAAACCCAGCGGAGGAATTACCAACCAGATGATTGAAGAATGGATCGGATAAGGTCACTAAAAACATGTCAACCAGCTCACGATCAGTCAAAGGAGGCTGCACCCTGCCAGCCAAATCTCTCCATTTTTGCGCATATTCTTTGAACCCTTCGCTCGTTCCTAGTGACATACCCTGAAGTTGGGTACGTGTAGGAGCGAGGTCAGAATTGTATTGATATTATCTATAAAATGCGGTAGCCAAATCTTCCCAATGTTGGATACTGGTACCATCTAGCTGATAGAACCACTCAAGTTGTGACCCCGAAAGGCTATCTTGGAAGAAGTGGATCCAAAGATTTTTGTCTGCCGTGTAAGGTTGGATCTTCCTTACGTACGATCTGAGGTGCAGCTTTGGACAGGAAGCCCCGTCGTATTTGGCAAAGGCAGGCGCCTTGAACTTGTGTGGGATTACCACCCTAGAAGATAACCCTAAATCTCCGAAATCCAGCCCCGGTACATTTTGAATCTCCATGGCACTCAAGCGGTCTTCTAATTGCTTGTATCTGTCAGCAGCAGGAGGGTATTGTTCGTCATTGTAATCCGTCTCGTTGTCAGAGACTGCAGGACTAGGAGCCCCTCCCCTTGGGGACTGTCTTTCTCTGTAGAGGAAGTAGTTGGATCAGCCTCGTTATGGAGTGTGTTCCCAAACCTGCGTCCAGTGTTGAATAACGCAGTCCTCTTCTTCTTCTTCTTCTTTAGGAGCAAAGCCTTCAACTCTTGTTGACCTTGAGCCAGGCTCACGACCATCTCTTGAAACTGGGTACTCTGGGCCTAGAGGGCCTTGATAGCTTGCTCACTGGATGATTATGGATTCATGATGACTGTTCAAAAATAAACAGCGAAGGAGATTAAGCAACCTGTAGAAAAAGGGGTACCTGTTATGCACATGATGCATGAGATGTTATCTATGCAATGCATTCAAGGATTTTAGAAATTCACAATTGTTGCAGACAAAAAGAACGCACGTCATATTAATAAGAAGAAGTTTGTTAGTACATAAGTGCCCCATGGGCCAAATATTACAAAAACAACTTCTCAAGGTAAAAAGACGTTGCGCATCCTCTTTGGCGCAATGTAGGTGTTGAGGGCCTCTTGCTCATGGAGTCAGCGGGTGAGCTCTAGAACCTTCTTTTCGCTGGCGTAGAAGCTGGCTTCAAAAGTGTTCTGTTCCTCCTTGAGCTGGATCCAACTCTTCTGCATCTCCTCCCACGATGTAGGCATGTCAGGATGTAGGATGGTGTAAGGAACCTCTCCTTCCTTGACGGGCTCTTTAATACACATGTCAGAATGTTTTTGAAAGTTATTTTGAAAGTGTATTGATGTGTGGTTTTAAAAAAAATAGGCAAGTGTTTTGTTTTGCAAGTTTGATTCAAGTAACTAAGAGTTTGTCTACTCCTAAATTTCTCAAAGATTTCTCCTATGTTTTTAACCCTTTTAACAATTTTGTTCCACCGTTGCATTTGGTGGACAATCTTGTGTTAGGATGTGAAAGGGACGGGCGCGGGTCATCGTTTAGACCATAATTGCAATGGTGCCAAGTATCTTTGGGCAATGTTCCTTGGAGGGACTTTGATCATTTTTAGGAAACTTCGAAAGCGTCATCGAGGGACTATGATCATTTGAATTGTATTTGTTTTGCCCAAAGAGACCTAACATGCAATATGGCCCATTATTGAAGGCAACAAGTGGAATACCCTAGGGGTGCAAGTGTGATTAGTGTTGTCCATTTTCATGCTTGTTTATCTTGAATTTAGGTCAAACTATTTTTGGTTAATTGATTTGCATACAAACCCTAATTCTAACATGGCATAATTAGAAAGCTTTAAAGTGCGAAAAATAAAGTTCCTAAGTTATTACAACACAATATATGGGAAGGGGGTACAAATGTTCAAATGGGGGTATTTTGACAAGGAATTTAAACCTAACTATTACATCAAAATGGAATTATACAAATTATTTAATATGCAATAATTAAATAAAATAAGATAAATATGCAAGATGCAAAAAATGATTTTTTATGTGTATGTAAAAAGTGTTTTTTTTTGTGTCAAATAAACAAAATAAAAAGTATTAATTTTTGGGTATTTTATGTTTAGGGCAAAACCCTAATTTATTAAATAAAAGGTATTAATTATTTAATATATACAATATTTATTAGTTATATACAAAAAATAAATAAAAGAGAAGTATATTTGTCAAAAAGGTATTTTTAATGTTAAATTTTAATAAAAATAAAAATGTATATATTTTGTATTTTTTAACCTAAATATACTAATATATGTGTATGTATTTGTATTATTTACTACATATATATTATATACAAAATAAAATATTTAATATTATATATAAAAAAAATGTATTTTTATTATAAAATGTTTTCAAGAGATAACATGAAATAAAAGTCAGAATAATATATTTGTATTATTTTTAGCTATTTTAAATAATAGTATATAAGTATTTATTTATGTACAAAAACTAAATAAAGACTAATAAATATCAAAATAAATGCAAAAAATGTGGAAAAAATGATTTTTATATTTTTTCATACTTAAATAAAAATATAGAAATAAAATCAAAAGGAAAAAATGGAAAATGATAAGTAAAAATCAAAATGGATCAGGGGGGTTCAAAAGTAAAAAAGTGGTGCAAATAAGAAAAATGAAACAAAGCCCAGCCCAAAAGACCTTCTTCAACCTCTGGCCAGAATTTGTCAAAAAAACGCGCGCCTCCTACACTGATTCAAACATCTGGATTCCTGGACTTTTAGCACAAACTTACAACATAAGAAATGTTAAGCATCAAGCCACGATTCTGGACATATAAAGAACTCATCCTAACTCTCAGAAATGAGAGAGAATTTCTCCATTCCTAATTCTTAACCTAACTTTTTATTCCATGTTCAGACATCAAATTTTCATAGCACACATAACATAAATGAAAACTAATTACATGGGCATGTTCAGGGCTATGAATGTGACATAATTTCTTCACAAATCTAAACCTAACAATGCTTGGATAGAGAGATACAAGTTCATGAACTTACCTGTTCAGTTGGAATCGTATCTGGTGATGGAGGTGTTTTCAATGCAAGGTGATGATTGGTATAGCTTCCTTGATGTCCAGTGATGATATTCCAAGCTTTAGTTTGCTTTGAAACCAAGTGAATCGTGTTATGGAACTTCAACTGCAAAACAGAAAAATGAAAATGGTGATGTTGATTGGGAGTGTTACAGGTCATGTTTGAGGCTTGGAATAGTTTCAAGGGATGATGTGGGATGTGTTTGAAGTGTTTTTGGCCAAGATGTACGATGGAAATGAGCTAGCCAAGTCCAAGTGCAGAATGCCCTGTTTTTGTGCAGTTTAATGGTGATTCTGTGTTTGAGAAGGTATAGAACTTGGTTGGCTTGTGTTTCAGCTTAGGTTTGATGATTAGAAAGTGTTTGATAACTTTGCTTAAGCTCTCGTTGGCTGAGATGAGAATTGGTAGGTGTTATGCAAGTTTTCTTCTTACTTAAGCAACAAAATGCCAAGTTGAGTTTTAGACTGATGGAGGCCCCTCTATTGTGCTGCTAAGCATGCCCTTGATCAGTGGGATTAGTTCAAAAACTTGTGCCAAGGAGATTTGTTGTGTACCTCTTGATTTGCTAATTGACATAAAGTTCTACTTTTGCAAAAATGGACATTATGCTTTTTCTATTTTAGGACTAAACCTTCATGTAATGCTTAAACACATAATGCAAGGCTTGAACACAAAGGGTTTGCATTTAATTTATGAGTGCAAATGGGATATAGGACCTGTAATCAAGTTGTGCAAGCTGATTTCAAAATGGCCTAGATGTATGAACATGTAACTTAGCCATAAACAAAGTGACTTTTTCCCAACTTGCCAAATTCGATTCTCCCTAACCATGAGGTTGTTTGATGAGTTCTTGGACATTTTGAAAAGCTTGGAATGTGTACTACAATCCATCTTTGAAATGCAAATTGAAATTCCAAGTGGAAGCATGTGAAAAATGGTCTTGAAGTTAGGCAAAAATCCTGCCTAAAATGGTTCAAAATTTCTCTAAGTTAAGAATGGTTTGGTACCCTTGTTCCAAAAATTGTAACTTGAGCTACAAGCTTCTTTTGGGAAAACTTTGTGAATCAAAGTTGTAGATTTTGCAATGGACTACAACTTTCATGTTTTGACTTTTGCTTGAATCCAAGTGAATCTTGGTGAGAAAGTGGGACAACGTTAGGAAAAAATTAGGGTTTTTCATAACTTAGAAAAATTCTAAGTTATGAAAAATCTTCATTTCAAACCCTAATTTGTAATTCTTGATTTCTTGATGAACAAGTTTCATGATTTGGCATGTTTTGATGAAAAATGAATCTTGACACTTGATTTTGACCAAAAAGTCAAAGTTTGACTTTTCAGTATACAGTAAAAATTGATCAATTGACTGGGAAATTCAACTGTCAATCTTGTGCATTTGGGATCTTTTGAACTTGTTGAGTATGTCAAGACAATTCCATGGGGTCCTTGAGTCCATATGTGAGCTTGGTTTGCCATTGGCTAGGTCAAACAGTCAAAAATTGCCTTTGTGCAGTCAAAACCCTAAAAATGACCATTTTGCCCTTTTGGGGATCTGATCAAATTTCTTGTGGAGTTGTGATCCAAACTTGATCAAATGGTCCATATGAGTTCATAATGTTGATGTGGGTCAATTTTCATGAGATTTGACTATCAATTGGCCACAGTTGACTTTTTCCCCAATACAGTTGATTTCTAGGTCAACTGTCCAATTAACTGGGCAAAATTTGGAATCAAGACTTAAAACTTGGTATGGATAAACTTGGGAGTCCAACATGAAGCATGAAAGTCATCTTAGGCATTTTAGGTCAAAATATCTTTGTGCAAACACAAACCCTAATTTGGGTCAACAGTGCAAGGAGAAGTCTTGAGCAGAGGAAACCCTAACTGGATCTTGAGCTCCAAGGGTCTTGTGATGAGAAAATGTTGAGAAAATTGGAGGGCAAATTTTGGGGTACAACAATAACATTAGGGGTTAGATTTAGATAGTCTCCTTAGATGTTTTTCTTTCTTTTGCATCCTTGCACTTAAGACTAAATTTCTTTTCTTGAAAAAAGCATAAAACATCTAACAACTTCCAAATCCTTCTCTAAGGTAAAAGTTATCAATCAATACAAACTTTTTGCGTCTTTGGGCTTTTCTTTCAAACTTTTTCAAAAGGACATGTTAAGTCACGTATGTGATGACACATAAATCTCTAAAGGTCGAGTTGCGGCAGAAGGCAAAATTAGTATTGTTCATTAAAAAATGCAAACAAACCGAAACATATGGGCCAAACTACGGGTGCTTTGATTCCTTATAAGGGATACATAGGCATTGTGGTAGGGCCTGAACGAGCACAACATTATTTTTCCCTACATTATTCTCTCTTTTCTTTTGCATGCATTCCCTGTAAGTTTAGATAAAGATTCTTACACATCCATAATACAGACAACAAGAGTGGATACCATATAGTACTGTGGGTGTGTGGGGTATTAATACCTTCCCCTCGCGTAACAGACTCCCTTACCCGATCTCTCGCTCATTTGATCGTGATTTCACCCTTCTTAGATTTACTCGATGTTTACCTTTTCTTTCTTGTAGGATAAAAAACATTTGATGGCGACTTCATTGATTTCATTATCAGCTAATTGTTCAACCGATTGTTTCAGACTGAAAACTCGAAAGGGTGATCCAGGCAAAAGTTAAGGATTAAAGCGTACAATTATGTCTCGTTGCATCACTACAACCAACTTTATTATAAATGTCTAAGTTCAATGGTACACGATCAGTTATATCAACTTCTTTCGATGGCAAGGGATGATGTTTGAAGACATAGGGGAAGTAGCGGAATTCAAACCCAATGAGATCACTTCCACATGGCTATACAAATTTTGTTTTCACTTTGTATTCCTTTCATTTTTTTGACGATTTCCTCTTACTAGGATTTCTGTCTCCCTGTATAAAAAATGTATATTTATAGGCAAATTATCAACACAAATATACATTGAAGTGTAAACTTTTTGTTTTTTTGTTTTGAGTGCAAAAATGTCCAACAACTAAAATTGAACGAACATATGCATATGAACATAATTAACTATTAACAAATGCACGTACAAAAACAGTAATAAGCACTTACTTAAGAATTTGGAATATCTCCACAGAGTCACTTCAAAAAGACTATCCCCATAGAGTTGAATTCATACATTCGGAGTTCCAATCAGCATATCTCTAGGAATTTCCCTTCCCTGACTGAGTTTGGTATTCCAAAACTGAGAAAGAAACCTTGCAAAAGTTCTTTCCCAGATGAATTCATTTCACCAGTAACGTTTTTAACATGGTTTATTTCCCCAATGAACTACAATTTCCCCAGCTTGAGTTTATTCTTCAGACTACTACAGATCAACTGATAAAATTCCTTTTCCCCAACAGAGTTGATACTATCCCCAGAAAGTTGTTGCGAAGCCTGGAATCCGACCAGATAACAATTAACTTCATCTTCCCCCAGACAAGTCAGAAGATTATTGTGATCGGTGGATCTGGAACTGACTGTTTAACGCTGGTTCGCGAAATGTCGCGGTAAGCAAGAGTCGCCACCGTCTTTTATTTTCTCCAAATGGAAAGGACAAAAGCACAGAAAAATTCCTTTAAAGAGATTGCTCTCGGTTCGGGAGGTAGGTTATAGAAAGGGAAGGTGTTAGCACCCTTTCTATCCATGGTTATCCATGGGCTCTTAGATACTTGCTCAATGTGTTTTCAAAAATGTTTGCTTGCTTTTCAACTGTGGGTTTTAAAAGTTTCTTTTGAAAAATTTCAGTTCGACTCGTACGTCAGAGTGTTTGAAAAGTTTGTTTTTTGAAAGCTTTTGAAAATGTGTTGGTGAAAAGATGTTTTGATTTGTTTGAAATTAGAGCAAGTATCCTTGAGAACCTACCTACCCTAAGGAATTCGTCTGTGTAAATGTCCTTTAAAGTAGTGCCATCCCACCATTGAGAGGTAGGTAGCACCACCGTTGGAGGTGTTCGGGTCAATTCGAGTTTTAGGGACGTGGTGATCACCAGAGCAATAGGAAGACACCTTAGAAGCTACCCTCATGCCAGGTTCCCGGATCATGAGGACTTACTAAGACGTTTTCTACTCGACGACCACCTTTCGAAAGGCAACAGTGAGGCGTACCCTAGGGGTGGTGTGTGCGGTTCGTGTGTCATGTTTCAATTATTTTGTCTTGTCATGTTTGTTGTGATCTACGCTTGATTTTATTTTTAAGTCCATACATTCTTTCATGCATATTTATTAACAGTTGTATATTTGCGAGAAAATAAATCTAAACTATTACAAACGGCGCGGGTCCACATCGCCAAAATAAACCGAACCCGATTTGACTGAAAGTAAAAGAGCAAAAAATAAAAAGTGCGAGAAATAAAGTAAAAATTATTACAGGGCTTTGGGGCATATACATAATTATTTAAACAATATAAAACAAATGCGCAAATTAAATACATTATGAACACGGGCGTTGGACCCTTTTGCAACAAATTAAAATTAACAAGGAATTTAAAATTAAAATTAAATGAAAATGGTATTTTTGTGTTTTTTATATTTAATGGGAAAAAGGAATTAATTGAAATTAAATTAAATATTAGACCTAATTCTATTGTTTTTTTAGTTTATTATGAAAATATTGACTTTTAACCTAATTTAATTCTAAATTAATTTATGTACATTTTTTAATTTATGAAAATAAATAAATAATATTATTATTCTGAAAAAAAAGGAAAAAGAAAAAGAGAAAATAAAAATTATTAAACCTAAATTCTATTTTTTTGGATTTTTATTAAAAGGAATTAAAGTTGGAAACCTAATTAAAACTTAAATATTTTACATACAACTTATTTATGAAAGTAATCAAAATCAAATTATATTTTTTGTCTTTTCTGTATTTTTAATGTTTTTATATTTTTGTGAAAATAAATTAATTATATTAAAACAAAGAAAATAAATGAAATAACAAAATAAAATAATTTGAGAAGAATAGAAAATGCAAACCAGGGGGGGTAGTCCCCAATCCAGGAGGTATAGGCCTAGCAAATCAGGCCCATTTGATTTTGAATCTTATTGACTTTCTGGATCATATGCCAACGCGTTGACCTGATGTATGCTGCACCTTGAACCTTGGCCATTGATCTGATCATTGTGGACGCGTGTATGGTCCAACTTGAAGACGTATGGTGCATCCTTGTCTTATGCCTGCATGAGAATATGCGTTGCAAAATAATATTGAATTTTTGCCAGACCTGGGACTTGAACCCAGGTCTTGAAGGCCACATGCGCGTATCCCTGGCCACTGAGCCATTTGTGTTTCATTTAATATATAACGTCAAATAAATAATATAAAGGAAAAGTGGCACAACACTTGGGGCGCGCGCGAAATTCAAGTCTCCCAATCCCTGCATGCCACGAGTCCTTCTTCTTCGTCCCTGTAAAACAAAACAAATAAGCAACGGTTTTGCAACCGTGGTGTTAGGCAGGCTATGGAGAAATAGCGAATAGCGCCATGGCCTATATAAATTGATCGCGAACAGTGTTTTAGACTCGTCCAGGCTTGCTGAATGTAACAGTCATGGTCTTGAGGGCCAATTTTGCTTTATGGTGAAAGCCCTAATTTTTCTTCCTGAAAACCCTAAAGAACAAACATGGTAACTTGGCCAAAAGTGCACGAAAATTCAATTAACAGTTATGGTTAGCTTAGAAACTTTGTAATGAACATGAATATACAATTAAAATGCAGTGATCATGCTTAGAATTGAGAACACGATTTCAAAAAAATTTCTGTACAGCTTGAGTTGTAGCTACCGCTTCTTCGTGTTTTGATTGAGGTTAAGGATTGAGATGCCTTCAGAATTTGTCCAGGATGCTAATAGAAAAAGAATTGAGGCTTCAAACTTCCCCTAACTTTGATTTCAGTTTTGTCTTTTTATCCAAAATTTTCAATGTTCAAAAGCTTGTTTGGGCGCAGCTTATGATGTCTTAGGCCTAGGGTTTGACTTAGTGATTATCATGGAATGGAATTGGCTAGTTATTTGACCTAGATTCAAGCTTATGAATGAACAAGTCTTAGGGTTTTTACCATTGACCATTTTTCCTTCTTTTTAGCCAAGACCTAGACCTAGTGTGAAACTTAACCCTAGCCTGAGTTTTTGAGTTGGCCCATGATACATAGAAATTGTCCAAGTTCACATGACACTATTCCATTGGTTTTTAAATTTTATTTGAATTTTCAAAGATTTAAAATGAATTAAATTATCAAAAATTGAATAAAATAAAAAAATCAATATTTGGTCTTGAAATTAATCATGGGACACGTGTGTGGCATGACAAGGATGAACCAAGTGGAAAAAATGGGGCCCTTTTGTCAAAAATTGGAGTTTCAAGGATAGTTGACTTTTGCCATTTCACAAAAATTTCCCAACTTCTACAAGGCATAACTTGCTCAATTTTTAAGCTTTTCACATGTTCTTGGACATTTTGGAAAGGTCTTTGAGTCCTTTAACCAATGCCTTTGGTCCCATGTCATTTTGATTTACCAATCTCAAGTTATGGTCTTTGACTTAAAGTCCCTTTTTGTTGACTTTTGAAAATGACCTGTAATGTTGAAATTGATAACTTTTTGTGAGAGCATTTCTTGGACTTGAAGTATGAAGATGAGTTGTAGGAAATGTCTTTCTCTTCAAAATGAGCTTTGGATGGGATTTTTCTGATAATCCATGTGAAAGTTATGCCCTAGTCAATTTCAGTTGACTTTTTCAGCTGTCCAAATATAGCAACTTTTGTATCTTTGATGATTTTTGAGCCAAATTTTGAGAATCATGATCAAGCATTGATCAAATGATGTTTGTGGCTTCAAAATGATGTATTGACCAAAAATTTGAACTTTTGACTGCCAAATGACCATTTTGCCCCTACAGTTGACTGTAGTGCAATTTAGGGTTTTGGCTGTGCAATCTTGAGCTGAATGCCTTGAAACTTGATATGAGGATGATTGACCATCTTTGCAAGCATATGAGACTTGATTGGGCCTTTGAAAACTTCCTTTTCTTGATCAGACTCAAAACCCTAATTTTGACTGTATGGGAGACTGTTGCACTGCATAACCCTTGGGGAATTTTGTAGCTTGGCTTGGCAATTCTTTGAGGAATATGGGAGGGCAAATTTTGGGGTATAACAGTTGCCCCTGTTCAATCTTCTTAGACCTGAGGATGCAGATTGGCTGACGTGCCTTTCGTAATCCGAAGGTAGAAGATGATTGGACACTAGAATGCCCAGAAATTTGCGCTCACATAGTGGCAGCGATGGTGAAATGGGCTTATAGATGCCATCGGGATGTTTGATTGCGTAAGAGATTCCTTGGCGAGAACCTGTATACCTGCAAAACAGAAAATGAGTACCTGACACGTTGCAGGAGCTGATTTTTTAGATGCCTGGTATAAATGTGTCCTGACTGGTTACAGGAGCTGAGTCTGGAGCTTCAAACGGCGATGAAAGAACCAGGGATGATTACTTCCTTAGCATGAATGGTAAGAGAGCCTTGGGCGACTTTAACTTCAACAACGCTCGTTGAGAAAAATCTGGGGTGTCTTCTACTGGGATAAGAATCAGGGAGATCTTAGGGTCGATCTGACTGAACCAGAGAGGCCTTTGACTGGGTAAGAATCAGGAAAATCTTAAGGTCGATTTAACTGAACCGGTCTAGGTCTTGAAATGTCTTCAACTGGATAAGCATCAGGGAGATCTTAGGGTCGATCTGACTGAACCAGAGAGGCCTTTGACTGGATAAGCATCAGGAAAATCTTGGGACGATTTAACTGAACCAGTCTAGGTCTCGAAATGTCTTCAACTGGATAAGCATCAGGGAGATCTTAAGGGCGATCTGACTGAACCAGAGAAGGCCTTTGACTGGATAAGCATCGGGAAAATCTTGGGACGATTTAACCGAACCGGTCTAGGTCTTGAAATGTCTTCAACTGGATAAGCATCAGGGAGATCTAGGGGCGATCTGACTGAACCAGAAAAGGCCTTTGACTGGATAAGCATCGGGAAAATCTTGGGACGATTTAACCGAACCGGTCTAGGTCTTGAAATGTCTTCAACTGGATAAGCATCAGGGAGATCTAGGGGCGATCTGACTGAACCAGAGAAGGCCTTTGACTGGATAAGCATCGGGAAAATCTTGGGACGATTTAACCGAACCGGTCTAGGTCTTGAAATGTAGCTTGAGAACTTAACTGGATCTTTCCTGAAAGGTAAAAATCAGTCATATGCAATGCATGATATGGATCAAGCAATGATGTTCTCAATATAAATGAGATTTGTATGATGCAGTGCGTTATGCATGCTATAATGATGTACGTGATGTTTTATGTATGTTTTTGTCTAGGAGAGTAAATCCTTGACGGGTGCCGGGAAGTCGTATCCTGGGCTGATGTCGAAGAATAGATTTGCTTCCGCTGGGGATGATAACTGCAAGGATACCGGTAGGAGAAGATGACTCCGTTGCGGAATAAACTTGGCGAATGAAAGATTCTGCGGGGAGAAAAGATACTCTAGCGATCATGCTGGAAAGCAATACTCTGTGGGAAGAGTGATGCCTTGCTGAATGTTGATAGTAATTCTGTTGGGGATACCGTTGTTGTATTGGAAGTGTGAATAGACTTCGCTGGGGATAGGAAAGAACTACGTTGACGACGACCTTCCCTTGGCTTTTGGCTGAGGATAACCCAGTTATATCCTGTTGAGGAAATAACTCTTTGAATAAAGTCGGACGACGCGTTCGTGCTCTGCGAGGGGATAAGCTTCCAGAATCTACTGGGGATAAGCTTACTGCTTGGAGAGATGAATTCCAATTTTCCTGGGGAAACTGGATTGGACTCTTCTGGGGAAGTTTTGATATGCTGGGGAAGTGATTCCTTTGAATGTTGTTGTATGCCGCCGGGGAACAATCTTTAGACCAAGACTGCCGGGGATGCTTGTTAAGAATATATGCTGCTGGGGAATATTGGGATCTACTGGAGGATACCCAATTCCCTTGAGACTTGTTAATTTTGTTTGGGGAAGAATGCACTGACTTGCTGTCCTCTGGGGAATTTAAGATGTCTGGTTAGGTTTTTTAGCTGAACCTACCTTGGTACCTTGGAGGATAGAACAAGTAGACTGCTCAGACAACTCCTTATTGCCCCTGTTTCTAGTGTCACCTGCAATTAATTCTTTGTTTCGTATGCAAATATTTATGAGCTAGCAAATTATTGTCAATGCATATATCACAAATTGAACCTTGGACGTTCTTCGCAAAACAAAAACAGAAAAAGAAAACAGTTGGCACGTTTAACTGAAAAGTATATTTGTATTGATTTTGAATAGCCTGTGAATAGGCGTTTTGTATACAAGAGGCTGACGTCCTAGTAAGAGGAACGTCGCCGAACAAGAGAGTTTATACAAGTTTTGTACAAAAGAAAACAAACAGCTGTGTGGAATATGAATGATCCACTGGGTTTCAACTCTGCTATCGCCTTTATAACTCTGAGCGTCTCATCCCTTGATGACCTTGGTTGAAGGTGAAGCTGACTGACCGATGCCGTCTGAGCTTGATGTAGATACCGGATTCTGGATGTAAAGTGATCCAATGAGACATAGTATTACGCTTTTATCCCTAATTTTTGCCTGGACTGCCCTTTCGGGTTTTCAGTCCACCGGGATACCCATTTTTGCCCAAGCCGCCTTTTCAGGTTTTCGACTTGCCGGGTGTACAGATTTTTCATTTTCATCCCTTCATTTTGCCCGAACCCTTTTGGTTCGGCGGGAAGCCCTAATTTTTGCCTAGACATGTCAGCCTAGCGGGTCTTTTTCACGCGTAGTATTTTTTAACTATGTCTGCATTGGCGGGGTGAGGAAGGTCGTCACCATCCATGTTGGTTAATATCATTGCTCCTCCTGAGAACACATGCTTAACCACAAATGGCCCTTCGTACGTAGGGGTCCATTTGCCCCTTGGATCACTCTGAGGAAGGATGATTCGCTTGATCACCAGATCCCCGACTTGATATTCCTGTGGTCTGACCTTTTTGTTAAATGCCCTGATCATTCGCTTCTGATACGTCTGACCATGACAGATAGCAGCAAGTCTCTTTTCGTCAATAAGGTTGAGCTGATCAAGTCGTGTCTGGATCCAATCATCTTCATTTAGATTTGCATCCTTCATTATCCGGAGAGAAGGAATTTGTACTTCGATCGGCAAGACTGCCTCCATGCCATAAACCAGAGAGAAAGGAGTTGCCCCGGTTGACGTCCTAGCTGAAGTACGATACCCATGCAGAGCGAACGGTAACATCTCGTGCCAATCTTTATACGTTACTGTCATCTTCTGCACGATCTTCTTGATGTTTTTATTAGCTGCTTCTACAGCCCCATTCATCTTCGGTCTGTAAGGAGAGGAATTGTGGTGATGTATCTTGAACTGTTCGCAGAGCTCAGCGATCATTTTATTGTTCAGGTTGGTACCGTTATCTGTAATAATCCGCTCAGGGACACCGTACCGACAGATCAGGTTGTGCCGAATGAACCGTGCCACAACAGTCTTGGTTACCGTAGCATAGGATGCTGCCTCAACCCACTTCGTAAAATAATCAATTGCCACTAGGATGAAGCGATGTCCATTAGATGCCGTAGGTTTAATCTCACCGATCATGTCTATGCCCCACATTGCGAATGGCCAAGGCGCAGTCAGAACATTCAGGGGAACCGGAGGAACATGCACCTTGTCTGCGTAGATCTGGCATTTATGGCATGTCCTAGAATGTTGGTAGCAATCAGCTTCCATGGTGGACCAGTAATACCCTGCCCGTAGGATCTTCTTTGCCATGGTATGTCCACTGGAGTGTGTACCAAAGGTCCCTTCATGCAGCTCTTCCATGATTTTTTCTGCTTCAGTCTTGTCCACACAACGCAGTAGGGTTGAATCCTGGTTTCGCTTGTACAAGATGCCGTTGCTAAGAAAGAACTTGGCTGCAAACCTCCTCAGGAATTTCTTATCATTGACAGATGCTCCTTCAGGGTATTCCTGAGCTTCCAGATATCTCTTCACTTCGTGGTACCAGGGCTTCTCAGTTACCAATTCAGTTTCGAGATCACAACAGTATGTCGGTTCGTCCAGTTTCCAGATGATGATCCGGGGAGCTTCATTATCCCATTTAACCTTGAACATTGAAGACATTGTAGCTAACGCGTCCGCTAACTGATTCTCTTCTCTTGGAAAGTGCTCAAATGTTATTTCTGTGAAGTGGGAGATCAGGGCCAACACACATTCTCTGTAAGGAATCAAGTTTGGGTGTTTCGTATCCCACTCTCCTTTGATCTGATTGATCACAAGAGCGGAATCTCCGAAGACACTCAGAAATTTGATCCTCAGGTCGATCGCAGCTTGAAGACCCATAATACATGCTTCATACTCCGCCATGTTGTTGGTACAGTTGAAACACAGCCGGGCGGTGAGTGGAGTATGAGTACCTTGTGGAGATACGATTATGGCGCCGATACCATTTCCCAAAGCATTGGAGGCTCCATCAAAGTGCATAGACCATCGGGATCCTGGTTCAGGTCCTTCATCCGGTCCAGGTATTTCACAGTCAGTTACTATCATAATGCTTTCATCTGGAAACTCGAAGTTCATTGATTGGTAGTCATCCACAGCTTGATGTGCTAAGTGGTCCGCCAATACACTTCCCTTGATGGCTTTTTGGGTCGTATACTGAATGTCGTATTCCGTCAAGATCATCTGCCATCTTGCAATTCTCCCGGACAGAGCAGGCTTTTCGAATATGTACTTTATAGGATCCATTTTTGAGATCAACAAGGTAGTGTGAGTCAGCATATACTGTCTCAGCCGGCGAGCAGCCCATACCAAAGCGCAGCAAGTTTTCTCAAGCTGTGAGTATCGGGTCTCACAGTCGGTAAACTTTTTGCTAAGGTAATAAATGGCATGCTCTTTTCGGCCAGACTCGTCATGCTGCCCCAGCACACACCCCATTGCATTATCAAGCACTGTCAGGTAAAGTATCAAAGGTCTCCCTTCAACTGGTGGCATAAGGATGGGTGGTTCTTGGAGATATTCTTTGATTCTGTCAAAAGCAGCCTGACACTCATCATTCCAACGTACTACCTGATCTTTCTTCAGCAGCTTGAAGATTGGTTCACAGGTAGCAGTTAAGTGTGAGATGAACCGAGCAATGTAATTCAGACGTCCTAGAAAGCCTCTGACTTCCTTCTCTGTCTTAGGAACTGGCATCTCTTGAATGGCTTTGACCTTAGCAGGGTCCACTTGAATGCCTTTATCACTGACCACGAAGCCTAGCAACTTCCCAGATCTTACCCCGAAGGTGCACTTGTTAGGGTTCAATCTTAGTTTGTACAGTTTCAACCGGTCAAACAGTTTCTGTAGATGATCAAGGTGTTCTTCTTCAGTCTGGGACCTAGCGATCATGTCGTCAACATACACTTCTATCTCATGATGGATCATGTCATGAAATAAAGTAACCATGGCACGTTGGTAGGTTGCCCCAGCATTCTTTAGTCCGAAAGGCATGACTTTGTAGCAGAAGGTGCCCCACTGAGTAACAAACGTAGTCTTTTCCATGTCTTCAGGAGCCATCTTGATCTGATTGTAGCCTGAAAAGCCATCCATAAAAGAGAACACTTTATGCTGAGCTGTATTATCAACAAGGACATCAATGTGGGGTAGAGGGAAGTCATCCTTGGGGCTGGCCCTGTTCAGATCCCTGTAATCGACACACATCCTGACCTTGCCGTCCTTCTTAGGTACTGGCACCACATTAGCAACCCACTGAGGGTAAGAAGTCACTGCAAGAAACCCGGCATCAAATTGCTTCATAACCTCGGCTTTAATCTTCTCAGACATCTCTGGACGCATACGGCGGACCTTTTGCTTAACCGGAGGGCAATCTTCTTTAGTTGGTAAGTGATGGACCACAATGTCGGTATCTAATCCGGGCATATCTTCGTAGGACCAGGCAAAGATTTCTTTATAGTCATGCAGCATCTGAGTCAACCGTTGCTTCACGCTGAGTTCTAGGTTGGCACCAATCTTCACCTCTTTCTTGTCTTCCTCAGTACCCAAGTTTATTATTTCCACTGGCTCTTCATGGGGTTGAATTGCCCTCTCCTCCTGTTGTAACAGTCTTGCAAGTTCACCAGGCACTTCGCAATCATCTTCACCTTCGTCTGCGGCTAAGTTGATCGGATTTTCGAAGTCATAACTGGCAGTAGCAGAGTCGTTACCAGTGAGATCCAGAGTGGATTGAAACCTGTATGAGTGAGTGTGTGTGTAAATACAGCTGTTTTGTAATATGTAAAGAAAGGAAAGAAAAGGAGCGCAAAATTTGAATTGTGAAAAACGTCCAATGCTTTTATTCATGATATATGATAGTGACAAACAAAGGCCCTCACAAATAAAACCACGGTGCCCCGGGTAAGACACCGGGCCATATAGTTTCAAATTATTGTTTATTACAAATCAAAAACAAAGAAATTCATTACTGGGGAACAAAAGTTATGGGTGTAAAATCTTTGGCAGTCCAATTGGTCAATCCACCGTCGGCCGTCGGGTAGATCCAGCTATCGAACTCTGACCCTTCCACTTTGACTTCCTCTCCAATAGCATTCACTTCTGAGTGGGTGATGAGCACAGGAGGTCTTCCAATTCTCGCCTTGCGCACCGCTTTCTGAGCTTCTGTGGTGAAACCCAGCCCAAACTTATTAGTCTTAGGAGTAAGATCAGGGAGCTTGCCCCAGTTTGCACATTCACCTTTTTCGATCACAGCCCGGGCGTCCTTTAAGGAGGCCATCTTCATAGGAGAAACCTCTTCATCTGCTTCTGCTGCTGCCAGGGTTTGTGGTACTTCCTCAAAATGTTGAAAGGGGGTTTCAATGAACTCCCCATCCATTTCTACGTATCTGAAAGAGTTGAGGTGGCTGACCATGTATTCCTCCTCCCCTTGCACTGTTACGATCTTCCCCCTGACCGGGTACTTGAGCTTCTGATGCAATGTGGAAGTCACAGCTCCAGCCTTGTGGATCCACGGGCGACCCAGCAAACACGAATAGGACGGATGGATGTCCATCACATAGAATTTTGAATCGAATACCTGTGACCCAACCCTGATTGGGATGTCCACTTCACCATGCACCATTCTTTTGGACCCGTCAAAGGCCCGGACCACAATGCTACTTGGTTTGAGCTCTAGACCCTCACAATCCAGCCTATCCAGAGCCTTCTTGGGCAGCACGTTTAATGAAGAACCTGTGTCAACCAGCACATGAGCAAGAGTAGTGCCCCTGCATTCAATGGAGACATGCAAGGCATCATTATGGTTCTTCCCCTTTGCTGTCAGATCGGCATCAGAGAAGCCCAGGCCATTATCAGCAGTTAGGTTGGCCACACAGTCGGTGAACTGGTCAGCAGTCGTCTCTTGGGGTACGTGGGCCGTCTTTAAGAAAGCAATCAGAGCCTTTGCATGGGCCTCTGAACACAGCAGCAGTGACAACATGGAGATTTTAGAGGGGGTGTGCCCCAGCTGTTCTACAACGTTGAAATCACTTTTCTTTATTATCTTGAGGATTTCTTCCATTTCTTGCTTGGAAGCCTCAACAATGGTCTTTGGTGCCTCCGTCCTGGCAGGCATATCAGCAGCGATTCCCTTGCCCCGAGTATCAGATGACTCAGTAGCAGGGGTAGATACTTGGTCAGGGGGAGAAACAGGCTCTCTGGCAGGTGTGAAGATCAAAGGCCTATGAATTGCCGGAGGAGCAATGTCTGGCGAGAACAGTCTTCCACTACGAGTGACCTTAGCAGGCCCGGTGATGTTGGAGACACCAGTATCAATGTTGAACTCTTGTTTCACACCCAGAACATAAACATCCGCCCCATAGTGCCATGGGACAGCCTTATCAGATTTGTAGGGTATAGGCCCCGGAACAGTAATGGTGATGGGAGCACTCTTGTGAACTGACAAAATTTGGACAGGCTTCTTTGAAGGAGCCTCAGAATAGTTGTTGAAGATGGTAACGATCGACACTTCTTCAACAGGAGCAGCAGGAACAATAGTCTTTTCGAACAAAATCTCTCTACTATCTATCAGGTTTTGGATGCCTGACTTCAACAGAGAACAACCAGCAGGGGAAGCAACACATAGAGGGCAACTTTCGCTACATCCCGGAAATAAACCGGCTAGCAACAGATTCCTCTTGACCATCAGCAACGGAGTAGCAACATCATCCACCGAAGCTACATACAAATCCTCTTCAACAGCATTCACTCCATGCTGGGGCATGGGAGCAGTTACAACATTCGGCCTCTCGGGCGCCTCAAACTGTATCTCCTTTGCATCAATGAGGTCTTGAACCTTATTCCTTAGGGCCCAACAGTCATCTGTGTTATGCCCCGGGCTATCAGAGTGATAAGCACAACGAGCATTTGGATTGAACTTGGGGGATGCAGTATTGGGAAACTTTGGAGCCTCCTTGACAGTCACTAAATTGGTGGATAGCAACTGTGGCAGGATCTGTGATAAGGTCATGCTTAACCGGGTAAACTCTCTCCGGGGTCTTTCAAACTTTTGAGGATTAGTTGGCCGAGGAGCGGCAGCAGGTTTGGCAATCATTACCACACTGATAGATTGGCGGTGTTCAGGTCGCTCTGTTCTCCGGGAGCTATATACAGCACTAGCCTCCCTTTTGAAGGGTTTCTTCTCAGTACTGGAGGAGGCAACTTTCTGTATCTTCCCCGATTTTATACCAGCCTCGATCCTTTCACCAGTCAGGATCAGATCAGTAAACCCAGCAGAGGAATTACCAATGAGATGATTGAAAAATGGACCAGATAGGGTCCCCAAGAACATATCTACCAGCTCCCGATCCGTCAATGGTGGCTGCACCCTGCCAGCCAAGTCTCTCCATTTCTGAGCGTACTCCTTAAAACCTTCACCCGACCCTAGCGACATACCCTGGAGTTGGGTACGCGTAGGAGCGAGGTCGGCATTATACTGATACTGCTTGTAAAAAGCAGTGGCCAGATCCTCCCAGTTACGAATGCTGATTCCATCCAGCTGATAGAACCAGTCGAGGTGAGTCCCTGAAAGACTCTCCTGGAAGAAGTGGATCCAAAGGTTCTTGTCTGCTGTGTAAGGCTGGATCTTCCTTACATAAGAACGGAGGTGCATCTTGGGACAGGAAGCCCCATCATACTTCATGAAGGCAGGTGTTTTGAACTTGTGTGGGATCACCACTCCAGTAGATAACCCCAAGTCTCCGAAATCCAATCCAGGTACCCGTTGAACTTCCATAGCCTTTAATCTGTCTTCCAGCTGTTTGTACCGGTCTTCAGCAGGAGGGTACTGTTCGTCGTTGAAGTCTGTTTCAGTATCAGAGCCCACAGGAGTAGTGACCTCCCTTTCTTGGTGACTACCTTCCGTCACAGATGGAGGAGTCCTTTCAGCTTCAACCAGAGTGTTCCCGAGTCTGCGCCCAGTGTTAAATAGCACAATCCTCCTCTTCTTCTTAGTCTTCTTCAAAAGCATGGTCTTCAACTCTTGTTGACCCTGAGCCAAGCCCTTGATCAGCTCCTGAAATTGGGCGTTCTGCGCTTGAAATTGGACATTCTGCGCCTGAAGAGCCTTGATAGATGCCTCGGTTGATGATTCAGGGTTCATGATGCTGAAATAAACAGCGAAGAATAGTAAACAACCTGAAAAGAAGAGTACCTATGATGCACATGATGAATGATATGTGTTTATGCGATGCATTCAAGGGTTCGAAAATTCAAATTTGTTGTAGACCAAAAGGAACACACGTTATTTATTAAGAAAATCATTGTTTAATACATCAAAGCCTCATGGGCAAAAGTACAAAAAGATCAAATCAATCCCAAAATATGTTGCGCATCTTCTTTGGAGCTATGTAAGTGTTGAGGTTCCTTTCCTCGTGCAACAGGCGGGTGAGCTCCAAGACCTTCCTTTCACTGGCATGCAAACTAGTCTCAAGAGAATTCCGCTCTTCCTTAAGCTGGATCCAGCTCTTCTGCATCTCTTCCCAGGATGTGGGCATATCAGGGTGCTGAATAACATGAGACACCTCTCCTTCCAAGACAGGTTCTTTGATTACTGGAAGCATGTGAGGATAAGGCATTACTACCTTCTGAGAGCGGGCTCGTACCCACTTGAGGTAAGGCTCCAAAGGGATGGAGTTCCTGTGCCCCAGTGTCTTGCTGTCTATCCTACTAGGCATCCTCCAAGCTCTGATAAATCTCTGGCGAAGTCCTTGAGTATCGTTGTCGAAGTCAAAAACTATGTCAGGAATCAACATGTCATGAGGACCATCCCTCCGAGCATAACCAAATTGTCTCCAAGCCAGGCATGGACTATAAGTAATACCCCCTCTGATTCCAAGTAAAGGAACATTAGGATACTCCCCGCAACGATCAATGATAGTGACATCTTCTCTGGACCTAGGGCACCAATGTATATCTGCATGTGTAAGAGTCATCAACCGTTGTGACCATCTCAAACCCCGCTCGTTCTTCAGGACTGATTGTGGAAGGTGCGAAATAAACCACTTTCCTAGGAGAGGAGTGCAACACATAAGGACACCTCTTTTTCTCATGGTTCGAGTGTAACATGAGTGAAGGAGGTCCCCCAGCAACGTAGGTATAGGATTCCTGGACATAAAGATCTGGACAGCACTGATATCAATGAGCTGATCTGGGTTAGGGAACAACACCAAACCATAAACAAGGAGGGCCACAACCTCTTCAAAAGCTTGTAAGTCAAGGGAGTTCCAACATTCATAGGCCTTTTCAAACAGAAACCTGGCTAAGAACCCTTTAATACCACTTCTGACTTCCCAATGTCCCTTGAGGTCAGATGACCGTAGGTGCAAGGCTTTAGCAATCTCTTCAAGCTTAGGTTCCTTTTCTGTACCGTTGAAGGGTAGCTGATCAAGGATAGGGATCTTCAGGAGTCGGGAGAACTCCTCCAATGTAGGTACCAATTGATAGTCCAGGAAGGTGAAACAGTGATGCAGAGGGTCAAAGAATTGGAACAGGACCTTCATCATATCTTCCTCAATGTTGGTATTGACCAAGCTGATGAGACTTCCATGCCTTTCACTGAATGAAGAGTTCTCGGGAATCCTGGATATAAGCTCCTTAAGCTGAGGAGGGATCCTTACAAGACTGATTGGAATTGTCTTTCTACGAACAGTTTCCATGTCCTACAAAACAAGAACAAAGATGAAAATTCGAACCCCTGAAATGGTTAGTTAATGCATATGATGCTGGATGATGTCATGATGCTATGATTAAACACAGATATTTACAAAGACAAACATGTAAGGCATACAAGGCACACAAGACAGGCCCTTAAGGTTTAAGGCCAGCATGGGGTCTGGGTAGTACCCTCTTGAAGTTGGTGGGTTCAACCTGTCCTAATCAAAGTAACCGGGTTCTAAGGTTCCCAATATCACGGGATTACTTTCATTGTTCATCGTTTCGATTTAGCCACTGAACTGGCGACCGAAATATTCCAGGAAAGCAACCCTCAATTGAGTGTAGTATCGAGTATCAACCAACCTCGGACTGCACCAAAGTCAGTTATCTCACTACCCTAAAGAGGCCAAGATGGTTCAATTAAGGTTCCTAAGGTCTGTTGATGCTTCATGACACCACATGGAGGCCCCGTACTCTCCTTGACTGACTCAAGGGTTACCGGTACACACCAAAGTGTCACATCAACGTAGCAGACTGTTTCAACCATGTCGGTATACCCCGCACAGTTCCCTCACAGCCTTGTTGCTACTTTCTAAGAAAGGTATCCCCCAGATCCGGGTTAGGATCTATAGAACTCCCAAGACAGTCCCACAATAATAAAGCAAACAAGGAAAGCAATTGAAAACACAATGATCTTAGTCCTAAGGTACACCTCACTTTAAGTTTTGTCCCCAGCAGAGTCGCCAGTTCTGTGATCGGTGGATCTGGAACTGACTGTTTAACGCTGGTTCGCGAAATGTCGCGGTAAGCAAGAGTCGCCACCGTCTTTTATTTTCTCCAAATGGAAAGGACAAAAGCACAGAAAAATTCCTTTAAAGAGATTGCTCTCGGTTCGGGAGGTAGGTTATAGAAAGGGAAGGTGTTAGCACCCTTTCTATCCATGGTTATCCATGGGCTCTTAGATACTTGCTCAATGTGTTTTCAAAAATGTTTGCTTGCTTTTCAACTGTGGGTTTTAAAAGTTTCTTTTGAAAAATTTCAGTTCGACTCGTACGTCAGAGTGTTTGAAAAGTTTGTTTTTTGAAAGCTTTTGAAAATGTGTTGGTGAAAAGATGTTTTGATTTGTTTGAAATTAGAGCAAGTATCCTTGAGAACCTACCTACCCTAAGGAATTCGTCTGTGTAAATGTCCTTTAAAGTAGTGCCATCCCACCATTGAGAGGTAGGTAGCACCACCGTTGGAGGTGTTCGGGTCAATTCGAGTTTTAGGGACGTGGTGATCACCAGAGCAATAGGAAGACACCTTAGAAGCTACCCTCATGCCAGGTTCCCGGATCATGAGGACTTACTAAGACGTTTTCTACTCGACGACCACCTTTCGAAAGGCAACAGTGAGGCGTACCCTAGGGGTGGTGTGTGCGGTCCGTGTGTCATGTTTCAATTATTTTGTCTTGTCATGTTTGTTGTGATCTACGCTTGATTTTATTTTTAAGTACATACATTCTTTCATGCATATTTATTAACAGTTGTATATTTGCGAGAAAATAAATCTAAACTATTACAAACGGCGCAGGTCCACATCGCCAAAATAAACCGAACCCGATTTGACTGAAAGTAAAAGAGCAAAAAATAAAAAGTGCGAGAAATAAAGTAAAAATTATTACAGGGCTTTGGGGCATATACATAATTATTTAAACAATATAAAACAAATGCGCAAATTAAATACATTATGAACACGGGCGTTGGACCCTTTTGCAACAAATTAAAATTAACAAGGAATTTAAAATTAAAATTAAATGAAAATGGTATTTTTGTGTTTTTTATATTTAATGGGAAAAAGGAATTAATTGAAATTAAATTAAATATTAGACCTAATTCTATTGTTTTTTTAGTTTATTATGAAAATATTGACTTTTAACCTAATTTAATTCTAAATTAATTTATGTACATTTTTTAATTTATGAAAATAAATAAATAATATTATTATTCTGAAAAAAAAGGAAAAAGAAAAAGAGAAAATAAAAATTATTAAACCTAAATTCTATTTTTTTGGATTTTTATTAAAAGGAATTAAAGTTGGAAACCTAATTAAAACTTAAATATTTTACATACAACTTATTTATGAAAGTAATCAAAATCAAATTATATTTTTTGTCTTTTCTGTATTTTTAATGTTTTTATATTTTTGTGAAAATAAATTAATTATATTAAAACAAAGAAAATAAATGAAATAACAAAATAAAATAATTTGAGAAGAATAGAAAATGCAAACCAGGGGGGGTAGTCCCCAATCCAGGAGGTATAGGCCTAGCAAATCAGGCCCATTTGATTTTGAATCTTATTGACTTTCTGGATCATATGCCAACGCGTTGACCTGATGTATGCTGCACCTTGAACCTTGGCCATTGATCTGATCATTGTGGACGCGTGTATGGTCCAACTTGAAGACGTATGGTGCATCCTTGTCTTATGCCTGCATGAGAATATGCGTTGCAAAATAATATTGAATTTTTGCCAGACCTGGGACTTGAACCCAGGTCTTGAAGGCCACATGCGCGTATCCCTGGCCACTGAGCCATTTGTGTTTCATTTAATATATAACGTCAAATAAATAATATAAAGGAAAAGTGGCACAACACTTGGGGCGCGCGCGAAATTCAAGTCTCCCAATCCCTGCATGCCACGAGTCCTTCTTCTTCGTCCCTGTAAAACAAAACAAATAAGCAACGGTTTTGCAACCGTGGTGTTAGGCAGGCTATGGAGAAATAGCGAATAGCGCCATGGCCTATATAAATTGATCGCGAACAGTGTTTTAGACTCGTCCAGGCTTGCTGAATGTAACAGTCATGGTCTTGAGGGCCAATTTTGCTTTATGGTGAAAGCCCTAATTTTTCTTCCTGAAAACCCTAAAGAACAAACATGGTAACTTGGCCAAAAGTGCACGAAAATTCAATTAACAGTTATGGTTAGCTTAGAAACTTTGTAATGAACATGAATATACAATTAAAATGCAGTGATCATGCTTAGAATTGAGAACACGATTTCAAAAAAATTTCTGTACAGCTTGAGTTGTAGCTACCGCTTCTTCGTGTTTTGATTGAGGTTAAGGATTGAGATGCCTTCAGAATTTGTCCAGGATGCTAATAGAAAAAGAATTGAGGCTTCAAACTTCCCCTAACTTTGATTTCAGTTTTGTCTTTTTATCCAAAATTTTCAATGTTCAAAAGCTTGTTTGGGCGCAGCTTATGATGTCTTAGGCCTAGGGTTTGACTTAGTGATTATTATGGAATGGAATTGGCTAGTTATTTGACCTAGATTCAAGCTTATGAATGAACAAGTCTTAGGGTTTTTACCATTGACCATTTTTCCTTCTTTTTAGCCAAGACCTAGACCTAGTGTGAAACTTAACCCTAGCCTGAGTTTTTGAGTTGGCCCATGATACATAGAAATTGTCCAAGTTCACATGACACTATTCCATTGGTTTTTAAATTTTATTTGAATTTTCAAAGATTTAAAATGAATTAAATTATCAAAAATTGAATAAAATAAAAAAATCAATATTTGGTCTTGAAATTAATCATGGGACACGTGTGTGGCATGACAAGGATGAACCAAGTGGAAAAAATGGGGCCCTTTTGTCAAAAATTGGAGTTTCAAGGATAGTTGACTTTTGCCATTTCACAAAAATTTCCCAACTTCTACAAGGCATAACTTGCTCAATTTTTAAGCTTTTCACATGTTCTTGGACATTTTGGAAAGGTCTTTGAGTCCTTTAACCAATGCCTTTGGTCCCATGTCATTTTGATTTACCAATCTCAAGTTATGGTCTTTGACTTAAAGTCCCTTTTTGTTGACTTTTGAAAATGACCTGTAATGTTGAAATTGATAACTTTTTGTGAGAGCATTTCTTGGACTTGAAGTATGAAGATGAGTTGTAGGAAATGTCTTTCTCTTCAAAATGAGCTTTGGATGGGATTTTTCTGATAATCCATGTGAAAGTTATGCCCTAGTCAATTTCAGTTGACTTTTTCAGCTGTCCAAATATAGCAACTTTTGTATCTTTGATGATTTTTGAGCCAAATTTTGAGAATCATGATCAAGCATTGATCAAATTATGTTTGTGGCTTCAAAATGATGTATTGACCAAAAATTTGAACTTTTGACTGCCAAATGACCATTTTGCCCCTACAGTTGACTGTAGTGCAATTTAGGGTTTTGGCTGTGCAATCTTGAGCTGAATGCCTTGAAACTTGATATGAGGATGCTTGACCATCTTTGCAAGCATATGAGACTTGATTGGGCCTTTTAAAACTTCCTTTTCTTGATCAGACTCAAAACCCTAATTTTGACTGTATGGGAGACTGTTGCACTACACAACCCTTGGGGAATTTTGTAGCTTGGCTTGGCAATTCTTTGAGGAATATGGGAGGGCAAATTTTGGGGTATAACAATTATCCATCCCATTTATCCCCAATCAAGATATATGAGAATTAAATTCCCCAGTAGAGCAATGGCTAACTAAAGCTCCTGAACTCTACTCCCCAAGCACAAATCAATATTCCCCGCAAAGTTTCCTCAAACAGCAATTCCCAGCGGGAGCATTCTAAAATAGGATACACGTATTCTTCATCTCCAGCAGTAGTCTAAATCTAGCTTCCTAAATCTCCCCAGCGGTTGTCAAGGATTTATTTTCCAAGACAAAGATACACTTCGATAACATTTCATATTCATACATCATGACATATGCATACAAAACATATAGCATAATATCGTTTATTTTGAGAACATCATTACGCAATGCATGCATCATGACATTGCATACTAAATTCTTTACCTTTTCAGGAAAGATCAATCACCAGATGAATATCATCAACATTTCTCAATTGGGTCAGAGATTAATTCCTGAGACAAGTCGGGGCAAGTATCTCAACGACAAATAAAAAGTGAGTTCCGGATTAACACCTGAAACGAGACATGACAACTATTTGTGAACAACCAATTATAGATTAATACCTGAAACAAGATATGACAACTATTTACATGAGAAGATTGAAGATTAACACCTGAAACATGATGGGGAAACTATCTTTCTTTCTATTAGGTTAGATAAAGATCAATTCCCAAAACAGGACGGGGCGACTATCTTTATCACCAATGGTATGAACTCCCGAAACAGGACGAGTTTACCAATAAACCGATTGTAGATTAATACTTGAAACAAGACAGGACAACTATCTACATGAGCATATTGAAGATTAACTCCCAAAGCAGGACAGGGAAATTATCTTTCTTTCTCTTTGGTTAGATAAAGATCAATTTCCGAAACAGGACGAGCGAATATCTTTATCACCAATGGTATGAACTCTCGAAACAAGACATGTTTACCAACAAACTGACTGCAGGTCAATTCCCGAAACATGACGGGACGACTATCTACATAACAAACATTTTATTTAAGACCTTTGCAGTTCAATTTAAATCAACCAATGATTTATCCTGATTTCGTTCCGGTAGACGCTTTCTCTGGTTCAGTTAAATCACTCCGAAGATTTATAATGATTCCTTATCTAGTTAAAGATTATTCAAGACCTCTTCTCTGTTTCAGTTAAATCGCTCCAAAGATTTATTCTGATACTTCTTCCAATCTCTATCAACAGTCACCTTAAATGTCATCTATAAGCTCATCTTCTACAACTCTCCATCACCTCTCCAAATGGCATATTTTAAGCCCATTTCCGACGCAATCAACTAACACATTACTTTGTTCATCAGCGAGTGCAAATTTCTGGGTACTCTAGTGTTCAATCATATTCCACCTTCAAGTCACAAATGGCGGACCCGCCAATCTAACTCTTCGGGTTAAGAAGATTGAACAGGGGTAGCTGTTGTACCCTAAAATTTTCCCTCTCTTTTCTCAAGACATTTCTCACAAAGATCTTTAATGGATCAAGTTTACACAAGTGTTGACTAGGTCAAGCCATTTCCTAAACATTGATACCTCAAATTAGGGTTTTTATTTTCACAAGGAAAATTGGACTTATAATGCCTCAAATGAATTTCATAGATCATTATAGACCTCCAAGAATACTCATGTCAAGTTTCAAGTTTTGAATCACATTTTGCTCAGTCAATTGCTCAGATGACTGAAAATTAGTTGTATTGAGTAAAAAAAGTAAATTGTAGTCAACTTATAGTCAAACTTCATGATTTTTGACCAACTTCAACATTTCAAAGTAATTTTCATCAATTGATCAAGGTCTCATCACAATTCCTCAAGAAACACAGTCAAATCATCAAACGGGCAAAATGGTCAAAATTAGGGTTTTGACTGATCAATGATTTTTGACCTAATGCATGATATAATGGCTTGAAGCATAATCTCAATTATTAAAACACAAAATGTTGACCTAATTTCATGATTCAAAACATTCCTCAAGATCAATGGATTGATAGTTGAAATTTGATCAACTGATGAAAAGTCTACCGATGCACAAAAAGTCAAACTTTGACTTTTTGATCAAGATTTGATCTCAAATACCACAATTCATCAAAACATTCAAAAATATGAAGTTTGATCGTCAAGAAATCAAGAAAGTCAAAATTCAATGTGAAATTCAAACTTTTCAAGACTTAGAAACTTTTCTAAGTGTTTTACACATGATAATTTCATTATTTCATGCCATTTTTTCACCAAGATGCAAGATGATTCAAAAAAAACTTTAAACATGAAAGTTGTAGATCTTGATGAGATATACAACTTTACTTTACTTATAAAGTCCTATAATTTCTTGGATTTTGAGTTATAAATTCATGAATTCATGCACTTTTTTCTAAAACACTGTGAAAATTTGACCTAGTTTAGGCAGATATTTAACCTAACTTCTTGGCCAATTTTCACCAAGCTCCAAGATGATTTTGTCAAAATGGTCAACATGAAGGTTGTATAGGATGTTTCAAGCTTTCCAAAATGTCCAAGAACTTGAAGAGATCATGTTTGAGTTAGAATTTTCGAAGAGATTAAGATGGCCTCATAAACTTGAATTATAGGTCATTTTCTTAATGAACATTTGATCCAATCTCATAGCTATGCTGTATAATCTTGCTTTGCAGGCTTCTAACTTGTGTTTCAATCTATAATTAATTAATTACACAACTGATAGAGCCATTGTCCAAACATTTGAGCCATTATTCCAAGTTGTATTTCCATTAATGGCACAAAGTAACATTGTCATTCTAGTAAAGTGGCTTTAATCACAAACTCCACTCTCCTTGAGCTTTGCACTTGTTCCTTCTGATCACACAAAATCTTAGAGCCATAAGAAAGTTGTATAGAGCCTCTAACTACTCAGACCATGCTTGTACTATGCATTGAAACTATATTTTTCAAGTTGCTTAAAAAACAAGGCAAAAATCCATAACATGTGAACTTTTGTTTCTGACCTCTCCAAGCTTTCAAACCTTCTTCTATAAATTTAGAAACTATTATGCAACTTAAGACACGAATTCAAAAGCTCTCAAACACCCTAAAACTACCTCTAAACCAGAAGTGCATCCACAACTCCATAACTTGTCATTTCTGGCTAAAAACTTCAATCTCATAATCCACTAGTGTGTTTTCCCTCTAAGTCATCCTCAAAGCTTTTATACCTCAAATACAACTCATCCCAATCCTTATTTCCCAACTGTAACTTCATTTCCACCATTGTCCAAACTCAAAAGCAGAGGTCTGCAACTTGACTTCTCCAGACCATTTCAGCCACTATCAACTCAAGCTAAGCATTACATTAGCTTCCTAGAGGTCCAAGAAAGTTAACTTGATCATTGCAGCATCTTGAAACAAGCTCATTTTCAAAACACGAATTCCATTTTCAAGGTAAGTTTTCTGACTTTTGAACTTTTCATATAGGCATTGTTAGCTTTCCATTTTCTAAGATAAAATGTAGACATCATAGCCCTAAAACTGACCATATCCTTAGAATTCTTTTATGTTGCCTGAGTAGTGAGAATTTTAGAGTTGAACTTTCTGGAAAAATTAGGTTAGATTTGATACCATTCAAAATTCATGCTCATCTTTGACTTATAGCTCAAGTTATTTACATTTTTGAAATCGTGATGAAATTTGGAGCAAGTTTGATGTTTATATTTTTGCAAATGGTTGAGAGATGAAGAAGTTACAAAATTCAAAAAATGGAGGTTCAGGTCTGACGCGAGGTTGAAGATGAAATGTATTCAGGGTTTGTTTTGTAATATAATGCATTGGTTTTGTTTTAAACACCGGATGTATAGCCATCCTAGTGGTAGAGAGTGTGTAAGGTCTTATTGCTAAGGGTCTTGGGTTCGAGCCCCAGTGACGCATTTTGTTATTTTTTCTAACATTTTTACTTGTTTTAGGCGCGTTTGGGCTTCCTCACTATGGGCCCGACTTTTTTGCTTTTCCTCACGCCCTATTTATTTCATGATGCGCATGCCCGTTGTTTTTTTTATTTTCTTTTTCAGACTGCAAAAAAAAAGGATTTGGGCATTGACATAACAAAAAACTTTTTTTTTGCTTACTAACCCCATAGTTTACTTTCATACCATCCTGACTTTAATTTTATATTTTATTTTCTTTTCTTTATTATTATTATTATTATTATTATTATTATTATTATTATTATTATTATTACTTTTATTGATATAAAAAAAAAATCAAAATATATCATATTTATTATTTAGATATTTAGTTTATTTTTTATTTATTTTTCTTTTAAAACAAAAGACCAAAAATATTTTCTTAATAAGTTTCTTAAATCAATTTAGACTTAGATTTATTTTAATTTTCTCTTCTTAATCAAACTAATATTAGACTTAGTTTTATTTTAATTGAATTAATTTAGAATTTAGGAGTTTAATTAATTAACTTTTTTTTTTCCGTTTCATTTTAGTTTAATTAAATCAAAACCTTTCATCAAAAACTCAAACAAAAAACAAAAATCTTTTTTTCTCACACTACCATTATAGTCTTGTATATTTCATTGTTCTCCAATATTCAATATGGTTGTAATAGTAAATTAGGGTTCTTAATTGCTTTCACCCGACAAAAAAGCATGAAATTAAAACACTTTGCACACTTGCACCTCTAGGGTTAACTCACACTTGTTGCCTCAAATAAAATAGTTATGTCCCTCGAACGTGAGATACTTTAGCAATGACCCTCGAATACAAGATCAAAGACTTTCTTTTGAGTAGGTAGAACGCTCGTAGTTGTTTTCTCACAAACATTTCAAAACAAAACATCTTTCAAATGTACCAACACTTTCATGAAATATTTTAAAAAGTCAACTTGTATACATTCTTATAGAAACGAGAATCATTACAAAGTTCGCCTAAACGAAAGCACTTTTCAAAAATACTTTCAAACAAACACAAACACATTTTGCAAAGCATTTCAAAGTGAGCTATCAACTAAGAGCCCGTAGATAACTACGGATGAAAAAAGGTGTTAACACCTTCCCTTTTTATAACCTACCCCCGAACTCAAAAAAATTCTCAAAAGATCTTTATTGTTCTTTTCACCCTTTCCTTTATTGGATAAAGTAAAAGTCGGTGGCGACTCTTGCTATCCGCAACAATTGCGATAAAACGCAAAACACTCAAGTCAGTTCTCTCACCGTATTACATATGAAATTGAATTGATTTAACCTCCTAACTCACTCATAATCACTTTTTTTTATAATATACAAGGTTGTTTTGTTGTTATTTCTATTTATGCGCGTGTTTTTCTTGCAATGATAAATTTGAAGTTAATTTTTTACCATTATTTATATATTTGTTGGAGGAGATGTTTCTGTTTGTTCATAATATAAAAAAAGTGGTTTGTTTTTATTTTAGTGAGATAATTTTTTTATATATATTTGTTGTAGCAGAGGTTTTTATTTGTTCAAAATAAGAAAAAAGTATTTTATTTTTATTTTAGTGAGATGAAAAAAAATTATGGTAACTTTTGTGTAATACAATGGGTTAATACAATATAATTGGATATATAAATAATTTCATTTTAAATAGTCTAGAGCTTAAGAAAATAATGGCCATGTGAAGAAGGAGGAATAGAGTATTTCATGTCCTTGAATGACAATTCACATTAATAATTATCATTAATATGACCATTTTTCGATAACCAACATACATATAGAAACTATTGAATGGGTTATTGTTCGATATTATCCTACAATTACCTTAATTGTCATTTTTATATAAAATCTACTATATTAATGTCTCTACTATAATTATAAAATACAACTTTAAGAACACCTAATAATTATTTATGCTATAAATAACATGATTATGGATGTCAATAATTGATATATTTCATATTGATTTTTTTATTTATTACATATGTGTAATAAATAGGATTCATAGTATACTTGAAAGATCGACTCAACATATGAATAATAGAATATACTCTTTTTTTTCTCTCTTCTATTGTTTTATTCAGTTTCATAACATATTATATATTATTTGTATGAAACTTAAACATTGAAGTAACAACTATTAGAGGTAATATTGATCCTTTATTTTATGTTTTTTTTTAACTTATTCACTTTGAGTTTTGATATGATGTTATATAAAGAATCCTGAAGGATAGCAAAACAATAGTTTATTATATAGTTCCTGAAGAATTTATCAAACGTCCATGAAAGATAGCAAAATAATAATTTATGAAGGATAAAAAAATAATAAATTTATATTGTTCCTAAAAAACACGTGAAGCATCTCCGAAGGGTCAAAATAAAATATATTGAATTTTTTATATAGTTTCTGAAGAACATATAAAACATCCCTGAAAGATAGAAAAATAATGAATTTATTATATAGTTTATGAAAAACATAATATATTGAATTTGTTATATAGTTCCTGAAGAACATATAAAACATCTTTAAAGAATGGAAAAATAATGAATTCATGATATAAAGCATCCCTGAAGGATGAAAAATTAATGAATTTCTGATATAGTAGTTCCTGAAGAACATATAAAGTATCTCTGAAGGATAACAAAAATAATAAATTTGTTTTATAGTCCTTGAATAATTGAAGAATTGTAAATATTATTATTTTTATTAATAAAATATTTGTGATTGAGTTCTTGAATGATATTATAGTAAGAATTATGTAAATTATTTATAGTTTCCGAAGAACTTAAAATTTAATATTATTATTAATAACATATTTTGTCTTCATTGATTAGAAAATTAATGATGATTTTTATGTATTAGAAAATAAGTGCATCAATCGTGTTAAACAATTCCAGAAGGATTGTATCAATAATATTTAAGAATTTCAGAAACATTAAATCAATAATGTTGAAGTTTCTTGGAAAGATTGCAAATATTATTATTTTTAGTAATAAAAGATTTGTAATTGAAATACTTAATAACTACTAAAAAAATACATTTATTCATGATCGGAAATTTATTAATATTTAAAAATATATATTTCATAACTAAGTATTATTAATTAGCTATAAATTATTGATTGAAAAAATTAATATGATTAATTTAATATATTTTTTTATAACATAATGTTATGGTTTTGTGACTATTTTATTAAGATTAACATGTATTTATTTGATAATTAGATGTTATCAATTTGTTATTAATGTGTGTTATTATTATTAGTGTGTTTATACAAGTAAAAATAAAACGAATTTCTCAACTATAAAGTGATTTTTTTGTATGATAGATATTTATTTTTGAAATTTTTATATTGTAAAGATAAGTCTTAATGGTGATTTAATTGAATAAATTATTTTCTTAAAAATAATGCATTTTATAATATACATACATTTTCTTTTGTTAAAATTCTAATAAACAAATATTTATTTTATTTTATTTCAAATTTGTTTACTAAGTTATAATTCTTGCATAAAATCTGTAGAGTTATTTATATTTGTTGAACAATTTTTGTACTCTATATTCTATATACATAAAGGGTAAGAAAATATAGTAATGTGTTTTATGTACTATGTGATTATTAATAAAATTTAGAAACAATTGATTTAGATTGAAAATTGTAGTTAAATTGTAACCCATCAATCTATATGAATATATTTTATGCAAATGTTTTTATTATTTATATGGATTGATACAACTTAGAAGAATATAATCGTATGTATTATTGTAAACGAGAAGTTTACAAATCACACTTAAGTATGTTATTGGCAAAATCAGTTGGGTCATCTCGAATGTATTATGATGCAAAAATTAGTATTGAAGAACGTGAAGTTTTTTTGAATCCAATAAGTTTTGTATGTTCGTAAAGAAAAATAAAATTGTATAAGTTGAATTTTTATATGACATATGTAAGGTGGTATTTGTAAATTAATACATCAATCATGTAGACGATTTAAACATATTATGATATTAGCTATTGCATCGACTAAAAAATCATGCATATATTTGTTGTCTACTCACAACCAGATGTTTGTGAAATTGTTTTCTCAACTAAAAGATCGTGAATATATATTATGATGTGAAAACTATTATTGAAGAAGCAGACGTTTCTTTAATCCAATAAAATTTTGTGTGTTTCTAATGGAAAATAAAAATGTGAGAAATTGAATTTTTTATGATATTAATTGTTGTATCGACTAAAATATCATGAAAATATTTATTGTCTACTCACACCCAGAAGTTTGTGAAGTTATTTTCTCAGACTAAGATCTCAATTTCTAAATTTTTCTAAACTTTCTTGATGAGTATCACATATATTATTAAAAATAATATTGAATATCTAATAGCATATGTTCATAAAATAATGGACTTGAAGATCCATTCTTTAGACGTCTAAAGTTAATTGTATGGTTGATACTTGTGAGATTATTAATTTTAAATTAAATATTTGAAACACACAAAATATGAATATTGAGAAATTTATTCGTATTAAGCCAACAAGTTAGTATATGTTAATTCTCTCCTTAACCTACAAATTATTGTAGGTTAATAACCTAATACATTTCATCTAAGTAAACTTTTGAATGTGTTATGATTATTCAATTGCTCCAATATAGTACGTTAAGATGAGTTTTGAAAGAATATTGAGAAAATATATTTTATATGAATTTCATATTTGAGGATGTATCTTGATCCAATAATTAGATACTTGTTTGAAGCCTAACAGACTGACTATCAATTGATAAATTAATTTTCTCAATATTAGAGGGAGATAATAAGCAGTTGAAAGTGTGAATCAAAAGTTCAAATGAACAATTTGAAACAAAATATTATTATATTATTTTGATCCTCAAAGTTCAAAATATAATTCAATGATTTTCACAAATATCTAAGATTTATTTTGATGAAACATATCCATCAGTAGTGGATGCAATTCATTTTTTTTATATTTAATTATCCTTGTAGCACATGAAAGACTTAATTAAACATGTTGGATATAGTAATGACTTATTAGTATGACTCACTTAAAAGTGACATCTAGAAACTCTCTAAAGGGTTTAATATATCAGAGATACATAATTTTAAATCTCGAGAAAGTTAGTCCATCAAATTAAACAAATATCTCAATGGGTTAAAACAACATGGACACATGTGGTATAACTGTCTCAATGAATATTTGCTAAGGGAGAGATATACAAACAAGTCTGTATGTCCTTTTATTTTTAATGAAAATATCTAAAAAATAATTTTCTATAATACTACATGGATGACATAAAATTATTGGAACTCCTGAAGAGATTCCAAAAGTTATAAATCTCTAAAAAACAGTTTGAGATAAAGGATATAGAAAAGATAAAGTTATGTCTAGATTACTAAATTGAGCATTTGGACAATAGAAAAGACTAAGGTATTCAAATGTTTCTATATGGACAAATCTCGTATGTCATGTACTCCGATGATGTTATATCGTTGAATGTGTAGAAGATTCAAGTATCAATAATAATAATTAGATTTAAAATTCCTTTAATTATGCCGATTTACAAATCTGTTATTTACCTAGTTTGTAGTCAAAAGTTAATAGCTACATTAGTGGAAAATCAATAGGAGATTTGTTACCTTGATTTGTTCCAAATTAGGTTTATCAAACCTGTATATATACACTACTGTAAACTAATGAAATCATTCACCTTTCTATATGGTATCAGTTGGAAACAATTCAGCCTTATCCTTCTAATTCAGAACGTCGTTCCTCATTCCTGCTATCAACCTCGTCTCCCATGGCCTCCGACAGTTCCCACTACATCACCAACCCCTATGAGCCATCCAAACCCTTTGTGTGCATCACTCTTAGCAGTGTCACCAAGCTGCTTCCCACCAATTATCTTAATTGGAAACTCCAAGTTGAAGCTTTCCTTGATGGCTTTGATCTCCTAAAATATCCAGATGGATCTTTCCCCGTGCTGCCGGCAACGATCTCTACCACTGCAACACCCTCAGTGACGACAACAAATCCTGCTTATCAAACATGGCGTCGACAAGATCGCCTCATCTATGGCGCTATCCTCACCACTCTCTCCAATGAAGTGGCCTCTCTAGTGTCTCAGACAAAGACTTCGCATAGTCTTTAGACTCTTCTCAAAAACACATATGCCAAGGCCTCTCGCAGCCATCTCAAGCAACTCAAAGAGCGTCTTCGAATGGCTTCCAAAGGTACCCAATCCATCACAACCTATATGCACTCTCTGAAGCAAACATCAGACCTTCTTGCTTCACTCGGATCTCCTGTTTCGGTTGAAGACATGACTGACCATGTTTTGCATGGTCTCGACGACGGTTACAGAGCAGTCATTGATGGAATAAACGCAAGGGATATCCCAATTAACTTTGATGATCTCCTTGAGAAACTTCTCATCCAAGAACTCTCTATTGTTGCTGCTCAGAGACAAACTCCTGCCCCGGTTACAGCTTTGAATGCTCAGGCTCGACCCAACTATAACAACAAGCCTCAGTCTGGTCAATTCCCTGCACTGTCTAATCAACACACCAGCAATCGCAAACCGTTTATTGGACGCTGTCAGTGGTGCAATGTCAAAGGACATATTCTATCTCAGTGCCAACTCTTCAAGCAGCAACATCCTGGTATCCCGCCACCGTCTCGAAACTTTATTGCTCACACTGGATTGGCTCAGGCCAACATTGCAGCTGCTGGTCCATCTCATACTGATTTCTTGGTTGATAGTGGAGCAACACATCATGTAACCAACGATCTTGCAAATATGGCACTTCATCATCCGTACACTGGTCCTGACTCGCTGTTCATGGGCAATGGTTCAGGTTTAAACATCTCTCATTCTGGAACACTTTTATATCATGATTTATCCTTGTCTAATGCTCTGTGTGTTCCTTCCATGAAACAACAAATTATTTCTGTCTCTAAACTTACCAAACAGACTGACTCTGCTGTTGTTTTCCTGCCAAACTCTTTTCATGTAAAGAACTTGCAGACAGGCCAAATAACCCATAAGGGCTCATGTGTGGATGGACTTTATCTCTGGCCCACCTTCCCACCATCTGTCCATACCGTCCGCGCGAAATCCTTTGCATCATGGCACCATAGGCTTGGGCACCCCTCATCCTCTATCTTTAAATGTATTCAACAGCATTTTTCTTTGGGTTCAAATAAATTCCCACAATCCGATTGTAATTCATATCAAATTAGTAAGAGTCACAAACTTCCTTTTCATGAATCCACTCTTAAATCTTCTTATCCATTAGAAATAATTTTTTCAGATGTATGGACTTCTCATGTTTTATCTATTGATGGTCTACGTTACTATTGCATGTTTGTGGATCATTTTACTCGTTATATCTGGCTATATCCAATAAAACACAAATCTGATGTCCAAAATATATTTCCCAAATTTAAATCACTAGTTGAAAATTTTTATCAGCACAAAATCAAAATCTTATACACAGATAATGGTGGTGAATACATTGGACTTCGTCCATTTTTAAGCACTCATGGTATAAGTCACCACACCACCTCACCTCATACACCTGAACACAATGGAATCTCTGAACGCCGGAATCGTCACATTGCCGAAACCGACCTCTCTCTTCTTCACCATTCGGGCTTGCCCCTCACCTATTGGCCTCACGCCATGACTACTGCAGCCTACCTCATAAATCGTCTCCCAACTCCAATTCTTGGGTACAAGTCACCTTATTCCAAATTACTCCACATTAGCCCGGATTATCATAAATCAAAATGTTTTGGATGTTTGTGTTTTCCCTGGATTAAACCATATGCTAACCATAAACTTGCACCAAAGTCTGCTATGTGTGTTTTTGTAGGTTATTCGGCGGATCAACACGCGTATTTGTGTCTCGATCCCACAACTGGAAGGATTTATACCTCTCGCCATGTGAAGTTCGTGGAATCCAAATTCCCATACAGCTCTCTGGTAGCTCAGTCTAATTCACATACAGAACCACAAACAAGCCCACTTCAACTCTCTATTTTACCGCCCCTAGCTCAACCTATTGACAATACCACTCTAAACCCACCGGAAAACTTATCCGCTGCCCATACCACTCCATCTGTCACCCACTTACCAGATTTGGCTCAAACATCAACCTCAAATGAACCCACCAATACTACTTAAACTTCCCCTTCAAACTCCCAACCCTCCCCCCAACCTTCTCCACCACCCATCAACCCAAACCCAAGACAACAAACCAATGCTGGTGGGATCATCACCAGGTCTAAAAACAACATCATCAAACCTCTTACAAAGTTCAACCTACACGTTTGATCCTCCTCTCCCATTGAACCCAACACCATCACTCAGGCTCTTCGTGATCCTGATTGGCGCTCAGCCATGCAAGCCGAATTTGATGCTTTACACCACAACCACACTTGGGATCTTGTAAGTAAGTCCTCTGCTCAAAATTTGGTTGGTTGTAAATGGGTCTTTCGAATCAAATGAAATCCAGATGGATCAATTGATCGTTACAAGGCTCGGTTAGTTGCCAAAGGGTTTCACCAACGCCCCGATTGTGACTATACAGAAACATTCAGCCCCGTTGTTAAACCAGTGACTATTCAAATTGTTCTAACACTTGCAGTTCGTCAAGGGTGGTCCATCCGTCAGCTTGATGTCAATAATGCATTTCTTCAAGGGACACTCAAAGAGGAAGTCTTTATGGTGCAACCGCCTGGCTTTGTCAACAAAACCTTCCCTAATCATGTTTGTCGCCTCAAAAAGGCACTTTATGGGCTGAAGCAGGCACCTCACGCTTGGTATACAGAACTTCGAGTATTTCTGCTATCCATTGGTTTCGTTAATTCAACTGCAGATGCATCTTTATTCATCCACCAAAAACCAGGTGTTACTTTGTACTTATTAGTATATGTTGATGATATAATTGTCACTGGGAGTTCTTCTGTAGAATTATCCAGCCTCATTGCCACACTTGCTGCTCGCTTCTCGTTGAAAGATCTTGGATGCCTCAACTACTTCTTGGGTGTCGAAGTAATTCCTTCCGCTGTGGGTATGTTTCTTTCACAAAGAAAATATATCACCGATCTACTACATCAATCAGGTATGGAAGATGCGAAACCAGCATCCACTCCGTTGTCTGCAACTATTCCATTACTCAAGGATTCTGGTGATCTTCTGCCTTCCCCAACTGAGTACCGAACGCTAGTTGGAAGTCTTCAATACTTGAGTCTTACACGCCCAGACATCGCCTTCAGCACCAACAAACTTGCACAGTTCATGCAGAACCCAAGAATGGTGCATTGGTCTGCACTCAAAAGAGTGCTCCGCTATCTGGCAGGCTCGTGTGACAAAGGAATCTTCATCTCGGCAACAGCTCCGCTGAACTTTCATGCATATTCGGATGCAGACTGGGCTGGTGACAAAGATGATTATGTTTCAACCACTGGCTACTTGTTATATCTTGGCAGCACTCCCATCTCTTGGAGCTCCCGCAAATAACGTTCGGTTGGTCGATCATCCACAGAAGCAGAGTATAAAGCCTTGGCTGACACAGCCAGTGAACTACTATGGGTCCTTTCCTTATTTACGGAACTTGGTCACACTCCAACCGCTAATCCGGTAATATATTGTGACAATTTCGGTGCCACACATCTAAGTGCTAATCCTGTATTCCACTCTCGAATGAAACATATAGCCTTAGCCTATCACTTTGTCCGTGAAAATGTTCAACATGGCAAGTTTCGTGTATCTTTTGTCTCTACTGATGATCAACTTGCTGATATTCTAACAAAGCCTCTGCTTCGCCCACAGTTCGAGTTTTTACTGTCCAAGTTGCATCTCTCTTACAAATTATCCAACTTGCGGAAGGATATCAATAATAATAATTAGATTTAAAATTCCTTTAATTATGCCGATTTACAAATCTGTTATTTACCTAGTTTGTAGTCAAAAGTTAATAGCTACATTAGTGGAAAATCAATAGGAGATTTGTTACCTTGATTTGTTCCAAATTAGGTTTATCAAACCTGTATATATACACTACTGTAAACTAATGAAATCATTCACCTTTCTATATCAAGCTCTGATCTATCTTGTTAATTATATAGACCATGATATATCAATTTATATTAATCTATAGCAAGATAAGCACTTGTCTATCTTGCTAATTATATAGACCACGATATATCAATTTCTATTAATCTATTACCAAAATACATTTATTCACCTACACAAAGACATTAGAGCAGAGTCAAACATATACTTTATTACCTTAGAGGTACACTAAACATGAGTTTGTTTTATACAAAAGTATCCAAATTTGAATTAACAGGGTATGTAGATGTAAGTTATTTGTCAGATTCTCACAATGGTAGATCATAAACATATTATTTGTTTGCATGTTGTGGTACATCTATTTCGTGGATATCTGTGAAACAAATAATAACAACAACTTCATCTAATCGTACATAACTTTTGGAACTACATGAGACAAGTCGAGAATGAGTTTGGTTAAGATCATTAATTTAACACATACAAAATGCGTCTGGTTTGTCTTCTGGAAAATAAATACAACGACCATATATGAAGATAATATTGCATGCATCACTCAATTGAAAGATGATTACATTAAATGAGACCGAATAATACATATTTCTCTAAAGTTCTTTTTCACTCATGATCTTCAGCAAAATGGTGAGTTAAGCTCCAACAAACTTGTTCATCTTGCAGACCTTTTAGTGCAAAATATTGGTCTTCATCGTCGAAGAAACTATCGCTCAGTTGACGGGGAGAAATAATTTTTTCTTAAAAGGATATGTACTCTTTTTCATTCACTAGATTTTTTTCCACTGTGTTTTCTCTAGTAAGGTTTTAAGGAGGCATGTCATAAACAAACATCTGAGAAAGACTGTTATGAATAATGGATGACTGTCTCCCTATAATTTTCTTTTTTATTTGTAAGAATCTGTATTGATTAGTAATGAGGTAGTTCTCTTGCAAATAATGTTGTACTCTTTTTCTATCTCTAGAATTTTTTCCACTGGATTTTTTTAATAAGGTTTTAATAAGGCATATTCTTTATGGACATCCAAGAGGGAGTGTTATAAATGGCATAATTATGGATGTCCATCAATTGATATATTTCATATTGATTTTTTCATTGATTACATATGTCCTATAAATAGGACTTATATTGTACTTGAAAGACCGGCTCAACATATGAATAATATAATATACTCTTTTATTCAGTTTCATAACAATTTCTCTTTAATACAACTTTTTATATTTTAAGACATTGAAAATCGATATATTAAAATAGTTTAAAAATATATTAAATATTGTGTGAACTAAAACTTCAATTTTTTTCCTTCAAAATTAACATATTGATGATTAAATATTGTATTAACCAAAACTACATTTTTTTTCTTTTTCCAAATACTTTTTTTTTTCATTTTTCCAAAATCAACTTAATATTGGAAATCACAAAAACACGACATTAACCCTACATTTACTCATTATTAATGATTTATTAAAAATATAATTATCAATCAAATGACTCATCATTAATGATTTTTTGAAAATACAATTATCAGTTGAAATTTTACAACTATTTATATTTAACATTCATAAACTATTAACTTAATTTTGCATAAAAATAGTATCACTATTATAATGTTTTTTATATAATATAATAAAGAGTGGTAATTATTTAAAAAAACAAAAAATTATCTTTAAAAAAAAAAAATTATAATTTTTTTATTCCAAGATTAAATATTTAATTTATTATTCTAAAAACATAAAAATAAAAATTATTTTGTAATTATTTAGATTCTTATTTGAAATAAAATATATTTTGAAATTATTTAGGTTTTTATAGAAAAGTTAAGGCAAAATATCCATTTTAGTCCTTTAACTATAGGTTATGGTTCACTTTGGTCCCTTATCTTTTTTTTTTGTCCCTTAAGTTTCAAAACGCAACTACGTTAGTCATTTCGTTAATGAAACATTAGTGAAATACAAAAAGCTGACTCCAGGTGGCAGTTGTCATGCTTGAAGAGGCTTGTTGGAGGCAACATGACAGAGAATAAGGACAAAAAATCTCCCAAAGTTGAAGATAGGAAATGCATGTTCTGTTATCCAAAAACGAAAGCCAAAGGAAAGAGGAAGAGGCTTGCGAAGCTTGAGAATGTGACTCCGTAGGTGATTGCTTTCCAGGTATGTTATTCTTATTTTGTCTTCGTAACTGGATATTTGATATGTGATGCTGAATATTTGTTATGGGATTTCTGGGATTTAGGTATAATGGATGAATTTCTGAAACTCGTAATCCACCACAGTGGTGAGTTCGTTGATCCAGAGCTTAATATCTATAAATGAGGTCTAGTATCTGAATTGTCAGTAGATGTTGATAGGTGGAGTTACATTGAGTTAATTGGTGTATTAAAAGACTTAGGTTATATGAACAATGTAGAGAAAATGTATTACAAAGACCCGCAATTTGGGATGAATGAACTAGTTGATGACAAATGTATCCTAGAAATTGCATACCTATACAGGGTGCACCATATTGTTAATGTTTACATTCAACATAATTTGTCTCAACCTGAGTATTTTGATGGTCCTGTTGAGGAGCCTGAGAACATTGTAGATGACCTAGGTGGTGGACATGAATGTCGCTCATACACTTTCATTTCAGACCAACAAAAGGTACATTAAATACTTCACAACATCTTTACATTTATCTGATTGTTTTCTTGATAATTTACTATTAGTTATGAATCTATTTTACACGGACTTTTACCTGCAATAGAAAAGTTGTTGCTTAATGTTGAACATCGATTTTTTGTTAGACATCTGTATAACAATTTCAGGAAGAGGTATCCTGGAAAAACATTCAAGGATCTTATCTGGAAGGCTGCTAAATTTACATACTCACAAGCTTGGGAAAGAGAGATGAGGGTAATGAGAATGATTAGTGGAGAGGCATATCTCCACATGATGAAGACTCCACCAAGATATTGGTTTAGATCATATTTTAGGACTACCAACAAGTGTGATGTTGTGCTCAACAACATGTCAGAGGCATTTAATAGTGTTATTGTTGAAGCTATAGCTAAACCACTAGTAACAATGCTAGAGGAGATCAGAACTTACATGATGGAGAGACGGGCAAAAAACAGAATGAGGTTCCAAGACATATATGGTAATGATTTTGCCCAACATTAGAAAGAAGATGGACATAACAAGTGAATATACAAACTTATGGTTTGTCAGGTATGGTCTGATAATTTTTAATTGCAGATTGTTAATTGTTAATTACAGACTGTTAAATGTTATTGTTAATGTTAAATGCAAAATCTCAGATGAGCATATGTTTGAAGTAAGGCATGTGGAAAACCCAGCTGAAACATTCACTATGAACTTGAAGGATTACTTGTACTCTTACAGAAGGTGGGAACTCACAGGACTTCCATGTATCCATGTTATGTCAGCCATGAAGAGTAGGGATTTTAAAGTTGATGATTACATGCCAGAATATTATAGGGTATCTAGGTAGAAAGTAGTATATAGGTCTGTACTTTATCCTGTGAATGGATCCAATATGTGGGCCAAAACTCAATATCCTGATGTGCAGCCACCTAAGTTTAGAAAGATGCCTGGTATATCAAAGAAAAGGAGAAACCTTGAGCAAGGGGAGATTGATGGCACTGACAGAAAATTGAGAGGAACTGGTTTTATTGTAAAGTGTTCTAGGTGCAAGAAAATTGGACACAACAAGAAAACCTACAAAGTTAATGCAACACAAGGCACTACATCTCAAACCGCTGCAACTCAAGGCAATGCAGGGCAAGCCAATGCATCTCAAACCACTGCAGGTCAAGGCAATATAGGGCAAGCCAATGCATCTAAAACCATTGTATCTCAAGGCAATGCAAGACAGCCTAATGCATCTCAAACCACTGCAGCTTAAGGTAATGCAACTCAAAACAATGTTACACAAACCACTGCAAGTCAGGTTGCAGCAACACAAGCATCAGTTGCACAGGGTTACATGAATGTAACTCAGTCTTTATAAGGAAAGTCAGTAACAGGTCAAGGCATAAAGGATAAAGCTAAAGGAATTGGAAAGCTACAAAAACTAGGTGTGAGAAGGCCCTATGTATCCCCAGGACCAACAACAAGACTCTCAGCAGCCAAGAATGCAACTGGTCCTACCACCAGGCGATCTACTCCAACCAAGAGAAACACATCAAAGAGGACCATCTAGTTATAATTTTAGGGTTTATGTATTTTGGAACATCTCTATGTAACATGTCATTCTGTCAACCTTTCGAAACATGTCAGTATTTTGGAACATACTTATGTAACATACTTATGTAACATGCCAACTACGTATTTTTAGTTTAACTAATATGATGTGTTTATTTACTGATAAAATGTGCCCAAAATTATTTTGACTTTCGTTGTTGTTGAATTAAGATGATTGAGAAGATGATGAAGATGAAGTATCTTTCAAGCTTCTTTTTACTAAGTAATTGATGCTCACAATTATAATAGTGTGTTACACCTGATTTGCTATTGAAAACTTACTTATATATGTAACAAAAAACAGTTAGAGACAAGAATTCACATTATGAGTCAATACATGTTAGTATGAGTCGACTCATGTTAGTTATACAACACAAAATGAGTCGATGCAACTTGTTATAAGTCGATGCAAACTAATACTACAACATATTACAGAGTCAACCATTTTACATGAGTCGATACATAACACATATGTATCGACACATACTGAATTGAATTTTGATTTTTGAAGATAAAACATGTTATGTGTCGATGCATAAAGTTATGTTTCGATGCATAAAAGTTGAAACTTGTTTTCCAGAGACATCAACATATCATGTGTCGATGCATGAAGTTATGTATCGATGCATAAAGGTTGAAAATTATATTCCAGGAGCATCAACATGTTATGAGTCGATGTATGGCATGGATGTGTCGACTCATGTGATATGTCAAACTGATATACTTTGATTAATGACATGCCAAACAAAATAAGTCTTATTAAACTGATAACATGTGTTAAAATTACACATAAGCTTGCACATAAATTCCCCAAACTGAAAAATTACATAAAAATTGCTACATACTCCCACTTCTAATACAACTTAATGACAAATACACATAAGACTACAAAACACATAATCATCAATGTTTTTTTTTCCACTTCAACATCTCGTTGAGTTGAATTTGAAGTTCTAACACAACATCCCCTAAATCTTCATTTCTAACCCTCAATTTTTCGTATTGATTCTTGGTTATATCTAAATCCTTTGCTATGCTTTCTAATCTATTACTCAATACTTGGTTTATGTCTTCTGCCAATTCCTCGTGACACCAATGGAAGAAGCCACATCCTCCTTGCAAGAAGCCCTGCAAATTTCACAAATTGATCAAACTCTATTTACGATCTTCTAACATACCCAAACCATAATTAGGACTTACCATGTAATTGTGACAACCCAAAATTTATGGAAGCTTCGTATTCATGGAGAGAGGGAAGAAGATGAAGAAGGTACAAAAAAAATTTGGGAAGGAGAACATTAACAAAATTTTGTGAAGGAGACGGAGAAGTACACTTTCTGCACATAAAGAAGATGAAGAAATCTGTCAGCTCACCTGCCACCTCACGTAAATAAACGGGTGTTGGAGGTCAATTAACGGAAGGACTAACATGGTTGTGTTTTGAAACTTAAGGGACCATTTTGGCACAAAAAAAGATAAGGGACCAAAGTGAACCATGACCTATAGTTAAGGGACTAAAACTTAATTTCGCATAAAAATAGTATCACTATTATAATGTTTTTTATATAATATAATAAAGAGTGGTAATTATTTAAAAAAACAAAAAATTATCTTTAAAAAAATAAAAATTATAATTTTTTTATTCCAAGATTAAATATTTCATTTATTATTCTAAAAACATAAAAATAAAAATTATTTTGTAATTATTTAGGTTCTTATTTGAAATAAAATATATTTTGAAATTATTTAGATTTTTGTAGAAAAGTTAATAAAACAAAATAAAATCAATTGAGATTTTGTAATTTTTTTACTTATGAAATAACTAAAACATATCAGAATCTTTTCAAATTAATTTTATAATTGTAATCATTATAAAAAATGTTAAATGATAGTCATAAAAATTTAATGATAAATGATAATCATAAAAAATTAATGATAAAAGGTAAAAATTTATTCATACAATCATTTTTTATAAATTGAATAAGTTATAATTATTTTATAAATTTATTTATGAAGTTAGTTTTATATAATATTATTAATATTTAATAATTGAAACTTTTTTATAAAAAAATTGACAATGTGTCATTTTTTTAAATATTTTTTTTGAATATGTGTCCTTTTTTTAAATTATTGACATTAACAATTAATTTATTCTTTAATATATATTTATACTAAAAAAAATACTATAAATATATGTTTTAGTAAAAAAACATGAGACAATTATGATTGATAAAATACACAATTATGATATTTCATATGCATATCATAACCATTAATATACTATTTTTATAAACTGAAATACGTTACAAATATTTTTATAAACGAAAAAACATCAACGGTTGATATAATTATTTTTATAAACAGAATGTGGCAGGGGCATTGCACCTTTTATAAATGAGATAAAGTCAAATTGTTGATACAATTAAATTAATATTTATATGACATTCATAATTTAAGACATTTTTTTTAATTCATATATATATTTATATATATTTCTTAACTATTTATAATGATAAGTGAATACACAAATTTGATCAGATGATTTTGGTCTTATAAAAATTGATTCAATCAATTAAGTACAACTTTTTTTATAAATTTATTTAAAATATTATGATAAATTTGATGAAAAATTATATCTAAAATATACATTTTTGATGAGTCGACACAATTTAATTTATATATATTTTTTTATATATATTTCTTAACTATCATTATACTATATTTATTTACTATTTATAATGATATTGCACAATCATGAAAATGCGTGATATGTGTGTAAAGTTTAAACCATATCTATTATCAATCTATTAAAAGTAAAGTACCATTAACTTACAATAATACCCTAATTAGTAAATTTCAATTTAGTCTTAATCTAAGGGTATATTTGTAACTTTCTGAAATACTTGCACCATATTGATTTGACAATAAATATGGCTGATGTGTCACACTATGGTTTTTTCTGCCACTTTTTACTTTTTTTTAATTATTTCTAACTAACAACAATTATGCCATTTTGTTTATATTTACACGTTATATGTTGAGTTCTTGAAACGGTAAATCTATACAACCAAAGAAATCGTTTTTCCTAAGATGCAACAAATAACTCATTCACCCAACTCTATTAAAACACAAATTAGAAAACCTAATTTCATCTTCTTACCTAATTTCATCTTCTTCATGCGCCACTCCATCTCTTTTCATTCTTCTCTCTTTGTTGCTACCAATTTCGTTTCGTTGTAATCTCAACCATCTAATATTCTCATCCTAACCTGTTAATTTATTTGTTTCAGACGTTCAAGCGTAAGAATGGTGGTCGTAACCAAGACCTTTGAATCTCAACAACATTAATAACCAACAACACCCGTTATAGATCTATAAAAGAATTTCCTTCAAATGCAATTTTTAACGTTAATTTGATTCATACATATGTAAGTGACGAAGGTGAGTGATTGAAACATGTGATTGAAAGTTGAAACTGAAATGTAGTTTGGAATATCATATTTTATGTTGTATTCTTTTCGTTTTCAGGGTTGTCTTACTATTTCTCCTTTTCCAAAAAAAAAGAGCTTAACTTGACACCTAAAATGGGATATCTTTATCTTTAAGTTTGAGAGTTGCAGAAGGGGATTTTTGAGCTTGCATGTGAGGAACAACACAACCATGATATTGTTTATTTTTTGTTGTTAGGTATGTTTTTTTTATTCAAATTTTATTCAGATTTATTTTGTATTGATATTTTTTTATTTTTAATTGCTATAATTTTAGAAACAAATATTACAATTTTTAATAAAATATTTACGATTTATTTTTTTAAAATACGACTAATTAATATATTTTTATACAATATTAAAAACAAATATTACAATTTTTTAATCAAATATTGGAGTACCATTTAATTCGATACTTTACCAATATATCTTTTGAATGGAGACATTATTATCATTTATTTTTATTATACTTATATGGAAATTATTTTGAATGGTGACATAAATATATTTAATTTTTATATATGATTTGATTCCATAAAATATTATGATCAATAAAATTTGAATTCTCTTTTAATATTATAGGTTTGATACTATTTCATATTGTAGGAATATTATATACATTAGAATATATAAAGATATGAAAAAAATTAAATCAAAACTTTACAAATATATCTTTTGAATGGAGGTATTAATATTATTTATTTTTATTATATATAGAAAATATTTTGAATGGTCACATTAATACATTTTATTTTTATGCATGATTTGATTTCAAAAATTTATGATCAATAAATTTTGAATGGAATTATAATTTAACCGATAAAATTTTCTACCGACTTCTAAATATATTTGTGTATATTTTTTGAAAGGTTACATTTATATTCTTGAAAAAAATAACGTAGTTTAAAGGATGTATTGTTAACTATAAATATATTGTTAATAAAATTAACAAAAAAAGTATATTATAAATATATAAAAGATAAAGTAAATAAGAACTCTAATGTTTATCTTAAATATTTAATTTATCATTCTATAAATGTAAGAATAAATATTATTTTGTAATTATTTAGATCCTTATTTGACCTAAAATAAATTATTTCAATTTCTATAAAAAGGTTAATAAAACAAAACAAAATCAATTGAGATTTGATAATTTTTTTAAGTTTATGAAATAACTAAAATATATCATAATCTTTTCAAATTAACTTTATAATTGTAATCATGATAAAAAAATATTAAATGGTAATCATGAAAATTTAATGGTAAATGATAATCATAAAAATTTATGATAAAATAAAAAATTATTGATACAATCATTTTAATAAATTAAATAATTTATAATTAATTTTATAAAGGTGAATAAATTACAAATAATTTTATAAATGTAATAAATTAAACTATTTATAAAATTATTTATATCAATAATAATAAATTACATATATTTTAATAATTGACACACGAATTCAACATGCTTATAAATCGGAAAAAAGTTACAATAATTTTATAAACAGGAATAAGTTAATATCATTTTATATAAATTAATGGTATAATATAATGTATTAAATATTTATATAACACTTTATTAAATAAATTTATTTCATGAAATTAATTTTATATAATATCATTAATATTTAATTATTGAAAATTCGCAATAAACTGAAAAATATTTATTACAAATCGAATATAATAAAACATAAGAAATAAATACATAATTTTGAAATGTTATATATGATTCATTGTAATAATAAATGTTAAATTATTATTTAATATTATAATAAATTTTCCGATATTCTTAGATTTAATTTATTCTTTTTCCCGTATATAATAATAATATTATATTATTATTTAATATTATAATTTCTGATTGACAATAAGAAATTCATTTTAATTAGTTAGACATTAAGATAATAAATTCAATATATATCACTAATACACGATATTCATTTATAAATGTAATTAACTAAGAGACACATATTTATCACTATTGAATAAATAAATTTAAGATGATATGGTAAATATTTATTTTTACAATTATTTTTATAAACTTAAATAACTTACAAATATTTTTATAAACGAACAAAATTCAAATATTGATGTAATTGTTTTTAACATGAATAAGTTAAAATGTTTTTATAAATTGTCACACGAGTTAAAGACACTTATAAACGAGAAAAAGTCTACATATTAATATAATTAATTTTACAAACTAAAAATAAATTATAATAATTTTTATAAACATGAATAAATTATAAATATTTTTATAAACCGGAAAAATTCAAGTATTGATACAATTATATTTATAAAAGAGTATAAGTTTCATATATTTTTATAAATAGACACACGCGTTCATTTTTATAAACGAGAATAATTTAAAATTATTTTTATAAATGAGAAATTCAAATTTTATAAATGATTATATATTGTAATTATATTAATATTAACCAACTGAGTACATGAAATAAATTCACGGGTAGAATAAATGTATCTATGACATACCACATAATTGAAGTTAAAGAATTGAATGTACTGTTTTAAATGACAATTAAGTTATATTTTTAAATACAAATTAGAAAATAAATTCATCTAAAATAAATTTCATTCATTAAATAAATATAGAAAATAATATACAATAGTTTTATCTATAAATTTTATTTATTTTTTATGTTCTTTTTAAAAATAATTGTAATTTAACGGAAAACTGTTATACATTATAGGTTGTAAAAAAATATGTAAATATGATATAATATAAAAGTTTTAAAACTGAAATTTGACGGGAGATGTCATACATTTTTAATTTGAAAAAATGGATTAATATATAAAATATGTTTAATAAATTTTTAAAATTAATTCATTTGGATTCAACTGAAGTTCGTTAACTCACGTAGATGTGAGCACATATAATATAAAAGTATAAATTTGACGGGAGTTGTCATATATTTTAGGTTTAAAAAAATGGGTTGATATCTAAAATAGATTTAATAAATTTTTAGAACTAATTCATTTGGATTCAACTGGGTTTGTTAAATCATCTTAATTCACGGGTAGATGAGAACGCATCTATGAGATACTGGCTATAGATTGTTAATTTTAATATTCATCTTTTAAATCTTATATAATTGAAGTTAGTGAATAGTCTGTATGATTTATTATAAATACATATTAATGCTTAAAAAACAAGTGCATATTATTAGTCTATATTTATTAGTCATGCATGTAAAGAACATAGATAACATCTTTTACATCCCTCGAATGTCTATGTCACATTTTGAGTCACCGTGACCATTTAAGTTGATTAGGAGAAAATTCCCAATTATTGTCTCTAACGCAATGACAATTAATAAATCCCAAGGCCAATCACTTGATATCGTTGGATTGTATTTGCCTACTCCTGTTTTTAGTAATGGACAATTGTTAGTAATGGACAATTGTGTGTAGCCATTTCAAGAGTTACAAGTAAAAGTTGTCTTAAAATCTTAATACATGATAATGAGAATGTATCATCTTCTATCACTACAAATGTTGTATACAATGAAGTTTTTCAATTGCTTTGTTAATGGGTAAGTACATGACAACACAAATGTTTTTGTTTATAAATTATTTGCATATTTGGTGTCTGATTTTTGCACAAATTATCATGCAGACTAATAAGTTGAAAACATCAATGGAAAGCAGATTGCTTCATATCTAAAGTTCAAATACGATATTGTTATCATTAATGTTATCGATGGAAAGCAAATTAATTTGATACACTAATTTTTTTTTCTAATTGATTGAACTTTGGTTAAATCATTTTAATATTTTAAATTTGAATAATATATACGAATGATCTATTACAATTCAAAGTTAGTTCTATATTATATGAAATTCGGACAGGACCCATATGATACCACGGATTTTTTAATAGTTGTATATCTAAAATCAAAACCATTGAACGAGCCCGCTCTCCTTAAAACAAAATTACAAAAACGCCTAAGGACATATGAAAACAAAACCACTGCTCTTATTCCATCTGAGTTGTGCACAGACCCGCCGCCATCTTACACGTACTCCAATCCTCTGCTTTGCATGCAGATCCGCGGCGACGCCGCCACGCTCATTGCAATTGTTTGAGTTAAGAAGGTATTCGCAATGTATATCGTAGGTTCTCGATGGTACTGTACTAATTCCTTCTGCTTTACACACAGATTCGCAGCCACCTTATATGGACTCCAATCCTTCCGCTTTGCCTGCAGATCCGCGGCGCCGCCGCCATGCTCACCGCATTTGTTTGAGTTAAGAAGGTATTCAGAATGTATCGTAAGTTCTCGATGGTACTGTACTAATTCATTCTGCTTTACGCACAGATCCGCAACCATCTTACATGAACTCCAATCCTTGCGCTTTGCATGCAGATCCGCGGCGACGCCGCCAGGCTCACTGCATTTGTTTGAGTTAAGAAGGTATTCACAATGTATATTCTAAGTTCTCGATGGTACTGTACTAATTCCTTCTGCTTTACACACATATCCGCAGCCACCTTATATGGACTCCAATCCTTCCGCTTTGTGTGCAGATCCGCCATGGTCAATTATATGTTGCAATTTCAAGAGTTAAGAGCAAAAGTGGGCTAAAAATCCTAATTCATGACAAGGAGAATGTACCGTGTTCTACTACTACTAATGTTGTGTACAAGGAAGTCTTTCAAGCACTTTGATAGTTGGTAAACTTTATATCTTATACTTTACGATTCAAATTAAAAATCTATTTTGAATTAAAATATATAGTATGTACATTTTCCATGTATTTCAAGAAGTATATAATTTTTCCTATTTGTTCATGCAGACGTGATTTGTTGATAGGAGCGACGCTTGCTACAAATATGGAGTTAAATGCCAACATGGTTTACATGAGACATATACTCAACTGAAAACATGGTAACATACTTAATAATTTAATAATCTATAAATGTAATGTGAATTCAGACGAGACCCGTGCGATAACACGAGTTTGTTACTAGTACTCATATATTTTTCAACTTAATTTTTGATGTATATCCCAATAATTACTATAACTTAATAAATTAAATTAAAATTTATATGACAATTATAATAAAAAACTTTTTTTATCTTCTCTTAAATTATACTCCCTCCAGTCTCATATGTAAGCAAAAAAAAAAATTGGAGTCTCAAATATAAGCAAAAATTAATTACAATGGTTACAATTAAATATACCATTCCAATTTTACCCTCAAATTTAGTTTTTCAATATTCATGTTTATTCCTATAATAACTCCACTTTTTACACTTCCAAAAGAGCATTTATTCTGAAACGTTGCATTTGTTATCATTGGCTTTTGAAAAGTCATATCCTATTATAAATGGTGCAGTATCATTTTGTACAAAACTCCATGAGTCTTGTTCTTCCTTTTTTTTTTTTATACTTTAAAAATGGCAAACCCACATCATTTAGCTAATGAGTTTCCATCTTTTGATTTAGGTATTGAAGACAATAAAGTTCCTGAAGTAATTCAAACTCCAACAAATGAAAGTGCAGAAAATATCACTCCAAAGAATGAAAGTGAAAATGCTCTAACTCCAACAAATGAAAACACCATTGTTGAATACTTAGATATGGATGAGTTTGATCTGAACAAATTACCAGCATTGAACTTTAGTGTCAAGAAAGAAGAGGTTAAAGATATGATAAAAATTTACTTAGATTATTTAAACTAGGTGTGTTCTTATTTGGATTTTTATGATGTTTAATGTTTCTTTGTTGTTTCTATTGCACTGTTAAAGAATTGTACTGCTATGTTTCTTTATGATTGTGATGTTTAATGTTTATTTTTCTAATCATCTTCTATTGGTTTTTTGGAGTAATGTCATTGTCTATTTTATTTTTCATTTGTTAAAAAATTCTAACGTGCAGTACCAGTGCCATCAGTAAGGAACTAACATGCATTCTTCATGAAACTAACTAGTAAGTCTAATGTAAACTAACTAGCATTCTTCATATTTTCTTCTTATTGTAATGTACGGTACCAATAATATGAAATAGGTAGTACAATACATAAACTAATAAGTCTAATGTAACTAACTAGCATTCTTCATATTTCATTCTCCATGTAAATTCCATGATCTAGAACCAACCTCCTGAAAAATGAATAAATCAAATTTGACAAAAATTAGCGTACACTATTTTATTTAAAAATTTATAGAAAATACGATTATATAAACCAACAAGTTTGTACCTTAATTATCATTGTTTAAATATTGAAAAGTATTTTCAACTAACTCTCGGTCACATTTTAGTTGCGTAGGTAGTATGCCTCGATTAAGCAACACTTCTTTCTTCATATGGGGAATTCGGTAATTATTAGATCCTTTAATTTTCATGATTTCAATCATACAAGATTGAAGTGTGAGAAAAATTTTGTCTGATTGTTTGCTAGAAAAATTATCATATGAGTTTTGCACAACTTCAATGAGTTCATCAACTGATTTTGAAACTTCCTTTTGTTGTAATGATTGAATGGCATTGAAAAAACCCAGATCTAAAACATTTAAATCAGGAGAATTCGGTGGTTGACAAGATAAACGGATGTCAAATCCTCCTTCAGAAGCTGCTTTTACGAAATTCTTCATCGTCAATAGAAACATGACACGGAGCATTATCTTGTTGTATATAAATTGTTTCCATTGCATGTTCTCTCGGCCATTTTTCTTTAATTGTATGTAACACTTTATTGATTAGAAAATTTCGACTAACTTCTTTAGTGATAGAAGTAATCGGTTTAGTTTCAAGTGTACCCGAAGCTCTATTGATACTTGACCTTTTTGCTGCAACTTTTTGAACAAGAGGAAAGACGCCAATTTTTCCCGAAAATATCTCCTTATCACCGTCATCAAATCTAGGCCTAGCGACTGCTACTAAAAACATGACTTTTCCAATAAAATTTTTATTTTTGCATGTGCGATATGGCTCATCCTCATTTTCAAGAAGGTAGTAGTTAGCTGATTTTTTGGTCATGTAGAACCATTTTTCATCTATGTGGACGATATTATGCATAGACTTAAACTCCGGATCATGAGGAAGACTAGTTTCTTCAAGCATGGACAAGCAAAATCTAAGACGATCTTTCATATTGCTATCTTTCATTTGTGGCTTTAGAGCATTTGAATGCCGACGCAAAGTCTCATCCTTTACAAACTTAAACAATGCTGTTTTGCTAATGCCCAAGGCAAATGCGAGGCTCTGAAGAGTGCTACGTTTAGCTAACGAAATATCCCGCACTTTTTCAATATCTACCGCAACTCTTTTCCGACCATAATTTTTTGTTCTTTTATGAGACGCATCACCTGTTTGAGATACTTGCTTCCAAATTCGATAAATAACATCGATGGATACCGAGTATTTGGATGCCAACCATATAACAATTCCGGATTTTAGTTTTCCACCACAACTATTCTTTATCAATAATTGAGCAATTATTTTCCGTTGATCATTGTTTAAAAATGATCTTTTTTTCTTAAAAGTTTCACGTTCATGTTGAACCATTGTGGACACTGCATGAAAAAATTGAAAATAATTAAGAAACAAGTATATGCTGCTACGCTGCTACTGTCTCATGTTTGTTACTACATGTTCTTATTGGCAAACAAAATATGGCTCTGTAATGAATAGAAAACAAATGATGACACTCCATTTATATTAATTTATGCATGTCTCATGTTTGTTGCTAATGCATGACTCATGCATGTTTTATATTTATAAACAAAATATGGCAATGTAGTAATGAATAGAAAACAAAAAGTAATGATATGATATGAAAAAAAGATGACACAGTAATGATATGAACAAACAAAAATATAATGATATGATAAAAAATCTTACTAGCTGCAATACTTTCAGTTTCTCCATCACTTTCATATTGATTAAATTCAGTCTCCTCTCCATCTTCTTCATTTGGAATAAATTCACTCTCTGCAATTTTATAAAACAGTATTAAAAGTGAAAAAAATTAATTAAGTTGTTCAAAAATTATCTAACATAAAAGTATTAGAGCATATTATCTTCTTCCATGACATGAACTTCATTTGAATATAAAGCATCAACATCAATGTCCTCATTAATATTAAAAAAACCATGTTCAAAATCATTTTCACAATTGAACATATTAGCTTCTTCCATGTATTCTTCATTTGATGAACTACCATGTAGGTCCTTAAAAGACAAGTTAAAATTACTTGAAGAAGGATCATTTAGATTAATGGATGGTGCTATGTTGCATTCCATCATTTCATGATCAATATATGGAGTGTTTAGATCAATATTAAGAGGCATTTTTATGAGAACCAAAAGATAATGATACAGGAAATGTAAAATTTTGGCTATGAAAATGAGAACCAAAAGCTTTAGTATTTATAGAACTCACTATGAAAATGTTAAATTTCTACAGGGCGGGACCATGGAAATTTAGGCGGATGGAGAATACAGTAAATGGACTATGAAGTGTTGTTTTTAGGCGTGACAAATTTCTACAGGAAATTTTAGTAAGAGTAAGTGGAATATATAACCACTAAATGACTAACCATTAAATGGTATTAATAAAAATTGACTAACCATTAAATGGTTATAATAAAAATATTAATTTATTTCTAAATTAATAAATAAGGGTAAATATGGAAAAAATGTATATTTTCCATTACTTAAATGAATATATAGCCACTTTCTTAAAGGGTGAGTTTTTTTTTTTCTTACATATGAGACCGGAGGGAGTATATATTTTTATATATATTTATTAATCATAACTATATAATATTTATATCAACCTAGCTCACCCGAACACACGAAACACTCCTCCGTGACTGCACCCCACCACACGAAACCTAAAATGCTTCCTTTCCCCGTAGACCTACCATTTCCCCACCGTGTAAATCCGCGTCGCTTAAATGGAAGCAAAGATGTTATAAACTGTTTCAGGAGAACCATGCTAAGGTATTTTCAGCGCACCTCTTCATGATGGAGGATACAATGAGGCAGTGATGTTATTTTCACTTTTTTGTGTCTTGGTATTGGCTAGGTGTTTCAGTGTCTATACAGATACTGATAATGCAGTCATGGTATTGTTTCACAAAAAGTGGATCTGAGCCTTCCTCCCTGTGAAACCCTTTAATTAGGGTTTACAGACTCATTAGTTGTTAGTTTAAGTATGAGGCTCTACACACTCACAGAGTTATGGTTGTTTTGAGAGTTGTTACCTCTCTGTTGTTGTGGTAGCCGATGATCCGTCTCAGCGAAATTTGTAAACAGCTCTCAACACATTCTTACTATTGCACCCTATATGTTACTTGATGTGAACTTTTTTTTCTTTTCTTTTTTGATAACAAGCCAATGTTATCTTCTTCCTTTTCTTCTTCATCTTCTTATAGATATAACAAGGCACTGATGATTTTTGACAATTGAATCCGACATTGACGGAAGAGTTGTTTCAGGGCGAGGCGATTTTGTGTCTGTGTGGAATTACATTTGTTGTGCTTCTGCCACAGATGCTAGACGCAGCCTTTTGGAACCTCTTCTCTCGCCTGTCTGAGAAAAGGCGAATCTGAGCCTTCTTTTGTTCAACCCTCTCTCAAATTGTTTTTTCGAGTCCCTCTTTTTGCCCCCCCTTTTCAATTTGGTCGAATTTTTGTTTGTTTGAATCTCAAATTGAATTATTAGAAGCATTTCTCGCAACTAATCTTTTAATGTAGATCATTAAATTGTTTATTCTTACCGGTGACTTAGACCATGAATGACAAAATTGTTTATCCTTACTAGTGATTTTAGACTGAATCTATTTTACTTAAATTTTGAGATGGCAATGTTGAAGAGAAAGCTAAGGATGATTTACCCCGATCATTATTGTTTTGTTACTTTCATAGAGGTTCTGTTACTTTTCGTTCTCAAATCACAAATGGTTGATATCTCATGTCTTCTGTTACATTTCATTATGTTCTTTATCTTTTGGCTAAGTGCATTTTTTATATTTGTTCAGGACATGAAAATGAATTTGACAGTTTCAATGTTAAATGCTAAGGTAACTTCAATTATCTTCTTGTGTTTTATATTAGGTTAAAGTTAAATCTCTTATGTGACTTGCACATTTTTTCTGTGATATGATTTATTTGATTCTTGATTAAGGACACAATGAGGCAATGATGCTGTTTTCAGCTTTTATAGATCAACCAGGTGGTCGAGGAGCCTTAGCACTGGCAAGGTGTTGCACTATCTGTTTGAAAATACCATTTGGTGCTTTACTCTACAGATACTTAATATGCAGCTATGTTAAGGCTCCTTTCTTCTGTCTATTGTTTGAGAAAAAGGTGAATCTGAGCCTTTCTTTAAAACCCTGAAATTATGGCTTTTAACTTGCTAGTTGTTAGTTTAAGTATGAGGCTCCACACTCAGAAAGGTAGGGCTGTCTTGAGAGTTGTTGCCCCTCTGTGTTGTTGTGGTAGCTGATGATCCATCTCAATGAAATTTCTAAACAACTCTCATTTCATATATACTTCCTCTGTTCTTCCATGAGCTTGTTTTCTTCTTCTTCTTCTTTGATAACCAAACAATATTTACTGTCTTTTTCTTCTTCTTATATAATAAGGCAGTGATGATGTTTTCAGCAATTGAACCAGACATCAGGTGAGAGATGTTTCACGGTGAGGTGATTCTGCACCTGTGCGAAATCACACTTGTTGTATTTTGCACAGACGCTGTTATTGACGCAGCCCTTGAGAACCTCTTTGCTCTTATGTCTGGGAAAAAGCGAATCTGAGCCTCATCTCAAATTGTGTTTGGGGTCCCTATATTGTCCTCCCCTTTTCGAGTTTGGTTTAATTTTGTTTGTTTTCCACGAAGTAAAAATTTTAAGATCGAAGCATTAGAGTAGTGAGAAGTATTTCTTACTAAACTAGTTTTTGTCAATGCAACCCATAGATTTTTTTTTATCATGTGTGATTTTAGATTAAAAGACAAAATTTGTATTGTTTGTTTATTCAAGAATCACTCCTATGTTTTCTGGTATGCATATATTTTATTGACAGTTATTATGTTATTATTAAAAAGACTATTTATGAGATTGCATTTGCACCTATAGGTTAGGTGTTTTTCTTAAGTTTTCATGTCTGTATTTTTGTCTTTTATTGATCGATTTTGCATATGGTACACAAATTTGAAATGAATTTCTGACATTACTTACTCTGAGACTTTATTTTGATTTTCTATGTCTCTTTTATTTATGACACTTGTCCCTTTTGTGGATTGCAATCTACGTAATTTTCCCCTCTTTGAATTTCTAAACAAGAATTAAAAAATGACACATGAACATGCTACATAGCTGCTATATGGTTTTGTAGCAAAAAAGTTATTGGCTCAATGAAGATTTTTATGAACTCCTTCCTGTTTGAAGCTGAAGGTGGGGCTAGATCCTTACATATAATGCCACCAATGAGTTGGTCTAATATGCAATATTTCCCTCAAGTTCTAGGAAATCCCGCGTACTGGTAATATGTGGCATTAAATAGACAGCACTGGTTTTATCTTTAGCTTAAAATAGGAGGTAGTTCCTCTACTATTTGAACCACATATAACATAAGAGAATAGTGTGCATGTCTCACCAAATCATATCAAGTTAACTTTCTTTTGTCAAACACAAAATCTTCCTTTAAAAATTATACATGGCTCTCAACTTAGTGAAACAAATTGTACTATACCTATAGAACCCATCTACTTGCAAAGCTCTGTATGTACACCATGCCAACTCCCTAATTTCTAATGCTGCACACATGGCAGTACACCATTCTTAATTCCTAATGTTGTACATCATTTGAAGTCTTTTTAGAGTCATGTTTTCATTTGAAGTGATGTAGTTTGTCATTCTTACTTCTAATACTGTACATCATATGTAGTCTTTTTGGAGTCACGTTTTCATTTGAAGCGATATTGTTTATTGATTTATTCTTGAAATTTATTTAGCTATGCCGGTACATGGTCGAATGAGAAATATTGAGAATGAATTGCCACTTAACTCTTGAGAAAAGTATAAACAAGCCTTGTTTATCAATCAGTATTTGTTTATTTATATTTAAATATTTAAATTGAGGACTTGGAACTCTTCTATCCCAAATAGTTAGTAGTTTATTTCTTCTCTTTTCACTTTGCAGTGTTTTCTTTGTCTAAGGGCATTTTTCTTTGATATAAATGCAGATGAATTGGAGGTTTTTGATGTTAAAATGGTTTCAGGCGAAGCATGCCACACTTGTTCTAATTACTTCTGAGGTATTTCTATCGTGCTCTGTTTTATATATTAGGAATTTTCTGATTTTGTAGTGATAAACCTCTTACTTGACTGGCACATTCGATGTTATCTTATTATTTTGTAAGTTCTTTGGTAGAGGATAATTGGAGGCTATGATGTTGTTTTCAGCTTTTAGATCAGACAACAGGTTGAAGAGCCTTATTACTGGCAAGGTGTTTCAGTATGTGTTTGAAAATACCATTGTGGTCCATTCTACATATACTGGTAATGCAGCCATGGTGATGCTCTTCTCTTCTGCCTATAGTTTGAGAAAAGGTGAATCTGAGCCTTCATCTGAAACCCTGCAATCAGGGTTTTCACACTCATTAGTCGTTAGTTTAAGTATGAGGCTCGATACTCAGAGATAAGGTTGTTTTGAGAGCTGTTGCCACTCTGAGTTACTGAGCCAATGATCTTTCTCAGTGAAATTTGCAAACAGCTCTTTATACATGCATGCATACATATATACATACTCCCTCCGTCTCAATTATGTACTTCTTTTTCTTCTTCTTCCATCTCCTCTTGGACAACAAGGCAGTGATGTTTCCAACAATTGAATCAGACATGAGTGAAGATCTGTTTTCAGGCATGGTGACTCTGTGTCTGTATGAAATCCTCTTTGGGTTCTTTGCATAGATACTGTTGACGCAGCCTGTGCAATCTTTCTCTATTGTTTGAGAAAAGGCGAATCTGAGCCTTCTTTTGTTCAACCCTAACTCAAATTGTTTTTGGGTCCTTTTCTTTTTTCCGTTTGGTTGAATTTTGTTTGTTTCCCACTGAGTCAAATTTAACGTTGGAAAACATAACAAGAACTCGACACAGAAATATTTTTTTTGCCGCAGTTCATAAACTATTTTTCCTTGACTGCTTTTAAATCGCGACTCAGAAGTGTAACTGGCACATATTGCTACTTTGTTAATTCACCAATCATGCCTATACTTTTGGCTTTGCATACATTTTATTGACAATGATATGAAGTTGCACATATTGTAGTTTTTATTTTTCAGTTTTCGTGCTTTTTTTATGGTGTTTTTTTGCATAATATGAAAATTTAAAGTAATTGGTAATATAGTTTTTAACGGGAGACTTTGTTTTATTTTCATTGTTCCTTTCATTGCAAACTGTAAAGGTTGCAAAACAGGAAAGGATTCATTGGAAGAATAAAAAGTGACATCAGCAGTTTTCACTCTCAACTTGGTAAAACAAATTGTACTGTATTTAAAATTACAATATCATGCTTTTTGTGAAACTTTGTATGCACACCGTTTCTACTTCTGCACACATGATTGTATCTGATATGAACTATAATAGTCTGGACCCAAATTATCTTTTGCGATAGATTTCCTCACACTAGGTTTCATGCAAAATGCTGTCGAAGAATACTTATGTTAGAATTTATTGTACTTAAACAATTGAGTTATTTCTGAAGATATGATTGTCCATGGTGGAAAGAGAAAGACTCTGAGTAGTAAAGGGTACTTCCTGGCAAAACTTTATCATTGCTATTCTTAGATATCAACTTTATCCAGCAAGACTGTTGTTTTTAAAGATATACTTAAATAGAAAACTAGAGGATCTGGGACTCTTCTATCTACAATGATTAATTTTTTATATCTTCTGTTATTTTCCAGCAAGACTGTTGTTTTTAAAGATATACTTAAATAGAAAACTAGAGGATCTGGGACTCTTCTATCTACAACAATTAATTTTTTATATCTTCTGTTATTTTCCAGCAAGACTGTTGTTTTCAAAGATACACTTGGAGGCAATGATGTTATTTTTCAGATTTTAGATCAGACAAGAGGTTGGAACTTGAAGTGTCTTGGTATTGGCTATGTGTTTCCGTGTCAGTTTAAAAACACCATTTTTGTGGTTTATTCTATACAGATACTGATAATGCAGTCATGGTGAGACTCTTCTTTTACGCCTATTGTTTGAGAAAAAGTGAATCTGAGCCTTCCTTCCCCGTGAAACTCTCTAATTAGGGTTTACAGACTCATTAGTCGTTAGTTTAAGCACGAAGCTCTACTTTTTCAAAAAAAAGTTTAAGCATGAGGCTCTACACTCAGAGTTAAGGTTGTTTTGAGAGTTGTTGCTTCCCTCTGTTGTTGTTGTGGTAGCCGATCATCCGTCTCAGTGAAATTTGTAAACATCTCTCAACACATTCATACTATTGCACCCTATATGTTGCTTAATGTTAACTTTTTTTTTCTTTTTCTTTTTTGATAACAAGGCAATGTTATCTTCTTCATCTTCTTAGATATAACAAGGCAGTGATGATTTTTTTAACATTTGAATCCGACGTTGGGTGAAGAGTTGTTTCAGGGCGAGGCGATTATGCGTCTGTGTGGAATTACATTTGTTGTACTTTGCACAGATGCTTAACGCGGCCTTTGGGAACCTCTTCCCTTGCATGTCCGAGAAAAGGCGAATCTGAGCCTTCTTTTGTTCAACCCTCTCTCAAATGGTTGTTATTTCATATCTTCGGTTACATTATTTTATTCTGTTCTTTATCTTTTGGCAAAGTGCTTTTTTTTCATTGTTCAGGACATGCGAATAAATTTGACGGTTTCAATGTTTAAATACTAAGGTATCTTCAAATTATCTTCATGTGTTTTATATTAGGTTAAAGTTAAAACTCTTATGTGACTTGCACATTTCTTCTGTGATATGATTTATTTGATTCTTGATAATGGACACAATGAGGCAATAGGTGGTTGAAGAGCCTTATTACTGGCAAGGTGTTGTAGTATCTGTTTGAAAATACCATTTGGTGGTTTATGACTCTACGGATTCTTGTTATGCAGCTATGCTAAGGCTCTTTTCTCCTGTCTATTGTTTGAGAAAAAGATAAATCTGAGCTTTTGTATGAAACCCTGAAATTCGGGTTTTTAACTTGGTAGTTGTTAGTTTAAGTATGAGGCTCCACACTCAAAGGGATAGGGTTCTTTAAAGCCCTTTGTGTTGTTGTGGTAGCTGATGATTCATTTCAATGAAATTTCTAAACAACTCTCATTTCATATATACTTCCTCTGTTCTTCCATGATATTAGAAAGAAGAAAAGAGAAGAATAGTGTATTCATTTCTGTGTAACTGAATTCTGTTACTTTGCAAAGTTAGTTACAAAAGGTTCCTTGATGTTTTATATATAGCATCAAGGGTAACCTGCTATTACAGGTTAAACAAAACTGGTACTTACAAATGCCAGTCATATTTTAATACAAATAGAAGACTAGCTACTTATATATTCAATACATGAGCTGCTTCTTCTCCTCCTCCTCTTACAACAAGTCAATATTAACTGTCTTTTTCTTATGTAATAAGGCAGTGATGATGTTTTCGGCAATTGAACCAAACATCGGGTGAGGAGATGTTTCCCGGTGAGGCGAGGTGATTTTGTGCCTGTGCGAAGTCACACTTGTTGTATTTTGCACAATCGCTGTTATTGACGCATCCCTTGGTATTAGAGTAGAGTTAAGAATAGAAGTATTAATACTATAATAGCCTTGTAAATGACTGACATGTGTTCAGTCTAGAGCAGTAGCTGACCTGCTATAGCAGGTCACACAAGTTGCTACTATAAATGCAACTGTGTATCACCTCTTGTAACTAGCTTTTACAAAAACAGAATTCTGTTATAACAGAAATGGAAAGTTCATCTTTGATTTCTATCACTTGGGAACTTCTTCACTCTTCTGTCTGAGAAAAGGCGAATCTGAGCCTTCTTTGCTTCAGCCCCATCTCAAACTGTGTATGGGGTCTCTCTATTGTTCTCCCCTTTTTGAGTTTGGTTTAATTTTGTTTGTTTTCCATCAAGTAAATTTTTTAATGATGGGAGCATTAGAGTAGTGTGAAGTGTTTCTCACAAAAACGATTTTTTTTAGTGCAACCCATATAATTATTTATTGAGTGATTTTAGACTAAAAGACAAAATTTGCATCGTTTGTTTATTCCAAAACCACTCGTATGTTTTTTGGTACGCTTACATTTGTTGACAGTGATTATTTTATTATTAAAAAGACTGATTATGATGTTGCATCTATAGATGAAGTGTTTTTCTTTAGTTTTCATGCCTGTATTTTTGTTGTTTAATGATCTTTTTTTGCACATATTACACGAATTTGGAATGACTTTCTGATATTACTGTGAGACTTTATTTTGATTTTCTGTCTCTTTCATTTATGACACTTGTCCCGTTTGATGATTGCAATATACATAATTTTTCCCTCCTAGAATTTCTAAGCAAGAGTAAAAAAATGACACATGAACATGCTACATAGCTGCTATATGGTTTTGTAGCAAAAAACATATTGGCTCATTGAATATATTTATGAACTGCCTCCCATTTGAAACTGAAGGTGGGGCTAGATCCTCATGTATAATGCCACCAATGTGTTGGTCTAATACGAAATATTTTCATCTAGTGCTACAAAATCCCGTTTATTGGCAATAGGTGGCATCAAATAGAAGGCTCTGGTTTCGTCTTTAGCTTAAAATGGGAGATAGTTCCTCTAATATATGAACGGCATATAACATAAGAGATTAGTGTGCATGGCTCATCTAATCATATCAAATTAACTTATTTTTTGTCACACACAATCTTCCTTTAAAAAAAATACCTGGGTCAGTACACTTCCCTAAGCCCTAAACAAGGTTAGCAAAATATAGAATTCATGACATGGTTCAGAAACATCAATGTTATTGTTGGGTGAGCGGGAACCACTATTATTTGACACGTTTGTGACAGTGGCCTATAAAATTGTTAGGATTCTCAAGGCATGCCAGTGTTGATGAGCTCTCCATCTTATATAGGAATGGACATAACATGATAACTTTGTCTGGCTACTATTATGGTTGCAGCTGACAAAAGATCATTGAAATAAGAAAAGCTCTCAACCTAGTGGGAAACAAATTGTACTATACCCTATAGAACCCCTCTATTTGCAAAGCCCTGTATGTACACCATGCCATCTCCCTAATTTCTAATGCTGCACTCATGGGATTACACCATTCTTAATTCCTAATGCTGTACATCATTTGGAGTCTTTTTTGAGTCATATTTTCATTTGAAGTGATGTAGTTCGTCATTCTTACTTCTAATGCTGTACATCATTTGCAGTCTTTTTGTAGTCATGTTTTCATTTGAAGTGATGTTTATTGATTCATTCTTGAAATTTATTTTGCTATGCCGGTACATGATGGAAAGAGAAATACTGAGAAGGAATAGGCACTTAACTCTTGAAGAAAACTATAACATACCAAGCCTTGGTTATCAATCAGTATTTATTTATTTATATTTAAATATTTAAATAGAGGGCTTGGAACTCTTCTATCCCTAATGGTTAGTAGTTTATTTCTTCTCTATTCATTTTGCGTTGTTTTGTTTGTCTTAAGTGTATTTTCCTTTGATATGAATGCATATGAATTGGAGGTTTTTGATGTTAAAAATGGTTTCAGGCGAAGCATGCCACACTTGTTCTAATTAATTCTGAGGTATTTTTAACGAGCTCTGTTTTATATATTAGGAATTTTCTGTTTTTGCACTTGCTAAACCTCTTATATGATGACTTGCACATTCGACAATATCTTACTATATAAGTTGCTTGGTAGAGGATACTTGGAGGCTATGATGTTGTTTTCAATTTTTAGATCAGACAACTGGTTGAAGACATGGCTACTGGCATGGTGTTACAGTATCTATTTGAAAATACCATTGTGATTAATTCTACAGATACTGATAATGCAGCCATGGTGAGGCTCTTCTCTTCCACTTTTTGTTTGAGATAAGGTGAATCTGAGCCTTCCTCTGTAACCCTGCAATTATGGTTTACACCCATTAGTTGTTAGTTTAATTATGAGGCTCCACATTCAGAGATAAGGTTGTCTTGAGAGGCATTGCCACTCTGAGTTTCTGTGCAAGTCGATGATTCTTCTCAGTGAAATTTGCTAACAGCTCTGCTCATATACATACATACATACACACACGTACTCTCTTTTCTGTTCCGATTCTTCTCTCTCTTAGATAACAAGGCAGTGATGATGATTTCAGCAATTGAATCAGACGTTGTGTGAAGAGTTGTTTCCTGGCCATGTGACTCTTTGTCTGTGTGAAATTACCCTTGTGGTCCTTTGCACAGATTCTGTTGATGCAGCCTTTGCAAACATCTTCTCTTTTGTGTCTGAGAAAAGGCGAATCTGAGCATCCTTTTGTTCAACCCTAACTCAAATTGTTTTTGGGATTTTTCCCTGCTTTCCGTCTTTCATTTGTTCTTTTGAATTTTTTTTGTTTGTTTCTATGTCAAATTTAATGTTGTAAGCATGGTACTACGAAACACATCATCATTTTCTAAGAAACAGATATCTACTCTACTTGGTTTCATTTTTTCTTCGAAAATAGTTTATTGTACTCAAACTATGATTTCATTCTTGAATATAGTTTATTGTGCTCCAACCATGGTGGAAGAGAAGGACTCAGTACACCTTTCGTAATGCTGCACTAATTATAGTAACTGTGTTTCACTTCCACCTCATTAATTTCTGAGCGACACATTTGTAGACACTACGTGGTTTCATATGAAGTGATGTCCAAAAAGAATTTCTAGGTTTATATTTTATATCACTCGACTGTTTAATGCTAGAAATTTATTTAGATATGCTTGTCCATGATTGAAAAGGGTTGACTTTGAGAAGGAATGGTTGCTTAACTCTTGAGGAAACTATAACTTACTTTGAGCATTGGATATCCATGCATTTTTTTATATATTTGAATAGAGAACTAGAGGGCTTGGTATCTCTTATCTCAAATGGACAGTATTTATATTTTATACTTTTTATTTCTTTCATTATGTTGATTTGTTTAGCAAAGTGCATTTTTCTTTTTTTTGTTGAATGCAGATGAATAGGAGGTTTTCGAGCTTAAAATGATTTCAGGGGAGGTGTGCTACTTCTGTTCTAATGAGTAATAACTTAAAAGGTACTTTAATGCACTTCATGTTAGGTTGTCTCTATAAAATTCCTTTTTTTTTGCACTTCATAAGCCATACTTTTCTCACGTAATATGATCTTTTGAAATACTTTTCTTTATAGAGGAGACACTAGGCAGTGATGTTGTTTTCAGCTTCTAAATCAGACAACAGGTTGAAGAGCCTTATTACTGGCAAGGTGTTTCAGTTTATGTTTGAAAATACCATTATGGTTCATTCTACATATACTGGTAACGCAGCCATGGTGATGCTCTTCTCTTCCGCCTCTTGTTTGAGAAAAGGTGAATCTGAGCCTTCATCTGAAACCCTGTAATTAGGGTTTTCACACTCATTAGTCGTTAGTTTAAGTATGAGGCTCTATACTCAGGGATAAGGTTGTTTTGAGAGCTGTTGCCACTCTGAGTTACTGAACCAATGAGTTACCAGTGAAATTTGCAAACAGCTCTTCACACATGCATGCATGCATGTAAGTATACATATATATACTTACTTGACTGACTTGACTGACTTGACTTGACTGACTGACTGACTTGACTGACTGACTTGACTTGACTGACTGACTGACTGACTGACTTACTTACTTACTTACTTACTTACTTACTTACTTACTTACTTATGAGCTGACTTATGAGCTTACTTACTTACTTACTTACTTATGAGCCTACTTACTTACTTACTTACTTACTTACTTACTTACTTACTTACTTACTTATGAGCTGACTTATGAGCTTACTTACTTACTTACTTACTTACTTACTTACTTATGAGCTGACTTACTTACTTACTTATGAGCTGACTGACTTACTTATGAGCTTCTTTTTCTTCTTCTTCCATCTCATCCTCTTGGATAACAAGGCAGTGATGTTTTCAACAATTGAATCAGACATGAGTGAAGATCTGTTTCCAGGCATGGTGGCTCTGTCTGTGTGAAATCCTCTTTGGGTTCTTTGCACAGAGATACTGTTGACGCAGCCTTTGCAAACTTCTTTTTTTTGAGAAAAGGCGAATCTGAGCCTTCTTTTATTCAACCCTAACTCAAATTGTGTTTAGGTCCTTTTCTTTTTTCTGTTTGGTTGATTTTGTTTGTTTCCCAGAGTCAAATTTAACGATGGAAACATAACAAGAACTTGTCACAAATTATTTTTTTTGCTGCAGTTCTTTCAATATTTAACGTGAGACTTTATTTGACTTTATTTTATCTTCTATGTCCCATTCATTGCAGACTGTTCCTTTGAGCATTGAGGCCTTAACACCTTACTATAACTTTAAGAAAGAAAAATTAAAAAAATGAGTAAATGGCTCATGGATCATACTACTTAGCTATTTGATTTTATAGTAAAAGAGAAATTGGCTCATGGAAGATTCTGTACATACACATGGAAGCCAATTTAATGATATAATTGACATGGATTGTTAAACTATATCTTTGAGATATGTTCAAATATTGGAGGAACTGCCTCCCATTTAAAGCTCAAAATGGATCTAAATTCTTCTATTCTATGCCACCAATTTAGGGTTCTAGTTTCACTTTCAGCCTCAAATGGGAAGCAGTTTCTCCAAATATGAACCATATTTATAACACCAGGAATTATATAAAGTTAACTTTATTTTTGGTCGAACACAAATTCTTCATTGAAAAACACACAGATGGGTACGCTTCAGTAAAGCTGAAGAAAGTTAGCAAACAATAGGATTTATGATGAAGTTCAGTAACTTCAGTACTGGGTGAACTAGAAACTCCATTATTTGTCTCCTTGATTTAGTTATTGGCCAAGAAGATTGTTAGGCTTCCAAAGGCAAGGGAAAGATGTTGAGCACTCCATGTTGTATTTATGAATGGACATAGCTTTCTCAGGTTGCTGTAAAGGTTGCAACAGGGAAGAATTCATTGAAAGAACAAAAAATGACATCTGCAGCTTTGACTCTCAACTTGGTAAAACAAATTGTACTGTACTTAAAATTACAATATCCTGCTTTTTGTGAAACTCTGTATGAACTATAGTCTGGACCCAAATTATCTTTTTTGTGGTAAATTTCCTCACACTACTTGGTTTCATGCAAAATGCTGTTTAAGAATTCTTATGTTAGAATTTATTGTACTCAAACAACAATTGAGTTATTCTTGAAATTCATTTAGCTATGCATGCTTGTCATGGTGGAAAGAGAAAGACTCTGACGGCACTTCCTGACAAAACTTTAACACTGCTAGTCTTAGACATCAATTTGCTTCTGGGGATTTATACTAAGCAAAGAAGAGAATGGACACCTCAGGAATCCTTCCCAAATCTACTTTGTGATGTTTTGCAGTTGTTTACCAAAATTGTTCAATATTTCTTTAATTTTAAGCCTAAATGCATTGTCCGATCCCCTAGAGCTTGGTCCTTTGAGTCATTGTAGTAGGATTTAAAATTTTCACAAATCATCCAAGCCCAATACTCAAAGAAGCCCAAAATGCTTCATTTCACCCAAGGCCTAGCTTGGTTTCATGCAAAATGCCACAAATCTATTTTGTGTAAATTGCAAGAGAGGAATACCGCAGAGGAACTGGTGGATGGTTGAGCCCAAACACCACTATCCCTTTAACATCAAGACTGTTGTTTTTAAAGGTATGCTTAAATAGAAAACTAGAGAGTTTGGTACTCCTACTACAATGATTAGTCTTTATATCTTTTGTATTTTTTCATTTTATGGAGGTTTGTAACTGTTTGGCTAAGTGCAAGTTTCGGATAATTCCCTTAATTTGTTTTATATATTAGTTATCACAATCAAATTTTGTTTTAGCACTTTTTAAACTTCTTGGTGATGTTGACATTTTATCTGTGATATGATTTGTTTCTGTTGGAATTTAAGATATTGTAACATATAAGTCTTGGTTGTTGTTGTATAGAATACACAATGCAGCTGTGATGTTTTTCAGCTTTTAGAACAGAGAAGAGGTTGAAGAGCCTTGGTAGTGGCAAGGTGTTTCAGAATATCTGTTTGAAATTACATTGCTGTGGTTTGTTCACAGACACTGTTAACGCAGCCATGGTGAGGCTTTCCTCTTATGCCTCTTGTTTGAGAAAAGGTGAAATCTGAGCTTTCCTATGAAAACCTGCAGTTTATAATCGTTAAGTATGAGGCTCACACTCAGAGAGTTAAGGTTGTCTTGAGAGCCGTTGCCCCTCTGAGTTTTCATGCAAGCCGATGATCCTTATTGAAATTTTGCAAACAGCTCTCCACACACACACACACACATTCTCTTTCTCTCTGTCTTGATTATTGCCTGATCATAATCTTCTGTTTCTGTTTTGTTTTCACCACTGCTTCTGTTTCTTCTTCTTCTTCATGGATAACTAGGCAGTGATGATGCTTTTAGCAAGGTGACCCTGTCTGTGTGAAATTGCCCCTGTGGATCTTTGCACAGTTGATGTTGACGCAGCCTTTGCAAACCTTTTCTCTCTTCTGTCTGAAAAAAAGGAGAATCTGAGCCTCTGTTGTTTAAAACCCCAACTTAAATTGTTGCTACTTGGTTTCCTCTTTTTCTTTCTATTTATTGAAATTTCTTTATTTATTAATCACGAAATTTCTCAATGCAAACCCTAACATTAATTTTCTGTTTACTTTTTGATTGTCATTGATAGATAAAATTGGCACATATTACTCTTCCCTTCATTCACCTATCATATATTGCATATATTTAATTTGCGATGATCTTGCGATTGCAACTTGTGATTGTTTTCTTCAGTTCATATGCTCGTGTAATTTTGTTTTTTTGTGATGTTGTCATGAAATGTGGTATTACTTACCTTGAGATTTTATTCTGGTTTTCCATGTCCCTTTTGAGCATGGAGGCTTTCATATTTTTCATTCTAGAATTTTACGCAAGAATTAAAAAATGACCCATGTCTATTTAGTTTTGTAGCAAAACATTGAAATTTATGTTTCTTTCATGGAAGCCAATGTTTTGTTACATGTGGTTCAAATATTGGAGGAATGCCGCATTTAAAGTTGAAAGCCGAACCATATCCTTTTCATTACTAGAGAATATTGAACAAGTGTCTTAAATATTGGAGGAATGGCTCAATTAAAGTTGAAAGCCGAACCATATTCTTTTTTTCATTACTAGAGAATATTGAACAAGTGTCTTGTATATATATGTACATGATCACTTTCTGAGATTGCTAATAAGTTGCAGCAAGGAAAAAAAGGTCATTGAAATAACTTACATGACCTAAGCAGTTGTCATTCAACCTAGTAAAAACTATTGTACTAAATTTATAGAACCTTTCTATTCAAACTTGTATGTATATGTCAATTTATGGTCTTCTCTTGTCATTTGGTGAAAAACGTTTGTAAGTTGGTCATGCAAATTCAAGTATACTTGTAACAACTTTATAGGAAGCTAAAATAGATATACTATAAAAAAAAAGAAAGTTAAGAATTTATAATAGTCTAAAGGCTATAAAAACTAGTTAATAAAATTAAGGTTTAAATGTATTTTTGTTTCCCTATTTTGAAGTTTTTTAAGTTTTAGTTCTCGATTTTAAAAGTCAATTTTTTGTCCTTAAATTTTATCTCACTCAAGACAAAAAATTGATTTTTAAAATGGAGCGATTAAAACTTTAAAAACGTGAAAGTAAAGAGATGGAAAGTACATTTAAGCCTAAAATTAAAGATTTTTGCTTCATTTTTTATTTATGTAAAAGATACTATACATAAAAAAACAACTCATGGATAATGAATTTAAAAGCTCAAAATAACTAAGGGTACAACTTGATAGTTATTAAAATAAAACAACAATTAATATTAAATCTTAAATTAAATTTAGACTAAATTATGGTTATAGTGTCTCTATTTTGTACAATTCACATAAATAGTCTCTATTTTAGTTTTAAATAGTTTTGGTTTCCTATCTTCAATTTACGATAATGAATTTAAAAGCTCAAAATACTAAGGGTACAACTTGATAGTAATTAAAATAAAACAACAATTAATATTAAATCTTAAATTAATTTAGATTAAATTATGGTTATAGTCCTTCTATTTTGTATAATTCACGAAAATAGTCTATTTTATTTTTAAACAGTTTTGGCCTCCTATCCTCATTTTAATGTGTCACTTTTTTTAATATGTAGCATTTTGCTTTTGTTTTTTCAAGTCGTTTTTAGAATTAAAATTAGTTATTGAATGATTTTGATAATATTGATTTATTTAAAGGAGAATTGATAACTATATTTTCATCGTTTTATCATATTTAGGTTTTAGTGGAACTTCTTTTTTAGGGTTTTGCTACAATTTATTGTTGCACTGTAACTTCTTGTTTCGCCACCCCCCATAGCTATTACCGTTCCACTGTAACTTCAAGCAACCTCTCATTTTATGAGAAAAATGATGTAATGTTATTTTGAGTTAGACTCACCACTTGTCAATGTCTGGATATCGCAGAATCCAGGTCGAAAGTTCTATGGTTGTAGGTTATACAAAGCATTGTGAATTTCCTATTTTTTTAAATGTTTGTATACCTCTTCTCAATCACTAATCTATGGTTGTGGGTTACTTAGTTACAAGGAAGGAAATGATGTGTATTTTTTAGTGGTTTGATGAGAAATTGATTGAATGTTCAATTGAGGTCATTAATTCACTATTGAAGAAAGTTAATAATTTATAGAAGAAGGATGTTTTGATGAAGAAGACATATTGCAATAGTGAATGAGTTTGTTCAAACTAGAAAGTTTCATGTTTATACAAACAATAATCAAGTTTATGAGATTTGTACAATTTTGTAATGTGTTAATGGAATGTGATCATACAGACTATTATCATTGTCAAGCTTTTGTTTATACAAATTGTTTATACAAGTTGTGATATATGATTCATATTTAAACATCAAAGAACATGTATGATCTATAAATCATATTTAAATATTAACAAAATGCATTGATCCAATACATATTTAAAGCTTAACCAAAGTTATCAAAATATTGCCCAAAAGGACTTGAGCAACTACATATTTAAAGCTTAACCAATAGTATTGTGAAACATTGTCCAAACGAATTACACGCAAAGAACAATTTACTATATAATTCTTATCTAGTTGTTTCTTGTGTTTGTGGCGCATGTTATCCTTGTGTCAAAACGGTAGGTGCTTAGTCGGTTGATGTTTTCTTTTGCTTCTTTGTCTTGTTACTTCCTTTGGTGGATGTTTTCTTTTAGTTCTTTATCTTGTTACTTCCTTTAGGCAATTGTCGGCGTCGTTGTCTTTCCTTTGCACGTTCTTGAATTGTGCTCAAAATTTTCACGAGTTTTATACTTGACAATTGTCAAATTTTTAGGCAACACATTGTTTAAAGTGGATCTATCATTAGCTTTATTTCTTTTTGGGTCTACTTAGAGCTCTTTTCATAACTAGTGGATTAATTGATTCACCTTCAACCGTTGGTCAAAGTCTTGAACCATTAGATTAGATGGTAGAACAATATAAGAATATATTGTCATAAAACTTATTTTTCTGTTCATAAATAGTTCACATCAGTTAATAAATATCATTTAGTATAAGTTCATAACAATTGACAGTTAGCATATCAATTAGTTACATATGACTTTATCAATATAGTATTGCTAAGAATTAAAGCATAATATTGCTAAGAATTAAAGCATATTAGTTAGTCACATTTTGACATAATAGTTCAGAATTAAAGCATAATATTGCTAAGAATTAAAGCATATCAGTTAGTCACATTTTGATATAATATTGCAAAGAATTAAAGCATAATATTGCTAAGAATTAAAGCATATCAGTTAATCATATTTTGACATAATAGTTCAAAATTAAAGCATAATATTGTTAAGAATTCAAGCATATCAGTTTGTGAAACATAATAGTCTAGCCTGTAAAACATTTCACAATTAGTGAAACATTTCATAATTTTAGTCCGCACATAATAGTTCAACCTATAATATTAGTCCACACCTATAATATCATATTAGTATAATATCAGTCCAGCATATAATATTAGTTCCAGCCTATAATAGCATATCAGTATAGTATCATAAATTAGTAAAATCTCAATAAAATTGATACATGCAATGTTTCGATACATACGGATCAACTTCATCTCTGTTGTGTAAAATACAAACTATAATATGGACACATACATTTGATTCTTACATAACTCAATGACTTGATTACTTTGAGAATCTCCATATATTACATAAAATCGATATCCAATTTCCAATTAATTTCACCAGCCTTTCCATTTACATATAGCTTACAAGGATAGAGAAGTAAAGTTCCTCGATAATTAATTCTAATTTTAATGACATCTGTCTTAGCTAGTCTACACAACACCCAAATAAAAATATAGACTCAGTTGAGAATCATAAAATACTCAGTATAGTATAATAACTCAGTTTAGTTTTTTTACAAACAACATCAAACAACTTCTCAATTCAGAGTCATAAAAATCAACATATTTTGAAAAAAAATTGGGATCTTCCTTTGTCCAAGCTGAGGGTGCACCATGAGAAAACGACATTTCACGATTGTTGAAATTAGGGCTTCGTTTTGAGATTTTCTTCAAACGCAGAAAACACATCGAATTTCATTGATGTTGGAATTAAGGCTTCATTTTAGGATTTCTATAGCGGTAGAAATATTGAGACTAAGCCACTGGATTGACTTGACTCGCACAAATCAAATAAAAATTGTCACTGCGCTTTATTGTTTCTAAAAGAAATGGGAAAAGAGCGAATAAATCCAAAAAAGAGGGGGGAGAATCTAGGTACGAGGGTTGGTTATACAAAGGGAAATTATTAGCAACCTAAACATCTACGGTACTCCGCATGAAGCATTTTAAAAAACTGTGTATTTTGGCTATAAAAGGTATATATAAAAAAAGATGGTGGAGATGAAAAAGAAGTATTTTTTATAATTTTTGCACCCGGTTGTGAATGTTTAGTGCCTACGTACCACCTTCCGTGCAATAGGGGATCAAGGTACTTGTAGTTCACCTTAAAAATTTTAAAACACAAGTGTGTTGGTTAATTTTAAGAGAAGATACATCATCGTCATATCCGAGTGGAAGACATACTTACTACCCATAATTATGAAAAAGGAGAATTTGCATCATCTCAAAGTGGAGGATATAACCTGGATTTTAAAAAAATCAACAAAGCCTCACTCAACATCTAAGTTAAAAATATCCCACTTTACTACATATCGTAGAAGTATAGTAGCTCACATCACTACAAGAATCGACAAGAGTCTAATCTTTTTAAAAAAAATTTTAAAGTAAAAAGGCAAAGTGGAAAAATTGTTTGAATGAGGTTAATTGACTTTTAGTCTTAAGAAAAGATGTCAAAGTATGGTTAAATTGATTAATGTTTGATTAAGGAAAGATTTTGAAAATGCGTGGACCTAAGTCTAAGTTTATTATGAAAGCGGTTCAAGTTAGAAAACAAGAAGAGTTTTGAAAAGGAGGGAGAAGATTTTTGAAATTAAAGAAGATAGGAGGAGTTGAAGGGATTATCATAAAGCATAAGGTAAAAGTTAAGGAAAAGAGCGATCTAACCAATAAGAAGCCAACACTTGACATATTTAAGTTAATATAGAATTCTCATCCTTTGGATTGAAACCAAGCAAGCGAAAATACTAAACCTCTAAGAAATACCAAGCATCCGATGAATTAAGTCTTCGCAAAAATTGGGTAGAATAACGACTGTATACAGAGAAATTCTCAATCATAGACAAAACATATAATTAGAATAACCTGCACACAAAGAAAATCAACCCAATCCCTTAGAGTAAACCCCAAGAACTTTAAACAAAATAACATGAGAGCAACAAGGCCCCAAGTATCAAGGCTTCTAATCCTAGGTCTGAGAGATCCACAACTCCACAATGCCAAGGATAATAACCGAATAGTCTAAGTAACCTTAAGGCTTTTTTAATGTTCAAGTTGATTATTAAGTGTTTTCAAAAGAAAAGAAAGCTCAAGTGAGCAAAAATAAAATGACATAAAGATAAATGCTCAAGTGAACAAAAGGAAAATAGCATGATATGTAAATGCTAAAAGTAAATTGTACATAAAAATAAAGACACAAAATAAAGATATAAGGTAAAGTTAATTGTTAGCGAATTAGAAGTTAGAAGGTTAGTTGAATGACCATCTTGAAACTTGCTTTTGAAAACTCATTAGAAGATTGATAAAATCAAAGCTTCTCAACAACAAGTCTCATTTGCTTTTTGTCAAATATATCATTCTTTTCAAGTGCTCAAAGTAATCACATATGATCAACGATGTTCAAATGATTCACTTATACCAAAATTCATGAATTTCATTAGAGGATTGATAAAATCAAAGACTCCTAACAATGAACTTCAAAGTTATTGGATAAAATGTTTCAAATTAAACATACTTGGGCTTACAAATATAGGTTTGATCTACTAATGATCATTTTTCTAATTGGGACAAATTTAGCGCCATGTTAAACATTCGTAAGTGGACTTATGTAGAAGTCACACCTATTTTGAGACCGGTCAATAGCAATCTATGTACCAACATGTTAAATAAATGATATGAAGATCATTCTCTAAAACTATGTAGCACAAGTAAAAACAAGAAAGAGATAAGATGAAGAGGGGGGATGTATCAGATGAAATTAAGGTTTTAAATATCATCAACATCATTCATCTATTTTGGTGGATTTGGTTTCCCAACCTATCAACACTCAAGATCTAATGAAATTGAGGAACTTGTCCTAAAATAACAATCAAGTGTCTCCAAATCAGGACCAATACAAATAATAAAATATATTTAAATATAAAACACAATTTAAATGATTTAAAAAAGGAATAATTAGTAAAATACACAACATGTATTAAAATACCAAATAAAAATACTAAAAAAAATATCATAAGTAAAACATGAGTCAATAAGTGTTGACAAAAATTTTCAGAATTTTTTAAAGTCATAAATTATTTTTAAAATTTAAAGAAATAAGCAAAATAAACCAAAATTTATGAAAAATAGTAAAATCAAGAATAAAAATAAAATGAGGTCATCAATATTTGTCAAAAGGTCATTGAATCCTTCCATAATTTTTTCAGAATTTAAAAATCAAGAAAAGTGTTTTTAAACAATAAAAACAAGTCAAATAAAGTGAAAAAATAATTTAAAAAAACAAAATCACAAAATAAAAATGTGAAAAAATAAAAATCCGAAATAGAAAAATCAAAAGTATTTTTTATAATTTTTTCACAATTTTAGAAGTTGAAATGAGTTTTTTTATGAATTTTGAAGTCTAAAACAATTAAAACAAAAATAAAACATAAACCAAAAAAATGTGGACCATCTGTTCATTGTCAAAACACATTAGTAATCAAATCCAAGGGATCTGGCGTGCTGTGTATATCACGATTTCTCTTAAAAAACACACCAGATAAATTATTTAAAACATATGTGAAAAAATAGGTGGCATGATGTCATTGGTTGAGAGATGACATGCTGGTCATCTTCAACCTCCAGCCACACGCGAGTTGCAGGTTTCATAAACTGTATAATTAGAAGCTCATACCCGTGTCATTCGCTTCGTCTCTTCAAGATGATTCCAATGGTACCCTCGCGAAAAATTTATATAAACTGTAGCTCAGTCGATTTGCAAAAAAACAGAAGAAAAATAATGAAAGGGAATTTGAAAATTCATGAGTAAAACTCACTTCCAATTAAAAACCAACGATGCGATGAGTATCAGAGTGATGAGAGCTACATTGTAGTAACAAGTTTGGAGAGAATTGATGGAAGAATCTACATGTTGAAGCTCAACTTCAGAGCTCTGAAACTTAACTTGTCTAGCACGATTTAGAGCACCTCAAAGCTTGGTTCTTCTTCTTTTAGCTTCAGTGAAGTTCAAGGATGAAGAATGAGCAAATAAATTGGATTGAAAAACAAGGGAATAGTGAATTTGAAAACTCAAAATTGTGAGCTATGGAGAGAGTTTGACAGAGTGGTTCTGGCTATCCAAGCTTGTGAATGTAATATCAAGCCTCTCAATGAACTTTGTTTTGATGAAGACAAATCATAATGGCAAGAAGACAAAGATGTTGATAAAGCTAAAGCATTATTGGGTAAAAGTCTTTGGTTCAAGCTCTTGACAAATTTCATAAGGTATAATAACAATTCTTACTATGAACTTAAGTCTTAGATCCTCAATGATCAAAAGAAGTGTTTAAAACTTGTCAAAACTTTTTCTCAAGTTTTTTAAGCAAAAAGTCCATTTTTACTTCTGTGCAATCAATTTACATGTTGGTACAATCGATTGCATGACTCATATTTTCAGTTGTTTTGCTTCTGTTTTTTAGTGCAATCAATTTACACAAGAGTGCAATCAATTGCTCTATGGTTAAAAATGCTTCTGTTTTAAAGTGCAATCGATTTGCATGTTTGTGCAATTGATTGCTCACAGAAAATATTTGAATTTTCTGGATGTTAGAACCCGTGCAATCGATTTGCATCAAGGGTGCAATCGATTGCTTGCTGAACGTTTTTGAAAAACAACAGCTTTGAACATACCTTTTCATAAAACCACTTCATGGAATCTTTTCATTTAATCTTGGCAATTGTTCATGATTAATTTACAGAAACTTATGCTGTTTCAAAGAGGTGCTATGAACATATAATACTGAAATTTCAAAATAAAAAACAATCTCTTCCAATCAATATTTCTCTGAATTTTCAAATATTCAACTCAAGTCTGTTTTCACTTTCATTCAAAAAGTTTTCTGCATCTTTTCATATATTACATAACAGAAAACTTTGAACAATCTAAGTCTTGAGTCATTGTATATTATTAATATTGGAAGAGAAGATCAAGTTATTGATAAAATCACTCAAAGTGATTATTGCTCTACAAACTCACTCAATCAAAATATTACTGTACACTTTCTTATTTTTCAGGATTGTTGAAAATAATATTAATGGTTTTTGGTACTCTTGTTTTTCCAGGATTTTTGGAAATAAGTAAGGTCTCTTTGAGAGGATTGTTCTCATTGTTGATATAGTGAAAATCCAAGAGGATTGTTCTTGGTTTTGGTAGTTCTTATTTAAGTTTGCCAACTATAAGGAAATATCTTTCATGTTGAAAGGGGACTGAAGTACTCTCGAACTGTGATGAGAACCAGGATATATCACTTGTGTCTCTTTATTCTTCTGCACTTTACTCTTTCATAAACTCACCATAAACCAGAAAAATAATATCCATCATCACTAAAACCAGAAAAATTTTAAAGTACCTAATTCACCCCCCCTCTTAGGCGCACTTTGTACTTACAATTGGTATCAGAGCTGGTTATAGGTAACCTATTCCTAGAGTAGAATGGCTTCCGCAAATCAAAATCCTGTTTTCAGAGATGGTGGTAGTAACAACAAGCCTCCTCTATTCTGTGGTGAATATTTTGACTTCTCGAAAATACGCATGAAGGCACATCTAGAAGCGCAAGGAGAAGAAATATGGGATGCCGTCGAAAATGGTCCATTTATTCCTATAATGGTGCAACGATGCTGGTTCATCAAAGCCTAAAACGGCATGGCGTGAAGATGATAAGAAAAAGGTCCTCTATGATAAAAAGGCAATAAATCTTCTTCAAGGTGCACTTAGCATGAATGAATTCTTTCGTGTCTCGGCATAAAAATAGTGAAATAAATATGGGATACCTTGGTACAAACTCATGAAGGAAACGTTGAAGTTAAACGATCACTATTAAATACTTTAAGTCAAGAATACGAGTTATTTCGAATGTAGCCCGAAAAATCCATCCTTGACTTGCAGAAAAGATTCGTGCACTTGAAAAATCATCTAAGTACTCTTGGTAAGACTTTAACAAATGATGAACTAAACCTGAAAGTGATTAGATCTTTAACTAGGGAATGACAACCAAAAGTAACAATAATTTATGAAAAGAAAAGTCTTTCTACAATGACGTCTGCAACGTTGTTTGGAAAACTTCAAGAATATGAAACGAAACTCGGAAGACTTGAAAAGCATGAAAATCAAGAGAAGAAATCCAAGAATATTGCTTTAAAGATTGATTCCAAGGAAGTTGAAAAGGAAGACAATCCTGAAGAAGATGAAAATTTCATGCTTCTTGTTAAAAGGCTTGGTAAGTTCTTTGGTAGAAATGACAAATCCTTTTCTCATGCAAAAAGAAAGAAAAAATTCAAGAAAAAAGGAAGCTTCCACATCAACACAAGAAGTCACATATTATGAATGCGGTAAGTAAGGTCATATAAAGCCGAATTATCCAAAACTCTCCAAGAAAGGTGGCTACAAAGGCAAAAAGGAATTTAAGAACAAAAAGGCCTATGTTGCACGGGAGGATAATGAGATAAGTTCTTCGTCCGATTCCGATAGTGATGAAAGTTCAAATCTAACATTGATGGTCTCACACCATTCCGATGATGAAGATGACGAGGTTAGTAATGAACTTTCTCTTTTTGATAATGATGCACAAGGTGCTATAGGTGAACTATTGAATGAATGCAAAATTCTGTACAAAACTATTTTATCTCAAAAGAAACAAATTTCATCTCTAGAAGAAAAATGTGAATCTATGGAAAAAGATCTCAAAGATGAAAAACAAAAATTTAGTGAGCAAAAGCAGAATTTTGTATGCAAAAATTGTGAATTACTCTCTTTCCAAATTGTCCAATTAAAAAGAGTTACTGAGAGATATGAAAAAAGTCAAATTGGATTGGAAGGTGTTCTTAGCCAACAAAGATATTCCAATGATAAAAATGGACTTGGATATTCAAAGTTTTCAAAATCAAGTTCTAATAAAACTATCTTTGTTAAGGCTAGTGATCAATCATCCAAAGAGAAAGTGAACAAACCTAAAGTGGTTCATCATTATCCTAAAAAGAAAAAATTTCCTAAGAAGAAATCTTATCCTTCTAGAAATAGAATTAACTTTGAACCTACTTGTTTTTATTGTGGTATTAAAGGCCACACACCTAATGCTTGCTATTTTAGAAACTTTAGTGTGGCAAGTGGGCATTATGTGTGGGTAAAGAAAGGTACTAATTATGAAGGACCCAAATCAACTTGGGTACCTAATAAAACCTAATTTGTTTTGTAGGTATTCTTGAAGACCACATGCAATCTATGGTATCTTAATAGTGGTTGTTTAAAGCATATGATGGGAGACATAAACCAATTTTCAAATCTAGTGCTAAAGGCCAAGGGCTTTGTCACTTATGGAGACAACAATAAGGGAAGAATTCTTAGCAAAGGCAAAGTTGGTGCTCCACCTTTCACATCCATTGAAGATGTTCTTTATGTTGAAGGACTAAAGCACAATCTTCTTAGTATTAGCCAACTTTGTGACAAAGGCTTCAAAATCAAGTTCACCAAAGATGAATGTTTGATAGAAGACGAAGTCACACATGAGGTTATACTTAAAGGTAAAAGAATTAATAATATATTTATGATTTCCCTTGATGATCCATCTTTGAAGGTAAAATGTCTCATGACGAACAACGATGATTCATGGCTTTGGCACAAAAGAATTGCTCATATTCACATGGAACACTTGAATAAATTAATCAAGCATGATATTGTCATTGGGTTGCCTAAGAGAAATTTTGTCAAAGATAGACTTTATGATGTATATCAAAAAGGGAAACAAACAAAATCAAATTTCAAAGCTAATAATGTGGTTTCTACTATAAGGCCACTACAATTGTTGCATATGGACTTATTTTGTCCATCAAGAACAAGAAGTTTCGGAAGTAATGTATATCCCTTGGTTATTGTTGACGATTTCTTTAGATATACTTGGACATTCTTTTTAGTGCAGAAAAGTGATGCATTCAAGGCTTTCAAGAAGTATGCTAAGCAAATTCAAAATGAGAAGCTTTAACAATTGCCTCCATAAGAAGTGATCATGGCGGAGAATTTCAAAATGCTCTATTTGAAGAATTTTGTGGAGAACATAGAATCTCTCACAACTTCTCGGAACCAAGGACTCCTCAACAAAATGGAGTGGTGGAAAGAAAGAATAGATCTCTTGTAGAACTTGCAAGAACAATGCTTAGCGATTCAAATCTTCCAAAATATTTTTGGGCGGATGCGGTAAGCACGACATGTTTTGTTAGCAATCGAGTTAACATAAGACCAATCTTGAATAAAACTCCGTATGGACTTTTCAAAGGGAGGAAACCAAACATTGCTTTCTTTGACATTTTCTGTTGCAAATGCTTTGTCTTAAACAACGACAAAGATAACCTTGGTAAGTTTGACGAAAAATCTGATGAAGGTATTTTTCCTGGCTACTCTCTTACTAGTAAGGCATATAGAATATATAACAAAAGAACTTTAACAATTGAAGAATCAATGCATGTATCTTTTGATGAATCTAACCCCTCCAAGGAAGATAATTTTGTTTGTAATGATGATGATGATTAAATATTAGAAGTTCCTCAAGAAAATACTTCTAAAGATGTCAATAAGGATCAACCGATTCAACAAGAATAAGTATCTCAACAAGAATCAAATATCAATGATCTACCAAAGGAATGGAGAACTCATAGAGATCATCCTATAGATAAAGTAGATGGTGATATAAGTCAAGGTGTGACAACAAAATTAAATCTTAAAGATGCTTGTCTAAACATGGCGTTTGTCTCTTAAATTGAACCTTCCAATGTTGATGAAGTCTTAGGAGATGACCAATGGATTAGTGCTATGCAAGAATAGATAAACCAATTTGAAAGGAATCAAATTTGGGAACTTGTCCCTAGGCCAAGCAACAAACACATCATTGGAACAAGATGGGTGTTTAAGAAAAAACTTGACGAGAAAGATATAATTGTTTGGAACAAAGCAAGGTTGGTAGCACAAGGCTACAATCAAGAAGAAGGAATCGATTTTGAAGAAACTTTCGCTCTGGTTGCAAGGTTAGAAGCTATTCGTCTTTTACTTGCATATTCTTGTTCATTAAATTTTCAGCTTTTCCAAATGGATGTCAAGAGCGCATTCTTGAATGAATATATCAATGAATAAGTCTATGTTAAGAAACCCCCGGGGTTCGAAGATTTCAAGAATCCATCTCACGTATTTAAATTGAGAAAAGGTCTCTATGGTTTGAAACAAGCACCAAGGATATGGTACGATCGACTAAGTAATTTCTTATGCGAAAAAGGATTTGAAAAAGGTAAAGTTGACAAGACTTTATTTATCAAGAAAATAAAAGGTAACACTTTTCTAGTTCAAGTCTATGTTGACGATATCATCTTCGGTTCGTCAAACAAAGAAATGTGTGAAGAATTTTCAGCAATGATGCAAGGAGAATTTGTGATGTCCATGATGGGTAAAATGAATTATTTTCTTGGACTTCAAATCAAGCAATTAAAGGATGGCATCTTCATCAACCAATCCAAGTATTGCAAGGAATTGTCGAAAATATTTGACATGGATAATTGTAAATCTATAACTACTCCAATGGGTTCCGGTACATATGTTGATCAAGATGAATCAGACGTCTCTATTGATATTATAAAATATCGAGGTATGATTGGATCTTTATTGTATTTAACGGTAAGCCGTCATGACATAATGTTTAGTGTGTGTCTCTGTGCTCTCTTTCAAGCAAATCCAAAGGAATCACATCTCATGGCGGTAAAACGGATCTTGGAGTATCTCAAAGGAACAACAAATATTGGATTATGGTATCCTAAAGGTAGTGTTTGCAATTTGGTTGGTTATTCTGACACGGATTACACAGGTTATAAAACTGATAGAAAAAGCACAAGTGGTACTTATCACATCCTTGGAAATGCATTAGTATCACAGGCTTGCAAGAAATAAACATGCGTTGCTCTTAGCAGGACCGAAGCAAAATATATTGCAGTGGATAGTAGTTGTGCACAAATATTATGGCTCAAGCAACAACTTTGTGACTACGGACTTGACCTAGGATGCATTCCTCTATGGTGCAACAATACAAGTGCAATAAATATTACAAAGAATCCGATCATGCACTCAAGAACCAAACACATCGACATACGACATCATTTTCTTCGTGATCATGTAATTCAAGGAGATGTTGAAGTCACGTTTGTAGATACTCATAATCAACTTACTGACATCTTCACAAAAACTTTGGCAAGAGAACTGTTTTACAAAATTCGATGAGAACTTGGTATTTTGGATGAACACGACATCTAAGGTGCATTCTATCCTTTCTTAATGCTTTTAAAATGACATTCATGTTTATATGTGAAAAATTCATGTCTATATGTTGCCTTAAGATGTTATGTATATTAAGATTTGATTAAATTCAAGAAAAATGTGTTTTTGGTCACATTTGGTTGATGCAAATCAATTGCACCATTGTGTAAATTGATTGCTCACTGTATGTTTTTATTTTCTGACCTCTCCATTTCAGTGAAAATTAATTGCACCATAGTGCAAATCGATTGTACGCTGTTCGTTTCAGTTTCCTGTTGTTTCTGTTTAGTGTGAAAGTTGATTGCATCTGTGTGCAAATCGATTGCACCTGCTGTAATTTAACTTTATGACATGTTTTAATGTTGGTCAGAATTCCTATCCTCTCCTATTCCCAATCTCACCTCCATTATTGACCAATTAAATAACCTTGAATACATTAAACCCCACTTGTGACACCCCAAATTAATTCAAGTGTTAAATAATTAGGAATTTAATTATTAAATTAATTAAAGGCTTAATTAATAATATTTTGGATTAAATGGATGAATTAATTATGAAATCAAAAAGGAAGACCGGGGGGTGTAAGGTTGAATTAGAGGTGTGTGAAGTAAAAAGCTCTACTAAATAATTACTAATTTATTATTATTATTTGGCAAATAATAAAAGGAAAAGAAAAAGAAGGATAAAAAGGAAAAAGGAAAAGAAGGTTTTGGAAAAACTCATTGTACGTGAAATTGGAGAAGAGAAGAGAAGAGAGGAAAAATCCAAACGCCGTGAATTCGAAGGATCATCGCGAGGTAAGGGGTGATTTCGATTAATTACTATGACTTATAGATTTTGGGATCAATAGAATTGATTAAGCATGTTAGGAATCCCAATTTAGGATTTATGAAATTCAAACCCCAATCCCAAGAATTTTATGTTTTGGTTCAATTTAATGTTATGAGGGAATTGTATAATATTATGGTGTGTTATAATCTCTTTGGAATCATGCACTATAACTTGTTTTGACATTGCTGTGAGTTGGATTCGTATGGGTATGAATTGAATGGGATTGGAATGAATAAGTGCTGTCAAAATAGCAGTTTTTGACTTTTCAGGTCGCAGGAACCGGTTCCCAGTGGGGAGGAACCCGGTTCCCAGTGTAAATTTGTGAAGAAACTGACTTTTTCAACGTAAAAACCGGTTCCTGTATGGGTAGGAACCGGGTTCCAGTACATTTTCCAGAAACGTAACTTTTTGAAAATATTAAACTTTGAAAATTCATAACTTTCAAACCGTAAGTCCGATTTGAGTGCCGTTTTCGGCAGTATTTCTTAAATTTAAAATTCTATCTTATAAAATAAGAAAAATATTATTTTATGAAAATTATTTTAAAAAGAGTCGAATTCCCGATTTTTGTAAACTTTGGTATTTTGAGAATGATGTAGAATTGTTTGTAAATTGTTCTGATTTGGTGAATGAGAACTGATACTTATGTGTTGTGCCTGCTATCCATTATGATTGAGATGTGATCATGTGATATATTGGTTTTGGCATTATTTGGAATTATGTTGTGATCATATTCCGTTGATTTGATGTTGACTTTCCGATTATGCGGTTTGTTATTATGTGCATATTTGGTGTATATGCAATGGTGTATCCATGATAATTGATTGTATCAGGTCCTTGTGGATGAAGTGCATGTTTATGTTGTTTGATGTGTGTATGATAAATAATGATATCATGTTTCTTTTGGTTTTGGTTCAGTTATGATAAATTGATGTATTTCATAGACTGATTTGATGTTGCATGCTGGTGATGTACATGCATATGCATCATTTTGGTGAAGTTAATTCCCATTGTGTGGAATTTGACTTGTATTGCCTTTAACCGATACCCGAGAGATGATGGGTGGTTAGGCTGGATTCGTGTTCGAGTGTTATGGATGAATCGATGATTGCTTCGGCTGGATTCATGTCCGAGTGTGATGGACGAATCGATGGTTGCTGTATCCGGTTGATGATGGATCAGTGATGGGTGACTTGGTCACGTGATTGGTACCACATGCATTATGTCTGCGTTAGTGTTTGCATGGAATTGTAACATGTTAGGATGTCTTCCAGTGTTACAATTCTTTGGTTGGTTATTGATTTGTGCATAATGACTTGTATGATTGGAACTGTGTGTTGAATCTGAGTTTATGCTAAAATGGGTGAAATAATATGCTTGTGATATAATGTTGATTGAGAAGCTTATAATGCATGTTAATTATGAGAAATATCACCCTTACTTTAATGATTTCAGATTAAAGTTAGCAGCTCAGGAGTTGGTGAGGATGGCTCTAGAGCTATGTTATTTTAAGTTCGCGTGTCAGTGTCGTGCTCTGATAGGTTGTAACACTGGGGGAAACGTTTGAATGACGAGTTTTATTTTATACTCTATTGTTTAATTTACGTTGGAAATACTTATGAAGTGAAGTTATTCCGGTTTTGAGATATTTCCGCTGTGTAGAACATGATGTTGATTCGAATATTTATTTTAATAATTCCTTCAGTAAAGCATGACAACTGTAGATTTGAGGTTTTTATATTTATCTTGAATTGTGACATCCCTGTTTTCCATGTTACTCTGATTTAATTAATATATTCGCGGGTTATTTAGAAGGGGTGTTACAACAGTGGTATCAGAGCAGGTCGGTCTATCGGCCAGGTTGTTTATGTGTTTACTCCCTTTTGGTATGCGACATGTGTGTGAAACACTGTCGGTACTTGATTGTTTCCTTTTCGTTGTCTGCAGAGGTACGTGTGAAATAAGTGGGGGAGAAGTTTCTTCTCTGAGGTTTTGTGCAAGAGGTTGGTTCAGTATACCGCCGATTGTAAGATGTAAGTATTGCCGAGCAGTTGATGCTTCAAGCATGGTTATGTTTAAGTAGCTTGAAGGGTAAGATTGAAGATGCTGTTGTGGTTTGGTAATGATGGTTGATGCCACCTCATGATTGTTGACTATCTATTGACAAATTGAGGAACTGATCACCCTTAATCTCTTGTTGATGGTAGTCGGGATCGCGTTGGATGGGATGTACTTATTGTGCCAGCTTTACAGTGTGTGAAATTAGTTGAGTCGGCAAGAAGAGAAGCGTTATGGTTTGCGTAACGAGAGATTTAGGTCTCGGCGAGAGCAAGATAAAGGTATGTGACCTATTGGATGTAATTTTTTTTATGAAGTGTTCCGTGATGAAGTAAGTGGAACGGTGTGAGAGTGCAAGGTGAAGTCTTAATGGGTTTTGTTACTAGAACTAGTTCGAATTCGAGGATGCCTATAAGAGGTCTGCTTCTAGATTGAGAAAGTTGAAGAGTCAACTTGAGGATTTGTTTGAGAAGAAGTTTATTCGTCCGAGTGTTTCGCCGTGGGGTGCTCCGGTGTTGTTGGTTAAGAAGAAAGAATGTTCAATGAGATTATGTGTTGATTACAGACAGCTGAATAAAGTTACAATCAAGAATCGGTATCCTTTGCCGAGGATCGATGATTTGATGGATCAACTAGTTGGAGCTTGTGTATTTAGTAATATTGATCTGAGATCTGGATATCATCAGATTCGTGTGAAGTCGGAAGATATTCAAAAAACTGCATTTAGAATGAGGTATGGACATTACGAGTATTTTGTTATGCCGTTTGGAGTTACTAATGCACCTGGTGTTTTCATGGAGTATATGAACAGGATATTTCATCCGTATCTTGATGAGTTTGTGGTGGTGTTCATTGATGATATTCTAATTTATTCGAAGAGCGATGAAGAGCATGCAGAACATCTCAGAGTTGTGTTGGAATTGTTGAAAGAAAAGAAGCTTTATGCGAAGTTGTCCAAGTGTGAATTCTGGTTAAGTGAAGTAAGTTTTCTTGGCCATGTAATTTCCAAGAATGGAATTGCTGTGGATCCTACGAAGGTAGAAGCAGTATCTCAGTGGGAAGCACCGAAGAATGCTTCTGAGATCCGTAGTTTTCTAGGTCTTGCAGGTTATTACAGGAAGTTTATAGAAGGATTTTCCAAATTAGCGTTACCGTTGACTAAGTTGACCAGGAAGGGTCAGATGTTTGTTTGGGATGTTGAATGTGAGAAAGGATTTCAAGAGCTGAAGAGGAGGTTGACAAGTGCTCCGATCTTGATTTTGCCAAATCTGACTAAGTATTTTGTTGTGTATTGTGATGCATCATTAATGGGATTAGGTGGTGTGTTGATGCAAGATAAGCAGGTGGTGGCTTATGCTTCGAGACAATTGAAAGTACATGAAAGGAATTATCCGACTCATGATTTGGAGTTGGCAGCTGTTGTGTTTGTTTTGAAGTTGTGGAGGCATTATTTATATGGTTCTCGGTTTGAGGTGTTCAGTGATCACAAAAGTCTGAGGTATCTCTTTGATCAGAAAGAGTTGAACATGAGGCAGAGGAGATGGTTAGAATTTCTAAAGGATTATGATTTCGGTTTGAATTACCATCCTGGTAAGGCAAACGTTGTTGCGGATGCCTTGAGTAGGAAGTCCTTGCATATATCGATGTTAATGGTCCGTGAGTTAGATTTGGTTGAGCAGTTCCGAGATTTAAGTTTGGTATGTGAAACTACTCCGAATAGTGTGAAATTGGGTATGTTAAAACTGACTAGTGGTATTCTGGAAGAATTTCGGAATGGACAGAAGTCCGATGTTGGGTTAGTTGATAAATTGACATTGATCAACCAAGGTCAAGGAGGCGAGTTCCGGATTGATGAGAATGGTGTTATGAGATTTGGTAATAGGGTGTGTATCCCGGATGTTGTAGAGATTAGGAAGAGTATTTTGGAAGAAGGACATCGTAGTGGATTGAGTATTCATCCTGGTGCTACTAAAATGTACCATGATTTGAAGAAGTTATTTTGGTGGCCGGGAATGAAAAAGGAAATTGTTGAGTTTGTGTATGCTTGTTTGGTTTGTCAGAAGTCGAAGATTGAGCATCAGAAACCGTCAGGATTGATGGAACCGTTGTTTGTTCCGAAATGGAAATGGGATGGAATCTCTATGGATTTTGTGTCTGGTTTGCCAAGGACATCGAAGAATTGTGATTCTATCTGGGTTATTGTTGATCGGTTGACGAAATCTGCTCACTTTATTCCGATAAGAATGGATTATCCGATGGAAAGGTTGGCAGAATTGTATGTTGAGAAGATCGTGAGTTTGCACGGTATTCCTTCTAGTATTGTGTCGGATCGAGATCCGAGGTTTACATCTAAATTATGGACGGGATTGCAAGAAGCTTTGGGTACTAAGTTGCGTTTGAGTTCCGCTTATCATCCACAGACAGATGGTCAGACGGAGAGAACGATTCAGTCGTTGGAAGATTTGTTAAGAGCTTGTGTGTTGGAGAAAGGTGGAGCTTAGGATAGTTATCTACCATTGATTGAGTTTACCTACAACAATAGTTTTCATTCGAGCATTGGTATGGCTCCGTTTGAGGCATTGTATGGTAGGAGGTATCGGACACCGTTGTGTTGGTATGAATCTGGAGAGAGTGCTGTGATTGGACCGGAAATTGTCCAACAGACTTCGGAAAAGATTAAGATGATTCAGGAGAAGATGAGGACTTCTCAGAGTCGTCAGAAAAGTTATCACGATAAGAGGAGGAAAGATCTTGAGTTTAGCGAAGGAGAACATGTTTTTATGCGAGTTACTCCGATGACTGGTATTGGTCGAGCTTTGAAGTCAAAGAAGTTGACTCCACGTTTTATTGGTCCGTTTCAGATTACCAAGAGAGTTGGGAAAGTTGCTTATCAGATTGCCTTGCCGCCGTCACTTGCAAATTTGCATGATGTTTTTCATGTATCTCAGCTAAGGAAGTACATTGCTGATTCGTCTCATGAGATTCGGGTAGACGATATACAGGTATGAGAGAATTTGACTGTGGAAGCGGTACCTGCGAGAATTGAGGATCGGAAGTTGAAACAGTTGCGAGGCAAGGAGAACGCGTTGGTAAGAGTGGCTTGGGGAGGACCAGCAGATGGAAATGTCACTTGGGAGCTGGAGAGCCAGATGAAGGACTCGTATCCCGAACTGTTCGTCTAAGGTATGTTTTCGAGGACGAAAACTCTTTTAGTTGGGGAGAGTTGTGACACCCCAAATTAATTCAAGTGTTAAATAATTAGGAATTTAATTATTAAATTAATTAAAGGCTTAATTAATAATATTTTGGATTAAATGGATGAAATAATTATGAAATTAAAAAGGAAGACCGGGGGGTGTAAGGTTGAATTAGAGGTGTGTGAAGTAAAAAGCTCTACTAAATAATTACTAATTTATTATTATTATTTGGCAAATAATAAAAGGAAAAGAAAAAGAAGGATAAAAAGGAAAAAGGAAAAGAAAGTTTTGGAAAAACTCATTGTACGTGAAATTGGAGAAGAGAAGAGAAGAGAGGAAAAAGCCAAACGCCGTGAATTCGAAGGATCATCGCGAGGTAAGGGGTGATTTCGATTAATTACTATGCCTTATAGATTTTGGGATCAATAGAATTGATTAAGCATGTTAGGAATCCCAATTTAGGATTTATGAAATTCAAACCCCAATCCCATGAATTTTATGTTTTGATTCAATTTGATGTTATGAGGGAATTGTTTGATATTATGGTGTGTTATAATCTCTTTGGAATCATGCACTATAACTTGTTTTGACATTGCTGTGAGTTGGATTCGTATGGGTATGAATTGGATGGGATTGGAATGAATAAGTGCTGTCAAAATAGCAGTTTTTGACTTTTCAGGTCGCAGGAACCGGTTCCCAGTGGGGAGGAACCCGGTTCCCAGTGTAAATTTGTGAAGAAACTGACTTTTTCAACGTAAGAACCGGTTCCTGTATGGGTAGGAACCGGGTTCCAGTACATTTTCCAGAAACGTAACTTTTTGAAAATATTAAACTTTGAAAATTCATAACTTTCAAACCGTAAGTCCGATTTGAGTGCCGTTTTCGGCAGTATTTCTTAAATTTAAAATTCTATCTTATAAAATAAGAAAAATATTATTTTATGAAAATTATTTTAAAAAGAGTCGAATTCCCGATTTTTGTAAACTTTGGTATTTTGAGAATGATGTAGAATTGTTTGTAAATTGTTCTGATTTGGTGAATGAGAACTGATACTTATGTGTTGTGCCTGCTATCCATTATGATTGAGATGTGATCATGTGATATATTGGTTTTGGCATTATTTGGAATTATGTTGTGATCATATTCCGTTGATTTGATGTTGACTTTCCGATTATGCGGTTTGTTATTATGTGCATATTTGGTGTATATGCAATGGTGTATCCATGATAATTGATTGTATCAGGTCCTTGTGGATGAAGTACATGTTTATGCTGTTTGATGTGTGTATGATAAATAATGATATCATGTTTCTTTTGGTTTTGGTTCAGTTATGATAAATTGATGTATTTCATAGACTGATTTGATGTTGCATGCTGGTGATGTGCATGCATATGCATCGTTTTGGTGAAGTTAATTCCCATTGTGTGGAATTTGACTTGTATTTCCTTTAACCGATACCCGAGAGATGATGGGTGGTTAGGCTGGATTTGTGTCCGAGTGTTATGGATGAATCGATGATTGCTTCGGCTGGATTCATGTCCGAGTGTGATGGACGAATCGATGGTTGCTGTATCCGGTTGATGATGAATCAGTGATGGGTGACTTGGTCACGTGATTGGTACCACATGCATTGTGTCTGCATTTGTGTTTGAATGGAATTTTAACATGTTAGGATGTCTTCCAATGTTACAATTCTTTGGTTGGTTATTGATTTGTGTATAATGACTTGTATGATTGGAACTGTGTGTTGAATCTGAGTTTATGCTAAAATGGGTGAAATAATATGCTTGTGATATAATGTTGATTGAGAAGCTTATAATGCATGTTAATTATGAGAAATCTCACCCTTACTTTAATGATTTCAGATTAAAGTTAGCAGCTCAGGAGTTGGTGAGGATGGCTCTAGAGCTATGTTATTTTAAGTCCGCGTGTCAGTGTCGTGCTCTGATAGGTTGTAACACTGGGGGAAACGTTTGAATGACGAGTTTTATTTTATACTCTATTGTTTAATTTATGTTGGAAATACTTATGAAGTGAAGTTATTCCGGTTTTGAGATATTTCCGCTGTGTAGAACATGATGTTGATTCGAATGTTTATTTTAATAATTCCTTCAGTAAAGCATGACAACTGTAGATTTGAGGTTTTTATATTTATCTTGAATTGTGACATCCCTGTTTTCCATGTTACTCTGATTTAATTAATATATTCGCGGGTTATTTAGAAGGGGTGTTACACCACTCATACCTCAACTCACAAATCTTATCCTATAACACAACCCTCTTTCCAAATTCATCTCATCACCTCAAAAGTATTGTGACATATACAAACCTACCAAACCCTAATCTCAAAAATCACCTTCCTCGTGGCATCCAGACAAAAGAGAAAATTGCCAGCTCAAGAGAAAAGGAAGAAAGCTGGATCCTCATCTATGGAAAATCCACTCATTCGAACTCTAACACAACAATAAGAAGAGATATTCACAAAGTATTTTCAATGGAAAATTGTCTCAACACCAAAATATGGTATGCTATCATCCTTTCCTCAATAATGCTTTAAATTTCAAAATGATTTAGCATCCTATGATTTGGAACCAATCATTTTGTCATATGGATACTATTACCCGGATTTGGTGCGGGCATTCTTCAGCAACTTGACAACTTATAAAGGAAAGTTTGTCACATATGTTTTGGCTACAAGAATCTCCCTAACCCCTGAAATTCTTGGAGGTATCTTAAACATTCCTTATACCGGGAGCACCCTTTATAACCAGGAAGATGAAGATTGGAACGACTACAACAAGAAGAATTTTTACTATAGTATCAGAAGGTTAGATGAAGCAGAATTCCGTGCAAAAAGGATTCAAAGTCTAAGCGGTGTTATTCCCTCAAGAGACTCTTGGAGTGCATGTAATTTTTATATCGATGATAGACTATTTCACTATTTTATGGTATACATCATGTTTCCGTGGGCTGGAAATCACTGCACTGTGATAGATCTTGAGATGCAACTTTTGTATGCTAGAAAAAGAGGAATACATGTCAATTGGGCTCGTCTTATCATGACTCATATGCTGAGGTTTGATGCAAAATCAAAGTTCCTGCCATATGCTTATTTTATTACTCTTATTATTGAGCATTATGGAATTGATGTTGATGGTTTTGAAAAAGTTTAAATGGATGCAAATCTGCATAAGATTTCAATAAAAAATGTTCATTCGAGAATGGGTGTCCATTACAATCCGGAAACCAAAACGATTTTGTACATTGGTGAAGATGTTGTTGGCAATGTAGGAAACGATCAAGAAGATGAAGGTGGTGAAGCTGTACCTCCTCCACCTGCTCCTGTTGGTCCAAGCAATCAAGATTTAATTAACTTCATGACTCAACCGTTTGCTACACTCAACACCAACATAAACAACCAATGGAACACTATCAACTACTCCACAACGACCCAGATCAATGATTTTTGCACAAATGTGAATCAATAGTTTTCTTACCTTTACTCTCATTTCCACATACCTCCATATTATCCTAACAACCCAGCTGTCCCTCCTCCACAATACACCGATCCTCCACTTCAACAATAATTTCCCAATCAAGGTCCATTTTTATATAACAACCCCAACATGAACCAACCATGAATTCTGTCCATTAACTGTTATTTTTATTGTGTTTATCATTATGTCTTTGTTCTCTCTTGTGACTATGTTTTGTTTAATGAACATCATTGGTAAAGCTTTCAATATTATTATATGTATTTTGTCCATTTTTTATGCATCTTTCCCTTCTTTTTGATAATGTCAAAAGGGGAGAAAGATGTTACACTTTATGCTTGTGTATTTCCTTGTCTTAAAAGGTACAAAGAATCCTTTAAGATGAGCAAATCCAAATGATTTCAAAGCTTCTCATACAAAGGGAGAGTTATACATCTTAGGGGGAGAAGTCTCTTTCTGAAAATAACAAAGCTTCAAGAAAGATTGTTTGTCATCATCAAAAAGGGGGAGAATGTAATATCAATCATCTCAATGAACTTTGTTTTGATGAAGACAAATCATAATGGCAAGAAGACAAAGATGTTGATCAAGCTAAAGCATCATTGGATAAAAGTCTTTAGTTCAAGCTCTTGGAAAATTTCATAAGGTATAATAACAATTCTTACTATGAACTTAAGTATTAGATGCTCAATGATCAAAAGAAGTGTTTAAAACTTGTCTAAATTTTTTCTCAAGTTTTCTAAGCAAAAAATCCATTTTTACTTCTGTGCAATCGATTTACATGTTGGTGCAATCGATTGCATAACTCACATTTTCAACTGTTTTGCTTCTGTTTCTTAGTGCAATCGATTTACACAAGAGTGCAATCGATTTACACAAGAGTGCAATCGACTGCTCTCTGGTTAAAAATGCTTTTGTTTTAAAGTGCAATCGATTTTCATGTTTGTGCAATCGATTGCTCACTGAAAATATTTGAATTTTCTGGCTGTTAAAACCCGTGTAATCGATTTACATCAAGGGTGCAATCAATTGCTTACTGAATGTTTTTGAAAAACAACAACTTTGAACATACCTTTTCATAACACCACTTCATGGAATCTTTTCATTTAATCTTGGCAATTGTTCATGATTAATTTACAGAAACTTATGTTGTTTCAAAGGGGTGGTATGAACAAATAAATACTGAAATTTCAAAATCAAAAACAATTTCTTCCAATCAATATTTTTCTGAATTTTCAAATATTCAACTCAAGTCTGTTTTCACTTTCATTCAAAAAGTTTTCTGCATATTTTCATAACTTGTATAACAGAAAACTTTGAGCAATCTAAGTCTTGAGTCATTGTATATTATTGTTATTGGAAAATAAGATCAAGTTATTGATAAAATCACTCAAAGTGATTATTGCTCTACAAACTCACTCAATCAAAATATTGCTGTACACTTTCTTATTTTTCAGGATTGTTGAAAATAAGATTAGTGGTTTTTTGTACTCTTGTTTTTCCAGGATTGTTGGAAACAAGTAAGGTCACCTTGAGAGGATTGTTCTCATTGTTGACATAGTGAAAATCCAAGAGGATTGTTCTTGGTTTTGGTAGTTCTTGTTTAAGTTTGCCAACTATAAGGAAATCTATTTCATGTTGAAAGGGGACTGAAGTACTCTTGGATTGTGAGGGGAAACATGATATATCGCTTGTGTCTCTTTATTTTTCTGAACTTTACTATTTCATAAACTCACTATAAACCAGAAAAATAATATCCATCATCACTTAAACCAATTTTTTAAAGTACCTAATTCACCCCCTCTTAGGCGCACTTCGTACTTACAGTGAAATGAGTGGAATGTGCTCTGTATTTATAGGAGAAGTGAATAAAATTAATAGGAGGGGTGAATGATGCAATTAGAGTGGAAATCATGCACACATGTGGTCCTGAAGAAAGTGTGACCACATGTGCATCAAAACTCATCCAAATGATGAATTTTGACACTCTAAATGATCCAAACATCTATGCTAATCATGTTTAAGTGGAAAACACACACATAATTGGTGATTAGAAGTCACATTATGGAAATTGCAATCTGATTTCCATGAGAAACTTTAGATCTAAGGTACCAACTTTGAATCTATGGTGCACACAACTCATGAGGCTCGATGACATAATTCTTGACGCATTTAAAAGACAAGGTCATGATATTTACAATGTTCTAAGAAAGAATCCATTTGGATAATTGATCTTGAAGTTATGATCAATTGAAATCGCGAAAAACAAATTGATTTTTGTACTTAGAAATATTTCTAAGTGTTGAACTTCAAAATGACCTATAATGTTCTTAAAAATGACAGACCTTTCACTCAAAATTCGGTCTTGATATTTGAAATTGAAATGAAGTAGACCTCTTGAATTGAATTTTGGAATTGAGATCACTCAAAAATAATAAAAATTGAAAGAGTTAGGGTCTTTGGAAGATGATGAACAATTTGGGAAAGTTAACAAAAGACCTATAATCTTTTCAATTCTTCAACAATTTTCCAAGCATTTTCAAGTCTTGCACATTGAAACAAAGTTGTAGTATCTGAGATAAAAATTGACCAAGTTATGATCATTTGAAGTCAAACCCTAAGATTCAAAGGCTTTTCAAAGAGACTTGTAATCTTTCTTAACCATTAGTGATCTTCCATTCAAAATTAGCCTTAAATCCCTGAAAAGAACATGTTAAGGACCCTTTAAAGAGAATCGTGGATTTAGAGTCAATCACAAATCTAAAAAAATGAGCAAGATATGGTCCTTGTAAGTCAATAAACCCTAGCTCAGATAGTGTCAAAATGACCAGAAACCCCTTTCAACTTTTGATGATTTTTCTTGCACAATTGGATCTTGCCACGTGAAAAGAAGTTGTTGTATATGATGATAAGAACCCATAGCAAAAAGAAACAATTGAAAATGTTGAAAATTGAGAGATTTATGCACTTGTAATCACTAAATCGAGCACTTTCTCAATTAGGTCAAACTTGTTGAATCAACCTTGAATCTCTTTGAACTTTCTTGGCAAAATTAAGAATGATGGATCACAATAGGCCTTTAAATGATGTTGTATTGAAGCACACTCAAAGGTGGAGCTTAAGTCTCAATGAAACTGGTTGAAGAAGGCATGTAAATAAACACATGAACTCATGCATCTTCTTGATGAATGCCACCACCAACTTTGAGGAAATTTTGACCTAAATAAAGTGAGAGAGCTCTTTGAACCAAAACTTTGATATCATAGACATAGCCTTGAAGCTTAAGCTCTTGCAATCCATTTAAGAATCATTTGATTGAGGACTAACCATCAAACCTTAGGTTAGATGGTGAGATGAATGCAATTGTGTCATCACCTACAATATGAACATTCAAAGAAACATATATGCATATTTTGATGTTAGTTAAAAGTTAATCCATCTAAAAAAACATATAGAAGATACACAATTCAAGGTGTTTGGTTATCCCTTAAGAGGAAACTTAAAGATAGGATGAAGTAGAAAGAGAGAACCAATTCAATGTTGATCTTGATGTATTGATAATATGAGATGATGAGAGATCTTAGGGGAAAAAATTGGGGTATAACAGCTTCCCTTATTTAAGTGTCTTCTATCCGGAGATGCGAAGGTTAAAATCTTCGTCTCGACACGGTTGAAGATACTTAAATACAAAACAATCCTTATTTTTGGCCTGAAGATGCCATGAAATTCTTATGTTTATGAATGCAAACGACCAACTCCATAGGTGACACAGAACACCACAAGGGAAGTAGAAAATGCAACCAGTAGATGAAAAAGAGAGTTCAACCAGGAAAATTAATCATTGGGGAACAACACAACTCTGGGAATGGCTATAAATAGGTAAAGCCTAAACCACTATCAAAGAATCCAAATGCATAGTAATATTTACACAACGGAAACTCTTAATAAGGCAAGCAACAAACTATCAAGGAGGTAACCATTAAGAAAGGATTACCGACTCGACTGGAGGAAAGAAACTCAACTCCATTGGAGAAAAATCAACTCCGCTGAGGAAAAGAAGACTCAACTCTACTGGGGTAAAACCCAAAGAGGAGACAAAGTATCATCAACTCAACAAATGAGGAAAAAGCAATGGGTAATAACGACCGTTAGATAATTGTGAACTACCCACTCATAGAGGAGATAAAACAAAGGGAGTAACATCGACTCATAGGTGATCATAAACTACCAAACCAAAGAACGCGAATAGAAAAGATAAGGTAATACCAGCTCAAAGATGATGGTAAACAGCACAATTAAGGTAGGTAATGAATGATTGACATCAGTACTTATGACTGGAAACAAAAGATCGACATTAACGCTTATGGTTGGGAACAAATGGTTGACATCAACACTTATGGTTGGGAACAGAGGTTTGGCATAAACACTTATAGATGGGAACAATGATTGACATCAGCACTTATGGTTGGGAACAAAGGTTTGACATCAACACTTATGGTTGGGAACAAGGATTAGCATCAACACTTATGGCTGGGAACAAAGGTTTGACATCAGCACTTATGGCTGGGAACAAAGGTTTGACATCAACACTTATGCTTGGGAACAAGGATTGACATCAACACTTATGCCTGGTGTTGTAGCACAAAATTTTACCTCTCATTTTCAAATAAAATTATTTCAAGAGGTCTCCATATCTTCCTAGGGTTCTCAATTGCTCAAGGTTACTCAAGGAATTGCTCAGACAAGTCTTCTCCTAAGCAATTAGTCTACAACTAGGGTTTTTCTTTTATCAAAGGAAATTTGACTTCTAATGCCTCAAATTGTTTTCATAACTCCTCATATTATTCAAAGAATGTTGATGCCAAGTTTCATGCCTTGTATCACAAGTTTGCTCAGTCAATTGCTCAGATGATTGAAAATTAACTGTATTGGATAAAAAGTCAACCATGGTCAACATATGGTCAAACTTCAAGATTTTTGGTGAACATCAACATTTTGAAGTGATATTCATCATTTGATCAAGAGTTGATCATGATTCTTCAAGAAAAACCCTCAAACCATCAAAAGTCAAAAGTTGCCAAATTAGAGTTTCCTTAGGAGAAGTCAACTGAACTTTGACAAAGCACAACTTTCACATGCTTCATTAACTTTTCCCCAACCAAAGCTCATTTTAAAGGGAATTTAATTCTCTGCAACTTTATCTCTCTAAGATCAAGTCCAAAAAATGCATTATTTGAGAGATATAAGCCAATACATTACATGTCATTTCGAAAGTCAACAAAAAGACACTTTTTGTCAAGGCAACTTACATCAAGATAAATTCTTCAAATACAAAAATGATCAACATAGAAATTCTAGAGTGTGATCGGTGGGAATAGAACTGACTGTTTTGGAATGCTGGTTCGCATTTGTGTTTGTTTTTGCAAAATGTCGCGGTAAGCAAGAGTCGCCACCATCTTTTATTTTATCCAACAAGGAAAGGACAAAAGCATAAAAAAATTCCTTTTCGAGATGTTTCTCAGGTTCGGGAGGTAGTTATAGAAAGGGAAGGTGTTAGGACCCTTTCTATCCGTGGTTATCCACATGCTCTTAGGTACTTGCTCATTATGTTTTCAAAAGTTTGCTTTTCTTTGTGTTTGTGGATTTGAGAAGAATTTTTGTTTTGAAAGGGGTGTAAGTGAGAAATGTTTTGTTTTGTTTTAAAAGGAGCAAGTACTTAAGAACATCTACCTACTCAAAAAGGAACTAATCTGTACAAATGTCCTTTAGACAATGCTATCCCACTATTGAGGAGTAGGTGGCACCGTCGTTGGAGTTTTCGTGTCAATTCGATTAAGGGACATGTGGTCACTAAAGCAACGTTAGGACGCTTTAGCGGTAACCCTAATGTCTTAGATCATTTCAACCGAGGCAACCGTTTCGAGGCAACTTATGATCTTTGGACAAGAGAGCGACCTCTAAAACTTCCTATACTCAATGACCACGTTCGAGGCAACCAAGTGAGGTGTACCCTAAGAGTGGCATGTGCGAGTGTATTGTTTTTCAGTTATATCATCTTTGTACATGTTAATGGTGATCTACTATTGATTTTAAATTAAAATTGATCTTGTCATACATTGCCTATTATTCAAACATCTAACAGTTAATGGTTGCGGAAATTAAATTGCGGAAAATAAATCTAAGCTATTACAAGGCGTCGGGTATTTACATCGCCAAAGACAAACCCTTTAAAATTAAATTGCGAAAAGTAAAGAAAAGCGATAAATAAAATCCTAATTTAAAAACTATTACATTCCCGAAGCAGTTACAGTATTGAAATATGGATCAAAAATAACACGCGCGCGAGAAAAAATAAATCGGAGTGTCTTAGGGTTTTGACCCTTTTTAATCAATAAAGCATATTTTTGTTATTTTTTATTAAATGGAAATCAAATCTAAGCTAATTAATTAATTAAATAGAAAATATATTTTTGGTTTTTTTTATTATTAAAGGAAATAAAAAAATGAAATGATTAAAATTGTTAAAAAAAAAAAGAAAACCTAATTCTACATTGATTTTAATTTATTGCAAAAAATGTTAAAATTATACCTATTTAAAAAGAACTAAATTGATTAAATTATTTATTTACAAAATAAAAATAATGAAATTTGTTTTAATAAATAAAAATATTATATTTTGTTTTCTGATTTTATTGAGAAAAATAATTGGTTAGTATAATAATAATAAAAAACAATTAAACAATAATAAAAAAAATGAAATTGTGAAAAGAAATAACCAAAATGGGGGTTTGGGCCTGAAGAGGGAGTACGATCATCAATTCTTAGCCCACTAACACCAGCCTGTTTGACCCTTGTGATTCCCTGCGTGCTTGTTGACCAGGGAGTATGGTGGATGCTCAAATCTGGCCTTTGGATCTTGGCCTGAAGCCACTTGGCACATTGAGATCTGAGGACATATGGTAGTCCACACTTGGAATGCTGCGTATGAATACCTGAAGACAAAATTGAATAAAGTTTTGGGGGACCTGGGATTCGAACCCAGGTCCCAAGGGGTTTTGCCACGCCTCTCTCACCAACTCAACCAGCTTGCACATTCGTTAGTGGAATAGAAGATAAATATTATATACAGAATAAAATGCTAAGCCTGCAATAAAAGAAAAAACGCGCTAATGATTTGAATGGTCCAATCACGCCCAGCCACCTAATCATCTTCTTCATATCACCCTGGTTCTTTACCTACGAATTTTTATCCGCAGGAAGATCCGTGGCTTGCTTTCAAAACTCACTCCAGGCCATGAAAATGCCATCCAAGAACATAGACTTGTTCGTCTCTGCCTCCTGATCATTCCTATAACTATTGTTTGGCTCAATTTATCCTGCATAAGAAACGCCTAAAAAACAAGAACAAGAACCCTAGGTTCGGGTATCACAATACAGGCCATAAAAATCAAATTAAATAATGCAGATTTGTTAGAATTTGAATGTTAAGCATGATAGTGCAATCAAATTGGCAAAAAGATGCAAGGATAATGATTTACGATTTCATGTGCAGAGGCATATTCGTGGAGACTTTCAATGAGTTTTAGGCAATGAAAAGGCTTGGTTTTGATTGGTATCGCTCCACTGGATGTCAAGGAAGAGAGTAGTGTTGAGCTTTTGGACTGAATCATGCTCCAATGTTGTTTTTGATCTCTCACTTTTCAAGCTTTTTTACAAACTCGTTCTGGCCGTTTTCACAGTTCCTTGTGCGTGTTCTAGGTCTGTGTGGCTTGTGTGCATATAATAAAATGTGTCTAGGTCAAAATTTGGGCCATAATCCTTATGCATTGAAGATGGAAGATTGGATCTGATCACCATTGATAAGCTTTCCATAATTGCACCAAATCTGAGATTTTGTGCATGTTTTGACTTGGCACGAATTTGATTGAGTGTTATATGATATTTGCAAGCTGTAATGACCACAAGAATCTCTTTACAACAATTTTTAGATTTTATTTGATTTAATATTGATTAAAAATGAATTAAATTAATAAAAATAAAATAAAATAGAAAAATAAATGAATGGCCATGAAATTAAAGATGGGACACGTGTGTGGTGTGATAAGACGAAATCAAGTGGAAACAAGTGGGCCCTTTTGTCAAAAATTGGAGTTTTGAGGATAGTTGACTTTTGGCAAATTTGGAAAAATTCCCAACTTCAACAATGCATAACTTCTTCAATTTTGAACTTTTGGAGGTGATATTGGACTTTTTAGAAACCTTGAGATGTCCTCTAATCAAAATTTTAGGTATAATCTAATTTTGATGTTCCATGCTCAAGTTATAAGATTTGAAAAAAAAAGGTGTTTTTGTTGACTTTCAAAAATGACCTATAATGTCCAAATTTGTAACTTTTTGTGAGAGCATTTCTTGATCTCGGGGTGTGAAGATGGATTGTAGGTAATTGCATCCTATTCAAAATTAGCTTTGGATGGGTCATTTATCATAAAGTATGAGAAAGTTATACTTGGTCAAAGTTGAGTTGACTTTTCCTACAAAACCCTAATTTAGCAACTTTTGAATCTTGATGAATCTTGAGCAATCCTTGATGAATCATGATCAACCCTTGATCAAATGATGAATTATACTTCAAAATGAGAATGTTGACAAAAAAATATTGAGGTTTGACTGTATTTGGGACACAGTTGACTTTTGCCCTAGCACAGTCGATTTTTGGACCTCTTGAGCAATTGACTGGCCAAACTTCCTCTGTAAGGCTTGAAATTTGACATGGATGAACTTAAGAACATATTAAGACATTGGGAAGCACTTTATGCCATTTGGACGTGAGGACCTTGATGCAACACAAAACCCTAATTTTGACTTGACTGCCTTAGGAGGTGATTTGACTGTCCAATTCTTGAGCCAACTTGAGCAACTTGGAGATTCTTCTTGACATATCTTGAGGAATATGGGAGGGAAAATTTTGGGGTACAACATAGAGGACACCTTGAGCTTTCCAAAAATTCCAAAATCACCTTCAAATGATGAAATTTGAGAGAGTTATGATTGGTACAAGTTGGGAAATGTTTGAGAAAATGCATGAAACTTCATTTGTGCAATCTTGAACTTTTGCACTAATGGGTGAAACAACCAGCTGAAAATCATCAAAGATAAAAATTAAATGAAGTCGCCATAAAACGTCTTTTATCCCACAGGAAGGGAAAGGTAAACACCGAGAAAACCTGAAGGGGTGAAATCACGGTCTTACGACTATAGAGATCGTGTAAGGAAGTCAGTTACGCGAGGGAAAGGTATTAGCACCCCAAATGTCTGTGGTACTCCATAGGATCCACTTATGTTTGTTCTGATCTAAGGGTGTGAATTCCGTGTCTAAATCTTAATAGATAAAAAGATATAAGAGAGGAAATGCATGCAAAAAGAAAGAGAAAATAATGTAGGGAAAATAAAAGTTGTGCTCGTTCGGGTCCTACCCCAATGCCGACGTATCCCTTTTAAGGAATTAGAGTAGCCGTAGTTCGGCTTTAAAAGTTTTGTTGTTTTGTATTTTTTAATGAACAATATTAATTACGCCTTTTGTCGCAACTCGATCCTTGGAGACTTACGCGTCAACACATAAATGATTTAACATGTTCTTTTGAAAAGAGTTTTGAAAGAAAAGCCCAGAGGCAAAATAATTTGTGTTGGTTGGTGTTTTTACTGTAGATGACAACTAGTTGATATCAAGAGAGAGATATTAGCCATTTATCCACTTATTCATGAAATAAGTCTTTGAGATTTGAACCACACTAAGGTTAGAATGGAAGAACAATATGATCAAGAAGAAACCCTCTTATCATTTCCTAAGCTTAACAAAGATATGATTCTCGTCAGTAATTTTTAAGGTGTTTTGAAGTTTTCCAGAAAAAGAAGTTTTGTTTTAAATGCAAGGATGCAAAAGGAGAAAGAAAAGTCTAAGGGGATACTAACCTAAATCTATCCCTAATGTTATCATGCAATGGTTGATCCTATAGTTTTGAATTTTGAAGGGGAATTTCTACCCTATGTTGGAATATATGGATATAAGCCTAAGGCCTATTCAATTCACACTTGCAGTAGAGTGAATTGAAAACTTAAGGGGAGCATACAAGAAGTGGGTCTACTTAGAGAAGAGGAAAGAGGTAGCTAAGCATCAAGACCAGTCAACACTATTAAACAAAACAAGGGATGAAAATCTTAAGCGCACCAAGAGGTGGATAAGAAGTAACAATGATTGGATAGAAGATAAAAGTGCTTGAGGTATGAGAGAATGAGATAATATAGAATCAAACCCTAAACTTCTAAACACAAGCCAATGGTCAAGATGAAACCCTAATATGTTCCCTAATCAAAATTAATTTGAAACTAATGAAGAAAAGTTTGTAAAAATTGAGCCAATTAAAACCTAACTTTCTAAAGGCTTGTAGAAATCACAAACATTATTAATAGTCCTTGGATTTAATTGAGGGGTTAGAAATGATTAGGAACTACTAAGACTAGTTAATAAAAGGGTCAAACTAGAGAGTTTCATTATAATATTTGTGGAAAAATGCAAAATCAAAAGCTAAAATTAACAAAAAAAATATTTTATGGTTTTAAAGTAACCATGGAAATTAAACATATTTTCTTTGATTTTTCAAGTAGAAGAAATTAGGATTTTAAAATATTTCTTAAGGCCTAAGCAATAAAGAAAGGTCCAAACTAATATTAGTTTCTAAAATTGAGAAAAATAGGAAAATAAAAATGTAAAATCAATAAAAAATTATATTAAATTGGTTTAATACCTAAGGGTTAGTAAAATTATTTTCATGTAATTTTTTGTTGGAGGAATATATCAAAATAAAATTATTTTCACACAATACCAAAAAAGTAGAGAAAACAAGATATTGTCAAAGATTGATTTTATTTTCTTATCACAAATTTTTATAAAATCAAACAAAAATTATTTTCATGAAGTATATTCAAAATGGGACCTAATATATTTTTTGGGATTTTTTTTATATTAATAAAACTTGGAAAATAAAATTCTAGAATTTAATAGATGATAAAAAACCTAATTTAACCTATTTATTTATTTAATGTTCTAAAAATGATAAAAAAAAGAAATTAAATTCATAATGTGAAAATAGGCTAAAAATAGAGTTCACTATATTTTTTGATAATTTTTGGACAAGAGAAAATATTAAAACAAAAATAAGAAAAATGCATTAAAAATTCAAAAAGAACCAAGGCTTATTACATCTACTTTTAAACAAACGCGCTGTAAAAGATTTCAAATCATGCTCAATAGATGCACACCACGTAATCATCCCTGCCATTGAACCATGCCCTAAGCATGTTTGCTCAGTTTTTTCACACTGATTTCAGATCATGATTTCTCCTTCGTCTTTTGATGAAAATGCACGAATTTGTAACCAAATTAAAGATCTCACGAAGTAGATCATCATAGGATCAAGAATTTTCAAAAGTGATTCACGGAGCATGGAGAAAATCATGCGTGAAAATGACTGAAATCAACATATTTTTAATTTGAAAAAAAAGAATTCAACCATGTTACTTCAGATCCATTGATCTCTCTCTTTTCTGAACCAAATCACTTGATCCAAACATCAAAGTTCATTATGGAAACACGAAGAACAACAAGATGAACATAGATTTCACAACTAATGCAAGATTAAGCAGAAATATGAGCATGGAAGCATTGTTTCAATCAAAGTTTAATAAACTTGTAGAGCACGAATTCATCATCAAATCACTCATGTACATACTTCAGATCTAAGATCCGGCCAACTAGCATGATTAAAACAAGATCTACATTGCAAATTCACGATGAAATGATGATGTGAAGTTCATGAAAACTTACCTCAAGTAGTGAAAAGTAAATTCACTAGGTGCCTCTGAACAAGCAAGAAACCCGATGAATCTTCTCCTTCAAGCTTCAATGATGATGAATTGGTGAAGAATTTGCAGCTTGAAGCAAGAGAATAGAGAAAGCTCAAAAATTTGTTGAAAAATGAAGAGAGAATTTGAAGCTTGTGAGAGAGAGTGAGAGAGCATGTATGAAGAGTTTCCTCCTCTGTGTAATGAGGGCGAAAAAGAGTTTATATAGAGTGGGGAAGAGTATTGAGGAAGTTTTTCTAGGGGTAGAAAGGTCTTTGGAGGTTTGTAGCCGTTAAAGGGCAATGCTGGAAGTTTGCTGCAGGTTTGGGTGAAGCAACGCAGCCTGCGTTTCATGCCTTATTGCTGACCATTGTGTGTGTTTTGATGAGTGAAAAGGGAGTTGGAAATGAGTATTATGCGTGTGACAAATCAGACCTGTTGCAAAAGTGTAAATGTTATGCTGAAGCTTATGACAAAACATAATATAAAGCCTTCTTCCCCTAAACATAACTCTAAGAACTCTTGATCAATTGGCTCAAGCTTGTGCTTAATGGAAAGAGAAAAGTAAGGGGAATAACTCTCATGTTTAAAGAAAATTGAATTGAAGCTTGGAGATGCCTTAAATATGAGTATGAAAACATGATGGCGATGATTGATCAATCCTGACTGGGCAGGCCGCGCATATGCGTGCATTGCTTGCATGCTGGTAACTTTATCAACTTTGAGAGCTCAATTTCAAATGATGATATCTTCTTCATTCTTGAGCCAAATGGCATGATCCAAAGAGCCAAATGAAGTTTGCATATCCAGCTACAATTCCCCTTTTATCAATTTTTAAATTAAAACTTGAATCAAAAGATGAACTACCATGAACATGGGCACACCAAGTGTTTGTTGTAACGACTGTACTAACGCGCGCGCGAAACAAATATTCTAGACAGAAAGATAGCATCTCATGCCCTTATGTTCATTCCATTGTAACTCTCACCATAATGCTCAGAATGAAATGATCTTTAAATCAAAATTGAAGAGGACACAAATATCTCCAACTTTGATGTTCAAACATTTTTTAAATTATGATTAATTCATTAAGAAAAATGACGGTGAAGGTGTGCCCACCATATGCTTGATGAAATTTCACGCGCGAGGCCTCCTTTGCTGGGCAAAATTGCCATCTTTAGGCCCTAAACTCATAAGCACAATAACTTACAAATGCTTCACTTTTGAGGTTTGATCACACATTAACAAACTTGTAGGTTTTTTCTTAAGCTTTCTAAGCATATATGATTTGCCCCCATTGGATAAAAAATGAGAGAGTTATGAATGTCCACAATTCAATACTATAGGGCTTAAAGACATAATTTTCTTTCTAAATGTCCAAATACCTTCTTAAACAAGTTATCTCCATTTTGATCTTTTCTCTTGATTTTGTGACACCAATGATCATGAAATATGAAAATAGAATACTTGAATTGATGGTTGACCAAAACTCGACTTGGTCAACTTTGACTTTGGTTGACTTTTAGTCAAAAATGACTATTTTGCCCCTTTTGATCAGTTGAACTTCTTTCAATCAAAATTGATGGTCAACCTTACATTCATAGATGCTCATAAACATGTTAAGGAGCATGGAATCAAATATTGCCCAAAAAAATCAAATATTTCTTGATTTAACCAAAAACCCTAATTTTGGCTCTCTGTGTTAGGAGATGATGACCAAGCTTCAAAAACCTCATTCTCCTGGAAAAATTGAGAAATTCTTTGAAAAAATATATATTATATGATTATAAGGATATGGTGCATCACACATTTGTCTTTTGTAAGCCTCAGACTCCTCAACTGATCAAAACACTAATCTTGAGAGATGAACGGTGGAAATGTGATTCTTCTCCAAACTTTGCAAATTTCCAACTTCTAATGATCATATGGGACAAATGGAATGTCTACCAATATAATAAAACCTTGTAGCTTTGAGAGAGTTTAAATATTGAAGACAAGAGATCCTCTTTTGCACTGATTGACCAAGCAAACATCCTCTAGTGCTTGTACAAGAACTTGGGAACTTGAATAACCTAATCCTTACCATGAGAATGTATGAATATGTATGATGAAGCATAAGCCATGTAACTAAAATGAAGTGGAAAAATTTTAGGGTGAAATAGCTTCCCCTATTCAATCTTCTTTAACCGGAGGGTGAGATTGACAATAACCTTTCGAACAACCACGGTAAAAGAGGATTGAATATTCAATAGAACCATAAAATTTTCACTCTGAAGCCAGCTGGGCGAAGGTGGACTTGCTGGGGATAAGGATATGTGTATAAGGAGACTGGTCAAATTAGGCTCTTAACATGGCAAGGGGTTATCAAAATAACCTAACCAGAAATGTTAGCTAAGCTAACAAAAGTTAAACCCAATCCAAACAGATGAACCAAAGAGAAGGAACTGATCAAAACGGAACCTAAACAAGGAAAGGAAATGATCAAAACATAACCTAACAAAAAATGTTAGATAAGCTAACAGAAGGTAAACCCGATCCAAACAGAGAACCAAAGAGAAGGAACTGATCAAAACAGAACCTAAATAAGGGAAGGAAATGATCAAAACAAAACCTAATCGGAAATGTTAGATAAGCTAACAAAAGGTAAACCTGAATCCAAACAGATGAACCAGAGAGAAGGAACTGATCAAAATAGAACCTAAACAAGGGAAGGAAATGATCAAAACATAACCTAACCAGAAATGTTAGCTAAGCTAATAGAAGGTAAACCCGATCCAAACGGATGAACCAGAGAGAAGGAACTGATCAAAACAGAACCTAAACAAGGGAAGGAAATGATCAAAACATAACCTAACCGGAAATGTTAGATAAGCTAACAGAAGGTAAACCTGATCCAAACAGATGAACCAGAGAGAAGGAATTGATCAAAACAGAACCTAAACAAGGGAAGGAAATGATCAAAAATGACCTAACCAGAAATGTTAGCTAAGCTAACAGAAGGTAATGTTGAATATACAGAAAAGAGACCGACCAACGCATACTCCTAATCATGATACAACAATCAAAGACAGACCCACCGATGGGAACAAAATTGGTCAAAAGACATACTTTCAGAGGGAAAGCACTGACCGAAGGCAGACTTACTGGGGATACTACGTGCCGGGTTCAATTAGGAAAACTAGACGAGAATTTTGACCAAAGTAAAAGTGTTCGCCGAATCAAAGGTGAACTTTTACAAGAGAAAGAGACCAGCCGAGGGGTACTCTAACAAGGATTTCCAAAACATATTGGACTTTCAAGAGGTTGTGAATATGCAAGAATTATGATATCCCTCAAACAAAAGGTGGGGTATCAATTCTTCGAGAGTGGCAATTATCTGTATTACCACACAATAAATATGGATACTTGAATATTCGAGAAATAAGACAGGTTATACACCGACTCAATCTTGAGCTCTGGAGACTAAGCAAACATGAGTAAAATGAATAAGGGATTGCAACGAAAAACTACGACTCACTAGGGCATGGAAAGCACCAGAGACCCGACTGGTGGTAGATAAAAAAAACTCTGTTGGGGAAACAAATTAGGATCTTCATAGGCTTGTTGTGGAGACAATCAGTTTATGAGCGCGTAACAAACCAGTTACCAAAGGTGAACACAATTGGCTTATACTTATGCATGTTTGAATTTTCATAGTGTGATACGGTGATAGAACTGACTGTTGTACTGGTTTTTTGTTTGTATTTACAAATGTTGCGGTAATTAAGAGTCGCCACCGACTTTTCTTTTATCCAAATTAAGGAAAGGGTAAAAAGAACAGAAAAAGACCTTTTCGAGAGTTTTCTGAGTAAAGGGGTAGATTATGGAAAGGGAAGGTGTTAGAACCCTTTCCATCCGTAGTTCTCTATGGGCTCTTAGATGCTAGATCATTTTTGAAATAACTTGTGCTTTGTGTTTTTGAAAAGTATTTGAAAATTCCTTAGTGCGACGATTTGCTTTATGATAACTCCTGTATCATTCCTCAAAAGTGTTGACAAAGCATTTTTTGAAAGTGATTTGAAATTTTTTTTGTGTAAGTTTGAAAGTTTGTTTTTGAGAAAGCATCTAACAACTATCTACTTTTACTCGGAAGGGTTGTTCTTTTCCTCTTTTCCTTTAGACAGTTCTATCCTACTATTAGTGAGTAGGTAGCCCTATCGTTGGATGTTTGAGGGACATTCGAAGGGACGTTTTATAGTCACAAAGGTAACTGGGCAAGAAGCTTTAATAACTACCCTAGGATTCTAAGATTATGTTTTTACCGAGGTAACATTGAGAGGGTCATCGAGAGACTTATGATCTTTTTGAACTAGAGGGTAGCCACTAAAACCTCTCACGTTTCAAGAGTTGTGACTATTTCCGAAGGCAACCGAAGTGGGCGTACCTTAGAGGTGTATATGTGTAAGTGATTCAATTCAGTTCATTTATCTTTGTTATTAGGTTTGCTAGCGCTTTGTTTTCAGTCTTTCCATACAAGCCTAGTTACTAACAGTTAATATTGTGTAGAAATTTAAAGTGCAGGAATCGTAAATCCTATGCTATTACAATACTTTGGGGATGGGGATATTTACATGTCCAAAATGGAGGAAAATAAAGAAAGTGATAAAGTAAATGCCCTAGTTTAAGCTATTACATACTATCAGTAGATACATTAGTATAAAAATGTGAGAGTAAATAACGCGTGCGAAATGGAAAGAGGCGTCTAATACCCTAAAATATAAAAATCTTTTTGGTGATTTTTCTTTATTTTTATGATTAAGAAAATAAATTGAAAAATAAAATTAGACCTACATTCTAATTTTTTTTAGTTTTTTTTTTGAAAAGAGGGTGTTAAAGTTAATTAATTAATTTTTTTCAGAAATCAATTTAATTAGTAAAAATCAAATCCTAATTTTTTGTGATGATTTTCTTTATTTTTATGATTTAAAGAGGAAAAAACTAATAAAGAAATGAAAAGAAAAAGCACAAAAAAAATGAAATACAAAGAAGCACGATCTTTCGATCCAGAGGAAAGGGGATTTCGATTCAGAGGAGGGTGGCTATCCTTCGATCCAATGAAGGAAGCTGTCCTTCGATCCAGTGAAGGGTGTTACCCTTCGATCCCGTGAAGGATGTGGCTTTCTATCCATAGGGCATTGTTGAAAGTTCCTGATGGGTCACCTGTGAGGACATTGAATCTGCAAAGATATGTTAGCAAAAAAAAGAATGACCTGGTGCAAAACCCAGGTCCTTCGATTTTGTGCGCATCGGCCTTATTTAGGCTGGATCTGCAACATAAGCTTTAGAGACAAAGAGAAACAAATAAGGACCTGGGTATCACACCCAGGTTCTTCGATCATGGATGCAAATCGAATGACTATGACGTGCAAAGAAAATATAGAACTTGATTCCTTACATTTTCCTTACCAACCGTGGTGTATGAATTTGTGGAGCTGGAGATGCCTAGTGCTTGGGCACGCTCTCTGAAAACTCTAGGGAGTGGATTAGGAGTTTGTTGAAGATTGCTTCGATTTGGACCACCTATGAGATTTTTGATAACTTTGGTATGGCTTATGAGGCAGCGGGTGCGTGTAATATGTATGTTGTGTGTAGTGTCTCTGTCTCCGGAATAATGTCCTTTGTGTATATGCTTGGATTTGTATTTATAGGGATGCGAGGGTGCATCGAAATGGCAAGGGACAACCATTAACAGGGCTTTGAAGGCAAAAATCAGACACATTAAAAGACTTCCATTTTTGAAATATTCATGCCTCTTTGAGCTTTGGGATGAACCTGGACATGCTTCATTATTTCGAATACCTTTAAGCCACACCCTTCAATTTTCTTTGAGCTGGTTTCTTCGAATGACTCTGGTTTCATTCTTGTAGCTCCTTCGATCAGCCCCCCAAGCTCATTCTCTTCGATTGCCTTTCCTTTAGTTCAAACCCTCAAAGTATCAACTCTTCATTTTGAATGGTCGAAGCTGCTTCAGTTCTTTACCAATCGAAAGCTTTATAGCAGCCTCCTTGCCTTCCTTCGACTTTCCTCAGGCCTCATCATTCCGTCCTTCGATTGAGCCACTATTTTCCTTAGTAGCTTGATCTGAAACTTCTCAACTAGCCCAATCGAAAACTCCTTTCTGGACAGTCGAAGCTTGTATGCAGATAGCCATTGCTTTGTGAATTGAAAACCAGTTGAAGGAGCCTTGGGCTTGTGGCTCGAAGGCAAGTCTGAAGAGGCTTTTCGCCTTGTCGAAGCCTTGCGAACTGAACTCGATCGAAGGGGGTCCAACGCTTAATCGAAGCTGGTGGACCAAAGCTTGATTGAAAGGTTTTAGATGCCCAATTGAAGCTTGTGAGACAAATATCACTCGAAGGGTTTTAAAATCCCAGTTGAAGCTCCTTGCCCATATGCCAACTGAAGACACATGACCATCATTAAAAAAAATTCATTTTCTTCAAACAAGTGTTTGCAACCATCCATGTAAGAGAAAACCTTGGAAAACATGAGAGGGCAAATTTTGGGGTACAACACATCGCGTAATGCTCCATAAAATGGAAATGCTACGCATTTTGGTAGATGTAATGAAATGATGCATGTTTTAGTGGTGCATGAGGAACATCTGGTAACAAACAACTGTTGAGAAGATAATGAACTCTTGAATGAAGATCTTTGCATATCTGGTCATCCTGAATTCCAATGAGAAAAATTATGAACATAAATCGCCACCCTGAAAGAGTCTTGAACTCTGGTCAAACTCTCAACCCCATGGAGAACAAATCCAATCCCTTCCTAGTGAGAAAAACTTCGTTGGGGGTAGAGACTTTTACTAGGGATCACATAAATTCTTTGAACAAAAAGAATTCTATTAAGATCACACTGGGGATAACAACTAGAAATGATAAACTCCACTTGGGGAAGAAGAGAAAACCTTTGTACCACAACTTGGAATTTGAAACTTTACCGGGGAATTCTCCATCAATACTCTCCTACCAATGATGAGAGACCCTTGAATAAAAACGTCAATGCATATTGCTTCAGAATAAGCCAGGGACTTGACCCGTTGGGGAGTAACCAACCTTGGTGATCAATCATCTCTTTAAGGCACTTGATAGAGAGAAAATATCCCTAGGAAACACACTTTACGAGGAGTCGAACATCAACCTCGCCGGGGATAACACCACCAGGATGGAAATCTTCACTTGAGAATAACAAACATCTTGGGATGGAAGCTTTACTAGGGCCATCTCAACAAAATCTCCTACCATCAGAGATGTAAGAGTTTATAATTGGCACTCCTATGTACACCATACTGGGAAGAGAAAGCTTGCTCCACTATAGAATAAAGGCTAATTCATCTAGAATATCCCTGAAACTCGGCTTCAACTAGGGATATAAACTACCTCTTCTACTGAGCATCATAGAAGATTTGGATGGTGGCGTAAATAACACCAACCATACTGGAGATAGCCATTTCTGTAAAACCTCTTTATCAAAGACTTGCACTGGGGAAAAGAGTGCAAACTTCACTGAAGAGTAGCATGCATACTTCATGAGAAAGACAAAATCTTATCTTTGACAAAAAATCCGCAACATGTTGAATTCAAATGGAGGATATCAATAATCCTTCAATAAAACCATAATGAATAAATTGCAATGAAGAGAAAGAGCATATTCAAACAAAGGTACAACCTCGCTGGGGCTACATGATTCTGTCCTGAACAGAAACAAGCATTCACTGGGGATATTGGATCCCATTCTGCACAAAGTGTATATCACATCAACATTCCCCACTATGGGATGGCTACCTTAGCCGTCATATCATACACCTTAAACTCTAAGCAATTTCGTGTACCTGTATCATGTGCTATAAAACTTTTAATGTTTTAAATGCAAATTTTATCAAAAATGTTGAACGTCTTCTGCACTCAAAATAGTAAAATAAAATAAAAAACAAGTTGTCACAATTAGAAAAAAACATTTATATTAATTGATTGGCCTGTAAATAGGCATTTACATTAAGAAGCAATTCCTGAAAAGAGGCAATTGCATACAAAGTATAAAGAGGAGAAAACAAAGATGGCAAATGTGAATGCGGATTTATCGAGTACAACTCTGTTATAACTCTCATGTCCTCAAAACTCCTCAGTATCTTGCTTTCTGAATATCTGATTAGACTACTGCTTCCCCGAGCCAAACCCAACTATAATGTAAGTTGATTTTACAGATGCAATGCAGACTGTAGTATTCACTTTTAATCCCTAACTTTTGCCTGGATTTCCCTTTCAGGTTTTCAATCCACCGGGATACCCTTTTTTGCCTAAATTGCCTTTGATAGGTTCAATTAAGCGGGTGTACAATTATTTTTCAATCATCCTCTCTTTCTTTTGTCCCTAACTTTTGCCCGAACCTATACTCACCTAGGTTCACAGGGATGCCTTTTTTCCCTGAGCTAGTCAACTCAACGACCAGTTTATGCGAATTACTTTTTCACTACATCTGCATTGATAGGGTGAGGAAAATACTCTCCCTCCATAGTTGTGAGCATCATAGATCCTCCTCAAAAGACTTTCTTTACAACATATGGTCCTTCGTAATTAGGATCCCATTTACCCATAACATCTGTATTATTGGGAGGCAAGATCCTCTTAAGCACGAGATCACCAACTTGAAGATTTCACCGACATACCTTTTTGTCGAAATCCTTTTTCATCCTTCTCTGGTATAACTGCCCATGGCAAATAGCTGTTAATATTTTTTCGTCAATAAGATTTAGTTGGTCAAATCTATTGTGAACCCATTCAACCTCATTCAATTGTGCATCTGTCAATATCCTTAAGGAAGGAATCTTTGCTTCCACGGGAAAGATTGCTTCCATACTATAAACAAGCGAAAAGGGAGTTTCCCTAGTTGAAGTGCGCGCAGTGGCACGATAACCATGCAAAGCAAATAGAAACATCTCGTGCCAATCCTTATAGGTCAACCATTTTCTGCATAATCTTCTTGATATTCTTATTAGCTGCCTCAACCGCGCCATTCATCTTGGGTTGGTAAGGAGAAGAATTATGGTGCTTTATCTTAAAGCTCTCGCATAACTCTTTGATCATCTTATTGTTGATATTTGACCCATTGTCAGTAATAATCTTCTTGGGAACCCCGTATCGACAAATGATATTATGCTTGATGAAACGAGCAACCACCTACTTGGTGACGTTCGCATAAGATGCTGTTTCGACCCACTTAGTGAAATAATCAATGGCAACCAGAATGAAATGATGCCCGTTGGAAGCAGTCGGCTCAATTAGGCCAATCATATCAATTCCCCATATTGTGAAGGGCCAAGGTGAAGTTAAGACATTTAGAGGATTGGGCGGCACATGCATCTTATCAGCGTAGATCTGACACTTGTAATAGACCTTGGAATGATTGTAGAAATCGTTTTCCATTATTGACCAATAATAACTTGCTCTCAAGATTTTCTTGGCCGTAGTATGCCCGCTGGAATATGTTCTGAAGGAGCCTTCATGAATTTCTTCTATAATCCTGTTCGCTTCGTGTCTATCCACTCATCTGAGCAAATTAGAATCATAGTTTCTCTTGTACAAAACATCCCCATTAAGGAAAAATTTAGCTGCATATTTCCTCAGAGTCTTCTTATCAGTGACAGAAGCATCCTCTGGATATTATTTTGTTTTAATATGTCTCTTGATATCATAAAACCATAGTTTCTCATCAACAACACCCTCTTCTATTTCATAACAAAACATGTGCTCATCCAACCTTAATATGGTGATAGAGGGGGGCTTCATTTGCCCATCTAACTTTAATCATGGATGACAAAGTAGCCAAGGCGTACTCCAAGTTATTCTATTCTCTTGGAATATAATTTAAAGTAATCTCATCAAAATAAGGGGTCAACTTTAACACATGCTGTAATATAGTGGGAGAACTGACTTTTGTGTTTTGCGTTTTATCACAAATGTTGCGGATAGCAAGAGTCGCCGCTGACTTTTCTTTTATCCAATAAAGGAAAGGGTGAAAGGAACATGAAAGACCTTTTGATAATTTTCCAAGTAAGGGGGCTAGGTTATAAAAAGGGAAGGTGTTAGCACCCTTTTCATCTGTAGTTATCTACGGGCTCTTAATCACTAGCTCACTTTTTGGAAATGCTTTGTGCTTGTGTATGTTTGAAAATATTTTGGAAATGCCTAAGTGCAACAATTTTGTAATGATTCTCGTATCATTGAGAATGTATAAAAAATGTTTTGTTTTGAACATATTATGAAAGAAAGTGTTGTTTTGTGAGAAATGTTTTGAAAATGCCAATGTAAGGTAGTTTTCTTATAATAACCCTTGTATCAGTCCTCAAGAGTGTTCATAAAGCGCTTTGAAAGTAATTGTTTTGAAAGTGTGAGGTGTGAAAATTGTTTTAGTTTGTGAGCAAGCGATTACGAACGATCTACCTACTCAAAAAAGTCTTTGTTCTTTTCCTCTTCCTTTAGATAGTGCTACTGTAATACGGTGGGAGAATTGACTTGGGTGTTTTGTGTTTGATCGCAATTGTTGTGGATAGTAAGATTCACCACCGACTTTTCTTTTATCCAATAAAAGAAAGGGTGAAAAGAACAAGAAAGACCTTTTGAGAATTTTCTTGAGTTCGGGGGTAGGTTATGAAAAGGGAAGGTGTTATCACCCTTTTCATCTGTAGTTATCTACAGGCTCTTAGTTTCTAGCTCATTTTGAAATGCTTTGTTTGAAATGTGTTTGTGATTGGTTTTGAAAGTATTTTTGAAAAGTGCCTTCGTTTAGGAGAACTTTGTAATGATTCTCGTCTCTATAAGAATGCATACAAAATGTTGACTTTTGAAAATATTTCATTTGAAAAGTGTTGCTGTGTTTGAAAGATGTTATTTTTAAAATGATCGCGAGTAAGCAACTGTGAACGTTCTACCTACTCAAAAGTCTTTGTTCATTTCTTTCTCCTTTAGATATTACTATGTTACCATTGATTGATAAGAAGCCCTATCATTGAGTGTGAAGGGACGGGTGTGGGTAATCGTATAGTCATAGAATGCAATGTTGTAAGATACTTTAGCAAGTTTTTTAAGGGGATAAGATCATCTATGAAGGCACATTTGAAGGGTCATCAAGGGACTATGATCTTGTATTTTTTTTTGCCAAAGTATCTCACATGCGAAACTTGACTATTTTTCTCAAGGCAACAAGTGAAGTTATCCCTAGAGGTGCAAATGTGCGAAGTGTTTGTTTTCATGCTTTTGTTCTTGAATTAGGGTTTGCTACTTGTTGATTTTAGTCTTGTCATACAAACCCTAATTACTAGCATTTATATTGAAAACGATAAATTGCGAAAATGTAAAATTCTACGCTATTACATCATTTGGGGATGGGGGTACAAATTTACAAATGGGGGATAAAAGAAAATAAACCCTAATTTATTATTACAATAATATTGAACTTGAATAAACAATGTACTAAAAAATGTAAAGGCAATGTACAAAGAAAAGGCAATTGTTTTTGTTTAAGTTTTTAATGAAAAGGGGTTAACCTAATTAAACAAAAAAAATGAAGATAATTTAATTAGTCTAAGTTGATTTAAGAAAGCTAAAAATTAAACTAAATTAGGGAAAAAAATAGATTAATTAACAAACAATTTTTAGGGATTTTTTTAGGAAAGGTTTTAACCTAATTCATTAAACTAAAATAAAAAGGTTAACTAACTAAATTCCTAAATTCTAGATTAATTCTCTTAAGAAAGAAAATTAAAATAAATCTAATTTTAATACTAATTTAAAGAAAATTTGTTAAAGAAATGTTTTTGGTCTTTTGTTTAATAAAAAATAAACTAAAATATCTAAATGAATAATATTATATTTTGGTATTTTTTGATTAATAATAATAATAATAACAATAATAATAATAATAATAATAATAATAATAATAATAATAATAATAATAATAATAATAATAATAATAATAATAATAATAATAATGATGGAAATGATGAAGAAAAATAAAATATAAAATTAAAGCCATGGGGGTTTAAAAGATGAAAAGGGTGTGAATGTTAGTAAAAAGGGCCCAAACATTTTTTTTTGTTTAAAAGTAGAAAATAAAATAAAAGATTGGGTCTGCTGTAAAAAAAGTAATAAGGGGGTGAGATAAAAGCAAAAATTCTAAGCCCATTTGCAGTGAGCCCAACGCTTCATGATTCAGTGTGAGGGGCTTCTAGAGGTACATCATGAGGATGGCCTTATGGTGCGTTAGATCTGAGGATGATGAGATTAATTGGTGATACTATGAGGTGTACCAAGCACGTGTATGCCTTGCCTGCATGGGATCTGTGAAAAGAAAATATGAAAAAAACAAAAGGGTACAACTGGGGCTCAAACCCAGGTCCCAAAGGTTAACAGGTGCACGCTTTACCACCTGAGTGGCTATACATCCGTTTATTAATACAAAAACATAAATATATATTACAAACTCAATCTTGAATGTATCATCTTCTTCTTCCTTGTGCCAACTTCCATGGACAAGATTTTTGAATTTGTAATTTCTTCATCTCTCAACTATTTGCAAAAGTACAAACATGAAACTTGCTCCATTTTTTACCACGATTCTAAATATATAAATTTAATAAATTATAAATAAAAAATGAGTGAGAATTTTGTTTTCCCCCAAAATAAAACCTAACTTTTCTGGATTTTTAGTTCTAAAATTCTCAAAACATGGTTAATCAAAATGAAAAGTAAGCATATGGTTAGCTTCAGGGCAATGGTATCTACATTTTATCTTCACAAATGAATCACTAATGATGCTTTTATGAAGAGTTCAAAGTCAATAAAACTTACCTTGAAACTAAAATCCGTGTTTTGATTTAGATCACCTTTCAAGGTGTTGTGATGATCAAAATAGCTTCAGTGAACCTCCAGGAAGCTAGTGCAGTGATTAGTTTGGATTGAAGATGGATGAATTGTGCTGGAGAAGTCAATGTGCAACACCCTATTTTTTGGTTATGGAGGATGAAGAAGATGGTGTTACATTTGGAAAACAGGGATTGAGATAGCCTCTATATGTGTATTAGAAGCTTTGTGATGGATTAGAAGTGAAAACGCACAAGTGGATTTGAAGACTGAGTTTCAAAGTCAGAAATAATAAGTTTTTGTGCTTGTGTTACAATTTCTGGTTTGAGGGATAATGAGGGTAATTTAGGACTTGTAAACTTGTGCCTATGATTGCAAATGGAGGTTTAATTTATAGGCAAAAAGTTTGGAAGCTTGTAGAAGTCAGAAGTACAAAATCACATGTTATGGATTTTGACTTGTTTTTGAAGCAAGCTTGGACAAACATGGTTTCAAGGCAAGGTAGGGTGGCTAGAAACTTTAAACATGCTTGTTCTGATTGTGTAGAGGATGCTTGTGCAGAAAGAATAAGTGAAATGCTCAAGACAAGTTGACTTTGCATAAAGCTTGCTTTTCAAGAATGTCAATGGTTACTTTCTTCCAAAAATGGAATGACACATTGGATAAGGGCTCAAATGCTTGGACAAAGGCTCTATCGGTTGTGTCAACCACTAATTATGGAGTGAAATACAAGTTTGAGGCCTGTAAAGCAAAGATTATGCAACATGGCTATGGATTTGGTCAAGTGTTCATCACAAAATTGACTTGTAATTCAAGAATGAAACCCTAACTTCATCTCTTCAATTCTCTTAGCTCAAGCATGATCTCAATGAGTTCTTGGACTTTTTGGAAATCTTGTAACATCCTCTAAAACCTTAATGTTTTCCATTTTGGAAGAATCCAATTGGAACTATGTGAAAAGTTGTCATGAAGTTGGTACTAAAAATCTGCCCAACACACTCAAAATTTCACTAAGTGTTTTAAGAAAAAGTTCATGACTTTATGGCCTTCTAACTAAAGATCTAAGCATTTTTTGGACATGATCCCTATAATACAAGTTTTTAGAATTCATCAATATCTACAACTTTCAAGTTAAAAGTTTTACTTGAATCATCTTGCATCACGGTGAAAAATTGGCACAAAGTCATGAAGAAAAGCATGTATAAAACACTTAGAAAAATTTCTAAGTCTTAGAAATTTTGACTTTTCAAAATGAATTTTGACTTTCTTGATTTATTGATGATCAAGTTTCACATTTTTGCATGTCTTGATGAAATTTGATCTTTGAAACTTAATTTTGATCAAAAAGTCAAAGTTTGACTTTTCAGTGTACAATTGACTTTTTCACCAGTTGATCAAATTTCAACTATCAATCAATTGATCTTGAGAAATGAATTGAACCATGTAATTAGGTCAAGATGATGTATTTGAATCCTTGATATCATGTTTCAAGTTAATAAGTCATGTATTAGGTCAAAAGTCAAAAGTCAAGCCTTCTTAGTCAAAACCCTAATTTTGACCATTTTGCCCTTTTGGTGATTTGATTAATTTTCTTGGGGAGTTGTGATCCAAAATTGATCAATTGATACATATGAGTTCAAAATGTTGATATGGGCCAAAAATATTGAAGTTTGACTGTAAGTTGACCATAATTGACTTTTTACCCAATACAGTTGATTTTAGGTCATCAGATCATTTGATTGAGCAAACTTGAACTGTAAGACTTGAAACTTGACACGAGCAACCTTGAAGGTCTACAATGATCCACGAAAGTTATATGATGCATTAAAAGTCCAATTTTACTTGTGAAAACTCAAACCCTAATTTGAGGTATCAGTGTTGAGGAGATGTCTTGACCTAGTCAATCCTTGTGCAAGCTTGAGCTATTGAAGATCTTGTGGGAAATGTCTTGAGAAATGAGAGGGAAAATTTTGGGGTACAACAACTTCCCATGTTCAATCTTCTTAAACCTGAAGAGTTAAATTGGAGGGTCCGCCATTTGTGACTTGAAGGTGAAAGATGATTGAACACTAAAGTGCCTAGAAATTTGCACTCGATGATGTGTTAGTTGATTATGTCAGGAATGGGCTTAAAGATGCCATTTGGAGAAATGATGAAGAGTTTGTCAGAGATGGGCTTATAATTGCCAACCAGAGTGATTGTCGGTAGAAACTGGGGGAAGTATCAGAATAAATCCTTAGTCGATTTATACTAAAACTGTAGATGTTTTTTGCCTGTCTTTAACTGGGAGAAATAAATCTAACCATAAGAGGCCTTATGATGGTGACTGTACTGTGGAAATAAATCTAACCAGAAGAGGCCTTTTGGTTGCCTATTATTAACCGGAGGAAGTGAATCTAGCCAGAAGAAATCTGTTGATTGCCTATTATTAACTGGAAGAAATGAATCTAACCGAAAGAGGACTTTGATTATTGATTGATTTTTCCTGCAAGGAAGTGGGTTAGTTGCATGCAGATGTATGCATGGCGTAATGATGTTCCCAAAATAAAATATATTATGTTGTATGTATTTGTCATGTATGTAGTATGGTGTATGAATATGAAATATTGTTGGAGCGTATCTTTGTCTGAAAAATAAATCCTTGACAAATGCTAGGGAGTTTAGGGAAGTTAAATCCCGGATTGCTGTTGAGGATGAAGAGTATTTTCCTCTTCAAACCTTGTTTGGAGTGTTTCCGCTGGGGATTGTGCTTTGTTGTTTGAGGAGAATTCCACTGGGGAATATTGACTTTGCTTGAGAAAACTCTGCGGGGAGTGTTGATTTCTGCTTGGGGAATATAAGTTTAGAAGTTTTAGTTGTCCATTTCTCTACTGGGGAATTATCTCTTAATTGGGAGAATGAAAGTTAGTTGTTATCTGGTCAGATTCCAGGCTTCATAGTAACTTATAGTAACTACTCTATTGGGGATTGCAATGACTCTTCCGGGAATCAATGGGTTTCGTCCATTGATTTGTAATAGTCTGAGAGGAAAACTCAAACTGGGGACTTTGAAGTTTTGTTGGGGAAATAAACTCTGTTGAAGAGACTAATTGATGACCTGCTAGGGAGGTGTTTTCTTTAGGCAGAACTCCTCAAGACTTCTTCTTAAGATCAACTCAGCTGGGAGAAGGTTTTTGAGAGATTGGAATTCTGGCTGGGGATTGTATGGATCCGTCTCCGTGAGGATAATTTTACTGAAGTAACTCTATGGGGATAATTTTATTGAAGTAACTCTGTGGGGATATCCCAAATGCTTATTACTATTTTTATGTATACATTTGTTAAAAGTTAATCATGTTCATATGCATATGTTCATTCAAATTTTAGTCATTGGACACTTTTGTACTCAAAACAGAAAAAACAAAAAATTTGAACTTCAAAGTATATTTGTATTAATGTTTTACCCATAAATATGCGTTTGTGTACAAGGAGAAAGAAATCCTAGTAAGAGGAAATCGTCGAAAGAATGAAAGGAATACAAAGTAAAAATAAGAATAATAGCCATGTGGAAGTGATCTCATTGAGTTTCAACCCTGCTATTGCCCCAATGTCTTTGAACATCATCCCTTACCATTGAAAGAAGTCGATTGAATGGATATTGGACCATTGAACCTGGACCTTGGTAATAACGCTGGATGTAGAGATTCCATGGGGCATAGTCATACGCTTTAATCCTTAACTTTTTCCTGGACTACCCTTTCGGGTTTTCAGACCACCAGGATACCCATTTTTTCCCAAGCCACCCTTTCGGGTTTTCAACTTGCCGGGTGTATAATCTTTTGTATATATCCCTAACTTTTGCCCGAACCTCTTTGGTCTGTTGGGATGCCCTTATTTTTTACTAGGTATGTCAACCTAGCAGATCACTTTTATATGTAGTATTTTATGACTATGTCCGCGTTCACAGGATGCGGAAAATATTCGCTGTCCATAGTAGCCAACATCATGGCACCACCAGAGAAAACTTTATTAACAACAAATATCTCTTCATACGTGGGAGTCCATTTGCCCCTGGGATCGCCTTGTGGAATAATGATGCACTTTATTACCAAGTTGCCAGTCTGATACACTCGAGGCTTGATCTTTTTGTTGAAAGCCTTGATCATATGCTTTTGATACATTTGACCATGACAAACAACAACTAGTCACTTCTCATCAATCAAATTCAACTAATCCAACCTAGTCTTAATCCAATCATCTTTGCCTAAGTCTTCTTCTTTCATGATTCTTAAGAAAGGGATCTGAACTTCAATAGGCAGGAAAACTTCCATGCCATATACTAAAGAGAAAAGGGTTGCCCCAGTTGACGTTTGAGTGAAAGTACGGTAGACATGAAGAGAAAATGGTAGCATCTCATTCCAGTCTTTGTAGGTAACCACCATCTTTTGCACAATCTTCTTTATGTTTTTATTAGCAGCTTCCGCTGCACCATTCATTTTAGGTCTGTAAGGAGAAGAATTGCGATGCTTGATTTTGAACTGAGTGCAAAGTTCCGTAATCATAGCATTGTTAAGATTAGTTCCATTGTCGATGATAATTCTTTCAGGGATACCGTAACGGCAGATGAGGTTATATTTAATAAACCTGGCTATAAAGTTCTTTGTTACTGAGGCAAATGAGGCAGCTTCGACCCCTTTGGTGAAGTAATCAATAGCAACAAAGACAAAATGGTGTCCATTGGAAGTAGTAGGTTTGATCTCTCCAATCATGTCAATGCCCCATATTGCAAATGGCCAAGGATCAGTCATGACATTCAAGGGAATTGGAGGTACATGAACTTTGTCGGCATAGATTTAGCACTTGTGGAAAGTCCTTGAGTGGTGGTGACAATCAATTTCCATTGTGGACCAATAGTAACCAGCCCTCAGAATATTCTTGGCTATAGTGTGTCCACTAGAGTGAGTTTCAAAGATACCATCATGCATATCTTCCATGATCTTCTCTATTTCCTTCTTATCCACACATCGGAGCAGAGTAGAATCATGGTTTCTCTTGTACAGGATTCCATTGCTTAGGAAGAATTTGGCTGAAAATCTTTGCAAGAATTTATCATCATTGATTGAAGCTCGTTCAGGATACTCTTGTGCCTCAAGATATCTCCTCACTTCATGGTACCACGACTTCTCTTCATCAGTGTCAATCTCGTAACAATATGCAGGTTCGTCAAATCTTTCAATTGTAATTCTAGGGACCTCATTATCCCAATTGACCTTGAACATGGAATACATTGTTGCTAAGGCGTCTGCCAACTGATTTTCTTCTTTAGGGAAGTTCTCAAAGGTAACCTCCTTAAAGTATGGGATCAGGGTCAACACAAGCTCTTTGTAATGAATCAAATTAGGGTGATTGGTATCCCATTCTCCTTTAACTTGACTAATCACTAAAGAAGAATCTCCGTATACATCTAAGAACTCGATCCTTAGGTCAATGGCATCCTTTAGACCCAAAATGCATGCATTGTACTCAGCCATGTTATTTGTACAGTACAAGCACAATCTAGTGGTGAAAGGTGTATGGAAACCCTCAGGAGAAATAATCACGACACTAATTCCATTTCCCAAGGCGTTGGAAGCCCCATCAAAAACCATAGTCCATCAGGATCCTTGTTCAGGTCCGTCATACGGCCCAGGCTTTTCGCAGTCAATCACTAGCATGATGTTCTCGTCTGGGAATTCAAAGTTCATGGACTGGTAACCCTCAACAGCTTGATGGACCAAATGATATGCCAATATACTACCCTTGATGGCCTTTTGTGTTGTATATTAGATGTCATATTCAGTCAAAATCATTTTCCATCCAGTTATTCGTCCGGAGAGATCTGGCTTCTCGAAGATATACTTGATAGGGTCCATCTTAGAAATCAATAAAGTGGTGTGAGTCAACATATATTGTCTTAGCCGGCGAGCAGCACATTCTAGAGTGCAACAAGTTTTCTCGAGCAGTGAATATCTGGTTTCACAGTCGATAAACTTTTTGCTCAGGTAGTATATTGCATGCTCTTTTCGGCCATACTCGTCATGTTGGCCCAACACACACCCTATTGAATTCTCTAATACCGTCAAGTACATAATTAGAGGTATTTCTTCAAATAGAGGCACCAGGATGAGTGGTTCTTGAAGATATTCCTTAATTTTGTCAAAGGATGCTTGGCAGTCGTTGTTCCATCTGACTACTTGATCTTTCTTCAGTAGTTTGAAGATTGGCTCACAAGTAGCAGTTAGGTGAGATATGAACCGGGCAATATAGTTGAGTCGACCTAAGAAGCCTCCGACCTTATTCTCAGAACGGGGAGCTGGAATTTCTTGAATGGATTTGACCTTCGCAGGATCTACCTCGATACCTTTTCCACTGACAACAAAACCTAGAAGCTTTCCCGACCTTACCCCGAAGGTGCATTTGTTGGGATTCAGCCTTAACTTGTATTTCTTCAACCTCTCAAACAACCTGTGAAGATGATCAAGGTGTTCTTCCTCCGTTTGCGAGCTTGCAATCATATCATCAACATATACTTCTATCTCATGATGGATCATATCATGAAATAGAGCTACCATAGCTCGTTGATAGGTTGCCCCTGCATTCTTCAAACCAGAAGGCATGACCTTATAGCATAAAGTGCCCTACTGTGTGACAAAGGTGGTCTTTTCCATGTCTTCGGGAGCCATTTTGATTTGGTTGTAGCCAGAGAAGCCATCCATGAAGGAGAAGACTTTATGTTGAGTAGTTTTGTCGACCAAGACGTCAATATGTGGTAGAGGGAAATCATCTTTAGGGCTTGCCCTATTCAAATCCCTATAGTCTACGCACATACGTACCTTCCCATCTTTCTTAGGCACCAGGACCACATTGGCAACCCATTTAGGATATGATATGACAACCAAGAAACCTGCATTGAGTTGCTTCATTACCTCAGCTTTTATCTTTTCAGACATATCTGGCCGCATATGACGCACTTTTTGTTTGACCGAAGGGCAATCTTATTTTGTTGGTAGATGATTGTAATACAGTGGGAGAACTAACTTGGGTGTTTTGTGTTTTATCACAATTGTTGTGGATAGCAAGAGTCGGCACCGACTTTTCTTTTATCCAATAAAGGAAAAAGTGAAAAGAACAGGAAATACCTTTTGAGAATTTTCTTGAGTTCGGGGGGTAGGTTATGAAAAGGGAAGGTGTTAGCACCCTTTTCATCCGTAGTTATCTACGGTATCTTAGTTTCTAGCTCACTTTAAAATGTTTTGTTTGAAATGTGTTTGTGATTGGTTTTGAAAGTATTTTTGAAAAGTGCCATCGTTTAGGCGAACTTTGTAATGATTCTCGTCTCTATAAGAATACATACAAAGTGCTAACTTTTGAAAATATTTCATTTGAAAGAGTTGGTGTGTTTGAAAGATGTTTTGAAGATGGTTGTGAGAAAGCAACTATGAACATTGTACCTACTCAAAAGTCTTAGTTATTTTCCTCCTTCTTTGGATATTGCTACCTTACCATTGATTGATAAGAAGCGCTATCATTGGATGTGAAGGGACGGGCGTGAGTCGTCGTGTAGTTATAGAAGGCAACATTGTAGGATACCTTAGCAATTTGTCTTTAGGGTCTAAGATCGTTTACCGAAGGCAACATTTGAAGGGTCATTGAGGGACTAAGATCTTGTATTTGAGGGTCATTGCAAAAGTATCCCACGTTCGAGGGACATGACTGTTTATTCGTAGGCAACAAGTGTGGGTTACCCTAGAGGTGCGTGTGTGAATTGTGTTTTGATTGCATGAATTTTTGTCTTGAGATTAGGATTCTCTAAGATTGATTTTATCTTTCCATACACACTCTAACTACTAACAATTATATTAAAAGCGATAAATTGCGGAAATTAAAGTCCTATGCTACTACATCATTTAGGGGGTGGGGATACAAATTATAAAAAGTCTCAAAAATCAAGATTTTTGGTGTTTAGGCTGACACGGGCCATGTCCTGTGACATGGGCACCCGTGTCAGAACCCTTGTAAAAATCCATGCATGTCTTTTTTTTGTCCCAACTGAGCTGACACGGGCCGTGTCCTGTGACGGGGGAACCCGTGTCAGAACCCTATCTTGCCACTTTGTCAAGTTTTTAATCCTAGTAAGAGTGACACGGGCCGTGTCTTGTAACACGGGAACCCGTATCAGAATCCCGCCTTGACATTTTGTCCAGTTTTCTCCCAGTAAGAAGGACATGGGCCGTGTCCTGTGACACGGGCACCCGTGTCAGAACCCTGCCTTGCCATTTTGTCCACTTTTCTCCTTGACACGGCCCGTGTCAGGTGACACGGTCGACCATATCAAACTTCCAGAAGCATTTTTCTGTAGTTTTGAATGTTTTCAACTCTTCTACTCTTTTGTCCTATTTTATTCTTTTGAAAACAAAAACAAATGATGTATGTATAAGGATATCACAGTGTGAGAAAAACTTACCTCTTGAAACGGAAAGTATGAAGCCCCTTCTAGCTATTCTGGGTGCAGTACTACGATTGATTAGGATCTCTTGGACCTCACTAAAGTTATTCCAATCCTTGCTTTGTGCTGAAAGTATTTGAAATGCTCTGCCCAAGTCAAGTTGCAATGGTGAAAAGTGGAAATGGATTATGATGACAGAGTGATTACAAAAGTGTAACAAGGGTGTGGATGAATTCTAAATGATGTTTATAAAGTATTTGAAGTGGAAACTAAGAGAATGCACGAGTGGATTGAAAGATATATGTTTAAGGTTTGAAAACTTGCTTCAATGGTGGTTTTGAGAAAAATTTATGGTCTTTTGAGAGTGTGAGGGGTTTGAGGGCTTGTCAACATAAAAAATTGGGGGTGTTTCAGCTTCCAACTGGCCTATCTATTTATATAGAAGGTTTGAGAGGATGAGAGAGTTTGTTTCACAAGCTAAGGAATTCTTGTTTGGTTGAGATGAAACAACCAAGTTATTATGAAAATTGGTGTTCCAATGTGTTGTACCCCAAAATTTTCCCTCTCACTTATCAAATATTTTTTCACAAAGATCTCTCTTGGTTCAAGACTGCACTAGGGTTGATCAGCTCAAGACACCTCCTTAAGCACTGATGACCAAAATTAGGGTTTAAGATTGCACAAGGATAATTGAACTTTCAATTCTTCATATTACTTTCATGAATCATTATGGACCCCCAAGATTACTCATGACAAGTTTCAAGCCTTGGATCACACTTTTGCTCAGTCAATTGAGTAGTTGACCTAAAAATCAATTGTATTGGGGAAAAAGTCAACTATGGTCAATTTACAGTCAAACTTGAAAATTTTTGATCCACATCAACATTATAAACTCATATGTATCATTTGATCAAGTTTGGACCATAATTCCTCAAGAAATTTGATCAAATCATCAAAAGGGCAAAATGGTCAAAATTAGGGTTTTGACTGAGAAAGGGCAATTTCTGATTTTTGACCTAGAAAATGATCAATTGGCTTGAAGCATGATATCAATAGTTCAATTGCATAATTTTCACCTAATGGCATGACCTAAAACATTGCTCAAGATCAATTGGATTGATAGTGAATTTTCAGTCAATTGATCAAAAGTCAACTGTACACTGAAAAGTCAAACTTTGACTTTTTGGTCAAAATCCAATGTCAAAGATCACAATTCATCAAAACATGTCAAAATATGAAACTTATTCATCAAGAAATCAAAAGAGTCAAGATTTCATTTTGAAAAGTTAGAGTTTTCTAACTTAGAAATTTTTGTGTTTAAAACTTCATGTTTTTTCACAACTTTGAGCAAATTTTTCACCATGATGCAAGATGATTCAGAAGAAACTTTCCACATGAAAGTTGTAGATCTCCATGATATATAAAACATTAATTTACACAACTTCTTCTAAAAGTACTTAGATCTCAAGTTATTAATTCATAAAGTCATGGTCTTGAAATTGAACACTTAGTGAAATTTTGCCCTAGTTTTGGTCAGGATTTTGACCTAACTTCATGGCACTTTTTCATACAGTTCCAAATGGAATTTTTAAAAGTTATTTAAATAGGGGCTGTAGAGAACATTACAATATTTCCAAAATGTCCAAGAACTCCTTGAGATCATTTGTGAGCAAGGAGAATCGAAGAGATGAAGTTAGGGTTTTCAAACTTAAATTATAAGCCATTTCATGATGAACAAAAATTCAAATCCAAGCCTAGGCTGCATAATCTTTGCTTTGCAGGCCTCAAACTTGTTTTTCACTCCATAATTAAATGTTTACACAGCTGATAGAGCTTTAATCCAAGCACTTGAGCCTTTATCCTAGTTACATTTCCATTTATGGCACAAAGTTGCCATTTCCATTTTGATAAAGCACTACTTTTGCAATTGTCAACTTCTTGAGCTTTGCACTTGTTCTTTATGCACATATAACCCCTATCAACCAAAAGCAATGTGTCTAAAGCCTCTTTGAGCTTAGAACATGCTTGTACAACACTTTGAGTTTTGTCTTCTCACTTTTCTTCAAAAGCAAGTCATAGATCCAAAAGGCTAGAACTCAGAAACCTTGAGTGCATTTGATCTCTAACCTTTTCCATACATATAGACAAGTCTATTTCAACATAATACACGAATGCTAAGACCCCAAAAAACTCCCAAGCACTCTGCAACTCAGAATCTGCTATAACTTGACAGTTTTGAACCTCACATAGCCATCTCCAAATCCACTCATGCGTATTGAGTTTTAACCATCCAAACACTTAATATACATCATATCAAAGTGATCCAGACCCCTGTTTCTTCAATGTAACTCCTCCATCACTATCCACCATTTCTAAATTTGAAGCTTGCAATTTGACTTGAGTTGGGAGTTTCATCCATCCTCAAAGCAAAGTAGGAGTTGGAACACCCTCAAGGAGGTCCAGGCAAGCTACAGAAATCATCAAGCCATCATAAAGGTTGCTCAAACTCCATACACGACTCCAGCTGCAAGAGGTAAGTTTTCAAACTTCTATCTCTTCATATAAGCATTATTTGATTTTGATTTGTGAAGATAAAATATAGATACCATTGCCACGAAGCTGTACATATCCATAGTTTGCATTTATATGGCTTGAGCTTAGAGAATTTTAGAGTTGAAGTTTTCTGAAATTTTTAGGTTTTAAATTAGGGCCAGAAAAATTCTCATTCATCTTTGACTGTTAGCTTAAGTTATTTACTAGGTTGGATTCGTGGGAAGAAATGCCACAACTTTCATGTTTGAACTTTTCATTTTTGTTGAGAGATGAGCAAGTTACATATCCTTTGGCTGGAGGTTGAAGATGAAGTATAATCAGGGCGCGTTTTGTGTTATATATTTATCCTTTCACACAAGTTAATGGATGTATCACCACCCCAGTGGTTAAAGCACGCGCCTGTCACTATGAGGTCCTGGGTTCAAGGCCCAGCGTGACCTTTTTTCCAATTTTTTCACTTCTTTGACATTTTTTGATTGTTTGCAGCGCCTGGGCTTTCAACAATCGGGCCTTTTGTTTTTTTTCTTCTTTTACTGACTTTGATTTGCTTGTGCACCCCTGACCCAAATTTCTTTATTTATTTTCTTTGTTTATTTTTGTTTTTATTTCTTTTCTTCTTTAATATTATTATTATTATTATTATTATTATTATTATTATTATTATTATTATTATTATTATTATTATTATTATTATTATCATTTTTATTAATAAAAAATTTCAAAAAATATTTTTATTTATTATTCATACTTATATATTTTATTTCCTCTATAAAACAAAAGGATTAAAAAAAACATTTTCTTAAGCAAATTAATTTCTTTTTTTTTATATAATTAATTTTTAGACTTAGGATAACTTAGTATATTATTTTATTTTCTTAGTTAAAATTAATTTAGAACTTAGGCTTATTTTAATTAATTAATCTTCATTTTATTTTCATTAATTTAAAGCCTTTTCACAAAAAAACCTAAAAATCCTTTTCAAGTTAATTTCTTTTCTTAATTAGTTTAAGTTAATTTTATTTAATTTTAATTAATCATTTTCTTTAATTAGGTCAAGACAAAAACCCCTTTCATAAAAACAACAAAAAAATCATTTCTTTTTTCATTTATATTCTTGCATTTTATTTTCAATTTTGTATAATATTCAATATGGTTGTAATAGATAATTAGGTTTAATTTTCTTACAATCCCCATTTGTAAATTTGTACATCCCCTCCCCCAATGATATAATAGTGTAGTAATTTTACTTTTCGCAATTTATCACTTTATATAAGTGCTAGTAATTAGGGTTTGTATGAGAAGATAAAATCAACAAGTAGCAAACCCTAATCAAAGACTAAACAAAGTATGAAAATTAATACACTTGCACACAAGCACCCCTAGGGTGAAATCCACTTGGTTGCCTTATAAAAATGATCATATTATGCATGTGAGATATCTTAGCAAAAACAAGTAAACATACAAGATCATAGTCCCTCGATAACGCTATCTATGCTGCCTTTTCAAAATTATCTTAGTCCCTAAAGAAAAATGCTAAGATACCTTGAAACATTGCTAATCATGGTTATACGATGACCCACGTCTATCCCGTTTACATCCAAAGATAGGGTTACTTACCAAATCAATGGTAAGATAACAATGTCAAAGGAAAAAGGAAATGAACATGAAAGACTTTTGAGTAGGTAGAATGTTCCTAGTTACTTGATCCATTTCAAATAAAAAACATCCTTGCTACTTTCAAAACAAACACCAACACTTTCAAAACATCTTTCAAACTTGAAAACATTTCCAAAAGATCAACACCTTTGTATACATTCTTACGAACAAGAATCATTACAAAAGTTTGGCTAAACAATGGCTTCTTTTCAAAAATACTTTCAAAACCACATAAAGCACAATTTCAAACAAAAGCAAGTGATCTAGCAAGTAACTAAGAGCCCATGGAAAGCCATGGATGAAAAGGGTGCTAATACCTTCCCTTTTCATAATCTACCCCCCGAACTCAAGAAATAATCTCAAAGGTCTTTCCTGTGCTTTTTCACCTTTCCTTTTGGATAAAAGAAAAGTTGGTGGCAACTCTTGCTAACCGCAACATTTGCGATAAAACGCAAAACACCCAAGTCAGTTCTCCCACTGTACCACAGAACTGGCGACTCTGCTGGGGGTAAATATAAAAGTGGGGTTACCTTAGGGTTAGATCACATTTACTTGCTTTCTTTGTTTGACTTGTATGCTTTACATTATTGTTCTTTGTTTGGGTTTAAATCCTCTACCCGGATTTGGGATATCTTATAGGTAAGTAGCAATACATTATGAAAACTGTGCGGGGTATACCGACATGGTCTAAGCAATAGCTACGTTAGTGCGACATATTTGTGGGTACCGGTAGCCCTTGAGTAGTCAAGGAGAATACGGGGCCGCTGAGTGATGTCATGAGGCACTAATGAACTTTTAGAACCTTTACTTGACCAACTTGGCCATTAGGACGTAGTGAGATGACCGGCTTTGGTGCAGTCCGAAGTTGGTAGATACTCGATACTACACCTATTGAGGTTTGGTTTTTTGGGATCCTTAGAACCCGTTTACTATTACTAGGATAGGTTTGAGCCAACTAAAATTCAAGAGGGTACTTACCTATGAGACTCCATGCAAGCCTAAACCTAAGGACTTGTTTGCTTTGTTTGTATATATATACTTGTACATAACATCATAAATATCATAACATCATACTCATACTCACTAACCATTTCAAGGATCTTGGGATTTATCTTTGTTCTGTTTTGTAGGACATGGATTCTATTCGCAGGAAAACCATTCAAGTCAATCTTTTAAGGATCCCTCCATAACTTAAAGAGCTAGCATCAAGGATTCCTGAAAATTCTCCATTTACCGAAAGACATGGTCGCCTACTAAACTTGGTCACCTCCAACACTGATGAAGACATGATGAAGGTGCTCTTTCAGTTCTTTGATCCTTTACACCATTGCTTCACATTTCCCGATTATCAACTTGTGCCAACTTTGGAAGAATTCTCCCAACTCTTGAGGATTCCCATTCTCAATCAACTACCTTTCAATGGTACGAAAAGAGATCCAAAGCTAGAAGAGATTGCTCAAGCTCTACACTTGCAACAATCTGATATCACAACTAATTGGGAAACAATGAGTGGTGTCAAAGGCTTCCTAGAAAAGTTATTGTTTGAGAAAGCCCAAAACTATTGGAACTCTTTGGATTTGCAAGCCTTTGAGGAAATTGTGGCTCTCCTCATCTATGGGATGGTTTTGTTTCCAAATCCTGACCAACTCATAGATGTGAACACCGTCAAAATCTTCATGTCTCGTAACCCAGTGCCTACTTTGCTAGGGGACATCCTACATTCCTTTCACACTCACACTATGTGGAAAAGAGGTATCCTTATGTGTTGTACTCCTCTCTTGGCAAGATTGTTTATTTCGCATCTTCCCCAATCTGTATTGAAGAAAGAGCAAGGTTCAAGGTGGTTATATAGGTTGATGACGCTCAAACATTCAGACATTCATTAGTGTTCCCGATCCATAGAGAATGTTACTATTGTCGACCATTGTGGAGAATTCCCTAATGTCCCTTTACTTGGCATTAGAGGAGGTATCACCTACAACCCCTGCTTAGCCTTAATACAGTTTGGTTACGCCCGAAGGGATGGCCCACATGAGATGCTCATCTAAGGTTTGGTATTTGACTACGAAAACAAGGATCAAGATCATCACCAGAGATTTATCCGAGCTTGGAGGATGTTGAACAAGGTAGATAGCAAGACATTGGGGCATAATAATTACATCCCTCTTGAGACTTACCTCAAATGGGTACAAGCTCATGCTCAAAGTCTTATGATTCCTTACCCCTCCATTCTCCCGATAATCATAGAGCCTGTTGTGGAAGGAGATGTCCCATACACTATCCTACATCCTGACATGCCTACCTCTTTTGAAGACTTACAAAGGGATTGGATACATCTTAAGGGTGAGCGAGACACTTTTTAAGCCCAATTCTATGCCAACGAGAATAAGGTTTTGGAACTCACTAAGCAACTTCATGAGGAGCGGAGCCTGAATGCCTACGTCGCACCAAAGAGGATGCGTACAACTTTTTTATCTTAGAGTTTTTATACTGTTTTGTAAGCCCAAAAGAGGAATGATTTACTCAAGCTCTGATTTATTAATATAATATGTGTTCCTTTTTGGTCTAAAGAAATTTTAAATCTCTAATTTCCTTGAAATCATTGCATATGCATTTACCATTCATCATAACATAAGCAGTTTTTCTCACAACAAGTCTCCTCATCTTTCTACTGTTTCTTTTAGTAAGATGGATCTCGAGCAGATAGTGAAATACCTCTAGGCACAGACTGCTCAGTTTCAATAGATGTTCTTGACTCTAGCCAAAGGACAAGAAGATCTGAAAACCTTGCTGATTGAAGAAAAGAAGAAGAAAAAGAAAGTAACCGGAGTTCTGAATATGGGAAGAAGATTCCAAGGACAAGCAAGAAGGGCCCTAGACTTTGCAACATCATCTGGTGAAAAAGACAATCAAGATGGGAAAGGCAAGGAAGCAGTTGTCCAGCAAGATTCTGAAGAGGAAGAAGAAGAGGATTACTCGGAAGAGTAGTATCCCCCGGCCGACGACAAGTACAAGCATCTAGAAGAACGAATAAGCGCAATGGAAATCCAGAAAGTACCTGGGCTAGACTTTGAGGACCTAAGCTTAGTGTCTGGGATTATCATTCCATCAAAATTCAAGGCACTGATATTTTCTAAATACAACGGAATTTTATGCCCCAAAATGCATCTCCGATCCTATGTGAGGAAAATACAGCCTCACACTGCGGACAGAGATTTATGGGTCCACTTTTTCCAAGACAGTCTATCTGGAACTCAACTTGATTGGTTCTATCAATTGGAAAGGGCCAATATCCATAACTGGGAAGACCTTTCCGCTGCTTTCTATAAACAATATCAGTATAACGCAGACCTTGCTCCTACCTGTACTCAACTCTAGAGTATGGCTATGGTTTCAAATGAAGGTTTCAAAGACTACACTCAGAAATGAAGGGACTTATCAGGAAGAGTCCAACCTCCCCTTTCTGAAAGAGAACTAGTAGACATGTTTTTGGGTACCCTGTCCGGTCCTTTCTTTAATCATTTAATTGGAAGCTCCTCAGTAGGCTTCACAGAATTAATCCTGACCAGAGAAAGAGTGGAAGCCGGGATTAAGAGTGGGAAGATCCAGAAAGACGCATCCTCCGCTGCTGTAAGAAAACCATTTATTGGGAAGAAAGAAGTTGGTGCTGTGTAAAGAAAGAAGTTGGTGCTGTGTATCCTCAAAGGAATCAAGAAAGAACTGAACACCGTCCAATGGTGGGGGCTGTCATGATCCCTAAGCCTGTGCTTACTCAACAAAGGAACGATTAGCCTAGAACATAAAGGCCAGTAAGACAATTTACCCGGATTAATATGACACTATCTTAAGTACTGCCGCATTTGTTGAGATCCAACCTGGTAACTTTGAAAGAAGCTACGAAGAATCCTAACACAACATCTCCTCATTATCATCCTAATGCTCGCTGTGCATACCATTCATAAAGCCCAGACCATGATACTAACAACTGTTGGGCTTTGAAAAACAAATTACAAGACCTCCTTGAAGCCAAATAAATTGAGTTTGATGCTCCTGAGATCCCGAATGTTATTACCGCTCCTATGACCAAGCATGGCCGTGGTGTTAACACTGTCAAAGATAACTTGTTTGTTTCTACTATTGATGAAATTGTTACTCCTCTCCTAACCATCAAGAAGAACCTATTGAAGGCCGGTTTATTTCTGGGCTGTGATGAAGACTGCCACTTCTGTTTCTCCCGACCAACTAGTTGTCATTTATTGAAAGCAGGTGTCCAACGCCTAATGGATGACAAAGATATTTTGTTTGAAAAGACTCCTGTTCCAAATGTTTCTTACAAAGATGTTTCAATAATAACCATTTCCTCCAATCCTTCCAGGGTCTCCACCAAAAGACCCGTTAGGACTACATCAGTTCCTAAAGTAGCTCCGCTAATAATTACTATGCTTGGGCCAATCCCGTACTCATCAGATAAGACCGTCCCATGGAATTATGGGGGAAATGTCTACTATTACGGTGTCAAGCAATATTGGCCGATTGTTGAAGACTCAATTTCTGAGGAAGATGACCTAGACATCAGTAATATTGCGGGAACCAGCAAGATAACTCGAAGCGGAAGAATGTTATCTCCAGAGATTACTCCTCCGAAGACTGTCGCTGGTCCTGTGATCATCCCTATTCCTATTCCTGCTAACACTACTACTACAACAACCCCTTTGGTTACCCCTGCTGACACTACTACTACTACAATTCCTATAGTTACACGTGCTGAGACTCCTACCGCCGAGTCGATCGAGACTCTGGGAAAAGGCATTCTGGTTAAGCCTGTCTGGATGAAGGCGTAAACAATATCCATCCCCGAGGCCTCCAAAAAGGAGATGGAAGAAATTCTGAAGATTATAAAGAGAAGCGACGACAACGTAGTCGAGCAGTTAGGGCAGACTCTGTCAAAGATTTCCATGCTGGCTTTACTATTGTGTTCCGAGGCTCATGCAAAGGCCTTGATGAAATTCCTTAAAACTGCCCATGTACCACAAGAAACCTCCGCTGATCAGTTCCAAGACTGTGTGGCCAGCTTGACCGCTGACAATGGTTTAGGATTTTCTGATGCTGTCTTGACACCTAGAGGGAGGAAGCACAACGAGGCATTGCATGTCTCTATCAAATACCAGGGCATAACTTTGGCCCATGTCTTGGTGGATATCGGTTCATCTTTGAATGTGCTGCCTAAGAAGGCTCTTGATAGACTCGACTGTGAAGGTTTAACCTTAAAACCCACCAATATAGTGGTAAGGGCCTTCGACGGTTCAAAGAGAATGGTGCATGGGGAGGTGGACATCCCCATAAAAGTTGGAACCTAAACCTTTGATTCAACTTTTTACGTGATGGACATTCGCCCTTCCTACTCCTGCTTATTGGGCCGACCATGGATTCATAATACTGGTGCTATCACCTCTACGTTACATCAAATGATGAAATATCCAACTAAGGGGAAGATCATTACTGTCCATGGAGAAGAGGAATATATGGTCAGTCATTTAAACTCCTTCAGATACGTGGAATTAGACGGCGAATTCATTGAAACTCCATTTCAGCATTTCAAGGAAGTCCCACCAACTGTGACAGTAACCAAAGCTGTTCCCCAAATCCCGAAGATTACAATACCTCCGCTAAAGATGTCCTCTCTAAAAGATGCCAAGGCAGTGATAGAAGAAGGTGGGTGCACTATTAGGGGCCAAATCCCAGATATCCCATACAAGTATGACAAATTTGGTTTGGGTTTCACTTCAGGAGCCCATAAAGCTGTACGCCGTGCTTGCACCGGGGGACCCCCTTTGAAGATCAGTAACCACAGAGTCAACATAGTGGAGGGTGATGAGGACAACTACAACCTGGAGGAATGTATTTTCCCAACTGTCAATGGAGGACTCATCAACTAGGAAGCTAAAGATTTTGTCCCAATTACTTTTATCCAACAGTAATTGTCTTTAAATTTTGTCGGATCTGTAATAATTAAACATTTCATACTTTTAAAGCCTTGTGTCTTACCCGAGGCACAATGATCCATTTGTAAGGGTTGTTATCTCATTTTCATATGTCATCAATGAATCATGGACGTTTTTGCATACAAACTTTGTGTTCCTTGTCTTTCTTTTTTACATTTTTTATTTCTTTCAAAGATATCTATACTCTTACACACACTCACATTCAAAATGCAGATCTACGTCCATTCGGGATCCCATGGGTAACGATTCTGCTATGGCCTTTTGTGACTCTGAAAATATAATCTACCAAGCCGAAGGCGAAGGTGAGGAAGATTGTGAAGTGCCAGGGGAACTAGCAAGGTTACTACAACAAGAAGAGAGGACCATTCATCCCTACTAAGAACTAGTGGACACGGTTAACCTAGGAACCGAGGAGGACAAGAAAGATGTCAAGGTGGGTGCTAACCTGGAACCCAGTGTCAAGAAGCGTCTAATTCAGTTGCTACATGATTATGTTGAGGTCTTTTCCTGGTCGTACGAAGACATTTCAGGACTTGATGCTAATATCGTGGTACATCGCCTACCAAAAAAAGAAGATTGCCCTCCGGTAAAACAGAAAGTCCATCGCATGCAACCAGACATGTCAGAGAAGATCAAAGCCGAAGTCATGAAACAATTCAACACCGGATTCTTGTCCGTCACCTCCTATCCGCAATGGGTCACAAATGTTGTTCCCATGCCTAAAAAGGACGGCAAGATACGAATGTGCGTGGACTACAAAGATTTGAATAGGGCAAGCCCTAAGGATGATTTCCCACTTCCCCACATCGATATTTTGGTTGACAATACAACACAACATAAGGTGTTTTCCTTCATGGACGGTTTCTCAGGCTACAACCAAATCAAAATGGCGCCTGAGGACATGGAGAAAACAACCTTTGTCACACAATGGGGCACATTCTGTTACAAGGTTATGCCATTCGGATTAAAGAACTCTAGGGCAACCTATCAGCGTGCCATGGTAGCCTTATTTCACGACATGATACATCACAAAATAGAGGTCTATGTGGACGATATGATAGCTAGATCTCAAACTAAAGAGGAACATCTTGACCATTTGCAGAAGCTGTTTGAGATATTAAAGAAATACAAGCTGAGGTTGAACCCAAATAAATGCACACTTGGGGTAACATCTGATAAACTCCCAGGCTTTATCGTCAACGGTAAAGGTATTGAAGTGGATCCTGCCAAGGTGAAAGCAATACAAGAAATGCCTGCTCCTCGTAAAGAGAAGTAAGTCAGAGGATTCTTGGGACGTTTAAACTACATTTCCAGATTCATATCTCACCTAACAGCTACTTGTGAACCAATCTTCAAATTGTTGAAGAAAGATCAAGTAGTCAAATGGAATGATGAGTGCCAAACTGCCTTCGACAAGATCAAAGAGTACCTGCAAGAGCCTCCTGTTTTGATGCCACAAGTCGAGGGAAGACCATTGATCATGTATCTGACTGTTTTGGAAAATTCAATGGGGTGTGTGCTGGGGCAGCATGACGAGTCTGGACGAAAAGAGCATGCTATTTATTACCTGACCAAAAAGTTACCGACTGTGAAACAAGATATTCACTGCTCAAGAAAACTTGCTGCACTCTGGCATGGGCTGCTCGCCGGGTAAGGCAGTATATGTTGACCCATACTACTTTATTGATATCCAAAATGGATCCCATAAAATACATCTTCGAGAAGCCTGCCCTTTCTGGGATAATAGCGAGATGGAAAATGATCCTGACAGAATATGACATACAATATACTACCCAGAAAGCAATAAAGGGCAGTATACTAGCTGATCACCTTGCTCATCAAGCCGTGGGTGACTACCAGTCCATGAAGTTCGAATTCCCCAATGAAGGCATCATGATGGTAAACAACTGTGAAGAATTCAGACCATATGACAAACCTGAACAAGGATCCCGATGGACCCTAGTTTTTGATGGGGCATCCAACGCACTCGGCAATGGTATAGGTGCTGTACTCATATCTCCTGAAGGATGTCATACTCCCTTTACGACAAGACTCTGCTTCAATTATACAAATAACATGGAAGAATACGAAGCGTGCATTTTGGTCTCAAAGCTGCCATAGATTTGGGGATCAAATCCTTAAATGTATTCGGAGATTCCACTTTGGTCATCAGCCAGATCATAGGGGAATGGGACACCAAACACCCTAACATTATCCCCTACAAAGAACATGTGTTGACATTGATCCCACATTTTGAGAAGATTACCTCGAGCATTTACCACAAGAAGAAAATCAGCTAGCAGACGCGCTAGCCATAATGTCATATATGTTTAAACTTAAATGGAATAACGAGGCTCCTCAGATCACCATTGAACGAATGGATGAACCAGCTCACTGTCACGAGATTAATACTGAAGAAGTAGTGGACCGTCCTTGGTTTCACGAAGTCAAGAGGTATCTCGAGGCTCAAGAATATCCGGAAGGAGCTTCAGTCAATGATAAGAAGTTCTTAAGGAGATTCTCTGCTAAGTTCTTCCTTAGTAATGGCGTTCTCTACAAACGCAACCATGACTCTGTTTTGCTCCGTTGCATAGACAAGGTTGAGGCAGAAAAGATCATGGCTGATCTACATGAGGGCACTTTTGGCACCCATTCCAGTGGGCATACGATGGAAAAGAAAATCCTACGGGCAAGTTATTACTGGTCTACCATGGAAGCAAATTGCTATCAACACTCTCAAACTTGTTATAAGTGTCAGATCTATGTTGACAAGGTGCACGTACCTCCGGTTCCCTTGAATGTCATGAAGGCTCCTTGGCCCTTTGCTATGTGGGGCATCAATATGATTGGTGAAATCAAGCCAACAACCTCTAATGGACACCGCTTCATCTTGGTGGCCATTGACTATTTCACGAAGTGGGTTAAGGCAGCTTCTTTTGCTTCCGTTACCAAGAATGTTGTAGCCCAGTTCATCAAACAGAATCTCATCTGTGGGTACGGTATCCCCGAGAGAATCATCATTGACAATGGTACAAATCTCAACAACACTATGATCACCGTACTGTGTGTGCAATTCAAGATCCAACTCCATAATTCTGCCCCTTACTGGCCAAAGATGAATGGTGTTGTCGAAGCCGCAAATAAGAACATCAAAAAGATCAAACAGAAAATGACAATCACGTACAAAGACTGGCATGATATGCTACCATTCGCTCTCCACGGTTATTGTACCACGGCACGCACATCAACCGGGGCAACACCCTACTCTCTGGTGGCATGGAGGCTGTCTTGCCTATTGAGGTCCAGATCCCTTCTCTGAGAATTATGAAGGATGCAAGGTTGAATAAAGACGATTGGATCTAAACTCTACTTGATCAACTGAACTTAATTGATGAGAAAAGGCTTACTGCTGTCTGTCATGGTCAAATGTATTAAAAAAGTATGATTAAGGCTTTCAACAAAAAGGTCATACGCCAAGTATATCAAGTCAGGGATTTAGTGATCAAGCGCATCATACTGCCGCAAGGTGATCCCAGGGGAAAATGGACTCCTACATATGAAGGATCGTTTGTGATCAAAAGCATATTCTCTGGTGGAGCAATGATCTTGACCACTATGGATGAAGACGACCTTTCACACCCTGTGAACACGGACATAGTGAAAATATACTACGCATGATTAAAGACCAGCTAGGTTGACCGACCTAGGAAAAAAATAAGGGCTTCCCGATGAACCAAAAAGGTTCGGGAAAAAATTAGGGATAAAAACAAAAAAATTTGTACACCCGGCAAGTTGAAAACCCGAAAGGGCGACTTGGGCAAAAAAGGGTATCCCGATGGACTGAAAACCCGAAAGGACGGTCCAGGCAAAAGTTAGGGAATCAAAGTGTACGACTATGTCCCGTTGGATCACCTTGCAGACAACCTTTGGCTTCAATTGACAAACTCAATGGTTCTAATCAATTCAATCAACTTCAGACAAGGCAGCAAGTGGACAAGACGCTCAGAGACACATGGGCTATAGCAGAATGGGAACCCCATGGGATTATTGCACGTAGCTATCTTTTATTTGTATCAAATGTTCATACTTTACGACGACGTTCTCTTACTAGGATGTTTGTCTCATTGTACAAAATAATTACTCAAGTTAATACAAAGATACTCCTTTGAATGAGCAAAATTATCTGTTTTTCTTTAATTTCTGTGTTTTTTTACAAAAACGTCCAATGATTTACTTTTGAGCATATGCATTTGAACATAACTACTGTTTATAAATGAGAAAAAATAGAAGACAATCACTATTAGATTTAAAGAATAGGATAATATCTTTAGGATATTCCTTGAAATCCCCCACAATGTGCAGCTTAATGATACCAAGCTCTCTCGTATCCCCAGCGGAACAAAATTTCCAATTATCACTCCCCGGTAGAAGTCGCCGAATTTCTCTGGATTCCCCAATAGGATTTCACAAAGCCATACACGACGTTCCCCTTACAACATAGTTTATTTCTCTAATAAATAGGATCTCATCAACTCATCAACACTTCAAAACAAAAAGACTTACACTCCACTTCCCCAACAACAGTCAAGGATTTATTTCCCCTAATCCAACAGTGTTACAACAGCATAGCTTATATACCCATACATCGCATCCTTACGTCAAAACATTGATAACACGAACGCATGCAACATAATCTCATTCATTTTATTGAGAACATCATTATACAATGCATTTCATACATTATGACATTGCATACAACTAATATTTTGTCTCTTCAGGAAAGATCAATCAGCGGATGTTTATCATCAATAATTCACAAAAGGTCAGAGATTGATACCTGAGACAAGCCAGGACAATTATCTACACGACCAGCTGAAGCTATCCTACACGGGTTTCTTCTGACTCATCTTTCAGATACAATTCAGATACGCTCTAGACACGAACACCATTTTGATACTCATTCAGATTCTCTCTCAGATACAGTTCAGATACGCTCTAGACACAGACGCCATTCTGATACTCATTCAGATTCAACTCTCAGATATAGTTCAGATACGCTCCAGATACGGACGCTATTATGATACTCATTCAGATTCATCTCTCAGATATAGTTAAGATATTCTCCAGACACGGATGCCATTCTGATACTCATTCATATTCTCTCTCAGATACAGTTCAGATACGCTCCAGACACGGACACCATTCTGATACTCATTCAGTTTCTCTTTCAGATACAGTCCAACAATCATTTTTGATGGCATCTGCAAGCCCATCTCTGAAAACTTCTCATCTCCTCTCCAAATGGAATCTTCAAGCCCATTCCTTATACCATCAACCATCACAATCTCGAGTGCAAATTTCTGGGCACTCTAGTATCAAATCATCTTCCACCTTCAAGTCACGAATGGCAAATCCGCCAATCTAACTCTTCAGGTTTAAGAAGATTGAACAGGGTAAGTTGTTGTACCCCAAAATTTTCCCTCTCACTTATCAAATATTTTTTCACAAAGATCTCTCTTGGTTCAAGACTGCACTAGGGTTGATCAGCTCAAGAAACCTCCTTAAGCACTGATGACCAAAATTAGGGTTTGAGATTGCACAAGGATAATTGAAATTTCAATGCTTCATATGACTTTCATGAATCATTATAGACCCACAAGATTACTCATGACAAGTTTCAAGCCTTGGATCACACTTTTGCTCAGTCAATTGAGCAGTTGACCTAAAAATCAACTGTATTGGGGAAAAAGTCAACTATGGATAATTTACAGTCAAACTTCATAATTTTTGATCCACATCAACATTATTAACTCATATGTATCATTTGATCAAGTTTTGACCATAATTTCTCAAGAAATTTGATCAAATCATCAAAAGGGCAAAATGGTCAAAATTAGGGTTTTGACCGAGAAATGGCAATTTCTGATTTTTGACCTAGCAAATGACAAATTGGATTGAAGCATGATCTCAAGAGTTCAATTGAATCATTTTTACCTAATGGCATGACCTAAAACATTGCTCAAGATCCATTGGATTGGTAGTGAATTTTCAATCAACTGATCAAAAGTCAACTGTACACTGAAAAGTCAAACTTTGACTTTTTGGTCAAAATCCAATGTCAAAGATCAAAATTCATCAAAACATGTCAAAATATAAAAATTATTCATCAAGAAATCAAAAGAGTCAAGATTTCATTTTGAAAAGTCAAAGTTTTCTAACTTAGAAACTTTTCTAAGTGTTTAAAACTTCATGTTTTTTCACAACTTTGAGCAAATTTTTCACCATGATGCAAGATGATTCAGAAGAAACTTTCAACATGAAAGTTATAGATATCCATGATATATACAACATTTATTTACCCAAATTCTTCTAAAAGTGCTTATATCTCAAGTTATTAATTCATAAAGTCATGGTCTTGAAATTGAACACTTAGTGAAATTTTGCCCTAGTTTTGGTCAGGATTTTGACCTAACTTCATGGCACTTTTTCATATAGTTCCAAAGGGTATTTTCAAAATTGATTCAAAGAGGGGTTGTAGAGCATATTACAAGATTTCCAAAATGTCTAAGAACTCATTGAGATCATTTGTGAGCAAGGATAATCGAAGAGATGAAGTTAGGGTTTTCAAACTTAAATTACAAGCTATTTCATGATGAACAAAAATTCAAATCCAAGCCTAGGCTACATAATATTTGCTTGCAGGCCTCAAACTTGTTTGTCACTCCATAATTAAATGTATACACAGCTGATAGAGCCTTAATCCAAGCACTTGAGCCTTTATCCAAGTTACATTTCCATTTATGGCACAAAGTTGCCATTTCCATTTTGATAAAGCACTACTTTTGCAATTGTCAACTTCTTGAGCTTTGCACTTGTTCTTTCTACACATACAACCCCTATAAACCAAAAGAAATATGTTTAAAGCCTCTTTGATCTCAGAACATGCTTGTACAACATTTTGAGTTTTGTCTTCTCACTTTTCTTCAAAACCAAGTCATAGAGCCAAAAGGCTAGAACTCAGAAACCTTGAGTGCATTTGATCTCTAACCTTTTCCATACATATAGACAAGTCTATTGCAACATAACACACGAAAGCTAAGACCCAAAAACACTCCCAAGCACTATGCAACTCAGAATCTGCCATAACTTGACAGTTTTGAACCTCACATAGCCATCTCCAAATCCACTCGTGCGTATTGAGTTTTAACCATCCAAACACTTAATATACATCATATCAAAGTGATCCAGACCCTTGTTTCTTGACTGTAACTTCTCCATCACTATCCACCATTTCCAAATTTGAAGCTTGTAACTTGACTTGAGTTGGGAGTTTCAGCCATCCTCAAAGAAAAGTAGGAGTTGGAACACCCTCAAGGAGGTCCATGCAAGCTACAAAAATCATCAGGCCATCACAAAGGTTGCTCAAACTCCATACATGACTCCAGCTACAAGAGGTAAGTTTTCAAACTTTTATCTCTTCATACAATCATCATTTGATTTTGCTATGTGAAGATAAAATGTAGATACCATTACCACGAAGCTATACATATCCATAGTTTGCATTTATATGGCCTGAGCTTAGAGAATTTTAGAGTTGAACTTTTCTGAAATTTTTAGGTTTTAAATTAGTGCCAGAAAAATTCTCATTCATCTTTGAATGTTAGCTTAAGTTATTTACATGGTTGGATTCGTGGGAAGAAATGCCACAACTTTCATGTTTGAACTTTTCATTTTTGTTGAGAGATGAGCAAGTTACATATCCTTTGGCTGGAGGTTGAAGATGAAGTATAATCATGACACGTTTTATGTTATATATTTATCCTTTCACACAAGTTAACTGATGTATCACCACCCCAGTGGTTAAAGCGCGCGTCTGTCACTATGAGGTCCTGGGTTCAAGCCTCAGCGTGACCTTTTTTCCATTTTTTTTCACTTCTTTGAGATTTTTGTTTGATTGCAGCGCCTGGGCTTCCAACAATTGGTTCTTTTGTTTTTTCCCTCTTTTACTGACCGTGATTTGCTTGTGCACCCCTGGCCAGAATTTCTTTATTTATTTTCTTTATTTATTTTTGTTTTTATTTATTCTCTTCTTTATTATTATTATTATTATTATTATTATTATTATTATTATTATTATTATTATTATTATTATTATTATTATTATTATTATTATTATTATTATTACTATTATTATTATTATTATTATTATTATTATTATTATTATTATTATTATTATTATTATTATTATCATTTTGATTAATAAAAAATTTCAAAAAATATTTTTATTTATTATTCATACTTATATATTTTATTTCCACTATAAAACAAAATGATTAAAAAAAACATTTTCTTAAACAAATTATTTTTTTTTTATATAATTAATTTTTAGACTTAGGATAACTTAGTATATTATTTTATTTTCTTAGTTAAAGTTAATTAGAACTTAGGTTTATTTTAATTAATTAATCTTCATTTTATTTTCATTAATTTAAAGCCTTTTCACAAAAAACCCTAAAAATCCTTTTCAAGTTAATTTCTTTTCTTAATTAGTTTAAGTTAATTTTATTTAATTTTAATTAATCATTTTCTTTAATTAGGTCAAGACAAAAACCCTTTCATAAAAACAACAAAAAATCATTTCTTTTTTAATTTTTATTCTTGCATTTTATTTTCAATTTCGTATGATATTTAATATGGTTGTAATAGATAATTATGTTTAATTTTCTTGCAATCCCCATTTGTAAATTTATACATACCCTCCCCCAATAATGTAATAGTGTAGTAATTTTACTTTTCGCAATTTATCGCTTTATATAAATGCTAGTAATTAGGGTTTGTATGAGAAGATAAAATCAACAAGTAGCAAACCCTAATCAAAGACTAAACAAAGTATGAAAATAAATACACTTGCACACAAGAACCCCTAGGGTAAAATCCACTTGGTTGCCTTATAAAAATGGCCATATTATGCATGTGAGGTATCTTAGCAAAAACAAGCAAAAATACAAGATCATAGTCCCTCGATGACGCTATCTATGTTGCCTTTTCAAAATTATCTTAGTCCCTAAAGAAAAATGCTAAGATACCTTGCAACATTGCTAATCATGTTTATACGATGACCCACGCCCATCCCATTTACATCCAAAGATAGGTTTACTTACGAAATGAATGGTAAGATATCAATGTCAAAGGAAAAAGGAAATAAACATGAAAGACTTTTGAGTAGGTAGAATGTTCTTAGTTACTTGCTCCATTTCAAAGCAAAAACATCCTTGATACTTTCAAAACAAACACCAACACTTTAAAAACATCTTTCAAAGTTGAAAACATTTTCAAAAATATCAACACCTTTGTATACATTCTTACGAACGAGAATCATTACAAAAGTTTGCCTAAACAATGGCTTCTTTTCAAAAATACTTTCAAAACCACATAAAGCACAATTTCAAACAAAAGCAAGTGATCTAGCAATTAACTAAGAGCCCATGGGAAACCATGGATGAAAAGGGTGCTAATACCTTCCCTTTTCATAATCTACCCCCCGAACTCAAGAAATAATATCAAAGGCCTTTCCTATGCTTTTTCACCTTTCCTTTTGGATAAAAAAAAGTCGGTGGCGACTCTTGCTAACCGCAACATTTGCGATAAAACGCAAAACACCCAAGTCAATTCTCCCACTATATCACACAATGCATGGTACAAGGATGGTCTGAAGCTGCTAGAGGCTTTTAGGCATGTTTCTTCTTGCTTTGACATTGTGTATATGCAGAGGAAATGATTGAGAGGCTCAAGGAGTTGACAATTGCATAAAGCTTGCTTTTATGTGAATGGCAATGATGCCTTTGTGCCATAAATGGAATGATGCAATGGATAATGGTTCAATAAATTGTGTAAACATCTGATTATGGATAGATTTACAAGTCAAAAGGCCTGCAAAGTAAGATTATGCATCATGGCATAAAGATTTTGTTATATGTTCTTCAACAAAATGACTTGCAATTCAAGAATGGATGCCCAACTTCATGCCCTTGAATATCCTAGATCAAGTATGATAAATTCATGCTCTTAGACATTTTGGAAAGCTTGAAACATCCTCTATAACTTTCATATTGTCCAGTTTGACAAAATTATCTTGGAACTATGTGAAAAAATGCCAAGAAGGTGGGATAAAACCCTGACCAAAGTTTGTTTAAAATTTCTCTAAGTGTTAGATGAAAATGTCATGACTTAATGGGCTTATATCTTCAAATATAAGAGTTTTTTGGACATCAACCCTCTAATACAAAGTTGTAGAGTTCATCAAGATCTACAACTTTCATGTTGAAAGTTTCCTTTGAATTTTTTTGCATCATGGTGAAAAATTAGTACGAAGTTATGAAATAAACATGTATAAAACACTTAGAAATTTTTTTAAGTCTTGAAATGTTTTGACTTTTCAAATTGAATTTTGACTTTCTTGACTTCTTGATGATCAAGCTTGATATTTTTGAATGTCTTGATGAATTGTGATCTTTGAAATCAAATTTTGATCAAAAAGTCAAAGTTTGACTTTTGGTGTATCAATTGACTTTTCTTCAATTGACTAAATTTCAACTATCAATCCACTGATCTTGAGAAATAATTTAAGCCATGGAATTGGTTCAACATTTACTTGAATCCTTGAGATCACGTTTCAAACCAATAAGTCATGTACTAGGTCAAAAGTCAAAGATTGGTCATTCTCAATCAAAACCCTAATTTTGACCATTTTGCCCTTTTGATGATTTGAAGAATTTTCTTGGAGAATTATGATCAAATCTTGATAAAATGATACAAATGACTTATAAATGTTGATATTGGTAAAAAATATTGAAGTTTGACTTGTAGGTTGACCACCGTTGACTTTTTACCAATACAGCTAATTTTAGGTCATCTGATCAATAAACTGAGCAATTTTTGTGATCCAAGACTTGAAACTTGACATGAGCAATCTTGAGGGTCCATAATGATCCATGAAAGTCATTTTAAGTATTAGAAGTCCAACTGTCCTTGTGAAAATCAAAAACCCTAATCTGAGGCATCAATGTTTAGGAGATGGTTTGACCTAGTCAACACTTGTGCAAACTCGAGCTATTGGATTTCCTTGTGAGAAAAGTCTTGAGAAAAGAGAGGGAGAATTTTAGGGTACAAAAATGATGAACCAGCAGAAGCCTTGGATAATCTTTAACTGGATAATGAATCAGTATAAATCTTCGCAACGATTTAACTAAACCAGAGAAAGTGTCTATTGGAACGGAATCAGGAAAAATTATTGATCAATTTAAACTGAACCAACAGAGGTCTTGAATAATCTTTAACTGGAGAACGAATCAGTATAAATCTTCGGAGTGATTTAACTGAACCAGAGAAAGTGTCTACCGGATCGGAATCAGGATAAACCATTGATCGATTTAAACTGAACCAACAGAGGTCTTGAATAATCTTTAAATGGAGAACCAATCGGTTTAAATCTTCGGAGAGATTTAACTAAACCAAAGAAAGTGTCTACTGGAACAGAATCAGGTTAAATCATTGATCGATTTAAACTGAACCAACATAGGTCTTGAATAATTTTTAACTGGAGAACGAATCAGTATAAATCTTTGGAGCGATTTAACTGAACAAGAGAAAGTGTCTACCAGAACGGAATCAGGATAAATCATTGACCGATTTAAACTGAACCAGAAGAGGCCTTGATTAATCTTTAACTTGAGAACTAATCAGTATAAATCTTCGTAGCGATTTAACTGAACCAGAAGAAGTGTCTACCAGAGCAGAATCAGGATAAATCATTGAGCAATTTAAACTGAACCATCAAAGGTCTTAAATAATTTTTAACTAGAGAACGAATCAATATAAATCTTCGGAGTGATTTAACTGAACCAGAGAAAGTATCTACCAGAATGGAATCAGGATAAATCATTGACCATTTAAACTGAACCAGCAGAGGTCTTGAATAATCTTTAACTGGAGAATGAATCAGTATAAATCTTTGGAGCAATTTAACTGAACCAGAGAAAGTGTCTACTGGAACAGAATCAAGATAAATCATTGACCGATTTAAATTGAACCACCAGAGGTCTTGAATAATCTTTAACTGGAGAATGAATCAGTATAAATCTTTGGAGCAATTTAATTGAACCAGAGAAAGTGTCTACCATAACATAATCAGGATAAATCATTGATCAATTTAAACTAAACCAGCAGAGGTCTATTTGTCACTGATGATATTTATCTGATGACTGATCTTTCCTGAAAAGGTAAAGGGTTAGTTGTGATGCAATGTTATGATGCATTCATTACATAATGATATTCTTAAAATAATGAGATTATGCTACATGTATTTTGTATGCATATGTCATGACGCATGAATGTGAAATGTTATTGAAAGTAAATCTTTATCTGGGAAATAAATCCTTGACAACTGCTGGAGAGATTTGGGAAGTTAAATCCCGAACTACTGCTGGAGATGGAAAATATGTGTACCTTTGACTTTGTTTAGAGTGTTCAGCTAGGGATTCCTGTCTCATTGTTTTGAGGAAATTCTGCGGGAAGTGTTGATTTCTGCTTGGGGAATTGAGTTCAGGAACTTTGATTGTCCATTACTCTACTGGGGAGTTATAACTTGAATGGGGAGAAGGAAAGTTAACTGATATCTAGTTGAATTCCAGGCTCTGCAATAACTTACTGGGGATAGTATCGACTCCGTTGAGGACACAGGGTTTTATCCGTTGATTTGTAATGGTCTGAGAAAAGAACTTGAGCCGGGGAATTTGTAGTTTGTAGTTTGTTTGGGAAATAAACCCCGTTGAGGAAAGAATTTTGAAGACTTTATTGGGGAGGTGAATTCTTTTGGAGACGAACTCCGCAAGGTTTCTCTTGTAGTTTAGGACCAACTCAGCTGGGGAAATGATTGTCAGGAGATTGGAACTCTGGATGGATACTGTATGAATTCAAATCTGTGGGGATAATTTTGTTGAAGTAACTCTGTGGGGATACCCCAAATCCTTAAGTAAATGCTTTTATTACTGTTCATTCATTCATTTATTAAAAGTTAATCGTGTTCATATGCATATGCTCATTCAATTTTAGTCATTGGATGTTTTTGCACTCAGAACAGAAAAAATATAAAGTTTGCACTTCAAAGTATATTTGTATTGATAATTTTTCTATAAACAAGCATTTTTGTACATGGAGACAGAAATCCTAGTAAGAGGAAGTCGTCGAAAAATGAAAAGAATATGAGGTAAAAAACAAAAAGTTATAGCCATGTGAAAGTGATCTCATTGGGTTCCAACTCCGCTATTGCCCCTATGTCTTCGAACATCATCCTTTTCCGTCGAAAGGTTGATTGGATTGATCTTATACTATTGAGCTTGGACCTTGGTAATAAAGCTGGCCGTGGTGAATTCATGGGACATAGTCATATGCTTTAATCCTTAACTTTTTCCCGGAGCACCCTTTTGGGTTTTCAGTCCACCATGATACCCTTTTTTACCCAAGCTGCCCTTTTAGATTTTTGACTTGCCAGATGTACAATTTTTTGTTTATATCCCTAACTTTTGCCCGAACTTTTTGGTTCGCTGGGATGCCCTTATTTTTTCCTAGGTATGTCAACCTAGCGGGTCATTCTTAATGCGTAGTATTTTTTGACTATATCCATGTTCACAGGATGCGGAAAATCTTTGTCGTCCATAGTAGTTAGCATCATGGCACCGCCAGAGAATACTTTCTTAACAATGAGTGGCCCTTTGTAAGTGGGAGTCCATTTGCCCCTGGGATCACCTTGAGGAAGAATGATGCGCTTTATTACCAAGTTGCCAACCTAATACACTCGAGGTTTGATCTTTTTGTTGAAAGCGTTAATCATACGCTTTTGATACATTTGACCATGACAAACATCAACCAGTCTCTTCTCGTCAATTAAGTTCAACTGATCCAACCTAATCTTAATCCATTCGTCTTCGCCTAAGTCTGATTCTTTCATAATCCTTAAGTAAGGAATCTGAATTTCTTTAGGCAGGACAACTTCCATGCCATAAACTAGAGAGAAAGGGGTTACCTCAGTTAAAGTTCGAGCTGAAGTACGGTAGCCATGAAGAGCAAATGATAACATCTCATGCCAATCTTTATAGGTCACTATCATCTTTTGCACAATCTTCTTTATGTTTTTGTTGGCAGCTTCCACTGCGCCATTCATCTTAGGTCTGTATGGAGAAGAATTATGATTCTTGATCTTGAACTGCATACAGAGCTCAGTAATCATGGCATTGTTGAGGTTGGTACCGTTGTCAGTGATGATCCTTTTGGGGATACCATACCGGAAGATGAGGTTATGTTTGATAAACCGGGCTACAACGTTTTTAGTGACTGGGGCGAATGAAGCAGCTTCGACCCATTTAGTGAAGTAGTCAATGGCGACAAGGATGAAAAAATGTCTATTGGAGGCAGTGGGCTTGATCTCTCCAATCATGTCAATGCCCCACATTGCAAATGGCCACAAAGCAGTCATGACATTCAAAGGAATTATAGGCATATGAACCTTGTCGGCATAAATTTAACACTTATGGAAAGTCCTCAAGTGATGGTGGCAGTCGGTTTCCATAGTCGACCAATAGTAACCAACCCTCAGAATCTTCTTAGCCATAGTGTATCCGCTACAGTGAGTTCCAAAAATACCTTCATGCATGTCTTCCATGATCCTTTCTGCTTCTTTTTTGTCCATACAACGGAGCAAGGTAGAACCATGGTTGCACTTGTATAGGATCCCATTGCTTAGGAAGAACTTGGATGAGAATCTTCATAGGAATCTCTTGTAGTTGATGGAATCCCCTTTAGGATACTCTTGTGCTTCAAGGTACCTCCTCACTTTATGATACCGAGGCTTTTTCTCATTAGTATCAATCTCACAACAATGCGCCGGTTCATCAAATATTTCAATTGTAATTTTAGGAGCCTAGTTGTCCCAATTGACCTTGAACATAGATGACATTGTTGCTAAGGCATCGGCTAACTGATTTTCTTCTCTTGGAAAGTGTTCAAAGGTAACCTCCTCAAAGTATGAGATCAGGGTTAGCACAAGCTCTTTGTAGGGGATTGAATTAGGATGTTTGGTATCCCATTCTCCTTTAACTTGACTGATTACTAAGGATGAATCTCCGTATACGTCCAAGAACTTAATCCTTAAGTCGATAGAATCTTTTAGACCCAAGATGCATGCTTCATACTCATCCATGTTCGTACAAGCGAAGCACAATCTAGCAGTGAAAGGTGTATGGCAACCTTTGGGAGAAATAATCACAACACCGATTCCGTTTCCCAAAAGCGTTAAAAGCTCCATCAAAAACCATAGTCCATCGGGATCCTGGCTCAGGTCCTTCATACGGTCCAGGCTTCTCACAGTTGGTCACTAGCATGATATTCTCATCCGGAAATTCAAAGTTCATGGATTGGTAATCATCAATAGCTTGATGAGCCAAATAATCTGCCAGTACACTTCCTTTAATTGCTTTTTGTGTAGTATATTGGATATCGCATTCAGTCAAAATCATTTTCCATCTAGCTATTCATCCGGAGAGAGCTGGATTCTCGAAGATGTACTTGACAGGGTCCATCTTAGAAATCAACAAATTGGTGTGAGTTAACATATACTGTCTTATCCGGCGAGCAGCCCAAGCCAGAGCGTAACAAGTTTTCTCGAGTAGTGAATATATTGTTTCACAGTCGGTAAACTTTTTTCTCAGGTAGTATATTGCATGCTCTTTTCAACCAGACTCATCATATTGGCCCAGCACACACCCCATTGAATTATCTAATACAGTCAAGCACATAATCAGAGGTATTCCTTCAACTGGAGGCATCAGGATGAGAGGTTCTTGTAAATATTCCTTGATCTTGTCAAAGGCTTCCTGGCAGTCGTATTTCCATATGACTATTTGATATTTCTTCAAGAGTTTAAAGATTAGCTCACAAGTAGCAGTCAAGTGAGATATGAATCGAGAAATGTAGTTGAGTCGACCTAAGAAACCCCTGACCTCCTTCTCCCTACAAGGAGCTGGCATTTCTTGTATGGCCTTGACTTTTACAGGGTCGACCCTAATTCCTTTTCCACTGACGAAAAATGCTAGTAGCTCTCCAGACCTCACCCTGAAGGTACACTTGTTCGGATTCGCCCTTAGCTTGTATTTCTTCAACCTCTCAAATAGCTTATGAAGATGATCAAGGTGTTGTTCCTTAGTTTGCAATCTTGCAATCATGTCATCAACATAGACTTCTATCTCATGATGAATCATGTCATGAAATAGGGCTACCATAACTCGTTGATAGGTTGCCCCTGCATTCTTCAAACCGAAAGGCATGACCTTGTAACATAAGGTCCCTCATTGTGCAACAAAAGTATTCTTCTCCATGTCCTCGGGAGCCATTTTGATTTAATTATAGCCATAGGAGCCAACCATGAAGGAGAAGACTTTATGTTGAGCTATGTTGTCGACTAATACGTCAATATGCAGTAGTGGGAAATTGTATTTGGGGCTTGCCTTATTCAAATCCCTATAGTCTATGCACATATGAACCTTACCGTATTTCTTAGGCACCATGACCACATTTGCCACCTGTGATCGGTGGAAATAGAACTGACTGTTTAAAGCTGGATCGCGTATGTCGCGGTAAGCAAGAGTCACCACCGTCTTTTATTTTCTCCAACATGGACAGGACAAAAGTACAGCAAAATTCCTTATGAGAACGTTTCTCGGTTCGAGAGGTAGATTTATAGAAAGGGAAGGTGTTAGCACCCTTTCTATCCATGGTTATCCATGGGCTCTTAGATACTTGCTCTTATGTTTTCAAAATATTTGCTTTTCAAAATGTGCGTGGGTTTGAAAAAGTTTCTTTGAGAGATTTCTGAATAACTCTTGTATCTGTCCTCAAGAGTGTTTGAAAAATTGTTTTGAAAGCTTTTTGAAAGTGTAAGGTGAAAAGGTTTTTTTTGTTTGTTTTTGAAGAGAGCAAGTATCCATGAGTTATCTACCTACCCTAAGGAATTAGGCTGTGTAAGAGTCCTTTAGACAGTACTATCCCACTATTGAGAAGTAGGAAGCACCGTCGTTGGAGTTATTCGGGTCAATTCGATTATTAGGGACATGTGTGGTCACCAAAGCAATAGTAGGACGCCTTAGCGGTAACCCTAATGTCCTAGATCCTTTTTATCCGAGGCAACCATTTCGAGGCAACTGGATCTTTAGACAGGAGGGCGACCTCTAAAACACCCTATACTTGACGACCACCTCGAGGCAACCAAGTGAGGCGTACCCTAAGAGTGGCATGTGCATGTGTGTTGTTTTCCAGTTAATGTTTATCTTTGAACATGCATCATTGTGAGCTACGAGTTGGTTTTATTTTTCAAGCAAGTCTTGCATGCATAATTAACAGTTAATAGTTTGCGGGAAATAAAGTGCGGAAAATTAAATCTAAACTATTACAAGGCGTCGGGTATTTACATCGCCAAAAACAAACCCTTTAATTTAAATTGCGGAAAGTAAAATAAAGCAATAAATAAATAAAGTCCTAATTAAAGTTATTACATTCCGGAAGCAAGTACAATAATGATCAATAAGAAAATAAATGCGCGAAAAGAATTAAAACTGAAAGTCCGAGGGTTTTGACCCTTTGCTTGAAATTAAATGAAATTAAAACCTAAGTAAATATTTAATTAAAGGAAAGAAAGTGTTTTTATGTTTTTGTATTTATGAAAAAGAATTAAAAGAAAACCCTAGTTCTAAATTATTTTAATTATTAATGAAAATATTAAAGTTAACCTAATTTACTAATTAATTAATTTACATGTTTATTTACAAAAATAGCAATTAATAATAATAACAAATAATGATAATAATAATGATAAAAAAGAATCAAAACCCAATTCTATAGAATTTTATTTATTAAGAAAAAATGTCAAAATTAAAACCTAATTTAAACTAGATTAATTGTTAGTTATTTATTTACAAAAATAAATTAGTGAGGAAATTAATAAATAATTAAATATATTTGTATTTTTGATTTTTTCTGTTTTTATTATGAAAAGAAAATTATTTTAGGTGAATTAAATAAAAATAATTAAAGCAAATAAAAGAATTAAAAAGAAAAGAAAATTAAATTTAAAATACAAACAAAGGGGGGTGTCTGGCCCATGTGGAGGTGTTTGTGGAATTCTGGCCCATTAGAACAAAAGCTTTGCTGACTTTCCAGGGATCATGTGCACGTTGGTTGACCCAGGCGTATGATAGACCTCATTCTGTGGCCACCGGATTGATCTCATGTCCATTTGGCAGGCTAACGTGTGAGGATGTATGATGGAGCGTTGCATGAGTGCTGCATGTGAACGTTTTAAAACAAAAACCAACAATTATATGGTGGACCTGGGAATCGAACCCAGGTCCCTATGCTTGCCAAGCGTGTCATCCACCAACTGAGCTACCAAACGCTTTTGTACATATAATGGAAAATAAATATTATATAAAAAAACAAAGGTTAATGGTATAAAACAAAAAAACGCGCCAAATATTTGAATGCTCCTGTCACACCTTGCCACGCATGCTTCTTCTTCCTCTGTTCTGAAACAAAAAAAGAGTGAATAGCGGGGGTTTTAAACCCCCACAAACTGGAAATATGGAAATAGCGATTAGGCATACACTCAATATAAAAAGGGCGCGATGGTCTTAATAGTTTCGTCTTGATGCAACGAATTCGTCCATACAGGTTTGGTGGTCCAATTTTACAGTATATGCAAAGCCCTAATTTTCAAGCTTTGAAAACCCTAGATGGCGTCCATGGCAGATTTTGATACAAGCAGTTTTAGGACAATTAAACTATACCAAAAGTTTCAGGGAGATGTCAGTAATGCAAATCAATGATCAAAACATAATAATGATGCGTAGAAATTAAAATTCGATTATGGAAATATTTGTGAAAAACGTGACTCAGTTCTACCGTTTCCTTGAGTATGAGGACTTGTTCTGGATAGCAATAGTTTCCTGGCAATGTCAGCAACGTATTAGAAACGTTTTTAGGCCTTGAATTGCCCTGCAAATATGAAATCAGTTTCCAAGTTTTTGTTGAAATTTTGCAACTTGGTTATGGATTCTCAGCAGCTTTTTCGTGTGTTCTGCACTAGGGTTCACTTGTGCCTTTGTATGTGAAGCAAATTAGGTCAAAACCTTGGCCCAAAAGTCCATGAATTAATGTTTCATATCTTTGATTTTCACCATATATTTTTCAATCTTTTTCCATGAAAACTTTGCCAATTATGGAAGATCTTGTCCCCTTGAGTGATGCACGAAATCCTTAGCATGTGTGGAGTATATTTGCTGCATAAAAAGATTTGACAACCATTATTTGATATTTTTCTACAATTAAAACCAATTAAATGAATTAATAATAATAAAAATTCAATTAATTAATTAAAAATAAGAAAATAAATCATTTTGAGCTCAATGGGTCGTGCATAGGCTTTGGGTAATGATTCAAGGAAGAATTTGAGGCCCATTAGCAAATTTGAAGTGTTTTAGGCAAAGTTGACTTTTGAAAGTTCCCAAAAATTTCCCAACTTCTCCAATGCATATCTTGCTCAATTTTGAAGCTATGATCATGTTCTTGGACATTTTGGAAAGGTCTTGAAGTCCTCTAACCAATGCCTTTGGTCCCATGTCATTTTGATTTACCAATCCAAAGTTATGGTCTTTGACTTAAAGTGCCTTTTTGTTGACTTTTGAAAATGACCTATAATGTTGAAATTGATAACTTTTTGTGAGAGCATTTATTGTACTTGGAGTGTGAAGATGAGTTGTGGTAAATGTCATCCTCTTTAAAATGAGCTTTGGATGGGATTTTTATGATAAACCATGAAGAAGTTATGCCTTGGTCAATTTGCAGTTGACTTTTCAACTGTCCAAAAATAGAAACTTTTGCATCTTGAGACTTTTTTGAGCCAAGCTTGTGGAATCATGATCAAGAATTGATCAAATGATGATTGTGGCTTCAAAATAAGATGTTGACCAAAATTTTTGACTTTTGACTATCAAATGACCATTTTGCCCCTACAGTTGACTGTGAAGCAATTAGGATTTTTGACTGCGCAATTTGATGTTGTGAGTCCTGAAACTTGACATATGGATGCTTGAAAATGTATATAGGCATGTAGGACTTGATTGGACCCTTGGAAACCTCAATTTCTTTGCAAGAACCAAAACCCTAATTTTGACTGTGTTAGGAGGCAATTGGACTGTGCAACCCTTGAGAGATTTTGAACCATGATCTTGCCAAATCTTGAAGAATATGGGAGGGCAAATTTTGGGGTACAACAGTTGCCCCTGTTCAATCTTCTTAGACCTGAGGATGTAGATTGGCTGGCGTGCCTTTCGTAATCCGAAGGTGGAAGATGATTGAACACTAAAGTGCCCAGAAATTTGCACTCACATAGTAGAATGTCAGCAGTGTGATGGTGGGAATGGGCTTACAGATGCCATTTGGAGAGATGATGGATAGGAGGATGGGCTTATAGATGCCATCTGGAGCTGTTGGTATGTGGATGGGCTTATAGATGCCATCTAGGTGTCGATCGCGTAAGAGATTCCTTAGCGAGAACTTGCGTACCTGAGAAAGAAAAATAATTACCTGGCCTGTTACAGGGGTTGATCTTCAAACTCTTCATGTAGATGTGCCCTGGCTTGATACAAGTATCGAATCTAGAAATAGTCGTCAACAGATACACCCTGGCGGGATACAGGAATCAGATCTTCAAACTCTTCAGACGTGCCCTGACAGGATACAGGAATCGAGTCCGGAATTAGTCGTTAACAGATACACCCTGGCAAGATACAGGAATCGGATCTTCAAACTCTTCAGACGTGCCCTGGCAGGATACAGGAATCGAGTCTGGAATTAGTCGTCAAAAGATACACCCTAGCAAGATACAGGAATCGGATCTTCAAACTCTTCAGACATGCCCTGGCAGGATACAGGAATCGAGTCTGGAATTAGTCGTCAACAGATACAACCTGGCAAGATACAGGAATCAGATCTTCAAACTCTTCAGACGTGCCCTGGCAAGATATAGGAATCAAGTCTGGAATTAGTCGTCCACAGATACTCCCTAGCAGGATACAGGAATCAGATCTTCAAACTCTTCAGACGTGCCCTGGCAGGATATAGGAATCAAGTCCAGAATTAGTCGTCAACAGATACATCCTGGCAAGATACAGGAATCAGATCTTCAAACTCTTCAGACGTGCCCTGGCAAGATACAGGAATCAAGTCTGGAATTAGTCGTCAATAGATACACCCTGGAAAGATACAGGAATCGGATCTTTAAACTCTTCAGACGTGCCCTGGCAGGATACAGGAATCGAGTCTGGAATTAGTCGTCAACAGATACACCCTGGCAAGATACAGGAATCAGATCTTCAAACTCTTCAGACGTACCCTGGCAGGATACAGGAATCGAGTCTGGAGTTAGTCGTCAACAGATACACCCTGGCAAGATACAGGAATCAGATCTTCAAACTCTTCAGACATGCCCTGGCAGGATACAGGAATCGAGTCTGGAATTAGCCGTCAACAGATACACCCTGGCAAGATACAGGAATCGGATCTTCAAACTCTTCAGACGTGCCCTGGCAGGATACAAGAATCGAGTCTGGAATTAGTCGTCAACAGATACACCCTGGTAAGATACAGGAATCGGGTCTGGAATCACGACAGTTGATAGTAATTATCTTTGTATTGACCTTTGTCCTGAAAAGACAAAACATTAGTTGTATACAATGTTATGATGTATGACATGCGAGATGTTCTCAGAATAAATGAGATTGTATGTTCATGATGCGTATGTGCATGCTATAATGTATGAAGATGTGATGTTCGTGAATGTATTTTTGTCTAGGAAAGTAAATCCTTGACTGGTGCCGGGAAGTTAACTCCTGGGCTGATGTTGAAGAGTAGAGCTTTTCGTTTCTGTTGGGGATGATGGTTGCAAGAATATCGATAGGAGAAGATGACTCCGTTGGGGAATAAACTTGGCGAATAGATTACTCTGCGGGGAGTGAACTCTGTGGGGAAAGAGAGGTACTTTGATGAGGTGTTGATAACTCCGCTGGGGATACCATTGTTGAGCTCTGTTGGAAGATTTGATGAACTCCGCTGGGGATAGGAAGACTTTGTCGGGGACGATCTTTCCGTGGCACTTGGCTGAGGATAACCCAGTTATATCCTGGTGGGGAAATAACCTTTGAATAAAGCTGGGTGAGCATTCGTACTCTGCAGGTGATAAGCTTCCAGAATCTACTGGGGATAAGCTTCCTACTGGGGAGGTGGATTCAACTCTCCTGGGGAGACTTTTGAGACTGTACTGGGGAGTGGCTCCACTGAAGTGTCTGTATTCCACCAGGGAACAATCTTATATCAAGACTGCCGGGGATGCTTGTTAGGAATGTTTGTATACTCTGCTGGGGAATGTTGAGATCTTATGAGGATACCCATCTTCCTTAAGGTTGATAGTAGGCTAACTCTGCTTGGGGAGAGTGTCGCTGACTTACCAGGGGATACTGTGCCTTTTAGGGATGATTGGAGACCAACTGCTTGGGGAGAATTGTAGAATCTTGTCTTACTCTGCGGGGAGCGGAGGTATGTTGGTCATGTTCTTCTGCTGAACTTACCTTGGTACCTGGTGAACAGAGCAGCTTGTACAGTTTGGACCATTCTGATTTCCCCAGCTTCTGTGGGAGAAGGTACCTGTGGAGGTGCTTGATGACTGCCGATTGACAAATCTTCTTCTGGTAAGCAAGTGACGAGATGACGGGACATAGTCGTACGCTTTTGATCCCTAACTTTTGTCTGGACCGCCCTCTCGGGTTTTCAGTCCACCGGGATACCCATTTTTGCCCAAGCCGCCTTTTCAGGTTTTCGACTTGCCTGGTGTACATATTTTTCGTTTCATCCCTTATTTTGCCCGAACCCTTTTGGTTCGCCGGGAAGCCCTTATTTTTGCCTAGGTGTGTCAACCTAGCGGGTCTTTGATTATGCACAGTATTTTTCGACTATGTCCGTGCTCTCAGGATGTAGGGAGGTGCCCCTGTCAGAAGTGTTGCGTTGCCATACCACCAGAAGATCTTCGTTTGATCGTCCAATGCCCCAAGTAATCCAAATGGAGATTTGCCCCAAGCCGGTTGGCCTTTTGAGAGATTCTCCGAATCTTGACTTAACTGCCCCAGATGATGGACAATGATCATGCCGTGCCCCTTGGTTGGAGGTGCTTTTGTTCATTAGACATTCGTCGTGCGAACTTCTATGATGTTCAAACAAATAGTCATATGCAAGCAATGTTATATTAAAAATGCAAAGCTTATGTCTGTCTTGAAGTTTTTGAAAATGCAGTTTTTCATAAAAACAAGTGAATTTTGCAACTGTGATGTCAACTCGTTATTTTACCGCAAGCCTTAAGGAGTCAGGATACCTTTCATAACAATATGCTTTCGAACTAACCCGTGCTTCAGCTAGGACTTTTAAGGGTTGTAGCGTGGCTTGGTTCACGACTTAAGAAACAAAGGATAAAGGCTCAAAGTATTTGTACCCACCCGCTCTTCGTGATGTTCTTCAAACCTAAACTCAGCTGATCATGCATTAGACCTTGTTTGAGTCTTTTTCCTGATATTCCGGTGATGGTTCAGATTTTGACAGTTTGGAATAGGCAGTCATTTCCCTTTTTTGTTGAGGGTTTGTAGGACCTCTTTCTTTTTGATTTTTGTTATCCCTATTTTTTGCGGAGCTGTTTCCTTTTGGAATTACAGTCAGCGGGATGCCCCAGTTTTGTAAGTCTCCTTCGTAGGTTTTGACTTATTGGGCTTTTATTTTGAGAAGTGATGACTGCCTCTCTTTACGATTATTCGGAACCATCACTGTCTTTTGTTTTGTAAGGACCTCTTTGGTGCCATTTGTTATGCACTTGGATCAACTGAGAGAACTACCCTGCCCCAGGTTATGATTAAGGTTTTTAATTTTCGAAAAGAAAAACTCCTACTTCTTTGGCTCAGAGGGGTTGACGAGGGATTATCTTCCTTATAACTCCAGTGTTTAGGAATTGAAACAATGCCTGTACCTCATCAGTGGGGTTTGTCCAAAAGCATACTGTAGATCATGGTATCGTTTTCGTCATCCTCCCTCAAGAGGCTTAGAATTGTTAATTGAGAGTTGACATCAAAAAAATGAAAGCAGTTGAATATAGCGAATGCGAATATATTGATTCAAAACAGACATATGCGATGCATCAATGAAATAACATCGTTTGACATGATAATTGTTTGAACAATCAAAAGAAAATTACAACTTGAAAGTTCTAACGGACAAAAAGTCTTCTCATCTCGGGACTTGTTACTTCAAATGGTGAATCCTATGGGGATGGTAGAAGAACCCAGCTTGACCCTCTTGTGTGAAATCCACTACTCCTTCATTAATCAGGTCCTGTACTTTGTTCTTCAGAGCCCAACAGTCGGCAGTGTCATGTCCAGGACTATCAGAGTGGTATGCACATCTTTTGTTGGGATGATAGTTAGGAGCAGAGATGTTGGGGTTCCGGGGAGGAGCCCTTAGTGTAATCATATTCAACCTCAATAGGTGTTGTAAAGCTTGAAACAACGACATGTTGAGCTGGGTGAATTGCCTCCTGGGCTTGTTTAGCTTTCTCTGGTCAACCTGTTGCTCTGGGCGAGGTTGTGGTTGGACCTGTGAAGTGGTAGCGATTTGGAGAGGTCTATTCCTCACCATACCAGACTCTTGTCCTCTTGGAAGCTGATCAATGACCTGGTCCCTGACTTGGGCTGGTTGCTTCATGTCTTGATGAAGCTGACTGATCATGGTCCTCAACTCTTCTTGCTCCCGAGCTAAGCCTTGGATGAGAGCCATTTGCCCCAGCATCTGGGTTCTCATTGTATCTACCTCAGCTTGCAGACGTTTCAGCCGTTCGTCCTTGTCGTCTTCGGGATTTTTCTTGGCCAAGTTCCCCATGAGGAGGGTCCTCAACTCTTCCTGCCCCTTGGATAGGCTTAGGAAGATCTCCCTGAATTGAGTCTCTTGAGCATGCAGACCCTGGTTATCTTGTTGGGAAGCCATTGCTGAAATAAACAGCGAAAAAGGGTAAGTGACCTGTAACAAGGGTACCTGTAATGCAATGATATGTATGTATGCATGCAATGTTTTCAAGGACCTCACGGGGTACACGAGAAAATTGTTAGAGTTTGCGTTTTGTAGCTTGATTGAAGGAACTTCATGTTGTTGAGAGTCCTTCTTCAAGAGTCAAGGCTCACCATATCAAGTGGGTCATAGCCCCTGACTCAAGTCATTAACCTTGGCTAGAGGAAAATAAATCCCCTTTGCCCCTTGCTAGACGTTTGGTTCATCATGACCTGCATCACAAACCCTTGAGATCCTTGAAATGGATTAGTCTTTATGCCGGATGCATGCAATGGTATGATGTTATGCTATGCATGGAGTGATATGGATAAACCCTGTTATGAGTCCAGATTAAGGACTGTAAACAAAACCTGTAAGAAACTCAAGTGTCAGATAACAAGTATGCAAGTAATCAAGTTTGAAGGCACACAAGTCACACAAAAGAGCCCTTAGATTTCAGGCCGGCATGAAGTTTAGGTACTACCCTCTTGAAGTTGGTGGGCTCAAAACCTTTCCTATCAGAAGTAACCGGGTTCTAAGGGTCTCAATATCATTGGATTGCTTTCTGTGTTCATCGTTTCGATTTAGCCACTAAACTGGCGATCGAAATATTCCAAGAAAACAACCCTCAACTGAGTGTAGTATCGAGTATCAACCAACTTCGGACTGCACCAAAGTCAGTTATCTCACTACCCTAAAGAGGCCAAGATGGTTCAATTAAGGTTCCTAAGGTCAGTTGATGCTTCACGACACCACGCGGCGGCCCCGTACTCTCCTTGACTTGACTCAAGGGTTACCGGTACTCACCAAAGTGCCACATCAACGTAGCAGACTGCTTCAACCGTGTCGGTATACCCCGCACAGTTCCCTCACAGTCTTGTTGCTACTTTCTAAGAAGGTATCCCCCAGATCCGGGTTAGGATCTATAGAACTCCCAAGACAGGCCCAATAATATTAAAGCAAGCAAAACAAAGCAATTGAAAACACAAGTATGAGCTATCCTAAGGTACACCTCACTTTAAGTAGTCCCCAGCAGAGTCGCCAGTTCTGTGATCGATGGAAATAGAACTAACTGTTTAAAGCTGGATCGCGTATGTCGCGGTATGCAAGAGTCGCCACCGTCTTTTATTTTCTCCAACATGGACAGGACAAAAGCATAGCAAAATTCCTTATGAGAACGTTTCTCGGTTCGGGAGGTAGATTTATAGAAAGGGAAGGTGTTAGCACCCTTTCTATCCATGGTTATCCATGGGCTCTTAGATACTTGCTCTTATGTTTTCAAAATGTTTGCTTTTCAAAATGTGCGTGGGTTTGAAAAAGTTTCTTTGAGAGATTTCTGAATAAATCTTGTATCTGTCCTCAAGAGTGTTTGAAAAATTGTTTTGAAAGCTTTTTGAAAGTGTAAGGTGAAAAGGTTTTTTTGTTTGTTTTTGAAGAGAGCAAGTATCCATGAGTTATCTACCTACCCTAAGGAATTAGGTTGTGTAAGAGTCCTTTAGACAGTACTATCCCACTATTGAGAAGTAGGAAGCACCGTCGTTGGAGTTATTCGGGTCAATTCGATTATTAGGGACATGTGTGGTCACCAAAGCAATAGTAGGACGCCTTAGAGGTAACCCTAATGTCCTAGATCCTTTTTATCCGAGGCAACCATTTCGAGGCAACTGGATCTTTAGACAGGAGGGCGACCTCTAAAACACCCTATACTTGACGACCACCTCGAGGCAACCAAGTGAGGTGTATCCTAAGAGTGGCATGTGCATGTGTGTTGTTTTTCAGTTAATGTTTATCTTTGAACATGCATCATTGTGAGCTACGAGTTGGTTTTATTTTTCAAGCAAGTCTTGCATGCATAATTAACAGTTAATAGTTTGCGGGAAATAAAGTGCGGAAAATTAAATCTAAACTATTACAAGGCGTCGGGTATTTACATCGCCAAAAACAAACCCTTTAATTTAAATTGCGGAAAGTAAAATAAAGCAATAAATAAATAAAGTCCTAATTAAAGTTATTACATTTCGGAAGCAAGTACAATAATGATCAATAAGAAAATAAATGCGCGAAAAGAATTAAAACTGAAAGTCCGAGGGTTTTGACCCTTTGCTTGAAATTAAATGAAATTAAAACCTAATTAAATATTTAATTAAAGGAAAGAAAGTGTTTTTATGTTTTTGTATTTATGAAAAAGAATTAAAAGAAAACCCTAGTTCTAAATTATTTTAATTATTAATGAAAATATTAAAGTTAACCTAATTTACTAATTAATTAATTTACATGTTTATTTACAAAAATAGCAATTAATAATAATAACAAATAATGATAATAATAATGATAAAAAAGAATCAAAACCCAATTCTATAGAATTTTATTTATTAAGAAAAAATGTCAAAATTAAAACCTAATTTAAACCAGATTAATTGTTAGTTATTTATTTACAAAAATAAATTAGTGAGGAAATTAATAAATAATTAAATATATTTGTATTTTTGATTTTTTCTGTTTTTATTATGAAAAGAAAATTATTTTAGGTGAATTAAATAAAAATAATTAAAGCAAATAAAAGAATTAAAAAGAAAAGAAAATTAAATTTAAAATACAAACAAAGGGGGGTGTCTGGCCCATGTGGAGGTGTTTGTGGAATTCTGGCCCATTAGAACAAAGGCTTTGCTGACTTTCCAGGGATCATGTGCACGTTGGTTGACCCAGGCGTATGATAGACCTCATTCTGTGGCCACTGGATTGATCTCATGTCCATTTGGCAGGCTAACGTGTGAGGATGTATGATGGAGCGTTGCATGAGTGCTGCATGTGAACGTTTTAAAACAAAAACCAACAATTATATGGTGGACCTGGGAATCGAACCCAGGTCCCTATGCTTGCCAAGCGTGTCATCCACCAACTGAGCTACCAAACGCTTTTGTACATATAATGGAAAACAAATATTATATAAAAAAACAAAGGTTAATGGTATAAAACAAAAAAACGCGCCAGATATTTGAATGCTCCTGTCACACCTTGCCACGCATGCTTCTTCTTCATCTGTTCTGAAACAAAAAAAGAGTGAATAGCGGGGGTTTTAAACCCCCACAAACTGGAAATATGGAAATAGCGATTAGGCATACACTCAATATAAAAAGGGCGCGATGGTCTTAATAGTTTCGTCTTGATGCAACGAATTCGTCCATACAGGTTTGGTGGTCCAATTTTACAGTATATGCAAAGCCCTAATTTTCAAGCTTTGAAAACCCTAGATGGCATCCATGGCAGATTTTGATACAAGCAGTTTTAGGACAATTAAACTATACCAAAAGTTTCAGGGAGATGTCAGTAATGCAAATCAATGATCAAAACATAATAATGATGCGTAGAAATTAAAATTCGATTATGGAAATATTTGTGAAAAACGTGACTCAGTTCTACCGTTTCCTTGAGTATGAGGACTTGTTCTGGATAGCAATAGTTTCCTGGCAATGTCAGCAACGTATTAGAAACGTTTTTAGGCCTTGAATTGCCCTGCAAATATGAAATCAGTTTCCAAGTTTTTGTTGAAATTTTGCAACTTGGTTATGGATTCTCAGCAGCTTTTTCGTGTGTTCTGCACTAGGGTTCACTTGTGCCTTTGTATGTGAAGCAAATTAGGTCAAAACCTTGGCCCAAAAGTCCATGAATTAATGTTTCATATCTTTGATTTTCACCATATATTTTTCAATCTTTTTCCATGAAAACTTTGCCAATTATGGAAGATCTTGTCCCCTTGAGTGATGCACGAAATCCTTAGCATGTGTGGAGTATATTTGCTGCATAAAAAGATTTGACAACCATTATTTGATATTTTTCTACAATTAAAACCAATTAAATGAATTAATAATAATAAAAATTCAATTAATTAATTAAAAATAAGAAAATAAATCATTTCGAGCTCAATGGGTCGTGCATAGGCTTTGGGTAATGATTCAAGGAAGAATTTGAGGCCCATTAGCAAATTTGAAGTGTTTTAGGCAAAGTTGACTTTTGAAAGTTCCCAAAAATTTCCCAACTTCTCCAATGCATATCTTGCTCAATTTTGAAGCTATGATCATGTTCTTGGACATTTTGGAAAGGTCTTGAAGTCCTCTAACCAATGCCTTTGGTCCCATGTCATTTTGATTTACCAATCTCAGGTTATGGTCTTTGACTTAAAGTGCCTTTTTGTTGACTTTTGAAAATGACCTATAATGTTGAAATTGATAACTTTTTGTGAGAGCATTTCATGGACTTGGAGTGTGAAGATGAGTTGTGGGAAATTTCATCCTCTTTAAAATGAGCTTTGGATGGGATTTTTCTGATAAACCATGAAGAAGTTATGCCTTGGTCAATTTGCAGTTGACTTTTCAACTGTCAAAAAATAGAAACTTTTGCATCTTGAGACTTTTTTGAGCCAAGCTTGTGGAATCATGATAAAGAATTGATAAAATGATGATTGTGGCTTCAAAATAAGATGTTGACTAAAATTTTTGACTTTTGACTGTCAAATGACCATTTTGCCCCTACAGTTGACTGTGAAGCAATTGGGGTTTTTGACTGTGCAATTTGATGCTGTGAGTCCTGAAACTTGACATATGGATGCTTGACAATGTATATAGGCATATGGGACTTGATTGGACCCTTGGAAACCTCAATTTCTTTGCAAGAACCAAAACCCTAATTTTGACTGTGTTAGGAGGCAATTGGACTGTGCAACCCTTGAGAGATTTTGAACCATGATCTTGCCAAATCTTGAAGAATATGGGAGGGAAAATTTTGGGGTACAACACCACCCATTGAGGGTATGACTTTACTTACAGGAAACCTGCATCAACATGTTTCATTACCTTAGCTTTTATCTTCTCAGACATATCTGGTCGCATGCGGCAAACCTTTTGCTTGATTGGAGGATAATCTTCCTTCATTGGTAGACGATGAACTACAATATCAGTGTCAAGCCTTCATATGACCAAGAAAACACCTCAACATAATAATTCAACATCTAGATCAACCTCCCTTTGACACCTTCTTCTAGGTTAGTGCCAATCTTGACTTCTTTTTTGTCTGCCTCAGTACCTAGGTTTATCACTTCAACTAGTTCCTCGTGTGGTTGAATGGCTTTTTTCTCTTGCATTAGGAGTCTCGCGAGTTCCCCAAGTATTTCACAATCTTTCTCGCCTTCGTCTTGCACTTGATAGATTGGATGTTCGAAATCATAGATGGCAATAGCGGAGTCGTTGTCAACGAGATCCGGGGTGGATGTAGATCTACATATGTGTGTGTGCATGTAAGATCACATGGATTATTTGAAAATGTAATAAAAGAAAAATAAAGGCAAAGAGCGAAAAATTTCAATGCAAAACAGTCCAATGTTTCATTAAAATAAGCATATGGCATATGAAAATGACAAACCCTTAACAAATGGACCATTGTGTCCCGGGCAAGGCACATGGTTTAAAAGTCATTGTTTAAATGGAAATTATAGACAAAGTTATCAAAGAAAATAAAACAATAAATGGTAATTACTCCTTGTGGAAGGATATGGGAATGAAATACTTGGCATGCTAGTTGTTGAGCCCTCCATTAGTAGTCGGGTAGATCCAATCATCAAAATCACAATCAACATCAGAGTCTTCAAGAGCATTAACTTCATGGTTAGTAATGCGAAGAGGTGGTTTCCCTACACGAGCACGTCAAACCTCATTTTGGGCCTTGGAAGTGAAGCCTAATCCAGACTTGTTTGACTTGAAAGGGAAATCAGGGAGTTGTCCCCAAATGGTGCAACCTCCTTCTTCAACAACAACATGAGCATCTTTGAGAGAGGCCATCCTTGGTGTATCTTTAGCAGATCCGGGAGCGTCAGGAGTGGCCTTGGCAACAATAACCATGGGAGAGACCACTTCAAAGGCTTGATAAGGAGTTTCTATGAACTTGCCATCCATTTCAACGTGTTTGAATGAATTTAGATGACTAATCATAAACTCTTCTTCACCACAGACGGTAACAATTTTCCCCTTGACCGGATATTTCAACTTTTGATGTAGTGTGGAAGTTACCTCACTTGCCCCATGGATCCATGGGCGTCCAAGTAGGCATGAATAAGCAGGACGGATATCCATCACATAGAATGTTGAGGTGAAAAATTGAGACCCAACTTTGATAGGGAGATCAACTTCCCCATGAACCATCCTCTTAGAACCATCGAAAGCCCTTACTACAATGTTTCTTGGTTTTAACATCAGTCCATCACAGTCTAACTTGCCCAAACCTCCTTTGGGTAAGACATTGAGGGAAGATCCAGTGTCCACTAATACATATGCCAGGGTAGTACCCTTGCATTCTAGGGAGATGTGGAGAGCTTTGTTATGATTCTTCCCCATCGAGGTCAAATCTGTATTGAAGAACCCTAAACCGTTGTCGGAAGTCAAGCTTGCTACACAATTTTCAAATTGGTCGGTCGTAGTTTCTTGAGGGACATGTGCATTTTTCAGAAATTTTATCAGTGCTTGAGCATGTGCCTCAAAGCACATCAATAAATACAACATAGAAATTTTCGAGGGTGTTTGCCCTAACTGTTCCACTATCTCGTAATCACTCTTTCTGTTAATTTTTAGGATATACTTCATCTCTTGGGTGGATGGGTCTTTAATGGTAATTTATTTTGTGGGTGCCTCCGTCCTGGCAGGCTCAGTCGTTTTTTCCTTGCCCCTAGCATCAACACTAGGTTTGTCAACAGTAATGCGAAGGTGTAGTTGTGGTAGTTGGAGGTGAAATTTCAGGAGAGAAAATTCTCCCCGTTCTAGTCACCTTGCCAGACTCAACAATGTTGGTAATTTCAATAGCTTTATCTTCATCAATCCAGGAATCTTGCTTAATACCATGGTAGTATACTTCAGCGCCATAATTCTAGGGTACCGCCTTATCGTAAGAATAAGGGATTGGCCCTAGTGTGGTAATTATCAGTGGAGTGATCTTTGGTTCATTGGAAATCCTAATAGGACCTTTTGAGGTGATCCTAATAGGTTTGTTGGAGATAGTGATGATGGATATGTCTTCAACTTCTGGAGGTACAGTTTCAGTAAAACTTTTTATGGATGAAGTTCTTTTGAATAAAATCTCATGGATATCCATTAGGTGTTGGACACCTTTATTAAGCCATTCACAACCATTAACTTGTACAACACAACAACAACAATCTTCAAGGCAACCAGGGAATACCTCGGCTTTCAGCAGATTCTCTTTGACAATCTTCAAAGGAGTGGTTAAATCATTGATAGAGGAAACAAAAGAAGCATCTTCAATAGCATTGACACCCTTACCATGATTTGGCATAGGTGTAGTGATTACGTTGGGAGTTGACGGAGGGTCGAATTCTATTGTCTTGTTATCAATAAGGTCTTGGATTCTATTCTTTAGAGACCAACAATTATTGGTATCACGACCACGACTATTTGAGTGGTAAGCACATTTGGCGTTGGGTTTGTAATTTTGGGAAGCAGTGTTAGCATTGGAAGGGGGATCTCGCAAGGTCACCAAATCAGCTTTTAATAGATGTTGCAGAGCTTGAGATAGTGACATGTTGATTCTAGTAAATTGTCTTCTTTGGACATCCGGTCTTTGTTGATTATTTTGTTGAAGCGACTGTTGAGTTGGAGTTGGATTGGAGATTAGTACAACCCCTACTGAATGATGACGGTTATTCTTAGCATGGCTTCTTGATTCGTACACATCATTAGTCTCTTTTTTACCAATAAATGGTTTTTTTCACCGCACTTGAGGTGGAGGCCATGGGTATCTTCCCGCTTTTAATTCCGCTTTCTACCCTCTCACCAGTTAAGATCAACTCAGTAAATCCGGATCATGAGCTCCTAATCAGCAAGTTTAAAAATGTTCCAGTTAATGTTCCCATAAACATATCTACCAATTCGCTATCAGTTAATGGTGGCTGCACCCTGCCAGCCAAGTCTCTCCATTGTTGTGCATATTCTTTGAAGCCTTTATTGGAACCCATGGTCATTCCTTATAACTAAACTCTGGTTGGCGCTAGATCGGCATTGTACTGATATTGACAGTAGAAAGCGGTAGCCAAGTCCTCCCAGGTATAAATGTTTGAACCTTCTAACTGGTAAAACCACTCCATTTAAGTTCCAGACAAACTCTCTTGAAAGAAGTGCACCCGCAACTTCTTATCAGTAGTATGCGGTTGAATTTTTCGGACGTAAGATCTCAAGTGAAGCTTTGGGCACGAGACACCGTCGTACTTGGCAAAAACTGGAATCTTGAATTTTGGGAGATCACTACCCCAGGAACCAAACCCAAGTCACCAAAGTCCAAGCTAGGCACAACTCGAATTTCCATAACCTTCAATCTATCCTCCAGTTGCTTATACTTGTCTTCAGCGGGTGTGTTGTACCCCAAAATTCCCCCCCCCCCCCCCCCCCCCATATTTCATGTTATTTTTCTTTCATTGATCAGGCGTGCACACAAGGCAGGGAGTCCATCATATGACCTCAAAGTTCCTCCATTGGATCTCCAGATGGCCAGATCTAAAGGCCATCATTGAAGGAGCATCATAGGCCTTAGTTAACATGCAACATGGGAACCTTGAAGGTCAACGTGGACCTTTGGTTTTGAGCCAGAATTTCTAGCAGCACACCCCTCCAAATTACTTTCTCAGGCCCATATCTCTTTTACTTTTCTTTTTTATATTTTTCTTTATTAATTCATTTTGTTATTTTTACTAACATAAAATCAATTCTTTTTCATTAAAAAATCATAAAAAATATTTTCATCCAATTAGATTTAGGATTTATCTTTTATACAAAAATTAATTTAATTAGTTTTATTTAATTTTAGGGTAATTTTAATTATTTTGTAAATAAATTAATAAAAATTAGAAAATTAGGGTTTTGGTTTAAATTTAATTTCTATTTTCTTTTTCTTAAAATAACCAAAAACACAAAAATAGGTCATGTAGATTATTTTTCTTTAATTAATTTAATTATTAATTAGATTTGTATTTAATTTAAAAACCTTTTTTTTTTCTTAAAAATAATTAAAAACAACAAAAATAATTTTCTCTTTCGTTTAGGTTAGACGGGGTCAAAACCCTAATTTCCCTTCGTTCTTTATTCGTCGCACGCTTATTTATTTTTTACTATATTGATGTAATTGCTCACAAGTTGTAATAGATTAATTAGGACCTTTTTTCGTTCATTTATTTTTTTTACGGGTTGTTTTTGCTATGTAATTAATACCCGAAGCCTTGTAATAGCGTAGCTTATTTTCCGCACTTTAAATTCCGCAAATATTAACTGTTAGATGTATGAATATTAGGGATGCATGACAAGAATGTAGACTTTAAAACGGTTAGCAAACCTTAAATGTGCAAAGATAATAATTTGAAACTGAATCACTCGCACATGCGCACTCCTAGGGTATACTCTCACTTCGGTTGCCTTCGGTAAACGGTCATTAAGTATAGGACATTTTAGTGGTCGCTCTCTTGTCTCAAAGATCAAAGTTGCCTCGGAAAAGTTACCTCAGAATTGTTGCCTCGAATGTTGATCTTAAGACATTAGGGTTATTACTAAGACGTCCTAACATTGCTTTAGTGATCGTATGTCCCTTTCGAATTGACCCTTAAAACTCCAACGATGGTGCTACCTACTCACTAATAGTGGGATAACGCTGTATAAAGGAAACAAGAACATAAACATTCTCTTTTTCGAGTAGGTAGATTATTTCTTAAGTACTTGCTCAAACAAAACAAACTTTTTCCACACTTACACTCTTTTCAAACAAAGTTTTCAAAAACACTTCGTAACACTCTTGAAGACAGAAGCAAGGGTTAAATCGAAGTAAAACAAAAACTTTTTTTTCAAATTAAACACAAACAAGAAATTTTGAAAATGATGAGCAAGTACCTAAGAGCCCGTAGAAAACTACGGATAGAAAGGGTGCTAATACCTTCTGTTGTACCCCAAAATTTGCCCTCCCATTTTCTCAACATTTTCTCATCACAAGACCCTTGGAGCTCAAGATCCAGTTAGGGTTTCCTCTGCTCAAGACTTCTCCTTGCACTGTTAATCCAAATTAGGCTTTGTGTTTGCACAAAGATATTTTGACCTAAGATGCCTAAGATGACTTTCATGTTTCATGTTGGACTCCCAAGTTTATCCATACCAAGTTTTAAGTCTTGATTCCAAATTTTGCCCAGTCAATTGGACAGTTGACCTAGAAATCAACTGTATTGGGGAAAAAAGTCAACTGTGCCCAATTGACCGTCAAATCTCATGAAAATTGACCCACATCAACATTATGAACTCACATGGACCATTTGATCAAGTTTGGATCACAATTCCACAAGAAATTTGATCAGATCACCAAAAGGGCAAAATGGTCATTTTTAGGGTTTTGACTGCACAAAGGCAATTTTTGACTGTTTGACCTAGCCAATGGCAAACCAAACTCACATATGGACTCAAGGACCCCATGGAATTGTCTTGACATACTCAACAAGTTCAAAAGATCCCAAATGCACAAGATTGACAGTTGAATTTCCCAGTCAATTGATCAATTTTGACTGTATACTGAAAAGTCAAACTTTGACTTTTTGGTCAAAATCAAGTGTCAAGATTCATTTTTCATCAAAACATGCCAAATCATGAAACTTGTTCATCAAGAAATCAAGAATTGCAAATTAGGGTTTGAAATGAAGATTTTTCATAACTTAGAATTTTTCTAAGTTATGAAAAACCCTAATTTTTTCCTAACTTTGTCCCACTTTCTCACCAAGATTCATTTGGATTCAAGGAAAAGTAAAAACATGAAAGTTGTATTCCATTGCAAAATCTACAACTTTGATTCACAAAGTTTCCTCAAAAGAAGCTTGTAGCTCAAGTTACAATTTTTGGAACAAGGGTACCAAACCATTCTTAACTTAGAGAAATTTGACCTATATTTTAGGCAGGATTTTTTCCTAACTTCAAGACCATTTTTCACATACTTCCACTTGGAATTTAAATTTGCATTTCAAAGATGAATTGTAGTACACATTCCAAGCTTTCCAAAATGTCCAAGAACTCATCAAAAAACCTCATGGTTAGGGAGAATCGAATTTGGCAAGTTGGGAAAAACTCACTTTGTTTATGGCCAATTTACATGTTCATACACTTGTGCCATTTTGAACTCAGCTTGCATTCCTTGATTACAGGTCCTATATTCCATTTGCACTCAATAATTTAATGCTAACTCATTGTGCCAAGGCCTTGTTTTATGTGTTTAAGCATTACATGGAAGTTTAACCCTTAAATAGAAAAAGCTATTTATCCATTTTAGAAAAGTATGACTTTATGTCAAAGTTGCAAATAAAGAAGTACAAGGCCATATCTTTGGGCACAAGTTCAGAAGCAAAAACACACTGATCAAGGGGGAAGGTTGCAGCATAGATTGGGGCCTGCATCAGTCTAGAACACCACTTGACACTTTGTTGCTTAAAGTTGAAGAAACATTGCATAACAATACACAACTCTCATTCCCGTGAACCAGAGCTTAAGCAAAGATTGTGAGCACATTCTAAACATCCACCCTGACCTAAAACACAAGCCAACCATCTCCATTGCCTTCTCAAACACAGAAACACCATAGAACTTCCAAAACAGGGCACCTGCTGCAGATTGAGTTCCATAACTCAATCCATTCGTGCATTCTTGCTAAAACCACTTCAAACACTTTCCCTACCATCCATACAAACTGTTCTAAGCCCTAAACACGACCTGTAACATCCCTAGCTAACATCACCATTTTCATTTTTCTGTTTTGCAGTTGAAGTACCATAGCACGATTCTCTTGGTTTCCAAGCAAACTAAAGGTTAGAATAGCATCCTGAGACATCAAGGAAGCTATACAAATCATTACCTTGCCTTGTAAGCATCTCCATTGTTGAACACGTTTCCAACTGAACAGGTAAGTTCATGAACTTGTATCTCTCTATCCAGGCATTGTTAGGTTTAGATTTGTGAAGAAATTATGTCACATTCATAGCCCTGAACATGCCCATATAATTAGTTTTCATTTATGTTATGTGTGCTATGAGAATTTGATGTCTGAACATGGAACAAAAACTAGGTCAGGAATTGGGGGAGAAGAAATTCTCTCTCATTTCTGAGAGTTAGATTGATTTCTTTATATGTCTAGAATCGTGGCTTCGAGCTCTACAGGTTTCATGTTGCAAGATTTGACAAAAGATCAAGGAATCTGGAGATAGCAAACGCGTGTTTTTTTGAACAGAAATGCTGGAGGTTGAAGAAGACAGGGTCTTGGGCTGGGCCTGTCTCATTTTTCCTATTTGCACTTTGTTTTTACTTTTGAACCCCCCTGACCCATTTTGATTTTTATTTATCATTTTCCATTTTTTCCTTTTTATTTTATTTCTATATTTTTATTTAAGTATGAAAAAATATAAAAAATCATTTTTTCCACATTTTTTTTGCATTTATTTTGATATTTATTAGTCTTTATTTAGTTTTTGTACATAAATAAATACTTATATACTACTATTTAAAATAACTAAAAATAATACAAACATATTTTTCTGACTTTTATTTCATGTTATCTCTTGAAAATATTTTATAATAAAAATACATTTTTTTTATAATATTAAATATTTTATTTTGTATATATAATATATATTTAATAAATAATGTAAATACATATATACTTGTTAATATATTTAGGAAAATACAAAGAATTAATACATTTTTATTTTTATTAATATTTAACATTAAAAATTACTTTTTTACAAATATACTTCATTTTATTTTTGTACATAATTAATAAACATTGTATATATTAAATAATAAATACCTTTTATTTGCAAAATTAGGGTTTTGCCCTAAATACATAAAAACTCCAAAAATTAATACTTTTTATTTTGCTTATTTGACATATAAAAAACACTTTTTTCATACATATAAAAAACATTTTTTTTTTGCATCTTGCATATTTATTCCATTTTTATTTAATTATTGTATATTAAATAATTTGTATAATTCAATTTTGATGTAATAGTTAGGTTTAAATTCCTTGTCAAAATACCCCCATTTGAACATTTGTACCCCCCTTCCCATATATTGTGTTGTAATAACTTAGGAACTTTATTTTTTGCATTTTTAAAGCTTTCTAAATATACCATGCTAGAATTAGGGTTTGTATGCAAATCAATTAACCAAAATAGTTTGACCTAATTTCAAGATAAACAAGCATGAAAATGGACAACACTAATCACACTTGCACCCCTAGGGTATTCCACTTGTTGCCTTCAATAATGGGCCATATTGCATGTTAGGTCTCTTTGGGAAAAACAAATACAATTCCAATGATCATAGTCCCTCGATGACGCTTTCGAAAGTTGCCTAAAAAATGATCAAGTCCCTCCAAGGAAAAATTGCCCAAAGATACTTGGCACCATTGCAATTATGGTCTAAACGATGACCCGCGCCCGTCCCTTTCACATCCTAACACAAGATTGTCCACCAAATGCAATGGTGGAACAAAATTGTTAAAAGGGTTAAAAATATAGGAGAAATCTTTGAGAAATTTAGGAGTAGACAACCTCTTAGTTACTTGAATCAAACTTGCAAAACAAAACACTTGCCTATTTTCAAACCACACATCACTACACTTTCAAAACAACTTTCAAAAAAACATTGAAAACCTTTTCAAAAGACATACACCTTTGTATACATCCCAACATGGATCATTACAAAGGTTGCCACCACATTGGCCTCTTTTCAAAACATTTTTCAAACCACACATCACTACACTTTCAAAACAACTTTCAAAAAAACATTGAAAACCTTTTCAAAAGACATACACCTTTGTATACATCCCAACATGGATGATTACAAAGGTTGCCACCATATTGGCCTCTTTTCAAAACATTTTTTCAAACCTACACACACAAATCACCATTTCAAACAATTGAAAATTAAGGCAAGTTGATCTAAGCAAGTAACTAAGAGCCCATGGATAACCATGGATAGAAAGGGTGCTAATACCTTCCCTTTCTATAATCTACTCCCCGAACCCAAGAAAATATCTCAAAGGTTTTTGCTGTGCTTTTTAAACCTTTCCTTAGGATAAAATAAAAAGTCGGTGGCGACTCTTGCTCAACCGAAACATTTGCGAATAAAAAACGCAAAACCTCAAGTCAGTTCTCCCACCGTATCACACCTTCCCTTTCTATAATCTACCCCCCATACTCAGAAACATCTCGAAAAAGGTTTTTTCTGTTCTTTTTCCTTTTCCTTTGTTGGATAAAATAAAAGTCAGTGGCGACTCTTGCTTACCGCGACATTTGCGAATACAAAATGCAAACCAGTATTAAACAGTCCGGTTCTTCCACCGTATCACAGAACTGGCGACTCTGCTGGGGAGATAATAAGTGGGGTATACCTTAGGATTAGTTCATCATATTGCTTCTATTGTTTGATTTGATTGCTTTATTTTTGTGGGCTTTGTCTCGGAGTTACTATAGATCGTAACCTGGATCTGGGGAATACCTTTTAGGTAAGTAGCAATAAACTGTGAGGGAACTGTACGATGTAGACCGATACGGTTGAAGCAGTAGCTACGTTGATGTGGCACATTGGTTGGTACCGGTATCCCTTGTGGAGAAACAAGGAGAATATGGGGCTGCCATATGGGTCGTTAAGCATCAACTGACCTTAGAACCTATAATTGTCCAACTTGGCCATAAGAAGTAGTGAGATAGCCGGTCTCGGTGTAGAGATGGGAACTGGTTGATACTCGATACTACACTCATTGAGACCATACTCTCGAGATAGTTCCGGCCACAAGAAAAGATTGCGTAAGCTGAAACCATGACCGATGGAGGATGGTCAGTGATATTGAGAACCTCTAGAACCCGGTTACTATTATTAGGACAGGTTGAAACCAACTGAACTTCAAGAGGGTAGTACCTAGACCCCATGCAAGCCTGAAACTTAAGGGCTCTTGTGTGACTTGTGTGACTTTACCATGTTTGTTACCTGCTATACCTGTTGTGTGTTTTATCATGACATCATGCATCATGACATATCCTGCATACTTCATTAGACTAACCATTTCAAAGACCGAGGGGATTTATCTTTGTTCTGTTTTGCAGATTATGGCTTCCGTACACAGAAACACCATTCGAGTTAACTTCGTGCAAATGCCTGCTCAACTCAGAGAGTTAGTCTCAAAAGTTCCTGATACTTCTTCATTCGTTAGAAGACATGGTCATCTCCTTAGCCTGGTCACTTCAAAGTTTGATGAGTAGATGATGAGTGTGATGTTCCAGTTCTTCGATCCGTTGCATCATTGCTTCACCTTCCCGAATTATCAGCTAGTCCCTACTTTGGAGGAGTTTTCTGACTTACTGGGTATATCCATTCTCGAGCAGACACCCTTCACAGGTTTGGAAGAGACTCCTAGACCTGAGGACATTGCTTCAGCCTTACATCTAAAAAGGGCTGATGTAGTATCCAACTGGGAGAAACAGAGCAGGGTTAAAGGTTTCTTGGCTAAGTTTCTGATGGATCAAGCTCAACAGTTCTGGGATAATTTGGACTTTCAAGCATTTGAAGACATCTTGGCTCTCCTCATCTATGACTTGGTTCTTTTCCCGAATCCAGATTCCTTCATAGATGTGAATGCGGTCAAGATCTTCTTGTCTCGTAATCCTGTGCCTACTCTTCTGGGTGATATTTTACATGCTCTCTATACTCGTACTGTGCGAAGAAGGGGGACCCTCATGTGTTGCACGCCGCTGCTGGAAAGGTGGTTTATTTCGCACCTCCCCAATTCTGTAATGAAGAATGATGAAGGTGTAGGTTGGGCTTACAGAATCATGTCCCTTGCTCATACGGACATTCTTTGGAGTTCTAAGGATATAGAAATAGTAGCTGTCATTGATCGATATGGGGAATACCCTAATGTCAAGTTGCTGGGAATTAGAGGGGGTATAACTTACAATCCTTGTTTGGCTTTACAACAGTTTGGACGCACTCGGAGAGACGGTCCCCATGAGCTGCTTCTTACAGATATTGTCTTTGACTATAAGGAGGACGTTAAAGAGCATCGCCGAAGGTTTATACGAGCCTAGAGCATGGTGAACAGGTCTGACCCTCAAGAGCTAGGACTAAAGACTTCTCTCCCTATGCAACCTTATCTCCAGTGGGTTCGAGCCCGTGCTCAAAAGCTGGGGATGCCTTATGAAGCTGTTTTGCCGGTGATTGTAGAACATACTAATGAAGAAGGTGTTCCTTATACAGTCCTCTATCCCTATATGCCTACTGATCTTGGGGCATTGAAGAGATATTGGATCCAGTTAAAGGAAGAAAGGGATACCTACCGAGAGAAGTACCATGAGCAGGAAAGGAAGATCTTGAAGCTCACGAGGCAGCTTGAGAATGAAAAGACGATCAATGACTATGTCAGCATGAAGGGAAAGCGACCATGGGATTTCTGATTTCTGCTTGTTTCTAGTTTAGATTTATTTTCAGTTTATTTCTTTTGTAACGCCTTAAAGGAATTGTTAAACATTTTACAAGTTTAATCTAATAAAGTTTGTTATTTCCTGGTTTGAAAATTTAAATCTCCCAAATTCTTTGAAATCATTTCATACGCATGCACCTCATCACAGGTACTATTACAGGTTTCTCATCTTCTTCGCTGTTTATTTCAGCACCAAATGTCTTCTGAAACACCTACTGATCAAGCCATCAAACTCTTCAAGCACAGAATGCTCAATTCTAAGAGATGTTCCTGAACTTGGCCAAAGGACAACAAGATTTGAAGACTCTCATCCTGAAGGAGTAGAAGAAGAAGAAGAAGGTGGTTTTGCTGAATATGGGTCATAGATTTGGGAATAGGATGCGACATGAAGCTGATCTGTCTCATTCATCTGGAGGAGGAGAGAATCAAGAGGAAAGAAAGGGTCCTAGTCCTGTGGTCTCTGATAATGATACTGATTTTGATGATGAACAGTACCCTCCTGCTGAGGATAGGTACAAACAACTTGAAGACCGTCTGAGTGCTATGGAGATTCAGAAGGTCCCTGGTTTGGATTTTGGAGATCTGGGACTAGCATCTGGGGTAGTGATCCCTCACAAGTTTAAAGCTCCGGTTTTTGCTAAGTACGATGGAGTATCCTGTCCAAAACTCCACCTCCGCTCGTACGTCAGAAAAATTCAACCTGACACTGCTGATAGGAATCTGTGGGTACATTTCTTTTAAGATAGTCTGTCAGGGACTCAACTTGAATGGTTTTACCAATTGGAAGGAGCTAATGTCCGCAACTGGGAGGACCTTGCTGCTGCTTTTTACAAGAAATATCAATATAACTCCGACCTTGCTCCCACGCGTACTCAGCTTCAGGGTATGTCTATGGGTGCAGGTGAAGGCTTTAAGGACTATGCTTAGAAGTGGAGAGATCTGGCCGGAAGAGTCCAACCCCCTCTGTCTGATAGGGAGTTGGTGGATATGTTTCTTGGGACTTTGTCTGGTCCATACTTCAATCATTTGATCGGTAGTTCATCATCTGGGTTCACTGAATTAATTATGACTGTGGAGAGAGTAGAAGCTGGTATCAGAAGCGACAAGATACAGAAAGGTGCTTCATCAAGTACATAAAAGAAGCCTTTCAAGAAGGAATCTAGTGCAGTTTACAGCTCAAGGAGCCAAAATCGACCTGAACGCTGCCAAGCAGTGAATGCGGTAGTAATATCAAGACCCACTGTTGCCCCACAATGCAATAATCAACAAAGAGTAGAGAGACCGCAAAGACAGTACACTCGGCTCAGTATGAATTTATCTCAAATTTTACCGCAATTATTGAAGACCAACCTGGTAACTCTGAGGGAAGCCCCGAAGAATCCCAGTACCACCTCTCCGCTGTATAATCTGAACGCCCACTGCGCCTATCACTCTGATAGCCTAGGGAATGATACCAACAACTGTTGGGCCTTGAGGAATAAGGTGCAAGATTTGATTGAAGCTAAAGAAATTGAGTTTGACGCACCGGAAAAGCCTAACGTCATAACTGCACCCATGCCCAAGCATGATCAGGGAGTGAATGCAATTGAAGATGATGTAGAAGAGTCAGATATCGACAGTTGGATTTACCCGACTACTGACGGTGGATTGAACAACTGGACGGCGAAGGACTTCGTGCCCGTTTATTTTATTACATAGTAATAGACTTTTGTTTTGAGATTTGTAACAGACAGTTTGAAACTTTACGACCCGATGCCTTGCCCGATGCACCTCGGCTTTGTTTGTGAGGGCTTATTATTTGTCATTTTCATATATCATTAATAAAGCATTGGACGTTTTCTTGCATTACAAATTTTGCGCTCCTTGTTTTTCTTTTCTATCTTACACTTTATTAAAAACAGCTATTGTCTTACACACACTCACATATTATAATGCAGATCCACATCCACTATGGATCCAATTGATAACGACTCTGCTAATGCCGGTTATGACTTCGAAAATCCGATCAACCAAGCCAAGGACGAAGGTGAGGATGATTGCGAAGTACCTGGGGAACTTGCTAGACTGTTACTACAGGAAGAGAGGGCCATACAGCCCCATGAAGAGCCAGTGGAATCAGTAAATTTGGGTACATAAGAAGACAAGAAAGAGGTCAAGATCAGTGCGAATCTGGAGCCTAGTGTTAAGCAACGGTTGATACAAATGTTGTGTGACTATGTTGAGATCTTCGCTTGGTCTTATGAAGATATACCTGGGCTGGACACCGACATTGTGGTTCACCGCTTGCCAACTAAAGAAGACTGTCCTCCGGTAAAGCAGAAGGTTCGCCGCATGCGCCCGGAAATGTCCGAGAGAATCAAAGCTGAGGTCATGAAACAGTTTGATGCCGGTTTTCTAGCTGTTACTTCTTACCCGCAGTGGGTTGCCAATGTGGTTCCGATGCCGAAGAAAGATGGTAAGGTACGAATGTGTGTGGACTATAGGGATCTGAACAGGGCAAGCCCCAAGGATGATTTCCCACTCCCTCACATTGTTGTTCTGGTCGACAACACCGCACAATATAAGGTCTTCTCCTTTATGGATGGGTTTTCTGGTTACAATCAGATTAAGATGGCTCCCGAGGACATGGAGAAGACAACCTTCGTAACGCAATAGGGAACTTTCTATTACAAGGTAATGCCTTCCGGGTTAAAGAACGCTGGGGAAACGTATCAACGCGCCATGGTTGCTTTGTTCCATGACATGATTCACCATGAGATTGAGGTATACGTTGAAGACATGATTGCAAGATCCCAGACTGAAGGAGAACATCTTGACCATCTCCATAAGCTGTTTGACAGGTTGAAGATGTACAAGCTAAGGTTAAACCCGAACAAGTGCACCTTCGGGGTAAGGTCTGGTAAGCTGCTGGGTTTTTTCGTTAGTGATAAAGGTATTCAAGTGGATCCTGCCAAGGTAAAGGCTATACAGGAAATGCCAGCTCCCCGAACTGAAAAGGAAGTCAGAGGATTTTTGGGACGTCTGAACTACATTGCCCGATTCATTTCGCACCTGACTGCTACTTGGGGACCAATTTTCAAGCTGTTGAAGAAATATCAAGTGGTAAAGTGGAATGATGAATGTCAGACCGCTTTCGAAAGGATCAAAGAATATCTCCAAGAGCCCCCTATTCTGATGCCTCCAATTGAAGGAAGGCCTTTGATCTTATACTTGACCGTACTGGACAATTAAATGGGGTGCGTGCTGGGGCAGGATGACGAGTCTGGCCGAAAAGAGAATCCTATTTACTACCTTAGCAAAAATTTTACCGACTGTGAGACCCGATACTCACCGCTTGAGAAAACTTGCTGCGCTTTGGCATGGGCTGCTCGCCGACTGAGACAATATATGCTGACTCACACTACCCTATTGATATCAAAGATGGATCCAATCAAGTATATCTTCGAGAAGCCTGCCTTGTCCGGAAGAATAGCAAGATGGCAGATGATCTTAACTGAGTATGACATCCAATACACAACCCAAAAGGCAATCAAGGGGAGTGTGTTGGCAGATCATTTGGTGCATCACGCAGTGGATGATTACCAGTCTATGAATTTCGAGTTTCTGGATGAGAGCATCATGTTGGTGACTGACTGTGAAAAACCTGGACCGGATGAAGGACCTGAGGAAGGATCCCGATGGTCTATGTATTTTGACGGAGCTTCAAACACGTTGGGAAATGGCATTGGCGTCGTGATCATATCTCCTAAAGGCTGTCATACTCCGTTCACCGCTCGATTATGTTTTAACTGCACCAATAACATGGCGGAGTATGAAGCGTGCGTCATGGGCCTTCGATCAACTATTAACTTCAGGATTAAGTTCTTGAGTGTGTTCGGAGATTTCACTTTAGTGATCAGTCAGATTAAAGGCAAGTGGGGTACGAAGCACCCAAATCTTATTCCTTACAAAGAGTATGTATTGACATTGCTTCCACACTTCGAGGAGATAACCTTTGAACATTTCCCCAGGGAGGAGAATCAGTTAGCGGACGCGCTAACTACTATGTCTTCTATGTTCAAGGTCAGGTGGGACAATGAAGCTCCCCAGATTACCATCGAGAGGTTGGACGAACCCGCACATGGCTGTGACATTGAGACTAAAGAGATAGCAGATAAACCCTGGTTCCACGAGGTAAAGAGGTATCTTGAGGCTCAGGAGTACCCCGAGGGTGCATCTATTAATGATAAAAAGTTTTTAAGGAGGTTCGCTGCAAAGTTCTTCATCAGTAATGGTATCCTTTACAAGCGTAACCATGATTCAACCTTACTGCGATGTGTGGACAAGAACGAGGCAGAAAGGATCATGGCAGAATTACATGAAGGTACTTTAGGGACTCATTCCAGTGGAGACACCATGGCAAATAAGATCCTACGGGCAGGATATTATTGGTCCACCATGGAAGCCAACTGTTATCAGCATTTTCAGACTTGTCTTAAGTGCCAAGTCTATGCTGATAAGGTGCATCTACCTCCAGTTCCTCTGAACGTCTTGACGTCTCCGTGGCCTTTTGCGATATGGGGCATCGATATGATTGGTGAGATCAGACCTACTGCGTCCAACGGGCATCGTTTCATTCTGGTGGCTATTGATTACTTTACAAAGTGGGTTGAGGCAGCTTCCTTTGCTACAGTGGCCAAGAACGTCGTGGCACGGTTTATTTGGCACAATTTGATCTGTCGATATAGTGTACCGGAGAGGATCATTACAGACAATGGTACAAATTTCAACAATACAATGATCACCGAGCTCTACAAACAGTTTAAGATACAGCATCACAACTCTTCTCCCTACCGGCCGAAGATGAATGGGGTTGTTGAAGCGGCTAATAAGAATATCAAGAAGATTGTGCAGAAGATGACGGTGACATATAAAGATTGGCACGAGATGTTACCATTCGCTCTTCATGGGTACCGAACTTCAGCACGGACTTCAACAGGGGCCACACCCTACTCTTTGGTGTATGGCATGGAAGAAGTCTTACCCATTGAGGTCCAGATACCCTCTCTTCGGATTATGAAGGATGTAGGTTTGAGCGAGGACGATTGGATCCAGACCCGGCTTGATCAGCTGAACTTAATCGATGAAAAGAGACTTACTGCTATTTGTCATGGTCAGACGTATCAAAAACGAATGATCAAGGCATTTAACAAGAAGGTCAGATGACAAGAGTATCAAGTTGGGGATCTGGTGATCAAACGCATCATATTACCTCAAGGTGATCCCAGGGGCAAATGGACCCCTACGTACGAAGGGCCATTTGTGGTTAAGAACATTTTCTCAAGAGGAGCTATGATTCTAACCACCATGGATGGTGACGACCTTCCTCACCCCGTCAATGCAGACATAGTGAAAAAATACTACGCATAATCAAAGACCCGCTAGGTTGACTGGCCTAGGCAAAAATAAGGGCTTCCTGGCGAACCAAAAGGGTCGGGCAAAAATAAGGGATGAAAATGAAAAAATCTGTACACCCGGCAAGTCGAAAACCTAAAAAGGCGGCTTGGAAAAAAAGGGGTATCCCGGGGGACTGAAAACCCGAAAGGGCGGTCCAGGCAAAAATTAGGGATCAAAGCGTAAAACTATGTCTCATTGGATCATCTTGCAACCAGACTTCGGTATCGACTATCAAGCTCGGACGGCACCGATCAATCTGATCTACCTTCAACCAAGTAGCAAAGTGATGAGATGCTCGAGGATATAAAGGCAATAGCAGAGTTGGAACCCAGTGGGATTGTTCACATAACTGTTTTTCTTTGTTTTTCACAAATTGTGTAAATTCTATCATTCGGCAGCGTTCTCTTACTAGGACGTCAGCCTCTTGTACAAAAACGCCTATTTACGGGCCAACTTCAAAATCAATACAATTCATTTTCACAAAGAAAGTTCAAATTGTTTTTCTCTTTTCTATTTTGTTTTGCAAGAACATCCAATGGTTCATTTTTGATATATGCATTTGAAAATGATTGCTGCTCATAAATATTTACATGCGAAACCAAAGACGATTACTCGTAATATCAGAAACAGGGGCAAACAAGAAATGTCCAGACCTCACAGTTGCTCTATTCACCAGGTACATGGATAGACCTAGCTGGAGAATATGACTAAAGGCACATACACTCCCCCGTAGAGTAAAAGGCACCCAAAAGACAATGGTGTTAGCTCTCCCCAGCTAAGGTTCATAATCGCGAATGAGTCAGTGAGATTCTCCCCAAGCAGAGTTCATCTTTCACCAACAATGGAAGACCATCCCCAACAGAGTCTATTTCTCCCACAAAAAAAGTTTATCCCCGACAGAGTTCATCATGGCCAGCAACGTGAATTCATCCACAGCCGAGGTTATTCCTCCAAGTCAGCAGATCTTCTGACAGAGCATCTATTCCCCACAGAGCCATTCTCTCACCAATATATTCTCCAGCAGGATTATTATCCCAATCATCTTCAGTCGTTATCCCCAGCGAGCAAAACTCTTTATATTCTCCAGCAGCAGTCTGAGATTTATTTTCCCCAGCTAGAGAATATCACAAAAACATTGCATGTCCATACATCATGACATGCGCATACGCCTCATACAGTACAATCTCATTTATTTTGAGAACATCATTGCTTGATACATATCATGCGTTACATACGACTAACCTTTACCTTTCAGGAAAGATACAACCAAATCCTCACAAATTCAAGCTATGAAGCCCGAATTCGACTGGATAGTACCTTGATTTCTACAACATATTGTGAAGCCCGGATTCGACCGGATAGTAGTATCAAACACCGCGAAGCCTGGATTCGACCAGATAGTGGTTTATCTTTAAGCTATGAAGCCCGAATTCGACCGAATAATAGTTTAATCCCTAGCAAGCCGTGAAGCCCGAATTACAATCGGATAACAGCTCAACAAGTTATTGTGAAGCCTGGATTACGACCAGATAACAATACAAGTTTCTGTGAAGCCTGGATTACGACCAGAAAGAATCCAAAGACACCGCGAAGCCTGGATTACGACCAGATAGTGGTATATCTTTAATACAAGTTATGAAGCCCGGATCCGACCGGATAGTATCTTGATTTCTCCAAACACCATGAAGCCTGGATTCGACCACATAATGGTATGAGACATCGCGAAGTCTAGATTACGACCAGATAGCGGTAAAAGACAATGAAGCCTGAGTTACAACCAGATAACAGTGAGGGACACTGTGAAGCTTGGATTACGACCAAATAGCAGTTCACCCGGCCAATTACTATGAAGCCTGGATTTGATCGGATATTAGTAGGCCCAACAGTCAAAGGGAAGCCCGGAGGCGACCGGATAACCACTTGATTTCTTCTGAAGCCTGGATTACGCCCAGATAAAAAGTGAGGTATTGTGAAGCCTGGATTACGACCAGATAGCAGTACAGAACACCATGAAGCCTGGATTCGACCAGATAATGGTATAAAGCATCGTGAAGCCTGGATTACGATTAGATAATGATAAAAGGACTAAAGCCTGGATTACGACCAGATAATAGTACAAGACACTGCGAAGCTTGGATTTCGACCAAATAGCAGTTTACCTGGACAGATACTAAGAAGTTCGGATTCGACCGGATATTAGTGTGCCCTAAATTCAAGTTGAAGCCTGGAGGCGACCGGATAACAACTGGATTCCTTCTGAAGCCTGGATTATGACCAGATAAGAATTGAGAAACTGCGAAGCCTGGATTACGACCGGATAGCAAGTGTAATCTCATCTCCCCAGTAAGTCACTGCAAAGCCTGGATTACGACTAGATAGTAGTCGGTCTTATCACTATGAAGCCTGGGTCACGACCAGATAGTAGTTCATTTTCACCTCTTCTACCAAGAGACGACTCCCCAGTAGAATAACGGACGACCGAAGCTCCTAAAATTCAACTTTTCTCTCAAGACAGAGAACAGCATTCCCCAGCAGAATCTTCCTCAACAACAGGTATACAAGCTCTCGTTAAGGAATCTCTTATGCGATCGACACTCTTCCGATGGCATCGTTAAGCATATCTCCCGTCATCAATCTCCAAATGGCATCTATAAGCCCATTCCCGACATCACAAGACAATTACCACTTCATGCGAGTGCAAATTTCTGGGCACTCTAGTGTTCAATCATCTTCCACCTTCAGATCACGAAAGGCAGACAAGCCAATCTAAATCTTCAGGTTTAAAAAGATTGAACAGGGGCAGCTGTTGTACCCCAAAATCCCCCCCCCCCCCAATATTTCATGTTATTTTTCTTTCATTGATCAGGCATGCACACAAGGTAGGGAGTCCATCATATGACCTCAAAGTTCCTCCATTGGATCTCCAGATGGCCAGATCTAAAGGCCATCATTGAAGGAGCATCATAGGCCTTAGTCAACATGCAGCATGGGAACCTTGAAGGTCAACGTGGACCTTTGGTTTTGGGCCAGAATTGCTAGCAACACACCCCTCCAAATTACTTTCTCAGGCCCATATCTCTTTTACTTTTCTTTTTTATATTTTTCTTTATTAATTCATTTTGTTATTTTTACTAACATAAAATCAATTCTTTTTCATTAAAAAATCATAAAAAATATTTTCATCCAATTAGATTTAGGATTTATCTTTTATACAAAAATTAATTTAATTAGTTTTATTTAATTTTAGGGTAATTTTAATTATTTTGTAAATAAATTAAAAACAATTAGAAAATTAGGGTTTTGGTTTTAATTTAATTTCTATTTTCTTTATCTTAAAATAACCAAAAACACAAAAATAGGTCATGTAGATTATTTTTATTTAATTAATTTAATTATTAATTTGATTTGTATTTAATTTAAAAACCTTTTTTTTATTAAAAATAATTAAAAACAATAAAAATAATTTTCTCTTTCGTTTAGGTTAGACGGGGTCAAAACCCTAATTTCCCTTCGTTCTTTATTCGTCGCGCGCTTATTTATTTTTACTATATTGATGTAATTGCTCACAAGTTGTAATAGATTAATTAGGACCTTTTTTCGTTCATTTATTGTTTTTTTACGGGTTGTTTTTGGCTATGTAATTAATACCCGAAGCCTTGTGATAGCGTAGCTTATTTTCCGCACTTTAAATTCCGCAAATATTAACTGTTAGATGTATGAATATTAGGGATGCATGACAAGAATGTATGTAGACTTTAAAACGGTTAGCAAACCTTAAATATGCAAAGATAATAATTTGAAACTGAATCACTCGCACATGCGCACTCCTAGGGTATACTCTCACTTCAGTTGCCTTCGGTAAACAGTCATTAAGTATAGGACATTTTAGTGGTCGCTCTCTTGTCTCAAAAATCAAAGTTGCCTCGGAAAGGTTGCCTCAGAATTGTTGCCTCGAATATTGATCTTAAGACATTAGGGTTATTACTAAGACATCCTAACATTGCTTTAGTGATCGTATGTCCCTTTCGAATTGACCCTTAAAACTCCAACGACGGTGCTACCTACTCACTAATAGTGGGATAGCGCTGTATAAAGGAAACAAGAACAGAAAAATTCTCTTTTTCGAGTAGGTAGATTATTTCTTAAGTACTTGCTCAAACAAAACAAACTTTTTCCATACTTACACTCTTTTCAAACAAAGTTTTCAAAAACACTTCGTAACACTCTTGAAGACAGAAGCAAGGGTTAAATCGAAGTAAAACAAAAACTTTTTTTCAAATCAAACATGCACAAGCAATTTTGAAAATGATGAGCAAGTACCTAAGAGCCCGTAGAAAACTACGGATAGAAAGGGTGCTAATACTTTCCCTTTCTATAATCTACCCCCCATACTCAGAAACATCTCGAAAAAGGTTTTTTCTGTTCTTTTTCCTTTTCCTTTGTTGGATAAAATAAAAGTCAGTGGCGACTCTTACTTACCGAGACATTTGAGAATACAAAACGCAAACCAGTATTAAACAGTCCGGTTCTGCCACCGTATCACATGGTGGATATTGTTCGTCAAAATAATCCTCATCCTCAGAAGTTGGATTGTTACCACCCCTAGCACGGGTGCTCCTTGCATCTTCATCCTGATTCTCATCTTCCTCGGATGACTCTTCTACCACTTGAACATGTCTTATAGGGCCCTTGAATCTCTTCCCCATGTTGATTACATCTTTCTTCTTTGCCTTCTTCTTCGTAATCAATAATGTCATCAGTTCTTGCTGCCCTTTAGCCAAGTTGAGCAAGGTTTCTTGAAATTGAGAATTTTGTGTCTGCAAGTCTTTCACAGTCTGCTCGAGATCCATCTTACTGAAATAAACAGTAGAAAAATGAGGAAACCTGTGTCGAAAAACCTGCTTATGATATGATGCATGTTATACGAATGCAATGTTTTCAAGGATTTAAAGAAATTTAAATGTTCTAGACAAGGAAAAGGCAACAAACATTAATTGTATTAATAACTTTCAAGAATTACAAATTCCTCTTGGGCTTACAATGAAAGAAACAAAGAGAAAATAAACTCCTAAAAAAGGACTCAAGTTTCCCATGGGCGCATCCTATTTGGTGCAATGTATTCATTCAAGTTCCGTTCCTCATGAAGTTGCCTCGTGAGCTCCAAAACCTACTTCTCGCTTGCGTAGAATTGTGCTTCAAAGATGTCTCGTTCCCCTTTGAGTTAAATCCATGATATTTGCAATTCTTCGAAGTTGGTAGGCATGTCAAGATGAAGAAGAGCGTAAGGGGTGTATCCCTCAACAACGGGCTCCATAATCACAGGTAGGATGGAAGGGTAAGGCATCATGATACTTTAAGCACGAGTTCGTACTTGAGGTAAGGCTCGAGAGGGATGGAATTTTTATTCCCCAAAGTCTTGCTATCCACTTTGTTTACCATTCTCCAAGCTCGTATGAACCTTTGATGATAACCTTGTGTTGTACCCCAAAATTTTCCCTCTCAATTTCTCAAAGATTTTCTCACAAGATATCTATTGAGTCAAGACTGCACAAGGGTTGATCAGCTCAAGATACTTCCTCATCACTGATGACTCAAAACTAGAGTTTGAATTTGCACAAGTACAATTAGACTTTTAATGCCCCATGTAGTTTCCATGGATCTTATTGGGATCTCAAGCATCAAATCAAAGAAGAGCAAGTTTGCTTCGATCCATAAGCTTTGATTAGGCATTTGGCTTCCTTCGAGCAAGCTTGGCTCATAAGCTTCGATTTGGAATTTGGCTTCCTTCGAGCAAGCTTGGTTCATAAGCTTTGATTGGGCATTTTGCTTCCTTCGAGCAAGCTTGGTCCATAAGCTTCGGTTGGGCATTTGGCTTCCTTTGAGCAAGTTTGGTTTACAAGCTTCAATTGGGAATTGGCTTCCTTCGAAACAGCTTGCTTCGAATCCCCAAGCTTCAATTGGGCATTGGTTTCCTTCAAAAAAGCTTACTTTGATCCACCTCTCAACCTACTTCGATCCACCTCTCAACTTGCTTCGATCCATAAGCTTTAATTGGGCATTGGCTTCCTTCGAAGCAACCTGCTTCGGTCCATCTCTAAACCCTTCGAGCAACCTGCTTTGAAGAACATTGATCAAATCTCATAACCTTATTCTCTAAATCTCACTTGTCAGGATATGTTGCTTCTAAATCTTTACATAATCAGAGGTTTACACAAATTTGTGATGCATTACACAAAGATTCGAAGCTTTATCCACTGGATTATACCATTTTTGGACGAAATGGAAAAAAGCTACGTATCTATTTTCATAAAGATTACTTTAATCACAAAGTCAGCTTCTTGAGCTCCCAACCTGATTTTATATGAACACAAGCAATATGAAAAGCATGAGTCAAGTCTCCTGCACCCAACAAACATCAGGCCACGTTTGTACTTGAACTTGGGAACCACAAAAATTCATTTAACTTGATTTTTTCATTTTCAACCAAACCATAGTATGTTATCTTACAAATCTGGTTACTCCAACATCTCTAACCTTTTCTCTATAAATAGAGAGACCATTTGCAAGCTAAAGGGTCCAGATTCTTGTTGTGTTGAAAAAATCTTCAAACACTCCCAAAGCTCTCAATAACTCAGAACCTGCATACAAGCATAAAGCCAAGCACAAAACTTGGCACATCCTGACTTTACACACAAAAAATCTCAAATCCCTTCATACGTTAGTGATCCTTTCGATTCACCCCTAGCTCCCATATACCAGCCTTTCAATTCACTCCCTAGCTTCCATATATCAGCCTTTAGATTCACTCCATAGCTTTCATATACCAACCTTTCAATTCACTCCCAGCTTACATATACCAAATTTTTGATTTAGTGACTTTCAAAGCAAAGTAGCAACTGGAATAGCTTCAGGGAGGTCGAAGAAGGCTTAACCCATCATCGAATCATTCCTGGAAGTCATACAGAGCTCATTTGAATTACACTTTAAGAGGTAAGTTTCTTTCAAAACTTATAACTCTTCATTCAAGCATCATTTGTATATACATTGTAAAGAAAAAAATGTAGACATCATGTCTAGGAAGCTGACCATGCTCTTAGTTTTGATTTTCATTGCTTGTGTCTCAAGAATTTTTAACTCTGACTAGTTAGCTTTTGATTTTGGTACTGAATAAATTCATGCTAACCTTCGACCCATAACTGTTGAAATTATGTGGTTAGATTTGTTTTCAAACTTTAGACAGGTTTGATATTTATATCTTTCAATCTGGCTGAAAAATGAAGATTTCTGAAGCTCAACATTGGAGTTATGCATCCCTGCGCTCGAAGGAATAAGATGAAGCCATATTTAAACATTCATAACTGAATTCATTTTATATTTAGTGCAAACTTTATAACCAACATATGAAACAGACCACCCAGTGGTACAAACAACGTGCGCTAAAAGCCTTGCCATGTAGAAGGTCCTGGGTTTGAGCCCCAGCGAGACCTTTTGTCATTTTTCATATTTTATCACTTTGTCTTGTTTGCAGGAAGCACACCTGGGCCTCCATAGTTTGGCTTTGACACTTTTATGTTTCTTACCCCCTGTTTACTAACTAACAAACAGGCCCTGGGCCCAAACAAAAAACTGTTTTTCTACACAAAAATTGTTTTAGACACAAAAACTGTTTTCTACACAAAAACATCAAAAATATGTTTAAATTATTTAGTTTATTTTATTTAACTTCTTACAATGAAAAATACCAAAAACATTTTCCTATTTATTTTATTTTATTTAACTTAATTTTAATTTTTCTTTAGTTTAATTAAATTTCCTTTTAGTGAAATAAGCCAAAATCTTTCTTTAGCAAAATCAAAACAAATTCATTTTCTTTTCATTCATGTCTTGTACATTATATTCCTTTCAATTCTTGTACAATATTCAAGTTAAATATGGTTGTAATGGATAATTAGGTTTAATTTCTTGCAATTCCCATTTGTAAATTTGTACACCCCCTCCCCAAATGATGTAATAGCGTAGTAAATTTACTTTCTGCAATTTACGGCTTTCATATAAATGCTAGTAAATTAGGGTGTGTATGGAAAGACTAAAACCAATCATAGACAATCCTAATCCAAGACAAAATCAAGCATGAAAAAAACAAACACCTTGCACACTTACACCTCTAGGGTTAACCCCACTTGTTTCCTTAAAAAATGGTCATAGTATGTGTTGTACCCCAAAATTTTCCCTCTCACTTATCAATAATTTGCTCACAAGATCTCCTTGGGCCCAAGACTGCACTAGGGTTTGATCAGCTCAAGACACCTCCTTAGGCACTGATGACCAAAATTAGGGTTTGAGGTTGAACAAGGATTTTTTGAACTATCAATGCTTCATATGACTTTCATGGACCCCCAAGATTACTCATGTTAAGTTTCAAGCCTTGGATCACATTTTTGCTCAGTCAATTGAACAGTTGACCTAAAAATTAGCTGTATTGGGGAAAAAAAGTCAACTATGGCCAATTTACAGTCAAACTTCATAATTTTTGATCCACATCAACATTTTAAACCCATATGTATCATTTGATCAAGTTTGGACCACAATTCCTCAAGATATTTAATCAAATCTCCAAAAGGGCAAAATGGTCAAAATTAGGGTTTTGATTGGGAAAAGGCAATTTCTGATTTTTGACCTAGAAAATGGTCAATTGGTTTAAGTAATGATCTCAAGAGTCCAATTGAATCATTTTTACCTAATGACATGATTCAAAATATTGCAAATCCATTAGATTGACAAATGAATTTTGCAGTCAACTGGTCAAAAGTCAACTGTATACTGAAAAGTCAAACTTTGACTTTTTGGTAAAATTTAAGCACCAGAGATAACAATTCATCAAAACATGTCAAAATAGGAAAGTTATTCATCAAGAAATCAATATTTCATTTTGAAAAGTCAAAATTTCTAAACTTAGAAATTTTTCCAAGTGTAAAAAATTTCTTATTTTTTCATAACTTTGAGCAATTTTTTCATTATGATGCAAGATGATTCAAAGGAAACTTCCAACATAAAAGTTGTAGATCTCCATGAAATCTACAACTTTTCTTCACACAACTTATCCTAAAAGTGTTTTGATCTCAAGTTATAATTTTATGAATAAATGCTCATGAACTAAAAAAGACTTAGTGAAATTTTGCCCTAGTTAGGTAGATTTTTTATTTAACTTCATGGAAATTTTTCACATAGTTCCAAGGGGAATCTTCAAAATAAATTCAAATATGATTTTTAGAGAACATTGCAAGCTTTCCAAAATGTCCAAGAACTCCTTGAGATCATTCTTGAGTATGGAGAATCGAAAAGATGAAGTTGGTGTTTTGTCACTTGAATTATATGTCATTTTCATGATGAACACAAATGCAATTTCAATGTTAGGCTGCATAATCTTTGCTTTGCAGGCCTAAAACTTGTTTGTCACTCCATAATTAATGGATTACACTAACTTTTGAGCTATAATCCAAGTGGTTTAAGCTTTACCCAATTCACATTGCCATTTTGGGAAGAAAGTTAACAATACCATTCTTGTAAAGCAAGCGTTTTGCATAAAGTTCACATTGAGCCTCTAACTTGTTCCCTCTGATCACACTCCATCCACAAAGCCAGAAGCAAGCTTGTTTAAAGCATAACCACTCTATCTTAGCAAGTATACAAGACTTTGAAACTTGTTTTGTATAAAAATCACATGTTTAGCTTAAGGATGCAAATTTGAATTCTGATCAATTAGAGTATCCCAAACTTGTTGCTTATAAATAGAGTCACTATTTGTGAGCTAGGACACGAGCTTGAAGACCCTTAAACTCACTCAAACTCCCTCTAGCCAGAAATTGTCTCAAAACACCATTGTTGTGCAAGTTCTGACTTTACATACCAAACTCCAAATCCCCTCGTGCGTTCTTTGGCCTTTCACTTCCAAAAGCTTCTAAACATCAAATACAAACCATCCAGAGTCCATTTGCTCAACTGTAACACCTCCATCATCAAGTTCCATTTTCAAAAACATGGGTCTGCAACTTCACTTCTCCAGAGCTCCTCAGCCATTTTCAGCTCAAGCTAATCATTGCATTAGCTTCCTGGGACCTCAAGGAAGCTAACCTGATCCTTGCAGCACCTTGAATCAAGCTCATTTGCATTTCACGATTTCCAGTTTTGAGGTATTTTTCTTGAACTTCTATCTCATTACTTAGGCATTGTTAGGCTTGCATTTGTGAAGATAAACTATAGACCTCATTGCCACGAAGCTGTACATATCCATAGTTTGCATTTACAAGGCCTGAGCTTAGAGAATTTTAGAGTTGAAGTTTATGAAATTTTTAGGGTTCAAATTAGGGCCAGAGAAATTTTCATTTATCTTTGACTTTTAGCTTTAGTTATTTACATGGTTAGATTCGCGAGGAAGAATGAAACAACTTTCATTTTGTCATCTTCCATTTTTGTTGAGAAATGAAGAAGTTACAGGTACACCGGATGGAGGTTGAAGATGAAGTCATCAGGACTTGATTTGCCTTACATATTTATTGTTTTGTTTATATGAACATATGTATAGCCACCCCAGTGGTAAAGCGCGCGCCTGTTAACCTATGGGACCTGGGTTCGAGCCCCAGTGGTACCCTTTTGCCCATTTTTCATATTTTTGACTTCCTAACATTTTTTTGCAGGTGCTAGGCCCTTTGGGCCTCGTATTGTTTTTTATTTATTTTTGCTGGCTGACCTCCCTGCCTGCTTATGCTCCCCTGGTCCAATTTATTTTATTTTCTTATTTTTATTTTATTTGTTTTTTTTAAATTATTTTTCACTAATATTAAAAATCATAAAACATATAAAAAATTTAGATCTTCATTTTAATTTAGTATATTTTATTTTTTCTCCAAAAAAATATTTTTATTAACTATACTTTATTTATTTATTTACAAATCACCTTATAAATTTAATTAAAACTAGGTTAATATTCATTTTTATTTTACACCTATAAAAATATATTATTTTTGATATAAAAAAGACTAAAAAATATTTCATGATGTCATAAATATTTTCAAGACAAAAATACCAAAAAATTCTTTTTTCTAAACTTATTTTCTTTTAATCAACTAAATAATATTAGGATTTTATTCAAAATCTTTTCTTAATAAATTTAAACTTAATTAATTATTTTCTTTTATTTGTTTATTTCAATTATTTTTTAAATTCAATATGGTTGTAATAGACTAATTAGGCTTTAAATTCTTGCAATCCCCATTCAATTTGTACACCCCCTTCCCACAAATCATGTAATAGCTTAGTATTTTTATTTTCTGCAATTTAAATGCTTTATATTCACATGCTAGTAATTAGGATTTGTATGGAAAGAACAAAATCAATCAAATAGAAAACCCTAATTCAAGACAAAATCAAGCATGAAAAAAATACACTTGCACACAAACACCCCTAGGGTTATCCCACTTGGTTGCCTTATACAAAATGGCCATATTACTCATGTGAGATATCTTAGCCAAAAACAAGCAAAATACAAGATCATAGACCCTCGATGACGCTATATAAGTTGCCTTACAAATGATCTTAGTCCCTAAAAAAGAATGCTAAGATACCTTGCAACATTGCTAATCATGGTTATACAATGACCCATGCCCGTCCCGTTTACACCCAAAGATAGGGTTGCTTACCAAATCAGTGGTAAGACAATAATGTCAAAGGAAAAGAAAATGAACAAGAAAGACATTTGAGTAGGTAGATTGCTCCTAATTACTTGCTCCATTTCAAAACAAATATCCTTGCTATTTTCAAAACAATCACATACACTTTCAAACATCTTGCAAAATGGAAAACATTTTCAAAAGATCAAACATCTTTGCATACATTCTTACGAACGAGAATCATTACAAAGATTGCCTAAACAATGGCCTCTTTACAAAATAATTTCTAAAAAACCATACAAAGCACAATTTCAAACAAAAAAGCAAGTGATCTAGCAAGTAACTAAGAGCCCATGGATAACCATGGATGAAAAGGGTGCTAATACCTTCCCTTTTCATAATCTACCCCCGAACTCAATAAAAAATCTCAGAGGTATTTCCTGTGCTTTTTCACCTTTGGATAAAAGAAAAGTCGGCGGCGACTCTTTCTAACCGCAACATTTGCGATAAAATGTAAAACCCTCAAGTCAGTTCTCCCACCGTATCACAGAACTGGCGACTCTGCTGGGGAAAATTCTAAAAGTGGGGTTACCTTAGGGATAAATCACATTTACTTGCTTACATTGTTTGACTTGTATGCTTTACATTATGGTTCTTTATTTGGGTTTGAATCCTCTACCCGGATTTGGGATACATTATAGGTAAGTAGCAATACATTGTGGAAACTATGCGGGGTATACCGACACGGTCTAAGAAATAGCTACGTTAGTGCGACATATTTGTGGGTACCGGTAGCCTTTGTGTTAATCAAAGAGAATACGGGGCCACTGAGTGATGTCATAAAACACTAATGAACTTTTAGAACCTTTACTTGACCAACTTGGCCTTTAGGATGTAGTGAGATGACCGTCTTTGGTGTAGTCCGAAGTTGGTAGATATTCGATACTACACTCATTAAGGTTTGGTTTCTTAGGATATTTCGGTCGCCATTAAAGAGGCTTTTGCTGAAACAATGACCAAGGAAACAAACCAATGATATTGAGCTCCTTAGAACCCGGTACTACGACAGGTTTAAGCCAACTAAACTTCAAGATGGTACTTACCTATAAAACTCCATGCAAGCCTAAAACCTAAGGATTTGTTTGTTTTATTTGTATATACATACTTGTACATAACATCATGAACATCATGAACATCATATACATCCACTAACCATTTCAAGGGTTTTGGGATTCATCTTTGTTCTTGTTTTGTAGGATATGGATTCACTTCGCAAGAAAACTATTTAAGTCAACCTTGTAAGGATCCCTCCACAACTTAAGGAGCTAGCTTCAAGGATTCCTGAAAACTCTCCATTCACCGAGAGACATGGTCGCCTACTCAACTTGGTCACCTACAACATAGATGAGGATATGATGGAGGTGCTTTTTCAGTTCTTTGATCCTTTACACCATTGCTTCACATTTCCCGATTATCAACTTGTGCCAACTTTGGAAGAATTCTCCCAACTCTTGAGGATTTCCATTCTCAATCAACTACCTTTCAACGGTACGGATAGAGACCCAAAGCCATAAGAGATTGCTCAAGCTCTACACTTGCACTCATCTGATATCACAACTCATTGGGAAACAAGGAGTGGTGTCAAGGGTTTCCTAGAAAAGTTCCTGTTTGAGAAAGCCCAAAATTGTTGGAATTCCTTGGACTTGCAAGCCTTTGAGGAAATTGTGGCTCTGCTCATTTATGGAATGATTTTGTTTCCAAATCCTGACCAACTCATAGATGTCAACGCCATCAAAATATTCATATCCTGCAACCCGGTGCCTACATTGCTAGGAGATATCCTACACTATTTTCACACTCACACAATGAGGAAAAGAGGTGTACTTATGTGTTGCGCTCCTCTCTTGGAAAGATGGTTTATTTCACATCTTCCCCAATCAATATTAAAAAATGAGCAAGGTTCAAGGTGGTCACAAAGGTTGATCAAACTCAAACATTCAGACATTCATTGGTGTTCCCGATCCAAAGAGAATGTTATCATTGTCGACCGTTGTGGAGAATTCCCTAATGTCCCTTTACTTAGCATTAGGGGAGGTATCACCTACAACCCATGCTTAGCCTTAAGACAGTTTGGTTACGCCCGAAGGGATGGCCCACACAAGATGCTAATTCAAGGTTTGGTATTTGACTACGACAACGACGATCAAGGTCTTCGCCAGAGATTTATCCGAGCTTGGAGGATGTTGAACAAGGTGGATAGTAAGACTTTGGGGCATAAAAATTCCATCCCTCTTGAGCCTTACCTCAAATGGTTACGAACTCGAGCTCAGAGTCTTATGATGCCTTATCCCTCCATTCTCCCGCTAATCATTGAGCCTGTCATGGAAGGAGATGTTCCATACACTATCCTACATCCTAATATACCCACCTCTCTTGAAGACCTACAAAGATATTGGATACAACTCAAGGGAGAGCGAGATACTTTCGAAGCCCAATTCTACGCAAGCGAGAAGAAGGTTTTGGAACTCACTAGGCTACTTCATGAGGAGCAGACTCTCAATGCCTACATCGCACCAAAGAGGATGCGAACTACCTTTTTATCTTAGAGTTTTTGTATTATTTTGCCCGAAAAGGCATTGATGTACTCAAGCTTTAACTTATTAATATAACGTGTGTTTCCTTTTTGTCTAAAACAAATTTGAATATTTGAAATCCTTGAAATCATTACATATGCATATACCAGTCATCATAACATAAGCATGTCTTTTGCAACAAGTCTCCTCATCTCTCTACTGTTTATTTCAGTAAGATGGATCTCGAGCAAACAGTGAAGGACCTCTAAGCTCAGAATACACAGTTTCAACAGTTGCTCTTGACCCTAGACAAAGGACAAGAAGAGTTGAAGACTTTGCTGGATAAGGAGAAGAAAAGAAGACAAAAAAGGTAACCGGAGTCCTAAACATGGGAAGAAGATTTCATGGGCAGACAAGAAGGACCCTATATTTTGCAACGACATCCGGTGAAAGAGACAATCAAGATGTGAAAGGCAAGGAAACAGTTGTCCCGTCAGAATCAGAAGAGGAAGAAGAAGACTATTCTGAAGAACAATACCCTCCAGTTGGTGACAAGTATAAACATCTCGAAGAGAGGTTGAGTGCGATGGAAATCCAAAAAGTGCCTGGCTTAGACTTTGAGGAATTAGGGTTAGTATCAGGGATTGTCATTCCTCCAAAATTCAAAGCACCTGTGTTTGCCAATTATGACGGAGTCTCATGCCCTAAAATGCATCTCCGGTCCTATGTGAGGAAAATCCAACCCCATACCGCTGACAAAGACTTATGGGTACACTTCTTCCAAGAAAGTCTGTCTGGAACTCAACTTGACTGGTTTTACCAACTAGAAAGAGCCAATGTTCACAATTGGGAAGATCTTGCTGCAGCCTTCTACAAACAATACCAATACAATACTGATCTTGCGCCTACCCGTACTCAACTCCAGAGTATGGCCATGATTTCCAATGAAGGCTTCAAGGACTATGCGCAAAAATGGAGAGATTTGGCCGGAAGAGTTCAACCCCCTCTATCTGAGAGAGAATTGGTAGACATGTTCTTGGGCACCTTGTCTGGTTCCTTCTTTAATCCTTTAATTGGAAGTTTGTCAACAGGTTTTACAGAACTGATATTGACCGGAGAAAGGGTAGAAACCGGTATAAAGAATGGAAAGATATAAAAAGATACATCCTCCTCTGCTTCCATAAGGAAGCCATTTATCGGAAAGAAAGAAGTGGTTGTTGTTTATCCTCAGAGAAATCAAGATAGGGCCGAACGCCGACCAATGGTGGGGGCTGTTATGATTCCAAAACCGGCGCCTGATCAACAAAGAAATAACCAACCAAGGATGGAAATACCAGTCAGATAGTTGACCAGAATTAAGATGACCCTATCTCAGGTATTACTGCATCTACTAAGATCCAATTTTGTGACCTTGAAAGAAGCTCCGAAAAACCCTAATACAACCTCTCCTCACTATCATCCCAATTCCCGTTGTGCATACCACTCCGAAAGTCCCGGCCACGACACTAATAACTGTTGGGCTCTAAAAAACAAAATACAAGACCTCATTGAAGCAAAAGAGATTGAATTCGATGCGCCCGAAAAGCCAAATGCCGTTTCTGCCCCTATGCCCAAATATGGCCATAATACCAACGCCATTGAAGAAGAAATGTTTGTTAATTCAGTTGATGAACTTATGACCCCGCTCCTGACTATTAAAGTGAACTTGTTGAATGCCGGTGTGTTCCCGGGCTGTGATGAAGGCTGTCATTTCTGTTTGTCCTCACCAACCAGTTGTCCTTTTTTGAAAGCAGGCATTCAGTTCCTAATAGATAACAAAGAAATTTTGTTTAAAAAGACTTATGTTCCATCTGTTCCTTTTGAAGATGTTTCTATCATTACCATTTTCGCAAATTCTTCCAGGGTCTCCACCAAAAGACCTGTTAGAATTACATCAGTTATGAAAGCAACTCCTTTAATAATCACAATGCCTGGACCAATCCCATATTCGTCAGACAAAACCATACCATGGAATTATGGAGGGGACGTCTACTACCACGATATCAAGCAGGATTGGCTAGCCGCCGAAGATTCGAGTTCCGAGAAAGTCAACTTCAACATCAGTAATATTGCAGGAACTAGCAAGATTACCCGAAGTGGAAGGATATTCTCTCCAGAAATTACTCCCCCAAAAGCAGTTTCTGGACCCATAATCATTCCTATTGTTACTCCTCCAAAAGTTGTTCCCAGTCCTACAATCATCCCACTAATACTCCAACTAACAAAGCTGTTACAACCCCTATTGTCATTCCTACTGACACTCCTACTGCCGAGTTAACCGAGACTCGAGGTAGAAGTATTCTGATTGAGCCTATCCAGACGAAGGCCCAGTCATTGGCTATCCCTGAGACCTCCTAGAAAGAGATGGAGGAAATTCTAAAGATCATAAAAAGAAGCGACTACGATGTAGTTGAACAACTGGGGCAAAATCCCTCTAAAATTTCTATGCTGGCATTACTACTATGTTCCGAGGCGCATGCAAAAGCCTTGGTAAAATTCCTGAAAACTGCCCATGTACCCCAAGAGACATCTGCCGATAAGTTTCAAGACTGCATAGCCAGCTTAACTACAGATAATGGTCTAGGTTTTTCAGATGCCGATTTAACGCAAAGGGGAAGGAAGCATAATGAGGCATTGTATGTCTCAGTTGAATGTAGGGGAACAACCCTGGCTCATATTTTGGTGGACACTGGCTCATCTCTGAATGTATTGCCTAAAAAAGCTCTTGATAGGCTTGACCGTGAGGGATTAACATTGAAGCCAAGTAACATAGCAGTAAGGGCTTTTGACGGCTCGAAAAGGATGGTACATGGGGAGGTAGACATTCCCATAAAAGTTGGAACACAAACATTTGATTTAACTTTTTATGTAATGGATATCCTCCCCTCATATTCCTGCTTGCTAGGCCGACCATGGATCCACAATGCTGGCGTTGTCACTTCTACGTTGCATCAAATGCTGAAATATCTGACTCAAGGGAAGATTATTACCGTTCATGGAGAAGAAGAGTACATGATCAACCATCTCAATTCCTTCAGATTATGGAATTAGATGGTGAATTTATTGAAACTCCATTCCAACACTTTGAAGAGGTCCCGCAAGATGTGGCAGTAACCAAGGCTGTTCCCAAGATTACAAGGCCTCCACTCCGAATGTCATCTCTGAAGGATGCCAAAGTAGTGGTAGAAGAAGGTGGGTGCACTATCTGGGGATAACTCCTAGATATCCCATATAAGTCTAACAAGTTTGGCCTAGGTTTCACTTCAGGTGCCCAGAAGACTGTGCGCCGTGCTCGTGCTGGAGGACCACCCCTGAAGATCAGCAACCGCGAGGTCAATGCCGTAGAAGATGATGAAGATAATTGTGACTTGAAGGACTGGATATTCCCAACTGTCAGTGGAGGGCTCAGCAACTGGGAGACTAGAGATTTTGTCCCGATCACTTTTATCATACAATAATCTATCTTTATATTTTATTGGATCTGTAGTAATAAAACAATTTGCACTCTTAAAACCTTGTGTCTTACCCGAGGCACAATGCTTCATTTGTAAGGGTTGTTATCTCATTTTCATATTACATCAATGAATCATGGACGTTTTCGCATACAAACTTTTGTGCTCATTGTTTTTATTTTTACATTTTTATTTCTTTTAAGGATAGCTATACCCTTACACACACTCACACTCACAATGAAGGTATACATCCATTCGGGATCCCATGGGTAACGATACTGCTATGGCCTTTTGTGACTCTAAGAATCTAATCTACCAAGCCGAAGACGAAGGTGAGGAAGATTGTGAAGTACCAGGGGAACTTGCCAGACTACTACAACAAGAAGAGAGAACCATTCAGCCTCACGAGGAACCCGTGGATACAATCAACTTAGGTACCAAAGAAGACAAAAAAGAGGTCAAGATGGGTGACCATCTGGAACCCGGTGTCAAGGAGCGTCTGATTCAGTTGTTACACGATTATGTGGAAGTCTTCGCCTGGTCGTATGAAGACATGCCAGGACTTGATGCAGATATTGTGGTACATCGTCTGCCTACAAGAGAGGATTGTCCGCCAGTAAAACAAAAGGTTCACCGCATGAGGCCTGATATGTCAGAAAAGATTAAAGCAGAAGTCATGAAGCAATTCAATGCTGGATTCTTGGCTGTCACCTCTTATCCCCAATAGGTTGCCAATGTTGTTCCCGTGCCCAAAAAAGACGGCAAAGTGCGAATGTGTGTGGACTACAAAGATTTGAATAGGGCAAGCCCTAAGGACGATTTTTCGCTCCCCCACATTGATATTCTAGTTGACAATACAGCACAACACAAAGTGTTTTCCTTCATGGACGGGTTCTCAGGTTACAACCAAATCAAAATGGCGCCTGAGGACATGGAGAAAACAACGTTTGTCACGCAGTGGGGCACTTTCTGCTATAAGGTGATGCCATTCGGACTAAAGAATGCTGGGGCAACCTATCAACGTGCCATGGTAGCCTTATTTCATGACATGATACATCGCGAAATAGAGGTCTACATGGACGACATGATAGCTAGACCTCAAACAGAAGAAGAGCATATTGATCACTTACAAAAACTGTTTGAGAGACTGAAGAAGTACAAGCTGAGGTTGAATCCAAACAAATGCACATTTGGGGTATGGTCCGGTAAACTCCTAGGCTTTATCATCAGCAACAAAGGTTTTGAGGTCGATCTTGCCAAAGTTAAAGCAATACAAGAGATGCCCGCTCCTCGTACTGAGAAGGAAGTCAGAGGATTCTTGGGGCATTTGAACTACATTGCCAGATTCATCTCTCACCTGACAGCTACTTGTGAATCAATCTTCAAATTGTTGAAGAAAGATCAAGTAGTAAAATGGAATGACGAGTGCCAAGTTTCTTTTAAAAAAAATCAAAGAATACTTACAAGAGCCTCCTGTGTTGATGCCACCAGTCGAGGGAAGACCATTGATCATGTATCTGACTGTTTTAGAAAACTCAATGGGGTGTGTATTGGGGCAGCATGACGAGTCTGGAAGAAAAGAGCATGCTATTTATTACCTGAGCAAAAAGTTTACAGACTGTGAAACCAGATATTCACTGCTCGAGAAAACTTGTTGCGCTCTGGCATAGGCTGCTCGCTGGCTAAGACAGTATATGCTGACTCATACTACTTTATTGATATCTAAAATGGATCCGATAAAATACATCTTCGAGAAGCCTGCTCTTTCTGGGAGAATATCGAGATGGCAGATGATCCTGACGGAATATGACATAAAATATACTACCCATAAGGCTATAAAGGGCAATGTACTAGCTGATCACCTTGCTTACCAAGCTGTAGAAGACTACCAACCCATGAAGTTTGAATTCCCAGATGAAGTCATCATGATGGTAAATAACTGTGAAGAATTCAGGCCATATGACAGACCTAAACAAGGATCCTGATGGACCCTGTTCTTTGATGGGGCATCTAATGCACTTGGAAATGGTATCAATGTTGTACTCATATCTTCGGAAGGGTGTCATACTCCTTTTACCGCAAGACTCTGCTTTAATTGTACAAACAACATGGCGGAATACGAAGCATGCATCTTTGGTTTCAGAGCTACCATAGACTTGGGGATTAAATCCTTAAATTTATTCAGAGACTCAGCTTTGGTTATCAGCCAGATCAAATGGGAATGGGACACCAAACACCCAAACCTTATCCCTTACAAAGAACATGTTTTGACGTTGCTACCATATTTTGAGAAGGTTACCTTCGAGCATTTTCCACGAGAAGAAAATCAGTTAGCAGACGCTCTAGCCATAATGTCATATATGTTTAAACTTAATTAGGATAACGAGGCTCCCCAGATCACCATCGAACGAATGGAGGAACCAGCGCACTGTCACGAGATTAATACTGAAGAAGTAGTGGACCAACCTTGGTTTCACGAAGTCAAGAAGTATCTCGAGGCTCAAGAATATCCAGAAGGAGCTTCAATCAATGACAAGAAGTTCTTAAGGAGATTCTCTGCTAATTTTTTCCTTAGTAATGGCATTCTTTACAAACGCAATCATGACTCTGTGTTACTTCGATGCGTAGATAAGGTTGAAGCTAAAAGGATCATGGTTGCATTGCATGAAGGAACTTTTGGCACCCATTCCAGTGTCATACGATGGCGAAGAAAATCCTACGGGCAGGCTATTACTGGTCTACCATAGAAGAGGACTGCTATCAACACTCTCGAACCTGCCACAAGTGTCAGATTTATGCTGACAAGGTGCACGTACCTCTGGTTCCTCTGAATGTCTTGACGGATCTTTGGCCCTTTGCTTTGTGGGGAATTGATATGATTGGGGAAATCAAGCCAACGACCTCCAATGGACACCGCTTTATCCTAGTGGCCATTGACTATTTTACAAAGTGGGTTGAGGCAGTCTCCTTTGCTTCCGTTACCAAGAATGTTGTTTCCCGTTTCATCAAGAAAAATCTCATTTGCTGGTACGGTATCCCGGAAAGGATCATCACTGACAATGGTACAAATATCAACAACACTATAATCACTGCCTTGTGTGAGCAATTCAAGATCTAGCATCACAATTCTTCCCCTTACCGGCCAAATATGAATGGTGCTATCGAAGCTGCAAATAAGAACATCAAAAAGATCATACAGAAAATGACAGTCACATATAAAGACTGGTATGAGATGCTACCATTCGCTCTCCACGGGTATCGTACCATAGCTCACACATCAACCGGGGAAACACCCTATTCTCCAGTTTACGGCATGGAGGTTGTCTTTCCAATCGAGGTCAAGATCCCCTCTCTGAGGATTATGAAGGATGCAAGTCTGAATGAAGACGATTGGATCCAGACTCGACTTGATCAACTGAACTTAATTGATGAGAAGATACTTACTGCTGTTTGCCATGGTCAAATGTATCAAAAACGGATGATCAAGGCTTTCAACAAAAAGGTCAGACGCCAAGTGTATCAAGTTGGGGATCTGGTAATAAAACACGTCATACTGCCACAAGGTGATCCCAGGGGCAAATGGACTCCTACATACGAAGGACCATTTGTAATCAAAAACATTTTATCTGGTGGGGCAATGATATTGACCACCATGGATGGAGACGACCTTCCTCATCCTGCGAACGTGGACATAATCAAAAGATACTACACATAAGAGACCTGCTAGGTTGACACACCTAGGCAAAACAAGGGCATCCCGGTGAACCAAAAGAGGTCCGGGAAAAAATTAGGGATAAAAACAAAAAATCTGTACACCCGGCAAGTTGAAAATCCGAAAGGGCGACTGTGATACGGTGGGAGAGCTGACTTGAGGTTTTGCGTTTGTGTTCGCAAATGTTGCGGTTTAGCAAGAGTCTCCATCGAATTTTCTTTTATCCAATAAAGAAAAGTGAAAAAAAGCACAAGAAAGACCTTTTAGAGATGTTTTTGAGTTCGGGGGGTAGATTATGAAAAGGGAAGGTATTAGTACCCTTTTCATCCATGGTTTTCAATAGGCTCTTAGTTACTTGCTAGGTCACTTGCTTTTGTTTAAAAATGTGATTAATGTGTTTTTTGAAAGTATTTTGAAAAGGTGTCGTCGTTTAGGCAAACTTTGCAATGATTCCCGTTCGTAAGAATGTATACAAAGTGTTGAGCTTTTGAAAATATTTCAAGGCTTGGAAAATGTTTTGAAGTTGATTTGAAAGTGCATGTGGTTGTTTTTGAAAATAGCAAGGATGTTTGTTTTGAGAGTGAGCAAGTAACTAAAAGTAATCTACCTACTCAAAAGGTCTTAGATGTGTTTTTCCTCCTCCTTTAGATGTTGCTACCTTACCATTGATTTGGCAAGAAGCCCCATCGTTGGATGTGAAGGGACGAGCATTGGGTCATCGTATGACTATGATAGCAATGTTGTGAGATGACTTAGCACTTTTTATTTAGGGACTAAGATAATTTTGAAAGGCAACTTTGATAGCGTCATCGAGGGACTATGATCTTGTATTTTCGATTTGTTTGTGCAAAGACATCCCACATGTATAACATGGCCATTTTTGTAAGACAACAAGTGGAATTACCCTAAGGGTGTAAGTGTGCGAGTGTATTTGATTGCATGCATAATTTGTCTTGATTAGGGTGATCTATTTGTCAATTTTCATATCTTGTCATGCACACCCTAATTACTAGCATATATTGAAAGTAATAACACTGCGGAAATGTAAAGTCCTATGCTATTACAATATTTTGGGGGATGGGCGTACATTTTTGTGAATGGGGGTTGCAAGTTAAAATTCTAGGTTACTATTACAATCATATTGAATAGGGAAGAATGTACATGAAATGTAAAATGTTTATTTATTTAAGAAAGGAAGTAAGTTTTGTTTAAGAAAATAATGTTGTCTCTCTTTTTTGTTAAAAGAAAATATAACATGCAAATATAAAATATTTTTGGTGTTTTTTGATTAATAATAAAAAATAATATGATGGCAAAATAATAAAAGATAAAGAAAACCAAAATCAGCACAAGTGCATGAGAGTAGAAGAGGTCAGAAGTTCTGACTCTGCCTTGCTGCACAAAAAAAACATGTTAGCAAAAATATGGAAGTTCAGAAGTTCTGGATCTTCTGAGAACTCAGAAGTTTTCAGAAGTTCTGACGTAACTGTCAGAACTTTGCCTCTCTCCATGCCAGTCAGAACATCTGCAGCTTAGTCATTTACAGAACAAAAGTTATAAGTATAACGATTATGACAAATTTCATGAAATATCAGAAGCACAAATCAGAAGCAACATGTATTTACTAATTCTAATTCTGAGTCCTAATTTCTTTATGAAACTCTGAACTGGGATTTCTTTTACTTAGGCAAGAAAATGCAAGAATACTCAGAATATGTACATCATCAGGATCAGAATATCTACATTGTGCTAAATATGCAAAATATGACAATGCTTAATCAGTTAGGATGAGGGTCAGCAGAAAACTTACCTTGTAGCTGGAAAGGATTATGTGAAATGGAGTTTGGTCTTGAATTCTGGTGATGTTCTGAGCAACTTCTTCACGTACTCAGCAGGATGGAAGTTTGCAACTTCTGGAACAACCAAGAGGTGATATTCTGACTCCTTTGAGGTGGAAATGAGTGGAGAGTGTAGGGCAATAGGAATACAGAAGTTTAAGGTAGCTTTTAATGTATGAATCAACAGCTGCGTGGACGGCTTTAATCAAGAACACTTGAGGAAAACAATGGAGTTTGAATGTAAGGAATCAATGCTAAGTGTGATCGGTGGATTTAGAACTGACTGTTTAACGCTGGTTCGCGAAATGTCGCAGAAGCAAGAGTCGCCACCGTCTTTTATTTTCTCCAACATGGATAGGACAAAAGCACAGCAAAATTTCTTATGAGATTGTTTCTCGGTTCGGGAGGTAGATTTATAGAAAGGGAAGGTGTTAGCACCCTTTCTATCCATGGTTATCCATGGGCTCTTAGATACTTGCTCTTATGTTTTCAAAATGTTTGCTTTTCAATTGTGAGTGGGTTTGAAAAAAGTTTCTTTGAAAGATTTCTGAATGACTCTTGTATCTGTCCTCAAGAGTGTTTGAAAAATTTGTTTTGAAAGTTTTTGAAAGTGTAAGGTGTGAAAAGTATTTTGTTTTGTTTTTGAAAAGAGCAAGTATCCATGAGTCATCTACCTACCCTAAGGAATTAAGCTGTGTAGAAGTCCCTAGAGTAGTGCCATCCCACCATTGAGAGGTAGGTAGCACCACCGTTGGAGGTGTTCGGGTCAATTCGATTTGAGGGACAGTGTGGTCACCGAAGCAACAGTAGGACACCTTAGAAGCTACCCTTATGTCCTTGATCCTTTTTTTAATCCGAGGCAACCGTTTCGAGGCAACTGTTCCGAGGCAACTGTTCCGAGGCAACTGTTTCGAGGCAACTGGATCATGGACATAAGGACTTACTAAAACGTCCTATACTTGACGACCACGTTTCGAAGGCAACAAGTGAGGGCGTACCCTAAAAGTGGTGTGTGTATTGTGTGTTGTATTCAGTTAATGTTTGTCTTTGTAATTAGTGAGCTACGATTTATTTTTATTTACATACATTCTGTGATCGGTGGATCTGGAACTGACTGTTTAACGCTGGTTCGTGAAATGTCGCGGAAGCAAGAGTCGCCACCATCTTTTATTTTCTCCAACATGGACAGGACAAAAGCACAGCAAAATTCCTTATGAGATAGTTTCTCGGTTCGGGAGGTAGATTTATAGAAAGGGAAGGTGTTAGCACCCTTTCTATCCATGGTTATCCATGGGCTCTTAGATACTTGCTCATTTGTGTTTTCAAAATGTTTGTTTGCTTTTCAAAAGTGCGTGGGTTTGAAAAAGTTTCATTGAAAACTTCAATTCGACTCTTGTATCAGTCCTCAAGAGTGTTGTGAAGCGTTTGTTTTGAAATCTTTTAGAAAGTGTCAGTGTGAAAAAGGTTTTTTGTTTGTTTTTAGAAAGAGAGCAAGTACCTATGAGTTGTCTACCTACCCTAAGGAATTAGGCTGTGTAAATGTCCTTAAGGTAGTGCCATCCCACCATTGAGAGATAGGTAGCACCACCGTTGGAGGTGTTCGAGTCAATTCGAGTTAAGGGACAGTGTGGTCACCAGAGCAATAGTATGACACCTTAGAAGCTACCCTTATGCCATTGATCCTTTTTAATTCCGAGGCAACCGTTTCGAGGCAACTGGATCATGTCATGGACATAAGGACTTACTAAAACGTCCTATACTCGACGACCACGTTTCGAGGGCAAGGCAACAGTGAGGCGTACCCTAAGAGTGGTGTGTGAATTTGTGTGTTGTTTTCATGTTAATATTTGTCTTTGATCATTGTATCGTGAGCTACGGGTTGATTTTAATTAGTCATTTATTCTTTCATGCAATTAGAATTTAAAATTGCGGAAATTTAAATGCGGAAAGTAAAATCATACGCTATTACAAGGCGCGTGTCTATACATCGCCAAAATACAAAGACCCGTTTTTTGATAAAGATGCGGAAAGTAAAGACGGAAAGATAAACTTAATTACTATTACATCTGAGAAACAGTTACATAATGATCGAAAGAAATAATGCGTGAAAAGAATTAAAATTAGGACGTCCGAGGGTTTTGACCCTTTGCATGAAATTAAATTAAATTAAAGTCCAATTAATTATTTAATTAAAGAAAAGAAAGTGTTTTAGTGTTTTGGTATTTAATGGAAAATAAAGAACAAGAATTAAAAGGAAACCCTAAATCTAGATTATTTTAATTATTAATGAAAATATTAAAGTTAACCTAATTTACTAGTTAATTAATTTATTTACATGTTTATTTACAAAATTAATGATAATTAATAATAATGATAAATAATGATGATTAATAATTTATTTAAGAAAAATATGAATATGTCAAAAAAACCTAATTCTAGATACTTTTTACTTATTAAGAAAAAGATTAAAGTTTAAAACCTAGATTAACTAAGTTAATTGTTAGAGTTTATTTACAAAAAAAATAGGTTAGTGATGAAATTAATAATAATTAAATATATTTGTATTTTTGATTTTTCTGTTTTTATTATAGAAAATTATTTTATGGTGAAAAAACAATTAAAAAAATTAAAAAAGAATTAGAAAATAAAATAAAATAAAATTAAAAAGGATGCAAACCAAGGGGGGTTTCAGGCCCAAGGGGAGGTTTTTTTGAAGTATTCTGGCCCATTAGACAAAAAGCCTTGTTTGACTTTCTGGCATCACGTGCGTGTTCATTGACTCCTGAGTACCATGGTCTGCATTCTTTGGCCATTGGATTGGGTTTCATGGCCATTTGTGTTCTGGCTGTTGGCCATTTATGTTCTGACCTCAACGTTCCTTAATCTTCTCAGGATGTCTGTCTCGCCATGTATTGGTGTCATGCATAAGTTGTTCTACTTTGGCCATTTGACTTTTGACTTTTGGCTTTTGGCTTTTGGCCTCAATGTTCCTTAGTGAACCTGCATGGGATCCTGTCTAAATCTGCAGTGTTGAATCTCATGAACACATTAAATAAAATCATAAAATGCAAATAAAGCTAATATATGAAGAAATTTAATGTTTAGGCACAATATGGCATGTATGAATGATTATACCCTTTTGATCATGGAGATCAAATCAATCTTACCCTCACTGGAAAATTAGTGACATGAATGCTTTTATGCCTTTTGGATCATGGAGATCAAGCAAGCCTTACCCTTACTGAAGAAGTAGTGAGGTGTTGGTTTGTAACTGTGATGGCTTGTTTGTAGTGAGAGAGGGATTTGTAATAAGGATTTCAAGGTTTTAGGGTTCTTGAAAGAATTTGATATTCTAACAGTGTTGTGACCAGGTTTTCTCTCTCTTTTTCTCCTCTCTGGTTTGTGTGAAAAGAAGGTGATTATATAATGGAAATTAGGGTAAAGAAAATGGGCTTTGAATGTGCAATTGGGCCTCCAATGTTCACTTGAGTTCGTCACTTTCCAGGCTAAATCTCAGGGACTTAAGTGCAATTTTTGAAGTTGAAATATGAAAACAAAATGTAGCCGACATCGATAACTAACTCCTGTCCGAAAATCGGATCAATCGGATAAAAGGTGAATTAATTATGAATTTTTGAAGTTTCAGCTCAGACAAACTTATTTTGAGCTCCAGTGTCGACTCTGACACGTTCTTCAATAAAAAACTGGTATTGATCGGAGCATAATCCGGTCTCGACTTTTGAAGCAAAGTTGTAGATCTATGAATCAATGACTTTGTGTAAAAATATGAGCCCAATCCGATAAAAATTGACCGAGTTATGAATTTTCGAAGTTTCGGCCCAGATGAAATAATATTCAGCATTCAGGATTTTCGGTGTGTCACGCACTCTGAGCAAAAAAAGAAGGCCCTTTGAATACCGTTTGAACTCAATACCTTCTGTGAAAATGTAGCCAACTCAATTTGTGAAATTTTGGCGCTGGAACCAGCTCGATACGATGAAAATCGACCAAGTTATGATTTTCTGAACATGACGCAAATAAACTTCTGTCACAAATTTTCTGTATGAAAATACTTGATAAATCCACATTTTTGAAGACCTTCTGATCGAAATTGGCTTCCAGCCGTGAGAGATGAAAACGTATATGATGTCAAGAAGGAATTTTGGCCACCGGAATGGGTTCAAAACGAGTCACGATCTTCAAGTTATGAATTTTTTAGCGCGTAAAAACTGCACTTTCAGCACACTTTTTCACCATATTTCTTCGAGAAAACTCACACAATCGGATACCTTCTTTAAAGAATTGACTCTTGAGCCGAACCTGAATTTGAGCATAAGTTAGGACATTAAGGAGAACTTGAGGTCATTTGGATGTAAGGACCTTGATGCAACACAAAACCCTAATTTTGACTTGACTGCCTTAGGAGGTGATTTGACTGTGCAACCTTTGAGAAATCTTGAGGAATATGGGAGGGCAAATTTTGGGGTACAACAGTTGCCCCTGTTCAATCTTCTTAGACCTGAGGATGCAGATTGGCTTGCGTGCCTTTCGTAATCCGAAGGTGGAAGATGATGGAACACTAAAGTGCCCAGAAATTTGCGCTCACATAGTGAAGTATCAGCAATGTGATGACGAGAATGGGCTTACAGATGCCATTTGGAGAGATGATGGATAGGGGGATGGGCTTATAGATGCCATCTGGAGGTGTGACAGAACTTTGTCGGGAATGGGCTTATAGATGCCATTTGGAGACTGTTGGTATATGGATGGGCTTATAGTTGCCATCTAGGTGTCGATCGCGTAAGAGATTCCTTAGCGAGAACTTGCGTACCTGAGAAAGAAAAATAATTACCTGGCCTGTTACAGGAGTTGATCTTCAAACTCTTTACGTAGATGTGCCGTGGCTGGATACAGGAATCGAGTCTTTAAACTCTTCAGACGTGCCCTGACAGGATACAGGAATCGAGTCCGGAGAATATTAGTCGTCAACAGATACACCCTGGCAAGATACAGGAATCAGATATTCGAACTCTTCAGACGTGCCCTGGCAAGATACAGGAATCGAGTCTGGTAATGTTAGTCGTCAACAGATACACCCTGGCGAGATACAAGAATTGGATCTTCGAACTCTTCAGACGTGCCCTGGCCGGATACAGGAATCGAGTCTGGAATTCAGAAAGGTTGGTGACTTGTCTCTACTGACAGGTTATTTCCATGGACGGGTGGTCTTTATCGACGGGTGTCTATAACGACGAGTGTCTATAACGACGAGTGTCTATAACGACGAGTGTCTATAACGACGAGTGTCTATCACGACGAGTGTCTATAACGACGAGTGTCTATAACGACGGGTGTCTATAACGACGGGTGTCTATAACGACGGGTGTCTATAACGACGGGTGTCTATAACGACGGGTGTCTATAACGACGGGTGTCTATAACGACGAGTGTCTATAACGACGAGTGTCTATAACGACGAGTGTCTATAACGACGAGTGTCTATAACGACGGGTGTCTATAACGACGGGTGTCTATAACGAAGGGTGTCTATAACGACGGGTGTCTATAACGACGAGTGTCTATGACGACGGGTGTCTATAACGACGAGTGTCTATAACGACGAGTGTCTATAATGACGAGTGTCTATAACCACGAGTGTCTATAACGACGAGTGTCTATAACGACGAGTGTCTATAGCGACGAGTGTCTATAGCGACGAGTGTCTATAACGACGAGTTGGATCAGAGAAATCTTTAGGCATTGATTTAACTGGATTTGTATTCTTTGACTGGGTTGGTCTCTTTTGACTGTATTCGTCTACATAGCTGATCTTTTAACTGTATCCTTCCTGAAAGGTAAAGGTCAGTCATATGCAATGCATGATATGGATCAAGCAATAATATTTTTCAACATATGAGATTGTATGATATGATGCGTATATGCATGTATCATGATGTATAACAATGTGATGTTTATGAATGTATCTGCGTCTAGGAAAATAGATCCTTGACGGATGCCGGGAAGTCAAATCCTGGGATGATGTTGAAGAGTGAGATTCTTCGTTTCCGTTGGGGATGATGATTGCAAGAATACCGGTCGGAGAAGATAACTCCGTTGGGGAATAAACTTGGCGAAGAGATTACTCTGCGGGGAATTACTCTAGGAAGAGATACTTCGCTGAGATTTGATGATAACTCCGCTGGGGATTTCGTTGTTGTGCTCTGTTGGAAATGAAGGTATCTTGGTCGCATTCTTCAGCTGAACTTACCTTGGCACTTCGGTGGACAGGGCAACCAGATCATTTAGACAACTCATTATTTCCCCAGTTTCTGTTGGAGAAGAAGGTGCCTGTGAAGGTGTTTGATGATAACTTCGCTGGGGATACCGTTGTTGTATTGTGTTGGAAGATGAACTCCGCTGGGGGATAGGAAGACTTTGCCGAGGACGATCTTTCCGTGGCTTTTGGCTGAGGATAACCCAGTTATATCCTGGTAGCGAAATAACCTTTGAATAAAGCCGAGAGACGCGTTCGTGCTCTGCAGGGGGGAAGCTTCCAGAGTCTTCTGGGGATAAGCTTCCTGCTGGGGAGATGATTCAACTTTCCTGGGGAAATCTTCAGACTGGACTCTCCTGGGGAAATTTTTGAGATATACTGGGGAAGTGGCTCCACTGAATGTCTGTATACCGCCGGGGAACAATCTTAGACCAAGACTGCCGGGGATGCTTGTTAAGAATGTTTGTATACTCCTCTGAGGAATGTTGAGATCTGCTGGGGATACCCAACTTCCTTAGAGCTGCTAGAAGGTTAGCTCTGCTTGGGGAGAGTATTGCTGACTTGCTGGCTCACTCTCTGTGGAATTAAGATATCTTGGTTACATTCTTTGGTCGAACCTATCTTGGTACCTTGATGGACAGAGAAACTAGATTGCTTAGACAACTCATTACTGCCCCTATTTCTGTGGGAGAAGATACTGGTGGAGGCCTGATGATGAGCTCTTGTACAACTGCATCTTTGGAGGGAGGAAACCTGTGTAGGGTTTACTGATAATGAGTCCGTATAAGACTACATCTGAAATGGAGAAGGAACCTGTGTAGGGTTACTTTTGATGACGAGTCTGTGTAAAACCGTATTTAGAGCTGGGAAGGAAACCTATGCAGGGTTTACTGATGACGAGTCCATGTAAAACTGTATCTAGAGCTGGGAAGGAAACCTATGCAGGGTTTACTGATGACGAGTCCGTGTAAAACTACGTCTAGAGTTTGAGAAGGGAACCTGTGTGGGGTTACTTCAGGATAAGTTCATGTAAAACTTCTGGAGGAACCGGGGTAAGGTTACTTGGTGATGAGTCCGCGTAAGACTTCTGGAGGAACCGGGGTAAGGTTACCTTGGGATAAGTCCGTGTAAGACTTCTGGAGGAACCGTGGTAAGGTCATCTTGGGATAAGTCCGTGTAAGACTTCTGGAGGAACCGGGGTGAGGTTATCTTGAGATAAGTTCGTGTAAAACTTCTGGATGAACCGGGGTAAGGTCATCTTGAGATAAGTCCGTGTAAGACTTCTGGATGAACCGGGGTAAGGTCATCTTGAGATAAGTCCGTGTAAGACTTCGTCTGGAGATTGAGAAGGAAACCGGTGTAGGGTTGCCTGATGATGAGTTCGTGTGAAACTACATCTGAGGTTGAGAAGGAACCGGTGTAGGGTCGCTTGTTGATGAGCCCGTGTAAGACTTCTTCTGAAAGAAAAGGAACCGGTGTAGGGTTGCCTGAGGATGATCAAGTAGATAATTGTCCTGTTTAGTTTCGGATATTAACCCACGATCAGTCGTTCACCGAATTTTCCTGGCTAGTTACCAATGTTGATCTGAAGCTGTAAAGGTAGATGGTGATCATCTTTTGATTGACCTTTCCTTGGTACTTTGGTTGACAGAGCAACCAGATCGCCTGGACAACTCATTATTGCCCCTGTTTCTGAGGCGAGGGAAGAGGATACCTTGTGGAGGTGCTTGACGACTGCCGATTGACAAATCTTCTTCTGGTAGGCAAGTGACGAGATGCTGAGACATAGTCGTACGCTTAAATCCCTAATTTTTTCCTGGACCGCCCTTTTGGGTTTTCAGTCCACCGGGATACCCTTTTTTGCCCAAGCCGCCTTTTCAGGTTTTCGACTTGCCGGGTGCACAGATTTTTTTCATTTCATCCCTTATTTTTGCCCGAACCCTTTTGGTTCGCCGGGAAGCCCTTATTTTTGCCTAGGTGTGTCAACCTAGCGGGTCTTTGATTATGCGTAGTATTTTTTTTCGACTATGTCCACGCTCTCAGGATGTGGGGAGTTGCCCCTGTCAGTAGCATTGTGTTGTCATGCCACCAGAAGATCTTTGTTTCATCGTCCAATGCCCCAAGCGACTCAGACGGAGATTTGCCCCAAGCTGATTGGCCTTTGAGAGATTCTCTGAATCTTGACTTAACCGCCCCAGATGATGGACAGTGATCATGCCCTTCCCCTTGATTGGGAGTGCTTTTTCCACTTGAGGTGACTCTTTTGTTGAGAAGACTTTTGTTCACTGGATATTCTTCGTGCAAATTCCTCTGCTGTTCGAACAAAAAGTCATATGCAAACAAAGTTATGTTAAGAATGCAAAGCTTATGTATGTCTCGAAGTTTTTGAAAATGCATCCTTTTTTAGTAAAAACAAGTGAATTTTGTAAAACGGTGATGTCAACTCGTTATTTTACCATAAGCCTTAAGGAGTCAGGATACCTTTGTAACAATATGCTTTCGAACTAACCCATGCTTCAGCTAGGACTTTTGAGGGTTGTAACGTGGCCTGGTTCATGGTTTAAGAAAGAAAGGATAAAGGCTCAAAGTATTTGTACCCACCCGCTCTTCGTGATGTTCTTCGATCCTAAACTCAGCTAATCGTGCATTAGACCTTGTTTGAGTCTTTGCTTTGATATTCCAGTGATGGTTCGGATGTTGACAATTTATTTTGAATAGGCAATCCTCATTTTTCCGTTGAGGGTTTGTTGGACCTCTTTCTTTTGATTTTTATTATCCCTATTTTTTTGCCTGAACTGTTTCTTTTATGATTACAGTCAGCGGGATGCCCCAGTTTTTGTAAGTCTCCTTCATAGGTTTTGACTTATTGGGTTTTTATTTTTGAGATATAATGACTGCCTATCCTTATGATTATTCGGAATCATCACTGTCTTCTTTTTTTTTGTAAGGACCTCTTTGGTGCCATTTGTTATGCACTTGGATCAACTGAGAGAACTACCCTGCCCCAGGTTATGATAAAGGGTTTTAATTTTCGAAAAGAAAAACTCCTACTTCTTTGGCTCAGAGGGGTTGACGATGGATTATCTTCCTTATAACTCCAGTGTTTAGGGATTCAAACAATGCCTGTACCTCATCAGCGGGGTCTGTTCAAAAGCATAATGTAAGGATCATGGTATCGTTTTCGTCATCCTCCCTCAAGAGGCTTAGAATTTCTTAATCAAGAGTTGATCATCAAAAAATATGAAATCAGTTTGAATATAGCGAATGCGAATATATTGCTTCAAAACAGACATATGCGATGCATTAATGAAATAACAACGTTTAACATGAATAAATGTTTGAACAGTCAAAAGAAAGTTACAACTTGAAAATTCTAATAAACAAAAGTCTTCTCATCTCAGGGCTTGTTACTTCAAATGGTGAATCCTGTAGGGATGGTAGAAGCACTCAGCCTGACCCACTTGGGTGAAATCCACTACTCCTTCATTAATCAGATCTTGGACCTTGTTCTTCAGAGCCCAGCAGTCGGCAGTGTCATGTCCAGGACTATCAGAGTGGTATGCACATCTTTTGTTGGGATGATAGTTAGGAGCAGAGATGTTGGGATTCCGGGGAGGAGCCCTTAGTGTAATCAGATTCAACCTCAACAGGTGTTGTAAAGCTTGAATTAGCGACATGTTGATCTGGGTGAACTGCCTCTTGGACCTGCTTGGCTTACTCTGATCAACCTGTTGCTCTGGGCAGGGTTGTGGTTGGACCTGTGAAGTGGTAGCAATTTGGAGAGGTCTATTCTTCACCATACCAGATTCTTGTCCTCTTGGAAGCTGATCAACGACCTGGTCTCTGACTTGGGCTGGTTGCTTCATGTCTTGATGAAGCTGACTGATCATGGTCCTCAACTCTTCTTGCTCCCGAGCTAAACCTTGGATGAGAGCCCTTTGCCCCAACATCTGGGTTTTCATTGTATCTACCTCAGCTTGTAGGCGTTTCAGCCGTTCGTCCTTGTCATCTTCAGCACTGTTCCCGGCCAAAGTCCCCGTGAGGAGTGTCCTTAACTCTTCTTGCCCCTTGGATAGTCTTAGAATGATCTCCCTGAACTGAGTCTCTTGAGCATGAAGGTCCTGGTTGTTTGGTTGGAAAGCCATTGCTGAAATAAACAGCGAAGAAGGTAAGAGACCTGTAAAAGGGTACCTGTAATGCAATGTATGTATGTATGCAATGTTTTCAAGGATCTCGCGGGGTAAACAAGAAAATTGTTAGAATTTGAATCTGATAGCTTGATTGAAGGAACTGCATATTGTTGAGAGTCCTTCTTCAAGAGTCAAGGCTCACCATATCGAGTGAGTCATAGCCCCTGACAACCTTGGCTAGAGGAAAATAAATCCTCTTTGCCCCTTGCTAGACATTATGGTTCATCATGACCTGCACCACAGACCCTTGAGATCCTTGAAATGGATTAGTCCTTATGTAGGATGTATGCAATGGTATGATGGTATGATGTCATGTTATGCGTGGGGTGATATAAGTAACCCTGTTATGAGTCCAGATTAAGGACTGTAAACAAAACCTGTAAGAAACTCAAGTGTCAGATAACAAGCATGCAAGTAGTCAAGTATGAAGGCACGCAAGTCACACAAGACAGCCCTTAGAGTTTAGGCCAGCATGGGGTCTAGGTATTACCCTCTTTCAGTTTGTTGGTTAAGACCTGTCCTATCAGAAGTAACTGGGTTCTAGAGGATCCCAATACCACTGACTACCCTCAATCGGTCATAACTCCAGCATCGCAATCTTTTCTTGCGGCCAGAACCATCACGAGAGTTTAGCCTCAATGGGCGTAGCATACTGCTACTGTTCTATTGGCCAAGTTGGGTCATTTAAGGTTCTAAGGTCGGTTGGTGCTTAACGACTCCTTAGAAGACCCATATTCTCCTCGTTGCGACACAACGGATATCGGTACAGACCAAGGCGCCACACCAACGTAGCCACTGCTTCACCCATATCGGTCTACGCCGGACAGGTCCCTCACAGCTTATGCTACCTAATAGGGTATCCCCAGATCCGGGTTAGGATCTATGTAACTCCGAAACAGCCCACAATAATAAAGCAAACAAGCACAACAATTGAAAACACAAGTGATCTTAGTCCTAAGGTACACCTCACTTTAAGTAATGTCCCCAGCAGAGTCGCCAGTTCTGTGATCGGTGGATCTGGAACTGACTGTTTAACGCTGGTTCGCAAAATGTCGCGGAAGCAAGAGTCACCACCGTCTTTTATTTTCTCCAACATGGACAGGACAAAAGCACAGCAAAATTCCTTATGAGATAGTTTCTCGGTTCGGGAGGTAGATTTATAGAAAGAGAAGGTGTTAGCACCCTTTCTATCCATGGTTATCCATGGGCTCTTAGATACTTGCTCATTTGTGTTTTCAAAATGTTTGTTTGCTTTTCAAAAGTGCGTGGGTTTGAAAAAGTTTCATTGAAAACTTCAATTCGACTCTTGTATCAGTCCTCAAGAGTGTTGTGAAGCGTTTGTTTTGAAATCTTTTAGAAAGTGTCAGTGTGAAAAAGGTTTTTTGTTTGTTTTTAGAAAGAGAGCAAGTACCTATGAGTTGTCTACCTACTCTAAGGAATTAGGCTGTGTAAATGTCCTTAAGGTAGTGCCATCCCACCATTGAGAGATAGGTAGCACCACCGTTGGAGGTGTTCGGGTCAATTCGAGTTAAGGGACAGTGTGGTCACCAGAGCAATAGTAGGACACCTTAGAAGCTACCCTTATGCCATTGATCCTTTTTAATTCCGAGGCAACCGTTTCGAGGCAACTGGATCATGTCATGGACATAAGGACTTACTAAAACGTCATATACTCGACGACCACGTTTCGAGGGCAAGGCAACAGTGAGGCGTATCCTAAGAGTGGTGTGTGAATTTGTGTGTTGTTTTCATGTTAATATTTGTCTTTGATCATTGTATCGTGAGCTACGGGTTGATTTTAATTAGTCATTCATTCTTTCATGCAATTAGAATTTAAAATTGCGGAAATTTAAATGCGGAAAGTAAAATCCTACGCTATTACAAGGCGCGGGTCTATACATCGCTGTTGTACCCCAAAATTTGCCCTCCCATATTCATCAAGAAATTTCCAAATCAAGGTCACAAAATTCCCCAAGGACTATGCAGCTCAACTGTCTCCTAGACAGTCAAAACTAGGGTTTGAGTTCTGGTCAAGCAAATGAACTTTTCAAAGGCCCAATCAAGTCTCATATGCCTACAAAGATGGTCAAGCATCCTCATATCAAGTTTCAAGGCATTCAGCTCAAAATTGCACAGTCAAAACCCTAGATTGCACTACAGTCAACTGTAGGGGCAAAATGGTCATTTGACAGTCAAAAGTTCAAATTTTTGGTCAACATATCATTTTGAAGCCACAAACATCATTTGATCAATGCTTGATCATGATTCTCAAAATTTGGCTCAGAAATCATCAAAGATGCAAAAGTTACTATATTTGGACAGCTGAAAAAGTCAACTTAAATTGACCAGGGCATAACTTTCACATGGATTATCAGAAAAATTCCATCCAAAGCTCATTTTGAAGAGAAAGACATTTCCTACAATTCATCTTCATATTCCAAGTCCAAGAAATGCTCTCACAAAAAGTTATCAATTTCAACATTATAGGTCATTTTCAAAAGTCAACAAAAAGTGACTTTAAGTCAAAGGCCATAACATGAGATTGGTAAATCAAAATGACATGGGACCAAAGGCATTGGTTAAAGGACTCAAAGACCTTTCCAAAATGTCCAAGAACATGTGAAAAGCTTAAAAATGGACCAAGTTATGCGTTGTGGAAGTTGGGAAATTTTTAGGAATTTTGAAAAGTCAACATTGATGCAAAAGGCCTAAAAATGCAAATGGGCCCATTTTTTCTTCCAAGTTTCTTCATGCCAAGCCTATGCACGACCACTAGGCCCAAAGGGAAGTATTTTCATATTTTTTAATTATTTATTTGAATTTATATTAATTTATATTCATTTAAATCATTTTAATACATGAAAAATATCAAACTTAACCTAAAAAAATCTTTTCATGCATGTTTATTCTTAATATTTCGTGCATATCCCAATTAGGCAAATTTGGATGAGATTTGAGCATGATTGAACCAAAAACCATGAAAAAAGATTCAAAAAAGATCTTGTGAAATCAAATCTTCAAAAATCATTATGGCCATGGATTTTGTTCAATATTTTTGACCTAAATCGTTCCTTACATATACAAGAACAAGACCTAATGCCAAAAGGACTGCAAGCTGCGCTTAAGAAACCTTTGGCATATTGAAAATTTTGACAAAAAACTCAAACACTGAAATCAACCTTAGGAGTCGATTCAAGCTGCAATTTTCCTTCCATTAGCATCCTGAGACATCCTTGGACGTTTCCCAATCATAATCAACAAGCAAAACGCCTTGAACTGGTATCAGGAACTCAAACCGTACCAAGAAAATATTGAAATCGCATAGCATGATTTAAGCATCTTTTTGCATTTTTGTTTGTATATTCATGCTCCTTATGAAGTTTGTGAACTAACCATCATAATTAATTGAGTTTTTGTGGCATAAACATGATTTCACCATGAACGGTATTAGGGTTTGGCAGGTTTCAAAATTAGGGGTTTCTTAATCAAGAAAAATCAGAGCTCCAGATGACCATTAATGGATTCAGGGATTGAAGACGAAAAGGATGGCCCCCTCGCGCTCAATTTATGAGCAACGAGGGGCTATTCGCTATTTTCTTGAATCACCCCTTCAGCAACGCTATAAAAACCGTGGCCATACGTCTGTGTTTCAGAAAAAACGAAGAAGACAACCTCGTTGTCACCACGTGATAGGCTGGTTTGAAAATTCGCGCCAGATCGTCCACTAACTTTATTTTTCTTTTATATTATTTGTGTTATATTATATATTAAATGAAATTGAATAGCTCAGCTGGCAAGGGGACGCGCTTGTAACCTTCAAGACCTGGGTTCAAGTCCCAGGTCTGGCAAAAATTCCATATTGTTTTTCAAACCAATTTCCTATGCAACGCTCATTGTGATATACACCATGTTCTCTCACCATTAGGCAGCCACGCGTCCCATGAGATCAAGCCAAGGGCAAAGATTGGAGGAGCATCATGTACCATAGTCCAACGCGTTGTATGGGATTCAAAAAGTCAACCAATGTCCAGCTTATTGGGCCAGGCTTTTCACATCAACACCTCCATAATGGGACAGAAACCCCCCCTGGTTCTCTCTTTTTCTAAATTTTCTTTTATCTTTTATTATTTTTAATTGTTTATTTGTTTATTTATTTTCTGATTTAATTAAACATCCTTTTTACAAAAAATACAAAAAAACATCATAAAAATAAAAAATGTCCAAATAAAAATATAATTTTTAATTTTAATTATTTTCATCAATAAATTAATATATGTAAATATTTAGTTTAATTAGGTTATAGTTTTAATCTTTTTAATAAAAAACACCAAAAATAGAATTTAGGTTTAATATCTTTTTTTGATTTTTCTTTTAATTTTTCCCTTTTTTAGAATAATATTATTTAGTTATTTTCATAAATTAAAAATTGTGCATAAATAAATTAGGTTTTAATTTAGATCATATTTTAATAATAAATAAAAAAGTATTAGAATTAGGGTTTGCCGTTTAATTTAATTGAATTAATTCCTTTTTCTCATTAAATCTAAAAAACACAAAAATATCATTCTCATTTAATTTTAATTTTTAAGTCCTTATTAATTTTAATTATTTGCAAAAGGGTCCAACGCCCTAGTTTCGTTTTAATTATTTAATTCGCGCATTTATCTTATGTCGTTCAATAATAATTATGTAATTGTCCCAAAGCATTGTAATTTAAATTTCTCGCACTTTTATTTATCGCTTTATTTATTTTCCGCTAAATCGGGTCCGGTTTAATTTTGGCGATGTGGACCCGCGCCATTTGTAATAGTTTAGATTTATCTTCCTCGCAAATATTAACTGTTAACAAATATGCATGCAAGAATGAATGACTTAAATAAAATCAAGCGTAGAACACGACAAACATGACAAGACAAATATCAAATGAAAACAATACACAATTCGCACACACCACCCCTAGGGTACGCCTCACTGTTGCCTTGCCTCGAAGGGTGATCGTCGAGTAGAGGATGTCTTAGTAAGTCCTCATGATCCGGGAACCTGGCATGAGGGTAGCTTCTAAGGTGTCTTCCCATTGCTCTGGTGATCACCATGTCCCTAAAAACGAATTGACCCGAACACCTCCAACGGTGGTGCTACCTACCTCTCAATGGTGGGATGGCACTACTTTAAAGGACATTTACACAGACGAATTCCTTAGGGTAGGTAGGTTCTCAAGGATACTTGCTCTAATCTCAAAACAAACTCAAAAAGACTTTTCACACTGACACTTTTCAAAAGCTTTCAAAGCAAACTTTTCAAACACTCTGACGTACGAGTCGATCTGAAATTTTTCAAAGAAACTTTTTTAAACCCACGTTGAAAAGCAAACAAACCATTTTTGAAAACACATTGAGCAAGTATCTAAGAGCCCATGGATAACCATGGATAGAAAGGGTGCTAACACCTTCCCTTTCTATAATCTACCTCCCGAACCGAGAGCAATCTCTTTAAAGGAATTTTTCTGTGCTTTTGTCCTTTCCTATTGGAGAAAATAAAAGACGGTGGCGACTCTTGCTTCCGCGACATTTCGCGAACCAGCGTTAAACAGTCAGTTCCAGATCCACCGATCACAGAACTGGCGACTCTGCTGGGGAAATCTTAAAGTGAGGTGTACCTTAGGGCTAAGTCATAACTATGTTTTCAATTGTATTGCTTTGTGTGCTTTAAAATTGTGGGTTGCTTGGGAGTTCTATAGATCCTAAACCCGGATCTGGGGGATACCTTTCTTAGAAAGTAGCAACAAGGCTGTGAGGGAACTGTGCGGGGTATACCGACATGGTTGAAACAGTCTGCTACGTTGATGTGGCACTTTGGTGTGTACCAGTAACCCTTGAGTTCAGTCAAGGAGAGTACGGGGCCTCCGCGTGGTGTCGTGAAGCATCAACAGACCTTAGGAACCTTAATTGAACTATCTTGGCCTCTTTAGGGTAGTGAGATAACTGACTTTGGTGCAGTCCGAGGTTGGTTGATACTCGATACTACACTCAATTGAGGGTTGCTTTCCTGGAATATTTCGGTCGCCAGTTCAGTGGCTAAATCGAAACGATGAACAATGAAAGCAATCCCGTGATATTGGGAACCTTAGAACCCGGTTACTTTGATTAGGACAGGTATGAACCCACCAACTTCAAGAGGGTAATACCCAGACCTCATGCTGGCCTAAACTCTAAGGGTTTCTCTTGTGTGACTTGCGTGCCTTCGTACTTGACTACTTGCATGCTTGTTATCTGACCCTTGATGTCTTGCAGGTTCTGTTTATAGTCCTTAATTGGGACTCATGACAGGTTTTACTTAGGTTCCTTGCAGGTCTTGTTTATAGTCCTTAATTGGGACTCATAACAGGGTACTAAGTTTCTTGCAGGTCTTGTTTATAGTCCTTAACTAGGATTCATGACAGGATTTACCAAATTTCTTGCAGGTCTTGTTTATAGTCCTTAACTAGGATTCATGACAGGATTTACCAAATCTCTTGCAGGTTTTGTTTATAGTCCTTAATGGGGACTCATAACAAAGTATACTGAATTTCTTGCAGGGTTTGTTTATAGTCCTTAATTGGGACTCATAACAGGGTTTACCTACATCACCCCATGCATAGCATGACATCATACCATTGCATACCATTGCATACATCCTAACCCATTTCAAGGACCTCAAGGGCTTGTGATGCAGGTCATGGTGAATCAATTATCCCAGCAAGGGGCAAAGAGGATTTATTTTCCTCTAGCCAAGGTTGTCAGGGGCTATGACCCACTGGATATGGTGAGCCTTTGACCCTTGAAGGAGGGCTCTCTACAACAGGAAGTTCCTTCAATCAAGTTGCCAGTTTCCAATTCTAACAAGTTTCTCTGTTTACCCTGCGAGGTCCTTGAAAACATTGCATGCATACATACACATCATTGCATTACAGGTACCCCTTTTGCAGGTCACTTACCTTTCTCGCTGTTTATTTCAGCAATGGCCTTCCAACCAGATAACCAGGGTCTTCAGGCTCAAGAGACTCAGTTCAGGGAAATCTTCCTAGGTCTATCCAAGGGGCAAGAAGAGCTGAGGACCCTCCTCATGGGGAATATGATCAGAAAAAGTCCCGAAGATGACAAGGACGAACAGCTGAAATGTCTACAAGCTGAAGTAGACACATTGAAAACCCAGATGCTGGGGCAAAGGGCCCTCATTCAAGGTTTAGCGCAGGAGCAAGGAGAGCTGAGGGCCATGATCAGTCAGCTTCATCAAGACATGAAGCAACCAGCCCAAGTCAGGGACCAAGTCTTTGATCAGCCACCAAGAGGACCAAAGTCTGGTATGGTGAAGAATGAACCTCTCCAAATTGCTACTACTTCACAAGCCCAGTATCAACGGAGTAATCGGCGCAAGCGATACACGCCTGGAAGACATTTCACTGAGACTGGCATACCACCATCTCTAATGCTGGGACACTTGTTGGAGGTCGATCTGATTACTTTAAAGGGTCCTCCCCAGAATCCCGACATCTCTGCTCCTACTTATAACCCTGATAAAAGATGTGCCTACCATTCTGACAGTCCTGGACATGACACCAATGACTGTTGGAGCTTGAAGAACAAGATCCAGGACTTGATCGACGGAAGGGTGCTGGAGTTCATGCCGGGTGGCCAAATGAAATGCGTCTGCTGAGAATCTTCCATCTGAAGTGACTAATTCAAACTAGAAAACTTTTGTTCATTCGAATGTTCAAGTTGCATTTTTCTTTGATTGTTTAAACATTTATTCATGTCAAACGTTGTTATTTCATTAATGCATCGCTTATGTCTGTTTTGAATCAATATATTCGCATTCACTATATGCAAACTGTTTTCATATTTTTTCTGATGTCGACTCTTGATCTTTAATTCTAAGCCTCTTGAGGGAGGATGATGAAAACGATACCGCGATCATTACAGTATGCTTTTGAACAGACCCCGCTGATGAGGTACATGCATTGTTTCAACCCCTAAACACTGGAGTTATAAGGATGATAATCCCTCGTCAACCCATCAGAGCCAAAGAAGTAGGAGTTTTTATTTTCGAAAATCAAAACCCTTAATCATAACCCGGGGCAGGGTAGTCTCTCAGTTGATCCAAGTGCATAACGAATGGCACCGAAGAGGTCTTTACAAAACGAACAAAGACAGTGATGGTTCAGAACAATCATAAGGACGGGCAGTCATTATCAAAAACAAAATTATCATAAACGAAAGGCCCAAAAAGTCTAAACCTACAAAGGGGACTTATGAAACTGGGGCATCCCGCTGACTGTGATTCTAAAAAAGGGAAACAGTTCAGGCAAAAAAAGAAAGGGATAACAAAAATAAAAAAGAAAGAGGTTCTACAAACCCTCAACAAAAAGATGACTGCCCATTCAAAATAAGTTATCAACATCTGAACCATTACTGGAACATCAGAACAAAGACTCAAACAAGGTCTAACGTATGATCAACTGAGTTTAGGTTTGGAGGACATCACGAAGAGCGGGTGGGTACAAATAATTTGAGCCTTTATCCTTTGTTTCTTAAACCGTGAACCAAGCCACGTTATAACCCTTAAAAGTCCTAGCTGAAGCATGGGTTAGTTCGAAAGCATACTGTGACGAAAGGTATCCTGACTCCTTAAGGCTTACGGTAAAAAACGGAGTTGACATCACGTTTTACAAACATTCACTTGTTTTATGAAAAAGAATGCATTTTCAAAATCTTCAAGACAGACATAAGCTTTGCATTTTAACATAACTTTGTTTGCATATGACTTTTTGTTTGAACAGCATAGAAATTCGCACGACGAATGCCTAATGAGCAAGAGCACTTCCAATCAAGGGGCATGACATGATCATGGTCCATTATCTGGGGCAGTCCAGTCAAGATTCAAGGAATCTCTCAAAAGGCCAAATAGCCTGGGGCAAATCTCCGCCTGAGTCACTTGGGGCATTTCAACAACGAATCCGGCCTGATCAAACACCTTCTGGTGGCATGACAAAACACTTCTAACAGGGGCAACTCCCTACATTCGGAGAGCATGGACATAGTCAAAAAATACTACGCAAAATCAAAGACCCGCTAGGTTGACACACCTAGGCAAAAACAAGGGCTTCCCGGCGAACCAAAAGGGTTCGGGAAAAAATAAGGGATGAAATGAAAAAATCTGTACACCCGGCAAGTCGAAAACCTGAAAAGGCGGCTTGGGCAAAAATGGGTATCCCGGTGGACTGAAAACCCGAAAGGGCGGTCCAGGCAAAAGTTAGGGATTAAAGCGTACGACTATGTCCCGTCATCTTATCATCAGCCTACCAGAAGAAGGTTTGACCCTCAACAACTGTCAGCACCCCACAAGTGCCTCCCCCATAGAAACAGGGGCAATAAAGAGCGGTCTAAGCAATCTGATTGTTATCCTCCAAGGTATCAGGGTAGTTTCCGTGGAAGAACATAACCAATACAGTTCAAAACTTCCCCAGAGAATCCAATCCAGTTCCCCAGGAAAGATGGAATCCATATCCCCAAGCAGTAAGCTTATCCCCAGTAGATTCTGGAAGCTTATCCTCAGAGCACGAACGCGTCGTCCCGGCTTGATTTAAAGAGTTATTTCCGTAACAGGATATAACTGGGTTATCCTCAGCCAAAAGCCACGGAAAGAGCGTCCTCAGCAAAATATCTTCCTATCCCCAGCATAACTCATCAACGGTATCCCCAGCGGAGTTATCTTCATCAACTCAGCAAAGCATCGCTATCCCCACAGAGTAGCACTCCCCAGCATGATCGCTAGAGTATCTTTTCTCCCGCAGAATTATTCCATTTGCCAAGTTTATTCCTCAACGGAGTTATCTTCTCCTACCGGTATTCTTGCAACAATCATCCACAGCGGAAGCAAAATCTCTTCCTCAACATCAGCCCAGGATATGACTTCCCGGCACCCGTCAAGGATTTATTTTCCTAGACGAAAACATACATGAATCATCACATACATCATTATAGCATGCATGTACACATCATATCATATAAATCGTATCCATGTTTGCTTGATCCATATCATGCATCGCATATAACTAACCTTTACCTTGCAGGAAAGATGCAGTTGAAATTCTCAAACATATTTCAAGGACCTCTCCAGTCCAGTTAAATCAACTCCAAACAGATTTTTCTGATAAAGACTCAGTAGAAGTTCTCTTATGGTCCCCTCTCCAACGGCGTGTGAGGTGGTAATTCCTTTTTCAGATGTTTCCCTCTCCGGCATGAGCGTGAGGTGATATTCTCTTATGGTCCCCTCTCCAACGGCGTGTGAGGTGGTAATTCCTTCTTCAGATGTTCCCCTCTCCGGCATGAGCGTGAGGTGATATTCTCTTATGGTCCCCTCTCCAACGGCGTGTGAGGTGGTAATTCCTTCTTCAGATGTTCCCCTCTCCGGCATGAGCGTGAGGTGATATTCTCTTATGGTCCCCTCTTCAACGGCGCGTGAGGCGGTAATTCCTTTTTCAGATGTTTCCCTCTCCGGCATGAGCGTGAGGTGATATTTCCTTTCAGATTATAATTTCCTATAGTTCCCTCTCCAACGGTGAGTGAGGTGACTCCCTTTGAGATTATAATGTCCTTCGGTTCTCTTCCTGACACTACGAAGATGGTAATTCTCACCAAGATTTTCTCAACGAGCGTTGTTGAGGTTGAAATCATTCAGGATTCTCTTACCATCCATGCTAAGGCAATAACCATCCCTGGTTCATTCATCAATGTTTGAAGCTCCAGATTCAGCTCCTGTAAACCAGTCAGGACACATCTATACCAAGCATCTAAAAATCAGCTCCTGCAACGTGTCAGGTACTCATTTTCTGTTTTGCAGGTATGCAGGTTCTCGCGAAGGAATCTCTGACGCGATCAACATCCAGATGGCATCTATAAGCCCATCATCCTATCCAGCAATCTCCAAATGGCATCTATAAGCCCATTCCCCAATCGCTGCCACTATGTGAGCGCAAATTTCTGGGCACTCTAGTGTCCAATCATCTTCCACCATCGGATTACGAAAGGCGCGTCAGCCAATCTGCATCCTCAGGTCTAAGAAGATTGAACAGGGGCAACTGTTGTACCCCAAAATTTGCCCTCCCATATTCATCAAGAAATTGCCAAATCAAGGTCACAAAATTCCCCAAGGACTATGCAGCTCAACTGTCTCCTAGACAGTCAAAACTAGGGTTTGAGTTCTGGTCAAGCAAATGAACTTTTCAAAGGCCCAATCAAGTCTCATATGCCTACAAAGATGGTCAAGCATCCTCATATCAAGTTTCAAGGCATTCAGCTCAAAATTGCACAGTCAAAACCCTAGATTGCACTACAGTCAACTGTAGGGGCAAAATGGTCATTTGACAGTCAAAAGTTCAAATTTTTGGTCAACATATCATTTTGAAGCCACAAACATCATTTGATCAATGCTTGATCATGATTCTCAAAATTTGGCTCAGAAATCATCAAAGATGCAAAAGTTACTATATTTGGACAGTTGAAAAAGTCAACTGAACTTGACCAGGGCATAACTTTCACATGGATTATCAGAAAAATTCCATCCAAATCTCATTTTGAAGAGAAAGACATTTCCTACAATTCATCTTCATATTCCAAGTCCAAGAAATGCTCTCACAAAAAGTTATCAATTTCAACATTATAGGTCATTTTCAAAAGTCAACAAAAAGTGACTTTAAGTCAAAGGCCATAACTTGAGATTTGTAAATCAAAATGACATGGGACCAAAGGCATTGGTTAAAGGACTCAAATACCTTTCCAAAATGTCCAAGAACATGTGAAAAGCTTAAAAATTGACCAAGTTATGCCTTGTGGAAGTTGGGAAATTTTTAGGAATTTTGAAAAGTCAACATTGATGCAAAAGGCCTAAAAATGCAAATGGGCCCATTTTTTCTTCCAAGTTTCTTCATGCCAAGCCTATGCACGACCACTAGGCCCAAAGGGAAGTATTTTCATATTTTTTAATTATTTATTTGAATTTATATTAATTTATATTCATTTAAATCATTTTAATACATGAAAAATATCAAACTTAACCTAAAAAAATCTTTTCATGCATGTTTATTCTTAATATTTCGTGCATATCCCAATTAGGCAAATTTGGATGAGATTTGAGCATGATTGAACCAAAAACCATGAAAAAAGATTCAAAAAAGATCTTGTGAAATCAAATCTTCAAAAATCATTATGGCCATGGATTTTGTTCAATATTTTTGACCTAAATCGTTCCTTACATATACAAGAACAAGACCTAATGCCAAAAGGACTGCAAGCTGCGCTTAAGAAACCTTTGGCATATTGAAAATTTTGACAAAAAACTCAAACACTGAAATCAACCTTAGGAGTCGATTCAAGCTGCAATTTTCCTTCCATTAGCATCCTGAGACATCCTTGGACGTTTCCCAATCATAATCAACAAGCAAAACGCCTTGAACTGGTATCAGGAACTCAAACCGTACCAAGAAAATATTGAAATTGCATAGCATGATTTAAGCATCTTTTTGCATTTTTGTTTGTATATTCATGCTCCTTATGAAGTTTGTGAACTAACCATCATAATTAATTGAGTTTTTGTGGCATAAACATGATTTCACCATGAACGGTATTAGGGTTTGGCAGGTTTCAAAATTAGGGGTTTCTTAATCAAGAAAAATCAGAGCTCCAGATGACCATTAATGGATTCAGGGATTGAAGACGAAAAGGATGGCCCCCTCGCGCTCAATTTATGAGCAACGAGGGGCTATTCGCTATTTTCTTGAATCACCCCTTCAGCAACGCTATAAAAACCGTGGCCATACGTCTGTGTTTCAGAAAAAACGAAGAAGACAACCTCGTTGTCACCACGTGATAGGCTGGTTTGAAAATTCGCGCCAAATCGTCCACTAACTTTATTTTTCTTTTATATTATTTGTGTTATATTATATATTAAATGAAATTGAATAGCTCAGCTGGCAAGGGGACGCGCTTGTAACCTTCAAGACCTGGGTTCAAGTCCCAGGTCTGGCAAAAATTCCATATTGTTTTTCAAACCAATTTCCTATGCAGCGCTCATTGTGATATACACCATGTTCTCTCACCATTAGGCAGCCACGCGTCCCATGAGATCAAGCCAAGGGCAAAGATTGGAGGAGCATCATGTACCATAGTCCAACGCGTTGTATGGGATTCAAAAAGTCAACCAATGTCCAGCTTATTGGGCCAGGCTTTTCACATCAACACCTCCATAATGGGACAGAAACCCCCCCTGGTTCTCTCTTTTTCTAAATTTTCTTTTATCTTTTATTATTTTTAATTGTTTATTTGTTTATTTATTTTCTGATTTAATTAAACATCCTTTTTACAAAAAATACAAAAAAACATCATAAAAATAAAAAATGTCCAAATAAAAATATAATTTTTAATTTTAATTATTTTCATCAATAAATTAATATATGTAAATATTTAGTTTAATTAGGTTATAGTTTTAATCTTTTTAATAAAAAACACCAAAAATAGAATTTAGGTTTAATATCTTTTTTTGATTTTTCTTTTAATTTTTCCCTTTTTTAGAATAATATTATTTAGTTATTTTCATAAATTAAAAATTGTGCATAAATAAATTAGGTTTTAATTTAGATCATATTTTAATAATAAATAAAAAAGTATTAGAATTAGGGTTTGCCGTTTAATTTAATTGAATTAATTCCTTTTTCTCATTAAATCTAAAAAACACAAAAATATCATTCTCATTTAATTTTAATTTTTAAGTCCTTATTAATTTTAATTATTTGCAAAAGGGTCCAACGCCCTAGTTTCGTTTTAATTATTTAATTCGCGTATTTATCTTATGTCGTTCAATAATAATTATGTAATTGTCCCAAAGCATTGTAATTTAAATTTCTCGCACTTTTATTTATCGCTTTATTTATTTTCCGCTAAATCGGGTCCGGTTTAATTTTGGCGATGTGGACCCGCGCCATTTGTAATAGTTTAGATTTATCTTCCTCGCAAATATTAACTGTTAACAAATATGCATGCAAGAATGAATGACTTAAATAAAATCAAGCGTAGAACACGACAAACATGACAAGACAAATATCAAATGAAAACAATACACAATTCGCACACACCACCCCTAGGGTACGCCTCACTGTTGCCTTGCCTCGAAGGGTGATCGTCGAGTAGAGGATGTCTTAGTAAGTCCTCATGATCCGGGAACCTGGCATGAGGGTAGCTTCTAAGGTGTCTTCCCATTGCTCTGGTGATCACCATGTCCCTAAAAACGAATTGACCCGAACACCTCTAACGGTGGTGCTACCTACCTCTCAATGGTGGGATGGCACTACTTTAAAGGACATTTACACAGACGAATTCCTTAGGGTAGGTAGGTTCTCAAGGATACTTGCTCTAATCTCAAAACAAACTCAAAAAGACTTTTCACACTGACACTTTTCAAAAGCTTTCAAAGCAAACTTTTCAAACACTCTGACGTACGAGTCGATCTGAAATTTTTCAAAGAAACTTTTTTAAACCCACGTTGAAAAGCAAACAAACCATTTTTGAAAACACATTGAGCAAGTATCTAAGAGCCCATGGATAACCATGGATAGAAAGGGTGCTAACACCTTCCCTTTCTATAATCTACCTCCCGAACCGAGAGCAATCTCTTTAAAGGAATTTTTCTGTGCTTTTGTCCTTTCCTATTGGAGAAAATAAAAGACGGTGGCGACTTTTGCTTCCGCGACATTTCGCGAACCAGCGTTAAACAGTCAGTTCCAGATCCACCGATCACAATCGCCAAAATACAAAGACCCATTTTTTGATAAAGATGCGGAAAGTAAAGACGGAAAGATAAACTTAATTACTATTACATCTGAGAAACAGTTACATAATGATCGAAAGAAATAATGCGTGAAAAGAATTAAAATTAGGACGTCCGAGGGTTTTGACCCTTTGCATGAAATTAAATTAAATTAAAGTCCAATTAATTATTTAATTAAAGAAAAGAAAGTGTTTTAGTGTTTTGGTATTTAATGGAAAATAAAGAACAAGAATTAAAAGGAAACCCTAAATCTAGATTATTTTAATTATTAATGAAAATATTAAAGTTAACCTAATTTACTAGTTAATTAATTTATTTACATGTTTATTTACAAAATTAATGATAATTAATAATAATGATAAATAATGATGATTAATAATTTATTTAAGAAAAATATGAATATGTCAAAAAAACCTAATTCTAGATACTTTTTACTTATTAAGAAAAAGATTAAAGTTTAAAACCTAAATTAACTAAGTTAATTGTTAGAGTTTATTTACAAAAAAAAATAGGTTAGTGATGAAATTAATAATAATTAAATATATTTGTATTTTTGATTTTTCTGTTTTTATTATAGAAAATTATTTTATGGTGAAAAAAACAATTAAAAAAATTAAAAAAGAATTAGAAAATAAAAGAAAATAAAATTAAAAAGGATGCAAACCAAGGGGGGTTTCAGGCCCAAGGGGAGGTTTTTTTGAAGTATTCTGGCCCATTAGACAAAAAGCCTTGTTTGACTTTCTGGCATCACGTGCGTGTTCATTGACTCCTGAGTACTGTGGTCTGCATTCTTTGGCCATTGGATTGAGTTTCATGGCCATTTGTGTTATGGCTGTTGGCCATTTATGTTCTGACCTCAACGTTCCTTAATCTTCTCAGGATGTCTGTCTCGCCATGTATTGGTGTCATGCATAAGTTGTTCTACTTTGGCCATTTGACTTTTGACTTTTGGCTTTTGGCTTTTGGCCATTTGGCTTTTGGCCTCAACGTTCCTTGATGAACCTGCATGGGATCCTGTCTAAATCTGCAGTGTTGAATCTCATGAACACATTAAATAAAATCATAAAATGCAAATAAAACCAATATATGAAGAAATTTAATGTTTAGGCACAATATGGCATGTATGAATGATTATACCCTTTTGATCATGGAGATCAAATCAATCTTACCCTCACTGGAAAATTAGTGACATGAATGCTTTTATGCCTTTTGGATCATGGAGATCAAGCAAGTCTTACCCTTACTGAAGAAGTAGTGAGGTGTTGGTTTGTAACTGTGATGGCTTGTTTGTAGTGAGAGAGGGATTTGTAATAAGGATTTCAAGGTTTTAGGGTTCTTGAAAGAATTTGATATTCTAACAGTGTTGTGGCCAGGTTTTCTCTCTCTTTTTCTCCTCTCTGGTTTGTGTGAAAAGAAGGTGATTATATAATGGAAATTAGGGTAAAGAAAATGGGCTTTGAATGTGCAATTGGGCCTCCAACGTTCACTTGAGTTCGTCACTTTCCAGTCTAAATCTCAGGGAATTAAGTGTAATTTTTGAAGTTGAAATGTGAAAACAAAATGTAGCCGACATCGATAACTAACTCCTGTCCGAAAATCGGATCAATCGGATAAAAGGTGAATTAGTTATGAATTTTTGAAGTTTCAGCTCAGATAAACTTATTTTGGGCTCCAGTGTCGACTCTGACACGTTCTTCAATAAAAAACTGGTATTGATTGGAGCATAATCCGGTCTCTACTTTTGAAGCAAAGTTGTAGATCTATGAATCAGTGACTTTGTGTAAAAATATGAGCCCAATCCGATAAAAATTGACCGAGTTATGAATTTTCGAAGTTTCGGCCCAGATGAAATAATATTCAGCATTCAGGATTTTCGGTGTGTCACGCACTCTGAGCAAAAAACGAAGGCCCTTTGAATACCGTTTGAACTCAATACCTTCTGTGAAAATGTAGCCAACTTAATTTGTGAAATTTTGGCGCCGGAACCAGCTCGATACGATGAAAATCGACCAAGTTATGATTTTCTGAACATGACGCAAATAAACTTCTGTCACAAATTTTCTGTATGAAAATACTTGATAAATCCACATTTTTGAAGACCTTATGATCGAAATTGGCTTCCAGCCGTGAGAGATGAAAACGTAGATGATGTCAAGACGGAATTTTGGCCACCGGAATGGGTTCAAAACGAGTCACGATCTTCAAGTTATGAATTTTTTAGCGCGTAAAAACTGCACTTTCAGCACACTTTTTCACCATATTTCTTCGAGAAAACTCACACAGTCGGATACCTTCTTTAAAGAATTGACTCTTGAGCCGAACCTGAATTTGAGCATAAGTTAGGACATTAAGGAGCACTTGAGGTCATTTGGATGTAAGGACCTTGATGCAACACAAAACCCTAATTTTGACTTGACTGCCTTAGGAGGTGATTTGACTGTGCAACCTTTGAGAAATCTTGAGGAATATGGGAGGGCAAATTTTGGGGTACAACACATTCTTTCATGCAAGTTTAGCAGTTAAGGGGTGCAGAAAGTAAATTGCGGAAACATAAATCCTACGCTATTACAAGGTGCGGGTCTATACATCGCCAAAAATTTACAAAGACCCGTTTTTGGTAAATAAGTATGAGAAATTAAAATAAAGCAGTAAACCTAATTAACTATTACATGTCTTGGAAGCAATTACATAATAATAAACTAAGCGCGAATAAAAATTAAATCGAAATGTTCTAAGGGTGTTCACCCTTTTAAGAAAAAGAAATTGATTTTTTGGTCTTTTTTGTAATTAAAATGAAATTAAAGCTAATTAATAACTAATTAATTTAATTAAGAGAAAATATTTTGTGTTTTTTTAATGTTTTTTATGAAATAAAATAAAAGGAAATAAAACTAAAAGTTAATTTTTCCTAATTCTAAATCTATTTTAATTATTAAAAGAAAAGTCAAAATTGCCTAATTAAACTATTTCACTTGTTGTTTATTTACAAAATAATAATAATAATAATAATAATGTTAGTTCTATTTTTTTTTATTTTTTTATGAAAAATATGTTAATTATGTTAATTGTTAATAATAAAATAAATAAAATAAGGCAAATAATAAAAAATGAAAATGAAAAAATAAAAAAAAGATTAAACCCAAGGGGGGTGAATCAGGAATTTAGGCCCATTTGAATCCAGCTCGTTTGACTTTCTGGAATCCAATGCTTGTGTGTTGACTCCTGAACATGGTGAGGACCACCTCCTGGCCATCAGATCTATGAGAGAGGCCACCTAACGCTTGGGTTTGTGAGGTTTATGGTGAGTTATTTGATGAGACGCTGCACTGGAAAGCGTTAGAAAAAATAGTATTGGAATTATGGGGGGACCTGGGAATCGAACCCAGGTCCCAGAGATCACCAAGTATATTGCCAACCACTACACCAATCCTGCGCGTTTGTTAGTAAAATAGAAAAGAAAAATAATATAAAATAAGCGCACTATATGCTGAAAAAAAGGAAAAAGCGCGCGCCCGTTTTGAATTAGCCAATCACATGGAGGCACGTCCTTCATCTTCTTCGTTTCCTGTAAAAAAAACATAAAGCAGATAGCGGGGGTGAGTTTGTGATGACTTACAGTGCTTGATATGGAGTCTCAGGGCGTGGTAAAGGTCTCTTTAGTTTCAGGGTATGGCAATGAAGGATCTCACGTGCTTTGTTTTGTCTGAAATTGCCTGCAACCGTGCTTTAGATCTCACACTTTTTTGACAAATTCTGAGTTTTTGCTCTGCCGTTTTAGGGATGCCTTTTTTTCGTCCATGAGGGTGGGGAGGCTTGTATATGTGTATATGAATGAGTATTAATCAAAATAAAGAGCCTTGAAGCCTTGCCATCATGTTTTGGATTTTGCCATGAACACCATTTAAACAACTTGCCATTTTTGTGAAAATTTGAATTTCTTGCTTAGAATAGGCCTTGCACGAATTTGGAAGGTGAATGATGGTGTATCAAAGCTATTCAAACTCAAAGATATCCCTCCATTAATTTTCTTGATTTTTATTTGAATTTTAAAGATTTAAAATGAATTAAATCAAATAAAATCAAATAAAAATGGGAAAATTAATTTTTAATCTTGAAATAAATTGTGGGACACGTGGGAGGTATGTCCAAGCTGAAACAAGTGGAAAAAGTGGGCCCCTTTTGTCAAAAATGAAATTTCAAGGATAGTTGACTTTGGCCATTTCACAAAAATTTCCCAACTTCTCCAATGCATATCTTGCTCAATTTTAAAGCTATGAACATGTTCTTAGACATTTTGGAAAGGTCTTGAAGTCCTCTAACCAATGTCTTTGGTCCCATGTCATTTTGATTTACCAATATCAAGTTATGGTCTTTGACTTAAAGTGCCTTTTTGTTGACTTTTGAAAATGACCTATAATGTTGAAATTGATAACTTTTTGTGAGAGCATTTCTTGGACTTGGAATGTGAATATGAGTTGTAGGAAATGTCCTCCCCTTCAATATGAGCATTGGATGGGATTTTTATGATGAACCATGAAAAAGTTATGCCTTGGTCAAGTTATAGTTAACTTTTCAGCTGTCCAAAAATAGAAACTTTTGACACCTTGATGATTTTTGAGCCATTCTTGTGAAATCATGGTCAAGATTTGACCAAATGATGATTGTGGCTTCAAAATAAGATGTTGACCAAATTTTTTGACTTTTGACTGCCAAATGACCATTTTGCCCCTATAGTTGACTGTGAAGTAATTAGGGCTTTTGACTGTGCAACTTGACCTTGCGAGCCTTGAAACTTGACATGTAGGTGCTTGACAATGTGTATGAGCATGTGGGACTTGATTGAGCCCTTGAAAACCTCAACTTCCTTGCAAGAACCAAAACCCTAATTTGACTGGCTTAAGAGAGTGGTTGACTGTGTAGCCCTTGAATAGACTTTGAACCATTTGAGGTGATGCTTGGCAAAACTTTGAAGATTATGGGAGGGCAAATTTTGGGGTACAACACTAAGATTTTGGTATTTTGTGTTTAGTTTCCTGGGTTCTTGGAATTTTTGCAGTGGTTCAAAGCTTTCTTTCTCAGTTCTCTCGTCTTTCACAAATTTTTTTGGGTCATTCACAGTGGCCAATGGTGTTCTATTTATAGGCAAAGGTTTTGCAGTTGGGGCGGTCAAGTGGTACCAGCATCATATGCTAGATGCTGACTTACTCTTAAAGTAAGCTTAAACAAGTGAGGGTTCAATGTATCAAGTTGGATGGTTAACAATGCTTCAGCTGGATTTGGCAGTGTGAATTAAGGAAAAGTAGAAACAACGTGTGGGTCTAGCATACTTTTGCACAGAAGTTTGTCTTCCCAAGACAGTAGGGGTACACGTGGTGAAAGTCCCTTGGATAAAGACTCATAGGCAGTTGTGAGCATTAAATGAGTTCCCATGTGAAACGCTGCATCCTTGCTTGACTCCGGATTAGAAGTTCTGCTTCAGCGTAGCATCTCATCTTCTTATCCTCTTACCTTATGGCTTCAGCATGTTCTGAAGGATCCTTCAGAACTTCCAGTATACTTACAGCACACTTTATTACCTTCTTTGATTTACCCTTGCAAACTCTGACCGAACCTTTGTGAATACTGGTCCAGAAGTTCTGACCAAACTTTGTCTTGAGACTATCCAGAATTTGCTGAGTGTGAACACTGACCCAGAAGTTCTGAAATTATCATATTTTTTAAAACACTTAGAAAATTTCTAAGTATTTAGAATTTGGCTTTTCCAAAGTAAAATTTGACTTTTGAAATTCTTGATGAAACAAACTTCATATTCAAACATGTCTTGATGAAATATGATTTTTGAGATTTGATTTTGATCCAAAAGTCAAAGTTAGACTTCTCAGTGTGCAAATGACCGTTTTGCCCTTGTGAATGGTTTGCTTAGAAAAATTGATAATTCAAGGCCTGGAGACTTGATGATGGCAAACTTGAGGATCCAGGGTGATTCCTTGAGAAATGAGAGGGTAAATCTTGGGGTGCAACAACTGCCCCTGTTCAAACTTCTTGAACCTGAAGAGTTATATTGGCAGATCCGCCATTCGTGACTTGAAGGTGAAAGATGATTGAACACTAGAGTGCCTAGAAATTTGCACTCGAAGATGTATGGCGAATGGGCTTATAGATGCCATTTGGAGGAATGTTGGTAAATGCTGGAAGAAGTATTAGCACAAATATCTTGTTGATTCATACTAAACTTGCTGTTTTACCTGTGAGAAAAGGGGTTAGAAAAATGTAGATGCTTGCATGATGTTCACCAGATGTGGTATCATGCTAAATGCATTGGTATGTACATGCTATGATGTATGAATGTGAAATGTGTGTTTTCGTCTAGGAAAATAAATCCCTGACTACTGCTGAGGAAATCTTCAGAGGTTGAATCCTTGATTTCCTGTTGGAAATGAAGAATATGCATATCTTCACATTTTTTTAAGGGATGCTTTTGCTGGGGAACATCATCCAAATATCAGTTGTTATCTGGTAGGATCCAGGTTTCACAGTTACTGAGGATGAAGTAGTCGGTTGCTATCCAGTTGGATCCAGGTTTAACGACGACTTACAGGGAGAAGAGATGAATTAACTTTTATCTGGTCGGATCCAGGCTTTGCAGAAAATTCCTTGAAATTGAATAGTCATCTGGTTGGGTCCAGGATTCACAACAACTTGCTGGGGATGTGGAGGTTAACTGTCATCTAGTCGGATCCAGGCTTCATAGTAACTTACTGGAGGAAAAGATGAATTAACTGTTATCTGGTCATATCCAGGCTTCACAGAAAACTTATTGAAATTAAATAGTTATCTGGTCAGGTTCAGGCTTTATGGTCTTTTGGAAAGTTGTACTATTATCTAGTCGAATCCAGGATTCATAGTGTCTTTCCAGGAATTAGGGTTAATTGTTATCTGTTCGGGTCCAGGATTTACAATATACTGTTTGAAAACTGTTATCTGGTCGGGTCCAGGATTTGCAGATTTCTTTGATGAAATTAATTGTTATCTGGTCGGGTCCAGGATTTGCAGATTTCTTTGATGAAATTAATTGTTATCTGGTCGGGTCCAGGCTTCACAATAAACTGGTTGAAAACTGTTATCTGGTCGGGTCCAGGCTTTGCAGATTTCTTAGAGGAAGTTAATTGTTATCTGGTCGGGTCCAGGCTTCACAATAAACTGCTTGGGGATTTAGTTGTTATCTGGTTGATTTCCAGGTTTCACAACGAATCTATGAGGATGATTACTATCTGGTCGGATCCAGGCTTCACAATGGCTTTCTTGAAAGGATGGGAATGAGGATTGATATCTATTCGGGTCCAGGTTTCTCAATCCTTTGTTGGGGATAGAGAGGAAACTCTACTGGGGAAAAGAAGTTAAAACCTTGGTCAGATCAAGTTCAGGTTCTTCTATATATTTGAAGAGTTAGGCTATTATCTGGTCGGGTCCAGGTTTCATAGCGTTTTGAGAAATGAGATCAACTGTTATCTGGTCGGGTCCAGGCTTCAGTAACTCAAGAAGTCAAACTGTTATCTGGTCGGGTCCAGGCTTCAGTAATAACTTGAAAATTGTGATAATATCTGGTCGGATCCAAGCTTCATAGAATTTCTTGGAAATAATAAAGGCTTTGTTGAAGGATTTACTAGGGATTAGGGGTTGTGGCCCTATGATTTGCAGTCATTTGAAAGGGAAATTCTAACTGGAGAGTATAGACTCAGTCGGGTAAGGCAGACTCAGCTCGGGGAGGATATACTCACTTGGGGATGATGAGCTCATCTGGGGATGATGGGTTTATCTAGGGAGGATAGATTATGTTTGGAGAAAATAGCCTCGGTTGGAGAAGATGTACTCAACTGGGCAATTTGGACTCAACTGGGGAAGATGTACTCAATTGGGCAATTCTTGGTGTCTTGATTGTTATATGCTTGAGAAATTTGCACTTGGATGGGGAAATAACTCTGTTGGAGAAATAAACCCTGTTGAGGAGATGAATTTCCTTTAGGAAGAGATCCCCTAGGCTTCAATTTTGTAAAAATTGACTTAGCTGGAGAAAGTTGCCAAGAGGTTGAGACTCTGGCCAGGGATTATCCTATGTGAATATATTTTTGTAGGCAACTCCGCTGGGGAAAGGTTTCATTGTTGCTGTCCCTATGGGGATAATGATGATGAGATAACTCTGTGGGGCTACTTCATATACATTAAAGGGATTCTTACTGCTGATGTGCGCTGATGCTCTGTTGTTGATGCTGCTGCTTAGCAGGACACATGTGCCAAATAGTTTTAATTATGTTCATATGCATATGTTCATTCAATTTTAGTCATTGGACAAATTTGCATTCAAAATAAAGACAGAAAATTTTGCACTTCAAAGTGTATTTGTATTGATATTTTTCCCATGAATGGGCGTTTTTTGTACATAGAGGCGGAGATCCTAGTAAGAGGAAATCTCCAAAAAGGAAAAAGAAATTGAGAATGAAAACAAATAGCCATGTGAAATGATCTCATTGCCTTACAGCTCTATTATTGCCCCAATGTCTTTGAACGTCCCCTGCCGTTGATCGAAGTTGATTGGATTGATCCTGGACCATTTGAACTTGGACCTTGGTGATAGCATTGACCGTGTTGATTTCACGGGACATAGTCGTATGCTTTTAATCCTTAATTTTTGCCTGAACCGCCCTTTCGAGTTTTCGGTCCACCAGGATACCCTTTTCTGCCCAAGTCTCCCTTTCGGGTTTTCAACTTACCGGGTGTACCATCTTTTGCATATATCCCTAATTTTTGCCCAAACCTTTTTGGTTTACCGGGATGCCCTTATTTTTCTTAGGCGTGTCAACCTAACGGGTCTCTTATGTGTAGTATTTTTTGATTATGTCCGCGTTTATAGGATGCGGGAAATATTCACCGTCCATGGTGGTCAGTATCATGGCAACGCCATAGAAAATTCTCTTGACAACAAACGGCCCTTCGTAGGTGGGAGTCCATTTTTCTCTGGGGTCACCTTGTGGTAAAATGATGCGTTTTATCACCTGGTCACCAACTTGATATACTCGAGGCTTGACCTTTTTGTTGAAAGCCTTGATCATCCGTTTTTGATACGTCTGACCATGGAAAATATCAGTTAATCGTTTTTCATCGATCAAGTTCAGCTGATCCAATCTCGTTTGAATCCACTCGTCTTCGCTTAGGCCTGCCTCAATCATAATCCTCAGCAAGGGAATTTGAACTTCTACTGGAAAAACAACTTCCATCCCATAAACTAGAGAGAAGGGAGTTGCCCCAGTTGATGTTCTAGATGAAGTACGGTAGCCATGTAGAGCAAATGGTAACATCTCATGCCAATCTTTATAGGTTACTACCATTTTCTGCACAATCTTCTTGATATTTTTGTTGGCTGCTTCGACTGCACCATTCATTTTCGGTCTATACGGAGAAGAATTGTGATGCTTGATCTTAAATTGAGTGCACAATTCCATGATCATGGCATTGTTGAGGTTAGTCCCATTGTCAGTGATGATCCTTTCGGGGATACCATAATGACATATGAAGTTGTGTCTGATGAATTTGGCTACCACATTCTTGGTGACTAAGGAAAACGAGGCATCTTCGATCCATTTGGTAAAATAGTCGATGGCGACAAGAATGAAGCGATGTCCGTTGGAAGCCGTAGGTTTGATTTCTCCGATCATGTGAATACCCCACATCGCAAATGGCCATGGAGTGGTCATGACATTGAGAGGGATTGGAGGTACATGGACCTTGTCAGCGTAGATTTGGCATTTATGACAAGTTTTTGAATGTTGATGGCAACCAGTCTCCATTTTTGACCAATAGTAACCTGCTCTTAAGATTTTCTTAGCCATCGTATGTCCACTTGAGTGAGTGCCGAAAAGACCATCGTGCATGTCTTCCATAATCTCCTCTGCCTCCTTCTTATCCACACATCGGAGTAGATTTGAATCATGGTTGCGCTTGTATAATATCCCGTTACTTAGGAAGAATTTGGCTGCAAATCTTCGCAAGAACTTTCTGTCATTGATAGATGCTCCCTCTGGATACTCTTGTGCTTCAAGGCATCTCATTACCTCATGGTACCATGGCTCTTTTGCATTTGTATCGAGCTCATAGAAATGTGCAGGTTCATCGAATCTTTCAATTGTAATCATAGGGGGTTCGTTATCCCATCTGACTTTGAACATTGAGGACATGGTTGCCAAAGCGTCAACCAACTGGTTTTCTTCCCTAGGGAAATGCTCGAATGTGATTTCTTCGAAGTAAGGAATTAGGGATAGCACAAACTCCTTGTAAGGGATAAGGTTAGGGTGTTTAGTGTCCTAATCTCCTCTTACTTGGCTGATCACCAAGGCGAAATCTCCAAACACATCCAAATGCTTGATCCTTAAGTCAATGGCAGCTTTTAGACCTAAGATGCATGCTTCATACTCAGCCATATTATTTGTGCAATCGAAGCATAGTCTGGTAGTGAAAGGAGTGTGGCAACCTTCAGGAGAGATGATCATAACACCAATTCTGTTACCTAAGGCGTTGGAAGCCCCATCGAATACCATAGTCCATCGAGATCCTTGTTCAGGTCCGTCATATGGTCTAGGTTTCGCACAATCGGTTACCAGCATAATATTCTCGTCAGGGAAGTCGAAGTTCATTGACTGATAATCATCCACAACTTGATGGTATTTACTTAATCGGATCCATCTTAGAAATCAACAAAGTGGTATGAGTCAACATGTACTACCTTAGCCGGTGAGCAGCCCACGCTAAAGCACAACAAGTTTTCTCGAGCAGTGAATATCTGGTTTCACAGTCGGTAAACTTTTTGCTTAGGTAGTAAATTGCATGCTCTTTTCGGCCAGACTCGTCATGTTGGCCCAAAACACTCCCCATAGAATTCTCTAGTACTATCAAGTACATGATCAAAGGTCTTCCTTCAACTGGAGGTATGAGAATAAGAGGTTCTTGTAGGTATTCCTTGATTTTTTCAAAATCAAACTGGCATTCATCGTTCCACCTGACTACCTGATCTTTCTTCAAGAGTTTGAAGAGTGGCTCACAAGTAGCAGTTAAGTGTGATATGAAACGGGAAATGTAATTGAGACGACCCAAGAATCCTCTAACTTCTTTTTCAAAATGAGGGACTGGCATTTCTTGGATGGCCTTTACCTTGGCGGGATCAACTTCAATGCCTTTATTGCTGACAACAAAACCTAGAAGCTTCCCAGAGCGTATTCCAAATGTGCACTTGGTAGGGTTTAACCTCAGCTTGTACTTATTTAGCCTCTCGAATAGTTTGTGTAGGTGACCGAGATGTTCTTCTTTGGTTTGTGATCTGGCAATCATATCATCCACATATACCTCTATCTCATTATGAATCACGTCATGAAATAAAGCCACCATAGCCCTTTGATATGTTTCCCCTACATTCTTTAACCCGAACGACATGACCTTGTAGCAGAAGGTGCCCCTATTATGTAACGAAAGTAGTTTTTTCCATATCTTCGGGAGCCATCTTTATTTGATTATAGCCTGAGAAACCATCCATGAATGAGAAGACTTTATGCTGAGCAGTATTGTCGACTAAGACGTCAATGTGTGGTAGAGGAAAATCATCCTTGGGGCTTGCCCTATTCAGATCCCTATAGTCTACGCACACGCGAACTTTCTCGTCTTTCTTTGGCACTGGTACTATATTGGCCACCCATTGAGGATAGGATGTTACAACTAGGAATCCTGCATCAAACTGTTTTATCACTTCGGCTTTGATCTTTTCAGACATGTCAGGCCTCATGCGACAAATTTTTTTCTTAACTAGAGGGCAGTCTTCCTTCGTAGGAAGACGATGAACCACAATGTCGGTATCCAACCCAGGCATATCTTCATACGACCAAGCAAATACTTCCATATAATCGCGCAACATCTGAACCAAACGGCTTTTAACACTGCTTTCCAAATTAGCGCCGATCCTGATTTCCTTCTTATCTGACTCAGTACCCAAGTTGATAACCTCGATTGACTCTTCATGTGGTTTAATAGCTTTTTCTTCCTGTAGTAGGAGTCTGGATAGTTCTCCTGGTATGTCACAATCTTCCTTGCTTTCGTCTTCGGCTTGGTTGATAGGACATTCAAAGTCATAGTCGGCAATAGTAGAGTTATCGGCAATATGATCCAGAGTGGATGTAGACCTGCAAGAGTGTGTGTGTGTGCATGTAAGATACACTGGCTATTTTTGACAATGTATTTTGAAAGAAAAGAAAGACAATGAACACAAATATTTGAATGCGAAAGAGTCCAATGTGCTGAATGATGATTAGATGAACGTAAATAAAAACCCTTGACAAAAGGACCAAAGTGCCCCAGGCTAGGCACATGGCTTAAAAGTCATTATCAAAATATTACAGACAACGAGTTCTTGAATTGGTTAAAAAAGAAAAAACAAGTAGATTACTCCTCAATGAAGGAGATGGGCACAAAATCCTTTGTATGCCAATTGTTGGGCTTCTCTTCAGTTGTTGGGTAGATCCAGTCTTCAAAAGCATACTCATCACCAGAGTCTTCTACAGCGTTTACTTCGTGATTTTTGAAGTGGAAAGGCGGCTTTCCAGTACGAGAACCTCTAATTTCTTTCTGAGCTTTGGAGGTGAAACCTAACCCAAACCTGTCTGTCTTGAACGGGATATTGAGGAGTTGGCCCCACATTTCATTGTTTCCTTCTTCTACCACAGCACGAGCATCTTTAAGAGAAACCATCTTGGGGATAACTTTATCAGCTCTTGGAGTGTCGGAGGAGATTTTGGTGGTTTCCACAACTTCAAATGTCTGGAAAGGAGTTTCTATGAATTCACCATCCATTTCTACGTACTTGAAAGAATTGAGATGACATACCATAAATTCTTCTTCACCGCAAACAATGACAACCTTCCCTTGAACTGGATATTTTAACTTCTGGTGGAGAGTAGAAGTGACCGCACCTGCCCCATGGATCCACGGGCGTCCAAGCAAGCAAGAATACGCAGGCCGTATGTCCATTATGTAGAATGTGGAGTTGAAAATCTATGAACCAACCTTAATTGTGAGATTCACCTCTCCATGAACCATCCTTTTCGACCCATCAAATGCCCTCACAATAATATCACTTGGCTTCAAAACCAAACCTTCACAGTCTAGCCAATCTAAAGCGCCTTTAGGTAACACGTTTAAAGATGAGCATGTGTCCACCAAAACATGTGCCATAGTGGTCCCTTTACATTCAACAGAAACATGTAAGGCTTATTGTGATTCTTTCCCATGGAAGTTAAATCTGCACTAGAGAACCCTAAACCATTGTCAGCTGTCAGACTTGCTACGCAGTTCTCAAATTAGTCGGTTGTGGTTTCTTGAGGCACATGAGCCTTTTTCAAGAACTTAATCAAAGCTTGTGCATGGGCGTCAGAACATAGTAATAAGGACAACATTGATATTTTAGAAGGGGTTTGCCCCAACTGCTCTACTATTTTGAAGTCGCTTTTCTTGATGATCTTCATGATCTCCTCCATCTCTTGAGTGGATGGTTCTTCCATAACAAACTTTTCAGCAGGTGCTTCTTCCCTAGCAGGCTCACTTTCTTTCTCTTTCCCTCTAGTACTGGCACCAGAATTGCCATTGGTTATGCGGAATGGAACTGTGGTAGTGATTGGTGGTGAGATAACAGGGGAAAAGACCCTTCCTGTTCTTGTGACTTTACTAGAACCAGTAATATTAGTAACACTAGCTTCATTATTATCAATCCAAGAATCTTGTTTTACCCCATGGTAATAAACCTCGACACCATAATTCCATGGTACCACTTTATCAGAGGTGTATGGAATATGTCTGGCAGCAGTGATTATGAGAGGAGCAATGATTGGTTCGTTCAAAATCCTAATAGGACCTTTGGATGAGATCCTAAGAGGTTTGTTTGAAATTGTTATGATGGTCAAGTCTTCAGCTTTGTCGATTGAATTTTTGATGGCGGGAATCTTTTCGAATAGAATTTCGCGGCTATTAATTAGGCGTTGTATACATTTCTTCAGTTCTTCATACCCATCAGATTGTCTCATACAACCCACACAGTCTTTTTCACAGCCAGGGAAAGTCCCAACTTTCAACAGATTGCTCTTGATTACATTCAATGGAGTAGTTAATTCTTCAACAGAGGCAATGAAAATTGTATCTTCGACGACATTAACACCTTTGTCGTGCTTCGGCATTGGGGCAGTAATTACATTTTACGCCGGAGGAGGATCAAATTCAATAGTCTTGTTGTCAATTAAATCCTAGATTTTGTTCTTCAAAGCCCAACACTGATCAGTCTCATGCCCGGGGCTGTTTGAATGGTAATTGCACTTTGCATTTGGATTATATCTTGGTGAAGAGGTGTCAGAGTTGGCGGGAAGATATCGCAATGTCACTAAATTGGCCCTGAGAAGATGTTGAAGGGCTTGAGATAATGACATTCCTAACCTTGTAAACTATCTTCTTGGAGCTTCAACACGTTGATGATTGGTAGATGGTTTTGGAGTAGCATCCGGATTGGAGATTCGGGCAGCATTGACAGACGGATGATTATTTATTTTGGTATGGGCCTTTTCTCTATACACAACATTAACTTCTTTCTTCGTGGAAAAAGGTTTCTTGACAGGATTGGGAGTGGAAGTAGATGCCACAGATATCTTTCCACTTTTAATGCCACTCTCAAATCTTTCACCGGTTAGGATTAATTCAGTGAAACCAGAAGAAGAGCAGCCAACCAGCAGATTAAAGAAAGGACCAGATAATGTGCTCATGAACATGTCAATGTGTTCCCTATCAGTCAAGGGAGGTTGGACTCTACTAGCAAGTTATCTCCACTTCTGCACATATTCCTTAAATCCCTCATCCTTCCCCATGGTCATACCTTGCAATTGAACCCTTGTCGGTGCCAAGTCGGTGCTGTACTGATATTGATGGTAGAAGGCAGTAGCTAGACCTTCCCAAGTATTGATGCGAGAGCCATCCAACTGATAAAACCATTCAAGTTGTGTTCCAACTAGACTCTCTTAGAAAAAGTGAATCCAGAGTTTTTTATCAGCAGTGTGCGGTTGTATCTTGCGCACATAGGACTTCAAATGGAGCTTTGGGCAAGAAACCCCATCGTATTTTGCAAAGGTTTGTATTTTGAACTTGTGGGGAATGACTATCCCAGATATTAAGACCAAATCGTCAAAATTTAAATCGGGAATGGCTTGGATTTCAACCGCTTTCAATCTGTCTTCTAGCTGCTTGTATTTGATGTCTGCGGGTGGATATTGTTCATTGAAATAATCATCATCAGATTCTTGGTCATTGATACAGTCGGCCTGAGTACTCTTGACCTCACCAATTTGGTTCTCGTCCTCTTCAGATGAATCTTCCTCTGTTGGAATTTGACAGATTGTCTCCTTGAACCTTTTACCCATGTTGAGTATAGCTTTCTTCTTTGGCTTCTTCTTAGCGGCCAACAAGGCCATCATATCCTGCTGCCCCTTGGCCAGGGCGAGTAAAGCTTCCTGAAATTGAGAATTCTGGACCTGGAGTTCCGTCACAGTTTTCTCTAGATCCATCTTGCTGAAATAAACAGCGGAGAGATAAGGAAACTTGTTATGCGGAAGCCTGTTATGTCATGATGCATGAATATGCAATATGCAAATGATTTCAAGGATTTAAAGAATTTAAATTTGTATAGACAAAGAGTGAACAAACGTTAACTTGCATTAAAGAGTTCGGATTTGAATACAAACATGCCTCTTGGGCTTACAACAACAGAAATATACATAAAGTAAACTTCTAAGACAGAAAAGTTGTGCGCATCCTCTTTGGCGCAATGTAGGTGTTTAAGCTCCTTTCTTCATGAAGATCCCTTGCAAGCTCTAATATCTTCCTCTCGCCCTCATAGAACTTAGCTTCAAAGGTGTCTCGCTCTCCTTTTAATTGAATCCAAGCGTTTTGCAAATCTTCAAGAGTAGTAGGCACATCAGGATAGAGGATAGTATGTGGGACGTCTCCCTCAACTACTGGCTCCATGATAACAGGTAAGACGAATTCATAAGGCATCTTAATACTTTGTGCACGAGCCCTCACCCATTTAAGATAAATTTCCAAAGGAATGGAATTCTTATGCCCCAACGTCTTGCTATCAACCTTGTTAACCATACCCCAAGCTCGTATAAATCTTTGGTGGTAACCTTAGGTATCACTTTCATAGTCGAATGCAATTCCTTGGATGAGTACCTCATGAGGGCCATCTCTCCTAGCGTATCCAAATTGTCGCAAAGCTAAACAAGGGTTGTAAGTAATGCCTCCCCTAATGCCAAGTAGAGGGACATTAGGGAATTCCCCACAGCGGTCAATGATGGTAATGTCTTCCGAAGAGAGATAATACCAACGGATATCAGCATGTGAAAGTGACATCAATCTTTTAGACCACCTCATACCTTGTTCTTTCTTCACCACAGATCAAGGTAGGTGTGAAATAAACCACCTAGCCAAAAGAGGAGTGCAACATATCAAAGTTCCCCTTTTCTTCAAAGTGCGAGAGTGAAGAGAATGCAAGATGTCTCCAAGCAATGTAGGCACCAGATTAGGAGATATGAAAACCTTGATCGCATTTACATCTATAAATTGGTCAGGATTTGGAAATAGTACCAACCCATAGATGAGAAGAGCCAAAATTTCCTCAAAGGCTTGTAGATCCAAAGTATTCCAACACTCTTGAGCCTTTTCCAACAAAAACTTCGCTAGGAACCCTTTGACACTACTCCTTGTTACCCAATTTGCTACTATGTTAGATGGTTGCAAATGTAGGGCTCGAGCAATTTCCTCAGGTTTAGGGTCTCTTTCAATACCGTGGAAAGGTAATCGATGAAGAATAGGTGTCCCCATGAGTTGAGAAAATTCTTCTAAAGTGGGCACAAGTTGGTAATCAGGAAAAGTGAAGCAATGATGCAAAGGGTCAAAGAATTGGACAAGCACCTTTACCATATCTTCTTCAATACTTGAGGTAACCAAACTAAGGAGTCGACCATGTCTTTTGGTGAACAGAGAATCTTCGGGGACCCTTGATACTAAATCTTTGAGTTGTGGAGGTATCCTTACGAGACTGACTTGGATAGTGCTCCTACGAGGGGATGCCATGTCCTACAAAACAGAACAAAGATAAATCCAAAAATCCTTGAAATGGTTAATGATGTTTATGATTCTCATGATGTTTATGATGTTATGTACAAGTGTATATACAAAGCAAACAAACCCTTGAGTTTTAGGCTTGCATGGGGTTTCAGGTAAGTACCCTCTTGAAGTTTAGTTGGCTTAACCTGTCCTAGTTAATAGTATCTGGGTTCTAAGGGATCTCAATATCACTGATATTCCCCCCAAGTTTCATTCAATAAGCGATTGACTCTTGAAACTACCGGCCGAAAATCATCAAACAATGAAGTCGCCATCGAACGTCTTTTATCCCATATGGAGGGAAATGTAAACATCGAGAAAACCTGAAAAAAGGAGAAATCACGGTCTTTTGACCGAGAGATCGGGTAAGGGAGTCTGTTACATGAGGGGAAGGTATTAGCACCCCACACGCCTGTAGTACTTTACAGTATCTGTGATGTGGTGGGAGAACTGACTTGAGGTTTTGCGTTTGTGTTTGCAAATTTTGCGGTTAGCAAGAGTCGCCACCGACTTTTATTTTATCCAAAAGGAAAGGTAAAAAAGCACAGGAAAGACCTTTGAGATGTTTTCTTGAGTTCGGGGGGTAGATTATGAAAAGGGAAGGTGCTAGCACCCTTTTCATCCATGGTTTTCCATGGGCTCTTAGTTACTTGTTTAGATCACTTGCTTTGCTTTTGAAATTGTTTGAAATGGTGCTTTGTGTGGTTTTGAAAGTATTTTGAAAAGAGGCCATCGTTTAGGCAATCTTTGTAATGATTCTCGTTCATAAGAATGTATACAAAGATGTTTGTCTTTTGAAAAATGTTTCAATGTTTTGAAAGTTGTTTGGAAATGTGTGTGTGTGTTTTTGAAAATAGCAAGGATTATTTTTAAATTGATCAAGTAACTAGGAGCATTCTACCTACTCAAAAGTCTTTCTTGTGCATTTTTATTCCTTTGATATTGTTTATTTACCATTGAATTGGTAAACAACCCTATCTTTGGATGTTAAACGGGACGGGCATGAGTCATCGTATGACCATGATAGCAATATTGCCAAGTATCTTAGCAAGTTTTGAGGGACTAAGATCATCTTTGTTTAGGCAACCTTTTGATAGCGTCATCGAGGGACTATGATCTTATTTGTGTTTTGTTTTACCAAGATACTTTGCATGCATACCATGGCCATTTTTGTTTAGGAAACCAAGTGGGTGAAACCCTAAGGGTGCTTGTGTGCAAAGTGTGTCATTTTACATGCATTTGTTTTGTCTTGTATTAGGTCTTGTCTATTTGTTTGTTTTTGGTCTTATCATGCAAAACCCTAATTTACTAATATGGTATATGAAAGCAATAAATTGCGTAAAAGTAAACTAAGCTATTACAACAATTATTATGGGAGGGGGGATACAAGTTTTTGAATGGGGATATTGCACAAAAATAAAACCTAAAATACTATTACAACCCAATTGAAATATTGTGCGAAATAAGTAAATATTCAAATATTTAAATACGCAATGCAATGTGTTTATGTAAAAATGTTTTATGTTTGATTTTTTGTATGAGAAAATGATTCATGTAAACCCTAGAAAATAAGAGAAAAAATATTATTATTTTTTGAAAGGGATGAAACCCTAGTTTTTGATTTAAAAAAAATAATGCTTTCTAATATTATTTTGTCCATTTTTTGTATAAGAGAATAATAAATTATATTATTAACAAATATTAAAAATTAAAATATGTATGAAAATAATTATTTTATGTGTGAAATAATAAAATAAAAATGTATAGTATTTTTGAATGTATTTATAATTTATTTAAGAAAATAAAGTTCCATTTATTCTAGTAAACTATTTTATTATGCAAAAAAAATAAAAAAATAAAAAAAATAAAATGCAAAAAATAAAGAAAATATTTTTCAAGATTTTTTAATGTTCAGAAAAATAAATAAAAGCAATAAATATAAAAATGAAAAGAAAATATGAAAAATATACAAAATAAGCAAAGGGGGTGCAAATATCAAGTCAGGGGGTGTGAAAAAAAAAAGCAAGCAGGCCCAGGTGCGCCAAGGCCCAGACAGTCGTCCCTGTCCTCCAACCATTCCATTTGTGTGCGTTTTTGCTTCAAACCTGTATCTCTCTATTGCTAGCATAAAAACAAAAACTCATAACATAAAAAATGTAGCTTGTAATCTCACGATTCCAATGATATAAAATTTGTAACCTAACTCTCAAAGATCAGAGAGAATTTAATCAGCCCTAATTCGTGACCTAAATATTTCAGCAACTTCAAGGTTCAAATTCTCTTAGCTCAGTTAACATAAATGAAAAGTATGCATATGTACAGCTTCACCATGTTAAGGACTATATTTTTGCTTCACAAATCGTTGCTTGAGGATGCCTAAATAAAGAGATAAAGTTTTGAAAAATACCTCCTTCAGCTGGATTTGGACATGGAAATGTGGGGACTTTGAGTGAGGCCTGAGGATCGTGTGACCTTCCTTGAAGTTCCCTCAAGCTACTCCAATGCTTAATTTTCCTTGTGGATGGATGAAACTCCCTGTAGAAGTCAAGCTGCAACCTTCCAAAGTGAAAATGGCAATGGTTGAAACAGAGCACACAATTGCAGGATGAATGCTTGGATAGATTTGATATGATGTATGGAAGGTGTTTGAAGTGTTAAAACAATAAATGCACGAGCCAAAAATGAAATGGCTAGTGTTTTGCAGAAACTGGCTGTTTGGGCATGAAGTTAAAAATTAGTTAAAAAATTCATGGACCCTTATTCACAAATTCATAAATTGATATCCAAGCATCTTTTGGGAAAACTTTGTGAAGCAAAGTTGTAGATTTCACGGAGGACTACAACTTTCATGTTGGAAGTTTTCTTTGAATCCAATTGCATCATGGTGAAAAAGTTGTGAAACGTTGGGAAAAAATAATAAAATTTCCATACTTAGAAAAATTCTAAGTTATGAAAATTTTCAAATTCAAAACCCTAATTTTCAAAATTAGTTTTCTTGGTCAACAAGTTTCATGTTTTAACATATCTTGATGAATTATGACCCTTGGCACTTGACTTTGACCAAAAAGTCAAAGTTTGATTTTTCAGTGTACAGTTGACTTTTGATCAGTTGACTGCAAAATTCATCTGTCAATCCTATGCATTTGAGATCTTTTGAACTATGTGATTAGGTTAAGATGATGCTATTAAGTCCTTGAAATCATGTTTGAACCCAATTGACTATTGGCTAGGTTAAAAATTAGAAATTGCCCTTTCTTAGTCAAAACCCTAATTTTGACCATTTTGCTCTTTTGATGATTTGATCAAATTTCTTGAGGAGTTGTGATCCAAACTTGATAAAATGGTACATAGGTGTCTAAAATGTTGTTGTGGATACAAAATTATGAAGTTTGACTATACATTAGCCATAGTTGACTTTTTCCCCAATACAATTGATTTTTAGGTCAACTGTCTAATTGACTGAGCAAAAATATGATTCAAGGCTTGAAACTTAACATGAGCAATCTTAGGGGTCCAATATGATGTATGAAAGTCACATGAAGCATTGGTGGTCTAAAAATCCTTGTGCAAACTCAAACCCTAATTTCAAGTTATCAGTGCAAGATGGTGTCTTGAGCTGACCAAACCCTAATCTTGTCTTGAGTCCAAGAAGTCTTGTGAAGAAAATCTTGATAAATGAGAGGGAAAATTTTGGGGTACAACAGCTGCCCCTGTTCAATCTTCTTGAACCTGAAGAGTTAGATTGGCGAGTTTTTCGTTCGTGACTCGAAGGTAAAAGATGATTGGACACTAGAGTGCCCGTAAATTTGCACTCGTCAAAGTGTAGTTGAGGGAATGGGCTTAAAGATTCCATTTGGAGAGGTGATAGAATCTTGTTGGAGATGGGCTTGTGGATGCCATCCAAGAATGTTTGCTGAGTTGTAAGTTGTAAGTCAGAAGAATAAGTATCAGAATGGTATCCGTGTCTGGAACGTATCTGAGCTGGGGAAATCAGAATAAGTAACAGAATGGCATCCGTGTTTGGAGCGTCTCTGAACTGTATCTGGTAGTTTGAATCTGAATAAGTAGCAGAATGACTTCCGTGTCTAGAGTGTATCTGAACTGTAATCTGAATGAGTAACAGAATGACTTCCGTGTCTGGAGTGTATCTGAGCCGGGGAAATCAGAATAAGTGACAGAATGGAAACCGTGTCTGGAGCGTATCTGGACTGTATCTGAAATCTGAATCTGAATGAGTAGCAGAATAACTTCCGTGTCTGGAGCGTATCCGAACTTGAAAAATCTGAATGAGTGACAGAATGACTTCCGTGTCTGGAGTATATCCGTACTGTATCCGAATAAGAGATCTGAATAAGTGACAAAATTGCTTCCGTGTCTGGAGCGTATCTGTACTGTATCTGAAATATTTGAATATTGTTAATGATAACTGTTAATCTTATCCTAAAAAAAGGGTAAAATGTTAGCTGAAACACAAAATTATGTTGCATGAAATGTATGATGCAATAAATGTGCTTTATCAATGTTTATGATATACGAATGTAATGTATGCGCATGTAAGCTGATTAGCTGTATTGCTGAGGAAAATAAATCCTTGACTGCTGCTGGGGAGAATAAATCCTTGACTGCTGGGGATAAGAAATCCTTGGTGACTGTTGGGGATTTAAAAAAAATCCTCGGTGACTTCTCTGGGGATATAAGGATCCTTCATGTCTTGAAGTTGGAGTATTCGACAAAAATTCTATTGTGAGCAATACCGTATACTGCCTGAGTAATCTGCTTGGAGAATCCAGAGAATTTGATGACTTCTACTGGGGATTACACAATGGGAATCCTTGTTCCGCTGGGGAATAAAGAAAAATTTGATGACTTCTGCGGGGAATTAGGAAGGAGAATCTTCATTCTGTTGAGAAGCAATGAAAACTTTGGCGACTTCACTGGGGAATCAAGAATGAGAATCTTCATTCTGTTGAAAAATAAAAACTCTGTGGGGAAGAAGGCTTATTGCTGGGGAGTAGGTTCAGGAGTCTGGGTTGTCTGGAATTCTACTGGGGAGTTATCCTAGGTTGGGGAGAGACAAAAGTTAACTGTTATATGGTTGATTTTCAGGCTCCAAGATAACTTGCTGGGGAGCTTTAGAGAAACTGGATGGTTTCCGCTGGGGGTTGATAGTTAGAAAGTTTTGGCTCCGCTGGGGATTGGGAGTTTGAAGTTTTAACTCTGATGGGAATTAAAGGTTTGAAATTTTAGATCCGTTGGGGATCTAGATGATATACTGTAGGGGTTGCTCATGGAATAGCCTAAAGACGTTTTCCTATCCTTTCAGTCTGTCAGTAATTGTTCTTTTCCACTTTGTTTATTTGTAAACAGTAATTATGTTCAAATGCATATGTTCATCAATGAATCATTGGACGTTTTTGCAAATAAAAACACAAGTGTAAAAGAAAAAGGCAAATAGTTTTTGTACTTTGAAAGAGACATCTTTGTATTTACTTTGAATAAGTGTTTTGTACAAAGGAGACATGCATCCTAGTAAGAGGATGGTGTCATAAAAGTAAGAAAATTTTATACAAAGAAAGATAGCTATATGTGTAATAATCCCATGGGGTTCCCATTCCGCTATAGCCTTCGTATCTCTGAATATCTTGTCCATCCGCTGATTCATTCGAAGATGATGGAGTTGATCAGAAGCTCAGAGTTTGTCAGTGAAGAGATTGTCCTTAAAGTGATCCGACGAGACATAGCCATACGCTTTAATTCCCTAACTTTTTCCTGGACCGCCCTTTCGGGTTTTCAGTCCACCGGGAAACCCTTTTTTGCCCAAGTCGCCCTTTTGGGTTTTCAACTTGCCGGGTGTACAGATTTTTTTATTTTATCCCTAATTTTTGCCCGAACCTTTTTGGTTCGCTGGGATGCCCTTGTTTTGCCTAGGTGTGTCAACCTAGCGGGTCATTTATGTGTAGTATCTTTTGACTATGTCTGTGTTTGCAGGGTGCGGCAGGTCATCACCGTCCATGGTGGTTAAAATCATCTCCCCACCAGAAAAGATGTTCTTGATTATAAATGGTCCTTCATAGGTAGGAGTCCATTTGCCCTTGGGATCACTTTGTGGCAAGATGATGTGCTTGATCACTAGATCTCCAACTTGATATATTTGGCGTCTGACTTTCTTGTTGAAAGCTTTGATCATCCGTTTTTGATACGTCTGACTGTGGCAAACAACAGTAATTCTCTTCTCGTCAATTAAGTTCAACTGATCAAGTCGGGTTTGAATCCAATCGTCTTCACTCAAACCAGCATCTTTAATGATTCTCAAAGAGGGAATCCGAGCCTCGATAGGCAAGACAGCTTCCATGCCATATACCAAAGAATAGGGTGTTGCCCCAGTTGATGTGCGAGCCGTGGTACGGTACCCGTGGAGAGCAAACGGTAACATCTCATGCCAATCCTTGTAGGTGACTGCCATCTTTTGTATGATCTTTTTGATATTTTTGTTAGCAGCTTCAACTGCACCATTCATCTTTGGCCGGTAGGGGGATGAATTGTGATGTTGAATCTTGAACTGCTCACACAGGGCGGTGATCATAGTATTGTTAAGGTTTGTACCGTTATCAGTGATGATCCTTTCGGGGATACCGTACCGGCAAATAAGATTCTACCTGATGAAGCGGGCAACAACATTCTTAGTAACGGATGCGAAGGAAGCTGCTTTGACCCACTTGGTGAAATAGTCAATGGCCACCAGAATGAAGCGGTGTCCATTGGATGCTGTAGGCTTGATCTCTCCGATCATGTCAATTCCCCACATAGAGAAGGGCCAAGGAGCTGTTAAGACATTTAGAGGAACTGGAGGAACGTGCACCTTGTCTGCATAAATTTGACATTTGTGACAAGTGCGGGAGTGTTGATAGCAGTCAGCTTCCATGGTAGACCAGTAATAGCCTTCCCGTAGGATCTTCTTTGCCATCGTATGCCCGCTAGAGTGAGTGCCAAAGGTGCCCTCATGCAATTCAGCGATGATCTTTTCAGCATCAATCTTGTCCACACAACGGAGCAGAATAGAATCGTGATTGCGCTTGTACAGGATGCCATTGCTTAGGAAGAACTTTGCCGAGAATCTCCTTAAGAACTTTTTGTCATTGACTGAAGCTCCTTCTGGGTATTCCTGAGCCTCGAGATACCTTTTGACTTCATGAAACCACGGCTGGTCCACTACTTCTTCGGTATTAATCTCATGACAGTGTGCCGGTTCGTCCATCCGTTCAATGGTGATTTGGGGAGCCTCATTATCCCATTTAAGTTTAAACATGGATGACATTGTAGCTAGAGCATCTGCTAGCTGATTTTCTTCTCGCGGGAAGTGCTCGAAGGTAATCTGCTCGAAATGTGGTAACAATGTCAAGACATGTTCTTTGTAAGGGATGAGGTTTGGATGCTTAGTGTCCCACTCTCCTTTGATCTTACTGATGACCAAAGCTGAGTCCCCAAACACATCTAAGGATTTGATTCCCAAGTCTATGGCAGTCGTGAGTCCAAAGATGCATGCATCGTACTCTGCCATGTTGTTCGTACAGTTGAAGCAAAGTCTGGCAGTGAAAGGGGTATGGCAACCTTCTGGGGATATAAGCACATCGCCGATACCGTTACCAAGGGCATTGGATGCCCCATCAAAGTACAGGGTCCATCGGGATCCTTGTTCAGGTCTGTCACATGGTCTGAAATCTTCAACGTTGTCCAATGTCATGATGTCTTCGTCAGGGAAGTCAAACTTCATGGACTGGTAATCTTCGACAGCTTAATAGGCTAGATGATCAGCTAGCACATTTCCCTTTATATATTTTTGGGTCGTGTACTATATGTCATATTCGGTTAGGATCATCTGCCATCTAGCTATCCTCCCAGACAAAGCAGGCTTCTCAAAGATGTAGTTTATCGGATCCATCTTAGATATCAGCAAAGTGGTATGAGTCAACATATACTGCCTTAGTCGGTGAACAGCCCATACCAAAGCGCAACAAGTTTTCTCGAGCAGTGAATATCTGGTTTCACAGTCGGTAAACTTTTTGCTAAGGTAATAAATGGCATGCTCTTTTCGGCCAGACTCGTCATGCTGCCCCAGTACGCACCCCATTGAATTCTCTAAGACGGTCAGATACATGATTAGCGGTCTTCCCTTGACTGGTGGCATCAAGATAGGAGGTTCTAGCAAATACTCCTTGATTTTATCGAAAGCAATCTGACAGTCGTCATTCCATCTAACTACCTGATCCTTCTTCAACAGCTTGAAGATTGGTTCACAAGTAGACGTTAGGTGAGAAATGAACCTGTAAATGTAGTTTAGGCGTCCCAAAAAACCTCTGACTTCCTTCTCAGTGCGAGGAGCAGGCATTTCTTGTATAGCTTTGACTTTGGCAGGATCAACCTTGATGCCTTTGTTGCTGACAATGAAACCTAAGAGTTTACCGGACCGGACTCCGAATGTACACTTGTTTGGATTCAACCTGAGCTTGTACTCCTTCAACCTGACAAATAACTTTTGCAAGTGATCAAGGTGTTCTTCTTCAGTTTGTGATCGGGCTATCATGTCATCTACATAGACTTCTATCTCATGATGTATCATATCATGAAATAAAGCTACCATGGCGCATTGATAGGTTGCCCCGACATTCTTCAGTCTGAATGGAATCACTTTGTAGCAGAACGTACCCCACTATGTGACAAAAGTAGTTTTCTCCATGTCCTCAGGTGCCATTTTGATCTGGTTATAGCCTGAGAATCCGTCCATGAAAGAAAATACTTTGTGCTGAGCTGTGTTGTCAACCAAGATGTCGATGTGCGAAAGTGGAAAATCATCTTTAGGGATGGCCCTGTTTAAGTCTCTATAATCCATGCACATTCTCACTTTGCCGTTCTTCTTAGGCACGGGAACAATGTTAGCAACCCATTATGGATAGGAAGTAACAGCCAGAAATCCAGCATTGAACTGCTTCATAACTTCTGCTTTGATCTTCTCTGACATGTCAGGTCTCATACGGCGGACTTTTTGTTTCACTGGTGGACAATATTCTCTTGTGGGTAGACGATGTACCATAATGTCTGTATCAAGTCCCGACATGTCTTCTTATAACCAGGCGAAGATCTCAACATAATCATTCAACAGCTGAAATAGGCGCTCTTTGACACTCGGCTCTAGATTGGCACCTATTTTGATTTCCTTTTTATCATCCTTAGTTCCCAAGTTGATTGTATCCAACTGCTCTTCGTGAGGCTGAATTTCTCTTCCTCTTGTTGTAGAAGTTTGGCCAATTCCCCTGGAAACTCACAATCTTCCTCACCTTCGTATTCGGCTTGGTAGATCAGATCTTCAGAGTCACTGAAGGCTATAGCAGTATCGTTACCCATGGGTTCCGGAATGGAAGGGTACCTGCATTTGTGAGTGTGGGTGTGTGTACGGGTATAACCATCTTAAAACAACAAAATGTAAAAGAAAGACAATGAGCACAAAAGGTTTACATATGAAAAGCGTCCATGATTCATTAAATGACATATGAAAATGAAATAAAAACCCTTACAAATGGACCGTTGTGCCTCGGGTAAGACACAAGGTTGAAAAAGTACGAATTGTTTGTGAATTATTACAGTCCAACAGAAATGGAAAAGATAAATTACTGCGGTATGAAAGTAATCGGAAAAAAGTCTTTTGCTTCCCAGTTGCACAGTCCTCCACCAACAGTAGGAAATATCCAATCTTCCAGGCTGCATCTTCTTCATTGTCCTCTAGCGCATTAATACCTTGGTGGATGATCTTCACAGGCGGCCCTCCAGCACGGGCGCAACGCACAACCTTCTGAGCAGTCGAGGTGAACCCCAAGCCGAACTTGTCTGATTTGTAAGGAATGTCCAGAAGCTGACCCCAGATTGTGCATCCCCCTTCTTCCACTACTACCCTTGCATCCTTGAGAGATGACATCCGAGGTGGAGGTCTTGTGATTATAGGAGTTGAGGATACCCCTTTGGTCGCCGCTATTTCCTGAGAAACTTCTTCAAAATGTTGGAAAGGGGTCTCGATGAATTCGCCATCCAATTCTACATATCGGAATGAATTCAGATGACTAATCATATATTCTTCTTCCCCATGGACCGTTATGATCTTCCCTTAGACGGGGTACTTCAGCATCTGATGCAAAATAGAAGTGACATCACCAACATTGTGAATCCAGGGGCGTCCTAACAGGAAAGAGTAAGAAGGACGGATGTCCATCACATAGAATGTTGAATTGAACGTCTGGGTACCCACCTTGATCGGGATGTCCACCTCCCCATGGACCATCCTTTTAGAGCCGTCAAATGCTCTTACAATTATATTGCTGGGTTTTAAATTCAGCCCCTCACAATCCAGTCTATCCCGGGCTTTCTTTGGCAAGATGTTCAAAAATGATCCAGTATCAACCAAAACATGGGCTAGGGTGGTTCCCCTACACTCCAATGAGACATGTAGTGCGTCGTTGTGTTTTCTCCCTTTGGAGGTCAAGTCAGAGTCGGAGAAACCCAGGCCATTGTCAGTTGTTAAACTGGCCACACACTCTTGGAATTGATCAGCCGAAGTCTCTTGCGGCACGTGAGCTGTCTTCAGAAACTTTACCAAAGCTTTAGCATGTGCCTCAGAGAAAAGCAGCAACGCTAACATAGAGATTTTGGAGGGGGTCTGCCCCAGCTATTCTACCACATAATAATCACTTTTCTTAATGATCCTCAGGATTTCTTCCATCTCCTTCTTGGATGTCTCAGGAATAGCTAGTGATTGAGCCTTCGTCAGGACAGGCTCCTCTTGAACATTCTTTCCTTTATTCTCAGCAGCGGAAGTAGGGATAGGAAATGTGTTTTCATTGTTGGTGGGTACACTTGTAGGTACAGTTTCTGGTACAGAGGTTATCTTCGGAATGGCCACGGGTCGAAAGACTGCCTTTGGAGGGGCAATCTCTGGAGAGAAAATTCTCCCACTACGGGTAATTTTGCTTGTTCCGATGATGTTATTGATGTAGGAATTGTCCTCCTCGGAGCTTTCTTCTTCGGCAGATTGTTCAATCTGTTTGACACCATGGTAGTAGATTTCTCCACCATAGTTCCATGGTACCATTCTATCTGATTTGTATGGGGCAGGCTCGGGCATTATTATCTTGAGCGGAGCAGTCTTCTGAGCAGATTTAATCCTAACGGGTTTTTTAGGAACCCTGGAAGGATTGGCGTATATGGTTATTATTTAAACTTCTGGAACTGGAATGGGTGAAATAGGAGCTTTCTCAAACAAAATTTCCTGTTTATCAATCAATTGTTGGATACCTTTCTTCAACAGAGGACAATCAAATGATGAGGATAAGCAAGTACGGCAATCTTGGTCACAACCTGGGAACACCCCAGCTTTCAACAAATTTGACTTGATGGTTAGAAGAGGAGTTAACAGTTCATCCACAGTAGAAACAAACAAATCTTCTTCAATAGCGTTGGCATTGTGTCCATGCCTAGGCATTAGAGCGGAGATAACATTTGGTTTTTCCGGTGCTTCAAACTCAACTTCCTTTGCGTCTATCAGATCTTGAATCTTGTTCTTCAGAGCCCAACAGTTGTTGGTGTCGTGCCCTGGACTTTCTGAATGGTACGCGTATCTGGCGTTGGGATGGTAATGTGGAGATGCAGTATTGGGATTTTTAGGGGCCTCTTTTAGCATGGCCAAATTCAACTTCAGAAGATGTGGTAGGACTTGAGCTGGAGTCATGTTTATCTTGGTGAATTGCCTTACAGGCCTTTCCACCCTTTGCTGGTTATTTCTCGGCTGATCATTTCTCGGCTGGTTGTTTCTTGGCTGGTCTGATGCAGACTTTTAAATCATAACGGCCCCCACTGTTGGTCTTCGTTCGGTTCTTCCCTGATTCCTCTGTGCATAGACAGCAGGCACTTCCTTCTTTCACGTGAAGGGTTTTTTTACAGCAGCAGAGGTAGACGCGTCTTTCTGAGTTTTCCCGCTTCTAATACCGGCTTCCACCCTCTCGCCGGTTAGAATCAACTCAGTGAACCCTGCAGAGGAACTCCCAATCATGTGATTAAAGAAAGGACCTGACAGAGTTCCCAAGAACATGTCCACTAGCTCCCTTTTTTACAAAGGTGGTTGCACCCTTCCGGCTAAATCCCTCCACTTTTGGGCGTAGTCTTTGAAGCCCTCATTGGACACCATAGCCATACTCTGGAGTTGAGTACGGGTTGGTGCCAAGTCGGCGTTGTATTGATACTGTTTATAGAAGGCTGCTGCCAAGTTTTCCCAATTATGGACATCAGCCCTCTCCAACTGATAGAACCAATCAAGCTGCGTCCCCGATAAACTGTCCTGGAAAAAGTGGACCCACAGGTCTTTGTCAGCAGAATATGGTTGAATTTTCCTGACATAAGATCGTAGGTGCCTTTTGGGACAAGACACCCCATCGTACTTGGCAAATAGTGACACTTTAAACTTAAGAGGGATTACTATTCCAGACACCAACCCTAACTCCTCAAAATCCAGCCTCGGTACTCTCTGTACTTCCATAGCAGCTAGACATTCTTCTAGGTTTTTGTATTTGTCATCGGCCGGAGGGTACTGTTGTTCGGAGTAGTCCTCTTCCTCTTCTTATTTTGCTTCAGAATTAGATGGTACTACCGTTCCTTTTCCTTTTCCTTCCCCCTCTTCAGATGTTGACGGAAATTCTAAGGTCCTTCTGGCTTGTCCCTCAAACCTTCTGCCCATGATAACCACACCGGATCGCTTCTTCTTCTTTTTCTCTTTCTCTTTCTCTAACAGAGTCTTGAGCTCCTCCTGCCCCTTGGCTAAGGTCAAGAGTAGCTGTTGAAATTATGAATTCTGAGCTTGCAAATCTTTGACCGTTTGTTCAATATCCATCTTGCTGAAATAAACAGCAGAGAGATGAGGAAACTTGGTGTGAAGACCTGTTTATGCTTATGATGAATGATATGTATTCATGCAATGCTTTTAAGGATTCAAAAATTCAAATTTGTTTTAAACAAAAAAGAAACACACGTCATATTAATAAGATAGAATTGTTAGTACATCAATGCCCCTTGGGCAAAATAATACAAAATTCTAAGGTAAAAAGACGTTGCACATACTCTTTGGTGCAATGTAGGTGTTGATAGTCTTCTCTTCATGAAGTAGCCAAGTGAGTTCCAAAACCTTCTTCTCGCTTGCGTAGAATTGGGCTTCGAAAGTATCGCTTTCTCCCTTGAGTTGTATCCAACTCCTTTGTAGATCTTCGAGTGATGTTGGCATGTCAGGATATAGGAGGGTGTATGGAACCTCTCATTCCTTAACAGGCTCTATAATCAATGGGAGAACAGAGGGGTAAGGCATCATAAGACTTTGGGCACGGGTTCGTACCCACTTGAGGTAAGGCCCAAGAGGGATAAAATTCTTGTGTCCCAGAGTCTTGCTATCCACCTTGTTGGGCATCCTCCAAGCTCGGATGAATCTCTGACAGAGTCCTTGGTCGTCGTTGTCGAAGTCGAAAACCAATCCTTGAATCAGCATATCATGTGGGCCATCCCTTCGGGCATAACCAAACTGTCTTAAAGCCAAGCACGGGTTGTAGGTGATTCCTCCCCTAATGCCAAGTAGAGGGACATTAGGGAATTCCCCACAATGGTCAATGATGATAACATTCTCTTTGGATCGAGCACACCAATGAATATCTGAATGGTTAAGTGTCATTAACCTTTGTGACCACCTCAAACCTTGCCCATTCTTCAAGAATGATTGGGGAAGATGAGAAATAAACCATCTTGCCAAGAGAGGAGTGCAACACATAAGAACACCTCTTTTCCTCATTGTACGAGTGTGAAAAGAGTGGAGGATATCCCCAAGCAATGTAGGTACCGGGTTGCGATACATGAAGATTTTGACAGTGCTCACATCTATGAGTTGGTCAGGATTAGGGAACAAGACCATCCCATAGATGAGAAGAGCTACAATCTCCTCAAAAGCTTGTAAGTCCAAGGAATTCCAGCAGCTTTGGGCCTTCTCAAACAAGAAATTTGCCAAGAAGCCTTTGACACAACTTCTAGTTTCCCAATGTGTTATGACATCAGATGAGTGCAAGTGTGAGGCTTGAGAAATCTCTTCTGGCTTTGGATATATTTCCGTAAAGGGTCAAAGAACTGGAAGAGAACTTTCAGCATATCCTCCTCTGTGTTGGTGGTGACCAAGTTGAGTAGACGACCATGTCTCTCGGTGAATGGAGAATTCTCAGGAATCCTTGAAGCTATCTCCTTGAGTTGTGGAGGAATTCTTACAAGGTTGATCTGGATAGTTTTCCTGCGAAGTGAATCCATAACCTACAAAACAAGAACAAATATGATTCTCCAAAATCCTTGAAATGGTTAGTGGATGCATATGATGTTCATGATGTCCATGATGTTATGCACAAGTATATATGTACAAACAAATCACACAAATTCCTAGTTTAGGATTGCATGGGGTTTCATAGGTAAATACCCTCTTGAAGTTTAGTTGGCTCAACCTTTCCTAGAAATAGTAACCGGGTTCTAAGGAGCTCAATATCACCGGATTGTTTCCTTGTTCATTGTTTCAATTCATCCTCTTTACTGGCGACCAAAATATTCCAAGGAACCAAACCTCAATGAGTGTAGTATCGAGTATCTACCAACTTCGGACTGCACCAAAGCCGATCATCTCACTACATCCTAAAAGGCCAAGTTGGTCAAGTAAAGGTTCTAGAAGTTCATTAGTGCTTCATGAAATCACTCAGCAGCCCCGTACTCTCTTTGATTGACTCAAAGGCTACCGGTACCCACAAATATGTCGCACTAATATAGCTATTGCTTAGACCATGTCGGTATACCCCGCACAGTTTCCACAACGTATTGCTATTTACCTATAATGTTTCCCAAATCCGGGTAGAGGATTCAAACCCAAACAATAGAACCAAGATGTAAAGCAATCAAGTCAAACAAATGTAAGCAAATAAAGGTGATCTAAACCCTAAGGTAACCCCACTTTTATAATATCCCCAGCAGAGTCGCCAGTTGTGTGATGCGGTGGGAGAACTGACTTGAGGTTTTGTGTTTGTGTTTGCAAATGTCGCGGTTAGCAAGAGTCGCCACCGACTTTTATTTTATCCAAAAGGAAAGGTAAAAAAGCAAAGGAAAGACCTTTGAGATGTTTTCTTGAGTTCGGGGGGTAGATTATGAAAAGGGAAGGTGCTAGCACCCTTTTCATCCATGGTTTTCCATGAGCTCTTAGTTACTTGTTTAGATCACTTGCTTTGCTTTTGAAATTGTTCGAAATGGTGCTTTGTGTGGTTTTGAAAGTATTTTGAAAAGAGGCCATCGTTTAGGCAATCTTTGTAATGATTCTCGTTCGTAAGAATGTATACAAAGATGTTTGTCTTTTGAAAAATGTTTCAATGTTTTGAAAGTTGTTTGGAAATGTGTGTGTGTGTGTTTTTGAAAATCGCAAGGATTGTTTTGAAATTGATCAAGTAACTAGAAGCACTCTACCTACTCAAAAGTATTTCTTGTGCATTTTTATTCCTTTGACATTGTTGATTTACCATTGACTTGGTAAACAACCCTATCTTTGGATGTTAAATGGGACGGGCATGGGTCATCGTATGACCATGATAGCAATATTGCCAAGTATCTTAGCAAGTTTTGAGGGACTAAGATCATCTTTGTTTAGGTAACCTTTTGATAGCGTCATCGAGGGACTATGATCTTATTTGTGTTTTGTTTTGCCAAGATACTTTGCATGCATACCATGGCCATTTTTGTTTAGGAAACCAAGTGGGTGAAATCCTAAGGGTGCTTGTGTGCAAAGTGTGTCATTTTACATGCATTTGTTTTGTCTTGTATTAGGTCTTGTCTATTTGTTTGTTTTTGGTCTTATCATGCAAAACCCTAATTTACTAACATGGTATATGAAAGCAATAAATTGCGTAAAAGTAAACAAAGCTATTACAACAATTATTATGGGAGGGGGGATACAAGTTTTTGAATGGAGATATTGCACAAAAATAAAACCTAAAATACTATTACAACCCAATTGAAATATTGTGCGAAATAAGTAAATATACAAATATTTAAATATGCAATGCAATGTGTTTATGTAAAAATGTTTTATGTTTGATTTTTTGTATGAGAAAATGATTCATGTAAACCCTAGAAAATAATAGAAAAAATATTATTATTTTTTGAAAGGAGTGAAACCCTAGTTTTTGATTTAAAAGAAAATAATGCTTTCTAATACTATTTTGTCCATTTTTTGTATAAGAGAATAATAAATAATATTATTAACAAATATTAAAAATTAAAATATGTATGAAAATAATTATTTTATCTGTGAAATAATAAAATAAAAATGTATAGTATTTTTGAATGTATTTATAATTTATTTAAGAAAATAAAGTTCCATTTATTCTAGTAAACTATTTTATTATGCAAAAAAATAATAATAATAAAAAAATAAAATGCAAAAAATAAAGAAAATATTTTTCAAGATTTTATAATGTTCATAAAAATAAATAAAAGCAATAAATATAAAAATGAAAAGAAAATATGAAAAATATACAAAATAAGCAAAGGGGGTGCAAATATCAAGTCAGGGGGTGTGAAAAACAAAAGCAAGCAGGCCCAGGCACGCTAAGGCCCAGACAGTCGTCCTTGTCCTCCAGCCATTCCATTTGCGCGCGTTTTTGCTTCAAACCTGTCCTCCAGCCATTCCACTTGCATAAAAACAAAAACTCATAACATAAAAAATGTAGCTTATAATCTCACGATTCCAATGATATAAAATTTGTAACCTAACTCTCAAAGATCAGAGAGAATTTAATCAGCCCTAATTCGTGACCTAAATATTTCAGCAACTTCAAGGTTCAAATTCTCTTAGCTCAGTTAACATAAATGAAAAGTATGCATATGTACAACTTCACCATGTTAAGGACTACATTTTTGCTTCACAAATCGTGGCTTGAGGATGCCTAAATAAAGAGATAGAGTTTTGAAAAATACCTCCTTCAGCTGGATTTGGATATGGCAATGTGGGGACTTTGAGTGAGGCCTGAGGATCGTGTGAGCTTCCTTGAAGTTCCCTCAAGCTATTCCAATGCTTAGCTTGCCTTGTGGATGGCTGAAACTCCCTGTAGAAGTCAAGCTGCAACCTTCCAAAGTGAAAATGGCAATGGCTGAAACAGAGCACACAGTTGCAGGATGAATGTTTGGATAGCTTTGATATGATGTATGGAAGGTGTTTGAAGTGTTGAAACAAGAAACGCACGAGCCAAAAATGAAATGGCTAGTGTTTTGCAGAAACTGGCTGTTTGGGCAGAAAAATGAGGTTTTTCAGTTTAGGAGAGTTTCAGATGATCAGCCTTCGTGTTCTGGCTTTTGATAAGTTTGTCAATATGTATGGAATGATACAAAGTCCACCCTTTTCCTGTTGTACAAGTTCTGACTTCTTTGGCCAACTTTCTTGCCTTTGAAGAAAAGTGACAAGACTTATGCCAACATGCTTGTACTGGCTAGTTCTTGAGCTGATGAGAGTTGGTAAACCATGCTTGATATCTGTGGACATTTCTTGTAACAAAAGAACAGGTCCAAGGCTCAAGGTTTGTAAAGTTGCAAAAAGCTTGCTTTATAAAAATGGCAATGTGCCCTTTATGCCATTAATGGATTTATTTCTTATACAATGCTCCAAAAGTGAAAACAAAGCCTTTATCCACTGAGTTAGCATTTAATTATGGGGTTTAGAAGGATTTTAGGACCTGTAATGCAAGGTACAAGCATGCTTGATCATATTTGCAACTTGATGCATTGTGAAAGTGGCTTGAACAAAAGTGACAAAATGCCAATTTCTCTTCTTCGATTCTCCCTAACCACAAATGATCTTGGAGAGTTCTTGGGAATTTTAGAAAGCTTGCAACATGCTCTACAATCCATATTTGAAATTAATTTTGAGATACCTCTTGGAACTAGGTGAAAAATGTCCATGAAGTTGGGTCAAAAACCTGCCTAAATTAGGGAAAATTTTCACTAAGCTAAAAAGTTCATGGACCCTTATTCACAAATTCATAACTTGAGATCCACGCATCTTTTTGGAAAACTTTGTGAAGAAAATTTGTAGATTTCATGTAGGAATACAACTTTCATGTTGGAAGTTTTCTTTGAATCCAATTGCATCATGGTGAAAAAGTTGTGAAAAGTTGGGAAAATATAAGAAAATTTCCATACTTAGAAAAATTCTAAGTTATGAAAATTTTCAAATTCAAAACCCTAATTTTCAAAAATGGTTTTCTTGGTAAAAAAGTTTCATGTTTTGACATATCTTAATGAATTATGACCCTTGTCACTTGACTTTGACCAAAAAGTCAAAGTTTGACTTTTCAGTATACAATTGACTTTTGATCAGTTGACTGCAAAATTCATTTGTCAATCCTATGTATTTGAGATCTTTTGAACTATGTGATTAGGTCAAGATGATGCTATTGAGTCCTTGAAATCATGTTTAAACCCAATTGGCCATTGGCTAGGTTAAAAATCAGAAATTGCCCTTTCTCAGTCAAAACCCTAATTTTGACCATTTTGCCCTTTTGATGATTTGATCAAATTTCTTGAGGAGTTGTGATCCAAACTTGATCAAATGGTACATAGGATTCTAAAATATTGTTGTGGATCAAAAATTATGAAGTTTGACTGTAAATTGGCCATAGTTGACTTTTTCCCCAAATACAGTTGATTTTTAGGTCAACTGTCCAATTGACTGAGCAAAAATATGATTCAAGGCTTGAAACTTAACATGAGCAATCTTAGGGGTCCAAGATGATGTATGAAAGTTACATGAAGCATTGGTGGTCCAAAAATCCTTGTGAAAACTCAAACCCTAATTACAGGTTATCAGTGCAAGATGGTGTCTTGAGCTGACCAAACCCTAATCTTGTCTTGAGTCCAAGAAGTCTTGTGAGGAAAATCTTGATAAATGAGAGGGAAAATTTTGGGGTACAAAAGTATCCACTCTTGTTGTATAATCTAAATGGGTGTGGTCAAATCCTATGTCAATGGCTCGAAACTGTAAAGGGAATGCATGCGAAAGAAAAAGAAAACAATGTAAGGAAAATAAAAGTTCTGCTCGGTTGGGCCCTACCCCAATGCCTACGTATCCCTTTTAAGGAATCAGAGCAGCCGTAGTTCGGCTTATGTGTTTTGGTTGGTTTGTGTTTTTTAATTAAGACAAACAAAGATAGTCAAGATGGCAAAACATCAAATAAAACAACACACAAATAAGGTGATCAAACATCGACTAAGTAATAACAAAGTAACATGTCAAAGATGGCAAGATATCAAATGATAAAATGGATGACAAAACATCACACCTAGCAATGATATTGAGAATCAAAGCATGATAACAATAGATGCGATGGCGAAACATCATCTTCAAACAAATGTGCGATGGAGAAACATCGACCAAGAGATAACATGGCAAAGATGGCAAAACATCAATAAAACAAATAGCAAAATATCACACCTATAAATGATATTGAGAATCAAAGTAGGATAACAGACATGTGCGATAGCGAAACATCGGTTTCAAGATAACAAGATATCATGGCAAAGATGGTGAAACATCAATAAAACAGATATCAAAATATCACACCTATCAATGATATTAAGAATCAAAGTAGGATAACAGACATGTGCGATGGCGAAACATCGGCTTCAAGATAACAAGATATCATGGCAAAGATGGTAAAACATCAATAAAACAGAGGATAAAACATCACACCTAATAATGATATTGAGAATCATTGTAGGATAACAAACATGTGCGATGGCAAAACATCGACTTCAAAATAAAAAGGCATCATGGTAGAGATGGCAAAACATCGATAAAATAGATGACAAAACATCACACCTAACAATGATATTGAGAATCAATGTAGGATAACAAACATGTGCGATGGCGAAACATCGACTTCAAGATAACACAGACAAAGTAAGATTGGTTTTTATCTTTTACTTTGAAGAAGAGTTTGGGTTCATTAGAAATATCTTATGATTTGCCAAGAAACATGTTTTTGTTTTAAGATGCAAAAATGCAAAGAAAGAAACACAACTAAGGGAAACTAGCCTGGCACTATCCCTAGTGTTATCATACAATGGTTGACCCTAAGGTTGAGGATAAAGGGAAGATCCTATCCTAATTTTCAAGTTAAAGGGAACTCAATAAAACTATCCTATAGGAAACATGAAATGAGAGCAAAGTCGTGATCTCAATATCTAAATTGAGTGACTCATCGATCAACAATTAAAGAGGAAAAGCAATAAAGATCCTATAGGGAACATGAAATGAGAGAGAAGTCGTGATCTTAATATCTAAATTGAGTGACTCATCGATCAACAATTAAAGAAGAAAAGCAATAAACATCATATAGGGAACATGCAATGAGAGCGCAGTCGTGATCTCAATATATAAATTGAGTGACTCATCGATCAACAAACAAACGCAACACATAAAAATCAGACAAAAAAAACTAGAGGGCCTCCTGACATATATCAGCAACAGAGGTCCCATCATGCAGTCAGAGATTTATGCAGAATGAGGATGGGAGAAAGGACGTGATATAATACCAAACAGATAACTATCTATAGCAGTTAAGCAAGAATAAAAAGAAACCCAGAGAAACTTCAAGCAAGCTGGCATCAGTAGACAAATTGAGTCAGCAATTGCACCATCAAGATGTAAGCAAATTATCAGATATGAATAAATCCCATGGGCAGTGTATGACATTCGCAATCATAGATATATGTATCCTGCATAAACCATCAAGCAGGCCAAACACAAGAATAATGCCAATATAATAAATTGTGTTCCACAAATAAAGTGGAACACAAAAGCCTCAAGCCAAAAGTGGCAACTTTCTCAGAGTACCTCGCACATTCAACAACCAAGTTAGTATTCCAAAAGATGAATAAGTGAGAATAATCATGGTGGCAATTTCCAAATGTTAGACATCATAAGCAAGAGGAGACAAGCATATGCACAGATTAGGTCAAAAGAATCAAAGGAATGTTGCTCTTTCCTATCACCATGTTGAATTGACAATTGAGTGTCAATAAAGGACCATAAGATCTTGGGAATAATATGAACAAGAACCATGGAGTTCAGTAGCAAACATATTTTAATCATGCATGGCTAATTCAAACACAACTTCATGAACACAATAGGGAATGAAACCTACATAATGCACTAGATGGTTCAAAATATTCAAACATGAAGCTTACAAGTGAAATGGTTTGAGCTAATATGGACAAGTCAGAACCAACATGATCATTAGGTTCCCAATTATAGGCCTCACTCAAGTTCATTGGCCAACAAACAAATTGCAACAAGACATGCAAGCATAATTGGGTACCTTCACTTCAGAATTACACCAAAAATAGAAACAAGGATCCATAATTCAAACCAAAAAAATATTAACATCTTGGAAGTGTATAAAAGTCAGAATGCAAGCCCTAAGTTCATGAATGTTTGAGGAGGAGGTCAAATGAAGTGCAAAGTTTAAGACTAGCTGGCAAAACCACCAAGCTAGACAAGTTTTCAAAATTATTTGTGTAAAAAATGCCAAACCAAGTCAAGTAATTCAATAAAAATAGTTTTCAAATTCCCAACACATTCATGAACCATGATTAAGACCTGAAATCCAATAAAAGTCTAAGGCACAAGGGTTTTGAACATGAAACTTGTACCATAAGCAACAAAACTCTAAAATTTGACTTTTAACCCTAAATATTAATTAAATAGGATCAAAACCCAAACAAAACAAACCAAGGTCATGCAAAATATCAAGAAACCTTAAATGTTAGAAAATACATTTTTTCATATTTTTTGAATTAGGAAAACACAAGAAAGAAATTAATATTCAAACAATTAGGTAATTAACAAATATCCACATATCAAAATGATATTTACATCAAAAAGTCAGAAGAATGGCCAACAAAAATTATATTCAAATATTTGGACTAAAAACATACATCCCTGAATTTTTTGTGATTTTTTGGATAAAAGAAAAATATTAAAAACAAAAAAACAAACAATTAATAATGAAATTATTATTTAAGGGCAAGAAAATGCAAAACATAACCAAAAATCACAAAAAGGGCAAAACAAAAATATGATCAGGTTCTATAATAAAAAACAAGATTACATGATTTTTTTTGGAATTTTTGAATTAATAGAAGTATTAAAAATAAAAAAACAAACAAATATTACAAATAACCTTTGAAATTAAATTTTTAATCAAAAATAAGAAAAATGATGAACCAAAGTCAGAATCAATTTTCACATTATTTTGGGAGTCTCAAATAATTTTTGTGGATTTTTTAGGTCAAAGGAACTATTAAAATAAAAATTATCTTTGATCAATTAATTAATTAAACCTAACAATTTTTGAACCAATCAAAATATTTTCAAAAATCATCAAAAAAGTACACAAAGTCAGAAATATTATTTTGAATTTATGAAAATTTTTTCAGAATTTTCCAATCATCTTTGATCAAGAAATAAAATCACGGAAATCAATTTATAAAACAAAAATTTAAATAATCCAAAATTTCAAACGGTCCAATCATGATGTGCCACCACATCATCTTCAACCTCCGAATGTTCAAAAAACATGCGCATCTTCTCAGGATTAGGGCTCACTTTCAGATCAATATAACATGCTCAATTTTGCATCATTTTTTATGAAATCAAAGGCAAATCAAAGCTAGCATGGCAAGGAACCCATAGCAATTCGAATCAAATTAAAACATCAATCACATATCCACAATCAAGCCATGAACATGAAAAAAATCATTCTGCATTGTGAATTTCAGAACATTCAACCAAGCATAATTCATCAAATTAAACGCTATAAAGCTTCAGAATCATTCCATTTACTTCAAGCAACATGATTATGAACTTAATTCACACGAAGCATGGCTAGAAATCAGAATTCAAAGTTGAGAATTCAAACCTTTGAGAAAAAATGGATCTACTGTCTCCTTCACTCCAGTTGCAATCCAAGCTTCGATCTACAATCCTTATCACTTGGAGAAGAGAATGCAAGAAGAATTGGCCAAAACGCGCAAGGGAGATGGAAGAATCGAAGAAAAATGCAGAGCTACAAGCTATGGAGTTTTTGACTTTGATTGATGAAATGAGGCACGAACCCTTTGCATTGAGTCTTGATTCTCAATATATAGAGCATTAGGAGGAGGGTAGGATCGGTTTTTCGCGCTGAAAGCTCTTGAAAAGAATGAAATCTCCTTTTGGCCAAAATCAAGTATGCACATTCAGCCTTGAAATCCCTCGTGCGTTGGCTTGCTTTTTGCGTGAATTTTAATCCATTTATCCTCAGGAAGAGATTAGCAACAAAATTATGACTTAAATCCTTGCATTAAGCAAGTGTTGGTGATTAGGCAACTTCATGCGAACGAATCTCTGGCTAGAGTGCAAAAAGGTTTTAAAACTTTTCTTTCCCCTTTTTGAAAAACGAGTTAAAATACGAGCGATAAAATACCAACACGGCTATGCAACACATATTTGGGGCGTTTAGGAAATGTTATCCCATTGTAATATGCTTTCCAGTTAAACCCCTGTTTAAGTTAGGACTTTTAAAGTTTGTAACGTGGCCTGGTTCAAGGTTCTTTTGAAAAAAAGTTTTTCAAGGCTCAAGTTATTTGGCGCCCACCCTCTTCATGATATTCTCCTGTCCTAAGTTCAGCTGATTTATCACAAACATTCATCTTTCAAAAAGATTTATGATGGTTGAGTGATCACGACAAATCCTCCAACATGATTGTCGAAAATTTTGCTGCTTTTGCTATCATTATTATTGTTCCTCTTCTTTTGATAAAAATTTTATTGAATACTTTCTCTCTTCTTCTTTTTTTGTTGACCCTTTAGGCACTCTTTTCCCTAACTTTTGCCTGGACACAATCTCTTGAATCTCCATTTTTAGGAGTCCAGCGGGATGCCCTAACTTTTGCCTAAGCGACTTGTTTTCAAGTTTCGACTTATCGGGGCTTTTTGTTTCTTTCTTATTCATACTTTCCTCTTCGAACAAGTCGATGTGACTTTAGGTCCTTGAACTTTTTCTTTCCTTCCTTTTTTTTGAAGAAAACAAATGCCTCATTCCTTGGTCGGTGAGGGATAGCCATTATTGTATCGATTCAATCTCGACCTCTGGACTTTGTGAGGAAACAAACGTCGTGGTTTAGACATTTTTCCTGATATCATGATGTGAAAGATAAAATGTGGTGATCCTCAAATGGGCCATTCCTTCTGAAATTTGGATGCTTGGTCAAATCAACTGAACATCTACCCTGCCCCTGGTAAAATAGTTTTTTTTTTTGGAAAAGAAAACTCCTACTTCGAAGGCTCAGAGGGGTTAACGAGGGTCTAACTCCCTTATATCTCCAGTGTTTGGGGGTTGAAACAATGCCTGTACATCGTCAACGGGGTTCTACTCAAAAGCATACCACTACAATCATTGTTTTTTTTAGCTAAACTCCCTCCCCCAAATTCTTGGTCATGCAAAAGAATTGACACAATTGGTATCAAAATGCCTGGAAAACAATTAAAAAGTGATTTTGTATGAAAAAAAAATTTTTTTTTAGGCAAAACATTCAACGCATCAAGACTGCCATTCAGCTATAAACAAAATCCTGTATGCAGAAAACGCTTAAAACAATCAATTAAGATGACACATGAAAGCACGACAAAGAAACGTAATAAAAGCCATTGTGGGGAAGAAGTATCTCCAACCAGGTTCACCGGTCCCACTGACTTGCCGTAACCTTGATATTACCCTGACCCATGTGTTGTACCCCAAAATTTTCCCTCCCATATTCCTCAAGATTTGTCAAGAATGATCTTCAAATTACTAAAATTAGCTCAAGGGTTGTACAATCAGACCACCTCCTAAGACAACTGAAATTAGGGTTTTGGTTCTTTCAAGGAATTTGGGATTTTCAATGGTTCAATCAAGTCTCATAGGCCTATATACATTCTCAAACACCTACATGTCAAGTTTCAAGATTCACAGTGCCAATTTGCACAGTTAAAAGCTCCATTTGATCCACAGTCAACTGCAGGGACAAAATGGTCATTTCACAGTCAAAAGTCAGAATTTTTGGTCAACATCTTATTTTGAGGTCACAATCATCATTTGATCAAGTCTTGATCATGATTCCATAAGAGTGGCTCAAAAATCATCAAGATGCAAAAAGTTACTATTTTTGGACAGTAGAAAAGTCAACTGTATCTTGAACAGGGCATAACTTTTTCACGGTTCATCAAAAAAATCCCATCCAATGCTCATTTTGAAGGGGATGACATTTCCTACAAACCATCTTCACACTCAAAGTACAAGAAATGCTCTCACAAGAAGTTATCAATTTTGACATTATAGGTCCTTTCCAAAAGTCAACAAAAATGCACTTTAAGTCAAAGGCCATAACTTGGGATTGGTAGATCCAAATGAAATGGGACCAAAGGCATTGGTTAGAGGACTTCAAGACCTTTCCAAAATGTCCAAGAACATGTTCATATGATCAAAATTGAGCAAGATATGCATTGGAGAAGTTGGGAAATTTTTGTGAATTTGCAAAAGTCAACTTTGCTCAAAACACCTTATTTTTGCTAATGGGCCTCAAATCTCTTCTTGAAACTTCATCCATGGCCTATGCACGACCCATCAAGCTTAATTGAATTTATTTTCTTATTTTTTATTAATTAATTGGATTTTTAATCAATATTAATTCATTTAATTAATTTAAATTGTAGGAAAATACAAAGATTTGATTTTTCAATCTTTTTGTGAAGCAAATATGGTCAAGATAGGCTGGCAATTTCGTGTACAAATCAAGGACGCAAAAATCTCCAAAATTGGCAACTTTATTCAATCATGAAAATGCAAAAAGATTTGATTTTCAATCAAATATTCAATCATCATTGCAATGGATTTTGGCTCAAGATTGTGACCTAATTTCATTCCTCTATATATGTACAAGCTAACCCTAATTCCACACACGTGAGAAAGCTGCAGAAAGACCATAGCCATATTGAAAAATTTCCAAGAAAATTGCAAAATTGATTTTCATATTCCAGGCCAATTCAAGGCATTATATTGATTCAAACACGTTGCTGGAAGTATCAGGAGTGATTTACAATTGAAATCACACGCTAAAGCTCAAAGAATCCAAGGATACAGAACCACGGTTTGCACATTTTATCCATAATCGTAACTCTTAATTCATGAGCATTTAACGTGATTTTGTGTTTGTTTTGCATTGCTAGTAATCATATGAAGCTAATGGCATAAGTTAATTGAATTATAATGTACAGAATCACAAGATGCCATGGTTGAATTTTAGGGTTCATGAGCTTTGAAATTGGGGATTCCTAAACCAGGAAAAATCGAGACTCCTAAGGCACATGGTTGGAATCGTTGAACCAAGACGAACACAAAGGACATATCGCGAAATATTTATGTAAATCGTAGGGCTAATCGCTATTTTTCCTTATTGCAGTTTGTGGGGGTTAAAAACCCCCGCTATCTAATCTTGTTTTTACAGATATCAGTGAAGAAGATGATGAGGTGGTGGTATACCATTGGATAGTTTAAAAAAGCGCGCGTGATTTTGTTGTTTTACAGCATAATAGTTGCTTTTATATATAATACTCATTATCCATTCTTATAACAAATGCGCGTTCTAGTTCAATTGGCAAAGGCGTGGGAGCATTAACCATTGGGACCTGGGTTCGAATCCCAGGTCCCCCCAAAACGCTTATATTATTTTTCTTAACATGTTCTCATGCAGGCTTCTAAATGTGATCCATCATGTACCTCACGCCTCAGCATGCCATGTGTCTCCAAGCCTGGATCCAGTGGCCAAAAGATGATGACTACCATGCGCTCAGTCAACGAACACACATCTAATCCAGAAAGTCAAAGCGGGCTTGAGGTTAATGGGCTTCAGATTGCCAAACGTACCTCCATAATGGGCCAACACCCCCTGGGTTCTTCTTTTCTTTTCTTTTTTCTTTTTTTATATTTTTCCATTTAACTATTTTACTAGTTATTATTATCATTATTTAATTAACATAATTAATTATTTTTCATAATAAAATCAGTAAAACTAAAAATAATATTTTTCTTAATTAAAATTAATTTCACTTTATTATTTTTGTAAATAAATACTAACCAATTAATTTAGTCTTTTTTAATTAGGTTAACTTCAATAGTTTTTGCAATAAATAAAATAAATTAGACTTAGGATTTTTACTAACTTTTGACTATTTTTTATTTCTTTTCCTTAACACATAAAAAACTAAAAAAAATACTTTTTTTTCTTTTAATTAATTAATTAATTAGTTTTTTAGGTTTAATTTAATTAAATGCAAAAAGGACAAAAACTTCTTTCTTTCTCAAGAAGGGTCAAAACCCTAAGGACTTCTCCGATTCAATTTTTTATTCGCGCATATTAATTTTGATCATATTTATGTAATTGCTCCGAGAATGTAATAGCGTAATTAGGACTTTTTATCGCTTTCTTTAAATTCCCGCAATTTACTTTTTTTTCAAGGGTTTGTTTTTGGCGATGTAAATACCCGACGCCTTGTAATAGCGTAGATTTATTTTCCGCAACATTTAACTGTTAGATGTATGTTAACTAGGTTATGCATGACAAGACTTATCTGAAAATTAAAATCAACTCGTAGCTCACCATAACATGTGCAAAGATAACTTAACTGAATCCTGACACACTCGCACATGCCACTCCTAGGGTACGCCTCACTTGGTTGCCTCGACGTGGTCATTGAGTATAGGGTGTTTTAGAGGTCGCCCTCCTGTCTAAAGATCCAAGTTGCCTCAAAACGGTTGCCTCGGATAAAAAGGATCTAGGACATTAGGGTTACCGCTAAGGCGTCCTACTATTGCTTTGGTGACCACACATGTCCCTATAATCTAATTGACCCGAATAACTCCAACGACGGTGCTACCTACTTCTCAATAGTGGGATAGTACTGTCTAAAGGACATTTACACAGCTTAATTTCTTTTGAGTAGGTAGAGGTTCTCAGGTACTTGCTCTTTCAAAACAAAAAATACTTTTCGCACCTACACTTTTCTGACAAAAGTTTTCAAACAACACTTCATGCATTCTTGAGGACTGATACAAGAGTCAAAACGAAGTTTTCAAACAAACTTTTTCAAAACCCACAAACACAAGAAAAGAAAAACATTTTTGAAAACATAGTGAGCAAGTACCTAAGAGCCCGTGGATAACCACGGATAGAAAGGGTGCTAACACCTTCCCTTTCTATAATCTACCTCCCGAACCGAGAAACATCTCGAAAAGGAATTTTGTTGTGCTTTTGTCCTTTCCTTGTTGGAGAAAATAAAGACGGTGGCGACTCTTGCTTACCGCGACATTTCGCGAACCAGCATTCCAAAACAGTCAGTTCTATTTCCACCGATCACAGAACTGGCGACTCTGCTGGGGATTATTTTATAAGTGAGGTGTACCTTAGGATTAGATCATTCTATGTTTTCAATTTTATTGCCTTGTATGCTTTAAAGTTGTGGGCTTGTATCGGAGTTTCATAGATCCTAACTCGGATCTGGGGTACCCTTTTTTAGGTAAGTAGCAATAAACTGTGAGGGACCTGTCCGACGTAGACCGACACGGGTGAAGCAGTAGCTACATTGGTGTGACACCTTGGTCTGTACCAATATCCCTTGTGTTGGAACGAGGAGAATATGGGTCTTCTGAGGAGTCATTAAGCACCAGCTGACCTTAGCACCTTAAATTGACCAACTTGGCCATAGAACAGTAGCAGTATGCTACATTCATTGAGACTAAACTCTCGCGATGTTCCGGACGCAAGAAAAGGTTGCGAAGCTGGAGTTATGACCGATTGAGGGTAGTCAGTGATATTGAGATCCTCTAGAACCCGGTTACTATTTTTAGGATAGGTTTTGAACCAACTGAAACATAAAAAGGGTAGTACCTAAACTTCATGCTGGCCTGAAATCTAAGGGCTGCTGTTGTGTGACTTGTGTGCTTTTGCCATGTTTGCCTTCTGTGAATACTTGTGGTGTGTCTTTACCATGACATCATAACATCGTAACATCATAACATTGCATACATCCTGCATAAGGACTAACCCATTTCAAGGATCTCAAGGGTCTGTGATGCAGGTCATGATGAACCAAATGTCTAGCAAGGGGCAAAGCGGATTTATTTTCCTCTAGCCAAGGTTGATTCGGAGATCAAAACATGATGACTTGAGTCAGGGGCTATGACCCACTCGATATGGTGAGCCTAACTCTTGAAGAAGGAATCTCAACAACATGAAGCTCCTTCAATCAAGCTGCAAAATTCAAATTCTAACAGTTTCCTGTTTACCCCGCGAGATCCTTGAAAACATTGCATACATACATATCATCGCATAACAGGTCACCCTTTACAGGTTTCTCATGGTATCGCTGTTTATTTCAGCAATGGCTCTCCAATAAGACAACCAGGATCTCCATGCTCAAGAGACTCAGTTCAGGGAGATCTTCCTAAACCTATCCAAGGGGCAGGAAGAGTTAAGAACACTCCTCATGGGGAATTTGGTCAAGAAGAGTCCAGAAGAAAGTAAGGATGAACGGCTGAAACATCTGCAAGCTGAGGTAGATGCAATGAGGATCCAAATGCTGGGGCAGATGGCTCTTATCCAAAGCTTAGCTCGGGAACAAGAAGAGTTGAGAACCATGATCAACCAGCTTCATCAAGACAGATACAACAATATGAAGCAAATAGTCAAGGCTTAGGATCAAGTCATTAATCAACTTCCGAGAAGTCAAAGGTTTGGTTTGGTGAAGAGTGGACCTCCCCAAGTTGCTACTACTTCACAGGTCCAACAACGACCTCGCCAAGAACAACGGGTTGATCAGAGCAAGCCAAACAAGCCCAGGAGGCAATTCACTAAGATCAACGTGTCACTGACTCAAGCGCTACAACAAATGTTGAAGGCAGGGCTGATTACATTAAGGGCTCCTCTCCGGAATCCAAACACTTCCGCTCCTACCTATCATCCCAATGAAAGGTGTGCATACCACTCTGACAGTCTGGGACATGACACAAACAACTGTTGGGCCCTGAAGAACAAGATCCAAGACTTGATTGATGCCAAGGAGATCAAGTTTGATCACTGATCCTACACCAAATCATTGAGAAGACTTTTGGTTCATTAGAATTTTCAATTTGTAATTTTCTTTTGATTGTTCAAACATTTATTCATGTCAAACTTTGTTACTTTATCAATGCATTGCATATGTCTGTTTTGGATCAATCCATTTGTATCCACTATATTCAAATTCTTTCATTTTGTGATGTTCAACTCTCGATCTAAAATTCTAAACCTTCTGAGGGAGGATGACGAAAACGATACCACGATCTTTACAGTATGCTTTTGAACGGACCCCGCTGATGAGGTACATGCATTGTTTCAAATCCTAAACAGTGGAGTTATAAGGAAGATAATCCCTAGTCAACCCCTTTGAGCCAAAGAAGTTGGAGTTTTTCTTTTCACAAAAATTAAAAACCCTTAATTATAACCTGGGGCAGGGTAGTTTTCTCAGTTGATCCAGGTGCACAATGAATGACATCAAAGAAGTCCTTCTGAAACAAGAACGATGATGGTTCCGAATAATCATAAAGACAGGCAGTCATTATCTCTTAGAAATAAAAGCCCAATAAATCAAAACCTATGAAGGAGACTTACAAAACTGGGGCATCCCGCTGACTGTAATCACAAAAGAAACAGTTCATGCAAGAAACAGGGATAATAAAATCAAAACAAAAGAGGTCCTACAAACCCTCAACAAAAATAAATGACTGCCTATTCAAAATAAACTATCAGTATCCGAACCATCACTGGAATATCAGAGCAAAGAATCAAACAAAGATCTAATGCACGATTAGCTGAGTTTAGGATCAAAGAACATCACGAAGAGCGGGTGGGTACAAATAAATTTTGAGCCTATATCCTTTGTTTCTTAAACCGTGAACCAGGCCACATTATAACTCTTAAAAGTCCTAGCTGAAGCATGGGTTAGTTTGAAAGCATACTGTTACAAAAGGTATCTTGACTCCTGTAGGGCTTGCTGTAAAATATTTAGTTGACATCACATTTTACAAAAATTCACTTGTTTTATTAAAAACTGCATTTTCAAGGAACTTCAAAACAGACATAAGCTTTGCATTCTTGAAATAATAATGTTTGCTTATGACTATTTGTTCAAACATCAGAGAAATTCGCACGACGAATATCTAGTGAACAAAAATCTTCTCAAGGATCACCTCAAGTGGAAAAACACTTCCAATCAAGGGGCACGGCATAATCATTGTCCATCATCTGGGGTAGTCAAGTCAAGAACCAGGAATCTCTCAAGACGCCAAATAGCCAGGGGCAAATCTCTGCTTGGGTCACTTGGGGAATTGGACGTAAATTCCAGCAACGAATCTTGCACGATCAAACATCTTCTGGTAGTATGGAAACACAACACTACCGACAGTGACAACTCTCTACACTCTGAGAGCATGGACATAGTCAAAAAATACTACGCATAATCAAAGACCCGCTAGGTTGACTGGCCTAGGCAAATATAAGGGCTTCCCGGCGAACCAAAAAATAAGGGATAAAAAATGAAAAAAATCTGTACACCCGACAAGTCGAAAACCTGAAAAGGCGGCTTGGGCAAAAATGGGTATCCCGATGGACTGAAAACCCGAAAGGGCGGTCCAGGAAAAAGTTAGGGATCAAAAGCGTACGACTATGTCTCGTCACTTGCCTACCAGAAGAAGATTTGTCGATCGACAGTTATCAAGAACATCCGCAGGCACTTTCTCCCGCAGAAACTGGGGCAATAAGAATTGTCCGAACTGTACAAAATGCTCTATCCACCAAGGTACCAAGGTAGATTCAGCTGAAGAATATGACCAAGATACCTTCACTCCCCGCAGAGTAGGGCAAGTCAGCAATACTCTCCCTCAAGCAGAGTTGGCCTACCATCAGTCCCGAACAGGTTGTATATCCCCAATAGATCCTAATATTCTCCAGCGGAGTATGAAGATATTCCCCAGCAAGCATCCCCAACAGTCTTAATATTCCTTGAAGAAATATAAGATTGTTCCCCGGTGGAATACAAGATACCCCCAGTGGAGCCATTTCCCAGCACTGTCTAAAAAGCTTCCCCGCCAGAGTTGAATCATCTTACCCAGTAGATTCTGGAAGCTTGTTCCCTGCAGAGTACAAAGGTTATCCCCACCAGAGTCTAACCGGGTTATCCTCAGCAAGTAGCAGCTGAAAGATCATCCCCAACAAGTTCTTTCTATCCCCAGTGGAGTTCATTATCAAAATCCCCAACAGAGCTTATCAACGGAGCCCCCAGCGGAGTTATCGTTAAATTCTCAGCAAAGCATCTCTTCCCACAAAGTAATTCCCCCGCAGACCCCAGTGGAAACGAAGAATTCAACCAGACTCTTCAAACATCAGCCCAGGATTTAACAAACTCCCCGGCATTTGTCAAGGATTTATTTTCCCAGACAAAAATACATTCATAAACATTTTACATTTCATACCTCCTATTTACATACATGACAAAGTGCATACGACACGACCTCATTTATTCTGGAGAACATCATGACATCATGCATCTCATACATCATGACATTGCATACAACTAACTCTTTACCTTTTCAGGAAAGATCGATCAACAGATAAAAGTCATTACCTTTTGAAGTAGAAGTCGTCCAGATTCCTTCATCATCCCGTTGAGGTAGTAATCGTCCAAGATTCCTTCACCATTCCTGTTGAGGTAGAAGTCGTTCAAGATTTCTTCATCATTCCTGTTGAGGTAGAAGTCGTTCAAGATTCCTTCATCATTCCTGCTGAGGTAGTAATCGTCCAAGATTCCTTCATCATCCCGCTGAGGTAGTAATCGTCCTAGATTCCTTCATCATCCCGTTGAGGTAGAAGTCATCCAAGATTCCTTCATCATCCTGCTGAGGTAGTAATCGTCCAATATTCCTTCATCATCCTGCTGAGGTAGTAATCGTCCCAGATTCCTTCATAATATTGCTGAGGTAGTAATCGTCCAAGATTCCTTCATCATCTCGTTGAGGTAGTAATCGTCCCAGATTCCTTCATCATCCTGCTGAGGTAGTAATCGTCCTAGATTCCTTCATCATCCTGCTGAGGTAGTAATCGTCCCAAATTCCTTCATCATCTCGTTGAGGTAGTAATCGTCCCAGATTCCTTCATCATTTGCTGAGGTAGTAATCGTCCCAGATTCCTTCATCATCCTGCTGAGGTAGTAATCATCCCAGATTCCTTCATCATCCTGCTGAGGTAGTAATCGTCCTAGATTCCTTCATCATCCTGCTGAGGTAGTAATCGTCCCATATTCCTTCATCATCCCGTTGAGGTAGAAGTCGTCCTAGATTCCTTCATCACCATGCTGAGGTAGTAATCGTCCCAGATTCCTTCATTATCCTGTTGAGGTAGTAATCGTCCCAGATTCCTTCATCATCCTGCTGAGGTAGTAATCGTCCCAGACTCCTTCATCATCCCGCTGAGGTAGTAATCGTCCTAGATTCCTTCATCATCCTGCTGAGGTAGTAATCGTCCCAGATTCCTTCATCATCCCGTTGAGATAGAAGTCGTCCTATATTCCTTCATCACCCTGCTGAGGTAGTAATCGTCCCAGATTCCTTCATCATCCTGCTGAGGTAGTAATTGTCCCAGATTCCTTCATCATCCTGCTGAGGTAGTAATCATCCATGATTCCTTCATCATCCTGCTGAGGTAGTAATCATCCCCGATTCCTTCATCATCTGTTTGGAGTAGCAATCGTCTCAGATTCCTTCATCACATCATTATCAAAAAGCCTCCTCTGGTCCAGTTAAGTCGATTCCTAAAGATTTTTCTGACGCCAAACTCGTCAATGAAGACAACCCGTCAACAAAGACAAAACTATCCATTACATTTCCAGATGGCATCTATAAGCCCATCCCCGACAAGATTCTGTCACATCTCCAGATGGCATCTATAAGCCCATCCTCTTATCCATCATCTCTCCAAATGGCATCTATAAGCCCATTCCCGATATCACATTGCTGATACTACCACTATGCGAGTGCAAATTTCTGGGCACTTTAGTGTTCAATCATCTTCCACCTTTGGATCACGAAAGGCATGCAAGCCAATCTACATCCTCAGGTTTAAGAAGATTGAACAGGGGCAACTGTTGTACCCCAAAATTTGCCCTCCCATATTCCTCAAGATTTGTCAAGAATGATCTTCAAATTACTCAAATTAGCTCAAGGGTTGTACAATCAGACCACCTCCTAAGACAGTTGAAATTAGGGTTTTGGTTCTTTCAAGGAATTTGGGATTTTCAATGGTTCAATCAAGTCCCATAGGCCTATATACATTCTCAAACACCTACATGTCAAGTTTCAAGATTCACAATGCCAATTTGCACAGTCAAAAGCTCCATTTGATCCACAGTCAACTGCAGGGGCAAAATGGTCATTTCACAGTCAAAAGTCAGAATTTTTGGTCAACATATTATTTTGAGGTCACAATCATCATTTGATCAAGTCTTGATCATGATTCCACAAGAGTGGCTCAAAAATCATCAAGATGCAAAAAGTTACTATTTTTGGACAGTAGAAAAGTCAACTGTATCTTGAACAAGGCATAACTTTTTCATGGTTCATCAGAAAAATCCCATCCAATGCTCATTTTGAAGGGGATGACATTTCCTACAAACCATCTTAACACTCCAAGTCCAAGAAATGCTCTCACAAGAAGTTATCAATTTTGACATTATAGGTCCTTTCCAAAAGTCAACAAAAATGCACTTTAAGTCAAAGGACATAACTTGAGATTGGTAAATCCAAATGACATGGGACCAAAGTAATTGGTTAGAGGACTTCAATACCTTTCCAAAATGTCCAAGAACATGTTCATATGATCAAAATTGAGCAAGATATGCATTGGAGAAGTTGGAAATTTTTTGTGAATTTGCAAAAGTCAACTTTGCTCAAAACACCTTATTTTTGCTAATGGGCCTCAAATCTCTTCTTGAAACTTCATCCATGGCCTATGCACGACCCATCAAGCTTAATTGAATTTATTTTCTTATTTTTTATTAATTAATTGGATTTTTAATCAATATTAATTCATTTAATTAATTTAAATTGTAGGAAAATACAAAGATTTGATTTTTCAATCTTTTTGTGAAGCAAATATGGTCAAGATAGGCTGGAAATTTCGTGTACAAATTAAGGATGCAAAAATCTCCAAAATTGGCACCTTTATTCAATCATGAAAATGCAAAAAGATTTGATTTTCAATCAAATATTCAATCATCATTGCAATGGATTTTGGCTCAAGATTGTGACCTAATTTCATTCCTCTATATATGTACAAGCTAACCCTAATGCCACACACGTGAGAAAGCTGCAGAAAGACCATAGCCATATTGAAAAATTTCCAAGAAAATTGCAAAACTAATTTTCATATTCCAGGCCAATTCAAGGCATTATATTGATTCAAACACGTTGCTGGAAGTGTCAGGAGTGATTTACAATTGAAATCACACGCTAAAGCTCAAAGAATCCAAGGATACAGAACCACGGTTTGCACATTTTATCCATAATCGTAACTCTTAATTCATAAGCATTTAACGTGATTTTGTGTTTGTTTTGCATTGCTAGTAATCATATGAAGCTAATGGCATAAGTTGATTGAATTATAATGTACAGAATCACAAGATGCCATGGTTGAATTTTAGGGTTCATGAGCTTTGAAATTGGGGATTTCTAAACCAGGAAAAATCGAGACTCATAAGGCACATGGTTGGAATCGTTGAACCAAGACGAACACAAAGGACATATCGCGAAATATTTATGTAAATCGTAGGGCTAATCGCTATTTTTCCTTATTGCAGTTTGTGGGGGTTAAAAACCCCCGCTATCTAATCTTGTTTTTACAGATATCAGCGAAGAAGATGATGAGGTGGTGGTATACCATTGGATAGTTTAAAAAAGCGCGCGTGATTTTGTTGTTTTACAACATAATAGTTGCTTTTATATATAATACTCATTATCCATTCTTATAACAAATGCGCGTTCTAGTTCAATTGGCAAAGGCGTGGGAGCATTAACCATTGGGACCTGGGTTCGAATCCCAGGTCCCCCCAAAACGCTTATATTATTTTTCTTAACATGTTCTCATGCAGGCTTCTAAAAGTGATCCATCATGTACCTCACGCCTCAGCATGCCATGTGTCTCCAAGCCTGGATCCAGTGGCCAAAAGATGATGACTACCATGCGCACAGTCAACGAACACACAGCTAATCCAGAAAGTCAAAGCGGGCTTGAGGTTAATGGGCTTCAGATTGCCAAACATACCTCCATAATGGGCCAACACCCCCTGGGTTCTTCTTTTCTTTTCTTTTTTCTTTTTTTATATTTTTCCATTTAACTATTTTACTAGTTATTATTATCATTATTTAATTAACATAATTAATTATTTTTCATAATAAAATCAGTAAAACTAAAAATAATATTTTTCTTAATTAAAATTAATTTCACTTTATTATTTTTGTAATTAAATACTAACCAATTAATTTAGTCTTTTTTAATTAGGTTAACTTCAATAGTTTTTGCAATAAATAAAATAAATTAGACTTAGGATTTTTACTAACTTTTGACTATTTTTTATTTAATTTCCTTAACACATAAAAAACTAAAAAAATTACTTTTTTTCTTTTAATTAATTAATTAATTAGTTTTTTAGGTTTAATTTAATTAAATGCAAAAAGGACAAAAACTTCTTTCTTTCTCAAGAAGGGTCAAAACCCTAAGGACTTCTTCGATTCAATTTTTTATTCGCGCATATTAATTTTGATCATATTTATGTAATTGCTCCGAGAATGTAATAGCGTAATTAGGACTTTTTATCGCTTTCTTTAAATTCCCGCAATTTACTTTTTTTTCAAGGGTTTGTTTTTGGCGATGTAAATACCCGACGCCTTGTAATAGCGTAGATTTATTTTCCACAACATTTAACTGTTAGATGTATGTTAACTAGGTTATGCATGACAAGACTTATCTGAAAATTAAAATCAACTCGTAGCTCACCATAACATGTGCAAAGATAACTTAACTGAATCCTGACACACTCGCACATGCCACTCCTAGGGTACGCCTCACTTGGTTGCCTCGATGTGGTCATTGAGTATAGGGTGTTTTAGAGGTCGCCCTCCTGTCTAAAGATCCAAGTTGCCTCGAAACGGTTGCCTCAAATAAAAAGGATCTAGGACATTAGGGTTACCGCTAAGGCGTCCTACTATTGCTTTGGTGACCACACATGTCCCTATAATCGAATTGACCCGAATAACTCCAACGACGGTGCTACCTACTTCTCAATAGTGGGATAGTACTGTCTAAAGGACATTTACACAGCTTAATTTCTTTTGAGTAGGTAGAGGTTCTCCGGTACTTGCTCTTTCAAAACAAAAAATACTTTTCGCACCTACACTTTTCTGACAAAAGTTTTCAAACAACACTTCATGCACTCTTGAGGACTGATACAAGAGTCAAAACGAAGTTTTCAAACAAACTTTTTCAAAACCCACAAACACAAGAAAAGCAAAACATTTTTGAAAACATAGTGAGCAAGTACCTAAGAGCCCGTGGATAACCACGAATAGAAAGGGTGCTAATACCTTCCCTTTCTATAATCTACCTCACGAACCGAGAAACATCTCGAAAAGGAATTTTGCTGTTCTTTTGTCCTTTCCTTGTTGGAGAAAATAAAAGACGGTGGCGACTCTTGCTTACCGCGACATTTCGCGAACTAGCATTCCAAAACAGTTAGTTCTATTTCCACCGATCACACCATGATTGCTAACAATGGCCCGGAGCTGTGAAACAAAACCGCAAGGCGAAATGCCTAAAAGAAAGAAAGAAAAGTCCACCAAACAGAGAAACAAACATGCCCCTTGCACAGAAGTAGTGGTGTTTGTTATCCGTATTTCAAACGATCAGCCAAAGAAGTTTGAAGGCTACGAAGTTTATATGCTCATGCCTATCAAAAATATTTGACGTTTTTGCAAACAAAATAGTAAAAAGAGAGAAAAGAAATGCATACGCATACTTGAAAGAAGATATTTTATTGATTTTGAGAAATCTTCCTGTGAAAAAGGCCTTTACACTGGGAGGCAAGAAATTACGAAATTAAAACAAACAAGTGTTTACAAATGGCAACGTGAATGTGAATATCCATCAAGTCCCGACGCTGCTATGACTCTGATGACTCTCATCTTCCTGCTTCCAAACAAATCATTCTTGGATTAGCTTTGAGCTTATTCCAGGTGATGGAACGAAGGAAAGAAACAGAGGATCTCATGCTGAGCGTAGTCATTTGCTTTAAGTCCCTAACTTTTGCCTGAATCTCCCTTTCGGGTTTTCGATTCACCAGGACACCCTCTTTTTGCCTAAACCACCCTTTCGGGTTTTCAGTTTAGCGGGTTTTTATTATTTTTTATGCAAAGTATTTTTTTAACTACGTCTGCATTCACAGGGAGAGGGAAGTACTCTCCATCCATAGTCGTGAGCATCATCGCTCCACCAGAGAAAAATTTTCTGACCACGAAAGAACCTTCATAAGTTGGAACCCATTTTCCCATGGGATCTCCCTGGGGGAGAATTATTCTCTTGAGCACAAGGTCGCCTGGTTTGTAACACTGAGGCCGTACCCTCTTGTCAAAAGCTTTCCTCATCCTTTGCTGATATACCTAACCATGACATACGACCGTCAATCTCTTTTCATCAATAAGTTCCATCTGATCCAGCCGATTCTGTACCCATTCACTTTCATCCAGCTCAACATCTCTCATGACCCTAAGAGAAGGAATCTCGACTTCTACCGGCAGTACTGCTTCCATGCTGTAAACCAATGAAAAATGAGTTGCCCCAGTCGAAGTACACACCACGGTGCGATAACCATGTAAAGCGAAAGGCAACATCTCATGCCAATCTTTATAGGTTACCACCATCTTCTGCATGATTTTCTTGATATTCTTATTGGCCACTTCGACAGCGCCGTTCATCTTTGGTCTATATGGGAAGAATTATGATGCTTGATTTTGAAGGACTCACAAAGCTCCTTCATCATTTTGTTGTTCAAGTTAGACCCATTATCGATAATAATCTTCTCGGGCACTCCGTAACGACAGATAATATTGTGATTAATGAACCGAGTTACCACTTGCTTGGTGACATTGGCGTATGATGCAGCTTCGACCCATTTCGTAAAATAATCGATGGCAACCAGAATGAAACGGTGCCCGTTGGACGCAGTCGATTCAATCTTGCCAATCATATCAATTCCCCACATCGCAAACGGCCAAGGGGAAGTCAAGACATTCAAAGGTACAGGCGGCACATGCGCTTTGTCAGCATAGACTTGGCATTTGTGGAAAACCCGTGCATGATTGTAACAGTCAGTCTCCATGGTGGACCAATAATGACCTGCTCCCAAGATCTTCTTAGCCATAGTATGCCCATTGGAATGGGTCCCGAAATCACCTTCATGTATCTCCTCAATGATTCTAGCTGCTTCTTTCTTGTCAACGCATTTGAGTAGTAAACCGTCATGATGCCTTATGTACAATACACCACCACTGAGAAAGAACTTGGCTGAAAATCTTCTCAAGAACTTCTTATCTGTGACAGATGCCCCCTCAGGGTACTCTTGTGTTTCAAGGTACCGCTTAAAGTCATAAAACCAAGGATTGCCATCTGGTTCCAAACTGGCCTCAAAACAGAAAGCTGGCTCACTCAAACTTCTGATAGTAATGGAAGGTTCCCCATTAGCCCACTTAACCTTGAACATGGAGGGCAAAGTTGCCAGTGCATCGGCCAAATTGTTTTCTTCTATGGGAATATGCTCAAATGTGATCTCTTCGAAGTACGGAATCAGCTTTATAACATGCTCACGGAAGGGAATTAGGTTCTAATGGCGAGTCTCCCAATCTCCATTAATCTGGTTGATAACAAGATTGGAATCCCCGTAAACTTTCAAGAATTTGATGCGCTGGTCGATTGCCGCCTCAATACCATAAATGCAAGCCTCATATTCGGCCATGTTATTAGTGCAATCGAAACATATATGAGTCGTGAAAGGAATGTGGTATCCCTTAGGGGAAGTGATAATAGCTCCGATGTCGTTGCCCATGGCATTGGAGGCACCATCAAAAACAAGCGTCCAACGTGATCCCGGCTCGGGTCCTTAGTCTGGGTCTGGTATGTTACAATCCCGAATATACACAATTTCCTCATCTGGAAAATCAAACTTCATCGGTTCATAATCGTCCAAAGGATGATGAGCAAGATGGTCGGCCAATACACTACCCTTAATTGCGTTTTGAGTAGTGTATTGGATGTCATATTCAGTGAGTATCATCTGCCAACGAGCTACCCTGCCTATAAGAGCTGGCTTCTCAAAAATGTACTTGATTGGATCCATTTTGGATATCAAGTAGGTGGTGTGAGTTAACATGTATTGCCTTAGACGTTTAGCCGCCCAGGCAAGCGCACAACAAGTCTTTTCCAACAATGAGTATCTCGACTCGCATTCCGTAAACTTCTTACTCAAGTAGTAAATAGCTTGTTCTTTCTTCCCTGTCTCGTCGTGTTGACCGAGGACACAACCCATTGAGGTCTCCAACACAGTCAAGTACATGATTAGTGGCCTTCCTTCCACTGGTGGCATGAGTATCGGAGGTTCCTGCAAATATTCCTTTATTTTGTCAAAGGCCTTCTGACAATCCTCATTCCATTTCACTGTCTGACTTTTCTTTAACAACTTGAACATAGGTTCACAGGTGGCTGTGAGATGAGAAACAAATATGGAAATATAGTTTAACCTTCCCAAGAAACCACGTACTTCCTTCTTTGTTTTTGTCTCAGGCATTTCCTGTATCGCTTTGACTTTGGCCGGGTCCACCTCGATACCTTTTTCACTTACAATAAAGCCTAACAACTTGCCGAATCTCACTCCGAAGGTGCACTTATTCGGATTCAACCTTAGCAAGAACTGCCCCAGTCTCCCGAACAATTTTTCCAGATGAACAGGATGTTCCTCTTTCGTGTCAGACTTAGCAATCATATCGTCTACATATACCTCAATCTCTTTGTGAATCAAGTCATGAAAGAGAGTGACCATGGCGCGCTGATATGTTGCCCCGAAATTTTTCAAACCAAACGACATCACTTTATAACAAAAAGTTCCCCAAGGCGTGATGAATGTTGTCTTCTCCATATCCTCCGGGGCCATCTTAATTTGATTGTAACCCGAAAAGCCATACATGAACGAGAACACCTTGGAATAAGCAGTATTATCAACCAACACATCAATATGCGGAAGAGGGAAATCATCTTTAGGGCTGACCCTGTTCAAATCCCTATAATCCACGCACATCCTGACTTTACCATCTTTCTTGGGCACAGGCACAATATTTGCAATCCATGGAGAATAATTGACAACCTTTAGGAAATCCGCGTCCAACTGCTTCTGGACCCCCTCCTTGATCTTCTTGGACAACTCAGGATGAGTTCTTCAGAGCTTTTGCTTGACAGGGGAACAACCTTGTTTGAGTGGTAGTCGATGCACCACTATGTCTGTATCCAACCCAGACATATCCTCATAAGACCATGCGAAGATATCAGAATACTCACGGAGTAGCTCAATCAATCTGACCTTTACACTTTCTTCGAGATCAGCCCCTATCTTGACTTCTCTTCTTACCTCTTCTGTGCCAATATTCACCACCTCAATTGAATCCTGATTCGGCTGGATAACCTTCTCCTCTTATTTTAACAATCTTGCTAATTCTCCAGGAAGATCACACTCCTCATATGCTTCTTCTTCAGCTCGATAAATAGGAATATCAAAGTCATAATGAGCCATAGCGTAGTCGTTATCGATAGAATCGGTAGTGGAAGTGCATCTGCATGAATGACATTTTTGCGTTTTTTAGTGACAGTGTGTGGAAAGAGAAACATTGCCATTTAAAAAAAAGAATAAAAAAAGAAAAAGAAAAGAAGAAAAATTTTGAATGCAAAAACGTCCTTTATTTCATGATAAACTTGCAAAAATAAACATGATGGCCCTACACAAATGACCCACTACGCCTTGGGCAGAGCGTAGGAATTATGATATGACAAAATAAAAGAAACAAGAAAATTACTCCTCAGCACTTGAAACTTGGATAACATCCACAGAAGTCCAATTGTTGAGTGTCTGGCCTGGAATACTCGGACGGATCCAATCTTCAATATTGTAGCCATCAGCCCTATCGTCGCCAACTGCATTGACGTGTCCTTCTTAAGTAGCACAAGGACGGGAAAACTTCACAGGAGTAGATAAACTAGATGCTCTGGGAGCTGCACTCTACTGACCTGGGCTAAAACCAAGACCAAATTTATCAAACTTTGGAGTAACATCTAGCACCTGACCCCAACCCTCAGGGTTACCACCTTCCACCACAGCTTTTGCATCTTTGAGAGAAGACATAACAGTTTCCAATTTCTTTTTCTGCTCTGGAGGAGGAAGATTGACAACATGAACTGTCTCAAACGCCTGAAATGGAGTCTCATGTATCTCTCCTTCAAATTCAACATAGCGGAATGATGTCAAATGACTTACAATGTACTCTTCCTCACCGCATACAGTTATCACCTTTCCCTCTGCGGGATACTTGAGATTCTGATGAAGAGTAGAAGTGACTGCTATTGCTCTATGAATCCACGGCCTCCCCAACAAGCAACATGATGCTGGCTGTATATCCATCACAAAAAATGTAGTCGTGAAGGTGCGAGGACCAACCTTGATTGGTAGCTCCACCTCCCCAAATACTGACCTTCGAGACCCATCAAACGCCTTCACCATCAAATCGCTAGGGCGCAACTCCAGTCCAGAATAATTAATCTTCATCAATGCTGACTTCGGTAGTACATTCAAGGACGATCCCGTATCCACCAAAACCCGGGATAAATTAGTTCCTCTGCACTCCATTGAAATATGTAACGCTTTGTTATCGTATGGTCCCTCTGGAGGAAGATCAAAATCTGTGAAACCCAGACCGTTCCCGGTAGATATGTTAGCACAAACATTCTCAAACTGATTGACTGTTATTTCATGTGGCACGAACGAATTCTTCAATAACTTCATCAAATCATTTCTGTGAGGTTCTGAATAAATCAACAGAGACAAGATAGACATCTTAGAGGGAGTATGGCTCAAATGATCGATTATGCTATAATCACTCTTTCTGATAATTCGCATTAACTCTTCAACCTCATCGGGAACTGAAGAAGCTTCTGGTATCGGAATTGGTTGAGTCACGTTGGCCGGCGTAACCCTTGGATTACCAATTATCGCCTGATGTTTTCCTTTTTCTCTTGCAGAAGCATCTGCCGCATCTGGCACATTAGAAGGACCAAATACTCTCCCGCTTCTAGTCATTCGTCCCACACCAGAAAAGTTATGGACTTCCTCTTCATCATCTTCAACACGTTCTTCCTCAGGCAAACGAGCATTAACCTCCTGCTTTACCCCGTGGTAGTAAACATCAGCATCGTAATGCAACAGGACAGCCTTCTCACTGGTATACGACATGGGACCAGGTACCGTAATCATCAGAGGGGGTGCCCTTGATGGGGCAGGAATGCGTGCAGGGGTGTAAGGAATAGATATCACAACAATATCTTCTTCGGTAACATTGTGGTAGCTCGGTTTTCTATCAAACTGCAGGGAACCTTCATTTATCAACGACTGGATACCTGCTTTTAAATCATCACAGCCCTTCGGTTGTTCTCTACACTTGGCACACTCTGAAGTACATCCCGGGAAAATAGAATTCTCAAGCAAATACCTCTTAACAAAGCTCAACGGAGTAGTGACTTGTTCCACATTCATGATTAAATTCAACATTTCACCATTATCATCAATCATGTTAACAACACCCCCCTCTATGCCTAGGCATTGGGTTTTGAGTAACATTTCGACTAGTTACCGGAGTAAACTCAATCGCCTTAGAATCCAATAAGTCTTGTACTTTACACTTCAATGTAAAACAATTGTCAGTAGAATGACCAACTCCACCTGAATGGAATTCACATCTTGCATTAACATCATAGTTAACAGGGAGTCTTGCGGGTGGTGGCGGCATATTCCTCAGACTGATCAACTTCAAATCAAGCAGGTGGTGGAGCGCTTCAGTAAGAGTTACCGGAAAGGGATCAAATTTTCTGGGTTGTCTCTGCTGCTGGTTATTATACTGACAGGGAGCATCTGGCTGCCTTTGTTGTTGCGGCACTGTATTCGGTCTCTGCTGCGGAGGAGCATTAACAGGAATAAAAACAACATTAATTTGTTGGTGCTGACGATCCTCTCTTCGTCCTCTATGAGAATAAACCACGCTTGCGTCGCCTTCCCTTTTCTTAGGGTAATGGTTGAATGGTTTCTTACTGCCCCCTGATGAGCCACTGGAACCTCCAATCTGAATCTTTCCCAATTTCAAACCCACTTCAATTCTTTCACCAGCCATAACCAAGTCGGCAAATCCTGCCAAAGTACTTCCGATCATGTGCTCATAGAATGGCCCTTGCAGGGTACTCATAAACATATCAATGATTTCTCTCTCCATGAGTGGAGGTCGAACCCTCGCAGCCAACTCACGCCACTTCTGAGCGTATTCCTTGAAAGATTCTTTTGGTCCTTGCGACATATTTTGTAACTGAGTGTGATTGGGTGCCATATCCATATTGTACTGATAATGTTTGACAAAAGCACAAGCAAGATCATTCCAGCAACGAATATGAGTTTTCTCCAACTTCATGTACCACTCCAGGGATGCCCCAAACAAGCTATCCTGGAAGAAGTGAATCAAAAGCCCTTGATCCTCTATATGTACTGACATCTTCCAGAAATAAGCAGTTGCATGAGTAATAGGACACGACGTTCCATTGTATTTCTCAAATGTAGGAGGCTTGAACTTTGGAGGCACCTTCACTCCAGACACCAACCCGAGATCATTAGCATCCATACCAAGGACTCCTTGTCCTTCCACAACCTTTAGACGCTCTTCCAACAAACGATACGTCATATCCTCAATCTGAACCCCCGACTCTGAACGCCGCACAGAAAACTGATCTTCATCCTGGTCAAAGTCAAAATCCTGATCCTGATAATTCCTTACACCACCCTGATTAACTCTTCTGTTCCCCACAAGACGAGGTCCAGGAGATGGAGGAAACTGCCATACTTTGCGCACAAAAGGGTTTCCCGGCATCCCGTGAAAATTTCCAGCAAGCTGATCTTGCACGTCCCCCATTCCTACAGAAATGTCCTGATAAAGCCCTTGATTTCCACCATCCCCGGGACGGCGGTGCTGGTTGTTGACAATAGTAGTTAGCTCTTCCTGTCGGCGATTCACGTTGGTGATGACCTCCATGAACTGAGTCATCTGAGTAGCCATCTGGGCCCTCATTTCAGCGAGTTCAGCTTGAACCTGTTCCATCTGTCTCGGAAAGTTATTTCCGGTGGAATACCGATGAGTAGTCGTCTTGAATTCTGGATAAGAAAATCAGCAGAATAAGAAAACCGCCTTGAGATAACCTGCAATGTTATGAAATGCATGATGTGCATGAAATGTTTGTCATTTCCAGGTATCCAAGAGTCCTTTTGTTCATCAGTCACGGCGTGAAACCATACAATCAAAAGAGAAAAGATAATAGGATGAACACCTCAATTATTTATAAACAAAAGAAACGATGTCTAAGTGACTTCGGACAATTAAGAGAAAAATGATAAACAACTAAATACATGTCTTAATAAAAAGTAAAAAGAGCTGAATAATAACAATAATCAATTGGCCCCTTCGAACAATTATGGGGGTGACCAAATACACCAAAAGCAAATAACAGAACTAAATCTCCGGAACTAAACATGCTTCAAGATGTTGACAGTACTCCTCAAGTCTGGCTTTCTCCTTCAAGAGTTGAGATGCGACCATTTTACTCTCTTGGAACCGATCTTCTGCGACACGCTTCTGAGCCACTTCCCTTTCAAGCTGAGCATCCTTGTCTTTGAGCTGTTTTTCTAAGTTCTGAATCTTCTTCCTGTAACTATTTCCCGAGGCCTGAAGCTTCCGACACTCTTGCTGAGTCTTACTCAATTCTTCTTCCATTTCAGCATAAGACCTCTTCCTAAGACCGGTTGCATCATAAGTTTCCCCTTGAGCTTCTTTGAGTTTGCGAGGTAAGTCGGCCCTTTCTCGATCTGCCCAATAAAGTTTCATCCCCACCTCATGGTCTTTTGCACGAAGCTGAATGTTTTCAACATGAATCTGGGTGAACATCTCGGTAGGCACTGTGTTACTTGGAACGGTAGGAGGTTGTTCGTATAGAGGAGCCGACCTTGCAAATGGTAACCGTAAGATCTTAACCCTGGATTTAACCCACTCCAGGTAAGGAACCCTAGCAATAGGAACCTTCTTGCCCAATCTAGTTCTATCCTTCCCGTGAATGCCTTTCCAAGCACTTGTCACTCTCTTCAACATCTCAGGATCACTTCCTCTGGCGAAATACACTGATTCAGACACCTCCTCAACCTTTGGCGGTCCATCCATTGCATATCCCAATTGTCGATAAGCAAGCACAGGATTATAGTTAATACACACCTTAGTTCCTATGAGGGGAACATTAGGGAAATTTCTGCAACTAGTGACAACACTTTGCACTTCCCCCATATCATAATTCCACTGGATATTGTAAGAAGTAAGGTTGACGAGCCTTGATGACCATCTGAGAGAATGCCTGGTATCCACGAAAGGACCACTTACTGGTAGGTACAACATAAGCCATTGATACAACATCGAATGACATAAACCTACATTACCACCTTTTTCGTGCCTGGAATGGATGGTATAGAGAGTATCTGCCAAGAGTGTCGGTATCGGGTTCTTGTTTCTGAAAACATAAATAGCCGCCAAATCCACAAAATTTCTCTTGTGAGGGAAGAGGATGATCCCGTATATCATAAGAGAAAACAGAGAACTGAAGTTACTCCAATCGCCTTTCTCTGCCCAGTCTTCAGATTTCTTTACTAAGAAATCCAAATAAAACCCTGTAGTACCTTCACTGGACTTCCAATTGTCTTTCACCTCTTTCCAACTCAAATGGAGAATCTCACTAATAACCTCGAACTTCGGCTTTTCCGTCACTTGGACAAAAGGAACTTCATCGGTCAATCTGATATTAAGAAGGTACGCGTACTCTTCTAGGGTAGGAACCAGTTGATAATCTTGGAAAGTAAAGCACCGTAATTCTTTGTCATAGAACTGGAAGAGAGTGATCAAAGCCATCGAGTCAACTGGAGTATTAAGGACCAGTAACAAGTTGCCATAAGTTTTGTTGAAGTTGTTCAGAACATCACCCTTCAAATAGGAACTCAACCTCTTCAATTTGGACACATCAATAGGAGGAATCTGGTAAGAGAAAGTATGCCTGGTGAGCTCTTTAACATGAACTGAACCGGACTCAACTGGAGGGAGATCAGCCATTTCTGACGGAAAGAAGACTCTTGAATGTCCCTAGAAAATGACATGCGCATGCTAGTTATTTTTTTTACATCATTTTTTAGAAATAAACATGCTATTATACAATATGACAGGATCAAAGTTCACACTGGATCGTGGCTGGACCATTACAGAACAACACCATCCAAGATCGAAAGAGAAACTCGGAGCTCCAAAACTAACACGGGAACCTGGGTCACTTTTGCAACACAAAGTCACCAACAGTACCTGTACATGTAAGAAAATTTTTCCCGCCCCTCTCACGGGTGTAGTCTAGGTCAAGGTAAGGTTAGAAGCCACATCATAGTACGAGAGCTCGAATGTCGGTATTATCATACGATAACACCTATCCGAACTACCTCCGAAGTCATGGGTCTCATGGTCAGGTCTACAAAGCATCCACTTCATAACTGTCATGGCTACTCTATTCCTAGTTCCTATGGATTTTAATCATATCCTGGGTACAAGGCCTTTTACCTCATGGAACAACCCACCCACCAAGAAAATCCAGAAACCAAACAGTCCAGCCAAATCCAGTATGCAGAAAGTAAAGCGCACATAGGATGCAATGCAAACAGATAAATATGTAAAGTGGTAAAAATAAACATCCAAAAAGAAAACAAACAAGAGCTAGGATCGACTCTGGGATGGACCAGCAAAAGGTCAATCTATCCCCAGTGAAGTCGCCAGCTGAAACTACCGGCCAAAAATCATCAAACAATGAAGTCGCCATCGAACATCTTTTATCTCGTATGGAGGGAAAGGTAAACATCGAGAAAACATGGAAAAAAAGGAGAAATCACGGTCTTTTGACTGAGAGATCGGGTAAGGGAGTCTGTTACGCGAGGGGAAGGTATTAACACCCCACACGGCCGTAGTACTCTACGGTATCCACTCTTGTTGTCTAATCTAAATGGGTGTGGTCAAATCCTATGTCTATGGCTCGAAACTGTAAAGGGAATGCATTCGAAAGAAAAAGAAAACAATGTAGGGAAAATAAAAGTTGTGCTCGGTTGGGCCATACCCCAATGCCTACGTATCCCTTTTAAGGAACCAGAGAAGCCGTAGTTCGGCTTATGTGTTTTGGTTGGTTTGTGTTTTTTAATTAAGACAAACAAAGATAGTCAAGATGGAAAAACATCAAATAAAACAACAAACAAATGAGGTGATCAAACATCGACTAAGTAATAACAAAGTAACATGTCAAAGATGGCAAGATATCAAATGATAAAATGGATGACAAAACATCACACCTAGCAATGATATTGATAATCAAAGCAGGATAACAATAGATGCGATGGCGAAACATCGGCTTCATACAAATGTGCGATGGCGAAACATCGACCAAGAGATAACATGGCAAAGATGGCAAAACATCAATAAAACAGATAGAAAAATATCATACCTATCAATGATATTGAGAATCAAAGCAGGATAACAAACATGTGCGATGGCGAAACATCGGCTTAAATATAACAAGATATCATGGCAAAGATGGCGAAACATCAATAAAACAGATAGCAAAATATCACACCTATCAATGATATTGAGAATCAAAGTAGGATAACAGACATGTGCGATGGTGAAACATCGGCTTCAAGATAACAAGATATCATGGCAAAGATGGTGAAAAATCAATAAAACGGATGACAAAATATCACACCTAACAATGATATTGAGAATCATTGTAGGATAACAAACATGTGCGATGGCGAAACATCGACTTCAAACAAATGTGCGATGGCGAAACATCGACTTAAAAATAAAAAGGCATCATGGTAGAGATGGAAAAACATTGATAAAACAAATGACAAAACATCACACCTAACAATGATATTTAGAATCAATGTAGGATAACAAACATGTGCGATGGCGAAACATTGACTTCAAGATAACACAGACAAAGTAAGATTGGTTTATATCTTTTATTGTGAAGAAGAGTTTGGGTTCATTAGAAATATCTTATGATTTGCCAAGAAACAAGTTTTTTTTTAAGATGCAAAAATGCAAAGAAAGAAAAACAACTAAGGGAAACTAGCCTGGCACTATCCCTAATGTTATCATATAATGGTTGACCCTAAGGTTGAGGATAAAGGGAAGATCCTATCCTAATTTTCAAGTTAAAGGGAACTCAATAAAGCTATCCTATAGGGAACATGCAATGAGAGAGAAGTCATGATCTCAATATCTAAATTGAGTGACTCATCGATCAACAATTTAAGAGGAAAAGCAATAAAGATCCTATAGGTAACATGCAATGAGAGCGAAGTCATGATCTCAATATCTAAATTGAGTGACCCATCGATCAACAATTAAATAAGAAAAGCAATAAACATCCTATAGGGAACATGCAATGAGAGTGAAGTCGTGATCTCAATATCTAAATTGAGTGACTCATCAATCAACAAACAAACGCAACACATAAAAATCAGACAAAAAAAACCAGAGGGCCTCCTGACATATATCAGCAACAGAGGTCCCATCATGCAGTAAGAGATTTATGAAGAATGAGGATGGGAGAAAGGACGTGATATAATACCAAACAGATAACTATCTGTAGCAGTCAAGCAAGAATAAAAAGAAACCCAGAGAAACTTCAAGCAAGCTGGCATCAGTAGACAAATTGAGTCAGCAATTGCACCATCAAGATGTAAGCAAATTATCAGATATGAAGAAATCCCATGGGCAATGTATGGCATTCGCAATCATAGATATATGTATCCTGCATATACCATCAAGCATGCCAAACACAAGAATAATGCCAATATAATAAACTGTGTTCCACAAATAAAGTGGAACACAAAAGCCTCAAGCCAAAAGTGGCAACTTTCTCAGAGTACCTCGCACATTCAACAACCAAGTTAGTATTCCAAAAGATGAATAAGTGAGAATAATCATGGTGGCAATTTCCAAATGTTAGACATCATAAGCAAGAGGAGACAAGCATATGCACAGATTAGGTCAAAAGAATCAAAGGAATGTTTCTCTTTCCTATCACCATGTTGAATTGACAATTGAGTGTCAATCAAGGATCATAATAGCTTGGGAATAATATGAACAAGAACCATGGAGGTCAGCAGAAAACATATTTTAATCATGCATTGCTAATTCAAACACAACTTCATGAACACAATAGGGAATGAAACCTACATAATGCACTAGATGGTTCAAAATATTCAAACATGAAGCTTACAAGTGAAATGGTTTGAGATAATATGGACAATTAAGAACAAACATGATCATTAGGTTCCCAATTATAGGCCTCACTCAAGTTCATTGGCCAACAAACAAATTGTAACAAGACATGCAAGCATAATTGGGTACCTTCACTTCAGAATTACACCAAAAATAGAAACAAGGATCCATAATTCAAACCAAAAAAATATTAACATCTTGGAAGTGTATAAAAGTCAGAATGCAATCCCTAAGTTCATGAATGTTTGAGGAGGTGGTCAAATGAAGTGCAAAGTTTAAGACTAGCTGGCAAAACCACCAAGCTAGACAAGTTTTAAAAATTATTTGTGGAAAAATGCCAAACCAAGTCAAGTAATTCAAGAAAAATAGTTTTCAAATTCCCAACACATTCATGAACCATGATCAAGACCTGAAATCCAATAAAAGTCTAAGGCACAAGGGTTTTGAACATGAAACTTGTACCATAAGCAACAAAACCCTAAATTTTGACTTTTAACCCTAAGTATTAATTATATAGGATCAAAACCCAAACAAAACAAACCAAGGTCATGCAAAATATCAAGAAACCCTAAATGTTAGAAAATAAATTTTTTTCATATTTTTTGAATTAGGAAAAGACAAGAAAGAAATTAATATTCAAACAATTAGGTAATTAACAAATATCCACATATCAAAATGATATTTACATAAAAAATTCAGAAGAATGGCCAACCAAAATTATATTCATATATTAGGACTAAAAACATACATCCCTGAATTTTTTGTGATTTTTTGGATAAAAGAAAAATATTAAAAACAAAAAAAACAAACAATTAATAATGAAATTATTATTTAAGGGCAAGAAAATGCAAAACATAACCAAAAATCACAAAAAGGGAAAAACAAAAATGTGATCAGGTTTTATAATCAAAAACAAGATTACATGATTTTTTTTGGAATTTTTGAATTAATAGAAGTATTAAAAATAAAAAAACAAACAAATATTACAAATAACCTTTGAAATTAAATTTTTAATCAAAAATAAGAAAAATGATGAACCAAAGTCATAATCAATTTTCACATTATTTTAGGAGTCTCAAATAATTTTTGTGGATTTTTTAGGTCAAAGGAACTATTAAAATAAAAATTATCTTTGATCAATTAATTAATTAAACCTAACAATTTTTGAACCAATCAAAATATTTTCAAAAAATTATCAAAAAAATACACAAAGTCAGAAATATTATTTTGAATTTATGACAATTTTTTCAGAATTTTCCAATCATCTTTGAGTAAGAAATAAATTCATGGAAATCAATTTATAAAACAAAAATTCAAATAATCCAAAATTTCAAACGGACCAATCATGATGTGCCACCACATCATGTTCAACCTCCGGATGTTCAAAAAACGCGCGCATCTTCTCCAGATTAGGGCTCACTTTCAGATCAACATAACATGCTCAATTTTGCATCATTTTTTATGAAATCAAAGGCAAATCAAAGCTAGCATGGCGAGGAACCCATAGCAATTTGAATCAAATTAAATCATCAATCACATTATCCACAATCAAGCCATGAACATGAACAAAATAATTCTGCATTGCGAGTTTCAGAACATTCAACCAAGCATAATTCATCAAATTAAACGCTATAAAGCTTCAGAATCATTCCATAGACTTCAAGCAACATGATTATGAACTTAAATCACACGAAGCATGGCTAGAAATCAGAATTCAAATTTTAGAATTCAAACCTTTGAGAAAAAATGGATCTACTGTCTCCTTCACTCCAGTTGCAATCCAAGCTTCGATCTACAATCCTTATCACTTGGAGAAGAGAATGCAAGAAGAATTGGCCAAAACGCGCAAGGGAGATGGAAGAATCAAAGAAAAATGCAGAGCTACAAGCTATGGAGTTTTTGACTTTGATTGATTAAATGAGGCCCAAACCCTTTGCACTGAGGCTTGCTTCTCAATATATAGAGCATTAAGAGGAGGGTAGGATCGGTTTTTCGCGCTGAAAGCTCTTGAAAAGAATGAAATCTCCTTTTGGCCAAAATCAAGTATGCACATGCAGCCTTGAAATCCCTCGTGCGTTGGCTTTCTTTTTGCGTGCATTTTAATCCATTTATCCTCAGGAAGAGATTAGCAACAAGATTAAGACTTAAATCCTTGCATTAAGCAAGTGTTGGTGATTAGGCAACTTCATGCCATTTTTTTTTGCAAAACCACGAATTCCTTGTTTACTTGTCCATGTGCAGCTCAAACTTTGGCATGATGGGCCTTGGTACATTGAATGTTGGTCATGGGCTGGGTTAGGAACAAAGAGAATGGCTGAAACTTGAGTTTGCAAGAAATGGCCATTTTGCATATTTGCCAAATTTCAATAAAATGCCCCAAAATTCCAAAACTCACAACTTGTTCATACTTTTGAGTTTTGACACAAATGAGTACAATTTGGAAAGGTATTGAAAAGATCTACAATCCCTTAGTTTATAGTATTTGCAATTGAATCCATTAAGGTCCTCAAAATCTAGCTTGAAATTCACTAATTTTGAAAAATGACCTATAATTTTCTGACTTCAAAAGGCCATAACTCTTGATTCCTTGCCAATTTGAATATGAGACCAAAAGGAGGTGAAAGATAATCCTGTTAGCTTTCCAAGCATATTTCATTTGAATCTTCTTGATCAAGAATGAATACAAAATGATTTTTTGAAATTAAGTCCTTATTTTCCAAAATTAGTAACTTTTAGGATTTCTTCAAGAACAAGTTTCAATCCAAACTTCAATCTCTTTAATCCAATGACCAAAATGGACTTGAAATATTAAAAGTACATCCTTGAATTGATGGTTGACCAAAATTTCACTTGGTCAACATTGACTGATTTTGACCAAAATGACCATTTTGCCCCTCTGAATCAATTGATCCATTTCTCTTCAAGATTGATGATTACAACTTCAAACATATTATCTTTCAAACATATAGATGCCATGTGAAAATTTTCACTTCAAAAATCTCAAGAAAACTTGATAAAAACCAAAACCCTAATTTTGGTCAACACATTAGGAGACTGATGAATTATCTTCAAAACCTCAAATCCTCTAGGTATCTTGACCAATTCCTTGTACAAGGACCTTTCAAATATCAAAGAAATGTTGTAGCTCCCAAAATCAAGACTTGTACATTGGCCAACAACCTTGATCAAGCAAACCCTAATTTGGCTGATGAATCCAAAGAGTGATTCCACTTGTGATCCCATACAAGCTCCAATCATCTTGATGATCCAAAGAGATGGGTAAAAAATAACTTGAGATATGCCATAACCTTTGAGCTCAAAAGATCCAGAGATATGGATGGTAAGATATTTCTTGAGCAACTTGTCCATGTAATCAACCTTCAAAGCTTTGAGGGAAACTTGGTAACCAAAGTACTTTGATCCTATCACAATGTATGACTGCAATGCACTATGATGTTTATGATGAAATATAATCCTAAATCAAGAGGGTAAATTTTTGGGTGCAACAACTCTCAACCAAACAAAACTCAAGAGTCAAACCTCAATGAGTGTAGTATCGAGTATCTACCAACTTCGGACAGCACCAAAGTCGGTCATCTCACTATGTCCTAATGGCCAAGTTGGCCCAGTAAGGTTCTAAGGTTAGTTGATGCTTCACGACACCAAGCGGAGGCCCCGTACTCTCCTTGACTGACTCAAGGGTTACCGGTACCAACCAAAGTTCCACATCAACATAGCTACTGCTTCAACCGTGTCAGTATACCCTGCACAGTTTCCTCATAGTTTATTTCTACTTACCTAAAAGGTGTCCCTAAATCTGGGTGTAGGATTTAAAACAAACCCAAACAAGGAACCAAAATGTAAAGCAAACAAATCAAGCAATGTAAGAAAGTAAATGTGATCTAACCCTAAGGTAACCCCACTTTTAAGAATATTTCCCCAACAAAGTCGCCAGTCCTGTGATACGGTGGGAGAACTGACTTGAGGTTTTGCGTTTGTGTTCGCAAATGTTGCGGTTTAGCAAGAGTCGCCACCGACTTTTCTTTTATCCAATAAGGAAAGGTGAAAAAAAGCACAAGAAAGACCTTTTAGAGATGTTTTTTAGTTCGGGGGATAGATTATGAAAAGGGAAGGTATTAGCACCCTTTTCATCCATGGTTTTCCATGGGCTCTTAGTTACTTGCTAGATCACTTGCTTTTGTTTGAAAATGTGCTTAGTGTGGTTTTTGAAAGTATTTTGAAAAGGTGCCATCGTTTAGGTAAACTTTGTAATGATTCCCGTTCGTAAGAATGTATACGAAGTGTTGAGCTATTGAAAATATTTCAAGGTTTGGAAAATGTTTTGAAGTTGTTTTGAAAGTGCATATGGTTGTTTTTGAAAATAGCAAGGATGTTTGTTTTGAGAGTGAGCAAGTAACTAAAAGTAATCTACCTACTCAAAAGTTCTTAGATGTGTTTTTCCTCATCCTTTAGATGTTGCTACCTTACCATTGATTTGGCAAGAACCCCCATCGTTGGATGTGAAGGGACGAGCGTTGGGTCATCGTATGACCATGATAGCAATGTTGTGAGATGACTTAGCACTTTTTCTTTAGGGACTAAGATCATTTTGAAAGGAAACTTTGATAGTGTCATCGAGGGACTATGATCTTGTATTTTCGATTTGTTTGTGCTAAGACATCCCACATGCATAACATGGCCATTTTTGTAAGGAAACAAGTGGAATTACCCTAAGGTAAGTGTGAGAGTGTATTTGATTGCATGTATAATTTGTCTTGATTAGGGTGATCTATTTGTCAATTTTCATATCATGTCATGCACACCCTAATTACTAGCATATATTGAAAGTAATAATAGTGCGGAAATGTAAAGTCCTATGCTATTACAATATTTTGGGGGATGGGGGTACATTTTTGTGAATGGGGGTTGCAAGTTAAAATTCTAGGTTACTATTACAACCATATTGAATAGGGAAGAATGTACAGGAAATGTAAAATGTTTATTTATTTAAGAAAGGAAGTAAGTTTTGTTTAAGAAAAAAAATTTGTCTCTCTTTTTTGTTAAAAGAAAATATAACATGCAAATATAAAATATTTTTGGTGTTTTTTGATTAATAATAAAAAATAATATGATGGAAAAATAATAAAAGAGAAAGAAAAGAAAAATCAACGCAAATGCATGAGAGTAGAAGAGGTCAGAAGTTCTGACTCTGCCTTGCTGCACAAACAGAAACATGTTAGCAAAAATATGGAAGTTCAGAAGTTCGTGATCTTTTGAGAACTCAGAAGTTTTCAGAAGTTCTGACGCAACTGTCAGAACTTCGCCTCTCTCCATGCCGGTCAGAACATCTGCAGCTTAGTCATTTACATAACAGAAGTTGCAAGTATAACAGTTATGACAAATTTCATGAAATATCAGAAGCACAAATCAGAAGCAACATGTATTTTCTAATTCTAATTCTGAGTCCTAATTTCTTTATGAAACTCTAAATTGGGATTTATTTTACTTAGGCAAGCAAACGCAGGAATTCTCAGAATATGTACACCATCAAGATCAGAATATCTACATTGTGCTAAATATGCAAAATCTGACAATGCTTAATCAGTTAGGATGAGGGTCAACAAAAAACTTACCTTGCAGCTGGAAAGGATTCTGTGAACTGGAGATTGGTCTTGAATTCTGGTGATGTTCTGAGCAACTTCTTCACGTACTCAGCAGGATGGAAGTTTGCAACTTCTGGAACAACCAAGAGGTGATATTATGACTCATTTGAGGTGGAAATGAGTGGAGAGTGTAGGGCAATAGGAATACTGAAGTTTAAGGTAGCTTCTAATGTATGAATCAGCAGTTGCGTGGACGGCTTTAATCAAGAACACTTGAGGAAAACAATGGAGTTTGAATGTAAGGAATCAATGCTAAGATTTTGGTATTTTGTGTTTAGTTTCCTGGGTTCTTGGAATTTTTGCAGTGGTTCAAAGCTTTCTTTCTCAGTTCTCTCATCTTTCACAAATTTTTCTAGGCCGTTCATAGTGGCCAATGGTGTTCTATTTATAGGAAAAGGTTTTGCAGTTGGGGCGGTCAAGTGGTACCAGCATCATATGCTAGATGCTGACTTACTCTTGAAGTAAGCTTAAACAAGTGGGGGTTCAATGTATCAAGTTGGATGGTTAACAATGCTTCAGCTGGATTTGGCAGCGTGAATTAAGGAAAAGTAGAAACAGCACGTGGGTCTAGCATACTTTTGCACAGAAGTTTGTCTTCCCAAGATAGTAGGGGTACACGTGGTGAAAGTCCCTTGGATAAAGACTCAGAGGCGGTTGTGAGCATTAAATGAGTTCCCATGTGAAACTCTGCATCCTTGCTTGACTCTGGAATAGAAGTTCTGCTTCAGCGTAGCATCTCATCTTCTGATCCTCTTACCTTATGGCTTCAGCATGTTCTGAAGGATCCTTCAGAACTTCCAGTATACTTACAGCACGCTTTGTTACCTTCTTTGATTTACCCTTGCAAACTCTGACCGAACCTTTGTGAAAACTGGTCCAGAAGTTCTGACCAAACTTTGTCTTGAGACTATCCAGAATTTGCTGAGTGTGAACACTGACCCAAAAGTTCTGAAATTATCATATTTTTTAAAACACTTAGAAAATTTCTAAGTATTTAGAATTTGGCTTTTCCAAAGTAAAATTTGACTTTTGAAATTCTTGATGAAATAAACTTCATATTCCAACATGTCTTGATGAAATATGATTTTTGAGATTTGATTTTGATCAAAAAGTCAAAGTTAGACTTCTCAGTGTGTAAATGACCATTTTTCCCTTGTGAATGGTTTGCTTAGAAAAATTGATAATTCAAGGCCTGGAGACTTGATGAAGGAAAACTTGAGGATCCAGTGTGATTCCTTGAGAAATGAGAGGGCAAATTTTGGGGTGCAACAACGACTTGGGAAAAAAGGGGTATCTCGGTGGACTGAAAACCTGAAAGGGCGGTCTAGGAAAAAGTTATGGAATTAAAGCGTATGACTATGTCCCGTTGGATCACTTTAAGGACAACCTTTGGATTTAACTTGCAAACTCAGAGGTTCTGATCAATTCAATCATCTTCGGACGAGGCAACAAATAGACAAGATGCTCAGAGATACAAAGGCTATAGCAGAATGGGAACCCTATGGGATTATTGCACATAACTATCTTTTCTTTGTATTAAATTTTCATTTTTTCTTACGACGGTGTTCTCCTACTAGAATGTTCGTCTCACTGTACAAAAATACTTACTCAAAGTCAATGCAAAGATATTCCTTTGAAAGTGCAAAACTATCTTTTTTTTTACTCTTGTGTTTTGTTTACAAAAACGTCCAATGATTCATTGTTGAACATATGCATTTGAACATAATTACTGTTTACAAATAAACAAAATAAAAGACAATTGCTAATGGCTTTAAGAGGTAGGGAAATCTCTCTAAGCTATTTCCATAAATCCCCATAATTTGCAGTTTAATTCCCATCGGAACAAGCTTCCAATTATCAATCCCCAGTAGAAGTCGTTCATTTTCTCAGGATTTCACAACAGGATTTTACAAGCAGTACATGGCATTTCCTTTACAACGGAGTTTATTTCTCTAAGCATAAATTCATCAACACTTAGACTTCACAACATGAAGACTTATACTCCATATCCTCAGTAGCAGTCAGGGATTTTTTCCCCAATCCAACAGCAGTGCAGCAAACTAGCTCACATACGCATACATTGCATCCATATATCATATACATTGATAAAGCAAATGTATTATACTATGCATTTCATACAACATAAACATTGCTTATTAGCTAACATTTTATCTTTTTCAGGATAAGATTAATCAAACAGTTATCATTAACAATGTTCAAAGTTTTCAGATACAGTTCAGATATGCTCCAGATATGGATGCCATTCTGATACTCATTCAGATTCAACTTCTCAGATATAGTTTAGATACGCTCCAGACACGGATGCCTTTCGGATACTCATTCAGATTCAACTTCTTAGATACAGTTCAGATACGCTCCAGACACGGATGCCATTCTGATACTTATTCAAAATCTCAACTCTCAGATACAGTTCAGATACGCTCCATACACGGATTCCATCCTGATACTCATTCGGATTCAACCTTTTGATATAGTTTAGATACGCTCCAGATACGGATTCCATTCTGATACTCACTCAAAATTCAACTCTCAGATACAGTTCGGATACACTCCAGACACGGATGCCATTCTGACACTCATTCAAAACTAAATTTCAGATACAATTCAGATACGCTCCAGACACAAATGCCATTATGATAATCATTCAAAATCAGCTCCCAGATACAGTTCAGATACGCTCCAAACACGGACGCCATTCTGATACTCATTCTTTACGCTTACGAAGTACAATACCAACAATCACTCTTGGATGGCATATACAAGTCCATATCCAAATTTTTTTTCTATAACCTCTCCAAATGGCATCTTTAAGCCCATTCCCTCAACCATCACATCACCGAGGGCAAATTTATGGGCACTCTAGTGTCCAATCATCTTCCACCTTCGAGTCACGACTGCCAAAACATGACAATCTAACTCTTCAGGCTTAAGAAGATTGAACAGGGGCAGCTATTGTACCCCGAAATTTTCCCTCTCACTTATCAAGAATTTTCTCACAAGATCTCCTTGGGCTCAAGACTGCACTAGGGTTTGATCAACTCAAGACACCTCCTTAGACACTGATGACCAAAATTAGGGTTTGAGTTTTCACAAGGATTTTTTGAACTATCAATGCTTCATATGATTTTCATGGACCATTATGGACCCACAAGATTACTCATGTCAAGTTTCAAGCCTTGGATCACATTTTTGCTCAGTCAATTGAACAATTGACCTAAAAACCAACTGTATTGGGGGAAAAGTCAACTATGGCTAATTTACAGTCAAAATTCATCATTTTTGATCCACATCAACATTTCAAACCCATATGTATCATTTTATCAAGTTTGGACCATAATTCCTCAATAAATTTGATCAAAACTCCAAAAGGGCAAAATGGTCAAAATTAGGGTTTTGACTGGGAAAAGGCAATTTCTGATTTTTGACCTAGCAAATGGTTAATTGGTTTAAGGAATGATATAAAGAGTCCAATTGCATCATTTTGACCTAATGACATGATTCAAAACATTGCAAATCCATTGGATTGACAGATGAATTTTGCAGTCAACTGGTCAAAAGTCAACTGTATACTGAAAAGTCAAACTTTGACTTTTTGGTCAAATTTAAGCACCAGAGATCACAATTCATCAAAACATGTCATTTTGAGAAGAAAGTTAACAATACCATTCTTGTAAAGCAAGCTTTTTGCATAAAGTTCACATTAAGCCTCTAACTTGTTCCCTCTGATCACACTCCATCCACAAAGTCAGAAGCAAGCTTGTTTAAAGAATAACCACTCTATCTTAGCAAGTACATAAGACTTTGAAACTTGTTTTGTCAAAAAATCACATGTTTAGCTTAAGGATGCAAATTTGAATTCTGATCAACTAGAGCATCCGAAACTTGTTGCTTATAAATAGAGTCACTATTTGTGAGCTAGGACATGAGATTGAAGACCCTTAAACTCACTCAAACTCCCTCTAGCCAGAAATTGTCTCAAAACACCATTGTTGTGAAAGTTCCGACTTTACATACCAAACTCTAAATCCCCTCGTGTGTTCTTTGGCCTTTCACTTCCAAAAGCTTCTAAACATCAAATACAAACCATCCAGAGTCCATTTGCTTAACTATAACACCTCCATAATCAAGTTTCATTTTCAAAAACATGGGTATGCAACTTGACTTCTCCAGAGCTCCTCAGCCATTTTCAGCTCAAGCTAATCATTGCATTAGCTTCCTGGGACCTCAAGAAAGCTAACCTGATCCTTATAGCACCTTGAATCAAGCTCATTTGCATTTCACGATTTCCAGTTTTGAGGTATTTTTCTTGAACTTCTGTCTCATTACTTAGGAATTGTTAGGCTTGCATTTGTGAAGATAAAATGTAGACTGAAATTCTGGCTGCAGATACTCAATGTCACGTTCAATGTTATGACACCGTATCTGACTTACTATATGACAGTAAATACAAAAGCAATAAAGAACACAGTCAATTGTTTACCCAGTTCAGTGTGCAACAACACCTACTCTGGGGGCTACCAAGCCAGGGAGGAAATCCACTATAAGAGATTTTAATTCAGGAATAAACCAACCAGTTTATCTCCTTCACTTAAGACCTACCCAATGCAATTCCAATCTAAGTACAACTTAAACCTGAGTTCCTACTCACTCCCCCTCAATCACAGCAGTGATACATAAACCAATTTGACTTAAGAATTGATGAAGACTCTCTTCATAAACAAACACTTGATTAAGCTTCACAGCTTTTTAATCAAGCAACACAATCACTCGTGCTTCACAGCTTTGAGTGATGCACACAACTAACTTGACTCTGCTTCACAGCTTTAGTCAAGGAACATTCAAACACTCTTGCTTCAAAGCTTTGAGTGCTACACAACCCTTACAATTAGAAATCTATTCCAAGTCACTTATCACAATGATAATTGCTTGGAGTACAATAATCAAACCTATACAGATTACAAATGATCTTCTGATCAATCAAGAGGGATCCTTGAAAAACAGCAGCTCTGTTGAATATATAGCAGCTGCAACTTCAGTTAGGGTTTCCACAAAAACCTAGGGTTCATTCCGTTTGACCTAAAGACCAGGTCACAGGACTTTATTAACCAGGTTAGGGTTGAGCTAGGTTACCCCTCAGAAAACGCAGGATTCTATTCAGGAAAGACTGAGTTATTTCCTGAAAAAACTCAGACTTATCCATCCTGCAAACCTGTTAGTTCAGAACAGGATGTCATAACATCTGTTATGACATCTGAGAAAACATGTCTACTGATTTAGCAAAATGTGATCATTTTGCAAAATGCTCAGATACACACTTATAAACATCAGTACTTGAAATACAATATTTTTCTGCAAAGGTACCTAATGAGTTAGTACAAACTGAACTAGAATGTTATGACATCAGTCATGACATTCACACATACACTTGGGATTTACCAAAAATGCAAGCCAATACCTAAACACCTACAAACTCCCCCTTTGGCAGATTTTTGGCTAAAGACCCTAAGCAATCAGAGATAGATAGCAGCAGAAATAAGTGACAGCAGAAAAATAGAATGTCAAGTACTAATTAAGTAAGTACCAAAATATTCTCCCCCTCTTTAGCCACAAATGGGCCAAAGATACATGTTCATAAAATTATACAGTTATCCAAAACAAAATAATAAGAGCAGCAGCAGAAAACAACTGAATACACTTCCAAACTCCACCAGATATCAGCAACCAACCTTCAAGCACTGTCATCAGATCCAGAGGATTCAGGCTTCTTTCTTTTCTTGTGAGCAATGTCAGCATTCTTCTCTTTGTTTGATGTCTCAACATTCTTAGAGACATCTGGATTTGTTTCAGCATTTGAGCTTTCTTGGTTCAGAGGAACAGAAATGCCAGGAACTGAGTGGTTCTCGTTCAGAATTCTTGAAACAATTTTTGCTATTGCTTGATTAACATAGGCTGTCCCTTCCCTATTTGCAATTTCAGGGGGAACTGAAGAAGAAGGATGAGATGGATTACCAGAGGCAGAAGCTTGGGGCTTTCCTGCATGTCTTGTTCTCAACTCTTTGACCTTGGTGGGGTTAGTTCCCACTTTTCTACGAGAAGAGATCTCCAGAACGTCAGAGTCCAGACAAGAAGAGATTGTCCCAGAATCTTGATCAGAGGAAGAGGTTGAAATAGTCGTATTGGATGATGATGGTGTTTGAGACATTTTGACAGTTTTAGAGGACCAACAGCAACTGAGGAGAAATTTCTGATTGAGAGACTGGGTTTTGATGAGGAGACGAGAGAGGAAGGAAGCAAGGGAGTTTCTATTCAACTTCTTAAAAGAATTGTAGGAAATGAGAAAATACAATTTTAAACCAATCAGAACAGGCATAACTCCTTTGATCCTTGTTTTAAGCAAAATTAATTGCTACAATTCCTCATGTTGGCAAATACCCAGCTTACCCCTTAAGTTTTCAAATTGATTTGCATCCAGAGCCTTGGTAAAAATGTCAGCCAGCTGTAGCTCAGTGGCAACATGTTCCAATTTGATTGTCTTCTCTTCTACAAGGTCTCTGATAAAGTGATGTCGTATGTCAATATGTTTGGTCCTGCTATGCTGAATGGGATTCTTGGATATGTTGATTGTACTCAGATTGTCACAGTACAATGTCATAACATCTTGTGTGACATTATACTCAGTGAGCATCTGTTTCATCCATATCATTTGAGAGCAGCTACTACCAGCTGCAATGTATTCAGCTTCACCAGTGGAAAGAGACACACAATTCTGTTTCTTGATGAACCAGGAAACCAGATTACTTCCCAAGAAGAAACATCCTCCAGAGGTGCTTTTTCTATCATCAGCACTACCAGCCCAATCAGCATCACAGTAGCCAGTCAGAGCTAGTTCACAGCCATGAGTATACATCAATCCATAGTTGTAAGTACCACTTACATACTTCAAAATTCTCTTCACTTGATTGATATGACTGACTTTGGGATCAGCTTGGTATCTAGCACAAACTCCAACTGCAAAGGCAATATCAGGTCTGCTGGCAGTTAAGTACAACAAGCTTCCTATCATGCTTCTGTACAGACTTTGATCCACCTTAACCCCACTTGAATCTTTGGAAAGCTTTAGATGAGTAGGAGCAGGAGTCCTTTTGTGACTTGCATTCTCCATACCAAACTTCTTTACAATATTCTTAGCATACTTGCTTTGAGATAAGAAGATTGAGTCCTCCATCTGTGAGACTTGTAGTCCAAGAAAATAAGTTAGTTCTCCCATGAGACTCATTTCAAATTCAGCCTGCATCTGGTCAGCAAAGTGTTTAACCATATGTTCTGACATTCCTCCAAACACTATGTCATCAACATATATTTGGGCAACCATCAACTTCCCTTCTTCAGTTTTGACAAAGAGAGTTTTGTCCAAGCCTCCTTTTCTGTAGCCTTTGTCTGAGAGAAACTTTGTTAACCTGTCATACCATGCTCTAGGAGCTTGTTTCAGGCCATATAGAGCTTTTCTCAATTTGTAGACATGATCAGGATGGGTTGGATCCACAAAACCTTTAGGTTGTTCCACATAAGCTTCCTCATTTAAGTACCCATTTAGAAAGGCACTTTTCACATCCATCTTAAATAAGTTGAACTTCAGAAGACAAGCAATTGACAACAAGAGTCTGATTGATTCCAACCTGGCTACAGGTGCAAAGGTTTCATCAAAATCAACCCCTTCAACCTGGGTGTATCCTTGAGCAACAAGTCTTGCCTTATTTCTGGTGACAACTCCTTCAGCATCTGACTTGTTCTTGAATATCCATTTTGTCCCAATGATGTTAGTTCCTTCAGGTCTAGGAACCAGTTCCCAAACTTCATGTTGCTTGAATTGGTTCAGTTCATCTTGCATTGCACCAATCCAATATTCATCAGTTAAGGCTTCCTTGACATTTCTTGGTTCCATTTTGGACACAAAACAAGAGTTTGAGATGATTTCTCTAGATCTTGTGATGACTCCACTATTGGGATCTCCTATGATGAGCTCTTTTGGATGATCCTTCTGAATTCTGATGGAAGGGATCTTGCTAGCTTCCTTTGATTCAGATTCTGTTGTGGTGGAGTTGGGTAGGTCATTCTGTTGGGTTGAAGTCTCAAAGAATGTCTCAACAGTACAAGGAACATCTATTTCTTCATGATAGTCATCAATTATAACATTTATTGATTCCATCATGGTTTTGGTTCTGGAGTTGAATACTCTATAAGCTCTGCTGTTTGAGGAGTATCCTAGAAATATGCCTTCATCACTTTTGGGGTCCAGTTTTCTTCTTTGTTCACGATCAGACAGAATATAGCATTTGCTGCCGAACACATGGAAGTACTTCACAGTTGGTTTTCTTCCTTTCCAGAGTTCATATATGGTGGATGAGGTTCCCTTTCTCAAGGTGACCCTGTTATGAACATAGCAAGCTGTATTCATAGCTTCAGCCCAAAAATACATAGGAAGTCTTTTGGCATGTAACATTGCTCTGGCAGATTCTTGTATGGTCCTGTTTTTTCTTTCCACAACTCCATTTTGCTGAGGTGTTATAGGAGAAGAAAACTCATGACTGATTCCTTCTGAAGAACAGAAGTCATCAAACTTGCTGTTTTCAAATTCCTTGCCATGATCACTTCTGATTCTGACAATACATGCTTCCTTCTCTCTTTGAATTCTCTTGCACAGTTCTCTAAAAACTTCAAATGCATCTGATTTTTCCCTAATGAAATTAATCCAGGTGAATCTGGAAAAATCATCCACAACCATATAGGCATATCTTTTACCACCAAGACTCTCTACTTGCATTGGTCCCATCAGATCCATATGGAGGAGTTCTAGAACCTTAGAGGTGGTCAGATGTCTTGACTTTGGATGTGACATCCTAGTCTGCTTACCAACCTGACATTCACCACAAACTCTTCCTTCATCAATTTGCAGTTTTGGAATTCCTCTGACTGCCTCCAAGGAGATAATCCTCTTCATACCCCTTAGATGAAGATGGCCAAGTTTTTGGTGCCACATTTTCACCTCTTTTTCTTCTTTTGCAATGGAACACACAGATGAGAAATTAGTGTTCTCAGCCTCCCACAAGTAACAGTTGTCTTTGGATCTGACTCCTTTCATTACTATCTCTTGTTTGTCATTGATTACAAGGCATTCAGACTTTGAGAAATTGACCTTGAATCCTAGATCACACAGTTGACTGATACAAATGAGATTAGCGGTCAGCCCTTTCACCAGCAGTACTTCATTCAGACTTGGAACTCCAGGACAGTCCAAATCACCGACTCCTTTGATTTCACCTTTAGCCCCATCTCCAAAGGTCACAAAACTGGTGGTGTGAGGCTTAACATTATTGAGGAGGTTCTTGATTCCAGTCATATGTCTGGAACATCCACTGTCAAAGTACCAGTCTTCCTTTGCAAAGACCCTCAGGGAAGTGTGAGCTATCAGTGCAGTAGCCTTTTTCTTCCATTGAGGAGCATGTGGTACCTTTTTAGACTTAGGTTTGACACCTGAGTTCTGATTAGGGTATCCATGTAATCTGAAGCAGAAGGGCTTTATGTGGCCATATCTACCACAATGATGACATTTCCATCTTTGGTACCTTTTCCTCATATGTCTCTGTTCCTGATGTCGAGAGTTGTGTTGAGACATCTGTTTTGACATTTGCTTACCAGAACCAGATTTCGTTGCTTCCATAAATCCTAGTCCAGATTTATTTCCCACATTTTGTCCAACCTGAAGGATCTCTTCCAATTTGTCTGTTCCATTTGTCAACATCTTGACAGATTTGGTCATTTGATTCAGTTGTGAGTTCAGCAATTGAACTTCTCCTTCTAGATGACTTATAGTTTCAAGGTTTGCCCTTTTTTCAGCCTCCATCTTTATGATGAGTTTTGATTGTTTCTCATTCTGCACACATACTTCAGTACTTCTGATACACAATTCCTTGTAAGTATCAACCAGTTCTTCAAAAGTCACTTCTTCGTCACTGATGTCACTTTCAGAGGTACAAACACCAGTTAAAGCAGTAACTCGTTTGGCAGTCTCTTCTTCAGAATTACTTTCTGAATCACAGTCAGACCAAGTAACTGTCATTCCTTTTTGTTTCTTAAGAAAGGTAGGACATTCAGCTCGAATATGCCCATATCCTTCACAACCATGGCATTGAATTCCTCTGCCTTGAATTCCCTTCTCTTCTGACCTTGGTCTTCTGCTGGAACTGTCAATGTTAGAGGGAATGTTATGAACATTAGACCTTGACTTTGGATCTATTCTTTTGATGAGTTTGTTGAACTGTCTTCCAAGCATGGCTACAGCTTCTGAAATGTTTTCTTCAACATCAGTGTTGGACATAAGTGCTATGCTCTTGTTCTTCTTGACACCATTATCAGTGATTCCCATCTCAAAAGTCTGAAGAGACCCAATAAGTTCATCCACTTTCAACTTGCTAATGTCCTGGGCTTCCTCTATGGCAGTTACCTTCATTGCAAATCTTTTAGGCAAGGATATGAGAATCTTCCTCACCAGTTTTTCTTCTGACATCTTTTCTCCCAGTGCTCCTGAGGTGTTGGCAATCTCCAAGATGTTCATGTGAAACTCATGAATGGTTTCATCTTCCATCATTTTTAGATTCTCAAACTTGGTGGTCAACATCTGAAGCCTTGACATTTTTACTTTGGAAGTGCCCTCATGAGTAGTTCTGAGAGTGTCCCAAACTTCCTTGGCCAGTTCATATTGATGTACTAGTCTGAAAATGTTTCTATCAATTCCATTGAACAAGGAATTTAGAGCTTTTGAATTTCCCAGAGCTAACTCATCTTCTTCTTTACTCCAATCTTCCTCAGGCTTCAGACTGATTGTCCCATCTTTCTCAGTTATGGTGGGATGAATCCATCCTTTGTCAGCAGCTCTCCAAGCCTTTTTGTCCAGAGATTTTAGGAAGGCAATCATACGAGGTTTCCAGTAGTCATAATTAGTTCCATCCAGAATGGGTGGTCTATTTCCAAAAACTCCTTCTTTGTCCATAGTGCCAGAAAGTGATATCCCTAGATCTCACCCAGTAATACAGGCAGGGTGCCTGCTCTGATGCCAATTGAAATTCTGGCTGCAGATACTCAATGTCACGTTCAATGTTATGACACCGTATCTGACTTACTATATGACAGTAAATACAAAAGCAATAAAGAACACAGTCAATTGTTTACCCAGTTCAGTATGCAACAACACCTACTCTGGGGGCTACCAAGCCAGGGAGGAAATCCACTATAAGAGATTTTAATTCAGGAATAAACCAACCAGTTTATCTCCTTCACTTAAGACCTACCCAATGCAATTCCAATCTAAGTACAACTTAAACCTGAGTTCCTACTCACTCCCCCTCAATCACAACAGTGATACATAAACCAATTTGACTTAAGAATTGATGAAGACTCTCTTCATAAACAAACACTTGATTAAGCTTCACAGCTTTTTAATCAAGCAACACAATCACTCGTGCTTCACAGCTTTGAGTGATGCACACAACTAACTTGACTCTGCTTCACAGCTTTAGTCAAGGAACATTCAAACACTCTTGCTTCAAAGCTTTGAGTGCTACACAACCCTTACAATTAGAAATCTATTCCAAGTCACTTATCACAATGATAATTGCTTGGAGTACAATAATCAAACCTATACAGATTACAAATGATCTTCTGATCAATCAAGAGGGATCCTTGAAAAACAGCAGCTCTGTTGAATATATAGCAGCTGCAACTTCAGTTAGGGTTTCCACAAAAACCTAGGGTTCATTCCGTTTGATCTAAAGACCAGGTCACAGGACTTTATTAACCAGGTTAGGGTTGAGCTAGGTTACCCCTCAGAAAACACAGGATTCTGTTCAGGAAAGACTGAGTTATTTCCTGAAAAAACTCAGACTTATCCATCCTGCAAACCTGTTAGTTCAGAACAGGATGTCATAACATCTGTTATGACATCTGAGAAAACCTGTCTACTGATTTAGCAAAATGTGATCATTTTGCAAAATGCTCAGATACACACTTATAAACATCAGTACTTGAAATACAATATTTTTCTGCAAAGGTACCTAATGAGTTAGTACAAACTGAACTAGAATGTTATGACATCAGTCATGACATTCACACATACACTTTTTAGCTTTAGTTATTTACATGGTTAGATTCGTGAGGAAGAATGCAACAACTTTCATTTTGTCATCTTCCATTTTTGTTGAGAAATGAAGCAGTTACAGGTACACCGGCTGGAGGTTGAAGATGAAGTCATCAGGACTTGATTTGCCTTACATATTTGTTGTTTTGTTTATATGAACGGATGTATAGCCACCCCAGTGGTAAAGCGCGAGTCTGTTAACCTATGAGACCTGGGTTCGTGCCCCAGTGATACCCTTTTGCCCATTTTTCATATTTTTTATTTTCTAACATTTTTTTGCAGGCGCTGACCCTTTGGGCCTGGTATTGTTTTTTATTTATTTTTGCTGGCTGACCTCACTGCCTGCTTATGCACCCCTGGCCCAATTTATTTTATTTTCTTATTTTTATTTTATTTGTTTTTTTTAAAAATTATTTTTCACTAATATTAAAAATCATAAAAGATATAAAAAATTTAGATCTTCATTTTAATTGATTTTATTTTATTTTTTCTCACAAAAAATATTTTTATTAACTATACTTTATTTATTTTTTTACAAATCACCTTGTAAATTTAATTAAAACTAGGTTAATATTTATTTTTCTTTTACACCTATACAAATATATTATTTTTCATATAAAAAAGACTAAAAAATATTTCATGATGTCATAAATATTTTCAAGACAAAAATACCAAAAAAAATACTTTTTTCTAAACTTATTTTCTTTTAATCAACTAAATAATATTAGGGTTTTATTCAAAATCTTTTCTTAATAAATTTAAACTTAATTAATTATTTTCTTTTAATTAATTAGGTTAAAACAAATTCCTTTTTCTCATAAAAAATTCAAACAAAAAGATCCATTTTCTTTGCATTTACATTCTTGCATATTTATTTTTGTACATTTGTTTATTTCAATTATTGTATAAATTCAATATGGTTGTAATAGACTAATTAGGCTATAAATTCTTGCAATCACCATTCAATTTGTACACCCCCTTCCCACAAATCATGTAATAGCTTAGTATTTTTTTCCGCAATTTAAATGCTTTATATTCACATGCTAATAATTAGGGTTTGTATGGAAAGAACAAAATAAATCAAATAGAAAACCCTAATTCAAGACAAAATCAAGCATGAAAACAATGCACTTGCTCACAAACACCCCTAGGGTTATCCCACTTGGTTGCCTTATACAAAATGGCCATATTACGCATGTGAGGTATCTTAGCCAAAAACAAGCAAAATACAAGATCATAGACCCTCGATGACGCTATCTAAGCTTCCTTACAAATGATCTTAGTCCCTCAAAATGAATGCTAAGATACCTTACAACATTGATAATTATGGTTATACGATGACCCACGCACCTCCCGTTTACATCCAAAGATAGGGTTGCTTACCAAATCAGTGGTAAGACAATAATGTCAAAGGAAAAGAAAATGAAAAAGAAAGACATTTGAGTAGGTAGATTGCTCCTAATTACTTGCTCCATTTCAAAACAAACATCCTTGCTATTTTCAAAACAATCACATACACTATCAAACATCTTGCAAAATTGAAAACATTTTCAAAAGATCAAACATCTTTGTATACATTCTTACGAACGAGAACCATTACAAAGATTGACTAAACAATGGCCTCTTTACAAAATACTTTCAAAAAACCACACAAAGCACAATTTCAAACAAAAAAGCAAGTGATCTAGCAAGTAACTAAGAGCCCATGGATAACCATGGATGAAAAGGGTGCTAATACATCCCCTTTTCATAATCTACCCCATGAAATCAAGAAACAATCTCAAAGGTCTTTCCTGTGCTTTTTCATATTTCCTTTTGGATAAAAGAAAAGTCGGTGGCGACTCTTGCTAACCGCAACATTTGCCATCAAACGCAAAACCCTCAAGTCAGTTCTCCCACCATATCATAGTATGCATGTGAGACATCTTAGCAAAAACTAAAAAAATACAAGATCATAGTCCCTCGATGAAGCTTTGAATGTTGCCTTACAAATGATCTTAGTCCCTCAAGAGAAATGCTAAGATAACTCACAAAATTGCTATTCATGACCATACGATGACCCACACCCGTCCCTTTACATCCAAAGATAAGGCTTCTTACCAATCAATGGTAAGATAGAAATATCAAAGGAAGGAATGAACAAAAATACTTTTGAGTAGGTAGAACGTTCTTAGTTGCTTGCTCACAATCCATCTTCAAAATACAAACATCTTTTCAAACACACCAAACACTTTCAAAACATGAAATATTTTCAAAAAGTCCAACATTTTGTATGCATTCTTATAGAGACGAGAATCATTACAAAGTTTGCCTAAACGAAGGCGCTTTTCAAAAATACTTTCAAAACCCACCACAAACACATTTCAAACAAAGAAATTTCAAAAGTAATCTAGAAAGCAACTAAGAGCCCATAGATTACTATGGATGAAAAGGGTGCTAACACCTTCCCTTTTCATGATCTACCCCCTGAACTCAAGAAAATATCTCAAAGGTCTTTCCTGTTCTTTTCACCCTTTCCTTATTGAATAAAAGAAAAGTCGGTGGCGACTCTTGCTATCCGCAACAATTGTGATCAAACGCAAAATAACCAAGTCAGTTCTCCCACCGTATTAAACCTTGGTTGTCGCCCTCGTAGTCGAATACCAAACCTTGGATGAGCGCGTCATGGGGACCATCTCTTCGTGCATACCCAAAATGTCGTAATGCAAGAGAAGGTTTATAGGTGATACCCCTATTAATGCCCAAGAGTGGGACATTAGGAAATTCCCTGCAACGGTCGATGATGGTGATATCCTCCAAAGATCGAGAACACCAATGAATATTCGAGTGTGAGGGTGACATCATCCTTTGAGACCATGTCAAGCTTTGCTCATTCTTCAATGTTGATCGAGGTAGGTGCAAAGTAAACCACCTAGACAGTAATGGAATGCAACACAAAAAAGTAACCCTTTTCTTCGTGGTGCGAGTGTGGAAACAATGTAGAATGTCTCAAAGCAAAGTAGGTACAGGATTACGATAAAGGAAAACCTTGGCGGCATTCACGTCTATGAGTTGGTCCGGATTAGGAAATAGAACCAAACCATAGATTATAAGGTCCAAGACATCCTAAAAAGCTTGAAAATCCATCTCTTCCCAATACAAACGAGCCTTCTCCAATATAAACTTGGCTAAAAAACCCTTAACTCCGCTTCTTGTCTCCCAATTTGTCACAATATCAGATCTCTTCAAATGTAAGGATTTGGCAATAACTTCAGGCTTTGGAGTTTCTTCTAAACCGGTGAATGGTATTTGATCAAGCACATGCACTCCTAGAAATTGAGAGAATTCTTCTAGTGTAGGCACCAATTGGTAGTCGGTAAATATGGAACAGTGATGCATATGATCAAATAATTAGAAAAGCACACACATCATTTCTTCTTGAAAGTTTGAGGTAGCCAAATTGAGAAGTCGGCCATATTTATTGGTGAAGGGAGAATCTCCAGGCACCCTTGACGCAAACTCTTAAAGTTGAGGAGGCACTTTCACGAAGCTGACTCAGATGATATTTCTACGAGCGGAAGCCATGTCATACAAAACAGAATAAAGATAAATTCCTAAATCCTTGAAATGGTTAGTGATAATGCTTATGATGTTATGATGTCATGAATAATAATCACAACCAAAGCTTACAAAGACCTTAGGTTTAGGCTTGCATGGGTTTCATAGGTAAGTACCCTCTTTAAGTTTAGTTGGTTCTACCTGTCCTAGAAAGTAACCGGGGATGATTCAGATACTTCTGACGCAGACTCAGAATCAGATGATGAAAGAGACAACATTGCTCTTATGGCTAATGTGAGAGAAGACAGCAAAGCATCTCAGTCAGACTCAGAATCAGACACATAAGAGGTATTTCATGATTTTACTGTTAATTTCACTAAAGATGAACTAGCAGAAAGCCTGAATGAGATTCTGGAAAGGGATCAACACATCAGATTCAAATTCAAGAACCTGAAAAGGGATCTTGTCTCTGACTCTGAAGAAACCATGAGTCTTAGATTAGAAAATTCTGAGCTAAAAGAAAAGATTTCAAAACTAGAAATTTATTTACAAAACTCTCAGAAAGAAATAATCTCAGAGGCTCCCGGTAGTGCTGATAAAATCATAAAAGAATATGATCATATCTTTCAGAAGTTTCAGGCTAAAAACATAGATAGAAGCAAGATGGCTTCAATGATCTATGGAGTTAGAAGAAATGGAAGAAAAGGAATAGGATACCAAGGTAAGGTATCTCCACCTAAGAAAGTCATGGACCTAGTAATAAAATGCACACCTCTAGAATCACACTTCACATATGGGCACACACATGATCTAAAATACACTAGCAATGGTTATTCTGCCAAACCAAAATTCAAACATAATTTTGGTAAAACTAACAAACCATGATCCAAAAAGATATGGGTACCTAAGGACAAAATTATATATGTAGCAGATATCTTTAGAAGCAAGGATAAAACACCAATCATGGTACCTGGACTCTGGATGCTCTCGACACATGACGGGAAGAAATCATATGTTCCAAATCTTGGAACTTAAACCTGGAGGCTACGTGGGCTTTGGAGGCAACCAAAGAGGGAAGATCATTGGCTATGGAATAGTAGGTAATGGTAATATTCCTTCTATTAATAATGTTCTATTAGTTGATGGATTGATGCATAACCTGTTATCCATAAGTCAATTAAGTGATAACGATTATGATATAATCTTTAATAAAAATTCATGCAAAGCTGTTAGTCAGAAAGATGGAAATATGCTATTTAATGGAAAGAGGAAAAACAACATTTATAAGATGAAACTTACTGAACTAAAAAGTTAGAATGTAAAATGCCTTCTTTCTGTTAACATCGAGCAATGGGTCTGAAATAGAAGATTGGGGCATGTTAGTATGAGAAGAATATCTCAGATTAACAAACTTAATATGGTCAGAGGACTTCCTAATCTGAAGTTCAGCTCAGATGCTCTGTGTGAAGCATGTCAGAAATGAAAATTTGCAAAACTTGCTTTTAAAGCTAAAAATGTTGTTTCCACCTCTAGGCCATTAGTGTAAGATTAAGATTGCGCCTAAGAGGGGGGGTGAATTAGGTGATGGTCAATTTTTGACTTATTTTATACTTTCTGGTTTTGATTTAGTGCTTTGAAAACTGTAAAGTGCAGAAAGTAAAGAGACACGGAGAATTATCCTGGTTCCTTCCACAACCCGGAAGTACGTCCAGTCCCCTTGCAAACACGCAAGAGATTTTACTATATTGTTAGAACTTTTACAAGACTCTTCCTAGTCTTATCCACTAAAGAACCTAACAAATAACCAAGAACACCCTCTTGGATTTCCAATAAGTCTAATGAGAACAATCCTCTCAAAAGATACCTCTTGTTTCCAATAATGGACAACAAGGAACAAAAGTAATCTAACACTTAATTCCAACAATCCTGGAAATAAGTTACACTTTGTATGTTTTTATGAAGTATGATTTCTTGAAAGATGTTGATCACTTAGAGTGACTTCTTTGAAGTTTCTTCTTTCTTCTCTTGTAAGCAATTCAAACTGTAACACAATGGTTAGATAATGCTCAAAGATTTCTGTTCTTTATATGTGTGAAAGTGCAGAAAATCTTTGTTCTTAAAAGTTAAGAAATATGAAGTTTGAATATTTTACAAAGTTCAGATTTTATTGCAAGAGAAGAGATCTGTTTATGATTTGAAATATTTTGCAATATATAGTAATCAAGATACCTTTCCAAAAGGACACTTTTCTGTTTGTAAAACTTGACAAGATGCAATGTTTGATCATGCAACTATTGGAGAAAAGGTGTGAAGGATATCTTGAAAACCAGTTCAGATTTTTCAAAATTTTCAATGTGCAAATCGATTAACATAACATGCAAATCGATTGCACGTGTTTGTAACATTCAGAATTTCAAAAAGTTTGAAGTGTAAATCGATTAGCATGTTGTGTCAATCGATTTACAAGTGTTAAAAAATCAGTTTGTTCTGTGATCAATCGATTTACACAACCTGTAAATCGATTGCTGGCAGGAGCAAACAGTTTTTTTGAAAAAGCATGTGTAAATCGATTTACACAAGATGTTAATCGATTTACAGCAGAGAAAAACTTAAAAATTGTTTTGAAATATAATTGAAGTGATGTGGCAAGTGTGTATATCATTTTTGAGCATTTCTAATCAATGTAGTTTAATTGAGAATTGATATACTTGATTGCTTGCCAAGTTCCTTGAAGCTTTGAGTGAATGATGCTTTAAGATGATTTCCACTTCTTTTCCTTCTTTCCATAATGCTTGTTTGTCTTTCATCAAACTAGCTTGTTTGTCTTTCATCAAAACTAAAGTTGAGTTGAGGCTTGAGATTACATTCTCCCCCTTTTTGATGATGACAAACCATTTTCCTTTATGTGTTGATCAGAATTTGAGCAAAAGGTGTTTTCTCCCCCTGAGAAGATTTCTCCCCCTATGGAGAAAAAGATTTGAAAGTTTGCTCTGTAAAGACAATGAAAACAAACAACCATAAAGTGCTATTACATCCTTCTCCCCCTTTGACATTATCAAAAAGAAGGGAAAGATGCAACATGAAAGTATACCAGAAAGAAATGTATAGGAACATGAATGAAAAACACAACTTTCAAAATTACCGAACAAAGTTTTAAGAACACAATACATAAAATGAACAAAAGAAAAACAAGACAAAATCCATAATGATACTTATACTAAGAATTTAATAACATTGATCAAGAACATTTTAGAAAGGTCCTTGATAAGGAAATTGTTGTTGAAGAGGTGGTTCGGTGTATTGAGGAGGCGGAGGTGCAGGATTGGTTGGATCGTATGGAGGGATATGAAGATGTGAATAAAGATATGAAAATTGTTGGTTCACATCATTCTGAAAAGCATCTATTCGAGATGAGGTAGAGTCAGTTATCTCCGTCCATCGAGCATTGATGTTAGAATTGAGAGAAGCAAACTGTTGCGTCATGAAATCCATAACATCTTGATTTGTGGGACCAGAAGCAGCAGCAGGAGGAACTTCATGGTCTTCTTCATCTGCATTTTGACCTTCATCGCCGACCACATCTTCTCCAATGTAAGTTATGGTTTTTTCTTCAGCATTGAAATGAACACCCATCCTTGAATCAACATTTTTGATGGAGATCCTAGTGGTGAGTGGATCCATTTCAATCCGCTCAAATCCAGTGAAATCTATATCATAAGCTGCCATAATCCTTGTAATGAAATATGCATATGGTAGAAAGGTGGCCCTTGCGGCAACTTTTAGCATATGCATCACAATCAATTTTGCCCAATTAACCGGGATTCCATTTTTCCTTGCATAGATGATTTGCAATTCTAGGTCGGTCACTGTACAATGATTCCCTGCTCTAGGAAACAAAATATACACCAGAAAATAGTGAAACAACCTATCATCAATATGGAAATTTCCAGCACTCCATGTGTCCCTAGCTGGAGTAACCCCGCCAAGACTGCGAATCCGCTTGGCACGGTATTCAGATTCTGATAACCTTCCAATGCTATAGAAAAATTCTCGCTTTTGATAGTTTTCCCAAGCAGCATCTTCTGGATCATAGAGGGTACTTCCAGAATATGGAATGTTCAAGATTCTGCCAAGAGTTTTGGAATACAGAGGGATTCTTTTTCCAAGGACATATGTATAACATTTGTTGTTGTCATAGCACATGTTGCTGTAGAAAATTTTAACCAGATCCGGGTAATAGAAACCATGTGAAGATATTAATGGTTCTAACCCATAAGCAATGAAATCTCTTTGAAATGAGAAGCATTCATCTGGAAAAGTAGATAACATACCAAACTTTGGAGTAGAGATGATTTTCTTTTGAAAATGCTTGAGAAATCTGTCCCGCTGTGGATCCGTGAGGTACTCGAGCACAGAGTTTTCAGATGATGACGAAGCTGGCTTCTTTCCTTTCTCTGAGGCAGAGGCTTTTCTCTTGGGAGCCATGGATCTTGTTAGGGTTTTGAAAAGAGAGATATAGAGTTCTTTTGTGTTGTTATGTGAGAGAGTGTGTTGGTGTTATGAGATAGTGAGGGAGTTTTGGTGAGATTAAATAGTATAGTAGGGTAAGTGAGGTCTTTATGAGACTTAATTTGATAATTTGGTCAAGGTTTTATTGATTGGGCAATAGAAAGGTGGGAGGTTGAGATACAATGAATGTTTGACCAATATATTAAAAGCTCATTACAAGTATCACATGTTAAAACAAAATACATTGCATAGAGAAAATACATAAAAAATGCTTCAGATTCTGTGGTAAATCGATTTACCCCTTGGTTAAATCGATTTACACAGAACATTTTTCATAAAAAGTAATTTTCGTTCAGTGGTAAATCGATTTACATATTGTGTAAATCGATTTACACACAAGATTTTATTAAAAAAATGATTTGCTTCAGTAGTAAATCGATTGACATATTGTGTAAATCGATTTACACAGTAGATTTTAATAAAAGAAATGATTTGCTTCAGTAGTAAATCGATTGACATATGGTGTAAATCGATTTACTTAAAGAGAAAATTTAAAACATCATTATTTTTAACATTTGAAACAATGTCTAACCACATATATATGTACATTAAGGTATAGTTAAGGATTGAGTGCACCTTAAATATCTTGTTCATCGAGGATTCCAAGTTCACGACGAATTTTGAAAAATGCATCCTTTGCAAGTGGTTTTGTGAAGATGTCCGCGAGTTGATTTTGAGTGTCCACAAATGTGATCTCGACATCTCCTTTGAGTACATGGTCTCGGATGAAATGATGTCTGATGTCAATGTGTTTCGTCCGGGAATGCATAACTGGATTTTTCGTAATATTGATCGCGCTTGTGTTATCACATCGAAGAGGAATGCATCCAAGGTTTACTCCATAGTCAAGTAATTGTTGTTTTAGCCAAAGAATTTGAGCGCATCCACTTCCAGCCGCAATGTATTCTGCTTCGGCAGTGCTGAGAGCTACGCTTGCTTGCTTTTTGCATGACCATGAAACCAAGGCATTTCCAAGAATGTGACATGTTCCACTTGTACTTTTGCGATCAGTTTTGCAACCTGCATAGTCAGCATCAGAATAACCAACTAGATTGCACATACTACCTTTTGGATACCATAATCCGACGTTGGTTGTTCCTTTGAGATATTTTATTATGCGCTTGACTGCTGCAAGGTGAGACTCTTTAGGATTGGCTTGATATCTTGCACATAGGCAAACGCTGAACATAATGTCAGGTCTACTTGCTGTTAAATAAAGGAGTGAGCCAATCATTCCACGATACTTAGTTATGTCAATAGAATTTCCTGATTCATCTGGGTCAAGATAGGTGCCGGATCCCATAGGAATTGCACTTTCTTTGCTACTTTCCATCTCAAACTTCTTTATAAGGTCTTTGCAATATTTTGATTGGTTTACGAAGATACCATGTTTGAGTTGCTTAATTTGAAGACCAAGAAAGAAATTCAATCTTCCCATCATAGACATCTCAAACTCTCCTTGCATCATAGACGAAAATTCCTTGCACATATTTTGGTTAGTTGAACCGAAAACAATATCATCTACATAGATTTGTACAAGTAAGGTATGATGATTAACATTTTTTATGAAGAGAGTGGTATCAACTTTACCCTTTACAAACCCTTTTTCACATAGGAATGCGCTTAGTCTATCATACCAAGCCCTTGGTGCTTGCTTCAGCCCATAGAGAGCTTTCTTCAGTTTGAAGACATGATTAGGATGTTTGAAGTCTTCAAATCCGGGAGGTTGCTTTACATAGACTTCTTCATTTATGAATCCGTTGAGAAATGCGCTTTTTACATCCATTTGAAAAAGTTCAAAGTCCAATGAGCATGCATATGCAAGTAATAGTCTTATTGCTTCCAAACGTGCTACCGGAGCAAAAGTTTCTTCAAAATCAATTCCTTCCTCTTGGTTGTATCCTTGAGCAACTAGTCTTGCCTTGTTTCGAGTGATTATTCCATTTTCATCCATCTTGTTTTTGAAAACCCATTTGGTTCCAATGATACGTTTATTTCCTGGATTAGGAACAAGTTCCCAAACTTCATTCCGCTCGAATTGGTTTAACTCTTCTTGCATGGCAAGGATCCATTGATCATCTTCTAGTGCTTGAGCCACTTTAGTAGGTTCAACTTGAGATACAAACGCCATATTTAAGCATGCATCCTTAAGATTTAGTCGAGTAGATACTCCTTTGCTAATATCTCCAATTATATTGTCAATTGGATGATCACGATGAGTTCTCCATTCTTGAGGAAGATCATCATCATTTTCATTTTGGTGTGAAAGTTCATGTGTTTGTTCCGGATTGACAATTTTGCCATCTCCGCAGGAAATCTCATGAGATAGATCTATAGAATCATCATCATCACAAATAGCAACTTCCTCCTTGGAGGTGTTAGATTCATCAAAAGAAACATGCATTGATTCTTCTATAGTTAAAGTTCTTTTATTGTAAATTCTAAAAGCTTTGCTAGAAAGGGAGTAACCAAGAAAGATACCTTCATCCGATTTTTCATCGAACTTACCGAGATTGTCTTTGTCGTTGTTAAGGACAAAACATTTGCACCCGAAAATATGAAAGTGAGAGATATTTGGTTTTCTTCCTTTGTAGATCTCATATGGAGTTTTCTTTAGTATAGGTCTTATGATCACGCGATTGCTTACATAACATGCCGTGCTTACCGCATCCGCCCAAAAATATTTAGGCAAACTTGAGTCACTTAGCATGGTTCTAGCAAGTTCTACCAAAGACCTATTTTTCCTTTCAACTACTCCATTTTGTTGTGGAGTTCTTGGTGCTGAAAAATTGTGGAAGATCCCATTTTCTTCACAAAATTCTTCAAATAGACTGTTTTGGAACTCTCCACCGTGATCACTTCGGATTGATGTTATCTTTGATGACTTCTCATTTTGAACTTGTTTTGCATATCTCTTGAATGCCTTGAATGCTTCATTCTTGTGTACTAAAAACAAAGTCCAAGTGAAACGGGAAAAATCATCTACAATAACTAATGCATAAATGTTACCTCCGAAGCTTCTTGTTCTAGATGGACCAAAAAGATCCATGTGCAACAATTGAAGTGGTCTTGTTGTTGAAACCACATTCTTTGGTTTGAAAGTTGATTTGGTCTGTTTGCCCTTTTGGCATGCACTACATAATTTGTCTTTGATGAACTTCATCTTTGGTAGACCAATAACTAAGTCATGCTTAACCAATTTGTTCAAGTGCTCCATGTGAATGTGAGCAATCCTCTTATGCCATAACCAAGCGTCATTGTTGTTTACCATAAGACATTGTACCTTCATAGACAAATCATCTAGAGTAATCACAAAAATATTGTTAGATCTTATACCTTTGAGTTTTACCTCATTGGTTGCCTCATCCATAATAAGGCATTCTTCTTTGTTGAATTTGATCTTGAACCCTCTATCGCAAAGTTGACTTATGCTAAGAAGGTTGTGCTTTAATCCTTCAACATAGAGAACATCCTCAATTTGAATGGATGGAGGTGTGCCAACTATTCCAACGCCAAGAATCTTTCCTTTGGTGTTGTCTCCATAGGTGACATACCCTTTGGCTTTATGTACTAGATATGAAAATTGGTGTACATCTCCTGTCATATGCTTTGAACATCCACTGTCAAGATACCAAACATTTGAAGTGGATTTCAAGCATACCTACAAAAACAGATTATTTCTTGTTAGGTACCCAAGTTGCCTTGGGTCCTTCATAGTTAGTTCCCTTTTTCACCCATGCATAATGTCCACTAGCCATACTGAAATTTCTAATATAGCATGCATTTGGTGTGTGTCCAATAATACCACAGTAAAAACAGTTTGGAACAAATTTGCTCTTGTATCTAGGAATTTGTTTTCTTTTAGATACATTAGCCTTTTTCTTTTGATGATTATGAACAACTTGCTTCTTTTCTACTTTCTTGGGATTGGAACTATTACTAGCCTTTACAAAAACAGTGGGATTGTTACTTGGTTTCTTAGTATTCACATAACCAAGACCTCTTTTATCATTAGGATAACGTTGTTGGCTTAGTAATCCTTCCAATCCTATTTGTCCTTTTTCATATCGTTCAATGACTCTTTTCAATTGAACAATTTGAAAGACATTTGATTCACACTTGGAGCATGCAAAGTTTTCCTTTTCTTTTATAAAATTTTGTTTTTGAAGATCAAAATCTTTAGTCATGGTGTCAATTTTTTCTAGACAACTTAGAAGTTCTTTTTCTTGTTTTGACACCTTTTTGTATAAACTTTTGCATTCTTTCAAGAGTTCATCAATTGCACCTTGAACATCATCATCAAAAAGATTAAATTCATTACTAACCTCTTCTTCATTGTCGGAGTGATGCGATGCCATTAAGGCTAAGTTTGCACATTCGTCGCTTTCCGATTCCGATGAACTGCTCATATCATTATCTTCCCATGCTATGTAGGCTTTCTTTTGTTTTGAGTCCTTTCCTTTGAATCCATTTTTCTTTGGGAGATTTGGACAGTTTGGCTTGATATGTCCTTGCTTTCCACATTCATAACATGAGACATCTTGAGTTGATGTGGAGGCTTCTCTTTTCTTGAAGTGCTTTCTCTTATGTGCATGAGATCCGCCTTTGTCATTTCTGCCAAAAAACTTTCCAAGTCTTTTCACTAGAAGCATGAAATTTTCATCTTCTTCCGGATTGTCTTCTTTTACCACTTCTTTTGAATCAATTTTTAAGGCAATGTTTTTGGACTTCTTTTCTAGATTCTCATGTTTTTCAAGTCTACCGAGTTCCGTTTCGTATTCTTGAAGTTTGCCGAATAATGTAGCGGAAGTCATTGCGGAGAGACTCTTCTTTTCCGAGATTGCCGTTACCTTTGGTTGCCATTCCCTAGTCAATGATCTAAGGATTTTCAAGTTGAGTTCATCATTTGACAGGGTTTTACCAAGAGCAATTAAGTGATTTGTCAAATGCACAAATCTCTTTTGTAAGTCAAGAATGGATTCTCCGGGCTGCATTCGAAATAGTTCATATTCTTGACTCAAGGTATTTAGCCTTGATCTTTTTACTTCAGCCGTTCCTTCATGAGTTTGAACCAAGGTATCCCAAATTTCCTTTGCTGTTTTGCAGTTTGAGACACGGAAAAATTCGTCCATACTGAGAGCACCTTGAAGAAGGTTTATTGCCTTTTTGTCATAGAGAACTTTCTTTTTATCATCGTCGTCCCATACAGTTTTGGGCTTTGCAGACCCAACGCCATTGATTACCGTTATTGGGATAAATGGACCATTTTCAACAGCATCCCATACTTCCTCTCCTTGTGCTTCTAAATGCGCCTTCATGCGTATTTTCCAAAAGTCAAAATATTCACCACAAAATAGAGGAGGCTTGTTGTTACTACCACCATCTCTGAAAACTGGTTGATGATTTGCGGAAGCCATTCTGGATCTCTAGGAGCAGGTTACCTATAACCTGCTCTGATACCAATTGTAAGATTAAGATTGCGCCTAAGAGGGGGGGTGAATTAGGTGATGGTCAATTTTTGACTTATTTTATACTTTCTGGTTTTGATTTAGTGCTTTGAAAACTGTAAAGTGCAGAAAGTAAAGAGACACGGAGAATTATCCTGGTTCCTTCCACAACCCGGAAGTACGTCCAGTCCCCTTGCAAACACGCAAGAGATTTTACTATATTGTTAGAACTTTTACAAGACTCTTCCTAGTCTTATCCACTAAAGAACCTAACAAATAACCAAGAACACCCTCTTGGATTTCCAATAAGTCTAATGAGAACAATCCTCTCAAAAGATACCTCTTGTTTCCAATAATGGACAACAAGGAACAAAAGTAATCTAACACTTAATTCCAACAATCCTGGAAATAAGTTACACTTTGTATGTTTTTATGAAGTATGATTTCTTGAAAGATGTTGATCACTTAGAGTGACTTCTTTGAAGTTTCTTCTTTCTTCTCTTGTAAGCAATTCAAACTGTAACACAATGGTTAGATAATGCTCAAAGATTTCTGTTCTTTATATGTGTGAAAGTGCAGAAAATCTTTGTTCTTAAAAGTTAAGAAATATGAAGTTTGAATATTTTACAAAGTTCAGATTTTATTGCAAGAGAAGAGATCTGTTTATGATTTGAAATATTTTGCAATATATAGTAATCAAGATACCTTTCCAAAAGGACACTTTTCTGTTTGTAAAACTTGACAAGATGCAATGTTTGATCATGCAACTATTGGAGAAAAGGTGTGAAGGATATCTTGAAAACCAGTTCAGATTTTTCAAAATTTTCAATGTGCAAATCGATTAACATAACATGCAAATCGATTGCACGTGTTTGTAACGTTCAGAATTTCAAAAAGTTTGAAGTGTAAATCGATTAGCATGTTGTGTCAATCGATTTACAAGTGTTAAAAAATCAGTTTGTTCTGTGATCAATCGATTTACACAACCTGTAAATCGATTGCTGGCAGGAGCAAACAGTTTTTTTGAAAAAGCATGTGTAAATCGATTTACACAAGATGTTAATCGATTTACAGCAGAGAAAAACTTAAAAATTGTTTTGAAATATAATTGAAGTGATGTGGCAAGTGTGTATATCATTTTTGAGCATTTCTAATCAATGTAGTTTAATTGAGAATTGATATACTTGATTGCTTGCCAAGTTCCTTGAAGCTTTGAGTGAATGATGCTTTAAGATGATTTCCACTTCTTTTCCTTCTTTCCATAATGCTTGTTTGTCTTTCATCAAACTAGCTTGTTTGTCTTTCATCAAAACTAAAGTTGAGTTGAGGCTTGAGATTACAATTAGAACTTCCACACATAGACTTATTTGGACCAGTGAAAATTGCGTCTGTTAGTGCCAAGAAGTATGGGTTAGTGATCGTAGATGACTATAGCAGATGGACATGGGTAAAGTTCTTAAGACACAAGAACGAGTCACATTATGTGTTCATTGCTCTCTGTAACAAAGTTCAGAATGAAAAGGATCTTAGAATTGTCAAAGTCAGAAGTGATCATGGTGGAGAATTTGAAAACAAAAATCTCTTTGTCATCCATTAGGCGCTGAACATCTGCTTTCAATAAATGACAACTAGTTGGTAGGGATAGACAGAAGTGGCAACCTTCATCACAGCCCGGAAATAAACCGGCCTTCAATAGGTTCTTGTTGACGGTCAGGAGAGGAGTAACAAGTTCATCAACGACAGTAACAAACATATCATCTTCAACAGTGTTAACACCACGGTCATGCTTGGGCATAGGAGCGGTGATAACATTTGGGATTTCAGGAGCATCAAACTCAATTTCTTTTTCTTCAAGAAGGTCTTGCACCTTGTTTTTCAAAGCCCAACAGTTGTAGGTATCATGGCCTGGGCTTTTTGAATGGTAAGCACAACGAGCATTAGGATGGTAGTGAGGAGAGGTTGTGTTAGGATTCTTTGGAGCTTCTTTCAAAGTTACCAGATTGGATCTCAACAAATGTGGCAGTACTTGAGATAGTGTCATATTAATTCGGGTAATTCTCTTACTGGTCTTTCTGTTCTAGGTTGATCATTCCTTTCTTGAGTAGGTGCAAGCTTAGGGATCATGACAGCCCCTACCAATGGTCGCGTTCAATTCTATCTTGATTTCTTTGAGGATACACAACACCAATTTTTTCTTCCCAATAAATGGTTTTCTTACAGCGGCAGAGGATGCGTCTTTTTGGATCTTCCCACTCTTAATCCCAGCTTCCACTCTTTCTCCGGTCAAGATTAATTCAGTGAAGCCTACTGAGGAGCTTCCAATTAAATGATTAAAGAAAGGACCAGACAAGGTACCTAGAAACATGTCTACTAGTTCTCTTTCAGAAAGGGGAGGCTGGACTCTTCCTGCTAAGTCCATCCATTTCTGAGCGTAGTCTTTGAAACCTTCACTTGAAACCATAACCATACTCTAGAGTTGAGTACGGGTAGGATAAAGGTCTGCGTTGTACTAATATTGTTTATAAAAAGCAGTGGCAAGGTCTTCCCAATTGTGGATATTATCCCTTTCCAATTGATATAACCAATCAAGCTGAGTTCCGGACGGACTGTCTTGGAAAAAGTGGACCCACAAATCTTTGTCAGCAGTGTGAGGCTGTATTTTCCTCACATAGGATCTGAGATGCATTTTGGGACACGAAACTCCGTCGTATTTAGCGAATACTGGTGCCTTAAATTTTGGGGGAATAACGATCCCACAAACTAAACCCATCTCTTCAAAGTCCATCCCAAGCACTTTCTAAATCTCCATTGCGCTTAGTCGTTCTTCCAGATGTTTGTATTTATCGTCAGTCGGGGGATACTGCTCTTCAGAGTAATCCTCTTCTTCTTCCTCTTCAGATTCTAGCTAGACAACCGCTTCTTTGCCTTTCACTTCTTGATTATCCTTTTCACCAGATGATGTTGCAAAGTCTAAGGTCCTTCTGGCTTGTCCTTGTAACCTTATTCCCATATTCAGAACTCCGGTTACTTTCTTTGCCTTCTTTTTCTTTTCTTCCATCAGCAAAGTTTTCAAATCTTCTTGTCCTTTGGCTAGAGTCAAGAACAATTTTTGAAACTGAGAATTCTGCGCCTGGAGGTCCTTTACCTGTTTATGTTATGATGAATGGTAAATGCATATGCAATGATTCCAAGGAAATTAGAGGTTTAAATTTGCTTTAGACCAAAAAGGAACACACGTTATATTAATAAATCAAAGCTTGAGTATATCATGCCTCTTTTAGGCTTACAAAAACTCTAAGATAAAAAGGTTGTACGCATCCTCTTTGGTGCGATGTAGGCATTCAGGCTCCGCTCCTCATGAAGTTTCTTAGTGAGTTATAAAACCTTCTTCTTGATGGCGTATAATTGGGCCTCGAAAGTGTCTCGCTCCCCCTTAAGTTGTATCCAATCCTTTTGTAAATCTTCAAGAGAGGTGGGCATGTCAAGATGCAGGATAGTGTACGGAACATCTCCTTCCACAATAGGCTCTGTGATTACTGGGAGAATGGAGGGGTAAGACATTATAAGACTTTGAGCATGAGATCATACCCATTTGAGGTAAGGCTCAAGAGGGAAGGAATTCTTATGCCCCAATGTCTTACTATCTACCTTGTTCAACATCCTCCATGCTCGGATAAATCTCTAGCGGTGACCTTGATCGTCATTCTCGTAGTCAAATACCAAACCTTGAATGAGCATCTCATGTGGGCCATCCCTTCGGGCGTAACCAAACTATCTTAAGGCTAAACAGGGGTTGTAGGTGATACCTCCTCTAATGCTAAGTAAAGGGACATTAGGGAATTCTCCACAATAGTCGACAATAGTAACATTCACTATAGATCGGGAACACCAATGAATGTCTGAATGTTTGAGTGTCATCAACCTATGTGACCACCTTGAACCTTGCTCGTTCTTTAGTATAGATTGGGGAAGATGCGAAATAAACCATCTTTCCAAAAGAGGAGTACATCACATAAGGATACCTCTTTTTCTCATAGTGCGAGTGTGAAAGGAAAGTAGGATGTCCCCTAGCAAAGTAGGCACCGGGTTACGAGACATGAAGATTTTGATGGAGTTCGCATCTATGAGTTGGTCAGGATTTGGAAACAAAATCATCCCATAGATGAGGGGAGCCACAATTTCTTCAAAAGCTTTCAAATCCAAAGAGTTCCAACAATTTTGGGCTTTCTCAAACAAGAACTTTGCTAGGAAACCTTTGACACCACTCCTTGTTTCCCAATTAGTTGTGATATCAGATGGTTGCGAGTGTAGAGCTTGAGCAATCTCTTATGGCTTTGGATCTCTTTCCGTACCGTTGAAAGGTAGTTGATTGAGAATGGGAATCCTCAAGAGTTCGGAGAATTCTTCCAAAGTTTGCACAATTTGATAATCGGGAAATGTGAAGCAATGGTGTAAAGGTTAAAAGAATTGAAAGAGCACCTTCATCATGTCTTCATCAGTGTTAAAGGTGACCAAGTTTAGTAGGCGACCATGTCTTTCGGTAAATAGAGAATTTTCAGGAATCCTTGATGCTAGTTCTTTAAGTTGAGGAGGGATCCTTACAAGATTGACTTGAATAGTTTTCCTGGGAATAAAATCCATGTCCTATAAAACAGAACAAAGATAAATCCCAAGATCTTTGAAATGGTTAGTGAATATGAGTATGATGTTATGATGTTTATGATGTTATGTACAAGTAAATATATACAAACAAAGCATACAAGTCCTTAGGTTTAGGCTTGCATGGAGTCTCATAGGTAAGTACCCTCATGAAGTTTAGTTGGCTCAAACATGTCCTAGCAATAGTAACCGGGTTCTAAGGAGCTCAATATCACCAGTTTGTTTCTTTGGGCACTGTTTCAGCGCAAGCCCCTTTAATAGTGACCGAAATATCCCGAAAAACCAAACCTCAATGAGTGTAGTATCGAGTATCTACAAACTTCGGACTGCACCAAAGCCGGTCATCTCACTACGTCCTAAAGGACAAGTTGGTCAAGTAAAGGTTCTAAAGGTCATTAGTGCTTCATGACATCACTTAGCGGCCCTGTATTCTCCTTGACTACTCAAGGGCTACCGGTACCCACAAATATGTCACACTAATGTAGCTATTGCTTAGACCATATCGGTATACCCCGCACAGTTTCCACAACGTATTGCTACTTACCTATAAGGTATCCCAAATCCGGGTAGAGGATTCAAACCCAAACAAAGAACCACAATGTAAAGCATACAAGTCAAAAAAAGAAAGCAAGTAAATGTGATCTAACCCTAAGGTAACCCCACTTTTAGAATTTTCCCCAGCAGAGTCGCCAGTTCTGTGATATGGTGGGAGAACTGACTTGATTGTTTTGCGTTTTATCGCAAATGTTGCGGTTAGCAAGAGTCTCCACCGACTTTTCTTTTATCCAAAAGTAAAGGTGAAAAAGCATAGGAAAGACCTTTGAGATTGTTTCTTGAGTTCGGGGGGTAGATTATGAAAAAGGAAGGTATTAGCACCCTTTTCATCCATGGTTTTCCATGGGCTCTTAGTTACTTGCTAGATCACTTGCTTTTGTTTGAAATTGTGCTTTGTGTGGTTTTGAAAGCATTTTTGAAAAGAGGCCATTGTTTAGGAAAACTTTGTAATGATTTTCGTTCGTAAGAATGTATACAAAGTGTTTGATCTTTTGAAAATGTTTTCAAGTTTTGAAAGATCTTTTGAAAGTGTTGGTATTTGTTTTGAAAATAGCAAGGATGCTTTTGTTTTGAAATGGAGCAAGTAACTAGGAAGATTCTACCTACTCAAGATTATTTCATGTTCATTTCCTTTTTCCTTTGACATTGTTATGTTACCATTGATTTTGTAAGTAACCTAATCTTTGGATGTAAAAGGGACAGGCGTGGGTCATTGTATAACCATGATTAGAAATGTTGCAAGGTATCTTAGCATTTTTCTTTAGGGACTAAGATCATTTTTAAAAGGCAACATAGATAGCGTCATCGAGGGACTATGATCTTGTATTTTTTGCTTATCTTTGCTAAGATACCTCACATGAGTAATATGGCCTTTTTTGTAAAGCAACCAAGTGAATTTACCCTAGGGATGCTTGTGTGCAAGTGTATTGATTTTCATGCTTTGTTTTTTTCTTGATTAGGGTTTGCGATTTTGTTGGTTTTAGTATTTCCATACAAAACCCTAATTACTAGCAATTTGTATATAAAGCGATAAATTGCGAAATATAAAATTACTACGCTATTACATCATTAAGGGAGGGGGGATACAAATTTCCAAATGGGGATTTGCAAGAAACTTAAACCTAATTATCTATTACAACCATATTGAATAATATACAAGAAATAAATAAATAAATAATGTACAAGGATATATAAAAAAAAGACATGATTTTTGTTTGGTTTTTGTTAAAGGGTTTAACCTAATTGAAGAGAATGATTAATTAAAATTAAACAAAACTTAAACCTAAATTAATCAAGAAAGAAATTAAATTAAGAGAGTATTTTTAGGGTTTTTTGTGAAAGGTTTCAAATTTAATAAAAATAATATGAAAATTAATTAATTAAAAGGAACCTAAACTCTAAATTAATTTTAGATAAAAAATAATATAATTAGTAAACCTAAGTCTAAATATTTATTAATTAAAAAAAAATTAATTTGTTAAAAGAAAATGTTTTTTAGTATTTTTGTTTCATAAGAAAATAAAATAAATAAGTGTAAATGATAAATAAGATATTTTTGGATTTTTCATAATTAATAATAATAATAATAATAATAATAATAATAATAATAATAAAAAATAAAAGATAAAAAAATAGTAATAAAATAAAATAAAATAAAAATAAGTCAGGGAGGTGGATTAGTGAAGCAGGAGGTATTATGAGAAAAAGGTCAGGCCCAACAAGAGGAGGCCCAGGTGCTGCAAAAAGAGCCAAAAATGTCAAAAAAGTGGGAAAAAATGGAAAAAAAGGTCACGCTGGGGCTTGAATCCAGGACCTCATAGTGACAGACGCGCGCTTTAACCAATGAGATGGTGATACATCCGTTAACTTATGTTAAACCATAAATATGTAACACAAATTCTGTCCTAAGTACACTTCATCTTCAACCTCCAGCCAGAAGCCCTGCAACTTGCTCATTTCTCAACCATTTGCAAAAATGTAAACATGAAAATTTCTCCATTTTCATACGAATCCAACCATATAAATATCATGAACTATAAATCAAAGATGAATGGGAATTTTTGAAAGTACCAAATTCTGACCTAAATATTTCAGAAAGTTAAAACTCAAAATTCTCCTAGCTCAATCAAAATAAATGTAATCTATGGACATATATAGTTCCAGGGAAATGATGTCTACATTTTATCTTCACAAATGCAAGCCTAACAATGCCTAAATATGAAGATAGAAGTTCAAGAAAAATACCTCAGAATTGGAAATCGTGAAATGCAAATGAGCTTGATTCAAGGTGCTGCAGTGATCAGGTTAGCTTCCTCAAGTTCCCAGGAAGCTAATGCAATGGTTTGCTTGAGCAATGGATGGCTAGAATGGTCTGGAGAAGTCAAGTTGCAGACCTCTGTTTTTGGTTATGGAGGATGGTGATGGAGATGTTACAGTTCTAAACCAAGAACAGGGATGAACTATATTTGATGTAAGGAAGCTTTAGGAATGAATTTGAGGGAAAACGCACGAGGGAATGAGAGATACAAGTTTAAGGTCATAATTGTGTATCAATTGAGTTTTTTATGCAATTTCTGGCTAGAGGATGTTTGGGAGTGTTTCAAGGTGCTTAAGCTCGTCCCCTTTCTTGCAAATGACTTGTGTTTATGTATGGAAAAAGTTTGGATACTTGAGGTGGTTAGAAGTACAAGATCACATGTTTTGGCTTCTTGACTTGTTTTTGAAGCAAGGTTGACAAACATGGTTTCAATGCATAGTACAAGGATATCTAGAGTGGTTACCAACTTTAAAAATGTTTATCTGAATTGGTATAGGAAGTTTGTGCAGAAGGAACAAGTGCAAAGTTCAATGCAAGTTGACTTTGCATAAAACTTGCTTTATGTAAATGGCAATGGTGCCTTTGTGCCATTAATGGAAAATTAACTTGGATAAAGCTTGAATCAAGTGGATAATAGCTCAAAAGCAAGTGTAATCTTTTGATTATTAAGAGATTTTGAGGTTTATAGGTATGCAAAGCAAGATTGTGCAGCATAGGTTTGAGATTGTAATTTTGTTCATCACAAAATTTGCCTTGTAAAACAATTTGAAACCCCAACTACTGACCTTCGATTCTCCTTGCTCACAAATGATATTAAGGAGTACTTAGACATTTTGGAAAGCTTGTAATGTGCTATACAACCCTTATTTGAATCACTTTTGAAAATTCCCCTTGGAACTAGGTGAAACTTGGGTCAGAAGTTAGGTCAAAATCCTGACCAAAACTAGGGCAAAATTTCACGAAGTGTTTAATTTCAAGACCATGACTTCATGAATTAATAACTTGAGATCCAAGCATTTATAGGATAAGTTGTGTAAATAAATTTTGTAGATATCATAGATATCTACAACTTTCATGTTGAAAGTTTCTTTTGAATCATCTTGCATCATGGTGAAAAATTTGCTCAAAGTTGTGAAAAAACATGAAGTTTTCAACACTTAGAAAAATTTCTAAGTTTGAAAACTTTGACTTTTCAAAATGAAATATTGAATTTTTGATTTCTTGATGAATAAGTTTCATATTTTTACATGTTTTGATGAATTGTGATCTTTGACACTTGATTTTGACCAAAAAGTCAAAGTTTGACTTTTAAGTGTACAGTTGACTTTTGATCAATTGACTGAAAATTCACTATCAATCCAATTGATATTGAGGAATGTTTTGGGTCATGCCATTAGGTGAAAATGATGAAATTGAACTATTGAGATTATACCTCAAACCAATTGACCATTTGCTAGGCCAAAAATCAGAAATTGTCCTTTCTCAGTCAAAACCCTAATTTTGACCATTTTGCCCTTTTGATGATTTGATCAAATTTCTTGAGGAATTATGGTCCAAACTTGATAAAATGATACATATGAGTTTATAATGTTTATGTGGATAAAAAATTATGAAGGTTGACTGTAAATTGGCCATAGTTGACTTTTTTCCCCAATACAGTTGATTTTTAGGTCAACTACTCAATTGACTGAGCAAAAATGTGATCCAAGGCTTGAAACTTGACATGAGAAATCTTGGGGGTCCATAATGATCCATGAAAGTAAAATGAGGCATTGAAAGTCCAATTATCCTTGTGCAATCTCAAACCCTAATTTTAGTCATCAGTGCTTAAGGAGGTGTCTTGAGCTGATCAAACCTTGTGCAGTATTGAACCAAGAGAGATCTCTGTGAGGAAATAATTGATAAGTGAGAGGGAAAATTTTGGGGTACAACATCTTCCCATGTTCAATCTTCTTAAACCTGAAGAGTTAGATTGTCGGATTTGCCATTTGTGACTTGAAGGTGGAATATAATTGGACACTAGAGTGCCCAGAAACTTGAACTCGAGGATGTGATGGTTGGTGGTATAGGGAATGGGCTTAAATATGAAATTTGGAGAGGAGATGAGAATTTGTTGGAGATGGGCTTGCAGATTCCATCCAAAAATAATTGTTGATGGGAAGGGAAGAAGTGTCAGAATAAATCTCTGTTTGATTTATACTGAAGTACTGGATGTGTGGGGTTGAGTACCAAAATAATATCCATAAATGGATTGTATTTGACTCGTTTCTGAAAGTTGAATTTGAATGAGTATCAGAATGGCGTCCGTATTTGGAGCGTATCTGAACTGTATCTGAAAGCTGAATCTGAATGAGTATCTGAATGGCATCCGTGTCTGGAGCGTATCTGAACTGTATCTGAGAGCTAAATATGAATGAGTATCAGAATGAAATTCGTGTTTGGAGCGTATCTGAACCGTATCTGAGAGCTGAATTTGAATGAGTATCAGAATGGCATCAGTAACTGGAGCGTATCTGAACTGTATCTGAGAGCTGAATCTGAATGAGTATCAGAATGGCATCCGTGTCTGGAGCGTATCTGAACCGTATCTGAGAGCTGAATTTGAATGAGTATCAGAATGGCATCCGTGTATGGAGCGTATCTGAACTGTATCTGAGAGATGAATCTGAATGAGTATCAGAATGGCATCCGTGTCTGGAGTGTATCTGAACTGTATCTGAGAGCTCAGCTGGTCGTGTGGATAATCATCCTAACTTATTTCAGGTATCAATCTCTCACTTTTTGCAAATTGTTGATGATAACCATCTGCTGACTGATCTTTCCTGAAAAGATGAAAGTTTAATTGTATGCAATGTCATGATGTATGAAATGCATTGTATAATGACGTTCTCAATGAAATGAATGAGATTATGTTGTATGCGTTCGTGTTGTCAATGTTATGACGTATGGATGTGATGTACGGGCGTGTAAGCTATGCTGCTGTAACACTGTTGGATTAGGGAAAATAAATCCCTGAATGTTGTTGGGGACGTGGAATGTAAGTCTTCATGTTTTGAAGTGCTGATGAGTTGATGAGCTCCTATTTGTTAGAGAAATAAACTCTGTTGTAAGGGAAACGCCGTGTATTGCTTGTGAAATCCTGTTGGGGAATCCTGAGAGATTGGATGACCTTTACTGGGGAGTGATAAACTGAAATTTTTGTTCCGCCAGGGATATGAGAGAGCTTGGCATCATTAAGCTGCATACTATGGGGAATTTTATGGAAGAGTCTAAAAATATTATCCTATTTCTTAAAGCCATTAGTTATTGTCTTCTACTTTTGCTCATTTGTAAACAGTAGTTACGTTCAAATGCATATGCTCAAAAATAAATCATTGGACGTTTTTGTAAACAAAATACAGAAATTAAAGAAAAACAAATAGTTTTTCACTTTGAAAGGAATATCTTTATATTAATAAGTATTTTGTACAATGAGACGAACATCCTAGTAAGAGAATGTCGTCATAAAAAAATGGAAATTTGATACAAAGAAAAGATAGCTATGTGTAATAATCCCATGGGGTTCCCATTCTGCTATATCCTTCGTGTCTCTGAGTGTCTTGTCCATTTACTGCCTTGTCCGAAGTTGATTGGATTGATCAGAAACGTTGAGTTTGTCAATCAAAGTCAAAGGTTGTCTATAAGGTGATCCAACGGGAGATAGTCATAGGCTTTAATTCCATAACTTTTTCCTGGACCGCCCTTTTGGGTTTTCAGTCCACCGGGATACCCTTTTTTGCCCAAGTCGCCCTTTTGGGTTTTCAACTTACCGGGTGTACAGATTTTTTGTGTGTTTTATCCCTAATTTTTGCCCGAACCTTTTTGGTTCGCCGGGATGACCTTGTTTTTCCTAGGTGTGTCAACCTAGCGGGTCTCTTATGCGTAGTATCTTTTGACTATGTCCGTGTTCACATGGTGCGGCAGGTCGTCGCCATCCATAGTGGTTAAGATTATTTCTCCACCAGAGAATATGCTTTTGATCATAAACGGTCCTTCGTATGTAGGAGTCCATTTTCCCCTGGGATCACCCTGTGGCAGTATGATGCGTTTGATCACCAGATCCCCGACTTGATACACTTGGCGTCTGACCTTTTTGTTGAAAGCCTTGATCATTCATTTTTGATACATTTGACCATGACAGACAACAGTAAGCCTTTTCTCGTTAATCAAGTTCAGTTGATCAAGTCGAGTTTGGATCCAATCGTCTTTATTCAACCCTGCATCCTTCATGATTCTCAGAGAAGGGATCTGAACCTCAATAGGCAAGACAACCTCCATGTCGTATACTAGAGAGTAAGGTGTTTCCCTGGTTGATGTGCGCATCATGGTACGATAACCGTGAAGGGAGAATGGTAGCATCTCATGCCAGTATTTGTATGTGACTGTCATTTTCTGTATGATCTTTTTGATATTCTTGTTTGCGGCTTCAACAACACCATTCATCTTTGGCCGGTAAGGGGAAGAATTATGGTTTTGGATTTTAAATTGTGCGCACAATGCGGTGATCATAGTATTGTTGAGATTTGTACCATTGTCTGTGATGATCCTCTCTGGGATACCATAACGACAGAGGAGATTCTGTTTGATGAACCGGGCAACAACATTTTTAGTGACAGAAGCGAAAGAAGTTGCCTTAACCCACTTTGTGAAATAGTCAATGGCCACCAAGATGAAGCAGTGTCCATTAGAGGCCGTGGGCTTGATTTATCCAATCATATCAATGCCCCACATCATGAATGGCCAGGGAGCAGTCAGGACATTCAAAGGAACTGGAGGTACATGCACTTTGTCAGCATAAATATGACACTTATGACAAGTTCGAGAGTGTTGATAGCAATCTGCTTCCATGTTAGACCAGTAATACCCTGCCCGTAGGATTTTCTTTGCCATCGTATGCCCACTGGAATGGGTGCCAAAAGCGCCTTCATGTAGATCAGCCATGATCTTTTCAGCCTCAACCTTATCTATGCAACTAAGCAATACAGAGTCATGGTTGTTTTTGTAAAGAGTGCCATTACTAAGGAAGAACTTAGCAGAGAATCTCCTTAAGAACTTCTTATCATTGACTGAAGCTTCTTTCGGATACTCTTGAGCCTCGAGATACCTCTTGACTTCGTGGAACCAGGTCCAGTCCACTACTTCTTCAGTATTGATCTCGTGACAGTGAGTTGGTTCATCCATTCGTTCAATGGTGATCTGAGGAGCCTCGTTATCCCATTTGAGTTTAAACATGTATGAAATTGTGGCTAGCGCATCCGCTAGTTGATTTTCTTCTCGCGGGAAATGCTCGAAAGTAATCTTCTCAAAGTGTGGGATTAATGTCAACACATGTTCTTTGTAGGAGATGAGGTTTGGGTGCTTCATGTCCCATTCTCCTTTGATTTGACTGATGACCAAAGTTGAATCTCTGAATACACTTAAGGACTTAACCCCCAAATCTATGGCAGCTTTGAGACTAAAAATGCACACTTCGTATTCTACCATGTTATTTGTACAGTTGAAGCAGAGTCTTACGTGAAGGGAGTGTGACATCCTTTAGGAGATATGAGTACATCACCTATACCATTACCGAGTGTGTTGGACACCCCATTAAAAACCAGGGTCCATCGGGATCCTTGGTCAGTTTCGTCATATGGTATGAATTCTTCACAGTTATTTACCATCATGATGTCTTCATCTGGGAATTCTAACTTCATGGACTGGTAGTCATCCACAGCTTGATGAGCAAGGTGATCAGCTAGTACACCGCCCTTTATTGCTTTCTGGGTGGTATACTGAATGTCATATTCTGTTAGGATCATCTGCCATCTCGTTATTCTCCCAGAGAGGGAAGGTTTCTCGAATATGTATTTTATTGGATCCATTTTGGATATCAATAAGGTAGTATGGGTCAGCATACACTTTCTTAGCCGATGAGCAGCCCATACCAGAGCGCAACAAGTTTTCTCGAGCAGTGAATATCTTGTTTCACAGTCGGTAAACTTTTTGCTCAGGTAATAAATAGCATGCTCTTTTCGGCCAGACTCGTCATGCTTCCCCAACACACACCCCATTGAATTTTCCAAAATAGTTAGATACATGATCAATGGTCTTCCCTCAACTGGTGGCATCAAAACAGGAGGCTCTTGCAGGTACTCTTTGATCTTGTCGAAGGCAGTTTGGCATTCATCATTCCATTTGACTACTTGATCTTTCTTTAGTAATTTAAAGATTGGTTCACAAGTAGTTGTTAAGTGAGAAATGAATCTGGAAATGTAGTTTAAACATCCCAATAATCCTCTGACTTCCTTCTCGGTACGAGGAGCAGGCATTTCTTGTATCTCTTTCACCTTGGCAGGGTCGACTTTGATACCTTTACTGCTGACGAAAAAGCCTAGGATTTTACCGGACCTTGATCGGGATTATACCTATGTATCAAATGATTCGGACTACAAGTGCATAGTCTTATCGTGTAGTTTTAAAAGATATCGAACCACAGAGACTGATGAATCAATCTACCGTCTTCTATTGTTACTTTGCAAATCTAAAGCTAATGAATATTTGATTGGGTTGTAGGGAAAACTAAATACTAAATTGAGTTGGATTTTTAATAATCAATGAGCTTAATTACCAGTATGCAATAGTCGTACCTCGGGAACTAGCGACCTGTTGGGCGTCTTTATATTTTCAAAACAGCTTTTAGTAAAACTTATTTAGTTTAAAAACCCTCGTCTCACACTGTCGTTTTGTTGATCTAGGCTATGCAGTTAAGTCCTACCGTACGCTTCCGCCATCCCGCAGGAGTTAAAAACACTTTTTAAAAACTAAATAAAATCTTAATTAACTTTAAAGTGCTTCCGATGTATTTTAAGCCAATGCCTAATTACTACTGTCCAGTTAAAAGATCTCAAACTTCCGCTTTGTTGACCCTAACCTCTATCTGTTTTTTACTTCTGTAACAAAACAATTTAACGATTGAAAAATAGTAACTTAGGCCAGAAAAGAAAGTTTTGTAGTAAAAATAGTCCCAACTAAGTTACTCGTTCCCTTGGTTGAGTGACTTTACATACCGGTATAGGATTTCTAGCCTAACATAATATTAAACCAAATCGTAGAATAATTTAAGGGACAAACAAAAATAAACATAATTATATTGATTAAAAAGCAATAAGAATTTGTAAACATAAACCTGGTAATAACTCTGAAGACAGAAGCACTCCTGCACAAATTGTAGGCTTTGCTTCGATCGGAGAATATATTTAACCGTACAGAAGAAAATAATGCTGGAAAGGAATATAGGAATAGCTGGGAAAATAAAACAATGATGAAAAGAATATCCGCTCAATATAAAATCTCTAAAGTTTCTTGCCAAAAAAAAAAGAACCCTTTCTACTGTGGTCTAAGGCTCTATTTATAAGTCTTGCATGATCCGTTGCTCTCGAAAATGTAGGAACAGTTTACTTCCTTCTTTGAGAAATAATAGGGCCATTAATATGTCACGTTCCTTGGTACTTTGACTGAGTGGGTGAGAAAATGTAGGTAGTCGCTGGATTAACCCTTGAACGCGTTTCTGTCCGTTGGATGAGAAGAAAGTGGAGTAAGTGGCTTGTGACGTTCGTCACATTCAAGTGACGATAGTCACTTGGTCTTTCTTGGCGCGTGACGTTCGGCACGCCTCCTTGACGGTCGTCAAGGTATTCTTTATTATGGGCCACGTGCTCATATGTATAATGGGCTTTAGCTCATTTCTTCTCCTTTGGCCTTTTTGCTAGTTTTGCACCTCTTTTTTCTTCATTTCTTCCAAAGTGTCCAGCTTAATGCATATCTGCAAAAATAGAAAATACCTACATAATACTTATAAAATAATTTAATTTAAACTAAAGTATGATAAATATTTGGTGTATATCAAGCCAGAAATATCACATATTTGTGTGTCATCAAACTCCCCCATACTTAAACTTTGCTTGTCCTCAAGCAAATGCTAAGTACGATGTTTTTCTAAACATGGTTATGACTCGGATCAACTAATATATAATTGCGTTGTGTTTTTGTCAGAAAATCGATCGCTTGATTCATGCTCCATTACTACGTCAATGACACTAGACAGTCCCATTTTACGTAAACTAGTTACATGTCCTATCATAGCCTACCTCGAGTATTTGTCTTGTTTTTCCCTTTTCATTCTAGCGCAATCACATTAAGCCCTTTATCTTTACACGCACATAGCAGAACAGTCGGTTAGTGGTTATGATCCTTTTAAACTTTAGAGGTTTCTGGCACAGTAATGTGGCAACCTTTTTTAATTCAATGGTTGGATGCGGGGGATCAGACCGTAATCTGCCCTACCGAGTTCAGTACCAGATGCTCATGAACCATCCACCAAATGAATTTTCATGTTACTTTGTAAGGTTTACATCCTTTGGATTAGGCGATCGGGTAAGGATCATCCAATTTAATTGGTGTGTTTCCTTGCAACATTTTGCTGAAATATTATATCATCCACTTATATTCATCGACTTCCTGCATAGTTTGTGTTTAAGACGATGCTGACTGCTAATATAAACTACTCAGGGTTACTATAAAGACTAAACTCAGGGTGTTGGAATAGAAGGTACTTGAACTGATCTATCATACTCTGGGGTTGTAGAGTGTCTAGACGGTAGGAATTTCGCTTAATCTTACCCCAATTCCTGACGATTAGAGATCTTGCAGTCTATGTACTTTGTCGAGTGAGTCGAGAAATTTTTTTTTATGGGCTCAAAAAGAAAGAGGAGTCTTAAAGAACACAAATTTCTTTAATAGATAACTTGATAAATTTTTTTTTTATTGAAATAAAGATAACGGAAGGGAAATTACAAAGAAAAATAAAAATTACTAGGAAAAGGAAAATTACTAGGAAAGGGAAATATTTCCTCCCCCATACTTGAATCATACATTATCCTCAATGTATTGATAGAAGACGGAAAGGGGAAATAGAAACTGGATAATCATTCTTCCTCCTCTTGTCTTTGGTATCAGCCACGTGTCCTCGCTCTTCGACGTGCTTGCCCACCGTGTCTGGAAGATTCGCCTCCATCTCTCTGGGATATGATATTATGCAAGTCGTCAACACGAAGTGTTAAGGCTCGCATATCTTCCGTTATTCCTGTGGTGAATTCCAGCTTACTTTGATCATGCCTGCGAGTGTAGTCATTTTGGTCTCTCTGCATTTGTTGCATGAGAGTCATCATCTCGATTTGGCGCGTCTCGAGGCTCTGGTGGCGTTGAGTGGACAACTGGTTTTGCTGTATTATTGAGGCATAGATTGCGTCGATGGTGGCGGGATTGTTGGCTTGTTGTGGTTGGGGCTCTTGCTGCTCTAATTCTTCTTCGATTTCGTCAGCGGCAGCGTTGTTGGCCTCACCTTGATTTCCTTGCACATTTTCTCCGGGTTCTGGGGCGTTCAGGTTGTAAAGCCAATTATCTGGATTACCCAATTAAGTACGATTGTGATTTGGCATGATCACGCTACGAACTCTTGCATTCTTAACCATTAGATATTACCCTCCAGCTTCTCGTACTTTGATCAGGCGGCCGGATCTACAGTTATCAATATCCATATAAACTGCTGGCAGCAGAGGTAGGCGTTGAATCCTTTCCCCCCAGTTCAGGTGAACTACGATGGTGGTGACGATGCCTCCGATACAAAAAGGTGTGGTCCCGTCTCTTGTAACGAGGTTTTGAATGTGGGTCATCATTAAAGTAACGGGATTAAGATGGAGGTTTTGTGAAAAGGTACAGTGAAGAGCATACAATTCTTTAGTGTTTACCTTGTTGTTGTTTGCCCTTCCAAATATTGTGTTTGCCATAACACAGTGTAAGAAGCAAATGTTTGGGTTGTGGATGTGAGAGGCGTACCGTGCTTTGGGATTGATATTTGGTTCGCCGGTTATTCTCTCCCATAGTGCGTATACACTTCCATTCCAATCCAATTCCGGGGGAATACAATATTGCACATTATTCCCACGGGGAAAATGAAATATGTCGCTCAAAATTTCATGGTTGAGTGTGTACTCTCGGTTGAACATCCGAAATTGAGCGGCTCCCGATAGGTGTGCGTCTGCATCATCGCGAGTGTGATAGGCGTAGGAACTCAAGAATTCCAACGTGAGAGCTTCGTAAGTTGGTGTGTTCATCGTGCTAATAAAGCTTAGGCCAGCTTTATTCAGCAAGCCTTGCATATGAGGTTGCAAGCCTAATTCTTGCAAGCAATTGTTGTCGATGAACCGCGTGGATGTTAGCCCTCGATGATGGAATTTTATGTACCTCTCTTTTTGAAGTTCACCTGCTTCTCCTTTTCGGAGCACGAGATGTCGCATGTCGGGTTCGGGTTGGTTGGCCATGATTTTTGAACTTGATAGAAAAAATGTATTTGTGGTAAAGAGATGGAAAGTGGGTGGTAATGATGAAACTAAGGATGGAAGAGAGGTTTATATAGATGGTTTTGTTGAGTAAGAAATTTAATGGGGTTTATGGGAGGATTTTGAATATGAGAGGTTATGGAAGTTATGGATGAACGGAGTAAATGGGGTGGTGGGGGTTTTAAAACAAATTTTCGTGCATCAATGCTGTTCAACGGTCACGGGAAGTGAAAGCGTGGGGGACAAGCCCTGTCGCTCGTCACGCGCTCTCTGACGCTCGTCAGAGTCAAAGAGACAATCCCTGACGTTCGTCACATGCATCCTGACGTTCGTCAGGGTGAAGTGATGCGTGCATGTCTTTCTTTGACCTCTTTGACCGCGTGCTGTAGCATGGTTCCACTAAATTAATTAATTCATTAACCTTGAGAAGTATTTTGCAAGGGGTATAGTAGCACATAGTAGAATTGGAAGGATGATATGGTAAATAAGAAGCAAATGAAAATAATAATAGAAATAAGAAACAAATGAAAATAATAATAGAAATTAGAAACAAATGAAAATAATAATAAAAATTGCATAGTATAAAAATAAATAAATACTTTAAAATAAAAAAAGATGGATATGAAATGAATAGATGAATAAATAATCGAAATTTTAGAGCCGAAAAGTAACAAATTATTCGAAAATATTGGTTATAAAACCATAATGAGTTTTGAGAATAATAATGAAAACCCCCCCATACTAAGAACAAACAGTGTCCTCACTGGGGCGGCACAGAAACAAAAACTATCAAGCATGAGGGCCTCCTGGAGGTGGTGCAGAAGCGTGCAGATGCTGATAAATGTGATCAAACTGCTCCGTGACGACGTCCATGAAATGAAAGAAGTCACGCCGAAGTATGCTGACATTGTCTTTAACAGTGGAAAGCTTGCCTCGGAGTGTGGTAACATCTGTCTGCAGTGTCTGGATTGCATGTGCATGATCTGGCATAGGGACGTCAACAGCTGTGGTAACAAGGGGTAGTGTGGGGTAATCTAATGGTGTATAATCATGGTAACCGGTGGGTGTGGATGGGTCGCTCTCCTCCCTCTCAGGGTCGTGTTGTCTGTCTTCTCTAGGTGATATAGCCAATTTTTCTTGGTATAGACACTGGTATTCTTAGGGCTAGGAAATTTGAAGTAATAGACAGGGTTATTTTGGACAAGCAGTTGAAAGTAAGGTGGGCTGAGGTTACCAATCAAAGATATGTTAAAACAAAAAGGGATGTCCATGGTATAGTATCTGGCGTACAGCGTAAGGCGTGACAGAGATGACTGTAGGGATAGGGCCTCAGCTATCATAGTGACTAGCCCGTCGACACAGATGGGGCCATGGGTACACTAAGCTACATCTGACATGTTGGCGATCATAAATGATGCACCAATGACTGGTCTGGACTGAAAAGCACAGTAAATGATGAACAACTCATCCCTAGAAACTGAGAGTCTATTAATAGGTTTTCCAAAAAAGGTGAAAGCTAATATGTGATGGAAATACCTAATCGCAGGGTTATGAATCTCAGTAGCATCAAGGTGGTCTGGGTCCTCAGGATATTGACCCGCTATGTCCCTCCAAAAGTGATTAAGTTCAAAGTTGAGGTAGTCATCCGCCTGGGTTTCCATGTAGGCATCTAAAGAACTAGGGAATCCTAGCAGCTCAGCTAGACTGCAAACTGTAAACTGGTGGGTGAAACCAAACAATCTAAAGGACATCTGACCCCTACTACGCCCTAAGCCTTGTGTGGGTTGATAGATGAGGGAGTTTAAGAACTCCAAGGTGAGGCGTTGGTGTGTAGGGTGTTTATGGGCTAGGAACCCCTCCCATCCTATCTGGTTAAACAAGAAGTATACACTTTCCCTGATTCCTAAAGCTGTCAAGGTGGGATCATGCACATACGTAGTCATGCTCATTTGGCGCTGAGCCAGAATCTCATATCGCCTCTGCTGGGCCTCCGTGGCAAAAATGATAGTATCCATGAATTTTAGCTTGTAGGTTCCTGTGAGTCGGTACTTAAATTTTTAAAAGAAAAATGCAAATAAGTAAAATATGTAGTGGGAGAAAGAAAGAAAAAGGAAAGAAAATTCAGAAAGTAAAAATCAAAATGCAGAAATAAAAATAAAATATAAAGAGATTTGAAAGAAAGTAAATTAAAAACCTGTGGGTTGCCTCCCACACAGCGCTTGTTTAATGTCATTAGCTTGACAATGTTGTTAGACGTGAATTAGTTTCCTAATTCGGGTGGCAGCTCTAATAGCGTTAAGCTCGCGGTGTAATCCTTATTTTCAATGCTGTAATAATGTTTTAGACGTTGGCCATTTACTAAGAACGGGTTCATGGATTTTCCTGTAATCTCTATGGCACCACTGGGGAAAACTTTGGTCACTTCGAATGGTCCAGACCATCGTGAATGGAGTTTCCCAGGAAAAAGTTTTAGACGAGAGTTGAATAGGAGAACTACATCTCCTTCGTTGAATTCCTTCTGTGAGATTCGTTTGTCATGCCATTTTTTGGTTCTTTCTTTGTAGATCCTCGCGTTTTCATATGCGTCTAATCTTAGTTCTTCTAATTCATTTATGTCGAGGATCCTTTTCTCTCCTGCCGTAGTGTAGCTTAGGTTTAAAGTTTTAATTGCCCAGTAGGCTTTGTGTTCAATTTCCACTGGCAGGTGGCATGATTTTCCATAGATGAGTTTAAAGGGTGTTGTACCTATTGGCGTCTTGAACGCCATCCTGTAGGCCCATAATGCTTCAGGTAGCTTAGCCGACCAATCCTTTCTTGATGTGGCAACAGTTTTTTCCAATATTTGTTTTATTTCTCGATTTGAGACTTCCACCTGTCCGCTTGTCTGGGGGTGTTATGGTGTTGCGACGCGGTGTTTCACCCCATATTTGGTTAGGAGTTTATCAAAGATTCTTGATATGAAGTGGGAACCACCGTCGCTTATAACTTGTTTGGGTACACCAAACCTTGGGAATATAATGGTTTTGAAGAGTTTAATCACGACTCTAGTGTCGTTTGTTGGAGAAGCTATTGCTTAAATCCATTTCGAAACGTAATCTACAGCCACAAGTATATATTTGTTGCCGAATGAGGATGGAAATGGTCCCATGAAGTCTATTCCCCATACATCAAAGACTTCGACTTGTAGAATTCCAGTCTGAGGCATCTCATCGCGTCTGGATATATTTCCGGTGCGTTGGCATCAGTCGCAGTTTAGGATGGCTATATGCACATGTTTCCACTAATTTGGCCAGTAGAATCCGGACTGCAAAATTTTGGCACATGTCTTTGATGTGTTTGCATGACCTCCGTAAGGGGCATCATGACAATGAGAAATAATGCTTTCAATTTCGTTTTCCGGGACGCATCTTCGGAAAATACCGTCGGCACTTCTCTTGAATAGTAAAGGTTCATCCGAAGAGTAATGTTTCAAATCGTGAAAGAATTTTTTATTCTGTTGATAAGTCATATCAGGGGGTAGGATTTTGGCAGCCAAGTAATTTTCTATGTCCGCATACCATGGTATGGTTTGGTTAGTTCGGACAGAGACCACAGTTTCTTTTATATTATTTATTTCGTCTTGGCTTTCTTGTGAATCATTGCTAACAGTTTGTGTATCAAGTCCTAAAAGAAGTTGATTTGGATTTGATTCAGGCGGTTCTTTGCTGGCATCTCCTAAGTCCATCTGAGCTAACAGACGTTCATACGGGAAGTCATCGTTAATAGGTACTTCTTCTGGTGTCAGTTGTTCCATTCGGGATAAATGGTCGGCTACTACATTCTCGGTACCTTTCTTGTCTTTAATTTCTAAATCGAACTCTTGTAGAAGCAGAATCCATCTCAAAAGTCTCGACTTTGAATCTTGCTTGGTTAAGAGATATCTAATAGTTGCGTGGTCTGTATAGATGATTATTTTTGTGCCTACTAGGTAGGAGCGAAATTTGTCTAGTGCAAAGACTACATCTAAAATTTATTTTTCCGTTGTTGCGTAATTCATCTGTGCAGGGTCCAAGGTTCTACTAGCATAGTATATCGCGTGAAGCTTCTTATCTCTTTGTTGTCCCAGGACTGCACCTACGGCGTAATCACTTGCGTCGCACATGATTTCAAATGGAAGTCTCCAATCAGGTGGTTGCATGATTGGTGCAGATACAAGAGCTGTTTTTAGTTGGTTAAAAGATTTTAGGCATTTTTCATTGAAATCAAATTCAACGTCTTTCATAAGGAGGGTGGTTAGAGGTTTTGATATTTGCGAGAAATCTTTTATGAATCGTCGGTAGAAACCGGCGTGTCCTAAGAAACTGCGTATTTCTCTTACTGTTTTAGGGGGTTGCAAGTTTTCTATGACTTAGATCTTAGCTTTATTGACTTCAATCCCTTTTTCAGACACAACGTGTCCTAGTACGATTCCTTGTTTGACCATAAAGTGGCACTTTTCCCAATTCAGAACGAGGTTAACTTTTACGCATCTCTCCAAAACTTTCTCCAAATTTATCAGACAATGTTCAAAACTCTCTCCACATACAGAGAAGTCGTCCATAAAGACCTCCATGATGTTGTCTATGAAATCAACAAAGATTGCCATCATGCACCTCTTAAATGTGGCAGGAGCATTGCATAATCCAAACGGCATTCGTCGGTAGGCGAAAGTTCCATAAGGACATGTGAATGTTGTTTTCTCTTGGTCATCGGGGTGAATAGGAATTTGAAAGAATCCTGAGTAACCGTCTAGATAACAATAATGAGAGTGCTTAGCTAATTGTTCAAGCATTTGATCAATGAATGGTAGAGGGAAATGGTCCTTGCGAGTGGCCTTATTTAGCTTCCTATAGTCAATACACATTCTAGCTCTGCTTATAGTTCGTTCCGCTACAGCTTCGCTTGCTTTGTTTGTTGTTATAGTTTGTTATACCACCTTTCTTTGGTACACAGTGGACTGGGCTTACCCATTGACTATCAGAGATTTGGTATATTATTCCTGCGTTCAGAAGTTTTTTAACTTCATCTTTAACTACGGTGCTCCATATTGGGTTAATTCTTCGTTGATGTTCTCTAGAAGATTTGCAGTCATTTTCCAGCATAATACGATGCATGCAAATGGAAGGACTTATTCCTTTGAGATCTGTAATGTTGTATCCTAAGGCGGATGGATATTTTCTTAAGACTTGTAATAATTTGTCTGTTTCGTGTTGTCCTAAGTCCGCGTTAACAATTACAGGTCGTTTTAACTCGGTGTCAAGGAATTCATATCTGAGGGTCTTAGGTAATGGCTTAAGATCCAATGCTGGTTGTCTTGGATAAGGCATGTGATCGGGTATCAGAGCTAAGCATTCACTCAGATTTTCGTCTCGGTATTCAGGACACCATTCGTTATCTTCGAATATAAGAGGTATCAGAATCTTCATGGTTTCAGAACAAGGTATTGGTTCCCATTCAATTTGTCTTACGCATTCGTCCACGATGTCTACCAGATAACATGTGTCATCTATGGCAGGCACTTGTAAGAATTGTGTCAGAATAAATTCGACTTTCTCTTCACCTACTTCAAAGGTTAGTTTGCCCTTTTTTACATCTATGATAGCTCCAGCGGTGGCTAAGAATGGTCTTCCTAAGATGTTAGGTGTACTTTTGTCTTCTCTAATGTCCATGATTATGAAATCCGTAGGGATGTAGAATTGACCTATCCGTACAGGAACGTTTTCTAAGATTCCTACTGGGTATTTGACGGAGTGATCCGCTAATTGAACGAACATCTTTGTTGGTCTTAGTTCACCCATTTCCAGTTTGTTGCATATGGATAAAGGCATAACGCTAATACTAGCTCCTAAATCACATAGGACTTTGTCTATGACAAACTTACCTATATGGCATGGTATAGAGAAACTTCCAGGGTCTTTCAGCTTAGGAGGCATCTTGTTTTGGATAATTGCGCTACATTCTGCTGTAAGCGTTACTGTTTCGTTATCTTCTAGCTTTTTCTTGTTAGATAAGATTTCCTTGAGGAATTTGGCATAGGAGGGCATTTGAGTTATAGCTTCTGTGAAAGGAATTGTTATATTAAGTTGTTTTAGAAGTTCTACGAATCTTTTAAATTTCCCTACATTCTTAGGTTTGGCTAATCTACTAGGAAATGGGATATGGGGTTTATAAGGCGATAGAGGCACATAAGGTTTTTCTTTTTCTTTTTCTTTGGCCTCTCCTCCTTTATCTTCTTCGTCTACCTCTGGTTTCTTTGGTTGATTCTCCTTCTCAGTTGATGTTTCAGCCCTTTGATACATACTTTGATTTGACAGTCTGGGGTCGGGCGGTCCATCTAACTCGGTTCCACTCCTTAATATGATGACATGAGCATGCCCCTTCGGGTTAGGTTGTGGTTGACCGGGAAATGTATCAGTCGGTGCAGCTGTAGGTGCTTGTTGTTGAGCCACTTGAGAGATTTGAGTTTCTAACATTTTATTGTGGGTGGCCAAAGCATCTATTTTGTTTGCTAATTGTTTTATCTTCTCATTAGTGTGTATGTTCTGATTTTGGACGTCTTTGTTTGTTTGCGCTTGGGTAGCTATGAAGTTCTCCATCATCAGTTCTAAGTTTGATTTTCTAGGTGCACTAGGAGCATTTGCAGGAGCTTTCTGATATCCAGGTGGTACGGCAGGTGCTTGGTTTGGAGCATACAACGCATTGGGGTTTTTATATGAGAGATTTGGGTGATTTTTCCATCCAGGGTTGTACGTGTTTGAGTAAGGGTTTCCTTGAGCATAATTCACTTGGTCAGCTGGAGTTCCTGCCAAGATCCTACATTCAGTAACTAGATGTCCAGGTACTCCGCATATTTCACAATTGGGAGTCATAGCAGCCACGGTGGCTGGAGGTATTGCAGTCAAATTATATATCTTTAGGGTGAGGGCATCTACCTTAGCATGGACACTGTCTAGGTCGCTTATCTCATACATGCCTCCTTTTGTCGGTGCTTTCTCTGTAGTACCTTTGTCTGTGTGTCCTCTTTCACTTCCCCACTGATAGTGGTTTTGGGCCATACTTTCTATTAGAGCATAGGCAGCGGTGTAGGATTTATCCATAAGTGCACCACCTGCGGCAACGTCTATTGTTAATCTTGTATTTTAAAGGAGACCATTATAGAAGGTGTGGATAATCAACCATTCTTCCAAGCCATGATGTGGGCATAGTCTCACTAGATCTTTGTATCTTTCCCAAGCATCGAAAAGGGATTCATTTTCCTTTTGTCTAAAATCGCTTATCTGAGATCTTAGTATAGCTGTTTTGATTGGCAGAAAATACCTTGCAAGAAAGACTTTCTTCAGCTCGTCCCATGTAGTGACTGAGTTTGCGGGTAGAGATTGGAGCCAAGCTCTTGCTCTGTCTCTTAGAGAGAAAGGGAAAAGACGAAGTCTTATCGCCTCTTGACTGACCCCATTGTTCTTGATTTTATCTGCGTACTGTAGAAATATTGATAGATGAAGATTAGGATCTTCCATTGACCCACCAGAGAACTGGTTCTGTTGCACAACAGATAACAAAGAGGGTTTCAGTTCAAAGTTGTTAGCCTCAATTGGAGGGGCAGCAATGCTATTGTGTGGTTCATCTTGTGAGGGAATGGAATAGGATTTGAGTGGGCGCGGAGCAGGATTCGCAGCCATTTCTTCGGTTGGTCGAGAAATAGGAGGTTCGAGTGATTGACGAGGTTGAGTGTTATGCAAGAGATGATACTCTTGAATGTGGCGTCTAAGTCTGAGATAACGCTCGATATCATTGATTTTTATGTATAACGGCTCGCCTTGCGAACGAGTGTTTGGCATACAAATAAGAAAGGAAAATAAAAGAAATAGAGAAGAAAGAGAGAAGTTTTTTTTTCTCTAGTCTCTACTGTGTAACAAAAGAGTAGCGATATCGACTTAAATCAGTCCCCGACAACGGCGCCAAAAAATTGATCGGGATTATACTTATGTATCCAATGATTCGGCTTGCAAGTGCACAGTCTTATCGTGTAGTTTTAAAAGATATCGAACCACAGAGACTGATGAATCGATCTACCGTCTTCTATTGTTACTTCGCAAATCTAAAGCTAATGAATATTTGATTGGGTTGTAGGGAAAACTAAATACTAAATTGAGTTCGATTTTTAATAATCAATGAGCTTAATTACCAGTATGTAATAGTCGTACCTCGGGAACTAGCGACCTGTTGGGCGTCTTTATATTTTCAAAACAGCTTTCAGTAAAACTTATTTAGTTTAAAAACCCTCGTCTCACACTGTCGTTTTGTTGATCTAGGCTATGCAGTTAAGTCCTAACGTACGCTTCCGCCATCCTGTAGGAGTTAAAAACACTTTTTGAAAACTAAATAAAATCTTAATTAACTTTAAAGTGCTTCTGCTGTATTTTAAGCCAATGCCTAATTACGACTGTCCAGTTAAAAGATCTCAAACTTCTGCTTTGTTGACCCTAACCTCTATTTGTTTTTTACTTCCGTAACAAAACAATTTAACGATTGAAAAATAGTAACTTAGGCCAGAAAAGAAAGTTTTTCGTAGTAAAAATAATCCCAACTAAGTTACTCGTTCCCTTGGTTGAGTGACTTTACATACCGGTATAGGATTTCTAGCCTAACATAATATTAAACCAAATCGCAGAATAATTTAAGAGACAAACAAAAATAAACATAATTATATTGATTAAAAAGCAATAAGAATTTGTAAACATAAACCTGGTAATAACTCTGAAGACAGAAGCACTCTTGCACAAATTGTAGGCTTTGCTTCGATCGGAGAATATATTTAACCGTACAGAAGAAAATAATGCTGGAAAGGAATATAGGAATAGCTGGGAAAATAAAACAATGCTGAAGAGAATATTCGCTCAATATAAAATCTCTAAAGTTTCTTGCAAAAAAAAAAGAACCCTTTCTACTGTGGTCTAAGGCTCTATTTATAAGTCTTGCATGATCCGTTGCTCTCGAAAATGTAGGAACAATTTACTTCCTTCTTTGAGAAATAATAGGGCCATTAATATGTCACGTTCCTTGGTACTTTGACTGAGTGGGTGAGAAAAGTAGGTAGTCACTGGATTAACCCTTGAACGCGTTTTTGTCCGTTGGATGAGAAGAAAGTGGAGTAAGTGGCTTGTGACGTTCGTCACATTCAAGTGACGATAGTCACTTGGTCTTTCTTGGCACGTGACGTTCGGCACGCCTCCTTGAAGGTCATCAAGGTCTTCTTTATTGTGGGCCACGTGCTCACATGTATAATGGGCTTTAGCTCATTTCTTCTCCTTTGGCCTTTTTGCACCTCTTTTTTCTTCATTTCTTCCAAAGTGTTCAGCTTAATGCATATCTGCAAAAATAGAAAAATACCTGCATAATACTTATAAAATAATTTAATTTAAACTAAAGTATGAGAAATATTTGGTGTATATCAAGCCAGAAATATCACATATTTGTGTGTCATCAGACCTCACCCCAAATGTGCATTTATTCAGGTTCAACCTCAGCTTATATTTATTTAACCTCTCAAACAGTTTCTGTAAATGGTCCATATGTTCCTCTTCTGTTTGAGATCTGGCTATCATGTCGTCCACATAGACCACTATTTTGTGATGTATCATGTCGTGAAATAGAGCTACCATGGCACACTGATAGGTTTCCCCAACGTTCTTCAACCCGAATGGCATAACCTTGTAACCGAATGTGCCCTATTGTGTGACAAAGGTTATTTTCTCCATGTCCTCAGGCGCCATTTTGATTTGATTGTAACCTGAGAAACCATCCATGAAGGAAAACACCTTATGTTGTGCTGTATTTTCAACCAGAATATCGATGTGAGGAAGTGGGAAATCATACTTAGGGCTTGCCCTATTCAAATATCAGTAGTCCACGCACATGCGTACTTTGCCGTCCTTTTTAGGCACAGGAACAACATTGGCGACCCATTTCAATACAAAACCCTAATTACTAGCAATTTGTATATAAAGCGATAAATTGCGGAATTTAAAATTACTATGCTATTACATCATTAAGGGAGGGGGATACCACTTTTCAAATGGGGATTTGCAAGAAACTTAAACCTAGTTATCTATTACAACCATATTGAATAATATATAAGAATTAAATAAATAAATAATGTACAAGGATATATATATATAAAAGACATGATTTTTGTTTGGTTTTTGTTAAAGGTTTTAACCTAATTGAAGAGAATGATTAATTAAAATTAAACAAAACTTAAACCTAAATTAATCAAGAAAGAAATTAAATTAAGAGAGTATTTTTAGGATTTTTTGTGAAAGGTTTTAAATTTAATAAAAATAATATGAAAATTAATTAATTAAAAGGAACCTAAAATCTAAATTAATTTTAGAATAAAATAATATAATAAGTAAACCTAAGTCTAAATATTTATTAATTAAAAAAAAGAAATTAATTTGTTAAAAGAAAATGTTTTTTAGTATTTTTGTTTCATAAGAAAATAAAATAAATAAGTGTAAATGATAAATAAAATATTTTTGGATTTTTCATAATCAATAATAATAATAATATTAATAATAATATTAATAATAATATTAATAATAATAATAAATAAAAGATAAAAAAAGTAAAAAAATAAAATAAAATAAAAATAAGTCAGGGAGGTGGATTAGTGAAGCAGGGGGTATTGTGAGAAAAAGGTCAGGCCCAACAAGAGGAGGCCCAGGCACTGCAAAAAGAGCCAAAAATGTCAAAAAAGTGGGAAAAATGGAAAATAGGTCACGCTGGGGCTTGAACCCAGGACCTCATAGTGACAGGAACACGCTTTAACCACTGGGGTGATGATACATCCGTTAACTTATGTTAAACCATAAATATATAACACAAATTCTGCCCTAAGTACACTTCATCTTCAACCTCCAGCCAGAAGCCCTGCAACTTGCTCATTTCTCAACCATTTGCAAAAATGTAAACATGAAAATTGCTCCATTTTTAATACGAATCCAACCATATAAATATCAAGAACTATAAATCAAAGATGAATGAGAATTTTTGAAAGTACCAAATTCTGACCTAAATATTTCAGAAAGTTAAAACTCAAAATTCTCCTAGCTAAATCAAAATAAATGAAATCTATGGACATGTATAGTTTCAGGGCAATGATGTCTACATTTTATCTTCACAAATGCAAGCCTAACAATGCCTAAATATAAAGATAGAAGTTCAATAAAAATACCTCAGAACTGGAAATCGTGAAATGCAAATGAGCTTGATTCAAGGTGCTGCAATGATCAGGTTAGCTTCCTCAAGTTCCACGGAAGCTAATGCAATGGTTTGCTTAAGCAATGGATGGCTAGAATGGTCTAGAGAAGTCAAGTTGCATACCTCTGTTTTTGGTTATGGAGGATGGTGATGGAGATGTTACAGTTCCAAACCAAGTACATGGATGGACTATATTTGATGTAAGGAAGCTTTAGGAATGAATTTGAGAGAAAACGCATGAGGGAAATGAGAGATAAAAGTTTAAGGTCAGAATTGTGTATCAATGGAGTTTTTTATGCAATTTCTGGCTAGAGGGAGTTTGGAAGTGTTTCAGGGTGCTTAAGCTCGTCCCCTTTCTTGCAAATGACTTGTGTTTATGTATGGAAAATGTTTGGATACTTGAGGTGGTCAGAAGTACAAGATCACATGTTTTGGCTTGTTGACTTGTTTTTGAAGCAAGGTTGACAAACATGGTTTCAATGTGTTGTACCCAAAAACTTTCCCTCTCACTTATCATTTATTTTCTCACAAAAGATCTCTCTTGGTTCAAGACTGCACTAGGGTTGATCAACTCAAGACACCTCCTTAAGCACTGATGACCAAAACTAGGGTTTGAGATTTCACAAGGATAATTGAACTTTCAATGCCTCATATGACTTTCATGGATCATCATGGACCCCCAAGATTACTCATGTCAAGTTTCAAGCCTTGGATCACATTTTTGCTCAGTCAATTGAGCAGTTGACCTAAAAATCAACTATATTGGGAAAAAGTCAACTTTAGCCAATTTACAGTCAAACTTCATAATATTTTATCCAAATCAACATTATAAACTCATATGTATAATTTGATCAAGTTTGGATCACAATTCCTCAAGAATTTTGATCAAATCATCAAAAGGGCAAAATGGTCAAAATTAGGGTTTTAACTGGGGAAAGGCAATTTCTGATTTTTGACCTAGCAAATGGTCAATTGGTTTGAAGCATGATCTCAAGAGTTCAATTGCATCATTTTGACCTAATGACATGACCCAAAACATTTCTCAAGATCAATTGGATTGATAGTGAATTTTCAGTCAACTGATCAAAAGTCAACTGTACACTAAAAAGTCAAACTTTGACTTTTTGGTCAAAATCCAATGTCAAAGATCACAATTCATCAAAACATGTCAAAATGTGAAACTTATTCATCTATAAATAAAAAATTCAAGATTTCATTTTGAAAAGTCAAAGTTTTCTAACTTAGAAATTTTTCTAAGTGTTTAAAACTTCATGTTTTTTCACAACTTTGAGCCAATTTTTCACAATGATGCAAGATGATTCAAAAGAAACTTTCAACATGAAAGTTGTAGATATCCATTATATCTACAACATATCTTTACACAACTTCTTCTAAAAATGATTGTATCTCAAGTTATTGATTCATAAAGTCATGGTCTTGAAATTGAACAATTAGTAAAATTTTGCCCTAGTTTTGGTCAGGATTTTGACCTTACTTCATGGCACTTTTTAATATAGTTCCAAGGGGAATTTTTAAAAATGATTCAAAGAGTGATTGTAGATCACATTACAAGCTTCCCAAAATATCCAATAAAACCTTGAGATCGTTTGTGAGCAAGGAGAATCGAAGAGATGAAGTTAGGGTTTTCAAACTTAAATTACAAGCCATTTCATGATGAACAAAAATTCAAATCCAAGCCTAGGCTGCATAATATTTGCTTTGCAGGCCTCAAACTTGTTTGTCCCTCCATAATTAAATGTTTACACATCTGTTAGAGCTGTAATCCAAGCACTTAAGCCTTTATCCAAGTTACATTTCCATTTATGGCACAAAGTTGCCATTTCCATTTTGATAAAGCATTACTTTTGCAATTGTCAACTTCTTGAGCCTCTCAATTGTTTTCTATGCACACAAGAAAAGTCAAAACCAAAATCAACATGTCTAAGGCCTCTACCAACTCAGACCATGCTTGTACAACACTTTGAGACTTGTCTTCTCACTTTTCTTCAAAAGCAAGTTATAGAGCCAAAAGACTAGAACTCAGAAACCTTGAGTGCATTTGATCTCTAACCTTTTCCATACATATACACAAGTCTATTGCAACATAACACACGAGTTCAAGGACCCCAAAACACTCTCAAGCACTCTGCAACTCAGAATTTGCCATAACTTAACATTTTTGAACCTCACATAGCCATCTCCAAATCCACTCGTGCGTATTGAGTTTTAACCATCCAAACACTTAATATACATCATATCAAAGTAATCCAGGCCCCTGTTTCCTGGCTGTAACTCCTCCATCACTATCCACCATTTTCAAAACTGAAGCTTGCAACTTGACTTGAGTTGGTAGTTTCAGCCATCCTCAAAGCAAAGTAGGAGTTGGAACACACTCAAGGAGGTCCAGGCAAGCTACATAAATCATCAAGCCATCATAAAGGTTGCTCAAACTCCATACACGACTCCAGTTGCAAGAGGTAAGTTTTCAAACTTCTATCTCTTCATACAAGCATCATTTGATTATGATTTGTGAAGATAAAATATGGATACCATTGCCACAAAGCTGTACATGTCCATAGTTTGCATTTATATGGCCTGAGCTTAGAGATTTTTAGAGTTGATGTTTCTGAAATTTTTAGGTTTTAATTTAGGGCCAGAAAAATTCTCACTCATCTTGGATTTATAGCTTTAGTTATTTATATCGTTGGATTCGTGGGAAGAAATGCCACAACTTTCATGTTTGAACTTTCCATTTTTATTGAGAGATGAAGAAATTACAGGTACTCTGGCTAACTGAAGGTTGAAGACGAAGTGCAGGCCTTGGAAGCATGTTACATTATATATTTATCATTTCATTTTAATAAACGGATGTATAGCTACCCCAGTGGTATGACAGCGTGCATTTCATGCTCAGGGCGTGGGTTCAAGCCCCAACGCTGCCACTTTTCTCATTTTTCACATTTTTTTTCTTTTTTTGATACAAACATGCAGCGCCTGGGCCCTTATGCTGGGCCTTCCATTTTTTTGCTGTCTATTAACCCCCTGCCTTATTTTTGCACCACTGGCTCATTATTTTCTTTATTTTATTTTAATTTTTTTAATTTTATTTTATTTTCATTTCATATTTTCACTATTATTATTATTATTATTATTATTATTATTATTATTATTATTATTATTATTATTATTGTTATTATTTTTATTAATAAAAATCCAAAAATATTTTTATTTATTATTTACACTTATATATTTTATTTTCTCTATAAAACAAAAAGACTAAAAAATATTTCTCTTAATAATTAATTTATTTTTAATAATTAATATCTAGACATTGGTTTAATTATTTATTTTCTTAATTAAAATTAATTTATAACTTAGGTTTATTTTAATTAATTAATTTTCATATTATTTTTATTAAGTTAAAACCTTTTCACAAAAAAACCCTAAAACACATTTTTTAACTTAATTTTCTTCTTAATTAATTTAGGTTTAAATTTTGTTTATTTTTCATTAATCATCTCTCTTAATTAGGTTAAAACCCCTTTCATAAAAACAACAAAAATCATTTCTTTTTCCATTTATATTATTGCATTTTATTTTCAATTTTTTACAATATTCAATATGGTTGTAATAGATAATTAGGTTTAATTTTCTTGCAATCCTCATTTGTAAATTTGTACACCCCCTCCCCTAATGATGTAATACCGTAGTAATTTTACTTTTCATAATTTATCGCTTTATATAAATGTTAGTAATTAGGGTTTGTATGGAAAGATAAAATCAACAAGTAGCAAACCCTAATTCAAGATAAAAACCAAGCATGAAAATAAATAGACTTGCACACAAGCATCCCTAGGGTAAATCCACTTGGTTGCCTTACAAAAGTGACCATATTACGCATGTGAGGTATCTTAGCAAAGACAAGCAAAATTCAAGATCGTAGTCCCTCGATGACGCTATAAAAAGTTGCCTTTCAAAATGATCTTAGTCCCTACAGAAATATGCTAAGATACCTTACAACATTGCTAATCATGGTTATACGATGACCCACACCCGTCCCTTTTACATCCAAAGATAGGGTTATTTACCAAATCAATGGTAAGATAACAATGTCAAAGGAAAAAGGAAATGAACATGAAAGACTTTTGAGTAGGTAGATTGTTCCTAATTACTTTCTCCATTTCAAAAAAAAAATATCCTTGCTATTTTTCAAAACAAACACCAACACTTTCAAAACATCTTTCAAAACTTGAAAACATTTTCAAAAGATCAAACACTTTGTATACATTCTTACGAATGAGAATCATTGCAAAGTTTGCCTAAACAATGGCCATTTTTCAAAAATACTTTCAAAAACCACACAAAGCACAATTTCAAACAAAAGCAAGTGATCTAGCAAGTAACTAAGAGCCCATGGAAAACCATGGATGAAAAGGGTGCTAATACCTTCCCTTTTTATAATCTACCCCCCGAACTCAAGAAATAATCCCAAAGGTCTTTCCTGTGCTTTTTTACTTTTCCTTTTGGGTAAAAGAAAAGTCGGTGGCGACTCTTGCTAACCGCAACATTTGCGATAAAATGAAAAATACCCAGGTCAGTTCTCTCACCGTATCACATAATTGGCTACTCCACTGGGTATTATTCTAAAAGTGGGGTTACCTTAGGGTTAGATCACATTTACTTGCTTTCTTTGTTTGACTTATATGCTTTACATTTCTTTGTTTGGGTTTGAATCCTCTACCCGGATTTGGGATGCCTTATAGGTAAGTAGCAATACGTTGTGGAAACTGTGCGGGGTATACCGACATGGTCTAAGAAATAGCTATGTTAGTGCGACATATTTGTGGGTACCAGTAGCCCTTGAGTAGTCAAGGAGAATACGGGGCTGCTGTGTGATGTCATGAAGCACTAATGAACTTTTAGAACCTTTACTTGACGAACTTAACCATTAGGACGTAGTGATCTGACCGACTTTGGTGCAGTCCGAAGTTGGTAGATACTCGATACTACACTCATTGAGGTTTGGTTTTGTTGGATATTACGGTCGCCATTAAAGAGGCTTGTGATGAAACAATGCCCAAAGAAACAAACCAATGATATTGAGCTCCTTAGAACCCGATTACTATTACTAGGACAGGTTTGAGCCAACTAAACTTCAAGAGGGTACTTACCTATGAGACTCCATGAAAGCCTAAACCTAAGGATTTGTTTGCTTTATTTGTGTATATACTTGTACATAACATCATAAACATCATAACATCATACTCATACTCACTAACCATTTCAAGGATCTTGGGATTTATCTTTGTTCTGTTTTGTAGGACATGGATTCTATTCGCAGGAAAATCATTCAAGTCAATCTTGTAAGGATCTCTCCTCAACTTAAAGAGCTAGCATCAAGGATTCCTGAAAATTCTCCATTCAGCGAAAGACATGGTCGCCTACTAAACTTGGTCACTTCTAACACTGACGAAGACATGATGAAGGTGTTGTTTCAGTTCTTTGATCCTTTACACCATTGCTTCACATTTCCCGATTATCAACTTGTGCCAACTTTGGAAGAATTCTACCAACTCTTGAGGATTCCAATTCTCAATCAACTACCTTTCAACGGTACGGAAAGAGATACAAAGCCAGAAGAGATTTCTCAAGCTCTACACTCGCAACCATCTGATATCACAACAATTGGGAAACAAGGAGTGGTGCCAAAGGTTTCCTAGCAAAGTTCTTGTTTGAGAAAGCCCAAAATTGTTGGAACTCTTTGGATTTGCAAGCTTTTGAGGAAATTTTGGCTCTCCTCATCTATGGGATGGTTTTGTTTCCAAATCTTGACCAACTCATAGATGTGAACACCGTCAAAATCTTCATGACTCGTAACTCGGTGCCTACTTTTCTAGGGGACATCCTACATTCCTTTCACACTCGCACTATGAGGAAAATAGGTATCCTTATGTGATATACTCCTCTTTTGGCAAGATGGTTTATTTCTCCTTTCCCAATTTGTATTTAAGAACGAGTAAGGTTCAAGGTGGTCACATAGGTTGATGACGCTGAAACATTCAGACATTCATTGGTGTTCCCGATCCATAGAGAATGTTACTATTGTCGACCGTTGTGGAGAATTCCCTAATGTCCCTTTACTTTGCATTAGGGGAGGTATCACCTACAACCCCTGTTTAGCCTTAAGACAATTTGGTTACACCCGAAGGGATGGCCCACACGAGATGCTCATTCAAGGTTTGGTATTTGACTACGAGAACGACGACAAAGGTCATCGCCAGAGATTTATCCGAGCTTGGAGGATGTTGAACAAGGTAGATAGCAAGACATTGGGGCATAAGAATTCCATCCTTTTTTATCCTTACCTCAAATGGGTACGAGCTCGTGCTCAAAGTCTTATGATGCCTTACCCTTCCATTCTCCTGGTAATCATAGAGCCTGTTGTGGAAGGAGATGTTCCATACACTGTCCTGCATCCTGACATGCCCACCTCTCTTGAAGACTTACAAAGGGATTGGATACAACTTAAGGGGGAGCGATACACTTTCGAAGCCCAATTCTGCGCCAGCGAGAAGAAGGTTTTGGACTCACTAAGAAATTTCATGAGGAGCGGAGCCTGAATGCCTACATCGCAAAAAAGAGGATGCGTGCAACTTTTTTATCTTAGAGTTTTTGTACTACTTTGTAAGCCCAAAAGAGGCATAATTTACTCAAGCTTTGATTTATTAATATAACATGTGTTCCTTTTTGGTCTAAAGCAATTTTAAATCTCTAATTTCCTTGAAATCATTGCATATGCATTTACCATTCATCATAACATTAGAAGGTTTCTTACAACAAGTCTCCTCATCTTTCTATTGTTTATTAGAGTAAGATGGATCTCGAGCAGACGGTAAAAGACCTCCAAGCACAAAATGCTCAGTTTCAGCAGTTGTTCCTGACCCTAGCCGAAGAACAAGAAGATCTGAAAACCTTGCTGATTGAAGAAAAGAAGAAGAAAAAGAAAGTAACCGGAGTTCTAAATATGGGAAGAAGGTTCCAAGGACAAGCCAGACGAACCCTAGATTTTTCAACGTCGTCTGGTGAAAAAGATAACCAAGATGGGAAAGGCAATGAAGCAGTTGTCCAACAAGAGTCTGAAGAGGAAGAATAAGAGGATTACTCTGAAGAGAAGTATCTCCCGCCCGACAACAAATACAAACATCTAGAAGAACAATTGAGCGCAATGGAAATTCAGAAAGTTCTCGGGCTAGACTTTGAGGAGCTAGGTCTGGTGTTTGGGATTGTCATTCCCCCAAAATTTAAGGCACCAATATTTTCTAAATACAACGGAGTTTCGTGCCCTAAAATGCATCTCCGATCCTATGTGAGGAAGATATAGCCTCACACTACTGACATAGATTTATGGGTCCACTTCTTCCAAGACAGTCTATCCAGAACTCAACTTGATTGGTTCTATCAACTAGAAAGGGCCAACATCCACAATTGGGAAGACTTTTCCGTGACTTTTTATAAAAAATATTAGTACAACGTAGATCTTGCTCCTACCCGTACTCAACTCCAGAGTATGGCTATGGTTTCAAGTGAAGGTTTCAAAGACTACGCTCAAAAATGGAGGGACTTAGCAGGAAGAGTCCAGCCTCCCCTGTCTGAAAGAGAGCTAGTAGACATGTTTCTGGGTACCCTGTCCGGTCCTTTCTTTAATCATTTAATTGGAAGCTCCTCGGCAGGCTTCACTGAATTAATCTTGACCGGAGAAAGAGTGGAATCTGGGGTTAAGAGTGGGAAGATCCAAAAAGATGCATCCTCCGCCGCTGTAAGAAAAACATTTATTGGGAAGAAAGAAGTTGGTGTTGTGTATCCTCAAAGGAATCAAGATAGAACTGAATGCCGACCAATGGTAGGGGCTGTCATAATCCTAAAGCCTGCACCTACTCAACAAAGGAACGATCAGCCTAGAACAGAAAGACCAGTAAGACAATTTACCCGGATTAATATGACACTATCTCAAACTGCCACATTTGTTGAGATCTAATCTGGTAATTTTGAAAGAAGCTCCGAAGAATCCTAACACAACCTCTCCTCATTATCATCCCAATGCTCACTGCGCATACCATTCAGAAAGTCCAGGCCATGATACCAACAACTGTTGGGCTTTGAAAAACAAGGTGCAAGTCCTTCTTGAAGCAAAAGAAATTGAGTTTGATGCTCCTAAAATCCAAAAAGTTATCACCGCTCCTATGCCCAAGCATGGTTGCTGTATTGACATTGTTGAAGATTATATGTTTGTTTCTACTGTTGATGAACTTGTTACTCCTCTCCTGACCATCAAGAAGAACTTATTGAAGGCCGGTTTATTTCTGGGCTGTGATGGAGGATGCCACTTCTGTTTATCCCGACCAACTAGTTGTCATTTATTAAAAGCAGGTGTTCAGCGCCTAATGGATGACAAAGAGATTTTATTTGAAAAGACTCCCGTTCCAACCGTTTCTTACAAAGATGTTTCAATAGTAACCATTTCCTCCAATCTCTCCAGGGTCTCCATAAAAAGACTCATTAGGATTACATCAGTTCCTAAAGTAGCTCCACTGATAATTACTATGTCAGGTCCAATCCTGTACTCATCAGATAAAACTGTCTCATGGAATTATGGGGGTGACGTCTACTATCACAGTGTCAAACAAGATTGGCTGGCTGATGAAGACTCGATTCTTGATAAGGCTGAACCTGACATCAGTAATATTGCGGGAACCAGCAAGATAACCCGAAGTGGAAGAGTATTCTCCCCAGAGATTGCTCCTCCAAAGACTGTTACCGGCCCTGTGATCATCCCTGTTCCTGTTCTTGCTAACACTACTACTACTACAATACCTTTGGTTACCCCTGCTGACACTACTACAACTACAATCCCTTTTGATACCCCGACTGATACTACTTCCACCAAGTCGACCGAGACTCGGGGCAAAGGCGTTCAGGTTGAGCCTGTCTGAATGAAGGCACAAACAGTATCTATCCCTAAGGCCTCCCAAAAGGAGATGGAAGAAATTATGAAAATTATAAAGAGAAGCGACTACAACGTAGTCGAACAGTTAGGGCAGACTCCATCAAAGATTTCCATGCTGGCTTCATTGTTGTGCTCCGAGGCTCATGCGAAATCCTTGGTGAAATTCCTTAAAATTACCCATGTACCACAAGAAAACATATGCGGATTAGTTCCAAGACTGCATGGCCAGTTTAACCGCTGACAATGGCTTAGGATTTTCTGATGTTGACTTGAAACCCATAGGGAGGAAACACAATGAGGCATTACATGTCTATGTCGAATGCAGGGGCACAACTTTGGCCCATGTCTTGGTGGATACCGGTTCGTCTTTGAATGTGCTGCCTAAAAAGGCTCTTGATAGACTTGACTGTGAAGGTTTGACCTTAAAACCCAGCAACATAGTGGTAAGGGCCTTCGACGGTTCAAAGAGAATAGTGCATGGAGAGGTATACATCCCCATAAAAGTTGGAACCAAGGCCTTTGATTCAACTTTTTACGTGATGGACATTCGCCCTTACTACTCCTGCTTATTGGGCCGACCATAGATTCACAATGCTGGTGTTGTCACCTCTACATTACATCAAATGCTGAAATACCCGACCACGGGGAAAATCATTACTGTCCATGGAGAAGAGGAATATATGGTCAGTCACTTGAAATCCTTCAGATATGTTGAATTGGATGGTGAATTCATTGAAACTCCATTTCAGCACTTCGAGGAAGTCCCACCAACTGTGGCAGTAACCAAAGTTATTTCCCAAATCCCAAAGATTACAAGACCTCCGCTAAAGATGTCCTCTCTGAAAGATGCCAAGGCAGTGATAGAAGAAGGTGGGTGCACTATTTGGGGGCAACTCCCAGATATCCCATACAAATCTAAGAAATTTGGTTTGGGTTTCACTTCAGGAGCCGAGAAAGCTGTACGCCGTGCTCGCGCCAGGGGACCCCCTTTGAAGATCAGCAACCACATAATCAACATTGTGGAGGATGATGAGGACAACTACGATCTGGAGGAATGGATTTTCCCAACTGTCAATGAAGGACTCAGCAACTGGGAAGCTAAAGATTTTGTCCCAATTACATTTATCCAACAGTAATTGCCTTTAAACTTTTGTCGGATCTGTAATAATTAAACAATTCAGACTTTTAAAGCCTTTTGTGATACGGTGGGAAGAACTGACTGTTTTTTGGAATGCTGGTTTGCGTTTTGCATTTGTTTTCGCAAAATTTCGCGGTAAGCAAGAGTCGCCACCGACTTTTATTTTATCCAACAAGGAAAGGAAAAAAGCACAGAAAAATTTCTTTTTCGAGATATTTCGCGGGTTCGGGGGGTAGATTATAGAAAGGGAAGGTGTTAGCACCCTTTCTATCCGTGGTTATCCACGAGCTCTTAGTTACTTTCTCATATTGTTTTCAAAATTGCTTTTCTTTGTGTTTGTGGGTTTGAAAAAAAGTCTTTGTTTGAAAAGGAGTGTAAGTGTGAAAATTTGTTTTGTTTTGAAAGAGCAAGTACTTAACAACCATCTACCTACTCGAAAAAGGAATCATTCTATGCTAATGTCCTTTAGACAATGCTATCCCACTATTGATGAGTAGGTAGCATCGTCGTTGGAGTTTTAAGGGTCAATTTAAATAAGGGACTTACGGTCATCAAAGCAATGTTTAGGACGCCTTAGCGGTAACCCTAATGTCTTAGATCATTTTATCTGAGGCAACCATTTCGAGGCAACTATGATCTTTGGATAAGAGGGCGACCTCTAAAACTTCCTATACTCAATGACCGCGTACGAAGGCAACCAAGTAGGGTGTACCTTAAGAGTGCGCATGTGCGAGTGTGTTGTTTTCGGTTATTTTGTCTTTGTACATGTCAATGGTTATCTATGTTGATTTTAGGTTAAACATTCAATCTTGTCATGCATACCTATTATCAATCATCTAACAGTTATATAAGTTGCGGAAATTAAATTGCGGAAATTTAACTAACTATTACAAGGCGTCGGGTATTTACATCGCCAAAAGTAAACCTTTGAAATTAAAATGCGGAAAATAAAATAAATAAAGCGATAAAAATATTTAAAGTCCTATTAAGCTATTACATTCCGGAAACAAATACAATATTGAATAAAACGGATCGCGTGCGGTAAATTAAATCGAATGCGTGTTCTAGGGTTTTGACCCTTGGATATTTAAAGAAAAGATTTTTTTGTTTGTTTTTGAATTAAGAAAGAAATAAATCTAGGTTAATTATTAAATTAATAAATAAATTAATTAATAAAAATATTTTTGGATTTTTGATATTTAAAGAAATAAAAATAAATTTAATCAATGTTAACATAAACCTAATTGTCTAAGTTAATTTTAATTATTACAAAAATATATTAAAGTTATTCCTAATTAAAACTAAATTAATTAAATTAATATTGTTAACAAAAATAAAATACTGAAATTTAATTTAAATAAGAAAATATTTTTTGGTTTTTAATGTTATGAATAAAAAGATTTGATTGGTTGGTTAATAATTAAATAAAAATAAAACAAACAATTAAAATAAATAAAAAGAGTTAGGGGTGTGGGCCTGATTTGGAGGTCTGAAAAAGCAAATTCCATGGCCCAAATGTGTTGGCCTGGCTGACTTTTGAGATCCAGCGTGGCACTTTGACTAGGTAGCATGGTGGACATTCCATCTGGACCATCAGATTTGGCCTGGGGCCATCTGTCCATTGATTGAATGAGGGAGTATTGTAGGATACACGCTTGGTATTGCATTGGATCACCTGAATGAAAAATATAACAAATAACATGGGGACCTGGGATTCGAACCCAGGTCTTGTTGGTCATTGGACACACGCCACTACCACTCAGCCATCACGCTTCATCTGTTAATATATTAGACAATAATAATAATATGGGGTAATGGATTAATATGCCAAAACAAAAAATAAAAACGTGCGAATTATGAATTGGCCACTGGGGGATTGACGCGTCATCGTCTTCTTCCTCCAACCCTGTAACTTTACCTGTGGATTTAGATCCGCAGCTAAACTCGCAAGTCGTTCCCAAAATCCATTCTAGGCCATGAAAACGACCCTCAAGGACATGGTTAGGTTCATCTCCCTCTCTTGAGTGCAACCATGTCCATCACAAGATCCAATTTTTCCTGAAATACAAATCCCTAAAATCTAACATAAAACCCTAGCCATATGGTTATGGGGTTACAGTTCATATAAATGAAATCAAATATTACCAAAAGTTCAAAAATCTCATAAGCATCACAAATATGTCACAGATTGGCCAGAAAGTTGCAAAAATATGGAGTTACGATTTTGAATACAGGGCCATGAAACATGATGCTTATAGTGCGTTTTGATGCGTATGAAAGCTTGCTTTGGATTGCAGAAGGTTGAGTAGACACCCAGCAATCGATTGGTGTTGAGTTTTGCTTCTGTAAACGCCTCCAAGTGTGATTTCAGTTTCACACTTTTTGTCAATTTTGCAAGTTTGGTTCTTGGTGTTCTTGCAGCCTCTAGCCCTCAATTCTGTGTGCCTTGACTTGTATATGTAATATGCAATGCATTAGGTTAACATTTGTGGATTGAATCCTTGCACATCAATTCCATGGGATTTGATTTGATCCACCATTGAAGACTTGCCAATTTTGTCAAAAACCCAATCTTTTTGCACATGGAATACTTGATACGAATTTGATCATGATATTGATGATGATTAAGTCCTGAAAATAGAAAAATATCTCATGTAATCAAGTTTTGGGATTTTATTTGATTTAAATTGATTTAAAATGAAATAATTCAATAAAAAATCAAATAAAATAATAAAATTGATAAATGGTAACAAGGATGAGGCTAGGACACGTGTGTAATGTGGAAAGTCCAAATCAAGTGGAAAAGAATGGGCCCATTTGACAAAATTTGAAGTTTTGGGGATAGTTGACTTTTGGCAATTTTGCAAAAATGCCCAACTTCAACAATGCATAACTTCTTTAATTTTGAACTTTTGGAAGTTTTATTGGAAGTTTTAGAAAGCTTGAGATGTCCTCTAACCAACCCTATTGGTCTCATCTCATTTTGATATTCCATGCTCAAGTTATAAGCTTTGGAGAAAAAGGTGTTTTTGTTGACTTTCAAAAATGACCTATAATGTCCAAATTTATAACTTCTTGTGAGTGCATTTTATGATCTTGGGGTATGAAGATGGATTGTATTAAATTGTATCCTCTTAAAAATGAGCTTTGGATGGGTCATTCCTCATAAAGTATGAGAAAGTTATGCTTGGTCAAAGTTGAGTTAACTTTTCCTACAAAACCCTAATTTATCAACTTTTGAGTCTTGATGAATTTTGAGAAATCCTTGATGAATCATGATCAACCCTTGATCAAATGATGAAATACCCTTCAAAATAAGAATGTTGACAAAAAATCTTGAAGTTTGACTATTTATAGGTCACAGTTGACTTTTGCCCTAGCACAGTCGATTTTTGGACCCTTTGAGCAATTGACTGAGCCAACTTCCTCTGCAAGGCTTGAATTTTGACATCGATGAACTTGAGAACATATTAGTACATTGGGGAGAACTTGAGGTTATTTGGACTCAAGGATCTTGATGCAACACAAAACCCTAATTTGGGGTTGATTGCCTTAGGAGGTGATTTGACTGTCCAACTTTTGAGTAATCTTGAGCCACTTGGAGATTTTTCTTGCCATGTTTTGAGAAATATGAGAGGGAAAATTTTGGGGTACAACAGCTTCCCCTGTTCAATCTTCTTAAACCTGAGGATATAGATTGGCTTTCGTGCCTTTCGTGATCCGAAGGTGGAAGATGATTGAACACTAGAGTGCCCAGAAATTTGCACTCGCATGAAGTGGTATCAGTCTGGTGATGTCGGGAATGGGCTTACAGATGCCATTTGGAGACTGTTGATAGGAGGTTTGAACTTTGATTGTAATAAGAATCAGGGAGATCTTAGCGTCGATCTGACTGAACCAGAGAAGGTCTTGAATTAACTTTGACTGGATAAGAATCAGAAAAATCTTAGAATCGATTTAACTGAACCAGACGAAAGTCTTGGAATATCTTCAACTGGAATAAGAATCAGGTAGATCTTAGCGTCGATCTGACTGAACCAGAGAAGGTCTTGGATTAACTTTGACTAGATAAGAATCAGAAAAATCATAGAATCGATTTAACTGAACCAGACGAAAGTCTTGGAATATCTTCAACTGGAGTAAGAATCGGGGAGATCTTAGCGTCGATCTGACTGAACCAGAGAAGGTCTTGGATTAACTTTGACTGGATAAGAATCGGAAAAATCTTAGAATCGATTTAACTGAACCAGACGAAAGTCTTAGAATATCTTCAACTGGAATAAGAATCAGGGAGATCTTAGCATCGATCTGACTGAACCAAAGAAGGTCTTGGATTAACTTTGACTGGATAAGAATCAGAAAAATCTTAGAATCGATTTAACTAAACCAGACGAAAGTCTTGGAATATCTTCAACTGGAATAAGAATCAGGGAGATCTTAGCGTCGATCTGACTGAACCAGAGAAGGTCTTGGATTAACTTTGACTGGATAAGAATCAGAAAAATATTAGAATCGATTTAACTGAACAAGACGAAAGTCTTGGAATATCTTAAACTGGAATAAGAATCAGGGAGATCTTAGCGTCGATCTGACTGAACCAGAGAAGGTCTTGGATTAACTTTGACTGGATAAGAATCAGAAAAATCTTAGAATCGATTTAACTGAACCAGACAAAAGTTTTGGAATATCTTCAACTGGAATAAGAATCAGGGAGATCTTAGCGTCGATCTGACTGAACCAGAGAAGGTCTTGGATTAACTTTGACTGGATAAGAATAAAAAAATCTTAGAATCGATTTAACTGAACCAGACGAAAGTCTTGGAATATCTTCAACTGGAATAAGAATCAGGGAGATCTTAGCGTCGATCTGACTGAACCAAAGAAGGTCTTGGATTAAATTTGACTGGATAAGAATCAGAAAAATCTTAGAATCGATTTAACTGAACTAGAAGAAAGTCTTGGAATATCTTCAACTAGAATAAGAATCAGGGAGATCTTAGCGTCGATCTGACTGAACCAGAGAAGGTCTTGGATTAACTTTGACTGGATAAGAATCAGAAAATTCTTAGAATCAATTTAACTGAACCAGACGAAAGTCTTGTGAGAGCATCTTTCTGAGGAATCCGCTGAAACAACCCTCAATAGATGTAGTTTTTGAGGGGACTACCAGGTCATATAAGTAATCAACAGTGTTTATTGATTCGTCTTTCCCTGAAAAGGTAAAGACTTAGTCATATGCAATGTCATGATGTATGAAATGCATGATATATATTAAGCAATGATGCTCTCAAAATAAATGAGATTGTGTGGTATGATGCGTATATGCCTGTATCATGATGTATGGAAATGTAATGTTTCTAGCTGGGGAAAATAAATCCCGGATAGCTGCTGAAGAATAGAGCTGGATTCTTCGTTTCTGCTGGGGATGGAGAACAAAGAGAATAAACCTGCAGGAGAGGATGACTCTGTTGGGGGGAATAAACTGATGAGGAGATTACTCTATGGGGAAGAGATGTTCTGCTGAAGATTCCATTGATAAATTCCGTCGGGATGAATTATTGTTGCTGGTGATATTGAATCCTATTGGGGATTGAATTCCTGTTTGTGAAAGGAAAGAAATCCGCTGAGGATGATCTTCGGTTGCGACTTCTCTGGGGATAACCTGTTAGACTTTTGTGGGGATAATCCTTTGAACTCGGTTGGGGAGATTTACTTTTGTACTCCGCTGGGGATAAACTTCCAGAGCCTACTGGGGATGATTCTCCCAACTCCGTTGGGGAAGCTTTTTCAGACTGCGCTGGGAAAATTTTAAATCCATTGGGGATATCTTGTATTCTACCGGGGAACATTCTTATACTCCGTTGGGGAATATTAAGACTACCGGGGATATCAAGCCTTCTTAGTGCTGATGGTAGATAAACTCTGCTTGGGGAGAATATTACCGATTCATTCACGGTTGCAAGTCTCATCTGGGGAGAGCTATCATTATTGTCTTACTCTGTGGGGAGTGAAGATATCTTAGCCATATTCTTCAGCTGAATCTACCTTTGTACCTGGTGGACAGAGCAACTGTATAGTTTGGAAAATTTTTATTGCCCCTGTTTCTGATGTTACCCGTAATCGTCTTTTATTTCGTAGGTAAATATTCATGAGCAACAATTAATGTCAAATGCATATATGAAAAATGAACATTGGACGTTCTTTGCAGATAAAGAAAAAACAGTTTGAAATTTCTTTGAAAATGAATTGTATTGACTTTGAAGTTTGGCCTGTAAATAGGCGTTTTTGTACAAGAGGCTGACGTCCTAGTAAGAGAACGCCGCCGAGCGAATAGAATTTACACAATTTGTGAAAAACTAAACAAAATAGCTATGTGAATAATCCCACTGGGTTCCAACTCTTCTATTGCCTTTATGTCCTCGAGCATCTCATCACTTTGTTATTGGTTGAAAGTAGATCAGATTGATTAGTGTCGTCCGAGCTTGATGGTTGATACCGAAGTCTGGATACAGGGTGATCCAATGAGACATAGTGTTAAGCTTTGATCCCTAATTTTTTTCCTGGACCGCCCTTTCGGGTTTTCAGTCCACCGGGATACCCTTTTTTGCCCAAGCCGCCTTTTCAGGTTTTCGACTTGCAGGGTGTACAGATTTTTTCATTTTCATCCCTTATTTTTACCCGAACCCTTTTGGTTCACCGAGAAGCCCTTATTTTTGCCTAGGCCAGTCAACCTAGCGGGTCTTTGATTATGCGTAGTATTTTTTCACTATGTCTGCATTGACGGGGTGAGGAAGGTCGTCACCATCCATGGTGGTTAGAATCATAGCTCCTCTTGAGAAAATTTTCTTAACCATAAATGGCCCTTCGTAAGTAGGGGTCCATTTGCCCCTGGGATCACCTTGAGGTAGTATGATGCGTTTGATAACCAGGTCCCCAACTTGATACTCTTGTCATCTGACTTTTTTATTAAATGCTTTGATCATCCGCTTTTGGTACGTCTGACCATGAAAAATAGCAGTAAGTCTCTTTTCGTTGATTAAGTTCAGCTGATCAAGCCGGGTCTGAATCCAATCATCTTTGCTCAAACCTGCATCCTTCATGATCCAAAGAGAGGGTATCTGAACTTCAATAGGCAAGACTGCCTCCATGCCATATACCAAGGAATAAGGGTTTGCCCCTATTGACGTCCGCGCTGAGGTACGGTACCCATGAAGAGCAAATGGTAACATCTCGTGCCAGTCTTTGTATGTCATTGTCATCTTCTGCACAATCTTCTTAATGTTCTTATTAGTCGCTTCAATAGCCCCATTCATCTTCGGCCGGTAGGGAGAAGAGTTATGATGCTGTATCTTGAATTGCTTGCAGAGCTCAGTGATCATCTTGTTGTTGAGATTGGTACCATTGTCCATAATGATCCTCTCTGGTACACCGTATCGTCCGATCAGGTTATGCCGAATAAACTGTGCCACGACATTCTTGGTTAAAGTAGCAAAGGAAGCTGCTTCAACCCACTTTATAAAGTAATCGATTGCTACCAAGATGAAACGATGCCCGTTGGACGTTGTAGGCCTGATTTTGCCGATCATATTAATGCCCCACATTGCGAAAGGCCAAGGTGCCATCAATACGTTTAGAGGAACTGGAGGTACGTGCACCTTATCATCATAGACTTGGCACTTGTGACATGTCCGTGAATGCTGATAACAGTCGGCTTCCATTGTGGACCAATAATATCCTGCCCGTAGGATTTTCTTTGCTATGGTGTGTCCACTGGAATGAGTTTCGAAAGCACCTTCATGTAACTCCGCCATGATCTTTTCTGCTTCATTCTTATCCACATATCACAATAAGGTTGAATCATGGTTACGCTTGTATAGGATGCCATTGCTGATGAAGAACTTTGTTGCGAACCTCCTCAGAAACTTCTTGTCATTAACAGATGCACCCTCGGGGTATTCCTGAGCCTCAAGATACCTTTTTACTTCGTGAAACCAGGGCTTTCTGTTACCTCTTCAGTCTCAATGTCACAACAATGTGCAGGTTCGTCCAATCTTTCAATGATAATCCAGGGAGCTTCGTTGTCCCAATTTACTTTGAACATAGAAGACATCGTAGCTAGCGCGTCCACCAACTGATTCTCCTCTCTTGGGAAGTGTTCAAAGGTTATCTCTTCGAAGTGGGGAAGAAATGTCAACACATACTCCTTATAAGGGATAAGATTAGGGTGTTTCGTATCCCACTCGCCTTTGATCTGACTGATCACGAGAGCGGAATCTCCGAAAACATTTAAGAACTTAATCCTTAGGTCAATTGCCGCTCGAAGACCCATGATGCATGCCTCGTACTCTACCATGTTGTTGGTGCAGTTGAAACATAGTCGGGCGGTGAATGGAGTATGAGAGCCTTTAGGAGATATGATCACGGCTCCAATGCCATTACCCAAAGCGTTCGAAGCTCCATCGAAGTACATAGACCATCGGGATCCCTCCTCAGGTCCTTCATCCGGTCCAGGTTCCTCACAATCAGTTACTATCATGATATTCTCATCCGGAAATTCAAAGTTCATAGACTGGTAATCATCCACTGCTTGATGCGCCAAATGGTCTGCTAACACACTTCCCTTGATTGCTTTTTGAGTCGTGTATTGGATGTCATACTCAGTCAATATCATCTTCCATCTCGCTACTCTTCCGGACAAAGCTGGCTTTTCGAAGATATACTTGATTGGATCCATCTTTGATATTAATAGAGTAGTGTGAGTCAGCATATACTGTCTCAGCCGGCGAGCAGCCCATGCCAAAGCGCAGCAAGTTTTCTCGAGCAACGAGTATCGGGTCTCGCAGTCGGTAAACTTTTTGCTAAGGTAGTAAATAGCATGCTCTTTTCGGCCAGACTCGTCATGCTTCCCCAACACGCACCCCATTGAATTATCGAGTACTGTCAAGTATAAGATCAAAGGTCTTCCTTCAACTGGAGGCATCAGAATGGGTGGCTCTTGGAGATACTCTTTAATCCTTTCGAAAGCGGCCTGACATTCATCGTTCCATCGTACCACTTGATCTTTCTTCAGTAACTTGAAGATTGGTTCACAAGTAGCAGTCAAGTGCGAGATGAATCGAGCAATGTAGTTTAAACGTCCCAGAAAGCCTCTGACTTCTTTCTCTGTTTTGGGAGCTGGAATTTCCTGTATAGCCTTCACCTTGGCAGGATCCACTTGAATACCTTTGTCACTTACGACGAAACCCAGTAGCTTACCGAATCTCACCCCTAAGGTGCACTTGTTCGGGTTTAACCTCAGCTTGTACAATTTCAACCTGTCAAACAACTTCTGAAGGTGGTTGAGATGTTCTTCCTCAGTCTGGGACCTTGCAATCATGTCGTCGACGTATACCTCAATCTCATGATGGATCATGTCATGAAACAAAGCAACCATGGCACGCTGATACGTTGCCCTAGCATTCTTTAATCCAAAAGGCATGACTTTGTAGCAAAAGGTACCCCATTGAGTAACAAAGGTTGTCTTCTCCATGTCTTCGAAAGCCATTTTAATCTGATTATAACCGGAGAAACCATCCATAAAGGAGAATACCTTGTGCTGAGCGGTGTTGTCAACTAGAACGTCGATATGAGGCAGAGGGAAATCATCCTTGGGACTTGCCCTGTTCAGATCCCTATAGTTGACACACATTCGAACCTTACCATCCTTCTTCGGTACAGGAACCACGTTGGCCACCCACTATGGGTAAGAAGTAACTGCTAGGAAACCGACGTCAAACTGTTTCATAATTTCAACCTTGATTTTCTCAGACATTTCTGGGCGCATTCGGAGGACCTTCTGTTTCACTGGAGGACAGTCTTCCTTGGTAGGCAATTGGTGAACCACAATATCGGTATCCAACCCAGGCATATCTTCATAAGACCAGGCAAAGATCTCAACATAGTCACGCAACATTTGAATCAACCGTTGCTTCACACTAAGCTCCAGATTTGCATCGATCTTGACCTCTTTCTTGTCTACCTCTGTACCCAGATTCACTGATTCTACCGGCTCTTCGTGCGGCTGAATAACCCTCTCTTCCTAAAGTAATAGTCTTGCAAGTTCACCAGGCACTTCGCAATCATCTTCACCTTCATCTTCGACTAAGTTGATCGGACTTTTGAAGTCATAACTGGCAGTAGCAGAGTCATTACCAGTGAGATCCATAGTGGATGTAAACCTGTATATGTGAGTGTGTGTAAAATAGTTGTTTTGCAATATGTAATAAAAGAAAAACAAGGAGCGCAAGATTTGAAATGCAAGAAATGCCCAATGCTTTTATTAATGATATTTGTAAATGACACACATAAAGCCCTCACAAATGAAGCCACGGTGCCCCGGGTAAAACACCGGGCCGTAAAGTTTAAAAACATTGTCTGTTACAAATTCAAAACAAAAGTCTCATTACTGGGTAACAAAAGAAATTGGAATGAAGTCCTTTGCTGTCCAGTTGCCTAGTCTACCATCAGTAGTAGGATAGATCCAGCTGTCGAACTCAGACTCTTCAAAGTCATCTTCAATGGCATTCACTCCTGAATTGCTGATGAGCAGGGGAGGTCTTCCGATCCGTGCATTCCGAATAGCCTTTTGAGCTTCTGCAGTGAAACCCAAACCAAACTTGTTAGTCTTCTATGCAAAATCATGGAGTTGTCCCCAATTTGCACACCCACCTTTCTCGACAACAGCCCGGGCATCCTTAAAGGAAGCCATCTTCTTAGGAGAATCTTCAACAACAGTCTCAGTTGATGCCAGCGTCTGGGGAACCTCTTCAAAATGCTGAAATGGGGTCTCAATGAACTCCTCATCCATATCTACATATCGGAAAGAGTTGAGATGGCTCACCATGTACTCTTCTTCTCCTTGTACTGTCACAATCTTCCCTTTCACTGGGTACTTCAGCTTCTGGTGGAGCGTAGACGTCAATGCCCTAACTTTGTGGATCCATGGACGACCCAGCAAACAAGAATAAGATGGCCAAATGTCCATCACATAGAATGTAGAGGCAAAAACCTGAGAACCAACCTTAATCGGGATATCAACTTCTCCGTGCACCATCCTCTTAGACCCATCAAAGGCCCTGACGACGATGTTGCTTGGTTTCAGCTCCAACCCTTCACAATCCAACCGGTCTAGAGCTTTCTTAGGAAAGACGTTCAATGAGGAACCAGTATCCACCAATACATGAGCAAGAGTAGTGCCCCTGCATTCAATGGAGACATGCAAGGCATCGTTGTGATTCTTCCCCTTAGCGGTCAAGTCGGCGTCATAGAAACCCAACCCATTATCAGCAGTCAGACTAGCCACGCAATCTTTAAACTGATCAGCTGACGTTTCTTGAGGTACGTGTGCAGTCTTCAGGAATGCAATTAGAGCCTTGGCATGGGCCTCTGAGCATAGCAACAGTGACAACAGAGAAATCTTGGACGGGGTTTTCCCCAGCTGTTCAACTACATTGTAGTCACTCTTTTTGATGATCTTTAAAATCTCTTCCATCTCTTGTCTAGAAGCTTCAACAGTAAACGTCTTTGGTGCCTTCGTCCGGGCAGGCTCATCAGTGGTCCCTTTGCCCCGAGTGTTAGATGACTCGGCGACAGGGGTAAGAATAGAAACTTGAACAGGAATAGCAGCAGGTACACTGGTAGGTGTAATAACAACAGGTTTTCGAATAGCCGGTGGGGAGATATCAGGGGAGAAAAGTCTTCCACCGCGGGTGACTTTAGCAGGTCCAACAATATTGCTGACGTCAGTATCAGCATCCAACTCTTGTTTAACTCCATGAAAATAAACATCAGCCCCGTAGTGCCAAGGGACAGCTTTATCAGATGTATAGGGGATAGGCCCAGGAACAGTGATGACCAATGGTGCGATTCTTGGAACATATGTAATTCTAACTGTCTTTCTCGAGGAAGCCTTGGAAGAATTGTCGAAAATGGTGATAATAGCCACTTCTTCAGTAGGGATCAAAGGAACAACAGTCTTCTCAAACATAATTTCTTTATTATCCATCAGGCGTTGGACACCTGACTTCAAAAGATGGCAACCGGTAGGTAGGACAGAACACATATGGCAAGCTTCGTCACAACCCAGAAATAAACCTGCTAACAAAAGGTTCTTCTTCACAATCATCAAGGGAGTAGCAACATCTTTCACAGAAACCACAAACAAGTCTTCATCTATAGCATTTACTCCATGCTTGGGCATAGGAGCAGTCACAACATTAGGTCTTTCAGGCGCCTCGAACTCAATTTCTTTAGCATCAATTAAGTCCTGTATTTTATTCTTCAAAGCCCAAAAATCATCTGTATCATGTCCCTGGCTATCAGAGTGAAAAGAACAGCAGGCATTAGGGTTGTACTTAGGCGATGCAGTGTTGGGATTCTGCGGAGCCTCCCTTGGAGTCACTAGATTGGTTTTCAATAACTGCGGCAGAATCTGAGACAAAGTCATGTTGAGATGGGTGAATTACCTTCGAGGTCTCTTGGCCTTTTGTTGATTGTTACGCTGAGGAGCACTGGTAGGTCTTGAAATAACAACCGCATTAGCAGCTTGGCGGTGTTCAGGTCTATTCTGGCTTTTTGAACTGTACACAACACTGGACTCCTTCTTAAAAGGCTTTTTCTCGATGCTCGATGAAGCACCCTTCTGTATTTTACCATACTTAATACCAGCCTCAATCCTTTCACTGGTCATAATTAGCTCTGTAAACCCAGACGAAGAGCTTCCAATTAGATGGTTGAAAAATGGACCAGACAAGGTCCCCAGAAACATATCAACTAGCTCCCTATCACCCAAGGGTGGTTGCACTCTTCCAGCGAGATCCCTCCACTTCTGAGCATAATCTTTGAAACCTTCGCCCGTTCCCATAGACATACCCTGGAGTTGGGTACGCGTAGGAGCAAGGTCGGCATTGTATTGGTACTGCCTGTAGAAAGCAGCGGCCAAATCTTCCCAACTGCGGATACTGGCTCCTTCTAACTGGTAAAACCATTCAAGCTGAGTCCCTGAGAGACTGTCTTGAAAGAAGTGGATCCATAGGTTCTTATCAGCGGTGTACGGCTGAATCTTCCTTACATACGACCGGAGGTGCAGTTTCAGAATAAGGGTCTTCAGATCTTGCTGACCCTTAGCTAGATTCATGAACAGCTCTTGGAATTGGGCATTTTGAGCCTGCAGAGCCTTGATTGCTTGTTCAGTTGATGGTTCGGAAGACATGATGCTGAAATTAACAGCGAAAAAGATGAGAAAACCTGTAGGGGTACCTATTATGAGGTGCATGGAATGAAATGTGTATGCTATGATTTCAAAGACATCGAGAGATTCAAATTTGTAAACCAAAAAATGAAACACACTTTTATTAGATAAACTTGAAATTCAAATTGTTCAACAAATTGCCCTTAAGGCGTTACAAGAAAGGAAATACTGAAAAGGAAATAAAAACAGGAAAGGAAATAATCAAAGGACAATCAGTGCTCCCATGGTTGCTTCTTGTTGGTGCAGACATAATCATTGAGGATCCGCTCGTTCTCCAGTTGTCTTGTCAACTTCTGAATCTTCTGCTCTTGCTCGTTAAACTTTTCTCGGTAAGCATCCCGCTCTTCTCTCAGCTACATCCAAGACATTTTCAGTGCCCCAATGTCAGTGAGCATATGAGGATGGAGGATGGTCGGAAGAACCCCTTCTTCATTAGCAACTTCAACAATGATAGGCAGGACGGCTTCATACGTCATACCTAACTTTTGGGCACGGATACGAACCCATCTGAGATATGGCTCCATCGAAAGTGAAGTCTTTGGACCCAGCTCGTGTGGATCAGATCTGTGTACTCTATCCCAAGCCCTTATGAATCTGCGGCGTTGCTCGTCGTTATCCCCTTGAAAATCAAAGATGATACTAGGCATTATCAATTCATGAGGACCTTCCCTCCTAGCACGCACAAACTGATGTAAGGCCAAGCACGGATTATAAGAAATTCCTCCATTGGTTCCTATCAGTGGAACATTGGGGTACTCCCCACATTGATCAATAATAGCCACCTCGTCCATACCCTTAATAGTCCAGATGATGTCATTATGAGAGAGGGACATAACCCTATAGGCCCAGCCCATGCCTTCTTTATTCTTCAGCACTGATTTGGGGAGGTGCGAAATAAACCACCTCGCCAATAATGGAGCACAGCACATCATGGTTCCCCGCTTCCGAGCAGTACGGGCATAAAGCTGATGAAGAATATCACCCAAGAGAGTGGGTACAGGATTACGAGAGATGAAGATTTTCACCACATTCACATCAACAAAGGAGTCAGGGTTCGAAAACAATACCAAGCCATATATCAGAAGAGCCAGAATATCGTCGAATGCCTTGAAGTCTAGACTATCCCAGAAATAATTAGCCTTACTAACCAAGAACTTAGTCAGAAAGCCCTTTTCTCCACTTCTAGTCTCCCAATTGGATATTACCTCATCCTTTGTCATATGAAGGGCTGAAGCAATCTCTTCTGGCCTAAGGATCTTCTCCCAACCAGTAAACGGGGTCTGCTCCGGAATAGAGATACCGAGCAGATCAGAGAACTCTTCTAAGGTGGGAACCAAGTGGTAGTCCTTAAAAGTAAAGCAATGGTACAGCGGATCATAGAACTAGACCAACACACTCATCATCTGCTCGTCCAACTCGGAAGTGACCAAACCCAAGAGGTGACCATGTCTCCTGATGAAGGAGGTGGTATCTGGCATCTTTGCAACCAATTCTTTAAGCATAGTGGGAACCTGTACAAAGTTGATCCGGATGGTGTTCCTACGCATGGGTGTCATGACCTACAAAACAGAACAAAGATGAATCCCTCCTATCTTTGAAATAGGTTAGTCCAATGCAAGATGTATGCAATGTTATGATGTCATGATGTCATGATAGAAAGCACACCACAAGTATCCACAAATAGAAAACATGGTAAAGGCACACAAGTCACACAGAGAGCCCTTAGATTTCAGGCTGGCAAGGAGCTTAGGTACTACCCTCTTTCAGTTTAGTTGGTTCAAACCTGTCCTAAAAATAGTAACCGGGTTCTAGAGGATCTCAATATCATTGAATACCCTCAATCGATCATAATTCCAGTTTAGCAACCTTTTCTTGCGGCCGAAATCATCGCGAGAGTTTAGTCTCAATGAGTGTAGCATACTGCTACTATTCTATGGCCAAGTTGGTCAATTTAAAGGTTCTAAGGTTAGTTGGTGCTTAATGACCCCTTAGCAGACCCATATTCTCCTTGTTCCAACATAAGGGATATCGGTACATACTAAAGTGCCACACCAATGTAGCTACTGCTTCAACCGTATCAGTCTACGCTGTACAGTTCCCTCACAGTTTATTACTACTTACCTAAAGGGTATCCCCCAGATCTGGGTTAGGATCTATAGTAACTCTGATTCAAGCCCACAAATATAAAGCATACAAAGCAAACAATTGAAAACACAATGATCTAATCCTAAGGTACATCCCACTTATTAAGCGTCCCCAGCAGAGTCGCCAGTTCTGTGATACGGTGGGAAGAACTGACTGTTTTTTGGAATGATGGTTTGCGTTTTGCGTTTGTTTTTGCAAAATTTCGCGGTAAGCAAGAGTCGCCATCGACTTTTATTTTATCCAACAAGGAAAGGAAAAAAGCATAGAAAAATTCCTTTTTCGAGATATTTCTCGGGTTCGGGGGGTAGATTATAGAAAGGGAAGGTGTTAGCACCCTTTCTATCTGTGGTTATCCACGGGCTCTTAGGTACTTGCTCATATTGTTTTCAAAATTTCTTTTCTTTGTGTTTGTGGGTTTGAAAAAAAGTCTTTGTTTGAAAAGGAGTGTAAGTGTGAAAATTTGTTTTGTTTTGAAAGAGCAAGTACTTAAGAACCATCTACCTACTCGAAAAAGGAATCATTTTATGCTAATGTCCTTTAGACAATGCTATCCCACTATTGATGAGTAGGTAGCATCGTCGTTGGAGTTTTAAGGGTCAATTCGAATAAGGGAATTACGGTCATCAAAGAAATGTTTAGGACGCCTTAGCGGTAACCCTAATGTCTTAGATCATTTTATCTGAGGCAACCGTTTCGAGGAAACTATGATCTTTCGACAAGAGGGCGACCTCTAAAACTTCCTATACTCAATGACCGCGTACGAAGGCAACCAAGTAGGGTGTACCTTAAGAGTGCGCATGTGCGAGTGTGTTGTTTTCGGTTATTTTGTCTTTGTACATGTCAATGGTTATCTATGTTGATTTTAGGTTAAACATTCAATCTTGTCATGCGTACCTATTATCAATTATCTAACAGTTATATAAGTTGCGGAAATTAAATTGCGGAAATTTAACTAACTATTACAAGGCGTCGGGTATTTACATCGCCAAAAGCAACCCTTTGAAATTAAAATGCGGAAAATAAAATAAATAAAGCGATAAAAATATTTAAAGTCCTACTAAGCTATTACATTCTGGAAACAAATACAATATTGAATAAAATGGATCGTGTGCGGGAAATTAAATTGAATGCGTGTTCTAGGGTTTTGACCCTTGGATATTTAAAGAAAAGATTTTTTTGTTTGTTTTTGAATTAAGAAAGAAATTAATCTAGGTTAATTATTAAATTAATAAATAAATTAATTAATAAAAATATTTTTGGGTTTTTGATATTTAAAGAAATAAAAATAAATTTAATCAATGTTAACATAAACCTAATTGTCTAAGTTAATTTTAATTATTGCAAAAATATATTAAAGTTATTCCTAATTAAAACTAAATTAATTAAATTAATATTGTTAACAAAAATAAAATACTGAAATTTAATTTAAATAAGAAAATATTTTTTGATTTTAAATTTTATGAAGAAAAAGATTTGATTGGTTGGTTAATAATTAAATAAAAATAAAACAAACAATTAAAATAAATAAAAAGAGTTAGGGGTGTGGGCCTGATTTGGAGGTCTGAAAAAGAAAATTCCATGGCCCAAATGTGTTGGCCTGGCTGACTTTTGAGATCCAGCGTGGAACTTTGACTAGGTAGCATGGTGGACGTTCCATCTGGACCATCAGATTTGGCCTGGGGCCATCTGTCCATTGATTGAATGAGGGAGTATTGTAGGCTACACGCTTGGTATTGCATTGGATCACCTGAATGAAAAATATAACAAATAACATGGGGACCTGGGATTCGAACCCAGGTCCTGTTGGTCATTGGACACACGCCACTACCACTCAGCCATCACGCTTCATCTGTTAATATATTAGACAATAATAATAATATGGGGTAATGGATTAATAAGCCAAAACAAAAAATAAAAATGCGCGAATTATGAATTGGCCACTGGGGATTGACGCGTCATCGTCTTCTTCCTCCAATCCTGTAACTTTACCTGCGGATTTAGATCCGCGGCTAAACTCGCAGGTCGTTCCCAAAATCCATTCTAGGCCATGAAAACGACCCCCAATGACATGGTTAGGTTCGTCTCCCTCTCCTGAGTGCAACCATGTCCATCACAAGATCCAATTTTTCCTGAAATACAAATCCCTAAAATCTAACACAAAACCCTAGCCATATGGTTATGGGGTTACAGTTCATATAAATGAAATCAAATATTACTAAAAGTTCAGAAATCTCATAAGCATCACAAATATGTCAGAGATTGGCCAAAAAGATGCAAAAATATGGAGTTACAATTTTGAATATAGGGCCATGAAACGTGATGCTTACAGTGCGTTTTGATGCGTATGAAAGCTTGCTTTGGATTGCAGAAGGTTGAGTAGACACCCAGCAATCGATTGGTGTTGAGTTTTGCTTCTGTAAACGCCTCCAAGTGTGATTTCAGTTTCACACTTTTTGTCAATTTTTCAAGTTTGGTTCTTGGTGTTCTTGCAGCCTCTAGCCCTCAATTTCGTGTGCCTTGACTTGTATATGTAATATGCAATGCATTAGGTTAACATTTGTGGATTAAATCCTTGCACATGAATGCCATGGGATTTGATTTGATCCACCATTGAAGACTTGCCAATTTTGTCAAAAACCCAATCTTTTTGCACATGGAATACTTGATACGAATTTGATCATGATATTGATGGTGATTAAGTCCTGAAAATAGAAAAAGATCTCATGTAATCAAGTTTTGGGATTTTATTTGATTTAAATTGATTTAAAATGAAATAATTCAATAAAAAATCAAATAAAATAATAAAATTGATAAATGGTCACAAGGCTGAGTCTAGGACACGTGTGTAATGTGTCAAGTCCAAATCAAGTGGAAAACAATGGGCCCATTTGACAAAATTTGAAGTTTTGGGGATAGTTGACTTTTGGCAATTTTGCAAAAATGCCCAACTTCAACAATGCATAACTTCTTCAATTTTAAACTTTTGGAAGTGTTCTTGGAATTTTTAGAAATATTGAGATGTCCTCTAACCAACCCTTTTGGTATCATCTCATTTTGATATTACATTCTCAAGTTATAAGCTTTGGAAAAAAAGGTGTTTTTGTTGACTTTCAAAAATGACCTATAATGTCCAAATTTATAACTTCTTGTGAGTGAATTTTCTGATCTTGGGGTATGAATATGGATTGTAGTAAATTTCATCCTCTTAAAAATGAGCTTTGTATGGGTCATTTCTCATAAATTATGAGAAATTTATGCTTGGTCAAAGTTGAGTTGACTTTTCCTACAAAACCCTAACTTAGCAACTTTTGAGTCTTGATGAATTTTGAGCAATCCTTGATGAATCATGATCAAACCTTGATCAAATGATGAAATACCCTTAAAAATGAGAATGTTGACAAAAAATATTGAAGTTTGACTGTTTATAGGTCACAGTTGACTTTTGCCCTAGCACAGTCGATTTTTGGACCCTTTGAGCAATTGACTGAGCAAACTTCCTCTGCAAGGCTTGAATTTTGACATGGATGAACTTGAGAACATATTAGGACATTGGGGAGAACTTGAGGTCATTTGGACTCAAGGATCTTGATGCAACACAAAACCCTAATTTGGGGTTGATTGCCTTAGGAGGTGATTTGACTGTCCAACTCTTGAGCAATCTTGAGCCACTTGGAGATTTTTCTTGCCATGTTTTGAGAAATATGAGGGGGCAAATTTTGGGGTACAACAACTTCCCCTGTTAAATCTTCTTAAACCCGAGGATATAGATTGGCTTTCATGCCTTTCGTGATCCGAAGGTGGAAGATGATTGAACACTAGAGTGCCCAGAAATTTGCACTCGCATGAAGTGGTATCAGTCTGGTGATGTCGGGAATGGGCTTACAGATGCCATTTGGAAACTGTTGATAGGAGTTCTGAACTTCGATTGTAATAAGAATCAGGGAGATCTTACCGTCGATCTGACTGAACTAGAGAAGGTATTGAATTAACTTTGACTGGATAAGAATCAGAAAAATCTTAGAATCAATTTAACTGAACCAGACGAAAGTCTTGGAATATCTTCAACTGGAACAAGAATCAGGGAGATCTTAGTGTCGATCTGACTGAACCAGATAAGGTCTTGGATTAACTTTGACTGGATAAGAATCAGAAAAATCTTATAATCGATTTAACTGAACCAGACGAAAGTCTTGGAATATCTTCAACTGGAGTAAGAATCAGGGAGATCTTAGCGTCGATCTGACTGAACCAGAAAAGGTCTTGGATTAACTTTGACTGGATAAGAATCAGAAAAATCTTAGAATTGATTTAACTAAACCAGACGAAAGTCTTGGAATATCTTCAACTGCAATAAGAATCAGGGAGATCTTAGCATCGATCTGACTGAACCAGAGAAGGTCTTGGATTAACTTTGACTGGATAAGAATCAGAAAAATCTTAGAATCGATTTAACTGAACCAGACGAAAGTCTTGGAATATCTTCAACTGGAATAAGAATCAGGGAGATCTTAGCATCGATCTGACTGAACCAGAGAAGGTCTTGGATTAACTTTGATTGGATAAGAATCAGAAAAATCTTAGAATCGATTTAACTGAACCAGACAAAAGTCTTGGAATATCTTCAACTGGAATAAGAATCAGGGAGATCTTAGCGTCGATCTGACTAAACCAGAGAAGATCTTGGATTAACTTTGAATGGATAAGAATCAGAAAAATCTTAGAATTGATTTAACTGAACCAGACGAAAGTCTTGGAAAACTTCAACTGGAATAAGAATCACGGAGATCTTAGCGTCGATCTGACTGAACCAGAGAAGGTCTTGGATTAACTTTGACTGCCTTAGGAGGTGATTTGACTGTCCAACTCTTGAGCAATCTTGAGCCACTTGGAGATTTTTCTTGCCATTTAATATATATACTGGTGTCTTACCTGAGGCACAATGGTCCATTTGTAAGGGTTGTTACCTCATTTTCATATGTCATCAATGTACCATGGACGTTTGTTTTGCATACAAACTTTGTGCTTTCTATCTTTCCTTTTTACATTTTTTATTTATTTCAAAGATATCTATACTCTTACACACACTCACATTCAAAATGCAGATCTACACCCATTCGGGATCCCATGGGTAACGATTCTGCTATGGCCTTTTGTGACTCTTAAAATCTAATATACCAAGCCGAAAACGAAGGTGGGGAAGATTGTGAAGTGCCAGGGGAACTAGCTAGGTTACTACAACAAGAAGAGAGGGCCATTCATCCCTCGAAGAACCAGTGGACACAATTAACCTAGGTACCGAAGAGGACAAGAAATAAGTCAAGATGGGTGCCAATCTGGAACCCAGTGTCAAGAAGCGTCTAATTCAGTTGTTACATGATTATGTTGAGGTCTTTGCCTGGTCATATGAAGACATGCCAGGACTTGATGCAGATATCGTGGTACATTGTCTACCCACAAATGAAGATTTCCCACCAGTAAAACAAAAGGTCTGTCGCATGCGACCCGACATGTCAGAGAAGATCAAAGCGGAAGTCATGAAATAATTCAACGCCGGATTCTTGGCCATCACCTCCTATCCACAATGGGTCACCAATGTCGTTCTCGTGCCTAAAAAGGATGGCAAGGTACGAATGTGCATGGACTACAGAGATTTGAATAGGGCAATCCCTAAGGATGATTTCCCACTTCCCCACATCAATATTTTGGTTGACAATACAGCACAACATAAGGTGTTTTCCTTCATGGATGGTTTCTCAGGCTATAATCAAATCAAAATGGAACCTGAGGACATGGAGAAAACAACCTTTGTCACACAGTGGGGCACTTTCTGTTACAAGGTTATGCCATTCGGGTTGAAGAACGTTGGGGAAACCTATCAACGTGCCATGGTAGCTCTATTTCATGACATGATACATCACAAAATATAGGTCTATGTGGACGACATGATAGCCAGATCTCAAACCGAGGAGGAACATCTTGACCATTTGCAGAAGCTGTTTGAGAGACTAAAGAAATACAAGCTGAGATTAAACCCGAATAAATGCACATTTGGGGTGAGGTCCGGTAAACTCCTAGGCTTTATCGTCAGCGGTAAAGGTATCAAAGTGGATCCTGCCAAAGCGAAAGCAATACAAGAAATTCTTGCTCCTCGTACTGAGAAGGAAGTCAGAGGATTCTTAGGATGGCTAAACTACATTGCCAAATTCATTTCTCACTTAACAGCTACTTGTGAACCAATCTTCAAATTGCTGAAGAAAGATCAAGTGGTCAAATGGAATGATGAATGCCAAACTGCATTCGACAAGATCAAAGAGTACCTACAAGATCCTCCTGTGTTGATGCTACCAGTCGAGGGAAGACCATTGATCATGTATCTAACTGTTTTGGAAAATTTGATGGGGTGTGTGCTGGGGCAGCTTGACGAGTCTGGCCGAAAAGAGCATGTTATTTATTACCTGAGCAAAAAGTCTACCGACGGTGAAACAAGATATTCGTTGCTCGAGAAAACTTGTTGTGCTCTAGAATAGGCTTCTCTCCGGCTAAGACAGTATATGCTGACCCATACTACCTTATTGATATCCAAAATGGATCCAATAAAATACATCTTCGAGAAGCCTTCCCTCTCTGGGATAATAGCAAGATGGCAGATGATCCTGACAGAATATGACATTCAGTATACTACCCAAAAAATAATAAAGGGCAGTGTACTAGCTGATCACCTTGCTCATCAAGCTGTGGATGACTACCAGTCCATGAAGTTCGAATTCCCAGATGAAGACATCATGATGGTAAACAACTATGAAGAACTCAGACCATATGACGGACCTGAACAAGAATCCCGATGGACCCTGGTTTTTGATGGGGCGTCTAACGCACTCGGCAATGGTATAGGTGTTATACTCATATCTCCTGAAGGATGTCACACTCCCTTCACAACAAGACTCTGCTTCAACTGTAAAAATAACATGGCAGAATACGAAGCGTGTATTTTTGGTCTCAAAGCTGCCATAGATTTGGGGATCAAGTCCTTAAGTGTATTCGGAGATTCAACTTTGGTCATTAGTCAGATCAAAGGAGAATGGGACATGAAGCACTCAAACCTCATCCCCTACAAAGAACATGTGTTGACATTAATCCCACACTTTGAGAAGATTACCTTCGGGAATTTCCCGCAAGAAGAAAATCAGCTAGCAGATGCGCTAGCCACGAAGTTGTCCATGTTTAAACTTAAATGGGATGACGAGGCTCCCCATATCACCATCGAACGAATGGATGAACCAGCTCACTGTCACGAGATCAATACTGAAGAAGTAGTGGACCGACCTTGGTTCCACGAAGTCAAGAGGTATCTCGAGGCTCAAGAATACACGGAAGGAGCTTCAGTCAATGATAATAAGTTCTTAAGGAGATTCTCTGCTAAGTTCTTCCTTAGTAATGGCATTCTCTACAAGCGCAACCGTGACTCTGTTTTGCTCTATTGCGTAGAAAAGGTTGAGGCAGAGAAGATCACGGCTAATCTACATGAAGGCACTTTTGGCACCCATTCTAGTGGGCATACGATGGAAAAGAAAATCCTACGGGCAAGTTATTACTGGTCTACCATGGAAGCAGATTGCTATCAGCACTCTCGAACTTGTGATAAGTGTCAGGTCTATGCTGACAAGGTGCACGTGCCTTCGGTTCCTTTGAACATCTTGACGGCTCCTTGGACCTTTTCTATGTGGGGCATCAACATGATTGGGGAAATCAAGCTAACAACCTCTAATGTACATCGCTTCATCTTAGTGGCCATTGACTATTTCATAAAGTGGGTTGAGGCGACTTATTTCGCTTCCGTTACCAAGAATGTTGTAGCCCGGTTCATCAAACAGAACCTCATCTATCGTTACGGTATCCCGGAGAGGATCATCACAGACAATGGTACGAATCTCAACAACACTATGATCACTGAACTGTGTGTGCAATTTAAGATCGAGCACCATAATTCTTTCCCTTATCGGCCAAAGATGAATGGTTTTGTCGAAGCCGCAAATAAGAACATCAAAAAGATCATACAGAAAATGACAATCACATACAAAGACTGGCATGAGATGCTACCATTCTCTCTCCACGATTATCATACCACGAAACACACTTTAACTAGGGAAACACCCTACTCTCTGGTATACGGAATGGAGGATGTCTTGCCTATTGAGGTCCAGATCCCTTCTTTGAGAATCATGAAGGATGCAGGGTTGAATGAAGACGATTGGATCCAAACTCGACTTGATCAACTGAACTTGATTGATGAGAAAAGGCTTACTGCTGTCTGCCATGGTCAAATGTATCAAAAACGGATGATCAAGGCTTTTAACAAAAAGGTCAGACGCCAAGTATATTGAGTCGGGGATCTGGTGATCAAACGCATCATACTTCTGCAAGGTGATCCCAGGGGAAAATGGACTCCTACATACGAAGGGCCGTTTATGATCAAATGAATATTCTCTGGTGGAGCAATGATCTTGACCACTATGGATGGCGACGACCTGCCACACCATGTGAACACAGACATAGTCAAAAGATACTACGCATAAGAGACCCGCTAGGTTGACACACCTAGGCAAAACAAGGGCATCCCGATGGACCAAAAAGGTTCGAGCAAAAATTAGGGATAAAACAAAAATCTGAACCGGCAAGTTGAAAACCCAAAAGGGCGACTTAGGCAAAAAAGGGTATCCCGATGGACTGAAAACCCAAAAGGGCGGTCCAGGAAAAAGTTAGGGAATTAAAGCGTACGACTATGTCCCGTTGGATCACCCTTACATACAAACTTTGGTTTCGACTGACAAACTCAGTAGTTCTGATCAATCCAATCAACTTTGGACAAGGCAGTAAATGGACAAGACGCTCAGAGACACGAAGGCTATAGTAGAATGAGAACCCCATGGGGTTATTGCACATAGCTATCTTTTCTTTGTATCAAAATTTTCATTTTTTATGATGACATTCTCTTACTAGGATGTTCGTCTCATTGTACAAAATACTTATTCAAGTTAATACAAAGATACTCCTTTGAAAGTATAAAACTATATTTTTTTCTTTAATTTATGTGTTTTGTTTACAAAAACGTCCAATGGTTTATTTTTGAGCATATGCATTTGAACATAAATATTGTTTACAAATGAGCAAAAAATAGAAGATAATCACTAATGGCTTTAAGAAATAGGATAATATCTTTAGACTATTCCATAAAATCCCCCACAGTGGGCAGCTTAATCCCCAGCGGAACAAAACCTCCAGTTTATCAATCCCCAGTAGAAGTCGCCCAATTTCTCAGGATTCCCCAACAGATTTCACAAAGCCACACACGATGTTTTCCTTACAACAAAGTTTATTTCTCTAAGTAGGAGCTCATCAACTCGTCAGCACTTCAAAACATGAAGACTTACACTCCACATCCCCGACAACAGTCAGGGATTTATTTTCCGTAATCCAACAGTGTTATAGCCGCATAGCTTATATGCCTATACATCGCATTCATACGTCATTACATTGACAACACGAACACATACAACATAATCTCATTCATTTTTTTGAGAATATCATTATGCAATGCATTTCATACATCATGACATTGCATACAACTAATCTTTTATCTCTTCAGGAAAGATCAGTCAGCATATGGCTATCATCAACAATTTACAAAGGTCAGAGATTGATACCTGAGACAAGCCAGAATAATTATCCACACGACCAACTGAACATTCAGATACAGTTCAGATATGCTCCAGACACAGACTCCATTCTGATACTCATTCAGATTCAGCTTTCAGATACAGTTCAGATACGCCTCAGACACGGATGCCATTCTGATACTCATTTAGCTCTCAGATACAGTTCAGATACACTCCAGACACGGACGCAATTCTGATACTCATTCAGATTCAACTCTCAGATGCAGTTCAGATATGCTCCAGATACGGATGCCATTCTGATACTCATTCAATTTCTCTTTCAAGAGACAGTACAGATATGCTCCACATATGGATGCCATTATGATACTCATTCAGATTCAACTCTCAGATACAGTTCAGATATGCCTCCATACATGGATGCCATTATGATACTCATTCAGTTTCTCTTTCAAGATACAATATAGATACGCTCCAGATACAAATGCTATTCTGATACTCATTCAGATTCAGCTCTCAAATACAGTCCATATACGCTCCAGACACGGACGCTATTCTGATACTCATTCAGATTCAACTCTCAAATGGAGTTCAAATACGCTCTAGACACAGAAGCCATTCTGATACTCATTCATATTCTCTTTCAAGATACAGTACAGATACGCTCTAGACACGGATGCCACTCTGACACTCATTCAGATTCAGCTTTCAGATATAGTTCAGATACACTCCAGACACGGACGCCATTCTGATACTCATTCAGATTCAACTTTCAGATACATTTTAGATATGCTTCAGACACAAACTCCATTCTGATACTCATTCAAATTCAGCCTTCAGATACAGTTCAAATACGCTCCAGACACGGATGCCATTCTGATACTCATTCAGGTTTTCTTTTAGATACAGTCCAATAATCATTTTGAATGGCATCTGCAAGCCCATCTCCAACAACTTCTCATATCCCTTCCAAATGGCATCTTTAATCCCATTCCCTACACCATCAACCACCACATCCCCGAGTGCAAATTTCTGGGCACTCTAGTGTCCAATCCTCTTCCACCTTCAAGTTACGAATGGCAAATCCGCCAATCTAACTCTTCAGGTCTAAGAAGGTTTAACAGGGGCAGCTGTTGTAACCCAAAATTTTCCCTCTCACTTATCATTTATTTTCTCATAAAAGATCTCTCTTGGTTCAAGACTGCACTAGGATTGATCAACTCAAGACACTTCCTTAAGCACTAATGACCAAAACTAGGGTTTGAGATTGCACAAGGATAATTGAACTTTCAATGCCTCATCTTACTTTCATGGATCATTATGGACCCCCAAGATTACTCATGTCAAGTTTCAAGCCTTGGATCACATTTTTGCTCAGTCAATTGAGCAGTTGACCTAAAAATCAACTATATTGGGAAAAAGTCAACTTTGGCCAATTTACAATCAAACTTCATAATTTTTTATCCACATCAACATTATAAACTCATATGTATCATTTTATCAATTTTGGATCACAATTCCTCAAGAATTTTGATCAAATCATCAAAAGGGCAAAATGGTCAAAATTAGAGTTTTGACTAAGGAAAGGCAATTTCTGATTTTTGACCTAGCAAATGGTCAATTGGTTTGAAGCATGATCTAAAGAGTTCAATTGCATCATTTTGACCTAATGACATAACCCAAAATATTGCTCAAGATCAATTGGATTGATAGTGAATTTTCAGTCAACTGATCAAAAGTCAACTGTACACTAAAAAGTCAAACTTTGACTTTTTGGTCAAAATCCAATGTCAAAGATCATAATTCATCAAAACATGTCAAAATGTGAAACTTATTCATCTAGAAATCAAAAAGTCAAGATTTCATTTTGAAAAGTCAAAGTTTTCTAACTTAGAAATTTTTTTAAGTGTTTAAAACTTCATGTTTTTTCACAACTTTGAGCCAATTTTTCACCATGACGCAAGATGATTCAAAAGAAACTTTCAAAATGAAAGTTTTAGATCTCCATGATATCTAAAACATTACTTTACACAACTTCTTCTAAAAATGCTTGGATCTCAAGTTATTGATTCATAAAGTCATGGTCTTGAAATTGAACACTTAGTAAAATTTTGCCCTAGTTTTGGTCAGGATTTTGACCTAACTTCATGGCACTTTTTCATATTGTAGAGCACATTACAAGATTTCCAAAATGTCCAAGAACTCCTTGAGATCATTTGTGAACAAGGAGAATCGAATAGATGAAGTTAGGGTTTTCAAACTTAAATTACAAGCCATTTCATGATGAACAAAAATTCAAATCCAAGCCTAGGCTGCATAATCTTTGCTTTGCAAGTCTCAAACTTATTTTTCCCTCCATAATTAAATGTTTACACAGCTGTTAGAGCTTTAATCCAAGTACTTAAGCCTTTATCCAAGTTACATTTCCATTTATGGCACAAAGTTGCCATTTCCATTTTGATAAATCATTACTTTTTCAATTGCCAACTTCTTGAGCCTCTCAATTGTTTTCTCTGCACACAAGCAAAGTCAAAACCAACAAAACATGTCTAAGGCCTCTACCAACTCAGACCATGCTTGTACAACACTTTGAGACTTGTCTTCTCACTTTTCTTCAAAAGCAAGTTATAGAGCCAAAAGGCTAGAACTCAGAAACCTTGAGTGTATTTGATCTCTAACCTTTTCCATACATATGCACAAGTCTATTGCAACATAACACACAAGTTCAAGGACCCCAAAACACTCCCAAGCACTCTGCAACTCAGAATCTGCCATAACTTAATAGTTTTGAACCTCACATAGCCATCTCCAAATCCACTCGTGTGTATTGAGTTTTAACCATCCAAACACTTAATATACATCATATCAAAGTAATCCAGGCCCCTGTTTCCTGACTGTAACTCCTCCATCACTATCCACTATTTTCAAAACTAAAGCTTGCAACTTGACTTGAGTTGGGAGTTTCAGCCATCCTCAAAGCAAAGTAGGAGTTGGAACACACCCAAGGAGGTCTAGGCAAGCTAGAGAAATCATCAAGCCATCACAAAGCTTGCTCAAACTCCATACACGACTCCAGCTGCAAGAGGTAAGTTTTCAAACTTCTATCTCTTCATACAAGCATCATTTGATTCTGATTTGTGAACATAAAATGTAGATACCATTTCCACAAAGTTGTACATGTCCATAGTTTGCATTTATATGGAATGAGCTTAGAGAATTTTAGAGATGAAGTTTCTGAAATTTTTAGGTTTTAATTTAGGGCCAGAAAAATTCTCACTCATCTTGGATTTATAACTTTAGCTATTTATATGGTTGGATTCGTGGGAAGAAATGCCACAATTTTCATGTTCGAACTTTCCATTTTTGTTGAGAGATGAAGAAGTTACAGGTACTCTGGATGGCTGAAGGTTAAAGACGAAGTACAGGCCTTGGAAGCATGTTACGTTATATATTTATCATTTCATTTTAATAAACGGATGTATAGCCACCCCAGTGGTAAGGCAACGGGTGTTTCATGCTCAGGGCGTGGGTTCAAGCCCCAACGGTGCCACTTTTCTCATTTTTCACATTTTTTTCTTTCTTTTTTGATACAAACATGCAGCGCCCGGGCCCTTATGCTGGGCCTTCCATTTTTTGCTGGCTTTTAACCCCCTGTCTTACTTTTGCACCCCTGGCCCATTATTTTCTTTATTATTTCATTTTCATTTTTTTATTTTAATTTCATTTCATATTTTCTTTTATTATTTTCACTATTATTATTATTATTATTATTATTATTATTATTATTATTATTATTTTTATTAATAAAAATCCAAAAATAACTTTATTAATTATTTACACTTATATATTTTATTTTCTCTATAAAACAAAAAGACTAAAAAATATTTCTCTTAATAATTAATTTCTTTTTAATAATTAATATCTAGACATAGGTTTAATTATTTATTTTCTTAATTAAAATTAATTTAGAACTTAGGTTTATTTTAATTAATTAATTTTCATATTATTTTTATTAAGTTAAAACCTTTTCACAAAAAATCCTAAAACACATATTTTAACTTAATTTCCTTCTTAATTAATTTAGGTTTAAATTTTGTTTATTTTTCATTAATCATCTCTCTTAATTATGTTAAAACCCCTTTCATAAATACAGCAAACATCATTTATTTTTCCATTTATATTCTTGCATTTTATTTTCAATTTTGTACAATATTAAATATGATTGTAATAGATAATTAGGTTTAATTTTCTTGCAATCCCCATTTGTAAATTTGTACACCCCCTCCCCTAATGATGTAATAGCGTAGTAATTTTACTTTTCGCAATTTATCGCTTTATATAAATGCTAGTAATTAGGGTTTGTATGGAAAGATAAAATCAACAGGTAGCAAACTCTAATTCAAGACAAAAACCAAGCATGAAAATTAATACACTTGCACACAAGCACCCCTAGGGTAAATCCACTTGGTTGCCTTACAAAAATGACCATATTACGCATGTGAGGTATCTTAGCAAAGACAAGAAAAATACAAGATCATAGTCCCTCGATGACGCTATAAAAAGTTGCATTTCAAAATGATCTTAGTTCCTAAAGAAAAATTCTAAGATACCTTGCAACATTGCTAATCATGGTTATACGATGACCCACACCCATCCCTTTTACATCCAAAGATAGAGTTATTTAACAAATTAATGGTAAGATAACAATGTCAAAGGAAAAAGGAAATAAACATGAAAGACTTTTAAGTAGGTAGATTATTCCTAGTTACTTTCTCCATTTCAAAACAAAAATATCCTTTCTATTTTTCAAAACAAACACCAACACTTTCAAAACATCTTTCAAAACTTGAAAACATTTTCAAAAGATCAAACACTTTGTATACATTCTTACGAACAAGAATCATTACAAAGTTTGCCGAAACAATGGCCTCTTTTCAAAAATACTTTCAAAAACCACACAAAGCACAATTTCAAACAAAAGCAAGTGATCTAGCAAGTAACTAAGAGCCCATGGAAAACTATGGATCAAAAGGATTCTAATACCTTACCTTTTCATAATCTACCCCCCGAACTTAAGAAAAAATCTCAAAGGTCTTTCCTATGCTTTTTTACCTTTCCTTTTGGATAAAAGAAAAGTCGGTGGCGACTCTTGCTAACCGTAACATTTGTGATAAAACACAAAACACCCAAGTCAGTTCTCCCACCGTATCACACAATGCATAGTACAAGTCTATCCAGAGTGGTTACCAACTTTAAACATGTTTATATGACTTGGTAGAGGAAATTTGTGCAGAAGGAACAAGTGTAAAGCTCAATGCAAGTTGACTTTGCATAAAGCTTGCTTTATGTAAATGGCAATGGTGCCTTTGTTCCATTAATGGAAAATTAACTTGGATAAAGCTAGAATCAAGTGGATAATAGCTCAAAAGCAAGTGTAATCTTCTGATTATAGAGAGATATTGAGGTTTAGAGGCCTGCAAAGCAAGATTGTGCAGCATAGGTTTGAGATTTGAATTTTGTTCATCATAACATTTGCCTTGTAAAACAACTTGAAACCCCAACTTCCGACCTTCGATTCTCATTGCCCACAAATGATTGCAAGGAGTTCTTGGAAATTTTTGAAAGCTTGTAATGTGCTCTACAACCCCTCTTCGAATCACTTTTGAAAATTCCCCTTGGAACTAGGTGAAACTTGGGTCAGAAGTTAGGTCAAAATCCTGAGCAAAACTAGGGCAAAATTTCACTAAGTGTTTAATTTCAAGACCATGACTTCATGAATTAATAACTTGAGATCCAAGAATTCCTAGGAGAAGTTGTGTAACTAAATGTTTTAGATCTCATGGAGATCTACAACTTTCGTGTTGAAAGTTTATTTTGAATCATCTCGCATCATGGTGAAAACTTTGCTCAAAGTTGTGAAAAACATGAAGTTTTCAATACTTAGAAAAATTTCTAAGTTTGAAAACTTTGACTTTTCAAAATGAAATCTTGGATTTTTGATTTCTTGATGAATAAGTTTCATATTTTTACATGTTTTGATGAATTGTGATCTTTGACACTTGATTTTGATCAAAAAGTTAAAGTTTGACTATTCAGTGTACAATTGACTTTTGATCAATTGACTGAAAATTCATTATCAATCCAATTGATCTTGAGAAATGTTTTGGGTCATGACATTAGGTCAAAATGATGCAATTGAACTCTTGAGATCATGCTTCAAACCAATTGACCATTTGCTAGGCCAAAAATCAGGAATTGCCCTTTCTCAGTCAAAACCATAATTTTGACCATTTTTCCCTTTTGATGATTTGATCAAATTTCTTGAGGAATTGTGGTATAAACTTGATCAAATGATACATATGAGTTTATAATGTTGATGTGGATCAAAAATTATGATGTTTGACTGTAAATTAGCCATAGTTGACTTTTTCCCCAATACAGTTGATTTTTAGGTCAACTTCTCAATTGACTGAGCAAAAATGTGATTCAAGGCTTGAAACTTGACATGAGTAATCTTGGGGGTCCATAATGATCCATGAAAGTCAAATTAGGAATTGAAAGTTCAATTATCCTTGTGCAATCTCAAACCCTAATTTTAGTCATCAGTGTTTAATGAGGTGTCTTGAGCTGATCAAACCTTGTGCAGTCTTGAACCAAGAGATATCTTTGTGAGGAAATAATTGATAAGTGAGAGGGAAAATTTTAGGGTACAACAAAACCACTCAGCGGCCCCATATTCTCCTTGATTCAACACAAGGGATACCGGTACCAAAAAATGTGTCACACTAACATAGCTATTGCTTCAACCATATCGGTCTACGCCGTACACTTTCCACAATCTATTGCTACTTACCTAATAATGTTCCCAGATCCGGGTAGAGTATCTATACAAGAAACCCAAACATAGGCCCAAAATGTAAAGCAAACAAATAAAACAAATGAAGGCATTTTAAATGTGATCTAGTCTCTAAGGTTACCCATCTTTTAAGTTATGATCCCCAACAGATTCGCCGGTTCTATAATACGGTGGGAGAACTGACTTGGGTGTTTTGTGTTTTATCGCAATTGTTGTGGATAGAAAGAGTCTCCACTGAATTTTCTTTTATCCAATAAAGGAAAGGGTGAAAAGAATAGGAAATACCTTTTGAGAATTTTCTTGAGTTCAGGGGGTAGGTTATGAAAAGGGAAGGTGTTAGCACCCTTTTCATCCATAGTTATCTAAGGGGTCTTAGTTGCTAGCTCACTTTAAAATGTTTTGTTTGAAATGTGTTTGTGATTGGTTTTGGAAGTATTTTTGAAAATTGCCATCGTTTAGGCGAACTTTGTAATGATTCTCGTCTCTATAAGAATGCATACAAAGTGCTGACTTTTGAAAATATTTCATTTGAAAGTGTTGGTGTGTTTGAAAGATGTTTTGAATATGGTTGTGAGCAAGCAAATATGAATGTTCTACCTACTCAAAAAGTCTTAGTTCTTTTCGTCCTCCTTTGGATATTGCTACCTTACCATTGATTGATAAGAAGCCCTATCATTAGATGTGAAGGGACGAGCGTGGTCATCGTGTAGTCATAGAAGGCAACATTGTAGGATACCTTAGCAATTTATCGTGAAGGTTTAAGATCGTTTACCGAAGGCAACATTTGAAGGGTCATCGAGGGACTACGATCTTGTATTCGAGGTTCATTGCTAAAGTATCCCACGTTCGAGGGACATGATTGTTTATTCGCAGGCAACAAGTGTGGGTTACCCTAGAGGTGCATGTGTGAATTGTTTTTTAATTGCATGCATTTTTGTCTTGAGATTGGGGTTCTCTAAGATTGATTATATCTTGCCATACACACCCTATTTACTAACAATTATATTAAAAGCGATAAATTGCGGAAATTAAAGTCCTATGCTATTACATAATTTAGGGGGTGGGGATACAAATTATAAATGGGGATGAAAGCAATTAAAACCTAATTACTATTACAACCAAATTGAATAAAAATAATAGCATAAAGTCTCAAAAATCAAGATTTTTGGTGTTTAGGCTGACACGGGCACCCGTGTCAGAACCCCTGTAAAAATCCATGCGTGTCTTTTTTTTTGGTCCCAGCTGAGCTGACACGGGTTGTGTCCTGTGACATGGGCACCCATGTCAGAACCCTGTCCTGCCACTTTATCAAGTTTTTAATCTCAGTAAGAAGGACACGGGTCGTGTCCTGTGACACGGGCACCCGTATCAGAACCCTGCCTTGCCATTTTGTCTAGTTTTATACCAGTAAGAGGGACACGGGCTGTGTTCTGTGACACGAGCACCCGTGTCAGAACCCTTCCTTTCCATTTTGTACAGTTTTCTCCCTGAAACGGCCGTGTCAGGCTTCCAGAAGCATTTTCTGTGGTTTTGAATGTTTGTAACTCTTCTACTCTTTTGTCCTGTTTTATTCTTTTGAAAACGAAAACAAATGATGTATGTATAAGGATATCACAGTTTGAGAAAAACGTACCTCTTGAAGCGGAAAGTATGAAGCCTCTTCTAGTTGTTCCGGGTGCAGTACTACGATTGATTAGACTCTCTTAGACTTCACTAAAGCTATCCTAATCCTTGCTTTGTGCTGAAATTATTTGAAATGCCCTGTCCAAGTCAAGTTGCAATAGTGAAAAATGGAAATGGCGTATGATGACAGAGTGATTACAGAAGTGTAACAAGGGTGTGGATTAATTCTAAATGATGTTTATGAAGTATTTGAAGTGGAAACTCAGAGAATGCACGAGTGGATTGAAAGATAGATGCTTAAGGTTTGAATACTTGCTTCAATGGTGGTTTTGAGAAAATTTCTGGTCTTTTGAGAGTGTGAGGGGTTTGAGGGCTTGTCTACATAAAAACTTGGGGGGTTTCAACTTGCAACTGGCCTCTCTATTTATAGAGAATGTTTGAGAGGATTAGAGAGTTTGTTTCACAAGCTATGGAATTCTGGTTTGGTTGAGATAAAACAACCAAGTTATTATGAAAATTGGTATTCCAATGCATGGTACAAGCATGAACTGAAGTTGCTAGAGGCTTTTAGGCATATTACTTTTTGATTTGACATTGTGTATATGCAGAGAAAACAATTGAGAGGCTCAAGGAGTTGACAGTTGCATAAAGCTCGCTTTTATGTGAATGGCAATTGTGCCTTTGTGCCATAAATTGAATGATGCAATGGACAATGCTTGAATCACTTGGATAATGGTTTAATAAATTGTGTAAACATATGATTATGGATAGATTTTCAAGTCAAAAGGCTTGAAAAGTAAGATTATGTAGCGTAGCATAAGGATTTTGTTATATGTTCTTCAACAAAATGACTTGCAATTCAAGAATGGATGCCCAACTTCATGCCCTTGAATCTCCTAGCTCAAGTATGATAAATTCATGCTCCTTGACATTTTGGAAAGCTTGAAACATCCTCTATAACTTTCATGTTGGCCATTTTTGCAAAATCATCTTGGAACTATGTGAAAAAATGCCAAGAAGTTGGGATAAAATCCTGACCAAAATCTGTTGAAAATTTCTCTAAGTGTTAGATGAAAATGTCACGACTTCATGGGCTTATATCTTCAAATCTAATCATTTTTTGGACATCAACCCTCTAATACAAAGTTGTAGAATTCATCAAGATCTACAACTTTCATTTTTAAAGTTTCCTTTGAATCATTTTGCATCATGGTGAAAAATTAGTATGAAGTTATGAAATAAACATGTATAGAACACTTGGAAAAATTTCTAAGTCTTGAAAAGTTTTGACTTTTCAAATTGACTTTTGAATTTATTGAATTCTTGATGATCATGCTTGATATTTTTGAATTTCTTTATGAATTGTGATCTTTGAAATCAAATTTTGACCAAAAAGTCAAAGTTTGACTTTTGGTGTATTAGTTGACTTTTCATCAGTTGACCAAATTTCAACTATCAATCCACTGATCTTGAGAAATTATTTAAGCCATGGAATTGAGTCAACATGTACTTGAATCCTTGATATCATGTTCCAAACCAATAAGTCATGTACTAGGTCAAAATTCAAAGATTGGTCATTCTCAGTCAAAACCCTAATTTTGACCATTTTGCCCTTTTGATGATTTGAACAATTTTCTTGGAGAATTGTGATCCAATCTTAATAAAGTGATACAAATGAATTCAAAATGTTGATATTGGTCCAAAATCTTGAAGTTTAACTTGTAGGTTGACCACAATTGACTTTTTATCCAATACAGCTGATTTTAGGTCATCTGATCAATTGACTGAGCAATTTTTGTGATCCAAGACTTGAAACTTGACATGAGAAATATTGAGGGTCCATAATGATCCATGAAAGTCATTTGAAATATTAGAAGTCCAATTGTCCTTGTGAAAATCAAAAACCCTAATCTGAGGCATCAGTCTTTAGGAGATGGTTTGACATAGTCAACACTTGTGCAAACTTGAGCTATTGGATATCCTTGTGAGAAAAGTCTTGAGAAAAGAGAGGGAGAATTTTGGGGTACAACAAAGTTGAACCACTATGTCAGTATCCAGCCACGGCATGTCTTCATGCGACCAAGCAAACACTTCAACGTAGTCACATAACATTTGAACCAATCTGCCTTTGATACCGTCTTCCAAGATGGCGCCAATCTTGACCTCTTTCTTGTCTTCCTCAGTACCTAGGTTGATCACTTCAACTGGATATTCATGTGGTTTAATGGCCTTCTCCTCTTGCATCAGAAGTCTGGCTAATTCCCCAGGTATTTCACAATCTTCTTCGCCTTCGTCTTCGGCTTGGTTGATTGGATGTTCAAAGTCATTGCTGGCAATATCAGAGTCGTTGGAAATGAGATCCGGAGTGGATGAAGATCTGCAAGTGTGTGTGTGTGTGTGCATGTAAGATACATGGCCATTTTGAAAAATTCAATAAGAAGAAGAAAGACAATGAGCGCAAAATTTGAATGCAAAAGGTCCAATGTTTTTTCATTAAATGATCATTTGGCATATGAAATGAACAAACCCTTAACAAATGGACCATGGTGCCCCGGGCAAGGCACATGGCTTAAAGTAATTGTTTAGAATTAAATTACAAAAAAAGTTCTTTAATTTGACAAAACAGTAAATGGTAATTACTCCTTGTTGAAGGAGATGGGAATGAAATCCTTGGTACGCCAGTTGTTGAGTCTTTCACTGGCAGTCAACTAGATCCAGTCATTAAAATCACAGTCGTTATCAAAGTCTTCAAGAGCATTCACTTTATGATTACTGATGTGAAGAGGTGGTTTTCCTATGCGGGTACGTCTGACCTCCTTTTGAGCTTTGGCAGTAAAACCCAAACCATACTTACCTGACTTGAATGGAATGTCAGGAAGTTGTCCCCAAATAGTACAACTTCCATCTTGAACCACTGCACAAGCGTCTTTGATTGAAACCATTCTTGGCACAACTTCATCAGTTTATGGAACATCAGTAGTAGCCACGACAACCATGGGAAGAACTACTTCGAAGGCTTGACAAGGAGTTTCTATGAACTCTCCGTCTATCTCAACATATTTAAACTAATTTAGATGGCTAACCATAAACTCTTCTTCACCATAGACGGTAACGATCTTTCCTTTAACTGGATACTTCAATTTTTGATGAAGAGTGGATGTCACCGCTCCTGCCCCATGTATCCAAGGGCATCCAAGTAAACAAGAGTAAGCAGGACGGATGTCCATCACATAGAAAGTAGAATTAAAAATTTGTGAACCAACTTTAATGGGGATATCGACTTCTCCATGCACCATCCTATTGGATCCATCAAAAGCACATACAACTATATCACTTGGATTTAACACCATACCTTCATAATCCAACCGATCTAAGGCACCTTTGGGAAAAATATTTAGAGAGGACCCAATATCCACCAATACATGGGCCATAGTAGTTCCTTTGCATTCAATGGAGACATGCAATGCCTTGTTATGATTTCTTCCAACTGGAGTCAAATCAGTATCAGAGAATCCAAATCCATTATCAGAAGTCAAACTCGCCATACAATTTTCGAATTGATCGGTTGTGGTCTCTTGAGGAACATGTGCTTTCTTCAAAAATTTGATCAAATTTGCCCATATCGTCAGTACTAGGTTTGTTAACAGTAATTCAAACAAGTGTAGTTGTAGTGGTTGGAGGTGAAATGTCAGGAGAGAAGATTCTCCCCATCCTTGTCACTTTGCTAGAGCCAGGAATGTTGGTAATGTCATCAGTCTTGTCTTCATCAATCCAGGAGTCTTGCTTAATTCCATGGTAGTATACTTCGGCGCCATAATTCCAAGGTACTGCCTTATCGGAAGAATAAGGAATTAGCCCTGGTGCAGTAATTATCAAGGGGGCAATCATTGGTTCAATGGAAATCTTAATAGGACCTTTTGAAGAGATCCTAATAGGTTTGTTGGTTATGGTGATGATTGTTATGTCTTTAACTTCTTCAGTCAAACTTTTTATGGCTAAAGTTCTTTCAAACAGGATCTCATGATTATCTATTAGGCGTTGAACACCTTTTTTCAGCCACTCGCATCTATTAATTTGTAGAGCACAACAATTATAACCTTTTAAAAAACCAGGGAAAACCCCAACCCTTAACAAATTTTCTTTAACAATGGTCAGTGGAGTAGTCAAGTCTTCAACAGAGGAAACAAAAGCAGTGTCTTCAATTACATTGACACCTTTGCCATGATTTGGCATTGGTGCAATGATTACGTTTGGAGTTGGAAGAGGATCAAAATCAATGGCTTTGTTATCGTGAGGTCTTGAATCTTGCATTTCAAAGCCCAACATTTATCAATATCATGTCCGGGGCTATTGAAGTGATAAACACATTTGGTGTTAGGATTGTACTTTTGTGATGAAACATTGGGATTTGATGGTGGATCATGCAATGTTACCAAGTTAGCATTTAACAGGTGTTGCAAGGCTTGAAATAACGACATATTAATCCTTGTGAATTATCTTCTTGGAACCTCAAATTTTTGATGGTTGGCTTGTTGTGGTTGTCTTTGAGTAGAGGGTGGATTGGAGATCAAACAACATTGACAGATTGACGATGGTCCTTCTTGATATGGCCTCTCGACCCATACACGACATTAGTTTCTTTTTTATGGTAAAAGGTTTGTTCACAATATTTGATGTAGAGGCAGAGGCCATGGGAATTTTTCCACTTTTAATACAACTCTCAACCCTTTCACCAGTCAGGATTAACTCAGTGAAACCGGATGATGAGCTTCCAATTAGTAAGTTGAAATATGGTTTAGTCAATGTTCCCATGAACATATCCACCAACTCTATATCATTCAATGGTGGCTGCACTCTACCCGCCAACTCTCTCCATTTTTGCACGTACTCTTTGAACCCTTCATTGGAACCCATGGTCATTCCTTGTAATTGTACTCTAGTCGGTGCCAAATCAGTGTTGTACTGATATTGACGGTAGAAAGCGGTGTCCAGATCTTCCCAAGTATGAATGTTGGAACCCTCCAACTGGTAAAACCATTCTAACCGAGTCCCAGACAAACTCTCTTGAAAGAAGTGTACCCAGAGCTTTTTTTCAGTAGTATGTGGTTGTATTTTGCGGACGTAGGACCTTAAGTGAAGCTTTAGGCACAAAACTCCATCGTACTTAGAAAAGATTGGAACTTTGAACTTGTAGGGGATAACAAACCCAGGTACCAAGCCCAAATCACCAAAATCCAAGCCAGGCACGACTTGAATTTCCACAGCTTTCAACCTATCTTCCAGTTGCTTGTACTTATCCTCAGTCGGGGGATATTGTTCATCAAAGTAATCTTCATCCTCAGAAGATTGATTGTTTGCACCCCCGGCACGGGTGCTCCTTGCATCTTCATCTTGGTTCTCATCCTCCTCGGACGACTCTTCCACCACTTGTACTTGACGGAAAGGGCCTTCTTCTTGGTCTTCTTTTTGGATACCAGAAGTGACACAAGCTCTTGTTGTCCCTTGGCCAAGGTGAGAAAGGTTTCTTGGAATTGAGAATTCTGCGTCTGCAAGTCATTCACTATCTGCTCGAGATCCATCTTACTCAAATAAATAGTAGAAAGATGAGGAAACCTGTGTCAGAAAACCTGCTCATGTTATGATGCATGAAATGCGTATGCAAATGATTTCAAAGACCTTTAAGATTTAAATTTGTTTAAACAAATAAAGAACAAACATTAATTGTATTAATAATTTCAAATGATTACAAAAGGTGCCTCTTGAGCTTACAATGGAAGAAGCAAAAATAATACAAAGTGAACTCCTAGAACAAAAGGGACTCAAGCTTCCCATGAGCGGATCCTCTTTGGTGCAATGTAGGCATTCAAACTCCTCTCTTCATTAAGTTGTCTCATGAGCTCCAAAACCTTATTCCCGCTTGTGTAGAACTGGGCTTCAAAGGTGTCACGCTCCCCTTTGAGTTGGATCCATGATCTTTGCAACTCCTCGAGAGTAGCAGGAATGTTAGGGTGAAGAATGGTGTAGGGAACGTCTTCTTCGACAATAGGCTCCATGATGATAGGTAGGATGGCTTCATATGGAATCATGAGGTTTTGAGCGCGAGATTGCACCCACTTGAGATAAGGCTAAGGCTCAAAAGAAAGGGAGTTCTTATGCCCTAATGTCTTGCTATCAACTTTGTTCACCATGCCCCAAGCTCGTGAATCTTTGACGATAAACTTGGACACCGCTCTCATAGTCAAATGTAATTCCTTGGACAAGTGCATAATGAGGACCATCCCTCCTAGCATACCCAAACTGTCGCAAAGCCAAGCAAGGATTATAAGTGATACCTCCTCAAATGCCAAGAAGAGGGACATTAGAGAATTCACCATAATGGTCAATAATGGTAATGTAGTCCAAAGAGCAAGAACACCAATGAATATCTGAATGCATGAGTGACATAAACCTATTAAACCATATCATGCCTTGATCATTCTTCAAAACAGATCGAGGAAGGTGCGAAATAATGCACCTAGCTAACAAAGGAGTATAACACATAAGAATTCCCCTTCTTTTCATGGTGCGAGTGTGAAGAGAGTGCAAAATGTCTCCAAGTAAGGTAGGCATCGGGCTATGAGATAGAAAAATTTGACCACACTCACATCTATGAGTTGGTTCGGGTTAGGAAATAGTACCATCCCGTAAATTTGAAGGGCCAAAATCTCTTTAAAAGCTTGAAAATCCAGAGTACCCCAAAAACGTTGAGCCTTCTCAAACAAAAACTTGGCTAAAAACCCTTTAACACCATTTCTTGTTTCCCAATTTTCCACAATGTCGGACCATTGCAAATGTAAGGATCAAGAAATCTCCTAGGGTCTTAGGTCTTTCTCTATACCGGTGAAGGGTAATTGATCAAGGATAGGCTCTCCCAAAAGTTGAGAAACTCCTCCATGGTGGGCACTAATCGGTAATCAGGAAATGTAAAGCAATGGTGTAAAGGGTCAAAGAATTGAAAGAGCACTTTCATCGTGTCTTCATCAAGGCTTGAGGTAACCAGATTGAGAAGTCAACCATGTCTCTTGGTGAATGGAGAATTCTCAGGAACCCTTGATGCTAACTCTTTGAGTTGAGGAGGCACTCTTACGAGATTAACTTAGATAGTATTCCCACGAGTGGAATCCATGTCCTCCAAAACACCACAAAGATAAATCCAAAAGTCCTTAAAATGGTTAGTGAAAATTCCACGGTATGATGTTATGTACAAACAAGCACACAAACAAGTCCTTAGGTTCAGGCTTGCATGGGGTTTATAGGTGTGATACGGTGGGAGAACTGACTTGAGGTTTTGCGTTTGTTTTCGCACTTATTCGGTTCAGCAAGAGTCGCCACCGACTTTTTATTTTATCCTAAAGGAAAGGTTAAAAAGCACAGGAAAAACCTTTGAGATGTTTTCGTGGGTTCGGGGGGTAGATTATGAAAAGGGAAGGTATTAGCACCCTTTTCATCCATGGTTATCCATGGGCTCTTAGTTACTTGTTTTAGATCACTTGCCTTTGATTTTAAATTGCTTGAAATGGTGGTGTGTGTGTGTGTTTTTGAAAATGTTTTGAAAAAGATGCCTTGTCTAGGCAACCATTGTAACAATTCTTTACTCGAATGTTTTACAAAGGTGTTTGTCTTTTTGAAAAGATGTTTCAATGTTTTGAAAGTTGTTTTTGGAAGTTGTGTTTGTGAAGTGTGTTTTGAAAGTAGGCAAGTGTGTTTTGCAAGTTTGATCAAGTAACTAAGAGTTGTCTACCCCTAAATTTACTCAAAGATTTTCTCATGTTTTAACCCTTTTAACAGTGTTGTTTCACCATTGTATTTGGTGAACAACCTTGCGTTAGGATGTTAACGGGACGGGCACGGGTCATCGTATGGACCATGAATGCAATAGTGCCAAGTGTCTTTGGCAATTTTTGCTTGAAGGGACTATGATCATTTTGTTTAGGCAACTTCGAAAGCGTCATCGAGGGACTATGATCATTTGATTTGTTTTTGTTTTGCCAAAGAAACTCAACATGCAACATGGCCCATTTTTGAAGGAAACAAGCGGGATTACCCTAGGGGTGCAAGTGTGAATCGTGTATTGATTGTCATGCATTTATCTTGTGTTAGGTTATCTAGCAGTTGATTTTGAATCTTCGCATACAAACCCTAATTATTAAACAGTATATGAAAAGCGATAAATTGCGGGAATTTAAAGTCTAAGCTATTACAAATAAGTATCCGGGGATGTGGGTACAAATATTTACAAATGGGGATGAGACTTATCAGGATAGTAGTGTCCAAATATATTTACAACCAAATTGAATCGTCATATTCTCAATGTAAAATATAGCCATGTAAGAATCAAAGAGAAATAAAAGTAATTTGTATGTGATTATTTACTCATGATGCAAATATGTATTTATTAAGTATTATTATCTTTTTTGTGTTTTTGTTAATATGTACAAACAAAAGTTTTAATGAAAAGAAAATTTTAACTTAATAAAAATCTATTGTTTATGTATTTTGTTAATGTTTTATATACAAAAAGATTATTTAACTCAAAATTCTATTCTTATGTATTTTTTATTGTAATAATATAAAAAGAAATATTTAAGAAATTTTTTGTATATATAATAAAAAAGTCAATGTAATATTTTACTTAAAAAGAAATAAAGTGATAAAATAAAATAAAAAAGATTGATTTATGAGTATAAGAAAGAAAAATAAGAAAAAAGTTGAATGGGCCTTAGAGTTGTTCTTGGCCCAAAACAAAGTTTGAAGGAGAATCAAAAGGGGGGGGGGGTGTAAGGCGCCTGAATCAGTTGGACTTAGGCATGTTAATGGGGCAGAGGCCCAAACGGTTTTGACAATTGTTTTAGGGTTTTCAATGTTTTGTTTCAGAAAGGGTTACAGAGGCTAGAGCGGCGTCGTTCCCTTCATCGTCTTCTTCGTCTTTCTTAAGCAAGTTTTCTGAGCAAACCTCCGCTCATGGCCACTAGGCTCCACCGTCCGTCTCCTCCTCCCTCCATGGTCAAGCAAGGCGATGTTGTAAGGTAACGATTTCCCATTTTTGTCCTTCTTACACTTTAGGGTTTCAAGTTTCGCATGTTTTTTTAATCTTTGATAAATTCTGATCTTTGTGTTATTATTGTTGTGTGAGGTGTGAAAGAAAAGGGAAGAAGAATTATACCTTTGTTGGCTTTTGGAGACGGAGGAATGAGCTGGAGGCGTATCTCAGGCGGCCCAGCGGAGGGATTATAAAGCTGTGAGCTTTGCTGGAAATCTGGTACTTGTATCTTTTAGCTTTTGTGGTTTTATGATGAACACTGAAAACCCTAGTTTTTCACTTTTGCATCTTCTTTTCCTCCTTCTGATTGCTCGCTTCTGAATTTGAGATTATTTTGATTTTTGTATGTTGCTGTTGAGGTTGCCTTATTGTTGTTGTTGGCCCTATGATGAAGTCATTCTGAGGGCTTTGGGATTGAATGCTTGGATGTTTGGATTGGCTTTTTTGGCTTGAAGATAGTTTTGACAGGTTATGAGTTTTTGCTTGCTTAGGCTTGAGTAGGCTGCTTGTTTGAACACATGTTGGTGTTGGTTTGGAGGTTACAGGCCTGAGCAGTTTGAAAACAGGCTTTTCTGGTTTATGCTGGCCTCAGGGCTTGTTTGAGCAGGTTGACATGCTTTGAACGCAGGTTTGGATGGCTTCAGGGCTTGTTTATGCAGAATGAGGCTTGTGTTACAGTTTGTGGTGAGCCTGTTTGTAAGCTTGACACAGGTTTTAGGTGGTTTTAGTTTATGCTGGCCTTTTGGCTTTGAACACAGGTTGGCTTTGAATACAGGTTAGCAGGCTTCTGTTGTTTGAAGTCAGGTTAGCAAGGCTTGAAGTTTAGGCTTTAACAGTTTGGAATTTTATTTGAGATTTATGCAGGTTAAGGCTTGAAGTTTTTGACACAGTTGTGAGGTTACAAGCTTTTTGTTATTTTTCTTATGTGGTTCTGCCCCCTTTTTCTTGTTCTGATATGTTTGTTATATCTTTTCCTAAGCCTGCCTGTAAGCCTCTCTTCTCTCTCTTTTCTATCTCCACAGAAAAAGCATTCTTTATTGCTTAGACTGTATTATCTACTCTAAAAAAGGGTTGGCTGGAACGTGATGAAGTGAAATAAGTTTGCTTGCACTTTGGTTTTGCTCTGCATATCTCTTTTCTTCTTTTCCAGATTTTCTGCCTTTTATGTACTTGTTGACAGCTTTTGGCTTTTGATATCTTTCTATATCTTCTTTGGACAGCTTTTGGACAGTTTAGTTGACATTGGACTTGGTTAGGCATTTTTTCAGTTTGCATATGTGCAGTTCAGTTTGGACTTTGTAATTTGTTTGGCATATTCAGTTTGTCCATTTTGACATTTTTGTTGACACTTTGCAACTTGAAACTATGCATCCTTGTACATTTAATTAATTCCAATGCTTGCAAGATAATTTTCTATCCCTCTTTGTGAACCAAGAGTTCTCTTGTGATTTGCAAAGAGGGTGAACAAACTGATTCCGGCCAATCACTTTTAATGATGAGCTTTAAATATCTGTCTGCTTTTTTTTAATTCATCTGCATTTGACTTCTTCCTTTTCTTTTTGCAGGTAAAAATCAGTTGAGCAAAGGATGTAATTATAAGATGGAGATTTCAAGACATTTAGGATATAGCTTTATTTCATTTTAATTATTTGTAATAATATTAATGTAAATAACTGTAAATGAATTTACAGTATTCAAATAATATCTCTAACAAACAATTCAAAATAAATAAATCTTTTTTGTCAGATTTCTCTTTTAATTCCTCTTCAATTGTTTATTTCTTGAATTATAATAACTGGACAATATCCAATAATTTTAACTTAGAAATGATAAATAATCAATAAACGTCTGACATTCCGAATAATCAAAAGCATTGCACAGTTAATCAAACAAACGTCCACATGTCTTTCCTTTTACTGATTAAACCAAACACTGCAAATTCTCAATTCAAATGCCTTAGCTTTTATCCCAGATGTTTAGACAGAAATCTTGAACAAACCTCAAAACCATGTGACAGTCAATTAAGACACTGTGGATTCAAATTCTTCTGAAAATGTGCGTGCAAACCCTAATGTTGGATTTATTGTCAAAGAAGCATCTGCTTGATCAAACCCTGAGCCAAACTCAAACAAACCCTAGCAATCTGCTTGAACTGTTCCAGAGCCCATGAAAACCCTAATTTTGATAGACTGATAAGAAAAGTCTGCTTGACTGATTCTTGAGCCAATCTGAAAAGTCAGGAAAAGCCCGAAGTTGTGATTTCTTGTGGAAAAGAGAGGGAAAATTTTGGGGTACAACAGTTGCCCCTGTTCAATCTTCTTGAACCTGAAGAGTTAGATTGGAAAGTTTGCCTTTCGCGACTCGAAGGTAAAAGGAGATTGGACACTAGAGTGCCAAAAAAATTTGCACTCGGTGATGTGATGGTAGAGGGAATGGGCTTAAAGATGCCATTTGGTGATGGGTTTAGAGATGCCATCTAGGGATGTGACAAAATCTTGTCAGGGGATGGGCTTAGAGATGCCATCTGGAAGTTGTTGGTAGGAGGATGGGCTTAGAGATGCCATCTGGAAATGTTTGTTGAACTGTATGTCGTTGATGAGTGGGTGAGTATCAGAAAGGTATCCATGTTTTGGAACATCTCTGAACTGGGGGTCTGAATAAGCAATAGATTGACATCCGTATCTGGAGGCATCCGTAAACTGTTTTCAAAAGTTGCATCTGAACAAGCGATAGATTAACATCCGTGTTTGGAGAATCTGTAAACTGTTTTCAGAAGTCTTGAAGTTGAAGAAGGAACCGGTGTAGGGTTTCTTGATGATGAGCCCGTGTAAAACTGCATCTGGATTTGAGAAGGAACCGGTGTAGGGTTTCCTGATGATGAGTCCGTGTAAAACTGCATCTGGATTTGAGAAGGAATCTGGAATAAGTGTCAGAATGTCGCCATGTCTGGGTAACATCTGAACTATCTCTAGAAGGATCTCGGGAGATGGTGATCTTTGTCTGTTGATTGATCTTTCCTGAAAAGGTAAAGAGTTAGTGGTATGCAATGTCATGATGTAATGAATTGTAAATGTTTATGATATGAATGGATGCGCATGTAAGCTGAGTAGCTATCTTGCTGAGGAAGACGAATCTTGGATAATACAATCTTTGACTGCTGTCGGGGAAAGCGAATCTTTGACTGCTGCAGGGGATTGCAAGAATCTCTGATTGCTGAAAATGAGAAATCCTTGGACCGCTGTTGGGGAACCAGGAGCTTGGGTTGTATGCCAATCTACTGGGGATTCCTGTCTTGAGGGGAGCTTCACTGGAGAATATTTGAATACTTTCTGAGGAACTGAGAATGAGAGTCTTTGTTCTGCTTGGGGATTGATAGTTGGAAGTTTTAGCTCCGCTGGGGATCTTAAAAATTGACTCTGAGGGGAATTAGATTCTGGAAGGCTCTCTGGCTGGGGAAATCAGCTTTGAGAAAGCTCTTGCTCTGCTGAGGATCCTGAAGTTTAACTCTGTTTTGGGAATTAGGAACTCAGGTTATACGCCACTTTGAGAATGAGAATCTTCATTCTGTTGGGGATATCAGGAGCTTGGGTGTATGCCAATCTACTGGGGTTTCAAGGATGAGAGTCTTCATTCTTGAGAAAGACAGATTTTTAGGAGCTTCAGTTGTCCGTTATCTTGTTGGTGGTCGTAACTTCCAGCAGGTGATGAAGGAAATTTTGACGATTACTACTCCAAAAGATGAAGGAATCTTTGATTACTACTCCAAAAGATGAAGGAACCTTGATGATTACTACTTCAAAAGATGAAGGAACCTTGATGATTACTACTCCAAAAGATGAAGGAACCTTGACGATTACTACTTCAAAAGATGAAGGAACCTTTGATGATTACTACTTCAAAAGATGAAGGAATCTTTGACGATTACTACTCCAAAAGATGAAGGAATCTTTGATGACTACTACTCCAAAAGATGAAGGAATCTTTGACGAATACTACTCCAAAAGATGAAGGAATCTTTGATGACTACTACTCCAAAAGATGAAGGAATCTTTGATGACTACTACTCCAAAAGATGAAGGAATCTTTGACGATTACTACTCCAAAAGATGAAGGAATCTTTGATGACTACTACTCCAAAAGATGAAGGAATCTTTGATGACTACTACTCCAAAAGATGAAGGAATCTTTGATGACTACTACTCCAAAAGATGAAGGAATCTTTCGATCAATCTGCATATGTTAAGAATGCTGTTGAAATGTAATTTTGTTTTGGAGAATAAATCCTTGACAAATGTTGGGGAAATAAACCCATGACTGCTGGTCTGCTAGAGAGGTGTCATCACTGCCCCTAGTATCAGATGCATGTGATATTGCCAAAAAACTCGGACTGTTCGTAACCCTTAAGATTGGCATTTGAATGCCCCAAGTGATGGTGAGGGAGACTTGCCCCATGTTAATCTGTAATTGAGAGATTTGTTGAAATCTTGACTGGACTGCCCCAGGTTAACTGAACTTTGAAAGATCTGTTGAAACCTTGACTGGACTGCCCCAGGTTAACTGAACTTTAAAAGATCTGTTGAAACCTTGACTGGACTGTCCCAGGTTAATTGAACTTTGAAAGATCTGTTGAAACCTTGACTGGACTGCCCCAGGCGTGCTGGATGGTGACATGTCAATGCCCCCTTGTTGATAGGAGATTTGTCGTTGGAAGTGTCATCCTTCTTGAAGTGATTTTGCTCACTGAGAGGGCTTTCGTTCCTCTGAACATTCGCTGTATGAATTTCTTCGCTGTCAAACAAATAGCCAAATGCAAACAGTGATATTCAAGTAATGCAAAGTTTATGTCTGTCTCGAAGTTTTGAAAAATGCGTTTTTAGCAGAAAACTTTTTATAAGACAAATTCAACACAAGATTGAGGGAAAAGCCTTACAGGAGTCAGGATACCTTTTGTAACAGTATGCTTTCGAACTAACACATGCTTCAATTAGGACTTTTGAAGGGTTGTAACGTGGCCTGGTTCACGGTTTAAGAAACAAAGGATAAAGGCTCAAAGTATATTTGTACCCATCCGCTCTTCGTGATGTCCTTCAATCTTAGACTCAGTTAATTGTACGTCGCACTCTATTCGAGTTTGGAACGACTTTTGGGTGATGGTTCACACAAGTTGAACTTTGGGAGGCAGTCATCATTGCAACATTTTTCATGTTGTTTGAGAATTTGTAGTGACCTCGTTCTTTTGATTTGTTATCCCTAACTTTTGCCTGACTGTTCCTGTTTTCGAGATTATAGTCAGCGGGATGCCCTAACTTTCTTAAGCCTCCTTTATAGGTTTTGGATCAATGGGAGATTGACTGCCTATGAGATAAGGAACCATCACTGTCTTTTAATTCCAGAGGAATGTCTTTCTTTTTTTGATGTCGTTCGTTGTATTACGAACTGAGAGTTTGCGACTTCAATGCACATCTTTTTTGGATTAACTGAGAGACTACCCTGCCCCAGGTTTAAATTAAAGGTTTCAATTTGTTTAGAACAGAAAACTCCGACTTCTTTGGCTCGAAGGGGTTGACTAGGGATTATCTTCCTTATAACTCCAGTGTTTGGGAATTGAAAGAAATGCCTGTACATCATCAGCAAGGTCTGTTGAAAAGCATACTGTATGAGATTATGGTATTGTTTCGTCATCCTCCCTCTAAAGGCTTGCATCTTTTTATCAAGAGTTAAATATCATAAAGAAAGCATAAGAGTAGTGAAAACGAATGGATGAATTCAAGACAAACATATGCAATGCATTAACGAAACAAAGTTTGACATTAATAGATAATTGTTTGAATAACAAAAGAAATTACAACTTTGAAAATTCAAATGAAACAAAAACATTCTCAATGATTTGGCATAGGAGCAGTGATCATGCTAGAGTCTCCGGAGGGTCAAACTCGATCTCCTTGGCATCAATCATGTCTTGGACCTTGTTCTTCAGAGCCCAATAGCTGTTTGTGTCATGCCCTGGGCTACCACAATGATAAGCACATCTTGCATCCGGGTTGTAGTTCGGAGAAGAAGTCTTAGGGTTCGGATGAGGAGCCTTCAATGTAATCAGCTCTTTCTTCAACATGTGTTGTAGTGCTTGAGCTAGTGACATGTTGATCCTGGTATATTGTCTTTTGGGCTCGTCTGGCCTTCGTTGATTTCCCCTTTGCCGTTGTTGGTGTGACGTAGAACCAGGGATCAGGACTGCTCCTATGTGTTGATCATGACGACTCTTTTGACCAGTCACTGCATTGGACTCTTTCTTCCCCTTGTGGGGAATTTTATGAGCATTAGAGGGTGTAGCTCCTTGGATCTTTCCACTTTTGATGCCAGCCTCGACCCTTTCGCCGGTCAGTATTAGCTCGATGAACCCAACTGAGGAGCTTCCAATTAAGTGATTGAAGAGAGGCCCTGTCAAAGTTCCCATGAAGATGTCAATCATCTCTCTGTCAGTTAAAGGAGGTTGCACCCTACCGGCCAGATCTCTCCACTTTTGGGCATATCCTTTGAAGCTCTCGTCGGAACCCATGGTCATGTTCTGCAATTGCACGCGAGTTGGTGCAAGATCAACATTGTACTGATACTGCTCATAAAAAGCAACAGCTAAGTCCTTTCAGGTGTGGATGCGGGAACTCTCCAATTGATAGAACCACTCGAGTTGAGCCCCTACCAGGCTTTCTTGGAAGAAATGGATCCAAAGCTTTGGATCAGTGGTGTATGGTTGAATCTTGCGGACATAAGACTTCAGGTGCATCTTAGGGCAAGAGACTCCATCATATAGGGCCAAGGTAGGGACTTTGAACTTTGGAGGGATGACCAATCCAGAAACTAAACCCATGTCTCCTAAATCCAAGCCAGGTATTTGTTGAACCTCCATAGCATTGAGGCGATCCTCCAACTGTTTGTACTTGTCATCAGCAGGAGGATATTGTTCTTCGGAGTAGTCAGCTTCATCAATCTCCAAATTGTGGTCTTCTTCAAGACTGACCCCTATGTTGGGTGGAGTTGAAAGATCCAAGGTTTTAGGTCTTCTCTTCAGGATGCCCATTGCCTTCTTGGACTTCTTCTTCTTGTCTTTGAGAAGGAGAGCTTTCAGATCCTCTTTCCCTTTACCCATAGCCAGAAGCATTTGTTGGAATTGAGTGTTTTGAGCTTGGAGATCTTTCACCGTTTGTTCCATATCCATCTTACTGAAATAAACAGTAGGAAGATAAGGAAACCTGTATGGGAGAAACCCGTTATGCAATGATATGTATGATATATGTATGCAATGTTTTCAAGGATCTCTTGGGGTAAACACAAGAGAATGTTAGAGGTTGAACTTCGATCTTTGATTGGAGGACTTTGCACCGGTGGATGTCTTTCCACGAGAATCAAGCTCACCATGTCAAGTGGGTCATAGCCCCTGATTCAAGTTGTTGAAACTGATCTTTGATGGCATTTGTTTAGAGGAGAAACCTCTTGCCCTTTGGTAGACGTCTGGTTCAACGTGACCCTGCATCAACAGACCCTCGAGATCCTTGAAATGGTTAGTGAAAAAATGCTATGGTATGATGTCATGATGTTATGTACATGTATGCAGAAGCAAGTAAGTGTATATACAGGTAATCATATTCACACAAAGCAAACAAGTCCTTAGGTTTAGGCTTGCATGGGGTTTGTAGGTAAGTACCCTCTTGAAGTTAGTTGGCTCATCCTGTCCTAACATAGGAACCGGGTTCTAAGGAGCTCAATATCATTGGATTATTTTCTGTGTTCATTGTTTTGGTTTAGCCACTTAACTGGCGACCAAAATATTCCAAGAAAACAACCCTCAATGAGTGTAGTATCGAGTATCTACCAACTTCGGACTGCACCAAAGTCGGTCATCTCACTACCCCTAAAAAGGCTAAGATGGTCAATTAAGGTTCTAAGAGTTCGTTAGTGCTTCATGACATCACTCAGCGGCCCCGTACTCTCCTTGATTGAACTCAAGGGTTACCGGTACTCACAAATATGTCACACTAACATAGCTTACTACTTCAACCATGTCGGTATACCCCGCACAGTTCCCTCACAGTTTTATTGCTATTTACCTAAAAAGGTGCCCCCGAATCCGGGTGTAGGATTAAACAAATCCAAACAAGGAACCTAACAAAGTAAAGCAATCAAAGCAATTAAAGCAAGTATGTAAAGGTGATCTAAACCCTAAGGTAACCCCACTTTTAAATTTATCCCCAGTAGAGTCGCCAGTTCTGTGATACGGTGGGAGAACTGACTTGAGGTTTTGCGTTTGTTTTCGCACTTGTTCGGTTTAGCAAGAGTCGCCACCGACTTTTTATTTTATCCTAAAGGAAAGGTTAAAAAGCACAGGAAAAACCTTTGAGATGTTTTCGTGGGTTCGGGGGGTAGATTATGAAAAGGGAAGGTATTAGCACCCTTTTCATCCATGGTTATCCATGGGCTTTTAGTTACTTGTTTTAGATCACTTGCCTTTGATTTTCAATTGCTTGAAATGGTGGTGTGTGTGTGTGTTTTTGAAAATGTTTTGAAAAAGATGCCTTGTCTAGGCAACCGTTGTAACAATTCTTTACTCGAATGTTTTACAAAGGTGTTTGTCTTTTTGAAAAGATGTTTCAATGTTTTGAAAGTTGTTTTTGGAAGTTGTGTTTGTGAAGTGTGTTTTGAAAGTAGGCAAGTGTGTTTTGCAAGTTTGATCAAGTAACTAAGAGTTGTCTACCCCTAAATTTACTCAAAGATTTTTCTCATGTTTTAACCCTTTTAACAGTGTTGTTTCACCATTGTATTTGGTGAACAACCTTGCGTTAGGATGTTAACGGGACGGGCACGGGTCATCGTATGGACCATGAATGCAATAGTGCCAAGTGTCTTTGGCAATTTTTTCTTGAAGGGACTATGATCATTTTGTTTAGGCAACTTCGAAAGCGTCATCGAGGGACTATGATCATTTGATTTGTTTTTGTTTTGCCAAAGAAACTCAACATGCAACATGGCCCATTTTTGAAGGCAACAAGCGGGATTACCCTAGGGGTGCAAGTGTGAATCGTGTATTGATTGTCATGCATTTATCTTGTGTTAGGTTATCTAGCAGTTGATTTTGAATCTCCGCATACAAACCCTAATTACTATATAGTATATGAAAAGCGATAAATTGCGGGAATTTAAAGTCTAAGCTATTACAAATAAGTATCCGGGGATGGGGGTACAAATATTTACAAATGGGGATGAGACTTATCAGGATAGTAGTGTCCAAATATATTTACAACCAAATTGAATCGTCATATTCTCAATGTAAAATATAGCCATGTAAGAATCAAAGAGAAATAAAAGTAATTTGTATGTGATTATTTACTCATGATGCAAATATGTATTTATTAAGTATTATTATCTTTTTTGTGTTTTTGTTAATATGTACAAACAAAAGTTTTAATGAAAAGAAAATTTTAACTTAATAAAAATCTATTGTTTATGTATTTTGTTAATGTTTTATATACAAAAAGATTATTTAACTCAAAATTCTATTCTTATGTATTTTTGATTGTAATAATATAAAAAGAAATATTTAAGAAAATTTTTGTATATATAATAAAAAGGTCAATGTAATATTTTACTTAAAAAGAAATAAAGTGATAAAATAAAATAAAAAAGATTGATTTATGAGTATAAGAAAGAAAAATAAGAAAAAGTTGAATGGGCCTTAGAGTTGTTCTTGGCCCAAAACAAAGTTTGAAGGAGAATCAAAAGGGGGGGGGGGGGGGGGGTATAAGGCGCCTGAATCAGTTGGACTTAGGCATGTTAATGGGGCAGAGGCCCAAACGGTTTTGACAATTGTTTTAGGGTTTTCAATGTTTTGTTTCAGAAAGGGTTACAGAGGCTAGAGCGGCGTTGTTCCCTTCATCGTCTTCTTCGTCTTTCTTAAGCAAGTTTTCTGAGCAAACCTCCGCTCATGGCCACTAGGCGCCACCGTCCGTCTCCTCCTACCTCCATGGTCAAGCAAGGCGATGTTGTAAGGTAACGATTTCCCATTTCTGTCCGTCTTACACTTTAGGGTTTCAAGTTTCGCATGTTTTTTAAATCTTTGATAAATTCTGATCTTTGTGTTATTATTGTTGTGTGAGGTGTGAAAGAAAAGGGAAGAAGAATTATACCTTTGTTGGATTTTGTAGACGGAGGAATGGGCTGGAGGCGTATCTCAGGCGGCCAGGCGGAGGGAGTATGAAGCTGTGAGCTTTGCTGGAAATCTGGTACTTGTATCTTTTAGCTTTTGTGGTTTTATGATGAACACTGAAAACCCTAGTTTTTCACTTCTGCATCTTCTTTTCCTCCTTCTGATTGCTCGCTTCTGAATATGAGATTATTTTGATTTTTGTATGTTGCTGTTGAGGTTGCCTTATTGTTGTTGTTGGCCCTATGATGAAGTCATTCCGAGGGCTTTGGGATTGAATGCTTGGATGTTTGGATTGGCTTTTTTGGCTTGAAGATAGTTTTGACAGGTTATGAGTTTTTGCTTGCTTAGGCTTGAGTAGGTTGCTTTTTTGAACACAGGTTGGTGTTGGTTTGGAGGTTACAGGCCTGAGTAGTTTGAAAACAGACTTTTCTGGTTCTTGCTGGCCTCAGGGCTTGTTTGTGCAGGTTGACATGCTTTGAACGCAGGTTTGGATGGCTTCAGGGCTTGTTTATGCAGGATGAGGCTTGTGTTACAGTTTGTGGTGAGCCTGTTTGTAAGCTTGACACAGGTTTTAGGTGGTTTTAGTTTATGCTGGCCTTTTGGCTTTGAACACAGGTTGGCTTTGAATACAGGTTAGCAGGCTTCTGTTGTTTGAAGTCAGGTTAGCAAGGCTTGAAGTTTAGGCTTTAACAGTTTGGAATTTTATTTGAGATTTATACAGGTTAAGGCTTGAAGTTTTTGACACAGTTGTGAGGTTACAAGCTTTGTGTTATTTTTGTTATGTGGTTCTGCCCCCTTTTTGCTTGTTCTGATATGTTTGTTATATCTTTTCCTAAGCCTTCCTGTAAGCCTCTCTTCTCTCTCTTTTCTCTCTCCACAGAAAAAGCATTCTTTATTGCTTAGACTGTACTATATACTCTGAAAAAGGGTTGGCTGGAACGTGATGAAGTGAAATAAGTTTGCTTGCACTTTGGTTTTGCTCTGCATATCTCTTTTCTTCTTTTCCAGATTTTCTGCCTTTTGTGTACTTGTTGACAACTTTTGGCTTTTGATATCTTTCTATATCTTCTTTGGACAGCTTTTGGACAGTTTAGTTGACATTGGACTTGGTTAGGCATTTTTTCAGTTTGCATATGTGCAGTTCAGTTTGGACTTTGTAATTTGTTTGGCATATTCAGTTTGTCCATTTTGACATTTTTGTTGACACTTTGCAACTTGAAACTATGCAGCCTTGTACATTTAATTAATTCCAATGCTTGCAAGATAATTTTCTATCCCTCTTTGTGAACCAAGAGTTCTCTTGTGATTTGCAGAGAGGGTGAACAAACTGATTCCGGCCAATCACTTTTAATGATGAGCTTTAAATATTTGTCTGCTTTTTTTTAATTCATCTGCATTTGACTTCTTCCTTTTCTTTTTGCAGGTAAAAATCAGTTGAGCAAAGGATGTAATTAGAAGATGGAGATTTCAAGACATTTAGGATATAGCTTTATTTCATTTTAATTATTTGTAATAATATTATTGTAAATAACTGTAAATGAATTTACAGTATTCAAATAATATCTGTAACAAACAATTCAAAATAAACAAATCTTTTTTGTCAGATTTCTCTTTTAATTCCTCTTCAATTGTTTATTTAATTATTTATATTTCTTGAATTATAATAACTGGACAATATCCAATAATTTTAACTTAGAAATGATAAATAATCAATAAACGTCCGGCATTCCGAATAATCAAAATCATTGCACAGTTAATCAAACAAACGTCCACATGTCTTTCCTTTTACTGATTAAACCAAACACTGCAAATTCTCAATTCAAATTCCTCAGCTTTTATCCCAGATGTTTAGACAGAAATCTTGAACAAACGTCAAAACCATGTGACAGTTAATTAAGACACTGTGGATTCAAATTCTTCTGAAAATGCGCGTGCAAACCCTAATGTTGGATTTACTGTCAAAGAAGCATCTTCTTGATCAAACCCTGAGCCAAACTCAAAAAAACCCTAGCAATCTGCTTGAACTGTTCCAGAGCCCATGAAAACCCTAATTTTGATAGACTGATTAGAAAAAGTCTGCTTGACTGATTCTTAAGCCAATCTGAAAAGTCAGAAAAAGCCCGAAGCTGTGATTTCTTGTGGAAAAGAGAGGGCAAATTTTGGGGTACAACAATAGGTAAGTAACCTCTTGAATTTTAGTTGGTATAACCTGTCCTAGAAAGTAGTTTGGTTCTAGGGAATCTCAATATCATTGATCTTTCTTCATCAGACATTGTTTCAGCACAAGCCTCTTTATTGGTGACCAAAATATCCCGAAAGTCTGATCTCAATGAGCGTAGTGTCGAGTATCAACCAACTTCGGACTGCACCAAAGCCGACTATCTCACTACTTCCTAATGGCTAAGTTGTTCAATTAAAGGTTCTATGGTCAGTTAGTGCTTCATGACACCACACAACGGCCCCGTATTCTCCTTGACTAGACTCAAGGGATACCGATACCAACAAATGTATCACACTAACGTAGCTATCGCTTCAACCATGTCGGTATACCCTGCACAGTCCCCACGATATATTGCTACTTACCTAATAATGTTCCCCGATCCGGGTAGAGGATCAATACAAAACCCAAACAAGGACCCATAAATGTAAATCAATCAAATCAAACAAAGAAAGCATTTAAAAGGTGATCTAGCTCTAAGGTAACCCAACTTTCATCTTGCCCAACAGAGTCGCCAGTTCTGTAATACAGAGGGAGAAATGACTTGGGTGATTTGTGTTTGATCACAATTGTTGCGGATAGCAATAGTCGCCACCGACTTTTCTTTTATCTAATAAAGGAAAGGGTGAAAAGAACAGGAAAGAAATTTTGGGAATTTTCTTGAGTTCGAGGGGTAGGTTATGAAAAGGGAAGGTGTTAGCACCCTTTTCATCTGTAGTTATCTATGGGCTCTTAGTTGCTAGCTCACTTTGAAATTCTTTGTTTGAAATGTGTTTGTGATTGGTTTTGAAAGTATTTTTGAACAGTCCATTCGTTTAGGCGGATTTTGTAATGATTCTCGTCTCTATAAGAATGCATATGTGATACAATGGCAAAACCGACTGTTTTTGTTACTACTGGTTTTGCATTTTTTATTCGCAAATGCACGGTAAGCAAGAGTCGCCACCGACTTTTATTTCATCCAACAAAGGAACAAGAAAAAGAACATAAAAAACCTTTTTCGAGATGTTTCTGAGTACGGGGGTAGATTATAGAAAGGGGAGGTGTTAGCACCCTTACTATCCGTGGTTTTCCACGGGCTCTTAGGTACTTGCTCATTTTTGAAATTGCTTTTGTGTGTTTGAAAAGTTTTGAAATTGCCTTAGTGCGGCGTTTCACTTTATGGTAACCCGTGTACCAGTCCTCAAGGGTGTGATAAAGTGTTTTTGAAAACTTTAGTTTGAAAAGTTTGTTTGAAAGTGTAATTGTAATTTTTTTTTGTTTTGAGCAAGTACTTAGGAGTTTCTACCTAGTCGAAAAAAGTCTGTTCGTTTTCTTATTTCTTTTAGACAACGCTATTCCACTATTAAGGAGTAGGTAGCTCCATCGTTGGAGTTTAAGGGACAATCTAAAGGGACAATTACGATCACTAAAGAAATGGTTAGGAAACCTTAGTAGTTACCCTAGAGTCTTAAAGATCTTTCCGAGGCAACATTCAATGGGTCATTTTTGATCTTTTGAGACTAGAGGTCAACCACTAAAACTCCCTATACTTCACAACCGTTTTCCGAATGCAACCAAAGTGGGGATACCTTAGGGGTGCGTATGTGAGAGTGTATTTGATTTCAGATATATTAGTCTTTGTGTTTAGTTTTCTAGCGATTGGTTTTATCTTGTTCATGCCATCCTATTAGCCACACATCTAACAGTTAATATATGTACAAAAATATAAAGTACGGAAACATAGATTCCTATGCTATTACATAGCTTCGTGGAGAGGGATTTAATTACAAGTCCAAAACCGGGAGAAATATAAAGGAAAACAATAAAAATGCCTTAAAGTTTGGCTACATTGATATGTACAGGAATATAAAAGTGCGAAAGAAGGAAATGCTCGCGCAAAATTGAATACGGGAATTAAAGTTTAAATTCTAAGAAAACTTAATTAATGAAAGAAAATATTTTTTGTTATTTTTTTATTTTTTAGGAAAAAACATTAAGTTCAAAATGAAAGGAAATTAACTCTAAATAACCTAATATTTTTGTATTTTTATTTGAGAAAAAATAATTAACTTGCAATTTAAACCTAATTTCTAGCTAATTTTAATTATGGAAATAAACCAAATTATCCTAATTAAACTAATCTATTTTCAAAATTAATTTTAATAAATAAGGAAGAAAAAACTAATTCTACATTTTTTTGCGATTTCTTGATTTTATGATGTTTATGATTTTTTTAATAAAAGGAAAATAATTGAAATAAAAGAAAATAAATAAAGCAAAAAATAAAAATGGGCCGCGTTGCAAAAATGAAAATGAGGGGTGAGAAAGAAGCAGAATTAAAATCCCAAACTTGACAAAGCCCGGTTCTACGCTGGATCCAGTGTGGATAACGTCTTGGGGTGCACCACGGGGACACGACTTTGACGCTTTAAATCTGGCATTTTTAGATTCCTGTGTCAAAACTTAAAAGAAATGGTTCTAAAACATTCTAAACATTAGTATGAACATGCATGAACACTTATAAACCATTTACAACGTAAGAATTGAGAGTTTGTAATTAAGAATTTTTACCCAACCGGAGCTACTTGGTGTAGCTGTTTTAGGCGTGGACTGGCTTGGCAAGAGGCCCGAGTAGACTCCTGGAAGGCTCAGAAGTGTGATTTACCCACTTGTTTAGACTAATAGCACTTGGGAATATAGTTGCGAACTCTTGCAACTTTTAGCAATTTTTTTGAGATTTTTGTAGAGCTTTCTTGAAGAGGAATTTTGTGTCTTTCAAGCTTGTATGGCTCTATATTTATAGAGGAGAATGAGGAGACAAGAAAGCATGGAAAGAATCTCCCTCATAATGTTGTGTTTTAAGATCATGATCAAAATTTGAAAAAATGCCATATTTGATGATTTCATGCCATTTTCACATGTAGATGAACCTGGACATATTTGAAGGGTTATTACACGAAATTAATTGACATAAACCAGCATAAAACTTGCCCAAAATGGATTCACATCAAAATTTACATTATTTCTATTATTTATTTATTTAATTCTGAATTTTAATGAATAAAATATCAAAATAAATAGCATAAATAGTAGAAAAATGTATGGGTGGGCTTAGAGGTCGTGGACCAAGTTAGGAATGAGTTTCAAACTTGAAAAGATAGGCCCATTTGGAAAAAATCCAAGTTTGGTCAATATTTGCTTCATGGATTTTTCCAAAAATTGGCCAACTTTGATAATGCACATCTCTCTCATTTTTAACTCTATGAGGGGGTTCTTAGACTTTTTAGAAATCTTAGGATGACCCCTAAGCAACCCTTTTGGTGTCATATCAATTGGATATTCCATGTTAATGTATGGAGCTTTGACCCAAAAGGTGTTTTTGTTGACTTTTTTGAAGGACCAATAATGTCTGAATATATATCTTTAAATGAGTTCTTTTATGGAACTTTAGGGATGAAGAGAAGTTGTAGAGAATTGGATTCTCTTCAAAATGATCCTTGGTGGAAAAATTTCTGATAAAGTATGAGAAAGTTATGCCTGGTCAAAGTTTGGTTGACTTTTCCTGTAGAAACCCTAATTTAGCAACTTTTGAGTTTTGATGAATTAGGAGCATTCCTTGAGGAATCATGATCAACCATTGATCAAATGATGGAAGACACTTCAACATGTTGATGTTGACCAAAAATCTTAAATTTTGACTGTAAATAAGCCACCGTTGACTTTTGACCTAACATAGTTGATTTTCAGGCATTTGAGCAATTGACTGAGCAAACTTGTTGTGCAATGCATGAAACTTGGTATGGATGATCTTGAGGACATATTAGGATCATGGAAAATATTTTAGACCTTTGGAGTTCACATATCTTGATGAAAGTGGAAACCCTAGTTGAAGACTCATTGCCTTAGGAGAGAATTTGTCTGGTTAATTCTTTGGCATCCTTGAGAAAGTTGAGGACTTCAATGAGCATGTGTTGAGTAAAATGAGAGGGAAAATTTTGGGGTGCAACAGCATACAAAGTGTTGAATTTTGAAAATATTTCATTTGAAAAGTGTTGGTGTGTTTGAAAGATATTGTTTTGAAAATGATCTTGAGCAAGCAACTATGAATGTTCTAACTACTCAAAAAGTCTTTGTTCATTTATTTTCCCTTTAGATATTACTATCTTACCATTGATTGATAAGAAGCCCCATCATTGGGTGTGAAGGGAAGGCCGTCTGTCATCGTATAGTCATAGAATGCAATGTTGTAAGATACTTTAACAAGTTTTGTAAGGGGCTAAGATCATCTATGAAGGAAACATTTGGAGGGTTATCGAGGGACTATGATCTTGTATTTTATTGTTTTTTGCCAAAGTATCTCACATGCGAAACTTGACTATTTTTCTCAAGGCAACAAGTGAAGTTATCCCTAGAGGTGCAAGTGTGCGAAGTGTTTGTTTTCATGCTTTTGTTCTTGAATTAGTGTTTGTTACTTGTTGATTTTAGTCTCTTGTTGATTTTAGTCTTGCCATACAAACCCTAATTACTAGCATTTATATTGAAAATGATAAATTGTGAAAATGTAAAATTCTACGCTATTACATCATTTGGGGATGAGGGTACAAATTTACAAATGGGGGATAAAAGCAAATAAACCTTAATTTATTATTACAACCATATTGAACTTGAATAAACAATGTACTAAAAAATGTAAATGCAATGTACAAACAAAAGGCAATTGTTTTTGTTTAAGTTTTTATGAAAAAGGGGTTAACTTAATTAAACTAAAAAAATAAAGATAATTTAATTAGTCTAAGTTGATTTAAGAAAGCTAAAAATTAAACTAAATTAGGAAAACAAAATATATTAATTAACAAACAATTTTTAGGGTTTTTTTATGAAAGGTTTTAATCTAATTCATTAAACTAAAATAAAAAGGTTAACTAACTAAATTCCTAAATTCTAGATTAATTCTCTTAAGAAAGAAAATTAAAATAAATCTAATTTTAATACTAATTTAAAGAAAATTTGTTAAAGAAATGTTTTTGGTCTTTTGTTTAATAAAAAATAAACTAAAATATCTAAATTAATAATATTATATTTTGGTAATTTTTGATTAATAATAATAATAATAATAATAATAATAATAATAATGATAGAAATGATAAAGAAAAATAAAATATAAAATTAAAGTCAGGGGGTTTAAAAGATGAAAAGGGTGTGAATGTTAGAAAAAAGGACCCAAACGGTTTTTTTGTTTAAAAGCAGAAAATAAAATAAAAGATTGGGCCTGCTGTAAAAAAAGTAATCAGGGAGTGAGATAAAAGCAAAAATGCTAAGCCCATTTGCAGTGAGACCAACACTTCATGATTCAGTGTGAGAGGCTTCTGGAGGTACATCACGAGGATGGCCTTATGGTGCGTTGGATATGAGGATGATGAGATCAATTGGTGTACTATGAGGTGTACCAAGCGCGCGTATGCCTTTCCTGCATGAGATTTGTGAAGAGAAAATATGAAAAAAACAAAATGGTACCACTAGGGCTCGAACCCAGATCCCAAAGGTTAACAGACACGCGCTTTACCACCGGGATGGCTATACATCCGTTTATTAATACAAAACCATAAATATATATTACAAACTCAATCCTGAATGTGTCATCTTCTTCTTCCTCACGCCAGCTTCCATGGACAAGATTTTTGAATTTTTAATTTCTTCATCTCTCAACCATTTGCAAAATTACAAACATGAAACTTGTTCCATTTTTTACCACGATTCCAAACATATAAATTTCATAAACTATAAATCAAAGATGAGTGAGAATTTTGTTTGCCCCCAAAATAAAACCTAACTTTTCTGATTTTCAGTTCTAAAATTCTCAACACATGGTTAATCAAAATGAAAAGTAAGCATATGGTTAGCTTCAGGACAATGATATCTACATTTTATCTTCACAAATGAATCACTGATGATGATTGTATGAAGAGTTCAAAGTCAAGAAAACTTACCTTGAAACTGAAATCCGTGTTTTGATTTAGAGCACCTTTCAAGGTGTTGCGATGATCGAAATAGCTTCAGTGAACCTCCAGGAAGCTAATGCCGTGATTAGTTTGGATTGAAGATGGCTGAATCATGCTGTAGAAGTCAATGTGCAACACCCTGTTTTTGGTTATGGAGGATGAAGAAGATGGTGTTACAGTTGAAAAACATGGACTATGATAGCCTCTATATGTGTATTAGAAGCTTTGTGATGGATTAGAAGTGAAAACGCACGAGTGGGTTTGAAGATTGAGTTTCAAAGTTAAAAATGACAAGTTTTTCTGCTTATGTTACCATTTCTGGTTTGAGGGAGAATGAGGGTACTTGAGGGCTTGTAAACTCGTGTTTATGCTTGCAAATGAAGGTTTAATTTATAGGCAAAGAGTTTGGAAGCTTGTAGAAGTCAGAAGTACAAAATCACATGTTATGGATTTTGAATTGTTTTTGAAGCAAGCTTGGACAAACATGGTTTCAAGGAAAGGTAGGGTGGCTAGAAACTTTAAAAGTGCTTGTTATGTTTATGTAGAGGATGCTTGTGTAAAAAGAACAAGTGCAATGCTCAAGACAAGTTGACTTTGCATAAATCTTGCTTTTCAAGAATGGCAATGGTTACTTTCTTCCAAAAATGGAATGATGCATTGGATAAGGGCTCAAATGCTTGGAAAAAGGCTCTATCAGTTGTGTAAACCATTAATTATGGAGTGAAACACAAGTTTTAGGCCTATAAAGCAAATATTATGCAGCATGGTTATGGATTTGGTCAAGTGTTCATCACAAAATTGACTTATAATTCAAGAATGAAACCCTAACTTTATCTCTTCGATTCTCTTAGCTCAAGCATGATCTAAATGAGTTCTTGGACTTTTTGGAAATCTTGTAACATCCTCTAAAACCTTCATTTTTTTCATTTTTGGAGAATCCAATTGGAACTATGTGAAAAGTTGTCATGAAGTTGGTACCAAAAATCTGCCTAACACACTCAAAATTTCGCTAAGTGTTTTAAGAAAATGTTCATGACTTTATGGCCTTATAACTAAAGATATAAGAATTTTTTGGACATGATCCCTCTAATACAAGTTTGTAGAATTCATCAAGATCTACAACTTTCATGTTGAAACTTTTCCTTGAATCATCTTGCATCATGGTGAAAAATTGGCATGAAGTCATGAAGAAAAGCATGTATAAAACACTTGGAAAAATTTCTAAGTCTTAGAAATTTTTACTTTTGAAAAATGAATTTTGACTTTCTTGATTTCTTGATGATCAAGTTTCATATTTTTGCATGTCTTAATGAAATATGATATTTGAAACTACCAATCAATTGATCTTGAGAAATGAATTGAACCATATAATTAGGTCAAGATGATGAATTTGAATCCTTGATATCATGTTTCAAGCCAATAAGTCATGTATTATGTCAAAAGTCAAAAATCAATCCTTCTCAGTCAAAACCCTAATTTTGACCATTTTGCCCTTTCGGTGATTTGATCAATTTTCTGGGTGAGTTGTGATCCAAACTTGATCAATTGATACATATGAGTTCAAAATGTTGATATGGGCCAAAAATTTTGAAGTTTGACTGTAAGTTGACCATAATTGACTTTTTACTCAATATAGTTGATTTAAGGTCATCTGATCAATTGACTGAGCAAACTTGAACGGCAAGACTTGAAATTTGACATCAGAAATATTAAAGGTATATAATGATCTATGAAAGTCATATGAGGCATTAAAATTCCAATTGTCATTGTGAAAATTCAAACCCTAATTTGAGGTATCAATGTTGAGGAGATGTCTTGACCTAGTCAATCCTTGTGCAAGCTTGAGCTATTGAAGATCTTGTGGGAAATGTATTGAGAAATGAGAGGGTAAATTTTGGGATACAACAGATACCCTACTATTAGTTAGTAGGAAACTCTATCATTGGATGTTTGAGGGACAAGTGTAGGTCATCGTACAGTCATAAAGGCAACTTGTAGGACATTTTAGCAATTTCGTAAGGGACTAAGATCGTTTACCGAAGCAACATCGAAGGGTCATCGAGGGACTACGATGTTTTAACTAAGGGTCTTTGCTAAAGCATCCAACATTCGAGGGACATGACTGCTTATATCCGAGGCAACAAGTGAGGGTCACCCTAGGGGTGCGCATGTGCGAAGTGTTTTGATTTCAAGTATCTGTCTTGAGATTAGGTTTTCTAATGTTTGTTTTTTACATTCTTGCCGTGCACGTCTAATTAATCTAACAGTTAAATATATATATATATATATATATATATATATATATATATATATATATATATATATATATATATATATATATATATATATATATATATATATATATATATATATATATATATATATATATATATATATATATATATATATATATATATATATATATATATATATATATATATATATATATATATATATATATATATATATATATATATATATATATATATATATATATATATATATATATATATATATATATATATATATATATATATATATATATATATATAAGTGCATAAAAATGCAGAAAATAAATCTACGCTATTACATCGCTTCGGGGATTGGGGTACAAGTTTATGAATGGAGAGGAAAGAAATAAACCCTAATTATCTATTACAAACTTTTGGCAGTTACAATATTGAAAAATAATGTGAAAAGTAAATGAGCGCGCAGAGATTGAAAAGGGGAAAGATGTTTGAAAAACCCTAAAATATTTCTAAGTGTTTAGAAAAAAAAGTATTTTTGGTGTTTTTTTTTAGAAAAATAATTTATAGTGTGAAATAATAGTAAAAGCCTAATTTTAATTAATATACTAATTAATTATTAAAAATAAAGCTAAAGTGTGATTAACTTAAATTAATTTTATTTTATCAAAAATTAAATTAATTAGTGACAAAAAAAGCTAAGTCTAATTTTTTTTAAATGATTGTTGTGGTTTTTGTTTATTAAATAAAATAAAAAATGAAATTGGTTAAAGAAAAGAAAATGTTAATTAAGACAAAAAAATTAAAAAATTAAAAAATTAAAATGGGTCTGCAGTATAAGTGAAATGGGGAGTTTTAGAAAGCAAAAACTCCAGGCCTAATAAAAAGAGAGCCCAGGCGCTACATTAGATCTAGTGAGAGAGATCCATGAAGGCTCACAGTGAGGGCGCTGATCTGGAGCGTGGGATCTGATTGTATGATGATCTGATGGTGTTGATGAAGGGGTGTATCATTGCACACTGAATTTGCTTATACCTGATCTACAAAGAAAATGTTAAAAAATAAAATGCCAGAGGCAGGGATCGAACCCCTGCCCTGGTATACCAACGCCTCACTCATACACACGCTTGCCATTGGGGTGGATGTTTCATCCGGTTATAAAACATGTTCCATTAAATATAAAGTAAACTCATTTTTTGAAAATTTGAAGATGCACTTCATCTTCTTCGCGCGGACAACACCATCACCACCATTTTCAAATTCTGTAAAACCTTCATTTCTCAACCATTTTAAAAATTGTAAACACCAAACTTGTTCTAAATTTCATATGGAATTCAACCATACTATTTATTTCAACTAAAACTCAAAGAATTAAAAGAATTTTACTCAGTACCAAAAATGAACCCTAACTGGTCAAAGCTTCGATTCTCACTCCACAAGCAAAACTAATAAGAACTAATGATATGGTTAGCTTCAAGATATTGATATCTACGTTTTATCTTTAGAAAGTAAACCAAATGATGCATGCATATGGATATCACAGTTTGAAAATTTTACCAAATTGGAGAAAGTCCAATGCTTCTTCTATGACCTTTGAGTGTAATGTGATGATTGATTAAGCTTCCTTGGACTTCCAGGAACCTACTCCAATTCTTACTTTATGTTAAAAGTTGCTGAATCACTCCAATCAAGTCAAGTTGCAGGCCACAGTTTTGGAGTTTGGAGGATGGTGATGATGATGTTACAGAAGTGTAACAAGGGTATGGATGAGTTATATATGATTTTTATGAAGTGTTAGGATGATTAACTTGCAAATATATGACAATGGTGATGAATTTCGAAGAAATGGTGTTTTTGGAGCTTTAATGGAGTTTTGGAGCAATTTCAAAATTTGAGAGAGTATGAGGGTGTTTTGGAGCTGTGAATTCCTCCTATGGCTTGCTAATGACCTCTCTATTTATAGGAAAAAGGTTGGAGAGGCTGCAGTAACCAGATCTTTGAGATAGCAAGTTATGGTTTAAAAAAGTGAAAAATCAAGTTTTTATGAATTTCCATGGTTCCAAGGTTCAAGTACAAACATGGTATGAGCTTGTTGGGTGCAAAGGGCTTGCTTCTGAGCATTCATGTTGAGTGTGATCAGAAGAAACAATTTATGAGCTCAATGCATTGACATTTTGCAAAAGGCTTACTTTACTAGAATGGAAGTGCAACCTTTTAGTGTAATGTGATGATTGATTAAGCTTCCTTGGACTTCCAGGAACCTATTCCAATTCTTACTTTATGCTGAAAGTTGCTGAATCACTCCAACCAAGTCAAGTTGCAGGCCACAGTTTTGGAGTTTGGAGGATGGCGATGATGATGTTGCATAAGTGTAAAAAGGGTATGGATGAGTTATATATGATGTTTATGAAGTGTTAGGATGATTAACTTGCAAAGATATGACAATGGTGATGAATTTCGAAGAAATGGTGTTTTTGGAGCTTTAATGGAGTTTTAGAGAAATTTCAGAATATGAGAGAGTATGAGGGTGTTTTGGAGCTGTGAATTCCTCCTATGTCTTGCTAATGACCTCTATATTTATAGGAAAAAGGTTGGAGAGTTTGCAGTAACCAGATCTTTAAGATAGCAAGTTATGGTTTAAAAAAGTGAAAAATCAAGTTTTGATGAATTTCCATGGTTCCAAAGTTCAAGTACAAGCATGTTATGAGCTTGTTGGGTGCATATGGCTTGCTTTTGAGCATTCATGTTGAGTTTTATCAGAAGAAACAATTTATAAGCTCAATGTATTGACATTTTGCAAAAGGCTTGCTTTACTAGAATGGAAGTGCAACCTTTCCCCCCTTAATGGAAAAAAGGATTGGATAATGCTTGAATTAAATGGACCATAACTCAAAAGTTTATGTAATCTTATTATTATGGCAAGGTTTAGGAGTTTAGAGGCCTGCAAAGTGAGATTACAAGGCATGGCTATGAGATTTGATTATGAGTTCTTCACAAAAATGACCTATAATTCAAGTTTGACATGCCATCTTCATATCTTCGAAACTTCTAACTCAAGTATGATAAATTTGTGTTCTTGGATATTTTGGAAAGCTTGAATCAAGATCTACATCTTTCATGTTGACCATTTTGGCTAAAACAAAAGGGAAATTGGTGAAAACTGGCCAAGAAGTTGAGATAAAAAACTTGTTGAAATTTTTTCTAAGTGTTGGATAAAAAATATTATAACTTCATGGGCCTATATCTCTTAATCCAAGCACTTTTTTAGGATCATCCCACATTAACAAAGTTGTAGAATTCATTAATCCCTACAACTTTCATGTTGAAATTTTTCCTTGAATCAACTTGTATCTTGAGGAGACTTGCTTGTGAAGTTAGGGTTTTCTAAGCACAAAATACTTGAATTTTTTTCTAAGTAATTGAAAATCTTCCAACTTTGACTTTTGTTGACTTTCTTGATTTTTGATGACAAAGTTTGATAGTTTTGTATGTTTTGATGATTCTTGATTTTTGAATTCAAATTTTGACAAAAATGTCAAAGTTTGACTTTTGTGTGACTGTTGACTTTTATCAATTGATTCAATTCTTTAACTATCAACCACTTGTATATTTGGAAATGTCTTGAGACATGTAATTAGGTCAAGATATTGTGCTTGAGCCTTTGAGATCATGCTTTAAGCCATTAGGTCATGCACTAGGCCAAAAGACAATGATCAGTCATCTTCAATCAAAACCCTAATTTTGTAATATTTTAACCTTTGATGATTTGGGGGCTTTCCTTTGAGGAATAATGATCAACCCTTGACAAAATGATGGACATTACCTCAAAATGTTGATGTTGACAAAAAAATCTTGAAGTTTGACTGTATGTTGACCATAGTTGACTTTTTACCCAATAAAGTTGACTTTCAATCTTCTGAACCCTTGACTGAGCAAACATGTGATGCAAGACTTGAAAATTGACATAAGAATTATTGAGGACCGATGATGAACCATGAAAGTCATCTGGGACCCTTGAAACCCAATATTCCTTGAAAAGCACAAAACCCTAGTTGAAGACCCTTGCTTAGGAGGAGGTTTGACCAGTTAACTCTTGAGTAGTTTTTAGCAAACGGGGACCTCATGAGAATGTCTTGAAGAAAATGGGAGATTAAATTTTAGGGTACAACAACTTCCCCTGTTCAATATTCTTAAACCTGAAGAGTTAGATTAGCATGTCTTCCATTCGTGACTTGAAGGTAGAAGATGATTGAACACTTAAGTGCCCAGAAATTTACACTCGTCTGTGCATGAAGTAATGTTGTTGGTTGATTATATTGGGAATTGTCTTAAAGATGCCATTTGGAGAGGTAATGATGAGTCATTAGAGATGGGCTTATAGATGCCATTCAAAGTAATTATTGATATAGATTAAACTAAATCTTCGCTCGGCTTCAACTGTAAAAGTATCAGAATAAATCTATGTTTGATTTAATTTGAGCCAGAAGATTACTATGCTTGTCTTTAACTGGAATAAGTATCAGAATAAATCTACACTCGACTTAATCTGACCCAGAAGACGTCTTTTTTCCTTTAACTGGAAGGAGTATCAGAATAAATCTTCACTCGATTTAATCTTAGCCAGAAAAGGTCTTTTTGTCTTTAATTGGAAGAAGTATCAGAATAAATCTATGATCGATTTAATCCGAGCTAGAAAATATCTACTGGAAGAAGTATCAGAGTAAATCTATGGTCGATTTATTCTGAGCCAAAAGATATATGCGTTCGTCTTTAACTGAAAGAAGTATCAGAATAAATCTATGGTCGATCTAATCTGAGCCAGAAGATGTCTACTGAAAGAAGTATCAGAATAAATCTATGGTCGATTTAATCTGAGCCAGAAAATATCTACTGGAAGAAGTATCAGAATAAATCTATGCTTGATTTAATCTGAGCCAGAAAAGGTCTACTGGAAGAATTATCAGAATAAATCTATGGTTGATTTAAACTGAGCCAGAAGATGTCTTTTTGAGAATGATCCTCTGAGGAAATTGCTGAAATAGCCCTTTGTCAAATGTAGCCTTGGAGAAGACTGTCGGGTCATATAAGTAGTTGATGATGTTTATCTGTTGATTGATCTTTCCTGAAAAGGTAAAGAGTTAGCTGTATGTGATGTCATGATGTATGAAACGCATTGCGTAATGATGTTCCCAAAATAAATGAGACCGTGTTATATGCGTTTCGTATGAATATGCTATGATATTGGTAAATGATGTATGAATGTGAAATGTTATTGGAAATGTATAAACAATTCTGTATGACATCTTGTTGGGCTAAATGAACCCCTGACTGGTGTTGGGGATGAAGAACATATGCAATCTTCATCCTTGTCTAGAATGCTTCCGCTGGGGATTCCTGCTTGCCGTTTGAGGAAATTTTGTCGGGGAATATTGACTTCTGTTTGGGGAGAAGAGTTCAGGAACATTAGTCATTTGTCGCTCTATTAGGGAGTTTAATTTTTATATACCCTGACCGGGGATAAAAGAGATGGATAACCTTTTGACTCATCTAGGGAGTTTAATTCTTATATACCCTGACTGGGGATAAAAGAGAGGGATAACCTTCCTACTCATCTGGGGGGGTTTAATTCTTATATACCCTGACTGGGGATAAAAGAGACAGATAACCTTCTGACTCGTCTGAGGAAGATAAAGTTGACTGATATCTGGTCTTGTTCCAGGTTTAGTAGTAACTCTTTGGGGATTATGGCGACTTCACTAGGGAGAAGAATTTTGCCGGTGATCCATAGCAATATGAGGAATAGACTCAAACTAGGGAGACTGTAATCTGTTAGGGAAATAAACCCTATTGGGGAAATAAACCCTATTGACAGAGAAATACTTTGCTGAAGAAACACCCTTGCTGAGGAAATAAGCTCCACGGGAGAGAGAGGAAATTGCAGGGTTTTTTTACAGTTTTGGAGGAATAAAATCAGTTGAGGAAGAGAACTTCCATGAATTGTACTGATTGGCACTCCATAGGTTGGTGATATTTCCGATAAGGAGATCATACTCCTTTATCCACCATAGCGATCTGCCAGGGAAGTTGCGAGGAATGTATCTTTATTGAAGATGAATTTATGAAGATTACTCTGTGGGGATAATCTTATGGAAGTGGCTCTGTGGGGATTCGTGTACGGCTTGGACGTTATCCAAACTCCTAGAGTCTTGAGTAAATGCTTATTCCTGTTCATATGCATATATTTGTTAACAATTAATCATGTTCATATGCATATGTTCATTCAATTTTAGTCATTGGACGTTTTTGCCAACAAAACAGAAAAGTTAAAAAACAATTTTTTTGAATTTTAGGGTGTATTTGTATTGATAGTTTTCATATAAACAGGAGATTTTGTACAAAGAGACGTAAATCCTAGTAAGAGGAAATTGTCGTGAAATGAAAAGAGTACAAATTAAAAACAAAACATATAGCTATGTGGATATGATCTCGTGTTGGGTTCCAACCGCGATATTACTCCTATATCCTCGAACATCTCATCCCTTGCTGTTGGAAGAAGTTGATTGAACTGACCTGTACCATTTGAACTTTTGACTTTGGTAATAAAGCTTGCAGTAAGTTATCCAATGGGATATAGTCGTACGCTTTTAATCCCTAACTTTTTCCTGGACCGCCCTTTCGGGTTTTCAGTCCACTAGGAAACCCTTTTTTACCCAAGCCGCCTTTTCAGGTTTTCGACTTTCCGGATGTACAATCTTTTATATATATCCCTAATTTTTTCCCGAACCCTTTTGGTTCGCCGTCATGCCCTTATTTTTGCCTAGGCCAATCAACCTAGAGGGTCGTTTTCATGCGTAGTATCTTTTAACTATGTCCACGTTCACAGGGTGCGGGAAATCTTCACCGTCCATGGTGGTTAGTACCATAGCACCGCCCAAAACTACTTTCTTGACAACAAATGGCCCTTCGTAGGTGGGAGTCCATTTTCCCCTGGGATCACCTTGCGGTAGAATGATGCGCTTTATTACCAAGTCTCCAACCCGATGTACCCGATGCTTGATTTTCTTATTGAATGCCTTGATCATACGTTTCTGATACATCTGACCGTGACAGATAGCCGCAACCCTCTTTTCGTCAATAATATTCAACTGGTCTAGCCTGGTATGAATCCACTCGTCTTTGTCTAAGTATGCACCTTTATAATCATCATAGAAGGAATCTGAACTTTGACGGGTAGGACATCTTCCATACCATAGACCAGAGAGAATGGAGTTGCCCCAGTTGATGTTCACGCTGAAGTGTGATAGCCATGAAGAGCAAACAGTAACATCTTGTGCCATTCTTTGTAAGTCATAACCATCTTTTATATGATCTTCTTAATATTCTTGTTGGTGGCTTCTACTGCACCATTCATCTTTGGTCGATACATAAAAGAGTTGTTGTGATTGATCTTGAACTACGTGCAAAGTTCAATGATCATAGTGTTGTTGATGTTAGTACCATTGTTCGTGATGATTCTCTCAGGGATGTCATACTGACATATGAGGTTATGCTTAATGAATCGAGCAACCACATTCTTGGTAACAGAGGCAAATGAGGCTGTTTCAACCCATTTTGTGAAGTAGTCAATGGCGACGAGAATGGAGCGTTTTCCGTTAGAAGCAGTAGGCTTGATTTCTCCAATCATATCAATACCCCCATATTGCAAATGGCCATGGAGCAGTCAAAATATTCTCGAGTGGTGGTGACAGTCGGTTTCCATAGTCGACCAATAGTAACCTGCTCTCAGAATCTTTTTAGCCATAGTATGCCCGCTAGAGTGAGTACCAAATATGCCTTCGTGCATATACTCCATATTTTTCTCTGCTTCCTTCTTGTCTATACAACGGAGCAGAGTTGAATCATGATTATACTTGTACAAAATTCCATTGCTCAAAGAGAAATTAGCTGAGAACCTCCTTAGGAATTTCTTGTCATTGATCGATGCCCCTTCAGGGTATTCTTGAGCTTCAAAGCACCTTTTTACTTCATGAAACCAAGGTTTTTCTTCTACTCCATCAGTATCAATTTCGTAGCAATATGCTGGTTCGTCGAATCTTTCAATGGTAATTCTAGGAGCCCCACTATCCCATATGATTTTGAACATGGCTGACATGGTAGCTAATGCGTCCGCCAACTGATTCTCTTCTCTTGGTATATTCTCAAAAGTAATATCTTCTTAGTACGGAATCAAGGTTAGCACATGTTCTTGATAAGGGATAAGATTCAGATGCTTTATATCCCTTTCTCCCTTTACCTAACTGATTATCAAGGCTGAATCCCCATATACACTCAGGAATTTTATTCTCAGGTCAATAGCAGCTTTAATACCCATGATGCACACTTCATATTTAGCCATATTATTGGTGCAATCAAAGAAAAGTCTGGTAGTGAAGGGCGTATGACAACCCCGGGGAGAGATGATTACAACACCGATCCTATTGCCAATTGCATTAGAAGCTCCATCGAAAACCATAGCCCATTGGGATCCTACCCCAGGTCCTTCATACGGTCCAAGTTCTTCATAATCTGTAATTAGCATGATGTTCTCATCCATATAAGTTCATAGATTGGTAGTCGTCTACAGCTTGATGCGCCAAATGATCTGTCAGTACACTTCCTTTGACTGCTTTTTGAGTGGTGTACTGAATGTCGTATTTTGTCAAGACCATTTTCCATTGGGCTATTCTTCTGGAGAGGGTTGGTTTCTTGAATATGTACTTAATAGGATCCATTTTAGAGATCAACAAGGTAGTATGGGTCAACATACACTGTCTTAGTCGGCGAGAAGCCCATGCCAAAGCACAACAAGTTTTCTCGAGCAGTGAATATCTTGTTTCATAGTCGGTAAGCTTTTCTCGAGTAATGCTGTTTTCGACCAGACTGGTCATGCTGCCCCAGTACACACCCCATTGAATTATCTAGCATTGTTAGGTACATGATTAGAGGCCTTCCTTCAACTGGTGGAATCAGAATCAGAGGTTCTTGTAAGTACTCTTCGATGTTATCAAAAGCTATTTGATAGTCGTCGTTCCATTTTACTACTTGATCTTTCTTCAGTAGCTTGAAGATTGGCTCACAAGTAGCTGTTAAATGAGAAATGAATCGGGCAATGTAATTTAGTCGTCCTAAGAAACCTTTGACCTCTTTCTCAGTACGGGGAGACGACATTTCTTGAATAGTTTTAACGTTTGCAGGATCGACTTCAATACCTTTACCACTAACGATGAAACCTAGGAGTTTTCCATACCTCACCCCAAAAGTGCATTTGTTCGGATTTAGCCTTAGTTTGTACTTCTTCAGCCTTTCAAATAACTTGTGCAGATGATCAAGATGTTCTTCTTCAGTCTGTGACCTTGCTATCATATCTTCAATGTAGACTTCTATCTCATGATGAATCATGTCATGAAATAAGGCTACCATGGCACGTTGATAAGTTGCCCCTGAGTTCTTCAACCCAAAAGGCATGACCTTGTAACAGAAAATGCCCCACTGTGTGACAAAAGTAGCTTTCTCCATGTCTTTGGACGCCATCTTGATCTGATTAGAACCCGAGAAACCATCCATGAAGGAGAATACCTTATGCTGAGTGGTGTTATCGACCAAGACGTCAATATGGGGCTCACACTGTTTAGATCCCTGTAATCTACACACATACATATCTTGCCTTCTTTCTTTGGTACGAAACAACATTAGCAACCATTTGAGGATATGACGTCACTGCTAAGAAACCTGAATTGAATTGTTTCATAACCTCAGCTTTGATCTTCTATGACATCTCAAGACACATGCGATGAACCTTCTGTTTAATCGGAGAACAACCCTCTTTCATCGGCAGATGGTTAACCATAATATCAGTATCGAGCCCTGGCATTTCTTTGTATAACCAAGCAAATACCTCAACATAGTTGTGAAACATCTTAATCAATTTGTTCTTGACACTGCCCTCTAAGTCGGTGCCTATCTTGACCTCTTTTCTGTCTATCTCAGAACCCAAGTTTACAACTTCGACTGGCTCTTCATGTGGTTGGGTAGCCTTTTCTTCTTGTATTAAGAGTATGACAAGTTCTCCGGGTATTTCGCAATCTTCCTCACATTCATCCTCGGCTTGGCAGATCATATTTTCAAAGTCATAAGTGGCAATAGTAGAATCGCTATCAACGAGATCCAGAGTGGATGTGGATCTGCAATGTAGTGTGTGGGTGTATGTAAGAACACATAGCTATCTGAAAGCGCAATAAAGTAAAAGAAAGACAAAGAGCGTAAAATTTGAATGCAAAACATCCAATGCTTTCATTAAATGAAAATGTGACATATGAAATGACAACCCTTAACAAATAGACCATTGTGCCTCGGGCAAGACACAAGGTTTAAAGTCATTGTTTTAAAAGAAATTACATAATCAAACTTCTTTAAGAAATAAAACAGAAATAGTTGTTACTCCTGACTAAAGGAGATAGAGATAATGTCTTCCGCCTTCCAGATGTTGAGCCCATTGCCAATAGTAGGAAAAATCCAGCTACTGAGATCACAATCACTGTCAGTATCTTCTATTGTGTTGACTCCATTGTTGCTGATACGGAATAGAGGTCTTCCAGCTCGAGCGTAACGTACAACCCTTTGACCTTCTGCAGTAAATCCCAAACCAAACTTCTCAGATTTGTAAGGGATATCAGGAAGCTGACCCCAAATTGTGCAACCACCTTCTTCTATAGTTGCTTTGGCATCTTTCAAGGAAGCCATCTTGTGCGGAACCTTGGTAGTCTTTGGATTGGCATAAACATCTTTAATAGCAGCATGGGAAATTACTTTAAAAGCTTGGCAGGGAGTCTCGATAAATTCTCCGTCCATCTCCACGCACCAGAATGAATTCTGGTGGCTGACCATGTACTCCTCCTCTCTGCAGATAGTAACAATCTTCTCTTTCACATGATACTTTAATTTCTGGTGTAATGTGGAGGTAACAACGCCTGCCCCATAGATCCAGGGGCGTCCTAGTAGACAAGAATAAGTTGGCCAGATGTCTATTACATAGAAGGTGGATTCAAAGATCTGTGAACCCACTTTGACAGGAAGATCCACTTATCCATGTACCATTCTTTTGGACTCGTTAAAGGCTTCAACTATAATTTTTCACTAGGTTTTAGCACAACCCTTCACAATCCAGTCTATCAAGAGTTCCCTTTGGCAGAACATTCAGAGAAGAACCAGTATCAACTAACACATGAGCCAATTTAGTGCCCCTGCATTCAATGAATACATACAGGGCCTGTTGTACCCCGAAATTTTCCCTCTCACTTATCAAGAATTTTCTCACAAGATCTCCTTTGGATCAGGACTGCATTTGGGTTGATCAGCTCAAGGCACCTCCTCAAGCACTGATGACTGAAAATTAGGGTTTGAGATTGCACAAGGATTTTTGAACTTCCAATGCCCCATATGACTTTCATGGATCATTATGGACCCCCAATATTACTCATGTCAAGTTTCAAGCCTTGGATCACACTTTTGATCAGTCAATTGAATAGTTGACCTAAAAATCAATTGTATTGGGGAAAAGTCAACCATAGCCAATTTACAGTAAAACTTCATAATTTTTTGTCCACATCAACATTTTAGACTCATATGTATAATTTGATAAAATTTGGACCATAATTCCTCAAGAAATTTGATCAAATCATCAAAAGGGAAAAATGGTCAAAATTAGGGTTTTGACTGAGAAAGGGCGATTTCTGATTTTTGACCTAGAAAATGATCAATTGGTTTAAGGTATGGCCTCAAGAGTCCAGTTGCATAATTTTGACCTAGTGACATGATTCAAAACACTACAAGTCCATTGGATTGACAGATGAATTTTTCAGTCAACTGATCAAAAGTCAACTATATACTGAAAAGTCAAATTTTGACTTTTTGGTCAAATTCAAGTGCCAAAGGTCATAATTCATCAAAACATGCCAAAATATGAAACTTTTTCATCAAGAAATCAAGAATTCAAGATTTTATTTTGAAAAGATGAAATTTCTTAACTTAGAAATTTTTCTAAGTATAGAAAATTCCTTATTTTTGCACAACTTTGAGCCAAGTTTTCATCATGATGCAAGATGATTCAAAGAAAACTTCCAACATGAAAGTTGTATATCTCCATGAAATCTACAAATTTTCTCCACACAATTTCTCCTAAAAATTCTTGGATCTCAAGTTATAATTTTGTGAATACATGCTCATGAACTAAAAAATGACCTAGTGAAATTTTGCCCTAGTTAGGCAGATTTTTGACCTAACTTCATGGAAATTTTTCACATAGTTACAAGGGGAATATTCAAAAGCAATTAAAATGTGAGTTGTATAGGACATTTCAAGCTTTCCAAAATGTCCAAGAACTCTTTGAGATCATTCTTGAGTAGGGAGAATCGAAGAGATGAAGTTGGTGTTTTGTCACTTGGATTACAAGCCATTTTGTGAAGAACATTGGATCCAATCCTCAAGCATGCTATACAAATCCCAGTTTGCAGGCTTCTAACTTGACTTTCACTCCATAATTTAATATTTTCAAAGCTGTTGGAATCTTTAATCCAAGCATTCAATGCATTGTACAAAGTTAATTCCATTTTGGCAAGAAAGGCAACATTGCCATTTTAGAAAAGCAAGCTTTATGCAAAGTCAGCTTGCATTGAGCCTTGCATTTTTTATTTATGCACAAACACACTCCACACAATAAGAACAAGTGTGTTTAATGGTATCAGCCCCCGTACAAGCTTGGTACTTCACCTTGAAACCATGCTTGCTAGCTTTGCTTCAAAAAAACAAGTAACCAAGCAAAACATGTGAGTTTTTGAAATCTGAGTTGTTACAAGTCTTAAAACCTCTTGCTTATAAGTAGACAAACTATTTTCAAGTTGACGCACGAATGCTATTTCCATGAAACTGCCTCAAACATTCCAAAACCAAAAACCTGTTCAAGAATACCATTAACATACAGTTTTGAACCAAAACTCATGATCTTCATTTCCACTCGTGCGTTTTGAAAACCAATCACTCAAACACCTTTTATACATCATACCAAAGCAATCCAGGCCCCTGTTTCAAGACTGTAGCTCATCCATCATTATCCACCATTTTCAAAAACCAAGCTTGCAGGTTGACTTGAGTAGAGAGATTCAGGGACATTCAAAGCAAAGTAAGAGTTGTGATACACTCAAGGAGGTCCAGGAAAGCTAAACAGATCCTCAGGCCATCTCAAAAGTTGCTCAAACTCCATTCATGACTCCAGCTGTAAGAGGTAAAAACTCAAACTTTTATCTCTTCATACAAGCATAATTTGATCCTGATTTGTGAAAACAAAATGTAGATATCCTTGCTCTAAAGCTAACCATGTTCATAGTTTCCATTTATATTAACTTTGTATAGAGAATTTTGGATTTGAAATTTCTGAGAAAATTAGGTTTCAATTTAGGGCCAGTAACATTAGATTTTATCTTTGACTTTTAGTTTACATAAGTTATATGGTTGAATTCGTGGGAAGAAACACCACAACTTTCATGTTTGAACTTTCCATTTTTGTGGAGAAATGAGGAAGATACAAGTGGTTCGGCCATGGCTCAAGGTTGAAGATGAAGTTGCCTTAAAAAAGCAGTTTCTAATATATATTTATGGTTTTGTTTATATAAATGGATGTACAGCCACCCCAGTGGTAAGGCAGCGCGCGTTATTGCTAGAGGTCATGGGTTCGAGCCTCAGTGCGCTGCCTTTTGCATTTTCTCACATTTTCCACATTTTTTTGTCTCTTGCAGCGCTGGGCCTCCACCTCATAGGCCTATTGTATTTTTGCTAACATTTCCTCCCTGTCTCATATTAGCACCCCGGACCCATTATTATTTTATTTTTATTTTATTCTCATTTTATTTTCTTAAATATATTTATTTCAATATTAAAAATCACAAAAAATACAAAAAAAAAAAATAGTAGAGTTATATTTTAACTTAGTTTATTTATTTTTTCACAAAAAATATATTTTATTTTGATCACACTTTATTTATTTTCACTAATTATCTTGTAAATTTAATTAAAACTAAAATATTATTTATTTTATACTAATGAAAATATATTTTTGATACCAAAAGACTAAAGAATATTTTATAACACTATAATTTATGTTTTCAAGACAAAAAATATAAAATATAAAAAATACTTTTTTTATATAAACTTCATTCTTTTTAATCAATCAAGAAGAATTAGGGTTTTAGTCAAGAATATTTCTCTTAATGAATATTAAACTTGACTAATTATTTTCTTTATCTAATTAGGTTAAAATCAAGACCCTTTTTCTTAAGAAACCAAACAAAAAAAATCTTTTTTTCTTTGCATTTACAAATTCTTGCATATTTAATTCATCTTGTATATTATTTATTCCAATTCTTGTATAAATTTAATTTGGTTGTAATAGATTAATTAGGTTTATATTATTGCAATCCCCATTCATAAATTGTATACCCCCTCCCACAAATGTTGTAATAACGTAGTAACTTTAAATTTCGCAATTTATCGCTTTTACATAATATGCTAGTAATTAGGGTTTGTATGGAAAGAATAAAATCAATTAAATAGAAAACCCTAATCCAAGATAAAAAACAAGCATGAAAATAACACACTTGCACACAATCACCCCTAGGGTTATCCCACTTGGATGCCTTATATAAAATGGCCATATTACGCATGTAAGGTATCATAGCAAAAACAAGCAAATACAAGATCATAGTCCCTCGATGACGCTATTCAAAGTTGCCTTACAAAATGATCTTAGTCCCTAAAAAAGAATGCTAAGATGCCTTGTAACATTTCTAATCATGGTTATACGATGACCCATGCCCGTCCCGTTAACATCCAAAGATAGGGTTTCTTACCAAATCAATGGTAAGACAACAATGTCAAAGGAAAAGAAAATGAACAAGAAAGACATTTGAGTAGGTAGATTACTCCTAATTACTTGCTCCATTTCAAAACAAACATCCTTGCTATTTTCAAAACAATGACATACACTTTTAAAACATCTTACAAAACTTGAAAACATTTTCAGAAGTTCAAACATCTTTGTATACATTCTTACAAGAATCATTACAAAGATTGCCTAAACAATGGCCACTTTACAAAATACTTTCAAAAACCACACAAAGCACAATTTCAAACAAAAGCAAGTGATCTAGAAAGTAAATAAGAGCCCATGGAAAACCATGGATAAAAAGGGTGTTAATACCTCCCCTTTTATAATCTACCCCCTGAACCCAAGAAACAATCTCAAAGGTCTTTCCTATGCTTTTTCACCTTTCCTTTTGGATAAAGTAAAGTCTGTGGTGACTCTTGCTAACCGCAACATTTGTGATGAAACGCAAAAACCTCAAGTTAGTTCTCCCACCGCATCACAGGGTCCTATTATGGTTTCCCCCCTCTGGAGTCAGGTCAGCGTCGGAGAAGCCTAATCCATTATCAGTTGTTAAACTGGCCACATAACTTCCAAATTGATCAGCCGAAATCTCTTGAGGCATATGAGCAGTCTTCAAGAATTTCATTAAAGCTTGTGCATGGGTTTCAAAACACAGCAGCAAAGATAGCATGGATATTTTGGACAGGGTCTACCCCAACTGTCCAACAATTTTATAGTCGCTCTTGCGGATGATTTTCAAAACTTCTTCCAACTCTTGTCCAGAGGTGTATTTGACTGCAGCTTCTTTTGGCGCCTCTATCTGAGCAAGCTCTATCATTTTCTCTTTTGGCGCTTCTAGTAATTTTGCTGGTTCGTCAGACAAGTCTTATTTAATTTCGTGGTAATAGGCGTCAGACCCATTATTTCATGGAATAGCCTTTTCCGAGGAGTATGGGATGGGCCCATGTGTTGTAATGATCAAAGGAGAAACTTTTGGATTGGAAGTAATCCTTATAGGACCCTTGGAAGTGACCCAGAAAGGAGTACCAGTTATGACAGACAAATCTTGGCAAAAATTCTCAGCATATAAAACTTTCTCAATCAAAATTACATGCTCATCCACCAGGCGCCGAATGCCTTCCTTCAGTAACCCGCAACCATTGGGTTGAACTTCACAATAATAACATTCTTTAACACAACCCAGAGATAAACCGGTTTGTAGCAAATTCTTCTTGACTGTTGAGAGAGGAGTTACCACATCACTTACAGAGGTAACATATAAAACATCTTCAATAACACTTATGCATTTGTCATGCTTCGACATAGGAGCAGTAATCACGTTCAAAGTCTCAAGAGGGTCGAACTCAATTTCCTTATTATCAATCATGTCTTGAATTTTGTTTTTTAAGGCCACAAAAATGTTGGTGTTGTTCCCAAGACTGTTCGAATGATAGGCACACCTCGCATTTGGATTATACTTCAGAGAGGATATGTTGGTATTAGGAGGAGGATCCCGGAGTGTTATGAGGCCAGCCTTTAACAAATGTTGCAATGCTTGAGCTAATGGAATATTAATCCCGGTGAATTGCCTCCTCGGAGCAGATGACCTACGCTGTTGTTGAACAGGCGCCAAATTAGAGATCAACATTGCTCCCCCAGACTAATGGCAGTCATTTTTACTATGGCTCTTCTGGCCATAGACAACATTGGTTTCTTTTTTACCAATGAAGAGATTCTTCACAGTATTAGGAGATGTAGCCATCGAAATCTTCCAACTCTTGATACCACTTTCAACTCTTTCCCCGGTCAGAATTAGCTCAATAAACCCTGATGAAGAACTCCCAATCAGCAGATTAAAGAATGGACTCGTCAGAGTGTCCATGAACAATATCCACCAATTCTCGGTCAGTTAAAGGAAGTTGCAACCTTCCATCTAAATCCCTCCATTTTTGTGCTTACTCCTTGAACCCTTCGTTCAAGCCCATGGACATGTTTTGTGATTGCACATGAGTCGATGCCAGGTCAGCATTATATTGATACTGCTTGTAGAAAGTAGCAGCCAAGTCTTCCCATGTGTAAATGTTGGTCCCTTCCAGCTGATAGAACCATTCAAGTTGAGTATCATACAAACTTTCTTGAAAGAAATGGACCCACAATTTTGGGTCAGTAGTATGATGTTGGATTTTTCGAACATACGACCTCAAATGAAGTTTGGGACAAGAGACCCCATCATATTTATCAAATATACGGACCTTGAATTTGTGAGGGATGAGTACCCCCGTGATCAGACCTAGCTCTCCAAAATCTAATCCAGGCACTTTCTGGATTTCCACAGCTTTGAGTCGGTCTTCCATCTGCTTGTATTTGTCATCTATAGAAGGATATTATTCGCAAGAGTAGTCTTCATCCTTAGAAACTTGATTTTTTCTATCTTCACCCCTGACACTTCTGCCATCCTCCTCTTGGTTGTCGTCTTCCTTAGAGGAAACATCATTCACTTGAACTGGTTGATCAGGACCTTTAAATCTTCTCTCCATGTTAAGGATAACAACTCGCTTCTTTGTCTTCTTTTTTGTGGTGAGGAGCGCCATCATCTCTTGTTTCCGTTTGGCCAGATTTAGAAGAGTCTCTTGAAATTGTGCATGCTGAGTTTGGAGATCCTTGATAGTTTTTTCGAGGGCCATCTTAAACTAAAATAAATAGTAAATATATGAGGAAACCCATATTGGAAAACCTCCTTTTGAAATTATGCATGCTATGTGGATGCAATGTTTTCAAGGACCTTAGGAGATTTAAATTTGCTATCCAAAAAGGAAACAGAAACAAAGATTTCATTAATAAGTTCAAGATTACAATTGCCTCTCAGGCTTATAATGAAAAGCAAAAGGGTCTCAAAGAGACAACAATATGAACTTCTAAAACCTAAGACTCATGTCTCCCACAGACGCTTCCTCTGCGTGTCGATGTATGCATTAAGACTTTGCTCTTTGTGTAGTTGTTTTGCGAGCTCCAACACTTTCTTTTCACTTGCATAGAACTGAGCTTCAAAAGTGTCTTGTTCTTCCTTGAGTTTAATCTAGGACTTCTGCAATTCTTCGAGGTCAGTGGGCATGTCTGGATGGAGGATGATGCGATAAACGTCTCCTTCGACAACAGGCTCTAAGATCATCGGTAGAACAGCTGGATACAACATCATAAGGTTTTGAGCACGAGCTCATACCCATTTGAGATAGGGCTCCAAAAGGGATAAAATTCTTTTATCCTAAAGTTTTGCTATCAACCTTTTTTACCATTCCACAAGCACGTATAAACCTTTGACAATAATCTTGAGGATCATTTTTGTAATCAAACACAATACCCTAGATAAGTGCGTCATGAGGACCATCTCTTCGAGCATAGCCAAATTTCCGTAGAGGCAGAGAAGGGTTGTAAGTAATACCTCCCCTAATGCCAAGGAGTGGAACATTAGGGAATTCCCCACAAGGGTCAATGGTAGTAACATCCTCTTGTGATCGGGAGTACCAATAAATATCTGAATAAGAGAGCCACATCATCCTTTGAGACCACCTCAAACCTTGTTCATTCTTCACTACTGATCGAGGAAGGTGAGAAATAAACCACCTAGATAGCAAAGGTATGCAACACATGAGAGTCCTTCTCTTCCTCATAGTACGAGTGTGAAGAGAATGTAAAATGTCTCCAAGCAAAGTAGGCACAGGGTTAAGAGTGATGAAAATTTTGATGGCGTTCACATTTATGATTTGGTCCGGATTAGGGAATAGCATCAAACCATAGATCAACAAAGCTAATATTTCTTTGAAAGCTTGAAAAATCATAGCATCCAGAAACAGCCGAGCTTTCTCTAATAGAAATTTAGCAAGAAAATCCTTGACTCCACTTCTTGTTTCCCAATTAGATACAATGTCAGACAGCTTCAGGTGTAAGGCTGCTACAATTTCTTCGGGTTATGGATCTTTCTCCAAACCTGTGAAAGGTATTTGATTGAGAACAAGTACTCACGATAATTGAGAAGACTCCTCCATTATGGGTTCAAACTGATAATCAGGAAAGGTGAAGCAATAATGTACAAGGTCAAAGAACTGGAATAGGACACTCATCATATCTTTGTCAAAACCCGGAGTAACTAAACTGAGTAGTCGACCAAGCCTTTTGATGAATGGAGAACTTTAGGGAATCCCTAAGACTAACTCCTTAAGTTGAGAAGGTATCCTCACAAAATTGATCCAAATAGTGTTTCTGCAAGCTGAGGCCATTACTTACAAACCAGAACAAAGATAAATCCATAGGTCCTTGAAATGGTTAGTGAAAATGATATGGTATGATGTCATGATGTTATGATGTCATGTTCGAACAATTAATCATACACAAACAAAACACACAAGGTCTTAGGTTTAAGCTTGCATGGAGTTTGTAGGCAAGTACCCTCTTGAAGTTTTAGTTGGCTCAACCTGCCCTAAAAGAAGTAACCAGGTTCTAGGAGCCTCAATATCACTGATCTTTTTCTCAAGCATTGTTTCAGCACAAGCATCTGAATTGCGACCGGAATATCCAGAGAGTCCAATCTCAATGAGTGTAGCATCGAGTATCAACCAACTTCAGTCTGCACCAAAGTCGGCCATCTCACTACTTTCTAATGGTTACGTTGTGTCAACTAAGGTTCTACGATCAGTTAGTGCTTTATGACACCACGCGGAAGCCTAGCATTCTCCTTGACTGACTCAAGGGACACCTGCACAAACCAATGTGTCGCACTAACGTAGCCATCGCTTCAACCATATCGGTCTATTCCATACAGTTTCCACGATCTATTGCTACTTACCTAAAATTCCCCCAGGTATGGGTATAGGGTCTATACAAGAAATAAACCCAAGCATATCTCGAAATATAAAGCAAACAAGGCAAACAAATAAATCAATAAAGGTGATATAGCTCTTAAGGTAACCCCACTTTTAGTATTTCCCCAGCAGAGTCGCCAGTTCTGTAATACAACGGGAGGACTGACTTTAGGTTTTGCATTTTATCGCAAATATTACAGATAGCAAGAGTTGCCACCGACTTTTCTTTTATCTAGTAAAGGAAAAGGCGAAAAGACCAGGAAATACCTTTTCATCCGTAGTTATCTACGGACTCTTAATCACTAGCTCACTTCTTGAAATGCTTTGTGTTTGTGTATGTTTGAAAATATTTTGAAAATTCCCAAGCGCGACAATTTTGTAATGATTCTCGTATCGTTGAGAATGTATACAAAATGTTTGTTTTGAAAATATTTGTGAAAGGAAGTGTTTTTTTTGTGAAAAATGTTTTGAAGATGCCAATGTAAGGCAATCTGCTTTATAATAACCCTTGTATCAGTTCTCTAGAGTGTTTATAAAGTGTTTGGAAAATAGTTATTTTGAAAGTGTGAAGTGTGAAGATTGTTTTAGTTTGTGAACAAGCAATTACGAGCGATCTACCTACTTAATGGTCTTTGTTATTTTCCTCCTCCTTTTGATAGTGCTATCCTACCATTATTTAGTAGGAAGCCCTATCATTGGATGTAAGGGACAGGCGTGGTTTAATGTACAGTCATAGAAGGAAACTTGTAGGGCGCTTTAGCAATTGTCGCAAGGAACTAAGATCGTTTACCGAAGGCAGCGTCGAAGGGTCATAGAGGGACTACGATATTTTAATCGAGGGTCTTTGCTAAAGCATCCTACGTTCGAGGGAAATGACTATTTTTTATCCGAGGCAACAAGTGAGGGTCACCCTAGAGGTGTGCGTGTGCAAAGTTTTTTAATTTCAAGTATTTTTGTCTTGAAATTAGGGTTTTGCTAATGTTTAATTTTTAATCTTTTCATACAATCCTATTAAACTAACAGTAATAAGAAAAGCAACAAATTGCGGAAATTAAATGTCCTATGCTATTACAATGCTTCGGGAATGGGGGTACATATTTATGAATGGGGATGAAAAGCAGTAAACCTTAATTAAAGATATTATAGACCATTAGTAGTTACAATACTGGAAAATATTAATGTGAAAGTAAAGTGCACGAAGGTGGTGAAAAGGGGAAGGATATTTAAGAAACCCTAAAATGATTCTAAGTGTTTAAGAAAATATTTTGTTGTTTTTGTTTAGAAAAATATTGGATAGTGTAAAATAATAACAAAACCTAATTCTATTTATTTTACACTTTAATTAACAAAATAAAACAAAGTGATTAAATTAAATTAATTTTTATTTATGAAAATTAAATTAATTAATTAAAAACCTAAATCTAAATTTTTTGTGATTTTATTATTTTTTCTGATTAAATAAAAATGATTTAGAAAAGAAAAAGTTAACTAAAATAAATTAGAAGTAAAATGTTGGGCCTGCGTTTGTAAAAGAAATTGTGGGGTGATAAAAGAAAAAAGGTTAGGCCCAAAAACAATGAGCCCAGGCGCATGTATTGATCCACTGAGGATGAACTCAGGAGGTACACCATGGGGCACGCATTTAGTGCGTTGGATCTGATTGCATGATGATCTGATGGTGTTGACGAGGGGTACATGATGAGCATGTATGCTTGGCTCACAATGGATTTGCAATGAAGATGTTATAAAAATAAAAATGCCCCGCGTCTGGATCGAACCCAGGACCAGACATAGGTATGACTTAAACACGCGCGCGCTGCCACTGGGGTTGCCATTACATCCGGTCATAAAACAGTTTCAGCTAAATATATTATAAAAATTGTTTTAAAAATGAAGAAATTGCGCCATGGCCATCATATTCTTCGTTGAAACAAAGACAACAACATCCATTGCTTGATCTTTGTAACTTACTCATTTCTTAACCAAACACAAAAATATAAACATGAAACTTGCTTAGAATTTCCTTACGAATTCAATGGTATAATTCTCAGGAGCTAATAATCAAAGATAACCACAAATTTCATCTAGTACCAAATAAAACCCTAACAGTTCAGAGTCAAAATTCTCATCACACAACCCATTTAAATGAGAACTAAGGCCATGGTTGGCTTCAGGGAATTGATATCTACATTTTATCTTTAGAATGTATTTGCAAATGATGCTTAAACGGAGATATCACAGTTTGGAAAACTTACCTCTTGAAGTGAAAACTCAGAACGCATATGGATGTTTCCAGGTGTAATGTGATGATTGATTAAGCTTCCTTGGACCTCCCTGAATGTGTTCCAATCCTTTCTTTATGCCGGAAGTGTTTAAATCTCCCCAACCAAGTCAACTTGCAAGCTTCGATTATGGAGTTTGGGGGATGGTGATGATGATGTTACATAAGTGTAAAAATGGTATGGACAAGTTCTAAATGAATATTATGAAGTTTTATAATGATTTGTTTGGACAAAACTTGCAAGGTTTGAGAGATTCGAAGATTTAGACTTCAAAGCTCAAAAATGGAGGTTTTGTGGAAAATTTTGATTTTTGAGAGTATGAGAGGTTTATGAGGCTTGTCCATTCGTGTATTAGCTTGCAAATAGACTCTCTATTTATAGGCAAAAGGTTTGAGGGCAAGAGATGATCAAGTTTGCAAGTTATGGAGTTATGGCCTGGTTGAGATGCAACTTGTGATTTCTTGAGAAATCAAAGTTCCAATGCATAGTACCATACATTCTAGAGTTGTTAGATACTTTAAACATGTTCCTATGATTTTTTAGGTTGAGTGTGTGAAGATTAAATAGGTGAGAGGCTCAAGGAGAGTTGACAATTGCATAAAGCATACTTTATCAAAATGGAAGTCTTGCCTTTCTCTTTTAAAGGGCAAAATGGATTGGATAAAGCTTTAATCACTTGGATCATGGCTCAAAAGTGTGTGTAATATTCTGATTATGGGTATATTTGGAGGTTTAGAGGCATGCAAAGGGAGATTATAAGGCATGTCTATGAGATTTGATTATGAGTTCATCACAAAAATGAACTATAATTCCAGTTTGACATGCCATCTTCATCTCTTCGAAAATTCTAGCTCAAGTATGATAAATTTGTGTTTTTGGACATTTTGGAAAGCTTAAAACATTGTATACAACTTTCATATTGACCACTTTGGCTAAATCAAAAGGGAACTTGGTGAAAATTGGCCAAGAAGTTGGGACAAAAAAATGATCAAAACTTGTTGAAATTTTTTCTAAGTGTTGGATAAAATATATCACAACTTCATGGGCTCATATCTCTTAAATTAAGCACTTTTTTAGGATCATCCCATATTAACAAAGTTCTAGAATTCATCAATCCATACAACTTTCATGTTGAAATTTTCTTTGAATCAACTTGGATCTTAGTGAAAATGGCCATGAAGTAGTGACTTTGTTAAGAACAAAACACTTAGAATTTTTCTAAGTGTTAAAATTTTGTCCAACTTTTGACTTTTTTTGAATTTTTTTTACTCTTGATGATCAAGTTTGATATTTCTTAATGTTTTAAGGATTCTTTATTTTTGAATTCCAATGTTGACTAAAAAGTTAAAGTTTTACTTTTGCGTGACTGTTGACTTTTCATCAATTAATTCAAGTTTTCAACTATCGATCACTTGTATCTTTGGAAATGTCTTGAGCCATCTAATTAGGTCAATATTTTGTATTTTAGCCCTTGAGATCATGCTTCAAGCCATTAGGTCATGCACTAGGCCAACAGTCAATGATCAGTCATCTTCAGTTAAAACCCTAATTTTGGCAATTTTTGACCTTTGATGATTTGAGGGATTTCCTTGAGAAATCATGATCAACCCTTGATAAAATGATGAATATCACCTCAAAATATTTATGTTGACAAAAAATATTGAAGTTTGACTGTATTTTGACCATAGTTAACTTTTTACTCAATATAGTTGATTTTCAATCATCTGAGCCATTGACTGAGCAAACATGTGATGCAAGACTTGAAACTTGACATAAGCATTATTGAGGACCTATGATGAAACATGAAAGTCATTTGAGACCCTTTCAATCTAATCTTATTTGAGAAGCCCCAAACCCTAGTTGAAGACCCTTGCTTAAGAGGTGGTTTTGACCAGTCAACTCTTGAGTAGTTTTGAGCAAATGGGAACCTCATGAGAATGTATTGAAGGAAATGGGAGGTAAAATTTTGGGGTACAACAATAGGCACACCTTGAATTTGGATTGTACTTTGGAGAGGATGTGTTGGGATTCTGAGGAGGATCCCACAGTGAAATGAGTTATACCTTTAACAAATGTTGTAATTCCTGAGATAATGGCATATTAATCCTGATGAACTGCTTCTTCAGAGCATATGACCTATGTTGGTTACCCTATTATTGTTGTTGAACATGCGCTAGATTAGAGATCAACACCGCTCCTACAGACTGATGGCAGTCATTTTTACTACAACTTTTCTGGCCATAGACATCATTGGTTTCTTTTTTACCACTGAACGACCTCTTCACATCATTAGAAGTTGCAGCCATTGGAATTTTCCTACTCTTAATACCACTTTCAACTCTTTCTTATCAGAATTAGCTCAGTAAAGCCTGATGAAGAACTCCCAATCAGATGATTAAAGAATGGGCCTGTCAGAGTACCCATGAACATATCAACTAATTCCTGGTCAAACAAGGGAGGTTGGACCCTTACAGCTAAATCTCTCCACTTCTGGGCATACTCCTTGAGCCCTTCATTCAAGCCCATGGACATGTTTTACAATTGTACACGAGTCGGTGCAAGGTCAACATTATATTGATACTGCTTATAAAAAGCAGCAGCCAAGTCTTCCCACGTATGAATGTTGGTTCCTTCCAGCTGTTAGAACCATTCAAGTTGAGTACCGGGCAAACTTTCTTGAAATAAATGGACCCATAATTTACTGTCAGCGGTATGAGGATGGTTTTTTCGAACATACAACCTTAGATGAAGTTTGGGAAAAGATACCCCATCATATTTAGCAAAGATAGGGACCTTGAATTTGTGAGGGATGACCACCCCCGGGATCAGACCTATCTCTCCAAAATCCAATCCAGGCACTTTATGGGTTTCCATAGCTTTAAGACGGTCTTCTAACTACTTGTACTTGTCATCTACGGGAGGGTATTGTTCGTCGGAGTAGTCTTCATCTTTGGAACCCTGATTGTTTCCATCTTCACCTCTGACACTTCTGCCATCTTCCTCTTAGTTATCGTCTTCCTTAGAGGAAACACCATTTGCTTGAACCAGTCGAGTAGGGCCTTTGAATATTCTCCCCATATTGAGGATGACAGCTGGCTTTCTAGTATTCTTTTTATTTTCGAGGAGCACCATCATATATTATTTCCCTTTGGCCAGATTTAGAAGAGTCTCTTGAAATTGTGCATGTTGGGTCTGGAGATCCTTGACAGTTTGTTCGAGGGCCATCTTATACTAAAATGAACAGTAAATAGATGAGGAAACCTGTATTGGAAAACCTACTTATGAAAGGATGCATGATATGTAGATGCAATGTTTTTAAGGACCTTGGGAGATTTAAATTCATTAATCAAAAGGAAACAAAAACAAAGACTTCATTAGTAAGTTCAAAATTACAATTGCCTCTTAGGCTTACAATGAAAGGGTCTTAAAGAGACAACAATGTGAACTTCTAAAACCTAAGACTCAAGTCTCACACGGATGCTTCCTCTTCGCGTCGATATATAAATTAAGGCTTTTCTGCTCGTGAATTTGCTTTGTGAGCTCCAACACTTTCTTTTCACTTCCAAAGAATTGAGCTTCAGAGGTGTCTTATTCTTCCTTAAGCTGAATCCAGGACTTCGTCAATTCTTCGAGGTCAGTGGCCATTTCTAGATGGAGGATGGTGCGAGAAACGTCTCCTTCGACAACATGCTCTACAATCACTGGTATAACAACTGGATATGACATCATGAGGTTTTGAGCATGAGCTTGTACCCATTTGAGGTTAGGCTCCAAAGGGATGGAATTCTTTTGTCCTAAAGTCTTGCTATCAATCTTGTTCACCATGCCCCAAGAACGTATAAACCTTTGACGATAACCTTAAAAATCATTCTTGTAATCGAATACAATACCCTGGATAAGCATGTCACGAGGACCGTCTCTTCGAGCATAACAAAATTGGCGTAAAGCTAGAGAAGGGTTGTAGGTAATGCCTCCCATAATGCCAAGGAGTGGAACATTAGGGAATTCCCTGCAGCGGTTAATGATAGTAACATCTTCTAGAGATCGGGAACACCAACAGATATCTGAATGAGAGAGCGACATCATCCTTTGAGACCACCTCAAACCTTGTTCATCCTTCAATATTGATCGGGGAAGGTGCGAAATAAACCACCTGGATAACAAAGGTATGCAACACATAATAGTCCCTCTCTTCCTTATAGTACAAGTGTGAAGAGAATGAAAAATATCTCCAAGCAAAGTAGGCACAGGGTTACGAGTGAGAAATATTTTAGCGGCATTCACATCTACGAGTTATTCTGGATTAGGGAATAGCACCAAACCATAGATCAACAAATCCAAGATTTCCTCGAAAGCATGAAAACTCATAGCATCCAAAAACAACCGAGCCTTCTCTAACAGAAATTTTGCAAGAAAACCCTTGACTCCACTTCTTGTTTCCCAATTAGATAGAATGTCTGACCACTTCAGATATAAGGCTGCTGCAATTTCTTTAGGTTGTGGATCTTTTTCTAAACCAGTGAAAGATGTTTGATCAAGGACAGGTTCTCCTAGTAGCTTAGAGAACTCTTACATTGTGGGTACCAGCTGATAATCCGGAAAGGTGAAACAGTGATGTGCGAGATTAAAGAACTGGAATAAAACACTCATCATGTCTTCTTCAAAAGTCAAAGCAACCAAACTGAGTAGATGACCGTGCCTTTTGGTGAATTGACAACTTTCAGGAACTTTTGAGACTAACTCCTTAAGTTGAGAAGGTATCCTCACAAAACTGATCTAGATAGTGTTTCTGCGAGTGGAGGCCATAACCTACAAAACAGGACAAAGGTAAATCCCTAGGTCCTTAAAATGGTTAGTGAAAATGACATGTGTAATGATGTCATGATGTTATGTTCGAACAAATTTAGTCAAACACAAACAAGACACACCAAGCCTTAGGTTCGGGCTTGCATGGGGCTTATAGGTAAGTACCCTCTTGAGTTTGAGTTGGCTCAACATGTCCTAAAATAAGTAACCGGGTTCTAGGAGCCTCAATATCACTGATCTTTATCTCAGGAATTATTTCAGCATAAGCATCTGATTTGCGATTGAAATATCCCGAGAGTCCAATCTCAATGAGTGTAGCGTCGAGTATCAATCAACTTCAGTATGCACAAAAGCCAGCTATCTCACTACTTTCTAATGGCTAAGTTATATCAACTAAGGTTCTAAGGTCAGTTAGTGCTTATGACACCACGCGGCAACCCAACATTCTCCTTGACTGACTCAAGGGACACGGCACCAACCAATGTATCGCACTGACATAGATATCGTTTCAACCATACCGGTCTATGTCGTACAATTTTCATGACCTATTGCTACTTACCTAAAATTCCCCTAATCCGGGTATAGGACCTATACAAGAAATAAACTCAAGCATAACCCTACTATTAGTTAGTAGGAAACCCTATCATTGGATGTTTAAGGGACATGTGCGGGTCATCGTACAATCATAAAGGCAACTTGTAGGATGTTTTAGCAATTTTCGTAAGGGACTAAGATCCTTTACCGACGGCAACATCGAAGGGTCATCGAGGGACTATGATCTTTTAACCGAGGGTCTTTGCTATAGCATCCCATGTTCGAGGGACATGAATGCTTATATCTGAAGCAAAATGTGAGGGTCACCCTAGGGGTGCGCATGTGTGAAGTGTTTTGATTTCAAGTATCTGTCTTGAGATTAGTTTTTCTAATGTTTGTTTTTTACGTTCTTGCCATGCACACCTAATTAATCTAACATTTAAATATATACAAGTGCGGAAAAAAATGCGGGAACTAAATCTATGCTATTTCATTGCTTTGGGGATGGGGGTACAAGTTTATAAATGAGGGAGGAAAGCAATAAACCATAATTATCTATTACAAACTTTTGACAGTTACAATATTGAAAAATAAATGAGCGCACAGAGATTGAAAAGGGGAAAGATGTTTAAAAAACCCAAAAATATTTCTAAGTGTTTAGGAAAAAAAAGTATTTTTGGTGTTTTTGTTTAGAAAAATAATTTATAGTGTGAAATAATAGTAAAAGCCTAATTTTAGTTAATCTACTAATTAAATATTAAAAATAAAACTAAAGTGTGATTAAATTAAATTTATTTTATTTTATCAAAAATTAAATTAATTAGTCACAAAAAAAACTAAGTCTAATTTTTTAAAAATGATTTGTGTGGTGTTTGTTGATTAATAAAATAAAAAATGATATTGGTTAAATAAAAGAAAATGTTAATTAAAACAAAAAATAAAAAAATAAAAATGGGCCTGCAGTATAAGTGAAATAGGGGGGGTGTTAGAAAGCAAAAACTCCAGGCCCAATAACAAGAGAGCCCAAGCGCGCACTGGATCTAGTGAGGGAGATGCATGAAGGCTCATGGTGAGGGCGCTGATCTGGAGCGTGGGATCTGATTGTATGATGATCTGATGGTGTTGATGAGGGGTGCATCATTGCGCGCTGGATTTTCTTGTACTTGATCTACAAAGAAAATGTTGAAAAATAAAATGCTAGAGGCAAGGATCGAACCCCTGCCATGGCATACCAATGCCTTACTCACACACACACTTGCCACTGGGGTCGCTGTTTCATTCGGTTATAAAACATGTTTCATTAAATATAAAGTAAACTCAATTTTTGAAAATTTGAAGATGCACTTCATCTTCTTCGCGCAGACAACACCATCACCACCATTTTCAAATTTTGTAAAACCTTCATTTCTCAACCACTTTAAAAACTGTAAACACCAAACTTGTTCTAAATTTCATAAGGAATTCAACCATACTATTTATTTTAACTAAAACTCAAAGAATAAAAATAATTTTACTCAGTACCAAAAATGAACCCTAACTGGTCAAAGCTTCGATTCTCCCTCCATAAGCAAAATTAATGAGAAATAATGATATGGTTAGTTTCAGGATATTAATATCTAAATTTTATCTTTAGAAAGCAATCACAAATGATGCATGTATATGGATGTCACAGTTTGAAAATTTTACCAAATTGGATAAAGTCCAATGCTTCTTCTATGGCCTTTCAGTGTAATGTGATGATTGATTAAGCTTCCTTGGACTTCCAGGAACCTATTCCAATTCTTACTTTATGCTGGAAGTTGCTGAATCACTCCAACCAAGTTAAGTTGCGGGCCACGGTGTTGTACCGCAAAAAATTTCCTCTCATTTTACTCAACAGAGATCCTCAATTTGCTCAAGTTTGCCCAAGGGTTGACCAGACATTCTCTCTTCTAAGGCAGTGTGTCTCAAATTAGGGTTTCCATTTTCATCAATATAGGTGAACTCCAAAGACCTCATATGCTCTCCATGGTCCTAATATGTTCTCAATGTCATCCATGCCAAGTTTCATGCCTTGCACTACAAGTTTTCTCAGTCAACTGCTTAGATGCCTTAAAATCAATTGTGTTAGGTCAAAAGTCAACTGTGACCCACATACAGTCAAACTTCAAGATTTTTAGTCGACATCAACATTTTGAAGTGACATCCATCATTTGATCAAGGGTTGATCATGATTCCTCAAGGAATACCCCAAATTCACCAAAACTCAAAAGTTGCTAAATTAGGGTTTCTACAGGAAAAGTCAACCAAACTTTAACCAAGCACAACTTCCACATACTTTATCAGAAATTTTCCATCCAAGGCTCATTTTGAAGAGGATGCAATTTCCCTACAACTCGTCTTCATCCCACAAGTTCAAAATATGCACTCATAAAAAGATATGAATTTCTACATTATAGGTCCTTTTGAAAAGTCAACAAAAAAACACCTTTTGGGTCAAAGCTTCTTACATGAACATGGAAGACCCAATTGAAATAAGATCAAAAGGGTTGCTTATGGGACATCCTAAGATTTCTAAAAAGTCCAAGAACACCTCTCTAGAGTTAAAATTAGGGGAGATATGCCTTGTCAAAGTTGACCTTTTTTGCAAAATTTCCAAAAGTCAAATATGCTCAAAAGTACATATTTTACCAAATGGGCTTACCATTTCATGATTGCATCTCACTTGTAGCATGGTCCACGACCCAAATGTTCACTCACATGTTATTTGCTTCATTATTTATTTTATCTTGATTTTTGATTTATTAAAAATTGAATAAAATCAAATAATTGGTAAATAATATCAAAGAGATGTTTTGATATGATTTTTGGACAGGATCTCAACCAAATTATGCTGAGATATCAAGATCAAATCGAATCAAGCATGATTGGTACAAAAATGGGATAATTTGGCTCAATTTAGAAAGTTTGCATATGGCTAAAGAACCAAATCAAATCTTCTCAAAACTTCAAGATTCAATCTATTTTGAAACCCGAATTCTCTCAAGGGTATATAATGAACAAGAACAATGCATAAAAAGAAGGTTGGCAGTCGTGAATGAGCAAGAACAAACTCAAAAATCTTGACAAAAAGTGTGAATCGGTTTCAGTAATACAGGCCATCTCAAGCCATCCTAGCATTGTCAATCGATTGCTGGACGTCTCAGGAAGCTATCCCAGTCATTTGCAAGGTCTAAAATACTAAGAAACGCGCGCTACAACTCACCCGGTTTGCCCTTTTTTTCCAAATTTGTTTACTATGATTCTCGTGAGACCAAGATGAGTTGATTGGTATAGTCACAATTAATTTATCATGTCTGTGCTAGATTTTTGAGTTTTGCAGGTTTGTAGCTTCAGACTTTTGTCTGTAGGTAAAGGTGCAATGGTCTAAGGCGACGAAGGAGGAAGAAGATGGTGGCATGGCAACCATCTATTTGTCCGTTTAAATCTCGCGCATTTTCTGATCCAATTATCTTGTTTTGTTATATTATATTTTGTTTTCATTCTATGCACAACAAAGAAGATTGGCCCGGTGGTAAGAGCACTTGGTGGGAAGTATGAGGACCTGGGTTCGATCCCAGGTCCATGAAATTTTGGCTATTTTTCTAACGTTCCAACACATGATTCAGTGTGCCTCATACCTAGGTATCAACCTTGCAGCCTCCAGATCTAGCCATTAGATCTAGCCTCAAGGGAGATCCAACGCTCACATAGGAGCAGTGCATGGTAGACCTTCAGGAGATGACCTCACAGGATCAGGCGCTGGCATGCTGGGCTATCAACCTTGGGCTCAACAATTTCAATAGTGCACCCCCCATATTTCCTAACAACATACAGACCCTTTTCAATTCTTTCTTATTTTTATTTCCTTTATTTAATTATTTTATTTAATTATTTTTCCACAAAAATTAGTTACTTTTTTTTATTAATCATAAGATCAACAAATTACAAAATCACAAAAAGATCATTTTTTTCATAAAATATTTACTTTAATTTAATTAGAAAATTAGGTTAATTTAATTTACTTTTTTCATAATTAAAAACAATTAGAAATTAGGGTTTGAATTAATTTGAAATTAAATTATTTTCTCAAATAAAAAATGTACAAAAGCATTTTTTCTCTCAATTAGGGCTTTAGGTTATTTTTTAAGCGTCCTCGTATTTAATTCGCCGCGCGTTTAATTTATTCTTTTTCATTATATTTTTGTAACTGCCAATGGTTTGTAATAGTTAAGCTAGATTTTTTCATTTATCGCTTTGTCCCCCGATTTTGGTCACGTAATTAATCCCCCTCCCCGAAGCCTTGTAATAGCTAGGTTTATTTTCTCGCACTTTTAATTTCCGCAATCTTTAACTGTTAGATGCATGGTTAATAGGATTGTATTGAAAGATGTTTGAAAATTAAAACGGTAGCTCACTTAATGTGCAAAGACTAATTAAATGAAAAAATCACGTGCACATATTTCACTCCTAGGGTTTGCCTCACTTCGGTTGCCTTCGGTAAAATAGTCACTTAAGCATAGGAGATTTTAGTAGTTACCCTCATGTATAAAAGATCAAATGTCCCATTCGAATGTTGTCTCGGACATGTTACCTAGAAAATGTTGTCTCGGAAAGATCTTAAGACTCTAGGGTTACTACTAAGGTTTCCTACCCATTGCTCTAATGACTGTATTTGTCCCTTTCGAACGTCCCTTACAAACTCCAATGACGGGGCTACCTACTCTTTAATAGTAGGATAGAGTTGTCTAAAGGGAATGAGAACAAACAACCTTGTTTTGAGTAGGTAGAATCTTAAGTACTTCCTCAACAAAACTTTCCACACAAACACCTTTCAAAACAACTTTGCAAAACAAACTTCGTCACACCCTTGAGAATAGATACAAGGGTTATCACGAAGTAAAACTTTTTTTAAAACAAACACACACAAGCAATTTTAAAAAGATGAGCAAGTACCTAAGAGCCCATGGAAAACCATGGATATAAAGGGTGCTAACACCTTCCCTTTCTATAATCTATACCCCCCCCCCCCCCCGTACTCAGAAATATTCTCGAAAAAGGTTTTTTCTGTTCTTTTTCCTTTTCCTAATTGGATAAAATAAAAGTCGGTGGCGACTCTTGCTTACCGCGACATTTGCGAATACAAACGCAAACCAGTATAACAATCGGTTCTGCCACCGTATCACAGAACTGGCGACTCTGCTGGGTAGTTTTATAAAGTGGGGTTTACCTTAGGATTTAGGTAATTTTTAAATTACTTTCCTGTTTGCTTTATTCTTAAATGGTTTTATTGGGGTTACTATAGATCCTACACCCGGATCTGGGGGCACTCTTTAGGTAAATAGCAATAGGTCGTGGAGACTGTACGGCATAGACCGATATGGTTTAAGCGATGGCTTTGTTGGTGTGGCACTTTGGTTGGTACCGGTATTCTTCACGGGGAAACGAGGATAATACGGGGCCTCCGCGTGGTGTCTTGAAGCACTAACGGACCTTAGAACCTTAGTTGAACAAACTTGGACATTAGAAAGTAGTGAGATACCCGGCCTCGGTATAAAGCTGAGGATTGGTTGATACTCGATGCTACACTCATTGAGATCAGACTTTCGGGATATTTTGGCTGCAAGAAAAGATTGCTTGAGCTGAGACAATGCCCGATAAAGGATGGTCAGTGATATTGAGATCCCTTAGAACCCGATTACTTTTTAAGACAGGTTTGAAACCAACTAAACTTCAAGAGGGTATGACCTTTAACCTCATGCAGGCCTTAAACATAAGTACTTGGTGTGATTTGACTGTGTTTGCTATACCTGTGGTTTATCATGACATCATGCATCATAACATAGCATCCATTCTTATTGCACTAACCATTTCAAAGACCAGGGGAATTTATCTTTGTTCTGGTTTGAAGATCATGGCTTTCGTTCGTAGAAACACTATCTGAATCAACTTTGTGAAGATACCTTCCAGACTCAAAGAGATAGTATCAAGGGTTTCTGAAACTTCTGCGTTCACTAAGAGACATGGTCAACTTCTCAACCTGGTTACTTCAAACTTTGATGAAAAGATGATGAGTGTACTCTTTCAGTTCTTTGATCCCAAGTACCACTGCTTCACCTTTCCAGACTACCAGTTGGTGCCTACCATGGAAGAATTTTCTCAGCTATTAGATATACCCATTCTTGAACAGTTGCCCTTCACAGGTCTAGAAGAAGTTCCTGAGCCAGGAGTTATTGCCTCAGCTTTGCATCTGAAACGGGCCGACGTAGTATCCAATTGGGAAACAAGAAGCGGAGTCAAGGGTTTTCTAGCTAAGTTTCTAATAGACAAGGCCCAGCTGTTTTGAGATGATATGGATTTTCAGGCTTTTGAGATGGTTTTGGCTCTTCTAATCTATGGGTTAGTCCTATTCCATAATCCGGACTCATTCATAGATGTGAATGCTATCAAGATCTTCCTCTCCCGCAACCTTGTGCCTACCTTTCTTGGAGATATTTTGCATGCTCTCCATACTCGTGCCATGAAGAGAAGAGGGGTTCTTATGTGTTGCATGCCATTGCTGTCAAGGTGGTTTATTTCTCACCTCCCTAAGTATGTACTGAAGAATGAAGAAGGTTTGGATTGGTCACAAAGGATAATGTCACTCGCTCACATGCATATTCTCTGGTGTTCCCGAGCTATGGAAAACACTGCTATTATTGACCGGTGCGGGGAGTAACCTAATGTCCCATTACTTGGTATTAGAGAGGGTATAACATACAATCCTTGTTTAGCTCTGGGACAATTTGGTTACGCTCGAAGAGATGGTCCCCATGAGTTACTTATCGAGGGTATTGTATTCAACTATGAGGATGACCCTCACGAGTATCGCCAGAGGTTCATATGAGCTTGGGGCATGGTAAAACGATCTGGCGCCAAGGCTTTGGGGCCAAAGGCTTCCATTCCTATGGAACCCTACCTCCAATGGGTACGAGCTCACGCCTAGAGGCTTATGATGCCCTATGTGGACGTTTTACCAATGATTGTGGAACCCACTACTGAAGGGGGTATTCCTTACACGGTTCTCTATCCTTATATGCCCACTGATCTTGGGGAATTATAGAGGTCTTGGATTCAGTTGATGAAGGAGCGGGATACTTACAGGGATCATTTCCATGCTCAGGAGAGGAAGGTTTTAGAGCTCACAAAGCAACTCCATGAAGAAAGAGGACTCAATGATTATCTCGGCACAAAAAGGTAGCATCCATGGGAATTTTGATTTCTTTTCTAGTTTTAGATTTATTTTTAATTGTAACGCCTAAAAGGAATTTGAACTTTGAATTCAGCTAATAAAGTCTTTGTTATTTTGGTGTGAAAATTTAAATTTCCCAAAGTCTTTGAAATCATTGCATGCGCATCCCATTCATAACATTGCATGTACAGGTACCATTACAGGTTTCTCATCTTCTTTGCTATTTATTTCAGCAGAAATGTCTTCAGAATAAAGCATCAAGGACCTCCAGGCACAAAACGCTCAGTTCCAACAAATGTTCATAAGTCGGGAAAAAGGGCAGGAGGATCTGAAAGCCCTCATCCTGAAAGAGAAAAAGAAAAAGAAGAAGGTTGCCGGTATTTTGAATATGGGCAGATGGTTTGGAGAGCGGTTGAAGCGACAAGTCGATCTGACCTCTTCATCCAAGAAAGGGGAGAATCAAGAAGAAGAAAAGGATCCCAGTTCTGCAGTTTCTAACAATGATATCGACTACAATGATGAGCAATATCCTCCTGCTGAGGATAGATACAAGCAGTTGGAAGATCGTTTGAGTGCCATGGAAGTTCAGAGGATACCTAGGCTGGATTTCGAAGAATTGGGATTGGTGTCGGGAGTAGTCATCCCACAAAAGTTCAAAGCTCCAGTATTTGCTAAGTATGATGGGGTGTCCTGTCCAAAACTCCATCTCCGCTCTTATGTCAGAAAGATCCATCCCCGCACCACTTATAGAAATATGTGGTTTCATTTCTTTCAAGATAGTCTGTCAGGGACTCAGCTTGAATGGTTCTACTAGCTGGAGGGAACCAATGTTCGAAATTGGGAAGATCTGGCTGCTGCGATCTATAAGCAGTATCAATACAACATCGACCTTGATCCTACTCTTACTCAACTCCAGAGTATGTCCATGGGTGCAAGTGAAGGCTTTAAGGACTATGTGCAGAAATGGAGAGACTTGGCTGGAAGAGTTCAACCCCCATTGTCTGATAGGGAATTGGTTGATATGTTTCTAGGGATGCTATCTGGTCCATTCTTTAATCAATTGATCGGCAGCTCGTCAGCTGGTTTCACCAAGCTGATTTTAACTAGAGAAAGAGTATAAGTTGGGATTCAGAGCGGAAAGATACAGAAGGATGCCTCTTTGAGTTCGGTAAAGAAGCCTTTTGCTGGTAAGAAGGAAGCCAGTGCCATCTATAGCCCGAGGGGCCAAAACAGGGTTGGACATCGTCAGACAGTAAGTGCCGTAATGATACCTAGGCCTGTAGTTGCTCCATAATGCAACAATCAACAAATGGTGGAAAGACCACAACGGCAGTTTACCCGAATCAATATGACATTGGCCGAAGATCTGCCTCATATGCTGAGATCTAACTTGGCAACCTTGAAAGAGGCTCCCAAGAATCCAAATACTACATCTCCCCGATATAATTCAAATGCTCGGTGTTCCTATCAATCTGAGAGCCCTGGCCACGACACCAATGACTGCTGGGCTCTAAGAAATAAGGTACAAGATCTGATTGAAGCCAAGGAAATTGAGTTCGACGCTCTAGAGAAGCCCAATATCATAACTGCTCCCATGCCTAAGCAAGGTTGTGGAATTAATGTTATTGATACCGACTTGTTTGTGACCTTGGTGGATGAAGTTTCTACTCCTCTCATGACTGTGAAGAAGAATTTTTTGTTGGCCGGTTTATTTTCGGGTTATGGTGATGGTTGCCACGCGTGTTCATTTCTACCTTCTAGTTTCCATTTGCTTAAGTCAGGTGTTCAACGCCTGATGGACAGCAAAGAAATTTTGTCCGAGAAAACTTTGGTTCCTGTTGTTCCATCTAAAGAAATTTCCATTATAACCATTTCTGCCAATCCTTCCAAGGTCTCCTTGAGAAGACCTGTTAGGATTACATCTACTCCAAGAATTGCTCCGCTGATAATCATTGTTCCTGGTCCTGTCCCATATGTCTCAGACAAAGCTGTCCCCTGGCATTATGGTGCTGATGTGTACTATCATGGCATCAAACAAGATTTGAAAGATGAGGTTGATCCTGATATTGGTAACATTGTCGGAACCAACAAAGTTACCCGAAGTGGAAGGGTCTTCTCCCCCTAGATTTCCCCTAAGATTGTCAACAAGCCTATTGTTATTCCATCTACTGTTCCTGCTAGTACATCAACTACTGCTCCTGTTCTTAATCCAGTCATTACCCCTGTCGGCGAATCGTCTGATACCCGCGGCAAAGAAATTATAGGTGAGCCTGCCCGGACGGAGGCGCATAGGAAAATTATTATGGAATCCTCTAAGCAAGAGATAGAGGAAATATTGAAAATAATTAAGAATAACGACTACAATATGGTCGAGCAGCTGGGGCAGACCCCTTCAAAGATATCTATGTTGTCTTTGTTGTTGTGTTCCGAAGCCCATGCGAAGGCTTTGATTGCATTCCTCAAGACTGCGCATGTGCCGCAGGAGACCTCAGCTGATCAGTTCAAAGATTGCATGGTCAGCCTGACTGTTGATAATGGGTTGGGTCTTCGCTGAATGTTCTGCCGAAGAAGGCTTTGGACCGGTTGGATTGTGAGGGTTTTACTCTAAACCTAGTAACATAGTGGTAAGGGCTTTTGACGGATCGAAGAGAATGGTGCACGGGGAGGTGGACATCCCTGTCAAAGTGGGTTCTCGGACTTTTGGGTCCACCTTCTATGTGATGGATATCAGGCCGTCGTATTCTTGTTTGTTGGGTCATCCTTGGATCCACGAGGCCGGGGCAGTTACTTCCACACTCCACCAAATCCTGAAGTATCCGGTAAAAGGGAAGATTGTCACAATGCAGGGTGAAGAGGAGTATATGGTGAGCCACCTCAATTCCTTCCGGTACATAGAGATGGACGGGGAATTCATAGAAACTTCTTGTCAGAACTTCGAAGAGGTCCCTCAGATATTGGCATCGACTGAAACTACTACCAACAGCAAACTTCCTCTGAAGATGGCTTCTCTCAAGGACGCCAGGGCGATGGTTGAAGAAGGTGGGTGTGCCAATTAGGGTCAGCTCCCTGATTTCACTCACAAAACTGGCAAATTTGGTTTGGGCTTTACTACAGGGGCTCAAAGGGTTGTTCGACGCACTCGGGCTGGAGGACCTCCCTTACACATTAGGAATTGGGGAATTAATGCCATTGAAGACAACGAGGAAGACTCAGACATTGACAGCTGGATCTACCCAACTACCAACGGTGGACCGAGTAACTGGACGGCTAGGGACTTTATACCAGTTTCTTTTATTCCGCAGTAATTGTCTTACTTGTGTTGAGATTTGTAATAAACAATTTAAAACTTTACAGCCTTGTGCCTTTCCCGAGGCACATTGGCTTTTGCTTGTGAGGGATATTATTTGTCATTTCATATATCATTAATAAAGCATTGGACGTTTCTTGCATACAAATTATGTGTTCTCTGTTGTTCTTTTCTGCTTTCACTTTATCAAAACAGCTATTCTCTTACACACACTCACGTATCATAATGCAGATCCATATCCACTCTAGATCCCGTTAATAACAGCTCTGCTATTTCCAGTTATGACTTCAAAAATCCGATCAACCAAGCCGAAGATGAAGGTGAGGATGATTGTGAGGTGCCTGGAGAACTTGCTAGACTACTACAGCAGGAAGAGAGGGTGTGATCGGTGGAAATAGAACTGACTGTTTTGAAATGCTGGTTCGCGAAATGTCGCGGTAAGCAAGAGTCGCCACCGTCTTTTATGTTCTCCAACATGGAAAGGATAAAAGCACAGCAAAATTCCTTTTCGAGATGTTTCTCAGTTCGGGAGGTAGATTTATAGAAAGGGAAGGTGTTAGAACCCTTTCTATCCATGGTTATCCATGGGCTCTTAGGTACTTGCTAACTATGTTTTCAAAAATTGTTTGCTTTTCAAGTGTTTGTGGGTTTTGAAAAAGTTTTGTTTGAAAACTTCTAGGTAACTCTTGTATCAGTCCTCAAGTGTGTATGAAGTATTTGTTTAAAAACTTTTTTGAAAGTGTAGGTGCGAAAAGTTTTTTTTTTGTTTTGAAAGAGCAAGTACCCAGGAGAAATCTACCTACTCTAAGGAATTAAGCTGTGTAAGAGTCCTTTAGACAGTACTATCCCACTATTGAGAAGTAGGTAGTACCGTTGTTGGAGTTATTCGGGTCAATTCGATTATTAGGGACATGTGGTCACCAAAGCAATAGTAGGACGCCTTAGCGGTAACCCTAATGTCCTAGATCCTTTTTATCCGAGGCAACCGTTTCGAGGCAACTGGATCTTTAGACAGGAGGGCGACCTCTAAAACACCCTATACTTGATGACCACCTCGAGGCAACCCAGTGAGGCGTACACTAGGAGTGGCATGTGCATGTGTGTTGTTTCATGTTAAATTGTCTTTGCATGCATCATTGTGAGCTACGGGTTGATTTTATTTTTCATACAAGTCTTGTCATGCATAATTAACAGTTAATAAGTTGTGCGAAAAATAAATTGCGGAAAATGAATCTACGCTATTACAAGGCGCGGGTATATACATCGCCAAAAACATAACCCTTTGGAAAATAAAATGCGAGAAAATAAAAGAAAGCGATAAAAGTCCTAATTATCTATTACATTCTCGGAAACAGTTACATAAATATGAAATAAAAATAAGAATAATGCGCGAAAAGAAATTGAATCGGGACATCCTTAGGGTTTTGACCCTTTTTGAGAAAAGAAAGAGATTTGGTCCTTTTTTGCAATTAAATTAAATATTAAACCTAAAACTAATTAATTAAATAATTAAAAGAAAAAAAAGTATTTTTGTGTTTTTTAATGTCTTAATGAAAATAAAAATAAAAGGAAATTAAAAGTCAAGAAAATCCTAATTCTAAATTTATTTTATATTTGTGAAAAAAAGTCAAAGTTAACCTAATTAATAAAAAGACTAAATTAATTAATTTACATTTATTTACAAAATAATAATTAAAGGTGAAAATAATAAATAATAAAAATAAATAATATTTACATTTTAATGGTCTGAATTTATTATGAAAATTAATTAAGTTAATTAAATAATAATAATATTAATAATAAAAATAATTAGTTAAAAGAAAATAAAAAGAAAAGCAATTAACCAGGGGGGTGTTGACCCAATAATGGAGGTTTGTGTGGCAATTCTGGCCCATTAAGCTTTCAGGCCTGTTTGACTTTGGGAATTGTCCAGGTACGTGTTGACTAAGGAATACCATAGTCCTTCCATCTAGACCATTAGATTGATGTAATAGGCCACTTGGCGCGCTGAAGTGGGAGATATATGATGCAACGCGTTTGAACGTCTGCACATGATTACATTTGAAAAAATATGAAACAAATATTTAGTGGACCTGGGAATTGAACCCAGGTCCCAATGATGCACAGCCAACACACCAACCATCAAACCACCTGCACGCATTCGTAAACACAGTGGACAATGAATATATTATATAAAAACAATAACACATGCTGGAAACAACAAAACGCGCGCTATTTTTTGAATAGCCCAACCAAAAGCCAACATGTCTTCATCTTCTTTAATTGCCTGCATAAAAACATATCAAATAGCGGGGGTTTTTAACCCCCACAACCTGCATCAACAAAAAATAGCGAATAGGCATGTGCTGTATATAAATTGTTCGCGAGGGTAGATTTAGGTTCGTCTGGACGCAACAATCTCAACCATAGGTCTCATGAAGCCTAATTTTTCATGGGCTGTAAAGCCCTAATTTGAAAGCTTCGAAACCCTAAATTTCATCAATGGCAATTTATGATTCTGGACACCATAATGCAATTCACCTGTACCATTAGCTTCAGAGAGGTTCTAGCAATGTAAAGCACACAAAAAATCACGTTAATGATGCATGAATAACGAGTTACGATTATAGAAAAAATCACCAAACCGTGAGTCTGTTCTGGGCGATTCCTATAGCTTTAGCACATGGTTTTGATTCCAAAAGGTTTCTGAGAGGTCCAGCAATATGTTTGAATCCTTAAATTGCTTTGAAAGGGCCTGTGAGTGAGAAAACAGTTTTGAGTTTTCTTGATTTTTTTTTCAATATGGTAATGGCCTTGTGCAGAAATTCTCACGTGTCCTGCATTAGGGTTGGCTTCTGTATATATAATGGATTGAATTTAGGTTAAATCTTTGACCAAAAATCCATTGCATTATGGTTTCAATACTTGATTTTCAATCACATCTTTTTACATCTTTTTGATTGAAAAATCTTGCCAAATTGAGAGATCCTTGTCTCCTTGATGTGTACACGAAATCTCCAGCATATGTTGACCACTTTTGCTTCACAAAAAGATTGAGAAATCATATCTTTGAATTTCCTACATTTAAAATTAATTAAATGAATTAAAAATCAATTAAAAATCCAATTAATTAATAAAAATAAGAAAATAATTCAATTTAATCTCAATGGGTCGTGCATAAGCCTTGGACAAAGTTTCAAGAATAAATTTGAGGCCCATTAGCAAAAACAAGGTGTTTTGAGCAAAGTTGACTTTTGCAAATTCACAAATATTTTCCAACTTCTCCAATGCATGTCTTGCTCAATTTTGATCCTATGAACATGTTCTTGGACATTTTGCAAAGGTATTGAAGTCCTCTAACCAGTGCCTTTGGTCCCATGTTATTTGTATTTACCAATCTCAAGTTATGGTCTTTGACTTAAAGTGCATTTTTGTTGACTTTTGAAATTGACCTATAATGTAGAAATTGATAACTTTTTATGAGAGCATTTCTTGGACTTGGAATGTCAAGATGGATTGTAGTAAATGTCATCCCCTTTAAAATTAGCATTGGATGGTATTTTTCTGATGAACCATGAAGAAGTCATGCCCTGGTCAAGATACAGTTGACTTTTCTACTGTCCAAAAATAGTAACTTTTGGCATCTTGATGATTTTTGAGCCATTCTTGTGGAATCATGATCAAGACTTGATCAAATGATGATTGTGTACTCAAAATAAGATGTTGACCAAAAATTCTGACCTTTGACTGTAAAATGACCATTTTGCCCCTGCAGTTGATTGTGGATCAAATAGGGCTTTTAACTGTGGAATTTGGCACTGTGAGTCTTGAAACTTGGCATGTAGGTGCTTGGGAATGTATATAGGCCTATGGGACTGGATTGAGCCATTGAAAACCTCAAATTTATTGAGAGAACCAAAACCCTAATTTCAGCTGGCTTAGGAGGTGGTTTGACTGTGTAATCCTTTGAGAAATCTTGAACCATTTGAAGATGATTCTTGACAAATCTTGAGGAATATGGGAGGGAAAATTTTGGGGTGCAACAGTTGCCCCTGTTCAATCTTCTTAAACCTGAGGATGTAGATTGGCCTGCGTGCCTTTCGTGATCCGAAGGTGGAAGATGATTGAACACTACAGTGCCCAGAAATTTGCACTCGCATAGTAGAGTATCAGCAATGTGATGTCGGGAATGGGCTTACAGATGCCATTTGGAGATATGATGGATAGGAGGATGGGCTTATAGATGCCATCTGAAGATGTAATGGATAGTGGTGGAGATGGGCTTAAAGATGCCATCTGGAGATGTCGATCGCGTAAGAGATTCCTTAGCGAGAACTTACGTACCTGAGAAAGAAAGATAGTTTCCTGGCCTGTCACAGGGGTTGATCTTCAAACTCTTCATGAAGATATGCCCTGGCTAGATACAGGTATCGAATCTACAATCAATCGCTCACAGATATGCCCTGGCTAGATACAGGTATCGAATCTGGAACTTCAAAAGGTTGGTAGAGATAGCTTTCCTGGCTGGATACAGGCGTAGACCTCTAATCAGTCGCTTACAGATATGCCCTGGCTAGATACATGTATCGAATCTGGAATTTCAAAAGGTTGATCGAGATAGATTTCCTGGATGGATACAGGCGTAGACCTCTAATCAGTCGCTCACAGATATGCCCTGGCTAGGTACAGGTATCGAATCTGGAATTTCAAAAGGTTGATATGTTGTCTCTACTGACAGGTTATCTCAGAAAAATATTTAGGGATCGATTTAACTGAACCAGGGGAGATTTTGTCTTCTTTGACGAGTTGTCTCTTTGGACGGGTTGTCTTCATAGACGGGTTGTCTTTATTGACAAGTTGTCTTTACTGACGGGTTGTCTTTATTGACAGGTTGTCCTCAATGACGGATTGTCTTCAATGACGGGTTGTCTTTAATGACGGATTGTCTCCAATGACGGGTTGTCTTCAATGACGGATTGTCTTCAAGGACAGGTTGTCTTTATTGACGGATTGTCTTCAAGGACGGGTTGTCTTTATTGACGAATTGTCTTCAATGACGGATTGTCTTTAATGACGGATTGTCTTTATTGACGGGTTGTCTTTATTGACGGATTGTCTTCAATGACGGGTTGTCTTTAATGACATATTGTCTTTAATGACGAATTGTCTTTAATGACGGATTGTCTTTAATGACGGATTGTCTTTATTGACGGGTTGTCTTTATTGACGGGTTGTCTTCAATGACGGGTTGTCTTTAATGACTGATTTGCATCAGAAAAATCCCTAGGAATTGATTTAACTGGCTTTGTCTTCTTTGACTGAATTTGTCTTCTTTGACCGGATTTAGAGTTTAACTGCATCTTTCCTGAAAGGTAAAGGTGAGTCACATGCAATGCATGATATGGATCAAGCAATGATGTTCTCAACATAAATGAGATTGTATGATATGATGCGTATATGCATGTATCATGATGTATGACAATGTGATGTTTATGAATGTATCTTCGTCTGGGAAAATAAATCCTTGACAAATGCCGGGAGTTTGTTAAATCTTGGGCTGATGTTGAAGAGTAGAGTTCTTCGTTTCCGCTGGGGATGATGACTGCAAGAATAAACCAGTAGGAGAAGATGACTCCGTTGGGGAATAATCCTGATGGAGAGATTACCCTGCCGGGAATTACTCTGTGGGAAGGGATACTTCGTTGAGACTTTAACGATAACTCCGCTGGGGATACCGTTGATAAGCCCTGTTAGAGGATTTGATGAACTCCGCTGGGGATAGGAAGAAATTCGTCGAGGACGGTCTTTTCGTTGTAATTAGTTGAGGATAACCCAGTTATAGGCTCTGGTGGGGAATAACCTCTCAACATGGTCGGGGAGAGATGCTTTGTACTCTGCAGGGGACCAGCTTCCAGAATCTACTGGGGATAAGCTTCCAGAATCTACTGGGGAGATTGATTCAACTCTCCTGGGGAAACTTTTTGGACTGTACTGGGGAGATTGATCCACTGGGGTGTCTGGTATTCCGCCGGGGAACAATCTTATATTTTCGTCGAGGAATATTAAGACTGCCGGGGATGCTTGCTGAGGAATATTTATACTCCACTGGGGAATGTTAAGATTTTCCGGGGATACCCAACTTCCTTAAGGTTGACAGTAGGCTAACTCTGCTTGGGGAGAGTGTTGCTGACTTGCTGGAGATACTGTGCCTTTTCGGGGCTGACGGGAGACCAGCTCTGCTTGGGGAGAGTGTTGTTGAATCTTGTCATACTCTGCGGGGAGTGAAGGTATCCTGGTTACTTTCTTCAGCCGAACTTACCTTGGTACCTTGGTGGACAGAGCAACTAGATCGCTTGGACAACTCTTATGGCCCCAACTTCTGTGGGAAAAGGTACCTGTGGAGGTGCTTGATAACTGCCGATTTGACAAATCTTTTTCTGGTAGGCAAGTGACGAGATGTTGGGACATAGTCGTACGCTTTTGATCCCTAACTTTTGCCTGGACCGTCCTTTCGGGTTTTCAGTCCATCGGGATACCCATTTTTGCCCAAGCCGCCTTTTCAGGTTTTCGACTTGCCGGGTGTACATATTTTTTCATTTTTATCCCTCATTCTGCCCGAACCCTTTTGGTTCGCCGGGAAGCCCTTATTTTTTCCTAGGTGTGTCAACCTAGCGGGTCTTTGATTGTGCGTAGTATTTTTTCGACTATGTCCATGCTCTCAGAGCGCAGGGAGTTGTCACTGTCATTAGCGTTATGTTGCCATACTACCAGAAGATCTTCGTTTGATCATGCAAGATTTGTCGCTGGAATTCATGCCCAATGCCCCAGTTGATTCAGATGGAGATCTGCCCCTGGCTGTCTGGAATTTTGAGAGATTCCTTGAATCTTGACTTGACTGCCCCAAATGATGGACAATGATCACGTCTGCCCCTTGGTTGGAAGTGTTTTTCCACTTGAGATGACCCTTTAGAAGATCTTTGTTCATTAGATATCCGTCGTGCAAATTCCTCTGCTGTTTGAACAAATAGTCATATGCAAACAATGTTATTTTAAGAATGCAAAGCTTATGTCTGTCTTGAAGTTTTTTGAAAATGCAATTTTCAATAAAACAAGTGAATTTTTGTAAAATTTGATGTCAACTCAGGATTTTACAGCAAGCCCCACAGGAGTCAGGATACCTTTCGTAACAGTATGCTTTCGAACTAACCCATGCTTCAGCTAGGACATTTAAGGGTTATAACGTGGCCTGGTTCATGGTTTAAGAAACAAAGGATAAAGGCTCAAATTTTATGTGTACCCACCCGCTCTTCGTGATTTTCTTCAAACCTAAACTCAGTTGATCGTGCGTTAGACCTGGTTTGAGTCTTTGCTCTGATATTCCGGTGATGGTTCGGATATTAACAATTTGTTTTGAATAGGCAGTCATTTCCCTTTTTTTGTTGAGGGTTTGTTGGACCTCTTTCTTTTTGATTTTTATTATCCCTGTTTTTTGCCTGAACTGTTTCTTCTATGATTACAGTCAGCGGGATGCCCCCGTTTTTTGTAAGTCTCCTTCATAGGTTTTGACTTATTGGGCTTTTATTTTTGAAAGATAACGACTGCTTATCTTTATGATTACTCGGAACCATCAATGTATTTTGTTTCGGAAGGACTCCTTTGATGTCATTCATTGTGCATCTGGATCAACTGAGAGAACTACCCTGCCCCAGGTTATGATTAAGGGTTTTAATTTTCGAAAAGAAAAACTCCAACTTCTTTGGCTCAAAGGGGTTGACTAGGGATTATCTTCCTTATAACTCCACTGTTTAGGATTTGAAACAATGCCTGTACCTCATCAGCGGGGTCTGTTCAAAAGCATACTGTAAAGATCGTGGTATCGTTTTCGTCATCCTCCCTCAAAAGGCTTAGAATTTTTAATCGAGAGTTGAACATCAAAAAATAAAAGCAATTTTAAGCATAGTGAACACAATTACTTCAAAACAGACACGTGTAATGCATTAATGAAATAAGAGAGTTTGACATGATAATTGTTTGAATAAGCAAAGAAAGATACAATATCAGAATTCAAATGAACAAAAGTCTCTCAATCCTAGCCATGCTTTGGCAAGGGAGCAGTGATCACATTGGGAGTCTCGGGCGCTTCGAACTCGACCTCCTTTGCATCGATTAGGTCCTAAACCTTGTTCCTCAAAGTCCAACAATCATCTGTAGCATGCCCCGGGCTGTCAGAATGATAAGCGCAGCGGGCGTTGGGGTTATACCTTGAAGGTGTAGTGTTCGAATTCTTAGGAGGGTCCCTTAGAGTTACCAAATTAGTCTTCAGCAACTGTGGTAATATCTGAGACAGAGTCATACTGAGTCGAGTGAACCGCCTTCTGGGTCTCTCTTCCCTTTGTTGGTTGCGATGTTGAGGATCACTGGCCGGTTTTGAAATAACTACCGCGTTGACAGCTTGGCGGTGTTCGGACCTATTCTGCCCTTTTGAACCATAGACAACACTGGATTCTTTCTTGAACGGTTTTTCTCAGTGTTCGAGGAGTCACCCTTTTGTATCTTCCCAGACTTGATACCAGCTTCTATCCTCTCACCAGTCAAGATCAGATCTGTAAACCCAGCAGAAGAATTCCCAATCAGATGGTTGAAGAAAGGACCAGACAGGGTCCCCAAGAACATGTCAATGAGTTCACGGTCAGTTAAAGGTGGTTGCACCCTTCCAGCAAGGTCCCTCCACTTTTGAGCGTACTCCTTGAATCCTTCACCCGTCCCTAGTGACATACCCTGGAGTTGGGTACGCGTAGGAGCAAGGTCGGAATTATACTGATACTGCTTGTAGAACGCAGTAGCCAAGTCCTCCCAGTTATGAATACTGGCTCCATCCAGCTGATAGAACCATTCGAGTTGAGTCCCTGAAAGACTATCCTGGAAGAAATGGATCCATAAATTCTTGTCAGCAGTGTAAGGTTGGATCTTCCTTACATACGATCGGAGGTGCAGCTTAGGACATGAAGCTCCGTCATATTTTGCAAAAGCAGGTGCCTTGAACTTATGTGGGATCACTACCCCAGAGGATAAGCCTAGGTCTCCAAAGTCCAAACCGGGCACTTGTGAATCTCCATAGCACTTAAGCGGTCCTCCAACTGTTTGTACATGTCCTCAGCAGGAGGGTACTGTTCATCATTATAATCCGTCTCGTTGTCGGAGACCACGGGACTAGGAACCCTTCTCTCTTGGGGACTGTCTTTGCCTACAGATGAGGTAGTCATCTCAGCCTCATTCTGTAGTCCATTCCCAGATCTGCGTCTAGTGTTGAACAAGACGGTCCTCTTCTTCTTCTTCTTCCTCTCTTTCAGAATCAGAGTCTTTAAATCCTGTTGACCCTGGGCTAGGCTCATAACCAACTCCTGGAAATGGGCGTTCTGGGCCTGGAGGGCCTGGATAGCTTATTCAGTGGAAGGTTCAGAAGACATGATGATTGCTGAAATAAACAGCGAAGAAGATAAGTGGCCTGTAAAAGGGTACCTGTAATGCAATGATATGTAAGATATGCATGCAATGTTTTCAAGGATCTCGCGGGGTAAACAAAGAAACTTGTTAGAATTTGAATTCGGTAGCTTGATTGAAGGAACTTCATGTTGTTGAGAGTCCTTCTTCAAGAGTCAAAGCTCACCATATCGAGTAAGTCATAGCCCCTGACTCAAGTCATCATGTTTTGATCTCCGAACAACCTTGGCTAGAGGAAAATAAATCCCCTTTGCCCCTTGCTAGACATTTGGTTCATTATGACCTGCACCACAAACCCTTGAGATCCTTGAAATGGATTAGTCCTTATGCAGGATGTATGCAATGTTATGATGGTATGATGTTATGCTATGCGTGGAGTGATGTAAGTAAACCCTATTATAAGCGCAGATTAAGGACTGTAAACAAAACCTACAAGAAACTCATGTTGTCAGATAACAAGAATGTGCAAGTAGTTCAAGTTTGAAGGCACACAAGTCACACAAGACAGCCCTTAGAGTTCAGGCCAGCATGAAGTTTAGGTACTACCCTCTTTCAGTTTCGTTGGTTAAGACCTGTCCTAGAAAATAGTAATCGGGTTCTAGAGGATCTCAATATCACTGACTACCCTCAATCGGTCATAACTCCAGCATCGCAATCTTTTCTTGCAGCCAGAACCATCGCGAGAGTTTAGCCTCAATGAGTGTAGCATACTGCTACTGTTCTATGGCCAAGTTGGGTCAATTTAGGGTTCTAAGGTCGGTTGGTGCTTGATGACTCCTCAGAAGACCCATATTCTCCTTGTTGCAACACAAGGGATATCGGTACAGACCAAGGTGTCACACCAATGTATCCACTGCTTCACCCGTGTCGGTCTATGCCGGACAGGTCCCTCACAGCTTATGCTACCTAAAGGGTATTCCCCAGATCCGGGTTAGGATCTATGAAACTCCAAAATAGGCCCACAATATTAAAGCAATCAAAGCAAGCAATTGAAAACAAGAGTGGTCTAATCCTAAGGTACACCTCACTTTTAAATGTCCCCAGCAGAGTCGCCAGTTCTGTGATCGGTGGAAATAGAACTGACTGTTTTGAAATGCTGGTTCGCGAAATGTCGCGGTAAGCAAGAGTCGCCACCGTCTTTTATGTTCTCCAACATGGAAAGGACAAAAGCACAGCAAAATTCCTTTTCGAGATGTTTCTCGGTTCGGGAGGTAGATTATAGAAAGGGAAGGTGTTAGCACCCTTTCTATCCATGGTTATCCATGGACTCTTAGGTACTTGCTCCCTATGTTTTCAAAAATTGTTTGCTTTTCAAGTGTTTGTGGGTTTTGAAAAAGTTTAGTTTGAAAAACTTCTAGGTAACTCTTGTATCAGTCCTCAAGAGTGTATGAAGTATTTGTTTGAAAACTTTTTAAAAGTGTAGGTGCGAAAAGTTGTTTTTGTTTTTGAAAGAGCAAGTACCCAGGAGAAATCTACATACTCTAAGGAATTAAGCTGTGTAAGAGTCCTTTAGACAGTACTATCCCACTATTGAGAAGTAGGTAGCACCGTCGTTGGAATTATTCGGGTAAATTCGATTATAGGGACATGTGTGGTCACCAAAGCAATAGTAGGACGCCTTAGCGGTAACCCTAATGTCCTAGATCCTTTTTATCCGAGGCAACCTTTTCAAGGCAACTTGGATCTTTAGACAGGAGGGCGACCTCTAAAACACCCTATACTCAATGACCACCTCGAGGCAACCGAGTGAGGCGTACCCTAGGAGTGGCATGTGCATGTGTATTGTTTCATGTTAAATTGTCTTTGCATGCATCATTGTGAGCTACGGGTTGATTTTATTTTTCATACAAGTCTTGTCATGCATAATTAACAGTTAATAATTTGCGGGAAATAAAGTGCGGAAAGTGAATCTACGCTATTACAAGGCGTCGGGTATATACATCGCCAAAAACAAACCCTTTGGAAAAATAAATTGCGAGAAAATAAATAAAGCGATAAAAGTCCTAATTAAGAGCTATTACATTCCCGGAAACAGTTACATAAATATAACCAAAATAATAAAGCGCGAATAGAAATTTAATCGGGACGTCCTTAGGGTTTTGACCCTTTTTTGAGAAAAGAATGCAATTTGGTCCCTTTTTTTGCATTTAATTAAATATTAAACCTAAAACTAATTAATTAATAAATTAAAAGAAAAAGTATTTTTATGTTTTTTAGGTCTTAATGAAAATAAAAATAAAAGAGGAAATTAAAGGTTAGTAAAAAAACCTAAGTCTAATTTATTTTATTTATTATGAAAAGAATCAAAATTAAACCTAATTTAAACTAAATCAATTTATTAGAATTTATTTACAAAATAATAATTAATAGTGAAATTACTAAATAATAAAAATAAATAATATTTTAAGTTTCTGAATTTAATATGAAAAATAATTAATTTATGAATTAATAATAATAATTAATAATAGTTAATAAAAGAAAAATAAATAAAAATAAAAATAAAAAAAGAACAAAGAAACCAGGGGGGTTGATGAGCCCAAATGGAGGTTAATTAGCAATCTGGCCCACTAAGCTCAAGCCTTTGTTGACTTTCCTGAATAGTCCAGATACGCATTGACTCATGAGCATCATGATCTTCATCTTTTGACCATTGGATTGGGGATTGTGGCCACATGGCAGGCTGATGCTTGGGGCGCATGGTAGAACACATTAGAAAGCCTGCATGCAATCATGTTGAACAAAATAATATAGGAATTTTGGTGGACCTGGGGATCGAACCCAGGTCCCAATGGTTAACGTCCACCTCACTAGCCACTCAGCCACTTGCCTGCGTTTGTTAATAAGATAAGCACTAAATATAATATATCAAAACAATCACATGTGCTGGAAACAAACCAAATCGCGTGTGTATTTTAAACCGTCCAACCAGGAACTAACACGTCCTTCGTCTTCCCCAGATTCCCTGCAAAACAAAGTTAAATAGCGGGGGTTTTTAACCCCCATAAAACAGGATGAGGAAAAATAGCGAATAGGCGTATGCTTCACATAAATATTTCGCGACATGTCCATTGAATTCGTCTGGTCTCAACGAGTTTAACCATGGGTCTCTCAAGGTCTGATTTTTCCTGTACAGCAAAGCCCCAAATTGGACGCTCAAGAACCCTAAATTTCTTTAATGGTGGTTTGAGATTCTGGGCATTATAAGGCAATTAACCAATACCAAAAGCTTCATGGGAGTTCTAGCAATGCAAAACACACAAAAAATCTCGTTAATGATGACTGAATATTGAATTACGATTATGGAAAAAATCATCAAACCGTGTGACTATTTGTGGAGATTTCTTGAGCCTTGGCGTGTGGTTTTGATTGCAATGCGTTTCTGGGAGTTCTAGCAATGTGTTTGAATCCTTAAATTGCTTTGAAAGGGCCTGGGAGTGAGAAAACAGTTTTGAGTTTTCTTGATTTTTTTTCAATATTGCATATGGCTTTCTTGCAGAGTTTTCACGTGTCCTGCATTAGGGTTGGCTTCTGTATATATAATGGATTGAATTTAGGTTAAATCTTTGACCAAAAATCCATTGCATTATGGTTTCGATATTTGATTTTCAATTACATCTTTTTGCATCTTTTTGATTGAAAAATCTTACCAAATTGAGAGATCCTTGTCTCCTTGATGTGTACACGAAATCTCCAGCATATGTTGACCACTTTTGCTTCACAAAAAGATTGAGAAATCATATCTTTGAATTTCCTACATTTTAAATTAATTAAATGAATTAAAAATCAATTAAAAATCCAATTAATTAATAAAAATAAGAAAATAATTCAATTTAATCTCAATGGGTCGTGCATAAGCCTTGGACAAAGTTTCAAGAAGAAATTTGAGGCCCATTAGCAAAAACAAGGTGTTTTGAGCAAAGTTGACTTTTGCAAATTCACAAAAATTTCCCAACTTCTCCAATGCATATCTTGCTCAATTTTGATCCTATGAACATGTTCTTGGACATTTTGGGAAGGTCTTGAAGTCCTCTAACCAATGCCGTTGGTCCCATGTCATTTGGATTTACCAATCTCAAGTTATGGTCTTTGACTTAAAGTGCATTTTTGTTGACTTTTGAAATTGACCTATAATGTAGAAATTGATAACTTTTAATGAGAGCATTTCTTGGACTTGGAATGTCAAGATGGATTGTAGGAAATGTCATCCCCTTCAAAATGATCATTGGATGGGATTTTCCTGATGAACCATGAAGAAGTTATGCCCTGGTCAAGATACAGTTGACTTTTCTACTGTCCAAAAATAGTAACTTTTGGCATCTTGATGATTTTTGAGCCATTCTTGTGGAATCATGATCAAGACTTGATCAAATGATGATCGTGTACTCAAAATAAGATGTTGACCAAAAATTCTGACCTTTGACTGTAAAATGACCATTTTGCCCCTACAGTTGACTGTGGATCAAATAGGGCTTTTGACTGTGGAATTTGGCACTGTGAGTCTTGAAACTTGGCATGTAGGTGCTTGAGAATGTATATAGGCCTATGGGACTGGATTGAGCCATTGAAAACCTCAAATTTCTTGAGAGAACCAAAACCCTAATTTCAGCTGGCTTAGGAGGTGGTTTGACTGTGCAATCCTTTGAGAAATCTTGAACCATTTGAAGATAATTCTTGACAAATCTTGAGGAATATGGGAGGGAAAATTTTGGGGTACAACAGAGGGCCATACAACCTCATGAAGATTCGGTTGAGACATTGAATTTGGGTACTGAGGAAGACAGAAAAGAGGTTAAAATAGGTGAAAATCTAGAGCTTAGCATCAAACAATGGTTGATACAGATGTTGCACGACTATGTTGAGATCTTCGCTTGGTCCTATTAAGACATGCCTGGTTTGGACACTGATATTGTGGTACATCGCCTTCCGACTAAAGAAGATTGTCCTTCGATTAAACAGAAGGTCTGTCGTATGCACCCTGAAATGTCATAGAAGATCAAGGCAGAGGTCATGAAATAGTTCGACGCATGATTCTTAGCTGTCACTTCGTATGCACAGTGGGTTGCTAATGTTGTTCTGGTACCTAAGAAGGACGGTAAGGTACGGATGTGCATGGATTACAGAGATCTGAACAGGGCAAGCCCCAAGGATGACTTCCCACTTCCTCACATTGATGTTCTGGTCGACAACACCGTGCAGCACAAAATCTTATCCTTCATGGATGGTTTCTCTGGCTACAACCAGATCAAGATGGCTCCTGAAGACAACCTTCGTTACACAGTGGGGATCCTTCTGCTACAAGGTGATGCCTTTTAGATTGAAGAATGTTGGGGCAACTTATCAGCGCGCCATGATCGCTTTGTTCCACGATATGATTCACCATGAGATCGAAGTCTATGTTGATGACATGATATCCAGGTCTCAGACTGAGGAAGAGCACCTGGACCATCTCCAAAAGCTGTTCGACAGGTTAAAGATGTATAAGCTGAGGTTGAATCCGAACAAGTGCACCTTCGGGGTAAGGTCTGGTAAACTTCTGGGTTTCATTGTCAGCAACAAAGGCATCCAAGTAGATCCTGCAAAGGTAAAAGCTATATAAGAAATGTCGGCTCCCTGTACAGAGAAGGAAGTTAGGGGTTTCTTGGGACGCCTGAATTATATCGCCAGGTTCATTTCACATCTGACTGCTACTTGTGAGGCAATCTTCAAGCTTCTGAAGAAAGATCAAGCGGTAAAGTGGAATGATGAATGCCAGACTGCTTTTGAAAGAATCAAGGAATGCCTTCAAGAACAACCAATTCTGATGCCTCCAGTTAAAGGAAGACCTTTGATATTATACTTAATAGTGCTAGGCAATTCAATGGGGTGTGTGTTGGGGCAGCATGACGAGTCTGGTCGAAAAGAGCACGCAATATACTACCTTAGAAAAAAGTTTACCGACTGTGAGACACGATACTCATTGCTCGAGAAAACTTGCTGCGCTTTGGCATGGGCTGCTCGTCGACTGAGACGGTATATGCTGACTCACACTACCTTGTTGATATCAAAGATGGATCCGATCAAGTACATTTTCGAGAAGCCCGCACTCTCCGGAAGGATAGCAAGGTGGAAAATGATCTTAACTGAGTACGACATACAATATACAACCCAAAAATCAATAAATGGGAGTGTATTGGCTGATCATTTGGCTCATCAGGTCGTGGATGACTACCAACCCATGAATTTTGAGTTCCCGGATGAGAATATTATGTTGGTGACTTACTACGAAGAACCTGGACCGGATGAAGGACCTGAGGAGGGATCCCGATGGTCTATGTATTTTGATGGAGCCTTAAACGCACTAGGTAATGTCATTGGCGCTGTAATCATATCTCCCGAGGGTTGTCATACTCCATTCACTGCCCGTTTATGTTTCAATTTCACCAACAACATGGCGGAGTATGAAGCGTGCATCATGGGCCTTCGAGCTGCTATTGACCTAAGGATCAAGTTCTTGAGTGTATTCGGGGATTCCACTTTGGTGATAAGTCATATCAAAGGCAAGTGGGATACGAAGCACTCGAATCTCATTTCTTACAAAGAGTATGTACTGACATTGCTCCCACACTTTGAGGAGGTAACCTTCGAACATTTCCCACGAGAGGAGAACCAGTTAGCAGACGCGCTAGCTACCATGTCTTCTATGTTTAAGGTTAGGTGGGACAATGAAGCTCCCAAAATTACCATTGAGAGGTTGGATGAACCATCACACTGCTGTGAAATTGATACCGAAGAAGTGGCAGACAAACCCTTGTTTCACAAAGTCAAAAGGTATCTCGAGGCTCAAGAGTATCCCGAAGGGGCATTTGTCAATGATAAGATGTTTCTGAGAAGGTTCGCTGCAAAGTTCTTCCTCAGTAATGGAATCCTCTATAAATGCAACCATGAATCCACACCACTATGGTGTGTAGACAAGAGTGAAGCATAGAGGATCATGATAAATCTACATGAAGGCACATTCAGAACCCATTCCAGTGGACACACCATGGCTAATAAGATCCTACAGGAAGGATATTATTGGTACACTATGGAAGCCGATTGTTATCAGCACTCTCAAACTTGTCATAAGTGCCAAATCTACGCCGATAAGGTGCATGTGCCTCCGATCCCCTTAAACGTCTTGACAGCTCCGTGGCCCTTTGCAATATGGGGCATCGACATGATCGGAGAAATCAGGCCCACCGCTTCCAATGGACATCGCTTCATCCTAGTAGCCATTGATTACTTCACGAAGTGGGTTGAGGCAGCTTCCTTTTCTATAGTAACCAAGAACGTCGTGGCACGGTTTATCCGACACAATCTGATTTGTCGATATGGTGTGCCAGAGAGAACTGTTACTGACAATGGTACGAATCTCAACAACACAATGATCACTGAGCTCTATAAACAGTTCAAGATACAACATCATAATTCTTCCCCTACCGGCCGAAGATGAATGGCGATGTTGAAGCAGCTAACAAGAACATCAAGAAGGTTGTACAGAAAATGACAGTGACATATAAAGACTGGCATGAGATGTTACCATTTTCTCTTCATGAGTACCGTACCTCAGCACAAACATCGATAAGGGCAACCCTCTACTCTCTGGTATATGGCATGGAGGCAGTCCTACCCATCGAAGTCCAGATACCTTCTCTCAGGATTATGAAGGATGCGGGTTTGAACAAAGACGACTAGATCCGAACCTGACTTAATCAGTTAAATCTAATCGATGAAAAGAGACTTACTGCTATCTGCCATGGTCAGACATACCTAAAGCGAATGATCAAGGATTTTAACAAGAAAGTCATGCGTCAAGAATATCAAGTCGGGGATCTAGTGATCAAACGCATCATACTGCCGCAAGGTGATCCCAGGGGCAAATGGACCCCTACGTACGAAGGGCCATTTGTGGTTAAGAACATTTTCTCGGAAGGAGCTATGATTCTAAGTACCATGGATGGTGACGACCTTCCTCACCTTGCCAATGCAGACATAGTGAAAAGATACTACGCCTAATCAAAGACCCGCTAGGTTGACCGGCCTAGGCAAAAATAAGGGCTTCCCGGTGAACCAAAAGGGTTCGGGTAAAAGTAAGGGATGAAAACGAAAAAATCTGTACACCCGACAAGTCGAAAACCCAAAAGGGAGGCTTGGGCAAAAATGGGTATCCCAGTGGACTAAAAACCAGAAAGGGCAGTCTAGGAAAAAGTTAGGGATATAAAGCGTACCTCTATGTCTCATTTGATCATCTTGCGACCAGACTTCAGCATCGATCATCAAACTTGGACGGTGCCAACCAATCTGATCAACCTTCGGCCAAGTAGCAAAGTGATGATACGCTTGAAGATATAAAGGAAATAGCGGAGTTGGAACCCAATGGGGTTGTTTCACATAGCTATTTTTCTTGCTTTTACACAAATTATATAATTTCTATTTTTCGGCGGCATTCTATTACTAAAGCGTCAGCCTCTTTGTACAAAAATGCCTGTTACAGGCCAACTTCAAAAATCAATAGAAATCATTTTCACAAGAAAGTTCAATGTGGTTTTTTTCCTTTTTCTGTTTTGTTTTGCAAGAACGTCTAGTGATTTGTTTTTTATATATGCATTTGAAAATGATTGTTGCTCATAAATATTTACATAAGAAACAAAAGACAATTACTCGTAATTCCAGAAACAGGGGCAAAAACAAGAAGTGCCAAACCCTACAGTTACTCTTCCCAGCAGGTACCGAGATAGAGCTAGCTTAGGAACATAATTATTGGTACATACACTCCCCACATAGTAAAAGTATCCAAAGGCATTGATGTCAGCTTTCTCGAAACAGGATGTAACCACGCCAGCTGAGGTTCATAATCGCGGGAGAGTTCATCACTTTGGCTACAAAAATACATTTTCTAAGTTCATTCCCCGCAGAGTTTATCCTCAAGCAGCATCTCCTCCCGACAGAATATTTACAAATCTCCAGCAACTATCAGGGATTTATTTTCCCAGACGCAAGCATACCACGATATCATTTCATGAACATACATCATGACATACGTATACATATCATATACAGCATAATCTCATTTATTTTGAGAACATCATCTCACCCTGCATTTCATGCATCGCATATAACTAACCCTGGTATCTTTCCAGGAAAAGAGGATTAGCTTCAACAAATTCAGCAGTTATGCAAGTCACATCTGCAGACGACTAACAGAAACTCAGTTCCCGAAACCAAACGGGTCAATTAATCTACACTCTCATTTCGAAGAAACCCTACGACCCAGGTTCCTTCTCACAACCCTACTATCCAGGCTTTCATTTCGGAGAAACCCTACTATCCAGGTTCCTTCTTACAGCCCTACTATCCAGGCTTTCATTTCGAAGTAACCCTACGACCCATGTTCCTTCTCACAGCCCTACTATCTAGGCTTTCATTCCGAAGTAACCCTATGACCCAGGTTCCTTCTCACAGCCCTACTATCCAGGCTTTCATTTCGAAGTAACCCTACTATACAGGTTACTTCTCACAACCCTTCTATCTAGGCATTCATTTCAAAGTAACCCTACTATCCAGGTTCCTTCTCACAACCCTACTATCCAGGCTTTCATTCCGAAGTAACCCTACTATCTAGGTTCCTTCTCAGAACCCTACTATCCAGGCTTTCAATTCGAAGTAACCCTACTATCCAGGTTCCTTCTCATAACCCTACTATCTAGGATCTCATTTCAAAGTAACCCTACTATCCAAGTTCCTTCTCACAGCCCTACAATCCAGGCTTTCATTCCGAAGTAACCCTACTATCTAAGTTCCTTCTCACAGCCCTACTATCCAGGCTTTCAATTCGAAGTAACCCTACTATATAGGTTCCTTCTCACAGCCCTACTATCCAGGCTTTCATTTCAAAGTAACCCTACTATCCAGGTTCCTTCTTACAGCCCTACTATCCAGGCTTTCATTTCGAAGTAACCCTACTATCCAGGTTCCTTCTCATAGCCCTATTATCCAGGCTTTCATTTCAAAGTAACCCTACTATCCAGGTTCCTTCTCACAACCCTACTATCCAGGTTCCTTCTCACAACCCTACTATCCAGACTTTCATTTCGAAGTAACCCTACTATCCAGGTTCCTTCTCACAACCCTACTATCCAGGATTTCATTTCAGAGTAACCCTACGACCCAGGATCCTTCTCACAACCCTACTATCAAGGCTTTCATTTCGAAGTAAACCTACTATCCAAGTTCCTTCTCACAGCCCTAATATCCAGGCTTTCATTTCAAAGTAACCCTACTATCCAGGTTCCTTCTCACAGCCCTACTATCCATGCTTTCATTTCGAAGAAACCCTATGACCCAGGTTCCTTCTCACAACCCTACTATCCAGGCTCTCATTTCAAAGTAACCCTACTATCCAGGTTCCTTCTCACAACCCTACTATCTAGGCTTTCATTTTGAAGTAACCCTACTATCCAGGTTCCTTCTCATAGCCCTACCATCCAGGCTTTCATTTCAAAGTAACCCTACTATATAGGTTCCTTCTCACAGCCCTACTATCCAGGCTTTCATTTCAAAGTAACCCTACTATCCAGGTTCCTTCTCACAGCCCTACTAACCAGGCTTTCATTTCGAAGTAACCCTACTATCTAGGTTCCTTCTCACAACCCTACTATCCAGGCTTTCAATTCGAATTACCCCTACTATCCAGGTTCCTTCTCACAACCCTACTATCCAGGCTCTCATTTCAAAGTAACCCTACTATCCAGGTTCCTTCTCACAACCCTACTATCTAGGATTTCATTTCGAAGTAATCCTACTATCCAGGTTCCTTCTCACAGCCCTACTATCCAGGCTTTCATTTCAAAGTAACCCTACTATATAGGTTCCTTCTCACAGCCCTACTATCCATGATTTCATTTCAAAGTAACCCTACTATCCAGGTTCCTTCTTACAGCCCTACTATCCAGGCTTTCATTTCGAAGTAACCTTACTATCCAGGTTCCTTCTCACAACCCTATTATCCAGGCTTTCATTTCAAAGTAACCCTACTATCCAGGTTCCTTCTCACAACCCTACTATCCAGGTTCCTTCTCACAACCCTACTATCCAGACTTTCATTTCGAAGTAACCCTACTATCCAGGTTCCTTCTCACAGCCCTACTATCCAGGATTTCTCTTTAGAGTAACCCTACGACCTAGGTTCCTTCTCACAGCCCTACTATCAAGGCTTTCATTTCGAAGTAACCCTACTATCCAAGTTCCTTCTCACAACCCTACTATCCAGGCTTTCATTTCAAAGTAACCCTACTATCCAGGTTCCTTCTCACAACCCTACTATCCATGCTTTCATTTCGAAGAAACCCTACGACCCAGGTTCCTTCTCACAGTCCTACTATCCAGGCTTTCATTTCAAAGAAAACCTACGACCCAGGTTCCTTCTCACAGCCCTACTATCCATGCTTTCATTTCGAAGAAACCCTACGACCCAGATTCCTTCTCACAACCCTATTATCCAGGATTTCGTTTCGAAGAAACCCTACTATCTAGGTTCCTTCTCACAACCCTACTATCTAGGCTTTCATTTCGAAGAAACCCTATGACCCAGGTTCCTTCTCACAACCCACTATCTAGGCTTTCATTTCGAAAAAACCCTACGACCCAGGTTCCTTCTCACAACCCTACTATCCAGGCTTTCATTTCGAAGTAACCCTATTATCCAGGTTCCTTCTCACATCCCTACTATCCAGGATTTCAATTCAAAGTAACCCTACTATCCAGGTTCCTTCTCATAACCTTACCATCCAGGTTTCTTTTCTATTACCTCCATACGACAGTTTATAACACGGTAAAACCTGGACCTGACCATTTTCGATCAATTTCACCTTTCCCCAGTAAGTCGCGATGCAGCCGGTACACTGACCAGATATGCAATTCACCTCCGCTTCCTCAAGCAGGAGTTAATTCCCCAGTAGAGTAATGGATAATTGAAGCTCCTAAAATTCTATTTCTCCCAAGACAGATACCAACGTTCCTCAGCAGATTCCTCCTTAACGACAGGAGCATAAAATCTCATCAAAGGAATATCTCAGGAAATCAACATCCTCTAGATGGCATCTTTAAGCCCATCTTCGACAGTACTCGGTCACATCTTGGATGACATCTTTAAGCCCATATCCGACATATCTCCAGAAACCTCCAAATGGCATCTATAAGCCCATTCCCGATATCACAAATCAAGTATCACTTCATGCGAGTGCAAATTTCTGGACACTCTAGTGTTCAATCATCTTCCACCTTCAGATCATGAAAGGAAGATGAGCCAATCTACATCCTCAGGTTTAAGAAGATTGAACAGGGGCAGTTGTTGTACCCCAAAATTTGCCCTCTCATTTTACTCAACAGAGATCCTCAATTTGCTCAAGTTTGCCCAAGGGTTGACCAGACAAACTCTCTCCTAAGGTAGTGTGTCTCAAATTAGGGTTTCCATTTCATCAAGATAGGTGAACTCCAAAGACCTCATATGCTCTCCATGGTCCTAATATGTTCTCAATATCATCCATGCCAAGTTTCATGCCTTGCACTACAAGTTTGCTCAGTCAACTACTCAGATGCCTTAAAATCAACTGTGTTAGGTCAAAAGTCAATTGTGACCCACATACAGTCAAACTTCAAAATTTTTGGTCAACATCAACATTTTAAAGTGACATCCATCATTTGATCAAGGGTTGATCATGATTCCTCAAGGAATGCCCGAAATTCACCAAAACTCAAAAGTTGCTAAATTAGGGTTTCTATAGAAAAAGTCAACCAAACTTTGACCAAGCATAACTTCCACATACTTTATCAGAAATTCTCCATTCAAGGCTCATTTTGAAGAGGATGAAATTCCCTACAACTCGTCTTTATCCCACAAGTTCGAAATATGCACTCATAAAAAGATATGAATTTCTACATTATAGGTCCTTTTGAAAAGTCAACAAAAAAACACCTTTTGGGTCAAAGCTTCTTACACGAACATGGAAGACCCAATTGAAATGAGATAAAAGGGGTTTCTTAGGGGACATCCTAAGCTTTCTAAAAAGTTCAAGAACACCTCTCTAGGATTAAAATTGGAGGAGATATGCCTTGTCAAAGTTGACCTTTTTTGCAAAATTGCCAAAAGTCAAATATGCTCAAAAGTGAATTTTTTACCAAATGGGCTTAGCATTTCATGATTGCATCTCACTTGTAGCATGGTCCATGACCCAAATGTTCACTCACATGTTATTTGCTTCATTATTTATTTTATTTTGATTTTTGATTTATTAAAAATTGAATAAAATCAAATAATTGGTAAATAATATCAAATATATGTTTTGATATGATTTTTGGACAATATCTCAACCAAATTATGCTGAGATATCAAGACCAAATCGAATCAATCGTGATTGGTACAAAAATGGGATAATTTGTCTCAATTTAGAAAGTTTGCATATGGCTAAAGAACCAAATCAAATCTTCTCAAAACATCAAGATTCAATCTGTTTTGCAACCCTAATTCACTCAAGGGTATATAATGAACAAGAACAAAGCATAAAAAGAAGGTTGGCAATCGTGAATAAGCAAGAACAAACTCAAAAATCTTGACAAAAAGTGTGAATCAGTTTTAGTCATACAGGCCATCTCAAGCCATCCTAGCATTGCCAATCGATTGCTGGACGTCTCAGGAAGCTATCTCAGTCATTTGCAAAAAAACACGTGCTACAACTCACCCAGTTTGCCCTGTTTTTCCAAATTCGTTTACTATGATTCATGAATCATGAACATGTTTTAATGGCATATATGTGTTTGTTATCATGTTTGCAACGTATTGGTTATGTTTGATTGATGTTTTAGCGCATATACTGACAATTGCCATGGCTAGGGTTTGAAGGTGCATTTTAGGGGTTCTTGATACAGGAAAAATTAGGCCACGAATAAGGTACCATGATGCTCGTAAGACCAAGACGAGTTGATTGATATAGTCATAATTAATTTATCATGCCTGTGCTAGATTTTTGAGTTTTGCAGGTTTGTAGCTACAGACTTTTGTCTGTAGGTAAAGGTGCAATGGTCTAAGGCAATGGAGGAGGAAGAAGATGGTGGCGTGGCAACCATTTATTTGTCTGTTTAAATCTCGCGTGTTTTCTGATCCAATTATCTTGTTTTGTTATATTATATTTTGTTTTCATTCTATGCACAACAAAGCAGATTGGCCCGGTGGTAAGAGCGCTTGGTGGGAAGTATGAGGACCTGGGTTCAATCCCAGGTCCAGACAATTTTGGCTATTTTTCTAACGATCCAACGCATGATTCAGTGTGCCTCATACCTAGGTATCAACCTTGCAGCCTCCAGATCTAGCCATTAGATCTAGCCTCAAGGGAGATCCAACGCTCACATAAGAGCAGTGCATGGTAGACCTTCAGGAGATGACCTCACAGGATCAGGCGCTGGCATGCTGGGCTATCAACCTTGGGCCCAACAATTTCATTAGTGCACCCCCCAGATTTGCTAACAACATACATGCCCATTTTCAATTATTTCTTATTTTTATTTCCTTTATTTAATTATTTTGTTTAATTATTTTTCCATAAAAATTAATTACTTTTTTTTATTAATCATAAGATCAACAAATCACAAAAAGATCATTTTTTTCATAAAATATTTACTTTAATTTAATTAGAAAATTAGGTTAATTTAATTTACTTTTTTCATTATTAAAAACAATTAAAAATTAGGGTTTCAATTAATTTAAAATTAAATTCTTTTCTCAAATAAAAAATGTACAAAAGCATTTTTCTCTCAATTAGAGTTTTGGGTTATTTTTTAAGCGTTCTCGTATTTAATTCGCCGCGCGTTTAATTAATTCTTTTTCATTATTTTTTTGTAACTGCCAATGGCTTGTAATAGTTAAGCTAGGTTTTTTCATTTATCGCTTTGTCCCCCGATTTTGGTTATGTAATTAATCCCCCTCCCCGAAGCCTTGTAATAGCTAGGTTTATTTTCTCGCACTTTTAATTTCCGCAATCTTTAACTGTTAGATGCATGGTTAATAGGATTGTATGGAAAGATGTTTAAAAATTAAAACGGTATCTCACTTAATGTGCAAAGACTAATTAAATGAAAAAATCATGTGCACATATTTCACTCCTAGGGTTTGCCTCACTTCGGTTGCCTTCGGTAAAATAGTCATTTAAGCATAGGAGATTTTAGTGGTTGCCCTCCTGTCTAAAAGATCAAATGTCCCATTCGAATGTTGCCTCGGAAATGTTACCTCGGAAATGCTGCCTCAGAAAGATCTTAAGACTCTAGGGTTACTACTAAGGTTTCCTACCCATTGCTCTGGTGACTGTACTTGTCCCTTTCGAACGTCCCTTACAAACTCCAACGACGGGGCTACCTACTCCTTAATAGTAGGATAGCGCTATCTAAAGGGAATGACAACAAACAACCTTGTTTCGAGTAGGTAGAATATTAACTACTTGCTCAACAAAACTTTCCACACAAACACCTTTCAAAACAACTTTGTAAAACAAACTTCGTCACACCCTTGAGAACTGATATAAGGGTTATCACGAAGTAAAACTTTTTTTAAAACAAGCACACACAAGCAATTTTAAAAAGGTGAGCAAGTACCTAAGAGCCCATGGAAAACCATGGATAGAAAGGGTGCTAACACCTTCCCTTTCTATAATCTACCCCCGTACTCAGAAATATTCTCGAAAAAGGTTTTTTCTGTTCTTTTTACTTTTCCTAATTGGATAAAATAAAAGTCGGTGGCAACTCTTTCTTACCGCGACATTTGCGAATACAAACGCAAACCAGTATAACAGTCGGTTCTGCCACCGTATCACACACGGTTTTGGAGTTTGGAGGATGGTGATGATGATGTTACAGAAGTGTAACAAGGTTATGGATGAGTTATATATGATGTTTATGAAGTGTTAGGATGATTAACTTGCAAAGATATGACAATGGTGACGAATTTAGAAGAAACGGTGTTTTTGGAGCTTATATGGAGTTTTGGAGCAATTTCAGAATTTGAGAGAGTATGAGGGTGTTTTGGAGCTGTGAATTCCTCCTATGGCTTGCTAATGACCTCTCTATTTATAGGGAAAAGGTTGGAGAGGTTGCAGTAACTAGATCTTTGAGATAGCAAGTTATGGTTTAAAAAAGAGAAAAATCAAGTTTTGATGAATTTCCATGGTTCCTAGGTTTAAGTACAAGCATGGTATGAGCTTGTTGGGTGCAGAGGGCTTGCTTATGAGCATTCATGTTGAGTGTGATCAGAAGAAACAATTTATGAGCTTAATGCATTGACATTTTGCAAAAGGCTTTCTTTACTAGAATGAAAGTGCAACCTTTCTCCCTTTAATGGCAAAATGGATTGAATAATGCTTGAATCAAATGGACCATAGCTGAAAAGCTTGTGTAATATTCTGATTATGGAAATATTTAGGATTTTAGAGGCCTGCAAAGTGTGATTACAAGGCATGGCTATGAGATTTTATTATGAGTTCATCACAAAAATGACCTATAATTCAAGTTTGACATGTCATCTTCATCTCTTCAAAATTTCTAGCTCAAGTATGATAAATTTGTGTTCTTGGACATTTTGGAAAGCTTGAATCAAGATCTACAACTTTCATGTTGACCATTTTGGCTAAAACAAAAGGGAAATTGATGAAAACTGGCCAACAAGTTGATATAAAAAACTCGACCAAAACTTGTTGAAATTTTTTCTAAGTGTTGGATAAAAAATATCAGAACTTCATGGGTCTATATCTCTAAATCCAAGCACTTTTTGAGGATCATCCCATATTAAAAAAGTTGTAGAATTCATTAATCCCTACAACTTTCATGTTGAAAGTTTTCTTTGAATCAACTTGTATCTTGAAGAAACTTGCTTGTGAAGTTAGGGTTTTCTAAGCACAAAATACTTGAATTTTTTTCTAAGTACTTGAAAATCTTCCAACTTTGACGTTTGTTGACTTTCTTGATTCTTGATGACAAAGTTTAATAGTTTTGAATGTTTTGATGATTCTTGATTTTTAAATTCCAATTTTGACCAAAAAGTCAAAGTTTGACTTTTGTGTGACTGTTGACTTTTATCAATTGATTCAATTCTTCAACTATCAACCACTTGTATCTTTGGAAATGTCTTGAGCCATGTAATTAGGTCAAGATGTTGTGTTTGAGCCCTTGAGGTAATTCTTTAACCCATTAGGTCATGCACTAGGCCAAAAGTCAATGATAAACCATCTTCAATCAAAACCCTAATTTGGCAATTTTTTGACCTTTGATGATTTGGGGGCTTTCCTTGAGGAATCATGATCAAACCTTGATCAAATGATTAATATCACATTAATATGTTAATGTTGATAAAAAATCTTGAAGTTTGACTGTATGTTTACCATAGTTGACTTTTTACCCAATACAGTTGACTTTCAATCTTCTGAGCCCTTGATTGAGCAAACATGTGATGCAAGACTTAAAACTTGACATAAGCATTATTGAGGACCTATGATGAACGATGAAAGTAATTTGGGACCCTTGCAACCCAATCTTCCTTGAAAAGCACAAAACCTTAGTTGAAGACCCTTGCTTAGGAGGAGGTTTGACCAGTCAACTCTTGAGTAGTTTTGAGTAAATAGGGACCTCATGAGAATGTCTTAAAGAAAATGGGAAGGCAAATTTTGGGGTAGAACACATGCTCTCTATATGGAATTAAATTTGGTTGACGCGTCTCCCATTCTCCATTGATTTGATTAACCATAAGAGCAGAGTTCCCGTATACTTCCAAGACTTTGATTCGTAAATCAATAGCAGCTTCTAACCCAAAGATACAAGCTTCATACTAAACCATATTTTTTGTACAATCAAAGAATATTTTGGCAGTGAAAGGAGTATGGAAATTTTCAGGAGAAGTAATCACAACACCAACATCGTTTCCCAATGCATTAGAGGCACCATCGAACACCATCGTCCATCGCGATCCTGGTCCGGGTCCTTCTTCTGGGCCTGGGATATTACAATATCGTATGTACATGATGTCTTCATCAGGAAATTCAAACTTCATCGGCTGATAGTCATCTTCCATGGGCTGATGAGCAAGATGATCAGCCAACACATTACCTTTGATAGCCTTTTAGGTAGTATACTGGATGTCATAATCAGTTAAAATCATCTGCCAACGGGCTATTCTTCCTGTGAGAGCTGGATTTTCAAAGATGTACTTGATTTGATTCATTTTAGAGATCAACAAAGTGGTATGAGTCAACATATAATGCCTTAGTCGGTGAGCAACCCATACCAAAGCGCAACAAGTTTTCTCGAGCAGTGAGTATCTTATTTCACAGTCGGTAAAATTTTTGCTAAGGTAGTATATTTCATGCTCTTTTCGACCAGGCTCGTCATGTTGCCCTAATACACACCCCATTGAATTCTCTAATATTGTCAGATACATTATCATGGTCCTACCTTCCACCATAGGCGAAAGAATTGAAGGTTCAAGAAAATATTCTTTAATTCTATCAAATGACACTTGGAAATTATTATTCCACATGTATGTTTGATCTTTTTTCAGCAATTTACAGATTGGTTCACAAGTGGCTGTAAGGTGAGAAATGAATCTAGCAATGTAGTTAAATCTTCTGATAAAACCACGAACCTCTTTCTGTGTTTTTGACACAAGCATTTCTTGTATAGCTTTTACCTTGCTAGGATCAACCTCAATTCCTTTTTTGCTTACGATGAAGCCCGATAATTTTCCTGACCTCACCCTGAAGGTGCACTTATTAGGATTCAACCTCAGTCTGAACTTCCTTAATCTTTCAAATAATTTCAACAGGTGAACAAGATGTTCCTCTTCTGTCTGGGACTTGGCAATCATATCATCAACATATACCTCAATCTCCTTATGTATCATATCATGAAAGAGAGTGACCATTGCACGTTGATAAGTTTCCCCTGTATTTTTCAAACCAAAGGGCATCACTTTGTAACAAAATGTTCCCCAAGGTGTAATGAAAGTGATTTTATCCATGTCTTCTGGTGCCATCTTGATCTGATTATAGATAGAAAAACCATCCATGAAGGAAAACACTTTAGCTCAAGCAGTATTGTCAACCAGAATATCAATATGTGGTAGAGGGAAATCATCTTTAGTTGCTCTGTTCAAATCCCTATAATCCACACATATTCTAACCTTACCATCCTTTTTAGGCACCGACAAAATATTCGCAATCCACGGTGGGTAAGATGTCACTTTTAGAAAACCAACATCAAACTGTTTTTGAACCTCTTCTTTGATCTTCTTAGACATTTCAGGATGAGTTCTCCTAAGCTTTTGTTTGACAGGAGGACACTCTTCTCTAAGAGGCAATTTGTGGATAACAATATATGTATCCATCCCAGGCATATCCTCATAAGACCAAGCGAAGATATTCGCATACTCACGAAGTATTTCAATCAATCTTCTCTTGACATTATCCTCTAAAGCGGCCCCAATATTGACTTCTCTTCGGACCTCTTCATTGCCCAAGTTGATAAACTCTGTAGTCTTTTGGTACGGTTAAATGACCTTTTCTTCTCGCCTCAACAATCTAGCCAACTCTTCAGGAAGTTCACAATCTTCCTCAGTTTCTTCTTCAGCTTGGTAGATTGGATTTTCAAAGTTATAAAGAGCCATAACAGAATCATTCTCGACTTTTTCCGGGATTAACGGGGGACATAATCTGCATGATTATTTTTATTTTTATTTTTAATTTTAGATTTAAAAAACTCACATTTTGCCAAAAAAATAAAAAAGAAGGACAAGGAGCGAAATATTTGAATGCAAAAGACGTTCTTTATTGATGATAAATTTGCAATGAAAACATTGTGGCCTTACAGCATATCCACTATGTCTTAGGAAGGACGCAGGGATTATTGCATGATAACAAATAAAATAAAAATTACTCTTCATAACGGGTAACTTCAATGACGTCTTCAGCAAACCAGTTAGCAAGCTTTTTACCCGGTACAATAGGACGAACCCACTTATCCATCTCGCAATCACTATCACAATCTTCACTCACAGCATAAGCTTCTTCATGGATAACCCCACCGCTGACGAACTGAATTGGTGGAGGGATACCTTGAACCTTGGAAGGAGTAGCAGTTGACACACTTTGACCAATCACGAAGCCTAAACCTTTCTTATCTATCTGAGTAGAGAGATCTAACACTCTTCCCAACCTTCTAGATGCCAGATTGAACAATCATTTCTTCTTGACAATAAGATGACATAGAGACTTCAGGCTGTAGCAACTAGTTTTTTAATCAAGAGTCGCCACTATTAGTTTTTATCCTAGGGAAAGGAACCTAACAGAAAACCCTAATTCGTAGACAGAGATTCTAGGTTTCGGACTTAATTAGAAGAAAGGAAGGTGTTAGGCACCTTTCATCCACCTTTTCAGAAGGATATTAGACTCTAGGTTTAGGTTTGGGGTAAACTGGATTTTAAGTTTTAATTAGAAAGACTCGCCACGATTTTAGATCGTATGCCTACGTATCCTCTTATGGGGAATCAGAGTCCCAATTCGTAGTTCGTATGGGGTTGGTGTTCTTTTAGGGGATTGCTAACATATTTTGAATCACTTCACACTCGGCCGGGAGTAGTGATGGCAGAGATTTTAATTGAGTGCGTAGTAAGTCAAAACTAGTTTGAAACTCTTTGGCAAAAAAGTTGATTAGCTTAGTTTATTGCGAAAATAGTTTGATGATTGGTTTGTGTTTTTTAACCGTATCAATTGTAAAAATATCTTAATTAATGCATGGTTGAAAAAAGATTAATGCAAATAATATATAAAAATATGTATGCAATTTGAATATAAAAATAAATTTATTTGATCATATAATAATATTTAAATAGTAGATAAAAGACAAGAAGAATATTTATAAAAAAGAATTATAATAATAATGATAATAATAGTAAAAGTTAAGTAATTATAGCAATAAATAATAATATAAAAGTATAATAATAATAATAATAAAATTCATTATTTGATAATAATAATAATAATTACTATAACTAAATAATATATATATATATATATATATATATATATATATATATATATATATATATATATATATATATATATATATATATAAATAGAAATGATAATTAAATTATAAAAATAAATAAATAAAATTAACTAGACTCAGGGGGGTGCAAGTTTAGTTGTGTAGTAAAATAGGGGGTGCGGTTAACAGTGAGGATTAAGAAACGTTAGGCCTAACTTTTATTCAGGCCAAGGGGGGGGGGGGGGGGGTGTTGTTGTTTTAAGTTTAGTAATTAATTAAAAAAGGGGGCACAAATATCAGTGGGCTTAATCCCATTACAACTTGAAGGGGTGTCCGCGTGTTCTAGTGTGGCGAGGGTATAGGGCTAATCGTGGTGACTTGGCCTTAAGGCCGTCAAATTCGAAATCAAAGGCTAAGAACGAGGGCATATGTGAATCATGGTAGGAGTGCAGATACGCGATTGAAACAGATTACATAGCTTTTTCTTCATTTTTTCATTTGTGTTTTTTCAATAAGTGACATCCTCTTCTTTCTCTCTCTCGCCACATAACCCTTCATCCCCTTTTCTTCTTCTACCTTACAACCCTAATCTCCACTAACCATCGGCGGCGCTAACCTAATCCCAAAACCTTTCACACCGTAACTCTACCCCTCTTTTCCGTAGCCAACCCAAACCCTAACCCCACAATCGAAACAACAAACGAAAAGCTAAGTGTTAGTTACCTTTATCGTGATTTTTGTGCTCTGAGTTTCAATCGATTGATCTTTAATCCTTTCTTTCTCTCTTTTGTAGGTAGCGGTATGAGGATCGAGGGTATGCAGCGACTGGAGGCGACTGAGCTAGCGATTAGGGTTTACGATCCATAAACTCTAGTCGCTTCCTTCTTTGATCTTCAATGAAAAAAGGGTTCGTTCTTCGTTCTTCCCTGTTTCAGAATCTCGTTCCTCTTTTCAATTTTACGTCCCCCTCTACTATCTTAGCCTCTAGTACTTAATACTTATAGCTTTTAGGTATTTTAGGGTTTTATATTTTGTTGTTATAATTAGTAGAAATTAGAGATGATTAGGGATTTAATATCAATTAGGGATGTAATTGATTCTGGATTGGATTTGATTCCGTAAACTTGATTTCCAGATTTTGTTTAGTTTTTAGATTTGATTTTGTAATCTGTAATGAGATTTGTTTTCTGTAATATTTATATTTCCTTTGTAATATTTGCGATTTGGTTTTGTAACAAATATTTGTTCTGTAGACAATTTTATGTTTTGAGATTTGACTTAGCTTTACTGCCCTGTATTTCTGGATTTAATTGAATAAAGATTTTTTGGGCTTTAATTCTATTGCAACTTTTAGATAAAGATTAGATTTAGTTTTAATCTTTACAGTGATTGTTGATGATACAAAAAACGTGCGCAAATCTTCTTTTTTGAAACAATAACTGCTCTTCTTTATTCCTTTGGGCCTTGCGTTATTATACTTATAGCCCAACTTGAAATGGGGTTGCAAATACCACTATTTTTTTAAACATGATTTGGGCTTAATTATAGAAATTTTGATCCAGCAGATCTTCCACAAAAAAAAATCCTTAATATATAATATAATATATTTTAATGAAATATTATAAAATAAAATAATAAAACAGAAACTTACCACAAATAAAAAATCAGATAATTTTCTACGAGCCAATATTTAATTTTTTTGAAAAGACCTTTTAATAAATTGGTACCAATATTTATTGAAAATTGATATATATATATATATATATATATATATATATATATATATATATATATATATATATATATATATATATATATATATATATATATATATATATATATATATATATATATATATATATATATATATATATATATATATATATATATATATATATATATATATATATATATATATATATATTTTTAAAGCGAAACAGTTTTTTTTCTTAAAATAACCAACTGGGCTAGCTTAATGCTCTAATGGGCTCATAATTTGAATTTTCACTCCCTTCTCTTACAACAGACCTCCTTTTAGGCCTTATGTTAATAAATAGTTTATATATATAAAAAATCAGTAAAACAATGTTTTAATAATAATTTTTTTAAAACAGTAATAGTATAAATGACTAAGAACCTTTGTGGGTCTTTACTAACCATACCCCTCTCTTTGCTATCCACAGAAAATGGGAATGGGCCAAACAGAATGGGCTCTCATATTGAAATTTCAACCTCTTCTTCTTACTAACAACAACAAATCTTAAATGGACTTTATAACTTAATAACTTAATAATTTTTATGAAATAATCTTCCATATTCGAATCTCATGGGCCATTGGCCAACATGCTTCATAAATGGGCCTACGATTCATGGGACTTTCTGATTTAGAAAGCCCCACTCACCTGAATTAAAATACACCCCTGGTTGACTTGGATTTGAGAATGAGCCATCAGATATTGCTGGACCATCCTTAATTAAAACATTCTCTTCTATTTTTTATTTTGAAAATACGATCATAAAGGTATGGCAAATTTGGGGTACGACAGCTTCCCCTATTCAATTATATTCTGATCGAATAGCGTGAGGATACACAAGTATTATGCATTCTGATTGGAAGTTTATTGAATAATTGAAGTATCCCAAAATTTGTTATACAAACGTAACGTTACACTAATATAGCATACCCTTAGGAGTCTTGAGAAAATAGGCCAAGCTGATGATATATCGCTTACTAGGGTTTGATATCAGGGAAGCATATAATATTTACTCTTAAAAACATAGTTTCATATGTCTTAGTTTATTCACCCATTAATACTTGATGGTGCATGGCTGCTTGAAGACTGAGGCCATAGATTACGTTTGTGAATCGCTGCACGACGTCTGAGGCGATGTTTCGAGCGTGAATGCATCGCGGCTCAGGGGCTATATGTTTGAGTTTGGGTAACACATTGCGGCTTAGAGGCAATGTGTTGAGTTTGGGTAATACATTGCAGCTTAGAGGCAATGTGTTGATCTGGATAATACATTGCGGCTTAGAGGCAATATGTTGAGTTTGTGATTACATTGCGGCTTAGAGGCAATGTGTTGAGTTTTGCAAATACATTGCGGCTTAGAGGTAATGTGTTAAGTTTTGAAAATACATTGCAGATTAGAGGCAATGTGTTTGAGTCGGATAATATATTGCGACTTAGAGGCAATATACTGAGTTTTGTGAATACATTGCGGCTTAGAGGCAATGCTCTGAGTTTTGCGAATACATTGCGGCTTAGAGGCAACGTGTTTGAGTTAGATAATATATTGCGGGTTAGAGGAAATGTGTTGATCTAGATAATACATTGCGGCTTAGAGGCAATGTGTTGAGTTTTGAGGATGCATTGCGGCTTAGAGGTAACATCTTGAGTTTGTGAATACATTGCGGCTTAGAGACAATGTTCTGAGTTGTGCAAATACATTGCGGCTTAGAGGAAATGTGTTTGAGTTGGATAATATATTGCGGCTTAGAGGCAATATACTGAGTTTTCATTCGTTGTTGCATGAAGACTTAGGTAATGGGCTGAACGCGTCACGACATGGAGACTTAGGTGACAGGTTGGATCGCGGGAGAAGTATTTGGTTAATGGACCCTTGGATGAATGAATCTAGAGTAACATCATTTTTTTCTCTACATGATACGTGCGTATAATGTCTGATATCGAGATATTTGGATGTATGCAAAATGTATGATGTTTGACATCAATGTGGAACCCTGAATATATGCGTATTGCATGCAAGATTTTGATGCGTATGTATGTTTGGATATGCCATATGTGTGTATGTACTAAATATGCGTAAGATTCACGTATGCCTTGAAATGTTATGAAGACTATTTTTGTCATTCTCTCCTTTAAACCATTGGCTCAGAGTTACTGATCCTTGGCATTGTGTGTTGTCGTAGCATTGTTGATTTTGGACACATGGGACAACATTAGCAAAGTTTGAACATTGATTTTGTATTGTGAGAGTGTGGACATAGACGTAGACGTAGGTAATGGCCTATGCATAAATTTGTATGTTGTAAGCGCGGGCGTAGACGTATGTATTGACATATGTGTGGTCTCTGTAAGCGTTGGCGTAAGCGTAGACCTTGTGTTGTAAGTTAGGCATAGGTGATGACATGGATGTAGACTTTGCGTAGGGATGCGTAGATATATGTATAGATTTCGTATCAATGAGTGCAAGCATAGGCACAGACATGTGCATAGATTTTTGTGTTTCAATACGTAGGAGTAGCCATGTGCGTGGACGTAGACGTAGATTTTCTTTTGATATTTTTCTAACCAAAATGTTTTTTCGATGTTTTGTCAAATGCTTTTATTTTTTTAATTCCCCAAACTGATTTCAAGACAATACTCACAAGTAATAATTGTAGTATTTTGTAAACAAATCTGAAAAAAGAAAAACACAATTCGAAAGATGTAAAGAAAACAACTATTTTATAGATATGCCTCTGAGTAGGCGAGAATACAAGATGCATTTCCTAGAAAGAGGTAATTACAAAAAGTTTTAAAACAGTAAATGGCAATGAAAACATGATAATTGCTAATGTTGTTTCCCCCATAGCTTTTGATGATATTATCTCCTTCACTTCTGAGTTGTATGATTCCAACCTATCCTCCCCTTCATGGTTCATAGTCATAGCTCTTTAGATCGTAGTCTTTTTGTTATTTATTTATTTGTAGGAAATCCCTAACTTTTTCCTAGATTTCCCTTTTGGGTTTTCAATCCACCGGGATGATTTTCTTGTTATATGCCCCTAATTTTTGTCTAGATCTCCCTTTAGGATTTTCGATCCACCGGGATGCTCCTTTTTTCCTAAGTCGCCCTTTTAGGGTTCGAAATTAGCGAGCTTTTTATACATAGTTATTTTTAACTGCGTCTGAATTTGCCGGATGCGGTAGTTCTTCCCCATCCATTGTTGTGAGGATGAGACCACCTCCGAAGAATGTTGTTTTGACTACATATGGACCTTCGTAGTTGGGTGTCCATTTACCACGTGAGTCGAGACGAGGTAGTATAATATTCTTGAGCACTAGATCCCCTTCCTTGAATATTCGAGGTGTACTTTCTTGTCGAAGGCTCTTTTCATTCTCTTTTGATGTAACTGACTATGACAAAAAGTCGTCAATCGTTTTTCTTCAATGAGGTTGAGCTGGTCAAGTCGAGTCTACATCCATTCTGCTTCTTCCATCTTTGTTTCCCTCGGGACTCAAAGTGATGGCATCTGAACTTCCACCGGGAGTACTACCTCCATGCCATTTACTAGTGAGAAAGGAGTCGCGCCTGTCGATGTGCGTACCGAGGTGCGATAGCCATGCATGGCAAAGGGAAGCATTTCATGCCAATCTTTGTATGTCTTCACCATATTCTGGATGATCTTCTTGATATTTTTGTTGGCTGCTTCGACAACCCCATTCATCTTTGGTCTGTACGGTGAGGAATTATGATGCTCGATTTTGAAGTCGTCGTATAGTTCCTTCATTATCTTGTTGTTTAAGTTAGACCCATTATCTGTAATTATCCGGCTTGGGCAATGTACCTGCATATGATGTTCTGTTTGATGAAGCGTGTAACCACTTGACTTGTTACGTTGGCGTAGGACGCTGCTTCTATCCACTTGGTAAAGTAGTCGATGGCTACCAATATAAAGCGGTGTCCGTTGGATGCTTTCGGCTCAATCATGCCAATCATATCAATTCCCCACATTGAAAATGGCCAAGGGGAGCTCATGACGTTCAGAGGAGTCGGTGGTACATTTATCTTGTCGGCGTAGATCTGGCATTTATGACACGTCATCGTGTAATGATAACAACCAACTTCCATTGTTAACTAGTAATACCCTGCTCGCAGAATCTTTCTAGCCATGGTGTGCCCGTTTGTATGAGTTACGAAAGTACCCACATGGATTTCTCTCATGAGCGTATCTGCTTCTTGCTTTTCCACACACCTGAGTAGTACCATGTCGTAGTTTATTTTGTATACCACTCCATTACTCTGAAGGAATTTTGAATCTAACCTTCGCAAGGTTCACTTGTCAATGATAGAGGCATTTTCTGGATATTCCTACCTTTCCAGGTACTTCTTGATGTCGTAAAACCAAGGCTTATTGTCAGGTCCTTCCTCAATAGCAAGGCAGTGTGCGGGCTCTTCGAAATGTCTGATCGTAATACGTGGTTTGTGATTCGGCCAAGTCACTTTGAACATAGCTGATAGGGTTTCCAGGGCGTCTGCCATTTGATTTTGTTCTCGTGGGATATTACTAAAAGTGATCTCTGTAAATTCCGTGGCTAACTTTAAAACATGATCCCGATACGGAATCAGTTTAGGGTATTTAGTATCCCATTCACCATTAACCTGGTATATGACTAATGCAGAATCCCCAAATACTTTGAGATGCTTTATTATCAAATTGATGGCAGCTTTCAGTCCTAGTATACAGGCTTCATAGTCAACGATGTTGTTGGTGCAGTCAAAACATAACCTTGCAGTGTAGGGTTTGTGATAATTCTTGGGAGATGTTAATACCGCCCATACACCGTGACCTAGTTCATTTGAAGCCCCATCGAACATGAGTGTCCAACGTGCCCCTGGCTCGGGCCCTTCGTCAGGTCCCGGTACTTCGTAGTCAGTTATAAATATGACATCCTCGTCGGGAAAGCCAAACTTCATGGGCTGGTATTCTGATAGCGGTTGGTGAGCTATATGATCAGCTAGTATACTACCTTTGATGGCCTTTTGCGTGACATATTAGATGTCATATTATGATAGTAGCATCTGCCATCGTGCGATTCTTCCGGTAAGAGCTGGCTTTTCAAACACATATTTTAGTGGATCCATTCTTGCTATTAACCATGTAGTATGGGTTAACATATATTTCCTCAACCTCTTGGTATCCCAAGCCAACTCATAACAAGTTTTCTCAAGGAGTGAGTACCTGGTTTCGCAGTTAGTGAATTTCTTGTTGAGGTAATAGATTGCATGCTCCTTTCAACCTGTTTCATCATGTTGTCCCAAAACACAACCCATTGACCCTTCGAGCATTGTCAAGTACATGATGAGTGGCCTTCCAGGGACTGGTGGCATTAAGACTGGTGGCTCTTGCAGATACTGTTTTATCGTCTCGAAGGCAGTTTGCTAATCATCATTCAATACTACTGTTTGATGTTTTCGTAATAACTTGAATATTGGCTCGCACATAGCTGTTAGATGTAATATGAACCTTGAGATGTAATTCAATCGCCCTAAGAAACCATATACTTCTTTTTCTATCCTCGGAGCAGGCATCGCTTGTATAGCTTTTACTTTGTCGGGGTCCACTTTGATACCCCGTTGGCTTACAATGAAACCTAACAATTATTTTGATCTGACGCCAAATGTGCATTTATTTGGATTTAACATTTGTCTAAACTTACGCAGCCTCTCTAATAACTTTTGCAGATGTATGATGTGTTCCTCCTCTGTATGGGATTTGGAAATCATATCATCTACGTATACTTCAACCTCCTTATGGATCATATCACGGAATAACGTGACCATTGCCCTTTGATAGGTTTCCCCTGCATTCTTGAGACCGAATGGCATTACTTTGTAGCAGAAGGTTCCCCAAGGTGTCATGAAAGTAGTCTTTTCCATGTCTTCAGGCGCCATTTTGATTTGATTATAGCCCGAGAAATAGTCCATAAATGAGAATACTGAGGCTTGAGCGGTGTTATCCACTAGGACATCTATATGGGGTAACGGGAAATCGTCTTTGGGGCTTGCCTTGTTTAGGTCCCGATAATCTACGCACATGCGTACTTTGCCATCCTTCTTGGGTACTAGTACAATGTTAGCTATCAAGGGTGGATAATCTACCACTCTAGGAACCCTGCGTCAAATTGTTTGAGAACCTCTTCTCTGATTTTGCTAGATATATCTGGATGAGTTCTTTTGAGTTTTTGTCGGACTGGAGAACACCCTTCTTTGAGAGGTAGTCTGTGCACCACGATACCCGTATCCAACCCGGGCATGTCCCTGTAGGACCAAGCAAATATATCTACATACTCATGTAATAACTTGATTAGCCTGTCTTTGACGCTCTGCTCCAACATTGCCCCTAATTTGATTTCTTTCGAATCTTCCTCTGTGCCCAGGGTAATGGTCTCAATAGGCTCTTGATATGGTTGTATGTTGTTAGCCTTTCGCTCTATTTCCCTTTCCATTTCCTCGGAGAGTTCAAGATCTTCGTCGTCTTCCTCTTCGGCTTGGTTGATAGGAGCATCAAAATCGTATCGGGTCGTAGCAGTAACGTTATTGGTAATTTTGGGCATGGATCTACACATTTATCGTGTTTTGGTGCATATTTTAGTGCTTGGAATTTGAAAATGCATATGAAGAGAAAGTATTGCCATTTTTTAAATTTAATAGATAAACGCAAAATAAAGACAAGGATCTTAATTGAAAACAAAATATAACTTTTATTAATTATCAATATTGTCTGAAACCAAAAACAGGGAAAACCCTTACAAGCAAACCCTATGCCTCAGGTTTGACATTGGTTCTTTAAAAACAAGAAATATTACTTAGAAAAGAAAAATATCTCAGGAATCTCCACAGCAGTCCATCCTTTGAGCTCTTCTCCTGGGGTGCCCTCTTTGATGAAGTCAGTTGCCCTTTTGGTATCGATTTTTCTTGATATCATTGCCACATGTCCACCATGCTCTGTTCCTTTACTGACGAAAGTCTCTTGGATCGGAGGGAAACATGCTTTGCCTTTCAGATTAGCCTTCGAAGATTCATAGCCCAAACCAAAGCGATTCTTCTTCTCAGGAATTTTGGGAGCTTTCCCCAGTGTTTCAAGGCATCACCTCTCATGGTCACTTGCAGATCTCTCCATGATGTCACTTTAGTCATGTTACCCTTCTTGACTGGTAATGTTACCATTGAAGCAATTTCCAAGGCTTAGAAAGGGGTAGCTATGCAGTCTTCATCGGCACTGATATATCTATATGATTCAATATGGCTTACGAATATGTCTTCCTCTCCGTCAATTATGATTGACTTCCCTTCCACTAGAAACTTCAAATTTTTATGCAGGGTCGAGGTTACTGCCCCTGCCACATGGATCCAAGGTCTCCCCAGTAAGCAAGTGTATGCTGGTTCGATGTCCATGACCTAGAAAGTGATATTGAAGATATGCAGCCCAATCTTAACTGGAAGGTCCACCTCTCCTAACCCCGAGCTTCGAGAACCGTCAAATGCCTTTACTATCTTAGAACTTGGCCTCATTACCACATTGTCTATTGTTAACTTTATGAGACTTGACTTTGGCAACACATTAAGAGTGGAACCGGTGTCAGTAAGAACCCTGGACAAATGGGTAGTACCTATTTGCATAGTAATGTGGAGTGCCTTGTTATGGGCTCGGCCCTGTGGTGGTAATTCACTGTTGCTGAAACCCAGGTAGGATCCAGACGTTAGATTTGCTACGATATTGTCAAACTGATTTACTGAAATTTCTTTTGCGACATGAGCTGAACTTAACAACTTCATTAAAGAATCTCAGTGTGCTTCAGAGTTGATGAGTAGCAAGAGTATGAAGATTTTTGCTGGAGTTTGGTGGAGCTGATCCACCACTCTGTAGTCACTCTTTTTGATTATTTTCAGAAACTCTCCTGCCTCTTGATCGGTAAAGTATTTGCTCAAAGATTCTATTTCTTGATTTATATCAACCACTGCTTTTCCTTTGTTCTTTGTTGGAATCACATCTGTCTTTTTCGATTGTCCGGCTCCAAAATTTTGACCACTTCGGGTCATACCTCCTGTCCCTGCTATATTTGAAATTTCAGGTCCCTGACTTGGGGATGGCCTGCTTTCTTGTTTCACTCCATTAATGTACACAGCTGAGTCATAACTCCATGGTACTGCCTTATTATTTTCATAAGGGATAGTTAACGGTCCCTTAATTACCATCGTGGCTTTTGGAGTGGTGGGTATTAAGAGAGTCTTCTTAGGTGCCCTTCCCATAATCTCTATTGATTCTCCCCACGGGATGACTAGAGTTTTCTTGGTAAGACTTGGGCCTGGCATGGGATTACCATTGGCTTTTTCCCTCCAATTGTGGCTACATATCTTTCCTCAGGGTACAATCCGAATTGGACTATCCCCTGATCCACCAGATTTTCCAGAGTTGTTTCAAAGGCTTCATTATGCTCTAACAAGAATCCACATTCGAACAGATATTATTTCAACAAGTTGATAGGGGTTTTTGCCTTTATGGTTTCCCCAAAGTCAGTGACCACCTCGATTGCATTTATTGTTGGCCCATCGTGTGGAGGCATAGGGTTTGATTTGATGTTAGGCTTCTCAAAGGTGATGTCTTGAGATTCTAACAAATCCTGAACCTTATGCTTGAATACCCAACATTGTTCTATGGTATGCCCCAGAGAGTTAGCATGGTACTCACACCTGGCGTCGGCATTGTATCTTTGCGGGAGTGGCCCGACTGGAGGCGCTAAAGGCTTGACTTCCACCAAGGATGCCTTAACCAAATGTTGTAATAACTGGCTCGGTGACATGGGTAGTGGATCAAAATTTCCAGGAGGCCTTTTAAATCTGTCTTTCCTTTGTTCTTGTGGGATTACCAGTGGTTGTGATGTACTTGGTTGTGAGGCCACAATGTTGACTTCTCCCTCTTTTCTTCTTGGGAAGTTTGAAGCTGGTTTGTTTGAATTGTAAGGGGCATTTGACGACCCCCCTGATATCTTCCCACTTTTTAACCCCGTTTCGATTCTTTCGCCAATAGTCACTAGGTCTGAGAATCCTGACGAGACACTTCCCACCATTTTCTCATAATAGAGCCCTTGTAGGGTTCCCATGTACATGTCTACAAGTTCTTTTTCTAGCAGTGGTGGTTGTACACGGGATGCCATCTCCCTCCATATTTGAGCATATTCTTTGAAGGACTCTTCCTTCTTTTGGGATAGATTTTGGAGTTGCAAGCGGGTAGGAGCCATGTCCAAGTTATACTTGTAATGATTCAATAAAGCATTAGCAAGATCCGCCCAGGTTCAGATATGCGTTCGTTCCAACTGAATGTACCAGTCCAAATATGCCCCACTTAGACTGTCTTGGAAACAGTGAATCATTAGTTTCTGATCATGGGCATGGGCATGCATCTTCCTGCAATACATACAAAGATGATTCCTTGGACAAGTGAGCCCTTTATACTTTCCAAAGTTGGGTACTTTGAATTTTGGCGGTATCACCACATCAGGGACTAGACCCATTTCCAGAGCGTCTACTTCGAAAGCGTTAAAACCCTCCACAACTTTTAGTATTTCTTCTAGGGCTTTATATTGATTCATTACTAGTGGGTTATCTGTAGCATGAGTACCTATTGTCTTCAAGGGTGCCTGGTGAGCATCCTCTGGGTCATGATCTCTGTATTGCAAGTCTAGGTAATTATCTGCATTATTGGTTAGAATTTGTAGGGTATGTGATGCCCCTAATTTTGATGGTGGTGGGATGAACCCTTCAGTTTCAACCTCTTGTTGGGCCATGGAGGACTTTTGGAGTCCTGCTTCTGGCTCTCTCCTTGGTTGGTGACTGCTCGATGCACCAATGGTTTGGGCTACCTCTTCAAAAGCTACCCTGGGAATTTGGTCTTGCCTATCAATAATGTTCTTCAAAGCTAGAAGAACCTGACTCAAATCTCCTTTCATTGAGCTTACATCACCCTTTACTTGGTCAAAATCCTCCTTGAACACAACTTATGTCTCCTTGATCTGCTCCATTGTTTTTTGTTGATGGGCCCTTGTTTGATATGGGGGCCAAGGAGGTGGAGGTCTTCTTTTACCAATGGCTTAACTGGAGAGGTTTTTAAAGAAAATGAGTTTTGATATGACACACATGTGTTTTAAAAATGCATGCGTGCGAATGGATGTGCATGAAATGATTTCTTGTTTTAAATGTCTTATTCACTTGGGTACATGTTTGTATTTTTACTTATTATTTTATTTGGTGACTAGCTTTAAAATAGACACACCGTCGAGATAGGGAAACAAAATGCCTTTATTAAAAGTAACATAATCCAGATATTGAAAAATATTACAAATTGAAATAAAAAACTTGTTTGCGTAAACATAAAAGGAACTAAATCTTCTAGGTGCGCTTGTGGATGTATGCTCTGAAGCCATCAACCATTGCTCAACAAAGCTGTAGAAAGTCTTCAACGTCTTTCAGAAGAGGAACCATTACATTATCTGCGTCTTTTAAACTTCTAAGGATGTCCTCGATGAGATTGTTGGCTAGGAAGACGAGCTTTTCATGTTTGTCTTTGTAGTACCTGTATTCCTGATAAATATGTGGGATTATCTTACGGTTATCTCTCCCAGTTTGGGCGATCTTGGTATACTGCTCTTCCCAATACATCTTTTCACCCCTCATTTCTGTGTAAAGCCTTCGTTGGATGAGGAAATCCTTTTGAAGACCTTGCAGCTCTAAACATACATGCTCATATTCTCGAGTTCTTTGAGTCAGGAGTTTCTCTGCTTCTACCCTTTCAAGGCGTGCTTTGACCTCTGATTCCTGGCTATCTTGAAGTTCGGTGGCGAGGTACTTTACTTGCTCTTCTTGATCTAAGGAAGCTTGTGCGAAACTTTGGATTTGGGCTCTTAAATTTTCCTCTAGCACCTTCTTGTCATGTGTTGCCTTTTCATACCATCTAGTTAACCTTCCGATTTCAGCAGCGGCCTCTTCTAACCTTTGGTTGTGGGAATCTAGGTTGAACGTTGCACTCAACAGCCCTTCAGTTGTACGCTTTTGTTTGAGACTTTCTTTCTCCAATTCCTCTTGACTTCTCTCAATTTGTTCGTCCTTTGAATCAAGTATAAGCTGCATCTGTTTCTTTTCTTTGATTAGATTGAGGAGGTTGACTTCCAATGCTTCTTTATCTTTTTGAGCTTGCTTTAAGGCACTTTTCAGATTGTCGACTTCTTCCAAAGATATGGGTGTCATCTCTAGGACCTCTGACTTGTACTCTGGATCTTTCTTGAATGACAACTTGATAATTTGCACCCTATCTTGGACCCATTTGGTGTAGGGTTCTCTTGCTATGGCATTCTTTCTTGCGGCCTTCCTCTTGTTAACCTTGTTCCAGGGTCGAATAACCTTGGTGAGCAACCCCTGGTCTTCTATACCCACATTGTGGATGATAAATGGTCAGAGTTGTTCGTCCAAAGGTTTGTCTTCCAAAGGATACCATAGCTGTCATAGGGCCAAAGTAGGGTTGTAGTTAATACATCCTCGCGATCCAATCAAAGGGACATTAGGAAAGTCCCCACAGCTAATAATGATATCACAAATATCCAGCTTCCTTGCATACCATAATATAGAGTTTATAGTGAGAGATCTTAATTTCTGTGGCCACTCGTATCTGGTCAATTCTGGGATCATATATTCTTATTTGTAAATATGAGTCATGAACCAAGTACATAGAAGCAGGATGCAACTATTTAGTATGCCTTTTCTCTTTTCATACATCATATGAAAAGTGTAATAAATGTCAGTAAGCAAAGCAGGAGTAGGATCCGCATTAAAGACTTTCGCACCCAAAATATGCTAATGGTCGCGGGGTCAATATAGTCCATAGTCTGAGGAAATAAAATTACACTAAATACCAACATCCTTAAACAATCAACACAAGATTCCCACTCCTTATAATTAGCAAATTCTAGTGCCTTAGCTTCCAAGTATATCCTTTTGATTCCTTATATGGTACCTTCTCTTTGGTAATTCTGCACCAATTCAGGGTAGGGGATCCCTAAGCCTTTTGCCAAAGCTTTGACTTCAACAGTTTGTCCAATACCTACATAGGCCTTTTCTTTGGAAAGATTCAGGATTATGTCAAATTCTTCCAGAGCCGGTGCTAGCTGGAAGTCTTGGAAGGTGAAACATCTCAATGGAGGGTCATAAAACTGAATTAGGACAGAGACTGCATCCATCAAAACCTCTACTTTAGTCAAGTCAAGGGTATCCCCATAGCGGCGAGCATACATCTTTAAAGCTCTCTCAGATAATTTCCCTTTTATAGTTTTGATTTCAGAAAGGTCAGGCTTGTAGGCATTGACGCGGACAAGTTGTTTCCCTCTGGTATCCATTTTTAACACAGTCACCAAAAAACTTGATTTTTGTTATATATTTTTTTTTATTTTGTACCCTGTGAATAAGACAAATAAAAGAAGCAAACGATGAATATGAGATATATATGAATGCATGAATGTATAAGTGTTGGGTTGAGTAACGGGATTTTGTGACGGGATTTTGTGACGGGTTTTTGTGATGGGTACCCCTATAAAGTAGGTTCCTTAATTTTGACCTGAGGTAAATCTATCCTCCCAGGAGGTGGTTTCCTTAAGGGTAACATGAATAACATCAGAGGGAAAAGGCACAAGGGCCTCCCTTAGGTGGAGCCTCTTTACGGACTGAAACTTTCGTCTCAAAGTCGTGAAAGGTCTCGTCATGAGATTTTGGGTTAAGGTCGTTACAAAGAGTCATGGGTGACCTTCCAAATTCCTACTCGTCAAGAGGATATCTCTCGATAAGTATTCCTTTTTCAGAAGTTCATCGACTCTATTCGAAGTCGTCACATAAACCCGCAGGGATGATGTACCCCCTAAGCTAATAGACGAACCTTCTTTCTAAGGGCTATATTGGAAATATTTTTGAGGTAGAAAAATCCCGCCACGCAGTAAATATATGATGATAAGAGAATATGACGATAAATAAATAAATGCGATAACATAGATAAATGCAATAAATAAATAAATAAAATAAAAATAAAAACCCAAAAATACCTAAACCTAGGGTTAAGGAGAGTCCTCAACAGAGTCTCCAGCTGTAGCAACTGGTTTTTTAATCAAGAGTCGCCACTATTAGTTTTTATCCTACGAAAGGGAACCTAACAGAAAACCCTAATTCGCAGACAGAGATTCTAGGTTTCAGACTCAATTAGACAAAAGGAAGGTGTTAGGCACCTTTCATCCACCTTGTTCACAAGGATGTTAGACTCTAGGTTTAGGTTTGGGGTAAACTGGATTTTAAGTTTTAATTAGAAAGACTCGCCACGATTTTAGATCGTATGCCTATGTATCCTCTTATGAGGAATCAGAGTCTCAATTCGTAGTTCGTATGAGATTGGTGTTTTTTAGGGGTTTACTAACATATTTTGAATTACTTCACACTTGGCCGGGAGTAGTGATTGCGGAGATTTTGACTGAGTGTGTAGTAAGTCAAAAATAGTTTGAAACCCTTTGACAAAAAAAGTTGATTAGCTTAGTTTATTGCAAAAATAGTTTGATGATTGGTTTGTGTTTTTTAACCGTATCAATTGTAAAAATATCTTAATTAATGCATGGTTGAAAAAAGATTTAATGCAAATAATATATAAAAATATGTATGCAATGTTAATATAAAAATAAATTTATTTGATCATTTCATAATATTTAAATAGTAGATAAAAGATAAGACTAATATTTATAAAAAAGAATTATAATAATGATAATAATAGTAAAAGTTAAGTAATTATAGCGATAAATAATAATATAAAAGTATAATAATAAATAATAATAATAATAATAATAATAATAATAATAATAATAATAATAATTCATTATTTGATAATAATAATAATAATAATAATAATAATTATAACTAAATTATATATTTATAAAATTAGAAATGATAATTAAATTATAAAAATAAATAAATAAAATTAACTAAACTCAGGGGGGTGCAAGTTTAGTTGTGTAGTAAAATAGGGGGGTGAGGTTAACAGTGGGGATTAAGAAACGCTAGGCCCAACTTTTATTCAGGCCAAGGGGGTGTGCTGTTGTTTTTAGTTTAGTAATTAATTAACAAAGGGGGGCACGAATATCAGTGGGCTTAAGCCCATTACAGCTTGAAGGGGTGTCCACATGTTCTAGTGTGGCGAGGGTATATGGCTAATCGTGGTGACTTGGCCTTAAGGCCGTCAGATTCGAAATCAAAGTCTAAGAACGAGGGAGTATGTGAATTATGGTGGGAGCACGGATACGCGATTGAAACAGATTACAAATCTTTTTCTTCATTTTTTCATTTATGTTTTTTCAGTAAGTGACATCCTCCTCTTTCTCTCTCTCGCCACAGAACCCTTCATCCCCTTTTCTTATTCTACCTTACAACCCTAATCTCCACCAACCATCGGTGGTGCTAACCTAATCCCAAAACGTTTCTCACCATAACTCTACCCCCTCTTTGTCATAGCCAACCCAAACCTTAACCCCATTATCGAAACAACAAATGAAAAGCTAAGTGTTAGTTACCCTTCTCGCGATTTATGTGCTCTGAGTTTCAATCGATTGATCTTTAATCCCTTATTTCTCTCTTTTGTAGGTAGAGGTATGAGGATCTAGGGTATGCAGATACTAGAGGCGATTAAGCTAGCGATTGGGGTTTCCGATCCAGAAACTCTAATCGCTTCTTTCTTTGATCTTCAACAAAAAAAGGGTTCGTTCTTCGTTCTTCCCTGTTTTAGAATCTCGTTCCTCTTTTCAATTTTACGTCCCCCTCTTTTGTCTTAGCCTCTAGTACTTATAGCTTTTAGGAATTTTAGGGTTTTCTATTTTGTTGTTATAATTAGTACATATTAGAGATGATTAGGGATTTAATATCAATTATGGATGCAATTGATTCTGGATTAGATTTGATTCCGTAAACTTGATTTCCAGATTTTGTTTAGTTTTTAGATTTGATTTTGTAATCTGTAATGAGATTTCTTTTCTGTAATATTTGGATTTCCTTTGTAATATTTGAGATTTGGTTTTGTAATATAGATTTTTTCTGCAGACAATTTTATGTTTTGAGATTTGATTTAGCTTTACTGCCCTGTATTTCTGGATTTAACTGAATAAAGATTTTCTGGGCTTTGATTCTGTTGCAACTTTTAGAGAAAGATTAGATTTTGTTTTAATTTCTACACTGATTGTTGATGATACAAAAAACGTGCGCAAATCTTCTTTTTTGAAACAGTAACTGCTCTTCTTTATTCCTTTGGGCCTTGCGTTATTTTACTTACAACATAGCTTGAAAATGGGATGCAAATACCACTATATTTTTTTAACATGATTTGGGCTTAATTATAGAAATTACGATCCAGCAGATCTTCCAAAACAAAAATCCTTAATATATAATACAATATCTTTTAATGAAATATTATGAAATAAAATAATAAAACAGAAACTTACCACAAATAAAAAATCAGATAATTTTCTACGAGCCAATATTTAATTTTTTTGAAAAGACCTTTTAATAAATTGATACCAATATTTATTGAAAATTGATATATATATATATATATATATATATATATATATATATATATATATATATATATATATATATATATATATATATATATATATATATATATATATATATATATATATATATATATATATATATATATATATATATATATATATATAAAACGAAACAGTTTTTTTCTCTAAATAACCAACTGGGCTAGCTTAATGCTCTAATGGGCCCGTAACCATTTTTTGCCTTATGTTAATAAATAGTTTATATATATAAAAAAAAATCAGTAAAACAATGTTTTAATAATAATTTTTTTTTTAAAACAGTAATAATATAAATGACAAGAACCTTAATGGGCCTTTACTAACCATACCCCTCTCTTTGCTATCCACAGAAAATGGGAATGGGCCAAACAAAATGGGCTCTCATATTGCAATTTCAACCTCTTCTTCTTACTAACAACAAAATTTAAATGAACTTTATAACTTAAGAACTTAATAATTTTTATGAAATAATCTTCCATATTCGAATCTCATGGGCCATTGGCCAACATCTTCATAAATGGGCCTACGATTCATGGGTCTTTCTGATTTAGAAATCTCCGCTCACCAGAATTAAAATGCACCCCCTGATTGACTTGGATTTGAGAATGAGCCATCAAATATTGCTGGACCATCCTCAATTAAAATATTCTCTTCTATTTTTAATTTCGAAAATACGATCATAAAGGTAGGGTAAATTTGGGGTACGACACAAGCTTTTTATCCTCCTGTTGGGGAGCCCTGACAACCTGCACAGTCTCAAAAGCTTGACACGGAGTCTCATGGATTTCTCCCTCCACCTCAACATAGTGAAAGGTGCTCATATGACTAACAATGTAATCCTCTTCACCATAAACAGTGACCACCTTCACATTCAAAAGGAACTTAAACTTTTGGTGCAGAGTAGAGGTGACAGCGCCAGCCCCATGAATCCATGGACGACCCAACAAACAGTAATAGGAAGGGTTAATTTCCATGATAAAGAAAGTGACTTTAAAAACCTGAGGACCTATTTTGACTGGAAATTCGATTTCCCCGAACACTGTCCTCTTGGACCCATCAAAAGCCTTAACAATCAAATCACTTGGCCTTAAGAAAAGCCCATCGTAATCAATTTTCAAGAGAGAATACTTGGGAAATACATTGAGAGATGAAACTGTATCAACCAGTACACGGGATAAGGTAGTTTTTTCAATTTCCATAGAAATATGCAGTGCTTTGTTGTGCTTCCTCCGCTCATGGGGTAAATCAAAGTCTGTAAAACCCAACCCATTACTCGCAGAAATGCTATTCACAATTCCCTCAAATTGATTCACAGATATATCTTGAGGAACAAAAGAGGTCCCTAATAGCTTCATCAGTGCATTTATATGGGATTCTGAATCCCTGAGTAAATCAAGGATGGATATCTTTGAGGGTGTATGACTTAATTGGTCAATGATCTTTTAGTCACTTTTCTAGATGTACCTCATTAACTCGGCCACATCCTTAGCCATTTCATCATCCAAAGAAGGAATAGGGGGATTTTCCCTGGTTTATCACCATTGACCACAATCTACTTGCCCCTGGTTTTTGTCGCGACACCTGTGCTACTTTCAGGCTGTTCTGGTGGAGAGAAAATCTGGCCGCTGCGGGTAATTCTTCTTTCATCGATGATGTCATGAATTTCAGAATCCTCTTTTTAAGATTCACTCCTTTTAGACCTCCTAGTAACAAGATTCCGCCCTTGTTGATAACAGTCACCACCATAATACCAAGGAATTGCTTTGTTTCTATCATATGGTATTGGTCTGGGCACGATAATGGTTATAGGTGGCTTTCTTATAGGAACCAGAATTGTAACAGGTACTCGAGTGGTTTTTGCTTTGACAGGAATTGTTATCACATCAACTTCATCCTTACCCACTTTAGTCTCAACAATTTCTCGATCAAATTGCAGAACTCCCTGGGTAATCAAATCCTGGACTGCGTCCTTCAATAATGAACAACCCTCTGGTTGGTCTAAGCAAACTGCACAATCCATCCCACAGCCCAAGAATACACCTTTACTCGACAACTTCTCCTTCACAAATAGGAAAGGTTTAATTAATTGATTAACATCCATAATCAAATTCAAATTTCCATCTTCCAGGATGGCACCGACAGTTGCTCCGCCATGGGTTGGTAGAGGCTGATTCATAATGTTGGGCGCTGGTCCAAAATTGATGGCATGAGAGTCCAATAGGTCTTGGACCTTGTGATTGAAAGCATAACAATTCTCAATAGTATGCCCCTGTCCGCCAAAGTGAAAATCACACCGGGCATTAGCATCAAAGTGAGCTGGTAATTTCTCAGGGTCAATCTTCCATGTATGCAACTCAATTAACTTCAACTCAAGCAACTGAGGCAACAACTCAACATATGACATAAGAAGCAAATCAAACTTTTTAGGATGAATTTTTGGTTTTTGCTGATTATTCTGCCTAGGTGCATATGCCTGGTGCTAAAGTGCAGCAACTGGAATTGTTACAGTAGCAATTTGATGATTTGAACCCTGATATCTGCCTTTCCCTTTTCGAGAATAGGCCGCACTGGATTCCCCCTCCCTTTTCTTTTGGTGACCACCAAAAGAATTCTTAAGGTTACCAACATTATTTCCAGCAACGACATCTTGGATTTTCCCCAACTTAATTCCGATTTCAATTCACTCTCCATGTGTTACCATCTCAGAAAAAGTGTCTGATGTACTGCAAGTTGTGTAGTACTAGCCTTGTAATGTACTACTAAACATTTCCACCATCTCCCACTCTAACATGGGCGGTTGAACCTTCACAACCATTTCTCGCCACCTCTGGGCATACTTTAAAAGACTCATCCCGCTTCTAGGACAAATTCTACAATTGGGTTCTTGTGGGAGCAATGTTAGTGTTATACTAATAGTGCATAACAAAAGCCTCAACTAATTCTATCCATGTAAGGATGTGACTGCTTTCCAACTGCATGTACCACTCGAGTGGGCCACCTGTTAAGCTGTCTTGAAAGAAATGCATCAATAGTTTCTCATCATTAGAATATGCAGACATCTTTTGATAAAAAGGCTTAACATGGGTCTTTGGACAGGAAGTGCCTTTGTATTTCACGAAATCAGGTACCTTGAAATTTATAGGAATCTTCACTCCAGACACTAAGCCCAAATCAGACATGTCAAAGCCTACCACACCTTGACTTTCAAACCCGCGCATTTTCTCTTCAAGCATATGCAATTTCTTGTCAGATTCTGTTGGTTCATCAACATTGGACATACAGTCTTCCCAGCTATCTTCTTCCACGGGCCTGGCAGGAATACGATCAGGCCTTAGTGATACAGCAATTTGTTCAATACTGTGATACGGTGGGAGAACTGACTTGAGATTTTGCGTTTGTATTCGCACTTGTTCGGTTTAGCAAGAGTCGCCACCGACTTTTTATTTTATCCTAAAGGAAAGGTTAAAAAGCACAGGAAAAACCTTTGAGATGTTTTCGTGGGTTCGGGGGGTAGATTATGAAAAGGGAAGGTGCTAGCACCCTTTTCAACCATGGTTATCCATGGGCTCTTAGTTACTTGTTTTAGATCACTTGCCTTGATTTTCAATTGTTTGAAATGGTGTTTGTGTGTGTGGTTTTGAAAATGTTAAAAAAGATGCCTTGTCTAGGAAACCATTGTAACAATTCTTTACTCGAATGTTTTACAAAGGTGTTTGTCTTTTTGAAAAGATGTTTTAATGTTTTTTGAAAGTTGTTTTGGAAGTTGTGTTGTGGAGTGTGTTTTGAAAAGTAGGCAAGCGTGTTTTGCAAGTTTGATCAAGTAACTAAGAGTTGTCTACCCTATTGTACTCAAAGGTCTTTCTTATGTTTTAACCCTTTTAACAGTGTTGTTTCACCATTGTATTTGGTGAACAACCTTGTATTAGGATGTTAACGGGACGGGCGCGGGTCATTGTTTAGACCATGAATGCAATAGTGTCAAGTGTCTTTGGCATTTTTTCTTTAAGGGACTTGATCATTTTTTAGGCAACAAGATAGCGTCATCGAGGGACTATGATCATTTTGTTTGTTTTTGTTTTGCCAAAGAACTCAACATGCAAACATGGCCCATTTTTTAAGGCAACAAGTGGAGGATTACCCTAGGGGTGCAAGTGTGATTGGTGTATTTGATTTTCATGCATTTGTCTTGTATTAGGTCAAACTATTTATTGGTTTTATTTACATACAAACCCTAGGTCTATCATGGCATAATTTGAAAGCTTTTAAATGCGGAAATTTAAAGTCCTAAATTATTACAACATGATTATGGGGATGGGGATACAAATATTTACAAATGGGGATGAGACTTATCGGAATAGTAGTGTCCAAATATTATTTACAACCAAATCGAATCGCATTCTCAATGTAAAATATAGCAATATATAAGAATAAAAGAGAATCAAAAGGATTGTAAAATGTATGTGATTATTTACAAATGATGCAAATATTAACCTAATGTATTTATTAAGTATTTTATTTATCTTTGGGTTTTTGTTAATTATATAAACAAAAGTTTTAATTAAAAAAAAGGAAATATTTAACCTTGAAAAAATTCTATTTTTTATGTATTTTTTATTAATGTTTTATACAAGGTTTAAACTAAACAAAAAAGGTTTTAATAAAAAATGTTTAAACTTAATAATCCTAAGATTTATGTATTATTTAAGTGTAATAAAATAAAAAGAAGCATCTAAGAAAAATTTGTATAAAAAGTTAATGTAATAAGTTATGAAAAAAAAAGGAAATAAAGTGATATAATAAAAAAAAAGGATATTAGTTTGTATAAAGAAAATAAATGGGCTGAGGCATTAGTATGAGGGGCAGGCCCAAAACAAAACTGAAGGAGAATCAGAGGGGGGTGTAACGCGCCAGGATTGTTGGGCTTAGGCAGGTTAATGGGGCAGAGGCCCATATGCGTGTTACAATGTTTGTTTAGGGTTCATTTGGTTTGGTTTCAGAACTAGGGTTACAGTTGCTTGATGAGCGGTGCCGTTTCTCTTCTTCGCCTCTTCATCCTTCTTAACCAAGGCGAGCTTCTGACTAAATCCTCCTCACCTCAGCTGCCAGTGCGCCACCGTCCATCTCCCTCTCTCCATGGTTGAGCAAGGCAGTGAAAAAGGTAACGATCTCTTTTTATGTTTTAGGGTTTTGGATTTTTTATTCTTGCATGTTGTTAACCTTGGACACGTTTCTGATTTTCTGTGTTGTCTTTGTTTATGTGAGGTGTAAAGAAAAGGGAGGAGTTACTACCTTTGGAGAGGAGACGGAGGAGGACGGCGGCGCATCTCAGGTGGCCGGAGGCGTGGGAGCTTGATGACGAGGGCTTGCTGGCTTCCCTGGTACTTTGTATCTTGCTTTCGTTTAATGATGATGCTTTAATCTGAAAATGCTAGGGCGCTTCACTTCTGCATCTTCTTTTTTCTTCTGATTGCTTCGTTTATTTCCAATGCTATGATGATTTGATTCTGAGTATTGTTGGGCTCTTTTTTTTTTGCTTCTGAGTAGCTTTTCCTCTCTTGATGTTGTGTTGGCTTTGTTACTCAATGATGAACTTTAGTTCTGAGAGCTTGGATTTGTTTGATTCTGACTTTTTCTCTCTTGAACTTGGTTGGTAATTTTTGGCTATTTTGACCCTATGATAAACATGGTTCTGAGGGCTTTTGTTCTTGTGGCTTGGATGTTTGGATGTGTTAATGTTGTACAGTTTGTTGGGGTTTATGCTTTGACAGGCTTTTTGATTGCTTGTTTGAGTTTTGTTTGAATAAGGCTTGAGACAGGTTTGTTGGGAAGCTTGAATGTTGTATAGTTTTTGACAGGTTGGGTGAAGCTTATGCAGGGTGAACACAGGTTTGTGTTTGTGTTTTGATGCAGGCTTAAGGCTTGATGTTTGAAGTTTGTTAGTTTTAAACTGGCTTGAGGCAGGTTTCTGGTATGATTTTGAAACAAGTTTACTGTGTTTTGAGTTTTGTGGTTTGAAACAGGTTTACTGTGTTTTAGCTTTTTTGTTCTGAGGTATTATGCAGGTTGTATGGCTTTAGGCTTGCTTCCTTGAAAACAGTTTTGAGGTTTACAAGCTGTGTAGTATTTTCTATGTGTTTTTTCTGTCTCCCCCTTGACAATTCTGATCTGTTATATTTATTTATCTCTAGCCTGCCTGAAACTGTAAGCCTGCTATTTTTCTCTCTTTTCTCTCTCTATCAGAAAAGCATATTTTAATGCTTTACTGTCCTTTTTTTCTGAAAAAGTGATGGCCTGGAAAATGATGAAAGTTTGCTTGCATTTTGTCTCTTCTCTGCATATTGTACTTTCTTCTTTTCTTTGATGACAACTTGATATCTTTTGATATCTTTTGATATCTTCTTGACAGTTTGGTAGCTTTGTTGACATTTTGAACAATGCAATTTGGTTTTGGCATTTCAGTTTGGTTTGCCTTTTCAGTTTGCAATTTGGTTTGAAACTTGTTCAGCTTAGTTTGTCACTTTGAACTGTGCAGCTTGCTTGGCTTTTTGACAATGCAATTTATGCAGCTTTATGCATTTTGTTTAATATGTTGCCTTGTATTTAACTCATATGCTTACAAACATATTTTCTTTCCCTCTTTGTGAACCAAGAGTCTTCTTGCGATTTGCAGAGAGGGCGAACAAACTGATTCCGGCCAACACTTTTAATGATGAGTTTTTATGATTAACTGTCTGAGAATGCTTTTCCAAATTCAGCTGTGTTTGACTTCTTTCTTTTTTTTGTCTTTGCAGATAAAAATCAGTCGAGCAATGGGGAGCAGCAGTAGAAGATGAAGATTTAGGATATACTTTTAAATTACTTTTAATCATTGTAATAATATTAATGTAAACAACTGTAAATAAATTCACAGTGTTCAAATAATAATTGTAACAAACAATTAAAAATGAATAAAAATCTTTCTTTGTCAGTTAATTCTTTAATTCTTCTGCATTTATTTATTTAATTACTTAAATTTCTTGAATTATAATAATTGGAAATTATCCAATAATTTTAACTTAGAAATTATAAATAATCAATAAACGTTCGGCGTTCCGAATAACCAAAAGCATTGTACAGTTAATCAAACAAACGTTCACATGCCTTTCTCTTCACTGATTAGACCAACACTTCAAACTCTCAATCAGAAGCCTCAACCCATGTCCCAGAGTCAATTGAAAAGAACTGTAGAATTAATTCCTTCTGAGGATGTGCGCGCAAACCCTAATTCTTGATTTATTGTCAAAGAAGCGTCTGCCTGATCAAACCCTGAGCCAAACTCAACCAAACCCTAATAATCTGCTTGAACTGATTCAAAAGTTAATGAAAACCCTAATTTTTTCTGACTGATGAGAAAAGTCTGTTTGACCGATTCTTAAGCCAATCTGAAAAATCAGGAAAAACCCGAAGCTGTGATTTCTTGTGGAAAAGAGAGGGCAAATTTCGGGGTACAACAGTTGCCCCTGTTCAATCTTCTTGAACCTGAAGAGTTAGATTGGCAGGTTTTCCGTTCGCGACTCGAAGGTAAAAGGAGATTGGACACTAGAGTGCCCAAGAAATTTGCACTCGTCAAAGCGTAGTTTGAGGGAATGGGCTTAAAGATGCCATTTGGTGATGGGCTTAAAGATGCCATCTGGAGACGTGACAGGGGGATGGGCTTAGAGATGCCATCTGGAAATTGCTGGTAGGAGGATGGGCTTAGAGATGCCATCTGGAAATGATTGTTGAATTGCTCTTGGATGAGTGACAGAATTACATCCGAATCTGGATCGTATCTGGACTGTATTCGAATGAATCTGGAATAAGTATTAGAATGTCGCCATGTCTGGGTCACATCTGAACTATCTCTGGAAGGAATCTGGAATAAGTATCAGAATGTCGCCATGTCTGGGTCACATCTGAACTATCTCTGAATGAATCTGGAATAAGTATCAGACTGTCGCCATGTCTGGGTCACATATGAACTATCTCTGGAAGGAATCTCGGAAGATGATGATCTTTGTCTGTTGATTGATCTTTCCTGAAAAGGTAAAGAGTTAGTTGTATGCAATTGTCATGATGTAATGAATTGTACTTCATCAATGTTTATGATATGAATGTGATGGATGCGCATGTAAGCTGATGAGTTGTCTTGTTGAGGAAGACGAATCCTGGGTAATGAAATCTTTGACTGCTGCTGGGGAAAGTAAATCCTTGACTGCTGCAGGGGATTGTTAGAAATGAGAAGTCCTGGGACCACTGTTGGGGAATCAGGAGGTTAGGTTATATGCCAATCTACTGGGGATTCCTGTCTTGAGGAGATCTTCACTGGGGAATATCTGAATATCCTGTGAGGAACTGAGAATGAGAGTCTTCATTCTGCTTGGGGATTGATAGTTGGAAGTTTTAGCTCCGCTGGGGATTGCAAGAATATTTTGATTGCTGCGTATTGATCTGGGATATTGAAAAGGTTGGTCGGTGAGATAGTTGTCCTGGCTGGTTTCAGGTGTTAATCTATGACCTGAGAAAAGAAAATCTTCCTGGCTTGTTTCAGGTATTACTCTTCAATCTCTTCATGTAGATGGTTTTCCTGGCTGGTTTCAGGTATTAATCTACAATCAGTCGTCCACAGATAGTTTTCCTGGCTTGTTACATGTATTAATTTGGAACTTGGGTTATACTCCACTTTGAGAATGAGAATCTTCATTCTGTTGGGGGTCAGAAATTGGGTGTATGCCAATCTACTGGGGTTTCAAGGATGAGAGTCTTCATTCTGTTAAGGGTCATAAATTGGGAGTATACCAATCTTTTGAGGTTTTAAGGATGAGAGTCTTCATTCTGCTTGGGGAATAAGTATCAGAATGTCGCCATATCTGGGTCACATCTGAACTATCTCTAGAAGGAAATCTGGAATAAGTATTGGAATGTCGCCAAATCTGGGTCACATCTGAACTATCTCTATAAGGAGATCTGGAATAAGTATCAGAATGTCGCCAAATCTGGGTCACATCTGAACTATCTCAAGAAGGAAATCCTGGAAGATGATAATCTTTGCCCGTAGTACAAGATGCTTGTGATATTGTCAGGACACTTGGACCACACGTAACCCTTTGACGAGATTGACGTTTAAATGCCCCAAGTGATGGTGAGGGAGACTTGCCCCAGGTTATCCTGCAATTGAGAGATTTGTTGAAATCTTGACTGGACTGCCCCAGGTTAACTGAACTTTGAAAGATCTGCTGAAACCTTGACTGGACTGCCCCAGGTTAATTGGATAGTGACATGTCATGCCCCTTTGTTGATAGGAGATTTGTCAATGGAAGTGTCATCCTTTTTGAAGTGATTTTGTTCACTGAGAGAGCTTTCATTCATCAGATATTCATTGTGTGAATTTATCCGTTGTCAAACAAATAGCCAAATGCAAACAGTGATATTCAAGTAATGCAAAGTTTATGTTTGTCTCAAAGTTTTGAAAAAAATGCGTTTTTTAGCAGAAAACTTTTTATAAGACAAATTCAACACAAGATTTAGAGCAAAGCCTTACAGGAGTCAGGATACCTTTTGAAACAGTATGCTTTCGAACTAACCCATGCTTCAATTAGGACTTTTGAAGGGTTGTAACGTGGCTTGGTTCATGGTTTAAGAAACAAAGGATAAAGGCTCAAAGTATATTTGTACCCACCCACTCTTCGTGATGTCCTTCAATCCTAGACTCAGTTAATTGTGCGTCGCACTCTATTCGAGTTTGGAACGACTTTTGGGTGATGGTTCACCAGTTGAATTTTATGGGAAGACAGTCATTTTTGCAACATTTTTTATGTTGTTGAGGATTTATAGTGACCTCGTTCTTTCGATTTGTTATCCCTAACTTTTGCCTGACTGTTCCTGTTTTTGAGATTACAGTCAACGGGATGCCCCGGCTTTCTTAAGCCTCCTTTATAGGTTTTGGCTCAGTGGGCTTTTTATTTTTTTTGAGAGATAATGACTGCCTATGAGATAAGGAACCATCACTGTCTTTTGATTCCAGAGGAATGTCTTTTGATGTTATTTGTTGTATTACGAACTGAGAGTTTGCGACTTCAATGCACATCTTTTTGAATTAACTGAGAGACTACCCTACCCCAGGTTTAAATCAAAGGTTTCAATTTGTTTAGAACAAAAAACTCCTACTTCTTTGGCTCGAAGGGGTTGACTAGGGATTATCTTCCTTATAACTCCAGTGTTTGGGAATTGAAAGAAATGCCTGTACATCATCAGCAAGGTCTGTTCAAAAGCATACTGTATGAGATTTGGTATTGTTTCGTCATCCTCCCTCTAAAGGCTTGCAGCTTTTTATCAAGAGTTAAATATCATAAAGAAAGCATAAGAGTAGTGAAAACGAATGGATGAATTCAAGACAAACATATGCAATGCATTAATGAAACAAAGTTTGACATTAATAGATGATTGTTTGAATAACAAAAGAAATTACAACTTTGAAAATTCAAATGAAACAAAGACATTCTCAATGATTTGGCATAGGATGAGTGATCATTCTAGAGTCTCTGGAGGGTCAAACTCGATCTCCTTGGCATCAATCATGTCTTGGATCTTGTTCTTCAGAGGCCAACAGTTGTTTGTGTCATGTCCTGGACTGTCAGAGTGGTATGCACACCTTTCATTGGGATGATAGGTAGGAGCAGAAGTATTTGGGTTCCGGAGGGGAGCCTTCAATGTAATCAGCTCTTTCTGCAACATGCGTTGTAGCGCTTGACCCAGTGACATGTTGATCTTGGTGAATTGTCTTTTAGGTGCGACCTCCTTACGCTGATGCCCCTGTCTTTGTTGAGCAGACGTAGGATTAGAGATCAAGATTTCTCCTACGTGTTGGTCACGGTGACACTTTTGACTGTTCACAGTATTAGACTCTTTCTTTCCATTGTAGGGAATTTTCTGAGTATCAGAGGGTGTAGCTCCTTGGATCTTTCCACTTTTGATGCCAGCTTCGACCCTTTCACCGGTCAGTATTAGCTCGGTGAACCCGGCTGAGGAGCTTCCAATTAAGTGATTGAAGAAAGGCCCTGTCAAAGTTCCCATGAAGATGTCAATCAGCTCTCTGTCAGTTAAAGGGGGTTGCACCCTACCAGCCAGATCTCTCCACTTTTGAGCGTATCCTTTGAAGCTCTCATCGGAACCCATGGTCATGTTCTGCAATTGCACACGAGTTGGAGCAAGATCAGCATTGTATTTATACTGTTTGTAAAAAGCCATAGCTAAATCTTCCCAGGTGTGGATGCGAGAATTCTCCAATTGATAGAACCACTCGAGTTGATCTCCTACCAGGCTTTCTTGGAAGAAATGGATCCAAAGCTTTGTATCAGTTGTGTATGGTTGAATCTTGCGGACATAAGACTTTAGATTCATCTTAGGGCAAGAGACTCCATCATACATGGCCAAGGTAGGGACTTTGAACTTTGGAGGGATGACCAATCCAGAAACCAAACCCATGTCTCCCAAATCCAAGCCAGGTATTTGTTGAACCTCCATAGCATTGAGGCGATCCTCCAACTGTTTGTACTTGTCATCAGCGGGAGGATATTGTTCTTCGGAGTAGTCAGCTTCATCAATCTCCAAATTGTGGTTTTCTTCAAGACTGACCCCTATGCTGGGTGGAGTTGAAAGATCCAAGGTTTTAGGTCTTCTCTTCAGGATTCCCATTGCTTTCTTGGACTTCTTCTTCTTGTCTTTGAGAAGGAGAGCTTTCAGATCCTCTTGCCATTTACCCATAGCCAGAAGCATTTGTTGGAACTGAGCGTTTTGAGCTTGGAGATCTTTCACCGTTTGTTCCATATCCATCTTACTGAAATAAACAGTAGGAAGATAAGGAGACCTGTATGGGAGAAACCTGTTATGCAATGATATGTATGATATATGTATGCAATGTTTTCAAGGATCTCTTGGGGTAAACACAAGAGAATGTTAGAGGTTGAACTTCGATCTTTGATTGAAGAACTTTGCACCGGTGGATGTCTTTCCACGAGAATCAAGCTCACCATGTCAAGTGGATCATAGCCCCTAATTCAAGTTGTTGCACTTGATCTTTGATGGCATTTGTTTAGAGGAGAAAACCTCTTGTCCTTTGGTAGACGTCTGGTTCAACGTGACCCTGCATCAAAAGACCCTCAAGATCCTTGAAATGGTTATTGAAAATGCTATGGTATGATGTCATGATGTTTATGTATATGTATGAAAAAGCAAGTAAGTGTATATACAGGTAATCATATTCATACAGAGCAAACAAGTCCTTAGGTTTAGGCTTGCATGGGGTTTGTAGGTAAGTACCCTCTTGAAGTTAGTTGGCTCATCCTGTCCTAAAGTAGAAACCGGGTTCTAAGGAGCTCAATATCACTGGATTATTTTCTGTGTTCATTGTTTTGGTTTAGCCACTTAACTGGCGACCAAAATATTCCAAGAAAACAACCCTCAATTAGTGTAGTATCGAGTATCTACCAACTTCGGACTGCACCAAAGTCGGTCATCTCACTACCCCTAAAAAGGCCAAGATGGTCAAGTAAGGTTCTAAGAGTTCGTTAGTGCTTCATGACATCACTCAGCGGCCCCGTACTCTCCTTGATTGAACTCAAGAGTTACCGGTACTCACAAATATGTCACACTAACATAGCTTACTGCTTCAACCATGTCGGTATACCCCGCACAGTTCCCTCACAGTTTTATTGCTATTTACCTAAAAAGGTGCCCCTAAATCCGGGTGTAGGATTTACTACAAACCCAAACAAGGACCCAAAAAGTAAAGCAATCAAAGCAATCAAAGCAAGCATGTATGGGTGATCTAAAACCCTAAGGTAACCCCACTTTTAAATTTCTCCCCAGCAGAGTCGCCAGTTCTGTGATACGGTGGGAGAACTGACTTGAGGTTTTGCATTTGTATTCACACTTGTTCGGTTTAGCAAGAGTCGCCACCGACTTTTTATTTTATCCTAAAGGAAAGATTAAAAAGCACAGGAAAAACCTTTGAGATGTTTTCGTGAGTTCGGGGGGTAGATTATGAAAAGGGAAGGTGCTAGCACCCTTTTCATCCATGGTTATCCATGGGCTCTTAGTTACTTGTTTTAGATCACTTGCCTTGATTTTCAATTATTTGAAATGGTGTTTGTGTGTGTGCTTTTGAAAATGTTAAAAAAGATGCCTTGTCTAGGCAACCATTGTAACAATTCTTTACTCGAATGTTTTACAAAGGTGTTTATCTTTTTGAAAAGATGTTTCAATGTTTTTGAAAGTTGTTTTGGAAGTTGTGTTGTGGAGTGTGTTTTGAAAAGTAGGCAAGTGTGTTTTGCAAGTTTGATCAAGTAACTAAGAGTTGTCTACCCTATTGTACTCAAAGGTCTTTCTTATGTTTTAACCCTTTTAACAGTGTTGTTTCACCATTGTATTTGGTGAACAACCTTGTGTTAGGATGTTAACAGGATGGGCGCGGGTCATCATTTAGACCATGAATGCAATAGTGTCAAGTGTCTTTGGCATTTTTTCTTTAAGGGACTTGATCATTTTTTAGGCAACAAGATAGCGTCATCGAGGGACTATGATCATTTTGTTTGTTTTTGTTTTGCCAAAGAACTCAACATGCAAACATGGCCCATTTTTGAAGGCAACAAGTGGAGGATTACCCTAGGGGTGCAAGTGTGATTGGTGTATTTGATTTTCATGCATTTGTCTTGTATTAGGTCAAACTATTTGTTGGTTTTATTTACATACAAACCCTAGGTCTATCATGGCATAATTTGAAAGCTTTTAAATGCGGAAATTTAAAGTCCTAAATTATTACAACATGATTATGGGGATGGGGATACAAATATTTACAAATGGGGATGAGACTTATCGGAATAGTAGTGTCCAAATATTATTTACAACTAAATCGAATCGCATTCTCAATGTAAAATATAGCAATGTATAAGAATAAAAGAGAATCAAAAGGATTGTAAAATGTATGTGATTGTTTACAAATGATGCAAATATTAACCTAATGTATTTATTAAATATTTTATTTATTTTTGGGTTTTTGTTAATTATATAAACAAAAGTTTTAATTAAAAAAAAGGAAATATTTAACCTTGAAAAAATTCTATTTTTTATGTATTCTTTATTAATGTTTTATACAAGGTTTAAACTAAACAAAAAATGTTTTAATAAAAAATGTTTAAACTTAATAATCCTAAGATTTATGTATTATTTAAGTGTAATAAAATAAAAAGAAGCATCTAAGAAAAATTTGTATAAAAAGTTAATGTAATAAGTTATGAAAAAAAAAAGGAAATAAAGTGATATAATAAAAAAAAAGGATATTAGTTTGTATAAAGAAAATAAATGGGCTGAGGCATTAGTATGAGGGGTAGGCCCAAAACAAAACTGAAGGAGAATCAGAGGGGGGGTGTAACGCGCCAGGATTGTTGGGCTTAGGCAGGTTAATGGGGCAGAAGCCCATATGCGTGTTACAATGTTTGTTCAGGGTTCATTTGGTTTGGTTTCAGAACTAGGGTTACAATTGCTTGATGAGCGGCGCCGTTTCTCTTCTTCGCCTCTTCATCCTTCTTAACCAAGGCGAGCTTCTGACTAAATCCTCCTCACCTCAGCTTCCAGTGCGCCACCGTCCATCTCCCTCTCTCCATGGTTGAGCAAGGCAGTGAAAAAGGTAACGATCTCTTTTTATGTTTTAGGGTTTTGGATTTTTTATTCTTGCATGTTGTTAACCTTGGACACGTTTCTGATTTTCTGTGTTGTCTTTGTTTGTGTGAGGTGTAAAGAAAAGGGAGGAGTTACTACCTTTGGAGAGGAGACGGAGGAGGACGGCGGCGCGTCTCAGGTGGCCGGAGGCGTGGGAGCTTGATGACGAGGGCTTGCTGGCTTCCCTGGTACTTTGTATCTTGCTTTCGTTTAATGATGATGCTTTAATCTGAAAATGCTAGGGCGCTTCACTTCTGCATCTTCTTTTTTCTTCTGATTGCTTCGTTTATTTCCAATGCTATAATGATTTGATTATGAGTATTGTTGTCCTCTTTTTTTTTTTTGCTTCTGAGTAGCTTTTCCTCTCTTGATGTTGTGTTGGCTTTGTTACTCAATGATGAACTTTAGTTCTGAGAGCTTGGATTTGTTTGATTCTGACTTTTTTTCTCTTGAACTTGGTTGGTAATTTTTGGCTATTTTAACCCTATGATGAACATGGTTTTGAGGGCTTTTGTTCTTGTGGCTTGGATATTTGGATGTGTTAATGTTGTACAGTTTGTTGGGGTTTATGCTTTGACAGGCTTTTTGATTGCTTGTTTGAGTTTTGTTTGAATAAGGCTTGAGACAGGTTTGTTGGTGTTGTACCCCAAAATTTGCCCTCCCATAATCTTCAAAGTTTTGCCAAGCATCACCTCAAATGGTTCAAGGTCTACTCAAGGGCTACACAGTCAACCACTCTCCTAAAGCCAGGCAAAATTAGGGTTTTGGTTCTTGCAAGGAAGCTGAGGTTTTCAAGGGCTCAATCAAGTCCCATATGCCCATATACATTGTCAAGCACCTACATGTCAAGTTTCAAGGCTCACAAAGGTCAAGTTGCACAGTCAAAAGTCCCATTTGCTCAACAGTCAACTGTAGGGGCAAAATGGTCATTTGGCAGTCAAAAGTCAAAAATTTTGGTCAACATCTTATTTTGAAGCCACAATCATCATTTGGTCAAGTCTTGACCATGATTCCATAAGAATGGCTCAAAAATCATCAAGATGCAAAAGTTTCCATTTTTGGACAGCGAAAAGTCAACTGTAACTTGACCAAGGCATAACTTTTTCATGGTTCATCAGAAAAATCCCATCCAATGCTCATCTTGAAGGGGAGGACATTTCCTACAACGCATATTCACATTCCAAATCCAAGCAATGCTCTCACAAAAAGTTATCAATTTCAACATTATAGGTCATTTTCAAAAGTCAACAAAAAGGGATTTTAAGTCAAAGACCATAACTTGAGATTGGTAAATCAAAATGACATGGGACAAACGACATTGGTTAGAGGACTTCAAGATCTTTCCAAAATGTCTAAGAACATGTTCATAGCTTCAGAATTGAGCAAGATATGCATTGGAGAAGTTGGGAAATTTTTGTGAAATGGCCAAAGTCAACTATCCTTGAAAATTCATTTTTGACAAAAGGGGCCCACTTTTTCCACTAGATTCAGCTTGGCCATGGTTCCCACGTGTCCCACAATTTATTTCAAGATTTAAAATTAATTTTTTCATTTTTATTTAATTTTATTTGATTTAATTCATTTTCAATCTTTAAAATTCAAATAAAAATCAAAGAAATTAATGGAGGGATATATTTTGTGTTGATTAGCTTTGATACACCTTAAAACACATTCCAAATTCGTGCATGGCCTATTATGGGCATAAAAATTCAAAATTTCACAAATATGGAAAATGGTTCAAAGTTGGTTATGGAGGAAATCTCAAACATGAATGCAAGGCTTCAATGACCATAATATTGTTTGATACACATTACACACTATATATACAAGCCTTCCCAACCTCATTCAAAAAAATAGTGTGTGCAGAAACGGCCAAGAGCAAAACCAAAAATTATTCAAAAAGTGAGAGTTCTAAAACATAGTTGCGAGCATCTTCAGATCAAAACAAGCACGTGGTTCTATTCCTTGCCACACCCTGAAGCTATAGCAACCTTTGCCAAGTCCTGAGGCTCATACCGCGCTGTAAGTTCTTCCCAGGTCCCCTTATAATTTCCATGTTATTTTTCCAAGCGCTTTCCTGTGCAGGTTCCAAACTGAGGCGCACCATAAGCCTCACATCTCTGCAAGCCAAGTGTCATTGGAGGCAGATCTAAGGGCCAAGCATGAGGAATACCATGGTCTGGAGTCAAAGCATGCACAGGCCACCGTGAAAGGTCAAACAAGGCTTCTTGCTAATGGGCCAAGATTCAACATCACACCCCTCATTCCTGGCCCAATACCCCTTCTATTTGGTTTATTTTTTCTTTTCATTTTTCTATTTTCCAATTTGATTTCTAACCTTTTTATTTTTATTATTATTAACAAATTAATCAATTAACACATTTTCATAAAAAACCCAAAAAAATAGAATTATTATTATTATTATTTTTATTTTGTAAATAAATATTAACCAAAATAGTTTAATTAGGCAAGTTTAATTCCTTTTCTTAAATAATTAAAATAAATCTAGAATTAGGTAAAGTTAATTTTAATTTTATTCCATTTCTTTTATTTCATAAAAACATAAAAAACAAGAATATTTTCTTTTTAATTATATTAATTAATTAGTCATTAATTAGCTTTAATTTCACTTTAATTATAAAAAAGCCAAAAAAATCATTTTCTTTTCTTAAAAGGGTCAACACCCTTAGACATTCCCGATTAATTTATTCGCGCGCGTTTACTTTATTTGATTATTATGTAATTGCCTTCAAGAATGTAATAGTTAAATAGGTTTATCGCTTTATTTAATTTCCGTACTTATTTACCAAAAAAACGGGTCTTTGTAATTTTTGGCGATGTATAGACCCGCGCCTTGTAATAGCGTAGGATTTATGTTTCCGCAATTTACTTTCTGCACCCCTTAACTGTTAAATGCATGCAAGAATGTGTGGTAAATAAAAATAACTCGTAGCTCACCCATAACATGTACAAAAACATTAACTGAATACAACACACAATGCACACACCACTTCTAGGGTACGCCTCACTCGTTGCCTTTGAAACGTGGTTGTCAAGTATAGGACGTCTTAGCGGTCCTTATGTCCATGATCCAGTTGCCTCAAAACAGTTGCCTCGAAACAGTTGCCTCAGAACAGTTGCCTCGAAACAGGTGCCTCAGAACAGTTGCCTCGAAACGGTTGCCTCAGATTAAAAAAGGATCAAGGATATAAGGGTAGCTTCTAAGGTGTCCTAACTGTTGCTTCGGTGACCACACTGTCCCTATAATCGAATTGACCCGAATACCTCCAACGGTGGTGCTACCTACCTCTCAATGGTGGGATGGCACTACCTAAAGGACACTTATACAACTTAATTCCTTAGGGTAGGTAGATGACTCATAGATACTTGCTCTTTTCAAAAACAAACAAAATACTTTTCACACCTTACACTTTCAAAAGCTTTCAAAATAAATTTTTCAAACACTCTTGAGGACAAATACAAGAGTTACTTAGAAATTTTTAAAACGAAACTTTTTCAAAACCCACACACATTTAAAAAGCAAACAAATTTTGAAAACATAAGAGCAAGTACCTAAGAGCCTATGGATAACCATGGATAGAAAGGGTGCTAACACCTTCCCTTTCTATAAATCTACCTCCCGAACCGAGAAACATTTCTCATAAGGAATTTTGTTGTGCTTTTGTCCTTTCCATGTTGGAGAAAATAAAAGACGGTGGGGACTCTTGCTTCCGCGACATTTTGCGAAACCAGCTAAAAACAGTCAGTTCTAAATCCACCGACCACAGAACTGGAGACTCTGCTGGGGACATTAAAAGTGAGGTGTACCTTAGGATTAGATCATACTTATGTTTTCAATTGCTTTGCTTTGATTGCTTTATATTTGTGGGCATTGCATCGGAGTTTCATAGATCCTAACCCGGATCTGGAGATACCCTTTTAGGTAGCATAAGCTGTGAGGGACCTGTCCGGCGTAGACCGACACGGGTGAAGCAGTGGCTACGTTGGTGTGGCACCTTGGTCTGTACCGATATCCCTTGTGTTGCAACGAGGAGAATATGGGTCTTCTGAGGAGTCATTAAGCACCAACCGACCTTAGAACCCTAAATTGACCCAACTTGGCCATAGAACAGTAGCAGTATGCTACACCCATTGAGGCTAAACTCTCGCGATGGTTCTGGCCGCAAGAAAAGATTGCGACGCTGGAGTTATGACCGATTGAGGGTAGTCAGTGATATTGGGATCCTCTAGAACCAGGTTACTTTTGATAGGACAGGTCTTAACCAACGAAACTGAAAGAGGGTAGTACCTGAACTTCATGCTGGCCTAAACTCTAAGGGCTGTTTTGTGTGACTTGTGTGCCTTCAAACTTGACTACTTGCATGCTTGTTATCTGACACGTGAGTTTCTTGCAGGTTTTGTTTACAGTCCTTAATTGGGACTCATTACAGGGCCTACTTACATCACTCCATGCATAGCATAACATCATACCATTGCATACATCCTACATAAGGACTAATCCATTTCAAGGATCTCAAGGGTTTGTGATGCAGGTCATGATGAATCAAATGTCTAGCAAGGGGCAAAGGGGATTTATTTTCCCCTAGCCAAGGTTGATAACTTGAGTCAGGGGCTATGACCCACTCGATATGGTGAGCCTTGACTCTTGAAGAAGGACTCTCAACAACATGAAGTTCCTTCAATCAAGCTACGAAATTCAAATTCTAACAATTTTCTTGTTTACCCCGCGGGATCCTTGAAAACATTGCATGCATACATACACATCATTGCATAACAGGTACCCTTGTTACAGGTCACTTACCATCTCCGTTGTTTATTTCAGCAATGGCTTCCCAACAAGATAACCAAGATCTTCATGCTCAAGAGACTCAGTTCAGGGAGATCTTCCTAAGCCTATCCAAGGGGCAGGAAGAGCTGAGAACACTCCTCACGGGGACTTTGGTCAGAAACAGCCCAGAAGACAGTAAGGATGAGCGGCTGCAACGTCTGCAAGCTGAGGTGGACACAATGAGAACCCAGATGCTGGGGAAAATGGCTCTTATCCAAGACTTATCTCAAAGACAAGGAGAGCTCAGGGTTCTCATCAACCAACTGCTTCGGGATAACCAACTGGGGCAAACATCTAAGGTTGAAGATCAAGCCATCATTCAACCACCTGTGGGGCCAAAAGGCAAGGGAAAAGCTCTTCAGTTTGCTTCAGAGTAACTAGTCCAGTATCAACTTCACCAGCGTCAACAGGGTAATCAGCGTAAGCGAAATACGTCTGGAAGACATTTCTCGGAGACTGGTATGCCATCATCACTAATACTAAAACGCTTGTTGGAGGTCAAGTTGATTGCTTTAAAGGATCCTCCTAAGAATCTCAACGTAACCTCCTTAAAGTACAATCCTGATGAAAGGTGTGCCTACCATTCTGACAGTCCTGGACATGACACTGACGACTGTTGGAGCCTGAGGAACAAGATTCAAGACTTGATCGACGGAAGGGTGCTAGAGTTCATGCCGGGTGGTAAAATGAACATCTTATGCTGAGAATCTTCCATCTGAGATGACTAGTTCAAACTAAGAAACTGTTGTTCATTCGAATGTTCAAGTTGTATTTTTCTTTGATTGTTTAAACATTTTATTCATGTCGAACGTTGTTATTTCATTAATGCATTACACATGTCTGTTTTGAAGTAATTATTTCGTATTCACTATATTGCAAATTGCTTTCATATTTTTGTGTGATGATCAACGCTCGGTTAATAATTCTAGGCCTCTTGAGGGAGGATGACGAAAACAATACCACAATCTACAGTATGCTTTTGAATAAACCCCGCTGATGAGGTACAAGCATTATTTCAATTCCTAAACACTGGAGTTATAAGGAAGATAATCCCTCGTCAACCCTTCTGAGCCAAAGAAGTAGGAGTTTTTCTTTTCGAAAATTAAAACCCTTAATCATAACCTGGGGCAGGGTAGTTCTCTCAGTTGATCCAAGTGCACAACGAATGGCACCAAAGAGGTCCTTACAAAACAAAAGACAGTGATGGTTCCGAATGATCATAAAGACAGGCAGTCATCATTTCTCAAAATAAAAGCCCAACAAGTCAAAACCTATGAAGGAGACTTACAAAAACTGGGGCATCCCGCTGACTGTAATCACAAAAAGGAACAGTTCAGGCAAAAATAGGGATAATAAAATAAAAAAGAAAGAGGTCACATAAACCCTCAACAAAAAGAAATGACTGCCTATTCAAAATAAATTGTCGACATTCGAACCATCACCGGAACATCATAGCAAAGACTCAAACAAAGTATAATGCACGATCGGCTGAGTTTAGGATTGAAGAACATCACGAAGAGCGGGTGGGTACAAATACAATTTGAGCCTTTATCCTTTGTTTCTTAAACCGTGAACCAGGCCACGTTATAACCCTCAAAAGTCCTAGCTGAAGCATGGGTTAGTTCGAAAGCATACTGTTACAAAGGTATCCTGACTCCTTAAGGCTCGTTGTAAAATCTTGAGTTGACATCATATTTCACAAAATTTGCTTGTTTTACTGAAAAAAAACACATTTTCAAAAAACTTCAAGACAGACATAAGCTTTGCATTTTTTATAACATTGATTGCATATGACTATTTGTTTGAAAAACATAGAGGTTCGCACGACGAATGTCTAATGAACAAAAGCACCTCCAATCAAGGGGCATGGCATGATCACTGTCCATCATCTGGGGCAGTTAAGTCAAGATTCGGAGAATCTCTCAAAAGGCCAACCAGCTTGGGGCAAATCTCCATCTGGATCACTTGGGGCATTGGACGATCAAACGAAGATCTTCTGGTGGCATGGTAACAATGCACTACTGACAGTGGCAACTCCCTGCATCCTGAGAGTACGGACATAGTCAAAAAAATACTACGCATAATCAAAGACCCACTAGGTTGACACACCTAGGCAAAAATAAGGGCTTCCCGGAGAACCAAAAGGGTTCGGGAAAAATAAGGGATGAAAATGAAAAAATTTGTACACCCGGCAAGTCGAAAACCTGAAAAGGTGGCTTGGGCAAAAATGGGTATCCCGTTGAATTGAAAACCCGAAAGGGCGGTCTAGGAAAAAGTTAGGGATCAAAGCGTACGACTATGTCCCATCACTTGTCACTTTCCTACCAGAAGAAGATTTGTCAAATCGGCAGTTATCAAACACCTCCACAAGGTATCTTCTTCTCCCACAGAAACAAGGGCAATAATGAGTTGTCTAAGCGATCTAGTTGCTCTGTCCCCCAAGGTACCAAGGTAGGTTCAGCTGAAGAACGTAACCAAGATACCTCCACTCTCCGCAGAGTAAGACAAATCATAAATACTCTCCCCAAGAAGAGTTGGTCTCCCGTCATCCCTAACAAGGCACTGTATCTCCAGCAAGTCAGCAACACTCTCCCCAAGCAGAGTTAGTCTACTGTCAGCCTTAAGGAAGTTGGGTATCCCCAGAAAATCTCAATATTCCCCAGCGGAGTATACATATGTTCCTAAACAAGCATCCCCGGCAGTCTTAATATAAGATTGTTCCCCGGCAGAATCCAGACACCCCAGTGGAGCCACTTCCCCAGTACAGTCCAAAGTTTCCCCAGGAAAGTTGAATCAATCTCCCCAGTAGATTCTGGAAGCTTATCCCCAGTAGATTCTGGAAGCTTATCTCTGCAGAGCACGAACGCGTCTCCCCGGCTCTATTCAAAGGTTATTCTCCACCAGAGCTTATAACTGGGTTATCCTCAGCTAATTACCACAGAAGGATCGTCCTCGGCGAAGTTCTTCCTATCCCTCGGCGGAGTTCATCAATTCCCCAACAAAGCTCATCAACGGAATCCCCAGCGGAGTTCTCATCAAATTCTCAGCAAAGTATCTCTTCTCCATAGAGTAATTCCCCGTAGAGTAATCTCTCCAACAAGTTTATTCCCCAACGGAGTCATCTTCTCCTACCGGTTTATTCTTGCAATCATCATCCCCAGCGGAAATGAAGAGCTCTACTCTTCAAACATCAGCCCAGGATCCAACTTCCCGGCATTCGTCAAGGATTTATTTTCCTAGACGAAAATACATTCATAAACATCACATTATCATACACCAGGACGCATGCATATACGCATCATAACACACAAGCTCATTTTTGAGAACGTCTTAAAATCATGCAGTTCATGCATCATGACATTGCATACAACTGATGTTTTGCCTTTTCAGGAAAAAGGTCAATCTAAAGACGATTACTATCAACTGTCGCAATTCCAGATTCGATACCTGCATCTAGCCAGGGCATATCTGTGAGCGATTGATTGTGGATTCGATACCTGTATCTAGCTAGGGCATATCTACATTAAAGAGATTAAAGAGATAGCTGGGAAATGCTCCAGACATGGATGTTATTCTTTTGCTTATTCAGATTTTCTCTTCAGAGATAGCATAGAAATGCTCCAGAGATAGATGCTATTCTTTTGCTTATTCAAAGTTTCAGATATAGCTGGGAAATGCTCCAGATATGGATGCTGTTCTTTTGCTTATTCATATTTTCTCTTCAGAGATAGCTTAGACATGCTCCAGAGATGGATGTTATTCTTTTGCTTATTCAAGAGTTTCCTTTCAGATATAGCTGGGAAATGCTCCAGAGATGGACGCTATTCTGTTGCTTATTCAGAGTTGCTTGTTCAGAAATAGTTCAGATATGCTCCAGAACCGGACGCTATTCTGTTGCTTATTCAGGGCTTCTTTTCAGAGATAACTTAGAGATGCTCCAACCACGGATGCTATTCTATTGTTTATTCAGAGATTCTTTCTAGAGATGGTTCAGATGCGATCCAGACATGGCTACATTTTGATACTTATTCCAGACTCCCTTCTAGAGATAGATTAGAAATGCTCTGGACACGGATGTTATTCTATTGCTTATTCCAGATTCCCTTCTAGAGATGGTTCAGATGCGACCCAGACATGGCGACATTTTGATACTTATTCAGATTTCCTTTCAGATATAGCTTAGAGATGCTCCTGACCCGGACGCTATTCTGTTGCTTATTCAGGGTTTCTCTTCAGAGATAGCTTAGAAATGCTCCAGAGATGGATGTTGTTCTTTTGCTTATTCAAGAGTTTCTTTTCAGATATAGCTTGGAAATGCTCCAGAGATGGATGCTGTTCTTTTGCTTATTCAGATTTTCTCTTCAGAGATAGCCTAGAAATGCTCCAGAGATGGATGTTATTCTTTTGCTTATTCAAGAGTTTCTTTTCAGATATAGCTTGGAAATGCTCCAGAGATGGATGTTGTTCTTTTGCTTATTCAGATTTTCTCTTCAGAGATAGCTTAGAAATGCTCCAGAGATGGATGTTATTCTTTTGCTTATTCAAGAGTTTCCTTTCAGATATAGCTGGGAAATGCTCCAGAGATGGATGTTATTCTTTTGCTTATTCAAGAGTTTCTTTTCAGATATATCTTGGAAATGCTCCAGAGATGGATGCTATTCTTTTGCTTATTCAGATTTTCTCTTCAGAGATAGCTTAGAAATGCTCCAAAGATGGATGTTATTCTTTTGCTTATTCAAGAGTTTCTTTTCAGATATAGCTTGGAAATGCTCCAGAGATGGATGCTATTCTTTTGCTTATTCATATTTTCTCTTCAGAGATAGCTTAGAAATGCTCCAGAGATGGACGTTATTCTTTTGCTTATTCAAGATTTTCCTTTCAGATATAGCTGGGAAATGCTCCAGAGATGGACGTTATTCTTTTGCTTATTCAAGACTCCTTCTAGAGATAGTTCAGATGTGACCCAGGCATGGCGACGTTCTGATACTTATTCCAGATTTCCTTTCAGAGATAGCATGGAAATGCTCCAGATATGGCTGCTGTTCTGTTGCTTATTCAGATTTTCTCTTTAGAGATGGCTTAGAAATGCTCCAGAGATGGACGTTATTCTTTTGCTTATTCAAGAGTTTCCTTTCAGATATAGATGGGAAATGCTCCAGATATGGACGCTATTCTTTTGCTTATTCAGAGATCTTTTCAGAGATGGCTTAGAAATGCTCCAGAGATGGACGTTATTCTTTTGCTTATTCAAGAGTTTCCTTTCAGATATAGCTGGGAAATGCTCTAGATATGGACGCTATTCTTTTGCTTATTCAGATTTTCTCTTCAGAGATGGCTTAGAAATGCTCCAGAGATGGACGTTATTCTTTTGCTTATTCAAGAGTTTCCTTTCAGATATAGCTGGGAAATGCTCCAGATACGGGCGCTATTCTTTTGCTTATTCAGAGATCTTTTCAGAGATGGCTTAGAGATGCTCCCGACCCGGACGCTATTCTATTGCTTATTCAGATTCGAACTCCTAAAGATAACTTAGAGATGCTCCAACCACGAATGCTATTCTATTGTTTATTCCAGATTTCTCTCCAGAGATAGCCTAGAGATGCTCCAGACCTGGATACTGCTCTAATGCTTATTCAGACTTCCTGCTAGAAACAGTTCAGTTGTAACCCAGGCATGGCGATGTTCTGATACTTATTCCAGATTCCCTTTCAGATATAGCCTAGAGATGCTCCAGATCCGGACGCCGTTCTATTGCTTATTCAGATTCAAACTTCTAAAAGACAAATTAGAGATGCTCCATCCCGGATGCTCTTCTATTGTTCAGTCCAGACACGATCCAGATTCGGATGACATTCAGTTACTCATGCAGTATGGATATACCCCAGACACGGCGGTCATTCTACCATTTATTCATACGTCAGCAATTAGACACAGACTAGATATGCTCCAGACACGGAAGCTATTCTATTTCTTATTCAGATTCACCTATCCATCATCTCTCCAAATGTCATTTGTAAGCCCATTCCCGACATCACACTGTTGATACTCTACTATGTGAGTGCAAATTTCTGGGCACTCTAGTGTTCAATCATCTTCCACCTTCGGATCACGAAAGGCACACAAGCCAATCTATATCCTCAGGTCTAAGAAGATTAAACAGGGGAAACTGTTGTACCCCAAAATTTTCCCTCCCATAATCTTCAAAGTTTTGCCAAGCATCACCTCAAATGGTTCAAGGTCTACTCAAGGGCTACACAGTCAACCACTCTCCTAAAGCCAGGCAAAATTAGGGTTTTGGTTCTTGCAAGGAAGCTGAGGTTTTCAAGGGCTCAATCAAGTCCCATATGCTCATATACATTGTCAAGCACCTACATGTCAAGTTTCAAGGCTCACAAAGGTCAAGTTGCACAGTCAAAAGTCCCATTTGCTCAACAGTTAATTGTAGGGGCAAAATGGTCATTTGGCAGTCAAAAGTCAAAATTTTTTGTCAACATCTTATTTTGAAGCCACAATCATCATTTGGTCAAGTCTTGACCATGATTCCACAAGAATGGCTCAAAAATCATCAAGATGCAAAAGTTTCCATTTTTAGACAGTTGAAAAGTCAATTGTAACTTGACCAAGGCATAACTTTTTCATGGTTCATCAGAAAAATCCCATCCAATGCTTATCTTGAAGGGGAGGACATTTCCTACAACTCATCTTCATATTCCAAATCCAAGAAATGCTCTCACAAAAAGTTATCAATTTCAACATTATAGGTCATTTTCAAAAGTCAACAAAAAGGGACTTTAAGTCAAAGACCATAACTTGAGATTGGTAAATCAAAATGACATGGGACCAAAGACATTGGTTAGAGGACTTCAAGACCTTTCCAAAATGTCCAAGAACATGTTCATAGCTTCAAAATTGAGCAAGATATGCATTGGAGAAGTTGGGAAATTTTTGTGAAATGGCCAAAGTCAACTATCCTTGAAAATTCATTTTTGACAAAAGGGGCCCACTTTTTCCACTTGATTCAGCTTGGCCATGCTTCCCACGTGTCCCACAATTTATTTCAAGATTTAAAATTAATTGTTTCATTTTTATTTAATTTTATTTGATTTAATTCATTTTAAATCTTTAAAATTCAAATAAAAATCAAAGAAATTAATGGAGGGATATATTTTGTGTTGATTAGCTTTGATACACCTTAAAACACATTCCAAATTCGTGCATGGCCTATTATCGGCATAAAAATTCAAAATTTCACAAATATGGAAAATGGTTCAAAGTTGGTTATGGAGGAAATCTCAAACATGAATGCAAGGCTTCAATGACCATAATATTGTTTGATACACATTACACACTATATATACAAGCCTTCCCAACCTCATTCAAAAAAATAGTGTGTGTAGAAACGGCCAAGAGCAAAACCAAAAATTATTCAAAAAGTGAGAGTTCTAAAACATAGTTGCGAGCATCTTCAGATCAAAACAAGCACGTGGTTCTATTCCTTGCCACACCCTGAAGCTATAGCAACCTTTGCCAAGTCCTGAGGCTCATACCGCGCTGTAAGTTCTTCCCAGGTCCCCTTATAATTTCCATGTTATTTTTCCAAGCGCTTTCCTGTGCAGGTTCCAAACTGAGGCGCACCATAAGCCTCACATCTCTGCAAGCCAAGTGTCATTGGAGGCAGATCTAAGGGCCAAGCATGAGGAATACCATGGTCTGGAGTCAAAGCATGCACAGGCCACCGTGAAAGGTCAAACAAGGCTTCTTGCTAATGGGCCAAGATTCAACATCACACCCCTCATTCCTGGCCCAATACCCCTTCTATTTGGTTTATTTTTTCTTTTCATTTTTCTATTTTCCAATTTGATTTCTAACCTTTTTATTTTTATTATTATTAACAAATTAATCAATTAACACATTTTCATAAAAAACCCAAAAAAATAGAATTATTATTATTATTATTTTTATTTTGTAAATAAATATTAACCAAAATAGTTTAATTAGGCAAGTTTAATTCCTTTTCTTAAATAATTAAAATAAATCTAGAATTAGGTAAAGTTAATTTTAATTTTATTCCATTTCTTTTATTTCATAAAAACATAAAAAACAAGAATATTTTCTTTTTAATTAAATTAATTAATTAGTCATTAATTAGCTTTAATTTCACTTTAATTATAAAAAAGCCAAAAAAATCATTTTCTTTTCTTAAAAGGGTCAACACCCTTAGACATTCCCGATTAATTTATTCGCGCGCGTTTACTTTATTTGATTATTATGTAATTGCCTTCAAGAATGTAATAGTTAAATAGGTTTATCGCTTTATTTAATTTCCATACTTATTTACCAAAAAAACGGGTCTTTGTAATTTTTGGCGATGTATAGACCCGCGCCTTGTAATAGCGTAGGATTTATGTTTCCGCAATTTACTTTCTGCACCCCTTAACTGTTAAATGCATGCAAGAATGTGTGGTAAATAAAAATAACTCGTAGCTCACCCATAACATGTACAAAAACATTAACTGAATACAACATACAATGCACACACCACTTCTAGGGTACGCCTCACTCGTTGCCTTCGAAACGTGGTTGTCAAGTATAGGACGTCTTAGAGGTCCTTATGTCCATGATCCAGTTGCCTCAAAACAGTTGCCTCGAAACAGTTGCCTCAGAACAGTTGCCTCGAAACAGTTGCCTCGGAACAGTTGCCTCGAAACGGTTGCCTCAGATTAAAAAAGGATCAAGGATATAAGGGTAGATTCTAAGGTGTCCTAACTGTTGCTTCGGTGACCACACTATCCTTACAATCGAATTGACCCAAATACCTCCAACGGTGGTGCTACCTACCTCTCAATGGTGGGATGGCACTACCTAAAGGACACTTACACAGCTTAATTCCTTAGGGTAGGTAGATGACTCATAGATACTTGCTCTTTTCAAAAACAAACAAAATAATTTTCACACCTTACACTTTCAAAAGCTTTCAAAACAAATTTTTCAAACACTCTTGAGGACAGATACAAGAGTTACTTAGAAATTTTTCAAACGAAACTTTTTCAAAACCCACACACATTTAAAAAGCAAACAAATTTTGAAAACATAAGAGCAACTACCTAAGAGCCCATGGATAACCATGGATAGAAAGGGTGCTAACACCTTCCCTTTCTATAAATCTACCTCCCGAACCGAGAAACATTTCTCATAAGGAATTTTGCTGTGCTTTTGTCCTTTCCATGTTGGAGAAAATAAAAGACGGTGGCGACTCTTGCTTCCGCGACATTTTGCGAAACCAGATAAAAAAAGTCAGTTCTAAATCCACTGATCACAGTTGGGAAGCTTGAATGCTGTATAGTTTTTAACAGGTTGGGTGAAGCTTATGCAGGGTGAACACAAGTTTGTGTTTGTGTTTTGATGCAGGCTTAAGGCTTAATGTTTGAAGTTAGTTAGTTTGAAACTGGCTTGAGGCAGGTTTCTGGTATGAGTTTGAAACAGGTTTACTGTGTTTTGAGTTTTGTGGTTTGATACAGGTTTACTGTGTTTTAGCTTTTTTGTTCTGAGGTATTATGCAGGTTGTATGGCTTTAGGCTTGCTTCCTTGAAAACAGTTTTGAGGTTTACAAGTTGTGTAGTATTTTTCTATGTGTTTTTTCTGTCTCCCCCTTGACAATTCTGATCTGTTATATTTATTTATCTCTAGCCTGCCTGAAACTGTAAGCCTGCTACTTTTCTCTCTTTTCTCTCTCTCTATCAGAAAAGCATATTTTAATGCTTTACTGTCCTTTTTTTCTGAAAAAGTGATGGCCTGGAAAATGATGAAAGTTTGCTTGCATTTTGTCTCTTCTCTGCATATTGTACTTTCTTCTTTTCTTTGATGACAACTTGATATCTTTTGATATCTTTTGATATCTTCTTGACAGTTTGGTAGCTTTGTTGACATTTTGAACAATGCAATTTGGTTTTGGCATTTCAGTTTGGTTTTCCTTTTCGGTTTGCAATTTGGTTTGAAACTTGTTCAGCTTAGTTTGTCACTTTGAACTGTGCAGCTTGCTTGGCTTTTTAACAATGCAATTTATGCAGCTTTATGCATTTTGTTTAATATGCTGCCTTGTATTTAACTCATATGCTTGCAAACATATTTTCTTTCCCTCTTTGTGAACCAAGAGTCTTCTTGCGATTTGCAGAGAGGGCGAACAAACTGATTCCGGCCAACACTTTTAATGATGAGTTTTTATGATTAACTGTCTGAGAATGCTTTTCCAAATTCAGCTGTGTTTGACTTCTTTTTTTTTTGTCTTTGCAGATAAAAATCAGTCGAGCAATGGGGAGCAGCAGTAGAAGATGAATATTTAGGATATAGTTTTAAATTACTTTTAATCATTGTAATAATATTAATGTAAACAACTGTAAATAAATTCATAGTGTTCAAATAATAATTGTAACAAACAATTAAAAATGAATAAAAATCTTTCTTTGTCAGTTAATTCTTTAATTCTTCTGCATTTATTTATTTAATTACTTAAATTTCTTGAATTATAATAATTGGAAATTATCCAATAATTTTAACTTAGAAATTATAAATAATCAATAAACGTTCGGCGTTCCGAATAACCAAAAGCATTGTACAGTTAATCAAACAAACGTCCACATGCCTTTCTCTTCACTGATTAGACCAACACTTCAAACTCTCAATCAGAAGCCTCAACCCATGTCCCAGAGTCAATTGAAAAGAACTGTAGAATTAATTCCTTTTGAGGATGCGCGCGCAAACCCTAATTCTTGATTTATTGTCAAAGAAGCGTCTTCCTGATCAAACCCTGAGCCAAACTCAACCAAACCCTAACAATCTGCTTGAACTGATTCAAAAGTTAATGGAAACCCTAATTTTGTATGACTGATGAGAAAAGTCTGTTTGACCGATTCTTAAGCCAATCTGAAAAATCAGGAAAAGCCCGAAGCTGTGATTTCTTGTGGAAAAGAGAGGGAAAATTTTGGGGTACAACAAATACTATGATGAATATGAATAGGCAGAGGTAGATTCCCCATAACTTTAACCACAAGGATACCTTGATTATTTGTGGGACCGCCGAGATTTACAGGCTGACCGTTCTGAACATTTAGACTGGCGTTTAAATCTAGATTCCCATTCTGAGCACCTTCTGGATTCCCAATCACATTCTGAGTATCCAAAGTATCATTAGGATTGTTAACGACAACCCCTGGTAAATTTGTATTTAAAGTTTCACCCCCATTATTCAATGCTTCAGTCGGCCTCATAATCATGGCCCTCATTTCCTCTTGTTGACGAGCCATGTTTTGAATGATCTCCATCAACTGGTCAACCCGAGTATCCATTCTGGTACCCATGGCAACAATGCCTGCCAGAACTTGTTCCATTTTCTTTCTAGAAGTACTCCTAGTGTTGTAGCGGTGCATGTTTGTAGTAGCAATTTATGAAAAGAAAACGGAAGATGAGAAACCTGTAGGAACCACCTATCATGGTATGATATGCATGAATGAGTGATTATGCATGGAATTTTTTATCATTTCTAGGGTATCCAAAAGTTTAGTCAACCCCTAGGAACACTTAAACAAACACGACAAGGGAGATAATCAACAACTGACAAGAAATATAATCAACGATAAATAGCTTCATTAAAAGTGATCCATATGATCAAAAGTGAATTCATACAAGAATGATCCAAAATACATAATGCAATACAAATGATTCCATCCAACAAGACTGGTGATAATCAATTGACTTTAAATAAGAAAGAAAAACGGAAATCAATATGGTGGTTCTCATATCTCTGTGTAGTATAATGGTCCTCCTTGTCGAAAGTACTCTACACTCCACTTTTTGGTTTCTGCGAATAACTTCCTTGTCTTTTCACGACCTCGTCCACGTGCAAAGCTATCGATCACTACATTCTTACGAAATAGTTGTCCCTCCAAATACACACATTGCTCTAAGAAGCGATCACACTCATTGCATTCCGGTAGAGGTATGGTTACGGGTGCATCTTCCATTTCTTTTATTTTTTCTCGGAGTCTGGCATTTTATTTCATCACTTTGGTCATCTGAGCTTCTTTTGCTTCCAGCTTTAACATAGCACCTCTGAATTTGTTTCCCAATTCTTTGGCCTTTGCCTTGTTTCTATTGTTGGCCATTTGGAATTTCACGGTCTCTTGACGATTCTTCTTTGCATCAGCAAGGGCCATCTGATATTCTTCTGCAGATATAAAAAAGTCTTATATTCCAGGTCTTCTTTTGTTCTTTCTATTTTCAGAACTACCTTCACCTTCATATTCTTTTAGTTGACGAGCTAATTCTCTCTTCTTTTCTGTCAAGAAGTATATTTCCATCTCTTTGTCTTCAAGATTTTGACGAAGATCCCTATTTTCCAACTGTACTTGATAAAAGTATTCTTTAGGCACATCGTACTGTAGCTCAGTGGGTTGAGGGTATAAGGATATATCTTTTTCAAAAGGTAACATAAGAATTTTAAATCTTTCTTTCACCCATCCCACATAAGGATCAAAAGACAACACCTCCTTTAACACGAAGAACTCTTTCCCTTTCCTTCCAATGTGGGCCCAAGCAACCTCTGCTCTTTTCAATAATGCAAGGTTTTCTCCCTTTTTACAGTATACAGGTTCAACTTTTTTAGCTGTGGGTGGACGTCTCATGGCATAGCCTAACTGGAGAAGGGTGAGTACTAGATTGTAATTGATGATCCTTTTTGTTCCTATCAGTGGAACATTAGAGAAACCCGCACAGTCAGAGATTACATCAGTACTATCAACCTTGAGTTTGTACCACTGAATATCAAAAGAGGTGAGCGTCATCACTTTGGATGCCCAAGAACAAGGGTCTTCCTTGAATGGTCCCTTTGTAGGTAATTGTTCCATGAACCATTTGTAAATAAATGGCACACAACATACCACTACTCCCTTCTTCCCATACCTAGAGTGCATTATATGGTAAGTGTCAACTAACAAGGTAGGTATTGGATTTTTATTCATGAAGACGCACATAGCAGCCAAGTCCACTATCTCCTTAATCCCGTGGAAAATAACAACCCCATAAATGGTAGCGGCTAACAATGCATAATAAACATCCCAATGTCCATTGTTTTCCATTTCTTTAACCTTTTCTGCCATGAAATCTACCGGAAGACCACAAGTGACTTTATTACGTCTCCACTTCCCTTTTACATCACTAAGGTTCAAATAAAGAACCTTTGAAATAGTCTCATAGTCAGGTTCAACAGGGACCTGGATGAAGGGAATGTGATTAGTAACCCTAATATGAAGAAGATGCAAATACTCCTTAAGAGTGGGTGCCAACTGATAATCCTGAAATGTGAAACAACGCAACTCTGGATCATAAAACTGTAGCAAAGTCTGAACAACCTTACCATCAACCCGAGCATCCAATAAAGATAGTAAATTCCCATATCTTTCTCCAAAAACACCCATTTGTTGACAATTCATGAGATCCCTGATTTCTTCAAGAAAGGGCCAAACACTTGGACGAAATGGGTATCTAAAGTTATCCATCTTGGTCTTCATGATGATATCAGTGTTGTTTGCCATTCTTAGAGGAAAAGAAAACTCTGGAGAATCCTGGAAATAACAATGCATATGCAGGTTAATCTTTTTGTACAACATTTTTTTTTTAAAAGTAAATATGCTATGATGCAACATGATAGGACCAGGGTTTCCAATATACTGGACACTGTTGTTCTGTTGTGTAGGTTCAAAGGTTCGACACAGTCACCAATGATAATCATCACCCAATTTTTTTTTGAATCCTGGTATTGCACAAAAATCCAGTTATATACTAAATGGTATATTTGGGCTTAAATACTTTTAGACACATACACTCCCTGGTTGCAATTCAGCACCCCCTGATCATTCTAGTTTTCTTATTAAAATTTAAGACGTTTTTTTTTTTACATATTTTGTGACAAAAATACAAAAATAAATATTTTTTTTAGACTTTTTATTTGAGTTTTTAGGAAATTAATTCATGGTATTCCGATTTCTTGAGACTTGTGATTCACCTTTGCTTGTTGAGTTGAGTCTCATGCAAGATCATTATTTGATATGCGGATGTGTTTGTATTCTGATTGTGATTTATTTTCACATCTATGAAGCTTCGACACCTATTCCGAATATTCGATCTCTGACTGTTTGTTTGTTGATGCCAGCTCGCGTGAAGTATTCTGGGTTTTGTTTCTTTGGTTGCGCTTTTTGCAGACATTATTGTTCATTTGGTATTATACTGCTTCCTTTTTTTTGCATTTTATTGCTTTCTAGATATCATGAGAAGTAGGAAATAAAGAGCGTGTGCTCGAAGTCTCTATTTAAAGACCTGTAGCAGGAATTCCGCACTTCATTCATTATATGTGTTGTGCTTGTGTCTGTTTCCTTTCTTGTTGATCGATGAGTCAATCAATTTAGAAATTGAGATCACTACTTCACTCTTAGTGCATGCTCCCTATAGGATTTTATCGCTTTCCTTTATTTCTTGTTGATCGATGAGTCACTCAATTTAGAAATTGAAATCATGACTTTGCTCTCATTGTATGTTCCCTATAGGATAGTTTGTTAGACTTTCTTTGGCATGCTAACCTAGGTATGATCTCTCTAGGTGTACTCTCTTGAGCTTATTGGTCTGTTTGTTTGATCTTTGCATGTTTTAAGATAATAGACCCTTACTATGCTCCTTTAGGACCTCTTGATTCATCTATAGATGGTGAGTTGAGATAGACATTAGGACCATTATCCAAGCATATCAACTTAGGGTAGAGGTTTCCCTTTCAGGCTCAACTTTAGGATCAATCATTGTATGATAACATTAGGGACAGAGTTAGGTTAGTCTCCCTTTAGAATTTTCTTTCCCCTTTTTCATAATTTCATTTAAAACTAAAACTTCTTTTTCTTGGTAAATGTATAAAAATACTAAGCATACAAAAATTCTTTTCATGGTAAAAAATACCAACCAATCCATTTCTTTTCGCCATTCGGCTTTTCTCCTCTAAGAGCATGTTAGTTCCTTTCCACTACAGGTCGTAAGTCTCCAAAGGTCGAGCAGTGGTGGAATGATTGAATTCAACAATGTTTATTTAAAAAAATACAAACAAACAAAAACATGTAAGCCGAACTACGGCGCTCTGATTCCTTAAAAGGGATGCGTAGACATCTGGTCACGGGGCTCAGCCAAGCGAAAATTTGTAAATATTTCCTTCTTTTCCCCGTGTTTCCTTTGCATGCATTCCCTCTTAGTTTATAACTCTTAAGCATTAGATTGAACACACCCTTTGATTAGAACAACAAGAATAGATCCCGTAGAGTATTACGAATGTGTGGGGTGCCAATACCTTCCCCTCGCGTAATCGACTCCCTTACCCAATCTCCCGGTCGCAAGACCTTGATTTCCTCTTTAGGTTTTTCTTCGATGATTTTCCTTTCCCTTTTGTGGGATAAATAAATACTCGGTGGCGACTTCATTAATTTTACCGCTACAGAAAAATGGCAACTTCACTGGGGAAGAAAACATGTCGACCAATTGTTGGTCCAGCCCGTGAGTCACTCCTAGCTCCCTCTTTTCTTTTCTTGGGGTGTTTATCATTATGCTTTTATGGCTTATTCATTTGTATATGTTTGAGCATTTGTTTGCATTGCATCTTTATTGTTATTTGTTATATTATTGTTGTACTGGTTTCTCTGTTTCTTTGTTGGGTGGGTGATACTATGAGGTAAAAGGCCCAATAACCAGGCTAAGTGGAAACCACATGAATAATAGGAATAGAGTGGAACATGAATGGCTAGTTGACTTAGGTTTCACTATGCCGTCATGTCTTCCACGCTCAGATGAGGTACAAATGAGGGGCTATCATTTTCACGTAGGTGATATGGCGATAGTTTTTCAGGAGTACCCTCGAATCTGAGTTACCTTTGACCTTACCATGAACTAGTGTTTACCCGTGAGTGGGGAGGGAATAACCTTTAGAGGTACATATGGTGACTATATATGTTCTGTTGGTGACTCTAGTTACGCTGATGAGTTTGGTTCTTGGTATTCTAAATTGGTTCAGACTCTTGATCTTGTTACATGTGACTGTGGTTCTATTATCAGTTCAGCAATTATTCAGTATTGCAGGAGCTTTGGTCCCACATGTTTGCATACATAACATATTAATGTAATTATCAGCATACATGTTTTTCGTTTCCAAACATCATTTTTTTATTCCAATTGTTAAGCAAAAAAATAAACATTGAAAAAACGATATATAATAAATACATGAAAAAATATATAATAATACCGTGGCTTAATAACAGGAATCAAAGCGTATAGACTTTTGGAAATGAAAACATGGAACTTGTATTGCATATCATGCATCATGCTACATTTAACTATGCATTTCATGAGTCTCCCTGAAGTCTTACCCAAGGTCCTTTGGTCTTCAGAATCAAGTTGTCTCACCGGTACAACACTCGAGCCAACTCTAAGAAGAAGATGGAAAATATCGAACATGGGAATCATGAACTGCGCGAAGAGGTTACCGCTTTAAGAACCAGAATGGAAAACTTGACTGCTTTGGTAGAGCCGTTGGCGGCTGCTCAGAATCAGCCACCACCGTCGCCGCCTCCTCATGCTACGCAACCACAACAAGCAACAGTTATCTCTGAAATTATGACAGTTCCCGTCTCTGTTGCTCAAATACTACCGCTGCTCAGCATCGCATGCCTTCTGGTTACCCATGGGGAATGCCTGAAGGTTATACGCCAGAAGGATATAACCCTACTTCTCAAATTTCTCAACCTATTCAACAAGTTATGGCTTCTGCCCTCCTGTGGTACACGTTACTCCTACTGTTAATAATGAGATCCGTCATGTTGTGCCTCCAGTAATGAATGTTGACCCTGTTATTAATGATGTGATTCATCATACTACTCCCCCACCAAGTGAAGGAATTGAGTTTTATGATAGAATGGATGATTTCCAAGATCAGTTTAATGAGATGCGAAAGGAAATGAAGGCCCTCTGGGGAAAAGAACTGTTTGGACAGAATGTAAGCAATCTATGCCTAGTTCCAAATGTAAAAGTACCTGCAAAATTCAAAGTGTCGGAATTCGAGAAATACAAAGGCAATACTTTCCCCCGTGCTCACCTGGTGAAGTATGTGAGAAGGATGTCCACTCACACTGATGATCAACATCTGCTAATACATTTCTTTCAAGATAGTCTGACTGGTGCTGCACTAAAATGGTACATGAGCTTGGATAGTACCAATATTCATACCTTCAACGACCTAGGAGAAGCGTTCGTTAAGCAGTACAAGTACAATATGGACATGGCACCTAACCGTGATCAATTCAGGGCTATGGTGCAGAAGGATAAGGAGTCATTTAAAGAATACGCACAAAGATGGCATGAAGTGGCCGCCCAGGTAATCTCTCCAATGGAAGAGAAGGAGATGACGAATATCTTTCTAAAGACTTTAGGTTCCTTCTACTATGAAAGAATGGTGGCGAGTGCACCAAGTGATTTCACCGAAATGGTGGATATGGGTGTTCGCTTAGAAGAAGTTGTAAGGGAAGGCCGCTTGACAAGAGATGAAGGTTCCAGTGGTACGAGAAAACCATCATATGGACTTGCTAGAAAGAAAGAAGGAGATACAAATGTTGTTGTTCAAGAGAGAAGGGCTAAACCTCCTAGAAGGCGTCATGTGCATCAACAACAGGTTGCTTTGGTAACTCTGGTTGCTAACGTAGCCCCGACTGTCGTTGCGTATCAAAGAACACCCCAACAAAGAAACCAAGGGCAGGATCAGAAAAGAGAAGCCTTCGATCCAATCCCTATGAGCTATGCAGAACTATTTCTAGCATTGATTCAGAAAAAATTAGTGCAAACTAGGAATCCTCCTGTTATACCGTCCCCTTTGCCACGGTACTACAAGGCAGACCAGACACGTGCCTTTAATCAGGGATCCCCTGGGCACAGCATCGAGAATTGCTACCCTTTGAAGTCTGAGGTTCAGAAAATGGTTAGATCTGGCCTTTTGTCCTTTAAAGACGTTGGTCCCAACGTGAAAGATAACTTGTTGCCTAAACATGAAGGTGGAGGGACAGTGAATATGATTTTTGATAATCCAGGAGAGTCCTAGATTTATGATGTGAACTTGATAAAAGATAATTTGGTGATGATGCATACTGACCTTTGCAGGCTCAGTTATTGTATGCATGACCATAAGATGTGTAATATCTGCAGCCAAAATAGTTGTGGATGTGATAAGGTAAAAGTTGATCTTCAAAGAGTGATCGATGAAGGCCTTGTTTATATTATCAGGACCAAGGCTAAATGCAAAGAAGGAGTGAACATGGTGTACATATGTCCCAGAGAGTTCCAAATTTATTATGTGAATGATATGGAGGATAATTTGGTGCAGTTACATGCCAATTTTTGCCATATGCCAGGACAAGAGGTACATCAATACGGTGGTTGTCAGATCTGTTGTAGGGACCCTCGTGGCTGTTCCATCATGAAGAGAGGTATCCAATTACTTTTAGATGAAGGAACCATTAGCGTCACAAGAAATAGATATGGTTACATTGGAGTCAACATGATTGAAGACCATTATGGTGAGATCGTGTCGGATGATGAATACATTTCTGCTGATGATTTCTTTTCTGATGATGAGTTTAAGTCTGTGGTTGAAGATGATACTTTTATTGGTGATTCTGTGAAGTATGAATATACAAAAGAGGTAGGGGTGAATGTTATTATACCCCATTTTGACATTCCTACTCTGGTAGAGATTACATATTGCAATAAGCCTGCAGTAACCCATGTTCTTATATGTTTACCTGGGCACGTCCCGTATGAATCGGACAGAGTTATACCCTATAAATACAATGCGGCCATCCTAGAAGAGGGGGTTGGAGATTCCGGTACGGCCTTTGACACATGTGGAGAATATCGCTGAAGCCATTCGAGTGATGCGTAGTGGCCGTGTATTTGCTCCTACTTTTCGGGGAGATGTTGATCATGGCAAGAAAGTCGTCGAAACTAATATTAAACCTAAAAAGGCAGCCGGGGAATCTAGTGGAACTACCTTAGAGAAAGAAGTTGATGATGTGCTAAAGATCATTAAGATGAGCGACTACAAGATCGTAGATCAGTTGTTACAGACCCCGTCTAAGATTTTTATCTTAGCTTTATTGATGAATTTTGCTGCCCATCGAGAATCCCTGATGAGAGTATTAGATCAGGCGTTTGTTGAAAGAGATATACCTATGGATCAGTTTAACGGTTTCGTCGGGAACATTACTTCTTGTAATAATTTGAGCTTTTGTGATGAAGAATTGCCCGAGCAGGGAAGAAACCACAATATGGCTCTACACATATCGATGAATTGCAAAAATGATTCTTTATCCAATGTATTGATTAATAACTGCTTTGCCTTAAATGTGATACCAAGGAGCACTGTCTTAAAGCTTAGGTATCAAGGAGCTCCCATGTGCCCCAGTGGTATCATAGTGAAAGATTTCGATGGCTCCAAGAAGTCAGTCATTGGAGAGGTGGACTTGCCTATGCATATAGGTCCACATATGTTCCAGATTACTTTTCCGGTGATGGATATTGTTCCCGCTTATAGTTGTCTATTGGGAAGACCATGGATCCACGAGGCAGGGGCTGTTACGTCGAATCTTCATCAGAAGTTAAAATTTGTCCGAGAAGGGAAGGTGGTTATTGTGAACGGCGAGCAAGATTTATTAATATCTCATTTATCTTCCTTCAGCGTTGTAGAGGCTGACGAGGCTATTGTTGGAACGCAGTTCCAAGCTTTGTCGATTGATAATATAAGGAAAAATGAGGATTTTATTTCTTCATTCAAAGATGCTCAACATGTAGTACAAAATTTCCCTAGCAAGGCGTGGGGGCAAATTATTGATCCACCAGTGAATAAGAATAAAGATGGTATGGGATTCTCAGTGAAGAATAATAAGTGTGAGATTTTGAAGCCAAAGTCTGCTTTCAGCAAGTATCAAGACATATTCCATAATGCAGTGTATCTGCATCCAACTACTTCGAAGATCAATGCTATCCTTGAGGATGAGCCAAGGCAAGAGATGCGGAATTTCGTAACACATGGAGTGAGGGTCCATAATTAGATCACCATTGATGTGCCTTTTTGCATCCACATATCGAAGTAATTTGTTTTTTTTTGTATATCTTTCCAAAGATCTTTTCATTCTGCCCAAGGTGAAAGTGATATTGTACGGGCATGTCTTTTGTTTTGGACTTTTAAATCATTAATAAAATATATTTTTGTTTTCCAATTATGTTTTATTTATTGCTTTTTCTTGGAAAAGGGTAATCAGAAGAAAAAAAACCTTTCGAAATAAATTATAATCATAAGTAAATCTGCATAATTACTTATACATCAATCTGTTTCTAAAATCAATCATAATCATATGTGCAAATTAATTAAGAAACCCATTGAATACAATGACCCTGCGCCCTCTTCCAACTTCGAATATTCTGTGTATTTGGCTTAGGAAGAAGAATACGATGAAATCTTAGAAGAGGTTTCACGGTTGCTTGAGCGCGAGGAGAATACCATTCAGCTGTATAAAGAGCCATTGGAAGTGATTAATTTGGGATCAGAGGAAGACCCAAGAGAAGTAAAGATTGGAGCATTGCTTCATCCCGATGTGAAGAGAAAGTTGATTGAGCTACTGAAACAATATTCTGATATTTTTTCTTGGTCTTACCAGGATATTCCTGGGTTAGACACTGATATTATGGAGAACCACCTGCTGTTGAAGCCAAAATGCCCACCCATCAAGCAGAAGCTGAGAAGAACTCACCCCGACATGGCAGTGAAGATTAAAGAGAAGGTCTTGAAACAGATTGATGCTAGTTTTCTGATGACATCAGTGTATCCTCAGTGGATTGCTAATATTGTTCCATTATAAAAGAATGACGGAAAAGTCTGCATGTGAGTTGATTATAGATATTTAAATAAAGCAAGTCCAAAAGATGACTTCCCATTACCGCATATTGATATGTTGGTAGATAGCACATCAAAATTCAAAGTGTTCTCGTTCATGGACGGATTTTCTGGGTAAAATCAAATTAAGATGGCTCCTGAGGACATGGTAAAAATAATGATTATCACACCCTGGGGAACATTCTGTTACAGAGTGATGCCCTTTGGGTTGAAGAACGCTGGTGCAATGTACCAGAGGGCTATGACAACCCTATTCCATGATCTGATGCATAAGGAAATCGAAGTATATATTGATGATATGATCGCCAAATCTCATACCGAGGAAGGACATATGGAAGATTTGTTGAAGTTATTTCAGCGTTTTAGGAAGTATCGCCTTCGTTTGAATTCGAATAAATGCACCTTTGGTGTTAGTTCTGGAAAGTTGTTAGGTTTCTTTGTCAGACAAAAAGGAATTGAAGTTGATCTTGATAAAGTCAGGGTAATTCAAGAAATGCCTGCTCCAAGGACTGAAAAACAAGTTAGAGGTTTCCTCGGGCGTTTGAATTATATTTCGAGATTCATCTCCCATATGACTGCAACGTGTGAACCCATCTTCAAGCTTCTGATGAAAGATCAAGCGTGTGTATCGACCGATGATTTCCAAAGGGAATTTGAAAGCATTAAAGAGTATTTGTTTGAACCTCCTATCTTGCTCCCTCCCGTTGAAGGAAGACCATTGATTATGTATCTGACAGTGTTGGATAATTATATGGAATATATTTTGGGATAGCGAGATGAAACAGGAAGAAAAGAATACGCCATTTACTATCTGAGTAAAAAGTTCATTGATTGCAAGGTGCGATACACTCTACTTGAAAAGACATGTTGTGCTTTGGCTTGGGCAGCGAAGCGTCTGCGTCAGTATATGTTGAATCACACTACTTGGTTGATATCCAAAATGGATCCAATTAAGTATATCTTTGAAAAGCCTGCTCTTACTGGGAGAATTACTCGTTGGAAGATGTTGCTATCTTAATACGATATTGAATAATGTACTCAGAAGGCTATTAAAGGCAGTGTGTTGGTAGAATATCTTGCTCACCAACCGGTTGATGATTATCAGTCTGTCAAATATGACTTCCCTGATGAAGATGTGATGTTTTTAAAAGTAAAAGATTATGATGAACCGTTGCCTGAGGAAGGTCCTGATTCGGAGTCTCGATGGGGTATGGTGTTTGATGGAGCTGTGAAAGCTTACGGAAAAGGAATTAGTGTTGTGATTATCACTCCTCATGGGTCTCATATCCCTTTCACTGCAAGATTGACCTTTGATTGTACCAATAACATGGTGGAGTATGAAGCATGCATCATGGGTCTTAAAGCGGCTATGGATCTCAGAATCAAAATCCTTGATGTCTATGGTGATTCAGCTTTAGTAATAAATCAGATTAAAGGAGGATGGGATACTCGTCACCCTGGCTTGATCCCTTACAAAGACTATGCTAGAAGATTATTACCCTTATTTAAAAAAGTTAAATTCCATCATATTCCTAGAGAGGAAAATCAAATGGAGGATGCTTTGGCAACTTTGGCGTCTATATATTAAGTGAATAATTAGAATGATGTGCCTCGTATCATAGTTCACGTCTGGATAGACCAGCCCATGTATTTGCAGTAGAGGAAACGTCATAAGAAAAGCCTTGGTATTATGATATCAAGCATTTTCTCTAGACTCAAGAATACCCATTGGGTGCATCAAATAAAGATAGAAAGACCCTGAGAAGGTTGGCGGGTAGCTTTTTCGTTAATGAAGATGTGTTATACAAAAGAAATCATGACATGGTCTTGCTCAGACACGTGGATAGACACGAAGCTGACATGTTGATGCATGAGATCCATTAAGGTTCCTTTGGTACCAATGCCAATGGACATTGGATGGTAAAGAGAATGCTTATGGCAGGTTACTATTGGCTGACAATGGAATCTGACTGTTACAAATTTGTGAAGAGTGCCACAAGTTTCAGATTTATGCTGACAAGACTCATGTGCCTCTGACGTTTCTCAATGTTATTTTTTCCCTGTCGCCTTTCTCTATGTGGGGTATTGACATGATTGGAATGATTGAACCTAAGGCGTCGAATGGACATCGTTTTATCTTCGTAGCAATTGACTATTTCACCAAATGAGTGGAAGCAACTTCATATGCTAATGTTACTAAGCAGGTGGTAGTATGCTTCATCAAACATAATCTTATTTGTCGGTATGGTGTGCCAAGCAGGACTATCACTGACAAAGTCTCAAATTTAAATAATAATATGATGACAGAACTTTGTGAAAAATTCAAGATTATCCATCATAATTCATCTCCCTACAGGCCAAAGATGAATGGGGTCGTCGAAGCTGCTAATAAGAACATTAAGAAAATTATCCAGAAGATGGTTGTTACTTATAAAGATTGGAATGAGATGCTTCCTTTTTCTTTGCATGGGTATCGTACATTCGTCCGTACCTTAACAGGGGAAACCCCGTTCTCACTTGTGTACAGTATGGAAGCAGTGCTCCCCGTCAAGGTTGAGATTCCCTCTTTACGCGTGATGATGGAAACCAAGTTGTCAGAGGATGAATGGATCCAGAACAGGTTTGACCAGTTGAATTTGATTAAAGAAAAGAGAATGACGGCCTTCTGTCATGGTCAGTTATACCAAAAGAGAATGAACAAAGTTTTTGATAAGAAGGTCAAGCCTCGTGAATTCAGAGAAGGCGACCTCATGCTCAAGAATATCATGTCTTTTAACACTGATTCTAGAGGCAAGTGGACTCCCAATTATGAAGGCCCATATGTTGTCAAGAAAGCCTTCTCTGGCGGTGCATTTATTCTTGAAACTATGGATGGAGAGGATTTCCCACGTCCTTTGAATGTTGATGCAGTCAAGAAATACTTCACCTAAATAAATAAAAGAACAACTCGCTAAGTTGAAAACCTGAAAGGGCGACTTAGGAAAAAAAGAGCGTGTCAGTAGGCTGAAAACCCAAAAGGGCAGTCTAGGCAAAAATTAGAGACACAAACAGAATAAACCTTCCCGGTAGGTTGAAAACCTATAAAGGGCAACCTAGGCAAAATTTAGAGATCTCCTTGCAAGTAACTGCGTCAGATAAGACTTGATCATTGAAGCAATAATCTTCTCAGATTCTCATCACACTTCAACTAAAGTCTTTGTGCAGGAGTTCGAAGTTGTTAGGGAGAATAGTGGTCATTATATTGCAATGTATCTTTTCCATATATTTACCATTTTCTAGACTTTGTAATCATACATGGAGTCTCTCTGTTTGAAGACTACCATTCTATTAATAAAGTTGAGCCTTTATCCAATTATTTGTAGTTCTTACTTTATTCTGTTTGCAAAGATTTCATTTATTATCGATAGTAATTTTCAAAACAAAAAGACTTAATGGTAAAAAAAATGTTTTGTAAAGAATTTACAAATTACCTTTTGCTTCTGATGTTGTGATTTGAGTGGAACAAAAGTGGTGATTCCAAGGATGAACGAACTCCTAAGTTTCGAAAAGTTCCCCAAGAAAGATTTCCATGGTTGCATTTGCGGACATGTGCGTATTCCATTTATGATACTGCTTCTTGGGATAGATGAATCTCATACAAGCTGATACATGGTGTGGCATTTGGGTTTATGTTCCCATCTTTACCCAGTTAAGTCTTGGTTCAGATTGTCTTCAAGCAGCTATTTGATGTTGGGTTTGTAATTCCATCCTTCCCAGTCAAGTCTTGATTCAGATTTCTCCGACTGAGTGTAATTTCTTTCCGTGGTCGAATGGTGATCAAGAAGAGATTGCAAAGTTACAAAGCATGTACTTAGTTGTTGATTTCTTTATCCCTTTATGTTGAGAAGTAATGCAGAATCTTTCGCAGAATATTATGCCCTCCAGTTATGACATTGTCATTGTTGTGTACCTCTAAGCAACTAGACAAGGGCAATATACATTCTAAGAAGTTTTGAGATAATAGTCTATTCCTTGGGTTTTCTCTCGTTGTGCAATGAGTTTGATTTAAAATCCCCGTGAGCTGACTTATTACTGTGGTATTGAATTCTTAATTCTTCAGATGAGTCGAGGGTGATGCTTCCCTCTAAATTTGTTATCCCATAAAGTTTCACAAATTCTCTCCAGATGAGTTCGCATGACCATTATTCTTGATATTTAAGACTGTATTTGGTCTCTCTTCAGTGTGTGCTATTTATTTTTCCCTAATGAAGTTAGCATAACCATCCCTAGTTGAAGTCTCGGCGACATGGTTTTCATCTTCCCTAGTGAGGTCCGTATTGGAATCTCCAGTTAAAGTCTAGACAATGAAGCATTGTCTTCCCTAGTCGAAGTTTGTATGACATTCCCCGGTGAAACCTAGAGGATTTTATTGTATCTCCGCAACTTTATTTGTTGTCATTCATGTGGTGCTTTGTTTGTTTCCAATCCATGTTCTTCCCAGTGAAGTTAAGCCGTGAAATAGGACTTTGTTTCCTCAGTTGATGCTTATTCTCATATGGAACCTTCATCCTGGATGTGACTTGGCCAAGTGTTGTCTTCACCCAAAGTTAGATTTGTCTGGTTATTCCCAATGCGTTATGGTTATTTTGTCAGCATAAACACAATAACATTCATACATTCATACACATCATGCATAGATGAATTTAAAATTCATTACTCATTTTCATTCGTTGATGTTTTGTCAGCATATTATCTTCTTTGTAAAGTTATGTTACTCTCTCTCCAATAGAGTTGTCAACTTTAAACAGAAAGTGTATATCCTTTAAACTTTCCCACTGAGTTATCCCTCGTGGAAGAATTTTTTCCTTAGCCTTCCTATTCAATTCATTATCTGGATGGAATGTGATACCCTTTTGAGTTTATTTTTCATCAGGTGCTATATGGGTTGACTGTTTCATTCTGATTTATTTCTGGTTTGAATTTGTGGTCCCCGACACTATTATTATTCTGACTTCTGCAGGCTTTGAGCTTTGATTTGAGAATATGAATTTATCTTGCACGCAAAGACTTTTTTTCTCCTCAACAATAATGCATTAGTATTCCCCTAGGAAATAAAGATTCATTTCTCGCCAGTCTTATTACAATTCCTTCTTAAACAACAAGTGGTTGGTCTCTTTATTTGAGCAACCTGTTCTTCCTAGTAAGTCTGTTAATGACAAAGAAGATGTTAGTCCAATGAATGGTAGTCTTGCCATTATGGGAGATAGTTCGTTGATGAAGTTTTTTATTCTGATGAATGGTAGTCTCATCATTATGGGAGATAGTTCGTCGTTGAAATGTGTTACTCCAATGAATGGTATTCTCGTCATTATGGGAGATAGTTCGTTGTTGAGATTTCTTGTGCTTCAGTGATAAAAACAGTTCATTGAAAGATTCTTACAACAATTTTTACCCTTTCTAGGTGAAATATCTTGGTTAAAGAAGAAACTGAGACCAGTTCATGGCTTATGGTCAGGATCGAGGGGAAGTTTATCTGATTCTCCATCAAATGGCATCTCTTCGAGGAAATTTCGCAAGAGAAGTTTGTTGTGACATCATTGCAAGTGGTAGTCTCTTTATTTGAGATAGCTTGTATTTTTACCCTTTTCAGGTGAAATATCTTGTTTAAAGAAGAAACTGAGACCAATTCGTGGCTTATAGTCAGGATCGAGAGGAAGTTTATCTGATTCTCTATCAAATGGTATCTCTTCGAGGAAATTTCGCAAGAGAAGTTTATTGTGAAATCATTTCAAATGGTAGTCTCTTTATTTGAGATAGCTTGTATTTTTTACCCTTTCCAGGTGAAATATCCTGGTTAAAGAAGAAACTGAGACCAGTTCGTGGCTTATGGTCAAGATCGAGGGGAAGTTTATCTGATTCTCCATCAAATGGTATCTCTTCAAGAAATTTCACAAGAGAAGTTTGTTGTGAAATCATTGCAAGTGGTAGTCTCTTTATTTGAGATAGCTTGTATTTTTTACCCTTTCTAGGTGAAATATCCTGGTTAAAGAAGAAACTGAGACCAGTTCGTGGCTTATGGTCAGGATCGAGGGGAAGTTTATCTGATTCTCCATCAAATGGTATCTCTTCGAGGAAATTTCGCAAGAGAAGTTTATTGTGAAATCATTGCAAGTGGTAGTCTCTTTATTTGAGATATCTTGTATTTTTACCCTTTCCAGGTGAAATATCTTGGTTAAAGAAGAAACTGAGATCAGTTCGTGGCTTATAGTTAGGATCGAGGGGAGGTTTATCTGATTCTCCATCAAATGGTATCTCTTCGAGAAATTTTTGCAAGAGAAGTTTGTTGTGAAATCATTGCAAGTGGTAGTCTTTTTATTTGAGATAGCTTATATGTTACCCTTTCCAGGTGAAAAATCTTGGTTAAAGAAGAAATTGAGACCAGTTCGTGGCTTATAGTCAGGATCGAGGGGAGGTTTATCTGATTCTCCATCAAATGGTATCTCTTCGAGAAAGTTTCACAAGAGAAGTTTGTTGTGAAATCATTGTAAGTGGTAGCCTCTTTATTTGAGATAGCTTGTATGTTACCCTTTCCAGGTGAAACATCTTAATTAAAGAAGAAACTGAGACCAGTTCGTGGCTTATGGTCAGGATTGAGGGGAAGTTTATCTGATTCTCCATCAAATGGTATCTCTTTGAGGAAGTTTCACAAGAGAAGTTTGTTGTGAAATCTTTACAAGTGGTAGTCTCTTTATTTGAGATAGCTTGTATATTACCATTTCCAGGTGAAATATCTTGGTTAAAGAAGAATCTAAGACCAGTTGTGGCTTATGGTCAGGATCGAGGGGAAGTTTATCTGATTCCCCATCAAATGGTATCTCTTCGAAGAAAGTTTACAAGAGAAGTTTGTCGTGAAATCATTGTAAGTGGTAGTCTCTTTATTTGAGATAGCTTGTATTCTTACTCTTTCCAGGTAGAATACCTTGGTAAAAGAATGAGTTGAAACCCGTTCTAGGTAGAATGTTAGAACTTCAAGAAACTCGTTATTGTTAATGCAGATTTCACCTTCAGTAAAATTCAGTGCATATTTTGACATCTCTACCTTCGATAAAAGTTGGTATTTTCTCCATATGTCTACCTTTAGTGAAAGTTGGTATCTCACCTTTAGTAAAAGATTGGTGTATCATTTGTTCTCTCCACCTTCAGTGGAATTTGATACCTCACCTTCAGTAAAAACTGGTGTATTCTCTTTTCTCCGCAGCTTCAGTAAAAGTCAGTAGTTCACCTTTCGTAAACGTTGGTGTTATTTTAATCTATACCTTCAATAAAATTTGGTATTTTCTCTATATATCTACCTTCAGCAAACATTGATGTACCTTCTATTTCTTTGCCTTTAATAAAAGACAATATTATCTTTACCATTTCTATTCGCGCCCTTCTATTTAACAGTTGTTGATCCCCTGTGTTGATGTTACTCTCTTTTTTCTATCTCCTCTATGAGTGGATAGTTCACAGTTATTGGTCAATCATTGTTATCCTCATTTTGTTGATTTGATGTTATTTGGCCTCTTCTCTAGACTTTACCCCAGTAAGGTTGAGTCTTCAATTGCCCCAACGGAGTCGATGTGTCTCCAATGGATTCAAATTTCTATCCCCAGAGACGTGATGTTCCCCAGAGATTTATTTTCCTGGTCGACTTCTTTTTTATTAAGCCGATTGATTTTATTTTCATTTCTTCAGTATGTCTTGCCAATCTGCATGAAGTTTATATTTTACATCCATAAATATAAGCATCAGATGGCATCTTAGGGCAAAAAATAAGGCTTTTTTATATTTAAGTATCTTCAATTACGTCGAGACGAAGATTTTAACCTTCGTATCTCCGGATAGAAGACACTTAAATAAGGGCAACTGTTATACCCAAAATTTTCCCCCTAAGATCCCCCATCACATCATATAAATTTCATGCATATCATCGGTTCCATGGTTACGGGATCAAAGGACTTTTGGCATTAGGGTTTTTCTCTGTGGACTAAGATCGGCACCTTATTCAAAGTTGATTCAACTGGTGCTCTCATCATTCTTAGTATAAAACTAGGGTTTTGGATCCAAAAGCATCATGGATATTTTTCTTGGCAAGATTCCTCAAGATACAAAGTTTTCTACATCAAAATGTTCTTTGAAGAATAAGCGCATTAGGGTTTAACTCAGTCAGAGAATCAGGAGTTCTCTCCATTTTGTTCTTGGTAGTGGTTCTTCCATGGAGGTTTATTGGATTAAAGTCTCACTTCAAGGCTACATTGAGCATTACTCTTTCCCCATTGTGGGTTCATCATCATCAACTGGGGTTTATCCTAATCATTGCACCTCCAGACATTCCTTTCAGGAAGTTCAGAGGATTTAGTCAAGTACTTATTTCTGGTGATGCTATTTGTTAAAGAGTTAAGGATTGGTTGAAGTTTTCATTAAGTCAAGATGTTTCTTGTTTCTTAAGCTACGAATAAGTATCTCATCAATCTTTCAAATAGAATTTGTCTGGCTTCTTGAATTCAAAATTCAATTGAAGACGAGTTTCACTAGTCGAACATGACACAAAAGGTGTATTTAAGAATGCTTCGTGATCAAGGCATGCCTCATGGTTTTGCAAGTATTCATTTAAAATCTTAATGTGTAAAGTGTTGTATGGATTACTCAATTGCAAGTTCAAATGGGTTCAATTTCAACTTTTAAGAACATTGTTCAGCTTTTTCAAAGTCGTGCTCATCATCCATTAGTCAAGTTCAAAAGTGAATTTATTCAATACCATTCATTCATTTCAAGTCCTTTTATTCAAGGTCATCTAAGTATGTTTCAAGACCATTTTTCAAATTCAAGGCATAAGTTCAAACTCAAAGCTCAAGGTTTAATTTCATCATTCAACAATTCCCATTCTTGTTTATCCTTTTGTGTTATATTCATGTCACCAAAGTAGTATGCCAAAGTTTGGTAATTATGTGCTTCAAAGTGAATGTTGCTATAACATGTACACAAATTGTCCAAATTCAACATCATTTATTTAAATTTCATAAGTCCATATACAATGACATTCAAATTGCAAACCAAATTTCATTACCAAACAAAATATCCGTAGCACTATTACTAAATACAATTGTTGCCTTGCCATTACATCAAGAATTAAAAAATAACATGTGAGGGTCAGCTTTAGGCTTGCAATTATCTTTGCACCAATCTTTCAGTTCTGGATTTCTGCAGCTGAATTCATTCTTCTGAGACTAACATTTCCGATCCTTGGCACTGTTTCTGGCATAAAGCTGATCTGAATATGGAAAGGCCGGCACATCGCCATGGATGTATAATAGGCGTACTGTTGGTCGAAAAGGGTTTACACCTGGATATTGGTTTTGGACATCCCATGGAGAAGAAGCCCCTCAAATGAATGTTGATGTTGATATGGACTCAAATACACTTCCATATAGTAGTCAAGAAGATATTAGGTTTGATGATGCTGATCTTAATGACCAAAATTTTGTACAAAATGAAGAGCTGCCTCCAAATTCAGAAGCAACTGAAATGTATGATATGTTGAACTCAACTCATCAACCTGCGGCCCAGATTCGCATTACCCTGCATATATGCGTAAAACCATGTTAATTTCGCTACAAAAAATAGAGAAATGCTTCAAATAGTTTAGGCTGTTAAAACTAAAAGATTCAAAGAAGATGTAGTAACCAAACAAAGCTTCTAATAGCATATCAGTTCTTAATATTAAACTGATTTCTAGTTGAATCTAGTTCGTTGAAACTGATCCTCCAGTCCATAATTATCTTCAGTCCTGCCATATTCATAAACACAAAAAATAGCTCAGTTCAACAGTCCACAAGTTTAATCAGAAAAATAGTTTAACAGCCTGCATCAAATAACCTAACAAAAAATAACCAACAACAACAGATTTCTCTAACCCGTTTCACTCTCATAACAGATTTCAACAAACTCCTTAATAGAAAACAGAAAATAATTCCTAACTTCATTTTCCTAACAACCTAGTACAAACTCCTAACTGATTTCTAACCACCTAATCTCTTCCCTCCATTCCATAACAAACTCTCAAAAACCTAACATCTAGAAGATTCTCACTTGAACCTATATAACAGAACTTTAATAGAATTAAAAAAGGGGAGATGGATTCATAACAGAAAGTGGAGAAAAAAAATCAAAAACGGACCTCTCTGCTGGCTCGGCATTCAACCATTTTTTATTTTCACAATTTTCTGAGATTTTTTTCACTTGATTTTTCATCATCCTCAACTCAAAAACTTTCTTCACTGCCAAAAACATCGATATTTATCTACTCTTTCTCTCTCTCAAACCTCTAAATCTAAATCACCTGAACCTTCCTTCTGCTTACACATTCACCACCACAACTGCCTCATCATCTTCTTCAATCGGAAATCATTTTTGCAGTGCATCTTCATCTTCATCAACATTATGCATCACCACTAACAACCTTCAATCTTCATTGCGACACAGATAGCGCATCAACCAATTTGTGCCTGAAGTTTCAATCTGCAACAGATTAATATACGTGCATTCAACAACATCACTATCACAACAAATTCGCACACAGAAATCCCAAAATCGAGGAAGAAAAGGATAAAATCCAAAATCCGTACTTGAGTTTTGTGCGAAGGATTCACGAGTTCTCGGAGATTTTGTTATCTCTGAAGAGCACTGAACTTCTCAGGAAGGTAATTCCTAAACTTGCGAGGTTTTAGATCATTTCTGTGTACTTGAGTCAATGGTGTAGCTGTTGTTGTTCCTTGAATCGATGGTGAATTGATTTTGAAGGAGGAATAAGAGTTGATTGATCGGGTAATAATGGCGATAAGGTGAGAGGAGATCGAGCACAGAGTTCTCTAGATTCTACAGAATTGCCGCGACATGAACGTCGAAATCAAGAACGTTTGGAAGTGAATATGATGCTTCTGAAGTGGAGAGTGAAGAAGCGAGATGGCGGTGAATGTCGAGAGATAGTGAAGTGTTGAAGAAGAAATCGCTGGAGAAGGAGGTTTAGGCTAGCTGCGGCTGGATTTTGAGAGAGAGAGAGAGAGAGAGAGAGAGAGAGAGAGAGAGAGAGAGAGAGAGAGAGAGAGAGAGAGAGAGAGAGAGAGAGAGAGAGAGAAGAGAAAAATTGGGGAAGGAAGATGAATAGTCGCATTTTGAACCCTAATCTTTTTTAAATTTCGTTTTTATTTATCTTTTTTTTCTTTTAGCAAAGAAATCAAAAATGTATAGAAACATAGATAATGGATCGGACCATGCTTATTGAACTGGGTTGTACATCTTCAAAAATGTATAGAAACATAGATAATGGATCGGACCATGCTTATTGAACTGGGTTGTACGTCTTCTTTAAGCCCAATGTGCACCATTTTTTTGAATCCTGGTATTACACAAAAATCCAGTTATATACTAAATAGTAGATTTGGGCTTAAATACTTTTAGACCCATACACTCACTGATTGCAATTCAGCACCCCCTGATCATTCTAGTTTTCTTATTAAAATATAAGACATTTTTTTTACATATTTTGTGACAAAAATAAATATATTTTTTAGACTTTTTATTTGATTTTTTAGGAAATTAATTCATGATATTTCGATTTCTTGAGACTTGTGATTCACATTTGCTTGTTGAGTTGAGTCTTATACAGGATCATTATTTAATATGCATATGTGTTTGGATTCCGATTGTGATTTATTTTCACATCGATGAAGCTTTGACACCTATTCTGAATATTCGATCTCTGACTGTTTGTTTGTTGATGTCAGCTCATGCGAAGTATTTCGGGTTTTGTTTCTTTGGTTACGCCTTTTGCGGACATTATTGTTCGTTTGGTATTATACTTCTTCCAATCTATTTTTTTGCATTTTATTGCTTTATAGATATCATGAGAAGTATGAAATAAAGAGCGTGCGCTCGAAGTCGCTGTTTAAAGACTTGTAGTAGGCATTCCACACTTCATTTATTATATGTGTCGTGCTTGTGTTTGTTTCCTTTCTTGTTGATTGATGAGTCACTCAATTTAGAAATTGAGATCACGAATTCGCTCTCAGTGCATTCTTCCTATAAGATTTTATTGCTTTCCTTTATTTCTTGTTGATCGATGAGTCACTCAATTTAGAAATTGAGATCACGACTTCACTCTCATTGTATGTTCCCTATAGGGTAGTTTGTTAGACTTTCTTTGGCATGCTAACCTAGGTAGGATCTCTCTAAGTGTACTCTCTTGAGCTTATTGGTTTGTTTGTTTGATCTTTGCATGTTTTAAGATGATAGACCCTTACTATGCTCCTTTAGGAACTCTGATTCATCTATAGATGGTGAGTGAAGATAGACATTAGGACCATTATCCAAGCATATCAACTTAGGGTAGAGGTTTCCCTTTCAAGCTCAACTTTAGGATCAATCATTGTATGATAACATTAGGGATAGAGTTAGGTTAGTCTCCCTTTAGACTTTTCTTTCCCCTTTTGCATAATTGCATTTAAAACTAAAACTTATTTTTCTTGGCAAATGTATAAATAATGCTAAGCATACAAAAATTCTTTTCATGGTAAAAAATACCAACCAATCCATTTCTTTTCTCCATTCGGCTTTTCTCCTCTAAGAGCATGTTAGTTCCTTTCCACTATAGGTCATAAGTCTCCAAAGGTCGAGCAGCGATGGAATGATTGAATTCAACACTGTTCATTTAAAAAATACAAACAAACAACAACATGTAAGCCGAACTACAGTGCTCTGATTCCTTAAAAGGGATACGTAGGCATCTGGTCACGGGGCTCAGCCGAGCGAAAATTTGTAAATATTTCCTTCTTTTCCCCGTGTTTTTTTGCATGCATTCCCTCTTAGTTTATAACTCTTAAGCATTAGATTGAACACACTCTTTGGTTATAATAACAAGAGTGGATCCCGTAAAGTACTACAGACGTGTGGGGTGATAATACCTTCCCCTCGTGTAATCGACTCCCTTACTCAATCTCTCGGTCACAAGACCTTGATTTCCTCTTTAGGTTTTTCTTCGATGATTTTCCTTTCCCTTTTGTGGGATAAATAAATACTCAGTGGTAACTTCATTGATTTTACCGCTACACTTTCCCACTATTAGTGAGTAGATAGCCCTATCGTTGGATGTATGAGGGACATTCGAAGGGACATTACTGTCATGAAGGCAACTTGTTGAGACGCTTTAGCAATTTTATTTAGGGACTAGATCATTTACCGAGATGGCAATTGTAGGGTCATCGAGGGACTATAATCTTTTGATTTATGGGTCTTTGCTAAAGTGTTCCTGCCTCATGACTGTTTTTATTTCTAAAGGCAGCTAAAGTGGGGTACCCTAGAGGTGTATATGTACGAGTGTATTATGTTCATTTATTTTTTTGTCCTTTTGTTAAGTTTGCTAGCGTTTGATTATTAGTCTTATCATACACACCTACTAGCAGTTAATATATATTGCAGAATATTAAAGTGCAGGAATTTAAATCTACGCTATTACAATGCTTTGGGGAGGGGATTTACACTGTACAAGAATGAGGGGGATAAAGCAGTAAATGTCCTAGTTTTAATCTATTACATCTAGTAGGCAGATACAATAATAATAAAAATGCGAAATTAAATAAACGCGCGTGAAATTGAAAATAACATCTAAAAATATCCTAAGAAATAAAAATATTTTTGTTTTGTTTTTTTATGTATAAAAGAAAAACTTTTTAATTTTAATTTTAAGAAAGATGTTAAAATAACTAACTTATTTATTTACAAAATTCATTTAATTATAAAAAGACACTAGCCTAATGTTTTTTTTGGTGATTTTGATTTAAAGTTAATTTAAATAAAAAGGATCAATAAAGAAATAATAAAAAGAACAAAAATAAAATATGAAGGAGTGAGGGGATCCTTCGATCCAGGGAGAATCATGGTTTCAATTTAGAGGAAAAAAAGTTGCCTTCGATACAGAGGAAGGTGGATTTTGACCTAGAGGAAAAAAGGGTAGCCTTTGATCCAAGGAAGAATGTTTGTCCTTCGACCCAGAGAGAGATAATTGTCTTTCGATCCAGGGGTGGATGTTGTGAGGGCACTGAATATGCAAAGGTATGTTAGTCAAAACGAAAAGTATGACCTGGGTGTCAAGCCCAGGTCCTTCGATTATGTACGCACTGGCCTTATTTATGTTGGATCTGCAATAAGCGTTAGAAGCAAAACAAAGGCAGACTGGGGTTGAACCCAGGTCTTTAGTCTTGAACAACAAATCGAATGAAACTACAAATATTGATGTGTCATGCAAATGTAGAGATTGATCTTTTTACCAATTCTTACCAATAGTTGATGGATGAATATGTGATGATGGATGTGGGTACCCTTTTTTGATGATTGCTTAGATTTGGCTTCTATATGTGGGTACCTTTATTTAAGGGTTGCTTTGATTTGGATCACTTATGAGATTTTTTGATAACTTTGGTGGGTTTATGGGGCTGCGCATCTCCAATGTGTGTGTAACCATCCATTGGCTTGCAAGCACTCTGCTTATATAGAGTAGAAGGGAAGGGACAAGAAGACAATAGTTTAAACTGCCACAAACAAACATTTTCAAAGCCATGAATGAAGTTTTGTAATGTTGGACAAAAACATGAGATCTTGTCCTTTTTTTAAATTTGAATGTATGTGTACATTTTGGCTCCTTCGAATGCCCTCTAGTGTTGCTCTTCGACTAGCCTCAAGTTACCTCTTTCGACTGGACCTCTTATGTAGCTTTCGACTGGGCCTTCTGCATGCTTCTTCAAATGTACCTCTTGTGTACGCTTCGACTGGATCAAGTATTACTTCATTTGAATGGGTCTTTAGATAGACCTTTTGGTGTTCCCTTAGAATGGACCTTTGGTGTGTCCTTCGCATGGGCTAACATGCGTGTTGAAGTGTATACAATTATTTCAAAGAGGGGTCAGTGCCCAGCCAAAACTGGCACCAAGGCAGCCTATGCCTTGTGGATGCTAGCATGAAGCAAGCCAAGGCAGGCGTAGAGGAGGTTATTGCCTAGGCGAAGCTGGCACAAAGGTGGCCAGTGCCTTGTGGTCGAAGGAAACTTTTTTTTCCGGGCGCATCAAAAGAAGTTTTTTTCCTGGTGGATCGAAGGCAACCTTGAAGGAGTCTTGGCCTTGTGTGTTGAAGGCAAGTTGAAGAAGCATACGTGTGCTGGTGACACGCTGAGGGGTCTTTTGCCCAGTGAATCGAAGGCCAATTGAAGGGGCCTTGCTTTGTGCATTGAAGGCACGCCCTGAGGGATAATTTGCCTAGTATAAGCAGGAAACAAGCTTGCTCCAAGGAAAACAAATGCCCAATCGAAGCAAGAATCCAACTTGCATGCAGGTAGCCATTGCATTTATGAGTCAAGCCAGTATGCATAGACAATAGTGCAATCAAAGGAGCACTGACAAGAAGCCCTTCCCCTTTGGATCGAAGGAGGCTATTTTAAAGGGAAAACATGCCCAGTCGAAGCTGGTGTGCAGCAAATAAGCAAAAGACCAAGGCTTCAATCGAAGCTTGGAAATTTGAGGCAAACATGGAGGAGGTTAGGCGCTCAACCGAAGCCTTTCCAAATACCAATTGAAAGGCCTTTTAACATGCCAATCGAAGTTGTGATACGGTGGCAGAACGTACTGTTTAATACTGTTTTGCATTTTGTATTCGCAAATATGCAATAAGCAAGAGTCGCCACCGACTTTTCTTTTATCCAACAAAGGAAAGGGTGTAAAGAACAGAAAAAAGACCTTTTCGAGATGTTTTATGAGTAAGGGGTAGATTATGGAAAGGGAAGGTGTTAGCACCCTTTCTATCCATGGTTTTTCATGGGATCTTAGAGGTTTTCTCATTTTGAAATACCTTTGTGCTTTGTGTGTTTAAAAATGTTTTGAAAACGCCTTAGTACGGTGAACTTTGTAATGTTTCTCGGGATAGTGGAGAAAGTATACAAAGTGTTTTGAAATTGTTTTTGAAAAATAGTTTTTTGTGTAAGTGCAACATGTTTGAGCAAACTTCTAACAGTTATCTACTTTGTTACTCAAAAAGGGTCGTTCTTTTCCTCTTTTCCTTTAGACAATGCTATCCTACTATTAGTGAGTAGGTAGCCTTATCATTGGATGTTAAGGGACAATCGAAGGGACGTTTTACAGTCATAAAGGCAACATGTAGAGACACTTTAGCAATTTTGTTTAGGGACTAGATCATTTACCCAAAGGCAACTGTAAGGTCATCGAGGGACTATGATCTTTTTGATTTACGGGTTTTTACTAAAGTGTCCCCTTTTCGAGGGACATGACTGTTTTCCGAAGGCAGCCAAAGTGGGTGTACCTTAGAGGTGTATATGTGCAATGTGTTAAATTCAATTATTTATCTTGCATTATTAAGTTTGCTAACGTTTTAATTTTCAGTCTTATCAGATAATCTTAGTTACTAACAGTTAATATTGGCAGAAATTTAAAGTGCGGAAATTTAAAACCTACACTATTACAATGCTTTGGGATAGTTACATAAAAAAGAGTACATGAAATAAAGTGCGGAATTTTAAATCTAAAACTATTACATCCATAATCAGTTACAATATTTACATAAAATGCGAGAATAAAAACCTAGTTCTAAAGTTTTTTTTGTATTTTTATTAAAAAAATGCTAAAAATAAATTAACCCTAAATTTAAGTGGGAAAAATAAATATTAAATGGAAATTAACCTAGTTCTAAAGTTTTTTTTTGTATTTTTATTTAAGAAAATATTTGGATGAAGATAACCTAAGTCTAATTGATTTTAAAATTAATAAAATAAAGTTGAAATAATTAATCTAATTAAATTACAAAATTATAAATAATTTAAGAAACAAAGCTAAGTCTGTTATATTTTTTTTTGGTTTTTATTAAGAAAAATATTTGAATTAAATTAATCTAAGTCTAGTTGATTTTAAATTGATAAAAATAAGTCAAGATAATTAAATTAATTAATTACAAACTTAAAAATAATCCTAAGTCTAATTATCATTATTATTTTTATTTTTATTTAATTTAAAAGAAATAATTAAAAAAAACAAATAAAATAAATCAAGAGGAAGAAGTTGGGCCAGATGTCTAAGCAAACAGGGGGGTGCTGAATCTAAATTTCACTAGGCCCATTAGCAAGAGCCCAGAGGCTGGCTTAATTCAGTGTTGTTGGCTCCTGGGAGGTCCATCATGGATGAGCATCCCAGGAGCGTTGGATCTGCCTTCATTGGTAGTTGATGGCCCAGATTTAAGGCCATATCATGCACTAACTGGACTTGTACACATGGGATCTGTAATCAACAAATGTTAATAAAATAAAACAATGGACCTGGGATTCGAACCCAGGTCCACTCCCTCATACGCGTGCTTCAATGCCAACTGAGCTGCCAAGCCAATCTTTTATACATATCAAACCATAATAATATATTAGAAAAAAAAAGTGGTTATTTACAAATAAAAAACACGTGCGTGGATTTGAATTGCCCAGTGAGGGGCTACCACGCATCATCTTCTTCCCTCATCTGTCGTTTTAGACAACAAGACCTATAGTGACAGTTTTTGTTTGTCACTATAGCACCTGCAACTAAAAAAACAACAATACGCACAATAAATTCATTGTGAGGCCATGGATTAATTGGCCTCAACCTCCTGAGCACAAAGAGACCCTTGGTTAGGCCCAATTTTGGCTATTTCCAGAAATTCCAATTCTAAGCTTGGAACCCTAAAAATGGTAATACTCGATCCTTGCATCAAAAACCCAATCCAACCATACAGATATCTTGCAAATACAAAAGTAGTCAGTAATGCATGGTTAAGATGTATTTATGTTACATAAATCAAACAAATTAAGATTGAGAAAAAAACACAAACTGTGGGATGTAGGTGATGCATTTTGGACTGTTTTAGGACTTGGTGACGGTTGGAGAAGTTCCAGGGGACTTCCAGGAACGTGTTTGAGTCTTTGTTTGGGACTAAAACAGGCTGGAACTTGAAATTCGAGTTTGACAACTTTGAATATTTTTGTAAAATATGCAGCAATTCTCCAGGCTCTGTGTCCGTGAATTTGGCTTGCTCGGTGCTTGTACTTATAGTGTAGATGGAGGAGACAATATAACATGGAAAGAATCAAGTCATAATGCTATGCTTTCATGTAAAAATCCAACCAATTTAAAGGCTTCCATATTTGCAAATCTTGCCATTTCCATGCTTGAATGAACCTGGTCATTCTTTGTACGAAATTGTGGGCCTGAAACTGAATCAAAACAAAAGCCCAATGGTCATGATCCAATCATTTACTATTTTATATGATTTATCTTGTATTTATGTGAATAAAAATAAAATAAATATGGATAAAATAGCTAAAAATTTCAAGACAAGGTAAGAATTAAATTAGAGGTCCTTTATAAGCTTAGGAAGATTTTTGAGGCCTAAGAAAATAATCCATTGCTTCAAAAGTTCAAATTTGCTCAATGCGCCATTCTTGAAATTTCCAAAATTTTCCCAACTTGGGCAAGCCATAACTTGCTTAATTTTTCTCTCATGATGATGATCTTAGACCTTTTGGAAATCCTAAGATGTATACTTCATTCTCTCTTTATATTAATTTTGAATTTGAAGATTTTATCTTGATGTAAAAGGTCTTGGAAAAAAGTGGCTTTTGTTGACTTTTTGAAAATGACCTGTAATGTCTGAGCTTATATCCTTCAAATGGTTAATCTCTTGAACTTGTGGGATGAATATAAGTTGTAGGGAATTGGATTCTCTTAAAAATGAGCTTTGTTTGGGGAAACATGGATGAAGTATGAGAAAGTTATGCATGGTCAATGTTTGGTTGACTTTTCCTATATAAACCCTAATTTAGCAATTCTTGACTTTTGATGAATTAGGAGTATTTCATGAGGAATCATGATCAACCCTTGATAAAATGATGGATATCACTTCAAAGTGTTGATGTTGACCAAAAATCTTGAAGTTTGACTGTATATAGGCCACAGTTGACTTTTGACCTAGCATAGTTGATTTTCAAGCATTTGAGGAATTGACTGAGCAAACTTGTTATGCAAGGCATGAAATTTGGCATGGATAATCTTGAGGACATATTAGGACCATTTCAAACATTTGATACCATTGTAGCTCACACATCTTGGTGAAAATTAAAACCCTAGTTAGAGGTTTATTGCCTTAGGAGGAGAATTTGTCTGGTCAATTCTTAGTCATCTTAGGGCAAGTTGGAGACCTCAATGGGCATGTGTTGAGTAAAATGAGAGGGTAAATTTTGGGGTACAATAGATGCCCCTGTTCAATCTTCTTAAATCTGAGGATGTAGATTGGCTGGTCTGTCTTTCGTGATCTGAAGGTGGAAGATGATTGAACACTAGAGTGTCCAGAAATTTGCACTCGTCTGAAATGATACTGTTAGTGGATGATAGTATCGGGAATGGGATTTTTTGTGTGGATTCCTATTCTTGTCATTGAGGGGGACTCCATTGAGGATTGTTGGTCTCTGTTTTGGGAAATAGAGTTTATGAGCTTCAGTTGTCCATTACTCTATTGGGGAGTCATCTCTTGACTAGAGAGATGGAAGTGAACTGCTATCTGGTCAGGATCCATGCTTCACAACAACTTGCTGAGGATAATAAGGTTGACTGCTATCTGGTCGTATTCTAGGCTTTACAGCGACTTACTGGGGGAACATGAAATTAACTGCTATCTGGTCGGACTCCAGGCTTTACAGTTTCTTTAACTGGGTAAAAATCTGAAAAATCTTAGTATCTATTTAACTGAACCAGAGGAATGTCTTGAGTTGTCTTCAACTGGAATAGAAATCAGGAAAATCTTAGTGTCAATTTAACTGAACCAGAGAAGGGTCTCGAGTTAAATTTGATTGGAATAGAAAGCGGAAAAATCTTAGTATCGATTTAACTCAGAAAAAGGTCTTGGGTTATCTTCAACTTCAACTGGAATAGAAATCAGAAAAATCTTAGTGTTGGTTTAACTGAACCAGAGGAAAAACTTGAATTATCTTCAACTGGAATAGAAATCAGAAAAATCTTAGTATCGATTTAACTGAACCAGAGAAGGTCTTGAATTAACTTTGACTGGAATAGAAATCAGAAAAATCTTAATGTCGATTTAACTGAACCAGAAAAAGGTCTTGGATTATCTTTAACTAGAATAGAAATCAGGAAAATCTTAGTATCGATCTAACTGAACCAGAGAAGGTCTTGAATTAACTTTGACTGGAATGGAAATCAGAAAAATCTTAGTGTCGATTTAACTGAACCAGAAAAAGGTCTTGAGTTGTCTTCAACTGGAATAGAAATCAGGAAAATCTTAGTATCGATCTAACTGAACCAGAGAAGGTCTTGAATTAACTTTGACTGGAATAGAAATCAGAAAATTCTTAGTGTCGATTTAATTGAACCAGAAAAAGTTCTTGAGTTGTCTTCAATTGGAATAGAAATCAGGAAAATCATAGTATCGATTTAATTTAACCAGAAAAAGGTCTTGAATTATCTTCAATTGGAATAGAAATCAGAAAAATATTAGTGTCGATTTAACTTAGCCAGAGGACGGTCTTTTGAGAATAATCTTTATGAGGAACATGCTGAAAATAACCCTTCGTCAGATGTAGCCTGAGAAGACTTCCAGGTTATATAAGTGGTCAACGGTATTTGTTGATTTGATCTTTCCTGAAAAGGTAAAGAGTTAGTCATATGTAATGTCATGATGTATGAAATGCATTGTGTAATGATGTTCTCAAAATAAATGAGATTATGTTGTATGCGATATGTATACGCATGCCATGATGTATGGATATGGAATGTTGTTGCGATATCTCCTAGTCTGGGAAAGTAAATCCCTGACTGCTGCTAGAGAGTACTGGGAAGCTGAATCTCGGACTACTGTTTGGTGGATGAGGAAAGTGATTCTTTCATTCCCACTAGGGATGATGAGCGGAGATGATTTCCCAGGGATTTTTGAATCCTGTTTGAGAATGACTCTATGGGGAGAAAGATGCTCTGTTGGAAGATTTTACCAATGTAGAGGAAACAATTTTGTTGGGGGATAAACTTCTGCAGCTAGAGAAATAAACTCTACCAGGGGACAAGGATTTATAAACTATTTGAGATTTGTAAAACTCAGGTGGGGATCTTTGAGTTAACCTCTCTGAGGGAACTTTGTTGGGGGAGGTAATTCCTATTTGGGGAAGAAGAGATCAAAATTTGGTTGTTTCCACTTTGTGGGGAACATAGACATCACTGGGTTGTATGCAAAGGATGTAGTGGTGACTTTGTCCCAAGACGTCTATGCCCCTGTACCTGTTGGAAGGAGTAAATGTCGGGACTACAAACGACTTTTTAGACTTTGCCCCATTTCTTAAAGTCAGTAGAAATTGTCTTCCTGTTTCATATGCAAGTATTTGTAAATAGTAATCATATTCAAATGCATATGCCAAAAATAATCACTGGACGTTTTTGCAAAACAAAACAGAAAAATAGAAAAAAAATAGTTTTGTACTTTCAAAGAAATGATTTGCATTGATTTTGAAGTTTGCCTATAACAGACATTTTTTGTATAAAAAGACTGACATTCTATTAGGAGAATGCCGTTGTGAAAATGAAAACTATACAAAATAGTGTACAAAGAGAAAACAGCTATGTGTAATAATCCCATCGAGTTTCAATTATGCTATTTCCCTTATGTCTTTGAGCGTCCCGTCACTTTGCTACTTGTCTGAAGCTGACTGGATTGATTGGTATCATTTGAGCTTGATAGTTGATACTGAAGTCTGGTCGTAAGGTGATCCAATGGGACATAGTTGTACGCTTTAAATCCCTAACTTTTTCCTGGACCGCCCTTTCGGGTTTTCGGTCCACCGGGATACCCTTTTTTACCCAAGCCGCCTTCTCAGGTTTTCGACTTGCCGGGTGTATAATTTTTTTTTGTATTTATCCCTAATTTTTGCCCGAACCCTTTTGGTTTTTCGGGATGCCCTTATTTTTGCCTAGGTCAATCAACCTAGCGGGTCTTTATTCATGCGTAGTATCTTTTCATTATGTCCACATTCACAGGGTAAGGAAGATCGTCACCATCCATGGTGGTTAGAATCATGGCTCCACCAGAAAATGTGCTTTTAATTACAAATGGCCCTTTGTATGTGGGAGTCCATTTTCCCCTAGAATCACCTTGTGGCAGTATGATGCGCTTGATTTCTATATCACCCACTTGATATACCCGACGTCTGACCTTTTTGTTGAAGGCCTTGATCATTCGTTTTTGGTACATCTTACCATGATAGATAGCAACAAGCCTTTTCTCATCAATCAGATTCAGTTGGCCAAGTCGACTCTGGATCCAATCATCTTCGTTCAAACCCGCATCCTTCAAAATTCTCAAAGAAGGGATCTGGACCTCAATAGGCAAACAACATCCATACCATACACCAGAGAGTAAGGTGTTTCCTTGTTGACGTATGTGCTGAGGTTCGGTAACCATGAAGAGAAAATGGTAACATCTCATGACAATCTTTATATGTCATCGTCATCTTCTGTATGGTCTTTTTAATGTTCTTATTAGCAGCCTCTACAATGCCATTCATCTTCAGTCGGTAAAGAGAAGAGTTATGATGCTGGATCTTAAATTGCTTAAAGAGTTCGACGATCATAGTATTGTTGATATTTGTACCATTATCTGTGTGATTCTCTCTGGAACGCCATACCGACAGATAAGGTTATGCTTGATGAACCGCGCCACAACATTCTTGGTAACGGTAGCCAAAGAGGCAGCCTCAACCCACTTCGTGAAGTAATCAATGGCCACTAGGATGGAGTGATGCCCATTGGAAGCGGTAGGTCTAATCTCCCCGATCATGTCAATCACCACATTGCAAAGGGCCAGGGAGCCGTCAAAACGTTCAAGGGAACCGGAGGTACATGTACTTTATCAGCATAGATCTGGCATTTGTGACAAGTTCGAGAATACTGATAACAATATGCTTCCATAGTGGACCAATAATATCCTGTCCGCGGGATCTTTTTAGCCATGGTGTGTCCACTAGAGTGGGGGCCAAAGGTACCTTCGTGTAAACCTGCTATAATCCTCTCCGCTTCACTCTTGTCTACACACCGAAGTAAAGTAGAGTCATGATTGCGTTTGTAGAGGATTCCATTACTGAGGAATAACTTTACGGAGAACCTTCTCAGAAACTTCTTATCATTGGCAGATGCCCCCTCAGGATATTCTTGAGCCTCGAGATACCTTTTCACTTCATGGAACCAAGGTTTGTCTATTACTTCTTCAGTATCAATCCCATAGCAGTATGTTGGTTCATCCAATCTCTCAATAGTAATCTGAGGAGCCTCATTGTCCCACCTGACTTTCAACATAAATAACATAGTAGCTAGCGCGTCCGCTAATTGATTCTCTTCTCGTGGAAAATGTTCAAAGGTGACTTCTTCAAAGTGTGGAAGTATTGTCAGCATATGTTCTTTGTAAGGGATGAGATTAGGGTGCTTCGTGTCCCATTCTCCTTTGATTTGACTTATTACTAAAGTTGAATCTCCGAAAATACTCAAGAGCTTGATCCTCAGGTCAATAGCATCTTTGAGACCCATGATGCATGCTTCATACTCAGCCATATTGTTGGTACAGTTGAAGCATAATCTGGCGGTGAATAGAGTGTGGCAGCCCTCAAGAGATATGATTACAGCACCGATGCCATTGCCGAGTGCGTTGGAGGCTCCATCAAAAACCATAGTACATCGGGATCCTTCCTCAGGTCCTTCATCCGGTCCAGGTTCTTCACAGTAAGTCACTAAAATGATATTCTCATCCAGGAATTCAAAGTTCATGGATTGGTAGTCATCCACAGCCTGATGAGCCAAATGATCATCTAGTACACTTCCCTTGATTGCTTTCTGGATCGTGTATTAAATGTCGTATTCGGTTAGGATCATTTTCCATCTTGCTATCCTTTCGGAGAGAGTGGGCTTCTCAAATATGTACTTGATAGGATCCATCTTAGATATCAACAAAGTAGTGTGGGTTAACATATATTGTCTCAGTCGGCGAGCAGCCCATGCCAAAGCGCAACAAGTTTTCTCGAGCAGTGAGTATCTTGTTTCACAGTCGGTAAACTTTTTTCTAAGGTAGTATATTGCATGCTCTTTTTGACTGGACTCATCATGCTGCCCCAGCACACACCCTATTGTATTATCTAACATTGTTAAGTACATTATCAAAGGTCTTCCTTCAATTGGCGGCATCAGAATTGGAGGCTCTTGAAGTTATTCCTTGATTTTATCAATGGCAGTCTGGCATTCGTCATTCCACTTTACCACTTGATCTTTCTTCAGGAGTTTGAAGATTGGCTCACAAGTAGCAGTTAGAAGGGAAATGAACCTGACAATGTAATTTAGGCGTCCCAAGAACCCTCTAACCTCTTTCTCAGTGCGAGGAGCCGAAATCTCTTGTATAGCCTTCACCTTTTCAGGGTCTACCTGAATACCCTTGTCACTGACAATGAAACCTGGGAGTTTACCAAACCTTACCCCGAAGGTGCACTTGTTCGGATTTAACCTCAGCTTGTACGTCTTCAACCTATCAAACAACTTTTGTAGATGATCAAGGTGATCTTCCTCAGTTTGAGACTTGGCTATCATGTCATTAACATAGACCTCTATCTCATGTTGAATCATGTCATGGAACAAAGCCACCATGGCTCGCTGATAGGTTTCCCTGAAATTCTTCAATCCAAATGGCATCACTTTGTAACAGAAAGTGCCCCATTGTGTGACGAAGGTTGTCTTCTCCATGTCTTAGGGTGCCATCTTGATCTGATTGTAGCCAGAGAAACCTTCCATGAAGGAAAAGACTTTATGTTATATGGTGTTGTCAACCAGAACATCAATGTGGGGAAGTGGGAAGTCATCCTTGGGGCTCACCCTGTTTAAATCTCTATAGTCCATACACATTCGTACCTTGCCTTCCTTCTTAGGCATCATAACTAATTTAGCAACCCATTATGGATAAGAGGTGACAGCTAAGAACCCAACGTTGAACTGTTTCATAACTTTTTCTTTGATCTTCTCTGACATTTCAAGGCGCATACGACGGACCTTCTGCTTTACTGGAGGGTAGTCTTCTTTAGTTGGCAGACAATGAACCACAATATCCGTGTCTAGTCCTGGCATATCTTTATATGACCAGGAAAAGATCTCGACATAATCATGCAACATCTGTATCAACCACTGCTTGAAACTAAGCTCCGAATTTGCACCTATCTTGACTTCTTTGCTGCCCTCTTCTGTGCCCAAATTCACTGTCTCAATTGGCTCTCCATGAGGCTGTATAGCCCTTTCTTATTGATGTAATAGTCTGGAGAGTTCTCCGGGTACCTCATAATCTTCCTCACCTTTGTCCTCGGCTTGGTTGATCGGATTTTCAAAGTCATAATCCGCAATAGCAGAACTGTTATCAATGGGATCCAGAGTGGATATGGATCTGCAGTTTGATATGTGAGTGTGTGTAAGAGCATAGCTGTATTGACAAAGTAAAAAGTAAAAAAAGAAAGACAGAGAGCGCAAAATTTGTATGCAAAATGTCCAATGCTTTATTAATGACATATGAGATTGAAACATGATAACCCTCACAAATAAACCATTGTGCTCCGGGTAAGACACATGGCCATAAAGTTTATATTGTTTAATTATTACATATTCAAAAACAAGAAAGACAATTACTTCTGAATAAAAGTAATTGGTACAAAGTCTTTAGCTGTCCAGTTATTGGGTCCACCGTTGGTAGTGGGGAAGATCCAGCTATCCATATCACACTCACCATCACTGTCTTCTAAAGCATTGACCCCATGATTGCTAATGCGTAGGGGTGTCCTCCAGCACGAGCATGAAGAACAACCCTTTGAGCCTCTAAAGAGAAACCCAAACCAAACTTATCAGATTTGTATGGAATGTCAGGGAGTTTGCCCCAAATAGTACACCCACCTTCTTCAATAACTGCTTTGGCATCCTTGAGAGAAGCCATTTTCAAGGGAGGTATGGTGATCTTCGGCAAATTGGTAACAGTCTCAGTTGCAATCATGGTATGGGGCACCTCTTCAAAGTTCTGACAAGGAGTCTCGATGAACTAGCCATCCATTTCCACATACCTGAAAGAGTTCAGGTGACTTACCATGTATTATTCCTCACCATGTACCATGACAATCTTTCCTTTCACCGGGTACTTCATCATCTGATGCAGAGTGGACATGATAGCTCTAGCCCAATGGATCCAAGGGCGACCCAACAAACAAGAATAAGATGGTCTGATATCCATCACATAGAAGGTGGAGTCAAAGGTATGAGAACCAACTTTGATGGGGATGTCCACCTCCTCGTGCGCCATTCTTTTTGAACCATCAAAAGCCCTCACTACAATGTTGTTGGGCTTCAGGGTCAAACCTTCGCAGTTTAATCTATCTAGAGCCTTCTTGGGTAGCACGTTCAACGATGAACCAGTATCCACTAGAACCTGGGCCAAAGTAGTGCCCCTGCATTCGATGGAGACATGCAGCACATCATTGTGTTTTCTTCCTCTGGGTGTCAAATCAGCATCAAAAAAACCCAAACCATTATCATCCGTCAAACTGGCCACACAATCTTCAAATTGGTCACCAGAGGTTTCTTGTGGCACATGGGCAGTTTTGAGGAATTTTACCAAAGCCTTTGCATGAGCTTCGGAGCACAACAGTAAGGCCAACACTGAAATCTTGGAATGGGTCTGCCCCAGCTGTTCGACCACATTTTAGTCGCTCTTTTTTATTATCTTCAATATTTCTTCCATTTCCTTCTTGGAAGCCTCTAGAATAGATTTTGAATGTGTCTTTGTCTAGATAGGCTCAATCAATATGTATTTGCCCCGAGTCTCGGCCGACTCGGTATTAGGGGTGGCAACAGGGGTAATCATAGGAATTGTGGTGGTAGTATCAGCAGGAACAACATTAGGAATGATCACAGGAATAGTAACGACTTTTGGAGGAGAAATCTCAGGGGAGAATACTCTTCCACTTCTTGTTATTTTGCTGGTCCCAACGATGTTGCCAATGTCAGGATCAGTATTTCAAGAAACTTGGTCTTCAACAACCAACAGGTCTTGCTTGACACCATGGTAATAGACGTCAGCCTCGTAGTTCCAGGGAACAACCTTGTCCGAGGAGTATGGGATTGGCCCTGGCATAGTGATAATCAGGGGAGCCAACTTTGGAGCAAATGTAATCCTGACGAGTCTTTTGGTGGAGACCCTAGGAGGATTGGCGGAAATGGTTATAATCGAAACATCCTTACAAGAAACAGTTGAGAATGGAGTCTTTTTAAATATAATCTCTTTATCATCCATCAGCCGCTGAACACCTGCTTTCAACAAATAGCAACCGGTCAGTAGAGATAAACACAAGCGGCAATCTTCACCATAACCCGGAAATAAACCGGCTTGAAACAAATTCCACTTAACAGCCATGAGAGGAGTAACAAGTTCCTCAACAGAAGTAACAAATGTATCATCGTCAACGATATTAACACCACGGTCGTGCTTGGGCATGGGAGCAGTTATAGCATTGGGAACCTCAGGAGCATCGAATTCAATCTCCTTCGCCTCAATAAGGTCTTAAACCTTATTTTTCAAAGCCCCAACAGACATTTGCATCGTGGCCTAGACTTTCTGAATGGTAAGCACATCGAGCATTTGGGTTGTAGCGAGGATATGTGGTGTTGAGATTCTTGGGGGCTTCCCTCAAGGTAACTAGATTGGATTTCAGTAGGTGAGGCAATACTTGAGACAAAGTCATATTTATCCGGGTGAATTGTCTTACAGGTCTTTCTGCTCTAGGCTGATTATTTCGTTGTTAAGTAGTTGCAGGCTTGGATATCATAACAAACCCTACCATTGGACAGTGCTCGGTTCTGCCCTGATTTCGTTGATTGTTGTGATACGATGGCAGAACCGACTGTTTAATACTGGTTTGCATTTTGCGTTTTGTGTTTGAAAAATGTCGCGGTAAGTAAGAGTCGCCACCGACTTTTATTTCATCCAATTGGAATGGAAAAAATTACAGAAAAAATCCTTTTTCGAGATATTCTGAGTACGGGGGGTAGATTATAGAAAGGGAAGGTGTTATCACCCTTTCTATCCATGGTTTTCCATGGGCTCTTAGGTACTTTCTCATTTTTAAATTGCTTGTGTTTGTGTGCTTTGTTTTGAAAAGTTTTACTTCGTGATAACCCTTGTATCAGTCCTCAAAGGTGTGACGAAGTTGTTTGGAAAATTGTTTTGAAAAAGTGTAAGTGTGAAAAGTTTTGATTTGAGCAAGTACCTACTAGCATCTACTTACTCGAAAAAAGATCGTTTTTATTCTTGATTCCTTTAGATAGCGCCATCCCACTATTAAGGAATAGGTAGCACCGTCCTTGAAATTGTAAGGGTCAATCCGAAAGGGACGTACGATCACTAAAGCAATATTAGGACACCTTAGTAATAACCCTAGAGTCTTAAGATCATATTCGAGGCAACATTTCCGAGGTAACATTTCCGAGGCAATGTTTCCGAGGCAACGTTTCCGAGGCAACATTCGAATGGGACATTTTGATCTTTTTAGACTGGAGGGCAACCACTAAGACACCCTATGCTTAATGATCGTTTATCGAAGGCAACCGAAGTGAGAGCACACCCTAAGAGTGATATTGTTGTACCCCAAAATTTGCCCTCTCATTTATTAAAACTTTTCTCACAAGATCTCTTTGACTCAAGACTAGATTAGGGTTTGGTCAGCTCAAGACATCTCATCATGCATTGATGACCCAAAATTAGGGTTTGAAATTTCACAAGGATTTTTGGACTATCAATGCTTCATGTGACTTTCAAACATCATTATGGACCCCTAAGATCACTCAGGATAAGTTTCAAGCCTTGAACCGTATTTTTGATCAGTCAATTGGACAGTTGACCTAAAATTAGCTGTATTGGGAAAAAGTCAACCATGGCCAATTTGCAGTCAAACTTAATAATTTTTTATCCACATCAACATTCTAGACTCATATGTATCATTTGATCAAGTTTAGATTACAATTCCTCAAGAAATTTGATCAAATCATCAAAAGGGGAAAATGGTCAAAATTAGGGTTTTGACTGAGGAAGGGAAATTTCTGATCTTTGACCTAACAAATGACCAATTGAGTTAAATCATGATTCCAAGGGTTAATTTGTATCATCTTGACCTAATTACATGTTTCAAAACATTTCAATTTCATTGGATTGACAGATGAAATTTGCAGTCAACTGATCAAAAGTCAATTGTACACTGAAAAGTCCAACTTTGACTTTTTGGTCAAAATCAAGTATCAAGGGTCACAATTCATCAAGACATGTCAAAATGTGAAGCTTGGTCATCAAGAAATCAAGGATGGAAAGTTAGGGTTTAAAATTGAAAATTTTCTTAACTTAGAAATTTTTCTAAGTATAGAAAATTTCTTATTTTTTCTCAACTTTAGGCTATTTTTTCACCATGATACAAGATGATTCAAAGGAAGTTCCCAACATGAAAGTTGTAGAAATCCATGAAATATACAACTTTTATTCACACAATTTTCCCTAAAGATGCTTGGATCTCAAGATATGAATTTATGAATACATGCCCATGAACTAAATAACTTAGTGAATTTTTGCCCTAATTTAGGCAGGTTTTGGACCCAACTTCATGGAAATTTTTCACCTAGTTCCAAGAGGAGTCTTAAAATTCATTTCAAAGATGAGTTATAGAGCACATTGCAAGCTTTCCAAAATGTCCAATAACTCCTCAAAATCATTTTTGAGTAGGGATAATCAAAGAGATGAATTTGGAAATTTCTCACTTTTGATTCAAGCCATTTCATGAAGAACAAAGTTACAAGCAGTACCTATGCTGCCTAATCCATGCTTTACAGGTCCCAAACTTGTTTATTACTCCTTAATTTAATGCTTACTCAATTGACAAAGCTTTGATCCAAGCCTTAGAGCCATTACCCAAGTTGTACATACAAGTACCACGAACCTAAGGCAACTTGTATAGAACAAATACCAATCCTAAGCAAGCCAGTACAAGCAGGTAAGGCCTTGTCCCTTCACTTTGCTTCAAAAGCAAGAAAGTGTGCCAAAATTCTATAACTTACAAACCTGTATAGGAGCTGACTTAAGACCTTCTCCATACTAATATACAAACATATTGCAACATAACACATAACTACTAGAAGCCTGAAAGACTCCCAAATTCCTTTCACCAAAAAAACTGTCAAGACTTGCAGTTTTTGCATAAGCATACCAATATCTCATTTGGTTCGTTAGTTTCAAGTCTTGATCATCAAAACACCTTACCTACTTAATATCTAACTGATCCAGACCCTCATCCCTGTACTGTAACCCCTTCTCCATCATATGCCATTTTTGTTTTCAAAACTTGCAGGTTAACTTGGATATAGAGTTTCAGACACTTTCAAAGCAAGGCAAGGGTTGGAACACACTCAGGGAGGCTTAAGCAAGCTCAAGCAATCATCAGGCCTCCATAAAACTCACTCCAACTCCATCCACGATTTCAACTGAAAGAGGTAAAAATATCAACTTCTACCTCTCCATACAAGCATCCATTGGCCATGATTTGTGAATAAACAATGTAGACCTCATTGCTACGAAGTTGTACATATACATATCTTGCATTTATTTGGCCTGAGTTGAGAGAATTTTGAACTTGAAGTTCCTGGAAAAATTAGGTTTAAATTTATGGCTTTTAAAATTCATTTTGATCTTTGATTGTTAGTTTACATGATTTATATGGTTAGAATCGTGAGACAAAATGCTACAACATTCATGTTATAAGTTTTCATTTTCATGGAAGAATGAGAAAGTTACAGAGTATCTAGCTGGCTAGAGGAAGAAAATGAAGTACAGGGCCATGGAAGTGTTTCATGTTATGTTATTTTTGTTTCACATTAATCAACGGATGTATAGCCACCCCTGTGGCAAGGTAGCACGCTGGTGAGACCCATGTCCTAGGTTCGAACCTTGGCGCTACCTTTTATTTTTTCACATTTTTCCTTTTCAGTTTTTGGCTTTGTTTTGCAGGATTGGGCCTCCACGCTGGGCCTTGTTCTTTTTTCTAACTCTCACCATTTGATTGCTCAGAACACCCCCTGGCCCAACTATTTTTATATTTTTATTTTATTTGTTTTATTTTCATCTTTGTTCATTAAATATTTTCTTTAATGCATATAAATCCTAAAAAATATAAAATTTGATAATATTGCATTTCATTTATTTTATTTTATTTTTCACATTAAAAATATATTTTATCTTCAATATATATTACTTATTTTTCTTAATAAATTTGTAAAATATAAATAAAATAGGTTTAGTTTAATTTGTTTTATTTTCTTTTTATTTCATATTTGTAAATATTTATTTTTACATATAAAAAACTAAATACTTCCTTACAATATTGTTTATTATCTTTAGATACAAAAATACACAAAAATAATATATACAAGAATTTTATTTTCTTTCAAAATAGAAATTAGGGTTAAACCTTTTTAAGAATTAATTTCTTTTCCTTATATTTTTAGGATTAGGTTAAAATTTTCTTTTCACACAAAAAACAAAACAAAATCTTTTCTTTCATATACATATTATTGCATATTTAAATATTGTATATTGTTTATTCTAATATTCGTGCAAATTCGATTTGGATGTAAAAATTTATTTAGATTTACATTCTTGCAAATCCCCATTCAAATTTGTATTCCCCCTCCCATGAAATTGTTGGAATAGCTTAGTAATCTTTACATTACGCAATTTACCGCTTTACGTGCCATGTTAGTAATTAGGGTTGTATGGTAATATCAAAATAAAACAAATAGAAAACCCTAATGCAAGATAAAATCAAAGCATGAAAATAATACATTTGCACACAAGCACCCTTAGGGTTTCTCCACTTGGTTGCCTTATGTAAAAATAGCCATAATACGTATGCGAAGTATCTTGGAAAAACAAACAAATATAAAGATCATAGTCCCTCGATGACGCTATTCAAAGTTACCTTACAAAATGGTCTTGGTCCCTTAAAAATGCCAAGATACTTTGCAAACATTGCTAATCATGGTTATACGATGACCCACGCCCGTCCCGTTTACATCCAAAGATAGGGTTGCTTACCAAATAAATGGTAAGACAACAATGTCAAAGGAATAGAAAATGCATAAGAAAGACATTTGAGTAGTTAAATTGCTTCTAGTTCCTTGCTCTATTTCCAAACCACTATCCTTGCTATTTTTAAAACAAACACACACATTTCCAAACATTTTGCAAACATTGAAAACATTTTCAAAAGACAAACATCATTGTATACATTCTTACGAATGAGAATCATTACAAAGGTTGACTAAACAATGGCCTCTTTTACAAAATACTTTCAAAACCAAACCAAACACGATTTCAAACAACAAAAGCAAGTGATCTAGCAAGTAACTAAGACCCCTTGGAAAACCATGGATGAAAAGGGTGCTAATACCATCCCTCTTCATAATCTACCCCCCGAACTCAAGAAACAATCTCAAAGGTCTTTCCTGTGCTTTTTCACCTTTCCTTTTAGATAAAAGAAAAGTCGGTGGCGACTCTTGCTAAACCGCAACATTTGCGATAAAACGCAAAACCCTCAAAGTCAGTTCTCCCACCGTATCACAGAATTGGCGACTCTGTTGGGGATCTTTATAAAAGTGGGGTTACCTTAAGGCTAGATCACATTTATTTGTTTACATTGTTTGACTTGTTTGCTTTACATTTTGGTTCTTTGTTTGGGTTTGAATCCTCCACCCGGATTTGGGAAACATTATAGGTAAATAGCAATACGTTGTGGAAACTGTACGGGGTATACCGACATGGTCTAAGCAATAACTATGTTAGTGTGACATATTTGTGGGTACCGGTAGCCTTTGAGTCAATCAAAGAGAATAAGGGGCCGCTGAGTGATGTCATAAAGCACTAATGAACTTGTAGAACCCTTTACTTGACCAACTTGGCCTTTAGGATGTAGTGAGATGACCGACTTTGGTGCAGTCCGAAGTTGGTAGATATTCGATACTACACTCATTGAGGGTTGGTTTCTTGGGATATTTCGGTCGCCATTAAAGAGGCTTGAGCTGAAACAATGACCAAGGAAACAATCCAGTGATATTGAGCTCCTTAGAACCCAGTTACTATTATTAGGACAGGTTGAGCCAACTAAACTTCCAGAGGGTACTTACTTATAAAACCCCATGCAAGCCTAAACTAAGAACTTGTTTGTTTTGCTTGTATATACATGCTTGTACATAACATCATGGACATCATGAGCATCATATGCATCCACTAACCATTTCAAGGATTTTGGAGATTCATCTTTGTTCTTGTTTTGTAGGATATGGATTCACTTCGCAGGAAAACTATCCAAGTCAACCTTGTAAAAATTCCTCCACAACTCAAAGAGCTAGCTTCAAAGATCCCTGAGAACTCTCCATTCACTGAGAGACATGGTCGTCTACTCAACTTGGTTACCTCCAACACAAATGAGGATATGATGAAGGTGCTTTTCCAATTCTTTAATCCTTTGCACCATTGCTTCACATTTCCCGACTATCAGCTTGTGCCTACTTTGGAATAATTCTCTCAACTCTTGAGGATTCCCATTCTCAATCAACTACCTTTCAACGTTACAGAAAGAAATCCAAATCCAGAAGATATTGCTCAAGCTCTGTACTTGCACTCGTCTGATGTCACAACTCATTGGGAAACTAGAAGTGGTGTCAAAGGCTTCTTAGCAAAGTTTCTGTTTGAGAAAGCCCAAGGCTGTTGGAATTCCTTAGATCTGCAAGCATTTGAGGAAATTGTGGCTCTTCTTATCTATGGGATGGTCTTATTTCCCAATCCTGACCAACTCATAGATGTTAGTGTCGTCAAAATCTTCATGTCACGCAATCCGATGCCTACATTGCTCGAGGATATCCTACACTCTTTTCACACTCGCATAATGAGGAAAAGAGGTGTCCTTATGTGTTGCACTCCTCTCCTGGAAAGATGGTTTATTTCTCATCTTCCCTAATCAATCTTAAAGAATGAGCAAGGTTTAAGATGGTCATAAAGGTTAATGACGCTCAAACATTCAGATATTCATTGGTGCTCCCGATCCAAGGAGAATGTTATCATTGGTTACCGTTGTGGGGAATTCCCTAATGTCCCTCTACTTGGAATTAGGGGATGCATCACCTACAACCCATGCTTAGCTCTAAGACAATTTGGTTATGCCCAAAGGGATGGTCCATATGAGATGTTGATTCAAGGCTTGGTGTTCGACTACGAAAACGACAATATAGGTCTTTTCCAGAGATTCATCCGAGCTTGGAGGATGCTAAACAAGGTGGATAGCAAGACTTTGGGACACAAGAATTCCATCCCTCTTGAGCCTTACCTCAAGTGGGTATGAACCCGCGCTCAAAGTCTTATGATGCCTTATCCTTCAATTCTCCCGGTGATCATTGAGCCTATTAAGGAAGGAGAAGTTCCATACACTGTCCTACATCCTGACATGCCCACATCTCTTGAAGACCTACAAAGGGATTGGATACAGCTCAAAGGAGAGCGAGATACTTTCGAAGCCCAATTCTACGCAAGCGAGAAGAAGGTTTTGGAACTCACTAGGACACTTCATGAGGATTAGACTCTAAATGCCTACATAGCACCAAAGAGGATGCGCACTACTTTTTGATCTTAGAGTTTTATATTATTTAGCCCAAGGGGCATTGATGTACTCAAACTCTATTTTATCAATATAACGTGTTTTCTTTTTTGTCTAAAAAAAACTTGAATCTTTTTAAAATACTTGAAAGCATTGCATATGTACATATCATTCATCATAACATAAACATGTCTTTTGCAATGAGTTTCCTCATCTCTCTACTGTTTATTTAGGTAAGATGGATCTCGAACAGACAGTCAAAGATCTTCAAGTTCAAAACACGCAATTTCAACAGTTATTCATGACCCTAGACAAGGGGCAAGAGGAGTTGAAGACTCTGTTGGCCAAAGATAAGAAGAAGAAAGAGAAGAAACCAACCAGTGTTGTAATCATGGGGAGAAGGTTTCGAGGACAAACTAGAAGAACCTTGAATTTCGCAGTAACATCTGATGAAGGAGAGGGAAAAGGGAAAGAAACAGCGGTTCCTTCAGAATCTGAAGAGGAGGAAGAAGAGGAAGACTACTCTGAGGAACAATACCCTCTGGTTGATGATAAGTACATACATCTTGAAGAGCGTTTGAACGCTATGGAAATACAAAGGGTACCAGGTCTAGACTTTGAAGAATAGGGGCTAGTGTCAGGAATTGTGATCCCACCAAAGTTCAAAGTGCCGTTGTTTCCAAAATATGATGGGGTGTCATGTCCTAAGATGCACCTCCGATCATATGTGAGAAAGATTCAGCCGCACTCCGCTGATAAAGACCCGTGGGTGCATTTTTTCCAAGATAGCCTATCTGGAACACAACTCGATTCGTTTTACCAATTGGAAAGAGCCGACGTCCATAACTGGGAAGACCTTGCCGCAGCTTTCTATAAGCAATACCAGTATAATGCAGATTTGGCGCCTACCCGTACTCAACTTCAGAGTATGGCTTTGGCTTCAAATGAGGGTTTCAAGGATTATGCGCAGAAATAGAGAGATTTAGCTGGGAGAGTGCAACCCCATCTGTCTGAAAGGGAGTTGGTGTATATGTTCTTAGGCACTCTATCGGGCCCTTTCTTCAACCATTTGATTGGGAGTTCATCTGCTGGATTTACTGAGTTAATATTAACTGGAGAGAGGGTGGAAGCTGGCATAAAAAGTGGGAAGATTCAGAAGGATTCGTCTGCCTCTACGGCTGTGAGAAAACCTTTTACTGGGAAGAAGGAGGTATATGTTGTTTATCCATAAAGGAACCAAGGGAGAGCTGAACACCGACCAATGGTAGGGGCCGTTATGATCCCAAAATCTACATCTGTTCAACCAAGAAGTAACCAACCGAGGGTGGAAAGGCCAGTCCGGCAATTCACCATGTTTAATGTGACTCTAGCCCAGGTTTTACCACATCTTCTGAAATCTAATTTGGCGACTTTGAAGGAAGCTCCAAAGAATCCCAACACGGCGTCCCCTCATTATCGCCTGAATGTTAGATGTGCATACCATTCTGAAAGTCCGTGCCACGACACCAACAACTGTTGGGCTTTGAAAAAAAAATTCAAGACCCCATAGATGCAAAAGAGATTGAGTTTGAGGCGCCTGAAAAACCAAATGTCATTTCCGCTCCTATGCCTAGACATGGTCACAACGCCAATGCTATCGAGGAAGATTTGTTTGTTGCTACAGTGGATAAACTCTTGACTCCGCTCCCGATCATTAAGATGAACTTGTTGAAAGTTGGTCTATTCCCGAGTTGTAATAAAGACTGCCATCTTTGCTTATCCTCACCAACTGATTGCCCTCTGTTGAAGACAGGTATTCAACGCTTGATAGACAACCAAGAGATTCTGTTTTAAAATGCTCCTGTTTCACCCATTCCTGTTGAAGAAGTTTCAATCATAACCATCTCCGCCAATCCTTCCAGGGTCCCCAAAAGACCCGTTAGGATTACATCGGTTCCAAAAACTACTCCTCTTATAATCACAATTCTCGGGCCGGTCCCGTATGAATCAGATAAAACAGCACCGTGGAATTACGGTGGAGAAATCTACTACCATTATATTAAACAAAATGGGCTGACCGCCGAAGAAGTGAGCTCCGAAGAAGAATATTCCGACATTAGCAATATTGCCGGAACTAGTAAGATTACTCGTAGCGGTATAATCTTCTCTCCAGAGGTTGCCCCTCCAAAGGCAGTTTTTGGACCCGTGGCCATTCCGAAGATTACCTTTGTACCAATAATCATACCTGCAAGTACACCTATCGACAAAGACAACATGATCCCTGCTGTTATCCCTACCAACACTTCTACTGCTGAGAATCGAGGAAAAAACGTTCAAGAGGAGCCTGTCAGGACGAAGGCTCAACCACTAGCTATCCCCAAAACATCCAAGAAGGAAATGGAAGAGATCCTGAGGATAATAAAGAAGAGTGACTATGACGTGGTTGAATAGTTGGGGCAAACTCCCTCCAAGATCTCCATGTTGGCATTGCTGCTGTGCTCTGAGGCACATGCAAAAGCTCTGGTAAAATTTCTGAAGACAACCGATGTGCCACAAGAGACGTCTGCTGACCAATTCCAAGACTGTGTGGCCAGTATGATAGTTGATAACGGCCTATGCTTCTCTGATGCTGATTTGACACCTAGAGGGAGAAAGCACAACGAGGCATTACATGTCTCTATGGAGTGTAGAGGAACGACTCTGGCTCATGTCTTGGTGGACATGGGCTCATCTTTGAACGTCTTACCAAAGAAAGCTCTGGACAGATTGGATTACGAAGGGCTGACATTGAAACCCAATAACATAGTTGTGAGAGCTTTTGATGGCTCAAAGAGGATGGTCCACGGGGAGGTGGACATCCCCATAAAAGTAGGAACTCTGACTTTCAGCTCAACCTTATATGTAATGGATATCCGCCCCTCTTACTCCTGTCTGTTAGGGCGGCCCTGGATCCATAATGCCGGTGCCGTCACCTCTACGCTACACCAGATACTGAAGTACCCGGTCCATGGAAAGATTATCACTGTCCACGGAGAGGAGGAGTACATGATTAGCCATCTAAATTCTTTCCGGTATGTGGAGTTGGATGGCGAGTTCATTGAAACTCCTTTTCAACATTTTGAAGAGGTCTCTCAAGAGGTAGCAGCAACCAAGGCGGTATCCCCGATTCCCAAGATCACAAGACCTCGGCTTCGGATGTCATCTCTAAAGGACGCCAAGGCAGTAGTAGACGAGGGTGGATGCACCATATGGGGGCAACTTCCGGACATCCCGTATAAATCAGACAAGTTTGGCTTGGGGTTTACTTCAACTGCTCAAAAGACTATGCGTCGTGCCCGTGCTGGAGGGCCACCTTTGAAGATTAGTAACCAGGAGGTCAACACAGTGGAAGATGGTAGCTTGGAAGATTGGATATTTCCTACTGTCAAGGGAGGACTTCGCAATTGGGAAGCCAGAGACTTTGTCCCAATAACTTTCATCTCTCAGTCATTTATCTTTTACATTTCTGTTGGACTTGTAATATTCACAAACAATTCGCACTTTAAAAACCTTGTGTCTTACCCGAGGCACAATGGTCCATTTGTAAGGGTTTTTATTTCATCTTCATATGACATTCAATGAATCATGGACGCTTTTCCACATACAAACCTTTTTGTGCTCATTGTCTTTCTTTTACATTTTATTGTTTAAAGATGGCTATACCCTTACACACACCCACACTCACAAATGCAGGTACCCCTCCATTTCGGATCCCATGGGTAACAATACTGCTATGACCTTTAGTGACTCTTAAGATCCCATCTACCAAGCCGAATACGAAGGTGAGGAAGATTGTGAAGTACCAGGGGAATTGGCTAGACTACTACAACAAGAGGAAAGAGCTATTCAACCTCATGAGGAACCGTTAGATACAATCAACCTGGGTACCGAGGAAGATAAAAAGGAAATCAAGGTGGGTGCCAATCTAGAGCCGAGTGTCAAGGAACACCTAATTCAACTATTGCATGATTATGTTGAGATCTTTGCCTAGTCATACGAAGACATGCCAGGACTTGATACAGACATTGTGGTACATCGTCTACCCATAAGAGAAGACTGTCCACCAGTGAAACAAAAAGTCCGCCGCATGAGACCTGACATGTCAGAGAAGATCAAAGTGGAAGTCATGAAACAATTCAATGCTGGATTCTTGGCTGTAACTTCCTATCCTCAATGGGTTGCCAACATTGTTCCCGTGCCTAAAAAGGACAGAAAAGTACGAATGTGCGTGGATTATAGAGATTTAAATAGGGCCAGCCCTAAAGATGATTTTCCACTTCCCCAAATCGACATCCTAGTTGACAATACGGCCCAACACAAAGTGTTTTCCTTCATGGACGTATTCTCAGGTTATAACCAAATCAAAATGGCACCGGAGGACATGGAGAAAACTACATTTGTCATACAGTGGGGCACGTTCTGCTGCAAAGTGATGCCATTCGGACTGAAGAATGCTGAGGCAACCTATCAACGTGCCATGGTAGCCTTGTTTCATGATATGATACATCATGAGATAGAGGTCTATGTAGGTGACATGATAGCCCGATCACAAACTAAAGAGGAGCACCTTGATCACTTGCAAAAGTTATTTGTGAGATTGAAGGTGTACAAGTTAAGGTTGAATCCAAACAAGTGTACATTCGGAGTCCGGTCCGGTAAACTCTTAGGTTTAGTTGTCAGCAACAAAGGAATCGAGGTTGATCCTTCCAAGGTTAAAGCGATACAAGAAATGCCTGCTCCTCGTACTGAGAAGGAAGTCAGAGGATTCTTGGGACGCCTGAACTATATTGCTAGATTCATTTCTCACCTGACAGCTACTTGTGAGCCAATCTTCAAACTATTGAAGAAAGATCAAGTAGTCAGATGGAACAACGAATGCTAGGTTGCTTTTGACAAAATCAAAGAGTACTTACAAGAGCCTCCTGTTTTGATGCCACCAGTCGAGGGAAGACCACTGATCATGTATCTGACCGTTCTAGGGAATTCAATGGGGTGTGTATTAGGGCAGCATGACGAGTCTGGCCGAAAAGAGCACGCTATTTACTACCTGAGCAAAAATTTTACCGACTGTGAAACCAGATATTCACTGCTCGAGAAAACTTGTTACGCTCTGGCATGGGCTGCTCGTCGGCTAAGACAGTATATGCTGACTCATACCACTTTGTTGATATCTAAGATGGATACGATAAAGTACATCTTCGAAAAGCCTGCTCTGTCTAGGAGAATAGCTATATGGAAGATGATCCTAACAGAATATGACATACAGTACACTACCCAGAAAGCTATAAAGGGCAGTGTGCTAGCCGATCATCTTGCTCATCAAGCTGTAGAAGATTATCAGTCCATGAAGTTTGAATTCCCGGATGAAGACATCATGACATTAGACGACTGTAAATAGATCATGAGGTCAAGAGGTATCTCGAGGCTCAAGAATATCCAGAAGGAGCTTAAATCAATGATAAGAAGTTCTTAAGGAGATTCTCTGTTAAGTTCTTCCTGAGTAACAACATCCTGTACAAACGTAATCATGACTCCATTATGCTTCGGTGTGTGGATAAGGTTGAAGCGGAAAAGATCATGGCTGAATTACATGAAGGTACTTTTGGAACTCACTTCAGTGGGCATACGATGGAAAAGAAAATCATACGGGAAGGCTATTACTGGTCTACCATGGAAGCAGACTGCTATCAACATTCTCGGACCTGTCATACGTGTCAAATCTATGCGGACAAGGTGCACGTACCTCCGGTTCCTCTGAATGTCTTAACAGCTCCTTGGCCCTTTGCTATATGGGAAATCGATATGATTGGGGAGATCAAGCCTACAACATCCAATGGACACCGCTTCATTCTAGTGGCCATTGACTATTTTACAAAATGGGTCGAAGAAGCTTCCTTCGCATCCGTTACTAAGAATGTTGTTGCCCGCTTCATCAAGCAGAATCTCATTTGCCGGTACGGTATCCCAAAAAGGATCGTCACTGATAATGGTACAAACCTTAACAACACTATGATCACCGCCTTGTGCGAGCAGTTCAAGATTTAGCATCACAATTCATCCCCCTATTGGCCAAAGATGAATGGTGTCGTCGAAGCTGCTAATAAAAACATTAAAAAGATCATACAAAAAATGACAGTCACCTACAAGAACTGGCATGAGATGCTATCATTTTCTCTCCACAGGTATCGTACCACGGCTCGCACATCAATTGGGGCAACACCCTATTCTTTGGTTAATGGCATGGAGGTTGTCTTGCCTATTGAGGTTCAGATCCCCTCTTTGAGAATTATGAAGGATGCAGGTTTGAATGAGGACGATTGGATCCAGACTCGGCTTGATCAACTAAACTTAATTGATGAAAAGAGACTCACTGCTATTTGCCATGGTCAGATGTATCAAAAACGGATTATCAAGGCTTTCAACTAGAAAGTTAGACGCCAGGTATATCAAGTTGGAGATTTAGTGATCAAACACATTATCTTACCACAAAGTGATTCCAGGGGCAAATGGACTCCTACCTATGAAGGACCATTTGTAATCAATAACATCTTCTATGGTGGGGAAATGATCTTAACCACCATGGACGGTGATGACCTGCCACACCCTGCAAACGCGGACATAGTCAAAAGATACTACGCATAAGAGACCCTCTAGGTTGACACACCTAGGCAAAAAAAAGGGAATCCTGGCGAACCAAAAGGTTCGGGAAAAAATTAGGGATAAAATAAAAAATCTATACACCTGGAAAGTTGAAAACCCGAGAGGGCGACTTTGGCAAAAAAGGGTTTCCCGGTGGATTGAAAACCTGAAAGGGCGGTCCAGGCAAAAGTTAGGGAATTAAAGCGTATGACTATGTCCCGTCGGATCACATTGAGGATAATCTCTTCACTGACAAACTCGGAGTTTCTGATTAATTTAATCATCTTTGGACGAAGGGACAAATAGACAAGATATTCGGAGATACGGAGGCTATATCAGAATCGAAACCCCATGGGATTATCACACATAGCTATCTTTCTTTGTATAAATTTTTCTTATTTTTATGGCACCATCCTCTTACTAGGATGTCTGTCTCCTTTTTACAAATACTTATTCAAAGTTAAATACAAAGATATCTCTTTAAAATACAGAAAACAATTTTTTTTTCTTTACACTTGTGTTTTATTTGCAAAAACGTCCAATGATTCATTAATGAACATATGCATTTGAACATAATTACTGTTTACAAATAAAAAAAATGAAAGAAGACAATTACTGACAGGTTGAAAGAATAGGAAAACGTCTTTAGGACATTCCATGAGCAATCCCCACAGTACGCCATTTAAATCCCCAGCGGAACTAAAACTTCAAACTATTAATCCCCGGTGGAAACCATCCAGTTTCTCTAAATTCCCCAACAAGTTGTTTTGAAGCCTGAAATCCAACCGGATAACAGCTGACTTCTGATACTCCCCAACGGAACAAAGACTCACATTCATTAATCCCCAATATAAGTCATCAAAATTCTCCGGATTCCCCAAGCAGATTCCTCAAGCAGTATATGGCATTTCTCTCACAATAGGATTTTGTCAATACTTCAATTTCAAGATGTAAAGAATCCACATTATCCTAAGTGGCAGTCAAGGATTTATTTTCCTCAATCATACAGCAATACAGCAATACAGCAAATCAGCTTACATGCGCATGCATTACATTCACATATCATAAAAATTGATAAAACACATATATTGCATCATACATTTCATGCAACATAATTTTGTGTTCCAGCTAACATTTCACCCTTTTCAGGATAAGATTAACAACTACGATTAACAATACGCAATCATGATACAGTTCAGATACACTCCAGACACGGATGCCATTCTGATACTCATTCAGATTTCAAGATTCAGATACAGTACAGATACGCTCCAGACACGGATGCCATTCTGATACTCGTTCAGATTTCAAAGTTCAGATACAGTTCAGAAACGCTCCAGACACGGATGCCTTCTGACACTCATTCAGATTTCAAGATTCAAATACAGTACAGATACGCTCCAGGCACGGAGGCCATTCTGTTACTCATTCAGATTTCAACTTTCAGATACAGTTCAGATACTCTCCAGATACGGATGCCATTCTGATACTCATTCAGATTTCAAGTTCAGATACAGTTCAGAAACGTTCCAGACGCGGACACCATTCTGATAACTCATTCTTTCAGCTTACAATTTACAATCCAACAAACATTCTTAGATGGCATCTACAAGCCTATCTCCAACAAGATTCTATCACTTCTCCAAATGGCATCTTTAAGCCCATTCCCTCAACTACACGTTGTCGAGTGCAAATTTCTGGGCACTCTAATGTCCAATCATTCTCTCACCTTCGAGTCACGAATGGCAGCACTCGACATTCTATCTGTTCAGGTTTAAGAAGATTGAACAGGGGCAGGTGTTGTACCCCAAAATTTTCCCTCTCATTTACCAAGACTTTTCTCACAAGATTCCTTTGACTCAAGACTGGATTAGGGTTAGTTAGCTCAAGACATCTCATCTTGCACTGATAACCCAAAATTAGGGTTTGAGTTTTCACAAGGATTTTTGGACTATCAATGCTTCATATGACTTTCAAACATCATTATGTATCCCTAAGATCACTCATGACAAGTTTCAAGCCTTGAACCATATTTTTGATCAGTCAATTGGACAGTTGACCTAAAAATCAACTGTATTGGGAAAAAGTCAACCATGGCCAATTTACAGTCAAACTTCATAATTTTTTATCAACATCAACATTTTAGACTCACATGTGTCATTTGGTCAAGTTTGGATCACAATTCCCCAAGAAATTTGATCAAATCACCAAAAGGGCAAAATGGTCAAAATTAGGGTTTTGACTGAGGAAGGGCAATTTCTGATTCTTAACCTAGCAAATTACCAATTAAAGCATGATTTCAAAGATTCAATGGCATAATCTTGACCTTATTACATGGCTCAAAACATCTCAAATTCATTGGATTGACATATGAAGTTTGTTGTCAACTGATCAAAAGTCAATTGTATACTAAAAAGTCAAACTCTGACTTTTTGGTCAAAATCAAGTGCCAAGGGTCATAATTTATCAAAACATGTCAAAATGTGAAACTTGTTTATCAAGAAAACCAAATTTAACAATTAGGGTTTGAATTTGAAAATTTTCCTAACTTAGAAATTTTCTAAGTGTAGAAAATTTTCTTATTTTTTCTCAACTTTAGGCCACTTTTCCACCATGATGCATAATGATTCAAGGAAAGTTCCAAACATGAAAGTTGTAGACCTCCATGAAATCTACAAATTTTCTTCACACACTTTTCCCTAAAGATGCTTGGATCTCAAGATATAAATTTATGAATACATGGTCATGAACTAAATAACTTAGTGAAATTTTGCCCTAATTTAGGCAGGTTTTGGACCCAACTTCATGGCAATTTTTCACCTAGTTCCAAGAGGTTTCTCAAAATTCATTTCAAATATGAGTTATAGAGCATATTTCAAGCTTTCTAAAATATCCAAGAAATCCTCAAGATCATTTTTGAGTAGGGAGAATCGAAGAGATGAAGTTGGCAATTTCTCACTTTTTGTCCAAGCCATTTCATGAAGAACAAAGTTGCAATCAGTACCTATGATGCCTAATCCATGCTTTACAGGTACAAAACTTGTTCCTCACTCCTTAATTAAATGCTTACTCAGTTGACAAAGCTTTGATCCATGCCTTAGAACCATTATCCAACTTGTAATTCCATAAATGGCATAAAGTGGCCATTGCCATTTTGGAAAAGCACAACTTTTGCCACTTTCCAATTCTTGAGCATTGGACCTGTCTCCATTGTACACACAAGTTTCACAGGTCTAAAGCAAATTGTACAAGCTGATACCAACCCTAAGATAGCAAGTACAAGCATGGCAAGCCTTGTCCCTTCACTTTGCTTCAAAAGCAAGAAAGGTGGCCAAAAGGTTAGAACTGGCACATCTGTTGAAGGGAAGATAGGAAACTGATCTTATACTAATATACAAACATTATGAAACACAAGACACGAGTAAAAAAGTCCTGAAACACTCCCAAGCAGAAAAACACCAAAAATCTGTCCAAACCTGCAGTTCTTGCATAAGCATACCCATCCTCCATTTGGCTCGTGCGTTTTAAGTTTTGATCATTCAAACATCTTACATACTTGATATCAAACCAATCCAGACCTTCATCCCTATTCTGTAATCAATTTTCCATCATCTGCCATTGTTGATTTCAGAGCTTGTAGTTTGACTTGGCCAAGGAGTTTCAGATACTTTCAGAGCATGGAAAGGGTTGGAATACATTCAGGGAAGTTCAAGGAAGCTCAAGAAAGCATCAGGCCTCAATCAAACTCATCCCAGTTTCATCCACGATTCCAACTGAAGGAGGTAAAATCTCAAACTCTATCTCCTTGTACAGGCAACCATAGGCCACAATTTGTGAATAAAAAGTATAGTCCTCATCATAACGAAAGTGTACATATCTTTATCTTGCATTGTTTTTACTTGAGTTGAGAGAATTTAGAACTTGAAATTTCTGAAAATATTAGGTTAAAATTTAGGGCTGTTAAAAGTCTCTTTGATCTTTGATAGTTATCTTGCATAAATTATATGGTTAGAATCGTGAGTTCAAGTACTATAACTTTCATGTTATGAGTTTTCATTTTCATGGAAGTATGAGAGAGTTACAGGATGTCTGGCCAAGCTTGAGGAAAAAGATGAAGTACAGGGCAAGGACTTGTTTTGGGTTATATTATTTTTGCTTTCCATAAGACAATGGATGTATAGCCACCCAAGTGGCAAAGTAGCGCGCTGGTGAGACCCATGTCCTGGGTTCGAACCTGGGCGCTACTATTGGTTTTTTTTCTTCATATTTTGCCATTTTTCAGTTTTGTGACTTTTTTGCAGGATGGGCCTCCATTGTTTGGGCCATAGTTTTTTTTTTGCTTGCAGGCTGCCTCTAATATGATTGCTATACCCCCTGACCCATTATTTTTCATAATAATTTTTATTTAATTTTATTTTTGTTTTCATCAATATTTTCTTTAATGAATAAAAAGTCCAAAAAATGTAAATTAATCATATTGTATTTTTATTTTGTTTTAGTTTATTTTTCACATAAAAAATATATTTTATTTTAATAGATATCATGTATTTTCTTAATAACTTGTAAAGTATAATCAAAAACATATTTAGTTTAATTTATTTTTTTCATTTCATACTTATAAATATTTATTTTTGCATATATGTAAATTTTATATTTTCAAACAAAATTATTTATTATTTTTATACAAGAAAATACAGAAAATAATACATATAATAACTTTATTTTAAAAAATAGATATTAGGGTTAAGACCCCTTCTAAAAAATTTAATTTAATTTCCTTACATTTTTAGGTTTAGATGAAAATTTCTTTTACATAAAAAAAAAACAACAAGACACAAAAAAAATATTTTCTTACATATACATTGTATTGCATTTTTAAAATTTGTATTGTATTTATTCTAATTCGTACAAATTCGATTTGGTTGTAATAATTTATTTAGGTTTATATTTTTGCAAATCCCCATTCAAATTTGTATTCCCCCTTCCATAAATTGTTGTAATAGCTTAGAAATATTTACATTACGCAATTTATCGCTTTATATGCCATGATTAGTTATTAGGGTTTGTATGACAAGATCAAAACAAAGCAAAAATAGAAAACCATAAATACAAGACAAAATCAAAACATGAAAATGATACACTTGTGTAGCGGTATAAATGTTCAAGACTAAGCCATTGGATTGACTAGACTTTATACAAATCAAAAATAAAAATCGCCACCGCGCTTTATTGTTTCCAAAGGAATGGGAAAAGAGCGAATAACCCAAAAACAGGGGGAAAGATTCAAGGTAAGGAGGTTGGTTATGCAAAGGGAAGGTATTAGCACCCTAAACATCTACGGTACTCCGCAGGAACCTCTTTGTAAAATCTGTATATTTTGGCTATAAAAATGTGTTGTATATAAAATGGATGGTGGAGGTGAGAAAAGAAATATTTTTTTAATGATTTTTGCACCCGCTGCGGTTGCGAACCTTTAGTGCCTACGTACCACCTTTCGTGCAATAAGGGATCAGGGTACACATAGTTCCTCTTTTAAAAACTTAAAACACAAGTGTGTTGGTTAATTTTATAAGATAAGACATCATCGTCATTGTCCGTGTGGAAAAACATACTTACTACCCACAATCATGAGAAAAGAGAATTTGCATCATCTCAAAGTGGAGGATATGGCTTGGATTTTAAAATCAAAAATGCATAACTCAACACCCAAGTGGAAAATATCTCACTTCACTACATATTGTAGAAGTATATTTGTTTGCATCACTACAAGGATTGACAAGAATCTAATCTTTTTTAAGAAAAGTTTAAAGATAAAAGCCCAAGTGGCAAAAATGGTTTGAAATGAGATTGATTGACTTTTAGTCTTCTTACAAAAAATGTCAAGGTATTATTAAATTGATTGAAGTTTATTTATGAAAATGTTTTGAAAATGCGTGGACATAAGTCCAAGTTTATTATGAAAGTGTTTCAAGTTTAGAAACAAGAAGAGTTTTCAAAAAGGAGGGAGAAGATTTTTGAAATTAAAGAAGATGGGGGGAGATGAAGAGACTATCCTAAAGCATAAGGTAAAATCTAGGGATAAGAACCATCTAACCAACAAGAAGCCAAAGTTTGACATTATGAGCCAATATAGAATTCCCATTCTTCGGATTGAAACCAAGCAAGCAAAGATACTAGACCTCTTAAGAGAACCAAACTTCAAGTTTTTTAAGTCTTCGCAAAAATTGGGCAGAGTAACGGCTGTATACGGGTGAATTCCAAATTACAAACAAAGTATGTAATCACAATAAACTGCACACAAAACAAACAAACAACCCAATGTCTTGAGGTAAACCCCAAGAACTTCAGACAAAATATGAATAAAGTCACAAAGTCTCCAAGATAGGCCAAGGTCTCTAATCCTAAGTCCAAGAAGTCCATCGCTCCATAATGCCAAGGATAGTAACCAAATATTCCAAGTATCATTAAAGATTTTTATGGTTCATGTTGATTATTAGGTGTCTTCAAAAGGAAAAGAAAATCTCAAGTGAGCAAAATAAAAATGACATAAAAGTAAATGCTCAAGTGAGCATAATAAAAATGGCATAAGAATAAATGCTCAAGTGAGCAAAATAAAAATGGCATGAAATGTAAATGCTTAAATTAAATGGTACATAAAGCATAAAAATAAAAGCATAAAGTAAAGTCAATTGTTAGAAATTAGTGGTTAGTTGGATGACCATCTTGAAACTTGCATTTGGAACTCATTAAAGGATTGGTAGAACCAAAGCCTCCACACAACAAGTTGCATTTGCTTTTTGTCAAGTATATCATCCATTTTGGAATTCTCACAAGTGCCATTTAATAATCAACGATATTTAAGTGATCCTCGTTGATCAAAGGTGTTGTAGATCCATTAGATGATTGGTAGAACCAAAGCCTCCACACAATGAATCTCAAGTTTATTGGATCAAAGAGATAAAATTAACATACTTGGGCTTGCAATCATAAGTTTGGGCCACGAATGATCATTTATTCGAATCGGGACAAAATTTAGCGCTATGTTAAGCAATCGTAAGTGGACTTATGTAGAAGTAGCACCTATTTTGAGGCCGGTCAATAGCAATCTATGTAATTCATGTTTGGATAAATGATATAGAGATCACCTTCCCTTAACATGTAGTAAAATTAAAAAAGAAAGGGATAAGATGAAGAGGGAGGGGAATGATAAGCTAATTTGGATCACCATTTCAAAATTCTTTCATCTTTAAATTCAACCACTTCTCTAGATGGATTAAAGCACTAAACATATCATTAATCCAAAGCACCAAAAATGAATTGAATAATTCACTCTTAGGTAGATTTTAATTGATGAACATTTATCCAACTTCATCTACATCACAAAGCCCATTGAGTTCAAAGACAAATTGGACATTTAAAATTGCAATCTAAACCAACAATCAAAAGGAGTGAGTAGAAAAATCATTTTGGATCAAAGCTGCCCCAAAACAAGGCAAAAAATACATTTTGTCCCTGTGTAAATCGATTGCGCTACTCTGTAAATCGATTTACACAGTACAGTTTTCAAAATTTTTTGCAAAATTGCTTCTGTGCAATCGATTGCACAGTTACTGCAACCGATTGCACACTGTTACAGGCAGCAAAAACAACATTTTAAAAGGCCAATTTCTTGTTCAAACTTTCCATCAAACACCTTATGATCATGGATCCAATTGAGAATGAAAATTCCATCAAATTATGAGAAAATAACACCATTGGAATCACAAAATAAAGCTCAAAGAATCGAACCCAAAGATCAACAAGAGATCACATTGTGAAAGATGAATTATCCAACTTACCAAAGGTAGATCTAGAGAATTATCAAAACAACTTCAAGAATTTGCTTCAATTCCACCACAAGAATCAATTGATCAAGCTTAGATATAGAGAATTGATGAAGAAAAAGTGTTTGGATGAAGGTTTAGCTCAAAGATTAGTAAGCTTCAATGCAAAGCTTACTAACTTTTTGAAAATGGAGCTTTGAGTGAATTTGGTAGATGGGGAGAATTGAGAGATTTTTTAGCAAGGTGGATTTGGCTATCAAAAGCTTGGAATTTGAATGAAATGAGGGTTCTGTTTATAGAGTTTAGGATTGGGATTGGTGGTAATTTGGTAATTAATTCTTGGAGCCAAAATTTGAATTAATGATAATTCTTTCAAATATTAGAGCCAAAATTTGAATTAATGATAATTCTTTTTTAAAAATGAAAGATTGGCACTAAAATTTGAATTAATGATACATCTTTCAAAAATGAAGGAAAATTGGAGCCAAAATTATGACAAGTTTAAAATTGCTGATTTTTTCAAATTTTCACGCTGTGCAATCGATTGTACTATAGTGCAAATCGATTTGCACAGTGTATTTTTTTAAAAATGGCGCAGAATGCACTATGTGCAATCGATTGCACTCTAAGAGCAATCGATTGCATCAGTGAAAAAATGAATTTTTGTTAATTTTCTTTTGCAAAATAGAGATTTTAGGAGAATAATACCAGGAATCTTTATTTGTCTGATACTTCGACTTGGTACCTACAAAACACAAATATTCAAAGACAAAGACAAATATTTTTTGTATTTTGATTAGAAGTTAGTCAACAACACATATACAAAATACACAACTAAGGTGCTTGGAGATTCCTCAAGAGCAAAATTAAAGATAGGAGATAGAAAAAGAGGAAGAACTAACCCTAATGTGATCTTGTTATGATCGAGTTGATATGATATGATAGAGGAATCTTAGGGGCAAAAATTGGGGTACAACAGCTGCCCTTATTTAAGTGTCTTCTATCCAGAGATACGAAGGTTAAAAATCTTCGTGTCGACACGATTGAAGATACTTAAATATAAAACAAGTCATAATTTTGTCTCTAAGATGCCATGCAATGCTTATGATCATGAATGCATATGAACAGAACAAAAGAGACACAAAGTAACACTGGGGATGCCACAAAAATGAAGAAACAAAGGACCAACCCCACCAGGAAAATAAATCACTGGTGGACCAAAAGAGTAGAATCAGAGAGGAGGATAACAAGCATCAACATTCACTGCCGATGGTCTACCAAAGTTCACTGAAGGTAGAAAGAGAAAATATCATATCACCGCCGTTCATTGACGATGAACTATCAACGTTCATTGATGATAGCAAAAAGATAACAAACATCGACGTTCACTGCCAATGTACTACCAACGTTCACTGAAGGTAGAGATAAAATATATCATATCACCTCTGTTCATTGACGATGAACTATCAACGTTCACTAATGATAGCAAAAAGATAGCAAACACCGACGTTCACTGCCAATGTACTACCAACGTTCACTGAAGGTAGAGAGAAAATATATCATATCACCGCCGTTCACTAACGATGAACTATCAACGTTCACTGAAGATAGCAAAAAGATAACAAACAACGACGTTCACTACCGATGTACTACCAACGTTCACTGAAGGTAGAAAGATAAAATATCATATCACCGCCGTTCACTGAAGATGAACTATCAACATTCACTGATGATAGCAAAAAGATAACAAACACCGACAATCACTGCCGATGTACTACCAACGTTCACTGAAGATAGCAAAAAGATAACAAACACCGACGTTCACTGTCTATGTACTACCAACGTTCACTGAAGGTAGAGAGAAAATATATCATATCACCGCCGTTCATTGACGATGAACTATCAACATTCACTAAAGATAGCAAAAAGATAACAAACACCGACGTTCACTGCCGATGTACTACCAACGTTCACTGAAGGTAGAAAGAGAAAATATCATATCACCTTCGTTCACTGACGATGAACTATCAACGTTCACTGGTGATAGCAAAAAGATAATAAACACCAACGTTCACTGCCGATGTACTACCAAAGTTCACTGAAGGTAAAGAGAAAAATATCATATCACCGCTATTCACTGACGATGAACTATCAACGTTTACTGAAGATAGCAAAAAGATAACAAACACCGACGTTCACTGCCGATGTGCTACCAACGTTCACTGAAGGTAGAGAGAAAATATATCATATCACTGCCGTTCACTGACGATGAACTATCCACATTCACTGATGATAGCAAAAAGATAATAAACACTGACGTTCACTGCCGATGTACTACTAACATTCACTGAAGGTAGAGAGAAAATATATCATATCACCGCCGTTCACTGATGATGAACTATCAATTTTCACTGATGATAGCAAAAATATAATAAACACCAATGTTCACTAACGATGTACTACCAACGTTCACTGAAGGTAGAAAGAGAATATATCATATCATCCAAAAATTCTGGCGTGTTACCTAGAACGGGTCTCAACTTCTTCTTTAATCAAGGCATTCTGCCTGGAAAGGGTAATATGTAAGTTGTCTCAAAAAAAGAGACTTCCACTTGCAAAGGTTTCACAACGAGCAATTCCTGTGAATTTGAAAGTCTTGCCATCCACTGGCATAAACTGATGACGGACTGCAAACTAACCACTCATAGAGGAAATAGCAAAAAAAGGTTACGTCGCCTTGTACATGGAAGCATGAGTTGCTAAAATAAAGAGACATGTTGCTTGTTATCATGGAGGATTGCAAAAAGAAACGACTTTCTGGGGATAGATATATGGCTTCCTGGGGAAAGAGATATGACTTCCTGGGGAAATGCCATGATATTCCTGCTGAGGAGATAAAGTCTTCTCGTGCAAAATAAATGCACAAACCAAAACTCAAAGTTTTCAGAAATCCAAAGTAAATAATATTGCCAGGAGATCACAGATCCAAATCAGAAATAAACTGGAGCAAGACGGCCAATGCAAATACCTCCTTTGAGAAATAAAGTCAAGAGAGAAAACCAAATTCAACTAAGCAAAGAGCGCTGCAGGAAGATCAGAACACAATATCAATGAACGATGGTTTGTAGCAATGCATGATGTATGTATGAATGTATGAGTGATATCGTGCATATGCTGGTAAAAGGATACATAATCAGTACAAACAAATAAAACTGCCTCAGGTACTAACAACGTTGGGCTAAACTTCAACCAGAAAGATCATTCCAAGAAAGGTAAAAGCCAACTGCGGAAACCAAACCTATTTCTTGCCTAACTTCACTGAGGAGAAACATAATTCCGATGTAGCTAAATCAAACAGATACCAGGATATAACATCTTTCTTCTAGTTTCATCAGAGAAACCAATTTTTCAAAAGCAACATGCCTACTGGAGATTGCTAGACCAGCCTCAAATAAAGCAGACTGACGCCGACACAATCAAACCTCACTGGGGAATTCAAGCCTACCTCCTTGGAGAAAAAACAGCGAATTGAAAACTTTTCATCACGAATACTCATTCCAATAAGAGATGCCCTGGGATAACCTTCCTGGGGAATCAAGAAGTCAAAACTAATGCCAATATTGCAAAAAGAGCGATATCTTAGCACACCAAGGGAATAAAACCTTTCATCATATGAGGGAAAACCTCGTTGGGGAATCTGGGACGGAGGCTTCTAACCATGCAAACCAAAAATCAAAAGCGAACCAAGACTTGGCTAGGGATAATGGGACCACAAACCCAATATTGTACCTTGCACCCACTGGTATCGTCTTTAACAATCTGAGAAACACACAAAGATTGCGCACATACCAGCAAAATAACCTGAGAAAAACCTTCATGAAGGAAGTAAATCTTCTTAAAACAACCGGAGTTTGTTCATTCCTGGGATCACCATTCTTGTTGTCATTGTTGCATCACAAATCCCAAAGTAAATTGAATTGTAAAGATATTTTTTTTTTTGAAAAATCAATTTTACTTTTTAATCTTTTAGCTTTAATAGTTATTATCAGTAATAATTGGAGTCTTTGCAAGCTAAATAAAACTAAGAACACAAAGAATTGGGTAAAAGCTCGAATTTCATTAATAGAATGGTAGTCTGCGAATGGCAAGACTCCATGGATGATTACAAAGTTTGGGAAATGGTAATATATAATGGAAAAGATACATTGAGATACAATGACCACTATTCTCCCTAACAACTTTGGAAATCCTGAGCAGCAGCTTTTGTTGAAGTATGGTGAGGATCCGAGAAAATTGTTGCTTCAACGATCAAGTCTTGTCTGACGTAGTTACTTGCCAAGAAAAATCCCTAACTTTTGCCTAAGCTGCCCTTGCGGGTTTCCAACTTAGCGGGAAATTTATTCTGTTTATGTCTCTAATTTTTGCCTAGACCGCCCTTTCGGGTTTTCGGCCTACCGAGACGCTCCTTTTTGCCTAAGCCGCCCTTTCGGGTTTTCAACTTAGCGAGCTATTCTTTTATTTCTTTAGGCAAAGTATTTCTTGACTGCGTCAGCATTCATGGGACGTGGGAACTCCTCGCCATCCATAGTTTCAAGAATTAATGCACCACCAGAGAAGGCTTTCTTGACAACATACGGGCCTTCAAAATTGGGAGTCCACTTGCCCCTAGAATCAGTGTTGAAAGACATGATCTTCCTGAGCACGAGGTCGCCTTCTCTGAATTCACGAGGTTTGACCTTTTTATCAAATGCTTTCTTCATTTCTCTCTGATATAACTGCCCATGACATAAAGCTGTCATTCTCTTCTCTTCAATCAAATTCAATTGGTCAAACCTGTCTTGGACCCATTCAGCCTCTGTCAACTTGGTTTCCATTATCACACGCAACGAGGGAATCTCTACCTCAACAGGGAGTACAACTTCCATTCCATATACTAGGGAGAACGGGGTTGCTCCTGTTGAAGTGCGAACAGATGTCTGATACCCATGCAAAGTAAAAGGGAGCATTTCATGCCAATCCTTATAAGTAACAACCATTTTCTGGATAATTCTCTTGATATTCTTATTAGCATCCTCAACAACCCCATTCATCTTTGGCCTGTATGGAGATGAGTTGTGATGGACAATCTTGAATTCTTCACGCAGTTCTGTCATCATCTTGTTATTCAAATTCAATCCATTGTCAATGATGATTCTACTCGGCACACCATACCGACATAAAATATTGTTTTTGATGAAATGCACAACCACCTGTTTGGTAACATTGGCATATGAAGCAGCCTCTACCCATTTGGTAAAGTAGTCAATTGCTACCAAGATAAAATGGTGTCCATTCGAAGCTTTGGGTTCTATCATCCCGATCATGTCAATACCCTACATAGAGAAAGGCCATGGGGACGAAATCACATTGAGAAGTTTCAGAGGTACATGGACCTTATCTACATAAATCTGGAATTTATGGAACTTCTTTGCAAATTTGTAACAATCAGACTCCATTGTCAACCAATAGTAACCTGCCCTTAGAATCTTTTTAGCCATCGAATGTCCATTAGCATGAGTGCCAAATGAACCTTCATGAATCTCATGCATCAACATGTCTGCTTCGTGTCTATCCACGCATCTGAGCAAGACCATGTCAAAATTTCTCTTGTATAACACATTTTCACTGAGGAAGAAACTGCTTTCCAATCTTCCCAGTGTCTTTCTATCTTTCTTCGATGCACTAATCGGGTATTCCTGAGTTTGAAGAAAATGATTGATATCATAATACCAAGGTTTTTAATCTGCTACCTCCTCTGTTGTAAACACATGAGCGGGCCTATCCAGCCGTCGAATTCTAATTCGGGGTATATTATTCCAAGTATTCACTTGGTACTTGGAAGCCAGAGTTGCCAGAGCATCTGCCATTTGATTTTCATCTCTAGGGATGTGATGGAATTCAACTTTATTGAAGAAGGGTAATAATCTTCTAGCATAGTCTTTGTAAGGGATCAAGCCAGGGTGACGAGTATCCCGTTCTCCTTTAATCTGATTTATTACCAAAGCTGAATCACCATACACATCTAGAATTTTGATTCTGAGATCTATAGTGTGATGCGGTGGGAGAACTGACTTGAGGTTTTGCATTTTTTGTTCTCAAATGTTTCGGTTTAGCAAGAGTCGTCATCGACTTTTTATTTTATCCAAAGGAAAGGTCAAAAAGCACAGGAAAGACCTTTGAGATTGTTTTTGGGTTCGGGGGGTATATTATGAAAAGGGAAGGTGCTAGCACCTTTTTCATCCATGGTTTTCCATGGGCTCTTAGTTACTTGATTTAGATCACTTGCTTTTGCTTTTCAATTGTTTGAAATGGTGCTTTGTTTGTGGTTTTGAAAGTATTTTGAAAAGAGGCCTTTTGTCTAGGCAACCTTTGTAATGATTCTTGCTTGAATGTATACAAAGGTGTTTGTCTTTTGAAAAATGTTTCAATGTTTGAAAGTTTGTTGGGAAATATTTTGAAATGTGTTATGTGTTTTTGAAAATAGAAAGGATAGTTTGCAAGTTTGATCAAGTAACTAGGAGCATCTACCTACCTACTCAAAGATATTTCCTACACATTTTAACCATTTGACGTTGTTGTTTTACCATTGCATTTGGTAAACAAACTTGTGTTTGGATGTTAAACGGGACATGCGTGGGTCATCGTATGACCATGATAGCAATTGTGCCAAGTATCTTAGCAAGATTTTTTGAGGGACTAGATCATTTTTGTATAGGCAGCCAAGATAGCATCATCGAGGGACTATGATCTTTTTGTTTTGATTTTGATTTGCCAAGATACCTAGCATGCATACCATGGACATGTTTTTTAAGGCAACAAGTGGGTGAAACCATAGAGATGCTTGTGTGCATTGTGTTGTCATTTTTCATGCATTTTTGTCTTGTATTTAGTCATGCTATTTGTTTGATTTTGGTTCTTTGCATACAAACCCTAATCTTACTATCATGCATATTTGAAAGCAATAAAGTGCGTAAAAGTAAATCTAATACTATTACAACATTATTATGGGGAGGGGGATACAAGTTTGAACAAGGGGATATTGCTCAAAAATAAACCCTAAAACTATTATTACAACCAAATTGAAATATTGCACAAATAAATAAATAGACAAATATTTAAATGAACAATTAAATATAAATATGCAAAATGTTTTTTGTATTTTATTTTATGTACGTAAGATAAATTATTTATGTCTCAAAAAATAAGAAAAAATATTAATGATTATTTTTGAAAGGGTGGAAACCCTAGTTTTTTGGTTTTAAAAGAAAATGTATTATATTATTTATTTATTTATTCATTTATGTACAAAGAAAATAAATAAAAATATTCACAAAAATATTAAAAAAATAAAAATATGTGAGAAAATAATAATTATAAGTTTTTATTTAAGAAAATAAATGTATTAAACCTAATAAACTAAATATTATGCCAAAAATAAAATAAAAAAATAAAATAAAATGTGAAAATTTAAGAAAATATTTTTGGTAATTTTTAATATTTGGAAAAAATAAATAAAAGTCAGAAATGTAAAAGAAATAGAGAAATATATAAAAATAAAGAAATGGGCCAAGGGGGTGCAGAAAGCAAGCTAGGGGGTGCAAATAGTCAGCCAAACCAAGCCCAGCCCACATTCCTCTTCATCCCTGTCCTCCAGAACAAAAATGTGCGCGCTACAACTTCAAACCTGTTCTCTTTATTCTTTGCTTGAAATCAAAAACTCATAACATGAAAATTATAGAGCTTGAAACCACGATTTCAACCATGTAAAAAACTTAATCTAACTCTAAGAAACTAGGGAGAATTTCAATGCCCCTAATTTATAACCTAATTTTTTCAGTAAGTTCAACTATCAAATACTCCTAGCTCAGTTAACATAAATGAATTCTATGCATATGTACAACTCAAGGACAATGAGGACTACATTTTTGCTTCACAAACCTAAGCCTAGTGATTCCTAAATAAGGAGATAGAATTTTGAATTTTACCTGTTTCAACCAAGCTTGGATATGGCAATGTAGGGGTTTTTGATGAGGCCTGAAGGTCTTGTTAGCTTGCTTGAGGTTCACTCAACCTTTACCAATGCTTGGCTTGCTTTGAAATGGCCTGAATATGCTTGTAGAACTCAACCTGTAAAGCTTCAAAGCAAAAATGGTGAAGTGTGAAAATGGAGTTACAGTGGCTTGAGAATGGTTGGGATAGTTTAGGTATGTTGTATGGAGTGTGTTGGAACTGGTTTCAATCAAAACGCATGAGTGGATTTTGTTTTGGAAGTGAATCTGCAGAACCTGCCCTGTTTTGACAAGAACTTGGTGTTTTGGTGTTTAAGGGTGTTTGAGAGGCTTGTAGCTCGTGTTTCTGGCTTGGTGTGATGTGCTGAACTTGTTTGAAATGTTCACAAAGTTTGGTTTTATCAGATTGAAGAATTCTGGAGTTTTTGCACATTACTTGCTTTTGAAGCAAAAGTTTATTTTGACAATGCCAAGGCCTGTACAGGCCTTCTCCTTAGCTGCACATAGTTGGTGTACTTTTCCCCAAGTTTGTGGACTTTGTTTACTGCAAAAGATTGGGTCCTTGGCTCAAGGGAAACAAAATTGCATAAAGTGGACTTTATGAAAATGGCATTGTTGCCTTTTTGTCAAAAATGGATTAAACCTTTGTATAATGCTTCATAGATCATAACAAAGCCTTAATCCAATGTGTTTGCATTTAATTTATGAGTTTAGAAGAGATTAGGACCTGTAAACCAAGTACAAACATGCTTTGGACAGAATTGCAAGTTGTAACATGGTGCAAAATACCTTGGACAAAAGTGATGATTTGCCATTTTCAATCCTTCGATTCTCCCTAACCACAAATGATCTTGGAGAGTTCTTGGACATTTTGGAAAGCTTGTAAAATTCTCTAAAATACATATTTGAAATGCATTTTGAGATCCCAATTGGAACTATGTGAAAATTTGCCATAAAAATAGGTCAAAATCCTGCCTAAACTAGGGCAAAATTTCACTAAGTTAGAAAGTTTTTGGACCCTTGTTCACAAAATCATAACTTGAGATCCAAGCATCTTTTGGGAAAACTTTGTGAATCAAAGTTGTAGATTTTGTGGAGTAATACAAATTTAATGTTGGAAGTTTTCTTTGAATCCAAATGCATCATGGTGAAAAAGTTGGGAAAAGTTGGGAAAAAATAAGAAATTTTCATAACTTAGAAAATTTCTAAGTTATGAAAATTTTCCATTTTAAACCCTAATTTTCAAAATTAGGTTTCTTGGTGAAAATTTTTCATGTTTTGACACATCTTGATGAAAAATGACCCTTGGCACTTGATTTTGACCAAAAAGTCAAAGTTTGCCTTTTCAGTATACAGTTGATTTTTGATCAGTTGACTGGAAAATTCATCTGTCAATCCAATGCATTTGAGATCTTTTGAACCTTGTGATTAGGTAAAGATGATGCCATTGAGTCCTTGAAACCATGATTGAACCCAATTTTCCATTGGCTAGGTGAAAAATCAGAAATTGCCCTTCTACAGTCAAAACTCTAAAAATGACCATTTTGCCCTTTTGATGATCTGATCAAATTTCTTGAGGAGTTGTGTTCCAAACTTGATAAAATGGTTCATATGAGTCTATAATGTTGTTGTGGATCAAAAATTATGAGGTTTGACTGTAAATTGGCCACAATTGACTTTTTCCCCAATACAGCTGATTTTTAGGTCAACTGTCCAATTGACTGGGCAAGAATTTGATTCAAGGCTTGAAACTTGGTATGAGCAACCTTAGGAGCCCAACATGAAGTATGAAAGTCACATTGAGCATTGGAAGTCCAAAAATCCTTGTGCAAACTCAAACCCTAATTTCAGGTCAACAGTGCAAGGAGATGTCTTGAGCAGAGCAAACCCTAATCTGGTCTTGAGTTTAAAGAGTCTTGTAGGGAAAATCTTGATAAAATGAGAGGGAAAATTTTGGGGTACAACAGCTGCCCCTGTTCAATCTTCTTGAACCTGAAGAGTTAGATTGGCGAGTTTGTCGTTCGTGACTCGAAGGTAAAAGATGATTGGACACTAGAGTGCTCGTAAATTTGCACTCGTCAGAATATAGTTGAGGAAATGGGCTTAAAGATGCCATTTAGAGAGGTGACAGAATCTTGTCGGGGATGGGATTAAAGATGCCATCCAAGAATGTTTGTTGAAAATCAGGAGAATGAACATCAGAATGGTATCCGTATCTGGAATGTATCTGAGTTATATCTGGAGATTGAATCGGTATGAGAAAAGGAATGGTGTCCGTGTCTAAAGCGTATCCGAGCTGTAACTGTATTTGACTCTTGAATGAATAATAGAATGACTGCCGTTTCTGGAGTGTATCTGTATTGTATCTGAATTTGAAATCTGAATAAGCGACAAAATGACATCCGTGTCTGGAGCATCTCTGGGCTGGGGATAAAGTCAGAATGAGTGACAGAATGGCAACCGTGTTTGGAGCGTATCTGAACTGTGTCTGAAGTTGAGATCTGTATGAGTAGCAGAATGACTTCCGTGTCTGGAGTGTATCTAGACTGTAACTGGGATCTGGACAAGTGGCAGAATGACTTCTGTGTCTGGAGTGTATCTGAACTGTTACTAGGATTTGGATAAGTGGCAGAATGACTTTCGTGTCTGGAGTGTATGTGAACTTGAAATTGATAGTATAATCTGAATGAGAAATAGAATGTCTTCCGCATCTGGAGCGTATCTAATCTGTATCTGATTGTCGAAGTCTGAATGAGTGACATAATGGCATCCGTATCTGGAGCGTATTTGAACTGTATCTTGACTTTGAATTCTGAATGAGTAATAGAATGACCTCCGCGTCTGGGGTGTATCCATAATGTATCTGAGTAAGAGATCTGAATGAGTAACAAAATGAATTTTGTGTCTGGAGTGTATCTGTATTGTATCTGAAATCTTTGAATATTTGTTAAAGATAGCTTTTAATCGTATCCTGAAAAGGGTAAAATGTTAGCTGAAACACAAAGTTATGTTGCATGAAATGTATGATGCAATAAAATGTATTTTATCAATGTTTATGATACATGAATGTAATGTATGCGCATGTAAGCTCATTCGCTGTCTTGTTGAGGAAAATAAATCCTTGACAGCCGGAGATAAAGAAATCCTTGACTGCTTCTAATGAAAATAAATCCTTGACTGCTGCTGGAGATTCAAAATCTTTGATTGCTGAGGATGAGAAATCCTTGGACCAACTGTTGGGGATAGAAAATCCTTGGCAACTCGCGGGGATTATAAAAAACTTTGACAACTTCTGTGGGGATGTGAGAATCCTTCATGACTTTCCTGAGGATATAGGGATCCTTCAAGTCTTTGGACTTTGAGTATTAACAAAAATTCTGCTTGGGGAAATAATGCCATGTGTTGTTTGAGAAATCTGGTTGGTGAATCCCGAGAACTTCGATGACTATGGCTGGGGATTACACCATGGGAATCCTTACTCAGTTGAGGAATAGGGAAACTCTGATGATTTCTATCGGGGACCAAACAAAGGAAAACCTTGATCTGCTGGAGAATAAGGAAGACCCTAATGGCTTCTGCGGGGAACTAAGAATGAGAAACTCCGATCTCCTGGGGAAATTGAACCCTTGGGGGCTTCACTGGAGAAGTGAGAATGAGAATCTTCGATCTGCAGGGGATTTAAAAATTCTGATAAATTCATGTTGGGAGTAATGAAGGCTCTGACAAATTCACTTGGGAATCCAAACTGAGAGTCTTCAATCTGCTAGGGGAATTTGAATCCTTGGGGATTTAAAGCCGGGGAGTTAAGAATGATAATCTTCCTTCTGTTTGGGGAGTAAAAACTCCGTGGGGAGTAGCTATACTGCTGGAGAGTAAGCTATCCTGTTGGAGGGTAAGTTCAAGACTCTGGGGGAAAAGCTTATTCCTGTTTGGAAAAAGTTCGGGAGTTTGGGTTGTTTGCCAATCTACTGGGGAATTATCCTAGGTTGGGGATAAGACAAAAGTTAACTGTTATCTAGTTAATTCTCAGACTTTAAGACAACTTGTTAGGGAAATCTGGGGAAAACTGGAGGGTTTTCGCTGTAGATTGATAGTTGGAAATTTGACTCCGTTGGGGAAGAAAGTTTCATCTCCGTTGAGGGTCTGTAGTTCAAAGTTTTGCTCCGCTGGGGATTGGGAGTTTGAAAACTTAACTCTGATGGGAAATAAAGGTTTGAAATATAACTCCGTCGGGGATTTGGAGTTTGAAGTCTCGACTCTGATGAGGATTTTGAAATTTAATTCTACTGGGGATATGTATTTCAAGGTCTTAGCTCCGCTGGGGATCTAGATGATGTACTGCATGGGATTTCTCTTGGAATAGCCTAAAGACGTTTTCCTATACTTTCAACCTGTCAGTAATTATTCTTTCACATTTCGTTTATTTGTAAACAGCGATTATATTCAAATGCATATGCTCATTTAATAAATCATTGGACGTTTTCAAATAAAACACAAGTGTAAAGAAGAAAATGCAAATAGTTTTATGCACTTTGAAGTATCTTTGTATTAACTTTGTGTAAGTATTTTGTACAAAGGAGACAGACATCCTAGTAAGAGAATGTTTCCATAAAGAATGAGAAACATTTATACAAAGAAAGATGGATATGTGTAAAAATTCAATGGGGTTCCAATTCTGCTATAGCCTTCGTAACTCTGGATATCTTATCCATTCGTTGCTTCGTCCGAAGATGATTGGATTGGTCAGAAGCTAGGAGCTTGTCTTTGAAGAGATTGTCCTTAAAGTGATCCGACGAGACATAGTCATACGCTTTAATTCCCTAACTTTTTCCTGGACCGCCCTTTCGGGTTTTCAGTCCACCGGGAAACCCTTTTTTGCCCAAGTCGCCCTTTCGGGTTTTCAACTTGCCGGGTGTACAGATTTTTTTATTTATCCCTAATTTTTGCCTGAACCTCCCTTTCGTGTTTTCGATTCACCGGGATGCCCGTTTTTGCCCAAGTTGCCCTTTCGGGTTTTCAACTTGTCGGGTCGTTTACGCGTAGTATCTTTTGACTATGTCTGCGTTCGCAGGGTGTGGAAGGTCATCGCCGTCCATGGTGGTTAAGATTATTGCCCCACCAGAAAAGATGTTTTTGATCACAAATGGTCCTTCATAGGTAGGAGTCCATTTGCCCCTAGGATCACTTTGCGGCAAGATAATCTGCTTGATTACAAGGTCCCCGACTTGATATACCTGGCGCCTGACTTTCTTGTTGAAAGCCTTGATCATTTGTTTTTGATACGTCTGACCATGGCAAACAACAGTAAGTCTCTTCTCATCAATCAAGTTAAGTTGATCAAGTCAGGTCTGAATCCAATCGTCTTCACTCAAACCAGCATCCTTCATGAATCTCAAGGAGGTAATCTGAACCTCGATAGGTAAAACAGCCTCCATGCCGTATACCAAAGAATAGGGTGTTGCCCCAGTTGATGTGCGTGCCGTGGTACGGTACCCGTGCAGAGCAAACGGTAACATCTCATGCCAGTCCTTGTAGGTGACTGTCATATTTTGTATTATCTTCTTGATATTTTTGTTCGCAGCTTCGACAGCACCGTTCATCTTTGGCCGATAGGGAGATGAATTGTGATGTTGAATCTGGAACTGCTCGCACAAGGCAGTAATCATAGTGTTGTTCAGGTTCGTACCGTTGTCAGTGATAATCCTGTCGGGGATACCATACCGGCAAATGAAGTTCTGCTTGATGAAGAAGGAAACCACATTCTTTGTAACGGAGGCGAAGAAAGCTGCTTCGACCCACTTGGTTAAGTAATCAATGGCCACCAGAATGAAGCGGTGTCCATTGGATGTTGTAGGCTTGATCTCTCCAATCATGTCGATTCCCCACATAGCGAATGGCCAAGGAGCTGTTAAGACATTGAGAGGAACTGGAGGTATATGTACCTTGTCGGCATAGATTTGACATTTGTGACTAGAGCATCCGCTAGCTGATTTTCTTCTCGCGGGAAGTGCTCGAAGGTAATCTGCTCGAAGTGTGGTAACAATGTCAATACATGTTCTTTGTAAGGGATGAGGTTTGGATGTTTAGTATCCCACTCTCCTTTGATCTGACTGATGACCAAAGCGGAGTCCCCAAATACAATCAAAGATTTGATTCCCAAGTCAATAGCGGCCTTGAGACCAAAATACAAGCTTCATACTCGGCCATGTTGTTGGTGCAACTGAAGCAAAATCTGGCGGTGAAAGGTGTATGGCAACCCTCTGGAGAGATAAGTACCGCGCCGATACCGTTGCCAAGTGCGTTGGAGGCACCATCAAAGTACAGAGTCCACCGGGATCCTTGTTCAGGTCCGTCATATGGTCTGAAATCTTCAATGTTGTCTAAGGTTATAATGTCCTCGTCAGGGAAGTCAAACCTCATGGATTGGTAATCTTCGACAGCTTGATGGGCCAGATGATCGGCTAGCACACTTCCCTTTATAGCTTTTTGGGTCATGTACTGTATATCATACTCTGTGAGGATCATCTGCCACCTTGCTATTCTTCCAGGCAAAGCAGGCTTTTCGAAGATGTACTTGATCGGATCCATCTTAGAGATCAGCAAAGTGGTATGAGTCAACATATACTGCCTTAGCCGGCGAGCAGCCCATACCAAAGCGCAGTAAGTTTTCTCGAGCAGTGAGTATCGAGTCTCACAGTTGGTAAACTTTTTGCTAAGGTAATAAATGGCATGCTCTTTTCAGCCAGACTCGTCATGTTGGCCCAGTACGCACCCCATTGAATTCTCTAAGACAGTCAGATACATGATTAGCGGTCTTCCTTCGACGGGAGGCATCAAGATAGGAGGTTCTAGCAAATACTCCTTGATTTCATCGAAAGCAACTTGACAGTCATCATTCTATTTAACCACCTGATCTTTCTTCAACAGCTTGAAGATTGGTTCACAGGTAGATGTTAGGTGAGAAATGAACCTTGCAATGTAGTTTAGGCATCCCAAGAAACCTCTAACCTCCTTCTCAGTGCGAGGGACATGCATTTCTTATATAGCTTTGACTTTGGCAGGATCAACCTCGATGCCTTTGTTGCTGACAATGAAACCTAAGAGTTTACCAGACCTGACTCCGAAAGTGCACTTGTTAGGGTTCAATATGAGCTTGTATTCCTTCAACCTGACAAACAGCTCTTGCAGATGGTCGAGGTGTTCTTCTTCTGTCTGTGATCGGGCTATCATGTCATCTACGTAGACCTCTATCTCATGATGTATCATATCATGAAACAAAGCTACCATGGCGCGTTGATAGGTTGCCCCGACATTCTTCAGTCCGAATGGAATCACTTTGTAGCAGAACGTACCCCACTGTGTAACAAAAGTAGTTTTCTCCATGTCTTCAGAGGCCATTTTGATCTGGTTGTACCCTGAAAATCCGTCCATGAAAGAAAATACCTTGTGCTGAGCTGTATTGTCAACCAAGATGTCAATGTGCGGTAGTGGAAAGTCGTCTTTAGGGCTGGCCCTGTTTAAGTCTCTGTAATCTACGCACATTTTGACTTTTCCGTCCTTCTTAGGCACGGGCACAATGTTAGCAACCCATTGTGGATAGGAAGTAAATGCAAGAAACCCAGCATTGAACTGCTTCATCACTTCAGCTTTGATCTTTTCAGACATATCGGGCCTCATTCGGCGGACTTTCTGTTTAACTAGTGGTCAGTCTTCTCTTATAGGGAGACGGTGAACCACAATATCTGTATCAAGTCCCGACATGTCTTCGTATGACCAGGCGAAGATCTCAACATATTCATTCAACAGCTGAATCAGGCGTTCTCTAACACTTGGCTCTAGGTTGGCACCCACTCTAACTTCTTTTCTGTCTTCTTTAGTTCCCAAGTTGATTGTCTCTAACAACTCCTCATGAGGTAGAATAGCCCTTTCTTCCTGTTGTAGCAGCCTAGCCAATTCTCCCGGCACTTCACAATCTTCATAACCTTCGTATTCGGCATGGTAGACCAGATCTTCAGAGTCACTGAATGCCATAGCAGAATTGTTACGCATGGAATCCGGAATGGAAGGGTACCTGCATTTGTGAGTGTGGGTGTGTGTAAGGGATAGCCACCTTTAAACAAATAAAATGTAAAAATAAAGAAAATGAACATAAAAGTTTATATGTGAAAACATCCATGATTCATTAAAATTGCATATGAAGATGAAAAAATCAAACCCTTACAAATGGACCTATGTGCCTCGGGTAAGGCACAAGGTTAAAAGTGTACGAATTATTTAAGAATTATTATAAACCAACATAAATGTTTGAAAGATAAATTACTGATTGATAAAAGTAATGGGTACAAAATCCTTTGCCTCCCAATTGCATAGTCCTCCTTCAACAATAGGGAAAATTCAGTCTTCCAGATTGCTCTCCTCTTCACCATCCTCCAAAGTGTTGACTCCATGATGGGTGATCTTCACTGGTGGCCCTCAAGCCCGGGAGTGACGCACAACCTTTTGAGCAGAAGCCGTGAAACCCAAGCCAAATTTATCAGATTTGAAAGGAAAATCGGGAAGCTTCCCCCAGATTGTACTTCCTCCCTCTTCAATCACATCCTTTGCATCTTTGAGGGACGACATCCGAGGGGGAGGTATGGTAATCATGGGTACAGAAGGCACTGTCTTGGTTGCCGCAATCTCCTGAGCCACCTCCTCAAAATGCTGAAAGGGGGTTTCGATGAATTCACCATCCAATTCCACATAGCGGAAAGAGTTAAGATGGCTTGTCATGTATTCCTCTTTCCCGTGAACAGTTACAATTTTCCCCTGGACAGGGTACTTGAGCTTTTAATGCAGAGTAGAAGTGACGGCTCCAGCATGATGAATCCAGGGTCTTCCCAACAAGCAAGAATAGGAGGGACGGATGTCTATGACATAGAATGTGGAGTTGAAGGTTTCAGTTCCCACTTTAGTCGGGATGTCCACCTCCCCATGGACCATCCTTTTAGAACCATCAAAGGCTCTGACAATGATGTTGCTGGGCTTCAAGGTTACACCTTCACAATCTAGCCTATCCAATGCTTTCTTTGGTAGGACATTCAACGAAGAACCAGTGTCTACCAGTACGTGTGCCAGAGTAGTCCCTCTGCATTCCATCGAGACATGCAAAGCGTCATTATGTTTTCTCCCTTTGATTGTTAGATCAGCATCGGAGAATCCTAAACCGTTGTCTGCTTTTAGGCTAGCTTCACATTCCTGGAACTGATCCGCGGAGGTTTCCTGGGGCACATGGGCCGTCTTCAAAAATTTGATCAGAGCTTTGGCATGAGCTTCTAAACAAAGCAGCAAGGCCAACATAGAGATCTTTGAGGGGGTTTGCCCCAGTTGCTCCACAACATTATAATCGCTTTTCTTGATTATTTTCAAAATCTCTTCCATTTCTTTTTGAGAAGTCTCAGGGATGATCAACGACTGAGCCCTCTTCCTGACGGGCTCTTCTTGGATCCCTTTCCCTCTATCATCAGCAACAGCTATGATACGGTGGGAAGAACTGACTGTTTTTTGGAATGTTGGTTTGCGTTTTGCGTTTGTTTTTGCAAAATGTCATGGTAAGCAAGAGTCACCATCGAATTTTATTTTATCCAACAAGGAAAGGAAAAAAGCACAGAAAAATTCCTTTTTTGAGATATTTCTCGGGTTCGGGGGGTAGATTATAGAAAGGGAAGGTATTAGCACCCTTTCTATCCGTGGTTATCCACGGGCTCTTAGGTACTTGCTAATTTGTTTTCAAAATTGTTTTCTTTGTGCTTGTGGGTTTGAAAAAAAAGTTTTTGTTTGAAACTTCGATTTAACTCTTGCTTCTATCCTCAAGAGTGTAATGAAGTGTTTTTTGAAAAAAACTTTGTTTGAAAAGGTGTAAGTGTGAGAAAGGTTTTGTTTTTTGAAAGAGCAAGTATCTAAGAACCATCTACCTATTTGAAAAAGGAATCGTTCTATGCTATTTTCTTTTAGACAACGTTATCCCACTATTAGTGAGTAGGTAGCATCGTCATTGGAGTTTAAGGGTCAATTCGAATGAGGGACATACGGTCACTAAAGCAATGTTAGGACGTCTTAGTTGTAACCCTAATGTCTTAGATCATCTGTTTGAGGCAACAATATCTGAGGCAACCATTTTGAGGCGACTATGATCTTTTAGACAAGAGGGCGACCTCTAAAACGACCTATACTCAATGACTGTGTACGAAGGCAACCAAGTGGGGTGTACCCTAAGAGTGCGCATGTGCGAGTGTGTTGTTTTCAGTTACTTTTATCTTTGCAGACATTGAGAGGAACTGGAGGTATATGTACCTTGTCGGCATAGATTTGACATTTGTGACTAGAGCATCCGCTAGCTGATTTTCTTCTCGCGGGAAGTGCTCGAAGGTAATCTGCTCAAAGTGTGGTAACAATGTCAATACATGTTCTTTGTAAGGGATGAGGTTTGGATGTTTAGTATCCCACTCTCCTTTGATCTGACTGATGACCAAAGCGGAGTCCCCAAATACAATCAAAGATTTGATTCCCAAGTCAATAGCGGCCTTGAGACCAAAATACAAGCTTCATACTCGGCCATGTTGTTGGTGCAACTGAAGCAAAGTCTGGCGGTGAAAGGTGTATGGCAACCCTCTGGAGAGATAAGTACCGCGCCGATACCGTTGCCAAGTGCGTTGGAGGCACCATCAAAGTACAGAGTCCACCGGGATCCTTGTTCAGGTCCGTCATATGGTCTGAAATCTTCAATGTTGTCTAAGGTTATAATGTCCTCGTCGGGGAAGTCAAACCTCATGGATTGGTAATCTTCGACAGCTTGATGGGCCAGATGATCGGCTAGCACACTTCCCTTTATAGCTTTTTGGGTCATGTACTGTATATCATACTCTGTGAGGATCATCTGCCACCTTGCTATTCTTCCAGGCAAAGCAGGCTTTTCGAAGATGTACTTGATCGGATCCATCTTAGAGATCAGCAAAGTGGTATGAGTCAACATATACTGCCTTAGCCGGCGAGCAGCCCATACCAAAGCGCAGTAAGTTTTCTCGAGCAGTGAGTATCGAGTCTCACAGTTGGTAAACTTTTTGCTAAGGTAATAAATGGCATGCTCTTTTCAGCCAGACTCGTCATGTTGGCCCAGTACGCACCCCATTGAATTCTCTAAGACAGTCAGATACATGATTAGCGGTCTTCCTTCGACGGGAGGCATCAAGATAGGAGGTTCTAGCAAATACTCCTTGATTTCATCGAAAGCAACTTGACAGTCATCATTCTATTTAACCACCTGATCTTTCTTCAACAGCTTGAAGATTGGTTCACAGGTAGATGTTAGGTGAGAAATGAACCTTGCAATGTAGTTTAGGCATCCCAAGAAACCTCTAACCTCCTTCTCAGTGCGAGGGACAGGCATTTCTTATATAGCTTTGACTTTGGCAGGATCAACCTCGATGCCTTTGTTGCTGACAATGAAACCTAAGAGTTTACCAGACCTGACTCCGAAAGTGCACTTGTTAGGGTTCAATATGAGCTTGTATTCCTTCAACCTGACAAACAGCTCTTGCAGATGGTCGAGGTGTTCTTCTTCTGTCTGTGATCGGGCTATCATGTCATCTACGTAGACCTCTATCTCATGATGTATCATATCATGAAACAAAGCTACCATGGCGCGTTGATAGGTTGCCCCGACATTCTTCAGTCCGAATGGAATCACTTTGTAGCAGAACGTACCCCACTGTGTAACAAAAGTAGTTTTCTCCATGTCTTCAGAGGCCATTTTGATCTGGTTGTACCCTGAAAATCCGTCCATGAAAGAAAATACCTTGTGCTGAGCTGTATTGTCAACCAAGATGTCAATGTGCGGTAGTGGAAAGTCGTCTTTAGGGCTGGCCCTGTTTAAGTCTCTGTAATCTACGCACATTTTGACTTTTCCGTCCTTCTTAGGCACGGGCACAATGTTAGCAACCCATTGTGGATAGGAAGTAAATGCAAGAAACCCAGCATTGAACTGCTTCATCACTTCAGCTTTGATCTTTTCAGACATATCGGGCCTCATTCGGCGGACTTTCTGTTTAACTAGTGGTCAGTCTTCTCTTATAGGGAGACGGTGAACCACAATATCTGTATCAAGTCCCGACATGTCTTCGTATGACCAGGCGAAGATCTCAACATATTCATTCAACAGCTGAATCAGGCGTTCTCTAACACTTGGCTCTAGGTTGGCACCCACTCTAACTTCTTTTCTGTCTTCTTTAGTTCCCAAGTTGATTGTCTCTAACAACTCCTCATGAGGTAGAATAGCCCTTTCTTCCTGTTGTAGCAGCCTAGCCAATTCTCCCGGCACTTCACAATCTTCATAACCTTCGTATTCGGCATGGTAGACCAGATCTTCAGAGTCACTGAATGCCATAGCAGAATTGTTACCCATGGAATCCGGAATGGAAGGGTACCTGCATTTGTGAGTGTGGGTGTGTGTAAGGGATAGCCACCTTTAAACAAATAAAATGTAAAAATAAAGAAAATGAACATAAAAGTTTATATGTGAAAACATCCATGATTCATTAAAATTGCATATGAAGATGAAAAAATCAAACCCTTACAAATGGACCTATGTGCCTCGGGTAAGGCACAAGGTTAAAAGTGTACGAATTATTTAAGAATTATTATAAACCAACATAAATGTTTGAAAGATAAATTACTGATTGATGAAAGTAATGGGTACAAAATCCTTTGCCTCCCAATTGCATAGTCCTCCTTCAACAATAGGGAAAATTCAGTCTTCCAGATTGCTCTCCTCTTCACCATCCTCCAAAGTGTTGACTCCATGATGGGTGATCTTCACTGGTGGCCCTCCAGCCCGGGAGTGACGCACAGCCTTTTGAGCAGAAGCCGTGAAACCCAAGCCAAATTTATCAGATTTGAAAGGAAAATCGGGAAGCTTCCCCCAGATTGTACTTCCTCCCTCTTCAATCACAGCCTTTGCATCTTTGAGGGACGACATCCGAGGGGGAGGTATGGTAATCATGGGTACAGAAGGCACTGTCTTGGTTGCCGCAATCTCCTGAGCCACCTCCTCAAAATGCTGAAAGGGGGTTTCGATGAATTCACCATCCAATTCCACATAGCGGAAAGAGTTAAGATGGCTTGTCATGTATTCCTCTTTCCCGTGAACAGTTACAATTTTCCCCTGGACAGGGTACTTGAGCTTTTAATGCAGAGTAGAAGTGACGGCTCCAGCATGATGAATCCAGGGTCTTCCCAACAAGCAAGAATAGGAGGGACGGATGTCTATGACATAGAATGTGGAGTTGAAGGTTTCAGTTCCCACTTTAGTCGGGATGTCCACCTCCCCATGGACCATCCTTTTAGAACCATCAAAGGCTCTGACAATGATGTTGCTGGGCTTCAAGGTTACACCTTCACAATCTAGCCTATCCAATGCTTTCTTTGGTAGGACATTCAACGAAGAACCAGTGTCTACCAGTACGTGTGCCAGAGTAGTCCCTCTGCATTCCATCGAGACATGCAAAGCGTCATTATGTTTTCTCCCTTTGATTGTTAGATCAGCATCGGAGAATCCTAAACCGTTGTCTGCTTTTAGGCTAGCTTCACATTCCTGGAACTGATCCGCGGAGGTTTCCTGGGGCACATGGGTCGTCTTCAAAAATTTGATCAGAGCTTTGGCATGAGCTTCTAAACAAAGCAGCAAGGCCAACATAGAGATCTTTGAGGGGGTTTGCCCCAGTTGCTCCACAACATTATAATCGCTTTTCTTGATTATTTTCAAAATCTCTTCCATTTCTTTTTGAGAAGTCTCAGGGATGATCAACGACTGAGCCCTCTTCCTGACGGGCTCTTCTTGGATCCCTTTCCCTCTATCATCAGCAACAGCTATGATACGGTGGGAAGAACTGACTGTTTTTTGGAATGCTGGTTTGCGTTTTGCGTTTGTTTTTGCAAAATGTCATGGTAAGCAAGAGTCACCACCGAATTTTATTTTATCCAACAAGGAAAGGAAAAAAGCACAGAAAAATTCCTTTTTTGAGATATTTCTCGGGTTCGGGGGGTAGATTATAGAAAGGGAAGGTATTAGCACCCTTTCTATCCGTGGTTATCCACGGGCTCTTAGGTACTTGCTAATTTGTTTTCAAAATTGTTTTCTTTGTGCTTGTGGGTTTGAAAAAAAAGTTTTTGTTTGAAACTTCGATTTAACTCTTGCTTCTATCCTCAAGAGTGTAATGAAGTGTTTTTTGAAAAAAACTTTGTTTGAAAAGGTGTAAGTGTGAGAAAGGTTTTGTTTTTTGAAAGAGCAAGTATCTAAGAACCATCTACCTATTCGAAAAAGGAATCGTTCTATGCTATTTTCCTTTAGACAACGTTATCCCACTATTAGTGAGTAGGTAGCATCGTCATTGGAGTTTAAGGGTCAATTCGAATGAGGGACATACGGTCACTAAAGCAATGTTAGGACGTCTTAGCGGTAACCCTAATGTCTTAGATCATCTGTTTGAGGCAACAATATCTGAGGCAACCATTTTGAGGCGACTATGATCTTTTAGACAAGAGGGCGACCTCTAAAACGACCTATACTCAATGACTGTGTACGAAGGCAACCAAGTGGGGTGTACCCTAAGAGTGCGCATGTGCGAGTTTGTTGTTTTCAGTTACTTTTATCTTTGCAGACATTGAGAGGAACTGGAGGTATATGTACCTTGTCGGCATAGATTTGACATTTGTGACTAGAGCATCCGCTAGCTGATTTTCTTCTCGCGGGAAGTGCTCGAAGGTAATCTGCTCAAAGTATGGTAACAATGTCAATACATGTTCTTTGTAAGGGATGAGGTTTGGATGTTTAGTATCCCACTCTCCTTTGATCTGACTGATGACCAAAGCAGAGTCCCCAAATACAATCAAAGATTTGATTCCCAAGTCAATAGCGGCCTTGAGACCAAAATACAAGCTTCATACTCGGCCATGTTGTTGGTGCAACTGAAGCAAAGTCTGGCGGTGAAAGGTGTATGGCAACCCTCTGGAGAGATAAGTACCGCGCCGATACCCTTGCCAAGTGCGTTGGAGGCACCATCAAAGTACAGAGTCCACCGGGATCCTTGTTCAGGTCCGTCATATGGTCTGAAATCTTCAATGTTGTCTAAGGTTATAATGTCCTCGTCGGGGAAGTCAAACCTCATGGATTGGTAATCTTCGACAGCTTGATGGGCCAGATGATCGGCTAGCACACTTCCCTTTATAGCTTTTTGGGTCATGTACTGTATATCATACTCTGTGAGGATCATCTGCCACCTTGCTATTCTTCCAGGCAAAGCAGGCTTTTCGAAGATGTACTTGATCGGATCCATCTTAGAGATCAGCAAAGTGGTATGAGTCAACATATACTGCCTTAGCCGGCGAGCAGCCCATACCAAAGCGCAGTAAGTTTTCTCGAGCAGTGAGTATCGAGTCTCACAGTTGGTAAACTTTTTGCTAAGGTAATAAATGGCATGCTCTTTTCAGCCAGACTCGTCATGTTGGCCCAGTACGCACCCCATTGAATTCTCTAAGACAGTCAGATACATGATTAGCGGTCTTCCTTCGACGGGAGGCATCAAGATAGGAGGTTCTAGCAAATACTCCTTGATTTCATCGAAAGCAACTTGACAGTCATCATTCTATTTAACCACCTGATCTTTCTTCAACAGCTTGAAGATTGGTTCACAGGTAGATGTTAGGTGAGAAATGAACCTTGCAATGTAGTTTAGGCATCCCAAGAAACCTCTAACCTCCTTCTCAGTGCGAGGGACAGGCATTTCTTATATAGCTTTGACTTTGGCAGGATCAACCTCGATGCCTTTGTTGCTGACAATGAAACCTAAGAGTTTACCAGACCTGACTCCGAAAGTGCACTTGTTAGGGTTCAATATGAGCTTGTATTCCTTCAACCTGACAAACAGCTCTTGCAGATGGTCGAGGTGTTCTTCTTCTGTCTGTGATCGGGCTATCATGTCATCTACGTAGACCTCTATCTCATGATGTATCATATCATGAAACAAAGCTACCATGGCGCGTTGATAGGTTGCCCCGACATTCTTCAGTCCGAATGGAATCACTTTGTAGCAGAACGTACCCCACTGTGTAACAAAAGTAGTTTTCTCCATGTCTTCAGAGGCCATTTTGATCTGGTTGTACCCTGAAAATCCGTCCATGAAAGAAAATACCTTGTGCTGAGCTGTATTGTCAACCAAGATGTCAATGTGCGGTAGTGGAAAGTCGTCTTTAGGGCTGGCCCTGTTTAAGTCTCTGTAATCTACGCACATTTTGACTTTTCCGTCCTTCTTAGGCACGGGCACAATGTTAGCAACCCATTGTGGATAGGAAGTAAATGCAAGAAACCCAGCATTGAACTGCTTCATCACTTCAGCTTTGATCTTTTCAGACATATCGGGCCTCATTCGGCGGACTTTCTGTTTAACTAGTGGTCAGTCTTCTCTTATAGGGAGACGGTGAACCACAATATCTGTATCAAGTCCCGACATGTCTTCGTATGACCAGGCGAAGATCTCAACATATTCATTCAACAGCTGAATCAGGCGTTCTCTAACACTTGGCTCTAGGTTGGCACCCACTCTAACTTCTTTTCTGTCTTCTTTAGTTCCCAAGTTGATTGTCTCTAACAACTCCTCATGAGGTAGAATAGCCCTTTCTTCCTGTTGTAGCAGCCTAGCCAATTCTCCCGGCACTTCACAATCTTCATAACCTTCGTATTCGGCATGGTAGACCAGATCTTCAGAGTCACTGAATGCCATAGCAGAATTGTTACCCATGGAATCCGGAATGGAAGGGTACCTGCATTTGTGAGTGTGGGTGTGTGTAAGGGATAGCCACCTTTAAACAAATAAAATGTAAAAATAAAGAAAATGAACATAAAAGTTTATATGTGAAAACATCCATGATTCATTAAAATTGCATATGAAGATGAAAAAATCAAACCCTTACAAATGGACCTATGTGCCTCGGGTAAGGCACAAGGTTAAAAGTGTACGAATTATTTAAGAATTATTATAAACCAACATAAATGTTTGAAAGATAAATTACTGATTGATAAAAGTAATGGGTACAAAATCCTTTGCCTCCCAATTGCATAGTCCTCCTTCAACAATAGGGAAAATTCAGTCTTCCAGATTGCTCTCCTCTTCACCATCCTCCAAAGTGTTGACTCCATGATGGGTGATCTTCACTGGTGGCCCTCCAGCCCGGGAGTGACGCACAGCCTTTTGAGCAGAAGCCGTGAAACCCAAGCCAAATTTATCAGATTTGAAAGGAAAATCGGGAAGCTTCCCCCAGATTGTACTTCCTCCCTCTTCAATCACATCCTTTGCATCTTTGAGGGACGACATCCGAGGGGGAGGTATGGTAATCATGGGTACAGAAGGCACTGTCTTGGTTGCCGCAATCTCCTGAGCCACCTCCTCAAAATGCTGAAAGGGGGTTTCGATGAATTCACCATCCAATTCCACATAGCGGAAAGAGTTAAGATGGCTTGTCATGTATTCCTCTTTCCCGTGAACAGTTACAATTTTCCCCTGGACAGGGTACTTGAGCTTTTAATGCAGAGTAGAAGTGACGGCTCCAGCATGATGAATCCAGGGTCTTCCCAACAAGCAAGAATAGGAGGGACGGATGTCTATGATAAAATTGTAATTAAAATTTCCTGTGGGAACCCAGTTGGCTGCACCAATCTTGTGTAGGATGGCAAATTTCATGCTTAGCTTGCTTGCATTCAGCTTGCCTTTTAAGGGCCAGCTCCTTACTTGATTTGCTGTGATGGTTTGGCATACTTGGTTGTTAGTAACCTCTAGTTCAGGGTAAGCCTCATCTGGTCTTCCAAGGAATTTGTTTATTTCAGAGGGAGAGAAATTAACTTTTCTTCCTCTTACATAGACACATTTAAAGTCAGCTGACCTTCCATCAACACATCCATCAGACAAATTCACTATGAATTCTTTGACAAGATTTTCATAGCATTTGGTAAACTTTACCACAATATTCATTAGTCCAGCAGCTTTGATTAGGTCCATGATCTCCTTACATTCCATGACACCATTGTTTAGTTCTCTTTCCAAGGCTATTCTTTTCAAACAAACATACTTCCATCTGTTGGCATTTTCAGGGTGGTGAAAAGAAATGTTATCAGTGGGGACTTCAGGAACTTTAGCCATTTTTCTTGAAGGGAGTTTCCTTCTGAGAGGAATGTCTTTAGAATCAATTTCAAATTCTGATTCCTCATCAGAATCATAAGGTTCAGGCTCTTTCCTTTTCTTTGCTATCGGTTGTCTCACAGGCTTTGAGTGACTACCAGCATGTACTCGGGTTTTCACCTTCCTAGTCTTCATAGTTTCTACACCAGTCTTGCCTTCAGACCTGGTTTTCTTGTGAGCAACATCAGCAGTCTTCTCTTTGGTCAGACATTTTGCAACATCCTGCTTGCCTTTTCTGTTCATCATTCTCCTAGCTATGCTAGGGTTGATATTTGCAATTAGGTCATTGTCAGAGTAGTCTTCATCCACATCAATAACCGGGGGTTCAACATCCTTCTTTGAAGGGTTCTAGAGATCATCAAGATTTTCAGATGATTTCTGAATGTTGTCATTTGGTGTCTCAACATTCTCAGAGACATGTGGATTTATTTCAACATTTGGACTTGCTGATTCTTGATTTAAAGGAACAGAAATGTTGGGTACAGAGTGGTTCTCACTCAGAATTCTTGTAACAAGCCTAGCTATGGCTTGATGAACATAAGATGAGCCTTCCCTATTTGGTACAGAAGATGAAGGTTGAGAGGGATTACCGGATGAAGTAGCTTGAGACCTTCCTGCATGCCTCGTTCTCAGCTTTTTAACCTTAGAGGGGTTAGTTGCCAGTTCTCTAAGAGGAGTAATCTCCAGGACTTCAGAATCCGTGCATGATGCGATTGCCCTAGAATCTCGATCAGAGGAAGCGGATGAAACAGTCATTTTGGAAGAGGATGATGTTTGAGACATTTTGATAGTCTTAGAAAACCAGCAGCAACGAGAGAGAAATCTTTGATTGAGAGAATGGGATTTGTTGCAGAGCCGAGAGAGGAAGGAGGTAAATGAGTGTCTATTCAACTTCTTAATACTTTTGAAGGAAGTGGGAAAACATATGATTAACCCAATCAAAATAGACTTAACACAAAAAACTCCTTCAACCCTTGTTTTAAGCAAAATTAATTGCTACAATTCCTCATGTTGGCAAATACCCAACTTGCCCCTCAAATTTTCAAATTGATTTGCATCAAGTGCTTTGGTAAAAATGTCAGCCAGCTGTAGCTCAGTGGAAAAGTGATGTCTAATGTCAATATGCTTGGTCCTGCTATGCTGAATAGGATTTTTGGAAATGTTGATTGTAATCAGATTGTCATAGTACAATGTTATAACATCTTGTGTGACATTATACTCAGTAAGCATCTGTTTCATCCAGATCATTTGAGAACAGCTACTTCCAGCTGCAATGTATTCAGCTTCAGCAGTGGAGAGAGACACACAGTTCTGTTTCTTGCTGAACCAGAAGACCAGATTATTTCCTAAGAAGAAACATCCTCTAGAGGTGCTTTTTCTATCATCAGCACTTCCAGCCCAATCAGCATCACAATAACCAGTCAGAGTTGGTTCACAACCATGAGAGTACGGTAAGCCATAGTTGTAAGTTCCACTTACATACTTCAAAATTCTCTTCACTTGGTTGATATGACTGACTTTAGGATCAGCTTGGTATCTTGGACATACTCCAACTGCAAAAGCAATGTCAGGTCTGCTGGCTGTTAAGTACAATAGACTTCCTATCATGCTTCTGTACAGGCTTTGGTCCACCTTAACCCCACTTGAATCTTTGGATAGCTTTACATGAGTAGGTGCAGGGGTCCTTTTGTGACTGGCATTCTCCATACCAAACTTCTTGACAATGTTCTTTGCATACTTGCTTTGAGATAGAAAAATTGAGTCTTCCATCTGTGAGACTTGTAGTCCAAGAAAGTAGGTCAGTTCTCCCATGAGACTCATTTCGAATTCACCTGCATCTGGTCAGCAAAATGTTTAACCATTTGATCTGACATTCCCCCAAACACTATGTCATCAACATATATTTGAGCTACCATTATCTTTCCTCCTTCATTTTTGACAAAAAGGGTTTTATCCAAGCCTCCTTTTCTGTATCCTTTGTCAGAGAGAAATTTTGTCAACCTGTCATACCATGCTCTAGGAGCTTGTTTCAGGCCATATAAATCTTTCCTCAATTTGTAGACATGATAAGGGTAGTTTGGATCCACAAAGCCTTTAGGCTGTTCAACATAAACTTCCTCATTTAAGTACCCATTTAGGAAGACACTTTTTACATCCATCTGAAATAACTTGAACTTCAGAAGAAAAGCAATTCCCAATAGGAGTCTGATAGATTCCAGTCTGGCTACAGGGGCAAAGGTCTCATCAAAATCAACCCCTTCAACTTGAATGTATCCTTGGGCAACAAGTCTTGCCTTATTCCTGGTGACAACTCCTTCAGCATCTGATTTGTTCTTGTATATCCATTTTGTGCCAATGATGTTTGTTCCCTCTGGTCTAGGAACTAACTCCCATACTTCATGTTGCTTAAATTGGTTCAATTCATCTTGCATTGCACCAATCCAGTATTCATCAGTTAAGGCCTCCTTAACATTTCTTGGTTCAATTTTAGACACAAAGCATGAGTTTGAGATGATTTCTCTAGATCTTGTAATGACTCCACTGTTAGGATCTCCTATGATGAGTTCTTTAGGATGATCTTTCTGAATTCTGATCGAAGGGATTTTGCTAGCTTCCTTGGATTCAGAGTATGTTGCAGTGGCATTAGGTAGGTCATTCTGTTGAGTTGGAGTCTCAAAGAATGTCTCAACATTACAAGGGACATCTGTTTCCTCATGATAATCATCACTATGACATTTATTGATTCCATCATGACTTTGGTCCTGGAATTGAATACCCTATAAGCTCTGTTGTTGGTGGAGTATCCTAGAAATATTCCTTCATCACTTTTAGGGTCCAGCTTTCTCCTTTGTTCACGATCTGCCAGAATATAGCATTTGCTACCAAATACATGGAAGCACTTCACAGTTGGCTTTCTTCCTTTCCAGAGTTCATAAATGGTGGATGAGGTTCCCTTTCTCAAAGTGACTCTGTTATGGACATAACAGGCTGTATTCATAGCTTCAGCCCAAAAATGAATAGGAAGTCTTTTGGCATGTATCATTGCTCTAGAAGATTCCTGTATGGTCCTATTTTTCCTTTCTACAACTCTATTTTGTTGAGGAGTTATAGGAGAAGAGAATTCATGACTAATTCCTTCTGAGGAACAGAACTCATTAAACTTACTATTTTCAAATTCCTTGCCATGATCACTTCTGATTCTGACAATACACCCTTCTTTTTCTCTTTGAATTCTTTTGCACAGTTCTTTAAAAACTTCAAATACATCAGATTTTTCCCTAATGAAGTTAATCCAGGTGAATCTGGAGAAATCATCCACAACAACATAGGCATATCTTTTTCCACCAAGACTTTCCACCTGCATTGGTCCTATCAAATCCATATGTAGAAGTTCTAGAACCTTAGAGGTGGTCAGATGTCTTGACTTTGGATGTGACATCCTAGTCTGCTTACCAACCTGACATTCACCACAAACTCTCCCTTCATCAATTTGCAGTCTTGGAATCCCTCTGACTGCCTCCATGGATATAATCCTTTTCATTCCTCTTAGATGAAGATGGCCAAGTTTTTGGTGCCACAGTTTCACCTCTTTTTCTTCTTTGGCAATAGAACACACAGTGGAGTAGTTAGTGTTCTCAGGCTCCCACAAGTAACATTTGTCTTTAGATCTGACTCCTTTCATTACAACTTCTTGTTTCTCATTAGTTACAAGACATTCAGATTTTGAGAAGTTGACCTTGAATCCTAGATTGCATAATTGACTGATACTAATGAGATTAGCAGTCAAGCCTTTTACCAATAAAACTTCATTTAGATTTGGAACTCCAGGGCAGTCCAAGTTACCAACTCCTTTGATTTCTCCTCTAGCACCATCTCCAAAGGTCACATAACTAGTGGTGTGAGGTTTAACATGATTGAGAAGGTTCTTGATTCCAGTCATGTGCTTAGAAAACCCACTGTCAAAGTACCAGTCTTCCTTTGTAGAGACTCTAAGGGAAGTGTGGGCTATCAGGGCAGTAGCCTTTTTCTTCCACTGTGGAGTATGTGGTACCTTGTTAGACTTAGGTTTGACACCTGGGTTCTGATTAGGGTATCCATACAATCTGAAGCAGAATGGCTTTATGTGACCAAACCTCCCACAATGATGACATCTCCATCTTTGGTACTTTTTCTTCATATTTCTCTGTTCCCGATGTTGAGTGCTATGTTGTGACATCTGCTTTGACATTTGTTTATCAGGCCTGATCTTCTTGTCTGCACCAGATTTCTTTCCTGCCACAAATCCTAAACTAGACTTGTTTCCCACATTTTGTCCAACCTGAAGGATTTCCTCCAATTTGTCAGTTCCATTTGTCAGCATCTTGACAGATTTGGTCATCTGGTTCAGTTTTGAGTTCAGCATTTGAACTTCCCCTTCTAGATGACTTATAGTTTCAATGTCTTCCCTTTTCTCAGCCTCCAACTTTATTATGAGTTTTGTTTGTCTCTCATTTTGCTGACAGACTTCAGCACTTCTGATACATAATTTCTTGTAGGTATCAGCCAGTTCTTCAAATGTCACTTCCTCATCACTAGTGTCACTATCAGAGGTACAAATACCAGTTAGTGCAGTAACTAGTTTGGCAGATTCTTCTTCAGAATTACTTTCTGAATCACAGTCAGACCAAGTAACAGACATTCCTTTCTTTTGTTTCTTAAGAAAGGTAGGATATTCAGCTCGAATGTGCCCATATCCTTCACATCCATGGCATTGGATTCCTCTGCTTTGATTTCCCTTCTCTTCAAACTTTGGTCTTCTGCTGGTGTCATAAGATCTGTTAATGTCAGGAGGAATGTTCTTGACATTTGACCTTGACTTTGGATCCATTCTCTTGATGAGTTTGTTGAATTGTCTTCCAAGCATGGCTATAGCTTCTGAAATATTTTCTTCTTCATCCTCCTTGTTCTCATCTTCAGTGTTGGATACAAGTGCTATGCTCTTGTTTTTCTTGTCAACATTGTCACTGATACCCATCTCAAAGGTCTGAAGAGATCCAATGAGTTCATCCACCTTCAGCTTGCTGATATCCTGGGCTTCCTCTATAGCAGTTACCTTCATTGCAAATCTTTTAGGCAAGGATCTGAGAATCTTTCTCACCAGTTTTTCTTCTGACATCTTTTCTCCCAATGCTCCTGAGGTGTTGGCAATCTCCAAGATGTTCATGTGAAACTCATGAATGGTTTCATCTTCCATCATCCTTAGGTTCTCAAATTTGGTAGTCAGCATCTGAAGCCTTGACATTTTTACTTTGGATGTGCCCTCATGGGTAGTTTTGAGAGTGTCCCAAACTTCCTTGGCCAGTTCACATTGATGTACTAGTCTGAATATGTTTCTATCAATTCCATTGAACAAGGCATTTAATGATTTGGAATTACCCAGGGCTAACTCATCTTCTTCTTTGCTCCATTCTTCCTCAAGCTTCAGACTGATTGTCCCATCTTTCTCAGTTATGGTGGGATGGTTCCATCCTTTGTCAGCAGCTCTCCAAGCCTTTTTGTCCAGTGATTTTAAGAAGGCAATCATACGAGGTTTCCAGTAGTCATAATTTGATCCATCCAGAATGGGTGGTCTGTTTCCAAAAACTCCTTCTTTGTCCATAGCGCCAGAAAGTGATATCCCTAGATCTCACCCAGTAAGACAGGCAGGGTGCCTGCTCTGATGCCAATTGAAATTCTGGCAGCAGATACTCAATGTCACAGTGAATGTTATGACACCGTATCTGACTTTCTATAAGACAGTAAGTAAACAAAACAGTAAAGAACATAGTCAATTGTTTACCCAGTTCAGTGTGAAACAACACCTACTCTGGGGGCTACCAAGCCACGGAGGAAATCCACTATAAGAGATATTAATTTAGGAATAAACCAACCAGTTTATCTCCTTCACTTAAGACCTACCCAATGCAACTTCAATCTAAGTTCAACTTAAACCTGAGTTCCTACTCACCCCCCCTCAATCACAGCAGTGATACTAAACAATTGACTAATGAATTAATGAAGACACTCTTCAGAACATACACTTGATTATGCTTCACAGCTTTTAATCAAATAACACAACCACTCATGCTTCAAAGCTTTGAGTGATACATAAACCTAACTTGACCTTGCTTCAAAGCTTTAGTCAAGTGACACAAACACTCTTGCTTCAAAGCTTTGAGTGATACACAACCCTTACAATCAAAACCTACTCCAAGTCACTTATCACAATGATACTTGCTTGGATTACAGTAGTTAAAACTATACAACCCCTAATTGATCTTCTATCAAAGAGTTAATTTCCAATCAGCTTTCCTGTTGAATATATATGCAGCTGTCTCTTCAGTTAGGGCTTCCACGAAAAGCTAGGGTTAATTAGGGTTAACCTCAAGACTTGGTCACAAGACTTTATCAACCATATTAGGGTTGAGCTCAGTTAACCTAAAGTCCACGTGAGATTCTGTTCTGGAATGTATGAACCAAATTCCTGAAAAATCTCAGAATTAACCAAACTGCATAATTGTTAGATCAGTACAGGTTGTCTTAACATTTGTTATGACAACAGAAATCCTGTTTACTGATTTTGGTAGAAAGTAATAAATGTGATCATTGCAAAATTCTCAGATACACACTCATAAATAGCAGCTACTGTATGCCATTCTTTTTCTGCATAAAGTACCTAAAAACCCAGAATGTTATGACATCAGTCATGACATTCACACACCTGGTTTTACCAAAAATACATGCCAATAACTAAAAACTTAAAAAAAGCATACTGTAAAGATCGTGGTATCGTTTTCGTCATCCTCCCTCAAAAGGCTTAGAATTTTTTTTTAATTGAGAGTTGAACATCACAAAAAATGAAAGCAATTTGAATATAGTGAATACAAATAGATTGATTCAAAACAGATGTATGCGATGCATTAATGAAATAAAAAAGTTTGCCATGACAATAATTGTTTGAATAAGCAAAGAAAAATACAACTTGAAAATTCAAATAAAACAAAAGCCTTCAATGATTTGGCATAGGAGCAGTGATTATGTTTAGAGTCTCTAGAGGGTCAAACTGGATTTCTTTGGCATCAATCATGTCTTGAACCTTATTCTTCAGGGCCCAACAGTTGTTTGTGTCATGTCCCGGACTGTGAGAGTGGTATGCACACCTTTCATTGGGATGATAGGTAGGAGCGAAAGTGTTTGGATTCCGAAGAGGAGCCCTTAATGTAATCAGCCCCGCCTTCAACATTTGCTGTAGCGCTTGAGTCAGTGACATGTTGATCTTAGTGAATTGTCTTTTAGGTGCGACCTCCTTACGTCGATGCCCCTGTCTTTGTTGAGCAGGCGTAGGATTAGGGATCTGGGTTGCCCCTACATGTTGATCATGACGACTCTTTTTACCATACACAGCATTGGACTCTTTCTTCCCACTGTAAGGCTTTTTGTGAGTATCAGAAGGTGTAGCTTCTTAGATCTTCCCACTTTTGATGCCAGATTCAATTCTTTCACCAGTCAAGATAAGGTCTGTAAACCCGGCTGAAGAGTTTCCAATCAAATGGTTAAAGAATGGGCCAGACAGGGTCCCCAGGAACATATCCACAAGCTCACGGTCAGTTAAAGGTGTATGCACCCTTCCAGCAAGGTCTCTCCACTTTTGGGCGTACTCTTTAAATCCTTCACCCGTCCCTAGTGACATACCCTGGAGTTGGGTACGCGTAGGAGCGAGGTCAGAATTATACTGATACTGCTTATAGAACGCAGTAGCCAAATCCTCCCAGTTACGGATACTGGCCCCATCCAGCTGATAGAACCATTCGAGTTGAGTCCCTGAAAGACTATCCTGAAAGAAATGGATCCATAAATTCTTGTCAGCTGTGTAAGGTTGTATCTTCCTTACATACGATCGGAGGTGCAGCTTTGGACAGGAAGCTCCATCATATTTGGCAAAGACAGGTGCCTTGAATTTATGTGGAATCACCACCCCAGAGGATAAGCCTAGGTCTCCAAAGTCCAACCCGGGAACATTCTGTATCTCTATAGCACTTAAGCGGTCCTCCAGCTGTTTGTACCTGTCCTCAGTAGGAGGGTATTGTTCATCATTATAATCCGTCTCGTTGTCGGAGACCACGGGACTAGGAACCCTTCTCTCTTGGGGACTGTCTTTCCCTGCAGAGGAAGTAGTCAGATCAACCTCATTTTGTAGTCCATTCCCAAATCTGCGTCCAGTGTTGAACAAGACGGTCCTCTTCTTCTTCTTCTTCTTCTTCTTCAGAATCAGAGTCTTCAACTCCTGTTGACCCTGGGCTAGGCTCATAACCAACTCTTGGAACTGGGCATTCTGGGCCTGGAGGGCCTTGATAGCTTGTTCAGTAGTAGGTTCAGAAGACATGATGATTGCTGAAATAAACAGCGAAGAAGATAAGTGACCTGTAAAAAGGTACCTGTAATGTAATGATATGTATGATATATGTATGAAATGTTTCCAAGGATCTCGCGGGGTAAACAAAGAAACTTGTTAGAATTTGAATCTTGCGGCTTGATTGAAGGAACTTCATGTTGCTGAGAGTCCTTCTTCAAGAGTCAGGCTCACCATATCGAGTGGGTCGTAGCCCCTGACTCAAGTTATCGTGCTTGGATTTCTGGACAACCTTGGCTAGAGGAAAATAAATCCCCTTTGCCCCTTGCTAGACAGTTGGTTCATCAGGTCCTGCATCACAAACCCTTGAGATCCTTGAAATGGTTAAGGAAATGCTATGGTATGATGTTATGATGTGTATGATATGCGTGTGAGGTGATGTAAATAAGCCCTGTAATTAATCCAAATTGTTGGATAAGGACTGTAAACAAAACCTGCAAGGAACTCATGTCGTCAGATAACAAGTATGTGCAAGTAGTTCAAGTTTGAAGGCACACAAGTCACACAAGACAACCCTTAGAGTTCAGGCTGGCATGAAGTTTAGGTACTACCCTCTTTCAGTTTCAGTTGGTTAAGACCTGTCCTAAAAATAGTAACCGGGTTCTAGAGGATCTCAATATCACTGACTACCCTCGATCGGTCATAATTCCAGTTTGGCAACCTTTTCTTGCGGCCGGAACCATCGCGAGAGTTTAGTCTCAATGAGTGTAGCATACTGCTACTGTTCTATGGCCAAGTTGGTCAATTTAAGGTGCTAAGGTCAGTTGGTGCTTAATGACTACTCAGAAGACCCATATTCTCCTTGTTCCAACACAAGGGATATCGGTACAGACCAAGGTGTCACACCAACGTAGTTACTGTTTCACCCATGTCGGTCTACGCCGGACAGGTCCCTCACAGTTTACTGCTACTTACCTAAAGGGTATTCCCCAGATCCGGGTTAGGATCTATGAAACTCTGATACAAGCCCACAATATTAAAGCAAATAAGGCATACAATTGAAAACATAGAATGATCTAATCCTAAGGTACACCTCACTTATTAGAAGTCCCCAGCAGAGTCGCCAGTTCTGTGATCGGTGGAAATAGAACTGACTATTTTGGAATGCTGGTTCGCGAAATGTCGCGGTAAGCAAGAGTCGCCACCGTCTTTTATTTTCTCCAACAAGGAAAGGACAAAAGCACAACAAAATTCCTTTTCGAGATGTTTGTCGAGTTCGGGAGGTAGATTATAGAAAGGGAAGGTGTTAGCACCCTTTCTATCAGTGGTTATCCACGGGCTCTTAGGTACTTGCTCACTATGTTTTCAAAATGTTTTGCTTTTCTTGTGTTTGTGGGTTTTGTAAAAGTTTGTTTGAAAACTTCGATTTAACTCTTGTATCGGTCCTCAAGAGTATATGAAGTGTTGTTTGAAAACTTTTGTCAGAAAAGTGTGAGTGCAAAAAGTATTTTTGTTTTTTTTGAAAGAGCAAGTACCTGAGAACCTCTACCTACTCAAAATAAATTAAGCTGTGTAAATGTCCTTTAGACAGTACTATCCCACTATTGAGAAGTAGGTAGCACCGTCGTTGGAGTTTTGGGTCAATTCGATTATAGGGACATATGGTCACCAAAGCAATAGTAGGACGCCTTAGCGGTAACCCTAATGTCCTAGATCCTTTTTATCCGAGGCAACCGTTTCGAGGCAACTTGGATCTTTAGACAGGAGGGCGACCTCTAAAACACCCTATACTCAATGACCACGTCGAGGCAACCAAGTGAGGCGTACCCTGGGAGTGGCATGTGCGAGTGTGTCAGGATTCAGTTAAGTTATCTTTGCACAGGTTATGGTGAGCTACGAGTTGATTTTAATTTCAGAGATAAGTCTTGTCATACATAGCCTAGTTAACATACATCTAGCAGTTAATAGTTGCGGAAAGTAAACTAAGCTATTACAAGGCGTCGGGTATTTACATCGCCAAAAACAAACCCTTGGAAAAGTAAATGCGGGAAATTAAAGAAAGCGATAAAAAGTCCTAATTAAAGCTATTACATCCTCGGAACAGTTACATAAATATGGATAAAAAATTAATAAAACAAACATACGCGCGAGAGAAAATTTAATCGGAGAAGTCCTTAGGGTTTTGACCCTTTTTGAGAAAGAAAGAAGTTTTTGTCCTTTTTGCATTTTATTAAACCTAAAACTAATTAATTAATAAAATAAAAAAAAGATATTTTTTTGAGTTTTTATGTTTTTTAAGGAAAATAAAATAAAAATAATCAAAAGTTAGTAAAAACCCTAATTCTATGTTGATTTTAAATTATTGAGAAAAAGTTAAAATTAACCCTAATTAAACTAAATTAATTTGTTAGTATTTATTTACAAAAATAATAAATTAAGGGTGAATTTAATAAATAATAATAATAATAAAAAATATTATTTTTAGTTTTCTGATTTTATTATGAAAAAATTAATTGAGTTAATTAAATAATAATAATAATAATTAATAGTAAAATAATTAAATGGAAAATATAAAAGAAAAAAAAGAAAGAATGAACCCAGGGGGTGTTGGCCCAATTAGGAGGTACGTTTGGAAATTGTGGCCCATTAAGCTACAAGCCTGTTTGACCATTGAGATTGGCTAGGCGTTTGTTGACTGAGGAGCATGGTAGTCTTTCAACCTGGGCCATGGGATCTGAGTTGGAGGCCACCTGGCGCGCTGATAACTGGAGGTATATGGTAGACCTCACCTTGGAACCTGCACGTAATTATATGAAGAAAAATAGAAACAAATATTTTGGGGGACCTGGGATTCGAACCCAGGTCCCAATGGTTTCAAGCCAACACAACAACCACTACACCACTTGCACGCTTTTGTTACTTAAATACTATGCAATTATTATATGGGAAACTTAATCAATATGCTGAAATTATAAAAATGCGTGCTTCTTTTCAAATGGTCCAACCATGTACTAACACGTACTCATCTTCTTCCTTGTTCATGCAAAAACAGAATTAGATAGCGGGGGTTTTTAACCCCCACAAACTACAGTAAGGAAAAATAGCGAACAGAGCTATGGTTTACATAAATATTTCGCGAGGGTACAATCGTGTTCGTCTGGTTCTCACGAATCCAACCATGTGCCCTACAAGTCTTAATTTTTCCTGGTTTAGGAATCCCCAATTTCAAAGCTTAGGAACCCTAGAAATCGGCCATGGCATCTTTGGATTCAGGACATTATAATTCAATTAACCTATGCCAATAGCTTCATGTGGTCTCTAGCAATGCAAAACAATCAAAAAATCATGTTAAATATGCATGAATTAAGCAATACGATTCTGGAGAAAAAACACAAACCGTGGTTCTGTAATGGATGATTCTTTGAGTTTTAGCACGTGAATTCAATTGCAAATTATCCCTGGGACCTCCTGCAATGTGTTAGAATCAATAAAAACCTTGGAATCGTTCTAGAATGCCAAAGTCAGTTTTGAGTTTCCTTGGAAATTTTTCAATATGGCTATGGTCTTTCTGCAGCTTCTCTCACGTGTATGCATCAGGGTTTGCTTGCATATATATAGAGGAATGGAATTAGGTCAAAACCTGAACAAGAATCCATTGAATTGATGATTGAATATTTGATTGAAAATCAAATCTTTTTTAATTTTCATGATTGGAGAAAGTTGCCAATTTTGGAGATTTTGCATCTTTGACTTTGAGCACAAATTTGCCAGCATATATTGACCATATTTGCTTCACAAAAAGATTGAAAAACTAAATCTTGCATTTTCCTATAATTTAAATTAATTAAATGAATTAGTATTAATTAAAAATCCAATTAATCAATAAAAATAAGAAAATAAATTCCATTAAGCTTGATGGGTCGTGCATAAGTCATGGATGAAGTTTCAAGAAGAGATTTGAGGCCCATTAGCAAAAACAAGGTGTTTTGAGCAAAGTTGACTTTTGCAAATTCCTAAAAATTTCCCAACTTCTCCAATGCACAACTTGCTCAATTTTGATCATATGAACATGTTCTTGGACATTTTGGAAAGGTCTTGAAGTCCTCTAACCAATGCCTTTGGTCCCATGTCATTTGGATTTATAAATCTCAAGTTATGGCCTTTGACTCAAAGTGTACTTTTGTTGACTTTTGAATTTGACCTATAATGTAGAAATTGATAACTTTTTGTGAGAGCATTTCTTGAACTTGGAGTGTGAAGATGGATTGTAGGAAATTGCATCCCATTCAAAATTAGAATTGGATGGGATTTTTCTGACAAACCATGAAAAAGTTATGCTCTGGTCAAGATACAATTGACTTTTCTACTGTCCAAAAATAGTAACTTTTGCACCTTGATGATTTTTGAGCTATCCTTGTGGAATCATGATCAAGACTTGATCAAATGATGATTGTGAACTCAAAATAAGATGTTGACCAAAAATTCTGACTTTTGACTGCAAAATGACCATTTGACCCCTGCAGTTGACTGTAGATCAAATGGAGCTTTTGACTGTGCAAATTGACATTGTGAGTCTTGAAACTTGGTATGTAGGTGCTTGAGAATGTATATAGGCCCTTGAGACTTGATTGAACCATTGAAAACCTCAGATTCCTTGAAAGAACCAAAACCCTAATTTCAGCTGTCTTAGGAAGTAATTTGACTGTGCAATCCTTGAGCAAATCTTGAACCATTTGAAGATGATTCTTGACAAATCTTGAAGAATATGGGAGGGAAAATTTTGGGGTACAACAGATTTCGATGAATTTACCATCCAATTCCACATAGCAGAAAGAGTTAAGATGGATTATCATGTATTCCTCTTCGCCATGAACAGTTACAATTTTCCCCTGGACATGGTACTTGAGCTTTTGATGCAGAGTAGAAGTGACGGCTCCAGCATGATGAATCCAGGGTCTTCCCAACAAGCAAGAATAGGAGGGACGGATGTCCATGACATAGAATGTGTAGTTGAAGGTTTCAGTTCCCACTTTAATCGGGATGTCCACCTCCCCATGGACCATCCTTTTAGAACCATCAAAGGCTCTGACAATGATGTTACTGGGCTTCAAGGTTAAACCTTCACAATCTAGCCTATCCAATGCTTTCTTTGGTAGGACATTCAGCGAAGAACCAGTGTCTACCAGTACGTGTGCCAGAGTAGTCCCTCTGCATTCCATCGAGACATGCAAAGCGTCATTATGTTTTCTCCCTTTGATTGTTAGATCAGCATCGGAGAATCCTAAACCGTTGTCTGCTTTTAGGCTAGCTTCACATTCCTGGAACTGATCCGCGGAGGTTTCCTGGGGCACATGGGCCATCTTCAAAAATTTGATCAGAGCTTTAGCATGAACTTCTGAACAAAGCAGCAAGGCCAAAATAGAGATCTTTGAGGGGGTTTGCCCCAGTTGCTCCACAACATCATAATCGCTTTTCTTGATTATTTTCAAAATTTCTTCCATTTCTTTTTGAGAAGTCTCAGGGATGATCAACGACTGAGCCCTCTTCCTGACGGGCTCTTCTTGGATCCCTTTCCCTCTATCATCAGCAGCAGCTATGATACGGTGGGAAGAACTGACTGTTTTTTGGAATGCTGGTTTGCGTTTTGCGTTTGTTTTTGCAAAATGTCGTGGTAAGCAAGAGTCGCCACCGAATTTTATTTTATCCAACAAGGAAAGGAAAAAAGCACAGAAAAATTCCTTTTTTGAGATATTTCTCGGGTTCGGGGGGTATATTATAGAAAGGGAAGGTATTAGCACCCTTTCTATCTGTGGTTATCCACGGGCTCTTAGGTACTTGCTCATTTGTTTTCAAAATTGTTTTCTTTGTGCTTGTGGGTTTGAAAAAAAGTTTTTGTTTGAAACTTCGATTTAACTCTTGCTTCTGTCCTCAAGAGTGTAATGAAGTGTTTTTTGAAAAAAACTTTGTTTGAAAAGGTGTAAGTGTGAGAAAGGTTTTGTTTTTTGAAAGAGCAAGTATCTAAGAACCATCTACCTACTTGAAAAAGGAACCGTTCTATGCTATTTTCCTTTAGACAACGTTATCCCACTATTAGAGAGTAGGTAGCATCGTCATTGGAGTTTAAGGGTCAATTCGAATGAGGGACATACGGTCACTAAAGCAATGTTAGGACGTCTTAGCGGTAACCCTAATGTCTTAGATCATTTGTTTGAGGCAACAATATCCGAGGCAACCATTTTGAGGCGACTATGATCTTTTAGACAAGAGGGCGACCTCTAAAACGACCTATACTCAATGACTGTGTACGAAGGCAACCAAGTGGGGTGTACCCTAAGAGTGCGCATGTGCGAGTGTGTTGTTTTCAGTTACTTTTATCTTTGCACGTGTTAAGGGTGATCTAATTTGATTTTAAGATTAAGCATTCAATCTTGTCATGCAAACCCTATTATCAAACATCTAGCAATTAAAATTTGCGGAATAATAATGCCGAAATTAAATTACAAGGCGTCAGGTATTTACATCGCCAAAAGCAACCCTTGAAAAATAAAATAAAGCGGTAAAAATAATTAAATGTCCTATTTAACTATTACAATCCGTAAGCAGATACATAATTGGATAAAAATAAATAAACCGCGCGGGAAATTAAATCGAATGCGAAATTTAGGGTTTTGACCCCTTTTGAAAGAAAATTGCTTTTTGTAGTTTTTATTTAAGAAAAGAAATTAAATGTAAAATTAAATATTAAATTAATTAATTAAATGGAAAAAATAATTAATGACATGTTTTTTGGTTTTTTTTATTATTTTAAGAAAGAAAATAAAAATAATTAAATTAGTAGTTAAAACCTAATTAAGTCTAATTAATTATATTTGTTTACAAAATAAATTAAAATTTCCTAATTAATATCCTAATTAATTAATGAGTTTATTAATAAAAATAAAAGTTTAAAATTTGATTGGATAAAAAAAAGTATTTTTGTGATTTAATTTGATAAAAAGGAAAAAAATGATTGGTTAGTAATTAATTAAAATAAAGCAATTAAATTAAATAAACAAAATAAATAAATAAAAAGAGGAGGAATGGGCCTGATTAGGAGGTGTTAGAAGCAATTTTGTAGGCCCAACAATGCTGATCCGTGTGGACTTTTTGGATCCAGTGCAGGCATGTTGACTTTGCTTTTGGTGGACTTCCAACATGGACCACCAGATCTGGCCCTTTGGCCATCTGGCGCTTGGATTGATGAGGGAGTATGGTATGGATCTGGCCCCTGCGCGCATTTGATAACCTGAAAAATAATAATATTGAGAAAGAGGGGGACCTGGGATTCGAACCCAGGTCCTGAAGGAGAATGCACCGTTCGCTTGCCACCATGCCAAGTTGCTTTTCTTGTTAATGTAATACGTATCAATAATAATATTACAAAACAAAGTCAAATGATCAGAAAATAAAAAAAAGCCCCAAGGTTTGAATGGCCCAATGAACAGATGACACAAGTTCATCCCTGACCTCCGTCACTGTAAACATTAACTGCGGATTTTATCCGCATCTAAATGCACATCTTCTTCCTAAAATCGTCCTCAGGCCATGTAAACAACTTCCAAGAACATGGTTGAACTCGTCATGACCTGCTGGATACAACCATGTCCATCATGTGTCTCAATTTTACCTGAAACAAAAATCCATAAAAACAGAAGCAAAACCCTAGCCATGGCGTTTCATGATACAGAGCATATAAATCAAATTGGTTATTGCCAATAGTTTGCAAATGTGTGAGGGTTAAGGATATGCAATTATTCCATGAAAACGATGCCTAATTTCAGAGATACGAAATCAAGAACAGGAGCAATTCGCGTGAGACTTACAGTGCGTATAAGGGCCTGATAATGCTTGATTTGGATTGGGATAGCTTGTGTGTGTTTCCAGGAATTGATTGGGACCAATATCCAGCTCTGAAAATGCCTCTAGGGTTGATTTCGATCTACCACTTTTTGTGATTTTTCTCAGTTTTTTCTCTGCCTCCACAAGTGTTCTCCAACCCTAATTTTCGTGTCCTTGGCTTGCTTATGTATTTTGCATTGGATTAGGGTGAAAAACTTGGTCCAAATCTCTCCACATTAAGGTTTTGATATTTGATTTGATTTCCTTTTACAAGCTTGCCAAATTTGATCCAAATAATATCTTTTTGTAACCAATGCCTTTGATACGGATTTGATTCAAATAATAGTTGTATTTGGAGCCTGAAATAGCCAAAAAAAATCATGTGTTATCAATGCTTTATATTTTATATGATTTTATTTGATTTAAAATGAATTAATTCAAATAAAAATCAAATTAAATAATATAAATGTGATATGGACACATGGCTGAAGCTAGGGCACGTGGGAAACTATGCAAACTTAAAACAAGTGAAAAAGAATGGGCCCATTTGGCAAAATTTGAAGTTTTGGGGATAGTTGACTTTTGGCAATTTTGCAAAAAAGTCCAACTTCAACAATGCATAACTTCTTCAATTTTGAACTTTTGGAGGTGTTATTGGACGTTTTAGAAAGCTTGAGATGTTATATAATCAACCCTTTTGGTATCATCTCATTTTGATATTCCATGCTCAAGTTAGAAGTTTTGACAAAAAAGGTGTTTTTGTTGACTTTCAAAAATGACCTATAATGTCCAAATTCATAACTTCATGTGAGTGCGTTTTTTGATCTTGGGATATGAATATGGATTTTAGGGAATTGAATACTCTTCAAAATGAGCTTTGTATGGGTCATTTATCATAAAGTATGAGAAAGTTATGCTTGGTCAAAGTTGAGTTGACTTTTCCTACAAAACCCTAATTTAGCAACTTTTGAATCTTGATGAATTTTGAGCAATCCTTGATGAATCATGATCAACCCTTGATCAAATGATGAAATATACTTCAAAATGAGAATTTTGACAAAAAATCTTGAAGTTTGAATTTATTTGGGTCACAATTGACTTTTGCCCTAGCATAGTCGATTTTTGGACTTTTGAGCATTGATTGAGCAAACTTCCTCTGCAAGGCTTGAAACTTGACATGGATGATCTTGAGAACATATTAGGACATTGGGGAGCACTTGAGGTCATTTATACTCAAAGATCTTGATGCAATACAAAACCCTAATTTGAGGTAGACTGTCTTAGGAGACAGCTTGTCTGACCAATTCTTGAGCAACCTTGAGCCACTTGGAGATCTTTCTTGCAATATTTTGAGAAATATGGGAGGGAAAATTTTGGGGTACAACAGCTGCCCCTGTTCAATCTTCTTAAACCTGAGGATGTAGATTGGCTTTCATGCCTTTCGTGATCCGAAGGTGGAAGATGATTGAACATTAGAGTGCCCAGAAATTTGCACTCGCATGAAGTGGTATCACCCTTGTGATGTCGGGAATGGGCTTACAGATGCCATTTGGAGGAGTGTAGATCGCATAAGAGATTCCTTAGCGAGAGCTTGTATACCTGTTGTTGTGGAAGATTCCGCTGGGGAAGTATGATTTTTGTTGAGATTTAGGAACTTGCCTGTACTTCAACTGAGAGAACATCTCTGCTGAGTTTTAAGAACTTGTCCGTAATTCAACTGGGGGGAAACATCTTCATCGAGATTTAAGAACTCGCCCGAAATTCAACTGAGAAAACTCTGCTGAGATTTAGGAATTGTCTGTAATTCAATGGAGGAACTTTGTCGAGACTTAGGACCTTGTCTGTAATTCAACTGAGGATAATTCTGTTGAGATTTAATAACTTGTCAGTAATTTGACTTGGGGAAACATCTTCATCTATATTTAAGAACTCGCCCGTAATTCAACTGAGAAAACTCTGTTGAGACTTAGGAACTCATCTGTAATTCGATGGAGGAACTTGTCGAGATTTAGGACCTTGTCTGTAATTCAACTGAAGATAATTCTGTTGATATTTAAGAACTTGTCAGTAATTCGACTTTGGGAAACATCTTCATCGATATTTAAGAACTCGCCCGTAATTCAACTGAGAAAACTCTACTGAGATTTAGGAATTGTCTGTAATTCGACGGAGGAACTTATCGAGATTTAGGACCTTGTCTGTACTTAAACTGAGAAAAACTCTGTTGAGATTTAAGAACTGTCAGTAATTCGACTGTAGGGAAACATCTTCATCGAGATTTAAGAACCCGCCCGTAATTCAACTGAGAAAAACTCTGCTGAGATTTAGGAACTCGTCTGTAATTCGACGGAGGAACTTGTCGAGATTTAGGACCTTGTTTGTAATTCAACTGAGGATAATTCTGTTGAGATTTAAGAACTTGTCAGTAATTCAACTTTGGGAAACATCTTCATCGAGATTTAAGAACTCGCCCGTAATTCAATTGAGAAAACTCTGTTGAGATTTAGGAACTGTCTGTAATTCGACTAAGGAACTTGTCGAGATTTAGGACCTTGTATGTAATTCAACTGAGGATAATTCTGTTGAGATTTAAGAACTTATCAGTAATTCGACTTTGGGAAACATCTTCATCGAGATTTAAGAACTCGCCCGTAATTCAACTGAGAAAACTCTGCTGAGATTTAGGAACTGTCTGTAATTCGACGGAGGAACTTGTCAAGATTTAGGACCTTGTCTGTAATTCAACTGAGGATAATTCTGTGGAGATTTAAGAACTGTCAGTAATTCGACTAGAGTAAAAGCTTCAAGACTTTTGAATTTTGTGAGAATTTAACTGCATCCTTCCTGAAAGGTAAAGGTTAGTTGTATGTAATGCATGATATGTATCAAGCAATGATGTTCTCAAAATAAATGAGATTGTGTTGTATGATGCGTATATGCATGTGTCATAATGTATGAAAATGTAATGTTTTTAGCTGGGGAAAATAAATCCCGAATAGCTGCTGGAGAAAAGAATTGGATTCTTCGTTTCCGCTAGGGAGAGAGAATGAAGATGATTGTGAGAATAAACCTGCATGAGAGGAAAACTCCATTGGCGAATATACTAATGAGGAGATTACTCTGTGGGGAAGAGATGTTCTGCTGAGGATTCCACCGATAAATTCCGCTGGGGCTGAGTTACCGTTGCTGGTGATACTGAATCCTGTTGGGGAATTGAATTCTGCTTGTGAAGAGGAAAGAACTCCTCTGGGGACGATCTTTCAGTAGCGACTTCATTGGGGATAACCTCTTAGACTCTAATGGGTATAATCCTTTGAGCTCTGCTGGGGACAATCTTCCAAGGTCTACTGGGGATGATTCTCCAAACTCCACTAGGGAAGCTTTTCTTTTTTCAGACTACGCTGGGAAAAATTTCAAACTCCACTGGGGATACTTTGTATTCTGCCGAGGAATATTCTTATACTCCACTGGGGAATATTAAGACCTTTCAGTGCAGATGGTAGATAAACTCTGCTTGGGGAGAGTATTACCGATTCATTCACAGTTGCAAGTCTCAACTGGGGAGAGCTAACATTACTGTCCTTTCTTTGCGGGGGGTGAAAGTACCTTAGCCATATTCTTCAGCTGAATCTTCCTTTGTACCTGGTGGACAGAGCAACTGTACAGCTTGGGCAAATCTTATTGCCCCTGTTTCTGATATTACGAGTAATCGTCTTTTGTTTTGCATGTAAATATTCATGAGCAGCAATTACTGTCAAATGCATATATCAAAAATGAACATTGGGCGTTCTTTGCAAAACAAAACAGAAAAGAAAAACAGTTTGAAATTTTTCTGAAAATGAATTGTATTGATTTTGAAGTTTTTGGCCTGTGAATAGGCGTTTTTGTATAAGAGGTTGACGTCCTAGTAAGAAAACGCCAACGAATAATAGAATTTATACAATTTGTGAAAAACAGTTATGTGAACAATCCTACTGGGTTCCAACTCTGCTATTGCCCTTATGTCTTCGAGCATCTCATCACTTTGCTACTTGGTTGAAGGTAGATCAGACTGATTAGTGTCGTGCAAGCTTGATAGTCGATACCGAAGTCTGGTCGCAAGGTGATCCAATGAGACATAGTGTTACGCTTTGATCCCTAATTTTTGCCTGGACCGCCCTTTCGGGTTTTCAGTCCACCGGGATACCCTTTTTTGCCCAAGCTGCCTTTTCAGGTTTTCGACTTGCCGGGTGTACAATTTTTTTTCTTCATTTTCATCCCTTATTTTTGCCTGAACCCTTTTGGTTTGCCGGGAAGCCCTTATTTTTGCCTAGGCCAGTCAACCTAGCGAGTCTTTATTCATGCATACTATCTTTTCACTATGTCTGCATTGACGGGGTGAGGAAGGTTGTCACCATCCATGGTGGTCAGAATCGTAGCTCCTCTCGAGAAGATATTCTTAACCACAAATGGCCCTTCGTAAGTAGGGGTCCATTTTCCCCTGGGATCACCTTGAGGTAGTATGATGCGCATGATAACCAGGTCCCCAACTTGATACTCTTTTCGTCTGACTTTCTTGTTAAATGCCTTGATCATCCGTTTTTTATACGTTTGACCGTGACAAATAGCAGTAAGTCTCTTTTCGTCGATTAAATTCAGCTGATCAAGCCGGGTCTGAATCCAGTCATCTTCGCTCAAACCTGCATCCTTCATAATCCGAAGAGAGGGTATCTGAACTTCAATGGGCAAGACTGCCTCCATTCCATATACCAAGGAATAGGGTATTGCCCCTGTTGACGTCCGCGCAGAGATACGGTACCCATGAAGAGCAAAAGGTAACATCTTGTGCCAATCTTTGTACGTCACCGTCATCTTCTGCACAATCTTCTTAATGTTCTTATTAGCTGCTTCTACAACCCCATTCATCTTCGGCCGGTAGGGAGAAGAGTTGTGATGCTGTATCTTGAACTGCTTACAGATCTCGGTGATCATCTTGTTGTTGAGATTTGTACCATTGTCCGTAATGATCCTCTCTGGTACACCGTATCGACAGATCAGGTTGTGCCAAATGAATCGTGCCACGACATTCTTGGTTACAGTAGCAAAAGAAGCTACTTCAACCTACTTCGTAAAGTAATCAATCGCTACTAGGATGAAAACGATTCCCATTAGATGCCGTAGGTATGATCTCACTGATCATATCAATGCCCCACATTGCAAAAGGCCACGGAGCCGTTAAGACGTTCAGAGGTACTGGAGGTATGTGCACCTTATCAGCATAGACTTGGCACTTGTGACAGGTCCGAGAATGCTGATAACAGTCGGCTTCCATTGTGGACCAATAATATCCTGCCCGAAGGATTTTCTTTGCCATGGTGTGTCCACTGGAATGAGTTCCGAAAGTACCTTCATGTAACTCTACCATGATTCTTTCTGCTTCGTTCTTATCCACACATCGCAGTAAGGTTGAATCATGGTTACGCTTGTAAAGAATGTCATTGCTGATGAAGAACTTCGCTGCGAACCTCCTCAGAAACTTCTTGTCATTAACAGATGCACCCTCGGGGTATTCCTGAGCCTCAAGATACCTCTTTACCTCATGAAACCAGGGTTTTTCTTTTACCTCTTCAGTCTCAATGTCGCAAAAATGCGCAAGTTCGTCCAACCTTTCAATGGTAATCCGGGGAGCTTCGTTGTCCCATCTGACCTTGAACATAGAAGACATCGTAGCTAGCGCGTCTGCCAACTGATTCTCCTCTCTAGGGAAGTGTTCAAAGGTTATCTCCTCGAAGTGGGGAAGCAATGTCAACACATACTCCTTGTAAGGAATAAGATTAGGGTGTTTCGTATCCCACTCGCCTTTGATCTGACTGATCACGAGAGCGGAATCTCCGAAAACACTTAAGAACTTAATCCTTAGGTCAATAGCTGCTCGAAGACCCATAATGCACGCTTCATACTCCATCATATTATTGGTGTAGTTGAAACATAGTCGGGCGGTAAACGGAGTATGAGAGCCTTTAGGAGATATAATCACGGCGCCAATGCCATTACCCAAAGCGTTTGAAGCTCCATCAAAGTACATAGACCATCGGGATCCTTCCTCAGGTCCTTTATCCGATCCAGGTGCTTCACATTTGGTTACTATCATGATATCCTCATCCGGGAACTCAAAGTTCATAGACTGGTAATCATCCACTGCCTGATGTGCCAAATGATCTGCCAACACACTTCCTTTGATTGCCTTTTGGGTCGTGTATTGGATTTCATATTCAGTCAAGATCATCTACCATCTTGCTATTCTTCCGGATAAGGCAGGCTTCTCGAAGATATACTTGATTGGATCCATTTTTTATATCAATAAAGTAGTGTGAGTCAGCATATACTGTCTCAGCCAGAGAGCAGCCCATGCCAAAGTGCAGCAAGTTTTCTCGAGCAACGAGTATCGGGTCTCGCAGTCGGTAAACGTTTTGCTAAGGTAATAAATAGCATGCTCTTTTCGGCCAGACTCGTCATGCTGCCCCAACACGCACCCCATTGAATTATCGAGTACTGTCAAGTATAGGATCAGAGGTCTCCCTTCAATTGGAGGCATTAGAATAGGTGGCTCTTGGAGATACTCTTTAATCCTTTTGAAAGCAGCCTGACATTCATATTTCCATCTTACCACTTGATCTTTCTTCAGTAGCTTGAAGATTGGCTCACAAGTAGCAGTCAGGTGTGAGATGAATCGGGCAATATAGTTCAGACGTCCCAGAAAGCCTCTGACTTCTTTTTCTGTTCGGGGAGCTGGCATTTCCTGGATAGCTTTCACCTTTGCAGGATCCACTTGAATACCTTTATCACTTACGAAGAAACCCAACAGCTTACCAGATCTTACCCCGAAGGTGCACTTGTTCGGGTTTAACCTCAACTTGTACAACTTCAACCTGTCAAATAACTTTTGAAGGTGGTCAAGATGTTCTTCCTTAGTCTGGGATCTTGCAATCATGTCGTCGACGTATACCTCAATCTCATGATGGATCATGTCATGGAACAAAGCGACCATGGCACGCTGATACGTTGCCCCAACATTCTTCAATCCGAAGGGCATGACCTTGTAGCAAAAGGTACCCCATTGAGTAACAAAGGTCGTCTTCTCCATGTCTTCGGGAGCCATTTTTATCTGATTATAACCAGAGAAACCATCCATAAAGGAAAAGACCTTATGTTGTACGGTGTTGTCAACCATAACGTCGATATGAGGCAAAGGGAAATCATCCATGGGGCTTGCCCTGTTCAGATCCCTATAGTCAACACACATTCGAACCTTACCATCCTTCTTCGACACAGGAACCACATTGGCCACCCACTGTGGGTAAGAAGTAACTGCTAGAAAACCGGCGTCAAATTGTTTCATAACCTCAACCTTGATTTTCTCAGACATCTCCGGGCGCATTCGGCGGACTTTCTGTTTCACTGGAGGACAATCTTCCTTGGTAGGCAGGCGGTGAACCACAATATCGGTATCCAACCCAGGCATATCTTCATAAGACCAGGCGAAGATCTCAACATAGTCTTGCAGCATCTGAATCAACCGTTGCTTAACACTAGGCTCCAGATTTGCACCGATCTTGACCTCTTTCTTGTCTTGCTCTGTACCCAGATTTACCGATTCCACTGGCTCTTCATGCGGCTGTATGGCCCTCTCTTCCTGAAGTAACAGTCTAGCAAGTTCACCAGGCACTTCGCAATCATCTTCACTTTCGTCTTCAGCTAAGTTGATCGGACTTTCGAAGTCATAACTGGCAGTAGCAGAGTCGTTATCAGTGGGATCCAGAGTGGATGTAGACCTGTATATGTGAGTGTGTGTAAAATAGCTGTTTTGCAATATATAAAAAGAAAAACAAGGAGCGCAAAATTTGAAATGCAAGAAATGTCCAATGCTTTTATTAATGATATATGGAGATGACAAATATCCATCCCTCATAAACAAGGCCACGGTGCCCCGGGTAAGACACCAGGCTGTAAAGTTTAAAATTGTCTGTTACAAATTTAAAACAAAAGTCTCATTACTGTGTAATAACAGAAACGGGCATGGAATCCTTTGCTGTCCAATTGCTCAGGCCACCATCGGTAGTTGGGTAAATCCAGCTGTCAATGTCAAACTCTTCATCATCATCATCCTCGATAGCATTCACTCCCGCGTCATGTTTGGGCCTAGGTGCCGTTATGACATTAGGTTTTTCCGGCGCTGTGAACTCAATCTCCTTAACATCAATCAAATCCTGTACCTTAATCTTCAAAATCCAGCAATCATTCGTATCATGCCCCGGGCTGTCAGAATGAAAAGCACAGCGGGCGTTCGGATTATACATGGGTGATGTTGTATTGGGATTCTTCGGGGCTTCCTTCGGAATCACCAAGTTGGTCTTTAGCAACTGCGGCAGAATCTGAGACAGGGTCATATGAAGCTTAGTGAATTGTCTTTGCAGCCTCTTGGCTCTTGGCTGATTGTTGCGTTGTGCGGCAACAACAGGTCTTGATATAACCACCGCATTAACTGCTTGGCGGCGTTCAAGTTTGTTATGGCTCTTTGCACTGTAAGCTGCGCTGGATTCCTTCTTAAAAGGCTTCTTCTCAGTACTTGATGAAGCACCCTTCTGTATTTTACCGCTCTTAATACCAGCATCAATTCTTTCCCCGGTCATAATCAGCTCGGTAAACTCAGACGATGAAATTCCAATCAGATGGTTAAAATACAGACCAGACAAGGTCCCCAGAAACATATCCACTAACTCCCTGTCAGCCAGCGGGGGTTATACTCTTCCAGCAAGGTCCCTCCATTTCTGAGCATAGTCTTTGAAACCTTCGCTCGCACCCATAGACATACCCTGAAATTGGGTACGCGTGGGAGCGAGGTCGGCATTGTATTGGTACTGCTTGTAAAAAGTCGTAGCAAGGTCTTCCCAATTATGAATACTAGCTCCTTCCAGCTGGTAAAACCATTCAAGTTGAGTCCCTGAAAGACTATCTTGAAAGAAGTGGATCCAAAGGTTCCTGTCAGCGGTATATGGCTGAATCTTTCTAACATACGAGCGGAGGTGCAACTTTGGACAAGAAACCCCGTCGTATTTAGCAAATATTGGTGCTTTAAACTTGTGAGGAATCACCACCCCAGATGACAAACCCAGATCACCAAAGTCCAACCCAGGGACCTTCTGAATCTCCATCGCACTTAACCGGTCTTCAAGCTGTTTATACCTATCCTCAGCCGGAGGATACTGGTCTTCATCAAAGTCAATCTCGTTTTCAGAAACCACAGGCTAGGAACCCTCCTTTCTTCTTGATTCTCTCCCCCTCCAGATGAGTGAGTCAAATCAACCTCTTCTCGCAAATTGTTTCCAAATCTGTGACCCATATTCAGTAGGACCGTCTTCTTCTTCTTCTTCTTATTCTTCTTATCCTTCAAGATAAGAGTCTTCAGATCTTGCTGACCCTTAGCCAAATTCATGAACATTTCCTGGAACTGGGCATTTTGAGCTTGTAGAGCCTTGATGGCTTGATCAGTTGATGTTTCAGCAGACATGATGTGCTGAAATAAACAACGAAGAAGATAAGAGACCTGTAATGGGTACCTGTGATGAGGTGCATGAGAATGAAATGCGTATGATATGATTTCAAAGATGTCGAGAGATTCAAATTCGTAAACCAAAATGAAACACACTTTTATTAGATAACTTTGAAACAATTTTTGACAAATGGCCTTAAGGCGTTACGAAAGGAAATACTGAAAAGTAAATCAAAACTAGAAATAACAAAAGACATCAGCGCTCCCATGGTCGTTTCCCTTTGGTGATGACATAGTCGTTGAGGATCGGCTCATTCTCCAATTGCCTTGTCAACTTCAGGATCTTCCGCTCTTGTTCGTGATACTTTTCTCTGTAAGTATCCCTCTCTTCTCTTAGCTGCATCCAAGACCTCTTTAATGCCCCAATGTCAGTAGGCATGTACGGGTGGAGGATGGTAGGTGGAACCCCTTCTTCATCAGCAACCTCAATAATCACAGGCAAGACAGCTTCGTACGACATTACCAGCTTTTGGGCATGGATTCGAACCCATCAGAGATATGGTTCCATCGGAAGAGAGGTCTTCATCCCTAACTCGTGCGGATCGGACCTGTGTACCCTATCCCAAGCTCGTATGAACCTGCGGCGATGCTCGTCACTATCCCCTTGGAAGTCAAAGACAATGCTTGGCATTAGCAAATCATGAGGTCCTTCCCTCCTAGCTCGCCCAAACTGACGTAAGGCCAAACAAGGGTTATAGGTAATCCCTCCTCGAACTCCAAGCAGTGGAACATTGGGGTATTCCCCACATCGATCAATAATAGCCACTTCTTCCATGTCCTTAGTACTCCATATGATGTCATTATGAGAGAGAAACATAATCCTGTAGGCCCAACCCATGCCTTCCTTGTTCTTCAGAACTGATTTGGGAAGGTGAGAAATAAACCACCTCGCCAACAATGGTGCACAGCACATAAGGGTTCCCCGTTTCCGAGCAGTACGGGCATAAAGAGAGTGCAAAATGTCACCCAAGAGTGTGGGCACAGGATTACCGGACATGAAAATCTTCACTGCATTCACGTCGACGAAAGAATCTGAGTTAGGAAACAACACCAAACCATATATGAGAAGAGCCAGAATGTCTTCAAATGCCTGAAAGTCTAGACTGTCCCTGAACTGATTAGCCCGATCAACCAAGAATATAGCCAAGAAGCCTTTTGTCCCACTTCGAGTCTCCCAGTTTGACATTACCTCAGCCTTTGTCAGATGGAGGGCTGAAGCAATCTCTTCCGGCCTAAGGATTTTCTCCCAACCTGTAAACGGGGTCTGCTCTAGAATGGAGATACCAAGTAGATCAGAGAACTCTTCCAAGATGGGGAATAACTAGTAGTCCGGAAAAGTAAAGCAATGGTACAGTGGATCAAATTACTGGACTAAGACACGCATCATCTGTTCATCCATCTTGGAGGTGACCAAACCAAGGAGGTTCCCATGTCTTTTGATAAAGGAGGAAGTATCTAGAACCTTTGCAACCAAATCTTTAAGCTGAGTAGGAATCTATACAAAGCTTATCCGAATAGTGTTTCTACGCATGGGTGCCATGACCTAAAAAATAGAACAAAGATGAATCCCCTATGTCTTTGAAATGGGTTAGTCTGATGCAAGATTCATGCAATGTCATGATGTCATGATAGAAACATACCACAAGTATTCACAGATAGCAAACATGGTAAGGGCACACAAGTCACACAGATAGCCCATAGATTTCATGTTGGCAAGGAGCTTAGGTACTACCCTCTTTCAGTTCGGTTGGTTCAAACCTGTCCTAGAAATAGTAACCAGGTTCTAGAGGATCTCAATATCACTGACCACCCTCAATCGGTCATAATTCCAATTTAGCAACCTTTTCTTGCAGCCGGAATCATCGCGAGAGTTTGGTCTCAATGAGCGTAGCATACTGCTACTGTTCTATGGCCAAGTTGGTCAATTATAGGTGCTAAGGTCAGTTGGTGCTTAGTGACCCCTTAGAAGACCCATATTCTCATCGTTGCGCCACAAGGGATATCGGTACAAACTAAAGTTCCACACCAACGTAGCTACTGCTTCAACCGTATCGGTCTATGCCGTACAGTTCCCTCACAGTTTATTGCTACTTACCTAAACGGTATCCCTCAGATCTGGGTTAGGATCTATAGTAACTCCGATTCAAGCCCACAAAGAGAAATGATAGAAATCAATAAATTGAAAACATTATGAACTATTCTTAAGGTACACCCTACTTATAAATACTCCCCAGCAGAGTCGCCAGTTCTGTGATACGGTGGGAAGAACTGACTATTTTATGGAATGTTGGTTTGCATTTGGCGTTTGTTTTCACAAAATGTCGCGGTAAGCAAGAGTCGCCACCGACTTTCATTTTATCCAACAAGGAAAGGAAAAAAGCATAGAAAAATTCCTTTTTTGAGATATTTCTCGGGTTCGGGGGGTAGATTATAGAAAGGGAAGGTATTAGCACCCTTTCTATTCGTGGTTATCCACAGGCTCTTAGGTACTTGCTCATTTGTTTTCAAAATTGTTTTCTTTGTGCTTGTGGGTTTGAAAAAAAGTTTTTGTTTGAAACTTCGATTTAACTCTTGCTTCTGTCCTCAAGAGTGTAATGAAGTGTTTTTTGAAAAACACTTTGTTTGAAAAGGTGTAAGTGTGAGAAAGGTTTTGTTTTTTGAAAGAGCGAGTATCTAAGAACCATCTACCTACTCAAAAAAGGAATCGTTCTATGCTATTTTCCTTTAGACAACGTTATCCCACTATTAGTGAGTAGGTAGCATCGTCATTGGAGTTTAAGGGTCAATTCAAATGAGGGACATACAGTCACTAAAGCAATGTTAGGACGTCTTAGCAGTAACCCTAATGTCTTAGATCATTTGTTTGAGGCAACAATATCCTAGGCAACCATTTCGAGGCGACTATGATCTTTTAGACAAGAGGGCGACCTCTAAAACGACCAATACTCAATGACCGTGTACGAAGGCAACCAAGTGGGGTATACCCTAAGAGTGTGCATGTGCGAGTGTGTTGTTTTCAGTTATTTTTATCTTTGCACATGTTAAGGGTGATCTAATTTGATTTTAAGATTAAGCATTCAATCTTGTCATGCAAACCCTATTATCAAACATCTAGCAATTAAAATTTGCGGAATAATAATGCGGAAATTAAATTACAAGGCGTCGGTGATTTGCATCACCAAAAGCAACCCTTGAAAAATAAAATAAAGCGGTAAAAATAATTAAATGTCCTATTTAACTATTACAATCTGTAAGCAGATACATAATTGGATAAAAATAAATAAAGCGCGCGGGAAATTAAATCGAATGCGAAATTTAGGGTTTTGACCCCTTTTGAAAGAAAATTGCTTTTTTGTTGTTTTTATTTAAGAAAAGAAATTAAATCTAGAATTAAATACTAAATTAATTAATTAAATGGAAAAAATAATTAATGACATGTTTTTTGGTTTTTTTATTATTTTAAGAAAGAAAATAAAAATAATTAAATTAGTAGTTAAAACCTAATTAAGTCTAATTAATTTTATTTGTTTACAAAATAAATTAAAATTTCCTAATTAATATCCTAATTAATTAATGAGTTTATTAATAAAAATAAAAGTTTAAAATTTGATTGGATAAAAAAAAGTATTTTTGTGATTTTATTTGATAAAAAGGAAAAAAATGATTGGTTAGTATTAATTAAAATAAACCAATTAAATTAAATAAACAAAATAAATATAAAAAAAGAGGAGGAATGGGCTTGATTAGGAGGTGTTAGAAGCAAGTTTGTAGGCCCAACAATACTGATCCGTGTGGACTTTTTGGATCCAGTGCAGGCATGTTGACTTGGCTTTTGGTGGACTTCCAACATGGACCACCAGATCTGGCCCTTTGGCCATCTGGCGCTTGGATTGATGAGGGAGTATGGTATGGATCTGGCCCCTGCGCGCATTTGATAACCTGAAAAATAATAATATTGAGAAAGAGGGGGACCTGGGATTCGAACCCATGTCCTGAAGGAGAATGCACCGTTCGCTTGCCACCACGCCAAGTTGCTTTTCTTGTTAATGTAATACGTATCAATAATAATATAACAAAACAAAGTCAAATGATCAGAAAATAAAAAAAAGGCGCCAAGATTTGAATGGCCCAATGAACGGATGGCACGAGTTCATCCCTGACCTCCATCACTGTAAACATTACCTACAGATTTTATCCGCAGCTAAATGCACAGCTTCTTCCTAAAATCGTCCTCAGGCCATGTAAACAACTTCCAAGAACATGGTTAAACTCGTCATGACCTCCTGGATACAACCATGTCCATCATGTGTCTCAATTTTACCTGGAACAAAAATCCCTAAAAATAGAAGCAAAACCCTAGCCATGGCGTTTCATGATACATAACATATAAATCAAATTGGTTATTGCCAATAGTTTGCAAATGATGTGAGTGTTAAGGATATGCAATTATTCCATGAAAACGCTGCCTAATTTCAGAGATACAAAATCAAGAACAGGAGCAATTCGCGTGAGACTTACAGTGCGTATAAGGGCCTGATAATGCTTGATTTGGATTGGGATAGCTTGTGTGTGTTTCCAGGAATTGATTGGGACCAATATCCAGCTCTGAAAATGCCTCTAGGGTTGATTTCGATCTACCACTTTTTGTGATTTTTCTCATTTTTTTCTCTGCCTCCACAAGTGTTCTCCAACCCTAATTTTCGTGTCCTTGGCTTGCTTATGTATTGTGCATTGGATTAGGGTGAAAAACTTGGTCCAAATCTCTCCACATTAAGGTTTTGATATTTGATTTGATTTCCTTTTACAAGCTTGCCAAATTTGATCCAAATCATATCTTTTTGTAACAAATTCCTTTGATACGAATTTGATTCAAATAATAGCTGTATTTGGAGCCTGAAATAGCCAAAAAAATCATGTGTTATCAATGCTTTAGATTTTATATGATTTTATTTGATTTAAAATGAATTAATTCAAATAAAAATCAAATTAAATAATAAAAATGTGATATGGACACATGGCTGAAGCTAGGGCACGTGGGAAACTATGCAAACTCAAAACAAGTGAAAAAGAATGGCCCATTTGGCAAAATTTGAAGTTTTAGGGATAGTTAACTTTTGGCAATTTTGCAAAAAAGTCCAACTTCAACAATGCATAACTTCTTCAATTTTGAACTTTTGGAGGTGTTCTTGGACTTTTTAGAAAGCTTGAGATGTCCTATAATCAACAATTTTTGTCTCATCTAATTTTGATATTCCATGCTCAAGTTAGAAGCTTTGACAAAAAAGGTGTTTTTGTTGACTTTCAAAAATAACCTATAATGTCCAAATTCATAACTTCTTGTGAGTGCATTTTTTGATCTTGGGATATGAAAATAGATTGCAGGGAATTGCATCCTCTTCCAAATGAGCTTTGGATGGGTCTTTTCTCATAAAGTATGAGAAAGTTATGCTTGGTCAAAGTTGAGTTGACTTTTCCTACAAAACCCTAATTTAGCAACTTTTGAATCTTGATGAATTTTGAGCAATCCTTGATGAATCATGATCAACCCTTGATCAAATGATGAAATATCCTTCAAAATGAGAATGTTGACAAAAAATCTTGAAGTTTGACTGTATTTGGGTCATAGTTGACTTTTGCCCTAACATAGTCGATTTTTGGACTTTTGAGCAATTGACTGAGCAAACTTCCTCTACAAGGCTTGAAACTTGACATGGATGATCTTGAGAACATATTAGGACATTGGGGAGAACTTGAGGTCATTTGGACTCAAATATCTTGATGCAATACAAAACCCTAATTTGAGGTAGACTGCCTGAGGAGACAGCTTGTCTGACCAATTCTTGAGCAACCTTAAGCCACTTGGAGATCTTTCTTGCAATATTTTGAGAAATATGGGAGGACAAATTTTGGGGTACAACAGTAGCAGAGGGGACAAACACAGGAGTCACAACTTCTTCAATAACTGGAGTTCTCGCAGATATGTTGACCGGTGCAGGGGTAACCTTAGGAGCAGCTGAGGGTCCGAAGATTGCCTTTGGAGGCGCAATCTCCGGAGATAAAATTCTTCCACTATGGGTGATTTTACTCGTTCCAGCAATGTTTCCAATGTCGGAAGTCTCTTCATCAGAACTCTCTTCAGTTGATTCAATTTGTTTAACAACATGGTAAAAGATCTCTCCCCCATAGTTCCACGGTATTGATTTGTTGGACTTGTACGAGATGGGCCCCGGCATGGTTATCTTCAAAGGTACAATCTTTGGATCGGATGTAATCTTAACAGGTCTTTTGGAGACCTTGGAAAGATTGGCGGATATGGTAATTATTGAAATATCATTGACAGGAGTCGGTGTAACAAGAGTCTTTTCAAAAAGGATCTCTTAGTTATCCATTAGGCGCTGGATGCCTAGCTTCAACAATGGACAGTCGGTTGGTAAGGATGAACAAAGGCAGCAATCTTCTTCACAACCTGGGAAAATCCCAGCTTTCAGCAAATTCAACTTGATTATCGGTAGCGGAGTCATCAAATCATCAACAGTAGCAACAAAAAGATCTTCTTCAACAGCATGGGCATTGTGGCCATGCTATAGCATTGGAGCAGAGATCACGTTCGGCTTTTCAGGGGCGTCGAATTCCACTTCTTTAGCATCTATTAAATCCTGAATCTTATTTTTGAGGGCCCAACAATTGTTGGTGTCATGCCCCAGGCTGTCTGAATGATAAGCACACTTTGCATTTGAATGGTAGTAAGGGGAAGATGTATTCGGATTCTTCGGTGCCTATTTCAAACTTGCAAGGTTTAACTTCAAGAGATGAGGGCGAACCTGAGTAGGTGTCATGTTTATCCGGGTGAATTGTCGGGCAGGCCTTCCCACCCTTGTTTTGTTGGTTCTGGGTTGATTGTTTCTAGGCTGATCAACTGCAGACTTCTGAATCATTACAGCCCCCACCTCTGGTCGGCACTCAACTCTTCCTTGAATTCTTTGGGAGTAGACAGCTGAGACTTATTTCTTTGCTGGAAAGGTCTTTTTGATGGCAGCGGAAGCAGATGCATCCTTTTGAATTTTCCCGCTCTTGATTCCGGCTTTAACTCTTTCACCAATCAGAATTAACTCGGTGAACCCCGCAGACGAACTTCCAATCAGGTGATTGAAAAAGGGGCCTGACAGTGTACCCAAGAACATATCTACCAGCTCCCTCTCAGATAGAGGTGGTTGTACTCGTCCCGCCAAGTCTCTCTATTTTTGGGCATACCCTTTGAAACCTTCATTTCAGACCATGCCCATACTCTGTAATTGAGTACGGGTTGGTGCTAAATCTGCATTATATTGATACTGTCTGTAAAAGGCAGCCGCCAAATCCTCCCAATTATGCACATCAGACCTATCTAGCTGGTAAAACCAATCTAACTGCGTCCCCGAAAAATTGTCCTAGAAGAAATGAACCCATAGGTCTTTATCAGAAGAATGCGGTTCAATTTTTCTGACATAAGACCGCAGATGCATCTTTGGATAGGACAAACCATCATATTTAGCAAAAAGAGGCACCTTAAACTTGGGGGGAATAACAATGCCAGATACCAACCCCAACTCCTCAAAGTCCAGCCCTGGCACTCTTTGTACCTCCATAGCTGCCAGACGCTCTTCCAGGTTCTTGTATTTGTCATCTGCAGGAGGGTACTGCTGCTCAGAATAGTCTTCATCCTCCTCCTCTTCTTCTTCCTCAGACTCAGATTGCACTACAGTTACTTTACCTTTTCCTACCCCTTCATCAGATGTTGAGGGGAAATCCAGGACCCTTCTAGCTTGACCTTCAAATCTTTTACCCAAAGTAGCCACACCAACTCTCTTATTTTTCTTTTTCTCCTTTTCCAGTAGAGTTTTGAGCTCCTCCTGACCCTTAGCCAAGGTCATGAGTAGTTGTTGGAACTGTGAATTCTGCGCTTGTAAGTCTTTGACCGTCTTCTCTATATCTATCTTGCTGAAATAAACAGCAGAGAGATAAGGAAACCTGGTGTGAAGACTTGTTTATGCATATGATGAATGATATGTATTCATGTAATGCATTCAAGGATTTAAAAATTCAAATTTGTTGTAAACAAAAAAGAACACATGTCATATTAATAAGATAGAATTTGTTAGTACATCAATGCCCCATGGGCAAAATAATACAAAATTCTAATGTAAAAAGACGCTGCGCATCCTCTTTGGTGCAATGTAGGTGTTGAGAGTCTGCTCTTCGTGAAGTTGACGAGTAAGTTCCAAAACCTTCTTCTCACTGGCGTAGAATTGGGCTTCGAACGTATCACGCTCTCCCTTGAGCTGTATCCAACTCCTTTTCAAATCTTCAAGTGATGTTGGCATGTCATGATGTAGGAGGGTGTATGGAACCTCTCCTTCCATAACAGGCTCTTTGATCACAGGGAGAATGTAGGGGTAAGGCATCATAAGACTTTGGGTGCGGGTTCATACCAACTTGAGGTAAGGCTCAAGGGGGATGGAATTCTTGTGTCCTAAGGTCTTACTGTCTACCATGTTGGGCATTCTCTAAGCTCGGATGAACCTTTGGTGAAGTCCTTGATCGTCGTTGTCGAAGTCAAAAACCAAGTCTGGAATCAGCATGTCATGTGGGCCATCCCTTCGGGCATACCCAAATTGTCTCAGAGCCAAGCAAGGGTTGTAGGTAATGCCTCCCCTAATGCCAAGTAGAGGGACATTAGGGAATTCCCCACAATGATCAATGATGATAACATTTTCTCTGGATCGAGAACACCAATGAACATCTGAATGTGTAAGAGTCATCAATCGTTGCGACCACCTCAAGCTTTTCTCATTCTTCAAGACTGATTGGGGAAGATGAGAAATAAACCATCTTGCCAGTAAAGGAGTACAGTACATGAGAAAACCTCTTTTCCTCATTGTTCGAGTGTGAAATGAGTGGATGATATCCCCAAGAAAAGTAGGCACAGGATTTCGGGACATGAAAATATTGACAGCATTCACATCTATAAGTTGGTCAAGGTTTGGGAATAAGACCAACCCATAGATGAGAAGAGCCACAATCTCCTCAAAAGCTTGTAAGTCCAATGAATTCCAGCATTCTTGAGCTTTCTCAAACAGAAACTTTGAAAAGAAACCCTTGACACCACTTCTGGTTTCCCAATGACCTTTGAAATCAGATGGTTGCAAGTGTAGGGCTTGAGCAACATCTTCAGGCTTTAGATCTCTTTCCGTACCGTTGTAGGGTAATTGATGGAGAATAGGAATCCTCAGGAGTTGAGAAAATTCCTCCAAAGTAGGCACTAGTTGGTAATCAGGAAATGTGAAGCAGTGGTGTAGAGGGTCAAAGAACTGGAAGAGAACTTTCACCATATCTTCCTCAGTGTTGGTGTTGACTAAGTTGAGAAGACGACCATGCCTCTCGGTGAATGGAGAATACTCTGGAATCTTGGAAGTAATCTCCTTGAGTTGAGGAGGAATTATCAAAAGGTTGACCTGAATAGTTTTCCTGCGAAGTGATTCCATTACCTACAAAACAAGAACAAAGATGAAAATCCAAATCCTTGAAATGGTTAGTGGATGCATATGATGCTTCATGATGTTATGATGTTATACACAAGTATATATGTACAAACAGATCACACAAGTTCCTAGTTTCAGGCTTGCACGGGGTTTCATAGGTAAGTACCCTCTTGAAGTTTAGTTGGCTCAACCTGTCCTATAAATAGTAATCGGGTTCTAAGGAGCTCAATATCACTGGATTATTTTCTGTGTTCATTGTTTCAGTATAGCCACTTTACTGGCGACCGAAATATTCCAAGAAAACAACCCTCAATGAGTGTAGTATCGAGTATCTACCAACTTCGGACTGCACCAAAGCCGATCATCTCACTACCCCTAAAAGGCCAAGTTGGTCAAGTAAAGGTTCTAAAAGTCCATTAGTGCTTCATGACATCACTTAGCGGCCCCGTATTCTCTTTGATTAACTCAAAAACTACCAGTACCCATAAATATGTCGCACTAATATAGCTATTGCTTCAACCATGTCGGTATACCCCGCACAGTTTCCACAACGTATTGCTATTTACCTATGAATGTTTCCCAAATCCGGGTAGAGGATTTCAAACCCAAATAATAGAACCAAAGTGTAAAGCATACAAGTCAATCAAGATAAGCATGTAAAGGTGATCTAAACCCTAAGGTAACCCCACTTTTAATTTGATTCCCTAGCAGAGTCGCCAGTTCTGGCGATACGGTGGGAGAACTGACTTGAGGTTTTGCATTTTTTGTTCGCAAATGTTTCGGTTTAGCAAGAGTCACCACCGACTTTTTATTTTATCCAAAGGAAAGGTCAAAAAGCACATGAAAGACCTTTGAGATTGTTTTTGGGTTCGGGGGGTAGATTATGAAAAGGGAAGGTGCTAGCACCCTTTTCATCCATGGTTTTCCATGGGCTCTTAGTTACTTGATTTAGATCAATTGCTTTTGCTTTTCAATTGTTTGAAATGGTGCTTTGTGTGTGGTTTTGAAAGTATTTTGAAAAGAGGCCTTTTGTCTAGGCAACCTTAGTAATGATTCTTGCTTGAATGTATACAAAGGTGTTTTTCTTTTGAAAAATGTTTCAATGTTTGAAAGTTTGTTGGGAAATATTTTGAAATGTGTTGTGTGTTTTTGAAAATAGCAAGGATAGTTTGCAAGTTTGATCAAGTAACTAGGAGCATCTACCTACCTACTCAAAGATCTTTCCTACACATTTTTAACCTTTTGACATTGTTGTTTTACCATTGCATTTGGTAAACAAACTTGTGTTTGGATGTTAAACGGGACAGGCGTGGGTCATCGTATGACCATGATAGCAATTGTGCCAAGTATCTTAGCAAGCTCTTTTGAGGGACTAGATCATTTTTGTATAGGCAGCCAAGATAGCGTCATCGAGGGACTATAATATTTTTGTTTTAATTTTGATTTGCCAAGATACCTAGCATGCATACCATTGCCATGTTTTTAAGGCAACAAGTGGGTGAAACCCTAGAGATGCTTGTGTGTATTGTGTTGTCATTTTTCATGCATTTTTGTCTTGTATTTAGTCATGCTATTTGTTTGATTTTGGTTCTTTGCATACAAACCCTAATCTTACTATCATGCATATTTGAAAGCAATAAAGTGCGTAGAAGTAAATCTAATACTATTACAACATTATTATGGGGAGGGGGATACAAGTTTGAATAAGGGGATATTGCTCAAAAATAAACCCTAAAACTATTATTACAACCAAATTGAAATATTACACAAATAAATAAATAGACAAATATTTAAATGGACAATTAAATATAAATATGCAAAATGTTTTTTGTATTTTATTTTATGTACGTAAAATAAATTATTTATGTCTCAAAAAATAAGAAAAAATATTAATGATTATTTTTGAAAGGGTGGAAACCCTAGTTTTTTGGTTTTAAAAGAAAATGTATTATATTATTTATTTATTCATTTATGTACAAAGAAAATAAATAAAAATATTCACAAAAATATTTAAAAAATAAAAATATGTGAGAAAATATTATTTTATATGTATAAATAATAAAAATAAAAAATATATAATATTTTTGTATTAATTATAAGTTTTTATTTAAGAAAATAAATGTATTAAACCTAATAAACTAAATATTATGCCAAAAATAAAATAAAATGTGAAAATTTAAGAAAATATTTTTGGTGATTTTTAATATTTGGAAAAAATAAATAAAAGTCAGAAATGTAAAAGAAATAGAGAAATATACAAAAATAAAGAAATGGGCCAAGGGGGTACAGAAAGCAAGCTAGGGGGTGCAAATAGTCTGCCAAACCAAGCTCAGCCCACATTCCTCTTCATCCCTGTCCTCCAGAACAAAAATGTGCGCGCTGCAACTTCAAACCTGTTCTCTCTATTCTTTGCTTGAAATCAAAAACCCATAACATGAAAATTATATAGATTGAAACCACGATTTCAACCATGTAAAAAACTTAATCTAACTCTAAGAAACCAGGGAGAATTTCAATGCCCCAAATTTATAACCTAATTTTTTCAGTAAGTTCAACTATCAAATACTCCTAGCTCAGTTAACATAAATGAATTCTATGCATATGTACAGCTCAAGGACAATGAGGACTACATTTTTGCTTCACAAACCTAAGCCTAATGATTCCTAAATAAGGAGATAGAAGTTTGAATTTTACCTGTTTCAACCAAGCTTGGATATGGCAATGTAGGGGTTTTTGATGAGGCCTGAAGGTCGTGTTAGCTTGCCTGAGGTTCACTCAACCTTTCCCAATGCTTGGCTTGCTTTGAAATGGCCTGAATATGCTTGTAGAACTCAACCTGCAAAGCTTCAAAGCAAAAATGGTGAAGTGTGAAAATGGTGTTACAGTGGCTTGAGAATGGTTGGGATAGTTTAGGTATGTTGTATGGAGTGTGTTGGAACTAGTTTCAAGCAAAACACACGAGTGGATTTTGTTTTGGAAGTGAATCTGCAGAACCTGCCCTGTTTTGACAAGAACTTGGTGTTTTGGTGTTTAAGGGTGTTTGAGAGGCTTGTAGCTCGTGTTTCTGGCTTGGTGTGATATGCTGAACTTGTTTGAAATGTTTACAAAAATTGGTTTTATCAGATTGAAGAGTTTTGGAGTTTTTGCACATTACTTGCTTTTGAAGAAAAAGTTGATTTTGACAATGCCAAGGCATGTACAGGCCTTCTCCTTAGCTGCACATAGTTGGTGTACTTTTCCCCAAGTTTGTGGACTTTGTTTGCTGCAAAAGATTGGGTCCTTGGCTCAAGGGAAACAAAATTGCATAAAGTGGACTTTATGAAAATGGCATTGTTGCCTTTTTGCCAAAAATGGATTAAACCTTTGTATAATGCTTCATAGATAAGAACAAAGCCTTAATCCAATGTGTTTGCATTTAATTTATAAGTGTATAAGAGATTAGAACTTGTAAACCAAGTACAAGCATGCTTTGGATAGAATTGCAAGTTGTAACATGGTGCAAAATGCCTTGGACAAAAGTGATGATTTACCATTTTCAATCCTTCGATTCTCCCTAACCACAAATGATCTTGGAGAGTTCTTGGACATTTTGGAAAGCTTCTAACATTCTATACAATCCATCATTGAAATGCATTTTGAGATTCCAATTGTCACTATGTGAAAAATTACCATGAAGATAGGTCAAAATCCTGCCTAAACTAGGGCAAAATTTCACTAAGTTAGAAAGTTTTTGGACCCTTGTTCACAAAATCATAACTTGAGATACAAGTAACTTTTGGGAAAACTTTGTGAATAAAAGTTGTAAATTTTGTGGAGGACTACAACTTTCATGTTGGAAGTTTTCTTTGAATCCAAATTTATCATGGTGAAAAAGTTGGGAAAAAATAAGAAAAATTTCATAACTTCGAAATTTTCTAAGTTATGAAAATTTTCCATTTTAAATCCTAATTTTCAAAATTAGGTTTCTTGGTGAAAAAGATTCATGTTTTGACACATCTTGATGAAAAATGACCCTTGGCACTTGATTTTGACAAAAAAGTCAAAGTTTGACTTTTCAGTGTACAGTTGATTTTTGATCAATTGACTGGAAAATTCATATGTCAATCCAATGCATTTGAGATCTTTTGAACCTTGTGATTAGGTAACTATGATTCCATTGAGTCCTTGAAACCATGCTTGAACCCAATTTGCCATTTGCTAGGTGAAAAATCAGAAATTGCCCTTCTACAGTCAAAACCCTAAAAATGACCATTTTGCCCTTTTGATGATCTGATCAAATTTCTTGAGGAGTTGTGGTCCAGACTTGATCAAATGGTTCATATGAGTCTATAATGTTGTTGTGGATCAAAAATTATGAGGTTTGACTGTAAATTGGCCATAGTTGACTTTTTCCCCAATACAATTGATTTTTAGGTCAACTATCCAATTGACTAGGCAAGAATTTGATTCAAGGCTTGAAACTTGGTATGAGCAATCTTAGGAGTCCAAAATGAAGCATGAAAGTCACATTGAGCATTGGAAGTCCAAAAATCCTTGTGCAAACTCAAACCCTAATTTCAGGTCAACAGTGCAAGGAGATGTCTTAAGCAGAGCAAACCTTAATCTGGTCTTGAGTTTAAAGATTCTTGTGGGGAAAATCTTGATAAAATGAGAGGGAAAATTTTGGGGTTCAACACATAGCTTCCTCAAGACCCATGATGCAAGCCTCATATTCCTCCATATTATTAGTGCAATCAAATGTTAACCTCGCGGTAAAAGGAATATGCGATCCATGAGGAGTGACAATCACAACACCAATTTCTTTTCCATAAGAATTCACCGCTCCATCAAAAATCATAATCCAACGAGATTCAGGGTCAGGGCCTTCCTCAGGCAATGGTTCATCACAATCTTTCACTTTCAGAAACATCACATCCTCGTCGAGGAATTCATATTCTGCAGACTGATAATCTTCCACCGGCTGGTGAGCAAGGTAATCTTCCAACACACTACTTTTAATAGCCTTTTGAGTGTGGTATTCGATATCATATTCAGATAACAACATCTGCAGCGGGAAATTCTTCCAGTAAGAGCAGGCTTCTCAAAAATATACTTGATTGGATCCATTTTGGAGATCAACCAAGTGGTATGATTAAACATATACTGCCGCAAACGCTTTGCTGCCTAGGTCAAAGCACAACACGTTTTTTCCAGCATGGAATACCGCGACTCATAATCAGTGAAATTTTAGCTGATATAATAAATTGCGAACTCTTTCTTCCCTGTTTCATCTTGTTGTCCCAAAATACAACCCATGGATTTATCTAACACTGTTAGATACATAATCAACAGTCTTCCTTCTACGGGAGTGAGCAAGATAGGAGGTTCAAGCAGATACTCTTTAATACTCTCAAATGCCCTTTGGCAGTCATCCGTCCATACACAACCTTGATCTTTCTTTAACAACTTAAAGATCGGTTCACACTTTGTAGTCATGTGGGAAATAAATCTGGAAATATAATTCAAACGCCCGAGGAAACCCCTGACTTTCTTTTCAGTTCTTGGTGCTGGTATTTCTTGAATGTATTTGACTTTATCAGGGTCAACTTCAATTCCTTTCGGGATAACAATAAAACCCAATAATTTCCCCTATCTAACTCCGAAGGTGCATTTATTTGGATTCAAGCGGAGACGATACTTCCTCAAACACTGAAACAACTTCAACAAATCTTATATATGCCCTTCTTCAGTTTGGGATTTGGAAATTATATCATCAACATATACTTCAATTTCCTTGTGCATCAGATCATGGAATAGGGTTGTCATAGCCCTCTGGTACGTTGCACCAGCGTTCTTCAACTCGAATGGCATCACTCTGTAACAGAATGTTCCCCAGGGTGTGATAAACGTTTTTTTTTCCATGTCCTCTGAAGCCATTATTATTTGATTATACCCGGAAAATCCGTCTATGAACGAGAATACTTTGAATTTTGTTGTGCTGTCCACTAACATATCAATGTGAGGCAATGGAAAATCGTATTTTGGACTAAATTTATTTAGATCTCTGTAATCTACGCACATGCGGACTTTTCCGCCTTTTTTCGGTACTGGGACAATATTGGAAATCCATTGAGGATACATTGACGTCACAAGAAAACCAGCATTAATCTGCTTTAGGACCTCATCTTTAATCTTTACTGCCATATCCGGGTGGGTTCTTCTCAACTTTTGTTTAACTGGCAGACACTCTGGCTTCAACAGAAAACGATGCTCAACAATGTCTGTATCTATACCAGGCATATCTTGATAAGACCAAGCAAAAATATCCACATACTCTTTCAACAGCTCAATCAACCTGCTCTTTACATCAGGATGTAACGATGCTCCAATCTTGACTTCCTTCAGATCTTCTTCTGAACCCAAATTAATCACTTCCAAAGGCTCCTTATATGGCTGAATGGTATTTTCCTCGTGCTCAAGCAACTGTGAGACCTCTTCTGGAATCTCACCATAATCTTCTTCTTCAGCCCCAAACACAGGACATTCAAAGTTGGGAGAGGGAGCAGGGTCATTGTATTCAACGGGTTTTTTAATTAATCTGCACATATGATTTATGATTGCTTTTAGAAACTGCCACATATAACAAGTGATCATGCAGATTAATTTTCAGTTATTATTTATTTTGAAAGGGTTTTTTTTATTACCATTTCCCAAGAAAAATTAGAAAATAAAAGACATAATTTTGGAAGCAAAGACAACTTTTATTAACGATCTTAAAAGTCAAAGCAAACAGATAAGCCCATACAATACTTTCACCTTGGGCAGAGTGAAAGCTTTTCAAAAGAAACAGATTAACAAAACAAATTACTTTGAAACATGTATGCAAGAAGGAACATCAATGGTGACCCAGTTCTGGACTCAGACTCCATGCGTCACATAATTCAGTACTTCCTGCTCTTCTTTATCCTCTTCAACAACATTAATTACAGAACCAATTGGATGGAGGTAGCCTCCACTGCGGAAAACATCATGATAATTATTCACTGAAGACTTTGACTTTAAACTTTCTCCTTTTCCAATCTTCGGAGGGAAATCCAAACCAGCTATGTTTTTGTTCACGGGTGGATCCACAAGTCGTCCCAACTGCATTATGACCATAGCGCACAACCTGTTGCGCGTCCTTCAGGGAAACCACAGAATTCTCATTCCTCCTTATGTTGTCAATGGATAGGGCTTGGAATTGGGTTCCAACAGCAGCCTCATCTACTTCTATGATACTGAAAGAGGATAGATGGGATATCAACAACGCGTGCTCCCCATTTATGATCACTACCTTCCCTTCACGCACAAATTTTAACTTCTGATGCAGAGTTGAAGTGACAGCCCCTGCTTCATGTATCCATGGTCGTCCTAGCAAACAACTATATACGGGGATAATGTCCATGACCTGGAAGGTTATCAGGAACAAATATGGTCCTATATGGATGGGCAGGTCCACTTCACCGATGACAGATTTCCTCGACCCATCAAAAGCCTTCACAATGATGTCACTCGGGCGCATAGGTGCTCCTTGATACTTTAACTTCATGAGGGTACTCCTCGGTATAACATTCAGCGCAGATCCATTATCAATTAGCACATTGGACAACAAATCATTCTTGCAGTTCATAGATATGTGGAGGGCCAGGTTGTGATTCCTCCCTTCATCTGGTAACTCATCATCGCAGAAACTCAAGTTGTTACATGACGTAATGTTTCCAATTACACTGCTGAATTGATCTAATGGCATGTCACTCTCCACAAAAGCTTGGTCTAGTACTCTCATCAATAATTCTCTATGTGCAGAGGAATTCATTAATAAAGCTAGGATGGATATCTTTGAAGGAGTCTGCAATAGGTGATCTACAATTTTGTAGTCGCTCATCTTAATTATCTTCAAGATATCATCCACTTATTTCTCTAATGTAGCTCCATTATTCTCTCCTGCAGCCTTCTTAGGCTCATCATTCTCAGCAATTTTCTTTCCAGCAACAACATCTCTTCGAATAACCGGCGCAAACACATGGCCGCTACGGGTCACCCTGCTATTATCATCTATATTTCCAATATCAGGCATTGGCTGGATGGGAACTTCCACCCCATCTTCTAAGATTGTAGCGTTGTATTTGTAAGGCACATCCTTGTCTGATTTGTAGGGAATAGGACCTGGCAGACTAATTACCAATGGGGCAACGACTGGTTTGCTATGGTACTCCACTTCAAGATGAGCGGGTGCACCAAAACAAGGCACAATGACGTTTACCCCTTCCTCAACACAATCAGCCATCAAAAGGTCATTTCCGGCAAACAAATCTCCGTCTGAAGAGAAAAACTCATTTGCGGAGGCATACTCTTCCTCTGACTCTTCTTCCATCAAACAAACTTCAACCATATCAATCTCGTGATAATCATCTCTTTGACCTGTGATCTTGATAGTTCCATTGTCTAACAGCAACTGAACACCTTCCCTCACAATAGAACATCCTCGGGGGTCTTGACAACAAACTATGCAAGATCCATATTGATGTTCCACCTGACCAACAGTACGGCAGAAGGTAGCATGCAACTGCACGAGATCCTCACTCAAATACTTCACATCAAAAATTCTGAATTCACCAGGACATCCAGAAACCATATTCACTTCCTCTTCATATTCTTCCCTAGGCCTGATTATATGGATTAAACCCCCATCCATCATCTCCGGTAAATCAGCCTTTGTCTTCTCGCAACCCTGTATGTATGTACTGCAAATAGCACAACCGGCATGGTCATGCGTATAATAACTGAATTCAAAGAGGTCTGTGTGCATCTTCACCAAATCCCCTCTAACCAGATTAATGTCAAAAATCTGGAAGTCGCCTGGACAACCGGCCACCATATTTACAGGATTCACCCCACTGTGCTTGGGTAGAGGATTGTCTTTCACATTAGGTCCCACGTCTTTGAAATATAGAATTCCAGACTTCACCAACCTTTGCACTTCAGTCCTCAAAGGATAACAATTTTCAACACTATGCCCTGGTGCTCCCTGATGAAAGGCACACGTCTGGTTTGCTTTGTAATACCAAGGCAATGGTGATGGTACGGATGGAGGTGGTCATGTCTGGACCAACTTCTTCTGAATAAATGTTAGTAGTAGCTCTACATAGCTCATGGGAATAGGGTCATAGTTCTTCCTTCTCTGATTATACCCTTGATTCCCCTGCTGGGATGGTCTTTGATAAGCAACGGTAGTTGGAGTGGCATTCATAATAGGAGTAACTGAGGAGACTTGCTGATGACGCTGATAATTCCTTCTAGGAGCATTTACCCTTCTCTCTTGCATAACAACATTTGCATCTCCCTCTTTCTTCTTGGTAAACCCGTAAGCTGGCTTTTTCACACCTCCGGATCCTTCAATCTTCGTCAAACAGCCTTCTCTTACAGCCTCTTCTAGGCGGACACCCATTCCAACCATCTCTGTAAAATCACTTGGGGAACTTGCTACCATTCTTTCGTAGTTGAAAGCGCCTAGCGTCTTCAGAAAAATTTTAGTCATTTCTTTCTCTTCCATGGGAGGAATCACTTGTGCAGCCACTTCGCGCCATCTCTGCGCATACCCTTTGAACGATTCTCTGTCTTTCTGAACCATGGCCCTAAGCTGGTCACGGTCGGGCTCCATGTCCACATTGTACTTGTATTGTTTAATGAATGCTTCTCCCAAATCATTAAAAGTATGGATGTTGGCGATGTCCAAGCTCATATACCATTTCAACGCTGCACCGGCCAAACTATCTTGAAAAAAGTGAATCAGCAAACGCTGATCATCAGTATGGGTAGACATTCTCCTCACGTACATCACCAAGTGAGCACGAGGGCAAGTGTTTCCCTTGTACTTCTCAAATTCCAGGATCTTGAACTTAGCAGGCACCTTAATATTCGAGACCAAACACAGCTCATTCACATTCTGCCCAAATAACTCTTTTCCCCTAAGAGCCTTCATCTCTCTTTGCATTCTATCAAACTGTTCTTGGAAATCATCCATTCTGTCATAAAGACCTAAGTCTTCACTCAGCGGAGGGAAAGGACGACACACATCATCATTAACAAGCCGAACAAAATTCACCGAAGGAGGTGCAACAGGAACAGTATGCACCACAGGAGGTGCAGGAGTAACAATAGTCTGAACCATTGGAGCATTTTGAGGGCCAAGATTGAAACCTTCAGGTGCAAAATTTTCTTGCATTCCCCACGTATAACCCTGAGGCATACGATTTTGAACAACAGCCGGAGTAGCGGATATAGGAACAGTCGGAACTTCAGTACTTGCCCTTGTTGGTTGAGGTTGAACACTCGGTGGCTGATTCTGAGCAACCACCAGAGCTTCCATCAGAGTAGCCAAATTGGCCAAGCCAGCCTTCAAAGCGGAAACTTCTTCGCGTAGCTCGCGATTCTCTTGTTTCAAGTTGTCCATCTTCTTTTTGAAATTAGCCCGAGTGTTGTAGTGATGAGTCTGCTTGCTGAGTGAAGTAAAGAAGCTGGGTAAGACACCTGGGTATGTGTGCAAGAAATATGTACAATATGATGCATGATATGCAATGCATATGATTATGTTACTTAATTATTTAATATTTCAAGGGATTTAAGATTTATAGACATATTGCAAACATCCAAGTAATAAAGCTTTTGAAATACTGAAATTTTTTATTATAATAACTTCAAAATGGATTACAAGTTTCAATGATCCCAAGTACAAGATGAAAATACAATCTAAAATCCTGGGAAAAAGAATTGATGGAGATCAATCTGTACGCTGGCACTTCCCTGTGAGCCCGACAATCTGAGCCCTCAACCTCTGGTTTTCTTCCAAATGTCTGATGGCAACCTCCCTCCAATCATCTGGATCAGAAAGTGAGTAATCAGCACCTGATTGAGGCTTAGGAGAAAATAAATCCCCTTTCCTCTCCATAGACTCTACTTCTAGACTCTCAAGGATCTCGATCAAATCGTCTTTCTCCTTCAGGTCTTCTCTGTAGGAACTCTCTAAAGTCTGGAACTTGTTCTTCCAAGCATCCCTTCCATGTTGCATCCTAACCAAAGTGAGTTGCATCTCTTCTAGATCATCTAATAAGGGAGGAGTGGTCTTCACAAATAGATCAGGCATGGGTGTCTACCGAGTATACGGCATCTTCAACTGAATGGCTCTTGTTCGGATCCACTGAAGATATGGCTCCAAAGAAACAACACCCCTAGGTCCAAAATCCTTCCTTCAACTGATAATCGGGAAAAGTAAAGCAGTGATGCAATGGATCATAGAACTTGACCAAGGTCGAGAGAATACCCTCCTTCATCTTCAGATTCATGATAGGAATAATGGATCCATACTTCTTCCGAAAATCTGCAGAACACTCGATATCAGGAATTAGATTGATCAACTCATCTATCCTGGGATCCTTGAAACTGTATTTCCCGGTCTTTCTCTTTCCAGAATCCATAGTTAAAAGTACCTGAGATATTCACAAATAGTCAACCTTTAAATCCCTTGAAATATTGTTTTCTTCAAAAGATGCTTATGAGTGCATGGATGCATAATGAAACAATCACACACAAGATCACACATATAGGGTTCAGAGGTTCAACATCACGAGCATAAGGCCGAAGGTACTACCCATAAGGTGTTGGTCTAAAAATTTATCACCTGCCGAACAAGTTTCTAGAGGTTCCCAGAGTCTACATCCTTCCTTCGGAAATTACCAACTTCCCGATTAACTCGGTAATTACTAATATTCTCAAGAAAGACTCGTCCGAGCGTAGTATCGCGTGACAACTATTTCCGGATTACTCTGTCATAGATTCCGCACTACACCTAAAAGGCCAAGATGGGTTAGGTAATCTACGGTCCTCAGCTTCAGCAGGCTCCCAGGTCGAAAGCAGTACGTCTTCCCGATTACTCGGTAAACGACACTACAGTCAAAGGGGCCTCCATTGAGTGAGGGATCTCATGCCTCCTTTTTTGGGATTACTCCCTCAAAGTTAACATGACTATACCGTCCGTCCTATCTTAAAGTTTGCCCAAGTCCGGGTATAGGACTTATAAGTAATCACCAAGCATCCTGAAAACCAGGAAAATCAAAACAAACATATATACAAAATATAACACATAAACACAATAACATATATACAAATATAAACAAAGATAGGCTCAACCCACTTAGGGATGGACCAGCAAGAGGTCAATCTTTCCCCAGTGAAGTCACCATTTTTTTGTAGCGGTAGAAATGTTCAAGACTAAGCCATTGGATTGACTAGACTTTATACAAATTAAAAATAAAAATCGCCACCGCGCTTTATTGTTTCTAAAGGAATGGGAAAAGAGCGAATAACCCAAAAAGAGGGGGAAAGATTCAAGGTAAGGGGGTTGGTTATGCAAAGGAAAGGTATTAGCACCCTAAACATCTACGGTACTCCGCAGAAACCTCTTTGTAAAATCTGTATATTTTGGCTATAAAAATGTGTTGTATATAAAATGGATGGTGGAGGTGAGAAAAGAAATAATTTTTTTTATGATTTTTGCACCCGCCGCGGTTGCGAACCTTTAGTGCCTACGTACCACCTTTCGTGCAATAGGGGATCAGGGTACACATAGTTCCTCTTTTAAAAATTTAAAACACAAGTGTGTTGGTTAATTTTATAAGATAAGACATCATCGTCATTGTCCGTGTGGAAAAACATACTTACTACCCACAATCATCAGAAAGGAGAATTTGCATCATCTCAAAGTGGAGGATATGGCTTGGACTTTGAAATCAACAATGCCTACTCAACACCCAAGTGGAAAATATCTCACTTCACTACATATTGAAGAAGTATAGTTGTTTTCATCACTACAAGGATTGACAAGAATCTAATCTTTTTTAAGAAAAGTTTAAAGATAAAAGCCAAAGTGGCAAAAATGGTTTGAAATGAGATTGATTGAATTTTAGTCTTCTCACAAAAAATGTCAAGGTATTATTAAATTGATTGAAGTTTATTTATGAAAATGTTTTGAAAATGCATGGACATAAGTCCAAGTTTATTATGAAAGTGTTTCAAGTTTAGAAACAAGAAGAGTTTTCAAAAAGGAGGGAGAAGATTTTTGAAATTAAAGAAGATGGGAGGAGATGAAGAGACTATCCTAAAGCATAAGGTAAATGCTAGGGATAAGAACCACCTAACCAAGAAGAAGCCAAAGTTTGACATTATGAGCCAATATAGAATTCCCATTCTTCGGATTGAAACCAAGAAAGAAAATATACTAGACCTCTTGAGAGAACCAAACTTCAAGTGTTTTAAGTCTTCACAAAAATTGGGCAGAGTAACGGATGTATACGGGTGAATTCCAGATTACAAACAAAGTATATAATCACAATAACCTGCACACAAAACAAACAAACAACCCAATGTCTTGAGGTAAACCCCAAGAACTCCAAACAAAATATGAATAAAGTCACAAAGTCTCCAAGATAGGCCAAGGTCTCTAATCCTAAGTCCAAGAAGTCCATCGCTTCATAATGCCAAGGATAGTAACCAAATAGTCCAAGTATCATTAAAGATTTTTATGGTTCGTGTTGATTATTAGATGTCTTCAAAAGGAAAAGAAAATCTCAAGTGAGCAAAATAAAAATGACATAAAAGTAAATGCTCAAGTGAGCAAAATAAAAATGGCATAAGAATAAATGCTCAAGTGAGCAAAATAAAAATGGCATGAAATGTAAATGCTTAAATTAAATGGTACATAAAGCATAAAAATAAAAGCATAAAGTAAAGTAAATTGTTAGAAATTAGTGGTTAGTTGGATGACCATCTTGAAACTTTCATTTGGAACTCATTAGAGGATTGGTAAAACCAAAGCCTCCACACAACAAGTTGCATTTGCTTTTTGTCAAGTATATCATCCATTTTGGAATTCTCACAAGTGCCATTTAATGATCAATGATGTTTAAGTGATCCGCGTTGACCAAAGGTGTTGTAGATCCATTAGAGGATTGGTAGAACTAAAGCCTCCATACAATGAATCTCAAGGTTATTGGATCAAAGAGAAAAAATTAACATACTTGGGCTTGCAATCATAAGTTTGGGCCACGAATGATCATTTATTCGAATCGGGACAAAATTTAGCGTTATGTTAAGCAATCGTAAGTGGACTTATGTAGAAGTCGCACCTATTTTGAGGTCGGTCAATAGCAATCTATGTACTTCATGTTTGGATAAATGATATAGAGATCACCATCCCTTAACATGTAGCACAATTAAAAAGGAAAGGGATAAGATGAAGAGGGAGGGGAATGATAAGCTAATTTAGATCACCATTTCAAAATTCTTTCATCTTTAAATTCAACCACTCCTCTAGATGGATTAAAGCACTAAACATATCATTAATCCAAAGCACCAAAAATGAATTAAATAATTCACTCTTAAGTAGATTTGAATTGATGAACATTTATCCAACTTCATCTACATCACAAAGTCCATTGAGTTTAAAGACAAATTGGACATTTAAAATTGAAATTCAAACCAACAATCAAAAGGAGTGAGTAGAAAAATCATTTTGGATCAAAGCTGCCCCAAAACAAAGAAAAAAAATACATTTTGTCCCTGTGTAAATTGATTGCACTACTGTGTAAATCGATTTACAAAGTACAGTTTTCAAAAATTTGTGCAAAATTGCTTATGTGCAATCGATTGCACAGTTACTGCAATCGATTGCACACTGTTACAGGCAGCAAAAACAACATTTTAAAAGGCCAATTTCTTGTTCAAACTTTCCATCAAATTCCATCAAATTATGAGAAAATAACACCATTGGAATCACAAAATAATGCTCAAAGAATCGAACCCAAAGATCAACAAGAGATCACATTGTGAAAGATGAATTATCCAACTTACCAAAGGTAGATCTAGAGAATTATCAAAACAACTTCAAGAATTTGCTTCAATTCCATCACAAGAATCAATTGATCAAGCTTAGATGTAGATAGTTGATGAAGAAAAAGTGTTTGGATGAAGGTTTAGCTCAAAGATTAGAAAGCTTCAATACAAAGCTTACTAACTTTTTGAAAATAGAGCTTTGAGTGAATTTGGTAGATGGAGAGAATTGAGAGATTTTTTAGAAAGGTGGATTTTGCCATCAAAAGCTTGGAATTTGAATGAAATGAGGGCTCTATTTATAGAGTTTAGGATTGGGATTGGTGGTAATTTGGTAATTTATTCTTTGAGCCAAAATTTGAATTAATGATAATTCTTTCAAATATTAGAGCCAAAATTTGAATTAATGATAATTCTTTTTTAAAAATGAAAGATTGGCACTAAAATTTGAATTAATGATACATCTTTCAAAAATGAAGGAAAATTGGAGCCAAAATTATGACAAGTTTAAAATTGCTGATTTTTTCAAATTTTCACGCTGTGCAATCGATTGCACAATAGTGCAAATCGATTTGCACAGTGTATTTTTTCAAAAATGGCGCAGAATGCACTATGTGCAATCGATTGCACTCTAAGAGCAATCGATTGCATCAGTGAAAAAAATGAATTTTTGTTAATTTTCTTTTGCAAAATAGAGATTTTAGGAGAATAATACCAGGAATCTTTATTTGCCCGATACTTCGACTTGGTACCTACAAAACACAAATATGCAAAGACAAAGACAAATATTTTTTGTATTTTGATTAGAAGTTAGTCAACAACACATATACAAAATACACAACTAAGGTGCTTGGAGATTCCTCAAGAGCAAACTTAAAGATAGGAGATAGAAAAAGAGGAAGAACCAACCCTAATGTGATCTTGTTATGATAGAGTTGATATGATATGATAGAGGAATCTTAGGGGAAAAAATTGGGGTACAACAGCTTGCACACAAACATCCTTAGGGTTTCTCCACTTGGTTGCCTAAAACAAAAATGGCCATATTACGCATGCGAAGTATCTTGGCAAAACAAACAAATATAAAGATCATAGTCCCTCGATGATGTTATTCAAAAGGTTGCCTTATAAAATGATCTTGGTCCCTCAAAATGCTAAGATACTTTGCAAACATTGCTAATCATGGTTATACGATGACCCACGCCCGTCCCGTTTACATCCAAGGATAGGGTTTCTTACCAAGCCAATGGTAAGACAACAATGTCAAAGGAATAAAAAATACATAAGAAAGACATTTGAGTAGGTAGATGGCTTCTAGTTACTTGCTCTATTTCAAACAACAATCCTTGTTATCTTTAAAACAAACACACACATTTCCAAACATTTTACAAACATTAAAAACATTTTCAAAAAGACAAACATCTTTGTATATATTCTTACAAACGAGAATCATTACAAATATTGCCTAAACGAATGGCCTCTTTTACAAAATACTTTCAAAACCACACCAAACACATTTTCAAACAACAAAAGCAAGTGATCTAAACAAGTAACTAAGAGCCCATGGAAAACCATGGATGAAAAGGGTGCTAATACCTTCCCTTTTCATAATCTACCCCCCGAAATCAAGAAAACATCTCAAAGGTCTTTCCTATGCTTTTTCACCTTTCCTTTTGGATAAAAGAAAAGTCGGTGGCGACTCTTGCTAACTGCAACATTTGCGATAAAACGCAAAACCCTCAAGTCAGTTATCCCACCATATCACATCGTGCCTAAGAAGGACGGAAAAGTACGAATGTGTATGGATTATAGAGATTTGAATAGGGCCAGCCCTAAAGATGATTTTCCACTTCCCCACATCGATATCCTGGTTGACAATACGACCCAGCACAAAGTATTTTCCTTCATGGATGGGTTCTCAAGTTATAACCAAATCAAAATGGCACCTAAGGACATGGAGAAAACTACATTTGTCACACAGTGGGGTACATTCTGCTACAAGGTAATGCCATTCGGACTGAAGAACGCTGGGGAAACCTATCAATGCGCCATGGTAGCTTTGTTTCATGATATGATACATCATGAGATAAACGTCTATGTAGATGACATGATAGCCCGATCATAAACTGAAGAAGAGCACCATGATCACTTGAAAAAGTTGTTTGAGAGATTGAAGGAGTACAAGTTAAGGTTGAACCCAAACAAGTGCACATTCGGAGTACGGTCCGGTAAACTTTTAGGTTTTGTTGTCAGTAACAAAGCCATCGAGGTTGATCCTGCCAAGGTTAAAGCGATACAAGAAATTCCTGCTCCTCGTACTGAGAAGGAAGTCAGAGGATTCTTGGGACACTTGAACTATATTGCCAGATTCATTTCTCACTTAACAGCTACTTGTGATCCAATATTCAAACTACTGAAGAAAGATCAAGTAGTCAAATGGAATGATGAATGCCAGTTTGCTTTTGACAACATCAAAGAGTATTTACAAGAGCCTCCTGTTTTGATGCCACCAATCGAAGGAAGACCACTGATCATGTATCTAACCGTTTTAGAGAACTCAATGGGGTGTGTATTGGGGCAGCATGATGAGTCTGGCCGAAAAGAGCACGCTATTTACTACCTGAGCAAAAAGTTTACCGACTGTGAAACCAGATATTCACTGCTCAAGAAAACTTGATGTGCTCTGGCATGGGCGGATCGCCAGCTAAGACAGTATATGATGACTCATACTACCTTGTTGATATCTAAGATGGATCCGATAAAGTACATTTTCGAAAAACCTGCTCTGTCTAGGAGGATAGCTAGATGGAAGATGATCCTAACAGAATATGACATACAGTATACTACCCAGAAAGATATAAAGGGCAGTGTATTGGCTGATCACCTTGCTCTCCAAGCTATAGAAGATTATCAGTCCATGAAGTTTGAATTCCCAGATGAAAACATCATGACATTAGACAACTGTGAAGGAATCAGGCCATATGACGGACCTGAACAAGGATCCCGATGGACCATGTTCTTTGATGGGGAATCTAATGCACTTGGAAATGGTATCGGCACTGTACTCATATCTCCAAAAGGGTGTCATATTCCCTTTACTTCCAGACTTTGCTTCAACTATACGAACAACATGGCGGAATACGAAGCATGCATCTTTGGTCTCAAGGCTGCCATAGACTCGGGGATCAAATCCTTGGATGTATTCGGAGATTCAGCTTTGGTCATCAGTCAAATCAAAGGAGAATGGGACACTAAACATCCAAATCTTATCCCTTACAAAGAACATGTTTTGACATTGCTACCACATTTTGAGAAGATTACCTTCGAGCATTTCCCGCGAGAAGAAAATCAGTTAGCAGACGCTCTAGCTACAATGTCATCTATGTTTAAACTTAATTGGGATAACGAAGCTCCCCAGATCACCATTGAACGAATTAATGAACCAGCACATTGTCACGAGATTAATACTGAAGAGGTAGTGGACCAGCCTTGATTTCATGAAATCAAGAGGTATCTCGAGGCTCAAGAATATCCAGAAGAAGCTTCAATCAATGATAAGAAGTTCTTAAGGAGGCTCTCTGCTAAGTTCTTCCTTAGTAATGGCATCCTGTACAAATGCAATCATGACTTTGTTCTGCTTCGGTGTGTGGATAAGATTAAGGCAGAAAAGATCATGGCTGAATTACATGAAGGTACTTTTGGCACCCACTCTAGTGGGCATACGATGGCGAAGAAAATCCTACGGGCAGGCTATTATTGGTCTACCATGGAAGCAGATTGCTATCAGCACTCTCAGACCTATCATAAGTGTCAAATTTACACTGACAAGGTGCACGTACCTCTGGTTCCTCTAAATGTCTTAACGGCTCCTTGGCCCTTTGCTATGTGGAGAATTGATATGATTGGGGAGATCAAGCCTACAGCCTCCAATGGACACCGCATCATCCTAGTGGCCATTGACTATTTTACAAAGTGGGTCGAAGTAGCTTCCTTCGCATCTGTTACTAAGAATGTTGTTGCCCGCTTCATCAAGCAAAATCTCATTTGCCGGTACGGTATCCCAGAAAGGATCATCACTGACAATGGTACAAATCTTAACAATACTATGATCACCGCCTTGTGCTTGCAGTTCAAGATTCAACATCACAATTCTTCCCCCTATCGACCAAAGATGAATGATGATGTCGAAGCTGCAAATAAAAACATTAAAAAGATCATACAGAAAATGACAGTCACCTACAAGGACTGGCATGAGATGCTACCATTTTCTCTTTCACGGGTATCGTACCATGGCTCGCACAACAACTGGGAAAACACCCTATTCTTTGGTTTATGGCATGGAGGTTGTCTTTCCTATTGAGGTTCAGATCCCCTCTTTGACAATTATGAAGGATGCAGGTTTGAATGAGAATAATTGGATCCAGACTCGACTTGATCAACTGAACTTAATTGATGAAAAGAGACTTACTGTTGTTTTCCATGGTCAGATGTATCAAAAATGGATGATCAAGGCTTTCAACAAGAAAGTCAGACGCCAAGTATATAAAGTTAGAGATCTAGTGATCAAACGCATCATCTTGCCACAAAGTGATCCCAGGGGCAAATGGACTCCTACCTATGAAGGACCATTTGTAATCAAAAATACATTCTCCGGTGGGGCAATGATTTTGACCACCATGGACAGTGATGACTTGCCACACCCTGTGAACGTAGACATAGTCAAAAGATACTACACATAAGAGACCCGCTAGGTTGATACACCTAGGCAAAACAAGGGCATCCCAGTGGACCAAAAAAAGGTTCAGGCAAAACTTATGGATAAAATAAAAAAATCTGTACACCCGGCAAGTTGAAAACCCGAAAGGGAGACTTGGGCAAAAAAAGGTTTCCCGGTGGACTGAAAACCCGAAAGGGCGGTCCAGACAAAAGTTAGGGAATTAAAGCGCATGACTATGTCCCGTCGGATCACCTAAAGGATAACACTTGACTTCCCCTAACAAAGTTCGGAGTTTCTGATCAATTCAATCATCTTCGGGAAAAGCAACAAATAGACAAGATATTCGAAGATACGAAGGCTATAGCAGAATGGGAACCCCATGGGATTATTACACATAGTTATCTTTCTTTGTATAAATTTTTCTTGTTTTTATGGCACCATTCTCTTACTAGAATGTTTGTCTCCCTTGTACAAAATACTCATTCAAAGTCAAATACAAAGATATCTCTTTGAAAGTACAAAAAACTATTTGTCTTTTTCGTTACGCTTGTGTTTTATTTGCAAAAACGTCCAATGATTCATTAATGAACATATGCATTTGAACATAATTACTGTTTACAAATAAACAAAATGAGAAAGATAATTATTGGTAGGTTGAAAGGACGGGAAAACGTCTCTAGGCTATTCCATAAGAAATCCCCACAGCACGTCATTTAAATTCCCAGTGGAACTAAAATTTCAAACTTTTAATCCCCGGTAGAAATCGTCAAATTTCTCCGGATGCCCGAGCAAATCTCAAGCAGTACATGGCATTGAATTTACTTCTCTCAACAAGAGTTCGTCAATACTCCAACTTCAAGACATGGAAATTTCAACATATCCTCAGTAGCATTCAAGGATTTATTTTCCTCAAATTAGACAGCAATACAGCAAATCAGCTTACATGTGCATACAATACATCCATATATCATAAACATTGATAAAACAAATACATTGCATCATACATTTCATGCAACATAACTCTGTGTTTCAGCTAACATTTTACCCTTTTTAGGATAAGATTGACAACTACCATTAACAATATGCAACCATGATACAGTCCAGATACACTACGAACATGGATGCCATTCTTTTACTCATTCAGAACTCAAATTCAGATACAGTACGGATACACTCCAGACACGGATGTCATTCTAATACTCATTCAGATTTCAAGTTCAGATACAGTACGAATATGCTCCAGACACGGATGCCATTATGTTACTCATTCGGATTTCAAGTTTAGATACAGTACGGATACACTCTAGACACGGATGCCATTCTAATACTCATTCAGATTTCAAGTTCAGATACAGTACGGATACACTCCAGACACGGATGCCATTCTAATACTCATTTAGATTTCAAGTTCAGATATAGTACAGATACGCTCCATACCTAGATGCTATTCTGTTACTCATTCGGATTTCAAGTTCAGATACAGTACGGATACGCTCCAGACATGGATGCCATTCTGTTACTCATTCGGATTTCAAGTTCAGATACAGTACGGATACGCTCCAGACACGGATGCCATTCTAATACTCATTCAGATTTCAAGTTCATATACAGTACGGATATGCTCTAGACACAAATTCCATTCTAATACTCATTTAGATTTCAAGTTCAGATACAGTTCAGATACACTCCGGACACGGATGCCATTCTGATACTTTTTCTTTCAGCTTACAACTTACAATTCAACAAACATTCTTGGATGGCATCTAATAAGCCCATCTCTAACAAGATTCCATCACTTCTCAAAATGGAATCTTTAAGCCCATTCACTCAACTACACATCGTCGAGTGCAAATTTATGGACACTCTAGTGTCCAATCATCTTTCACCTTCAAGTCACGAATGGCAAAGCTCGCCAATCTAACTCTTCAGGTCTAAGAAGATTGAATAGGGGAAGCTGTTGTACCCCAAAATTTGCCCTCTCATTTATTAAAACTTTTCTCACAAGATCTCTTTGACTCAAGACTGGATTAGGGTTTGGTCAGCTCAAGATTCTCATCATGCACTGATGACCCAAAATTAGGGTTTGAAATTGAACAAGTATTTCTAGACTATCAATGCTTCATGTGACTTTCAAACATCATTATGGACCCCTCAAATCACGCAGGACAAGTTTCAAGCCTTCAACCATATTTTTGTTCAGTCAATTGGACAGTTGACCTAAAAATCAGTTGTATTGGGAAAAAGTTAACCATGGCCAATTTGCAGTCAAACTTCATAATTTTTGATCCACATCAACATTATAAACTCATATGTATCATTTGATCAAGTTTGGATTACAATTCCTCAAGAAATTTGATCAAATCATCAAAAGGGGAAAAATGGTCAAAATTAGGGTTTTGACTGAGGAAGGGCAATTTCTGATCTTTGACCTAGCAAATGACCAATTGAGTTAAAGAATGATTCCAAGGGTTCATTTATATCATCCTGACCTAATTACATGTTTCAAAACATTTCAATTTCATTGGATTGACAGATGAAATTTGCAGTCAACTGATCAAAAGTCAATTGTACACTGAAAAGTCAAACTTTGACTTTTTGGTCAAAATCAAGTATCAAGGGTCACAATTCATCAAGAAATGTCAAAATGTGAAGCTTGGTCATCAAGAAATTAAGGATGGAAAGTTAGGGTTTAAAATTGAAAATTTTCTTAACTTAGAAATTTTACTAAGTATAGAAAATTTCTTATTTTTTCTCAACTTTAGGCCATTTTTTCACCATGATACAAGATGATTCAAAGGAAGTTCCCAACATGAAAGTTGTAGACCTCCATAAAATCTACAACTTTGCTTCACACACTTTTCCCTAAAGATGCTTGGATCTCAAGATAAGAATTTATGAATACATGCCCATGAACTAAATAACTTAGTGAATTTTTGCCCTAATTTAGGCAGGTTTTTGACCCAACTTCATGGAAATTTTTCACCTAGTTCCAAGGGGAGTCTTTAAATGAATTTCAAAGATGAGTTATATATCACATTTCAAGCTTACCAAAATGTCCAAGAACTCCTCAAAATCACTTTTGAGTAGGGAGAATCGAAGAGATCAATTTGGCAATTTGTCACTTTTGATTCAAGCCATTTCATGAAGAACAAAGTTGCAATCAGTACCTATGCTGCCTAATCCATGCTTTAAAGGTCCTAAACTTGTTTATTACTCCTTAATTTAATTCTTACTCAGTTGACAAATCTTTGATCCAATCCTTAGAGCCATTACCCAAGTTGTAATTCCATAAATGGCATAAAGTGGCCATTGCCATTTTGAAAAAGCTCCACTTTTGCAAACTTTACAATCTTGAGCATTGAACCTGTCTCCTTTTCACATACAAGTACCACAGACCTAAGGCAACTTGTATAGAACAAATACCAACCCTAATCAAGCCAGTACAAGCAGGTAAGGCCTTGTCCCTTCACTTTGCTTCAAAAGCAAGAAAGTGTGCCAAAAGCCTATAACTTACAAACCTGTAGAGGAGCTGACTTAAGACCTTCTCCATACTAATATACAAACATATTGCAACATAACACACAACTACTAGAAGCCTGAAAGACTCCCAAACTTCCTTTCACCAAAAAAAACTGTCAAGACTTGCAGTTTTTGCATAAGCATACCAATCTCTCATTTGGCTCGTGTGTTTCAAGTCTTGATCATCAAAACACCTTACCTACTTGATATCTAACTGATCTAGACCCTCATCCCTGTACAGTAACCCCTTCTCCATCATCTTCCATTTTTGTTTTCAAAGCTTGCAGGTTAACTTGGATAGAGAGTTTCAGACACTTTCAAAGCAAGGCAAGGGTTGGAACACACTCAGGGAGGCTCAAGCAAGCTCAAGCAATCATCAGGACTCCATAAAACTCACTCCAACTCCATCCACGATTTCAACTGAAAGAGGTAAAAATCTCAACTTCTACCTCTCCATACAGGCATCCATTGGCCATGATATGTGAATAAGTAATGTAGACCTCATTGCTACGAAGCTATACATATACATATCTTGCATTTATTTGGCCTGAGTTGAGAGAATTTTGAACTTGAAGTTCCTGGAAAAATTAGGTTTAAATTTAGGGCTTTTAAAATTCATTTTGATCTTTGATTTTTAGTTTACATGATTTATATGGTTAGAATCGTGAGACAAAATGCTACAACATTCATGTTATGAGTTTTCATTTTCATGGAAGAATGACAAAGTTACAGAGTATCTGGATGGCTAGAGGAAGAAGATGAAGTACAGGGCTATGGAAGTGTTTCATGTTATGTTATTTTTGTTTCACATTAATCAACGGATGTATAGCCACCCCAGTGGCAAGGTAGCGCGCTGGTGAGACCCATGTCCTGGGTTCGAACCTTGGCGCTACCTTTTATTTTTCAAATTTTTCCTTTTCAGTTTTTGGCTTTGTTTTGCAGGATTGGGCCTCCACGCTGGGCCTTGTTCTTTTTTCTAACTCTCACCATTTGATTGCTCAGAACACCCCCTGGCCCAACTATTTTTATATTTTTATTTTATTTGTTTTATTTTCATCTTTGTTCATTAAATATTTTCTTTAATGCATATAAATCCTAAAAAATATAAATTTTGATAATATTGCATTTCATTTTATTCGATTTCATTTTTCACATAAAAAATATATTTTATCTTCAATATATATTACTTATTTTTCTTAATAAACTTGTAAAATATAAATAAAATAGGTTTAGTTTAATTTGTTTTATTTTCTTTTCATTTCATATTTGTAAATATTTATCTTTACATATAAAAAACTAAATACTTCCTTACAATATTGTTTATTATCTTTAGATACAAAAATACACAATAATAATATATACAAGAATTTTATTTTATTTCAAAATAGAAATTAGGGTTAAACCTTTTTAAGAATTAATTTCTTTTCCTTATATTTTTGGGATTAGGTTAAAATTTTCTTTTCACACAAAAAACAAAACAAAATCTTTTCTTGCATATACATATTATTGAACATTTAAATATTGTATATTGTTTATTCTAATATTCGTGCACATTTGATTTGGTTGTAACAATTTATTTAGATTTACATTCTTGCAAATCCCCATTCAAATTTGTATTCCCCCCTCCCATGAAATTGTTTTAATAGCTTAGTAATCTTTACATTACGCAATTTACCGCTTTACATGCCATGTTAGTAATTAGGGTTGTATGGTAAGATCAAAACAAAAAAAATAGAAAACCCTAATGCAAGATAAAATCAAAGCATGAAAATGATACATTTGCACACAAGCACCCTTAGGGTTTCTCCACTTGGTTGCCTTATATAAAAATAGCCATATTACGCATGCGAAGTATCTTGGTAAAACAAACAAATATAAAGATCATAGTCCCTCGATGACGCTATTCAAAGTTGTCTTACAAAATGGTCTTGGTCCCTTAAAAATGCCAAGATACTTTGCAAACATTGCTAATCATGGTTATACAATGACCCACGCCCGTCCCGTTTACATCCAAAGATAGGGTTGCTTACCAAATCAATGGTAAGACAACAAAGTCAAAGAAATAGAAAATGCATAAGAAAGACATTTGAGTAGGTAGATTGCTTCTAGTTCCTTGCTCTATTTCCAAACAACTATCCTTGCTATTTTCAAAACAAACACACACATTTCCAAACATTTTGCAAACATTGAAAACATTTTCAAAAGACAAACATCTTTGTATACATTCTTACAAAGGAGAATCATTACAAAGATTGCCTAAACAATGGCCTCTTTTACAAAATACTTTCAAAACCACACCAAACACGATTTCAAACAACAAAAGCAAGTGATCTAGCAAGTAACTAAGAGCCCATGGAAAACCATGGATGAAAAGGGTGCTAATACCTTCTCTCTTCATAGTCTACCCCCCGAACTCAAGAAACAATCTCAAAGGTCTTTCCTGTGCTTTTTCACCTTTCCTTTTGGATAAAAGAAAAGTTGGTGGCGACTCTTGCTAAACCACAACATTTGCGATAAAACGCAAAACCCTCAAAGTCAGTTCTCCCACCGTATCACAGATATGTGCGAGTGATTTGTTTCAGCTATTTATCTTTGCACATTAGGGTTTTCTAACTGTAGTAATTTATCATGCATTCTTGCCATACAATCCTATTAGCATACATCTAGACAGTTAAATATTTGTAGGAATTAAAAATGCGAGAAAATAAACCTACACTATTACAAGGCTTCGGGGAGGGGGATTAATTACATAGCCAAAAAATTGGGGATTTAAACAGTAAATAAAATCCCTAAATTAACTATTACAAACCATGAACAGTTACAAAATATTGGCAAAATAAATAACAAGCGCGCGGCGAATTAAATACGAGACGATTAGGGTTTTGACCCTTCGACTAAACCTAATTGCCATTGATTAAAAAAAAGATGTTTTTGTCATGTTTTGTTATTCAAGAAAATAATGAAACAACTGAATTAAAAAGAAAATCCTAAGTTCTAATTAATTTTAAATTAATAAAAATAAATCAATTTATTCTAAAAACCTATTTTTGTATTTTGGTTTATTTGAGAAAAAGAAAAGAATTAAATCAAGAATTTAACCTAGTTTTTTCTAATTGATTTTAATTAAAAAAAACAAGTTAAAATTTCCCTAAATTAAATTAAACTAATTAATTGAAAATTAAATTTGATAAAAAAAGCCTAATTCTAATTTTGTGAATTCTTGATTTTATGATTTTTATAAAAAAAAAAAAGATTAATTGTGTTAATTAAAAATAATTAAAGAAAATATAAAAAGAATTAAAAAAGAAATAATAAAAAAGTAAAGATGGGCCTGTGTGTTAGCAATTGTGGGGGGTGCCAATCTGATTTCTGGGCCCAAACAAATCTTAGCCTGTTTGACCACGCTGGTTCCCATGCAATATTGACTTTGAGGTGTATGGTAGTCCTTCAATGCTGGCACGTTGGATCTTGGCTGGAGATGAGTCTGATGGTCAGATCATTGAGTTGCATGGTGGATATATGGGACAATAGCGCACCTGATCATATGAAGAAAAATAACATGAAACAAATGTTAGAACCTGGGGATCGAACCCAGGTCCTTATGCTCGCTTCCAGTACCTGCTTGCCAGCTGTGCTGCGTTATTTATTTATTCATATAATAGAAGCTAAATAATATAAGCAAATCAAACATTATATTCATAAAATGCACGAAAATTCAAACCAGCCAACCAATGATTGCCACACCTCATCTTCTTCCCCAGATTATCGTCTTAGGCAACATGACTTTTACCTACAAACATTCTCTGTAGGTACAAACTTGTTCACCTCAAAAATGGCACACGAGCAAGATAAATGGAAAGTGATGGTACTAATCAACTCGTCTCATCCTCACGAGCATCATGGTACCAGAATTAAAGCCTAATTTCGCCTGCATTGAAAACCCCTAAACAAGAACATAAAACCCTAACAATGGCAATATCACGTACGGGCATCAAAAATGCAATTAAATGTCATGGTTAGCTTGCAAACATGATGATAAACAAGATTATATAAATCAAAAGTTCTAATGATGCGTAAATTGCAATAATCGAATTTGAAAAATGTACCAAACCGCGTGCGTTGTAGAACGAGTTTCTGAGTGTTTCAGGCCCTGGGAATGATTGGAATAGCTTCTTGGGATGTCTAGCAAGCAATTGGAATGGCTAGTACACCTTGAATTGGCTGTAGAGTGAAATTCGTCTCACACTTTTCTTGGAATTTTTCAATTTTGTTCTGCCCTTCTCACGACCTCTAACCCTTATTTTTTGCTTTGTTCTTGTTCATTATAAATCCCTCAATGAATTAGGATTGCAAAACAGATTGAATCTTGAAGCTTTGATGAGATTTGATTTGATTTTCAATTTGTATGATATCTTTCTATTTTCATTCCAATCATGCCTTTCTTGTACCAATTTCCATTGATTCGAATTGATCATCCAAGCTCGGCATATTTTGATTTTCCATCTATAAAAAAAACAAATCAAATCATATCTTTGATAATTTTCATCATTTATTTGATTTAATTCACTTTCTAATTAATGAAAAATAAAAATAAATTTAAAAATGAAGAAAATAATGTGCGGATAAGTATTTGAGTCGTGGACCACATTATAATTGAGGTGCAAGCATAAAAAGTTGGGCCCATTTAGCACAAAATGCAAATTTGAGCACATTTGACTTTTGGCAATTTTGCAAAAATGGTCAACTTGGCCAATGCATAACTCTCTCAATTTTGACCATAGATAGGTGTTCTTTGACTTTTTAGAAAGCTTAGGATGTCCTCTAAGCAACACTTTTGATCTCATATCAATTTAGTCTTCCATGCTCATGTATGAAGCCTTGACCCAAAAGGTGTTTTTGTTTACTTTCCAAAAGGACTTATAATGTCAAAATTCATATCTTTTTGTGAGTGCATATTCTGAACTTGGGAGCTGAAGATGAATTGTAGGGAATTTCTTCCTCTTCAAAATGAGCTTGGGATGGGTCATTTATGATAAAGTATGATAAAGTATGATAATGTTATGCTTGGTCAAAGTTGAGTTGACTTTTCCTATAAAACCCTAATTTAGCAACTTTTGGGTTTTGATGGATTGTGAGCAATCCTTGAGGAATCATGATCAACCCTTGATCAAATGATGAATAATACTTAAAAATGAGGATGTTGACTAAAAATCTTGAAGTTTGACTGTATGTGGGCCACGTTTGACTTTTGACCTAGCACAGTTGATTTTCAGGCATTTTAGCAATTGACTGAGCAAACTTTTCTGCAAGGCTTGAAACTTGACATGGATGATATTTAGGACATATTAGGACAATGGTGAGAATTTTAGTCCTTTTTGGTTCACACATCTTGATGAAGATGGAAACCCTAATTAGAGATACACTGCCTTAGGAGAGAGTTTGTCTGGTCAACTCTTGAACTTCCTTGAGCAATTTGGGGACCTCAATTGCCATGTGTTGAGAAATATGGGAGGGAAAATTTTGGGGTACAACAATTGTAAATAGAAATGACCTCATTTTTTCCTACGAAAGGTCTCTTTCCCGCACTTGAAGAGGTATCCTTTTGAATCTTTCCACTTCCGATCCCAGCTTCCACTCTTTCTCCTGTCAAAATCAACTCAGTAAAGCCAGCTAAGGAGCTTCCAATTAGATGATTGAAAAACCGACCAGATAGGGTATCCAAAAACATATCCACTAACTCCCTATCAGATGGGGGGTTGGACTCTTCTTGCTAAGTCCCTCCACTTCTGAGCATAGTCTTTAAAACCTTCACTCGAACCCATAGACATACTTTGGAGTTGCGTACGGGTGGGAGTAAGGTCTGCATTATACTGATACTTCTTGTAGAAAGCAATAGCCAGGTCTTCCCAGTTACGAATATTGGTCCCCTCCAGCTGATAGAACCACTCTAGTTGAGTCCCAGATAGATTATCTTGAAAGAAGTGGACCCATAAGTCCTTATATTCAGTGTAAGGCTGAATCTTCCTCACATAAGATCGAAGATGCATCTTGGGACATGAGACCCCATCATATTTAGAAAACACTGTAACCTTTGTAATTGCAAGCTTCTCAAGTCATATTTAAAGCATGTGTTTTGATGAAGACAACATGGACATCAACATTCAAAGGATGTGCAAAAAGCTTATCAACATCAAATAAAAGTCTTGAAGATTATTGAAGAATTATTGAAGAATCATCAAATGTCAATATGGTATAAATAATTCTTAAAATCTTGAATATAGATGTTCACAATATGCATTCATCAACATATACATATTCCATAACTTTAACATCAAAGAAAAATTTGTTTGAAATATCTTTCAAAAAGTATTTTTGAAAATAACCCTTTAGGAACCGGTTCCTCCCTAACAGGGAACCGGGTTCCAGAATTTCTCAAAAATCATGTCCCTGATTTTTGTACCAGGAACCGGGTTGTACCAATAGGGGAACCGGTTCCTGCATGATAATTTTGAATTCCAACTTATAACGTTCACTAAGAACCGGGTTCTGTCAGTGTCGGAACCGGTTCCTAGCGAACCAGTGCAGCTTTTACTTTGTTTTTTGAACATTTTTCAAGTGGTATCTTTTGATGAATGCATTGCAACTTTTCATATGAATTGGCATGAATGAAGAGGTTCTTGTAACTTTATAAAATGCAGATTTTCTTATTTCAAACAATGTTTCAATTTTCAAATAAACAAAAAACCTTCTTCATATTAACAATTTTCTCATTCATTCAAATTTGAACATAAACTTTCATGTGTTCATAATTTTGTGAAACTTGCCATATACACTTTCATTATCATTACAAGTTTCATTCATACATTGTGAACATTTATATACATTGTTGAGAATTGTTTTTATCTTGAAGAAGAAGATCAATTGAAGATTGATAAAGCTCTCCATATACTTCAAACTAAATCATTGTATTACTTAAAGAAATTATTCCCTTACTATCCAGGATTGTTGGAAGTAAGTGTTGTAATTTAAAGAGGATTGTTCTTCATTCACATTAGTGTTTGTTTGGTCTTAAAGGTGTTAAGAACCTTTGATCACCCTATAGGTTAGATAGTAAGCATAGGCTGTACAATCATTCTAACTATAGTGAAATCTCTTTCGTGTTGGAAAGGGGACTAGAGTACTATCGGATTGTGAGGGGAACCAGGATATATCACCGTGTTCTTTACTTTTCCGCATTTATCGCTTTCATCACCATAATCAAAAAAAAGATAAAGATATAAACAAAACCTTCAAACACTTAACCAAAATTACTACCAAGCATTCTCATAAAACCGAATAAATTTTTATAAGACCTAATTCACCCCCCCCCCCCCCCCCCTCTTAGGCACTCTGAGACTTACAATTGGCATCAGAGCAAGTTATAGGTAACTTGTTCCTAAAGATCCAGAATGGCTTCCGCAAATCATCAACCAGTTTTCAGAGATGGTGGTAGTAACAACAAGCCTCCTCTATTCTGTGGTGAATATTTTGACTTCTGGAAAATACGCATGAAGGCGCATTTAGAAGCACAAGGAGAGGAAGTATGGGATGCTATTGAAAATGGTCCATTTATTCCAATATCCGTAATCAATGGCATTGGTTCTGCAAAGCCCAAAACTGCATGGGACGACGATGATAAAAAGAAAGTTCTCTATGACAAAAAAGCAATAAACCTTCTTCAAGGTGCACTCAGTATGGACGAATTTTTCTGTGTCTCGAACTGCAAGACAGCAAAAGAAATATGGGATACCCTGGTTCAAACTCATGAAGGAACGACTGAAGTAAAAAGATCAAGGCTAAATACCTTGATTCAAGAATATGAACTATTTCGAATGCAGCCCGGAGAATCCATTCTTGACTTACAAAAGAGATTTGTGCATTTGACAAATCACTTAAATGCTCTTGGTAAAACCTTGACAAATGATGAACTCAACTTGAAAATCCTTAGATCATTGACTAGGGAATGGCAACCAAAGGTAACGGCAATCTCGGAAAAGAAGAGTCTCTCCGCAATGACTTCCGCTACATTATTTGGCAAACTTCAAGAATATGAAACAGAACTCGGTAGACTTGAAAAACATGAAAATTTAGAGAAGAAATCCAAAGGCATTTCCTTGAAAGTTGATTCAAAGGAAAGTCAAGATAAAGATGCATCGGAGGAAGATGAAAACTTCTTTCTTCTTGTAAAAAGGTTAGGAAAATATTTTGGTCATAAAAATAATCTTCATAATGCTAACTTTGTCAAAAGGAAGAAATTTTATAATCATAAAGATAAAGAAGCCTCCACATCAACACAAGATGTCACATGTTATAAATGTGGAAAGCAAGGTCACATAAAGCCGGATTGTCCAAAACTCTCCAAGAAAAATGGATTCAAAGGCAAAAAGGAGTTCAAGAACAAAAAGGCTTATGTTGCATGGGAAGATAATGAGATAAGTTCTTCATCCGATTCGAAAAGCGAGGAATATGCGAATCTAGCATTAATGGCTTCACATCACGCCGACGATGAAGAAGAAGTTAGTAATGAATTTAATCTTTTTGATGATGATGTTCAAGATGCTATTGATGAACTCTTGAAAGAATGCAAAAGTTTATACAAAAAGGTGTCAAATAAAGAAAAAGAACTTCTAAGTTGTTTAGAAAAAATAGACACCATGACTAAAGATTTTGAACTTCAAAAATAGAATTTTATTAAAGAAAAAGAAAACTTTGCATGCTCCAAGTGTGAATCAAATGTCTTTCAAATTGTTCAATTGAAAAGAGTCATTGAACGATATGAAAAAGGACAAATAGGATTGGAAGGATTACTAAGCCAACAACGTTATCCTAATGATAAAAGGGGTCTTGGTTATGTGAATTCTAAGAAACCAAGTAACAATCCCACTGTTTTTGTAAAGGCTAGTAATAGTTCCAAACCCAAGAAAGTAGAAAAGAAGCAAGTTGTTCATAATCATCAAAAGAAAAAGGCTAATGTATCGAAAAAGAAAACATTTCCTAAGAAGAAATCTTATCCTTCTAGATATAGCAGTAACTTTGAACCTACTTGTTTTTATTGTGGTATTAAAGGCCATACACCTAATGCTTGCTATGTTAGGAACTTTAGTATAGCAAGTGGGCATTATGTGTGGCTGAAAAAGGGAACTAACTATGAAGGACCCAAGGCAACTTGGGTACCTAACAAAGAATAATTTGTTTGTGTAGGTATGCTTGAAATCCACATCAAATGTTTGGTATCTTGATAGTGGATGTTTAAAGCACATGACAGGAGATGTACACCAATTTTCATATCTAGTACATAAAGCCAAAGGGTATGTCACCTATGGAGACAACACCAAAGGAAAGATTCTTGGCGTTGGAATAGTTGGCACACTTCCATCCATTCAAATTGAGGATGTTCTCTATGTTGAAGGATTAAAGCACAATCTTCTTAGCATAAGTCAACTTTGCGATAGAGGGTTCAAGATCAAATTCAACAAAGATGAATGTCTCATTATGGATGAGGCAACCAATGAGGTAAAACTCAAAGGTATAAGAACTAACAATATTTTTATGATTACTTTAGATGATTTGTCTCTGAAGGTACAATGTCTTATGGTAAACAACAATGACGCTTGGTTATGGCACAAGAGGATCGCTCACATTCACATGGAGCACTTGAACAAATTGGTTAAGCATGACTTAGTTATTGGTCTACCAAATATGAAGTTCATCAAAGACAAATTATGTAATGCATGCCAAAAGGGCAAACAGACCAAAACAACTTTCAAATCTAAGAATGTGGTGTCTACTACAAGGCCACTACAATTGTTACACATGGATCTCTTTGGTCCATCAAGAACAAAAAGCTTGGAAAAGAACTTGGTATTTTGGAAGAAGAATCATGGACTTAGGGGGAGCCTTGCATTTGCTCAACATGTTTGATATACAAAACAACATAAACATTTCAAGAAATCGTTTTCAAGACTTGGTTGTCATAATCAAAAAGGGGGAGAATGTAATTGCAAGCTTCTCAAGTCATATTTAAAGAATGTGTTTTGATGAAGACAACATGGACATCAACATTCAAAGGATGTGTAAAAAGCTTATCAACATCAAATAAAAGTCTTGAAGATTATTTAAGATTATTGAAGAATTATTGAAGAATCATCAAATGTCAATATGGTATAAATAATTCTTAAAATCTTGAATATAGATGTTCACAATATGCATTCATCAACATATACATATTCCATAAATTTAACATCAAAGAAAAATTTGTTTGAAATTTCTTTCAAAAAGTATTTTTGAAAATAACCCTTTAGGAACCGGTTCCTCCCTAACAGGGAACCGGGTTCCAGAATTTCTCAAAAATCATGTCCCTGGTTTTTGTACCAGGAACCGGGTTGTACCAATAGGGGAACCGGTTCCTGCGTGATAATTTTGAATTCCAACTTATAACGTTCACTAAGAACCGGGTTCTGTCAGTGTCGGAACCGGTTCCTAGCGAACCAGTGCAGCTTTTACTTTGTTTTTTGAACATTTTTCAAGTGGTATCTTTTCATGAATGCATTGCAACTTTTCATATGAATTGGCATGAATGCAGAGGTTCTTGTAACTTTATAAAATGCAGATTTTCTTATTTCAAACAATGTTTCAATTTTCAAATAAACAAAAAACCATCTTCATATTAACAATTTTCTCATTCATTCAAATTTGAACATAAACTTTCATGTGTTCATAATTTTGTGAAACTTGCCATATACACTTTCATTATTATTACAAGTTTCATTCATACATTGTGAACATTTATATACATTGTTAAGAATTGTTTTTATCTTGAAGAAGAAGATCAATTGAAGATTGATAAAGCTCTCCATATACTTCAAACTAAATCATTGTATTACTTAAAGAAATTATTCCCTTACTATCCAGGATTGTTGGAAGTAAGTGTTGTGATTTGAAGAGGATTGTTCTTCATTCACATTAGTGTTTGTTTGGTCTTAAAGGTGTTAAGAACCTTTGATCACCCTATAGGTTAGATAGTAAGCATAGGCTGTACAATCATTCTAACTATAGTGAAATCTCTTTCGTGTTGGAAAGGGGACTGGAGTACTCTCAGATTGTGAGGGGAACCAGGATATATCACCGTGTTCTTTACTTTTCCGCATTTATCGCTTTCATCACCATAATCAAGAAAAGATAAAGATATAAACAAAACCTTCAAACACTTAACCAAAATTACTACCAAGCATTCTCATAAAACCGAATAAATTTTTATAAGACCTAATTCACCCCCCCCCCCCCCTCTTAGGCACTCTGAGACTTACAATTGGCATCAGAGCAAGTTATAGGTAACTTGTTCCTAAAGATCCAGAATGGCTTCCGCAAATCATCAACCAGTTTTCAGAGATGGTGGTAGTAACAACAAGCCTCCTCTATTCTGTGGTGAATATTTTGACTTCTGGAAAATACGCATGAAGGCGCATTTAGAAGCACAAGGAGAGGAAGTATGGGATGCTGTTGAAAATGGTCCATTTATTCCAATATCCGTAATCAATGGCATTGGTTCTGCAAAGCCCAAAACTGCATGGGACCATGATGATAAAAAGAAAGTTCTCTATGACAAAAAAGCAATAAACCTTCTTCAAGGTGCACTCAGTATGGACGAATTTTTCCGTGTCTCGAACTGCAAGACAACAAAAGAAATATGGGATACCCTGGTTCAAACTCATGAAGGAACGGCTGAAGTAAAAAGATCAAGGCTAAATACCTTGAGTCAAGAATATGAACTATTTCGAATGCATCCCGGAGAATCCATTCTTGACTTACAAAAGAGATTTGTGAATTTGACAAATCACTTACATGCTCTTGGTAAAACCTTGACAAATGATGAACTCAACTTGAAAATCCTTAGATCATTGACTAGGGAATGGCAACCAAAGGTAACGGCAATCTCGGAAAAGAAGAGTCTCTCTGCAATGACTTCCGCTACATTATTTGGCAAACTTCAAGAATATGAAACAGAACTCGGTAGACTTGAAAAACATGAAAATTTAGAGAAGAAATCCAAAGGAATTGCCTTGAAAGTTGATTCAAAGGAAAGTCAATATAAAGATGCATCGGAGGAAGATGAAAACTTCTTGCTTCTTGTAAAAAGGTTAGGAAAATATTTTGGTCATAAAAATAATCTTCATAATGCTAACTTTGTCAAAAGGAAGAAATTTTATAATCATAAAGATAAAGAAGCCTCCACATCAACACAAGATGTCACATGTTATGAATGTGGAAAGCAAGGTCACATAAAGCCGGATTGTCCAAAACTCTCCAAGAAAAATGGATTCAAAGGCAAAAAGGAGTTCAAGAACAAAAAGGCTTATGTTGTATGGGAAGATAATGAGATAAGTTCTTCATCCGATTCGAAAAGCGAGGAATGTGCGAATCTAGCATTAATGGCTTCACATCACGCCGACGATGAAGAAGAGGTTAGTAATGAATTTAATCTTTTTGATGATGATGTTCAAGATGCTATTGATGAACTCTTGAAAGAATGCAAAAGTTTATACAAAAAGGTGTCAAATCAAGAAAAAGAACTTCTAAGTTGTTTAGAAAAAATAGACACCATGACTAAAGATTTTGAACTTCAAAAATAGAATTTTATTAAAGAAAAAGAAAACTTTGCATGCTCCAAGTGTGAATCAAATGTCTTTCAAATTGTTCAATTCAAAAGAGTCATTGAACGATATGAAAAAGGACAAATAGGATTGGAAGGATTACTAAGCCAACAACGTTATCCTAATGATAAAAGGGGTCTTGGTTATGTGAATTCTAAGAAACCAAGTAACAATCCCACTGTTTTTGTAAAGGCTAGTAATAGTTCCAAACCCAAGAAAGTAGAAAAGAAGCAAGTTGTTCATAATCATCAAAAGAAAAAGGCTAATGTATCGAAAAAGAAAACATTTCCTAAGAAGAAATCTTATCCTTCTAGATATAGAAGTAACTTTGAACCTACTTGTTTTTATTGTGGTATTAAAGGCCATACACCTAATGCTTGCTATGTTAGAAACTTTAGTATAGCAAGTGGGCATTATGTGTGGGTGAAAAAGGGAACTAACTATGAAGGACCCAAGGCAACTTGGGTACCTAACAAAGAATAATTTGTTTGTGTAGGTATGCTTGAAATCCACATCAAATGTTTGGTATCTTGATAGTGGATGTTCAAAGCATATGACAGGAGATGTACACCAATTTTCATATCTAGTACATAAAGCCAAAGGGTATGTCACCTATGGAGACAACACCAAAGGAAAGATTCTTGGCGTTGGAATAGTTGGCACACTTCCATCCATTCAAATTGAGGATGTTCTCTATGTTGAAGGATTAAAGCACAATCTTCTTAGCATAAGTCAACTTTGCGATAGAGGGTTCAAGATCAAATTCAACAAAGATGAATGTCTCATTATGGATGAGGCAACCAATGAGGTAAAACTCAAAGGTATAAGAACTAACAATATTTTTATGATTACTTTAGATGATTTGTCTCTGAAGGTACAATGTCTTATGGTAAACAACAATGACGCTTGGTTATGGCACAAGAGGATCGCTCACATTCACATGGAGCACTTGAACAAATTGGTTAAGCATGACTTAGTTATTGGTCTACCAAATATGAAGGTCATCAAAGACAAATTATGTAATGCATGCCAAAAGGGCAAATAGACCAAAACAACTTTCAAATCTAAGAATGTGGTGTCTACTACAAGGCCACTACAATTGTTACACATGGATCTCTTTGGTCCATCAAGAACAAAAAGCTTGGAAAAGAACTTGGTATTTTGGAAGAAGAATCATGGACTTAGGGGGAGCATACAATTTAGGGGGAGCCTTGCATTTGCTCAACATGTTTGATATACAAAACAACATAAACATTTCAAGAAATCGTTTTCAAGACTTGGTTGTCATAATCAAAAAGGGGGAGAATGTAATTGCAAGCTTCTCAAGTCATATTTAAAGCATGTGTTTTGATGAAGACAACATGGACATCAACATTCAAAGGATGTGTAAAAAGCTTATCAACATCAAATAAAAGTCTTGAATATTATTGAAGATTATTGAAGAATTATTGAAGAATCATCAAATGTCAATATGGTATAAATAATTCTTAAAATCTTGAATATAGATGTTCACAATATGCATTCATCAACATATACATATTCCATAAATTTAACATCAAAGAAAAATTTGTTTGAAATATCTTTCAAAAAGTATTTTTGAAAATAACCCTTTAGGAACCGGTTCCTCCCTAACAGGGAACCGGGTTCCAGAATTTCTCAAAAATCATGTCCCTGGTTTTTGTACCAGGAACCGGGTTGTACCAATAGGGGAACCGGTTCCTTCGTGATAATTTTGAATTCCAACTTATAACATTCACTAAGAACCGGGTTCTGTCAGTGTCGGAACCGGTTCCTAGCAAACCAGTGCAGCTTTTACTTTGTTTTTTGAACATTTTTCAAGTGGTATCTTTTCATGAATGCATTGCAACTTTTCATATGAATTGGCATGAATGAAGAGGTTCTTGTAACTTTATAAAATGCAGATTTTCTTATTTCAAACAATGTTTCAATTTTCAAATAAACAAAAAACCATCTTCATATTAACAATTTTCTCATTCATTCAAATTTGAACATAAACTTTCATGTGTTCATAATTTTGTGAAACTTGCCATATACACTTTCATTATTATTACAAGTTTCATTCATACATTGTGAACATTTATATACATTGTTGAGAATTGTTTTTATCTTGAAGAAGAAGATCAATTGAAGATTGATAAAGCTCTCCATATACTTCAAACTAAATCATTGTATTACTTAAAGAAATTATTCCCTTACTATCCAGGATTGTTGGAAGTAAGTGTTGTGATTTGAAGAGGATTGTTCTTCATTCACATTAGTGTTTGTTTGGTCTTAAAGGTGTTAAGAACCTTTGATCACCCTATAGGTTAGATAGTAAGCATAGGCTGTACAATCATTCTAACTATAGTGAAATCTCTTTCGTGTTGGAAAGGGGACTGGAGTACTCTCAGATTGTGAGGGGAACCAGGATATATCACCGTGTTCTTTACTTTTCCGCATTTATCGCTTTCATCACCATAATCAAGAAAAGATAAAGATATAAACAAAACCTTCAAACACTTAACCAAAATTACTACCAAGCATTCTCATAAAACCGAATAAATTTTTATAAGACCTAATTCACCCCCCCCCCCCTCTTAGGCACTCTGAGACTTACAATTGGCATCAGAGCAAGTTATAGGTAACTTGTTCCTAAAGATCCAGAATGGCTTCCGCAAATCATCAACCAGTTTTCAGAGATGGTGGTAGTAACAACAAGCCTCCTCTATTCTGTGGTGAATATTTTGACTTCTGGAAAATACGCATGAAGGCGCATTTAGAAGCACAAGGAGAGGAAGTATGGGATGCTGTTGAAAATGGTCCATTTATTCCAATATCCGTAATCAATGGCATTGGTTCTGCAAAGCCCAAAACTGCATGGGACGATGATGATAAAAAGAAAGTTCTCTATGACAAAAAAGCAATAAACCTTCTTCAAGGTGCACTCAGTATGGACGAATTTTTCCGTGTCTCGAACTGCAAGACAACAAAAGAAATATGGGATACCCTGGTTCAAACTCATGAAGGAACGGCTGAAGTAAAAAGATCAAGGCTAAATACCTTGAGTCAAGAATATGAACTATTTCGAATGCATCCCGGAGAATCCATTCTTGACTTACAAAAGAGATTTGTGAATTTGACAAATCACTTACATGCTCTTGGTAAAACCTTGACAAATGATGAACTCAACTTGAAAATCCTTAGATCATTGACTAGGGAATGGCAACCAAAGGTAACGGCAATCTCGGAAAAGAAGAGTCTCTCTGCAATGACTTCCGCTACATTATTTGGCAAACTTCAAGAATATGAAACAGAACTCGGTAGACTTGAAAAACATGAAAATTTAGAGAAGAAATCCAAAGGAATTGCCTTGAAAGTTGATTCAAAGGAAAGTCAATATAAAGATGCATCGGAGGAAGATGAAAACTTCTTGCTTCTTGTAAAAAGGTTAGGAAAATATTTTGGTCATAAAAATAATCTTCATAATGCTAACTTTGTCAAAAGGAAGAAATTTTATAATCATAAAGATAAAGAAGCCTCCACATCAACACAAGATGTCACATGTTATGAATGTGGAAAGCAAGGTCACATAAAGTCGGATTGTCCAAAACTCTCCAAGAAAAATGGATTCAAAGGCAAAAAGGAGTTCAAGAACAAAAAGGCTTATGTTGTATGGGAAGATAATGAGATAAGTTCTTCATCCGATTCGAAAAGCGAGGAATGTGCGAATCTAGCATTAATGGCTTCACATCACGCCGACGATGAAGAAGAGGTTAGTAATGAATTTAATCTTTTTGATGATGATGTTCAAGATGCTATTGATGAACTCTTGAAAGAATCCAAAAGTTTATACAAAAAGGTGTCAAATCAAGAAAAAGAACTTCTAAGTTGTTTAGAAAAAATAGACACCATGACTAAAGATTTTGAACTTCAAAAATAGAATTTTATTAAAGAAAAAGAAAACTTTGCATGCTCCAAGTGTGAATCAAATGTCTTTCAAATTGTTCAATTCAAAAGAGTCATTGAACGATATGAAAAAGGACAAATAGGATTGGAAGGATTACTAAGCCAACAACGTTATCCTAATGATAAAAGGGGTCTTGGTTATGTGAATTCTAAGAAACCAAGTAACAATCCCACTGTTTTTGTAAAGGCTAGTAATAGTTCCAAACCCAAGAAAGTAGAAAAGAAGCAAGTTGTTCATAATCATCAAAAGAAAAATGCTAATGTATCGAAAAAGAAAACATTTCCTAAGAAGAAATCTTATCCTTATAGATATAGAAGTAACTTTGAACCTACTTGTTTTTATTGTGGTATTAAAGGTCATACACCTAATGCTTGCTATGTTAGAAACTTTAGTATAGCAAGTGGGCATTATGTGTGGGTGAAAAAGGGAACTAACTATGAAGGACCCAAGGCAACTTGGGTACCTAACAAAGACTAATTTGTTTGTGTAGGTATGCTTGAAATCCACATCAAATGTTTGGTATCTTGATAGTGGATGTTCAAAGCATATGACAGGAGATGTACACCAATTTTCATATCTAGTACATAAAGCCAAAGGGTATGTCACCTATGGAGACAACACCAAAGGAAAGATTCTTGGCGTTGGAATAGTTGGCACACTTCTATCCATTCAAATTGAGGATGTTCTCTATGTTGAAGGATTAAAGCACAATCTTCTTAGCATAAGTCAACTTTGCGATAGAGGGTTCAAGATCAAATTCAACAAAGATGAATGTCTCATTATGGATGAGGCAACCAATGAGGTAAAACTCAAAGGTATAAGAACTAACAATATTTTTATGATTACTTTAGATGATTTGTCTCTGAAGGTACAATGTCTTATGGTAAACAACAATGACGCTTGGTTATGGCACAAGAGGATCGCTCACATTCACATGGAGCACTTGAACAAATTGGTTAAGCATGACTTAGTTATTGGTCTACCAAAGATGAATTTCATCAAAGACAAATTATGTAATGCATGCCAAAAGGGCAAACAGACCAAAACAACTTTCAAATCTAAGAATGTGGTGTCTACTACAAGGCCACTACAATTGTTACACATGGATCTCTTTGGTCCATCAAGAACAAAAAGCTTGGAAAAGAACTTGGTATTTTGGAAGAAGAATCATGGACTTAGGGGGAGCATACAATTTAGGGGGAGCCTTGCATTTGCTCAACATGTTTGATATACAAAACAACATAAACATTTCAAGAAATCGTTTTCAAGACTTGGTTGTCATAATCAAAAAGGGGGAGAATGTAATTGCAAGCTTCTCAAGTCATATTTAAAGCATGTGTTTTGATGAAGACAACATGGACATCAACATTCAAAGGATGTGTAAAAAGCTTATCAACATCAAATAAAAGTCTTGAATATTATTGAAGATTATTGAAGAATTATTGAAGAATCATCAAATGTCAATATGGTATAAATAATTCTTAAAATCTTGAATATAGATGTTCACAATATGCATTCATCAACATATACATATTCCATAAATTTAACATCAAAGAAAAATTTGTTTGAAATATCTTTCAAAAAGTATTTTTGAAAATAACCCTTTAGGAACCGGTTCCTCCCTAACAGGGAACCGGGTTCCAGAATTTCTCAAAAATCATGTCCCTGGTTTTTGTACCAGGAACCGGGTTGTACCAATAGGGGAACCGGTTCCTTCGTGATAATTTTGAATTCCAACTTATAACATTCACTAAGAACCGGGTTCTGTCAGTGTCGGAACCGGTTCCTAGCAAACCAGTGCAGCTTTTACTTTGTTTTTTGAACATTTTTCAAGTGGTATCTTTTCATGAATGCATTGCAACTTTTCATATGAATTGGCATGAATGAAGAGGTTCTTGTAACTTTATAAAATGCAGATTTTCTTATTTCAAACAATGTTTCAATTTTCAAATAAACAAAAAACCATCTTCATATTAACAATTTTCTCATTCATTCAAATTTGAACATAAACTTTCATGTGTTCATAATTTTGTGAAACTTGCCATATACACTTTCATTATTATTACAAGTTTCATTCATACATTGTGAACATTTATATACATTGTTGAGAATTGTTTTTATCTTGAAGAAGAAGATCAATTGAAGATTGATAAAGCTCTCCATATACTTCAAACTAAATCATTGTATTACTTAAAGAAATTATTCCCTTACTATCCAGGATTGTTGGAAGTAAGTGTTGTGATTTGAAGAGGATTGTTCTTCATTCACATTAGTGTTTGTTTGGTCTTAAAGGTGTTAAGAACCTTTGATCACCCTATAGGTTAGATAGTAAGCATAGGCTGTACAATCATTCTAACTATAGTGAAATCTCTTTCGTGTTGGAAAGGGGACTGGAGTACTCTCAGATTGTGAGGGGAACCAGGATATATCACCGTGTTCTTTACTTTTCCGCATTTATCGCTTTCATCACCATAATCAAGAAAAGATAAAGATATAAACAAAACCTTCAAACGCTTAACCAAAATTACTACCAAGCATTCTCATAAAACCGAAAAAAAATTTATAAGACCTAATTCACCCCCCCTCCCCCCTCTTAGGCACTCTGATACTTACAATTGGCATCAGAGAAAGTTATAGGTAACTTGTTCCTAAAGATCCAGAATGGCTTCCGCAAATCATCAACCAGTTTTCAGAGATGGTGGTAGTAACAACAAGCCTCCTCTATTCTGTGGTGAATATTTTGACTTCTGGAAAATACGCATGAAGGCGCATTTAGAAGCACAAGGAGAGGAAGTATGGGATGCTGTTGAAAATGGTCCATTTATTCCAATATCCGTAATCAATGGCATTGGTTCTGCAAAGCCCAAAACTGCATGGGACGACGATGATAAAAAGAAAGTTCTTTATGACAAAAAAGAAATAAACCTTCTTCAAGGTGCACTCAGTATTGACGAATTTTTCCGTGTCTCGAACTGCAAGACAACAAAAGAAATATGGGATACCCTGGTTCAAATTCATGAAGGAACGGCTGAAGTAAAAAGATCAAGGCTAAATACCTTGAGTCAAGAGTATGAACTATTTCGAATGCAGCCCGGAGAATCCATTCTTGACTTACAAAAGAGATTTGTGCATTTGACAAATCACTTAAATGCTCTTGGTAAAACCTTGACAAATGATGAACTCAACTTGAAAATCCTTAGATCATTGACTAGAGAATGGCAACCAAAGGTAACGGCAATCTCGGAAAAGAAGAGTCTCTCTGCAATGACTTCCGCTACATTATTTGGCAAACTTCAAGAATATGAAACAGAACTCGGTAGACTTGAAAAACATGAAAATTTAGAGAAGAAATCCAAAGGAATTGCCTTGAAAGTTGATTCAAAGGAAAGTCAAGATAAAGATGCATCGGAGGAAGATGAAAACTTCTTGCTTCTTGTAAAAAGGTTAGGAAAATATTTTGGTCATAACAATAATCTTCATAATGCTAACTTTGTCAAAAGGAAGAAATTTTATAATCATAAAGATAAAGAAGCCTCCACATCAACACAAGATGTCACATGTTATGAATGTGTAAAGCAAGGTCACATAAAGCCGGATTGTCCAAAACTCTCCAAGAAAAATGGATTCAAAGGCATAAAGGAGTTCAAGAACAAAAAGGCTTATGTTGCATGGGAAGATAATGAGATAAGTTCTTCATCCGATTCGAAAAGCGAGGAATGTGCGAATCTAGCATTAATGGCTTCACATCACGCCGACGATGAAGAAGAGGTTAGTAATGAATTTAATCTTTTTGATGATGATGTTCAAGATGCTATTGATGAACTCTTGAAAGAATGCAAAAGTTTATACAAAAAGGTGTCAAATAAAGAAAAAGAACTTCAAAGTTGTTTAGAAAATATAGACACCATGACTAAAGATTTTGAACTTCAAAAATAGAATTTTATTAAAGAAAAAGAAAACTTTGCATGCTCCAAGTGTGAATCAAATGTCTTTCAAATTGTTCAATTGAAAAGAGTCATTGAACGATATGAAAAAGGACAAATAGGATTGGAAGGATTACTAAGCCAACAACGTTATCCTAATGATAAAAGGGGTCTTGGTTATGTGAATTCTAAGAAACCAAGTAACAATCCCACTATTTTTGTAAAGGCTAGTAATAGTTCCAAACCCAAGAAAGTAGAAAAGAAGCAAGTTGTTCATAATCATCAAAAGAAAAAGGCTAATGTATCGAAAAAGAAAACATTTCCTAAGAAGAAATCTTATCCTTCTAGATATAGAAGTAACTTTGAACCTACTTGTTTTTATTGTGGTATTAAAGGCCATACACCTAATGCTTGCTATGTTAGAAACTTTAGTATAGCAAGTGGGCATTATGTGTGGGTGAAAAAGGAAACTAACTATGAAGGACCCAAGGCAACTTGGGTACCTAACAAAGAATAATTTGTTTGTGTAGGTATGCTTGAAATCCACATCAAATGTTTGGTATCTTGATAGTGGATGTTCAAAGCATATGACAGGAGATGTACACCAATTTTCATATCTAGTACATAAAGCCAAAGGGTATGTCACCTATGGAGACAACACCAAAGGAAAGATTCTTGGCGTTGGAATAGTTGGCACACTTCTATCCATTCAAATTGAGGATGTTCTCTATGTTGAAGGATTAAAGCACAATCTTCTTAGCATAAGTCAACTTTGCGATAGAGGGTTCAAGATCAAATTCAACAAAGATGAATGTCTCATTATGGATGAGGCAACCAATGAGGTAAAACTCAAAGGTATAAGAACTAACAATATTTTTATGATTACTTTAGATGATTTGTCTCTGAAGGTACAATGTCTTATGGTAAACAACAATGACGCTTGGTTATGGCACAAGAGGATCGCTCACATTCACATGGAGCACTTGAACAAATTGGTTAAGCATGACTTAGTTATTGGTCTACCAAAGATGAAGTTCATCAAAGACAAATTATGTAATGCATGCCAAAAGGGCAAACAGACCAAAACAACTTTCAAATCTAAGAATGTGGTGTCTACTACAAGGCCACTACAATTGTTACACATGGATCTCTTTGGTCCATCAAGAACAAAAAGCTTGGAAAAGAACTTGGTATTTTGGAAGAAGAATCATGGACTTAGGGGGAGCATACAATTTAGGGGGAGCCTTGCATTTGCTCAACATGTTTGATATACAAAACAACATAAACATTTCAAGAAATCGTTTTCAAGACTTGGTTGTCATCATCAAAAAGGGGGAGAATGTAATTGCAAGCTTCTCAAGTCATATTTAAAGCATGTGTTTTGATGAAGACAACATGGACATCAACATTCAAAGGATGTGCAAAAAGCTTATCAACATCAAATAAAAGTCTTGAAGATTATTGAAGATTATTGAAGAATTATTGAAGAATCATCAAATGTCAATATGGTATAAATAATTCTTAAAATCTTGAATATAGATGTTCACAATATGCATTCATCAACATATACATATTCCATAACTATAACATCAAAGAAAAATTTGTTTGAAATATCTTTCAAAAAGTATTTTTGAAAATAACCCTTTAGGAACCGGTTCCTCCCTAACAGGGAACCGGGTTCCAGAATTTCTCAAAAATCATGTCCCTGGTTTTTGTACCAGGAACCGGGTTATACCAATAGGGGAACCGGTTCCTGCGTGATAATTTTGAATTCCAACTTATAACGTTCACTAAGAACCGGGTTCTGTCAGTGTCGGAACCGGTTCCTAGCGAACCAGTGCAGCTTTTACTTTGTTTTTTGAACATTTTTCAAGTGGTATCTTTTCATGAATGCATTGCAACTTTTCATATGAATTGGCATGAATGAAGAGGTTCTTGTAACTTTATAAAATGCAGATTTTCTTATTTCAAACAATGTTTCAATTTTCAAATAAACAAAAAACCTTCTTCATATTAACAATTTTCTCATTCATTCAAATTTGAACATAAACTTTCATGTGTTCATAATTTTGTGAAACTTGCCATATACACTTTCATTATCATTACAAGTTTCATTCATACATTGTGAACATTTATATACATTGTTGAGAATTGTTTTTATCTTGAAGAAGAAGATCAATTGAAGATTGATAAAGCTCTCCATATACTTCAAACTAAATCATTGTATTACTTAAAGAAATTATTCCCTTACTATCCAGGATTGTTGGAAGTAAGTGTTGTGATTTGAAGAGGATTGTTCTTCATTCACATTAGTGTTTGTTTGGTCTTAAAGGTGTTAAGAACCTTTGATCACCCTATAGGTTAGATAGTAAGCATAGGCTATACAATCATTCTAACTATAGTGAAATCTCTTTCGTGTTGGAAATGGGACTAGAGTACTCTCAGATTGTGAGGGGAACCAGGATATATCACCGTGTTCTTTACTTTTCCGCATTTATCGCTTTCATCACCATAATCAATAAAAGAGAAAGATATAAACAAAACCTTCAAACACTTAACCAAAATTACTACCAAGCATTCTCATAAAACCAAATAAATTTTTATTAGACCTAATTCACCCCCCCTCTTAGGGACTCTGAGACTTACAATTGGCATCAGAGCAAGTTATAGGTAACTTGTTCCTAAAGATCCAGAATGGCTTCCGCAAATCATCAACCAGTTTTCAGAGATGGTGGTAGTAACAACAAGCCTCCTCTATTCTGTGGTGAATATTTTGACTTCTGGAAAATACGCATGAAGGCGCATTTAGAAGCACAAGGAGAGGAAGTATGGGATGCTGTTGAAAATGGTCCATTTATTCCAATATCCGTAATCAATGGCATTGGTTCTGCAAAACCCAAAACTGCATGGGACGACGATGATAAAAAGAAAGTTCTCTATGACAAAAAAGCAATAAACCTTCTTCAAGGTGCACTCAGTATGGACGAATTTTTCCGTGTCTCGAACTACAAGACAACAAAAGAAATATGGGATACCCTGGTTCAAACTCATGAAGGAACGGCTGAAGTAAAAAGATCAAGGCTAAATACCTTGAGTCAAGAATATGAACTATTTCGAATGCAGCCCAGAGAATCCATTCTTGACTTACAAAAGAGATTTGTGCATTTGACAAATCACTTAAATGCTCTTGGTAAAACCTTGACAAATGATGAACTCAACTTGAAAATCCTTAGATCATTGACTAGGGAATGGCAACCAAAGGTAACGGCAATCTTGGAAAAGAAGAGTCTCTCTGCAATGACTTCCGCTACATTATTTGGCAAACTTCAAGAATATGAAACAGAACTCGGTAGACTTGAAAAACATGAAAATTTAGGGAAGAAATCCAAAGGAATTGCCTTGAAAGTTGATTCAAAGGAAAGTCAAGATAAAGATGCATCGGAGGAAGATGAAAACTTATTGCTTCTTGTAAAAAGGTTAGGAAAATATTTTGGTCATAAAAATAATCTTCATAATGCTAACTTTGTCAAAAGGAAGAAATTTTATAATCATAAAGATAAAGAAGCCTTCACATCAACACAAGATGTCACATGTTATGAATATGGAAAGCAAGGTCACATAAAGCCGGATTGTCCAAAACTCTCCAAGAAAAATGGATTCAAAGGCAAAAAGGAATTCAAGAACAAAAAGGCTTATGTTGCATGGGAAGATAATGAGATAAGTTCTTCATCCGATTCGAAAAGCGAGGAATGTGCGAATCTAGCATTAATGGCTTCACATCACGCCGACGATGAAGAAGAGGTTAGTAATGAATTTAATCTTTTTGATGATGATGTTCAAGATGCTATTGATGAACTCTTGAAAGAATGCAAAAGTTTATACAAAAAGGTGTCAAATCAAGAAAAAGAACTTCTAAGTTGTTTAGAAAAAATAGACACCATGACTAAAGATTTTGAACTTCAAAAATAGAATTTTATTAAAGAAAAAGAAAACTTTGCATGCTCCAAGTGTGAATCAAATGTCTTTCAAATTGTTCAATTCAAAAGAGTCATTGAACGATATGAAAAAGGACAAATAGGATTGGAAGGATTACTAAGCCAACAACGTTATCCTAATGATAAAAGGGGTCTTGGTTATGTGAATTCTAAGAAACCAAGTAACATTCCCACTGTTTTTGTAAAGGCTAGTAATAGTTCCAAACCCAAGAAAGTAGAAAAGAAGCAAGTTGTTCATAATCATCAAAAGAAAAAGGCTAATGTATCGAAAAAGAAAACATTTCCTAAGAAGAAATCTTATCCTTCTAGATATAGAAGTAACTTTGAACCTACTTGTTTTTATTGTGGTATTAAAGGCCATACACCTAATGCTTGCTATGTTAGAAACTTTAGTATAGGAAGTGGGCATTATGTGTGGGTGAAAAAGGGAACTAACTATGAAGGACCCAAGGCAACTTGGGTACCTAACAAAGAATAATTTGTTTGTGTAGGTATGCTTGAAATCCACATCAAATGTTTGGTATCTTGATAGTGGATGTTCAAAGCATATGACATGAGATGTACACCAATTTTCATATCTAGTACATAAAGCCAAAGGGTATGTCACCTATGGAGACAACACCAAAGGAAAGATTCTTGGCGTTGGAATAGTTGGCACACCTCCATCCATTCAAATTGAGGATGTTCTCTATGTTGAAGGATTAAAGCACAATCTTCTTAGCATAAGTCAACTTTGCGATAGAGGGTTCAAGATCAAATTCAACAAAGATGAATGTCTCATTATGGATGAGGCAACCAATGAGGTAAAACTCAAAGGTATAAGAACTAACAATATTTTTATGATTACTTTAGATGATTTGTCTCTGAAGGTACAATGTCTTATGGTAAACAACAATGACGCTTGGTTATGGCACAAGAGGATCGCTCACATTCACATGGAGCACTTGAACAAATTGGTTAAGCATGACTTAGTTATTGGTCTACCAAAGATGAAGTTCATCAAAGAAAAATTATGTAATGCATGCCAAAAGGGCAAACAGACCAAAACAACTTTCAAATCTAAGAATGTGGTGTCTACTACAAGGCCACTACAATTGTTACACATGGATCTCTTTGGTCCATCAAGAACAAAAAGATTGGAAAAGAACTTGGTATTTCGGAAGAAGAATCATGGACTTAGGGGGAGCCTTGCATTTGCTCAACATGTTTGATATACAAAACAACATAAACATTTCAAGAAATTGTTTTCAAGACTTGGTTGTCATCATCAAAAAGGGGGAGAATGTAATTGCAAGCTTCTCAAGTCATATTTAAAGCATGTGTTTTGATGAAGACAACATGGACATCAACATTCAAAGGATGTGCAAAAAGCTTATCAACATCAAATAAAAGTCTTGAAGATTATTGAAGATTATTGAAGAATTATTGAAGAATCATCAAATGTCAATATGGTATAAATAATTCTTAAAATCTTGAATATAGATGTTCACAATATGCATTCATCAACATATACATATTCCATAAATTTAACATCAAAGAAAAATTTGTTTGAAATATCTTTCAAAAAGTATTTTTGAAAATAACCCTTTAGGAACCGGTTCCTCCCTAATAGGGAACCGGGTTCCAGAATTTCTCAAAAATAATGTCCCTGGTTTTTGTACCAGGAACCTGGTTGTACCAATAGGGGAACCGGTTCCTGCGTGATAATTTTGAATTCCAACTTATAACGTTCACTAAGAACCGGGTTCTGTCAGTGTCGGAACCGGTTCCTAGCGAACCAGTGCAGCTTTTACTTTGTTTTTTGAACATTTTTCAAGTGGTATCTTTTCATGAATGCATTGCAACTTTTCATATGAATTGGCATGAATGAAGAGGTTCTTGTAACTTTATAAAATGCAGATTTTCTTATTTCAAACAATGTTTCAATTTTCAAATAAACAAAAAACCTTCTTCAGATTAACAATTTTCTCATTCATTCAAATTTGAACATAAACTTTCATGTGTTCATAATTTTGTGAAACTTGCCATATACACTTTCATTATCATTACAAGTTTCATTCATACATTGTGAACATTTATATACATTGTTGAGAATTGTTTTTATCTTGAAGAAGAAGATCAATTGAAGATTGATAAAGCTCTCCATATACTTCAAACTAAATCATTGTATTACTTAAAGAAATTATTCCCTTACTATCCAGGATTGTTGGAAGTAAGTGTTGTGATTTGAAGAGGATTGTTCTTCATTCACATTAGTGTTTGTTTGGTCTTAAAGGTGTTAAGAACCTTTGATCACCCTATAGGTTAGATAGTAAGCATAGGCTGTACAATCATTCTAACTATAGTGAAATCTCTTTCGTGTTAGAAAGGGGACTAGAGTACTCTCAGATTGTGAGGGGAACCAGGATATATCACCGTGTTCTTTACTTTTCCGCATTTATCGCTTTCATCACCATAATCAAGAAAAGATAAAGATATAAACAAAACCTTCAAACACTTAACCAAAATTACTACCAAGCATTCTCATAAAACCGAATAAATTTTTATAAGACCTAATTCACCCCCCCCCCCTCTTAGGCACTCTGAGACTTACAATTGGCATCAGAGCAAGTTATAGGTAACTTGTTCCTAAAGATCCATAATGGCTTCCGCAAATCATCAACCAGTTTTCAGAGATGGTGGTAGTAACAACAAGCCTCCTCTATTCTGTGGTGAATATTTTGACTTCTGGAAAATACGCATGAAGGCGCATTTAGAAGCACAAGGAGAGGAAGTATGGGATGCTGTTGAAAATGGTCCATTTATTCCAATATCCGTAATCAATGGCATTGGTTCTGCAAAGCCCAAAACTGCATGGGACGATGATGATAAAAAGAAAGTTCTCTATGACAAAAAAGCAATAAACCTTCTTCAAGGTGCACTCAGTATGGACGAATTTTTCCGTGTCTCGAACTGCAAGACAACAAAAGAAATATGGGATACCCTGGTTCAAACTCATGACGGAACGGCTGAAGTAAAAAGATCAAGGCTAAATACCTTGAGTCAAGAATATGAACTATTTCGAATGCAGCCCGGAGAATCCATTCTTGACTTACAAAAGAGATTTTTGCATTTGACAAATCACTTAAATGCTCTTGGTAAAACCTTGACAAATGATGAACTCAACTTGAAAATCCTTAGATCATTGACTAGGGAATGGCAACCAAAGGTAACGGCAATCTCGGAAAAGAAGAGTCTCTCCGCAATGACTTCCGCTACATTATTTGGCAAACTTCAAGAATATGAAACAGAACTCGGTAGACTTGAAAAACATGAAAATTTAGAGAAGAAATCCAAAGGCATTGCCTTGAAAGTTGATTCAAAGGAAAGTCAAGATAAAGATGCATCGGAGGAAGATGAAAACTTCTTGCTTCTTGTAAAAAGGTTAGGAAAATATTTTGGTCATAAAAATAATCTTCATAATGCTAACTTTGTCAAAAGGAAGAAATTTTATAATCATAAAGATAAAGAAGCCTCCACATCAACACAAGATGTCACATGTTATGAATGTGGAAAGCAAGGTCACATAAAGCCGGATTGTCCAAAACTCTCCAAGAAAAATGGATTCAAAGGCAAAAAGGACTTCAAGAACAAAAAGGCTTATGTTGCATGGGAAGATAATGAGATAAGTTCTTCATCCGATTCGAAAAGCGAGGAATGTGCGAATCTAGCATTAATGGCTTCATATCACGCCGACGATGAAGAAGAGGTTAGTAATGAATTTAATCTTTTTGATGATGATGTTCAAGATGCTATTGATGAACTCTTGAAAGAATGCAAAAGTTTATACAAAAAGGTGTCAAATAAAGAAAAAGAACTTCTAAGTTGTTTAGAAAAAATAGACACCATGACTAAAGATTTTGAACTTCAAAAATAGAATTTTATTAAAGAAAAAGAAAACTTTGCATGCTCCAAGTGTGAATCAAATGTCTTTCAAATTGTTCAATTGAAAAGAGTCATTGAACGATATGAAAAAGGACAAATAGGATTGGAAGGATTACTAAACCAACAACGTTATCCTAATGATAAAAGGGGTCTTGGTTATGTGATTTCTAAGAAACCAAGTAACAATCCCACTGTTTTTGTAAAGGCTAGTAATAGTTCCAAACCCAAGAAAGTAGAAAAGAAGCAAGTTGTTCATAATCATCAAAAGAAAAAGGCTAATGTATCGAAAAAGAAAACATTTCCTAAGAAGAAATATTATCCTTCTAGATATAGAAGTAACTTTGAACCTACTTGTTTTTATTATGGTATTAAAGGCCATACACCTAATGCTTGCTATGTTAGAAACTTTAGTATAGCAAGTGGGCATTATGTGTGGGTGAAAAAGGGAACTAACTATGAAGGACCCAAGGAAACTTGGGTACCTAACAAAGAATAATTTGTTTGTGTAGGTATGCTTGAAATCCACATCAAATGTTTGGTATCTTGATAGTGGATGTTCAAAGCATATGACAGGAGATGTACACCAATTTTCATATCTAGTACATAAAGCCAAAGGGTATATCACATATGGAGACAACACCAAAGGAAAGATTCTTGGCGTTGGAATAGTTGGCACACCTCCATCCATTCAAATTGAGGATGTTCTCTATGTTGAAGGATTAAAGCACAATCTTCTTAGCATAAGTCAACTTTGCGATAGAGGGTTCAAGATCAAATTCAACAAAGATGAATGTCTCATTATGGATGAGGCAACCAATGAGGTAAAACTCAAAGGTATAAGAACTAACAATATTTTTATGATTACTTTAGATGATTTGTCTCTGAAGGTACAATGTCTTATGGTAAACAACAATGACGCTTGGTTATGGCACAAGAGGATCGCTCACATTCACATGGAGCACTTGAACAAATTGGTTAAGCATGACTTAGTTATTGGTCTACCAAAGATGAAGTTCATCAAAGACAAATTATGTAATGCATGCCAAAAGGGCAAACAGACCAAAACAACTTTCAAATCTAAGAATGTGGTGTCTACTACAAGGCAACTACAATTGTTACACATGGATCTCTTTGGTCCATCAAGAACAAAAAGCTTGGAAAAGAACTTGGTATTTTGGAAGAAGAATCATGGACTTAGGGGGAGCATACAATTTAGGGGGAGCCTTGCATTTGCTCAACATGTTTGATATACAAAACAACATAAACATTTCAAGAAATCGTTTTCAAGACTTGGTTGTCATCATCAAAAAGGGGGAGAATGTAATTGCAAGCTTCTCAAGTCATATTTAAAGCATGTGTTTTGATGAAGACAACATGGACATCAACATTCAAAGGATGTGCAAAAAGCTTATCAACATCAAATAAAAGTCTTGAAGATTATTGAAGATTATTGAAGAATTATTGAAGAATCATCAAATGTCAATATGGTATAAATAATTCTTAAAATATTGAATATAGATGTTCACAATATGCATTCATCAACATATACATATTCCATAAATTTAACATCAAAGAAAAATTTGTTTGAAATATCTTTCAAAAAGTATTTTTGAAAATAACCCTTTAGGAACCGGTTCCTCCCTAACAGGGAACCGGGTTCCAGAATTTCTCAAAAATCATGTCCCTGGTTTTTGTACCAGGAACCGGGTTGTACCAATAGGGGAACCGGTTCCTGCGTGATAATTTTGAATTCCAACTTATAACATTCACTAAGAACCGGGTTCTGTCAGTGTCGGAACCGGTTCCTAGCGAACCAGTGCAGCTTTTACTTTGTTTTTTGAACATTTTTCAAGTGGTATCTTTTCGTGAATGCATTGCAACTTTTCATATGAATTGGCATGAATGAAGAGGTTCTTGTAACTTTATAAAATGCAGATTTTCTTATTTCAAACAATGTTTCAATTTTCAAATAAACAAAAAACCTTCTTCATATTAACAATTTTCTCATTCATTCAAATTTGAACATAAACTTTCATGTGTTCATAATTTTGTGAAACTTGTCATATACACTTTCATTATCATTACAAGTTTCATTCATACATTGTGAACATTTATATACATTGTTGATAATTGTTTTTATCTTGAAGAATAAGATCAATTGAAGATTGATAAAGCTCTCCATATACTTCAAACTAAATCATTGTATTACTTAAAGAAATTATTCCCTTACTATCCATGATTGTTGGAAGTAAGTGTTGTGATTTGAAGAGGATTGTTCTTCATTCACATTAGTGTTTGTTTGGTCTTAAAGGTGTTAAGAACCTTTGATTACCCTATAGGTTAGATAGTAAGCATAGGCTGTACAATCATTCTAACTATAGTGAAATCTCTTTCGTGTTGGAAAGGGGACTGGAGTACTTTCAGATTGTGAGGGGAACCAGGATATATCACCGTGTTCTTTACTTTTCTGCATTTATCACTTTCATCACCATAATCAAGAAAAGATAAAGATATAAACAAAACCTTCAAACACTTAACCAAAATTACTACCAAGCATTCTCATAAAACCGAATAAATTTTTATAAGACCTAATTCACCCCCCCCCCCTCTTAGGCACTCTGAGACTTACAATTGGCATCAGAGCAAGTTATAGGTAACTTGTTCCTAAAGATCCAGAATGGCTTCCGCAAATCATCAACCAGTTTTCAGAGATGGTGGTAGTAACAACAAGCCTCCTCTATTCTGTGGTGAATATTTTAACTTCTGGAAAATACGCATGAAGGCGCATTTAGAAGCACAACGAGAGGAAGTATGGGATGCTGTTGAAAATGGTCCATTTATTCCAATATCCGTAATCAATGGCATTGGTTCTGCAAAGCCCAAAACTGCATGGGACGACGATGATAAAAAGAAAGTTCTCTATGACAAAAAAGCAATAAACCTTCTTCAAGGTGCACTCAGTATGGACGAATTTTTCCGTGTCTCGAACTTCAAGACAACAAAAGAAATATGGGATACCCTGGTTCAAACTCATGAAGGAACGGCTGAAGTAAAAAGATCAAGGCTAAATACCTTGAGTCAAGAATATGAACTATTTCGAATGCAGCCCGGAGAATCCATTCTTGACTTATAAAAGAGATTTGTGCATTTGACAAATCACTTAAATGCTCTTGGTAAAACCTTGACAAATGATGAACTCAACTTGAAAATCCTTAGATCATTGACTAGGGAATGGCAACCAAAGGTAACGGCAATCTCGGAAAAGAAGAGTCTCTCCGCAATGACTTCCGCTACATTATTTGGCAAACTTCAAGAATATGAAACAGAACTCGGTAGACTTGAAAAACATGAAAATTTAGAGAAGAAATCCAAAGGCATTGCCTTGAAAGTTGATTCAAAGGAAAGTCAAGATAAAGATGCATCGGAGGAAGATGAAAACTTCTTGCTTCTTGTAAAAAGGTTAGGAAAATATTTTGGTCATAAAAATAATCTTCATAATGCTAACTTTGTCAAAAGGAAGAAATTTTATAATCATAAAGATAAAGAAGCCTCCACATCAACACAAGATGTCACATGTTATGAATGTGGAAAGCAAGGTCACATAAAGCCGGATTGTCCAAAACTCTCCAAGAAAAATGGATTCAAAGGCAAAAAGGACTTCAAGAACAAAAAGGCTTATGTTGCATGGGAAGATAATGAGATAAGTTCTTCATCCGATTCGAAAAGCGAGGAATGTGCGAATCTAGCATTAATGGCTTCATATCACGCCGACGATGAAGAAGAGGTTAGTAATGAATTTAATCTTTTTGATGATGATGTTCAAGATGCTATTGATGAACTCTTGAAAGAATGCAAAAGTTTATACAAAAAGGTGTCAAATAAAGAAAAAGAACTTCTAAGTTGTTTAGAAAAAATAGACACCATGACTAAAGATTTTGAACTTCAAAAATAGAATTTTATTAAAGAAAAAGAAAACTTTGCATGCTCCAAGTGTGAATCAAATGTCTTTCAAATTGTTCAATTGAAAAGAGTCATTGAACGATATGAAAAAGGACAAATAGGATTGGAAGGATTACTAAACCAACAACGTTATCCTAATGATAAAAGGGGTCTTGGTTATGTGAATTCTAAGAAACCAAGTAACAATCCCACTGTTTTTGTAAAGGCTAGTAATAGTTCCAAACCCAAGAAAGTAGAAAAGAAGCAAGTTGTTCATAATCATCAAAAGAAAAAGGCTAATGTATCGAAAAAGAAAACATTTCCTAAGAAGAAATATTATCCTTCTAGATATAGAAGTAACTTTGAACCTACTTGTTTTTATTATGGTATTAAAGGCCATACACCTAATGCTTGCTATGTTAGAAACTTTAGTATAGCAAGTGGGCATTATGTGTGGGTGAAAAAGGGAACTAACTATGAAGGACCCAAGGAAACTTGGGTACCTAACAAAGAATAATTTGTTTGTGTAGGTATGCTTGAAATCCACATCAAATGTTTGGTATCTTGATAGTGGATGTTCAAAGCATATGACAGGAGATGTACACCAATTTTCATATCTAGTACATAAAGCCAAAGGGTATATCACATATGGAGACAACACCAAAGGAAAGATTCTTGGCGTTGGAATAGTTGGCACACCTCCATCCATTCAAATTGAGGATGTTCTCTATGTTGAAGGATTAAAGCACAATCTTCTTAGCATAAGTCAACTTTGCGATAGAGGGTTCAAGATCAAATTCAACAAAGATGAATGTCTCATTATGGATGAGGCAACCAATGAGGTAAAACTCAAAGGTATAAGAACTAACAATATTTTTATGATTACTTTAGATGATTTGTCTCTGAAGGTACAATGTCTTATGGTAAACAACAATGACGCTTGGTTATGGCACAAGAGGATCGCTCACATTCACATGGAGCACTTGAACAAATTGGTTAAGCATGACTTAGTTATTGGTCTACCAAAGATGAAGTTCATCAAAGACAAATTATGTAATGCATGCCAAAAGGGCAAACAGACCAAAACAACTTTCAAATCTAAGAATGTGGTGTCTACTACAAGGCAACTACAATTGTTACACATGGATCTCTTTGGTCCATCAAGAACAAAAAGCTTGGAAAAGAACTTGGTATTTTGGAAGAAGAATCATGGACTTAGGGGGAGCATACAATTTAGGGGGAGCCTTGCATTTGCTCAACATGTTTGATATACAAAACAACATAAACATTTCAAGAAATCGTTTTCAAGACTTGGTTGTCATCATCAAAAAGGGGGAGAATGTAATTGCAAGCTTCTCAAGTCATATTTAAAGCATGTGTTTTGATGAAGACAACATGGACATCAACATTCAAAGGATGTGCAAAAAGCTTATCAACATCAAATAAAAGTCTTGAAGATTATTGAAGATTATTGAAGAATTATTGAAGAATCATCAAATGTCAATATGGTATAAATAATTCTTAAAATATTGAATATAGATGTTCACAATATGCATTCATCAACATATACATATTCCATAAATTTAACATCAAAGAAAAATTTGTTTGAAATATCTTTCAAAAAGTATTTTTGAAAATAACCCTTTAGGAACCGGTTCCTCCCTAACAGGGAACCGGGTTCCAGAATTTCTCAAAAATCATGTCCCTGGTTTTTGTACCAGGAACCGGGTTGTACCAATAGGGGAACCGGTTCCTGCGTGATAATTTTGAATTCCAACTTATAACATTCACTAAGAACCGGGTTCTGTCAGTGTCGGAACCGGTTCCTAGCGAACCAGTGCAGCTTTTACTTTGTTTTTTGAACATTTTTCAAGTGGTATCTTTTCGTGAATGCATTGCAACTTTTCATATGAATTGGCATGAATGAAGAGGTTCTTGTAACTTTATAAAATGCAGATTTTCTTATTTCAAACAATGTTTCAATTTTCAAATAAACAAAAAACCATCTTCATATTAACAATTTTCTCATTCATTCAAATTTGAACATAAACTTTCATGTGTTCATAATTTTGTGAAACTTGCCATATACACTTTCATTATCATTACAAGTTTCATTCATACATTGTGAACATTTATATACATTGTTGATAATTGTTTTTATCTTGAAGAATAAGATCAATTGAAGATTGATAAAGCTCTCCATATACTTCAAACTAAATCATTGTATTACTTAAAGAAATTATTCCCTTACTATCCATGATTGTTGGAAGTAAGTGTTGTGATTTGAAGAGGATTGTTCTTCATTCACATTAGTGTTTGTTTGGTCTTAAAGGTGTTAAGAACCTTTGATTACCCTATAGGTTAGATAGTAAGCATAGGCTGTACAATCATTCTAACTATAGTGAAATCTCTTTCGTGTTGGAAAGGGGACTGGAGTACTTTCAGATTGTGAGGGGAACCAGGATATATCACCGTGTTCTTTACTTTTCTGCATTTATCACTTTCATCACCATAATCAAGAAAAGATAAAGATATAAACAAAACCTTCAAACACTTAACCAAAATTACTACCAAGCATTCTCATAAAACCGAATAAATTTTTATAAGACCTAATTCACCCCCCCCCCCCCCCTCTTAGGCACTCTGAGACTTACAATTGGCATCAGAGCAAGTTATAGGTAACTTGTTCCTAAAGATCCAGAATGGCTTCCGCAAATCATCAACCAGTTTTCAGAGATGGTGGTAGTAACAACAAGCCTCCTCTATTCTGTGGTGAATATTTTAACTTCTGGAAAATACGCATGAAGGCGCATTTAGAAGCACAACGAGAGGAAGTATGGGATGCTGTTGAAAATGGTCCATTTATTCCAATATCCGTAATCAATGGCATTGGTTCTGCAAAGCCCAAAACTGCATGGGACGACGATGATAAAAAGAAAGTTCTCTATGACAAAAAAGCAATAAACCTTCTTCAAGGTGCACTCAGTATGGACGAATTTTTCCGTGTCTCGAACTTCAAGACAACAAAAGAAATATGGGATACCCTGGTTCAAACTCATGAAGGAACGGCTGAAGTAAAAAGATCAAGGCTAAATACCTTGAGTCAAGAATATGAACTATTTCGAATGCAGCCCGGAGAATCCATTCTTGACTTATAAAAGAGATTTGTGCATTTGACAAATCACTTAAATGCTCTTGGTAAAACCTTGACAAATGATGAACTCAACTTGAAAATCCTTAGATCATTGACTAGGGAATGGAAACCAAAGGTAACGGCAATCTCGGAAAAGAAGAGTCTCTCCGCAATGACTTCCGCTACATTATTTGGCAAACTTCAAGAATATGAAACAGAACTCGGTAGACTTGAAAAACATGAAAATTTAGAGAAGAAATCCAAAGGCATTGCCTTGAAAGTTGATTCAAAGGAAAGTCAAGATAAAGATGCATCGGAGGAAGATGAAAACTTCTTGCTTCTTGTAAAAAGGTTAGGAAAATATTTTGGTCATAAAAATAATCTTCATAATGCTAACTTTGTCAAAAGGAAGAAATTTTATAATCATAAAGATAAAGAAGCCTCCATATCAACACAAGATGTCACATGTTATGAATGTGGAAAGCAAGGTCACATAAAGCCGGATTGTCCAAAACTCTCCAAGAAAAATGGATTCAAAGGCAAAAAGGACTTCAAGAACAAAAAGGCTTATGTTGCATGGGAAGATAATGAGATAAGTTCTTCATCCGATTCGAAAAGCGAGGAATGTGCGAATCTAGCATTAATGGCTTCATATCACGCCGACGATGAAGAAGAGGTTAGTAATGAATTTAATCTTTTTGATGATGATGTTCAAGATGCTATTGATGAACTCTTGAAAGAATGCAAAAGTTTATACAAAAAGGTGTCAAATAAAGAAAAAGAACTTCTAAGTTGTTTAGAAAAAATAGACACCATGACTAAAGATTTTGAACTTCAAAAATAGAACTTTATTAAAGAAAAAGAAAACTTTGCATGCTCCAAGTGTGAATCAAATGTCTTTCAAATTGTTCAATTGAAAAGAGTCATTGAACGATATGAAAAAGGACAAATAGGATTGGAAGGATTACTAAACCAACAACGTTATCCTAATGATAAAAGGGGTCTTGGTTATGTGAATTCTAAGAAACCAAGTAACAATCCCACTGTTTTTGTAAAGGCTAGTAATAGTTCCAAACCCAAGAAAGTAGAAAAGAAGCAAGTTGTTCATAATCATCAAAAGAAAAAGGCTAATGTATCGAAAAAGAAAACATTTCCTAAGAAGAAATATTATCCTTCTAGATATAGAAGTAACTTTGAACCTACTTGTTTTTATTGTGGTATTAAAGGCCATACACCTAATGCTTGCTATGTTAGAAACTTTAGTATAGCAAGTGGGCATTATGTGTGGGTGAAAAAGGGAACTAACTATGAAGGACCCAAGGAAACTTGGGTACCTAACAAAGAATAATTTGTTTGTGTAGGTATGCTTGAAATCCACATCAAATGTTTGGTATCTTGATAGTGGATGTTCAAAGCATATGACAGGAGATGTACACCAATTTTCATATCTAGTACATAAAGCCAAAGGGTATATCACATATGGAGACAACACCAAAGGAAAGATTCTTGGCGTTGGAATAGTTGGCACACCTCCATCCATTCAAATTGAGGATGTTCTCTATGTTGAAGGATTAAAGCACAATCTTCTTAGCATAAGTCAACTTTGCGATAGAGGGTTCAAGATCAAATTCAACAAAGATGAATGTCTCATTATGGATGAGGCAACCAATGAGGTAAAACTCAAAGGTATAAGAACTAACAATATTTTTATGATTACTTTAGATGATTTGTCTCTGAAGGTACAATGTCTTATGGTAAACAACAATGACGCTTGGTTATGGCACAAGAGGATCGCTCACATTCACATGGAGCACTTGAACAAATTGGTTAAGCATGACTTAGTTATTGGTCTACCAAAGATGAAGTTCATCAAAGACAAATTATGTAATGCATGCCAAAAGGGCAAACAGACCAAAACAACTTTCAAATCTAAGAATGTGGTGTCTACTACAAGGCAACTACAATTGTTACACATGGATCTCTTTGGTCCATCAAGAACAAAAAGCTTGGAAAAGAACTTGGTATTTTGGAAGAAGAATCATGGACTTAGGGGGAGCATACAATTTAGGGGGAGCCTTGCATTTGCTCAACATGTTTGATATACAAAACAACATAAACATTTCAAGAAATCGTTTTCAAGACTTGGTTGTCATCATCAAAAAGGGGGAGAATGTAATTGCAAGCTTCTCAAGTCATATTTAAAGCATGTGTTTTGATGAAGACAACATGGACATCAACATTCAAAGGATGTGCAAAAAGCTTATCAACATCAAATAAAAGTCTTGAAGATTATTGAAGATTATTGAAGAATTATTGAAGAATCATCAAATGTCAATATGGTATAAATAATTCTTAAAATATTGAATATAGATGTTCACAATATGCATTCATCAACATATACATATTCCATAAATTTAACATCAAAGAAAAATTTGTTTGAAATATCTTTCAAAAAGTATTTTTGAAAATAACCCTTTAGGAACCGGTTCCTCCCTAACAGGGAACCGGGTTCCAGAATTTCTCAAAAATCATGTCCCTGGTTTTTGTACCAGGAACCGGGTTGTACCAATAGGGGAACCGGTTCCTGCGTGATAATTTTGAATTCCAACTTATAACATTCACTAAGAACCGGGTTCTGTCAGTGTCGGAACCGGTTCCTAGCGAACCAGTGCAGCTTTTACTTTGTTTTTTGAACATTTTTCAAGTGGTATCTTTTCGTGAATGCATTGCAACTTTTCATATGAATTGGCATGAATGAAGAGGTTCTTGTAACTTTATAAAATGCAGATTTTCTTATTTCAAACAATGTTTCAATTTTCAAATAAACAAAAAACCTTCTTCATATTAACAATTTTCTCATTCATTCAAATTTGAACATAAACTTTCATGTGTTCATAATTTTGTGAAACTTGCCATATACACTTTCATTATCATTACAAGTTTCATTCATACATTGTGAACATTTATATACATTGTTGATAATTGTTTTTATCTTGAAGAATAAGATCAATTGAAGATTGATAAAGCTCTCCATATACTTCAAACTAAATCATTGTATTACTTAAAGAAATTATTCCCTTACTATCCATGATTGTTGGAAGTAAGTGTTGTGATTTGAAGAGGATTGTTCTTCATTCACATTAGTGTTTGTTTGGTCTTAAAGGTGTTAAGAACCTTTGATTACCCTATAGGTTAGATAGTAAGCATAGGCTGTACAATCATTCTAACTATAGTGAAATCTCTTTCGTGTTGGAAAGGGGACTGGAGTACTTTCAGATTGTGAGGGGAACCAGGATATATCACCGTGTTCTTTACTTTTATGCATTTATCACTTTCATCACCATAATCAAGAAAAGATAAAGATATAAACAAAACCTTCAAACACTTAACCAAAATTACTACCAAGCATTCTCATAAAACCGAATAAATTTTTATAAGACCTAATTCACCCCCCCCCCCCTCTTAGGCACTCTGAGACTTACAATTGGCATCAGAGCAAGTTATAGGTAACTTGTTCCTAAAGATCCAGAATGGCTTCCGCAAATCATCAACCAGTTTTCAGAGATGGTGGTAGTAACAACAAGCCTCCTCTATTCTGTGGTGAATATTTTAACTTCTGGAAAATACGCATGAAGGCGCATTTAGAAGCACAACGAGAGGAAGTATGGGATGCTGTTGAAAATGGTCCATTTATTCCAATATCCGTAATCAATGGCATTGGTTCTGCAAAGCCCAAAACTGCATGGGACGACGATGATAAAAAGAAAGTTCTCTATGACAAAAAAGCAATAAACCTTCTTCAAGGTGCACTCAGTATGGACGAATTTTTCCGTGTCTCGAACTTCAAGACAACAAAAGAAATATGGGATACCCTGGTTCAAACTCATGAAGGAACGGCTGAAGTAAAAAGATCAAGGCTAAATACCTTGAGTCAAGAATATGAACTATTTCGAATGCAGCCCGGAGAATCCATTCTTGACTTATAAAAGAGATTTGTGCATTTGACAAATCACTTAAATGCTCTTGGTAAAACCTTGACAAATGATGAACTCAACTTGAAAATCCTTAGATCATTGACTAGGGAATGGCAACCAAAGGTAACGGCAATCTCGGAAAAGAAGAGTCTCTCCGCAATGACTTCCGCTACATTATTTGGCAAACTTCAAGAATATGAAACAGAACTCGGTAGACTTGAAAAACATGAAAATTTAGAGAAGAAATCCAAAGGCATTGCCTTGAAAGTTGATTCAAAGGAAAGTCAAGATAAAGATGCATCGGAGGAAGATGAAAACTTCTTGCTTCTTGTAAAAAGGTTAGGAAAATATTTTGGTCATAAAAATAATCTTCATAATGCTAACTTTGTCAAAAGGAAGAAATTTTATAATCATAAAGATAAAGAAGCCTCCACATCAACACAAGATGTCACATGTTATGAATGTGGAAAGCAAGGTCACATAAAGCCGGATTGTCCAAAACTCTCCAAGAAAAATGGATTCAAAGGCAAAAAGGACTTCAAGAACAAAAAGGCTTATGTTGCATGGGAAGATAATGAGATAAGTTCTTCATCCGATTCGAAAAGCGAGGAATGTGCGAATCTAGCATTAATGGCTTCATATCACGCCGACGATGAAGAAGAGGTTAGTAATGAATTTAATCTTTTTGATGATGATGTTCAAGATGCTATTGATGAACTCTTGAAAGAATGCAAAAGTTTATACAAAAAGGTGTCAAATAAAGAAAAAGAACTTCTAAGTTGTTTAGAAAAAATAGACACCATGACTAAAGATTTTGAACTTCAAAAATAGAACTTTATTAAAGAAAAAGAAAACTTTGCATGCTCCAAGTGTGAATCAAATGTCTTTCAAATTGTTCAATTGAAAAGAGTCATTGAACGATATGAAAAAGGACAAATAGGATTGGAAGGATTACTAAACCAACAACGTTATCCTAATGATAAAAGGGGTCTTGGTTATGTGAATTCTAAGAAACCAAGTAACAATCCCACTGTTTTTGTAAAGGCTAGTAATAGTTCCAAACCCAAGAAAGTAGAAAAGAAGCAAGTTGTTCATAATCATCAAAAGAAAAAGGCTAATGTATCGAAAAAGAAAACATTTCCTAAGAAGAAATCTTATCCTTCTAGATATAGAATTAACTTTGAACCTACTTGTTTTTATTGTGGTATTAAAGGCCATACACCTAATGCTTGCTATGTTAGAAACTTTAGTATAGCAAGTGGGCATTATGTGTGGGTGAAAAAGGGAACTAACTATGAAGGACCCAGGGAAACTTGGGTACCTAACAAAGAATAATTTGTTTGTGTAGGTATGCTTGAAATCCACATCAAATGTTTGGTATCTTGATAGTGGATGTTCAAAGCATATGACAGGAGATGTACACCAATTTTCATATCTAGTACATAAAGCCAAAGGGTATGTCACCTATGGAGACAACACCAAAGGAAAGATTCTTGGCGTTGGAATAGTTGGCACACCTCCATCCATTCAAATTGAGGATGTTCTCTATGTTGAAGGATTAAAGCACAATCTTCTTAGCATAAGTCAACTTTGCGATAGAGGGTTCAAGATCAAATTCAACAAAGATGAATGTCTCATTATGGATGAGGCAACCAATGAGGTAAAACTCAAAGGTATAAGAACTAACAATATTTTTATGATTACTTTAGATGTTTTGTCTCTGAAGGTACAATGTCTTATGGTAAACAACAATGACGCTTGGTTATGGCACAAGAGGATCGCTCACATTCACATGGAGCACTTGAACAAATTGGTTAAGCATGACTTAGTTATTGGTCTACCAAAGATGAAGTTCATCAAAGACAAATTATGTAATGCATGCCAAAAGGGCAAACAGACCAAAACAACTTTCAAATCTAAGAATGTGGTGTCTACTACAAGGCCACTACAATTGTTACACATGGATCTCTTTGGTCCATCAAGAACAAAAAGCTTGGAAAAGAACTTGGTATTTTGGAAGAAGAATCATGGACTTAGGGGGAGCATACAATTTAGGGGGAGCCATGCATTTGCTCAACATGTTTGATATACAAAACAACATAAACATTTCAAGAAATCGTTTTCAAGACTTGGTTGTCATCATCAAAAAGGGGGAGAATGTAATTGCAAGCTTCTCAAGTCATATTTAAAGCATGTGTTTTGATGAAGACAACATGGACATCAACATTCAAAGGATGTACAAAAAGCTTATCAACATCAAATAAAAGTCTTGAAGATTATTGAAGATTATTGAAGAATTATTGAAGAATCATCAAATGTCAATATGGTATAAATAATTCTTAAAATCTTGAATATAGATGTTCACAATATGCATTCATCAACATATACATATTCCATAAATTTAACATCAAAGAAAAATTTGTTTGAAATATCTTTCAAAAAGTATTTTTGAAAATAACCCTTTAGGAACCGGTTCCTCCCTAACAGGGAACCGGGTTCCAGAATTTCTCAAAAATCATGTCCCTGGTTTTTGTACCAGGAACCGGGTTGTACCAATAGGGGAACCGGTTCCTGCGTGATAATTTTGAATTCCAACTTATAACGTTCACTAAGAACCGGGTTCTGTCAGTGTCGGAACCGGTTCCTAGCGAACCAGTGCAGCTTTTACTTTGTTTTTTGAACATTTTTCAAGTGGTATCTTTTCATGAATGCATTGCAACTTTTCATATGAATTGGCATGAATGAAGAGGTTCTTGTAACTTTATAAAATGCAGATTTTCTTATTTCAAACAATGTTTCAATTTTCAAATAAACAAAAAACCTTCTTCATATTAACAATTTTCTCATTCATTCAAATTTGAACATAAACTTTCATGTGTTCATAATTTTGTGAAACTTGCCATATACACTTTCATTATCATTACAAGTTTCATTCATACATTGTGAACATTTATATACATTGTTGAGAATTGTTTTTATCTTGAAGAAGAAGATCAATTGAAGATTGATAAAGCTCTCCATATACTTCAAACTAAATCATTGTATTACTTAAAGAAATTATTCCCTTACTATCCAGGATTGTTGGAAGTAAGTGTTGTGATTTGAAGAGGATTGTTCTTCATTCACATTAGTGTTTGTTTGGTCTTAAAGGTGTTAAGAACCTTTGATCACCCTACAGGTTAGATAGTAAGCATAGGCTGTACAATCATTCTAACTATAGTGAAATCTCTTTCGTGTTGGAAAGGGGACTAGAGTACTCTCAGATTGTGAGGGGAACCAGAATATATCACCATGTTCTTTACTTTTCCGCATTTATCGCTTTCATCACCATAATCAAGAAAAGATAAAGATATAAACAAAACCTTCAAACACTTAACCAAAATTACTACCAAGCATTCTCATAAAACCGAATAAATTTTTATAAGACCTAATTCACCCCCCCCCCCCCCCCCCTCTTAGGCACTCTGAGACTTACAATTGGCATCAGAGCAAGTTATAGGTAACTTGTTCCTAAAGATCCAGAATGGCTTCCGCAAATCATCAACCAGTTTTCATAGATGGTGGTAGTAACAACAAGACTCCTCTATTCTGTGGTGAATATTTTGACTTCTGGAAAATACGCATGAAGGCGCATTTAGAAGCACAAGGAGAGGAAGTATGGGATGCTGTTGAAAATGGTCCATTTATTCCAATATCCGTAATCAATGGCATTGGTTCTGCAAAGCCCAAAACTGCATGGGACGACGATGATAAAAAGAAAGTTCTCTATGACAAAAAAGCAATAAACCTTCTTCAAGGTGCACTCAGTATGGACGAATTTTTCTGTGTCTCGAACTGCAAGACAACAAAAGAAATATGGGATACCCTGGTTCAAACTCATGAAGGAACGACTGAAGTAAAAAGATCAAGGCTAAATACCTTGAGTCAAGAATATGAACTATTTCGAATGCAGCGCGGAGAATCCATTCTTGACTTACAAAAGAGATTTGTGCATTTGACAAATCACTTAAATGCTCTTGGTAAAACCTTGACAAATGATGAACTCAACTTGAAAATCCTTAGATCATTGACTAGGGAATGGCAACCAAAGGTAACGGCAATCTCGGAAAAGAAGAGTCTCTCCGCAATGACTTCCGCTACATTATTTGGCAAACTTCAAGAATATGAAACAGAACTCGGTAGACTTAAAAAACATGAAAATTTAGAGAAGAAATCCAAAGGCATTGCCTTGAAAGTTGATTCAAAGGAAAGTCAAGATAAAGATGCATCGGAGGAAGATGAAAACTTCTTGCTTCTTGTAAAAATGTTAGGAAAATATTTTGGTCATAAAAATAATCTTCATAATGCTAACTTTGTCAAAAGGAAGAAATTTTATAATCATAAAGATAAAGAAGCCTCCACATCAACACAAGATGTCACATGTTATGAATGTGGAAAGCAAGGTCACATAAAGCCGGATTGTCCAAAACTCTCCAAGAAAAATGGATTCAAAGGCAAAAAGGAGTTCAAGAACAAAAAGGCTTATGTTGCATGGGAAGATAATGAGATAAGTTCTTCATCCGATTCGAAAAGCGAGGAATGTGCGAATCTAGCATTAATGGCTTCACATCATGCTGACGATGAAGAAGAGGTTAGTAATGAATTTAATCTTTTTGATGATGATGTTCAAGATGATATTGATGAACTCTTGAAAGAATGCAAAAGTTTATACAAAAAGGTGTCAAATAAAGAAAAAGAACTTCTAAGTTGTTTAGAAAAAATAGACACCATGACTAAAGATTTTGAACTTCAAAAATAGAATTTTATTAAAGAAAAAGAAAACTTTGCATGCTCCAAGTGTGAATCAAATGTCTTTCAAATTGTTCAATTGAAAAGAGTCATTGAACGATATGAAAAAGGACAAATAGGATTGGAAGGATTACTAAGCCAACAACGTTATCCTAATGATAAAAGGGGTCTTGGTTATGTGAATTCTAAGAAACCAAGTAACAATCCCACGGTTTTTATTCTGTTCGGTTCGGTAAAATATTATTCGGACCGATATTTAATTATTTTGAGTTATTTTAATTATTTGGGTTAATAATATTATTTAGTATTATTAGTGTTATAACTATTAGTAAGACCAAGGGCTTTTTGGTATTTTTGCTAGCTTATGTCTTGCATCTAAATAAACAAAATCCACCATTTCCTGGTTTTATATTATAACACCAAAAACATTTTGTGAGAGTTAGAGAGAACAAGAAAGTCTTGGAAGAGAAGAAGAGGAGCAAGAATAAAGCTTGGGTTTTGGGTTGGTTGGAAGAACAAGAATCATTTCAAACATTTAAGGTAAGGGGTTTGATTTTCCAATGTTTATAATTAGTGTTTGATTTGGTATATTTTGGATTTGAGGAAAAATTGATGTTAGGGTTCTTGAGTTTTGTTGAGATAGAAATTAGAAGAGTTAATTTAGGTGTTACTGTTATGGGTTTATTGTTTTTGTTAATTGAAATTAAGTTTAGTTTTATAAACAAAAAAAAAGTAGGGTATTTACATAAGAGAACTAATATGCAGTAGCTTAGAAAAAAGAGAGACTAATATGCAGTAGCTTAGAAAGAAAAAGAAAAAAGAAAACTAGCAGCAAAGTATTGTTTTCTTAGAAGGAATCTTTATTGAATAAAACATGCTAGAGATTGCTCGAAAGTTAATATTCCATTTGAGAATTAAATGGCCTTGTTTTCCAGTTGTTATCCTGAGCACGAACCTTCCATATTATCATATGCATGCATATACATTAATAGAATGCAGTATGAATTAATGTTTAGTTTAGAATTAATAGAATGTAGTATGGATTAATAGAATGCAGTATGAATTAATGCTTAATATATTAGCAGTTAATTGTTAAGTTTACTAAAAGACTGTAGTATGAATTAATGTGTTAGTAGCAGTATATACATTAAAATGGAGTTTAGAAACTAAACTAACACTATAGAAATTAAGTTAAGTTTATAAAACTAAAGTACTATGCAGTATATATTTAATATTTATATTAATTAAATATAAATATGACATACGTTAGTCGATTTAATTTGGAACCCGATTATGTTTCGATTTCCCGATTTCGACAATTTCGGCGACGGAGCAAGTTGCTCTGAATTTAACGAAAATTGACGTGCTAGCTAATTTTGACGTGCAGAACGTCGTGGTGAGGTTAGTTTTTCGAGATTACGAGTTTTTAACGAAGCGACCCGAAATAAGTTAATTTACGGTTAAGTTGAACCGGGTTGCGTTTTAGTCGGTTTAAGTCACGTATGGACAGTCCGATTACGACGTTAATGATTATGATTGGTGCCGATTATTATGAATGACTTTCGCGATGATTATTGATGTTTGACCATTTTTCCGTGTTTGAAATTTAGTGAATTATTTGATAATGATGTGGTGTGATTAAATATGATTTTTGCGACGGTTTATTTATAATGAATACTTGATGATATATGATGCGATGATATGTTTATCTTGATGTGGATAAATATGGCGACGTGGATTTTATACCAATTTTGATATGCGATGATGAAGTTTTGTGTGTCGTGTTTGTGATGTCGTGTTGTCGAGTCACATACATTGCATTGGCGACGAGGGCTTTTATGCTAAGCGACGAGGGCTTTTATGCCAAATCGACGATGGGCTTTTATGCCGAATGTCCCTAATTATGGACAAAGAGACAGGTACCACATGCATAACATAGTCATGTCTCATGGAGTCGGTTATGTTTATTTTTGAGTCTTTTGGCATTGAGTTTTATTTGATGGCTTATAATGAATTGCGATGTTATATGATACTTTATTTTGTGATGATTTTTGTGTTGAACATAAAGTGATTATGAAGTGATAATTTCATGGAAATTATGCGATGGATATAACATGATGGTAAAGCGACGATATGAGTTTATGGCGATGGAGTTTATGTCTTGTTTTGATATCATTATGGTGATTATGTGATGATATTAAAGTGTTGATCTTATACACTAAATGATGATTTTAAAGTATGTGAGATTTGATATTTGTTGTCATATTCTTATTAACCTATATCATTTATGATTCCAAAACTATTTATATATTTTATCATGCCTTTAATTATATATTTTGGAGTACCTCACTCTTTACTTGTTTCGCCGTTGCCTTTATATTGGTAACGTGCAGGTGATCCGCGAGGATGATGAGGATTAGCTCGAGTCTCTTTATTTTGAGTCGCTCTGCTCTGATAGTAGTAACACTCGGGATTTGGGCGACGTTATTATTTTGATAGGATAGTTTATGTATACTATCCTATGACTTTATGTATTGATGATAACATGATGATACATACATTTTGTGAACACATTCGCTATGCTGTGATTAGTCATATGTTTATATGATGATTTATGTTATGAATCGGTATATTCGACTTTTGATTTTGTGATGTGCGTTATAATGCAAAGTGATGAAAAACAAGAATATGTGATACCTCAATTTATGTTTGGATGAAATTTTGAAACTCTGAATTTATTATTAATTACGAGGGGTAGAATTGGGGTGTTACATTAGTGGTATCAGAGCAGGTCGGTCTGTCCGGCCAAGTTGTTGAGTTTTTTTTGTTGTCTAACAATCAAGTATTGTTATTTATTGATTCTAATCCTTGTTTTGTTTTGAGCAGAAGTTGTTATGGCTGGAAGGAACACTGGTAGGAATGATGAGGCTCTTGCTGCTGCTATGCAGGCAATGGCTCAGGCTTTCCAAAACCCGCCGAATGCTGACAAGAACGCTGGGTCTCGTAGTTTAGCAACCTTCCAAAGAGAGAATCCTCTTACTTTCCAAGGAAAGTATGATACCGAAGGTGCTTTAGCGTGGCTGAAGGAGATTGAAAGAATCTTCCGTGTGATGGATTGCACTCCTGTGCAAAGGATCCGGTTGGTACTCATAAACTAAGTGCTGAAGCGGATGACTGGTGGGTTGAAACCCGTCAGAGTCTTGAGATTGCTGGTGAGGAAGTGACATGGGAAGTTTTCCGAAGGGAATTCATGAGGAAGTATTACCCGGAAGATGTTCGGGGGAAGAAGGAGATAGAGTTCCTTGAATTAAAGCAAGGAAGCATGTCTATCACTGATTATGCTGCAAGGTTCACTATGTTGGCAAATTTCTATCCGCATTATGATGGACCGAATGGTGAGTTCTCTAAATGCATCAAGGTTGAAAATGTTTTGCGTCCTGAGATTAAGAAAGCTGTTGGTTATCAGAAAATCCGTGTCTTTGCGGATTTGATTGATAGTTGTAGGATCTTTGAGGAGGACAGTAATGCTCATTATAAGATTATGTCTGATAAGAGAAACAAAGGTCAGCAAAGCCGTGGAAAACCGTATGATGCTCCAGCTGGTAAAGGGAAACAGAAAGCGTTTCAAGGGCGAAGAACTAGTGGGGGAGATGCTCCTGCTAGTATTGTTTGTTACAAGTGTGGGAAACCTGGCCACAAGAGTAATGTTTGTCGAACCGATGTTAAAGCTAAGGAGAATGAGGTGAGATGTTTCCGATGTGGAGAAGTGGGCCATATGACTCGCGATTGTAGACATAAGGATGTGGTATGTTTTAATTATGGAGAGGGAGGTCACATTAGTGCTCAATGTAAGAAGCCTAAGAGGACTCAAGGAGCAGGAAAGGTGTTTGCTTTATCGGGTGCTCCGATGGCAAACGAGGATGGTCTTGTTCGAGGTACTAGTTTCATTAATAGCTTTCCTCTTATTACTATTATTGATACTGGTGCTACTCACTGTTTTATTGTTGTTGATTGTGTAAAGAGATTTGGTCTCACTTTGTCGTCTCTGGATAGAGATATGGTGGTAGAAGTTTCGGCTAAGGGAACGGTTACTACTTCTTTTGTGTGTGCAAATTTCCCTTTATCAATATTTGATAGAGACTTTATGGTGGATCTTGTTTGTTTACCGCTTGTCGGGTTGGACGGGGTTTTAGGTATGGACTGGTTAAAAGCTAATTATGTCCATATCAATTGCTATGACAACACTGTGAGGTTTTCTTCCTTAGTAGAAGAAGAACAATCTATGTTGGTATCGACGAAGCAGTTGAATGAGTTCATGAAGGATGAGGCGTTGGTTTTCTTGTTGATGGCGACTCTTTCTGTGGAGAGTCAAGCTGTGATAGCAAACTTTCCGGTGGTGTGCGATTTTCCCGAATTATTCCCTGATGAGATTCCTAGTGCACCTCCAGAAAGAGAAGTTGAATTTTTTGTGGATCTTGTCCCTGGTACCAGACCTATCTCTATGGAACCATACAGGATGTCCGCATCTGAGTTAGCAGAATTGAAGAGCCAATTAGAAGATTTTCTCGAGAAGAAGTTTGTTAGACCTAGTGTGTCGCTGTTGGGAGCTCCTGTGTTATTGGTGAAGAAGAAAGACGGTAGCATGAGACTTTGTATTGATTATTGTAAGTTGAATAAAGTGACTATCAAGAATAGGTATCCACTTCCTAGAATTGATGATTTAATGGACCGATTGGTTGGCGCTCGCATGTTTAGTAAGATTGATTTGAGATCGGGTTACCATCAAATAAGGGTGAAAGAAGAAGATGTTCAGAAAATTGCTTTCAGGACGAGGTATGGACATTACGAATATTTGGTGATGCCTTTCGGTGTCACTAATGCACCGGGAGTATTCATGGAGTACATGAATCTTATTTTCCATCCTTACTTGGACCGTTTCGTGGTTGTTTTCATTGATGATATTCTGGTTTATTCTAAATCGGAAGAAGAGCACGCAAAACATTTGTGCATCGTGTTGGAAGTTCTGAAAGAGAAGAAGCTTTATGCTAAGTTGTCAAAGTGCGAGTTCTAGTTAAGTGAAGTGAGATTTTTGGGGCATGTCATTTCTGGTGATGGAATTGCAGTTGATCCTTCTAAAGTTGATGTTGTGTTGAGATGGGAAACTCCTAAGTCTGTTACTGAGATTAGAAGTTTCTTAGGATTGGCTAGTTACTATAGAAGGTTCATTGAAGGTTTTTCTAAGTTGGCGCTCCCTTTGACAAAGCTGACTTGTAAAGGAGCTGCATTTGTGTGGGATGTCAAGTGTGAAGAAAGTTTTGTTGAATTGAAGAAAAGGTTGACAACGGCTCCGATCTTGATTCTACCTAATCCTGAAGAACCATTTGTTATTTATTGTGATGCTTCTAAGATGGGTTTAGGTGGTTTACTTATGCAAAATGGCAAAGTGGTTGCTTATGCTTCTAGGAAATTGAAGATTCATGATAAGAATTATCCTACGCATGATTTGGAGCTTGCAGCAGTTGTTTTTATGCTTAAGATTTGGAGGCATTATCTTTATGGTTCTAGATTTGAAGTATTTAGTGACCATAAAAGTTTGAAGTACTTGTTCGATCAGAAAGATCTTAATATGAGACAAAGACGGTGGCTTGAATTGTTGAAAGATTTTGATTTTAGATTGAATTACCATCCAGGTAAAGCTAATGTGGTGGCCGATGCTTTAAGTCGAAAGACTTTGCATATGTCATTGTTGATGGTGAAAGAGTTGGAATTGATTGAGCAATTTAGAGATATGAGTCTTGTAGTAGAAGTGACGCTGAAGAGTGTTATCTTGGGAATGTTAAAGATCAATAATGATTTCCTTGATAGTGTTAGAGAAGCTCAGAAGCTTGATGTGAAACTTGTTTATTTGTTGGTTGGTATTGGACAAACTGAAAATGAAGATTTCAAGTTGGATGCTCAGGGTGTATTGAGGTTCCGAGATAGGATTTGTATTCCCGATGATGTGGATTTGAAGAGAATGATTTTGGAAGAAAGTCATAGAAGCAATTTGAGTATTCATCCCGGAGCGACCAAAATGTATCAAGATTTAAAGAAACTATTTTGGTGGTCGGGCATGAAAAGAGAGGTGGCTCAGTTTGTTTATGCTTGTTTGACTTGTCAGAAGTCTAAAGTGGAGCATCAGAAACCTGCAGGGTTGATGCAACCATTAGAGATTCCAGAATGGAAATGGGATAGAATTTCTATGGATTTCGTAACGGGGTTACCGAATACACCAAGAGGACACAATGCAATTTGGGTGATTGTTGATAGGCTTACAAAGTCGACTCACTTTATTCCTATTAACATCACTTATCCCGTATCGAAGTTGGCGGAAATTTATACGCATGTGATTGTGAGATTACATGGTATTCCTTTGTGTATTGTTTCAAATAGAGATCCGAGGTTTACTTCTGAATTTTGGAAGAGCTTGCAAGAGGCTTTGGGTTCAAAGTTGAGGTTGAGTTAGGCTTATCATCCTCAAACTGATGGTCAGACGAAAAGGACGATTCAATCGTTGGAATACTTGTTACGTGCTTGTATTCTTGAACATGGTGGTTCATGGGATACATATATTCCTTTGATTGAGTTTACTTATAACAATAGTTTTCATGCTAGTATTGGAATGGCACCGTTCGAGGCTTTGTATGGTCGGAGGTGTAGAACTCCTTTGTGTTGGCATGAGTCGGGTGAAAGTGTGGTGCTTGGACCAGGATTGATTAGAGTGACTACTGAGACAGTGAAGATGATTAGAGAGAAGATGAGAATTTCTCAAAGTCGACAAAAGAGTTATCATGATAAAAGGAGAAAAGACTTGGAATTTCAAGATGGTGATCATGTATTTTTGCGAGTTACTCCTACAACCGACGTTGGGCGAGCATTGAAGTCAAAGAAGCTAACTCCTCGCTTTATTGGTCCTTACCAAATTACTAGTAAAGTGGGAAAAGTGGCTTATAGAGTGGCGTTACCGCCAAATCTTTCGAACTTGCATTATGTGTTCCATGTGTCGCAACTTCAGAAGTATGTTACGGATCCTTCGCATGTGATTGAGATGGATGATATTCAAGTGCGAGACAATCTTACGGTGGAGACGATGCCATTAAGGATCGAAGATCGTGAGATGAAGTCTCTTCGTGGCAAAGAGATCTCCTTGGTTAAAGTTGTTTGGATAGGAGCAGCTGGTGAAAGTGCGACGTGGGAGTTAGAAAGCAAGATGCGGGATTCCTATCCCGAGCTTTTCAAGTCAGGTAATTTCGAGGACGAAACTTTTTTTAAGTGGGGGAGAGTTGTAACGCCCCATTTTATTTAATATTATATTATATTAATATTTTCGAATTACCGTTTGACGTTTATTTTTGCGACGAGAATATTTATATTAACCGGTATATCTGTTAATATATCCTCAGGTCCTTCATCCGGTCCAGGTTTTTCACAGTCGGTCACCAACATGATGTTCTCGTCCGGGAACTCGAAATTCATGGATTGGTAGTCATCCACGACCTGATGCGCCAAATGATCCGCCAACACACTCCCCTTGATTGCTTTTTGGGTTGTGTATTGGATGTCATACTCAGTTAAGATCATCTGCCATCTTGCTATTCTTCCCGACAAGGTAGGCTTTTCGAAGATATACTTGATTGGATCCATCTTTGATATCAATAGGGTAGTGTGAGTCAGCATATACTGTCTCATCCGGCGAGCAGCCCATGCCAAAGCGCAGTAAGTTTTCTCGAGCAGTGAGTATCAGGTCTCACAGTCGATAAACTTTTTGCTAAGGTAGTAAATAGCATGCTCTTTACGGCCAGACTCGTCATGCTGCCCCAGCACGCACCCCATTGAATTGTCGAGTACTGTCAAGTATAAGATCAAAGGTCTTCCTTCAACTGGAGGCATCAGAATAGGTGGATCTTGGAGATATTCCTTGATCCTTTTGAAAGCGGTCTGACATTCATCATTCCATTTTACCACTTGATCTTTCTTCAGCAGCTTGAAGATTGGCTCACAAGTAGCAGTCAGATGTGAAATGAATCGGGCGATGTAGTTCAGACATCCCAAAAAGCCTCTGACTTCCTTTTCTGTGCGGGGAGCCGGCATCTCCTGTATGGATTTCACCTTTGCGGGATCTATCTGAATACCTTTATCACTAACAACGAAACCCAGCAGCTTACCAGACCTTACCAAGAAGGTGCATTTGTTCGGGTTTAACCTCAGCTTGTACATGTTCAACATGTCGAACAGTTTCTGGAGATGGTCAAGATGTTCTTCTTCAATCTGGGACCTCGCAATCATGTCATCAACGTACACCTCAATCTCATGGTGAATCATGTCGTGGAACAAAGTGACCATGGCGCGCTGATAAGTTGCCCCAGCATTCTTCAATCCGAACGACATGACTTTGTAGCAAAAGGTGCCCCACTACGTAACGAAGTTTGTCTTCTCCATGTCTTCAGGAGCCATCTTAATCTGATTGTAACCAGAAAAATCATCCATAAAGGAGAAGATCTTATGTTGTGCGGTGTTGTCGACCAAAACATCGATGTGAGGAAGTGGGAAATCATCTTTGGGGCTCTCCCTGTTCAGATCTCTATAGTCCACACACATCTGTACCTTACCATCTTTCTTGGGTACTGGGACAACGTTGGAAACCCACTGTGGGTAAGAAGTGACAGCTAGAAACCCGGCGTCAAACTGTTTCATGACTTCAGATTTGATTTTCTCAGACATCTCGGGGTGCATACGGCGAACCTTCTTTTTTACCAGAGGACAGTCTTCTTTAGTTGGCAGGCGGTGTACCACGATATCAGTGTCCAAACCGGGCATATCTTCGTAGGACCAGGCGAAGATCTCAACATAGTCGCGTAGCATCTGTATCAACTGTCGCTTGACACTAGGCTCCAGATTTGCACCTATCTTGACCTCTTTCCTATCTTCCTCTGTACCCAAATTCACTGATTCCACTGGCTCTTCATGAGGCTATATGGCCCTCTCTTCCTATAGTAACAGTCTAGCAAGTTCCCCAGGCACTTCACAATCATCCTCACCTTCGTCCTCGGCTTGGTTGATCGGATTTTCGAAGTCATAACTGGCAGTAGCAAAGTTGTTATCAATGGGATCCATAGTGGATGTGGATCTGCATTATGATATGTGAGTGTGTGTAAGACAATGTCTGTTTTGATAAAGTGCGAGATAGAAAAGAAAAACAAGGAGCGTAAAATTTGTAATGCAAGAAAACGTCCAATGCTTTATTGATGATATATGAAAATGAAAAATAATAAGCCCTCACAAACAAAGCCAAGGTGCCTCATGCAAGGCACCGGGCTGTAAGGTTTAAAACTGTCTGTTACAAATCTCAAAACAAAAGTTTATTACTGTGTAATAAAAGAAACGGGCACGAAGTCCTTTACCGTCTAGTTGTTTAATCCACCGTTGGTAGTCGGGTAGATCCAGATGTCGATATCTGACTCTTCTTCATCATCCTCAATTGCATTCACTCCCTGATCATGTTTGGGCATAGGAGCAGTTATGACGTCGGGCTTCTCCGGAGCGTCAAACTTAATCTCTTTAGCTTCGATCAAATCTTGCACCTTATTCTTCAAGGCCCAACAGTTGTTTGTATCATCACTTGGGCTATCAAAGTGATAGGCACAGCGGGCGTTTGGGTTATATAGCGGAGATGTGGTGCTGGGATTCTTCGGGGCTTCCCTCAGAGTTACCATGTTGGTCTTCAATAATTGTGGTAGAATTTGAGACAAGGTCATATTAAGCCGAGTGTACTGTCTCTGCGGTCTCTCCATTCTTTGCTAATTGTTGCATTGTGGAGCAACGGTGGGTCTTGATATTACTACCACATTTACTGCTTGACGGCGTTCAGGTCTGCTTTGGCTCCTCGAGCCGTAGACTGCACTAGCTTCTTTCTTACCGGTGAAAGGCTTATTTTATGCACTTGATGAAGTACCTTTCTGTATCTTACCACTTCAGATACCAGCTTCTACTCTCTCCCCAGTCAAAATTAATTCAGTAAACCCAGATGACGAACTGTTGATCAGATGATTGAAAAATAGACCAGACAACGTCCCTATAAACATATCAACCAACTCCGTGTCAGACAAAGGGGGTTGGACTCTTCCAGCCAAATCTCTCCACTTCTGAGCATAGTCCTTAAAACCTTCACTTGCACCCAGAGACATACCCTGAAGCTGAGTACGAGTGGGAGCAAGGTCGGCGTTATACTGATACTGCTTGTAAGAAGCAGCAGCAAGGTCCTCCCAGTTTCGGACATTGGCTCCTTCCAATTGATAAAACCATTCAAGCTGAGTCCCTGACAGACTATCTTGAAAGAAATGTACCCACAGATTTTTATCAGCGGTGTGGGGTTGAATTTTTTGGACATACGAGCGAAGATGGAGTTTAGGATAGGACACTCCATCGTACTTAGCAAAAACCGGAGCTTTGAACTTATGAGGAATCACCACTCCTGATACCAATCCCAGCTCTCCAAAATCCAAACCAGGGATCTTCTGACACTCCATAGAACTCAACCGGTCTTCAAGTTGTTTGTACCTATCCTCAGCAGGAGAATACTGTTCTTCATCATAATCTGTATCATTATCAGAAACTACAAGACTGGGGCCCTTTTCTTCTTCTTGGTCCCCCTCTCTTTGGATGAAAGGGACAAATCAACTTGTTGTTTCAGCCTATCCCCAAACCTTTTACCCATGCTAAAAAGAACAACCTTCTTCTTCTTCTTCTTCTTCTTCTTCTTCTTCTTCTCCTTCTCTTTTTCTTTCAGGATGAGAGCTTTCAAATCCTCTTGCCCTTTAGCCAAGTTTAAGAACATCTCTTGGAATTGGGAATTTTGCTTCCGAAGATCTTTGATAGCTTGATCAGAAGACATAACTGCTGAAATAAACAACGAAGAAGATGAGAAACCTGTAACGGTACCTGTAATGATGTGCATGATAATGGGATGCGTATGTAATGATTTCAAAGACTTTGGGAGATTTAAGTTTGCAAACCAAGAAATAAACAAACTTTATTAGATTAACTTGTAAAAATGTTTAACAATGCCTTTGAGGCGTTACAAAAGAAATAAATGGAAAACAAATCTAAACTAGAAAAAGCAAAATCAAAAATCCCATGGACGTTTCCCCTTCGTGCTGACGTAGTCATTAATTGTTCTTTCTTTCTCGAGTTGCCTGGTGAGCTTCAAGATCTTCCTTTCTTGCTCATGGTACTTCTCTCGGTAGGTATCCCTATCCTCCTTCAGTTGAATCCATGATCTCTTCAATGCCCCAAGATCAGTGGGCATGTAGGGATAAAGGGTTGTATAAGGAACGCCCTCTTCATTAGTAGTCTCCACAATTACTGGCAACACAGCTTCATAAGGCATCTCAAGCTTCTGAGCACGAGCTCGGACCCACTGCAGATAAGGTTGCGTAGGGAGAGAAGTCCTTGGTCCTAGCTCTTGAGGATCAGACCTGTTCACCATACCCCAAGCTCGTATAAACCTTCGGCGATGCTCGTCAACGTCTTCCTTGTAGTCAAAGGCAATATCTGTAAGAAGTAGCTAATGAGGACCGTCTCTCTGAGCGCGACCGAATTGTCGCAGAGCTAAGCAAGGACTATAGGTTATTCCTCCTCGGATTCCAAGCAACGGGACATTAGGGTATCCCCCACATCGATCAATGACAGCAATGTTTTCCATAGCCTTGGAACTCCAAAGAACGCCTTTATGGGCAAGGGACATTATCCTATAAGACCATCCTAAACCTTCTTCATTTTTCAACACAGACTTGGGGAGGTGCGAAATAAACCACCTCTCCAGCAGCGGCATGCAACACATGAGAGCCCCTCTTCTTCGCACAGTACGAGTATAGAGGGCATGCAAGATATCACCCAGAAGGGTAGGTACAAGATTGCGAGACAAGAAGATCTTAACCGCGTTCACATCTATGAAGGAATCTGGATTCGGGAAAAGAACCAAATCATAGATAAGGAGAGCCAAGATGTCTTCAAAAGCCTGAAAGTCCAAGTTATCCCAAAATAGTTAAGCTTGATCCATCAGAAACTTGGCTAAGAAACCTTTAACCCTGCTTCGTGTCTCCCAGTTGGATACTACATCAGCCCGTTTCAAATGTAGAGATGAAGCAATGTCTTCTGGCCTTTGAGTCTCTTACAAACCTGTGAAGGGCATTTGCTCAAGGATGGATATGCCCAATAAGTGAGAAAACTCTTCCAAAGTGGGAACCAACTGATAATCTGGGAAAGTGAAACAATGATGCACTAGATCGAAGAACTGGAAAAGCACACTCATCATCTGCTCATCAAACTTTGAGGTAACCAGGATAAGAAGCTGACCATGTCTCCTAATGAATGAAGAAGTATCAGAAACTCTCGAGGCTAAATCTTTGAGTTGAGCAGGTATTTGCACAAAGTTAACTCGAATGGTGTTTCTGCGCAAGGAAGCCATAATCTGCAAAACAGAACAAAGATAAATCCTCTCGGTCTTTGAAATGGTTAGTATAATGAAGTATGCATGCTATGTTATGATGCATGATGTCTTGATAAAACATACAACAGGTATAGCAGATAATAGACATGGTAAAGGCAAACAAGTCACACAAGAGCCCTTAAGTTTCAGGCTTGCATGGGGTCTAGGTATTACCCTCTTGAAGTTCATTTGGTTTCAACCTGTCCTAATAATAGTAACTGGGTTCTAGAGGTTCTCAATATCACTGACCATCCTCCATCGGTCATGGTTTCAGCTCACGCAATCTTTTCTTGCGGCTGGAACTATCTCGAGAGTATGGTCTCAATGAGTGTAGCATCGAGTATCAACCAGTTCTCAGCTTTACACCGAGGTCGACTATCTCACTACTTTCTAATGGCCAAGTTGGTCAATTAAGGGTTCTAAGGTTAGTTGATGCTTAACGACACACGTAGCGGCCTCGTATTCTCCTTGTTTCTCCACAAGGGATACCTGTACCAAACAATGTGCCACATCAACGTAGCTACTACTTCAACTGTATTGGTTTACGATGTACAGTTCCCTCACAGTTTATTGCTACTTACCTAAAAGGTGTTCCTCAGATCCGAGTTAGGATCTATAGTAACTCCCAATACAAAACCCTTTAACAGTAAAGCAACCAAAATAAACAAGAGAAGCAATTATGATGAACTAGATCCTAAGGTATACCCCACTTATTGTCCCCAGCAGAGTCGCCAGTTCTGTGATACGGTGGCAGAACCGGACTGTCGAAGATTTAACAACTCCCTTGACCATTTTGAAAGCTAATTTGCTAAAAGCCGGTGTGTTTCCTGGATGTTCCAAAAATTGTGCCTGTTGTGATCAACGAGAAAATGGATGCGAGCTACTGAAGAAAGGTGTGCAACGCCTGATAAATAGCCGCAAGATTCTATTCGAAAAGATTCCCACTATCAAAAATTCAATCGAAAAAGCTTAAGATTTGGCCATCATAACAATTTCAAACAAGCCTCTTAGGATCTCATCCAAAGGTCCTATCAGGATTTTGAACGAACCAATCATTGCTCCTCTCATAATCACTATTGTCGGACCTGTTCCATACACCTCTGATAAAGCGGTACCATGGAATTACGGTGCCGAGGTTTATTACCATGGGGTAAAACAAGATTCTTGTATTGATGATAATGAAGCTGGTGTTACTAATATTATTGGTTCTAGTAAAGTCACAAGAACAGGAATGGTCTTTTCCCCTGTTATCACACCACCAACCACTACCACAGTTCCAGTCTGCATAACCAATGGCAATTCTGGTGCCATTACTAAAGGGAAAGGGAAAGAAGGTGATCCTTCTAGGGAAGAGGCACCTGCTAAAAATTTTGTTATGGAAGAACCACCCACTCAAGAGATGCAGGAGATTCTAAAGATCATCAAGAAAAGCGACTTCAAAATAGTAGAGCAGTTGGGGAAAACCCCTTCTAAAATATCAATGTTATCCTTATTGCTATGTTCCGACGCCCATGCACAAGCTTTGATTAAGTTTTTGAAAAAGGGTCACGTGCCTTAAGAAACCACAGCCGACCAATTTGAGAACTGCGTAGCAAGTCTGACAGCTGACAATGGTTTAGGGTTCTCCGACGCAGATTTAACTCACATGGGAAAGAATCACAATAAGGCCTTGCATGTTTCTGTTGAATGTAAGGGGACCACTCTGGCACATGTTTTGGTTGACACAGGCTCATCTTTAAATGTGTTACCTAAAGGCGCTTTAGATCGGCTAGACTGTGAAGGTTTGGAATTGAAGCCGAGTGATATTATTGTGAGGGCATTTGATGGGTCGAGAAGGATGGTTCATGGAGAGGTGGATCTCCCAATTAAGGTTGGTTCACATATTTTCAACTCCACATTTTATATAATGGACATACGGCCTGCGTATTCTTGCTTGCTTGGGCGCCCATGGATCCATGGGGCAGGTGCGGTTACTTCTACTCTCCACCAGAAGTTAAAATATCCAGTTCAAGGGAAGGTTGTCACTGTTTGCGGCGAGGAAGAATTTATGGTAAGTCATCTCAATTCTTTCAAATACATAGAAATGGATGGAGAATTCATAGAAACTCCTTGCCAAACGTTTGAAGTTGTGGCCGCCACCAAAATCTCCTCCGACACTCCAAGAGCCGATAAAGTTATCCCCAAGATGGTTTCTCTTAAGGGTGCCTGTGCTGTGGTAGAAGAAGGAAACAATGAGATGTGGGGTTAACTCCTTGACATCTCATTCAAGGCAGACAAGTTTGGGTTAGGTTTCACCTCCCAAGCTCAGAAAGAAGTTAGAAGTTCTTGTGCTGGAAAGCCGCCTCTCCACCTCAAAAATCATGAAGTGAACGTTGTAGAAGACTCTGATGATGAGTGTGTGTTGTACCCCCAAAATTTTCCCTCCCATATTCTTCAAAGTTTTGACAAACATCATCTCAATTTGCTAAAGTCTACTCAAGGGTTGCATAGTCAACCATCCTCCTAAGCCAGTCAAAATTAGGGTTTTGGTTCTTGCAAGGAAGTTGAGGTTTTCAAGGGCTCAATCAAGTCCCACATGCCTATAAACATTGTCAAGCATCTACATGCTAAGTTTCAAGGCTCACAAGGTCAAGTTGCACAGTCAAAAACCCTAATTGCTCCACAATCAACTACAGGGGCAAAATGGTCATTTGGCAGTCAAAAGTCAAACATTTTGGTCAACATCTTATTTTGAGTTCACAATCATCATTTTATCAAGTCTTGATCATGATTCCACAAGCATGGCTCAAAAATCATCAAGATGCAAAAGTTTCCATTTTTGGACAGTTGAAAAGTCAACTGTAACTTGGCCAAGGCATAACTTTTTCATGGTTCATCAGAAAAATCCCATCAAATGCTCATTTTGAAGGGGATGACATTTCCTACAACTCATCTTCACATTACAATCCCAAGAAATGCTCTCACAAAAAGTTATCAATTTCAACATTATAGGTCATTTTCAAAAGTCAACAAAAAGGCATTTTAAGTCAAAGATCATAACTTGAGATTGGTAAATTCAAATGACATGGGACCAAAGGCATTGGTTAGAGGACTTAAAGACCTTTCCAAAATGTCAAAGAACATGTTCATAAGATCCAAATTGAGCAAGATATGCATTGGAGAAGTTGGGAAATTTTTGTAAAATGGCAAAAGTCAACTATCCTTGAAACTTCATTTTTTGACAAAAGGGCCCACTTTCTTCCACTTGATTCAGCCTTGTCATGCCATACACGTGTCCCATGATGTTATTTCAAGATTAAACATTAATTTTTCTATTTTTTTTATTGATTTAATTCATTTTAAATCCATAAAATTCAAATAAAATCACAAAAATTAATTAAATAACATCTTTTGATTTGAATGGCTTTTATGTGTCATGAGCAAGTTACCAAATTCGTGCCAAGCCATTTTGAGCACAAAATCATGGTTTTGCCTCAAACTTGGAATGTTCTTTAATGGTGATAAACCAAAATCCAAAAAAACTTAATTGCAAGGGATCATTAGCTCATAATGTGACCTAAATGCATTCCCATACATATGTTGAACACAACCCTAATACATTTCACGTGAAAACACCGCAAAAGCGGCCAAATCAAATTCTAAAAAATCAAGCAAAAGTTGAAAACTGTTTTCAATCCTCCAGGCTCTTTCACAGCAATTTAAAGATTCAAACATATTCCTAACACTCCCAGGAACATTTTGCAATCAGAAACAAGCTTTAAAGCTCAAAGAAACGCCATTTACAGTCACACGGTTTGGAATTTATTTTCATAGTTGCAATTCATAATTCATCCATCATTGATATAATTTCTTGGTTGTTTTATGTTGTTAGAGCTCACAGGAAACTAATGGTGTGGTTCAATTGGATTATGGTGTCATGAATCAAAAAATACCATTGTCAAAATCTAGGGTTTCCAAGCTGCGAATTTGGGGCTTTGCTGTATCAGAAAAGTTAGACCTTGAGATGCCCATGGTTGAAACCGGCTTGATGAGATAAACCAATCCCAACCCTCGCGCCCAATTTATATAGAGCATAGCTTTATTCGTTATTTTTTGTCATTTCATTTTGTGGGGGTTAAAAACCCCCGCTAATTGCCTTTGTTTTTACAGGAAAAAGGTAGAAGATGAAGGACGTGGAAGAATGGGACTGGACAATTCAAAAAGTGGCGCGCGCGTTTAGTTCCCTAACACATGCTTTGAGGTTTTATATATTATAATTAATGGATATTGTAATATCAGATGCAGTGCTTGGCTTAGTGGAGAATGAGGTGGCTGGTCACCATTGGGACCTGGGTTCGATTCCCAGGTCCCCCAAACGCTTGTTTCAATTTTTTCTAACATGTTCCCATGCAGCATTCCAGAAAAAGTCTACCATATATCTCAAGCAATCAGCGTGCCAAGTGGCCTCAAAATCATATCCAAAGGCCTGGATTGGACGAGCACCATACTCCTGGTCAACCCATGCTCCATGCAAATTCCAAAAGTCAGAAGGGCTTTGTGCTTAATGGGCCTAAATTTCTAGGCTTGACCTCCATTCTTGGGTCAACACCCCCATTGGTTTCTATTTCTTTTTCTATTTTCCTTTTCTTTTTATTTTCTTTAGTAATTATTATTAGTATTATTTAATTAATCAATTAATTAACATTTTCACAATAAAATTTAGAAAAAAAACAAAAAAAACATTTTTATTATTTATTAACTTATTTTGTAAATAAATGTAAATTAAATTAAATTAGTTTAATTAGTTAATTTTAATCTTTTTCACAATAAATAAAATTAATTTAGAATTAGGTCTTTCTTTTGACAACTTTTAATTCCTTTTATTTTATTTTCATTAAAAATATAAAAAACACAAAAAAAAACATTTTTCTTTAATTAAATAATTAATTAGTTAATTAGGTTTAATATCTTAATTTAATTCAAAAAAGGGTCAAAACCCTCAAGACGTTCCCGATTCAATCTTCTTTCGCGCTTTAATTTCTTTTGATTATATTTATGTATCTGTACAGAGTATGTAATAGTTAATTAGGATTTTATCGCCTTATTTAAATTCTCGCACTTTATTTTCCAAAACGGGTTTTTGTTTTTTTTTGGTGATGTATAGACCCGTGCCTTGTAATAGCTAGATTTACATTCCCGCAATTTATTTTCTGCACTCCTAACTGTTTAATTATGCCTGCAAGACTGTATGTGAAATAAAACCAATCCGTAGCTCACAAATAACATGTACAAGATAAACATAACATGAAAACAACACACAAGCACATACCACTCCTAGGGTACGCCTCACTGGTTGCCTCGAACGTGGTCATCAAGTATAGGGTGTCTTAGAGGTCGCCCTCCTGTCCAAAAGATCCAGTTGCCTCAAAACGGTTGCCTCGGATAAAAAGATCTAGGACATTAGGGTTACCACTAAGGTGTCCTACCATTGCTTCGGTGACCACACTGTCCCTAATCATCGAATTGACCCGAACACCTCCAACGACGGTGCTACCTACCTCTCAATGGTGGGATAGCACTATCTAAAGGACTCTTACACAGCCTAATTCTTTAGAGTAGGTAGATTTCTCTTAAGTACTTGCTCTTTTCAAAACAAACAAAAATACTTTTCGCACCTACACTTTCAAAAGTTTTCAAACAAATTTTTCATACACTCTTGAGGACAGATACAAGAGTTACTTAGAAATTTTTCAAACGAAACTTTTTCAAAACCCACACACACTTGAAAAGCAAACAAATTTTGAAAACATAAGAGCAAGTACCTAAGAGCCCGTGGATAACCACGGATAGAAAGGGCGCTAACACCTTCCCTTTCTATAAATCTACCTCCCGAACCGAGAAACATTCTCGAATAAGGAATTTTGCTGTGCTTTTGTCCTTTCCATGTTGGAGAACATAAAAGACGGTGGCGACTCTTGCTTACCGCGACATTTCGCGAAACCAGCTAAAAAACAGTCAGTTCTATTTCCACCGATCACAGAACTGGCGACTCTGCTGGGGAAACTAATAAGTGGGGTGTACCTTAGGAATAGTTCATCATCATGTTTTCAATGGCTTGCTTTGCTTGATCTAATATTATGGGCCTGTTTTGGGAGTTTCATAGATCCTAACCCGGATCTGGGGGATACCTTTTAGAAAGTAGCAACAAACTGTGAGGGAACTATGCGGGGTATACCGACACGGTTGAAGCAGTTTGCTACGTTGATGTGGCACTTTGGTGAGTACCGGTAACCCTTGAGTCAAGTCAAGGAGAGTACGGGGCCACCGCGTGGTGTCGTGAAACATCAACTGACCTTAGGAACCTTACTTGAACCATCTTGGCCTCTTTAGGGGTAGTGAGATGACTGACTTTGGTGCAGTCCGAAGTTGGTTGATACTCGATACTACACTCATTGAGGGTTGTTTTCTTAGAATATTTTGATCGCCAGTTTAGTGGCTAAATCAAAACAATGAACATAGAAAACAACCCTATGATATTGAGCTCCTTAGAACCCGGTTACTTTTGATAGGACAGGTTTTGAGCCCACCAACTTCAAGAGGGTAGTACCCCAAACTTCATGCTGGCCTAAACTCTAAAGGGCTGTCTGGTGTGACGTGTGTGCCTTATCATGTTTGCTTTTTGTGAATACTTGTGGTATGTCCTTATCATAACATCATAGCATCATACAGCATCATGTGCATTTACTAACCACTTCAAGGGTTCGAATCTTCATCTTTGTTCTTGTTTTGTAGGACATGGAATCCCTCCGCAGAAAGACAATTCAGATTAACCTTGTAAGGGTCCCCCCTCAGCTTAAGGAGCTCACATCCAGAATTCCCGAGAACTCTTCCTTCAGTGAAAGACATGGTAGACTCATCAGCTTGGTCAATACCAACATTGAAGAAGATATGATAAAGGTTCTCTTCCAGTTCTTTGACCCTTTGCACCACTGTTTTACTTTCCCGGATTATCAACTGGTGCCTACTTTGGAGGAATTTTCTCAGCTTCTGGGGATTCCTATTCTTAGTCAACTACCCTGCAACGGTACGGAAAGGGAACCAAAACTTGAAGAGATTGCTAAAGCATTATGCCTACAACCATCTGACATCAAGGGACACTGGGAAATCAGAAGTGGTATCAAAGGATTCTTGGCAAAGTTCCTGTTTGAGAAGGCCCTAGAATGTTGGAATTCCCTTGACCTACAAGCCTTTGAAGAGGTTGTGGCACTCCTTGTCTATGGGTTGGTATTGTTCCCGAATCCGGATCAGCTTATAGATATCAATGCTGTCAAGATCTTCATGTCTAGGAATCCTATACCTACATTGCTTGGGGACATCCTTCACTCATGTTACACTGGAACCATGAGAAAAATAGGTGTTCTCATGTGCTGCACTCCTCTCCTGGCAAGGTGGTTTATTTCGCACCTTCCACAATCAGTTTTGAAGAACGAGCGGGGTTTGAGATGGTCACAACGATTGATGACTCTTACACATGCTGATATACATTGGTGTTCTCGGTCCAGAGAGAATGTCACTATCATTGATCGTGGCGGAGAGTTTCCTAATGTTCCTTTACTTGGAATCAGAGGAGGTATTACTTACAACCCATGTCAGGCTTTGAGACAGTTTGGATATGCTCGGAGGGATGGCCCTCATGACATGTTGATTCCTGACATAGTTTTTGACTTTGACAACGATACACAAGGACTTCGCCAGAGGTTTATCAGAGCTTGGAGGATGCCTAACAAGGTTGATAGTAAGACACTGGGGAACAAGAACTCCATCCCCCTGGAGCCTTATCTCAAGTGGGTACGAGCCCGCTCCCAGAAGCTGGTAATGCCATATCCTCATGTTCTCCCGGTGATCAAAGAGCCAGTTTTGGAAGGAGAGGTGCCATACACAATTCAACATCCTGACATGCCAACATCTTGGGAAGAAATGCAAAAGAGCTGGATCCAACTCAAGGAAGAACGGAATTCTCTTGAAACCAGTCTACATGCCAGTGAGAAGAAGGTCTTGGAGCTCACCCGCCTACTTCACGAGGAAAAGACTCTCAACACTTACATTGCTCCAAAGAGGATGCGCAGTGTCTTTTGGGATTGATTATTTTGTAATATTTTGCCCATGAGGCCCTGATGTACTGAACAAATTATTTCTTAATATAACGTGTGTTCCTTTTTGTCTGCAACGAATTTGAGCTTTCGAACCCTTGAATGCATTGCATAAATAGCATATCATGCATCATGTGCATAACAGGTACCCTTTTTCTATAGGTCGCTTAATCTTCTTCGCTGTTTATTTCAGCACTCAATCATCATGAATCCTGAACCTACTACCGAGCAAGCTATCAAGGCCCTCCAGGCCCAGAACGCCCAGTTTCAAGAGCTGGTCATGAACATAGCCCAGGGACAACAGGAGTTGAAGGCTTTGCTCCTGAAGAAGAAGAAGAAGAAGAGGACTGTGTTGTTTAACACTGGACGCAGACTCGGGAATACACTGCAGAATGAAGCTGAGCTGACTACTCCATCTGTTGGGGAAGGCAGTCACCAAGGGAGAGAGGTTCCTAGTCTTGTGGTCTCTGACACCGAGATAGATTTCAATGATGAAAAGTACCCTTCTGCTGAGGACAGGTACAAACAGCTGGAGGACCGGTTAAATGCTATGGAGATTCAACGTGTGTCTGGGTTGGATTTTGGAGACTTAGGGTTATCTTCTGGGGTGGTGATCCCACACAAGTTCAAGGCACCTACCTTTGTGAAGTATGACGGGGCTTCCTGTCCTAAGCTGCACCTCCGTTCTTATGTAAGGAAGATCTAACCTTACACTGCAGACAAGAGCTTATGGATCCATTTCTTCCAGGAGAGTCTTTCAGGGACTCTACTCGAATGGTTCTATCAGCTGGATGGAACCAATATTCGTAACTGGGAGGACTTGGCTACTGCTTTTTATAAGCAGTATCAGTATAATTCTGACCTCGCTCCCACGCGTACCCAACTCCAGGGTATGTCACTTGGGACGGGTGAAGGTTTTAAGGAGTACGCGCAGAAATGGAGAGACCTGGCTGGCAGGGTGCAGCCACCGTTGACTGATCGTGAACTCGTGGACATGTTCTTGGGGACCCTATCTGGTCCATTCTTCAACCACCTGATTGGTAATTCCTCTGTTGGGTTTACAGACCTGATCCTGACTGGTGAGAGGATCGAAGCTGGTATCAAGTCGAGGAAGATACAAAAAGGTGCCTCCTCGAGTACTGAAAAGAAGCCCTTCAAGAAGGAAGCTAGTGTTGTTTATGGTCCCAGAAGACAGAACAAACCGGAACGCCGCCAAGCTGTCAACGTGGTAGTTATTTCAAAGCCTGCTGCTGCTCCTCAGCAATACAATCAGCCAAGAGTTGAGAGGCCCAAAAGGCAGTACACTCGGCTCAGCATGACTCTCTCTCAGATATTGCCGCAACTGCTGTCAGCCAATCTGGTAACTGTCAAGGAAGCTTCGAAGGTGGTAAACACAACATCTCCGAAGTACAATCCCAATGCCCGCTGCGCTTATCACTCTGATAGTCGGGGGCATTCTACTGATGATTGTTGGGCTCTAAGGAATAAGGTTCAGGACCTTATTGATGCTAAGGAAATACAGTTCGAGGCGCCCGAAAGGCCCAATGTTGTGACCGCTCCCATGCCCCAGCATGGGGTGAATGCTGTGGAAGAGGATCTGTATGTAGCTTCTGTGGATGATATTGCTACTCCGCTTTTGACCGTCAAGAGGAACCTGTTGCTAGCCGGTTTATTTCCAGGATGTAGTAAAGGTTGCCATCTATGTGCTGTTTCGCCTGCTGGTTGTCCTTTGCTGAAGTCAGGCGTCTAAAACCTGATGGATAGCAAAGAAATCTTGTTCAAGAAGATTGTTGTCCCTGCTGTCCGTACCGAAGAAGTTTCTATTATCACTATTTTCAACAACCCTCCTAAGGCTCCCTCAAAGAAGCCTGTCAAAATTATGCCTGTTCACAAGATTGCACCTATCATTATCACTGTTCCAGGGCCCCTCCCCTATACGTCTGACAACGTTGTCCCTTGGCACTATGGGGCAGATGTTTATGTTCTGGGAGTAAAACAAGAGTTTGATACTAGTACCAGTGTCAGTAACATTACCGGGCCTGCCAAGGTTACTCGTAGTGGTAGGCTGTTCTCACCAGATATTGCACCACCAACAATTCAGAGACCTCTTGTCATCACACCTGCCAGTGTGCCTGCTTCCCTTCCTGACCAAGTTCCTGTTTCTGCCCCTGCTGCCGAGTCATCTGACGCTCGGGGCAAAGGGATTGCTATTGATGTGCCTGCCCGGACGGAGGCACCGAAGACCAATGTTGAAGCTTCCAAGCAAGAGATGGAAGAAATCCTCAAGATTATCAAGAAGAGTGATTTCAACGTCGTTGAGCAACTGGGGCACACCCCATCTAAGATTTCCATGCTATCACTGTTGTTGTGTTCAGAGGCCCATGCCAAGGCCCTGATTTCCTTCATGAAGACGGCCCATGTGCCACAAGAAACGTCTGCTGATCAATTTATCGATTGTGTGGCCAACTTAACTGCTGATAATGGGTTGGGTTTCTCTGACGTTGATCTGACTGCCAAGGGAAAGAACCACAACGATGCCCTGCATGTCTCCATTGAATGCAGGGGCACTACTCTTGCCCATGTGTTGGTAGACACCGGTTCTTCGTTGAACGTATTACCCAAGAAGGCCCTAGACAGGTTGGATTGTGAGGGTTTAGAAATCAAGCCTAGTAACATTATTGTCCGGGCCTTTGACGGGTCCAAAAGGATGGTACATGGGGAAGTTGACATTCCAATCAGAGTTGGTTCTCAAGTTTTTGATTCTACCTTCTATGTGATGGACATCCGACCATCCTATTCTTGTTTGCTGGGTCGTCCATGGATCCACAAGGCTGGAGTTGTGACCTCCACGTTACATCAGAAGCTTAAGTACCTGGTCAGAGGGAAGATCGTAACAGTGCAATGGGAAGAGGAATATATGGTCAGCCACCTCAACTCGTTCCGGTACATAGAAATGGATGGGGAGTTCATTGAGACCCCCTTTCAACACTTTGAAGAGGTGCCTCAGACATTGGCAGCAGCAGAAGCTGTGACTGAAGAGGGTTCTCCTTTGAAGATGGCCTCCTTGAAGGATGCCCGGGCTGTGATTGAAAAGGGTGAGTGCACAAACTGGAGCCGACTTCCTGATTTCACTCCAAAGACTGACAAGTTTGGTTTGGGTTTCACTGCAGAAGCTCAGAAGGCTGTGCGTAAGGCAAGGATTGGAAGACCTCCTGTATTCATCACTAACCCGGGAGTAAATGCTATTGAGGACGAAGCGGAAGAATCTAAGTTCGACAGCTGGATCTACCTGACAACCAATGGTGGACCAAGCAACTGGACAACGAAAGATTTCATACCTATTACTTTTGTCACTCAGTAATAAACTCCTTTGTTTTGAATTTGTAACAAACAATAATTTGAAACTTTATGGCCCGGTGTCCTACCCGGGGCACCGTGGTTTCATTTGTGAGGGCTTGTTATTTGTCACTTTCATATATCATGAATAAAAGCATTGGACTTTTTACATTTCAAATCTTGCGCTCCCTTTCTTTCTTTATATATTGCAAAACATCTATATTTACACACACTCACTTATACAGGTTCCAATCCACTCTGGATCTCACTGGTAACGACTCTGCTACTGACAGTTATGACTTCGAAAATCCGATCAACTTAGCCAAAGACGAAGGTGAAGATGATTGTGAAGTGCCTGGTGAGCTTACAAGACTGCTACTCCAGGAAGAGAGGGTCATTCAGCCACATGAAGATCCAGTGGAAACGGTAAATCTGGGTACTGAGACAGACAGAAAGGAAGTCAAGATTGGTGCCAATCTGGAGCTCAGTGTGAAACAACGGTTGATTCAGATGCTGCATGACTATGTGGAAATCTTTGCCTGGTCTTACGAAGACATGCCTGGGTTGGATACTGACATTGTGGTTCATCACTTACCTACCAAGGAAGACTTCCCTCCGGTTAAACAGAAGGTCCGCCGTATGCGTCCAGAGATGTCCGAGAAAATCAAAGCTGGGGTTATGAAACAACTTGATGCCGGGTTTCTAGCAGTGACTTCTTACCCTCAGTGGGTTGCCAACGTGGTTCCAGTGCCGAAGAAAGATGGTAAGGTCAGAATGTGTGTTGATTACAGGGATTTGAATAGGGCCAGCCCTAAGGATGATTTCCCTCTGCGTCATATCGACGTCCTGATTGACAACACTGCTCAGCATAAAGTATTCTCCTTCATGGACGGCTTCTCCAGTTATAATCAGATTAAAATGGCTCCTGAAGACATGGAGAAGACCACTTTTGTTACTCAGTGGGGCACCTTTTGCTATAAGGTCATGCCTTTTGGGTTGAAGAATGCTGGGGCAACCTACCAACGTGCCATGGTTGCTCTGTTTCATGACATGATCCATCATGAGATTGAAGTATATGTCTACGATATGATTGCAAGGTCCCAAACTGAGGAAGAACACCTTGACCATCTGCAGAAGCTGTTTGACCGTCCGAAGTTGTACAAGTTGAGGTTGAACCCGAATAAGTGTACCTTTGGGGTAAGATCTGGAAAATTGCTAGGCTTCGTCATAAGCAACAAAGTTATTCAAGTGGACCCTGCCAAGGTGAAAGCCATACAAGAGATGCCAACTCCCAAGACAGAGAAAGAAGTCAGAGGCTTTCTAGGAAGGCTGAACTACATTGCCCGATTCATCTTGCATCTAACTGCTACATGTGAACCAATCTTCAAGCTACTGAAGAAAGATCAAGTAGTACGTTGGAACGATGAATGTCAGGCCGCTTTCGACAGAATCAAAGAGTATCTCCAAGATCTACCCATTCTTATGCCACCGGTTGAAGGGATACCTCTAATCTTATACTTGACAGTACTGGACAACTCAATGGGGTGTGTGCTGGGGTAGCATGACGAGTCTGGCCGAAAAGAGCACGCCATTTATTACCTTAGAAAAAATTTTACCGACTGTGAGACCCGATACTCATTGCTCGATAAAACTTGTTGTGCTTTGGTATGGGTTGCTCGTCGGTTGAGACAGTATATGTTGACTCACACTACTCTGTTGATTTCAAAAATGGATCCAATAAAGTACATATTCGAAAAGCCCGCCTTGTCCGGAAGAATAGCAAGATGGCAGATGATCTTGACGGAATATGACATCTAGTACACAACTCAAAAAGCAATCAAGAGAAGTGTATTGGCAGACCATTTGGCACACCAAGCAGTGGACGACTACCAATCTATGAACTTTGAATTTCCAGACGAGGATATCATGGTAGTAATTGATTGTGAAGTACCTGGACCGGATGAAGGACCTGAGGAAGGATCCCGATGGTCTATGCACTTTGATGGAGCCTCAAATGCTTTGGGTAATGGTATCGGCACTGTGATCATATCCCCCAAAGGCACTCATACTCCACTCACTGCTCGGCTATGTTTCAATTGCACCAACAACATGGCGGAGTATGAGGCATGCATCATGGGTCTTCAAGCTGCAATTGACTTAAGGATCAAGTTTCTGAGTGTCTTCGGAGATTCCGCTCTCGTAATCAATCAGATCAAAGGCGAGTGGGATATGAAACACCCAAACCTTATTCCCTACAAAGAGTGTGTGTTGACATTGATCCCCCACTTCAAAGAGATAACTTTTGAACACTTCCCAAGAGAGGAGAATCAGTTAGCGGACGCGCTGGCTACGATGTCTTCTATGTTCAAAGTTAAATGGGACAACGAGGCTCCCCGGATCATTATCTGGAAACTAGATGAACCTGCACATTGTTGTGATCTCGAGGCTGAAGAGGTAACTGAAAAACCTTGGTATCATGAAGTGAAGAGGTACCTTGAAGCTCAAGAATACCCCGAGGGTGCATCTGTTAATGACAAGAAGTTTCTGAGAAGGTTCGCAGCAAAGTTCTTCCTCAGCAATGGCATTCTATACAAGCGAAAACATGATTCAACCCTACTGCGTTGTGTGGATAAGACTGAAGCAGAAAGGATCATGGCAGAGCTACATGAGGGTACCTTTGGAACACATTCCAGTGGATATACTATGGCAAAGAAAAACCTATCGGGCAGGATATTTCTGGTCCACAATGGAAGCTGACTGTTACCAACATTCTTGGACGTGTCACAAATGCCAGATCTATACTGATAAGGTGCATGTTCCTCCAGTTCCTCTGAACGTCTTGACAGCACCATGGCCGTTTGCAATGTGGGGCATTGATATGATCAGCGAGATCAGACCTACGGCATCCAACGAGCATCGTTTCATCCTGGTAGCGATTGATTACTACACAAAGTGGGTTGAAGCAGCTTCCTATGCTACGGTAACCAAGAACGTCGTGGCACGGTTCATTCGGCACAACTTAATTTGTCGCTACGGTGTACCTGAGAGGATCATTACGGATAATGGTACCAATCTTAACAACAAGATGATCACTGAGCTCTGCGAGCAATTCAGGATATAGCACCACAACTCTTCTCCCTACCGGCCAAAGATGAATGGGGCTATAGAAGCAGCAAATAAGAATATCAAGAAGATTGTGCAGAAGATAACAGTGACCTACAAAGATTGGCACGAGATGTTACCATTTTCTCTTCATGGGTACTGTACCTCAGCACGGACGTCAACAGGGGCAACTCCCTTTTCCTTGGTCTATGGCATGTAGGAAGTCTTGCTTATTGAAGTCCAGATACCCTCTCTCCGGATAATGAAGGATGCAGGTTTGAACGAAGATGACTGGATCCAGACTCGGCTTGATCAATTAAACCTGATTGATGAAAAAAGACTCACTGCTATTTGTCATGGTCAGACGTACCAAAAACGGATGATCAGGGCATTTAACAAGAAAGTCAGACGACAAGAGTATCAAGTCGGAGACCTGGTAATCAAGTGCATCATTCTTCCTCAAAGTGATCCCAGGGGCAAATGGACCCCTACGTACGAAGGGCCATTTGTGGTTAAGAATATCTTCTCAGGAGGAGCTATGATTCTAACCACCATGGATGGTGACGACCTTCCTCACCCCGCCAATGCAGACATAGTAAAAAGATACTACGCATGAATTAAAGACCCGCTAGGTTGACACACCTAGGCAAAAATAAGGGCTTCCCGGCGAACCAAAAGGGTTCGGGCAAAAATAAGGGATGAAATGAAAAAAACCTGTACACCCGGCAAGTCGAAAACCTGAAAAGGCGGCTTGGGCAAAAATGGGTATCCCAGTGGACTGAAAACCCGAAAGGGCGGTCCAGGCAAAAGTTAGGGATTAAAGCGTAATACTATGTCTCATTGGATCACCTTGCATCCAGAATCCGGCATCAACTATCAGGTTCAGACGGCATCGATCAGTCAGCTTCATCTTCAACTAAGCAGCAAAGTGATGAGACGCTTGAAGACATAAAGGCGATAGCAGAGATGAAACCCAGTGGGATTATTTTTCACATAGCTGTTTTGTTTTCCTTTTCAAAATTGTATAAACTCGATGTTGTTCGGCGGCGTTCTCTTACTAGGACGTCAGCCTCTTGTACACCAAACGCATATTTACAGGCAAATTCAAAAATCAATACAAATTCACTTTTCCAGACAAATTGCCAAATGTTTTTCCTTTTTCTGTTTTGTCTTGTGAAGAACGTCCAATGTTCATTTTTGATATATGCATCTGACATTAATTGCTAACTCATAAATATTGGCATGAGAAACAAAGGACTAATTACAGGTGACATCAGAAACAGGGGCAATAATGAGTTGTCTAAGCGATCTAGTTGCTCTGTTCACCAAGGTACCAAGGTGAGTTCAGCTGAAGAACATGACCAAGTTACCTTCACTCCCCACAGAGTAAGATAAGATTCAGCGATACTCTCCCCCGAGCAGAGTTGGTCTCCCAATCAGCCCTGAAAAGGCACAACATCTCCAGCAAGTCAGCAACACTCTCCCCAAGCAGAGTTAGGCTACTGTCAGTCTTAAGGAAGTTGGATATCCCCAGAAAATCTCAACATTCCCCAGCAGAGTATACAGCTATTCCTCAACAAGCATCCCCGGCAGTCTTAACATAAGATTGTTCTCCGGCGGAATACCAGACACCCCAGTGGAGCTACTTCCCCAGTACAGTATTCAAAAGTTTCCCCAGGAGAGTTGAATTATCCTCCCTAGTAGATTCTGGAAGCTTATCCCCAGTAGAGTCTGGAAGCTGGTCCCCTGCAGAGTACAAACATCTCTCCCCGGCTTTATACAGAAGTTTATTTCCCACCAGGGCATAATTGGGTTATCCTCAGCTAATTACCACGGAAAAATCGTCCTCGGCGAAGTTCTTCCTATCCCCCAGCGGAGTTCATCAATTCCCCAACATAACATATCAACGGTATCCCCAACGGAGTTATCATCAAACCTCAGCAAAGTATCTCTCCCCACAGAGTAATTCCCCGCAGAGTAATCTCTTCACCAAGTTTATTCCCCAACGGAGTCATCTTCTCCTACCGGTTTATCCTTGCAACCATCATCCCCAGCGGAAACGAAGAACTCTCCTCTTCAAAACATCAGCCCAGGATTCAACAAACTTCCCGGCATCCGTCAAGGATTTATTTTCCTAGACGAAAATACATTCATAAACATCACATCTTCATACATTATAGCATGCATACGCATCATACAAACACAAATCTCATTTATTTTTGAGAACATCTTAAAATCATGCATTTCATACATCATGACATTGCATACAACTGATGTTTTGCCTTTTCAGGAAAAAGGTCAATCCAAAGATAACTACTATCAACTGTCGCAATTCCAGATTCGATTCCTGTATCCAGCCAGGGCATATCTGTTGATGACAAATTCCAGATTCGATACCTGTATCCAGCCAGGGCATATCTGTTGATGACAAATTCCAGATTCGATTCCTGTATCGATCCAGGGCATATCTGTGAGTGACTGATTATAGATTCGATACCTGTATCCAGCCAGGGCATGTCTGCATGAAGAGTTTAGAGATTTGATACCTGTATCCAGCCAGGGCACGTCTGTAAGCGACCTTTTGAAGTTCCGGATTCAATTCCTGTATCCAGCCAGGGCACATCTGTGAGCAATTGATCGTAGATTCGACACATGTATCTAGCCAGGGCATGTCTGCATGAAGAGTTTAGAGATTCGACTCCTGTATCCAGCCAGGGCATATCTGTAGACGACCAATTCCAGATTCGATTCCTGTATCCATCCAGGGTATATCTGTGAGTATTTGATTGTAGATGCGACACCTGTATCCAGCCAGGGCATGTCTGCATGAAGAGTTTAAAGATTCGATTCCTGTATCCAGCCAGGGCATATCTGTAGACGACAAATTCCAGATTCGATTCCTGTATCCAGCCAGGGCATATCTGTGAGTAGATTTGATTCCTGTATCCAGCCAGGGCATATCTGTAAGTAGATTCGATTCCTGTATCCAGCCAGGGCATGTCTGCATGAAGAGTTTAGAGATTCGACTCCTGTATCCAACCAGGGCATATATGTAGACGACCAATTCCAGATTCGATTCATGTATCCAGCCAGGGCATATCTGTGAGTATTTGATTGTAGATTCGACACCTATATCCAGCCAGGGCATGTCTGCATGAAGAGTTTAAAGATTCGATTCCTGTATCTAGCCAGGGCATATCTACATAAAGAGTTTGAAGATCAACACTTGTAACAGGCCAGGAAACCATCTTCCTTTCTCAAAGCATGCAAGTTCTCGCTAAGGAATCTCTTACGCGATCGACAACCTCCCGATGGCATCTATAAGCCCATCTCCACAACTATCCGTTACATTTCCAAATGGCATCTGTAAGCCCATTCCCGACAAGGTTCTGTCACATCTCTAGATGGCATCTATAAGCCCATCCTCTTATCCACCATCTCTCTAAATGGCATCTGTAAGCCCATTCCCGCCATCACCTTACTGACATTCTACTATGCGAGTGCAAATTTTTGGGCACTCTAGTGTTCAATCATCTTCCACCCTCGAATCACGAAAGGCACACAAGCCAATCTACATCCTCAGGTCTAAGAAGATTGAACAGGGGCAACTGTTGTACCCCAAAATTTGCCCTCCCATATTCTTCAAAGTTTTGACAAACATCATCTCAATTTGCTCAAGTCTACTCAACGGTTGCACAGTCAACCATCCTCCTAAGCCAGTCAAAATTAGGGTTTTGGTTCTTACAAGGAAGTTGAGGTTTTCAAGGGCTCAATCAAGTCCCACATGCCTATAAACATTGTCAAGCATCTACATGCTAAGTTTCAAGGCTCACAAGGTCAAGTTGCACAGTCAAAAACCCTAATTGCTCCACAATCAACTGCAGGGGCAAAATGGTCACTTGGCAGTAAAAAGTCAAAAAATTTGGTCAACATCTTATTTTGAGTTCACAATCATCATTTGATCAAGTCTTGATCATGATTCCACAAGCATGGCTCAAAAATCATCAAGATGCAAAAGTTTCCATTTTTGGACAGTTGAAAAGTCAATTGTAACTTGACCAAGGCATAACTTTTTCATGGTTCATCAGAAAAATCCCATCCAATTCTAATTTTGAAGGGGATGACATTTCCTACAACTCATCTTCACATTCCAAGTCCAAGAAATGCTCTCACAAAAAGTTATCAATTTCAACACTATAGGTCATTTTCAAAAGTCAACAAAAAGGCATTTTAAGTCAAAGACCATAACTTGAGATTGGTAAATTCAAACGACATGGGACCAAAGGCATTGGTTAGAGGACTTCAAGACCTTTCCAAAATGTCCAAGAACATGTTCATAAGATCAAAATTGAGCAAGATATGTATTGGAGAAGTTGGGAAATTTTTGTAAAATGGCAAAAGTCAACTATCCTTGAAACTTCAATTTTTGACAAAAGGGCCCACTTTCTTCCACTTGATTCAGCCATGTCATGCCATACACGTGTGCCATGATGTTATTTCAAGATTAAACATTAATTTTTCTATTTTATTTTATTTTTTTATTGATTTAATTCATTTTAAATCCATAAAATTCAAATAAAATCACAAAAATTAATTAAATAACATCTTTTGATTTGAATGGCTTTTATGTGTCATGAGCAAGTTACCAAATTCGTGCCAAGCCATTTTGAGCACAAAATCATGGTTTTGCCTCAAACTTGGAATGTTCTTTAATGGTGATAAACCAAAATCCAAAAAAACTTAATTGCAAGGGATCATTAGCTCATAATGTGACCTAAATGCATTCCCATACATATGCTGAACACAACCCTAATACATTTCACGTGAAAACACCGCAAAAGCGGCCAAACCAAATTCCAAAAAATCAAGCAAAAGTTGAAAACTGTTTTCAATCCTCCAGGCTCTTTCACAGCAATTTAAAGATTCAAACATATTCCTAACACTCCCAGGAACATTTTGCAATCAGAAACAAGCTTTAAAGCTCAAAGAAACGCCATTTACAGTCACACGGTTTGGAATTTATTTTCATAGTTGCAATTCATAATTCATGCATCATTGATATAATTTCTTGGTTGTTTTATATTGTTAGAGCTCACAGGAAACTAATGGTGTGGTTCAATTGGATTATGGTGTCATGAATCAAAAAATACCATTGTCAAAATCTAGGGTTTCCAAGCTGCGAATTTGGGGCTTTGCTGTATCAGAAAAATTAGACCTTGAGATGCCCATGGTTGAAACCGGCTTGATGAGACGAACCAATCCCAACCCTCGCGCCCAATTTATATAGAGCATAGCTCTATTCGTTATTTTTTGTCATTTCATTTTGTGGGGGTTAAAAACCCCCGCTAATTGCCTTTGTTTTTACAGGAAAAAGGTAGAAGATGAAGGACGTGGAAGAATGGGTTTGGACAATTCAAAAAGTGGTGCGCGCGTTTAGTTCCCTAGCACATGCTTTGAGGTTTTATATATTATAATTAATGGCTATTGTAATATCAGATGCAACGCTTGGCTTAGTGGAGAATGAGGTGGCTGGTCACCATTGGGACCTGGGTTCGATTCCCAGGTCCCCCAAACGCTTGTTTCAATTTTTTCTAACATGTTCCCATGCAGCATTCCAGAAAAAGTCTACCATATATCTCAAGCAATCAGCGTGCCAAGTGGCCTCAAAAGCAGATCCAAAGGCCCGGATTGGAAGAGCACCATACTCCTGGTCAACCCACGCTCCATGCAAATTCCAAAAGTCAGAAGGGCTTTGTGCTTAATGGGCCTAAATTTCCAGGCTTGACCTCCATTCTTGGGTCAACACCCCCATTGGTTTCTATTTCTTTTTCTATTTTCCTTTTCTTTTTATTTTCTTTAGTAATTATTATTAGTATATTTAATTAATCAATTAATTAACATTTTCACAATAAAATTCAGAAAAAACCAAAAAAAAAACATTTTTATTATTTATTAACTTATTTTGTAAATAAATGTAAATTAAATTAAATTAGTTTAATTAGTTAATTTTAATCTTTTTCACAATAAATAAAATTAATTTAGAATTAGGTCTTTCTTTTGACAACTTTTAATTCCTTTTATTTTATTTTCATTAAAAATATAAAAAACACAAAAAAAACATTTTTTTCTTTAATTAAATAATTAATTAGTTAATTAGGTTTAATATCTTAATTTAATTCAAAAAAGGGTCAAAACCCTCAAGACATTCCCGATTCAATCTTCTTTCGTGCTTTAATTTCTTTTGATTATATTTATGTATCTGTACAGAGTATGTAATAGTTAATTAGGATTTTATCGCCTTATTTAAATTCTCGCACTTTATTTTCCAAAACGGGTTTTTGTTTTTTTTTTGGCGATGTATAGACCCGCGCCTTGTAATAACTAGATTTACATTCCCGCAATTTATTTTCCGCACTCCTAACTGTTTAATTATGCCTGCAAGACTGTATGCCAAATAAAACCAATCCGTAGCTCACAAATAACATGTACAAGATAAACATAACATGAAAACAACACACAAGCATATGCCACTCCTAGGGTACGCCTCACTGGTTGCCTCGAACGTGGTCATCAAGTATAGGGTGTCTTAGAGGTCGCCCTCCTGTCCAAAAGATCCAGTTGCCTCGAAACGGTTGCCTCGGATAAAAGGATCTAGGACATTAGGGTTACCACTAAGGTGTCCTACCATTGCTTCGGTGACCATACTGTCCCTAATCATCGAATTGACCCGAACACCTCCAACGACGGTGCTACCTACCTCTCAATGGTGGGATAGCACTATCTAAAGGACTCTTACACAGCCTAATTCCTTAGAGTAGGTAGATTTCTCTTAAGTACTTTCTCTTTTCAAAACAAACAAAAATACTTTTCGCACCTACACTTTTAAAAGTTTTCAAACAAATTTTTCATACACTCTTGAGGACAGATACAAGAGTTACTTAGAAATTTTTCAAACGAAACTTTTTCAAAACCCACACACACTTGAAAAGCAAACAAATTTTGAAAACATAAGAGCAAGTACCTAAGAGCCCGTGGATAACCACGGATAGAAAGGGTGCTAACACCTTCCCTTTCTATAAATCTACCTCCCGAACCGAGAAACATTCTCGAATAAGGAATTTTGCTGTGATTTTGTCCTTTCCATGTTGGAGAACATAAAAGACGGTGGCGACTCTTGCTTACCGCGACATTTCGCGAAACCAGCTAAAAAATAGCCAGTTCTATTTCCACCGATCACAGTGTGCTTTTGAAGACTGGATCTACCCAACAACCAAAGGGAAGCTCAACAATTGGCATACAAAGGATTTCACTCTTGTTTCTTTCATTGAGGAGTAATTACTGTTTACTTTTTCTGTCAATTCAAGAACTCTATGTCTGTAATATTATTTCCAAACAACGACTTCTAAGACATGTGCCTTGCTTGGGCACTTTGGTCCATTTGTTAAGGGTTTTGCTCATGTTTCATCTATCATATGATCATTTAATATAAACCATTGGACCTCTTTGCATTCAAATTTTATGTTCATTGTCTTTCATGTCCTTTATTACTTTTTTCAATAGCCATGTATCTTACATGCGCACACACACACACACATTTGCAGATCATCATCCGCTCTAGATCTTATTGTTAACAACTCTATTATTGCCAAGTATGATTTCCAACATCCAATTCACCAAGCCGAAGACGAAGGCGAGGAAGATTGTGAAATACCAGGAGAACTAACCAGACTTTTAATACAAGAAGAGAAATCTATCCAACCTCATGAAGAGCCAATTGAAGTCATCAACTTAGGTACTGAGACAGACAGAAGAGAGATCAAGATAGGCGCCAACCTAGAAGACAATGTCAAAAGCAGATTGGTTCAGATGCTACATGACTACGTGGAAGTATTTTCTTGGTCATATGAAGATATGCCAGGGTTGGATATCGATATTGTGGTTCATCGTCTGCCTACGAAGGAAGACCGTCCTCCTGTTAAACAAAAGGTTCGTCAGATGCGGCCGGATATGTCTGAGAAGATAAAGGCTGAGGTAATGAAGCAGTTCGATGCAGGTTTTCTGGATGTCACATCTTATCCTTAATGGGTTGCAAATGTGGTTCCTGTGCCAAAGAAAGATGGAAAGGTCCGCATGTGTGTAGATTATAGGGATCTGAATAGGGCAAGCCCCAAGGATGACTTCCCTCTACCTCATATTGACGTCTTGGTTGATAATACCGCTCAACACAAGGTCTTTTCCTTTATGGATGGATTTTCTGGCTACAACCAAATCAAGATGGCTCCCGAAGACATGGAGAAGATAACTTTCGTTACGCAATGGGGCACCTTTTGCTACAAAGTCATGCCGTTTGGATTGAAGAATGCAGGGGCAACATATCAAAGAGCTATGGTAGCTTTGTTTCATAATATGATCCACCATGAAATAGAGGTCTATATGGAGGGTATGATTGCAAGGTCTCAAACTGAAGAAAAACATCTCGATCACTTGCAAAAGCTATTTGAGAGGTTGAAGAAATACAGGTTGAGATTGAACCCTAATAAGTGTACATTCGGAGTAAGATCTGGGAGGCTCTTAGGTTTTATTGTCAGTGATAAAGGCATCGAAGTTGATCCTTCCAAAGTAAAAGCCATTCAAGAAATGTTTGTTCCTCATTCTGAAAAGGAGGTCAGAGGATTCCTGGGTCGCCTTAACTACATCGCCCATTTCATATCTCATCTGACCGCTACTTGTGAATCGATCTTTAAACTCTTGAAGAAAGACCAAGTAATCCAGTGGAATGACGATTATTAAGTTGCCTTCGATAAAATCAAAGATTATTTGCAAGAACCTCCTATTATGATGCCTCCAGTGGAAGGAAGACCATTAATCATGTATTTGATGGTACTAGAGAACTCTATGGGGTGTGTGTTGGGTCAGCATGACGAGTCGAAAAGAGCACGCAACTTACTACCTAAGCAAAAAACTTACCGACTGTGAAACCAGATATTCACTGCTCGAGAAAACTTGTTGTGCTTTAGCGTGGGTTGCTTACCGGCTAAGGCGGTATATGCTGACTCAAACTACTCTGTTTATTTATAAGATGGACCATATTAAATACATCTTTGAGAAACCAGCCTGTGATACGGTGGCAGAACTGGACTATTTTAGGAAAATGTTGTTTTGTGTTTTGCGGTTTTTGTTCGCAAAATGTTGCGGTAAGAAAGACTCGCCACCGACTTTTATTTTATCCAACCGGAAAGGACAAAAGCACAGAAAAATTCCTTTTTCGATATTTTGAGTATGGGGGGTAGATTATAGAAAGGGAAGGTATTAGCACCCTTTCTATCCATCGTTTTCCACGGGCTCTTAGGTACTTGTTCATCATTTTAAAAATTGCTTCTGTGTGTTTGTTTTGAAAAGTTTTGTTTTACTTCGTTTTAACCCTTGCTTCTGTCTTCAAGAGTGTTACGAAGTCATTTTGAAAAATTTGTTTAAAAAGAGTGTAAGTGTGGAAAAGTTTGATTTTGAGCAAGTACCTACTAGCATCTACCTACTCGAAAAAGGAATGTTTCTGTTCTTGTTTCCTTTAGACAACTCTATCCTACTATTAGTGAGTAGGTAGCACCGTCGTTTGAGTTGTAAGGGTCAATTCGAAAGGGACGTACGATCACTAAAGCAATGTTAGGACGTCTTAGTAATAACCCTAATGTCTTAAGATCATATTCAAGGCAACATTTCCGAACGATACATTTGATCTTTGTTTAGACAAAAGAGCGACCACTAAAACACCCTATACTTAATGATCGTTTACCGAAGGCAACCAAAGTGAGAGTATACCCTAGGAGTGCGCATGTGCGAGTGATTTGATTTCAAGTTATTATCTTTGCACATTTAGGGTTTGCTAACCATTTTAAAATTAACATACATTCTTGTCATGCAATCCTATTATCATACATCTAACAGTTAATAGTTGCGAAAATTAAAATGCGAGAAATAAAACTAACGCTATTACAAGGCTTCGGGGAGGGGGATTAATTACATAGCCAAAAACCCGTAAAATGATAAATAAAAGAAAAGTCCTAATTAAATTATTACATCCCATAAGCAGTTACATTAATATTGTAAAAAATAAATAAACGCCCGCGAGGGATCGAGGACGAGAAAAAATTAGGGTTTTGACCTCATCTAAACCTAATTGAAAGAAAAAAAAATTTTTGTTGTTTTTGATTATTTTGAGAAAATAAGTATTTAATTAAATAAATACAAACCTAATTACTAATTAATTTAAATTAAGAAAAATAATTAATTTTGACCTATTTTTGTATTTTGGTTATTTTAAGAAAATAAAATAAAAATTAAATTAAACAAAACCCTAATTTCTAATTTGTTTTAAATTTATTCACAAAAAGGTTAAAATTACCCTAAAACTAAATAAAACTAATTATTAAATTAATTTTGAAAAAATAAAAAAAAAATCCTAAATTTTAATTTGATGAAAATTGATTTTATGAGTTTTATAAAAAAAGGAATTAATTTTAGGTTAGGAAATAATTTAGACAAAATAAATTAAATAAAAGGAAAATATAAAAAGAATAAAGAAAAAAGGCATGGTATCCAAAGCAAAAGGGGGGTGTCAATCTGACTTTCAACCCCAATAAGCGTTGGTCCATGTTTGACTTCTCATATCCCATGTTGCAAGTTGACTAGGGTGCATTGTAGACCTCAAAAGGATGGCCTTTGGATCCAGCTTGTGGACATCTGGTTGGTTGTTCCTTGAGGGCGTATGGTAGTCTTCCTGGCTGTACATGTGCCTGATTATGCAAGAAATAAAACCATGAAATAATATGGGGGACCTGGGATTCGAACCCAGGCCCTTTGGCTATTTCCAACGCCTCCTGACCAACTGGGCTAGCATGCTTGTTTGTATATGGAACAACCATCAAATATTATATTGGAAAAAAGCAAAGTAATATATTAAAACGCGCGAACTTTTGAATGGGCCAGTCAGGCCACGCCACGCCATCATCTCCTACCTCCTTTCGTTGCTAAAAGTTTGGAAGCTTTTACATACGGACAAAAGGCGTAGGTACAGCCCCTACATATTTCCAGAATCTCATACAAGCATGATAAATGAAAACTAATGGTACATGTCAGTTCGCCTTGGTCTTGTGAACACCATAGTACCCCTCTTTTGGGCCAATTTTACCAGCATGAGAAAACCCTAAAACGAGCAAGGAAAACCTAACAATGGTGGATCTCTGTTTGGTTAGCAAAAATGAAATTAATTATTATCATTAGCTTACAAATATCTCAAATATTTAGAATATATCCATAACATATGCTAACAATGCCAGAATTATGAATTGCGATTTCAAAAAGTAGGGATATCGTGAGGTGCTTACAGTGTGTATATGGGCACGAAAATGCTTGTTGATGATTGGGATAGACTCCTTGAATGCCCAGCAAGCGAATGAGATAGCTGGGAAGGCTTGAGATAGCTTGGAACTATGAAATCATATTGCCACTTTTTCTTGATTTTTTGAAAGTTGTTCTTCTCTTTTCACGCCTCTAACCCCTATGCTTTTGGTCTGCCGATGTTCTATATGTACTCTTTAGTGAATTAGGTTTACAAATTTGCTTCAAATCTCCTCCAATAATGATCATTGATCATGATTTGATTCTCATGTAAATCTTTCTAAATCAAGCCAAAATCCAATCTTTTTGTGTACAAACAATCCTTGCACGATTTGATCTCATTGCCAGCTATTCATGGATCTGAAATATGCACAAAATCTCAAGGTTTAAATGATTTTTGATATTTTCATTATTTATTATTGAGTTTATTTGATTTAAATGAAATATAATCAAGATAAATGATAAAAAATAAAAGAATAACAAGTGGCAGGGCTCATGGGTCTCGGACCATGTTACCAACTCAATGCAAGCACAAAAAGTTGGGCCCATTTGACAAAAATTACAAATTGAGACACATTTGACTTTTGGCAATTTTGCAAAAAGAGTCAACTTCACCAATGCATAACTCCTTCAATTTTGACCCTAGAGATGTGTTCTTGGACTTTTTAGAAAGCTCAATATGTACTCTAAGCAACCCTTTTGGTCTCATCTCAATTTAGTATTCCATGTTCATGTATGAAGCTTTGACAAAAAAGGTGTTTTTTATGACTTTTCAAAGTGACCTATAATGTCCAAATTTATAACTTCTTGTGAGTACATATTTTGAACTTGGGAGCTGAAGATGAATTGTAGGTCATTGCATCCTATTAATAATGAGCTTTGGATGGTCCATTCTTGATAAATTATGATAAAGTTATGCTTGGTCAAAGTTGAGTTGACTTTTCCTACAAAACCCTAATTTAACAACTTTTGGGTTTTGATGAATTGTGAGCAATCCTTGATGAATCATGATCAACCCTTGATCAAATTATGAATAATACTTAAAAATGAGGATGTTGACCAAACATCTTGAGGTTCGACTATATGGGGACCACAGTTGACTTTTGCACTAGCATAGTCGATTTTCAGGCCTTTGAGCAATTGACTGAGCAAATTTTCTCTGCAAGGCTTGAAACTTGACATGGATGATCTTGAGAACATATTAGAAAAATGGTGAGCATTTGGGGTCCCTTGAACTCAAGTATCTTGATGTAATATGAAACCCTAATTTGAGGTAGATTGCCTTAGGAGAGAGTTTATCTGGTCAACCCTTGGACTTCCTTGAGCAATTTGAGGACCCCACTTGAGATGTATTGAGAAATATGGGAGGGAAAATTTTGGGGTACAACACAACCCTATCCGGAAGAATAGCTAAGTGGCAAATGATTCTGACCGAATACAATATTCAATATACAACATAAAATGCCATCAAAGGAAGCATATTGGCAGATCATTTGGCTCACCGAGCTGTTGATGATTATCAATCTTTGAATGTTGACTTCCCGGATGAAGACATTATGTTGGTGACCGACTGTGCAAAACCTGGACCGTATGACGGACCTAAACCAGGATCCCGATGGACCATGGTTTTTGATGGGGCTTCCAACGCTCTGGGCAATGGAATAGGTGTTGTAATTATCTCTCATGGGGGTTGCCATACTCCCTTCACAGCCAGATTATGCTTTGATTATACGAATAACATAGCGGAATACGAAGCATGCATCCTGGGATTGAAAGTTGCCATTGATTTGAGAATCAAGCACTTGAGTGTTTTTGGAGACTCTACTTTAGTGATTAGCCAAGTAAAGGGGGAATGGGATACTAAGTATCCTAACCTCATTCCTTACAAGGAGCTTGTGTTGACTCTGATACCATACTTCGAAGAGATCACTTTTGAGCATTTTTCTAGAGAAGAGAATCAATTGGCTGATGCTTTGGCCACTATGTCTTCCATGTTCAAAGTCATGTGGGACAATGAAGCTCCCATGATTATGATTGAGAGATTTTACAAACCTGCACATTGCAATGAGCTCGACACCAACGAAGAAAAACCATGGTATCATGAGGTGAGGAGGTATCTTGAGGTACAAGAATATCCCGAGGGGGCTTCCATCAATGATAAAAAGTTCTTGCGAAGATTTTCGGCTAAATTCTTTCTAAGCAACATAATTCTATACAAACGCAACTACGATTCTACTCTACTCCGATGAGTGGACAAGAAGGAGTCAGAGGAAATTATGCAAGATATGCACAATGGCCTCTTTGGGACCCATTCCAGTGGACATACTATGGCCAAGAAAATCCTAAGAGTTGGTTATTATTGGTCTACCTTGGAAACCGATTGCCATCAACACTCTAGGACTTGCCACAAGTGCCAAATCTACACTGACAAGGTCCATGTACCTCATATTCCTCTCAATGTCATGATTTCTCCATGGCCATTCGCCATGTGGGGCATTGATATGATCGGGGAAATCAAACCAACCGCTTCCAACAGACACCGTTTCATCCTTGTCGCCATCGACTATTTTACCAAATGGGTCGAAGCTGCCTCATATGCCTCAGTAACCAAGAATGTGGTAGCCAGGTGTTGTATCCCAAAATTTTCCCTCTCATTTATCAAGACTTTTCTCACAAGATCTTTTTGACTCAAGACTGGATTAGGGTTTGGTCAGCTCAGGACATCTCATCTTGCACTGATAACCCAAAATTAGGGTTTGAGTTTGCACAAGGATTTTTGGACTATCAATGCTTCATATGACTTTCAAACATCATTATGGATCCCTAAGATCACTCATGACAAGTTTCAAGCCTTGGACCACATTTTTTATCAGTCAATTGGACAGTTGACCTAAAAATCAACTGTATTGGGGAAAAAGTCAACCATGGCCAATTTACATCCAAACTTCATAATTTTTTATCCACATCAACATTTTAGACTCATATGTACCATTTGGTCAAGTTTGGGTCACAATTCCTCAAGAAATTTGGTCAAATCACAAAAAGGGCAAAATGGTCAAAATTAGGGTTTTGACCGAGGAAGGGAAATTTCTGATTTTTAACCTAGGAAATGACCAATTGAGTTCAAGCATGATTTCAAGGATTCAATGGCATCGTCTTGACTTAATTGTATGGCTCAAAACATCTCAAATTCATTGGATTGACAGATGAAATTTACAGTCAACTGATCAAAAGTCAATTGTACACTGAAAAGTCAAACTTTGACTTTTTGGTCAAAATCAAGTGCCAAGGATCATAATTCATCAAAACATGTCAAAATATGAAACTTGTTCATCAAGAAATCCAAATTTGAAAATTAGGATTTGAATTTGAAAATTTTCATAACTTAGAAATTTTCTAAGTATGAAAATTTTCTTATTTTTTCTCAACTTTAGGCCACTTTTTCACCATGATGCATATTGATTCAAGGAAAGTTACCAACATGAAAGTTGTATATCTCCATGCAATCTACAACTTTTCTTCACAAACTTTCCCCTAAAGATGCTTGTATCTCAAGATATAAATTTGTGAATACACGGTCATGAACTTGTTAGCTTAGTGAAAATTTTGCCCTAATTTAGGCAGGCTTTGGACCCAACTTCATGGCAATTTTTCACCTAGTTCTAAGAGGTATATTGTGATCGGTGGGAATAGAACTGACTGTTTTGGAATGCTGGTTCGCGTTTGCGTTTGTTTTCGGAAAATGTCGCGGTAAGCAAGAGTCGCCACCGTCTTTTATTTTATCCAACAAGGAAAGGACAAAAGCACAGAAAAATTCCTTTTTGAGATATTTCTCGGGTTCGTGAGGTAGATTATAGAAAGGGAAGGTGTTAGCACCCTTTCTATCAGTGGTTATCCACGGGCTCTTAGGTACTTGCTCATTGTGTTTTCAAAAGTTTGTTTTTCTTTGTGTTGGTGGGTTTGAAAAGAGTTTTTGTCTTGAAAAGAGTGTAAGTGCGAAAAGTTTTTTTTTGTTTTTAAAAGGAGCAAGTACTTCAGAACCATCTACCTACTCAAAAGGGAATTAATCTGTACAAGTGTCCTTTAGACAATGTTATCCCACTGAGGAGCAGGTAGCACCATCGTTGGAGTTTTCGGGTCAATTCGATTAAGGGACGTGTGGTCACTAAAGCAATGTTAGGACGCCTTAGCGGTAACCCTAATGTCTTAGATCATTTTATCTGAGGCAACCGTTTCGAGGCAACTTATGATCTTTGGACAAGAGAGCGACCTCTAAAACTTCCTATACTCAATGACCATGTTCGAGGCAACCAAGTGAGGTGTACCCTAAGAGTGGCATGTGCAAGTGTGTCAATTCGGTTAATTCTTATCTGTACATGTCAATGGTGAGCTATTGTTGATTTTAGGTTAAAGTTTAATCTTGTCATGCATTGCCTAGTATTCAAACATCTAACAGTTAATATTGTACGGGAATTAAATTGCGGAAAATAAATCTAAGCTATTACAAGGCGTCGGATATTTACATCGCCAAAAACAAACCCTTTAAAATTAAATTGTGAAAAGTAAATAAAAGCGATAAATAAAATCCTAATTAAAAAAACTATTACATTCCCGAAGCAGTTACAATATTGAAATATGGATCAAAAATAATTCGCGTGCGAGAAATTAAAATCGGAGTGTCCTAAGGTTTTGACCCTTTTTATTCAATAAAGCATATTTTTTTGTTTTTTTGAATTAAAAATTAGTCTAAATTAATAATTGAATTAATTAATTAAATGAAAAGATTTTTTTGTTTTTTTTATTATTTAAGGAAATAAAATGAGAATGGTTAAAAATATTAAAAACCTAATTCTAAATTAATTTTAATTTATTGCAAAAAAATATTAATGTTAAACCTATTTAAACTAAATAAATTAATCAATTGTTATTTACAAAAATAAATAATAAAATTAATGAAATTAATAAAAATATTATTTTTGTTGTTTCTGATTTTTTATGAAAAAAGTTAATTGGTTAATTAATTAATTAAGATAATAATAATAAAATAGAAATAGAAAAAATAATGAAAAGAAAATAAAATAAAAAATAACAAACTCAGGGGGGGGCCTGAAGAAGGTGTTTGAATGGCAATTCCCAGGCCCAGAACGTCCAGCCTGTTTGACCTTGGAAATCCAACGCATGCTTGTTGACCTGAGTCCATGGTGGTCCTTCACCCCTGGCCATTGGTTTTGCCCTGTGAGCCACTTGGCATTTGAGATCTGGAGGTATATGGTAATCCCTGCTTGCTGAATCCACATGGAATAACCTGAAATAAAATTGCAACAAAATTTTGGGGGACCTGGGATTCGAACCCAGGTGCCAATGGTATCATGCACTAACGCCTTGCCAGCTGAGCCATTCGTGTTTCTTGTTAATAGAATAATCAATAAACATTATATGCGCAACAATCAACTATGCCTGGATAAAAAAAATAAAAGCGCGTAATTTTAAATGGGCCAATGGGAGGGCGACGTCTGGTCGTCTTCTCCAAAATAACTCTGGTTATTTAGGAAGATTCGTGGGATGTATCAAAAATCCTTCCTAGGCCATGTAAATGCAAGATAAGGCCATCATCGTGTTCGTCTTGCTTCCCTGAACACGTCTATAGCCATGAATTGTCTTGATTTTGCCTGTACACAAAATGCCTAAAAACGAAGCAAGGAAACCCTAGGTTCGGGTATCACATTAGAAGCCATGAAAATAAAATTGAATGATGTAGAAAGCTTCGAAATCAAGCATGGCTCAAGAATATGTTAATATTTGGTCAAAAAGATGCAAGAATGAGGAGTTAAATTTTCATGTGCAGAGGCATATTCAGGAACACTTACAGTGCGTTATAGGTGGTCTTAAGGTCCGGTTTTGATTGTTATAGCTTCAGGAGGTTGCTAACAAGAGAGCTACGTGAAGCTTTTGCCTTGGAAACGCCTTCAAACAAGAATTCGATCTCCCACTTTTCACCCTTTTTTTCAAACTTTGTATGGCCGTTTCTGCAGTGTTTTGTGCGTGTTCTTGGTCTGGCTTGCTTGCACATGTATATTAGAAGTGAATTAGGTCAAGAGTTGGGCTTTTATCCAAGTGCATTCAAGGTTTTGAGATTTAATATGATCACCATTATCAAGTTTCCAAATATAGGCCAAATCTGATTTTTTGTGCATAACCAAGCTTGATACGAATTTGATTTGGTTCATGATGATAATTGAAAGTTGTACAAATCACAAAGATATTATTTCATCAATTTTTAGATTTTATTTGATTTAATATTGATTAAAAATGAATTAAATCAATAAAAATTAAATAAAATAGAAAAATAAATGAATGGCCATGAAATCAAATATGGGACACGTGTGTGGCATGACAAGACCATATCAAGTGGAAAAAGTGGGCCCTTTTGTCAAAAATTGGAGTTTTGAGGATAGTTGACTTTTGGCAAATTTGGAAAAATGCCCAACTTCAACAATGCATAACTTCCTCAATTTTGAACTTCTGGAGGTGTTCTTGGACTTTTTAGAAACCTTGAGATGTCCTCTAATCAACTCTTTTTTTCTCATCTCATTTTGATGTTCCATTCTAAAGTTATAAGCTTTGGCAAAAAAGGTGTTTTTGTTGACTTTCAAAAATGACCTATAATGTCCAAATTAGTAATTTTTTGTGAGAGCATTTCTTTATCTTTGGGTGTGAAGATGGATTGTAGTAAATTACATCCTATTCAAAATGAGCTTTGGATGGGTCATTTATCATAAAGTATGAGAAAGTTATGCTTCGTCAAAGTTGAGTTGACTTTTCCTACAAAACCCTAATTTAGCAACTTTTGAATGTTGATGAATCTTGAGCAATCCTTGATGAATAATGATCAACCCTTGATTAAATGATGAATAAACCTTCAAAATGATAATTTTGACACCAAATCTTGAGGTTTGACTGTTTGTAGGTCACATTTGACTTTTGCCCTAGCACAGTCGATTTTTGGACCTCTTGAGCAGTTGACTGACCAAGCTTCCTCTGCAAGGCTTGAAATTTGACATGGATGAACTTAATAAAATATTAGGACATTGGGGAGCACTTGAGGTCATTTGGATGTGAGGACCTTGATGCAACACAAAATCCTAATTTTGACTTGACTGCCTTAGGAGGTGATTTGACTGTCCAACCTTTGAGCAATCTTGAGCAACTTGAAGATCATTCTTGACAAATCTTGAGAAATATGGGAGGGCAAATTTTGGGGTACAACATATATCAAAATGAATTTCAAATATGAATTATAGAGCACATTTCAAGCTTTCCAAATTGTCCAATAACTCCTCAAGATCATTTTTGAGTAGGGAGAATCGAAGAGAGGAAGTTGGCATTTTCTCACTTTTTGTTCAAGCCATTTCATGAAGGACCAAGTTGCAAATCAATGTTATGCTGGCTAATTCATGTTGTACAGGTCTTAAACTTGCTCCACACTCCTTAATTAAATGCTTACTCAGTTGACAAAGCCTCTATCCATGCTTTTGAACCTTTATCCAACTTGTAATTCCATTTATGGCAAAAAGGTTTCATTGCCATTTTGAAAAAGAGTAACTTTTGCAAACTTTGTAATCTTGAGCATTGGACCTGTCCCCTTGGTGCATACAAATCTCACAGGTCTCAAGCAAGTTGTAAAAACTTATACCAACCCTAAGCAAGCTGGTACAAGCATGTGAAGCTTGGGTCTTATCACTTTGCTTCAAGTACAAGAAAGTTGGCAAAAAGGCTAGCATTTTGCAGATTTGTTGGGAAGCTGACCTAAGATCATTTCCATACTAATATATAAACAATATACAACACAAAACACGCTTGGAAAGGACCTAAAACACTCTCAAGCTGAAAAACACCAAAATTTGTCCAAAACCTACAATTTCTGCACAAGCTCACCCATCTTCCATTTGGCTCGTGCGTTTTGAGTTTGGATCATTCAAACACATTACATACCTGATACCTAGTCAACCCAGGACATCATCCCTGTTCTGTAATCACTCCTCCACCATCTTCCATTGTTGACTTCAGAGCTTGCAACTTGACTTGGCCAAGGAGTTCCAACTACTTTCAGAGCAAGGCAAGGGTTGGAATAGATTTAGGGAAGCTTAAGCAAGCATCAGGCTTCCATTAAAGTCACTCCATTTTCATACACGATTCCAGCTGAAGGAGGTAAAATTTCAAACTCTATCTCCTTGTACAGGCAACCTTAGGCCACAATCTGTGAATAAAAAATGTAGTCCTCATCATAACAAAGTTGTACATACCATTATCTTGCATTGATTTTACTTGTGCTAAGAGAATTTGAAACTTGAAATTTATGGAAATATTAGGTCAAGATTTAGGGATGATAAAATTCTCTTTATACTTTGATTAATAGTTCAAATATTTTATATGGTTGGAATCGTGAGTTCAAGTACTACAATTTTCATGTTATAAGTTTTTATTTTCATGGAAGTATGAGGAAGTTACAGGGTATCCGGCCAAGGGTTGAGGAAGAAGATGAAACAGGGCAAGGGCGCGCTTTGGGATATGTTGTTTTTGTTTCATTAAAGATAATGGAAGTATAGCCACCCCAGTGGCAAAGCAGCGCGCTGGTAAGACCCATGTCCTGGGTTCGAACCTGCGCGCTACTTTTGCATTTTTTCACATTTTCCTTTTCAGTTTTTTTGTGACTTTTTTGCAGGTTTGGGTTTTTGCTTTGGGCCAGTATTTTGCTAACCTCACCACCAATTCTACTACATTACCTCCCCTTACTAACTTTTATATTTTTATTTTTTATTTGTTTTATTTTCACATTTAATATTTTAAATATTTTCTCTAATATATAAAAATCCCAAAAATATAAATTAATGATATAACACTTTTATTTTATTTTCTTTATTATTTCTCACATAAAAATACATTTTATTTTACTATGATATCATTTATTTTCTTAATAAACTTGTAAATATAATTAAATATATTTAATTTAATCTATCTTTTCATTTCATACTTATAAATACTTATTTTTGCATATATTTAATTTCAATATTTATATACAGTATTATTTATTATCTTCACACAAAAATGCACAAAATAATACATATAAAAACTTTATTTTCTTTTAAATAAAATTAGGGTTAAACCCCTTTCAAAAAATTAAATCTTTTTCCTTATATTTTTAGGTTTAGATTAAATATTCTTTTACATAAAAATAAGACATCAAAAAATCTCTTTACATGTACATTACATTGCATTACATTTTAAATTTTGTTTTGTATTTATTTTAAATTCGTACAAATTCGATTTGGTTGTAATAATGTATTTAGCTTTATATTTATGCAAATCCCCATTCAAACTTGTATTCCCCTCTCCCATAAAATTGTTGTAATAGCTTAGTATATTTACGTTACGCAATTTATCGCTTTATATGCCATGATTAGTAATTAGGGTTTGCATGACAAGAACAAAACAAAGCAATATAGAACACTCTAAATACAAGACAAAATCAAAAGCATGAAAATAATACACTTGCACACAAGCACCCTTAGGGTTTCCCAACTTGGTTGCCTAAAACAAAAATGGCCATATTACGCATGCGAAGTATCTTGGCAAAACAAAACAAATTTAAGATCATAGTCCCTCGATGATGCTATTCAAAAGTTGCCTTACAAAATGATCTTGGTCCCTCAAAATGCTAAGATACTTTGCAAACATTACTAATCATGGCTATACGATGACCCACGCCTGTCCCGTTTACATCCAAAGATAGGGTTTCTTACCAAACCAATGATAGGACAACAATGTCAAAGGAATAGAAAATGCATAAGAAAGACATTTGAGTAGGTAGATAGCTTCTAGTTATTTGCTCCCTTTCAAACAACAAATCTTTGTTATTTCTCAAAACACACACACATTTAAAAATATCTGACAATCATTGAAAACATTTTCAAAAGACAAATATCTTTGTATACATTCTTACGAACAAGAATCATTACAAAGATTGCCTAAACGAATGGCCTCTTTTACAAAATACTTTCAAAACCACACCAAACACAATTTCAAACAAAAGCAAGTGATATAAGCAAGTAACTAAGAGCCCATGGAAAACCATGGATGAAAAGGGTGATAATACCTTCCCTTTTCATAATCTACCCCCCGAAATCAAGAAACAATCTCAAAGGTCTTTCCTGTGCTTTTTCACCTTTCCTTTTGTATAAAAGAAAAGTCGGTGGCGACTCTTGATAACCGCAACATTTGCGATAAAACGCAAAACCTCAAGTCAGTTCTCCCACCGTATCACAGAACTGGCGACTCTGCTGGGGAATATTATAAAAGTGGGGTTACCTTAGGTGAAATTCTGGCTGCAGATACTCAATGTCACGTTTAATGTTATGACACCGTATCTGACTTTCTATAAGACAGTAAATACAAAAATAGTAAAGAACACAGTCAATTGTTTACCCAGTTCAGTGTGCAACAACACCTACTCTGGGGGCTACCAAGCCAGGGAGGAAATCCACTATAAGAGATGTTAATTCATGAATAAACCAACCAGTTTATCTCCTTCACTTAAGACCTACCCAATGCAATTTCAATCTAAGTACAACTTAAACCTGAGTTCCTACTCACTCCCCCTCAATCACAGCAGTGATACATAAAACAATTTGACTAATGAATTGATGAAGACACTCTTCAAAAAACATACACTTGACTAAGCTTCACAGCTTTTTAATCAAGCAACACAACCACTCTTGCTTCACAGCTTTGAGTGATACACAACTTAACTTGACTCTGCTTCACAGCTTTAGTCAAGAAACATTCAAACACTCTTGCTTCAAAGCTTTGAGTGCTACACAACCCTTACAATTAAAAACCTATTCCAAGTCACTTATCACAATGATAATTGCTTGGAGTACAATAATTAAACCTATACAGTTTACAAATGATCTTCTGACCAAGAAGGGATTCCTTGCAAAACAGCAGCTCTGTTGAATATATAGCAGCTGCAACTTCAGTTAGGGTTTCCACAAAAACCTAGGGTTAATTCCGTTTGACCTTAAGACTAGGTCACAGGACTTTATTAACCAGGTTAGGGTTGAGCTAGGTTAACCCTCAGAAAACGCAGGATTCTGTTCTGGAAAGACTGAGTTATTTTCCTGAAAAAACTCAGAATTAACCAACCTGCAAACCTGTTAGTTCAGAACAGGATGTCTTAACATTTGTTATGACATCTGAGGAACCTGTCTACTGATTTAGGAAAATGTGATCATTTTGCAAAATGCTCAGATACACACTTATAAACATCAGTACCTGAATGGCAATATTTTTCTGCAAAGGTACCTAATGAATCAATACAAACTAAACTAGAATGTTATGACATCAGTCATGACATTCACACATACACTTGGGTTTTACCAAAAATGCAAGCCAATACCTAAACAACTACAAACTCCCCCTTTGGAAGATTTTTGGCTAAAGACCCTAAGCAATCAGAGATAGATAGCAGCAGAAAGAAATGACTGCAGAAAAATAGAATGTCTAATTGAGCAAGTACTAATTAAGTAAGTACCAAAATATTCTCCCCCTCTTTAGCCACAAATGGGCCAAAGATACATGTTCATAAAGATTATACAGTTATCCAAAACAAATAATAAGAGCAACAGCAAAAAAAACTGAACACACTTCCAAACTCCACCAGATATCAGCACCAACCAGCAACACCACCAAACATGAACCAACCTTTAAGCACTGTCATCAGACTCAGAGGAGCTAGTTTCTTCAATGTTGAGATGACCTTCAGCTTCTACACCTTCTTCCCTTCTGTTTCCTTCAGCTTCCTCCTTTTCTAACCTGGCAATTAGGATTTCTAGGGTCTTTTTCCTAGCATCCAGCTCTTTGCAAGTCTCTTTTAAAACAGCTATGACATCAGATGTCTTGGACTGGGTCTTCACAGACGATGTCTCAGCTGATGTTATGACAATATCTGGAGCATGAGATCCCTGAAACAGTTTGTAGTGCAAGCCAAGGGCAGGAGCTCTTTTGCAGGCTGTATCTCTTGCCACAAGGATATCAGGGTATTGTGCAAGGATAATTCCACAAAGGAGGGAGGGAAAGGCGATTGGTCCTTTGACAGCATAACTACCAGTATGCTTTAAAGTTTGTTCAAAGATGTACCTGCCATAGTCAAAAGCAGTCTTGGTTCCCACAACATAAATAAATCTCCCCAATCCTGTGGAGATAGTTGATTTATGATTTGTAGGAACCCAGTTGGCTGCACCTATCTTATGCAGGATGGAAAATTTCATGCTGAGTTTGCTGGCATTCAGCTTGCCTTTCAAGGGCCAGCACTTCACTTGCCTGGCTGTGATGGTTTGACAAACTTCATTGTCAGTGGCCTCCAGATCAGGACAATCCTCATTTGTTCTTCCAAGAAACTTGTTAATTCCTGATGGAGAGAACTTGACCCTTCTTCCTCTAACAAAAACACTTTCAAAGTCAGCTGACCTTCCATCAGCACAATCATTAGACAAGTTCACTACAAACTCCTTGACCAGATTTTCATAACATTTGTTAAATTTTATCACTGTCTTCATCAGTCCAGCATTCTTGATCAGGTCCATGATGTCTTTGCACTCCAAGGCATCATTGTTGAGTTCTCTTTCTAAAGCTATTCTCTTTAAGCAAACATACTTCCATCTGTTTGCATTGTCAGGATGATGAAAAGAGATGTTGTTTGTTGGGACTTCAGGCACTCTAGCAATTTTGCTGGAGGGGAGCTTCCTTCTAATAGGAATTTCTTCAGCATCAATATCAAATTCTGATTCCTCATCAGAATCAGAAGATTCAGGTTCTTTTCTCTTCTTTGAAATTGGTTGTCTAGCAGTATGCACCTGGGCCTTCTTCCCTTTTGTCTGAATACTTTTCTCAGCCATGCCTTCAGCCTTGGATTTCTTAACAGCAGGTTTATCATTCTGATTACCTTTTCTTTTCATCAATCTCCTAGCTATGCTAGGGTTTACATTGGCAATCAGATCATTATCTGAGTAATCCTCATCCACATCAATGATAGGTGGATCAGCAGTCTTTTCTGAGGAGTTCTGAATGTTGTCTTTTTGTGTCACAACATTCTCAGAGACATCTACATTCTCAGAGATGTCCATATTTGGGCTTTCTGATTGATTTAAATGGACAGAAATCCCCGGTACAGGTTTGTTTCCGCTTAGTATACTAGTAACAAGCCTAGCAATAGCTTGATGAACTTGAACTGATCCTTCTCTATTTGGAACAGAAGAAGAAGGATGAGAAGGATTACCAGAGGCTGCAGCTTGAGCTCTTCCTGCATGTCTGGTTCTTAGCTTTTTGACTTTGGCTGGGTCAGTTGCCATCTCCCTGAGAGGAGTGACCTCAAGAACTTCAGATTCTATGCATGTGGTGATTGCTCTAGAGTCTTGGTCAGATGATGAGGATGATGAGGATGATGAAGTCGCCTTGGTTGAAGATGATGTCTGAGACATTTTGATTGACTTTGAGTACCAGTGGCAATTTGAGAAAACACTTTGATTGGGAGGAGGGAACAGGTTGCAAAGACGAGAGAGGTAGGAGGCAAAAGAGAGTCTTTTCAACTTCTTAAGGATTTTGAAAGAATTGGGAAAGCATATGATTAACCCACTAAAAATAGACTTAATACAATTAACTCCTTCAACCCTTGTTTTAAGCAAAATTAATTGCTATAATTTCTCATGTTGGTAAATACCCAACCTGCCCCTCAAGTTTTCAAGTTTATTTCCAACAAGAGCCTTGGTAGAAGAATCAGTCAGCTGAAGCTTAAAGATACCATGTTTCAGTTTAAATGACTTCTTCTCTACAAAGTCAATGTGCTTGTTCCTGTTATGCTGAATAGGGTTTAAGGAAATATTGATTGTATTCAGATTGTCACAACACAATGTCACAACATCTTGTGAGACATTATACTCAGTGAGCATCTGTTTTGACCAGATATTTTGAGAACAGTTATTCCTTGCAGCAACTATTTCCGCACAGAGTTGGGAAGGCATTCTTTTGATATGAATCATAGTTCTGGTTGATTCTTGAATGATTTTCTTTTTGTCCAGTCCATTTTGATGGAGAGTTATAGGAGAGGAGACTCCAAGCCTCATTTCTTCAGGGAAACAGAATTTATTAGACTTGTTATTTCCAACATTCTTGTCAAGATAACTTATGGTTCTGACAACACATCCTTCTTCAAGTTTATTTGCCACATCACAACCATTATCAACCTGTGGTTTTGGAGTCCTTCTGACTGCTTCCATAGAGGTAGCTCTTTTCATTCTTCTTAGATGAAGATGACCAAGCTTATGTTGCCACAGTTTCATCTCTTTTTCTTCTTTGGTAATTGGACACATAGTGGAGTTATCAGTGTTCTCAGGCTGCCACAAGTAGCAGTTATCTTTGGATTTGATTCCTCTCATTACAACTTCTAGTTTTTCATTAATTACTAGACATTCAGATTTTGAGAAGTTGACCTTGAATCCTAGATCACATAATTGACTGATACTAATGAGATTAGCAGTCAACCCTTTTACCAGCAGAACTTTATTCAGACTTGGAACTCCAGGGCAGTCCAAATTACCAACTCCTTTGACTTCACCTTTAGCACCATCTCCAAAGGTCACAAAACTGGTGGTGTGAGGCTTAACATTATTGAGGAGATTTTTGATTCCAGTCATGTGTCTGGAACATCCACTGTCAAAGTACCAGCCTTCCTTTGCAGACACTCTCAGGGAAGTATGGGCTATCAGGGCAGTAGCCTTTTTCTTCCAATGAGGAGTATGTGGTACCCTTTTTGGCTTAGGTTTAGCACCTGAGTTTTGATTAGGGTATCCATGCAATTTGAAGCAGAAGGGCTTTATGTGTCCATACCTCCCACAATGATGACATCTCCATCTTTGGTATTTTTTCTTCATGTATTTCTGATGTTGAGAGTTGTGTTGAGACATCTGCTTTGACAATTGTTTAACATGCCTAATCTTCTTGTCTGCACCAGATTTCTTAGCTTCCACAAATCCTAGACCAGATTTGTTTCCCACATTTTGTCCAACTTGAAGGATCTCTTCCAATTTATCTGATCCATTGGTCAACATCTTGACAGATTTTGTCATTTGGTTCAGTTGTGAGTTCAGTAATTGAACTTCCCCTTCTAGGTGACTTATAGTTTCAAGATCTGCCCTTTTTTCAGCCTCCAGCTTTATAATGAGTTTTGATTGTTTCTCATTCTGTACACAGACTTCAGCACTTCTGATACACAATTTCTTGTAGGTATCAGCCAGTTCTTCAAATGTCACTTCTTCATCACTAGTGTCACTTTCAGAAGTACAAACACTAGTTAGAGCAGTAACTAGTTTGGCAGATTCTTCTTCAGAATTACTTTCTGAATCATAGTCAGACCAAGTAACAGTCATTCCTTTCTTTTGTTTCTTAAGAAAGGCAGGACATTCAGCTCGAATATGTCCATATCCTTCACATCCATGGCATTGAATACCTCTGCCTTGGTTTCCCTTTTCTTCTGACCTTGGTCTTCTGCTGGAACTGTCAATGTCAGAGGGAATGTTATGAACATTAGACCTTGACTTTGGATCCATTCTTTTGATGAGCTTGTTGAACTGTCTTCCAAGCATGGCAATAGCTTCTGAAATATTCTCTTCTTCATCCTCCTTGTTTTCAACATCAGTGTTGGATACAAGTGCTATGCTTTTGTTCTTCTTGTCACCATTATCAGTGATCCCCATCTCAAAAGTCTGAAGAGACCCAATAAGTTCATCCACTTTCAACTTGCTGATGTCCTGGGCTTCCTCTATGGCAGTTACCTTCATTGCAAATCTTTTAGGCAAGGATCTGAGAATCTTCCTCACCAGTTTTTCTTCTGACATCTTTTCTCCCAGTGCTCCTGAGGTGTTGGCAATCTCCAAGATGTTCATGTGAAACTCATGAATGGTTTAATCTTCCATCATTTTTAGATTCTCAAACTTGGTAGTCAACATCTGAAGCCTTGACATTTTTACTTTGGAAGTGCCCTCATGAGTAGTTTTGAGAGTGTCCCAAACTTCCTTGGCCAGTTCATATTGATGTACTAGTCTGAAAATGTTTCTATCAATTCCATTGAACAAGGCATTTAAAGCTTTGGAATTTCCCAGGGCTAACTCATCTTCTTCTTTACTCCAATCTTCCTCAGGCTTCAGACTGATTGTCCCATCTTTCTCAGTTATGGTGGGATGGATCCATCCTTTGTCAGCAGCTCTCCAAGCCTTTTTGTCCAGAGATTTTAGGAAGGCAATCATATGAGGTTTCCAGTAGTCATAATTAGTTCCATCCAGAATGGGTGGTCTATTTCCAAAAACTCCTTCTTTGTCCATAGTGCCAGAAAGTGATATCCCTAGATCTCACCCAGTAATACAGGCAGGGTGCCTGCTCTGATACCAATTGAAATTCTGGCTGCAGATACCCAATGTCACGTTTAATGTTATGACACCGTATCTGACTTTCTAAAAGACAGTAAATACAAAAACAGTAAAGAACACAATCAATTGTTTACCCAGTTCAGTGTGCAACAACACCTACTCTGGGGGCTACCAAGCCAGAGAGGAAATCCACTATAAGAGATGTTAATTCAGGAATAAACCAACCAGTTTATCTCCTTCACTTAAGACCTACCCAATGCAATTTCAATCTAAGTACAACTTAAACCTGAGTTCCTACTCACTCCCCCTCAATCACAGCAGTGATACATAAAACAATTTGACTAATGAATTGATGAAGACACTCTTCAAAAAACATACACTTGAGTAAGCTTCACAGCTTTTTAATCAAGCAAGACAACCACTCTTGCTTCACAGCTTTGAGTGATACACAACTTAACTTGACTCTGCTTCACAGCTTTAGTCAAGAAACATTCAAACACTCTTGCTTCAAAGCTTTGAGTGCTACACAACCCTTACAATTAAAAACCTATTCCAAGTCACTTATCACAATGATAATTGCTTGGAGTACAATAATTAAACCTATACAGTTTACAAATGATCTTCTGACCAAGAAGGGATTCCTTGCAAAACAGCAGCTCTGTTGAATATATAGCAGCTGCAACTTCAGTTAGGGTTTCCACAAAAACCTAGGGTTAATTCCGTTTGACCTTAAGACTAGGTCACATGACTTTATTAACCAGGTTAGGGTTGAGCTAGGTTAACCCTCAGAAAACGCAGGATTCTGTTCTGGAAAGACTGAGTTATTTTCCTGAAAAAACTCAGAATTAACCAACCTGCAAACCTGTTAGTTCAGAACAGGATGTCTTAACATTTGTTATGACATATGAGGAACCTGTCTACTGATTTAGGAAAATGTGATCATTTTGCAAAATGCTCAGATACACACTTATAAACATCAGTACCTGAATGACAATATTTTTCTGCAAAGGTACCTAATGAATCAGTACAAACTAAACTAGAATGTTATGACATCAGTCATGACATTCACACATACACTTGGGTTTTACCAAAAATGCAAGCCAATACCTAAACAACTACATTAGGGTTTAGATCATATTTATTTGCTTACATTGTTTGACTTGTTTGCTTTACATTATGGTTCTTTGTTTGGGTTTGAATCCTCTACCCGGATTTGGGAAACATTATAGGTAAATAGCAATACATTGTGGAAACTGTGCGGGGTATACCGACATGGTCTAAGCAATAGCTATGTTAGTGTGAAATATTTGTGGGTACCGGTAGCCTTTGAGTTAATCAAAGAGAATACGGGGCCGATGAGTGATGTCATGAAGCACTAATGAACTTCTACAACCCTTTACTTGACCAACTTGGCCTTTAGGATGTAGTGAGATGATCGGCTTTGGTGCAGTCCGAAGTTGGTAGATACTCAATACTACACATATTAAGGGTTGGTTTCTTGGGATATTTCGGTCGCCATTAAAGAGGCTTGAGCTGAAACAATGACCAAGGAAAAAATCCAGTGATATTGAGCTCCTTAGAACCTGGTTACTATTATTAGGACAGGTTGAGCCAACTAAACTTCAAGAGGGTACTTACCTGTAAAACCCCATGCAAGCCTAAACTAAGAACTTGTTTGATTTGCTTGTATATGCATATTTGTACATAACATCATGGACATCATACACATCATATGAATTCACTAACCATTTCAAGGATTTTGGAGATTCATCTTTGTTCTTGTTTTGTAGGATATGGATTCACTTCACAGGAAAACTATCCAAATCAACCTTGTAAGAATTCCTCCACAACTCAAGGAGCTAGCTTCAAGGATTCCTGAGAAATCTCCATTCACCGAGAGGTATGGTCGTCTACTCAACTTAGTCACCTCCAACACAGAGGAGGATATGATGAAGGTTCTCTTCCAGTTCTTTGACCCTTTGCATCATTGCTTAACATTTCCTGACTATCAGCTTGTGCCTACTTTGGTATAATTCTCTCAACTCTTGAGGATTCCTATTCTTAATTAACTAGCTTTCAACGGTACGAAAAGAGATCCAAAGCCAGAAGAGATTGCTCAAGCCCTGCACTTGCACTTATCTGATGTCACACCTCATTGGGAAACTAAAAGTGGTGTCAAAGGCTTCTTAGCAAAGTTTCTGTTTGAGAAGGCCCAAAGTTGTTGGAATTCCCTAGACTTGAAAGCTTTTGAGGAAATTGTGGCTCTTCTCATCTATGCGATGGTCTTGTTCCCCAATCCTGACCAACTCATAGATGTGAGCGCCATCAAAATCTTCATGTCACGCAATCCAGTGCCTACATTACTAGGGGATATCCTACACTCTTTTCACACTCGTACAATGAGGAAAAGAGGGGTCCTGGTGTGTTGCACTCTCCTCCTGGAAAGATGGTTTATTTCTCATCTTCCCCAATCAGTCTTAAGGAATGAACAAGGTTTAAGGTGGTCACAAAGGTTAATGACGCTAAAACATTCAGATATTCATTGGTGTTCTCGATCCAAAGAGAATGTTATCATTGTTGACCTTTATGGGGAATTTCCTAATGTCCCTCTACTTGGCATTAGGGGAGGCATCACCTACAACCCATGCTTAGCTCTAAGACAGTTTGGTTATGCCCGGAGGGATGGCCCATATGATATGTTGATTCAAGGCTTGGTTTTCGACTACGACAACAACGATCAAGGACTTCGCCAAAGATTCATCCGAGCGTAGAGGATGCTAAATAAGGTGGATAGCAAGACTTTGTGACACAAGAATTCCATCCCTCTTGAGCCTTACCTCAAGTGGGTACGAACCCGCGCTCAAAGTCTTGTGATGCCTTATCCTTCCATTCTCTCAGTGATTATTGAGTCTGTTAAGGAAGGAGAAGTTCCACACACTATCCTACATCCTGACATGCCCACATCACTTGAAGATCTACAAAGGGATTGGATACAACTCAAAGGAGAGCGAGATACTTTCGAAGCCCAATTCTACGCAAGCGAGAAGAAGGTTTTGGAACTTAGTAGGCTACTTCATGAGGAGCAGACGCTAAATACCTACATAGCACCAAAGAGGATGCGCAACACTTTTTTATCTTAGAATTTTGTATTATTTTTCCCAAGGGGCATTGATGTACTCAAATTCTATCTTATTAATATAACGTGTGTTTCTTTTTGTTTAAAACAAATTTGAATTTTTAAATCCTTGAAAGCATTGCATGTATACATATCATTCATCATAACATAACAGGTCTTTTGCAACAAGTTTCCTCATCTCTCTACTGTTTATTTCAGTAAGATGGATCTCGAACAGACGGTCAAAGATCTTCAAGCTCAAAACATGCAGTTTCAACAGTTTCTCATGACCCTAGCCAAGGGGCAAGATGAATTGAAGACTCTGTTAGCTGAAGAGAGAAGGAAGAAACCAAAGAAAGCCACTGGGGTTCTGAATATGGGGAGAAGATTTCAGGGACAGACTAGAAGGACTCTGAATTTTGCAACCACTTCCGGGGAAGGAGAAGGAAAAGGAAAAGAAACATCAGTACTGTGATACGGTGGGAGAACTGACTTGGGTTTTGCGTTTGTTTTCGCAAATGTTTCGGTTGAGCAAGAGTCGCCACCGACTTTTTATTTTATCCTAAGGAAAGGTTAAAAAGCACAGCAAAAACCTTTGAGATGTTTTCTTGGGTTCGGGGAGTAGATTATAGAAAGGGAAGGTATTAGCACCCTTTCTATCCATGGTTATCCATGGGCTCTTAGTTACTTGCTTAGATCAACTTGCCTTAATTTTCAATTGTTTGAAATGGTGCTTTGTGTGTGTGGGTTTGAAAATGTTTTGAAAAGAGGCCAATGTGGTGGCAACCTTTGTAATGATCCATGTTGGGATGTATACAAAGGTGTATGTCTTTTGAAAAAGTTTTCAATGTTTTTTTTGAAAGTTGTTTTGAAAGTGTAGTAATGTGTGGTTTGAAAAATAGGCAAGTGTTTTGTTTTGCAAGTTTGATTCAAGTAACTAAGAGTTTGTCTACTCCTAAATTTCTCAAATATTTATCCTATGTTTTTTTAACCCTTTTAACAATTTTGTTCCACCATTGTACTTGGTGGACAATCTTGCGTTTAGGATGTGAACGGGACGGGCGCGGTTCATCGTATAGACCATGATAGCAATGTTGCAAAGTATCTTAGTTTTTCTTTTGAGGGACTAAGATCTTTTTTTTTTGTAAGGCAACTTTCGAAAGCGTCATCGAGGGACTATGATCTTTTGATTTTGTTTGTTTTACCAAGATACTTTACATGCGTAACATGGCCCATTTGTGAAAAGGCAACAAGTGGATATAACCCTAGGGGTGTTAGTGTGCAAGTGTGTTTTATTGCATACAAGAGTTTTTCTTTTGAATTAGGATTTTCTATTTCATTGATTTTATCTTGCCATACACGTCCTAATTACTAGCAATAAGAAGCAGAAATATAAAATCCTACGCTATTACAACAATTAGGGAGTGGGGGTACATATTTGTACATGGGGGGTTCAACGAGAAAAATAGACAAAAAAGAAAATAGCAAAAAACAAGATAGAGGGAAAGAGAGAGGGAGCCAGCACGCTGCTGAGAGGTCATCAGAAGTTCTGACTCAGATCCGCTGCCAGATGATCAACCTCTTGGTTAAACTGTATGAGTCAGAACTTCTGACCCTGGCACCTGCAAAACAGAAACCTGTTAGTGGGGAAATCAGAAGTTCTGACCCCTCTACGCTGCAAAACAGAAGTTTGTTAGTGGAGAAACCAGAAGTTCTGATTCTGCTGGAAAGACAATAACTCTCAGAGGTTCTGATATTATTGACAGCAAAACAGGCTTCAGATGTGCTAACGTCAAAGTCAGCACTTGGCTTTTCCCTGTACTAATCAGAACATCTGTAATTTTGTTGTTATTCCACAAAACAGGAAACATATTTGGAACAGATCCAGCAAATGTCAAAATATTTCAGAGGGCAGAACCAACAAGGTCACAGGCAAGTCCTACACTGGCTCAGAACGTTCTGAGGTATGAAAATCCTCAGAATATAAACAGCAACAACATGATATTTACATTATGTTTATTTGAGCATGCACAGTTGATGATGCTTAGTAGCGTGATGAAGGTCAGCAGGTGCTTACCTGGCTGTTGGAAAAGTTTGTGGATGAAAGCTAGCTTTTGGCTCTGGTGGTGTTCTGGACAGATTCTTTTTGAAAAGGGGAGGTGAAGGTGTATGCGTATATAGGGTCAGAAGTTTGAAAAGGGGTTTTTGGTTCACAAAGAAAAGCTGGGTATTGGATAAAGTTTGAAGGTGAGAAATTCAAAGTTATGAAACAACTGGGGATTTTGGCAGAGTTTCACAACACTATCTTGCTAAAGGTTTCTGTTTCTCTCTTAGCAATTTTTCTGTTTCTTGAACGCCCTTTTTCAGTGGACAATGACTCTCTATTTATAGGCAAAGTTCTTGTGGGTGTCTTGAACATTAAAGCGCCAACAGAGTTTGAATTGTTCTTTGACAGAAATTCCTGGGAAGTTGTGATAACAGATAGCCTTCAGCCTAGGCTGCAGCAGCAGGCGTGGATTAGAGTGAAGTGGCCTCTTAAGTGGGCGGTGGCGTGTAGACCCATGCCAGAATCTACATAAAGGCGTTTTCCAAGCCACACGTGAAGGGATTACTTGGATGAATGTTCGGGAGTGGTTGGAAGCATTAATGAGCATTAAATGGTGATAAGACTTATCAACATCAATATTCTGGTAAGGGAAACCAAACTTTGAACCAGCAGTTCTGTTTCAACAAGAACAGCGTAAACCATGCTCTGGCCTTGGCTTCCTGTTGTCTTATTAAGTTCTGGGGATTCTCCTGATTTTCTGATACGTTCCCTGGATTTGCTTCTGGACCTCCTGGGCTTAGAGATTCTGTATCAGTGTAACACCCACTCTTCTGACCTTTTCATCTTCTGATTTCAGCATATTCTGAAAGAGCCTTCAGACTTCCTTGCTTCTTTTGCATTCCTTTAGCAAATTCTGGCTGAGCTTGCGTAACTGCTGAAAGAGTAATGTTCTGTCTGAGGCTTACATATTGAACCACGTTTACAACTTCTGATTGAGCTGATGTAGCTGCTGAAGAGCCAACTTCTGACTGCACTGAGCCAAGCTTGCAACTTCTGACCGTTTCTTATCTGGAATCGGTCCAGAAGTTCTGAAACGCTGATTTTTCTTAAACACTCATTTTTTAGAGAAAAATTCCAAGTACTTTAGAATTTAGTTTTTCTCAAGCTAAAAGCGTTGTCTTTAGAGCTTGTGTGATCATCTTGCTCTTGTAAGTGGTTTGCTTGGGCAAAAATGACAGTTCTGGACTTGGATTTGTTTCAGAGGGACCTTGAAAATCCAAGATGATTTCCTGAAGAAAGAGAGGGCAAATTTTGGGGTACAACAGTTTCCCCTGTTCAATCTTCTTGAACCTGAAGAGTTAGATTGGCAAGTTTGCCTTTCGCGACTCGAAGGTAAAAGGAGATTGGACACTAGAGTGCCCGGAAATTTGCACTCGCATAGTAGAGTATCAGCAATGTGATGGCGGGAATGGGCTTATAGATGCCATTTGGAGAGATGGTGGATATGGGATGGGCTTATAGATGCCATTTGGAAGTGTTGATCGCCTAAGAGATTCCTTAGCGAGAACTTGCGCACTTTGAGAAAGACAGATGTTTTCCTGGCTTGTTACAGGTGTTGATCTTCAATCTCTTCATGCAGATATGCCCTGGCTAGATGCAGGTGTCGAGTCTACAATCGATTGCTCACAGATATGCCCTGGCTGGATACAGGTATCGAATCTGGAATTAGTTGTCAACAGATATGCCCTGGCTGGATACAGGAATCGAATCTGGAATTAGACGGTTGATAGATATGCCCTGGCTGGATACAGGAATCGAATATTCAAACTCCTCAGATGTGCCTTGGCTGGATACAGGAATCGAATCTGGAATTGTGACAGTTGATAGATATGCCCTGGCTGGATACAGAAATCGAATCTTCAAACTCCTCAGATGTGCCCTGGCTGGATACAGGAATTGAATCTGGAATTAGTCGTCAACAGATATGCCCTGGCTGGATACAGGAATCGAATCTTCAAACTCTTCAGATGTGCCCTGGCTGGATACAGGAATTGAATCTGGAATTGTTGTCTACAGATATGCCCTGGCTGGATACAGGAATTGAATCTGGAATTAGTCGTCAACAGATATGCCCTGGCTGGATACAGGAATCGAATCTTCAAACTCTTCAGATGTGCCCTGGCTGGATACAGGAATTGAATCTGGAAACTGATCACTCACAGATGTGCCCTGGCTAGATACAGGAATCGAATCTGGAATTGTGAAAGTTGAAGGTAGTTGCCTTTTGGGTTGTCTTTTTCCCTGAAAAGGCAAAACATCAGTTGTATGCGATGTCATGATGTATGAAATGCATGATGTCATGATGTTCAAAATGAGATAGTGTTGTATGCACTTTATCATGTATGTAAGCAAGATGTATTAAATGTGAAATGTTTATGAATGTATTTTCGTCTAGGAAAATAAATCCTTGACGATCGGTTGGGGAATTAAATCCTGGGCTAATGTTAAAGAGTGAAGTTCTTCGCTTCCGCTAGGGATGATGGTTGCAAGAATACACCGGTAGGAGAAGATGACTCCGTTGGGGAATAAACTTGTTGGAGAGATTACCCTGAGGGGAATTATTCTGTGGGAAGAGATACTTCGCTGAAGTTTGACGAGAGCTCCGCTGAGGATTTCAATGATGGACTCCGCTGGGGATAATAATGATTAACTCCGCTGGGGATTGTGTTGATAAGTTATGTTGGGGAACCTTGATGAACTCCGCTGGGGATAGGAAGAACTTTTTCGAGGGCGATCTTCCGTGGTAATTAGCTGAGGATAACCCAGTTATAAGCCCTTGTGAGGAATAACTTTGAATAAAGCTCGGGAGAAACGTCTGTACTCTACAGGGGATAAGCTTCCAGAATCTACTGGGGATAAGCTTCAAGACCTGCTGGGGATATGGATTCCAATTTTCCTGGGGAGACTTTCAGACTGTACTGAAAAAAATGGTTCCACTGGGGTGTCTGTATTCCGCCGGGGAACAATCTTAGATTAAGACTGCCGGAGATGTTTGTTGAGGAATGCCTATACTTCGCTGGGGAAAGTTGATATCTTCTGGGGATACCCAACCTCCTTTAGGCTGATCGTAGACTAACTCTGCTAGAGAAGAGTATTGCTGACTTGCTAGGGGAACAGGGTGCCTGTTGTAGGGCTGATGATGGACTAACTCTTCCTGGGGAGAGTATTGCTGAATCCTGTCTTACTCTGTGGGGAGTTGAGGCAACTTGGTCACATTCTTCAATTGAATCTACCTTGGTACCCTGGCGGACAAAGAAACTAGACTGCCTGGATAATTCTACATTGCCCCTGTTTCCGATGTCACCTGTAATTGGTCTTTTGTTTCGTATGCAAGTATTTATGAATTAGCAATTTAATGTCAAATGCATATATCAAAAATGAACATTGGACGTTCTTCGCAAGACAAAACAGAAAGAGGAAAAACAATTGGCAATTTGTTTGGAAAAATGAATTTGTATTGATTTTGAAATTTGCCTGTAAAATAGGCGTTTTTGTACAAGAGGCTGACGTCCTAGTAAGGGAACGCCGCCGAGAAACATAAAGTTTATACAATTTTGAAAAGGAAACAAAACAACTATGTGAACAAAATTCCCACTGGGTTCCAACTCTGCTATTGCCTTTATGTCTTCAAGCGTCTCATCACTTTGCTGCTTAGTTGAAGATGAAGCTGATTGATCGATGCCGAAGTCTGAGCCTGATAGTTGATGCCGAATTCTGGATACAAGGTGATCCAATGAGACATAGTGTTACGCTTTATCCCTAACTTTTTCCTGGACCGCCCTTTCGGGTTTTCAGTCCACCGGGATACCCATTTTTGCCCAAGCCGCCTTTTCAGGTTTTCGACTTGCCGGGTGTACAGATTCTTTTTCATTTCATCCCTTATTTTTGCCCGAACCCTTTTGGTTCGCCGGGAAGCCCTTATTTTTGCCTAGGTATGTCAACCTAGCGGGTCTTTTATTCATGCGTAGTATCTTTTTACTATGTCTGCATTGGCGGGGTGAGGAAGGTCGTCACCATCCATGGTGGTTAGAATCATGGCTCCTCCTAAGAACACATGTTTAACCACAAATGGCCCTTCGTACGTAGGGGTCCATTTGCCCCGGGGATCACTTTGAGGAAGGATGATGCGTTTGATTACCAGGTCCCCAACTTGATACTCTTGTGGTCTGACTTTCTTGTTAAATGCCCTGATCATTCGTTTTTGGTACGCCTGACCATGACAAATAGCGGTGAGTCTCTTTTCGTCAATTAGGTTTAATTGATCAAGTCGAGTCTAGATCCAGTCATCTTCACTCAAGTCTGCATCCTTCATTATTCGGAGAGAGGGTATCTGGACTTCAATCGGCAAGACTGCCTCCATGCCATAGACCAAGGAAAAAGGAGTTGCCCCGGTTGACGTCCTTGCTGAGGTACGGTACCCATGAAGAGCAAATGGTAACATTTTGTGCCAATCTTTGTAGGTCACCGTCATCTTCTGCACAATCTTCTTGATGTTTTTATTTGCCGCTTCGACAGCTCCATTCATCTTCGGCCGGTAAGGAGAAGAGTTGTGGTGCTGTATCTTGAATTGCTCGCAGAGCTCAGTGATCATCTTGTTGTTAAGATTGGTACCATTGTCCGTAATGATCCTTTCCGGGACGCCGTACCGACAGATCAGGTTATGCCAAATGAAACGTGCAACGACGCTTTTGGTTACGGTGGCGTAGGAAGCTGCCTCAACCCACTTCGTGAAGTAATCAATCGCTACCAAGATGAAGCGATGCCCGTTGGAGGCCGTCGGTCGGATCTCGCCGATCATATCAATGCCCCACATTGCAAAAGGCCAAGGTGCCGTCAGGACCTTCAGAGGAACCAGAGGGATATGCACCTTATCAGCATAGATCTGGCATTTATGACAAGTTCGAGAATGTTGGTAACAGTCGGCTTCCATTGTGGACCAGAAATATCCTGCCCGAAGGATTTTCTTTGCCATGGTGTGTCCACTGGAATGTGTTCCGAATGTACCTTCATGTAGTTCTACCATGATCTTCTCTGCTTCAGTTTTATCCATACAACGCAGTAGAGTTGAATCATGATTTCGTTTGTAGAGAATGCCGTTGCTGAGGAAGAATTTTGCCACAAAACTTCTTATGAACTTCTTGTCATTGACCGATGCACCTTCGGGGTATTCTTGAGCTTCCAAATATCTCTTCACCTCATGATACCAGGGTTTCTCGATTACCTCTTCGGCCTCAAGATCGCAGCAGTATGCAGGTTCGTCCAACTTCCAGATAATGATCCGGGGAGCCTCGTTGTCCCATTTGACTTTGAACATTGAAGACATTGTAGCTAGTGCGTACGCTAACTGATTCTCCTCTCTTGGGAAGTGCTCAAAAGTTATCTCTTCAAAGTGAGGAAGCAAAGTCAACACATACTCCTTGTAAGGAATAAGATTTGGGTGTTTCGTATCCCACTCGCCTTTGATCTGATTGATCACGAGAGCGGAATCTCTGAAGACACTCAGAAACTTGATCCTTAAGTCGATTGCAGCTTGAAGACCCATGATACATGCCTCATATTCTGCCATGTTGTTGGTGCAGTTGAAACACAGTCGGGCGGTGAGTGGAGTATGAGTACCTTTAGGGGATATGATCACAGCGCCGATGCCGTTACCCAAAGCGTTCGAGGCTCCGTCAAAATGCATAGACCATCGGGATCCTTCCTCAGGTCCTTCATCCGATCCAGGTACTTCACAATCAGTTACTACCATGATATCTTCGTCCGGAAATTCAAAGTTCAATGATTGGTAATCGTCCACAGGTTGGTGTGCCAAATGGTCTGCCAATACACTTCCCTTGATTGCTTTTTGAGTTGTATACTGGATATCATATTCTGTCAAGATCATTTGCCATCTTGTTATTATTCCAGACAGAGCGGGCTTTTCGAATATGTACTTGATTGGATCCATTTTTGAAATCAACAGAGTAGTGTGAGTCAACATATATTGTCTCAGCCGGCGAGCAGCCCATACCAGAGCGCAGCAAGTTTTCTCGAGCAGTGAGTACCGAGTCTCACAGTCGGTAAACTTTTTGCTCAGGTAATAAATGGCGTGCTCTTTTTGGCCAGACTCGTCATGCTGCCCCAGCACACACTCCATTGAGTTGTCAAGTACTGTCAAGTATAGTATTAGAGGTCTCCTTCAACCGGAGGCATAAGAATGGGTGGTTCTTGGAGATACTCCTTTATCTTTTCGAAAGCAGCCTGACATTCATCGTTCCAACGTACTACTTGATCTTTCTTCAGTAATTTGAAGATTGGCTCACAGGTAGCAGTTAGATGTGAGATGAATCGGGCAATGTAATTCAGTCGTCCTAGAAAGCCTCTGACTTCTTTCTCTGTCTTGGGAGTCGGCATCTCTTGTATGGATTTCACCTTGGCAGGGTCCACTTGAATACCTTTGTCGCTTACAATGAAACCTAGCAATTTCCCAGACCTCACCCCAAAGGTGCATTTGTTTGGGTTCAACCTCAGCTTGTACAACTTTAGACGGTCAAACAGCTTCCGCAGATGGTCAAGGTGTTCCTCCTCAGTTTGGGACCTTGCAGTCATATCATCGACGTACACTTCAATCTCATGATGGATCATATCATGAAATAAAGAAACCATGGCACGTTGGTAGGTTACCCCATTATTTTTCAACCCGAATGGCATGACCTTGTAGCAGAAGGTGCCCCACTGAGTAACAAAGGTAGTCTTTTCCATATCTTCAGGAGCCATCTTGATCTGATTATACCCTGAAAAACCATCCATGAAGGAGAACACCTTATGTTGAGCAGTATTGTCAACGAGGACGTCGATGTGAGGCAGAGGGAAATCATCCTTAGGGCTGGCCCTGTTCAGTAGTCAACACACATTCTGACTTTACCATCTTTCTTTGGCACTGGAACCACGTTGGCCACCCATTGAGGATAAGAAGTCACTACTAGAAACCCGGTATCAAATTGTTTCATAACCTCAGCTTTAATTTTCTCGGACATCTCTGGGCGCATGCGGAGGACCTTTTGTTTTACCGGAGGGCAGTCTTCCTTGGTAGGCAGATGATGAACTACAATGTCGGCATCCAAACCCGGCATGTCTTCGTAAGACCAAGCAAAGATTTCCATGTAGTCATGCAGCATCTGGATCAATCGTTGCTTCACGCTGAGCTCTAGATTGGCACCAATCTTGACTTCTTTTCTATCTGTCTCAGTACCCAGGTTTATCGTTTCCAATGGCTCTTCATGCGGCTGAATGGCCCTCTCTTCCTAGAGTAGCAGTCTTGCGAGTTCACCAGGCACTTCGCAATCATCCTCACCTTCGTCTTTGGCCAAGTTGATCGGATTCTCAAAGTCATGACTGGCAGTAGCAGAGCCGTTACCAGTGAGATCCAGAGTGGATTGGAACCTGTATAAGTGAGTGTGTGTAAATATAGCTGTTTTGCAATATATAACACAGAAAGAAAAAGAGCACAAGATTTAAAATGCAACAAACGTCCAATGTTTTGATTAATGATATATGGAAATGTCATACAAAAAGCCCTCACAAATGGAGCTACGGTGCCCCGGGTAGGACACTGAGCCAATAAAAGTTTCAACACATTGTTTGTTACAAATTGAAAATCAAAAGAGTTCATTACTGCGTGACAAATGTAATAGGTGTAAAATCTTTTTCCGTTCAGTTGCTTGGTCCGTTGTTGGTTGCTGGATAGATCCAACTATCAAACTTTGCTTCCTTTACGTCCTCCTCGATAGCATTCACTTTTGGGTTGGTGATGAACACCGGAGACTTTCTGATCCTTTCCTTGCGAACAGCCCTCTGAGCCTCTGCAGTGAAGCCCAGCCCAAATTTGTCGGTCTTTTGAGTGAAGTCAGGAAGTTGACCCCAGTTTGCACGCTTGCCTTTCTCGATTACAGCCCGGGCATCCTTCAAGGAAGCCATCTTCAAAGGAACGTCTTCTTCAACCACTGTCTCAGCTGACGCCAACTTTGGAGGAACCTCCTCAAAATGTTGAAAGGGGGTTTCAATAAACTCCCCGTCCATCTCGATATACCGGAATGAATTCAGATGACTTACCATGTATTCCTCCTCACCCTGCACAGTAACAATTTTCCCTTTGATAGGGTATTTGAGCTTTTGGTGTAGAGTGGATGTTACCTCCCCAGCCTTGTGAATCTAGGGTCGACCCAACAAACAGGAATAAGATGGACGAATATCCATCACGTAGAACGTTGAGTCAAAGACTTGGGAACCCACACGGATAGGAATGTCTACCTCACCGTGCACCATCCTCTTAGAACCGTCGAAGGCTCTAACAATGATGTTACTAGGTTTCAATTCCAGGCCCTCACAATCCAACCGATCTAAGGCCTTCTTGGGCAATACATTCAGGGAAGAATCGGTGTCCACCAACACGTGTGCGAGAGTAGTGCCCCTGCATTCTATGGAAACATGCAGGGCATCATTGTGGTTTTTTCCCTTGGCGGTAAGGTCTGCATCCGAGAAACCCAAACCATTGTCAGCTGTCAAATTAGCCACACAGTCAGTGAACTGATCTACAGAGGTCTCTTGCGGCTCATGGGCCGTTTTCAGAAATGAAATCAGGGCCTTGGTGTGGGCCTCTGAGCACAGCAGCAATGATATCATAGAGATTTTGGAGGGGGTATGCCTCAGCTGTTCAACGACATTTAAGTCACTCTTTTTAATGATTTTAAGGATTTCATCCATCTCTTGCTGGGAGGCTTCAACAGCGGTCTTTTTTGGTGCCTCCGTCCGGGCAGGCAAATCGGTAGCAACTTCTTTGCCCCGAGCATCAGAGGACTCGGCGGCAGTAGTAGACACAGGAACTTGATCTGGAACATGCACACTTGCGGGTGTGATGATAAGAGGTTTTCGGATAACTGGTGGTGCAATGTCAGGCGAGAAAAGCCTACCACTGCGAGTAATCTTGGCGGGACCAGTGATATTACTGATACTGGTACCAGTGTTGAACTCCTGCTTCACTCCAAGCACATACATGTCTGCCCCATAGTGCCATGGGACAGCCTTGTCAGATTCATAGGGGAGGGGCCCCGGAACAGTAATGGTAATGGGTGCAACAGACATAATTTGGACTGGCTTCCTTGGGGGAGCCTTGGTAGGATTGTTGAAAATTGTGACGACAGATACTTCTTCAGCGGAAACAAACGGAACAGCAGTTTTCTTGAACAGAATTTCTTTGCTATCCATCAGGCTTTGGATGCTTGATTTCAGCAGCGGACAACCGGTAGGGATAACAGCACACAGGAGGCAACCCTTGCTACAACCCGTAAATAAACCGGCTAGCAGTAGGTTCCTCTTAACAGTCAATAGAGGGGTAGCAACATCATTCACCGAAACAGCATACAAATCTTCCTCAATGGCATTTACTCTATGCTGGGGCATAGGAGCAGTTACAACATTTGGCCTCTCAGGCGCCTCAAACTGAATTTCCTTCGCATCAATAAGGTCTTGGACCTTATTTCTCAGGGCCCAGCAATCATCAGTAGTATGCCCGGGGCTATCAGAATGATAAGCACAACAGGCATTTGGGTTTGCTTAGGAGATGCAGTATTCACGACCTTCGGAGCCTCTTTGATGGTCACCAAGTTGGTTGATAGCAGTTGCGGTAAGATTTGTGACAAGGTCATACTCAGCCGAGTATACTGCCTCTTGGGCCTCTCACCCCTTTGTTGATTGTACTGCTGAGGAGCAACAACAGGTTTTGAAATGACGAAGGCATTGACGGCTTGGCGGTGTTCTGGCTTAACTTGTCTTCTAGGACCATAGACGGCACTAGCTTCCTTCTTGAAAGGTTTCTTCTCAGTACTTGCGGAGGCACCCTTCTGTATCTTTCCTGACCTGATGCCAGCTTCTATCCTTTCACCCATCAGGATCAAATCCGTAAACCCAGCGGAGGAATTACCAACCAGATGATTGAAGAATGGACCAGACAAGGTCCCTAGAAACATGTCAACCAGCTCACGGTCAGTCAATGGAGGCTGCACCCTGCCAGCCAAATCTCTCCATTTTTGCGCATATTCTTTGAACCCTTCGCCCGTTCCTAGTGACATACCCTGAAGTTGGGTACGCGTAGGAGCGAGGTCAGAATTGTATTGATATTGTCTATAAAATGCGGTAGCCAAATCTTCCCAATGTCGGATACTGGTTCCATCTAGCTGATAGAACCACTCAAGTTGTGACCCCGAAAGGATATCTTGGAAGAAGTGGATCCAAAGATTTTTGTCTGCCGTGTAAGGTTGGATCTTCCTTACGTACGATCTGAGATGCAGCTTTGGACAGGAAGCCCCGTCGTATTTGGCAAAGGCAGGCGCCTTGAACTTGTGTGGGATTACCACCCCAGAAGATAACCCTAAATCTCCGAAATCCAGCCCCGGCACATTTTGAATCTCCATGGCACTCAAGCGGTCCTCTAATTGCTTGTATTTGTCAGCAGCGGGAGGGTATTGTTCGTCACTGTAATCCGTCTCGTTGTCGGAGACTGCAGGACTAGGAGCCCCTCCCCTTTGGGGACTGTCTTTCTCTGCAGAGGAAGTAGTTGGATCAGCCTCGTTATGGAGTGTATTCCCAAACCAGCGTCCAATATTGAACAACGCAGTCCTCTTCTTCTTCTTCTTTAAGAGCAGAGTCTTCAACTCTTGTTGACCTTGGGCCAGGCTCATGACCATTTCTTGAAACTGGGCACTCTGGGCCTGGAGGGCCTTGATAGCTTGCTCACTGGATGATTCTGGATTCATGATGGCTGTTCAAAATAAACAACGAAGAAGATTAAGCAACCTGTAGAAAAAGGGGTACCTGTTATGCACATGATGCATGAGATGCTATCTATGCAATGCATTCAAGGATTTTAGAAATTCACAATTGTTGCAGACAAAAAGAACGCACGTCATATTAATAAGAAAAGATTTGTTAGTACATAAATGCCCCATGGGCCAAATATTACAAAAACAACTTCTCAAGGTAAAAATACGTTGCGCATCCTCTTTGGCGCAATGTAGGTGTTAAGGGCCTCTTACTCATGGAGTCGGCGGGCAAGCTCTAGAACCTTCTTCTCGCTGTCGTAGAAGCTGGCTTCAAAAGTGTTCTGTTCCTCCTTGAGTTGGATCCAACTCTTCTGCATCTCCTCCCACGATGTAGGCATGTCAGGATGTAGGATGGTGTAGGGAACCTCTCCTTCCTTGACGGGCTCTTTAATCACAGGGAGAACATGAGGATAAGGCATCATTAGACTCTGGGCTCGGGCTCGTACCCACTTGAGATAAGGCTCGAGAGGGATGGAGTTCTTGTGCCCCAGTGTCTTGCTATCAACCTTGTTGGGCATCCTCCAAGCTCTGATGAATCTTTGGCGAAGTCCTTGCGCATCGTTGTCGAAGTCAAAAACTAGGTCAGGAATCAACATGTCATGAGGGCCATCCCTCCGTGCATATCCAAATTGTCTCAAAGCTAGACAAGGGTTGTAGGTATTGCCTCCCCTAATGCCAAGTAATGGAACATTAGGAAACTCTCCACAACGATCGACGATGATGACATTTTCTCTGGACCGAGAACACCAATGTACATCAGAGTGAGTAAGAGTCATCAACCGTTGGGACCACCTTGAGCCTTGGTCATTCATCAAGACAGATTGTGGAAGGTGCGAAATAAACCACCTTGCAAGGAGAGGAGTACAGCACATGAGAACACCCCTCTTTCTCATTGTTCGTGTGTAAAATGAGTGAAGGATGTCCCCAAGTAATGTTGGTATTAGATTTCTGGACAAGAAGATTTTGATGGCGTTGACCTCTACAAGCTGGTCAGGATTTGGGAACAAGACCAACCCATAGATAAGGAGTGCCACAATTTCTTCAAAGGCTTGTAGGTCCAATGAATTCCAACATTCTTGTGCCTTCTCGAACAAGAATTTTGCTAAGAAACCTTTGACGCCGCTTCTAGTTTCCCAATGCCCCTTGATGTCAGATGGCTGTAGATGTAGTGCTCGAGCAACATCTTCAGGCTTTGGTTCCTTTTCCGTACCGTTGAAAGGTAGTTGATTTAGGATAGGAATTCTCAGGAGTTGAGAAAATTCCTCCAAAGTGGGCACCAACTGGTAGTCGGGGAAAGCTAAACAGTGATGAAGAGGGTCAAATAACTGGAATAGCACTTTCATCATGTCCTCTTCAATGTTGGTGTTGACTAAGCTGAGCAGTCTACCATGTCTTTCACTGAAGGATAAGCTTTCGGAATCCTTGATGTGAGCTCCTTGAGTTGAGGAGGGATTCTCACAAGGTTGACTTGGATGGTTTTTCTGCGAGGAATTTCCATGACCTACAAAACAAGAACAAAGATGAAGAACTAAACCCTTGAAGTGGTTAGTAAATGCATATGATGCTTTATGATGTTCATGATGCATGCACAAACATATGTACAAGCAATTCACACCAAACCCTAGTTTCAGGCTTGCATGGGGTTTCATAGGTAAGTACCCTCTTGAGTGTAGTTGGCTTAAAAACATGTCCTATAAATAGTAACCGGGTTCTAAGGAGCTCAATATCATTGGATTGTTTTCCATGTTCATTGTTTTGGTTTAGCCACTTAACTAGCGACCAAAATATTCCAAGAAAACAACCCTCAATGAGTGTAGTATCGAGTATCTACCAACTTCGGACTGCACCAAAGCCGGTCATCTCACTACCCCTAATAAAAGGCCAAGATGGTCAAGTAAGGTTCTAGGTCATTAGTGCTTAGTGACATCACTCAGCGGCCCCGTACTCTCCTTGATTGAACTCAAGGGTTACCGGTACTCACAAATATGTCGCACTAATATAGCTATTGCTTCGACTGTGTCGGTATACCCCGCACAGTTTCCACAACGTATTGCTATCTATGAATGTTTCCCAAAATCCGGGTGTAGGATTGCAAACCCAAACAAGAGAGCCAAGATATAAAGCAATCAAGACTAACAATTAATCATGCAAGAGGGTGATCTAAGCCCTAAGGTTACTCCACTTAAAAGTTTGTCCCCAGCAAAGTCGCCAGTTTTGTGATACGGTGGGAGAACTGACTTGGGTTTTGCGTTTGTTTTCGCAAATGTTTCGGTTGAGCAAGAGTCGCCACCGACTTTTTATTTTATCCTAAGGAAAGGTTAAAAAGCACAGCTAAAACCTTTGAGATGTTTTCTTGGGTTCGGGGAGTAGATTATAGAAAGGGAAGGTATTAGCACCCTTTCTATCCCTGGTTATCCCTGGGCTCTTAGTTACTTGCTTAGATCAACTTGCCTTAATTTTCAATTGTTTGAAATGGTGCTTTGTGTGTGTGGGTTTGAAAATGTTTTGAAAAGAGGCCAATGTGGTGGCAACCTTTGTAATGATCTATGTTGGGATGTATACAAAGGTGTATCTCTTTTGAAAAAGTTTTCAATGTTTTTTTTTGAAAGTTGTTTTGAAAGTGTAGTAATGTGTGGTTTGAAAAATAGGCAAGTGTTTTGTTTTGCAAGTTTGATTCAAGTAACTAAGAGTTTGTCTACTCCTAAATTTCTCAAATATTTCTCCTATGTTTTTTTAACCCTTTTAACAATTTTGTTCCACCATTGTACTTGGTGGACAATCTTGCGTTTAGGATGTAAACGGGACGGACGCGGGTCATCGTATAGACCATGATAGCAATGTTGCAAAGTATCTTAGTTTTTCTTTTGAGGGACTAAGATCATTTTTTTTGTAAGGCAACTTTCGAAAGCGTCATCGAGGGACTATGATCTTTTGATTTTGTTTGTTTTACCAAGATACTTTACATGCGTAACATGGCCCATTTGTGAAAAGGCAACAAGTGGATATAACCCTAGGGGTGTTAGTGTGCAAGTGTGTTTTATTGCATACAAGAGTTTTTCTTTTGAATTAGGATTTTCTATTTCATTGATTTTATCTTGCCATACACGTCCTAATTACTAGCAATAAGAAGCAGAAATATAAAATCCTACGCTATTACAACAATTAGGGAGTGGGGGTACATATTTGTACATGGGGGGTTCAACGAGAAAAATAGACAAAAAAGAAAATAGCAAAAAACAAGATAGAGGGAAAGAGAGAGGGAGCCAGCGCGCTGCTGAGAGGTCATCAGAAGTTCTGACTCAGATCCGCTGCCAGATGATCAACCTCTTGGTTAAACTGTATGAGTCAAAACTTCTGACCCTGGCACCTGCAAAACAGAAACCTGTTAGTGGGGAAATCAGAAGTTCTGACCCCCCTGCGCTGCAAAACAGAAGTTTGTTAGTGGAGAAACCAGAAGTTCTGATTCTGCTGGAAAGACAATAACTCTCATAGGTTCTGATATTATTGACAGCAAAACAGGCTTCAGATGTGCTAACGTCAAAGTCAGCACTTGGCTTTTCCCTGTACTAATCAGAACATCTGTAATTTTGTTGTTATTCCACAAAACAGGAAACATATTTGGAACAGATCCAGCAAATGTCAAAATATTTCAGAGGGCAGAACCAACAAGGTCACAGGCAAGTCCTACACTGGCTCAGAACGTTCTGAGGTATGAAAATCCTAAGAATATAAACAGCAACAACATGATATTTACATTATGTTTATTTGAGCATGCACAGCTGATGATGCTTAGTAGCATGATGAAGGTCAGCAGGTGCTTACCTGGCTGTTGGAAAAGTTTGTGGATGAAAGCTAGCTTTTGGCTCTGGTGGTGTTCTGGACAGATTCTTTTTGAAAAGGGGAGGTGAAGGTGTATGCGTATATAGGGTCAGAAGTTTGAAAAGGGGTTTTTGGTTCACAAAGAAAAACTGGGTATTGGATAAAGTTTGAAGGTGAGAAATTCAAAGTTATGAAACAACTGGGGATTTTGGCAGAGTTTCACAACACTATCTTGCTAAAGGTTTTTGTTTCTCTCTTAGAAATTTTTCTGTTTCTTGAACGCCCTTTTTCAGTGGACAATGACTCTCTATTTATAGGCAAAGTTCTTGTGGGTGTCTTGAACATTAAAGCGCCAACAGAGTTTGAATTGTTCTTTGACAGAAATTCCTGGGAAGTTGTGATAACAGATAGCCTTCAGCCTAGGCTGCAGCAGCAAGCGTGGATTAGAGTGAAGTGACCTCTTAAGTGGGCGGTGGCGTGTAGACCCATGCCAGAATCTGCATAAAGGCGTTTTCCAAGCCACACGTGAAGGGATTACTTGGATGAATGTTCATGAGTGGTTGGAAGCATTAATGAGCATTAAATGGTGATAAGACTTATCAACATCAATATTCTGGTAAGGGAAACCAAACTTTGAACCAGCAGTTCTATTTCAACAAGAACAGCGTAAACTATGCTCTGGCCTTGGCTTTCTGTTGTCTTATTAAGTTCTGGGGATTCTCCTGATTTTCTGATACGTTCCCTGGATTTGCTTCTGGACCTCCTGGGCTTAGAGATTCTGTATCAGTGTAACACCCACTCTTCTGACCTTTTCATCTTCTGATTTCAGCATGTTCTGAAAGAGCCTTCAGACTTCCTTGCTTCTTTTGCATTCCTTTAGCAAATTCTGACTGAGCTTGCGTAACTGCTGAAAGAGTCATGTTCTGTCTGAGGCTTACATATTGAACCACGTTTACAACTTCTGTTTGAGTTCATGTAGCTGCTGAAGAGCCAACTTCTGACTGCACTGAGCCAAGCTTGCAACTTCTGACCGTTTCTTATCTGGAATCGGTCCAGAAGTTCTGAAACACTGATTTTTCTTAAACACTCATTTTTTAGAGAAAAATTCCAAGTACTTTAGAATTTAATTTTTCTCAAGCTAAAAGCGTTGTCTTTAGAGCTTGTGTGATCATCTTGCTCTTGTAAGTGGTTTGCTTGGGCAAAAATGACAGTTCTGGACTTGGATTTGTTTTAGAGGGACCTTGAAAATCCAAGATGATTTCCTGAAGAAAGAGAGGGCAAATTTTGGGGTACAACAAGTACCATCAGAATCCGAAGAAGAGGAGGAAGAAGAAGACTACTCTGAAGAGCAGTACCCTTCGGCTGATGATAAGTACAAACATCTTGAAGAGCGTTTAAGCGCTATTGAAATCCAGAGGGTACCAGGTCTAGATTTTGAAAAGTTGGGGCTGGTGTCAGGAATTGTAATCCCGCCAAAGTTTAAAGTGCCATTATTTGCAAAATATGATGGGGTGTCGTGTCCTAAAATGCACCTCCAATCATATGTCAGAAAGATTCAGCCGCACTCTACCGATAAAGACCTATGGGTGCATTTTTCCAAGATAATTTATCAGGAACGCAACTCGATTAGTTTTACCAATTGGAAAGGGTCGACGTCCACAATTGGGAAGACCTAGCCGCAACTTTCTATAAACAATACCAGTACAATACGGATTTGGCGCCTACCCGTACTCAACTTCAGACTATGGCTATGGCTTCAAATGAGGGTTTCAAAGATTACGTGCAAAAGTGGAGAGATCTAGCTGGAAGAGTGCAACCCCCTCTGTCTGAAAGGGAGTTGGTGGATATGTTCTTGGGCACTCTATCGGGCCCTTTCTTCAATCATCTAATTGGAAGTTCCTCTGCCGGATTCACTGAATTGATATTAACCGGAGAGAGGGTGGAAGCTGGTATAAGAAGTGGAAAGATTCAGAAAGATTCGTCTGCCTCTGCAGTTGTGAAAAAACCTTTCACTGGGAAGAAGGAGGTATCGACTGTTTATCCACAAAGGAACCAGGGGAGAGCTGAACACCGACCAATGGTGGGGGCCGTTATGATCCCAAAGCTGACATCTGATCAACCAAGGAGTAACCAACCAAGGGTGGAAAGTCCAGTCTAGCAATTCACTAGACTTAATATGACTCTAGCCCAGATTTTACCACATCTGCTGAAATCTAATCTAGCGACCTTAAAAGAAGCTCTAAAGAATCTCAACATGGCGTCCCCTCATTATCACTTTAATGCCAGATGCGCATACCATTCCGAGAGTCCGGGCCACAACACCAATAACTGTTGGGTTTTGAAAAACAAGATCCAAGACCTCATAGATGCAGAGGAGATTGAGTTTGAGGCGCCCGAGAAACCAAATGTCATTTCCGCTCCCATGCCTAGACATGGTCACAATGACAATGCTATCGAGGAAGATTTGTTTGTTGCTATTGTAGATGAACTTTTGACTCCGCTCCCGATCATTAAGATGAACTTATTGAAAGCTGGTATATTCCCAGGTTGTAATAAAGACTGCCATCTTTGTTTATCCTCGCCAATTGGTTGCCCTCTGTTGAAGACAGGTATCCAACGCCTGATTGACAACCAAGAAATTCTATTTAAAGAAGTTTCAATCATAACCATCTACGCCAATCCTTCCAGGGTCCCCAAAAGACCCGTTAGGATTACATCAGTTCTGAAGACTACTCCTATCATAATTACAATGCTCGGGCCTGTCCCATACAAATCAGACAAAACAGTACCGTGGAATTACGGTGGAGAAATCTACTACCATGGTATTAAACAAGATGGGCTGACTACCGAAGAAGAAAGCTCCGAAGAAGAAAATTCTGACATTAGCAATATTGCCGGAACTAGTAAGATTACCCGTAGTGGTAGAATCTTCTCTCCAGAGATTGCCCCTCTAAAGGCAGTTTTTGGACCCGTGGCCGCTCCAAAGATTACCTCTGTACCAGTGATTATACCTGCAAGTGTACCTACCGACAAAAATGACATGATCCCTGCTGTTGTCCCTACCAACACTTCTACTGCCGAAGATCAAGGGAAAAGCATTCAAGAAGAGTCTGTCCGGACGAAGGCTCAATCACTAGCTATCCCCAAAACATCCAAGAAGGAAATGGAAGAAATCCTGAGGATAATAAAGAAAAGTGACTATGATGTGGTTGAACAGTTGGGGCAAACTCCCTCCAAGATCTCCATGCTAGCATTGCTGCTGTGCTCTGAGGCACAACAAAAGCTCTGGTAAATTTTTTGAAGACAGCCCATGTGCCGCAAGAAACGTCTGCTGACCAATTCCAAGACTATGTGTCCAGTTTGACAGCTGATAACGGCCTAGGCTTCTCTGATGCTGATTTGACACCCAGAGGGAGAAAGCACAACGAGGCTTTGCATGTCTATGTGGAGTGTAGAGGAACGACTCTGGCCCATGTCTTGGTGGACACGGGATCATCTTTGAACGTCTTACCGAAGAAAGCCCTTGACAGATTGGATTGCGAAGGACTGACATTAAAACCCAGTAACATAGTTATGAGAGCATTTGATGGTTCGAAGAGGATGGTCCATGGGGAGGTGGACATCCCGATAAAGGTGGGAACTCAGATTTTTAACTCAACCTTATATGTGATGGACATCCGTCCCTCTTACTCATGTCTGTTAGGACGCCCCTGGATCCATAATGCTGGTGTTGTCACCTCCACACTACATCAAATGCTGAAATACTCGGTCCAAGGAAAGATCATAATTGTCCATAGAGAGGAGGAGTAAATGATTAGTCACCTAAATTCCTTCTGATATGTGGAGTTGGATGGCGAGTTCATTGAAACTCCTTTTCAACATTTCGAGGAGGTCTCTCAAGAAGTAGCGGTGACCAAGGCGGTATCCCGGGTTCCTAAGATCACAAGACCTCCGCTTCGGATGTCATGTCTAAAGGACACCAAGGCGGTAGTAGAAGAGGGTGGATGCACCATCTAGGGGCAGATTCCGGACATCCTGTATAAATCAGACAAGTTTGGCTTGGGGTTTACTTCAACTGCTCAGAAGGCTGTGCGTCGTGCCCGTGCTGGAGGGCCACCTTTGAAGATTAGTAACCGTGAGGTCAACGCAGTGGAAGATGTTGAAGAAGATGGCAGCTTGGAAGATTGGATATTTCCTACTATCAACGGAGGACTTCGCAACTGGGAAGCCAAAGACTTTGTCCCAATAACTTTCATCTCTCAGTAATTTATCTTTTACATTTCTGTTGAACTTGTAATATTCACAAACAATTCGCACTTTAAAAACCTTGTGTCTTACCTGAGGCACAATGGTCCATTTGTAAGGGTTTTATTTTCATCTTCATATGACATTCAATGAATCATGGATGCTTTTTCACATACAAACCTTTTTGTGCTCATTGTTTTTCTTTTACATTTTATTGTTTAAAGATGGCTATACCCTTACACACACCCACGCTCACAAATGCAGGTACCCCTCCATTCCGGATCCCATGGGTAACGATACTGCTATAGCCTTTAGTGACTCTGAAGATATAGTCTACCAAGCCTAATACGAAGGTGAGGAAGATTGTGAAGTGCCAGGAGAATTGGCCAGACTACTACAACAAGAGGAAAGAGCTATTCAGCCTCATCAGGAACCATTGGATACAATCAACTTGGGTACCGAGGAAGATAAAAAGGAAATCAAAGTGGGTTCCAATCTAGAGCCGAGTGTCAAGGAGCACTTAATTCAACTATTGCATAATTATGTTGAGATCTTTGCCTGGTCATACGAAGACATGTCGGGACTTGATACAGATATCGTGGTATATCGTCTACCCACAAGAGAAGACTGTCCACCAGTGAAGCAAAAAGTCCACCACATGAGACCTGACATGTCAGAGAAGATGAAAGCGGAAGTCATGAAACAGTTCAACGCTAGAGTTTTGGCTGTCACTTCCTATCCTCAATGGGTTGCCAACATTTTTCCCGTACCTAAAAAGGACGGCAAAGTACGAATGTGCATGGATTATAGAGATTTAAACAGGGCCAGCCCTAAAGATGATTTTCCACTTCCCCACATCGACATCCTGGTTGAAAATACAGCCAACACAAAGTGTTTTCCTTCATGGACGGATTCTCAGGCTATAACCAAATCAAAATGGCACCTGAGGACATGGAGAAAACTACATTAGTCACACAGTGGGGCACGTTCTGCTACAAAGTGATGCCATTCGGACTGAAGAATGCTGGGGCAACCTATCAACGTGCCATGGTAGCTTTGTTTCATGATATGATACATCATGAGATAGAGGTCTATGTATATGACATGATAGCCCGATCACAAACTGAAGAGGAGCACCTTAATCACTTGCAAAAGCTGTTTGTGAGATTGAAGGAGTACAAACTAAGGTTGAGTCTAAACAAGTGTACATTCGGAGTCCGATCCGGTAAACTCTTAGGTTCTGTTGTCAGCAACAAAGGCATCGAGGTTGATCCTGCCAAGGTTAAAGCGATACAAGAGATGTCTGCTCCTCGCACTGAGAAGGAATTCAGAGGATTCTTGGGACGTCTGAACTAAATTTCCAGATTCATTTCTCACCTAACAGCTACTTGTGAGCCAATCTTCAAACTACTGAAGAAAGATCAAGTAGTCAGATGGAATGATGAGTGCCAGACTGCTTTTGACAAGATCAAGGAGTACTTACAAGAGCCCCCTGTTTTGATGCCACCAGTCGAGGGAAGACCACTGATCATGTATCTAACCGTTTTAGAGAACTCAATGGGGTGTGTATTGGGGCAGCATGACGAGTCTGGCCGAAAAGAGCACGCTATTTATTACCTGAGCAAAAAGTTTATCGATTGTGAAACCAGATATTCACTGCTCGAGAAAACTTGTTGCGCTCTGGCATGGGATGCTCATCGGCTAAGACAGTATATGTTGACTCATACCACTTTGTTGATATCTAAGATGGATCCAATAAAGTACATCTTCGAAAAGCCTGCTATGTCTAGAAGGACAGCTAGATGGCAGATGATCCTAACAGAATATGACATACAATACACTACCCAGAAAGCCATAAAGGGAAGTGTGTTAGCTGATCATCTTGCTCATCAAGCTGTAGAAGATTATCAGTCCATGAAATTTGAATTCCCGGATGAAGACATCATGACATTAGACAACTGTGAAGAAATCATACCATATGACGGACCTGAACAAGGATCCCGATGGACCATGTTCTTTGATGAAGCATCTAATGCACTTGGTAATGGTATCGGCACTATACTCATATCTCCGAAAGGGTGTCATAGTCCCTTTACTTCCAGACTTTGCTTCAACCGTACGAACAACATGGCGGAATACGAAGCATGCATCTTGGGTCTCAAGGCTGCCATAGACTTGGGAATCAAATCTTTAGATGTGTTTGGAGATTCAGCTTTGGTCATCAGTCAGATCAAAGGAGAATGGGACACTAAACATCCAAACCCTATCCCTTACAAAGAACATGTTTTGACATTGTTACCACATTTTGAGCAGATTACCTTTGAGCACTTCCCACGAGAAGAAAATCAGCTAGCAAAAGCTCTAGCCATAATGTCATCTATGTTTAAACTTAATTGGGATAACGAGGCTCCCCAGATCACCATTGAACGAGTGGACGAACCAGCACACTGTCACGAGATTAATACTGAAGAAGTAGTGGACCATCCTTGGTTTCATGAAGTCAAAAGGTATATCAAGGCTCAAGAATATCCAGAAGGAGCTTCAATCAATGATAAAAAGTTCTTAAGGAGATTCTCTACTAAGTTCTTCCTAGGTAATGGCATCCTCTACAAGCGCAATCATGACTCTATTCTGCTCCGTTGTATGGATAAGATTGAGGCTGAAAAGATCATGGCTGAATTACATGAAGGTACCTTTGGCACTCACTCCAGTGGGCATACGATGGTAAAGAAAATCCTACAGGCAGTCTATTACTGGTCTACCATGGAAGCAGATTGCTATCAACACTCCCGGACCTGTCATAAGTGTCAAATTTATGCTGACAAGGTGCATGTGCCTCCGGTTCCTCTGAATGTTTTGACGGCTCCTTGGCCCTTTGCTATGTGGGGAATCAATATGATTGGGGAAATCAAGCCTACAGCCTCCAATGGACACCGCTTCATACTAGTGGCCATTGATTACTTGACAAAGTGGGTCGAAGCAGCTTCCTTCGCATCCGTTACTAAGAATGTTGTTGCCCACTTCATCAAGCAGAATCTCATTTGTCGGTACGGTATCCTAGAAAGGATCATCACTGATAATGGTACAAACCTTAATAATACTATGATCACCGCCTTGTGCGAGCAGTTCAAGATCCAACATCACAATTCATCCCCCTATCGGCCAAAGATGAATGGTGCAGTCGAAGCTGCTAATAAAAACATTAAAAATATCATACAGAAAATGACAGTCACCTATAAGGACTAGCATGAGATGCTACCATTTGCTCTCCACGGGTACCGTACCACGGCTCGCACATCAATTGGGGACACACCCTATTATTTGGTTTATGGCATGGAAGTTGTCTTGCCTATCGAGGTTCAAATCCCCTCTTTGAGGATTATGAAGGACGCGGGTTATTAATGAAGACGATTGGATCCAGACTCGACTTGATCAACTAAACTTAATTGATGAAAAGAGACTCACTGTTGTTTTCCATGGTCATATGTATCAAAAACGGATGATCAAGGCTTTCAACAAGAAAGTCAGACGCTAAGTATATCAAGTTGGAGATCTAGTGATCAAACGCATTATCTTGCTGCAAAGTGATCCAAGGGGAAAATGGACTCCTACCTATGAAGGACCATTTATAATCAAGAACATCTTCTCCGGTGGGGCAATGATCTTAACCACCATGGACGGTGACGATTTTCCACACCCTGCAAACACTGACATAGTCAAAAGATACTACACATAAGAGACCCGCTAGGTTGACACACCTAGGCAAAAAAAAGGCATCCCGGCGAACCAAAAGGTTCGGGAAAAAATTAGGGATAAAATAAAAAAATCTTTGTACACCCGACAAGTTGAAAACCCGAAAGGGCGACTTGGGCAAACAAGGGTTTCCCGGTGGACTGAAAACCCGAAAGGGCGGTCCAGGAAAAATTTAGGGAATTAAAGCGTATGACTATGTCCCGTCAGATCACTTTGTGGACAACCTCTTGACTTCCACTGACAAACTCGGAGTTTCTGATCAATTCAATCATCTTCATACGAAGCAACAGATAGACAAGATATTCGGAGATACGAAGGCTATAGCAGAATGGGAACCCCATGGGATTATCACACATAGCTGTCTTTCTTTGTATAAATTTTTTCTTACTTTTACGGCACCATCCTCTTACTAGGATGTCTGTCTCTTTTGTACAAAATACTTATTCAAAGTAAATACAAAAATATCTCTTTAAAGTACAGAAAACTATTTGTCTTTTTCCTTTACACTTGTGTTTTATTTGTAAAAACGTCCAATGATTCATTGATGAACATATGCATTTGAACATAATTAATGTTTACAAATAAACAAAATGAAAAGGACAATTACTGATAGGTTGAAGGAACAGGAAAACATTCCTAGACCACTCCATATTCCCCACAGAGTTTTCAATAATCCCAAGCGGAACAAAATTCCCAACTACCCAACAGAACGAAGCTTCTAGTTTATCAATCCCCGGTGAAATCGCCCAATTTCTCCAAATTCCCCAGCAAGTTGTTTGAAGCCTGAAATCCATTCGGATAGCAGCTGACTTCTGATACTCCCCAACGGAAAAAAGACTCCCATTATTAATCCCCAGTAGAAGTCATCAAAATTCTCGGGATTCCACAAGCAGATTCCTCAAGCAGTATATGGCATTGCTCTCACAACAGAATTTTTGTCAAATACTCCAACTTCAAGACATGAAGAATCCACATATCCTCAGCAGCAGTCAAGGATTTATTTTCCTCAGCAATACAGCAAATCAGCTTACATGCACATACCTTATATCCACATGTCATAAACATTGGTAAAACACATATATTGCATCATACATTTCATGCAACATAATTTTGTGTTCCAGCTAACATTTTACCCTTTTCAGGATAAGATTAACAGCTATTGCTAAACAATGTGCAATCATGATACAGTTCAGATATGCTCCAGACACGGAAGCCATTCTTTTACTCATTCAGATTTCAACTATCACATACAGTTCAGATACGCTCCAGATACGGATGCCATTCTGATACTCATTCAGATTTCAACTATCAGATATAGTTCAGATATGCTCCAGACACGGATGCCATTCTGTTACTCATTCAGATTCCAAGCCCAGATACAGTTCAGATACGCTCCAGACACGGAAGCCATTCTTTTACTCATTCAGATTCAGCTTTCAGATACATTACGGATACGCTCCAGACCCGGATGCCATTATGATACTCATTTAGATTTCGAGTTCAGATACAGTTCAGATACGCTCCAGATACGAATGAAATTCTGATACTCATTCAGATTTCAACTATCAGATACAATTCAGATACGCTCCAGACACGGATGCCATTCTGTTACTCATTCAATTTCAAAATTCAGATACAGCTCAGATACGTTCCAGACACGGACACCATTCTGATGCTCGTCATTTCAGCTTACAACTTACAATTCAACAAACATTCTTGGATGGCATCTATAAGCCCATCTCCAACAAGATTCTATCTCTTCTCCAAATGGCATCTTTAAGCCCATTTCCCTCATCTACACATTATCGAGTGCAAATTTATGGGCACTCTAGTGTCCAATCATCTTTCACCTTCGAGTCACGAATGGCAAAGCTCGTCAATCTAACTCTTCGGGTTTAAGAAGATTGAACAGGGGCAGATTTTGTACCCCAAAATTTTCCCTCTCATTTATCAAGACTTTTCTCACAAGATCTCTTTGACCCAAGACTGGATTAGGGTTTGGTCAGCTCAGGACATCTCATCTTGCACTGATAACCCAAAATTAGGGTTTGAGTTTGCACAAGTATTTTTGGACTATCAATGCTTCATATGACTTTCAAACATCATTATGGATCCCTAAGATCACTCATGACAAGTTTCAAGCGCTGGACCATATTTTTTATCAGTCAATTGGACAGTTGACCTAAAAATCAGTTGTATTGGGGGAAAAGTCAACCATGGCCAATTTACAGTCAAACTTCATAATTTTTTATCCACATAAACATTTTAGACTCATATTTACCATTTGGTCAAGTTTGGGTCACAATTCCTCAAGAAATTTGGTCAAATCACAAAAAGGGCAAAATGGTCAAAATTAGGGTTTTGACTGAGGAAGGGCAATTTCTGATTTTTAACCTAGAAAATGACCAATTGAGTTCAAGAATGATTTCAAGGATTCAATGGCATCATCTTGACTTAATTATATGGCTCAAAACATCTTAAATTCATTGGATTGACAGATGAAATTTACAGTCAACTGTACACTGAAAAGTCAAACTTTGACTTTTTGGTCAAAATCAAGTGCCAAGGATCATAATTCATCAAAACATGTCAAAATATGAAACTTGTTCATCAAGAAATTCAAATTTGAAAATTAGGATTTGAATTTGAAAATTTTCATAACTTAGAAATTTTCTAAGTATGAAAGTTTTCTTATTTTTTTCTCAACTTTAGGCCACTTTTTCACCATGATGCATATTGATTCAAGGAAAGTTCCCAACATGAAAGTTGTAGATCTCCATGAAATATACAACTTTTCTTCACAAAAGTTTCCCTAAAGATGCTTGTATATCCAGATATAAATTTGTGAATACATGGTCATGAACTTGTTAACTTAGTGAAATTTTGCCCTAATTTAGGCAGGCTTTGGACCCAACTTCATGGCAATTTTTCACCTAGTTAAAAGAGGTATCTCAAAATTCATTTCAAATATGAATTATAGAGCATATTGCAAGCTTTCCAAAATGTACAAGAACTCCTCAATATCGTTTTTGAGTAGAGAGAATCGAAGAGAAGAAGTTGGCATTTTCTCACTTTTTGTTCAAGCCATTTCATGAAGAACCAAGTTGCAAATAAATGCTATGCTGGCTAATTCATGATGTAAAGGTCTTAAACTTGTTCCAAACTCCTTAATTAAATGCTTACTCAGTTGACAAAGCCTCTATCCATTCTTTTGAACCTTTATCCAACTTGTAATTCCATTTATGGCAAAAAGGTTCCATTGCCATTTTGAAAAAGAGTAACTTTTGCAAACTTTGTAATCTTGAACATTGGACCTGTCCCCTTGGTGCATACAAATCTCACAGGTCTCAAGCAAGTTGTACAAACTCATACCAAGCCTAAGCAAGCTGGTACAAGTATGTGAAGCTTGGGTCATATCACTTTGTTTTAAGTACAAGAAAATTGGCAAAAAGGCTAGCATTTTGCAGATCTGTTGGGAAGCTGACCTAAGACCATTTCCATACTAATACACAAACAATATACAACATAAAACACGCTTGGCAAGGACCTAAAACACTCTCAAGCTGAAAAACACCAAAATATATCCAAAACCTACAGTTTCTGCACAAGCTCACCCATCTTCCATTTGGCTCGTGCGTTTTGAGTTTGGATCATTCAAACACATTACATACTTGATACCTAGTCAACTCAGGCCATCATCCCCGTTCTGTAATCACTCCTCCACCATCTGCCATTGTTGACTTCAGAGCTTGCAACTTGACTTGGCCAAGGAGTTCCAGCTACTTTCAGAGCAAGGCAAGGATTGGAATAGATTCAGGGAAGCTCAACAAGCATCGGGCTTCCATTAAAGTCACTCCATTTTCATACACGATTCCAGCTGAAGGAGGTAAAATTTCAAACTCTATCTCCTTGTACAGTCAACCTTAGGCCACGATCTGTGAATAAAAAATGTAGTCCTCATCATAACGAAGTTGTACATACCATTATCTTGCATTAATTTTACTTGTGCTAAGAGAATTTGAAACTTGAAATTTCTGGAAATATTAGGTCAAGATTTAGGGCTGATAAAATTCTCTTTATACTTTGATTAATAGTTCACATAATTTATATGGTTGGAATCGTGAGTTCAAGTACAACAATTTTCATGTTATGAGTTTTTATTTTCATGGAAGTATGAGGAAGTTATAGGGTATCCGGCCAAGGCTTTAGGAAGAAGATGAAACAGGGCAAGGGCGCATTTTAGGATATGTTGTTTTTGTTTCATTAAAGATAATGGAAGTATAGCCACCCCAATGGCAAAGCAGCGCGCTGGTGAGACCCATGTCCTGGGTTCGAACCTGTGCGCTACTTTTGCATTTTGTCACATTTTCCTTTTCAGTTTTTGTGTGACTTTTTTGCAGGTTTGGGTTTTTGCTTTGGGCCAGTGTTTTTGCTAACCTCACCACCAATTCTACTACATTACCTCCCCTTACTAACTTTTATATTTTTATTTTTTATTTGTTTTATTTTCACATTTAATATTTTAAATATTTTCTCTAATATATAAAAATCCCAAAAATATAAATTAATGATATAACACTTTTATTTTATTTTTTTTATTATTTCTCACATAAAAATACATTTTATCTTACTATGATATCATTTATTTTCTTAATAAACTTGTAAATATAATTAAATATATTTAATTTAATCTATCTTTGCATTTCATACTTATAAATACTTATTTTTGCATATATTTAATTTTAATATTTATATACAGTATTATTTATTATCTTCACACAAAAATGCACAAAATAATATATATAAAAACTTTATTTTATTTTAAATAAAATTAGGGTTAAACCCCTTTTAAAAAATTAAATCTTTTTCCTGATATTTTTAGGTTTAGATTAAATATTCTTTTACATAAAAATAAGATATCAAAAAATCTATTTACATGTACATTACATTGCATTACATTTTAAATTTTGTTTTGTATTTATTTTAAATTCGTACAAATTCGATTTGGTTGTAATAATGTATTTAGCTTTATATTTGTGCAAATCCCCATTCAAACTTGTATTCCCCCCTCCCATAAAATTGTTGTAATAGCTTAGTATATTTACGTTACGCAATTTATCGCTTTATATGCCATGATTAGTAATTAGGGTTTGCATGACAAGAACAAAACAAAGCAAAATAGAACACTCTAAATAAAAGACATAATCAAAAGCATGAAAATAATACACTTGCACACAAGCACCCTTAGGGTTTCCCCACTTGGTTGCCTAAAACAAAAATGGCCATATTACGCATGCGAAGTATCTTGGCAAAACAAAACAAATTTAAGATCATAGTCCCTCGATGACGTTATTCAAAAGATGCTTTACAAAATGATCTTGGTCCCTCAAAATGCTAAGATACTTTGCAAACATTGCTAATCATGGCTATACGATGACCCACGCCCGTCCTATTTACATCCAAAGATAGGGTTGCTTACCAAATCAATGGTAGGACAACAATGTCAAAGGAATAAAAAAATGCCTAAGAAAGACATTTGAGTAGGTAGATAGCTTCTAGTTATTTGCTCCCTTTCAAACAACAAATCCTTGCTATTTCTCAAAACACACACACACATTTCAAAACATCTTACAATCATTGAAAACATTTTCAAAATACAAATATCTTTGTATACATTCTTACAAACAAGAATCATTACAAAGATTTCCTAAACGAATGGCCTCTTTTACAAAATACTTTCAAAACCACACCAAACACAATTTCAAACAAAAGCAATTGATCTAAGCAAGTAACTAAGAGCCCATGGAAAACCATGGATGAAAAGGGTGCTAATACCTTCCCTTTTCATAATCTACCCCCCGAACTCAAGAAACAATCTCAAAGGTCTTTCCTATGCTTCTTCACCTTTCCTTTTGGATAAAAGAAAAGTCGGTGGTGACTCTTGCTAACCGCAAGATTTGCGATAAAATGCAAAATCTCAAGTCAGTTCTCCCACCGTATCACACCAGGTTTATCAAACATAACCTCATCTGTCGTTACGGTATTCCTGAAAGGATCATTACCGACAATGGACTAACCTCAACAATGCTATGATTACTGAGATTTGCACCCAGTTCAAAATCAAGCATCACAATTCTTCTCCGTATAGACCCAAGATGAATGACCCAGTTGAAGCTGCCAACAAAAATATCAAGAAGATTGTGAAAAAGATGGTGGTAACATACAAAGACTGGCATGAGATGTTACCGTTTACCCTCCACGGCTACCTCACTTCGGCTCGAACATCAACCGGGGCAACTCCTTTCTCTCTGGTTTATGGCATGGAAGTTTTCTTACCCATAGAGGTTCAGACTCCTTCCCTAAGGATCATAAAAGAAGCTTACTTGGGTGAAGACGAGTGGATTCAAACGAGGTTGGATCAGTTGAATTTGATTGACGAGAAAATATTGGTTGCTGTCTGTCATGGTCAAGCGTATCAAAAACGTATGATCAAGGCATTCAACAAAAAGATTAAGCCTAGGGTATACCAAATTGGGGACCTGGTGATGAAGCACATCATTTTACCGCAAAGAGATCCTAGGAGCAAGTGGACTCCTACTTACGAAGGACCATTTGTCATAAAGAAAGTTTTCTCTGGTGGAGCCATGATGCTGATTACCATGGATGGCGACGATTTCCCGCATCCGGTAAACGCGGACATAGTCAAAAAATACTACACATAAAGTGACCTGCTAGGTTGACATGCCTAGGCAAAATAAGGGCATCCCGATGAACCAAAAGTTTCGGGAAAAAATTAGGGATATATGCAAAAGATTGTACACCCGGCAAGTCGAAAACCCGAAAGGGCGGCTTGGGCAAAAAAGGGTATCCTGGTGGGCTGAAAACCCGAAAGGGCGGTCCAGGCAAAAATTAAGGATTAAAAGCATATAACTATGTCCCGTCGAATCTTTACAAATCAGCTTTGTCACCAAAATTCAAATTCATTTGATCCAATATCAGTCTAACCAACTTCTATCAACGGCGAGGGATGATGTTTGAAGACATGGGGGGCAATAGTAGGGTTGGAGTTCAATAAAATCACTTCCACATAGCTATCATCTTTGTCTTCACTTTGTATTATTTCCATTTCTTTTGGCAATTTCCTCTTACTAGGATCCCTGTCTCTTTGTATAAAAGCCTATTCATGGGCAAAATATCAATGCAAATATATTTTGAAGTACAAACTTTTGTTTTCCCTGTTTTAAATGCAAAATGGTCCAATGACTAAAACTGAATGAACATATGCATATAAACATGATTAAACTTTCAACGAATGTGACGGACATCTGAAATATCGTCACAGAGTTACTTCTCCAAATTACTGAAACCTGGACCCAACCGATAACAGTTAATCTTATCTTTTAAGTTACTAAAGCCTGGACCCGACCAGATATTAGTTTCACTTCTTCAAAATTGCTTAAACCTGGACCCGACTAGTAGACAGACCAAGTTACTGAAACCTGGACCCGACCGGATAACAATTAATCTCATCTTTTAAGTTACTAAAGCCTGGACCCGACCAGATATTAGTTTAACTTCTTCAAAATTGCTTAAACCTGTACCCGACCAGTAGGCAGCCCAAATTACTGAAACCTGGACCCGACCGGATAACAGTTAATCTCATCTTTAAGTTACTAAAGCCTGGACCCGACCAGATATTAGTTTAACTTCTTCGCATTGCTGAAACTTGGACCCGACCAGATAACAGTTTCTGAAGCCTGGACCCGACCAATAAACAGTTCGAGATACTGAAGCCTGGACCCGATCAGATAATAGTTTGATCTCTCCAATTACTAAAACCTGGACCCGACCGGACAACAGTAAACCTCAATTTCGAGTGATTAGAGCCTGGACCCGACCAGATAACAGTTTAAACACTAGTAAAACTCCTCTTCCCCGGTAGAATTTCCTACAATCCCCAGTAAGTTACTGCAAAGCCTGGAATCCGACCAGATAACAGTTAACTTCCTTATCCCCAGCAAGTTGGTGTGAAACCTGGAATCCGATCAGATAACAACTAACTTTCAAAGATAATTTCCCAGTAGAGCAACAGACAACTAAAATTCCTAAACTCTCCCCCCAAGCAGAGATCAACGCTCACCATAGAGTTTTCTTCTCAAGCAAAATCAACATTCCCCAGCGAAATTCTCCTCAAAATCAATATTCCCCAGCAAAAACATTTTGTTAACAAAATTTGAAGTCATGCATATTCTTCATCTCCCACCACAACCCAGAATTCAGCTTCCCAAAGAACTTCTCAACCGTAGTCAGGGATTTATTTTCCAGGATAAACATGCATCCCACATTCATATATCATAGAATATACATACGATACACATTTAGCACAATTTCATTCATCTTGCAACATCATGCATACATTTGCATTTTAACTAACCCCTCTCCCACAGGTAAAACACCAGGTTTTAGTATAAATCGACCGAAGATTTGTGATGATATTTTTCCATTGTTTACCATCATCCCTCCAAATGGAATCTATAAGCCCATTCCAATTTCTTCTTCAAGTGCAATTTTCTGGGCACTCTAGTATTCAATCATCTTTTACCTTCAGGTCATGAATGGCGGATCCGCCAATCTAACTCTTCAGGTTTAAGAAGATTGAACATGGGCAGTTGTTGTACCCCAAAATTTTCCCTATCATTTCCCAAAGGATCATCCAGAACTATCAGGTTTGCTCTTATCAAGTCCCAAGTCTTGAATTACAACTTTTCAAGAAAATCACTCACAAGGGCAAAATGGTCAAAAGCACACTGAAAAAAGTCAAATTTTGACTCTTAAATCAAAAACCAAGTTTCAACAATTATATTTCATTAAGACATGAAATTGGTTCATCAAAAATCAAAAGTCAGAAATTACTTTGAAAAAAATCAAATTTTCTAAACATTTGGAAAGTTTTCTAAGTGTTAAGAGGATTTGATACTTAAGAACTTCTGAGTCAGCCTCCATGCAAGTGCAGTCAGAAGTTGCAAACACGTTTCAGAACATGACGCTTCAATCAGAACATGTAGAAGTGATTCTCTTCAGTCAGAACATGATTCTTCAGCATATGGAGGCTATGTTCAACGCTCCGGTCAGAAGATGCCCCTTTAGTATTTGGAGGTTACGTTTCTGATCTTCTGCAATCAGAACATCACCAAATCCCAAGACCTCATTTAAACAACTTGCTACACTGCTATAGTACAAAACTCTAACCAGTAGTTAATCCAGTCCACGCCTGCATTTTGCCAAATCTTGTGTTTGCACCAAATACAAAAAGCTGTGATCAAAAAGCAATGGAACAGTGTGTCAAAAAAGTTCAAATCCCATCAGTTCCCCCCCCCCCCCCAAAAAAAACCACAACAAATTATCTGTAAATAAGTGGGTCCATCACACTTGCAAAGGGCTGGCTTTTAGAGAGAGTGAATCGTCAAAAAGAGAGAAAAGAAAGTTGTGATACCTCCATAAAAAAATCCAGATTTCCTAAGCAGAAAACCAAAACCTTTGTTCTTCCCTTGAAGTAAAAGAACTTATCATTTCCTCCTTCGTTGCTCTTGCTGACTCCGGAATATCTGAAGGCAGCAGCTCAAGTCCCAGACACACACTACAGGTTCAAGGTAAGTCTCCCTGACTTTGCATCTTCTCACTCAGAACATCATTAAACATGTAAATATCATAGTATTAATATTGTCCATACAGCTGCGTAAGTAGAAAGACTCGGGATCAGAACTTTCTGATCATGGCTAGACTCAGGATCGGGATCAGAACTTCCATAAACTGTTGTGCTTTTATCCTTCTGATTTGCTGTTTGCTGAAAACTGAATAACTTATCATTATGCTGATGGATGTAAGGAAAGACTTGAAATGTAACACAGAACTTCTGTTTGTCACTCACCATTCTAACACATAGAACTTCTAGGATTTTTTCACTGTTTAAGCACACAGAACTTCTGAGTTCTCTTCACTGCTTTAATACTTAGAACTTCTGATTCTTACATACTAATGCACTAAACTGCTGATGTTTATTCACTGTTTTTAGCATAGCACAGAACTTCTGACTTTTGGCTCACTGTCTGAAAACCACCCAGAATTTCTGTGTTTTCCCTCTAACGTTTCTTGCAGGACCTTAGAGTTTATCAACTCAGAACTTCTGATGCCCATTGACGTTTCCTGTTGAGTCACAACACTCCCGACTCCAGAAATTCTGATCCCTGTGGTTTCGCTTACAGCAACACGCTTTTTAACTCTTTCATTTATTTTCCCTTTTATCATTTTTTTATATTAACCATTTTTTTATTTGACATAAAAAGATATAAAAATATTTTCTTTTATTATTTAATTAACTTAAGACTAAAAAACCATTTTCTAAACAAGTCCTTTTTCTTTCTTATATTGTACATTTCAATATGGTTGTAATAGTAACTTAGGATTTAATTTCATTTGCAACCCCCATTCATAAATATGTACCCCCATCCCCCTAATGATTGTAATAGCGTAGGATATTTACTTTCCGCACTTTTATTGCTTTAAAATATATTGCTAGTAAATAAGATGTATGGTAAGATAAAATCAACAAGTAGATGACTTTCAAATACAAGACAAAATACATGCAAACTAACACATTATTCACACATGCACCCTTAAGGTTAACTCCACTTGTTGCCTAAAAATGGCCATGTTATGCATGTGGGATGTCTTAGCACAAACAAAAATATAAGATCATAGTACCTCAATGACGCTATCAAAGTTGCCTTTTGAAATGATCTTAGTCCCTAAAGAAAAGTGCTAAGTCATCTCACAACATTGCTATCATGACTATACAAACGTCCCATGCTCGTCCCTTCATATCCAACGATGGGGTTTCTTACCAAAACAATGGTAAGATAGCAACATCTAAAGGAAAAGGAAAAAGAACACCTAAGACCTTTTGAGTAGGTAGATTACTTTTAGTTGCTTGCTCAATTTCAAAACAAACATACTTGCTATTTTCAAAAACAATCACATACACTTTCAAAACACTTTCCCACCGTGAAATATTTTCAAAAGCTCAACACTTTGTATACGTTCTTACGAATGAGAACTATTACAAAGTTTGCCTAAACGACGGCGCATTTTCAAAATACTTTAAAAAACCACACAAAGCATATTTTCAAACTAAAGCAAGTGATCTAGCAAGTAACTAAGAGCCCGTGGAAAATCATGGATGAAAAGGGTGCTAACACCTTCCCTTTTCATAATCTACCCCCCGAACTCAAAAACATCTCTAAAGGTCTTTCCTGTGCTTTTTCACCTTTCCTTTTGGATAAAAGAAAATTCGGTGGCGACTCTTGCTAAACCGCAACATTTGCAAACACAAACGCAAAACCCATCAAGTCAGTTCTCCCGCCGAACCACAACACCATTCTTGAAATTTCCAAAATTTTCCCAACTTGGGTAAGCCATTACTTTCTCAATTTTTATCTCATGATGATGATCTTGGACTTTTTGGAAATCCCAAGATATCTAATTCAATCTCTATTTTGATCAATTTTGCATTTGAAGATTTTATCTTGATGTAAAAGGTCTTGGAAAAAGTGGCTTTTGTTGACTTTTTGAGAATGACCTGTAATGTATGAGCTTATATCCTTCAAATGGTGAATCTCTTGAACTTGTGGGTTGAAGAGAAGTTGTAGGTAATTGGATTCTATTAAAAATGATATTTGGTTAGGGAAACATGGATGAAGTATGAGAAAGTTATGCATGGTCAAAGTTTGGTTGATTTTTCCTATAGAAACCCTAATTTAGCAATTCTTGACTTTTGATGAATTAGGAGTATTTCATGAAGAATCATTATCAACCCTTGATCAAATGATGGATATCACTTCAAAATGTTGATGTTGACCAAAAATCTTAAAGTTTAACTGTATATAGGCCACAATTGACTTTTTACCAGCATAGTTGATTTTCAAGCATTTGAGCAATTGACTGAGCAAACTTGTTGTGCAAGGCATGAAATTTGGAATGGATAATCTTAAGGACATATTAGGACCATGGAAAAAATTTGAGACCATTGGAGCTCACACATCTTGATGAAAATTAAAACCCTAGTTAGAGGTTTATTGCCTTAGGAGGAGAATTTATCTGGTCAATTCTTAGTCATCTTAGGGCAAGTTCGAGACCTCAACGGGAATGTGTTGAGTAAAATGAGAGGGCAAATTTTAAGGTACAACAGAAGGATTTTGTCAAAATGCCAATGAAGACTCCTTGTTTATCTTCAAAAAAATTTATCTTTCCTTTAATCAAATGCTTGTGATCACCATGTAAGAGAAAGATCTTGAGAAAATGTGAGAGGGAAAATTTTGGGGTACAATAGTTGCCCCTGTTCAATCTTCTTAAATCTGCGGATTTAGATTGGCTTTTCTTCCTTTCGTGATATGAAGGTGGAAGATGATTGAACACTAGAGTGCCCAGAAATTTGCACTCGCATGAAGTAATACTGATGGTTGATGATGTCGAGAATGGGCTTACAAATGCCATTTGAACGAGATGACAGAGAGTCATCAGAGATGGGCTTAAAGATGCCATTCAAAGTAGATGCTGATTTCACATATGGTCCCTTTGGAGGTTCCTGTTCCTGCTGTCTGAGGAGGAATCTGCTGGGGAATGTGGGTTTCTGTTATTCTCCTGCTTGAGGAATACTTTGTGGGGAATAGAGTCTAGGGACTTCAGTTATCCAAGGCTCTATTGAGGAGTCATCTATGGTCTAGAGAGATGAAAGTTTGCTTCTTTCTTGTTGAAATCTAGGCTTCCCAGTAACTTGCTGGGGATAGTGGAATTAACTGTTATCTGGAAATGTATTAGGAAGAGCCTGTGTAGGGATGTTTCAGGATGAGTCTGTGTTAGACTGTATCTGGATGATAAGAAGGAACCCGTGTAATATTGCTTCAGGGTGGTCATGTAGATAGTTTTCCTGTCTGGTTTCAGGTGTTAATCTATAATCAGTCGTTCACAGATAGTTGTCTTGTCTGGTTTCAGGTATTAATCTGGAACTTGCCTTTATTGGTCGTTTGAGATAGTTGTCATGTTTGGTTTCAGGTAGTAATCTTTGACCTAAGAAAGAAATGTAGCTTCCCTGCCTTGTTACATGTATTAATCTTTGACCTAAGAAAGAAATATAGCTTTCCTGGCTTGTTACAGGTATTAATCTTCAATTTTTTCATGTAGATAGTACTCCTGGCTTGTTACAAGTATTAATCTGGAACTTGAAAATATTGGTCACATAGATAGTTCCCCATCTGGTTTCGGGCATTAATTCGTGGCCTGCTGTATTTGTTGGTAAACCCATCTTGCTTCGGGAGTTCAAACCACTTGGTCATGTAGATAGTTTCCCCGTCTGGTTTTGAGCATTAACCTTGGACCTGCCGTAAAAGCTGATAGTGTTTGTCTCTCTGCTAATTTAACCTGAAATGGTAAAATCAGTTTCATGCGATGTCATGATGTATGAGTTGCATGATGCTCCCACAATAAATGAGATTGTGATGTATGTATGTGTATGCACATGCCATGATGTATGAACATGTAATGCTATTACGCGGTATCTTTGTCTGGGAAAGTAAATCCCCGACTGCTGTTGGAGAGCACCGGGAAGCTGAATCTCGGACTGCTGTTGGTAAGTGAAGAAAGTGATTCTTTAATTTCCGCTGGGGAAAATGAATGGAGATAGTTTTTTTGGCGATTCCCTTTCTCTTCCGATGACCTTTGACTTCTGTTTGAGAATGATCTTGTTGTGGGGAAGAGTTTTGTTGGAAGATTTCACCTATTTGGAGAAATAAACTCCGTTGGGGGATGAACTTCCGTAGTTAGAGAAATAAACTCTACTGGGGGTAAGGCTTTATAAACTACTTGAGATTTATAAAACTCTATTGCGGAATACTTTGATTTCAGCTCTCTGAGCGAACTTTGTTGGAGAGAGTAATTCCTGTTTGGGGAAGAAGAGGTCAAAACTTTGGTTGTTCATTGCTCTACTGGGGATGAGGCTTTATAATCTGCTTGAGATTTTAAAAAAAAAAACTCTATTGGGGATCTTCGACTTCTGCTTGAGGATGTGACAGGAAGATGCCCCTGTTTCTGTACCTCATGGAATGAGAAGTATACTAGAATGAACTCGTGTCTGAATGTATCTAGCAGCTGTGTGAGGGAGTGTCAAAATGAATCTTTGTTGTGATTGTATCTGAACAGAAAGATGTATTGAGTGAGTATCAGAATGGCATCTGCATCTGGAGCGTATCTGAACTGTATCTGAAAGTTGTGTTGAATGAGTATCAGAATGGCATCTATATCTGGAGCGTATCTGAACTGTATCTGGAAGTTGTATTGAATGAGTATCAGAATGGCATCTGTATATGGAGCGTATCTGAACTGTATATGGAAGCTATATTAAATGAGTATCAGAATGGACTCCGTATTAGGAGCGTATATGAATTGTATCTGACAGTTGTATTAAATGAGTATCAGAATGGCATCCGTATCTAGAGCGTATCTGAAATGTATATGACAGATGAATTTGAATCAGTATCAGAATGGCATCCGTATCTGGAGCGTATCTGAACTGTGTCTGACAGCTGAATCTGAATGAGTATCAGAATGGCATCTGTATCTGGAGCGTATCTGAACTATATCTGAAGGTTATATTGAATGAGTATCAGAATGACATCTATACCTGGAGTGTAACACTCGAGGCCGAAAAAGGCGAGGAGTGGTTGCACCGCATGTAACACCTGAGGCCTAAGAGGGAAAATGTGGTCGCCACATCGGAATGAGAGGGATCCTGAGGCTATGCAGGTATGGGACTGCATGGTTGAAGGAAGACTTATAAGGATTAATTGGTACTACCTATACCAACAAGATGCATCTTCTTTTCGGTAGATCATTCATAAGAACTCCATAGTTAAGCGTGCTTGACTTGGAGCAATTCTGGGATGGATGACCTTTTGGGAAGTTTCCCATAAAGCGTGTGAGTGAGGATAAAACACGCTGAAAATACTCGTGTTGGTTTGTGGGGTCAGTCGATAATCCTAAATGCAGTCTGAGGTGTTACAAATGGTATCAGAGCCATACCTCTCCCAGTATGATGTAGTTTGAGGACGAACCATGCGGAAGCTGGTGAGCATGTAACACTCGGGGCCGAAAAAGGCGAGGAGTGGTTGCACCGCATGTAACACCTGAGGCCTAAGAGGGCAAAGGTGGTCACCACATCAAAATGAGAGGGATCCCGAGGCTATGCAGGTATGGGACTGCATGGTTGAAGGAAGACTTATAAGGATTAATTGGTATTACCTATACCAATAAGATGCCCATGTTTTTGTACCTCTTGGAATGAGAAGTATACTAGAATGAACTCGTGTCTAAATGTATCTAGCAGCTGTGTGAGGGAGTGTCAAAATTAATCTTTGTTGTGATTGTATCTGAACAGAAAGATGTATTGAGTGAGTATCAGAATGGCATCCACATCTGGAGCTTATCTGAACTGTATCTGAAAGTTGTGTTGAATGAGTATCAGAATGGCATATGTATCTGGAGCGTATATGAACTGTATCTGGAAGTTGTATTAAATGAGTATCAGAATGGCATCCTGTTGTACCCCAAAATTTTCCCTCCCATTTCATCAACATTTTCTCATCACAAGACTTTTGGAACTCAAGATCAAGTTAGGGTTTGCTCTGCTCAAGACCCCTCCTTGCACTGTTAACCCAAATTAGGGTTTGAGTTTGCACAAAGATGTTTTGACCTAAAATTCCCAAAGTGACTTTCATGCTTCATGTTGGACTTACAAGTTTATCCATACCAAGTTTCAAGCCTTGATTTCAATCTTTGCCCAGTCAATTGGACAGTTGACCTAGAAATCAGCTGTATTGGGGAAAAAGTCAGCTGTGGCCAATTGACAGTCAAACTTCATGAAATTTGACCCACATCAACATAATGAACTCACATGAACCATTTGATCAAGTTTGGATCACAATTCCACAAGAAATTTGATCAGATCACCAAAAGGGCAAAATGGTCATTTTTAGGGTTTTGACTGCACAAAGGCAATTTTTGACTGTTTGACCTAACCAATGGCAAACCAAGCTCACATATGGACTCAAGGACTCAATGGAATTGTCTTGATCCATTCAACAAGTTCAAAAGATCTCAAATGCACAGGATTGACAGATGAATTTTTCAGTCAACTGATCAAAATTTGACTGTATACTGAAAAGTCAAACTTTGACTTTTTGGTCAAAATCAAGTGCCAAGATTCATTTTTCATCAAGACATGTCAAATTATGAAACTTGTTCACCAAGAAATCCAAAATTGCAAATTAGAGTTTAAAATGAAGAAATTTCATAACTTAAAAATTTTCTAAGTTATGAAATTTCCTTATTTTTTCCTAACTTTGTCCCATTTTTTCACCAAGATGCAAATGGATTCAAACAAAACTTGAAACATGAAAGTTGTAGTACATTGCAAAATCTACAACTTTGATTCACAAATTTTTCTCAAAGGAAGCTTGTATCTCAAGTTATGAGTTTTGGAACAAGGGTACAAAACATTTTTAACTTAGAGAAATTTTGACCTATTCTAGGCAGGATTTTTGTCCAACTTCTTGGCCATTTTTCACATGCTTCCACTTGGAATTTCAATTTGCATTACAAATATGGATTGTAGTACACATTCCAAGCTTTCCAAATTGTCCAAGAACTTCTCAAACACCCTTGTGGTTAGGGAGAATCGAATTTTCAAATTTGGGCAAAATTCACTTTTGTTCATGGCCAGAGCTTATTCATAACATTGGCATTTTCAAGTCAGCAAGGTTTGTGATAGTTTGCAGGCCTCTAAACCTCTTCACACTCAATAATTAAATGCCCAACCATTGTGTTCAAGCATTATTGTATGCATTTAGTCATTACACAAAGAATTAATCTTTAAATGGAAAAAGTAAACTTGCCATTTTTGAAAAGTAGTGCTTTATGTCAAATAACAAATCCAAGAGGCATGGGCCAGACCTTTGAGGCTAGAATTTGTACACAAATCCCTCTGATCAAGAACAAGATATGCAGCATACATAGAGGGGGGTACAGGCCTGTATGGGAACTTACACTATCCTTGCTTACATTTGAAAAAGCTTGCAAAAACTCTCAATCTCTCATTCCTGTCAACACAAGCCTAAACAAACTTTGCAAACATCTTTCATACATCCAAGCAAGCCTAAAGCACGATTCATTGATCCCTCATACCTCCCAATACTCAGAATCCCTGTTTTGTTGCAAAACAGGTCAAGTTCTGCAACTTGACCTCCATAGAACAATCCACTCGTGTGTTTTTGCCAAAACCAGTTCCAATACATTCCATATCATCCACTGAAGCTATCCCAAGCCTTGAACTCAGGCTGTAACACCCCTAACCACGTTTGCCATTTTTACTTTCAAGCTGTGCAGGTGGACTTCCATAGCACGATACAGGCAGTTTCAAAGCAAGCTAGGTGTTGGAGAAGCTTCCTTGGACTTCAGGCAAGCTGTACAGAAGCTCAAACTCCATTGAAGTTGGCCACATTGGTCTGCACGATTCAAGCTGAAACAGGTCATCTTTAAACTTCTATCTCTCAATCTAGGAAGAGTTAGGCTAAGGTTTGTGAATGAAGCATGCTCTACTCATAGCCCTGAAGCCATACATATGATTACTTTTCATTTATGTTAAGCGTGCTGTGAGAATTTTAACCTTGAACATTGAAGAAAAATTAGGTCAGAAATTGGGGATGATGAAATTCTCCCTGGTTTCTTAGAGTTAGGTCAAGTGTTTTATATGGTTGAAATCGTTGCTTCAAGCTCTATAATTTTCATGTTTTAAGTTTTGTCAAAAGATCAAAGAATCAGGAGTTAGCAGGTGGAGCAAGAAACACGCGTTTTTGTTGTTCAAAGGTTGCTGGAGGTTGAAGACAAAGTTGACTTGGGCTGGGCCTGAGTCAACTTACTTTTTGCACCCCTTTTTTCCATTTGCACCCCACTGGCCCATTGTGTGAAATAATTGTCATTTTGCATTTTTTCTTTTTTGTTCTGACTTATTATTTTTTTCTCAAATATAAAAAAAACCCAAAAATATTTTTCCACACATTTTTGCATTTATTTGGTATTTATTTGTTTTATTTAAACATATACATGTAAATAAATATATATGCTTTTATTCAAAACCCTAGAAAATAATACAAAAATACTTATTTTTTAGTTATTATTTTTTATTTTACATTTTGAAAACATTTTCTAAAATACAAATTTTTGTAAATAATTAATATTTTATTTTTGTACATATTTAGCTTATTAAATATATATAAATATACTTATACATATTTTATTAAATATTTAGGACAAAAATATGAAAATAATACATTTTTATTTTTATTAATATATGACACTAAAAATACTTTTTTTTGTAATATACTTTTTATTTTTGTATATAATTAACAAATATTGTATATAATTAATAAATAAATACTATTTATTCAAAAACTAGGGTTTTGCCCTAAATGACAAAAATATTCAAAATTTAACCTTTTTATTTTTGTTTATATCCCACATGAAAAAAAATACTTTCACATACAAAAAAAATTATTTTGTGCATAATACATTTTGCATATTTATTGTATTCATTTAAATATTGTACAATTAAATACTTGTATATTCGATATGGATGTAATAGCTTAGAATTTAATTTCTTGTCAAATATCCCCAAATTCAAACTTGTACCCCCATCCCCATAATCATTGTTGTAATAGCTTAGCATTTAAATTTCCGCATTTAAAAGCTTTCAAATTATGCCATGATAGACCTAGGGTTTGTATGCAAATCAAATAACAAATAGCTTGGCCTAATTCAAAGATAAACATGCATGAAAACAAAACACCAATCACACTTGCACCCCTAGGGCTCCTCCACTTGTTGCCTTCAAAAATGGGCCATGTTGCATGTTGAGTGTCCTTGGCAAAACAAAAACAAATCAAATGATCATAGTCCCTCGATGACGCTATCAAGTTGCCTAAACAAAAATGATCAAGTCCCTCAAGAAAAAATGCCAAAGATATTTGACACCATTTCATTCATGGTCTATACGATGACCCACGACCGTCCCGTTAACATCCTAACACAAGATTGTCCACCAAATACAATGGTGGAACAATACTGTTAAAAGGGTTAAAACATAGGAATGATCTTTGAGAAATTTAGGGGTAGACAACTCTTAGTTACTTGATCAAACTTGCAAAACACACTTGCCTACTTTCAAAATACACTCCACAACACAACCTTCAAAAACAACTTTCAAAAACATTGAAACATCTTTTCAAAAAAACACACACCTTTGTAAAACATTCAAACAAGAATTGTTACAATGGTTGCCTAGACAAGGCATCTTTTTTTCAAAACATTTTCAAAAACCACACACAAAGCACCATTTCAAACAATTGAAAAGCAAAGGCAAGTGATTTAAGCAAGTAACTAAGAACCCATGGATAACCATGGATAGAAAGGGTGCTAATACCTTCCCTTTCTATAATCTACTCCCCGAACCCAAGAAAACATCTCAAAGGTTTTTCCTGTGCTTTTTAACCTTTCCTTAGGATAAAATAAAAAGTCGGTGACGACTCTTGCTAAAGCGAAACATTTGCGAAAACAAACGTAAAACCTCAAGTCAGTTCTCCCACCGTATCACAGAACTGGTGACTCTGCTGGGGACAAATTTAAAAGTGGAGTAACCTTAGGGTCTAGATCACCCTTTTGCATGACTAATTGTTTGCTTTGATTGCTTTACATTTTGGTTCTCTTGTTTGGGCTTGAAATCCTACACCCGGATTTGGGAAACATTCATAGATAGCAATACGTTGTGGAAACTGTGCGGGGTATACTGACACAGTTGAAGCAATAGCTATATTAGTGCGACATATTTGTGAGTACCGGTAACCCTTGAGTTCAATCAAGGAGAGTACGGGGCCGCTGAGTGATGTCACTAAGCACTAATGACCTAGAACCTTACTTGACCATCTTGGCCTTTTATTAGGGGTAGTGAGATGACCGGCTTTGGTGCAGTCCGAAGTTGGTAGATACTCGATACTACACTCATTGAGGGTTGTTTTCTTGGAATATTTTGGTCGCTAGTTAAGTGGCTAAACCAAAACAATGAACATGGAAAACAATCCAATGATATTGAGCTCCTTATAACCCGGTTACTATTTATAGGACAGGTTTTGAAGCCAACTACACTCAAGAGGGTACTTACCTATGAAACCCCATGCAAGCCTGAAACTAGGGTTTTGTGTGACTTGCTTGTACATATGTTTGTGCATACATCATGAACATCATAAAGCATCATATGCATCCACTAACCATTTCAAGGGTTTGGATCTTCATATTTGTTCTTGTTTTGTAGGCCATGGAAATTCTTCGCAGGAAAACTATCCAAGTCAACCTTATGAGAATCCCTCTTCAACTCAAGGAGCTTACATCCAGAATTCCAGAAAGTTCTCTCTTCAGTGAAAGACATGGTAGACTGCTCAGCCTAGTCAACACCAACATTGAAGAAGACATGGTGAAAGTGTTGTTCCAATTCTTTGACCCCCTTCACCACTGTTTCACATTCCCCGACTATCAATTGGTGCCTACTTTGGAGGAATTTTCTCAACTCCTGAGAATTCCTATTCTTAATCAACTACCCTACAACGGTACGGAAAAAGAACCAAAGCCTGAAGATGTTGCTCAAGCACTACACTTGCAACCATCTGACATCAGGGGGCATTGGGAGACTAGAAGTAGTGTCAAAGGCTTCTTGGCAAAATTCTTGTTTGAGAAGGCACAAGAGTGTTGGAATTCTTTGGATCTGCAAGCCTTTGAAGAAATTATGGCACTCCTTATTTATGGGTTGGTCTTGTTCCCAAATCCTAACCAACTTATAGATGTCAATGCTGTCAAGATTTTCCTAGCCAGGAATCCCATACCTACATTGCTTGGGGACATCCTCCACTCATTTTACACACGAACAATGAGGAAGAGAGGTGTTCTCATGTGCTGTACTCCTCTCCTTGCAAGGTGGTTTATTTCGCACCTTCCACAATCTGTTTTGAAGAATGAACAAGGCTTAAGGTGGTCACAACGGTTGATGACCCTTACACATTCTGATGTATATTGGTGTTCTCGGTCCAGAGAAAATGTCATCATCGTCGATCATTGTGGTGACTTACCTAATGTTCCATTACTTGGCATTAGGGGAGGCAATACCCACAACCCTTGTCTAGCTTTGAGACAATTTGGATATGCACGGAGGGATGGCCCTCATGACATGCTGATTCCAGACCTAGTTTTTGACTTCGACAACGATGCGCAAGGACTTCGCCAAAGATTCATCAGAGCTTGGAGGATGCCTAACAAGGTAGATAGCAAGACACTGGGGCACAAAAACTCTATCCCTCTTGAGCCCTACCTCAAGTGGGAACGAACCCGAGCCCAGAGTCTTATGATTCCTTACCCTCACATTCTCCCTTTGATTAAAGAGCATGTTAAGGAAGGAGAGGTTCCATACACCATCCTACATCCTGACATGCCAACATCATGGGAGGAAATGCAAAAGAATTGGATCCAACTCAAGGAAGAACGAAATACTTTTGAAGCCAGCTTCTACGCCAGTGAGAAGAAGGTTTTGGAGCTTACCCGCCGACTTCACGAGGAGGAGACCCTTAACACTTACATCGCGCCAAAGAGGATGCGCAACGTCTTTTTACCTTAAGAAGTTTTTGTAATATTTGGCCCATGGGGCATTTATGTACTGACAAAATTTCTTCTTATTAATATGACGTGTGTTCTTTTTATCTGCAACAATTTTGAATTTCTAAATCCTTGAATGCATTGCATGAAAAAACATATCATTCATCATATGCATAAACAGGTCTTCACACCAGGTTTCCTTATCTTTCTGCTGTTTATTTCAGTAAGATGGATCTTGAACAGACGGTCAAAGATCTGCAGTCACAAAACTCGCAGTTTCAACAGCTCCTTATGACCTTGGCAAAGGGTCAGGAGGATCTTAAAGCACTGTTAGGGAACAAAGAGCAAGAAAAAGGAAAAAAGAAGAAGAAAAGAGTTGGGGTAGCTACACTGGGAAGAAGATTTGAGAATGAAGCTAAGAGATTTCTTGAATTCCCCTCCACATCTGATGAGGGGACCGGTAAAGGAAAAGGGGCTGCATTACCTTCTGAGTCCGAGGCTGATGAGGAGGAGGTTGAGGAAGATGAAGACTATTCAGAGCAGCAATACCCACCAGCGGACGACAAATACAAAAACCTGGAGGATAGACTGGCAGCTATGGAGCTGCAAAGGGTTCCTGGGTTAGATTTTGAAGAATTGGGATTGATTGCTGGGATTGTGATCCCTCCAAAGTTTAAAGTGTCAACTTTTGCAAAATATGACGGGCTGTCTTGCCCGAAGATGCACCTGAGGTCATATGTCAGAAGAATTCAACCTCATACATCCGACAGAAATCTTTGGGTACACTTTTTTCAAGACAGCTTGTCTGGTACACAACTAGACTGGTTTTATCAGCTTGAAAGGTCAGAGGTGCATAACTGGGAGGACTTGGCAGCTGCCTTTTATCGCCAGTATCAATATAACGCTGACTTGGCGTCAACCCGTACTCAGTTACAAAGTATGGGGATGGCCTCAAATGAGGGATTCAAAGAATACACCCAGAAATGGCGCGACTTGGCCGGAAGAGTGCAACCACCTCTTTCAGATAGGGAACTAGTTGATATGTTCTTGGGGACCCTATCTGGCCCTTTCTTTAACCATTTGATCGGGAGCTCTTCCGCAGGGTTTACTGAATTGATTCTGACTGGCGAACGGGTGGAAGCTGGTATTAAGAATGGAAAGATTCAAAGGGATGCCTCTGCCTCCGCAACTGTTAAGAAATCATTCCCGGCCAAGAAGGAAGAAGCTGTTATATACTCTCAAAAAGGATCGGGAAGAACTGAGCGACGACCGACGGTGGGGGCCGTGATGATTCAAATTCATCAAATGATCAGCCTCGTAACAATCAGTCTAGACCTAACCAACAACGGGTAGAACGGCCACAACGGCAGTTCACCCGCATCGACATGACGCCTGCACTAGTTCTTCCCCATTTGTTGAAGTTGAATCTGACTGGTTTAAAGGAGGCACCGAAAAACCCTAACACCACATCTCCATACTATCATGCCAATGCCAAATGTGCCTACTGTTGTACCCCAAAATTTGCCCTCCTCTTTTCCACAAGAAATCACAGCTTCGGGTTTTCCCTGACTTTTTCAGATTGGTGTAAGAATCAGTCAAACAGATTTTTTCTTATCAGTCTATCCAAATTAGGGTTTTCATGGCTCTGGAACAGTTCAAGCAAATTATTAGGGTTTGGTTGAGTTTGGCTCAAAGTTTGATCAGACAGGCGTTTCTTTGGTGTTAAGTCAAGAATTAGGGTTTTTGCGCGCGCAGTTTCAGAAGAGTTTGAATCCACAGTGTTTTAATTGGTTGTTACACTGTTTTGACATTTGTTCAAAATTTCTGTCTAAACATCTGGGATAAAGGCTAAGGCATTTGATTTGAGATGGGATAAAAGCTGAGGCATTTGGATTGAGAACTTGCAGGGTTTGATTTAATCAGTAAAGAGATAGGCACTATGCATTGCTCATGTTTAATTGGGACGCCGGGTTTATTATTGATTGCAAGACTACAGTGTTTATTAATTAATGATTTGTTCTAAGTTAGAATAATTGGGATTTATTTCCATTTATTATAATTTAAGAATTATAAATAATTAAATAAACAATTGAAGAAGAATTAAAAAGGATTAAACTTTTATTTACTTTTAATTATTAAGTACAAATGTTATTTGAATACATTTACAGTATTTACAAATAATGTTATTACAAATAATTAAAGGTAAAATAAAGCTATATCCTAAGTTTGCTAAGTCTTCGTCTTCTATTTGCTGCTCCCCATTGCTCAATTGGTTTTCATCTGCAAAAACAAAGAAAAGGAAAAAGTCAAATGCAGATGAATTAAGAAAAAAGCAGACAGTTAATTTAAAAAGCTCATCATTAAAAGTAACTGGTCGGAATCAGTTTATTCACCCTCTCTGCAAATCACAAGAATTTCTTGGTTCACAAAGAGGGATAGAAATATGCTTGCAAAAATATGAAATGCACAAAGCTACAATTGCACAAATTCAAAATATCAAACAGGCTGCATAATTCCAAAAATCCAAACCCAAGTCCAAAAGGCAAACTGAATTGAACAACCAAGTGAATAAACAAAACAAGTTGCCCAAGTCACACTGTCAAAGAAACTAAGCCAAAGTTACAGTTTCAAACCAACCAAGTCCAATGTCAACCAACTATCCAAAAAGCTGTCAACAAAATACACAAAACATGCAGGAAATATGGAAAGTATGCAGAGGAAAGACCATATTGCAAACATATTCAAAAAAAATACATCACTTTCCAGCCAAAACTTTTTCAGAAAGGACAGATTTAAGCAATATAAAATGCTTTTTAAATCTATGGAGAGAGAAAGAGAGAGGAAGGAAGCTTACAGTACAGCAGGCTAGAGGCTAAAAAAGAGATATAAACAGGATATATCAGAACACATAGAGAGAGGAGGCAGAATACATACAGCAGAGGATATCACAAAAAATGAAAACCTCAAGCCTTACAACCTTCTCAAGTATTGGTATTCAAACCAAGACCAAATTCAAAAAAACTTGTTAAAAGCAAACTGCCAGCCTACAAACAAAGGGGGCAGAATATCACAAAAAATATAGAATACCACAAATTGTATCAACAAACAGCCAAGCCTCTAATCTGTTCCAAACAAAAAGCCCAAGCTCCAAAACCTAAACTCAGTTTCAAAAGCAAACATATCAAGCCTAAAACCAGAAGCCTTCACCTGTATAAACCTGTAACACAAGCCTCAAACAGAAGCCATGAACACAAGCCTCATGCCTGCCTAAAAACCAGAACCACCTCAAACCTATACACAAGCTTACAAACAAGCTTACAAACAAAACTGTCAAACACAAACTGAAGCCCTAACCTGCATAAGTTATAAGCTCAAGCCAAGCCTGTAAACTGTCATCAAACCAGAAAAGCCACAAAACATTCAAACTCAACGCCCTGTGTAGCCTGTAAAACCCAACAAGCCTATACCAAAAAACAAAAGGCACAAAGCATTTAAACCAACTAGACCCTCAGAATGATTTTATCACAGTGTTAATACCTAAGGCAACTCAGCAATCAACATACAGAGGCAAGCATATCAAGCATATCAGGCATCTCAGAGCATACAGAAGCAAAGGGCAAACAGAAGAAGAGGAAAAGAATCAAAATCATACAGAGGCAAGCAGTCAGAAGAGGAAAAGAGGCGATTACAGCTAGGGTTTTCAGAGAAGTTCATCATAAAACCAAGGGTAAGATACTAGGTACCAGATTTCCAGCTCACAGCATCACGCGTCCCCTCGCCCCTGGCCGCCTAAAGTGCCTCCAGCTCTCTCCTCCTCTCCAAGCAACGAACCCTCCAAAGGTAGTATTTCTACTCCTTCTTTTCATACCTCACACAAACAATGATAACATAAATAATCAGAACGTGTCAAGATCAAAAACATGCAAAGCGTAAAACGTACAGAACTAAGAAGTCAAACCTTTTCGTAATGCCGCCTTGCTTGACCGTGGAGGAAGGAAAGAGGGATGATGGCGTAAGGCAACGGGGACGGAGAGAAGTGTCAGAAGCATGGCTCAGGGATAAGAACGATGAAGAAGACGATGAGGAATGGCGCCGCTCTAAGCCTGTAAGATTGTAACCCTAGAAATGAAACAACAAAATGCAAACCCTTAGAAAATGTTCACAAGCGCGTTGGGCCGGTTCGCCCCATCCACATGCTTAAGCCCAACGAAATATGGAGCGCACCCCCCTTTTTTATGATTCTGTTTATTAATTGTTTTGGGCCAAGTACAAAATCCCCTAGGCCCATTCAACTTTTTTTCTTATAACTCATAAACCCTTTTTCATTTTATTTTATCACTTTATTTTTAAGTAAAATATTACATTGACTTTTTTTTATTATATATACAAATTTTTTCTTTATTACAATCAATAAAATACATAAAAATATTAACTAAAATATATGAACATTAATTTTCTTAAAGTTAAACAATTTTCTTTTCTTTTCTTTAAAACCCTTTTGTATAGAAACTAAAATACAAATAATAACTTTCTTTAACTTAAAACATTTTTCTTTTCTTTGACACTTTTGTTTGTAAATATTAACAAATACATAAAAATAAATACTTTTTCTTTAAAACTTTTGTTTAATTAATCTTATACAAGTTTATAAAACATTAACCAAAACATAAAAATAAATAACAATACTTAATAAATACTTAATTTTGCATTAAGTTAATATCTTGCATCACTTGTAAATAATCATACACACTTACACAAATACTTTTGATACATTGCTTTTATTCTTATGCATTGCTACATTTTACATTGCGATTGCGATTCGATTTGGTTGTAAATATTATATTTGGACACTACTCTCCTATTAAGTCTCATCCCCATTTGTAAATATTTGTACCCCCATTCCCGGATACTTATTTGTAATAGCTTAGACTTTAAATTCCCGCAATTTATCGCTTTCAATTATACCATGTTTAGACCTAGGGTTTGTATGTAAATAAAATCAACCGCTAGATAACCTAAATACAAGACAAATGCATGACAATCAATACACAATTCACACTTTCACCCCTAGGGTAATCCCACTCGTTGCCTTCCAAAATGGGCCATGCTTGCATGTTGAGTTTCTTTGGCAAAACGAATCAAATGATCATAGTCCCTCGATGACACTTTCGAAAGTTCCCTACAAAATGATCATAGTCCCTTCAAGCAAATTGCCAAACACACTTGGCACCATTGCATTCATGGTCCATACGATGACCCGGGCCTGTCTCGTTAACATCCTAACACAAGATTGTCCACCAAATACAATGGTGGAACAATACTGTTAAAAGGGTTAAAACATGAGAAAAATCTTTGAGTAAATTTATGGGTAGATAACTCTTAGTTACTTGATCAAACTTGCAAAACACACTTGCCTACTTTTCAAAAACCACTCCACAACACACTTTCAAAAACAAACTTTCAAAACCATTGAAATATCTTTTCGAAAAGACAAACACCTTTGTAAAACATTCGAGTAAAGAATTGTTACAACGGTTGCCTAGACAAGGCATCTTTTTCAAAGCATTTTTCAAAAACACACACACCACCATTTCAAACAATTGAAAATGCAAGGCAAGTGATCTAAGCAAGTAACTAAGAGCCCATGGATAACCATGGATGAAAAGGGTGCTAATACCTTCCCTTTTCATAATCTACCCCCCGAACCCACGAAACATCTCAAAAGGTTTTTCCTGTGCTTTTTAACCTTTCCTTAGGATAAAATAAAAAGTCGGTGGAAACTCTTGCTAAACCGAACAAGTGCGAATACAAAACGCAAAACCTCAAGTCAGTTCTCCCACTGTATCATAGAACTGGCGACTCTGCTGGGGATACTGTTTAAAAGTGGGGTTACCTTAGGGTTTTAGATCACCCTTTTGCATGATTAATTGTTTGCTTTGATTGCTTTACCTTTGTGGTTCTCTTTTTTGGGCATGAAATCCTACACCCGGATTTGGGAAACATTCATAGATAGCAATACGTTGTGGAAGTTGTGCGGGGTATACCGACACGGTTGAAGCAATAGCTATATTAGTGCGACATATTTGTGAGTACCGGTAACCCTTGAGTTCAATCAAGGAGAGTACGGGGCCGCTGAGTGATGTCACTAAGCACTAATGACCTAGAACCTTAATTGACCATCTTGGCCTTTTATTAGGGGTAGTGAGATGACCGGCTTTGGTGCAGTCCGAAGTTGGTAGAGACTCGATACTACACTCATTGAGGGTTGTTTTCTTGGAATATTTTGGTCGCTAGTTAAGTGGCTAAACCAAAACAATGAACATGGAAAACAATCCAATGATATTTAGTTCCTTAGAACCCGGTTACTATTTATAGGACAGGTCTTTAAGCCAACTACACTCAAGAGGGTACTTACCTATGAAACCCCATGCAAGCCTCAAACTAGGGCTTTGTGTGATTTGCTTGTACATGTGTTTATGCATACATCATGAACATCATAAAGCATCATATGCATCCACTAACCATTTCAAGGGTTTGGATCTTCATCTTTGTTCTTGTTTTGTAGGTCATGGAAATTCTTCGCAGGAAAACTATCCAAGTCAACCTTGTGAGAATCCCTCCTCAACTCAAGGAGCTCACATCCAGAATTCCCGAAAGCTCTCCCTTCAGTGAAAGACATGGTAGACTGCTCAGCCTAGTCAACACCAGCATTGAAGAAGACATGGTGAAAGTGTTGTTCCAGTTCTTTGACCCCCTTCACCACTGTTTCACATTCCCTGACTACCAATTGGTGCCTACTTTGGAGGAATTTTCTCAACTCCTGAGAATTCCTATTCTTAATCAACTACCTTTCAACGGTACGGAAAAAGAACCAAAGCCTGAAGATGTTGCTCAAGCAGTACACTTGAAACTCTCTTATATCAAGGGGCATTGGGAAACTAGAAGTGGTGTCAAAGGCTTCTTGGCCAAATTCTTGTTTGAGAAGGCACAAGAGTGTTGGAATTCATTGGATCTACAAGCCTTTGAAGAACTTGTGGCGCTTCTCATTTATGGGTTGGTCTTGTTCCCAAATCCTGACCAGCTTATAGATGTCAATGCTGTCAAGATTTTCCTATCCAGGAACCCCATACCTACATTGCATGGGGACATCCTCCACTCATTTTACACACGAACAATGAGAAAGAGAGGTGTTCTCATGTGCTGTACTCCTCTCCTTGCAAGGTGGTTTATTTCTCACCTTCCACAATTTGTTTTGAAGAATGAACAAGGCTTAAGGTGGTCACAACGGTTGATGACCCTCGTGCACTCTGATGTACATTGGTGTTCTCGGTCCAGAGAAAATGTCATCATTGTCGATCGTTGTGGAGAGTTCCCTAATGTTCCATTACTTGGCATTAGAGTAGGCATTACCTACAACCCTTGTCTAGCTTTGAGACAATTTGGATATGCATAGAGGGATGGCCCTCATGACATGCTGATTCCTGACCTAGTTTTTGACTTCGACAACAATGCGCAAGGACTTCGCCAAAGATTCATCAGAGCTTGGAGGATGCCTAACATGGTAGATAGCAAGACACTGGGGCACAAGAACTCCATTCCTCTTGAGCCTTATCTCAAGTGGGTAAGGATCCGAGCCCAGAGTCTCATGATGCCTTACCCCCATATTCTCCCTTTAATCAAAGAGCCTATTAAGGAAGGAGAGGTTCCCTACACCATCCTACATCCTGACATGCCAACATCATGGGAGGAGATGCAGAAGAGTTGGATCCAACTCAAGGAAGAAAGGGATACTTTTGAAGCCAGCTTCTACGCCAGTGAGAAGAAGGTTTTAGAGCTTACCCTCCGACTTCACGAGGAGGAGACCCTCAACACTTACATCGCACAAAAGAGGATACGCAACGTCTTTTTACCTTAAGAAGCTTTTGTAATATTTGGCCTATGGGGCATTTATGTACTGACAAAATTTCTTCTTATTAATATGACGTGTGTTCTTTTTGTTTGCAACAATTTTGAATTTCTAAAATCCTTGAATGCATTGCATAAATAAACATATCATTCATCATGTGCATAAACAGGTCTCCACACCAGGTTTCCTTATCTTTCTGCTGTTTATTTCAGTAAGATGGATCTCGAACAGACGGTCAAAGACCTGCAGTCACAAAACTCACAGCTTCAACAACTCCTAATGACCTTGGCAAAGGGTCAGGAGGATCTAAAAGCACTGCTTGGGAACAAAGAGCAAGAAAAAGTGAAAAATAAGAAGAAAAGGGTCGAGGTGGCTACCCTGGGAAGAAGGTTTGAGAATGAAGCAAGAAGAGTTCTTGAATTTCCCTCTGCGTCTAAAGAGGGAACCAATAAAGGAAAAGGAGCTGCACTACCTTCTGAGTCCGAAGCTGAAGGGGAAGAGGTAGAGGAAGATGAGGACTACTCAGAGCAACAATACCCACCGGCGGACGACAAATACAAAAACCTGGAGGATAGGCTGGCAGCTATGGAGCTGCAAAGGGTCCCCGGGTTAGATTTAGAAGATTTAGGATTAATTGCTGGAATTGTGATCCCTCCAAAGTTTAAGGTGCCAATTTTTGCAAAGTATGACGGGTTGTCTTGCCCGAAGATGCACTTAAGGTCGTACGTCAGAAGAATTCAACCTCACACATCCGACAGAAATCTTTGGGTACACTTCTTCCAAGATAGCCTAACTGGTACACAACTAGACTGGTTTTACAAGCTTGAAAGGTCAGAAGTACATGGTTGGGAAGACTTGGCAGCTGCCTTTTATCGCCAGTATCAATATAATTCTGACTTGGCGCCAACCCGTACTCAGTTACAAAGTATGGGAATGGCCTCAAACGAGGGGTTCAAAGAATACGCCCAGAAATGGCGCGACTTGGCCGGAAGAGTACAGCCACCTCTTTCAGATAGGGAACTAGTTGATATGTTCTTGGGGACCTTATCTGGCCCATTCTTCAACCATTTGATCGGTAGCTCTTCCGCAGGGTTTACTGAATTGATTCTGACTGGTGAACAGGTGGAAGCTGGTATTAAGAGCGGAAAGATGCAAAGGGATGCCTCTGCATCCGCAACTGTTAAGAAACCATTCCCGGCGAAGAAGGAAACGGATGTTGTGTACTCTCAGAGAGGAGTGGTAAGAACTGAGCGCCGGCCGTCTGTAGGGGCCGTGATAATCCAAAATTCATCAAATGATCAGCCTCGTACCAACCAGTCTAGACCTAACCAGCAACGGGTAGAACGGCCACAATGGCAGTTCACCCGCATCAATATGACGTATGCACAAGTTCTTCCCCATTTGTTGAAGTTGAATCTCACCAATATTAGAGAAGCGCCAAAGATTGTGAATACCGCTTCACCACACTATCATCCCAATGCTAAATGTGCCTATCATTCTGACAGCGCCGGACATGACACCAACGATTGTTGGGTGCTTAAGAATAAAATTCAAGACTTGATAGATGCAAAAGAGGTTGAGTTCGATGCTCCAGAGAAGCTAAACGTAATATCCGTTCCAATGCCGAAGCATGGTCGCAATGTACATGCTATTGAAGAAGATCTGTATGTTTCTGATGTCAATGACCTGATGACTCCGTTGTTAACAATCAAGTTAAATCTGTTGAAGGCTGGGATTTTCCCAGGATGTAAAGAAGATTGCTACTGTTGTTCCTCTCTACCAATCGACTGTCCATTGCTGAAGATAGGCATCCAAGGCCTAATAGACAGTCAACAAATTCTTTTCGAAAAGATTCCTGCTATTCCAACCCCTATCGAAGATGTTTCAATAATCACCATTTCCACCAATCTTTCCAAGGCCGTCAAAAAGCCTGTTAAGATTACATCCTCTACAAAGATTGTTCCCTTGAAAATAACCATGCCAGGGCATGTCCCCTACGTTTCTGACAAAACAATACCATGGAATTACGGTGGAGAAATCTACTACCATGGTGTTAAACAAGTTGAGACAACCGAAGGAAGCTCTGATGAAGAAGATGCCAGCATTGGAAACATTGCCAGTACAAGTAAGATCACCCGAAGTGGGAGAATATTTTCTCCAGAGATTGCCCCCCCCCAAAGGCAATCTTTGGACCCTTAGCTGCTGCCAAAATTACTCCTGCACCGGTAAAACTTTCTGCAAGAACTCCGTTGATTAAAGAAGCCGTCAACCCTGTGGTTGTCCCTCCTACTTCTGCTGATAAGGGGAAAGGGATCCAAGATGAGCTCGTCAGGGCGAGGGCTCAGCCATTGGTAATCCCCGAAACCTCTAAGAAAGAAATGGAGGAGATTCTGAAAATAATTAAGAAGAGTTATTATGACGTGGTAGAGCAACTGGGGCAAACCCCCTCGAAGATCTCCATGTTAGCATTGCTGCTTTGTTCGGAGGCTCGTGCCAAGGCCTTGATAAGGTTTTTGAAGACAGCCCATGTTCCCCAGGAAACCTCAGTCGATCAGTTCCAGGATTGTGTAGCCAGCCTTACCGCAGACAACGGCCTGGGTTTCTCTGATGCTGACCTGACTCCGAAAGGAAGAAATCACAATGACGCACTGCATGTGTTAGTCGAATGCCGAGGAACTACTCTAGCCCATGTGTTGGTCGACACTGGTTCTTCTCTGAACGTGCTACCTAAGAAAGCTCTGGATCGATTGGATTGTGAAGGCTTGGAGCTGAAACCAAGTAATATCGTTGTAAGGGCCTTCGACGGGTCTAAAAGAATGGTGCATGGGGAGGTCGACATCCCCATCAAGGTAGGCACTGAAGTATTCCGTTCAACTTTCTATGTGATGGACATCCGTCCGTCATACTCCTGCTTGCTAGGAAGCCCATGGATACATAATGTTAGGGCAGTCACTTCCTCTCTACATCAAATGCTGAAATACCCTGTCAAAGGAAAAATCATAACCGTACACGGTGAAGAGGAATATATGATCAGCCACCTGAACTCCTTTCGGTATGTAGAGGTGGAGGGTGAATTCATTGAAACACCATTCCAGCACTTTGAGGAAGTCTCTCCTGAGGTGGCAGTAGCAAAAGCGGTAGCCGAAGTACCCAAGCAGGTGGCCAGGATGGCATCTCTAAAAGACGCAAAGGCTGCGATGAAGGAAGGGAAGAGCTCAACATGGGGGCGGTTGCCTGATATTCCTCACAAAACAGACAAGTTTGGTTTAGGATTCACTGCTGCGGGGCAAAAAGCTATGCGCCGCTCAAAAGTTGAAAGAACACCCATCAAGATTTCTCCTTATGGAATCAATGCTTTGGAAGGTGAAGACGAAGAGGCCAACATTGAAGATTGGATCTTCCCAACCATCGAAGGGGGACTACGCAACTGGGAGGCGAAAGACTTCATCCCCATTACTTTTATTAGTCAGTAATTACCTGTCAAACATTTCCTGTTGGTTTGTAATAACTACTTTTGAACAATTTGCATGCTACTTTTCTCACCTCATGCCTTGCCCGGGGCATGTAGGTCCATTTGTAAGGGTTTTGATTATCTTCATATTCATATGCCATGTTTAAGGATTCATTGGACGTTTTTCATTGGTAAACTGTTGTGTTCATTCCTTTTGCATTTTTGTTCGTTTAAGGATGGCTATCCCTTACACACACCCACACTCACAAATGCAGGTACCCATCCACTCTGGATTCTATGGGTGACTATTCTGCTATGTCCTTCCATAACTCTGAAGATTTGGTCAATCAGGCTGAGTATGAAGATGACGAAGATTGTGAAGTACCAGGAGAGCTAGCCAGACTTCTACAACAGGAAGAGAGGGCCATCTTGCCTCATGAAAAGTTGTTGGAAACTGTCAACTTAGGAACAGAGGAAGACCGGAAGGAAGTACAAGTGGGTGCCAATCTGGAACCAAGTGTCAAGGAGCGTTTGATACAGCTGTTGAATGAATATGTTGAAATCTTCGCCTGGTCTTATGAAGACATGTCGGGTTTAGACACAGATATCGTGGTTCACCGTCTCCCTACAAGAGAGGATTGTCCACCGATCAAGCAAAAAGTTCGCCGAATGAGGCCCGACATGTCTGAGAAGATTAAAGCTGAAGTAATGAAGCAATTCAACGCGGGCTTTCTGGCTGTTACATCCTATCCACAATGGGTTGCTAACATCGTGCCAGTTCCAAAAAAAGATGGCAAAGTCAGAATGTGTGTGGACTACCGGGATTTGAATAGGGCCAGCCCTAAAGATGATTTTCCGCTACCGCATATCGACATTTTCATTGACAACACAGCTCAGCACAAGGTGTTTTCCTTCATGGACGGATTCTCAGGCTACAACCAGATCAAAATGGCCCCCGAGGACATGGAGAAAACGACCTTTGTTACACAATGGGGTACTTTCTTTTACAAGGTGATGCCGTTCGGACTGAAGAACACAGGGGCAACTTATCAGCGCGCCATGGTGGCTTTGTTCCATGATATGATACATCATGAGATCGAGGTTTACGTAGACGACATGATAGCTCAATCACAAACAGAGGAGGAACACCTTGAACATCTGCAAAAGCTGTTTTCCAGGTTGAAGGAGTACAAACTCAGGCTGAATCCAAGTAAGTGCACCTTTGGAGTTAGGTCTGGTAAACTTCTAGGATTTATTGTCAGCAACAAAGGCATTGAGGTCGATACAGCAAAAGTGAAAGCTATACAAGAGATGCCCGCCCCCCGTACTGAAAAAGAGGTCAGAGGATTCTTGGGGCGCTTGAACTATATTGCCAGATTCATCTCTCATCCGATGTCTACCTGCGAGCCAATTTTTAAACTATTGAAGAAAGATCAGGTAGTCGAGTGGAACGACGATTGCCAAGCTGCTTTTGATAAGATCAAGGAGTATTTGCTAGAACCTCCTATTCAGATGCCACCTGTCGAAGGAAGACCGTTGCTCATGTATCTGACCGTGTTGGAAAGCTCAATGGGGTGCGTACTGGGCCAGCATGACGAGTCTGGTCGAAAAGAGCATGCCATTTATTACCTTAGCAAAAAGTTTACCGACTGTGAGACTCGCTACTCACTGCTCAAGAAAACTTGCTGCGCTTTGGTATGGGCTACTCGCCGACTAAGGCAGTATATGTTGACTCATACCACTCTGCTGATTTCCAAAATGGATCCTATCAAGTATATCTTCGAGAAGCCTGCTTTATCTGGAAGAATCGCTAGATGGCAAATGATCCTGACTGAGTATGACATCCAGTACACTACCCAAAAATCTATAAAGGGGAGTGTACTAGCTGACCATCTAGCACATCAAGCTATCGAAGATTATCAATCCATGAGATTCGACTTCCCGGACGAGGACATCATGACTTTGGACAATATTGAAGGTGACAGACCGTATGACGGACCTGAAAATGGATCCCGATGGACCCTATACTTTGATGGTGCTTCAAATGCACTTGGGAACGGTATCGGTGCGGTACTCATTTCCCCGGAAGGTTGCCATACACCTTTCACAGCCCGACTTTGCTTCAGCTGTACCAACAACATGGTTGAATATGAAGCTTGCATCTTTGGTCTCAAGGATGCTATAGACTTAGGGATCAAATCTTTGATTGTATTTGGGGACTCGGCCTTGGTTATCAGTCAAATCAAAGGAGAGTGGGACACCAAACATCCTAATCTTATCCCATACAAAGAACATGTCTTGACATTGTTGCCTCATTTCAAGCAAATCACCTTCGAGCATTTCCCGTGAGAAGAGAATCAGCTAGCAGATGCTCTGGCTACAATGTCTTCCATGTTTAAACTCAACTGGGATAACGAGGCTCCCCAAATCACCATCGAGCGAATGGATGAACCTGCACATTGTCATGAGATTAATACCGAAGAAGTAGTGGAACAACCCTGGTTTCACGAAATCAAAAGGTATCTCCAGACTAGAGAATATCCCGAAGGAGCTTCCGTAAATGACAAGAAGTTCCTAAGGAAATTTGCTGCCAAGTTCTTCCTGAGCAACGGCATCCTCTATAAACGCAGCCATGATTGTGTTTTACTCCGATGTGTAGACAAAGCTGAAGCAGAGTTGATCATGACCGAGATACACAGCGGTACGTTTGGCACCCACTTGAGCGGACATACGATGGCTAAGAAGATTCTAAGGGCAGGCTATTACTGGTCTACCATGGAAGCTGATTGCTATCAACACTCCCGTACCAGCCATAAATGCCAAATCTACACCAATAAGGTGCACATTCCTCTTGTTCCTCTCAACGTTCTGACAGCTCCTTGGCCATTCGCAATGTGGGGCATTGACATGATTGGAGAGATCATGCCCACAGCGTCCAATGGGCATCGCTTCATCCTGGTCGCCATTGACTATTTTACCAAATGGGTCGAAGCAGCTTCCTTCGCCTCTGTTACAAAAAATGTGGTTGCTCGCTTCATCAAGCAGAACCTCATATGCCGGTATGGTATCCCCGACAGGATCATCACAGACAATGATACAAATCTGAACAATACTATGATCACCGCTCTATGCGAACAGTTCAAGATTTATCATCACAATTCATCTCCCTATCGGCCGAAGATGAACGGTGTTGTTGAAGCTGCGAACAAAAACATCAAGAAGATCATTCAGAAAATGACAGTTACCTACAAGGACTGGCATGAGATGTTACCGTTTGCTCTGCATGGATACCGTACTACGGCACGTACTTCAACAGGGGCAACCCCATTTTCTTTGGTATATGGCATGGAAGTTGTCCTACCCATGGAAGTTCAGATTCCTTCTTTAAGGATTATGAAGGACGCTGGCTTGAATGAAGACGATTGGATTCAAACCCGACTTGATCAACTCAATTTGATCGACGAGAAACGACTCGCTGCTATTTGCCATGGTCAGACATATCAAAAACGGATGATCAAGGCTTTCAACAAGAAAGTCAGACGTCAAGTATATCAAGTTGGAGACCTCGTGATCAAGCGGATTATCTTGCCGTAAAGTGATCCCAGGGGCAAATGGACTCCTACCTACGAAGGACCATTTGTGATCAAGAGCATATTTTCTGGTGGTGCAATGATTCTGACCACCATGGACAGTGACGATTTGCCGCACCCTGCGAACGCAGACATAGTCAAAAGATACTATGCGTAAAACAACCCGACAAGTCGAAAACCCGAAAGGGCGGCTTGGGCAAAAATGGGGCATCCCGGTGAACCGAAAACCCGAAAGGGCGGTTCAGGCAAAAATTAGGGATAAAGCAAAAAAATCTGTACACTCGGCAAGTCGAAAACCCCAAAGGGCGGCTTGGGCAAAAAGGGGTTTCCCGGTGGATTGAAAACCCGAAAGGGCGGTCCAGGCAAAAGTTAGGGAATTAAAGCGTATGACTATGTCTCGTCGGATCACTTTAAAGACAATCTCTTCGTCAACCAGCTCCCAGCTTCCGATCAATCCAGTCACCGGCAGACGAAGCATTGAATGGACAGATATTCAGAGTCGTGAAGGCTATAATAGAATGGAATCCCATGGAGTTGTTTCACATAGCCATCTTTCTTTTGTATAAAATTTCCAATTTTTACGGCGACATCCTCTTACAAGGATACCTGTCTCCTTTGTACAAAGATACTCATAGAAAGTTAATACAAATACTTTTCCAAATACAGAAATTTGCTTTGTCTTCCTTTTTCTCTTTTGCACTTATGTCTATTTGAGAAACGTCCAATGTTTTGTTAAGTAGGCATATGCATTTGAACATAGTCATTTTCTTACAAATCAGGAAAAGATGATTACTGATAGGTTGAAGGTACGGATAGATATCTCGATGCCCTTTCAGAAGGAATCCCCAGCAGATTTAAACTCCAAATCCCTCGATAAAGTCAAAATCCAGAACTTAAATTCCCCAAACAGAGTTAAACTCCAGGATCCTCAGCAGAACAGGAGCTTTCTCAAAGCTGATTTCCCCAGCCAGAGAGCCTTCCAGAACTTAGTTCCCCTCAGAGTTAAGTTTCAGCATCCCCAGTGGAGCCCTAAAATCTGAAAATCCTATCCCCAGCGGAGCTAAAACTTCCAACTATCAATCCCCAGCGGAACCAGACTAGTGAACCCTCTCCCCACAGAGATACTTCCCACCAGACTAAAGATTCTCAGTCATACCTCTCCAGCATAAGTCTACCAGGTTCTGAACTCCCCAGCAGAGATCATCAGAATTCTCTTACCCCGCAAGTCACCAAGGAGTTCCAATCCCCAGCAGTGGTCCTAAGATCCCTCAACAATTGAAGATCTTGTTCCCCAAGCAGTCAGCAGTCAACAAGGATTTCTCACCCTTAGTAACCAAAGGATTCTTCTATCCTCAGCTTCGGTTATGGGTTTATTTCCCCAACATTTGTCAAGGATTTATTCTCCAAAACAAATTACATTTCAAATTGATCGGTCGTTCAAAAGTTCCTTCGTCATCTGTTGGAAGCTACAGTCGTCAAAGATCAAATTCTCACAAAATTCAAGTTACGAAGCTCGGATTTGACCGGATAGTATCTTGATCCCTACAGCATATTGTGAAGCCCGGAGTATGACCGAATAACAATGCCAGATAACCACCAAGCTTGGATTGCGACCAAATAGTGATATCCCCTCAGATCAAGCTATGAAGCCCGGATTCGACCGGATAATAGTTTAATCCCCAACAAATTTCTGTGAAGCCTGGATTACAACCAGACAGCAGTCAAGAATACTACAAAGCCTAGAGTCGACCAGATAGTGGTATATCTTCAACACAAGCCGTGAAGCCCGGACTCGACCGGATAACAGCTTAACAAAGCTATTGTGAAGCCTGGATTACGACCAGATGACAATACAAATTTCTGTGAAGCCTGGATTACGACCAGACAGCAGTCAAGAATACTACGAAGCCTGGAGTCGACCAGATAGTGGTATATCTTCAACACAAGCCGTGAAGCCCGAATTTGACCGGATAGCAGCTTAGCAAGCTATTGTGAAGCCTGGATTACGACCAGATGACAATACAAATTTCTGCGAAGCCTGGATTACGACCAGACAACAGTCAAGAATACTACGAAGCCTGGAGTCGACCAGATAGTGGTATATCTTTAACACAAGCCGTGAAGCCCGGATTTGACTGGATAGCAGCTTAGCAAGCTATTGAGAAGCCTGGATTACGACCAGATGACAATACAAATTTCTGCGAAACCTGGATTACGACCAGACAGCAGTCAAGAATACTACGAAGCCTGGAGTCGACCAGATAGTGGTATATTTTCAACACAAGCCATGAAGCCCGGATTTGATCGGATAGCAGCTTAGCAAGCTATTGAGAAGCCTGGATTACGACCAGATGACAATACAAGTTTCTATGAAAGCCTGGAGATCGACCAGATAATAGTTAAGCGTTATCAGAATGAAGACTCTCATTCTTAGTTCCTCACAGGATATTCAGATATTCCCCAGTGAAGATCTCCTCAAGACGAGAATCCCCAGTAGATTGGCATACAACCCAAGCTCCTGATTCCCCAACAGTGGTCCCAGGACTTCTCATTTTCAACGATCAAAAGATTCTTACAATCCCTTGCAGCAGTCAAGGAATTACTTTCCCCGGCAGCAGTCAAGATTCTTTTATCTCCAGCCATCCAAGATTCATCTATCCTCAGCAAGACGGCTCATCAGCTTACACACGCATTCATCACATTCATATCATAAACATTGATATAACATACATTGCATCATGCATCATGACATTGCATACAACTAACTCTTTACCTTTTCAGGAAAGATCAGTCAACAGACAAAGATCATCATCTTCCAAGGTTCTTTCTAGAAATAGTTCAGATGTGACCCAGACATGGCGACATTCTGATACTTATTCCAGATTCATTCTGATGCAGTTTTACACGAACTCATCATCAGGAAACCCTACACCGATTCCTTCTCCACTTCCATATTTCTGAAAACAGTTTACGGGTTCTCCAAACACGGATGTCAACCTATCGCTTGTTCAGATTCTTCAACTCCTGAAAACAGTTTACGGATTCTCCCAACAACGGATGGCAATCTATTGCTTATTCAGACCCCCAGTTCAGAGATGTTCCAAAACATGGATACCCTTCTGATACTCGTCCACTCACCAATGACATACAGTTCAACCAACACTTCCAGATGGCATCTCTAAGCCCATCCCCCGACAAGATTCTGTCACATCCCTAGATGGCATCTTTAAGCCCATCACCAAATGGCATCTTTAAGCCCATTCCCTCTACCATCACATCACCGAGTGCAAATTTTTTGGGCACTCTAGTGTCCAATCTTCGTTTACCCTCGAGTCGCGAAAGGCAAGCTTGCCAATCTAACTCTTCAGGTTCAAGAAGATTGAATAGGGGCAACTGTTGTACCCCAAAATTTGCCCTCCTCTTTTCCACAAGAAATCACAGCTTCGGGTTTTCCCTGACTTTTTCTGATTGGTGTAAGAATCAGTCAAAAAAAAATTTTCTTATCAGTCTATCCAAATTAGGGTTTTCATGGCTCTGGAATAGTTCAAGCAAATTATTAGGGTTTGGTTGAGTTTGGCTCAAAGTTTGATCAGACAGGCGTTTCTTTGGTGTTAAGTCAAGAATTAGGGTTTTTGCGCGCGCAGTTTCAGAAGAGTTTGAATCCACAGTGTTTTAATTGGTTGTTACACTGTTTTGACATTTGTTCAAAATTTCTGTCTAAACATCTGGGATAAAGGCTAAGGCATTTGATTTGAGAAGGGATAAAAGCTGAGGCATTTGGATTGAGAACTTGCAGGGTTTGATTTAATCAGTAAAGAGATAGGCATTGTGCATTGCTCATGTTTAATTGGGACGCCGGGTTTATTATTGATTGCAAGACTACAGTGTTTATTAATTAATGATTTGTTCTAAGTTAGAATAATTGGGATTTATTTCCATTTATTATAATTTAAGAATTATAAATAATTAAATAAACAATTGAAGAAGAATTAAAAAGGATTAAACTTTTATTTACTTTTAATTATTAAGTACAAATGTTATTTGAATACATTTACAGTATTTACAAATAATGTTATTACAAATAATTAAAGGTAAAATAAAGCTATATCCTAAGTTTCCTAAGTCTTCGTCTTCTATTTGCTGCTCCACATTGCTCAATTGGTTTTCATCTGCAAAAACAAAGAAAAGGAAAAAGTCAAATGCAGATGAATTAAGAAAAAAGCAGACAGTTAATTTAAAAAGCTCATCATTAAAAGTAATTGGCCGGAATCAGTTTATTCACCCTCTGCAAATCACAAGAAGTTCTTGGTTCACAAAGAGGGATAGAAATATGCTTGCAAAAATATGAAATGCACAATGCTACAATTGCACAAATTCAAAATATCAAACATGCTGTATAATTCCAAAAATCCAAACCCAAGTCCAAAAGGCAAACTGAATTGAACAACCAAGTGAATAAACAAAACAAGTTGCCCAAGTCACACTGTCAAAGAAACTAAGCCAAAGTTACAGTTTCAAACCAACCAAGTCCAATGTCAACCAACTATCCAAAAAGCTGTCAACAAAGTACACAAAACATGCAGGAAATATGGAAAGTATGCATAGGAAAGACCACATTGCAAACATATTCAAAAAAAATACATCACTTTCCAGCCAAAACTTTTTCAGAAAGGACAGATTTAAGCAATATAAAATGCTTTTTAAATCTATGGAGAGAGAAAGAGAGAGGAAGGAAGCTTACAGTACAGCTGGCTAGAGGCTAAAAAAGAGATATAAACAGGATATATCAGAACACATAGAGAGAGGAGGCAGAATACATACAGCAGAGGATATCACAAAAAATGAAAACCTCAAGCCTTACAACCTGCTCAAGCATTGGTATTCAAACCAAGACCAAATTCAAAAAAACTTGTTAAAAGCAAACTGCCAGCCTACAAACAAAGGGGGCAGAATATCACAAAAAATATATGTTGTACCCCAAAATTTGCCCTCCCATTTCATCAATATTTTCTCACCACAAGACCCTTGGAGCTCAAGATCAAGCTAGGGTTTGCTCTGCTCAAGACTCCTCCTTGCACTGTTGACCCAAATTAAGGTTTGAGTTTGCACAAAGATGTTTTGACCTGAAATGCCCAAAATGACTTTCATGCTTCATGTTGGACTCACAAGTTTATCCATACCAAGTTTCAAGCCTTGATTCCAATCTTTGCCCAGTCAATTGGACAGTTGACCTAGAAATCAGATGTATTGGGAAAAAAGTCAATTGTGGCCAATTGACAGTCAAACCTCATGATTTTTGACCCACATCAACATTATGAACTCATATGGACCAATTGATCAAGTTTGGATCACAATTCCACAAGAAATTTGATCAGATCACCAAAAGGTCAAAATGGTCATTTTTAGGGTTTTGACTACACAAAGGCAATTTTTGACTGTTTGACCTAGCCAATGGCAAACCAAGCTCACATATGGACTCAAGGACTCAATGACATGGTCTTGACACATTCAACAAGTTCAAAAGATCCCAAATGCACAAGATTGACAGATGAATTTTCCAGTCAACTGAGCAAAATTTGACTGTATACTGAAAAGTCAAACTTTGACTTTTTGGTCAAAATCAAGTGTCAAGATTCATTTTTCATCAAGACATGTCAAATTGTGAAACTTGTTCATCAAGAAATCAAAAATCACAAATTAGGGTTTGAAATGAAGAAATTTCATAACTTAGAAATTTTCTAAGTTATGAAATTTCCTAATTTTTTCGTAACTTTGTCCCATCTTTTCATCAAGATACATTTGGATTCAAACAAAACTCAAAACATGAAAGTTATAGTCCATTGCAAAATATACAACTTTGATTCACAAAGTTTCCTCAAAAGAATCTTGTAGCTCAAGTTATGATTTTTGGAACAAGGGTGCAAAACATTCTTAACTTAGAAAAAATTTTCCAAAGATGGATTGTAGTACACATTCCAAGATTTCCAAATTGTCCAAGAACTCATCAAACACCCTTGTGGTTAGGGAGTTTCGAATTGGCAAATTTGGGCAAAAGTCACTTTGATTATGGCCAAATTACATGTTCATAACTTTGCATTTTCAAACTCAGCATGGTTCAAGCTAGGTTACAGGCCTCTAATCCCTTTCTTACTCAATAATTCAATGCTAAACCATTGTGCCAAGATGTTATTTCATTCATTTGGGCAATACATGTTAGATTAATCCATAATTAGAAAAAAGCATTTTATCCATTCTTGTAAAGAAACACTTTATGTCAAGTTTACAATCTAAGAGGTACAGGCCATATCTTTGGGCACAAGATTCATGGACATATCCCACTGATCAAGACTCAAATGCACAACATAGATTGAGGGTAGTACAGGCCCGCGTTATCCATACACACTTCCTTACTTATCAAAGAAGAAAACTTGCATATTTAATCACAACTTAGATTCCTGCAAGCAAGAACCAAAGCAAACTTTGTCCACACATTCCATACTCCCTGACTAACCTGAAACATGGCCAAACCATCCCCAATACCTCCTCATCCATCAAAGCCTATTTTTTCTGCAAAACAGAGTCCCTGTTGCAGATTGACTTGGCCAGTTCATTTCCATCGTGCATTTTCATCCAAGCCACCTCAAACACCTTCCATAACATCCATACAAACTATCCCAAGCCTTGGAAACAGACTGTAACACCTCTAACCAAGTTTTCCATTTTCACTTTTCTCTCTTGCAGGTTGACTTCTGTAGCTTGATACAGCAAGATTCAAAGCACACCAAACATTGGAGAAGCATCCATGAACCTCAAGCAAGTTGTACAAGTCCTCACATTGCATTGAAAGTACCTCTATTGTTGCACACGATTCAAGCTGAACAGGTAAAAGTTTGAACTTCTATCTCTCTATCCAAGCATATTTAGGCTTAGGTTTATGAAGAAGTTATGTCCTACTCATGGCCCTGAAGCTACCCATGTCATTACTTTTCATTTATGTTATGTGTACTGAGAGAATTTTGAAACTGAATATCTGAAAAAAGCTAGGTCAGGAATTGGGGGAGAAGAAATTCTCTCTCATTTCTGAGAGTTAGATCAACTTCTTTATATGTTTAGAATCGCGGCTTCAAGCTCTACAAGTTTCATGTTTTAAGTTTGTGCTAAAAATCAAAGAATCAGGATATTTGAATCAAGCAAAGAAACGCGCGTTTTGTTGTTCAAGGATGTTGGAGGTTGAAGACAGAGTCCTTTGGGCTGGGCCTGGCTTATTTTTTCTGTTTGCACCACTATTTCACACATACACCCCCCTGGCCCATTATGTGATATATTTGTCATTTTTGATTTTTTTTTCTTTTTGATTTTGATTATATATTTTTATTCAAGCATGAAAAAACACTAAAAATATTTTTCTCACATTTTTTGCATTTTATTTGATATTTATTTGTTTCATTTAGTTACATATATAAATAAATATAGTACTATTTATTTAAAACATTAAAATAATAGTACAAAAATATATTTTTTTAGTTATTATTTTTTTATTTACATTTTGGAAACATTTTCTAAAAAATATACTTTTTTTTGTAAATAATTAACATATTTTATTTTTTGTATATATTTAATATATTTAGTAAATAATATAAATACTTATATATTTAGAATATTTAGGATAAAAATAATAAAAATACATTTTTTATTTTCATTAATATTTAACCTCAAAAATCACTTTTTTACAATATACTTCCTTTTTATTTATTTTTTGTATATAATTAATAAATATTGCATATAATAATAATAAATACTTTTTATTTAGCAAATTAGGGTTTTTCCCTAAACCATGAAAATATCCAAAAATTAACCTTTTTATTTTTGTTTATTTGTCACATGAAAAATACTTTTTACATACATATAAAAATCATTTTTTGCATCTTGCATATTTATTGTATTTTTATTCAATTATTGTACAATTAAATAACTTGTATATTCCATTTGGATTGTAATAGCTTAGATTTAAATTTCTTGCTAAATATCCCCATTTGAACATTTGTACCCCCATTCCCATGATTATTGTGTAATAATTTAGGACTTTAAATTCCGCATTTTAAAGCTTTCTAAATATGCCATGATAGACTTAGGGTTTTGTATGCAAAAACAAAATAACAAATAGCTTGACCTAATTCAAAGACAAAAAAGCATGAAAATGGACAACACCAATCACACTTGCACCCCTTAGGTTTACTCCACTTGTTGCCTTCAATAGTGGGCCATGTTGCATGTTGAGTGTTTTTGGCAAAAACAAAACAAATCAAATGATCATAGTCCCTCGATGACGCTTTCGAAAGTTGCCTAAAAATGATCAAGTCCCTTAAAGGAAAAGTTGCCAAAGACACTTGGCACCATTGCAATCATGGTCTAAACGATGATCCGCTCCCGTCCCATTAACATCCTAACACAAGATTGTCCACCAAATACAATGGTGGAACAAAATTGTTAAAAGGGTTAAAAACATAGGAAAGATCTTTGAGAAATTTAGGGTAGATAGCTCTTGGTTACTTGACCAAACTTGCAAAAAACACTTGCCTATTTTTCAAAACCACACATCACAACACACTTTCAAAACAACTTTCAAAAACATTGAAAACTTTTCAAAAGATAAGTACACCTTTGTATACATTCAAACATGGATCATTACAAAGGTTGCCACCACAAATGGCCTCTTTTCAAAACATTTTCAAACCCACACACAAAGCACCATTTCAAACAATTGAAAACACAAGGCAAGTGATCTAAGCAAGTAACTAAGAGCCCATGGATAACCATGGATGAAAAGGGTGCTAATACCTTCCCTTTTCATAATCTACTCCCCGAACCCAAGAAAACATCCCAAAGGTTTTTGTTGTGCTTTTTAACCTTTCCTTAGGATAAAATAAAAAGTCGGTGGCGACTCTTGCTCAACCGAAACATTTGCGAAAACAAACGCAAAACCCAAGTCAGTTCTCCCACCGTATCACAGAACTGGCGACTCTGCTGGGGAGAAGTATTAAAGTGGAGTAACCTTAGGGCTTAGATCACCCTCTTGCGTAGCTAATTGTTTCCTTTGATTGCTTTACATATTGGTTCTCTTGTTTGGGCTTGAAATCCTACACCCGGATTTGGGGGAAACATTCATAGATAGCAATACGTTGTGGAAACTGTGCGGGGTATACCGACACGGTTGAAGCAATAGCTATATTAGTGCGACATATTTGTGAGTACCGGTAACCCTTGAGTTCAATCGAGGAGAGTACGGGGCCGCTGAGTGATGTCACTAAGCACTAATGACCTAGAACCTTACTTGACCATCTTGGCCTTTTATTACGGGTAGTGAGATGACCGGCTTTGGTGCAGTCCGAAGTTGGTAGATACTCGATACTACACTCATTGAGGGTTGTTTTCTTGGAATATTTTGGTCGCTAGTTAAGTGGATAAACCAAAACGATGAACATGGAAAACAATCCAATGATATTGAGCTCCTTAGAACCCGGTTACTATTTATAGGACAGGTTTTAAGCCAACTACACTCAAGAGGGTACTTACCTATGAAACCCATGCAAGCCTGAAACTAGGGTTTTGTGTGAATTGCTTGTACATATGTTTGTGCATACATCATGAGCATCATAAAGCATCATATGCATCCACTAACCATTTCAAGGGTTTAGATCTTCATCTTTGTTCTTGTTTTGTAGGTCATGGAAATTCTTCGCAGGAAAACCATCCAAGTCAACCTTGTGAGAATCCCTCCTCAACTCAAGGAGCTCACATCCAGAATTCCGGAAAGCTCTCCCTTGAGTGAAAGACATGGTAGACTGCTCAGCCTAGTCAACACCAGCATTGAAGAGGACATGGTAAAGGTGTTGTTCTAGTTCTTTGACCCCCTTCACCACAGTTTCACTTTCCCCGACTATCAATTGGTGCCCACTTTGGAGGAATTTTCTCAACTCCTGAGAATTCCTATTCTTAATCAACTACCCTACAACGGTACGGAAAAAGAACCAAAGCCTGAAGATGTTGCTCAAGCACTACACTTGCAACCATCTGACATCAAGGGGCATTGGGAAACTAGAAGCGGTGTCAAAGGCTTCTTGGCAAAATTCTTGTTTGAGAAGGCACAAGAGTGTTGGAATTCATTGGATCTACAAGCCTTTGAAGAAATTGTGGCACTCCTCATTTATGGGTTGGTCCTGTTCCCAAATCCCGACCTGCTTGTAGATGTCAACGTCGTCAAAATCTTCTTATCCAGGAATCCAATACCAACATTGCTTGGGGACATTCTTCACTCATTTTACACACGAACAATGAGAAAGAGGGGTGTTCTCATGTGCTGTACTCCTCTCCTTGCAAGGTGGTTTATTTTGCACCTTCCACAATCTGTTTTGAAGAATGACCAAGGCTTAAGGTGGTCACAACGGTTGATGACCCTCATTCACTCTGATGTACATTGGTGTTCTCGGTCCAGAGAAAATGTCATCATCGTAGATCGTTGTGGAGAGTTCCCTAATGTTCCATTGCTTGGCATTAGAGGAGGCATCACCTACAACCCTTGTCTAGCTTTGAGACAATTTGGATATGCATAGAGGGATGGCCCTCATGACATGTTGATACCTGACCTAGTTTATGACTACGACAACGATGCGCAAGGACTTCGCCAAAGATTCATCAGAGCTTGGAGGATGCCTAACAAGGTAGACAGCAAGACACTGGGGCACAAGAATTCCATCCCTCTTGAGCCTTATCTCAAGTGGGTATGAACCCGAGCCCAGAGTCTAATGATGCCTTATCCTCATGTTCTCCCTGTGATTAAAGAGCCCGTTAAGGAAGGAGAGGTTCCCTACACCATCCTCTATCCTGACATGCCAACATCATGGGAGGAGATGCAGAAGAGTTGGATCCAACTCAAGGAGGAACGAAATACTTTTGAAGCCAACTTTTACGCCAGTGAGAAGAAGGTTTTGGAGCTTACCCGCCGACTCCATGAGGAAGAGACCCTCAACACCTACATCGCACCAAAGAGGATGCGCAACGTCTTTTTACCTTGAGAAGTTTTTTTTGTAATATTTGGCCCATGGGGCATTTATGTACTGACAAAATTTCTTCTTATTAATATGACGTGTGTTCTTTTTGTTTGCAACAATTTTGAATTTTCTAAATCCTTGAATGCATTGCATAAACAAACATATCATTCATCATGCGCATAAGCAGGTCTCCGCACCAGGTTTCCTTATATTTCTGTTGTTTATTTCAGTAAGATGGATCTCGAACAGACGGTCAAGGATTTGCAGTCTCAAAACTCAAAGTTTCAACATCTCCTTATGACCTTGGCAAAGGGTCAGGAGGATCTAAAGACCCTGCTTGGGAACAAAGAGCAAATGAAAAAGAAGAAGAAAAGAGTCGGGGTGGCTACCCTAGGAAGAAGGTTTGAGGGTGAAGCCAGAAGAGTTCTTGAATTTCCCCTACTTCTAAAGAGGGAACCAGTAAAGGAAAAGGGGTTGCGGTACCTTCCGAATTCGAAGTTGAAGAAGAAGAGGCTGAAGAAGACGAAGACTACTCAGAGCAACAATACCCGCCCGCCGATGATAAGTACAAAATCTTGGAAGACAGGTTGGCAGCTATGGAGCTGCATAGAGTTCCCGGCTTAGATTTCGAAGATTTGGGATTAGTTGCTGGAATTGTGATCCCCCCGAAGTTCAAAGTGCCAATATTTGCAAGATATGACGGGCTGTCTTGCCCAAAAATGCATCTCAGATCATATGTAAGGAAGATCCAACCTTACACTGCAGACAAGAACCCGTGGATCCATTTCTTTCAGGATAGCCTTTCAGGGGCTCAACTCGAATGGTTCTATCAGCTGGATGGAGCCAGTATCTGAAACTGGGAGGACTTGGCTACTGCATTTTATAAACAGTATCAGTATAATTCTGACCTCGCTCCCACGCGTACCCAACTCCAGGGTATGTCACTGGGGACGGGCAAAGGATTCAAGGAGTATGCGCAAAAGTGGAGGGAACTGGCTGGAAGGGTGCAGCCATCGCTGACTGACCGTGAACTTGTTGACATGTTCCTGGGGACCGTGTCTGGTCCGTTCTTCAATCATCTGATTGGTAATTCTTCCGCTGGGTTTACAGATTTGATCTTGACTGGTGAGAGAATAGAAGCTGGTATCAAGTCGGGGAAGATACAGAAAGGTGCCTCCTCGAATACTGAAAAGAAGCCCTTCAAAAAGGAATCCAGTGCTGTTTATGGTCCCAGAAGACAAAATAAGCCAGAACGCCGCCAAGCTGTCAATGCGTTGGTAATCTCAAAGCCTGCTGCTGCTCCTCAGCAGTATAACCAACCAAGGGGTGAGAGACCCAAAAGGCAGTACACTCGACTCAGCATGACCCTGTCTCAGATTTTGCCGCAACGACTGTCAACCAATCTGGTAACTGTCAAAGAAGCTCCGAAGGTAGTGAACACAACTTCTCCAAAGTACAACCCCAACGCCCGTTGCGCTTATCACTCTGATAGCCCGGGGAATATTACGGATGATTGTTGGGCTCTGAGGAATAAGGTTCAGGACCTTATTGATGCTAAAGAAATACAGTTTGAGGCTCCCGAGAGGCCCAATGTTGTGACTGCTCCCATGCCCCAGCATGGAGTGAATGTTGTGGAAGAAGACCGGTATGTAGCCTCCGTGGAAGATATTCTTACTCCATTGCTGACTGTCAAAAGGAACCTGTTGCTAGCCGGTTTATTTCCGGGATGTGGTAAAGGTTGCCTTCTATGTGTTGTTTCACCTGTTGGTTGTCCTTTGCTGAAATCAGGTATCCAAAGCCTGATGGGTAGCAAAGAAATCTTGTTCGAGAAGATTGTTGTTCCTGCTATCCCTACTGAAGAAGTGTCTATTGTTACTATTTTCAACAACCCTCCTAAGGCTCCTTCAAAGAAGCCTGTCAAAATCATGTCCACTCAGAAGATTGCTCCTATCATCATCACTGTTCCGGGGCCTCTCCCTTATACATCTGACAAAGCTGTCCCTTGGCACTATGGGGCAGATGTTTATGTGCTTGGAGTAAAACAAGAGTTCGATACTAGTACCGGCGTCAGCAACATCACCGGGCCTTCCAAAGTTACTCGCAGTGGTAGGTTGTTCTCACCAGATATTGCACCTCCAGCTATTCAGAGACCTCTTATCATCACACCTGCAAGTATGCCTGCTCCCCTTCCTGATCAAGTTCCTGTTTCTACCCCTGCTGCCGAGTCATCTGACGCTCGGGGCAAAGGGATTATGATCGGTCACAATTTCTAGTAAGTTTCGCACCTTTTTCTGACAAGAATTCATAGCCTTGGTAACATTAAGTGGCATTTGCATGCGTTTTAAAGTAAGTTTTCTTATTTTCAATTGTGTTTAGTTGTCGCATAGTTTTAATGAATGAGTGTTATAAAAATGTCCCTTTTATGCTCTGGTTGGTAGTGTTTCTGGTCCAGGTGTGGCAAGGGAAAGATATGAACTCGTGGCGCACAATATTGGAGAAAAGAAGCCGGAAAAAACCAAGTTTAGAGGTCAACACGGGCACCCGTGTGAATCAACACGGCCCGTGTTGAAATGTGGCTGGAAAATCAACTTTTTGCCTGAAACAGGGGATCAACACGGGCACCCGTGTGAATCAACACGGCCCGTGTTGAATTGTGCCCAGAAACGCAGCTTTTTGCCTGAAACAGGGGATCAACACGGGCACCCGTGTGAATCAACACGGCCCGTGTTGATGAGCGTGCAGTTAATTTGTGTTTTTTGATTTTCTCTCTCAAAGGGGCTCATCAAGGGTATTTTTGGCAAACCACTTGGACTGGAATGAAGGGAGAATATAAAGACAATTTTAGGGCAAGAGAAAGGGGACTTTTTGGAGATCGTAAAATAGAATTGAACGAAAAAGAAGACGGAAGCAAGGTTGTGGAAGAAGAAGAGATTCAACGGTGGACACCATTGAAGATCTGAGTTCTCCCATTATTTTGTAATGTCTAAACTTTTATCTTTGTTTTCCTTGAATATTATGAGAGGCTAAACCTCCCAATGCTAGGGGGTGTCCCTGATTTGATCTGTAACAACTCTGGATTTGGTATTTCATTAATTTAAAAGTTTGTAGTATTTCAATTCAATTGTATGATGTTTATAATGCTTTCTTTATCTGATCAATAAGGATTGTTGTATGGTTAACAATTTGTGGGACTACGATTGTTAAAGTTTTTGTACAATTGAACTCTATGATTATCACCTAGGATTAGGGATATAATATGGTTATTTAGAAATTCTTGATAATTAAATGAATTGGTTTTCTCCTATTTCTCTAAGGACTTAGGTAATAGGATTTTAAACCAAAGGGTTTTCACTAAGGACTTAGGAAAACAATTCTTGAGAATAAATAATTGAATTCTATAAACTTGGTAATGAGATCTTGATCCAGAGGAGTTAGAGGTTGAAGCACACACCCTACCTTAGCATTATCTTCATAAAATCAAAAGTTCAGTCTAAATTTCAGCTTATTCCTAGTTATTATTCTATTTCGTTATTTGTTAGAAACAACACCATATGCTCTTTTGTTTAATTGACTTTGTGTAATAACTCGTATTTCCTACGCAATCCTCGTGATCGATATTCGGGGTAAAACCCTTTAAAACTACATTGGTGAAAATAGTACACTTGCTAAAATCACGACCAAGTTTTTGGCGCCGTTGTCGGGGATTGCCAAAATATAAGTTATTATATAGTCAACTAAAATTTTATTGCTCTGCAATTAAAATTATATTCTGCGTATTTTATTTAATTATTTTACTCCCAACTAATCATCGTATAATCTTGTATGCGAGGTAAGACCTCAGCTGAACTTCTTTTTGACGCAGAACCAGAAAGATTCTTGAAAGCACGACTACAAGAAGTTAAGCGGAAAAGACTGGCTGCAAAAGAAAAATCACCGGTAGTTTCAGAATCAGAAGACGAAGAAATACTTTTGATTTCATCCGAATAATCAGAATCCGAATCTGAAATTATGACAGCTGATCCACCTCCTCCAGAGAGACTTTTGGGGGATTATGGAAGGGCAAATGCACCGCCTGGAAGAATGACCATAGTGAATCAACCGGTTAACGTGGCACACTTCCAACTGCATCCCTCCACCATCCGACAGTTAGAAAGCAAGCCTTTTGCTGGGAGAATCAATGAAGATGCGAATAAGCATCTACAGAGATTCCTAACCACAACAACATCTTTGAAGATAGAAGGCCATTCCGAAGAAGCAAAGAGACTTGTGATGTTCCCTTTCACATTATCCGAAGATGCAGAAGAGTGGTTTTACTCACTTCCTGCTGGAAGTATCACAACATGGGAACAAATGGAAACCGCTTTTCTTAATGAGTACTTCCCAGCTTCGGTTTTCATTCGTAAAAGATACGATATCGTTAATTTCAAGCAGAAAGAAGGGGAACTGCTAGGAGATGCATATAAAAGATTCAAGAGGTGTTTGGTTGCTTGTCCTACTCATAACATGGATCCAACCGAACAAATGCAGACTTTTGTTAATGGTCTACGAGTTAAAACAAAACAATTGATCGACACTGCAGCCGGTGGCTCAACTAATTTCTCAACAGCTACTGGTATCAAGAGGATCATAGAAGCTATTGCCGCGAACGAACACATCGAGTTATATGATCGGGCAATAAGCCAACCGGAAGGAAAAATTGATTTGAAGCTGGCAGACCAAGTGGTTAAAATGGAGGAGCAGATTGCAATTGAAGTGGAAAGAAGGTTAAAGAATATGAATATTGGTGAACAGAAAGTGGCACAGGTTGAGCCAAGCACTTCAGTATTGTGTGAAATATGTGGTGGGCCGCATTTTGCTATGCATTGTGTGGCAACGCAAGAACAGGTTGAACAGATTCATATGTTAAGGCAAAATAATCCATACGCCAATACATACAATCCAGGGTGGAAAAATCATCCTAATTTCGCATGGAAGGATCAGCAAGGAAACTTCCAAAAGCAAGGACCAAACCAGTTTCAAGCTCCAGCGCAACCACAAAAATATAGACCTCCACAACCACAACAACAATACCAACAACAATTTCAACACCACCCACAATACCAACAGCAATTTCAACACCACCCACAACAGTTCCAACAGCAAGGTCAACAACAAACTCCGAAGAAGGCAGACTGGGAAATAGCAATTGAAAAAATGGCTGCTCAAAATTCTCAATTCCAGGAAGAAACCAGAAGCAACATGAGGAATACAGGGGCTTCTATCAAAAATCTAGAAATACAAGTGAGTCAAATTGCACAACAAATGACTAACTCTCAACAACCGGGTTCTCTACCTAGTAGCACGGTTACTAACCCAAGAGACAATAATCATGTGAACGTCGTGACTACCAGAAGCAGTAAATCCAATGATAAACCTGAGAAGAATTCTGATGAAGAAGATATGTTGATTGAGGTGGATGTAGAGATAAAAGAAAATGAGGTTGTTAGTCAAGAGGCCAAGGAGGAAGAAAGGGTGGTAAAAGAGAAAATAGCTACACCTAAACCGGCGGTCAAGCTTCCCTTTCCAACAATAAATAGGAAGAAAGAACAACATGAGAAGAATTTTGAGAAGTTCTTGGAAATGTTCAAGAAACTTGAGCTGAACATTCCCTTCTTAGAAGCACTTGAGCAAATGCCAACTTATGCAAAGTTCATGAAGGATATTATTTCAAAGAAGCGGATCATCGCCAATGATCCTATTATTCTAACTAAAACATGTAGTGCTATTTTGCAGGGTATGAAGATTCCGGTTAAAAAGACAGATCGAGGTTCTGTAACTATTCCATGCACTATCGGTGATAGGTCATTCAAGAAAGCTCTGATTGATTTAGGAGCAAGTGTGAGTCTTATGCCGTTATCCATCTACAAAAGATTGGGAATAGGTAAAGTACAAGATACACGAATGACGCTTCAGTTTGCAGATCAATCGGTGAAAAGACCTTACGGAGTAGTAGAAGATGTACTGGTGAAAATCGACAAGTTTGTGTTCCCTATAGATTTCGTTATTCTAGAAATGCCCGAAGATGAGGAGATACCAATCATATTGGGGAGACCATTTTTAGAGACCGGGAGATGCTTGATTGACATAGAGGAAGGTACTATGACCTTGAAAGTTTATGATGAAGAACTGAAGATTGATGTGAGAAACACCATGAAGTACAAAGACGACATTGCCACAAGTCAGCACATTGAGGTAATCGATCAAATTTGTGATGAAGGAAACTCTTTGGCAATACAAAAATTACCGTTGGAGAGAGTTTTGAGTTTATCAATCTTTAAAGAAGAGGAAATAGTTGATGCAAAAGATAGTGAAGTTTTAGCCATGATGGAAACAACATCCTTTATCACAAATTCTCGCCACAACCGATGGGAAGAGCTAAGGGAACCATTAGTGGAAGGAAGTGAAGATGAACCAAAGAAAGGGGCTGAACTCAAACAATTACCGGAAAACCTTAAATATGTTTTTTTAGACACAGAGAGTAAGTGCCCGGCTATCATAAGTTCTCACCTTGAATTCCTTCAAGAAGATAAGCTTGTCAAAGTTCTTAAAAAGCACAAGAGTGCTCTCGGATGGTCGATAGAAGACTTGAAAGGAATAAGTCCAACTATTTGCATGCACAAAATCCTAATGGAAGATGCTCACAAACCAGTTGTCCAACCTCAACGACGACTCAATCCAGCAATGAAGGAAGTAGTAAGAAAGGAGGTGGTGAAACTTTTGGACGCAGGGATGATTTATCCAATATCTGACAGTTCATGGGTGAGTCCAGTTCATGTGGTTCCGAAGAAAGGTGGGACTACAGTGATTAAGAATGAAAAGAATGAGTTGATTCCTACAAGGACAGTTACAGGGTGGAGAGTTTGTATTGATTACCGTAGACTGAATCTGGCAACAAGAAAAGATCACTTCCTGTTGCCTTTTATTGACCAGATGTTAGAAAGGTTAGCGGGTCATGAGTACTATTGTTTTCTCGATGGTTACTCAGGGTACAATCAGATAGCTGTCGCACCTGAAGATCAAGAAAAGACCATGTTTACATGCCCGTTTGGTATTTTTGCTTACAGAAGAATGCCATTCGGGTTATGTAACGCCCCTGCCACATTTCAAAGATGCATGCAATCTATTTTTGCGGATATGCTTGAGAAGCATATGGAAGTTTTCATGGATGACTTCTCGGTATTTGGTAAGTCTTTTGATAATTGTTTAACTAACCTTGCTCTTGTGTTAGAAAGGTGCCAACAAACAAACCTAATCCTCAACTGGGAGAAGTGTCACTTCATGGTGCGAGAAGGTATAGTTTTGGGTCACAAAATCTCTCATAAGGGAATAGAAGTTGACCAAGCCAAGATAGAAGTCATAGCAAAATTGCCTCGTCCCATGAATGAGAAAGGTATCCGAAGTTTCTTAGGGCATGCGGGTTTCTACCGCAGGTTCATAAGAGATTTCTCTAAAATAGCAAAACCTTTAACTACACTTTTAGTTAAGGACAAAACTTTCAATTTTGATGACGAATGTGCCGTAGCTTTTGACAAAATAAAGCAAGAATTAATATCGGCACCAATTGTAGTAGCCCCTGATTGGTCTCTACCTTTTGAGATCATGTGTGATGCAAGTGATATTGCCATAGGGGCGGTTCTAGGACAGCGTAGAGAAAAATCATTACATGTCATTTACTACGCTAGTCATGTGTTGAACCCTGCACAGATGAATTATGCAACTACCGAGAAAGAGTTGTTAGCAGTTGTTTATGCCTTTGATAAATTCAGGCAATATCTGTTGGGCTCTCGAGTCATTGTTTATACTGACCATGCTGCCTTGAAGTATCTTTTTGCTAAACAGGATTCTAAACCAAGATTGTTAAGGTGGATCTTGCTCCTTCAGGAGTTTGATGTGGAAATTCGTGACAAGAAAGGGTCTGAAAACACTGTAGCTGATCACTTGTCTCGAATGTCACCTATTGAAGAAACGGAAGATAAGCGCCCAATAAGGGACGAGTTCGCAGATGAACACATCCTCGCTGTTATTGGCGTGCCTTGGTTTGCCGACTATGCAAACTATCTGGTAGGTGGTATTATCCCTGATGATTTTGACTATAACAGAAAGAAAAAGTTTTTACATGATTGCAGGTTCTACTTGTGGGATGATCCATTCTTATACAAGAAGGGAATTGATGGCTTGATTAGAAGATGTGTACCAGAGGAGGAACAAAGAGATGTGTTAAAGGCATGCCATGACTCTGAATATGGAGGGCATTTCAGTGGAGACAGAACAGCGGAAAAGGTCTTACAATCTGGATTATACTGGCCTACATTGTTCAAAGACGCTCAAAGCATCGTGAAAGAATGCGATAGGTGTCAGAGGACAGGGAATATTTCAAAAAGAAATCAGATGCCTCAGAAGGGTATCCTTGAAGTGGAATTGTTTGATGTGTGGGGCATTGATTTCATGGGTCCGTTCCCACCATCTTTTGGGAAGAACTACATTCTTGTAGCGTTGGACTACGTCTCTAAGTGGGTTGAAGCTGTGGCTCTTCCTACGAATGATGCTAAGGTGGTAGTGAACTTCCTCAAAAACAACATATTTTCAAGGTTCGGTGTACCAAGAACATTGATAAGTGATGAAGGAACTCATTTTCTGAATAAGTTGATGGAAAATCTGCTGAAGAAGTATAATGTGAAGCATAAGATTGCGACACCTTACCACCCTCAGACTAGTGGTCAGGTCGAAGTATCAAACATGCAGATAAAACAGATCCTCGAAAAGACGGTAAGTGCCTCAAGAAAAGATTGGGCTCTTAAGCTTGAAGATGCATTATGGGCATATAGAACGGCATTTAAAACACCCATAGGCATGTCACCCTATCAGTTGGTTTATGGTAAAGCTTGCCATCTACCACTCGAGCTGGAACACAAGGCATTTTGGGCTTCTAAATTCCTCAATTATGATATTGTGAAAGCCGGTGAGTCTCGTATTCTTCAACTTCATGAGTTAGAGGAATTTCGAGACCAAGCTTATGAAAATGCAAAGATGTACAAAGAGCAAACAAAGAAGTGGCATGATCAACGTATCATCAAGAAGGATCTGTGGGAAGGACAGTTAGTGCTTCTGTTTAACTCCAGGCTTAAACTTTTTCCTGGAAAGTTGAAATCCCGGTGGTCTGGTCCGTTTGTGGTACAAACGGTATTCCCTCACGGAGCGGTAGAGATTAAGAATCCAAACAATGGGGACGTCTTCAAAGTGAATGGACAAAGGTTGAAGCCTTACTATACTGGAGTAGGAGCAGGAGTGATCGATTATTTGCGTCTCGCCGGATGAGTTATGGACCGTCGAGCCAGGCGACGTTAAACGAAGCGCTTCGTGGGAGGCAACCCACGCTCATATTTTCTAACGCATTTTCTTTTATTTTGTTTTGTTCAATTTCAGGTGTTTAGGATGTGGATCGGTAGATGAAACGGTGGTCGAAACGCACTAGGAAAATCCAAAATTGGACATTCAGGACCATCAACACGGGCACCCGTGTGAATCAACACGGCCCGTGTTGTTTGAGAAACAAGAAGAAAAATAAATTTTTTTTGAAAAAACGTACAGGGGCATCAACACGGGCGCCCGTGTGAATCAACACGACCGTGTTGATCGTCCTGGTCAGTTTTTTTTAATTTTTAATGCCTTTTATTCTGTGGCCTCCTCCTCCGCCGCCGTATCAGTGAGCCGGGTACTCTCCGTCACATGTGAGTTCAAACATTGAGGACAATGTTTGGTTCAGATGTGGGGGAGGTTTTATTTTATGTTATTGCTTTGTGTTTTTGAATTTATAGTTTAGTTTGTTTGGATTATTTGGTTTACGTTTGTTTATTTTAAGTGGTTTTGTTTAAAGTAGTATGGTGCAGTGCTGTCATGATGTTACCAGGTGATTGATGGAAATCGGAAGAGGAGCAAACGAATAGCTAGTGGTTGAACAACACACCCCATACTTGATCTTCGCAGGCACCACGGTAGTTGGCACAATCAAGAGGAAAAGGTAGGACGCAAAGCATTAACACGAAACCAAGAGAATACTATGGTAGACTTCAGATAAAAGGAAACCACATGGCACCAAGAGCACCTCGGAGCATGTAAGCTTAACCCACCCGGTGAGACTTCAGAGCCAAATTCACAAATCTACATGAGAGTTCAGTCAGGTATGGCACTATTCACTTTGATTTTGCATATGTTCTCATAACACAAACACACTACGACAGCACACACTGAGGCAATTGTTTTTTCTGTAACCCCGAGCCTTTTTAGACATCCTATATGCATCCTATCCATAGTAGACCCCCTTGAGCCGTAATGTTTGTGATTGTTCATTTTTGTTTTTGTTACCACCCACATTTTCACCATTCATTCTCTAGCTCGGCATTAAAGTTAGTCTCGTAAAATGTATGAAAGAATCTAAGTATGGGGTTGTGAATCATTGAGAAAAGGGAAAGAAAAAAAAAAGAGACAAGAAAAATTGTGAAAAATCCATAAAGAAAGTTTGAAAAACAAACGAAAAATTGTAGAAATTCTTGCCCACTTGTCCGAAAGACCATATAAATGAATCTAAAAGCTAAAAACAAGAAGTCAGAGGTCTTAACCCCATTTTTACGATTCAAGCCAATAATAGTAGTTTTGTGAAACAACATGAATGCCGAGCACCTAAACCCTTTGTTATCCCATTCCTTGTTGACCACACTGAACCCAAACCATATTTTATCCCAAAGTCCTCTTGAATGTGTGTGCAATAGTTGTGTGTAGTGATTCGAGAATGTTTTCAAAGTTAAAAGTAATATGCATGCCTTGGTACTGTGAGTGTAAACACATTAACCCGGAGAGATCTTGTGAGATTGTGAAATAAGCTTGCAGGTGAACAAGTGATCGGAAGTGATAATGTGGTGAATAGATTGACGAAGAATACCATAAGCTCGATTGATAAGTGAAGATGTTTTGCGAATAACCTGATTGTGTTGCGGAGAAAAAGAAGCTCTTGGTGACCTTTGTTTCGTCCCAATACATCACTTGAGGACAAGCAATGAGATAAGTGTGGGGTTGTGATCGGTCACCATTTCTAGTAAGTTTCGCACCTTTTTCTGACAAGAATTCATAGCCTTGGTAACATTAAGTGGCATTTGCATGCGTTTTAAAGTAAGTTTTCTTATTTTCAATTGTGTTTAGTTGTCGCATAGTTTTAATGAATGAGTGTTATAAAAATGTCCCTTTTATGCTCTGGTTGGTAGTGTTTCTGGTCCAGGTGTGGCAAGGGAAAGATATGAACTCGTGGCGCACAATATTGGAGAAAAGAAGCCCGGAAAAAACCAAGTTTAGAGGTCAACACGGGCACCCGTGTGAATCAACACGGCCCGTGTTGAAATGTGGCTGGAAAATCAACTTTTTGCCTGAAACAGGGGATCAACACGGGCACCCGTGTGAATCAACACGGCCCATGTTGAATTGTGCCCAGAAACGCAGCTTTTTGCCTGAAACAGGGGATCAACACGGGCACCCGTGTGAATCAACACGGCCCGTGTTGATGAGCGCGCAGTGAATTTGTGTTTTTTGATTTTCTCTCTCAAAGGGGCTCATCAAGGGTATTTTTGGCAAACCACTTGGATTGGAATGAAGGGAGAATATAAAGACAATTTTAGGGCAAGAGAAAGGGGACTTTTTGGAGATCGTAAAATAGAATTGAACGAAAAAGAAGACGGAAGCAAGGTTGTGGAAGAAGAAGAGATTCAACGGTGGACACCATTGAAGATCTGAGTTCTCCCATTATTTTGTAATGTCTAAACTTTTATCTTTGTTTTCCTTGAATATTATGAGAGGCTAAACCCCCCAATGCTAGGGGGTGTCCCTGATTTGATCTGTAACAACTCTGGATTTGGTATTTCATTAATTTAAAAGTTTGTAGTATTTCAATTCAATTGTATGATGTTTATAATGCTTTCTTTATCTGATCAATAAGGATTGTTGTATGGTTAACAATTTGTGGGACTACGATTGTTAAGGTTTTTGTACAATTGAACTCTATGATTATCACCTAGGATTAGGGATATAATATGGTTATTTAGAAATTCTTGATAATTAAATGAATTGGTTTTCTCCTATTTCTCTAAGGACTTAGGTAATAGGATTTTAAACCAAAGGGTTTTCACTAAGGACTTAGGAAAACAATTCTTGAGAATAAATAATTGAATTCTATAAACTTGGTAATGAGATCTTGATCCAGAGGAGTTAGAGGTTGAAGCACACACCCTACCTTAGCATTATCTTCATAAAATCAAAAGTTCAGTCTAAATTTCAGCTTATTCCTAGTTATTATTCTATTTCGTTATTTGTTAGAAACAACACCATATGCTCTTTTGTTTAATTGACTTTGTGTAATAACTCGTATTTCCTACGCAATCCTTGTGATCGATATTCGGGGTAAAACCCTTTAAAACTACATTGGTGAAAATAGTACACTTGCTAAAATCACGACCAGATTGCTACTGATTTGCCTGCCCTGACGGAGGCACCAAAGACAACCACTGTTGAAGCTTCCCAGCAAGAGATGGAAGAGATTCTCAAGATCATTAAGAAGAGTGATTTCAATGTAGTTGATCAGCTGGGCACACCCCATCAAAGATTTCTATGCTATCACTGTTGTTGTGTTCAGAGGCCCATGCCAAGGCCCTGATTTCCTTCCTGAAGATGGCCCATATGCCACAAGAAACGTCTGCTGATCAATTTACCGATTGTGTAGCCAACTTGACTGCCGATAACGGGTTGGGCTTCTCTGACGCCGATCTGACTGTCAAAGGAAAGAACCATAACAACGCCCTGCATGTCTCCATTGAATGCAGGGGCACTACTCTTGCCCATGTGTTGGTAGACATCGGTTCTTCATTGAACGTATTACCCAAGAAGGCCCTAGACAGGTTAGATTGTGAGGGTTTAGAGCTCAAGCCTAGTAACATTGTTGTCTGGGCCTTTGACGGTTCGAAAAGGATGGTACATGGGGAAGTTGACATTCCAATCAGGGTTGGTTCTCAAGTTTTTGATTCTACTTTCTATGTGATGGACATCCGATCATCCTATTCTTGTTTGCTGGGTCGTCCATGGATCCACAAGGCTGGAGCTGTAACCTCCACACTACACCAGAAGCTTAAGTACCCGGTCAGAGGGAAGATTGTGACAGTTCAAGGGGAAGAAGAATATATGGTCAGCCACCTCCACTCGTTCCGGTACATAGAGATGGATGGGGAATTCATTGAGACTCCATTCCAGCACTTTGAAGAGGTGCCTCAGACACTGGCATCAGCTGAAATTGTGATTGAAGACCCTCCTTTGAAGATGGCTTCCTTAAAGGATGCCCGGGCTGTTATTGAGAAGGGTGAGTGCGCAAACTGGGGCCGACATCCTGATTTCACTCCAAAGACCGACAAGTTTGGTTTGGGTTTCACTGCAGAAGCTCAGAGGACTGTTCGTAAAGCAAGGATTGGAAGACCTCATGTGTTCATCACCAACCCGGGAGTGAATGCTATTGAAGACGACGTGGAGGAATCTGAATTCGAAAGCTAGATCTACCCAACAACCGACGGTGGACCAAGCAACTGGACTGCTAAAGACTTCACACCTATTGCTTTTGTCACTCAGTAATGAACTCTTTTGTTTTGAATTTGTAACAGACAATACTTTGAAACTTTTATGGCTCGGTGTGTTACCCGAGGCACCGTGGCTTCATTTGTGAGGGCTTTTGTGTGTCATTTTCATATATCATCAATAAAAACATTGGAAGTTTGTTGCATTTCAAAATCTTGCGCTCCTTTTCTTTCTTTATTATATATTGCAAAACAGCTATATTTACACACACTCACCTATACAGGTTCCAATCCACTCTGGATCTCACTGGTAACGACTCTGCTACTGCCAGTTATGACTTCGAAAATCCGATCAACTTAGCCGAAGACGAAGGTGAAGATGATTGCGAAGTGCCTGGTGAACTTGCAAGACTACTACTCCAGGAAGAGAGGGCCATTCAGCCACATGAAGAGCCAGTGGAAACGGTAAATCTGGGTACTGAGACAGACAGAAAGGAAGTCAAGATTGGTGTCAATCTAGAGCTCAGTGTGAAACAACGGTTGATTCAGATGCTGCATGACTATGTGGAAATCTTTGCCTGGTCTTACAAAGACACGCCTGGGTTGGATACCGACATTGTGGTTCATCACCTGCCTACCAAGGAAGATTGCCCTCCGGTAAAACAGAAGGTCCACCATATGCGTCCAGAAATGTCCGAGAAAATCAAAGTTGGGGTTATGAAACAATTTGATGTCGGGTTTCTAGCAGTGACTTCTTACCCTCAGTGGGTTGCCAACGTGGTTCCAGTGCCGAAGAAAGATGGTAAGGTCAGAATGTGTGTTGATTACAGGGATTTGAATAGGGCGAGCCCTAAGGATGATTTCCCTCTGCCTCATATCGACGTTCTAGTTGACAACACTGCTCAGCATAAAGTATTCTCCTTCATGGACGGCTTCTCCGGTTATAATCAGATCAAGATGGCTCCTGAAGACATGGAGAAGACCACTTTTGTTACTCAGTGGGGCACCTTTTGCTACAAGGTCATGCCTTTTGGGTTGAAGAATGTTGGGGCAACCTACCAACATGCCATGGTTGCTTTATTTCATGACATGATTCACCATGAAATCGAAGTATACGTCGACGATATGATTGCAAGGTCCCAAACTGAGGAGGAACACCTTGACCATCTACAGAAACTGTTTGGCCGTCTGAAGTTGTACAAGTTGAGGTTGAACCCAAAAAAATGCACCTTTGGGGTGAAATCTGGAAAATTGCTAGGCTTCGTTGTAAGCGACAAAGGCATTCAAGTGGACCCTGCCAAAGTGAAAGCCATACAAGAGATGCCAACTCCCAAGACGGAGAAAGAAGTCAGAGGCTTTCTAGGACGGCTGAACTACATTGCCTGATTCATCTCACATCTAACTGCTACCTGTGAACCAATCTTCAAGCTGCTGAAGAAAGATCAAGTAGTACGTTGGAACGATGATTGTCAGACAGCTTTCAAAAGAATCAAAGAGTATCTCCAAGAACCACCCATTCTTATGCCGCCGGTTGAAGGGAGACCTCTAATCTTATACTTGACAGTACTGGACAACTCAATGGGGTGTGTGCTGGGGCAGCATGACGAGTCTGGCCGAAAAGAACACGCCATTTATTACCTTAGCAAAAAGTTTACCGACTGTGAGACCCGATACTCACTGCTCGAGAAAACTTGTTGCGCTTTGGTATGGGCTGCTCGCCGGCTGAGACAGTACATGTTGACTCACACTACTCTGTTGATTTCAAAAATGGATCCAATAAAGTACATCTTCGAAAAGCCTGCCTTGTCCGAAAGAATAGCAAGATGGCAGATGATCTTGACAGAGTACGACATCCAGTACACGACTCAAAAATCAATCAAGGGAAGTGTATTGGCAGACCATTTGGCACACCAGGCAGTGGATGATTACCAGTCGATGAACTTTGAATTTCCAGACGAGGATATCATGGTAGTGACTGACTGTGAAGTACCTGGACCGGATGAAGGACCTGAGGAAGGATCCTGATGGTCTATGCACTTTGATGGATCCTCGAACGCTTTGGGTAATGGTATCGGCGCTGTGATCATATCCCCTAAAGGCACTCATACTCCACTCACTGCCCGGCTATGTTTCAACTGCACCAACAACATGGCGGAGTATGAGGCATGTATCATGGGTCTTTAAGCTGCAATTGACTTAAGGATCAAGTTTCTGAGTGTCTTCGGAGATTCCGCTCTCGTGATCAATCAGTTCAAAGGCGAGTGGGATACGAAACACCCAAATCTTCTTCCTTACAAAGAGTATGTGTTGACGTTGATTCCCCACTTCGAGGAGATAACTTTTGAACACTTCCCAAGAGAGGAGAATCAGTTAGCAGACGCGTTAGCTATGATGTCTTCTATGTTCAAAGTCAAATGGGACAACGAGGCGCCCCGGATCATTATTTGGAAGTTGGATGAACCTGCATATTGCTGTGACCTTGAGACCGAAAAGGTAACAGAAAAACCCTGGTATCATGAAGTGAAGAGGTACCTTGAAGCTCAAGAATACCCCAAAGGCGCATCTGTTAATGACAAGAAGTTCCTGAGAAGGTTTGCGGCAAAGTCTTTCCTCAACAATGGCATTCTCTACAAGCGAAACCATGATTCAACCTTATTGCGTTGTGTGGATAAGACTGAAGCAGAAAGGATCATGGCGGAGCTAATGAAGGTACCTTCGGAACACATTCCATTGGACATACCATGGCAAAGAAAATCCTTCGGGAAGGATATTTCTGGTCCACAATGGAAGCCGACTGTTATCAGCATTCTCGAACTTGTCATAAATGCCAGATCTATGCTGATAAGGTGCACATTCCTCCGGTTCCTCTGAACGTCTTGACAGCACCTTGGCCTTTTGCAATATGGGGCATTGATATGATCGGCAAAATCAGACCTACGGCATCCAACGGGCATCGCTTCATCCTGGTAGCGATTGATTACTTCACAAAGTGGGTTGAAGCAGCTTCCTATGCTACTGTAACCAAGAACGTCGTGGCACGGTTCATTCGGCACAACCTGATCTGTCGATACGGCATACCTGAGAGGATCATTACGGATAATGGTACCAATCTCAACAACAAGATGATCACTGAGCTCTGCGAGCAATTCAAAATACAGCACCACAACTCTTCTCCCTACCGGCCGAAGACGAATGAGGCTGTAGAAGCAGCGAATAAGAACATCAAGAAGATTGTGCAGAAGATGACAGTGACCTATAAAGATTGGCACGAAATGTTACCGTTTTCTCTTCATGGGTACCGTACCTCAGCACGGACGTCAACAGGGGAAACTCCCTTTTCCTTGGTTTATGGCATGGAGGCAGTCTTGCCTATTGAAGTCCAGATACCCTCTCTCCGGATAATGAAGGATGCAGGTTTGAGCGAAGATGACTGGATCCAGACTCGGCTTGATCAATTAAACCTAATCGACGAAAAGAGACTCAATGCTATTTGTCATGGTCAGACGTACCAAAAATGGATGCTCAGGGCATTTAACAAGAAGGTCAGACGACAAGAGTATCAAGTCGGAGACCTGGTAATCAAGCGTATCATTCTTCCTCAAGGTGATCCCAGGGGAAAATGGACCCCCACGTACGAAGGGCCATTTGTGGTTAAGAACATCTTTTCATGAGGTGCGATGATTCTAACCACCATGGATGGTGACGACCTTCCTCACCCCGCCAATGCAGACATAGTAAAAAGATACTACGCATGAATTAAAGACCCGCTAGGTTGACACACCTAGGCAAAAATAAGGGCTTCCCGGCGAACCAAAAGGGTTCAGGCAAAAATAAGGGACGAAATGAAAAAATTTGTACACCCGGCAAGTCGAAAACCTGAAAAGGCGGCTTGGGCAAAAATGGGTATCCCGGTGGACTGAAAACCCGAAAGGGCAGTCCAGGAAAAAGTTAGGGATAAAGCGTAATACTATGTCTCATTGGATCACCTTGCATCCAGAATTCGGCATCAACTATCGAGCTCAGACGGCGCCAATCAATCAGCTTTATCTTCAACTAAGCAGCAAAGTGATGAGACGCTTGAAGACATAAAGGCGATAGCAGAGTTGGAACCCAGTGGGATTATTTTTCACATAGCTGTTTTGTTTCTTTTTCACAAAATTGTATAAACTCTATATTGTTCGGCGGTGTTCTCTTACTAGGACGTCGGCCTCTTGTACAAAAACGCCTATTTACAGGAAAATTCAAAAATCAATACAAATCCACTTTTTCAGACAAATTACCCATCATTTTTCCTTTTTCTGTTTTGTTTTGCAAAGAACGTCCAAAGTTAATTTTTTATATATGCATTTGACATTAATTGCTAATCATGAATATTTGCATGCGAAACAAAGGACTAATTACAGATGACATCAGAAACAGGGACAGTAAATAATCGTCTAAGCAATCTAGTTGCTTTGTCCACCAAGGTACCAAGGTAGATCCGGCTGAAGAACGTAACCAGGTTACCTCAACTCCCCACAGAGTAAGACCAGATTTCAGCAATACTCTCCCCAGGCAGAGTTGGTCTCCCGTCAGCCCCGAAAAGGGACAGTATCTCCAGCAAGTCAGCGATACTCTCCCCCAAGCAGAGTTAGTCTACTGTCAGCCTTAAGGAAGTTGGGTATCCCCAGAAGATCTCAACATTCCCCAGCGGAGTATAGACATTCCTCAGCAAGCATCCCCGGCAGTCTTAATCTAAGATTGTTCCCCGGCGGAATACCAGACACCCAGTGGAGCCACTTCCCCAGTACAGTCTGAAAAGTTTCCCCAGGAAATTTGAATCATCCACCCCAATAGATTCTGAAGCTTATCCCCATTAGATTCTGGAAGCTTATCCCCTGCAGAGTACGAACGCATCTCCCCGGCTTCGTTCAAAGTTTATTTCCCACCAAAGCTTATAACTGGGTTATCCTCAGCTAATTACCACGGAAAGATCGTCCTCGGCAAAGTTCTTCCTATCCCCAGCGGAGTTTATCAAGTTCCCCAACATAACTTATCAGTGGAATCCCCAGCGGAGCTCTCATTAAAACCTCAGCGAAGTATCTCTTCCCACAGAGTAATTCCCCGCAGAGTAATCTCTCCAACAAAGTTTATTCCCCAACGGAGTCATCTTTTCCTACCGGTTTATTCTTGCAACCATCATCCCCAGCGGAAGCGAAGAACTCTACTCTTCAACATCAGCCCAGGATTCAACAAGTTCCCGACACTCGTCAGGGATTTATTTTCCTAGACGAAAATACATTCATAGACATTTCACATTTCATACATCCTGCTTACATACATGATAAAGTGCATACAACACTATCTCATTTTTGAGCATCATGACATCATGTATTTCATACATCTTGACATTGCATACAATTGATGTTTTGCCTTTTCAGGAAAAAGGAAAATCCAAAGATGATTACTATCAACTATCGCAATTCCAGATTCGATACCTGTATCTAGCCAGGGCATATCTGTGAGTGATTGATTGTAGATTCGATACCTGTATCCAGCCAGGGCATATCTGCATGAAGAGATTCCAGATTCGATACTTGTATCCAGCCAGGGCATATCTGTAGACGACAAATTCCAGATTCGATACCTGTATCCAGCCAGGGCATATCTGAAGACGACAAATTCCAGATTCGATACCTGTATCCAGCCAGGGCATATCTGTAGATGACAAATTCCAGATTCGACACCTGTATCCAGCCAGGGCATATCTGTAGACGACAATTTCCAGATTCGATACCTGTATCCAGCCAGGGCATATCTGTAGACGTCAAATTCCAGATTCGATTCCTGTATCTAGCCAGGGCATGTCTGCATGAACAATTCCAGATTCGATACTTGTATCCAGCCAAGGGCATATCTGTAGACGACAAATTCCAGATTCGGTACCTGTATCCAGCCAGGGCATATCTGTAGACGACAAATTCCAGATTTGATTCCTGTATCTAGCCAGGTTATATCTGTGAGCGATTGATTGTAGATTCGATACCTGTATCCAGCCAGGGCACGTCTGTAAGCAACCTTTTGAAGTTCCGGATTCGATTCCTGTATCTAGCCAAGGCACATATGTGAGCAACTAATTGTAGATTCAATACCTGTACCTAGCCAGGACATATCTGCATGAAGAGTTTGAAGATCAACACCTGTAGCAAGCCAGGAGACCATCTTTCTTTCTCAAATACGCAAATTCTCGCTAAGGAATCTCTTACGCGATCGACACCTCCAAATGGCATCTATAAGCCCATTCCCGACAAGGTTCTGTCACGTCTCTAGATGGCATCTATAAGCCCATCCTCCTATCCATCTCTCCAAATGGCATCTATAAGCCCATTCCCGCCATCACATTGTTGATACTCCACTATGCGAGTGCAAATTTCTGGGCACTTTAGTGTTCAATCATCTTCCACCCTCGGATCACAAAAGGCCCGCAAGCCAATCTACATCCTCAGGTCTAAGAAGATTGAACAGGGGCAACTGTTGTACCCCAAAATTTGCCCTCCCATTTCATCAATATTTTCTCACCACAAGACCCTTGGAGCTCAAGATCAAACTAGGGTTTGCTCTGCTCGAGACTCCTCCTTGCACTGTTGACCCAAATTAGGGTTTGAGTTTGCACAAAGATGTTTTGACCTGAAATGCCCAAAATGACTTTCATGATTCATGTTGGACTCACAAGTTTATCCATACCAAGTTTCAAGCCTTGATTCCAATCTTTGCCCAGTCAATTGGACAGTTGACCTAGAAATCAGCTGTATTGGGGAAAAAGTCAACTGTGGCCAATTGACAGTCAAACCTCATGATTTTTGACCCACATCAACATTATGAACTCATATGGACCATTTGATCAAGTTTGGATCACAATTCCACAAGAAATTTGATCAGATCACCAAAAGGGCAAAATGGTCATTTTTAGGGTTTTGACTGCACAAAGGCAATTTTTGACTGTTTGACCTAGCCAATGGCAAACCAAGCTCACATATGGACTCAAGGACTCAATGACATGGTCTTGACACATTCAACAAGTTCAAAAGATCCCAAATGCACAAGATTGACAAATGAATTTTCCAGTCAACTGAGCAAAATTTGACTGTATACTGAAAAGTCAAACTTTGACTTTTTGGTCAAAATCAAGTGCCAAGATTCATTTTTCATCAAGACATGTCAAATTGTGAAACTTGTTCATCAAGAAATCAAAAATCACAAATTAGGGTTTGAAATGAAGAAATTTCATAACTTAGAAATTTTCTAAGTTATGAAATTTCCTAATTTTTTCCTAACTTTGTCCCATCTTTTCATCAAGATACATTTGGATTCAAACAAAACTCAAAACATGAAAGTTATAGTCCATTGCAAAATCTACAACTTTTATTCACAAAGTTTCCTCAAAAGAAGATTGTAGCTCAAATTATGATTTTTGGAACAAGGGTGCAAAACATTCTTAACTTAGAAAAAATTTTGACCTATTCTAGGCAGGATTTTTTCCAACTTCATGGCCACTTTTCACATGCTTCCACTTGGAATTTCATCTTGAATTACAAAGATGGATTGTAGTACACATTCCAAGCATTGGAGAAGCATCCCTGAACCTCAAGCAAGTTGTACAAGTCCTCACATTGCGTTGAAAGTACCTCCATTATTGCACACGATTCAAGTTGAACAGGTAAAAGTTTGAACTTCTATCTCTCTATCCAAGCATATTTAGGCTTAGGTTTGTGAAGAAGTTATGTCCTACTCATGGCCCTGAAGCTACCCATGTCATTACTTTTCATTTATGTTATGTGTACTGAGAGAATTTTGAAACTGAATATCTGAAAAAAGCTAGGTCAGGAATTGGGGGAGAAGAAATTCTCTCTCATTTCTGAGAGTTTGATCAACTTCTTTATATGTTTAGAATCGTGGCTTCAAGCTCTACAAGTTTCATGTTTTAAGTTTGTGCTAAAAATCAAAGAATCGGGATGTTTGAATCAAGCAAAGAAACGCGCGTTTTGTTGTTCAAGGATGCTGGAGGTTGAAGACATAGTCCTTTGGGCTGGGCCTAGCTTATTTTTTCTGTTTGCACCACTATTTCACACATACACCCCCCTGGCCCATTATGTGATATATTTGTCATTTTTGATTTTTTTTCTTTTTGATTTTGATTCTATATTTTTATTCAAGCATGAAAAAACACTAAAAATATTTTTCTCACATTTTTTGCATTTTATTTGATATTTATTTGTTTCATTTAGTTACATATATAAATAAATATAGTACTATTTATTTAAAACATTAAAATAATAATACAAAAATATATTTTTAGTTATTATTTTTTTATTTACATTTTGGAAACATTTTCTAAAAAAATATACTTTTTTTTTGTAAATAATTAACATATTTTATTTTTTGTATATATTTAATATATTTAGTAAATAATATAAATACTTATATATTTAGAATATTTAGGATAAAAATAATAAAAATACATTTTTTTTTATTAATATTTAACCTCAAAAATCACTTTTTTACAATATACTTCCTTTTTATTTATTTTTTGTATATAATTAATAAATATTGCATATAATAATAATAAATACTTTTTATTTAGCAAATTAGGGTTTTGCCCTAAACCATGAAAATATCCAAAAATTAACCTTTTTATTTTTGTTTATTTGTCACATGAAAAATACTTTTTACATACATATAAAAATCATTTTTTGCATCTTGCATATTTATTGTATTTTTATTCAATTATTGTACAATTAAATAACTTGTATATTCCATTTGGATTGTAATAGCTTAGATTTAAATTTCTTGCTAAATATCCCCATTTGAACATTTGTACCCCCATTCCCATGATTACTGTGTAATAATTTAGGACTTTAAATTCCGCATTTTAAAGCTTTCTAAATATGCCATGATAGACTTAGGGTTTTGTATGCAAAAACAAAATAACAAATAGCTTGACCTAATTCAAAGACAAAAAAGCATGAAAATGGACAACACCAATCACACTTGCACCCCTTAGGGTTACTCCACTTGTTGCCTTCAATAATGGGCCATGTTGCATGTTGAGTGTTTTTGGCAAAAACAAAACAAATCAAATGATCATAGTCCCTCGATGACGCTTTCGAAAGTTGCCTAAAAATGATCAAGTCCCTTAAAGGAAAAGTTGCCAAAGACACTTGGCACCATTGCAATCATGGTCTAAACGATGACCCGCGCCCGTCCCGTTAACATCCTAACACAAGATTGTCCACCAAATACAATGGTGGAACAAAATTATTAAAAGGGTTAAAAACATAGGAAAGATCTTTGAGAAATTTAGGGTAGATAGCTCTTGGTTACTTGACCAAACTTGCAAAAAACACTTGCCTATTTTTCAAAACCACACATCACAACACACTTTCAAAACAACTTTCAAAAACATTGAAAACTTTTCAAAAGATAAGTACACCTTTGTATACATTCAAACATGGATCATTACAAAGGTTGCCACCACAAATGGCCTCTTTTCAAAACATTTTCAAACCCACACACAAAGCACCATTTCAAACAATTGAAAACACAAGGCAAGTGATCTAAGCAAGTAACTAAGAGCCCATGGATAACCATGGATGAAAAGGGTGCTAATACCTTCCCTTTTCATAATCTACTCCCCGAACCCAAGAAAACATCTCAAAGGTTTTTGCTGTGCTTTTTAACCTTTCCTTAGGATAAAATAAAAAGTCGGTGGCGACTCTTGCTCAACCGAAACATTTGCGAAAACAAACGCAAAACCCAAGTCAGTTCTCCCACCGTATCACAGAACTGGCGACTCTGCTGGGGAGAAGTATTAAAGTGGAGTAACCTTAGGGCTTAGATCACCCTCTTGCATAGCTAATTGTTTGCTTTGATTGCTTTACATATTGGTTCTCTTGTTTGGGCTTGAAATCCTACACCCGGATTTGGGGGAAACATTCATAGATAGCAATACGTTGTGGAAACTGTGCGGGGTATACCGACACGGTTGAAGCAATAGCTATATTAGTGCGACATATTTGTGAGTATCGGTAACCCTTGAGTTTAATCAAGGAGAGTACGGGGCCGCTGAGTGATGTCACTAAGCACTAATGACCTAGAACCTTACTTGACCATCTTGGCCTTTTATTAGGGGTAGTGAGATGACCGGCTTTGGTGCAGTCCGAAGTTGGTAGATACTCGATACTACACTTATTGAGGGTTGTTTTGGAATATTTTGGTCGCTAGTTAAGTGGCTAAACCAAAACGATGAACATGGAAAACAATCCAATGATATTGAGCTTCTTAGAACCCGGTTACTATTTATAGGACAGGTTTTAAGCCAACTACACTCAAGAGGGTACTTACCTATGAAACCCATGCAAGCCTGAAACTAGGGTTTTGTGTGAATTGCTTGTACATATGTTTGTGCATACATCATGAGCATCATAAAGCATCATATGCATCCACTAACCATTTCAAGGGTTTAGATCTTCATCTTTGTTCTTGTTTTGTAGGTCATGGAAATTCTTCGCAGGAAAACCATCCAAGTCAACCTTGTGAGAATCCCTCCTCAACTCAAGGAGCTCACATCCAGAATTCCGGAAAGCTCTCCCTTGAGTGAAAGACATGGTAGATTGCTCAGCCTAGTCAACACCAGCATTGAAGAGGACATGGTAAAGGTGTTGTTCCAGTTCTTTGACCCCCTTCACCACAGTTTCACTTTCCCCGACTATCAATTAGTGCCCACTTTGGAGGAATTTTCTCAACTCCTGAGAATTCCTATTCTTAATCAACTACCCTACAACGGTACGGAAAAAGAACCAAAGCCTGAAGATGTTGCTCAAGCACTACACTTGCAACCATCTGACATCAAGGGGCATTGGGAAACTAGAAGCGGTGTCAAAGGCTTCTTGGCAAAATTCTTGTTTGAGAAGGCACAAGAGTGTTGGAATTCATTGGATCTACAAGCCTTTGAAGAAATTGTGGCACTCCTCATTTATGGGTTGGTCCTGTTCCCAAATCCTGACCAGCTTGTAGATGTCAACGCCGTCAAAATCTTCTTATCCAGAAATCCAATACCAACATTGCTTGGGGACATTCTTCACTCATTTTACACACGAACAATGAGAAAGAGGGGTGTTCTCATGTGCTGTACTCCTCTCCTTGCAAGGTGGTTTATTTTGCACCTTCCACAATCTGTTTTGAAGAATGACCAAGGCTTAAGGTGGTCACAACGGTTGATGACCCTCATTCACTCTGATGTACATTGGTGTTCTCGGTCCAGAGAAAATGCCATCATCGTAGATCATTGTGGAGAGTTCCCTAATGTTTCATTGCTTGGCATTAGAGGAGGCATCACCTACAACCCGTGTCTAGCTTTGAGACAATTTGGATATGCACGGAGGCATGGCCCTCACGACATGTTGATACCTGACCTAGTTTATGACTACGACAACGATGCGCAAGGACTTCGCCAAAGATTCATCAGAGCTTGGAGGATGCCTAACAAGGTAGACAGCAAGACACTGGGGCACAAGAATTCCATCCCTCTTGAGCCTTATCTCAAGTGGGTACGAACCCGAGCCCAGAGTCTAATGATGCCTTATCCTCATGTTCTCCCTGTGATTAAAGAGCCCGTTAAGGAAGGAGAGGTTCCCTACACCATCCTCTATCCTGACATGCAAACATCATGGGAGGAGATGCAGAAGAGTTGGATCCAACTCAAGGAGGAACGGAATAATTTTGAAGCCAGCTTCTACGCCAGTGAGAAGAAGGTTTTGGAGCTTACCCTCCGACTCCATGAGGAAGAGACCCTTAACACCTACATCGCACCAAAGAGGATGCGCAACGTCTTTTTACCTTGAGAAGTTTTTTTGTAATATTTGGCCCATGGGGCATTTATGTACTGACAAAATTTCTTCTTATTAATATGACGTGTGTTCTTTTTGTTTGCAACAATTTTGAATTTTCTAAATCCTTGAATGCATTGCATAAACAAACATATCATTCATCATGCGCATAAGCAGGTCTCCGCACCGGGTTTCCTTATATTTCTGTTGTTTATTTCAGTAAGATGGATCTCGAACAGACGGTCAAGGATTTGCAGTCTCAAAACTCACAGTTTCAACATCTCCTGATGACCTTGGCAAAGGGTCATGAGGATCTAAAGGCCCTGCTTGGGAACAAAGAGCAAATGAAAAAGAAGAAGAAAAGAGTCGGGGTGGCTACCCTAGGAAGAAGGTTTGAGGGTGAAGCCAGAAGAGTTCTTGAATTTCCCCTACTTCTAAAGAGGGAACCAGTAAAGGAAAAGGGGTTGCGGTACCTTCCGAATCCGAAGTTGAAGAAGAAGAGGCTGAAGAAGACGAAGACTACTCAGAGCAACAATACCCTCCCGCCGATGATAAGTACAAAAGCTTGGAAGACAGGTTGGCAGCTATGGAGCTGCATAGAGTTCCCGGCTTAGATTTCGAAGATTTGGGATTAGTTGCGGGAATTGTGATCCCCCCGAAGTTCAAAGTGCCAATCTTTGCAAGATATGACGGGCTGTCTTGCCCAAAAATGCATCTCAGATCATATGTAAGGAAGATCCAACCTTACACTGCAGACAAGAACCCGTGGATCCATTTCTTTCAGGATAGCCTTTCAGGGGCTCAACTCGAATGGTTCTATCAGCTGGATGGAGCCAGTATCCGAAACTGGGAGGACTTTGCTACTGCATTTTATAAACAGTATCAGTACAATTCTGACCTCGCTCTCACGCGTACCCAACTCCAGGGTATGTCACTTGGGACGGGTGAAGGATTCAAGGAGTATGCACAAAAGTGGAGGGACCTGGATGGAAGGGTGCAGCCACCGCTGACTGACCGTGAACTTGTTGACATGTTCCTGGGGACCCTGTCTGGTCCGTTCTTCAATCATCTGATTGGTAATTCTTCTGCTGGGTTTACAGATTTGATCTTGACTGGTGAGAGAATAGAAGCTGGTATCAAGTCGGGGAAGATAGAGAAAGGTGCCTCCTCGAATACTGAAAAGAAGCCCTTCAAAAAGGAAGCCAATGTTGTTTATGGTCCCAAAAGACAAAATAAGCCAGAACGCCGCCAAGCTGTCAATGCGTTGGTAATCTCAAAGCCTGCTGCTGCTCCTCAGCAGTATAACCAACCAAGGGGTGAGAGACCCAAAAGGAAGTACACTCGACTCAGCATGACCCTGTCTCAGATTTTGCCGCAACTACTGTCAACCAATCTGGTAACTGTCAAAGAAGCTCCGAAGGTAGTGAACACAACTTCTCCAAAGTACAACCCCAACGCCCGTTGCGCTTATCACTCTGATAGCCCGGGGCATACTACGGATGATTGTTGGGCTCTGAGGAATAAGGTTCAGGACCTTATTGATGCTAAAGAAATACAGTTTGAGGCTCCCGAGAGGCCCAATGTTGTGACTGCTCCCATGCCCCAGCATGGAGTGAATGCTGTGGAAGAAGACCGGTATGTAGCCTCCGTGGAAGAGATTGTTACTCCATTGCTGACTGTCAAAAGGAACCTGTTGCTAGCCGGTTTATTTCCGGGATGTGGTAAAGGTTGCCTTCTATGTGTTATTTCACCTGTTGGTTGTCCTTTGCTGAAATCAGGTATCCAAAGCCTGATGGATAGCAAAGAAATCTTGTTCGAGAAGATTGTTGTTCCTGCTATCCCTGCTGAAGAAGTGTCTATTGTTACTATTTTCAACAACCCTCCTAAGGCTCCTTCAAAGAAGCCTGACAAAATCATGTCCACTCAGAAGATTGCTCCTATCATCATCACTGTTCCGGGGCCTCTCCCTTATACATCTGACAAAGCTGTCCCTTGGCACTATGGGGCAGATGTTTATGTGCTTGGAGTAAAACAAGATTTTGATACTAGTACCGGCGTCAGCAACATCACCGGGCCTTCCAAAGTTACTCGTAGTGGTAGGTTGTTCTCACCAGATATTGCACCTCCAGCTATTCAGAGACCTCTTATCATCACACCTGCAAGTATGCCTGCTCCCCTTCCTGATCAAGTTCTTGTTTCTACCCCTGCTGCCGAGTCATCTGACGCTCGGGGCAAAGGGATTGCTACTGATTTGCCTGCCCTGACGGAGGCACCAAAGACAAGCACTGTTGAAGCTTCCCAGCAAGAGATGGAAGAGATTCTCAAGATCATTAAGAAGAGTGATTTCAATGTAGTTGATCAGCTGGGCACACCCCATCAAAGATTTCTATGCTATCACTGTTGTTGTGTTCAGAGGCCCATGCCAAGGCCCTTATTTCCTTCCTGAAGATGGCCCATGTGCCACAAGAAACGTCTGCTGATCAATTTACCGATTGTGTGGCCAACTTGACTGCCGATAATGGGTTGGGCTTCTCTGACACCGATCTGACTGTCAAAGGAAAGAACCATAACGACGCCCTGCATGTCTCCATTGAATGCAGGGGCACTACTCTTGCCCATGTGTTGGTAGACATCGGTTCTTCATTGAACGTATTACCCAAGAAGGCCCTAGACAGGTTGGATTGTGAGGGTTTAGAGCTCAAGCCTAGTAACATTGTTGTCTGGGCCTTTGATGGTTCGAAAAGGATGGTACATGGGGAAGTTGACATTCCAATCAGGGTTGGTTCTCAAGTTTTTGATTCTACTTTCTATGTGATGGACATCCGACCATCCTATTCTTGTTTGCTGGGTCGTCCATGGATCCATAAGGCTGGAGCTGTAACCTCCACACTACACCAGAAGCTTAAGTACCCGGTCAGAGGGAAGATTGTGACAGTTCAAGGGGAAGAAGAATATATGGTCAGCCACCTCCACTCGTTTCGGTACATAGAGATGGATGGGGAATTCATTGAGACTCAATTCCAGCACTTTGAAGAGGTGCCTCAGACATTGGCATCAGCTGAAATTGTGATTGAAGACCCTCCTTTGAAGATGGCTTCCTTAAAGGATGCCTGGGCTGTTATTGAGAAGGGTGAGTGCGCAAACTGGGGCCGACTTCCTGATTTCACTCCAAAGACCGACAAGTTTGGTTTGGGTTTCACTGCAGAAGCTCAGAGGACTGTTCGTAAAGCAAGGATTGGAAGACCTCCTGTGTTCATCACCAACCCGGGAGTGAATGCTATTAAAGACGACGTGGAGGAATCTGAATTCGAAAGCTAGATCTACCCAACAACCGACGGTGGACCAAGCAACTGGACTGCTAAAGACTTCACACCTATTGCTTTTGTCACTCAGTAATGAACTCTTTTGTTTTGAATTTATAACAGACAATACTTTGAAACTTTTATGGCTCGGTGTCTTACCCGAGGCACCGTGGCTTCATTTGTGAGGGCTTTTGTGTGTCATTTTCATATATCATCAATAAAAACATTGGACGTTTGTTGCATTTCAAAATCTTGCGCTCCTTTTCTTTCTTTATTATATATTGCAAAACAGCTATATTTACACACACTCACCTATACAGGTTCCAATCCACTCTGGATCTCACTGGTAACGACTCTGCTACTGCCAGTTATGACTTCGAAAATCCGATCAACTTAGCCGAAGACGAAGATGAAGATGATTGCGAAGTGCCTGGTGAACTTGCAAGACTACTACTCCAGGAAGAGAGGGCCATTCAGCCACATGAAGAGCCAGTGGAAACGGTAAATCTGGGTACTGAGACAGACAGAAAGGAAGTCAAGATTGGTGCCAATCTAGAGCTCAGTGTGAAACAACGGTTGATTCAGATGCTGCATGACTATGTGGAAATCTTTGCCTGGTCTTACGAAGACACACCTGGGTTGGATACCGACATTGTGGTTCATCACCTGCCTACCAAGGAAGATTGCCCTCCGGTAAAACAGAAGGTCCGCCGTATGCGTCCAGAAATGTCCGAGAAAATCAAAGCTGGGGTTATGAAACAATTTGATGTCGGGTTTCTAGCAGTGACTTCTTACCCTCAGTGGGTTGCCAACGTGGTTCCAGTGCCGAAGAAAGATGGTAAGGTCAGAATGTGTGTTGATTACAGGGATTTGAATAGGGCGAGCCCTAAGGATGATTTCCCTCTGCCTCATATCGACGTTCTGGTTGACAACACTGCTCAGCATAAAGTATTCTCCTTCATGGACGGCTTCTCCGGTTATAATCAGATCAAGATGGCTCCTGAAGACATGGAGAAGACCACTTTTGTTACTCAGTGGGGCACCTTTTGCTACAAGGTCATGCCTTTTGGGTTGAAGAATGCTGGGGCAACCTACCAACGTGCCATGGTTGCTTTATTTCATGACATGATTCACCATGAAATCGAAGTATACGTCGACGATATGATTGCAAGGTCCCAAACTGAGGAGGAACACCTTGACCATCTACAGAAACTGTTTGGCCGTCTGAAGTTGTACAAGTTGAGGTTGAACCCAAACAAATGCACCTTTGGGGTGAAATCTGGAAAATTGCTAGGCTTCGTTGTAAGCGACAAAGGCATTCAAGTGGACCCTGCCAAAGTGAAAGCCATACAAGAGATGCCAACTCCCAAGACGGAGAAAGAAGTCAGAGGCTTTCTAGGACGGCTGAACTACATTGCCCGATTCATCTCACATCTAACTGCTACTTGTGAACCAATCTTCAAGCTGCTGAAGAAAGATCAAGTAGTACGTTGGAACGATGATTGTCTGGCCGCTTTCGAAAGAATCAAAGAGTATCTCCAAGAACCACCCATTCTTATGCCGTCGGTTGAAGGGAGACCTCTAATCTTATACTTGACAGTACTGGACAACTCAATGGGGTGTGTGTTGGGGCAGCATGACGAGTCTGGCCGAAAAGAACACGCCATTTATTACCTTAGCAAAAAGTTTACCGACTGTGAGACCCGATACTCACTGCTCGAGAAAACTTGTTGCGCTTTGGTATGGGCTGCTCGCCGGCTGAGACAGTACATGTTGACTCACACTACTCTGTTGATTTCAAAAATGGATCCAATAAAGTACATCTTCGAAAAGCCTGCCTTATCCGGAAGAATAGCAAGATGGCACATGATCTTGACAGAGTACGACATCCAGTACACGACTCAAAAAGCAATCAAGGGAAGTGTATTGGCAGACCATTTGGCACACCAGGCAGTGGATGATTACCAGTCGATGAACTTTGAATTTCCAGACGAGGATATCATGGTAGTGACTGACTGTGAAGTACCTGGACCGGATGAAGGACCTGAGGAAGGATCCCGATGGTCTATGCACTTTGATGGAGCCTCGAACGCTTTGGGTAATGGTATCGGCGCTGTGATCATATCCCCTAAAGGCATTCATACTCCACTCACTTCCCGGCTATGTTTCAACTGCACCAACAACATGGCGGAGTATGAGGCATGTATCATGGGTCTTCAAGCTGCAATTGACTTAAGGATCAAGTTTCTGAGTGTCTTCAGAGATTCCGCTCTCGTGATCAATCAGGTCAAAGGCGAGTGGGATACGAAACACCCAAATCTTCTTCCTTACAAAGAGTATGTGTTGACGTTGATTCCCCACTTCGAGGAGATAACTTTTGAACACTTCCCAAGAGAGGAGAATCAGTTAGCAGACGGGTTAGCTACGATGTCTTCTATGTTCAAAGTCAAATTGGACAACGAGGCGCCCCGGATCATTATTTGGAAGTTGGATGAACCTGCATATTGCTGTGACCTTGAGACATAAAATGTAACAGAAAAACCCTGGTATCATGAAGTGAAGAGGTACCTTGAAGCTCAAGAATACCCCAAAGGCGCATCTGTTAATGACAAGAAGTTCCTGAGAAGGTTTGCGGCAAAGTCCTTCCTCAGCAATGGCATTCTCTACAAGCGAAACCATGATTCAACCTTACTGCATTGTGTGGATAAGACTGAAGCAGAAAGGATCATGGCGGAGCTAATGAAGGTACCTTCGGAACACATTCCATTGGACATACCATGGCAAAGAAAATCCTTCGGGCAGGATATTTCTGGTCCACAATGGAAGCCGACTGTTATCAGCATTCTCGAACTTGTCATAAATGCCAGATCTATGCTGATAAGGTGCACATTCCTCCGGTTCCTCTGAACGTCTTGACAGCACCTTGGCCTTTTGCAATGTGGGGCATTGATATGATCGGCGAAATCAGACCTACGGCATCCAACGGGCATCGCTTCATCCTGGTAGCAATTGATTACTTCACAAAGTGGGTTGAAGCAGCTTCCTATGCTACCGTAACCAAGAACGTCGTGACACGGTTCATTCGGCACAACCTGATCTTTCGATACGGCATACCTGAGAGGATCATTACGGATAATGGTACCAATCTCAACAATAAGATGATCACTGAGCTCTGCGAGCAATTCAAAATACAGCACCACAACTCTTCTCCCTACCGGCCGAAGATGAATGGGGCTGTAGAAGCAGCGAATAATAACATCAAGAAGATTGTGCAGAAGATGACAGTGACCTATAAAGATTGGCACGAAATGTTACCGTTTTCTCTTCATGGGTACCGTACCTCAGCACGGACGTCAACAGGGGCAACTCCCTTTTCCTTGGTCTATGGCATGGAGGCAGTCTTGCCTATTGAAGTCCAGATACCCACTCTCCGGATAATGAAGGATGCAGGTTTGAGCGAAGATGACTGGATCCAGATTCGGCTTGATCAATTAAACCTAATCGACGAAAAGAGACTCACTACTATTTGTCATGGTCAGACGTACCAAAAATGGATGCTCAGGGCATTTAACAAGAAGGTCAGACGACAAGAGTATCAAGTCGGAGGCCTGGTAATCAAGCGCATCATTCTTCCTCAAGGTGATCCCAGGGGCAAATGGACCCCCACGTACGAAGGGCCATTTGTGGTTAAGAACATCTTTTCAGGAGGTGCGATGATTTTAACCACCATGGATGGTGACGACCTTCCTCACCCTGCCAAGGCAGACATAGTAAAAAGATACTACGCATGAATTAAAGACCCGCTAGGTTGACACACCTAGGCAAAAATAAGGGCTTCCCGGCGAACCAAAAGGGTTCGGGCAAAAATAAGGTACGAAATGAAAAAATCTGTACACCCGGCAAGTCGAAAACCTGAAAAGGCGGCTTGGGCAAAAATGGGTATCCCGGTGGACTGAAAACCCGAAAGGGCGGTCCAGGCAAAAGTTAGGGATAAAGCGTAATACTATGTCTCATTGGATCACCTTGCATCCAGAATTCGGCATCAACTATCGGGCTCAGACGGCGCCAATCAATCAGCTTCATCTTCAACTAAGCAGCAAAGTGATGAGACGCTTGAAGACATAAAGGCGATAGCAGAGTTGGAACCCAGTGGGATTATTTTTCACATAGCTGTTTTGTTTCTTTTTCACAAAATTGTATAAACTCTATGTTGTTCGGCGGTGTTCTCTTACTAGGACGTCAGCCTCTTGTACAAAAATGCCTATTTACAGGAAAATTCAAAAATCAATACAAATCCACTTTTTCAGACAAATTACCCATCATTTTTCCTTTTTCTGTTTTGTTTTGCAAAGAACGTCCAATGTTAATTTTTGATATATGCATTTGACATTAATTGCTAATCATGAATATTTGCATGCGAAACAAAGGACTAATTACAGATGACATCAGAAACAGGGACAGTAAAGAATCGTCTAAGCAATCTAGTTGCTTTGTCCACAAAGGTACCAAGGTAGATCCGGTTGAAGAACGTAACCAGGTTACCTCAACTCCCCACAGAGTAAGACTAGATTTCAGCAATACTCTCCCCAGGCAGAGTTGGTCTCCCGTCAGCCTCGAAAAGGGACAGTATCTCCAGCAAGTCAGTGATACTCTCCCCCAAGCAGAGTTAGTCTACTGTCAGCCTTAAGGAAGTTGGGTATCCCCAGAAGATCTCAACATTCCCCAGCGGAGTATAGACATTCCTCAGCAAGCATCCCCGGCAGTCTTAATCTAAAATTTGTTCCCCGGCGGAATACCAGACACCCCAGTGGAGCCACTTCCCCAGTACAGTCTGAAAAGTTTCCCCAGGAAATTTGAATCATCCTCCCCAGTAGATTCTGAAGCTTATCCCCAGTAGATTCTGGAAGCTTATCCCCTGCAGAGTACGAACGCATCTCCCCGGCTTTGTTCAAAGTTTATTTCCCATCAAAGCTTTTAACTGGGTTATCCTCAGCTAATTACCACGGAAAGATCGTCCTCGACAAAGTTCTTCCTATCCCCAGCGGAGTTTATCAAGTTCCCCAACATAACTTATCAGTGGAATCCCCAACGGAGCTCTCATCAAAACCTCAGCGAAGTATCTCTTCCCACAGAGTAATTCCCCGCAGAGTAATCTCTCCAACAAAGTTTATTCCCCAACGGGGTCATCTTCTCCTACCGGTTTATTCTTGCAACCATCATCCCCAGCGGAAGTGAAGAACTCTACTCTTCAACATCAGCCCAGGATTCAACAAGTTCCCGGCACTCGTCAGGGATTTATTTTCCTAGACGAAAATACATTCATAGACATTTCACATTTCATACATCCTGCTTACATACATGATAAAGTGCATACAACACTATCTCATTTTTGAGCATCATGACATCATGCATTTCATACATCTTGACATTGCATACAATTGATGTTTTGCCTTTTCAGGAAAAAGGACAATCCAAAGATGATTACTATCAACTATCGCAATTCCAGATTCGATACCTGTATCTAGCCAGGGCATATCTGTGAGTGATTCATTGTAGATTCGATACCTGTATCCAGCCAGGGCATATCTGCATGAAGAGATTCCAGATTCGATACATGTATCCAGCCAGGGCATATCTGTAGACGACAAATTCCAGATTCGATACCTGTATCCAGCCAGGGCATATCTGAAGACGACAAATTCCAGATTCGATACCTGTATCCAGCCAGGGCATATCTGTAGATGACAAATTCCAGATTCGATACCTGTATCCAGCCAGGGCATATCTGTAGACGACAATTTCCAGATTCGATACCTGTATCCAGCCAGGGCATATCTGTAGACGTCAAATTCCAGATTCGATTCCTGTATCTAGCCAGGGCATGTCTGCATGAACAATTCCAGATTCGATACCTGTATCCAGCCAAGGGCATATCTGTAGACGACAATTCCAGATTCGATACCTGTATCCAGCCAGGGCATATCTGTAGACGACAAATTCCAGATTCGATTCCTGTATTTAGCCAGGGCATATCTGTGAGCGATTGATTGTAGATTCGATACCTCTATCCAGCCAGGGCACGTCTATAAGCAACCTTTTGAAGTTCCGGATTCGATTCCTGTATCTAGCCAAGGCACATATGTGAGCAACTAATTGTAGATTCGATACCTGTACCTAGCCAGGGCATATCTGCATGAAGAGTTTGAAGATCAACACCTGTAGCAAGCCAGGAGACCATCTTTCTTTCTCAAATACGCAAATTCTCGCTAAGGAATCTCTTACGCGATCGACACCTCCAAATGGCATCTATAAGCCCATTCCCGACAAGGTTCTGTCACGTCTCTAGATGGCATCTATAAGCCCATCCTCCTATCCATCTCTCCAAATGGCATCTATAAGCCCATTCCCGCCATCACATTGCTGATACTCCACTATGCGAGTGCAAATTTCTGGGCACTTTAGTGTTCAATCATCTTCCACCCTCGGATCACGAAAGGCCCGCAAGCCAATCTACATCCTCAGGTCTAAGAAGATTGAACAGGGGCAACTGTTGTACCCCAACATTTTCCCTCCCATTTCATCAATATTTTCTCACCACAAGACCCTTAGAGCTCAAGATCAAGCTAGGGTTTGCTCTGCTCAAGACTCCTCCTTGCACTGTTGACCCAAATTAGGGTTTGAGTTTGCACAAAGATGTTTTGACCTGAAATGCCCAAAATGACTTTCATGCTTCATGTTGGACTCACAAGTTTATCCATACCAAGTTTCAAGCCTTGATTCCAATCTTTGCCCAGTCAATTGGACAGTTGACCTAGAAATCAACTGTACTGGGGAAAAAGTCAACTGTGGCCAATTGACAGTCAAACCTCATGATTTTTGACCCACATCAACATTATGAACTCATATGGACCATTTGATCAAGTTTGGATCACAATTCCACAAGAAATTTGATCAGATCACCAAAACGGCAAAATGGTCATTTTTAGGGTTTTGACTGCACAAAGGCAATTTTTGACTGTTTGACCTAACCAATGGCAAACCAAGCTCACATATGGACTCAAGGACTCAATGACATGGTCTTGACACATTTAACAAGTTCAAAAGATCCCAAATGCACAAGATTGACAGATGAATTTTCCAGTCAACTGAGCAAAATTTGACTGTATACTGAAAAGTCAAACTTTGACTTTTTGGTCAAAATCAAGTGCCAAGATTCATTTTTGGAACAAGGGTGCAAAACATTCTTAACTTAGAAAAATTTTTGACCTATTCTAGGCAGGATTTTTGCCCAACTTCATGGCCACTTTTCACATGCTTCCACTTGGAATTTCAACTTGCATTACAAAGATGGATTGTAGTACACATTCCAAGCTTTCCAAATTGTCAAGGAACTCATCAAACACCCTTGTGGTTTGGGAGTTTCGAATTGGCAAAGTTGGGCAAAAGTCACTTTGATTATGGCCAAATTACATGTTCATAACTTTGCATTTTCAAACTCAGCATGGTTCAAGCTAGATTACAGGCCTCTAATCCATTTCTTACTCAATAATTCAATGCTAAACCATTGTGCCAAGATGTTATTTCATTCATTTGGGAAATACATGTTAGATTAATCCATAATTAGAAAAAGCATTTTATCCATTCTTGTAAAGAAACACTTTATGTCAAGTTTACAATCTAAGAGGTACAAGCCATATCTTTGGGCACAAGATTCATGGACATATCCCACTGATCAATACTCAAATGTGCAGCATAGATTGAGGGTAGTACAGGCATGCATTATCCATACACACTTCCTTACTTATCAAAGAAGAAAACTTGCATATTGAATCACAACTTACATTCCTGCAAGCAAAAACCAAAGCAAACTTTGTCCACACATTCCATACTCCCTGACTAACCTGAAACACGACCAAACCATCCCCAATACCTCCTCATCCATCAAAGCCCATTTTTTCTGCAAAACAGAGTCCCTGTTGCTGATTGACTTGGCCAGTTCATTTCCATCGTGCATTTTCATCCAAGCCACCTCAAACACCTTCCATAACATCCATACAAACTATCCCAAGCCTTGGAAACAGACTGTAACACCTCTAACCAAGTTTGCCATTTTCACTTTTCTCTCTTGCAGGTTGACTTCTGTAGCTTGATACAGCAAGATTCAAAGTACACCAAGCAGTGGAGAAGCATCCCTGAACCTCAAGCAAGTTGTACAAGTCCTCACATTGCATTGAAAGTACCTCCATTGTTGCACACGATTCAAGCTGAACAGGTAAAAGTTTGAACTTATATCTCTCTATCCAAGCATATTTAGGCTTAGGTTTGTGAAGAAGTTATGTCCTACTCATGGCCCTGAAGCTACCCATGTCATTACTTTTCATTTATGTTATGTGTAATGAGAGAATTTTGAAACTGAATATCTGAAAAAAGCTAGGTCAGGAATTGGGGGAGAAGAAATTCTCTCTCATTTCTGAGAGTTAGATCAACTTCTTTATATGTTTAGAATCGTGGCTTCAAGCTCTACAAGTTTCATGTTTTAAGTTTGTGTTAAAAATCAAAGAATCAGGATGTTTGAATCAAGCAAAGAAACGCGCGTTTTGTTGTTCAAGGATGCTGGAGGTTGAAGACAGAGTCCTTTGGGCTGGGCCTGGCTTATTTTTTCTGTTTGCACCACTATTTCACACATACACCCCCCTGGCCCATTATGTGATATATTTGTCATTTTTGATTTTTTTTTCTTTTTGATTTTGATTCTATATTTTTATTCAAGCATTGAAAAAACACTAAAAATATTTTTCTCACATTTTTTGCATTTTATTTGATATTTATTTGTTTCATTTAGTTACATATATAAATAAATATAGTACTATTTATTTAAAACATTAAAATAATAATACAAAAATATATTTTTTAGTTATTATTTTTTTATTTACATTTTGGAAACATTTTCTAAAAAATATACTTTTTTTTGTAAATAATTAACATATTTTATTTTTTGTATATATTTAATATATTTAGTAAATAATATAAATACTTATATATTTTAGAATATTTAGGATAAAAATAATAAAAATACATTTTTTTTTATTTTTATTAATATTTAACCTCAAAAATCACTTTTTTACAATATACTTCCTTTTTATTTATTTTTTGTATATAATTAATAAATATTGCATATAATAATAAATACTTTTTATTTAGCAAATTAGGGTTTTGCCCTAAACCATGAAAATACCCAAAAATTAACCTTTTTATTTTTGTTTATTTGTCACATGAAAAATACTTTTTACATACATATAAAAATCATTTTTTGCATCTTGCATATTTATTGTATTTTTATTCAATTATTGTACAATTAAATAACTTGTATATTCCATTTGGATTGTAATAGCTTAGATTTAAATTTCTTGCTAAATATCCCCATTTGAACATTTGTACCCCCATTCCCATGATTATTGTGTAATAATTTAGGACTTTAAATTTCGCATTTTAAAGCTTTCTAAATATGCCATGATAGACTTAGGGTTTTGTATGCAAAAATAAAATAACAAATAGCTTGACCTAATTCAAAGACAAAAAAGCATGAAAATGGACAACACCAATCACACTTGCACCCCTTAGGGTTACTCCACTTGTTGCCTTCAATAATGGGCCATGTTGCATGTTGAGTGTTTTTGGCAAAAACAAAACAAATCAAATGATCATAGTCCCTCGATGACGCTTTCGAAAGTTGCCTAAAAATGATCAAGTCCCTTAAAGGAAAAGTTGCCAAAGACACTTGGCACCATTGCAATCATGGTCTAAACGATGACCCGCGCCCGTCCCGTTAACATCCTAACACAAGATTGTCCACCAAATACAATGGTGGAACAAAATTGTTAAAAGGGTTAAAAACATAGGAAAGATCTTTGAGAAATTTAGGGTAGATAGTTCTTGGTTACTTGACCAAACTTGCAAAAAACACTTGCCTATTTTTCAAAACCACACATCACGACACACTTTCAAAACAACTTTCAAAAACATTGAAAACTTTTCAAAAGATAAGTACACCTTTGTATACATTCAAACATGGATCATTACAAAGGTTGCCACCACAAATGGCCTCTTTTCAAAATATTTTCAAACCCACACACAAAGCACCATTTCAAACAATTGAAAACACAAGGCAAGTGATCTAAGCAAGTAACTAAGAGCCCATGGATAACCATGGATGAAAAGGGTGCTAATACCTTCCCTTTTCATAATCTACTCCCTGAACCCAAGAAAACATCTCAAAGGTTTTTGCTGTGCTTTTTAACCTTTCCTTAGGATAAAATAAAAAGTCGGTGGCCACTCTTGCTCAACCGAAACATTTGCGAAAACAAACACAAAACCCAAGTCAGTTCTCCCACCGTATCACAATATAGAATACCACAAACTGTATCAACAAACAGCCAAGCCTCTAATCTGTTCCAAACAAAAAGCCCAAGCTCTAAAACCTAAACTCAGTTTCAAAAGCAAACATATCAAGCCTAAAACCAGAAGCCTTCACCTGCATAAACCTGTAACACAAGCCTCAAACAGAAGCCATGAACACAAGCCTCATGCCTGCCTAAAAACCAGAACCACCTCAAACCTCTACACAAGCTTACAAACAAGCTTACAAACAAAACTGTCAAACACAAACTGAAGCCCTAACCTGCATAAGTTATAAGCTCAAGCCAAGCCTGTAAACTGTCATCAAATCAGAAAAGCCACAAAACATTCAAACTCAACGCCCTGTGTAGCCTGTAAAACCCAGCAAGCCTATACCAAAAAACAAAAGGCACAAAGCATTTAAACCAACTAGACCCTCAGAATGATTTCATCACAGGGTTAATACCTAAGGAAACTCAGCAATCAACATACAGAGGCAAGCATATCAAGCATATCAGGCATCTCAGAGCATACAGAAGCAAAGGGAAAACAGAAGAAGAGGAAAAGAATCAAAATCATACAGAAGCAAGCAGTCAGAAGAGGAAAAGAGGCGATTACAGCTAGGGTTTTCAGAGAAGTTCATCATAAAACCAAGGGTAAGATACTAGGTACCAGATTTCCAGCTTACAGCATCATGCGTCCCCTCTCTCATGGCCGCCTAAAGCGCCTCCAGCTCTCTCCTCCTTTCCAAGCAACGAACCCTCCAAAGGTAGTATTTCTACTCCTTCTTTTCATACCTCACACAAACAATGATAACATAAATAATCAGAACGTGTCAAGATCAAAAACATGCAAAGCGTAAAACATACAGAACTAAGAAGTCAAATCTTTTCGTAATGCCGCCTTGCTTGACCGTGGAGGAAGGAGAGAGGGTTGATGGCGCCTGGCAACGGGGACGGAGAGAAGTGACAGAAGCATGGCTCAGGGATAAGAACGATGAAGAAGACGATGAGGAATGGCGCCGCTCTAAGCCTGTAAGACTGTAACCCTAGAAATGAAACAACAAAATGCAAAACCTTAGAAAATGTTCACAAGCGCGTTGGGTCGGTTCGCCCCATCCACATGCTTAAGCCCAACGAAATATGGAGCGCACCCCCCTTTTTTTTATGATTCTGTTTATTAATTGTTTTGGGCCAAGTACAAAATCCCCTAGGCCCATTCAACTTTTTTTCTTATAACTCATAAACCCTTTTTCATTTTATTTTATCACTTTATTTTTAAGTAAAATATTACATTGACTTTTTTTTATTATATATACAAATTTTTTCTTTATTACAATCAATAAAATACATAAAAATATTAACTAAAATATATGAACATTAATTTTCTTAAAGTTAAACAATTTTCTTTTCTTTTATTTAAAACCCTTTTGTATAGAAACTAAAATACAAATAATAACTTTATTTAACTTAAAACATTTTTATTTTCTTTGACACTTTTGTTTGTACATATTAACAAATACATAAAAATAAATACTTTTTCTTTAAAACTTTTGTTTAATTAATCTTATACAAGTTTATAAAACATTAACCAAAACATAAAAATAAATAACAATACTTAATAAATACTTAATTTTGCATTAATTTAATATCTTGCATCACTTGTAAATAATCATACACACTTACACAAATACTTTTGATACATTGCTTTTATTCTTATGCATTGCTACATTTTACATTGCGATTGCGATTCGATTTGGTTGTAAATATTATATTTGGACACTACTCTCCTATTAAGTCTCATCCTCATTTGTAAATATTTGTACCCCCATTCCCGGATACTTATTTGTAATAGCTTAGACTTTAAATTCCCGCAATTTATCGCTTTCAATTATACCATGTTTAGACCTAGGGTTTGTATGTAAATAAAATCAACCGCTAGATAACTTAAATACAAGACAAATGCATGACAATTAATACACAATTCACACTTGCACCCCTAGGGTAATCCCACTCGTTGCCTTCCAAAATGGGCCATGCTTGCATGTTGAGTTTCTTTGGCAAAACGAATCAAATGATCATAGTCCCTCGATGACGCTTTCGAAAGTTGCCTACAAAATGATCATAGTCCCTTCAAGCAAATTGCCAAAGAAACTTGGCACCATTGCATTCATGGTCCATACGATGACCCGCGCCTGTCCCGTTAACATCCTAACACAAGATTGTCTACCAAATACAATGGTGGAACAATACTGTTAAAAGGGTTAAAACATGAGAAAAATCTTTGAGTAAATTTAGGGGTAGACAACTCTTAGTTACTTGATCAAACTTGCAAAACACACTTGCCTACTTTTCAAAAACCACTCCACAACACACTTTCAAAAACAAACTTTCAAAAACATTGAAATATCTTTTCGAAAAGACAAACAGCTTTGTAAAACATTCGAGTAAAGAATTGTTACAACGGTTGCCTAGACAAGGCATCTTTTTCAAAGCATTTTTCAAAAACACACGCACCACCATTTCAAACAATTGAAAATGCAAGGCAAGTGATCTAAGCAAGTAACTAAGAGCCCATGGATAACCATGGATGAAAAGGGTGCTAATACCTTCCCTTTTCATAATCTACCCCCCGAACCCACGAAACATCTCAAAAGGTTTTTCCTGTGCTTTTTAACCTTTCCTTAGGATAAAATAAAAAGTCGGTGGCGACTCTTGCTAAACTGAACAAGTGCGAATACAAAATGCAAAACCTCAAGTCAGTTCTCCCACCGTATCACACCTATCATTCTGACAGCGTCAGACATGACACCAACAATTGTTGGGCGCTAAAGAATAAAATCCAAGATTTGATAGATGCAAAAGAGGTTGAGTTCGACGCCCCTGAGAAACCGAATGTAATCTCCGCTCCGATGCCGAAGCATGGTCGCAATGTCCATGCTATTGAAGAAGATCTGTTTGTTTCTACTATTGATGATCTGATGACCCCACTGTTGACAATCAAGTTGAATCTGTTGAAGGCGGGGATTTTCCCAGGTTGTAAAGAAGATTGCTACTTTTGTCACTCCCCACCAATCGACTGTCCATTGCTGAAGATAGGCATCCAACGCCTAATGGACAACCAACGAATTCTTTTCGAAAAGACTCTTGTTACTCCAACTCCTATCAATGAAGTTTCAATAATCACCATTTCCGCCAATCTTTCCAAGGTCCCCAAAAGGCCTGTTAAGATTACATCCGCTACGAAGATTGTTCCCTTGAATATAACCATGCCTGGGCCAATCCCATACAAATCTGACAAATCAATACCGTGGAATTATGGTGGAGAGATCTACTACCATGGTGTTAAGCAAATTGAGATAACTGAAGAGAGCTCTTACGAAGAAACTACCAACATTGGAAACATTGCCGGTACGAGCAAGATTACCCGAAGTGGGAGAATTTTCTCTCCGGAGATTGCCCCTCCAAAGGCAATCTTTGGACCCTCAGCTGTTCCCGAGGTTACCCCGGCACCGATAAAACTATCTGCAAGAACTCCGTTGATTGAAGAAGTTGTTACTCCTGTGGTTGTCCCTCCTACTTCTGTTGACAAGGGAAAATGGATCCAAGAAGAGCTCGTCAAGACGAGGGCTCAACCATTAGTCATCCCCTAAACCTCTAAGAAAGAAATGGAGGAGATTCTGAAAATAATAAAGAAAAGTGATTACGATGTGGTAGAGAAACTGGGGAAAACCCCCTCGAAGATCTCCATGTTAGCTTTGCTGCTTTGTTCGGAGGCTCATGCCAAGGCCTTGATAAGGTTTTTGAAGACAGCCCATGTACCCCAAGAAACCTCAGCCGATCAATTCCAGGATTGTATAGCCAGCCTTACCGCCGACAACGGCCTGGGTTTCTCTGATGCTGACCTGACTCCGAAGGGAAGAAAGCACAATGACGCATTGCATGTGTCAGTTGAATGTTGAGGAACTACTCTCGTCCATGTCTTGGTCGACACTGGTTCTTCTCTAAACGTGCTGCCTAAGAAAGCTCTGGACCGGTTGCATTATGAAGGCTTGGAGCTGAAACCAAGTAATATCATTGTCAGGGCCTTTGACGGGTCTAAAAGAATGGTGCATGGGGAGGTCGACATTCCCATCAAGGTGGGCACCGAAGTGTTCCCCTCAACCTTCTATGTGATGGGCATCCGCCCATCTTACTCTTGCTTGCTAGGAAGACCTTGGATTCATAATGCTGGGGCAGTCACTTCCTCCCTACATCAGATGCTGAAATACCCTGTTAAGGGAATGATCATAACTGTGCACGGTGAGGAGGAGTATATGATTAGTCATCTGAACTCCTTTCGGTATGTGGAGGTGGATGGCGAATTCATTGAAACACCCTTTCAACACTTTGAGGAAGTTTCTCCCGAGGTGGTTGTAGCAAAGGCAGTAGCTGAGGTACCCAGGCAGGTGGAAAGGATGGCATCTCTGAAAGACGCAAAGGCTGCAATAAAGGAGGGAAAGAGCTCAACATGGGGTCAGTTTCCTGACTTTCCCCACAAGACAGACAAGTTTGGTTTGGGATTTACCGCTGCGGGGAAAAAAGCTATGCGTCGCTCAAAAATCGAAAGGACGCCTATCAAGATTTCTCCTCATGGAATCAATGTTGTGGAAGACGAAGACGAAGAGGCCAACATTGAAGATTGGATCTTCCCAACCATTGAAGGGGGACTGCACAACTGGGAGGCAAAAGACTTTGTTCCCATTACTTTCATCAATCAGTAATTTATCTTTCGAACATCTTCTGTTGGTCTGTAATAATTACTCTTAAACAATCTGCACACTACTTTTTCACCTCATGCCTTGCCCGGGGCATGTAGGTCCATTTGTAAGGGTTTTGATTTTCCTTCATAATCATATGCCATGTTTAATGAATCATTGGACGTTTTTCATTTATGAACTATTGTGTTCATTTTCTTTCCGTTTGCATTTTTGTTTGTTTAAGGATGGCTATCCCTTACACACACCCACACTCATAAATGCGAGTACCCATCCACTCTGGATTCTATGGGTGACTATTCTGTTGTATCCTTCAATAACTCTGAAGATTTGGTCAATCAGGCTGAATACGAAGATGACGAAGATTGTGAAGTACCAGGGGAGCTAGCCAAACTTCTACAACAAGAAGAGAGGTCCATCTTGCCTCATGAAGAATTGTTGGAAACAGTCAACTTAGGAACAGAGGAAGACAAGAAAGAAGTACAAGTGGGTGCCAATCTGGAACCAAGTGTCAAGGAACGTTTAATACAGCTGTTAAATGAATACGTTGAAATCTTCGCCTGGTCTTATGAAGACATGTCGGGTTTAGACACAGATATCGTGGTTCACCGTCTCCCTACAAGAGAGGACTGTCCACCGATCAAGCAAAAAGTCCGCCGAATGAGGCCCGACATGTCTGAGAAGATTAAAGCTGAGGTAATGAAGCAATTCAACGTGGGCTTTCTGGCTGTTACATCCTATCCACAATGGTTGCTAACATTGTGCCAGTACCTAAAAAAGACGGCAAGGTCAGAATGTGTGTGGACTACCGGGATTTGAATAGGGCTAGCCCTAAAGATGATTTTCCGCTACCACATATCGACATTTTGATTGACAACACAGCTCAGCACAAAGTGTTTTCCTTCATGGACGGATTCTCGGGCTACAACCAGATCAAAATGGCCCCCGAGGACATGGAGAAAACAACCTTTGTTACGCAATGGGGTACCTTCTGCTACAAGGTGATGTCGTTCGGACTGAAGAACGCAGGGGCAACTTATCAACGCGCCATGGTAGCTTTATTTCATGATATGATACATCATGAGATCGAAGTTTACGTAGACGACATGATAGCTCGATCACAAACAGAGGAGGAACACCTTGAACATCTGCAAAAGCTATTTGCCAGGTTGAAGGAGTACAAACTCTGGTTGAATCCAAGTAAGTGTACTTTTGGAGTTAGGTCTGGTAAACTTCTAGGATTTATTGTCAGCAACAAAGGCATTGAGGTCGATCCAGCGAAAGTGAAAGCAATACAAGAAATGCCTGCTCCCCGTACTGAAAAGGAGGTTAAAGGGTTCTTGGGACGCTTGAACTATATTGCCAGATTCATCTCTCATCTGACGTTTACCTGTGAGCCAATTTTCAAACTATTGAAGAAAGATCATGTAGTCGAATGGAACGACGATTGCCAAGCTGCTTTTGATAAGATCAAGGAGTATTTTCTAGAACCTCCTATTCTGATGCCACCCGTCGAAGGAAGACCGTTGATCATGTATCTGACTGTTTTGGATAACTCAATGGGGTGTGTATTGGGCCAGCATGACGAGTCTGGTCGAAAAGAGCATGCCATTTATTACCTTAGAAAAAAGTTTACCGACTGTGAGACTCGCTACTCACTGCTCGAGAAAACTTTCTGCGCTTTGGTATGGGCTGCTCGCCGACTAAGGCAGTATATGTTGACTCATACCACTCTGTTGATTTCCAAAATGGATCCTATCAAGTATATCTTCGAGAAGCCTGCTTTATCTGGAAGAATCGCTAGATGGCAAATGATCCTGACTCAGTATGACATCCAATATACTACCCAAAAAGCTATAAAAGGGAGTGTACTAGCTGACCATCTAGCTCAGCAAGCTATCGAAGATTATCAACCCATGAGATTCGACTTCTCGGACGAGGACATCATGACATTGGACAACATTGAAGGTAACGGACTGTATGACAGACCTGAAAAAGGATCCGATGGACCCTGTACTTTGATGGTGCTTCAAATGCACTTGGAAACGGTATCGGTGCGGTACTCATTTCCCCGGAAGGTTTCCACACACCTTTCACGGCCCGACTTTGCTTCAGCTGTACCAACAACATGGATGAATATGAAGCTTGCATCTTTGGTCTCAAGGCTGCTATAGACTTGGGGATCAAATCTTTGATCGTATTTGGGGACTCGGCTTTGGTTATCAGTCAAATCAAAGGAGAGTGGGATACCAAACATCCTAACCTCATCCCATACAAAGAACATGTCCTGACATTGTTGCCTCATTTCGAGCAGATCGCCTTCGAGCATTTCCCGCGAGAAGAAAATCAGCTAGCAGATGCTCTGGCTACAATGTCTTCCATGTTTAAACTCAACTGGGATAACGAGGCTCCCCAAATCACCATTGAGCAAATGGATGAACCTGCGCATTGTCATGAGATTAATACCGAAGAATTAGTGGAACAACCTTGGTTTCACGAAATCAAAAGGTATCTCTAGACTAGAGAATATCCTGAAGGAGCTTCCGTAAATGACAAGAAGTTCCTAAGGAGATTTTCTAGCAAGTTCTTCCTGAGCAACGACATCCTCTACAAACGCAACCATGATTGTGTTTTACTACGATGTGTAGACAAAGCTGAAGCAGAGTTAATCATGACTGAGATACACAGTGGCACATTTGGCACCCACTTGAGCGGACATACGATGGCTAAGAAGATTCTAAGGGCAGGCTATTACTGGTCTACCATGGAAGCTGATTGCCATCAACATTCTCGTACTTGCCACAAATGTCAAGTCTACGCTGACAAGATTCATATTCCTCTTGTTCCTCTCAACGTTCTGACAACTCCTTGGCCATTCACAATGGGGCATTGACATGATTGGAGAGATCAAGCCCACGGCATCCAACGGACATCGCTTCATCTTGGTCGCTATTGACTATTTCACCAAGTGGGTTGAAGTAGCTTCCTTTGCCTCTGTTACTAAAAATGTGGTTGCCCGCTTCATCAAGCAGAACCTCATATGCTGGTATGGTGTCCCCGACAGGATCATTACAGACAACGGTACAAATCTGAACAATACTATGATCACCGCTCTATGCGAACAGTTCAAGATTTATCATCACAAACAAGGTTAAAATCCAGAACTTAATTCCCTAAGCAGAGTTAAACTCCAGGATCCTCAACAGAACAAAAGCTTTCTCAAAACTGATTTCCCCAGCTAAGAGAGCCTTCCAGAACTTAATTCCCCTCAGGGTTAAATTTCAGTATCCCCAGTGGAGCCCTAAAATCTGAAAATCCTGTCCCCAGCGAAGTCAAAGCTGGTAAACCTCAGCGGAGCTAAAACTTCCAACTATCAATCCCCAGCGGAACCAGATTAGTGAACATTCTCCCCACAAAGTTACTTCCCATCAGATTGAAGATTCTCAATCTTACTCCTCCGGCATGAGGCTCCCAGGTTATGGACTCCCCAGTAGAGATCATCAGAATTCTCATTTCCCACAGGTCACCAAGGATTTTCTATCCCCAGCATTCGATTATGGGTTTATTTCCCCAACATTTGTCAAAGATTTATTCTCCAAAGCAAAACTACATTTCAAGCTGAAAGGTCGTTCAAAATTTCCTTCATCACCTGCTGGAAGTTACGATCATTATCCAAATTTCCTTCATCACCTGCTGGAAGTTACAACCACCGACAGAATAACGGACAACTGAAGCTCCTAAAATATGTTTCTCTCAAGAATGAAGATTCTCATCCTTAAAACCTCAGAAGATTGGTATACTCCCAGTTTCTGACCCTTAACAGAATGAAGATTCTCATCCTTAAAACCTCAGAAGATTGGTATACTCCTAGTTTCTGACCCTTAACAGAATGAAGACTCTCATCCTTAAAACCTCCGAAGATTGGTATACTCCCAGTTTTTGACCCTTAATAGAATGAAGACTCTCATCCTTAAAACCTCAGAAGATTGGTATACTCCCAGTTTCTGACCCTTAACAGAATGAAGACTCTCATCCTTGAAACCCCAGTAGATTGGCATACACCCAACCTCCTGATATTCCCAACAGAATGAAGATTCTCATTCTCAAATTGGCATACACCCAACCTCCTGATATTCCCAACAGAATGAAGATTCTCATTCTCAAAGTGGCATACAACCTGAATTCTCGATATTCCCAACAGAATGAAGATTCTCATTCTCAAAATGGCATACAACCTGAATTCTCGATATTCCCAACAGAATGAAGATTCTCATTCTCAAAGTGGCATACAACCTGAATTCTCGATATTCCCAACAGAATGAAGATTCTCATTCTCAAAGTGGCAGATAACCTGAGTTCCTGATATTCCCAACAGAATGAAGATTCTCATTCTCAAAGTGGTTTACAACCCAAACTCCTGATTCCCCCAACAACGGTCCCAGGACTTCTCATTTTCAACGATCAAAGGATTTGCAATCCCCTGCAGCAGTCAAGGATTTACTTTCCCCCGACAACAGTCAAAGATTTCATTATCCAGGATCCATCTTCCTCAGCAAGACAGCTCATCAGCTTACATGCGCATTCATTACATTCATATCATAAACATTGATATAACATACATTGCATCATACATTTCATGCAACATAACTTTGTGTTTCAGCTAATATTTTACCCTTTTCAGGATAAGATTAATAAGCTCCAACTTTTGAAAACAGTTTACGGACGCTTCCCAACATGGATGTTGCTCTATTGCTTATTCAACTTCAAGACTTCTGAAGACAGTTTACGGGTTCTCCAGACACGAATGTTAACCTATCGCTTGTTCAGATTCTTCAACTTCTGAAAACAGTTTACGGATTCCCCAAACACGGATGTTAATCTATCGCTTGTTCAGATTCAACTTTTGAAAACAGTTTACGGATTCTCCAAACACGGATGTCAATCCATTGCTTATTCAAGATCCCCAGTTCAGAGATATTCCAAACATGGATACCTTTCTGATACTCGCTCACTCATCAACGACATATAGTTCAACAAGCATTCCAGATGGCATCTTTAAGCCCATCCCCGACAAGATTCTGTCACCCCTCCAGATGGCATCTTTAAGCCCATCTCCAAATGTCATCTTTAAGCCCCTTCCCGCATCCATGTCTTGACGAGTACAAATTTACGGGCACTCTAGTGTCCAATCTCCTTTTACCTTTGAGACGCGAAAGGCAAACTTGCCAATCTAACTCTTCAGGTTCAAGAAGATTGAACAGGGGAAACTGTTGTACCCCAAAATTTGTCCTCCCATTTCATCAACATTTTCTCATCACAAGACTTTTGGAACTCAAGATCAAGTTAGGGTTTGCTCTGCTCAACACCCCTTCTTGCACTGTTAACCCAAATTAGGGTTTGAGTTTGCACAAAGATGTTTTGACCTAAAATGCCCAAAGTGACTTTCATGCTTCATGTTGGACTTACAAGTTTATCCATACCAAGTTTCAAGCCTTGATTTCAATCTTTGCCCAGTCAATTGGACAGTTGACCTAGAAATCAGCTGTATTGGGGAAAAAGTCAACTGTGGCCAATTGACAGTCAAACTTCATGAAATTTGACCCACGTCAATATAATGAACTCACATGAACCATTTGATCAAGTTTGGATCACAATTCCACAAGAAATTTGATCAGATCACCAAAAGGGCAAAATGGTCATTTTAGGGTTTTGACTGCACAAAGGCAATTTTTGACTGTTTGACCTAACCAATGGCAAACCAAGCTCACATATGAACTCAAGGACTCAATGGAATTGTCTTGATCCATTCAACAAGTTCAAAAGATCTCAAATGCACAGGATTGACAGATGAATTTTCCAGTCAACTAATCAAAATTTGATTGTATACTGAAAAGTCAAACTTTGACTTTTTGGTCAAAATCAAGTGCCAAGATTCATTTTTCATCAAGACATGTCAAATTATGAAACTTGTTCACCAAGAAATCCAAAATTGCAAATTAGGGTTTAAAATGAAGAAATTTCATAACTTAGAAATTTTCTAAGTTATGAAATTTCCTTATTTTTTCCTAACTTTGTCCCATTTTTTCACTAAGATGCAAATGGATTCAAACAAAACTTGAAACATGAAAGTTTTAGTCCATTGCAAAATATACAACTTTGATTCACAAAGTTTTATCAAAGGAAGCTTGTAGCTCAAGTTATGATTTTTGGAACAAGGGTACAAAACATTTTTAACTTAGAGAAATTTTGACCTATTTTAGGCAGGATTTTTGGCCAACTTCTTGGCCATTTTTCACATGCTTCCACTTGGAATTTCAATTTTCATTACAAATATGGATTGTAGTACACATTCCAAGCTTTCCAAATTGTCCAAGAACTTCTCAAACACCCTTGTGGTTAGGGAGAATCGAATTTGCAAAGTTGGGCAAAATTCACTTTTGTTCATGGCCAAAGCTTGTTCATAACATTGGCATTTTCAAGTCAGAAGGGTTTGTGATAGTTTGCAGGCCTCTAAACCTCTTCACACTAAATAATTAAATGCATAACCATTGTGTTCAAGCATTGTTTTATGCATTTAGTCATTACACAAAGAATTAATCATTAAATGGAAAAAGTAAACTTGCCATTTTTGAAAAGTAGTGCTTTATGTCAAATAACAAATCCAAGAGGCATGGGCCAGATCTTTGAGGCTAGAATTTGTACACAAATCCCTCTGATCAAGAACAAGATATGCAGCATACATAGAGGGGGGTACAGGCCTGTATGGGAACTTACACTATCCTTGCTTACATTTGAAAAAGCTTGCGAAAACTCTCAATCTCTCATTCCTGTCAACACAAGCCTAAACAAACTTTGCAAACATCTTTCATACATCCAAGCAAGCCTAAAGCATGATTCATTGATCCCTCATACCTCCCAATACTCAGAATCACTGTTTTGTTGCAAAACATGGCAAGTTCTGCAACTTGACCTCCATAGAACAATCCACTCGTGCGTTTTTGCCAAAACCAGTTCCAATACATTCCATATCATCCACTGAAGCTATCCCAAGCCTTGAACTCAAGCTGTAACACCCCTAACCACGTTTGCCATTTTTACTTTCAAGTTGTGCAGGTGGACTTCCATAGCATGATACAGGCAGTTTCAAAGCAAGCTAGGTGTTGGAGAAGCTTCCTTGGACTTCAGGCAAGTTGTACAGAAGCTCAAACTCCATTGAAGTTGACCACATTGCTCTGCACGATTCAAGCTGAAACAGGTAATCTTTGAACTTCTATCTCTCAATCTAGGAAGAGTTAGGCTTAGGTTTGTGAATGAAACATGTTCTACTCATAGCCCTGGAGCCATACATATGATTACTTTTCATTTATGTTAAGCGTGTTGTGAGAATTTTAACCTTGAACATTGAAGAAAAATTAGGTCAGAAATTGGGGATGATGAAATTCTCCCTGGTTTCTTAGAGTTAGGTCAAGTGTTTTATATGGTTGAAATCGTTGCTTCAATCTCTATAATTTTCATGTTTTAAGTTTTGTCAAAAGATCAAAGAATCAGGAGTTAGCAGGTGGAGCAAGAAATGCGCGTTTTTGTTGTTCAAAGGTTGTTGGAGGTTGAAGACAAAGTTGACTTGGGCTGGGCCTGAGTCAACTTACTTTTTGCACCCCTTTTTTCCATTTGCACCCCCTGGCCCATTGTGTGAAATAATTGTCATTTTGCATTTTTTCTTTTTTGTTCTGACTTATTATTTTTTGCTCAAAAATAAAAAAAAAACCAAAAATATTTTTCCACACATTTTTGCATTTATTTGGCATTTATTTGTTTTATTTAAACATATACATGTAAATAAATATATATACTTTTATTCAAAACCCTAGAAAATAATACAAAAATACTTATTTTTTAGTTATTATTTTTTATTTTACATTTTGAAAACATTTTCTAAAATACACATTTTTGTAAATAATTAATATTTTATTTTTGTACATATTTAGCTTATTAAATATATATAAATATACTTATACATATTTTATTAAATATTTAGGACAAAAATATGAAAATAATACATTTTTATTTTTATTAATATATGACACTAAAAATACTTTTTTTGCAATATACTTTTTATTTTTGTATATAATTAACAAATATTGTATATAATTAATAAATAAATACTATTTATTCAAAAACTAGGGTTTTGCCCTAAATGACAAAAATATTCAAAATTTAACCTTTTTATTTTTGTTTATATCCCACATGAAAAAAAATACTTTCACATACATAAAAAATCATTTTGTGCATAATACATTTTGCATATTTATTGTATTCATTTAAATATTGTACAATTAAATACTTGTATATTCGATATGGATGTAATAGCTTAGAATTTAATTTCTTGTCAAATATCCCCAAATTCAAACTTGTACCCCCATCCCCATAATCATTGTTGTAATAGCTTAGCATTTAAATTTCCGCATTTAAAAGCTTTCAAATTATGCCATGATAGACCTAGGGTTTGTATGCAAATCAAATAACAAATAGCTTGACCTAATTCAAAGATAAACATGCATGAAAAACAAAACACCAATCACACTTGCACCCCTAGGGTTCTTCCACTTGTTGCCTTCAAAAATGGGCCATGTTACATGTTGAGTGTCCTTGGAAAAACAAAAATAAATCAAATGATCATAGTCCCTCGATGACGCTATCAAGTTACCTAAACAAAAATGATCAAGTCCCTCAAGAAAAAATGCCAAAGATACTTGACACCATTGCATTCATGGTCTATACGATGACCCACGCCCGTCCCGTTAACATCCTAACACAAGATTGTCCACCAAATACAATGGTGGAACAATACTATTAAAAGGGTTATGTTGTACCCCAAAATTTGCCCTCCCATATTCTTCAAAGTTTGTCAAGAATCATCTTCAAATGGTTCAAGATTTGCTCAAGGATTGCACAGTTCAAACCACCTCCTAAGCCAGCTGAAATTAGGGTTTTGGTTCTCTCAAGGAATTTGAGGTTTTCAATGGCTCAATAAAGTCTCATAGGCCTGTATACACTGTCAAGTATCTACATGTTAAGTCTCAAGACTCACAATGTCAAATTACACAGTCAAAAGCTTCATTTGCTTCACAATCAACTACAGGGGTAAAATGGTCATTTTACAGTCAAAAGTCAAAATTTTTGGTCAATATCTTATTTTGAGCTCACAATCATCATTTGATCAAGTCTTGATCATGATTCCTCAAGCATGGCTCAAAAATCATCAAAGATGCAAAAGTTACTATTTTTGGACAGTTAAAAAGTCAACTGTATCTTGACCAGGGCATAACTTTTTCATGGTTCATCAGAAAAATCCCATCCAATGCTCATTTTTAAGGGGATGACATTTCCTACAACTCATATTCACACTCCAAGTCCAAGAAATGATCTCACAAAAAGTTATCAATTTCTACATTATAGGTCAATTTCAAAAGTCAACAAAAATGCACTTTAAGTCAAAGACCATAACTTGAGATTGGTAAATCCAAATGACATGGGACCAAAGGCATTGGTTAGAGGACTTCAAGACCTTTCCAAAATTTCCAAGAACATGTTCATAGGATCAAAATTGAGCAAGATGTGCATTGGAGAAGTTGGGAAATTTTTGTGAATTTGCAAAAGTCAACTTTGCTCAAAACACCTCATTTTTGCTAATGGGCCTCAAATTTCTTCTTGAAACTTTGTCCAAGGCTTATGCACGTCCCATTGAGATTAAATTGAATTATTTTCTTATTTTTATTAATTAATTGGATTTTTAATTTATTTTTAATTCATTTAATTAATTTAAAATGTAGGAAATTCAAAGATATGATTTCTCAATCTTTTTGTGAAGCAAAAGTGGTCAACATATGCTGGAGATTTCGTGTATCAATCAAGGGGACAAAAACCTCCATGTTTGGCAAGTTTTCTCAATCAAAAAGATGCAAAAAGATATGATTGAAAATCAAATATACAAATCATAATTCCATGGATCTTTTGCCCAAAGATTTAACCTAATTCAGTCCTCTATATGTACACAACCTAAACCTAATCATGCACACGTGAAAAGCTGTTGCAAAAGGCCATAACCAATTCCAAAAAATTCAAGAAAACTTGAAAACTGAATTCCATATTCCAAGCCAATTCAAAGCAATTTGAGGATTCTAATACATTGCTAGCACTCCCAGGAACGTGTAGGAATCAAAACCACACGCTAAAGCTCAAAGAATCCAAGGATAACAGTTTCACGGTTTGGAGTTTTTTTCATAATCGCATACTTTGATTCATGCATCATTAACATGTTTTGTTGATTGTTTTGTGATCATAGGGACTGTACAAAGCTTTTGGCATAGGTTAATTGCATCGAAACGCCCTGAAACAGAAATTGCCATTGATGAATTCTAGGGTTTCCAAGCTTCCAGATTAGGGCTTTTCAGTATAGGAAAAATCAAGCCTCATGATGCCCATGACTGAACTCGTTGCATTCAGACGAATCTAGTGGAACCCTCGCGAACAATTTATGTTAATCCTATGCCTATTCGCTATTATTGGTCGTTGCAGGTTGTGGGGGTTAAAAACCCCCGCTATCTAACATTCTCTTTTACAGGCAAATAAAGGAGATGAAGACGTGTTGCTTCATGGTTGGTCCGTTCAAATAAAACGCGCGCTTTTATTTGTTTCCAGCATATGCGTTGTTTTTTTTATATATTATTTTCATTGCTTATTATAATAACAAATACAGGCGTCTGGCTCAGTGGTAGATGCGTTGTCCAAGAACCATTGGGACCTGGGTTCGATTCCCAGGTCCATCCAAAATTTCTATATTGTTTTTCATAACATAATCATGTGCAGGCTTCACAAAGGCGTTCCACCATGCGCATCAAACAATCAGGCGCCATGTGGCCACCATCACAAATCCAATGGTCAGGAGATGGATGACCATGGTGTTCACAAGTCAACCATGCGCTGGACAATCAGGAAAGTTAGAAAGGCTTGAGAAAGGAATGGGCTTCAGAATTGCCACACAAACCTCCATATTGGGCCTATCACCCCCCTGGTTTACTATTTCTTTTATTTTCTTTTTCCTTTTAATTTCTTTTATTTAATTATCATTATTATTATTTAACTCACAAACAAATTAATTTTCCTAATAAATTCAGTAAATATTTATATTATTATTATTATTATTATTAATTTCACCTTAATTCATTATTTTGTAAATAAATTCTAATTAATTAGTTTAGTTGTTTAATTAGGACAATTTTAATCTTTTTCATAACAAATAAAATTAATATAGAAGTTAGGGTTTTTATTAACTTGTGATTTTATTTTATTTTTATTTTCATTAAAAAAACTAAAAAAAATACTTTTTCTTGTAATTAAATAATTAATTAGTAAATTAGTAATATTTAATTAAATGCAAAAGGACCAAATTGCTTTCTTTTCTCAAAAAGGGTCAAAACCCTAAGGACGTCCCGATTCAATCTCTTTCGCGCATTATTATTATTTTGATCATATTTATGTATCTGCTCCGAGAATGTAATAGATAATTAGGACTTTTATCGCTTTCTTTTATTTTCTCGCAATTTATTTTTTCCAAAGGGTTTGTTTTTGGCGATGTATATACCTGCGCCTTGTAATAGCGTAGATTCACTTTCCGCAATTTATTTTCCGCAAATTATTAACTGTTAATTATGCATGCAAGATTTGTATGAAAATTAAAACCAACTCGTAGCTCACAATGATACATGTGCAAAGATAATATGAACTGAATTTGACACACTCGCACATGCCACTCCTAGGGTACGCCTCACTTGGTTGCCTCGAGGTGGTCATTAAGTATAGGGTGTTTTAGAGGTCGCCCTCCTGTCTAAAGATCCAGTTGCCTCGAAACGGTTGCCTCGAATAAAAAGGATCTAGGACACTAGGGTTACCGCTAAGGCGTCCTATTATTGCTTTGGTGACCACATGTCCCTATAATCGAATTGACCCGAATAACTCCAACGATGGTGCTACCTACTTCTCAATAGTGGGATAGTACTGTCTAAAGGACTCTTACACAGCTTAATTCCTTTAGAGTATGTAGATTTCTCCTGGGTACTTGCTCTTTCAAAAACAAAAACAACTTTTCGCACCTACACTTTCAAAATGTTTTCAAACAAATACTTCATACACTCTTGAGGACTAATACAAGAGTTACCTAGAAGTTTTCAAACAAACTTTTTCAAAACCCACAAACACTTGAAAAGAAAACAATTTTTGAAAACATGGTGAGCAAGTACCTAAGAGCCCATGGATAACCATGGATAGAAAGGGTGCTAACACCTTCCCTTTCTATAAATCTACCTCCCGAACCGAGAAACATCTCGAAAAGGAATTTTGATGTGCTTTTGTCCTTTCCTTGTTGGAGAAAATAAAAGACGGTGGCGACTCTTGCTTACCGCGACATTTCACGAACCAGCATTTCAAAACAGTCAGTTCTATTTCCACCGATCACAGAACTGGCGACTCTGCTGGGGATACTAATAAGTGAGGTGTACCTTAGGATTAGATCACTCTTATGTTTTCAATTGTATGTCTTGATTGCTTTTATATTTGTGGGCTTGCATCGGAGTTTCATAGATCCTATCCCGGATCTGGGGAATACCCTTTAGGTAGCATAAGCTGTGAGGGACCTGTCCGGCGTAGACCGACACGGGTGAAGCAGTGGCTACGTTGGTGTGACACCTTGGTCTGTACCGATATCCCTTATGTTGCAAAGAGGAGAATATGGGTCTTTTGAGGAGTCATTAAGCACCAACCGACCTTAGAACCCTAAATTGACCCAACTTGGCCATAGAACAGTAGCAGTATACTACACTCATTGAGGCTAAACTCTCGTGATGGTTTCGGCCGCAAGAAAAGGTTGTGAAGCTGGAGTTATGACCGGTTGAGGGTAGTCGGTGATATTGAGATCCTCTAGAACCCGATTACTATTTGCTAGGACAGGTCTTAACCAACGAAACTGAAAGAGGGTAGTACCTAAACTTCATGTTGGCCTAAACTCTAAGGGTTGTCTTGTGTGACTTGTGTGCCTTACCATGTTTGCCTTATGTGAATACTTGTGGTGTGCTTTATCATAACATCATACCATCATAACATTGCATGCATCCTGCATAAGGACTTACCCATTTCAAAGACAAGAGGGCTTCATCTTTGCTCTGTTTTGTAGGACATCATGATGCCTGTGCGAAGGAATAATATTCGGCTCAACTTTGTTCACCCACCTGATTTGCTTAAAGAATTGGTTGATAGGATTCCAAATACTACCTCCTTCATCAAAAGGCATGGTTCTCTTCTCGGTTTAGTCACTTCAAAGTGGGACCAACAGCTGATAAGTGTCCTGACTCAGTTTTATGATCCCCTATACCATTGCTTCACCTTTCCAGACTTCCAGCTGGTCCCTACCCTGGAAGAATTCTCTGATTTGCTTGGTATCCCTGTTTTGGAACAGACTCCATTCACTGGTTGGGAAAAGACTCTTAGGCTTGAGGAGATTGCTGCAGCCCTTCCTTTGACTAACAAAGAGGTAATGGATAACTGGGTGACTAGAAGCGGAGTTAAGGGCTTTTTGGCTAAGTTTCTGATTGGTAAAGCTAACAGTTTCTGGAATGACTTAGACTTCAGGGCGTACGAAGACATTCTGGCCCTCTTAATCTATGGTCTGGTTCTGTTTCCAAATCTTGATAATTTTGTCAATGTCAACGCTATAAGGATCTTCATGTCTCGGAACCCTGTACCCACTCTCTTGGGTGATATCCTGCAACAACTCTATGCTCGTACTGCCCGAAGACGGGGAACTTTGTGGTGTTGTGCTCCTTTGTTAGTGAGGTGGTTTATTTCGCACCTCCCTAGGTTCGTGCTGAAGAACAAAGAAGGAAGGGGCTGGGCTCATAGGTTAATGTCTCTCACTGATAATGACATCATTTGGACTCTCAGAGGTTTAGATGAAGTAGCCATTATTGATCGTTGCGGAGAATATCCTAATGTCCCATTGATTGGTACCCAGGGAGGAGTCTCTTATAATCCATGTTTAGCTCTCCGTCAGTTTGGAAGAGCCAGAAGAGCAGGGCCTCATGAGATGTTGGTACCTCACATCAGTTTTGAATTTCAGGTAGATAGTGACGAGTTGCGCCGTAGATTCATCAAGGCTTGGGACAGAATTCACAAAGCTAACCCACATGAGTTAGGACCAAAGACTTCTCTGCCTATGGAACCCTACTACAGATGGGTCCGCACCCGTGCTCAGAAGTTAGGTATGCCATACAAAGCTGTCAGACCTATTATTCTTGAATTTCCTGACAGAGACGGGGTTCCTCCAACTGTACTCCCTCCTCAGATACCCACTGATGTCGATACACTGAAGAGGTCTTGGGCTCACTTACAAGAAGAACGGGATTCTTATCGGGAAAGGTTCAATGAACAGGAACGGAAAATCCAGAAGCTGACTAAGCAATTGGAGAATGAGTGAATCTCGAATGACTATATCTGCACCGAAAAGAAGAGGCCATGGGAGCACTGAGGGGCTTTGGATGTTTCTTTTACAGCTTTTATTTCCTTTTCAGTATTTTCATTCTTGTAACGCCTAAGGGCAATTTCTTGAACAATTTAAAATTTGAATCTAATAAAGTGTGTTTCCTTTTTGTCTACAAAGTTGAATCCCGATTGTCTTTGAAAACATAAATCATACGCATCTCATTGCATCATATGCATAACAGGTACCCTTTTTCTACAGGTTGCTTAATCTTCTTCGTTGTTTATTTCAGAAATCATCATGTCGCCTACTACTGAACAAGCTATCAAGGCCCTCCAGGCCCAGAATGCCCAGTTTCAAGAGTTGGTCATGAGCTTAGCCCAGGGACAACAGGAATTGAAGACTCTGCTTTTGAAAAATAAGAAGAAGAGGACTGTGTTGTTCAATACCGGACGCAGATATGGGAATACACTGCAAAATGAGGCTGATCTGGCTACTTCCTCTGTAGGGAAAGATAGTCCCCAAGGGGGAAGGGTTCCTAGTCCCGTGGTCTCCGACAACGAGACAGATTACAATGATGAACAATACCCTCCTGCTGAGGATAGGTACAAACAGTTGGAGGACCGTCTAAGTGCTATGGAGATTCAACATGTGTCTGGGTTGGATTTCGGAGATCTAGGTTTATCTTCTGGGGTAGTGATCCCACACAAGTTCAAGGCTCCTGCCTTTGCAAAGTACAACGGAGCTTCCTGTCCTAAGCTGCATCTCCGATCATATGTCAGAAAGATCCAACCTTATACTGCAGACAAGAATTTATGGATCCATTTCTTCCAGGATAGTCTTTCAAGGACTTAACTCGAATGGTTCTATCAGCTAGATGGAGCCAGCATTCGTAACTGGGAGGACTTGGCTACTGCATTTTATAAGCAGTATCAGTATAATTCCGACCTCGCTCCTACGCGTACCCAACTCCAGGGTATGTCGCTAGGGACGGGTGAAGGATTCAAGGAATATGCGCAAAAGTGGAGAGACCTGGTTGGAAGGGTACAGCCACCTTTGACTGACCGTGAACTTGTGGACATGTTCTTGGGGACCCTGTCTGGTCCTTTCTTCAACCATCTGATTGAGAATTCTTCTGCTGGGTTTACAGATCTGATCTTGACTAGTGAGAGGATAAAAGCTGGTATCAAGTCTGGAAAGATACAAAAGGGTGCCTCCTCGAGTACTGAAAAGAAGCCCTTCAAGAAAGAATCTAGTGTTGTTTATGGGTCAAGGAGACAGAACAAACCGGAACGCCGCCAAGCTGTCAACGTGGTGGTAATTTCAAAGCCTGCTGCTGCTCCTCAGCAATACAACCAGCCAAGGGGTGAGAGACCCAAAAGGCAGTACACTCGGCTCAGTATGACCCTGTCTCAGATATTGCCACAACTACTGTCAACCAATCTGGTAACTGTCAAGGAAGCTCCAAAGGTTGTGAACACAACCTCTCCAAAGTACAACCCCAACGCCCGCTGCGCTTATCACTCTGACAGCCCGGGGCATACTACGGATGATTGTTGGGCTCTGATGAATAAGGTTCAGGACCTTATTGATGCTAAAGAAATACAGTTCGAGGCGCTCGAAAGGCCCAATGTTGTGACTGCTCCCATGCCCCAGCATGGAGTGAATGCTTTGGAAGAAGACCTGTATGTAGCCTTTGTGGATGATATTGTTACTTCATTGTTTACTGTCAAGAGGAACCTGTTGCTAGCCGGTTTATTTCCGGGATGTGGTAAAGGTTGCCTTCTATGTTCTGTTTCAACTGCTGGTTGTCCTTTGTTGAAGTCAGGCGTCCAAAACCTGATGGATAACAAAGAAATCTTGTTCGAGAAGATTGTTGTTCCTGCTACCCATACTGAGGAAGTGTCCATTGTTACTATTTTCAACAACTCTCCTAAGGCTCCCTCCAAGAAGCCTGTCAAAATCATGTCTACTCAGAAGATTTCTCCTATCATCATCACTGTTTCGGGGCCCCTCCCCTATACATCTGACAAAGCTGTCCCGTGGCACTATGGGGCAGATATTTATGTTCTTGGAGTAAAAAAAGAGTTTGATACTAGTACCGGCATCAGTAACATCATCGGGCCTGCCAAAGTCACTCGTAGTGGTAGACTGTTCTCACCAGACATTGCGCCACCAGCTATCTAGAGACCTATTGTCATCACATCTGCAAGTGTGCCTGCTTCCACTCCTGATCAAGTTCCTATTTCTACCCCTGCTGCCGAGTCATCTGATGCTCGGGGCAAAGGGATTGCTATTGATGTGCCTGCCCAGACAAAGGCACCAAAGACAACCACTGTTGAAGCTTCCAAGCAGGAAATGGAAGAGATTCTTAAGATTATCAAGAAGAGTGATTTCAACGTAGTTGAGCAGCTGGGGCACACCCCATCAAAAATTTCTATGCTATCACTGTTGTTGTGTTCAGAGGCCCATGCCAAGGCCTTGATTACCTTCCTGAAGACGGCCCACGTGCCACAAGAGACGTCAGCTGATCAATTTATCGAGTGTGTATCCAACTTAACTGCCGATAATGGATTGGGTTTCTCCGACGCTGATCTGACTGCTAAGGGGAAGAACCATAACGATGCCCTGCATGTCTCCATTGAATGCAGGGGCACTACTCTTGCCCATGTGTTGGTTGACATTGGTTCCTCGTTGAACGTATTACCCAAGAAAGCTCTAGACAGGCTGGTTTGTGAGGGTTTAGAGCTCAAGCCAAGTAACATTGTTGTTCGGGCCTTTGACGGGTCTAAGAGGATGGTACATGGTGAGGTTGACATTCCAATCAGGGTTGGTTCGCAGGTCTTTGATTCTAATTTCTATGTGATGGACATCCGACCATCCTATTCTTGTTTGCTGGGTCGTCCTTGGATCCATAAGGCTGGAGTTGTGACCTCCACATTACATCAGAAGCTGAAATACCCGGTCAGAGGGAAGATTGTGACAGTGCAGGGGGGGAAGAGTATATGGTCAGCCACCTCAACTCGTTTCGGTACATAGAGATGGATGGGGAGTTCATTGAGACCCCCTTTCAGCACTTTGAAGAGGTTCCTCCAACACTGGCATCAGCAGAGACTGTAACTGAAGAAGACTCTCCTTTGAAGATGGCTTCCTTAAAGAATGCCCGGGCTGTGATTGAGAAGGGTGAGTGTGCAAACTGGGGCCGACTTCCTGATTTCACTCCGAAGACTGACAAATTTGGTTTGGGTTTCTCTGCAGAAGCTTAGAGGGTTGTTCATAAGGCAAGGATTGGAAGACCTCATGTATTCATCACCAACCCGGGAGTGAATGCTATTGAAGACGACATGGAGGAATCTGAATTCGACAGCTGGATCTACCCAACAACCAACGGTGGACCGAACAACTAGACTGCGAAATATTTCACACCTATTACTTTTGTCACTCAGTAATGAACTCCTTTGTTTTGAATTTGTAACAAACAATAATTTGTGGAACTTTATGGCCCGGTGTCTTACCCGGGGCACCGTGACTTCATTTGTGAGGGCTTATTATTTGTCATTTTCATATATCATTAATAAAAGCATTGGACGTTTTTTGCATTTTAAATCTTGTGCTCCCTTTCTTTCTTTATTATATATTGCAAAACAGCTATATTTACACACACTCACCTATACAGGTTCCAATCCATTCTGGATCTCACTGGTAACGACTTTGCTACTGCCAGTTATGACTTTGAAAATCCGATCAACTTAGCCGAAGACGAAGGTGAAGATGATTGCGAAGTGCCTGGTGAGCTTGCAAGACTGCTACTCCAGGAAGAGAGGGCCATTCAGCCACATGAAGAGCCAGTGGAAATGGTAAATTTGGATACTGAGACAGACAGAAAGGAAGTCAAGATTGGTGTCAATCTGGGGTCTAGTGTGAAACAAAGGTTGATTCAGATGCTGCACGACTATGTGGAAATCTTTGCCTGGTCTTACGAAGATATGCCAGGGTTGGATACTGACATTGTGGTTCATCACCTGCCTACCAAGGAAGAATGCCCTCCGGTAAAACAGAAGGTCCGCCGTATGTGTCCAGAGATGTCCGAGAAAATCAAAGCTAAGGTTATGAAACAATTCGATGCCGGTTTTCTAGCAGTAACGTCTTACCCTCAGTGGGTTGCCAATGTGGTTCCAGTGCCGAAGAAAGATGGTAAGGTCAGAATGTGTGTTGATTACAGGGATTTGGACAGGGCAAGCCCTAAGGATGACTTCCCTCTGCCTCACATCGACGTTCTGGTTGACAACACTGCTCAGCATAAGGTATTCTCCTTCATGGATGGGTTCTCAGGTTATAATCAGATCAAGATGGCTCCTGAAGACATGGAGAAGACCACCTTTGTTACTCAGTGGGGCACCTTTTGTTACAAGGTCATGCCTTTTGGGTTGAAGAATGCTGGGGAAACTTACCAACGTGCCATGGTTGCTTTGTTTCATGACATGATCCATCATGAGATTGAAGTATACGTCGATGATATGATTGCAAGGTCCCAAACTGAGGAGGAACACCTTGACCATCTACAGAAGCTATTTGACCGGTTGAAGTTGTACAAGCTGAGGTTGAACCCGAACAAGTGCACCTTCGGAGTAAGGTCTGGAAAACTGCTAGGCTTCATCGTGAGCGACAAAGGTATTCAAGTGGACCCTGCCAAGGTGAAAGCCATACAAGAGATGCCAGTTCCTAAGACAGAAAAAGAAGTCAGGGGCTTTCTGGGACGTCTGAACTACATTGCCTGATTCATCTCACATCTAACTGCTACCTGTGAACCAATCTTCAAGCTACTGAAGAAAGATCAGGTAGTACGTTGGAACGATGAATGTCAGGCCGCTTTCGAAAGAATCAAAGAGTATCTCCAAGAGCCACCAATTCTTATGCCACCGGTTTAAGGGAGACCTCTAATCTTATACTTGACAGTACTTGACAGCTCAATGGGGTGTGTGTTGGGGCAGCATGACGAGTCTGGCCGAAAAGAGCACGCCATTTATTACCTTAGCAAAAAGTTTACCGACTGTGAGACCTGATACTCACTGCTCGAGAAAACTTGCTGCGCTTTGGTATGGGTTGCTCGCTGGCTGAGACAGTATATGTTGACTCACACTACCCTCTTAATTTCAAAAATGGATCCAATCAAGTACATCTTCGAGAAGCCTGCCCTGTCCGGAAGAATAGCAAGATGGAAAATGATCTTGACGGAATATGACATCCAGTACACGACTCATAAAGCAATCAAGGGAAGTGTATTGGCAGACCATTTGGCACACCAGGAAGTGGATGACTACCAATCTATGAACTTTGAATTTCCAGACGAGAATATCATGGTAGTAACTGATTGTGAAGTACCTGGACCGGATGAAGGACCTGAGGAAGGATCCCGATGGTCTATTCACTTTGACGGAGCCTCCAACGCTTTGGGTAACGGCATTGGCATTGTGATCATATCTCCAACAGGCTCTCATACTCCACTTACTGCCCGGCTATGTTTCAACTGCACCAACAACATGGCGGAGTATGAAGCCTGCATCATGGGTCTTCGAGCTGCAATTGACTTAAGGATCAAGTTTCTGAGGGTCTTCGGAGATTCCGCTCTTGTGATCAGTCAGATCAAAGGCGAGTGGGATACGAAACACGCAAATCTTATTCCCTACAAGGAGTATGTATTGACGTTGCTTCCCCATTTCGAGGAGATAACCTTTGAACACTTCCCAAGAGAGGAGAATCAGTTGGCGGACGCGCTAGCTACGATGTCTTCCATGTTCAAAGTAAAATGGGACAACGAGGCTCCCCGGATCATTATCTGGAAATTAGATGAACCTGCACATTGCTGTGATCTTGATACTGAAGAGGCAACAGAAAAGCCTTGGTATCATGAAGTGAAGAGGTACCTTGAAGCTCAAGAATACCCTGAAGGTGCATCTGTCAATGACAAAAAGTTTCTGAGAAGGTTCGCGGCAAAGTTCTTCCTCAGCAATGACATTCTCTACAAGCGACACCATGATTCGACCTTACTGCATTGTGTGGATAAGACTGAAGCAGAAAGGATCATGGCAGATCTGCATGAAGGTACCTTCGGAACGCATTCCAGTGGACATACCATGGCAAAGAAAATCCTTCGGGCAGGATATTTCTGGTCCACAATGGAAGCTGATTGTTACCAACATTCTCGGACATGTCACAAATGCCAGATCTATGCTGATAAGGTGCATGTTCCTCCAGTTCCTCTGAATGTCTTGATAGCACCTTGGCCTTTTGCAATGTGGGGCATTGATATGATCGGCGAGATCAGACCCACTGCATCTAACGGGCATCGCTTCATCCAGGTAGCGATTGATTACTTCACAAAATGGGTCGAAGCAGCCTCCTTTGCTACCGTAACCAAGAATGTCGTGGCACGATTCATTCGGCACAACCTGATCTGTCGATATGGTGTACCTGAGAGGATCATTACGGACAATGGTACCAATCTTAACAACAAGATGATCACTGAGCTCTACGAGCAATTCAAGATACAGCACCACAACTCTTCTCCCTACCGGCCGAAGATGAATGGGGTTGTAGAAGCAGCAAATAAGAACATTAAGAAGATTGTGCAGAAGATGACAGTGACCTACAAAGATTGGCACGAGATGTTACTGTTCGCTCTTCATGGGTACCGTACCTCAGCACGAACATCAACAGGGGTAACACCCTTTTCCTTGGTCTATGGCATGGAGGCAGTCCTGCCAATTGAAGTCCAGATACCCTCTCTCCGGATAATGAAGGATGCAGGTTTGAGCGAAGATGACTGGATCCAGACCCGGCTTGATCAATTAAACCTAATTGACGAAAAGAGACTCACTGCTATTTGCCATGGTCAGACGTATCAAAAGCGGATGATCAAGGCATTTAACAAGAAAGTCAGACAACAAGAGTATCAAGTCGGGGACCTGGTAATCAAGCGCATTATCCTACCTCAAGGTGATCCCAGGGGAAAATGGACCCCTACGTACGAAGGGCCATTTGTGGTTAAGAACATCTTCTCAGGAGGTGCTATGATCCTAACCACCATGGATGGTGACGACCTTCCTCACCCCGCCAATGCAGACATAGTAAAAAAATACTATGCATGACTAAAGACCCGCTAGGTTGACACACCTACACAAAAATAAGGGCTTCCCGGCGAACCAAAAGGGTTTGGGCAAAAATAAGGGATGAAAATGAAAAAATCTATACACCCGGCAAGTCGAAAACCTGAAAAGGCGGCTTGGGCAAAAATGGGTATCCCGGTGGACTGAAAACCCGAAAGGGCGGTCCAGGCAAAAATTAGGGATAAGCGTAATACTATGTCTCATTGGATCACCCTGCATCCAAACTTCAGTATCAACCATCAGGCTTACACGGCACCAATCAATCAGTTTCATCTCCAACTAAGCAGCAAAGTGATGAGACGCTTGAAGACATAAAGGCGATAGCAGAGTTGGAACCCAGTGGGATTGTTCACATAGTTGTTTTGTTTTCCTTTTTCACAAAATTGTTAAACTCTCTTGTTCGGCGGCGTTCTCTTACTAGGACGTCAGCCTCTTGTACAAAAACGCCTATTTACAAGCAAATTTCAAAATCAATACAAGCTCCCTTTTCCAGACAAATTGCCAATTATTTTTTCTTTATCTGTTTTGTTTTGCAAAGAACGGCCAATGTTCATTTTTGATATATGCATTTGACATTAATTGTTAATCATAAATATTTGCATGCGAAACAAAGGACTAATTACAGGTGACATCAGAAACAGGGGAAATAAGAAATGTCCAAGTGACCTAGTTGCTCTGTCCACCAAGGTACTAAGGTAAGTTCAGCTGAAGAATGTAACCAAGATACCTTCACTCACCGTAGAGTAAGACCAGAATCAGCAATACTCTCCCCAAGCAGAGTTGGTCTCCCGTCAGCCCTAAAAAGGACACAGTATTCCCTAGCAAGTCAACGATACTCTCCCCAAGCAGAGTTAGTCTACTATCAGCCTTAAGGAAGTTGGGTATTCCCATAAAATCTCAACATTCCCCAGCGGAGTATACAGATGTTCCTAAGCAAGCATCCCCGGCAGTCTTAATGTTCCTCGACGGAAATATAAGATTGTTCCTCGGCGGAATACCAGACACCCCAGTGGAGCCACTTCCCCAGTACAGTTCAAAAGTTTCCCCAGGAGAGTTGAAGTTCATCCCCAGTAGATTCTGGAAGCTTATCCCCAGTAGAGTCTGGAAGCTGGTCCCCTACAGAGTACGAATATCTCTCCCCGACCATGTTCAGAGGTTATCCCCCACCAGAGCCTATAACTGGGTTATCCTCAGCAAATTAACAACAGAAAGATCGTCCTCGGCGAAGTTCTTCCTATCCCCAGCGGAGTTCATCAAATCCCCCAACAAAACTTATCAACGGAATCCCCAGCGGAGTTATCGTCAAAATCTCAGTGAAGTATCTCTTCCCACAGAGTAATTCCCCGCAGAGTAATCTCTTCGTCAAGTTTATTCCCCAACGGAGTCATTTTCTCCTACCGGTTTATTCTTGCAATCATCATCCCCAGCGGAAATGAAGAACTCTACTCTTCAAACATCAGCCCAGGATTCAACAAGCTCCCGGCATTCGTCAAGGATTTATTTTCCTAGACGAAAATACATTCACAGACATTTCACATTTCATACATCCTGCTTACATACATGATAAAGCGCATACGACATGATCTCATTTATTTTTGAGAACATCATGACATCATGCATCTCATACATCACGACATTGCATACAACTAATGTTTTGCCTTTTCGGGAAAAGGTCAATCAAAAGACGATTACCATCAACTTTCGTAGTTCCAGATTCGATACTTGTATCTAGCCAGGGCATATCTGTGAGCAATTGATTGTAGATTCGATACCTGTATCTAGCCAGGTGTTGTACCCCAAAATTTGCCCTCCCATATTCTCCAAGAAATTGCCAAGTCAAGTCACAAAATTCCCCAAGGGTTGTGCAGTTCAACTGTCTCCTATACAGTCAAAACTAGGGTTTGGGTTCTGATCAAGAAAAGGAAGTTTTCAAAGGCCCAATCAAGTCTCATATGCCTACAAAGATGGTCAAGTATCCTCATATCAAGTTTCAAGGCATTCAGCTCAAAATTGCACAGTCAAAACCCTAGATTGCACTACAGTCAACTGTAGGGGCAAAATGGTCATTTGACAGTCAAAAGTTCAAATTTTTGGTCAACATATCATTTTGAAGCCACAAACATCATTTGATCAATGCTTGATCATGATTCTCAAAGTTTGGCTCAGAAATCATCAAAGATGCAAAAGTTGCTATATTTGGACAGTTGAAAAAGTCAACTGAAATTGACCAGGGCATAACTTTCACATGGATTATCAGAAAAATTCCATCCAAAGCTCATTTTTAATAGAAAGACATTTCCTACAATTCATCTTCATATTCCAAGTCCAAGAAATGCTCTCACAAAAAGTTATCAATTTCAACATTATAGGTCATTTTCAAAAGTCAACAAAAAGGGACTTTAAGTCAAAGGCCATAACTTGAGATTGGTAAATCAAAATGACATGGGACCAAAGGCATTGGTTAGAGAACTCAAAGACCTTTCCAAAATGTCCAAGAACATGTGGAAAGCTTAAAAATTGAGCAAGTTATGCCTTGTGGAAGTTGGGAATGTTTGGAAATTTTTGAAAGTCAACTTTACTTCAAATGATCCAAAATTGCTAATGGGCCCATTTTTCTTCCAAGTTTCTTCATGCCAAGCCTATGCACGACCATTAGGCCCAAAAGGAAGTCTTTCTCCATTTTTATTTATTTATTTGGATTATTTATCATTTATAATTCATTTAATTAAATAAAATGCATAAAAAATACAAACCTAATGAAAACAAATCTTTTTATGCAGGTTTGGACTCAATATTTCGTGTAAATACAAAAGGGGAAAGATTTGGTTTGATTTGGCATGATTGAACAAAATTGCACATGGAAAAGATTCAAAAAATCCTTAGAAAATCAATTATCCAAAATCATTATGGCAATGGATTTTATGCAATTTTCTTGACCTAAAAGCTTCACTATATGATCAGGAATCAAACCCTAATGGCAGGACACTCCAAGCTGCGCAAGAAACCTCATTGCAACATTGGAAAAATTGCCAAAAAACTCAAAACTGAATTCAGTATTCTAGGTGGTTTTAAGCCCTAATACTCACTCCAAAAGCTTGCTGGTGGACTCCTGATCATATTCCAATTCCAAACACCCTTCAAAGCTCCAAGAATTGGTAGAGAGAACTCTCACTGTATCAAGAATTTTTTGAAATCGCATGGCATAAATCACGCATCCTTTGTACTTTTTGTTTGTTGATTAATGTTTGTTATGAAATTCTGAGACTAACCATCATGTTCAATTGAGTTTTCATTGGCCATACGCGATTCTACCATTTTCATATTCTAGGTTTTTTCAGAGCTTGATTTAGGGCTTTTACAATACAGTAAAATTAGGGTTCCAGACTTATGCCATTCAAACCAGCTCATCAAGACAAGGAGATATGGACCCTCGCGATCAATTTATTGATGTCACAGCGCTAGTCGCTATTTTTCATAAACATGCCTAACACAACGCGTTGAAACCGTTGCCTCTGTGTTTTATATTTCAGGCACGCGAGGAAGATGAGTACATGGCACGCTGTGATTCGTCAGTTCAAAAATTGGCGCGTTGGCGCCCACTAGCTTTGCTTTTCCTTTATATTGATTAATTGTTATTATATATTAAAAGAAGCCAAAGTGGTTCAGTGGCAGGTGGATGCGTTTGCTATGTTCATGACCTGGGTTCGAACCCCAGGTCTATACAATTTCCACATTATTTTTCACTAACAATTCTTATGCAGCACGCCTATTGAGGATCACCATATTCCATCATCATCCCACCATACACGCGTCCAGTGAGAGCAGATCAAGGGCTCAAATTCAAAGAACACCATAAACGCAGTCAAACATGCCATATAAGATCTGAAAAAGTCAAAGAATGCCATGCTTATTGGGCCTGATTTGCTTCAAAAAAAACCTCACAAATTGGGACTACACCCCACTCTGGTTTGCAATTTCTTTCAATTTTTTACTTATTTTTATTTTATTGATTAATCATTATGTTATTTATTTTATTGCTTTAATTTAATTAAATATTTTTTACAATACATAAAAAATACAGAAAAATCAGAAAAAGATAAAAAATATAATAAATTATTTTATTTAATTATTTTTATAAATAAATTAATATGTAAATTATTTAGTTTAATTAGGTTTTTAACTTTAATTCCTTTTAATAAAATCCAAAAAAATATAGAATTAGGTTAATTGATAATTTTTATACCTTTTAAATTTCCTTTTTTTTATCACAATATTATTTATTTATTTATTTTATTTTTATAATTAAATGTACATAAGTAAAAATTAGGGTTTAATTTAGATTAATATAACATTTTCATAATAACTAAAAAAAACATTAGAATTAGGGTTTGACGCTTCATTTTAATTTTAATTAATTATGCTTTCTACTAAATCTAAAAAAATACAAAAATACCAAAAACATTTAATTTTCAAATTTTAATTCTAATTCCTCATTAATTTAATTTTTTGCAAAAGGGTCCAACGCCCATTGTTTTAATTATTAATTTCGCGCATTTTACTTTGTCGCTTATTATAATTATGTACATGTCCCAAAGCCTTGTAACGATTTTATTTCTCGCACTTTTATTTTATTGCTTGATTTATTTTCCGTCAAATCGGGTCCGGTTTAATTTTGGCGATGTGGACCCGCGCCCTTTGTAATAGCCTTAGATTTATTTTCCCGCAAACTTTATAACTGTTAAAAAGCATGCAAGAATGAATGTCTTAATTAAAATCAAGCGTAGAACACAAATAAACATGACAAGACAAATATCAATGAAAACGATACACAATTCGCACACACCACCCCTAGGGTACGCCTCACTGTTGCCTTGCCTCGAAAGGTGATCGTCGAGTAGAGGACGTCTTAGTAAGTCCTCATGATCCGGGAACCTGGCATGAGGGTAGCTTCTAAGGTGTCTTCCTATTGCTCTGGTGATCACCATGTCCCGAACTTCGAATTGACCCGAACACCTCCAACGGTGGTGCTACCTACCTCTCAATGGTGGGATGGCACTACTTTAAAGGATATTTACACAGACGAATTCCTTAGGATAGGTAGACGACTCTAGATACTTGCTCTAAATTTCAAAACAAATTCAAAACTACTTTTCACACCGACACCTTTTCAAAAAGCTTTCGAAAGCAATTTTTCAAACACTCTTGAGGACCGATACAAGAGTCGAACTGGAATTTTCAAAGAAACTTTTTTAAAACCCACAGTTGAAAAGCAAACAAACCAATTTTGAAAACACAAATGAGCAAGTATCTAAGAGCCCATGGATAACCATGGATAGAAAGGGTGCTAACACCTTCCCTTTCTATAATCTACCTCCCGAACCGAGAGCAATCTCTATAAGGAATTTTTCTGTGCTTTTGTCCTTTCCATTTGGAGAAAATAAAAGACGGTGGCGACTCTTGCTTCCTCGACATTTCGCGAACCAGCGTTAAACAGTCAGTTCCAGATCCACCGATCACACCAGGGCATATCTTCATGAAGAGTTTGAAGATCAACCCCTGTAACAGGCCAGGAAATTATCTTTCATTCTCGGGTCAGAGGTCTACGCCTGTATCCAGCCAGGAAAGCTATCTCGATCAACCTTTTGAAGTTCCAGATTCGATACATGTATCTAGCCAGGGCATATCTGTGGGCGACCAATTCCAGATTCGATACCTGTATCTAGCCAGGGCATATATGTGGACGACTAATTCCAGATTCGATACCTGTATCTAGCCAGGGCATATCTGTGGACAACTAATTCCAGATTCGATACCTGTATCTAGCCAGGGAATATCTGTGGACGATTAATTCCGGATTCGATACCTGTATCTAGCCAGGGCATATCTGTGAGCAATTGATTGTAGATTCGATACCTGTATCTAGCCAGGGCATATCTGCATGAAGAGTTTGAAGATCAACCCCTGTAACAGGCCAGGAAATTATCTTTCATTCTCAGGTCAGAGGTCTACACCTGTATCCAGCCAGGAAAGTTATCTCTATCAACCTTTTAAAGTTCCAGATTCGATACATGTATCTAGCCAGGGTATATCTGTGAGCGTTTGTTTGTAGATTCGATACATGTATCCAGCCAGGGCATATCTGTAAGCGACTGATTAGAGGTCTACGCCTGTATCCAACCAGGAAAGCTATCTCGACCAACCTTTTGAAGTTCCAGATTCGATACCTGTATCTAGCCAGGGCACATCTGTGAGCGACTGTTTGAAGATCAACACTTGTAACAGGCCAGGAAATTATCTTTCTTTCTCAAGTACGCAAGTTCTCGCTAAGGAATCTCTTACGCGATCGACAATTCCAAATGGCATCTATAAGCCCATTCCTGACAAGATTTTGTCACACCTCCAGATGGCATCTATAATCCCATCCTCCAACCCATCTTATCTCCAAATGGCATCTATAAGCCCATTCCCGCCATCACATTGCTGATACTACACTATGTGAGTGCAAATTTCTGGGCACTCTAGTGTTCAATCATCTTCCACCTTCGGATCACGAAAGGCACGCAAGCCAATCTACATCCTCAGGTCAAAGAAGATTGAACAGGGGCAACTTTTGTACCCCAAAATTTGCCCTCCCATATTCTTCAAAGTTTGTCAAGAATCATCTTCAAATGGTTCAAGATTTGCTCAAGGATTGCACAGTTCAAACCACCTCCTAAGCCAGCTGAAATTAGGGTTTTAGTTCTCTCAAGGAATTTGAGGTTTTCAATGGCTCAATCAAGTCTCATAGGCCTGTATACACTGTCAAGTATCTACATGTCAAGTCTCAAGACTCACAATGTCAAATTACACAGTCAAAAGCTCTATTTGCTTCACAATCAACTGCAGGGGCAAAATGGTCATTTTACAGTCAAAAGTCAAAAATTTTGGTCAATATCTTATTTTGAGCTCACAATCATCATTTGATCAAGTCTTGATCATGATTCCTCAAGCATGGCTCAAAAATCATCAAAGATGCAAAAGTTACTATTTTTGGACAGTTGAAAAGTCAACTGTATCTTGACCAGGGCATAACTTTTTCATGGTTCATCAGAAAAATCCCATCCAATGCTCATTTTGAAGGGGATGACATTTCCTACAACTCATCTTCACACTCCAAGTCCAAGAAATGCTCTCACAAAAAGTTATCAATTTCTACATTATAGGTCAATTTCAAAAGTCAACAAAAATGCACTTTAAGTCAAAGACCATAACTGGAGATTGGTAAATCCAAATGACATGGTAGCAAAGGCATTGGTTAGAGGACTTCAAGACCTTTCCAAAATGTCTAAGAACATGTTCATAGGATCAAAATTGAGCAATATATGCATTGGAGAAGTTGGGAAATTTTTGTGAATTTGCAAAAGTCAACTTTGCTCAAAACACCTCATTTTTGCTAATGGGCCTCAAATTTCTTCTTGAAACTTTGTCCAAGGCTTATGCACGACCCATTGAGATTAAATTAAATTATTTTATTATTTTTATTAATTAATTTGATTTTTAATTCATTTAATTAATTTAAAATGTAGGAAATTCAAAGATATGATTTCTCAATCTTTTTGTGAAGCAAAAGTGGTCAACATATGTTGGAGATTTCGTGTATCAATCAAGGGGACAAAAACCTCCATGTTTGGCAAGTTTTCTCAATCAAAAAGATGCAAAAAGATATGATTGAAAATCAAATATACAAATCATAATTCCATGGATCTTTTGCCCAAAGATTTAACCTAATTCAGTCCTCTATATGTACACAACCTAAACTTAATCATGCACACGTGAAAAGCTGCTGCAAAAGGCCATAACCAATTCCAAAAAATTCAAGAAAACTTGAAAACTGAATTCCATATTCCAAGCCAATTCAAAGCAATTTGAGGATTCTAATACATTGCTAGCACTCCCAGGAACGTGTAGGAATCAAAACCACACGCTAAAGCTCAAAGAATCCAAGGATAACAGTTTCACGGTTTGGAGTTTTTTCATAATCGTATACTTTGATTCATGCATCATTAACATGTTTTGTTGATTGTTTTGTGATCATAGGGACTGTACAAAGCTTTTGGCATAGGTTAATTGCATCGAAATGCCATGAAACAGAAATTGCCATTGATGAATTCTAAGGTTTCCAAGCTTCCAGATTAGGGCTTTTCAGTATAGGAAAAATCAAGCCTCATGATGCCCATGACTGAACTCGTTGCATTCAGACGAATCTAGTGGAACCCTCGCGAACAATTTATGTTAATCCTATGCCTATTCGCTATTATTGGTCGTTGCAGGTTGTGGGGGTTAAAAACCCCCGCTATCTAACATTCTCTTTTACAGGCAAACGAAGGAGATGAAGACGTGTTGCTTCATGGTTGGTCGGTTCAAATAAAACGCGCGCTTTTATTTGTTTCCAGCATATGCGTTGTTTTTTTTATATATTATTTTCATTGCTTATTATAATAACAAATACAGGCGCCTGGCTCAGTGGTAGATGCGTTGTCCAAGAACCATTGGGACCTGGGTTCGATTCCCAGGTCCACCTAAAATTTCTATATTATTTTTCATAACATAATCATGTGCAGGCTTCACAAAGGCGTTCCACCATGCGCATCAAACAATCAGGCGCCATGTGGCCACCATCACCAATCCAATGGTCAGGAGATGGATGACCATGGTATTCACAAGTCAACCATGCGCTGGACAATCAGGAAAGTCAGAAAGGCTTGAGAAACGAATGGGCTTCAGAATTGTCATACAAACCTCCATATTGGGCCCATCACCCCCTGGTTTACTATTTCTTTTATTTTCTTTTTCCTTTTAATTTCTTTTATTTAATTATCATTATTATTATTTAACTCACAAACAAATTAATTTTCCTAATAAATTCAGTAAATATTTATATTATTATTATTATTATTATTATTATTATTAATTTCACCTTAATTCATTATTTTGTAAATAAATTCTAATTAATTAGTTTAGTTGTTTAATTAGGACAATTTTAATCTTTTTCATAACAAATAAAATTAATATAGAAATTATGGTTTTTATTAACTTGTGATTTTATTTTATTTTTATTTTCATTAAAAAAACTAAAAAAAATACTTTTTCTTGTACTTAAATAATTAATTAGTAAATTAGTAATATTTAATTAAATGCAAAAGGACCAAATTGCTTTCTTTTCTCAAAAAGGGTCAAAACCCTAAGGACGTCCCGATTCAATCTCTTTCGCGCATTATTATTATTTTGATCATATTTATGTATCTGCTCCGAGAATGTAATACATAATTAGGACTTTTATCGCTTTCTTTTATTTTCTCGCAATTTATTTTTTCCAAAGGGTTTGTTTTTGGCGATGTATATACCCGTGCCTTGTAATAGCGTAGATTCACTTTCCGCAATTTATTTTCCGCAAATTATTAACTGTTAATTATGCATGCAAGATTTGTATGAAAATTAAAACCCACTCGTAGCTCACAATGATACATGTGCAAAGATAATATGAACTGAATTTGACACACTCGCACATGCCACTCCTAGGGTACGCCTCACTTGGTTGCCTCGAGGTGGTCATTAAGTATAGGGTGTTTTAGAGGTCGCCCTCCTGTCTAAAGATCTAGTTGCCTCGAAACGGTTGCCTCGGATAAAAAGGATCTAGGACACTAGGGTTACCGCTAAGGCGTCCTACTATTGCTTTGGTGACCACATGTCCCTATAATAGAATTGACCCGAATAACTCCAACGACGGTGCTACCTACTTCTCAATAGTGGGATAGTACTGTCTAAAGGACTCTTACACAGCTTAATTCCTTTAGAGTAGGTAGATTTCTCCTGGGTACTTGCTCTTTCAAAAACAAAAAACAACTTTTCGCACCTACACTTTCAAAAAGTTTTCAAACAAATACTTCATACACTCTTGAGGACTGATACAAGAGTTACCTAGAAGTTTTCAAACAAACTTTTTCAAAACCCACAAACACTTGAAAAGCAAACAATTTTTGAAAACATAGTGAGCAAGTACCTAAGAGCCCATGGATAACCATGGATAGAAAGGGTGCTAACACCTTCCCTTTCTATAAATCTACCTCTCGAACCGAGAAACATCTCGAAAAGGAATTTTGCTGTGCTTTTGTCCTTTCCTTGTTGGAGAAAATAAAAGACGGTGGCGACTCTTGCTTACCGCGACATTTCGGGAACCAGCATTTCAAAACAGTCAGTTCTATTTCCACCGATCACAGGTTAAAACATAGGAATGATCTTTGAGAAATTTAGGGGTAGACAACTCTTAGTTACTTGATCAAACTTGAAAAACACACTTGCCTACTTTCAAAATACACTCCACAACACAACCTTCAAAAACAACTTTCAAAAACATTGAAACATCTTTTCAAAAAAACACACACCTTTGTAAAACATTCAAACAAGAATTGTTACAATGGTTGCCTAGACAAGGCATCTTTTTTTCAAAACATTTTCAAAAACCACACACAAAGCACCATTTCAAACAATTGAAAAGCAAAGGCAAGTGATCTAAGCAAGTAACTAAGAGCCCATGGATAACCATGGATAGAAAGGGTTCTAATACCTTCCCTTTCTATAATCTACTCCCCGAACCCAAGAAAACATCTCAAAGGTTTTTCCTGTGCTTTTTAACCTTTCCTTAGGATAAAATAAAAAGTCGGTGGCGACTCTTGCTAAACCGAAACATTTGCGAAAACAAACGCAAAACCTCAAGTAAGTTCTCCCACCGTATCACACATCCGTATATGGAGCGTATCTGAACTGTATCTGGAAGCTGTATTAACGGAGTATCAGAATGGCATCCGTATTAGGAGCGTATCTGAACTGTATCTGAAAGTTGAATCTAAATGAGTATTAGAATGGCATTCGTATCTGGAGCGTATCTGAACTGTATCTGAAAGTTGAGTCTGAATGAGTATCAGAATGGCATTCGTATCTGGAGCGTATCTGAATTGTATCTGAAGGTTGTATTGAATGATTATTAGAATGGAATTTGTATCTGGAGTGTATCTGAACTGTATCTGGAAGCTGAATCTGAATGAGTATCAGAATGGCATCCGTATCTGGAGCGTAACTGAACTGTATCTGGAAGAGAATCTACTTTATTTAGAATGTTCCTACTGTAAAATCAAGCTTCTCAAATGAGCTTTTGTTTTGATGAAGACAAACCATGATTGACAAAGAAGGCAAAGATTTATGATCAAGCTCAAAGCATCTATGGACAAAATCTTCAGTTCAAAGCTCTCAACAACTTTTAAGGTATAATGATATTATTTACTTTGATCTTAAGATATAGATGCTCAATGATGAAAAATAAATGTTTAAAAATCATTACTCAAGTTTTTCAAAGTTAAAATTCATTTTTCACTTGAGTGCAATCGATTTGCATATTAGTGCAATCGATTGCATGCTTCAATTTTTCAGATCTTTTGCTTCTATTTCTCTGTGCAATCGATTTACATTCCTTGTGCAATCGATTGCATACTTAAAATTTTAAAAATGTTTGCTTTTGTTTCTCAGTGCAATCGATTTACATTCCTTGTGCAATCGATTGCACTCACTTATTTTTTGCTACTGACTTTACATGCAATCGATTGACATTGCTTGTGCAATCGATTTCACACTTAAAACTTTTGAAAATATAGTTGTTGAAACCCTGTGCAATCGATTTACACAAAGGGTGCAATCGATTGCATGCTGCACAATTTTGAAAAAACAGCAGCTTTTCACATGACTGTTCATTATACCTTTTCATTGAAACCTTTCAATCAAACTTGGCATTTGTTCATGATACATTTTCATAACTTCATGATGTTTCAAAAGGGTGTTATGAACATATAAATATTCGTTTTCAAAATCCGTTTCAAAACCTCTTCCATAAATATTTTCTGAAATTTCAAAATACAAACTCAAGCATTCCTTCACTTTCATGCATAAGTTTTCTGCATATTTTCATACATTATCAAATAGAAAACTTTGAGCAATTATATCTTGAGTCATTGTACAATAATATTATTGGAAGAGAAGATCATGCATTGTTAAATCACTCTAAGTGATCAATACTACTCAACTCACTCAAACTCAAATATTGATAGTTACTTACTTATTTTTCCAGGATTGTTGGAAATAAGTTTAAGTGTTTTTGAAATCTTGTATTTCCAGGTTTGTTGGATACAAGTGCAGTCACTTTGAGAGGATTGTTCTCATAGTTGACATAGTGAAAATCCAAGAGGATTGTTCTTGGTCCAAGAGGATTGTTCTTGTTTGTTTCGTAGTTCTTGTTTAAGTTTGCCATAATAAGGAAATCTCTTTCATGTTGAAAGGGGACTGGAGTACTCTCGGACTGTGAGGGGAACCAGGATATATCGCCCGTGTCTCTTTATTTTTCTGCATTTTAAGCTTTCCTAAACTCACATTTAACCTGAAAAATAAGAACCATCATCACTAAAACCAGAATTTTTTAAAGTACCTAATTCACCCCCCCCCCCCCCCTGTTAGGTGCACTTCATACTTACAATTGGTATCAGAGCAGGTTATAGGTAACCTGCTCCTAAAAGATCCAAAATGGCTTCCGCAAATCAAAATCCCATTTTCAGAGATGGTGGTAGTAACAACAAGCCTCCTCTATTTTGTGGTGAATATTTTGACTTCTGGAAAATACACATGAAGGCACATCTAGAAGCACAAGGAGAAGAAATATGGGATGCCGTCGAAAATGGTCCATTTACCGCTATAACGGTAATCAATGGTGTTGGCTCATCAAATCCTAAAACTGCAAGGGACGATGATGATAAGAAGAAAGTTCTCTATGATAAAAAGGCAATAAACCTTCTTCAAGGTGCACTTAGCATGGATGAATTCTTCTGTGTCTCGGCATGCAAGACAACAAAAGAAATATGGAATACCTTGGTACAAACTCATGAAGGAACGGTTGAAGTAGAAAGATCAAGACTAAATACCCTAAGTCAAGAATACGAACTATTTCGAATGCAGCCCGGAGAAACCATTCTTGACTTACAAAAGAGATTTGTGCACTTGACAAATCATCTAAGTGCTCTTGGTAAAACTTTGACGAATGATGAACTAAATCTGAAAGTAATTAGGTCCTTAACTAGGGAATGGCAACCAAAGGTAACAGCAATTTCAGAAAAGAAAAGTCTCTCCAACATGACATCCGCAACATTGTTTGGAAAACTTCAAGAATATGAAACGGAACTCGGAAGACTTGAAAAGCATGAAAATCAAGAGAAGAAATCCAAGAATATTGCTTTGAAGATAGATTCCAAGGAAGTTGAAAAGGAAGACAATCCGGAAGAAGATGAAAACTTCATGCTTCTTGTTAAAAGGCTTGGTAAGTTCTTTGGTAGAAATGACAAACCCTTTTCTCGTTCAAAAGGAAAGAAACAATTTAAGAAAAAGGAAGCTTCCACATCAACACAAGAAATCACATGTTATGAATGTGGTAAGCAAGGTCATATCAAGCCAGATTGTCCAAAACTCTCCAAGAAAGGTGGCTTCAAAAGCAAGAAGGGATTCAAGAACAAAAAGGCTTATTTCGCATGGGAGGACAATGAAATAAGTTCCTCATCTGATTCCGATAGTGATGAAAGTGCAAATCTAGCTTTGATGGCCTCACACCATTCCGATGATGAAGACAATGAGGTTAGTAATGAATTTTCTCTTTTTGATAGTGATGCACAAGGTGCTATAGATGAACTATTGAATGAATGCAAAATTCTGTATAAAATTATTTCATCACAAAAGAAACAAATTTCATCCTTAAAAGAAAAATATGATTCTATGGAAAAAGATTTCAAAGAAGAAAAACAAAAATCAAGTGATGAACAAAAATAGAATTTTGTATGCAAAAATTGTGATTCACTCTCTTTCCAAATTGTCCGATTAAAAAGAGTCATTGAAAGATATGAAAAAGGCCAAATTGGATTGAAAGGTGTTCTTATCCAACAAAGATACTCCAATGATAAAAGTGGACTTGGATATTCAAAGTTTTCAAAACCAAGTTCTAACAAAACTATCTTTGTTAAGGCTAGTGATCAATCATCCAAAGAGAAAGTGAGCAAACCTAAAATAGTTCGTCACTATCCTAAAAAGAAAGCATTTCCTAAGAAGAAATCCCACCCTTCTAGATATAGAAGTAACTTTGAACCTACTTGTTTTTATTGTGGCATTAAAGGTCATACATCTAATGCTTGCTATGTTAGAAACTTCAGTGTGGCAAGTGGCCATTATGTGTGGGTAAATAAAGGGACTAATTATGAAGGACCCAAAGCAACTTGGGTACCTAACAAAACCTAATTTTTTTGCAGGTATGCTTGAAGACCACATGCAATCTTTGGTATCTTGATAGTGGTTGTTCAAAGTATATGACAGGAGACATAAACCAATTTTAAAATCTAACGCTAAAGGCCAAGGGTTTTGTCACTTATGGAGACAACAATAAGGGAAGAATCCTAGGCAAAGGCAAAGTTGGTGCTCCACCTTTCACATCCATTGAAGATGTTCTTTATGTTGAAGGACTAAAGCACAATCTTCTTAGTATTAGCCAACTTTGTGACAAAGGCTTCAAAATTAAGTTCACCAAGGATGAATGCTTGATAGAAGATGAAGTCACTCATGAGTTTATACTTAAAGGTAAAAGAATCAATAATATATTCATGATTTCCCTTGATGATCCGTCTTTGAAGGTTAAATGCCTCATGGCGAACAACGATGATTCATGGCTGTGGCACAAAAGAATTGCTCATATTCACATGGAACACTTGAATAAATTAATCAAGCATGATCTTTTCATTGGATTGCCAAAGAGAAATTTTGTCAAAGATAGACTATGCAATGCTTGTCAAAAAGGGAAACAAAATAGATCAACTTTCAAATCTAAGAATGTGGTGTCCACTACAAGGCCACTACAATTGTTACATATGGACTTATTTGGTCCATCGAGAACAAGGAGTTTCAGAGGTAATGTATATGCTTTGGTTATTGTTGACGATTTCTCTAGATATACTTGGACATTCTTCTTAGTGCAGAAAAGTGATGCATTTAAGGCGTTCAAGAAGTATGCTAAACAAATTCAGAATGAGAAGTCTCTAACAATTGCCTCAATAAGAAGTGACCATGGCGGAGAATTCCAAAATGCTCTATTTGAATAATTTTGTGGAGAACATGGAATATCTCACAACTTCTCGGCACCAAGGACTCCTCAACAAAATGGAGTGGTAGAAAGAAAGAATAGGTCTCTTGTGGAACTTGTTAGAATAATGCTTAGTGATTCAAATCTTCCAAAATACTTTTGGGCGGATGCGGTGAGCACAGCATGTTTTGTTAGAAATAGAGTTAACATTAGGACAATCTTAAAGAAAAATCCATATGAACTCTTCAAAGGGAGGAAACCAAACATTGATTTCTTTCACATCTTCGGATGCAAATGCTTTGTCTTAAACAATGACAAAGATAACCTTGGTAAGTTTGATGAAAAATCCGATGAAGGTATTTTCCTTGGTTACTCTCTTTCTAGTAAAACATATAGAATATACAACAAAAGAACTTTGACAATTGAAGAATCTATGCATGTTTCTTTTGATGAAACTAACCCCTCCAAGGAGGATAATATTGTTTGTGATAATGATGATGAAATACTAGAAGGTCCTCAAGAAAATTCTTCCAAAGATCAACCCATTCAACTTGAAGAATCACCTCAACAAGAATCAACTCTCAATGATCTACCAAAAGAATGGAGAGCTCATCGAGATCATCCTATTGATAAATTAATTGGTGATATCAGTCAAGGTGTGTCAACAAGATTAAATATCAAGGATGCTTGCCTAAACATGGCGTATGTCTCTCAAATTGAACCTTCCAAAGTTGATGAAGCCCTAGGAGATGACCAATGGATTATCTCTATGCAAGAAGAATTGAATCAATTTGAAAGGAATCAAGTTTGGGAACTTGTCCCTAGGCCAAGCAATAAACACATTATTGGAACAAGATGGGTGTTCAAAAACAAACTTAACAAGAATGGAATAATTGTTTGTAACAAGGCAAGATTGGTAGCACAAGGCTACAATCAGGAAGAAGGAATAGACTTTGAAGAAACTTTCGCTCCGGTTGCAAGGTTAGAAACTATTCGTCTCTTACTTACCTATGCTTGTTCATTAAATTTTCAGCTTTTCCAAATGGATGTCAACAGCGCATTCTTGAATGGACATATCACTGAATAAGTCTACGTTAAGCAACCCCCGGGGTTCGAAGATTTCAAAAATCCATCTCATGTACTTAAATTAAGAAAAGCTCTCTATGGATTGAAACAAGCACCAAGGGCATGGTATGATCGTTTAAGCAACTTCTTATGCGAAAAACGTTTCGAAAAGGGCAAAGTTAACAAGACTCTATTTATCAAGAAAATCAAAGACGACACTTTGATAGCACAAGTCTATGTTGATGACATCATTTTCGGTTCTTCAAATCAAGAAATGTGTGAAGAATTCTCATCAATGATGCAAGGAGAATTTGAAATGTCCATGATGGGTAAAATGAACTATTTTCTTAGACTTCAAATCAAACAACTAAAAGATGGCATCTTCATCAACCAATCCAAATATTGCAAGGAACTCTTGAAAAGGTTTGACATGGATAACTGTAAGGCAATGTCTACACCAATGGGTTCTGGTTCATATGTTGATTAAGATGAATTAGGTGTTTCCATCGACATCACTAAGTATCGAGGTATGATTGGCTCCTTATTGTATTTGACGGCAAGCCATCCTGACATAATGTTTAGTGTTTGTCTATATGCTTGCTTTCAAGCTAACCCAAAGGAATCTCATCCCACGGCGGTAAAGAGGATCATGAAGTATCTCAAAGGGACAACGAATGTCGGATTGTGGTATCCTAAAGGTAGTGTTTGCAACTTAATTGGTTATTCTGACGCAGATTATGCAGGTTGCAAAACGGATAGAAAAAGCACAAGTGGTACTTGTCACATTCTTGGTAATGCATTAGTATCATGGGCCTGCAAGAAACAAGCATGCGTTGCTCTTAGCACGGTCGAAGCTGAATATATTGCAGCGGGTAGTAGTTGTGCTCAAATTTTGTGGCTAAAACAACAACTTCGTGACTACAGACTCGATCTAGGGTGCATTCCTCTAAGGTGCGACAACACAAGTGCAATTAACATTACGAAGAATCCCATCATGCATTCAAGAACTAAACACATAGACATTCGACATCATTTCCTCCGTGATCATGTTCTTCAAGGAGATGTCGAGGTAACCTTTGTAGATACTCATAATCAGCTTGCCGATATCTTCACCAAACCTTTGGCAAGAGAACCATTCTACAAAATTTTACAAGAGCTTGGCATTCTTGACGAACACGACTTATAAGGTGCATTATATCATTGTTATAATTTTATATATATGTTTTTAAATATGCTATATGTGAATATATGTGTTGTACCCCAAAATTTGCCCTCCCATATTTCTCAAGACATGTCAAGAATAACTTCCAAGTTACCAGAGAGGATCATTACGGACAATGGTACCAATCTCAACAACAAGATGATCACTGAGCTCTGCGAGCAATTCAAGATGCAGCATCATAACTCTTCTCCCTACCAGCCGAAGATGAATGGGGCTGTCGAAGCGGCTAATAAGAACATTAAGAAGATTGTGCAGAAGATGACAGTGACATACAAAGACTGGCACGATATGTTTCCCATTTGCTCTTCATGGGTACCGTACCTCAGCGCGGACGTCAACAGGGGCAACACCCTATTCCTTGGTATATGGCATGGAGGCAGTATTTCCCATTGAAGTTCAGATACGCTCTCTTCGGATCATGAAAGATGCAGGTTTAAATGAAAACGACTGGATTCAGACCCGACTTGATCAACTAAACCTAATCGATGAAAAGAGACTTACTGCTATTTGTCATGGTCAAACATACCAAAAACGGATGATCAAGGCATTTAACAAGAAAGTTAGACAACAAGAGTATCAAGTTGGGGATCTGGTAATCAAGCGCATTATTCTACCTCAAGGTGATCCCAGGGGCAAATGGACCCCTACTTACGAAGGGCCATTTGTGGTTAAGAACATTTTCTCAGGAGGAGCTATGATCCTAACCACCATGGATGGTGACGACCTTCCTCACCCCGTCAATGCAGACATAGTGAAAAGATACTACGCATAATCAAAGACCCGCTAGGTTGACTGGCCTAGGCAAAAATAAGGGCTTCCTGGCGAACCAAAAGGGTTCGGGCAAAAATAAGGGATGAAAATGAAAAAAAAACTGTACACCCGGCAAGTCGAAAACCTGAAAAGGCGGCTTGGGAAAAAATGGGTATCCCGGTGGACTGAAAACCCGAAAGGGCGGTTCAGGAAAAAATTAGGGATCAGCGTAACACTGTGTCTCATTGGATCACCTTGCATCCAGACTTCGGTATCAACTATCAAGCTCAGACGGCACTGATCAATCAGATTCATCTTCAACCAATAGCAAAGTGATGAGATGCTTGAGGACATAAAGGCAATAGCAGAGTGGGAACCCAGTGGGATCATTCACATAGATGTTTTGTTTTCTTTTCACAAATTGTATAAACTCTATTTGTTCGGCGGCGTTCTCTTACTAGGACGTCATCCTCTTGTACAAAAATGCCTATTTACAGGCCAAACTTCAAAATCAATACAATTCATTTTCAGACAAATTTCAAACTGTTTTTCCTTTATCTGTTTTGTTTTGCAAAGAACGTCCCATGTTCATTTTTGATATACGCATTTGACATTAATTGCTGCTCATGAATATTTACATGCGAAACAAAAGATGAGTTACGGGTAACATCAGAAACAGGGGCAATAAGAATTGTCTGAGCTGTATGGTTGCTCTGTTCACCAGGTACAAAGGTAGATCCAGCTGAAGAATATGGCTAAGATACCTTCACTCCCTGCAGAGCAAGACAGTAATGATAGCTCTCTCAGCTGAGACTTACAATCATGAACGAATCAGCAATACTCTCCCCAAGCAGAGTTAGTCTACCATCAGCACTAAAAGGGTCTTAATATTCCCTAGCGGAGTGTAAGAATATTCCCCAACAAGTATAAGAGTATCCTCGGCAGTCTTAATATTCCTCAATGGAGTATAAGAATGTTTATCGGCAGAATACAAGATACCTCTAGTGGAGTCAATTTTCCCAACACGGTCTAATAAGCTTCCTCAACGGAGTTGAATCATCATCCCCAGTAGACTCTGGAAGATTATCCCCTACAGAGCACAAATAAATCTCCCCATCCAAATTCAGAGGGTTATCCCCACAAGAGTCTAACAGGATTATCCCTAGCAAGTCGCGACTGAAAGATCATCCCCAGTGAAGTTCTTTCCTTTCACGAGCAGGTATTCAATCCTCAACAGATTTAATATCACCAGCAACGGTAATCCACCCTCAGTGGAGTTTATCGTTGAAATCCCCAACAGAGCTTATCACCGGAATCCCCAGTGGAGTTTACTGTTAAAATCTTCAGCATAACATCTCTTCCCCATAGAGTTATTCCCCTCGGAGTAATCTCCTCATCAGCTTATTCCCCAACGGAGTCATCCTCTCATGCGGGTTTATTCTTGCAATCATCTTCGTTCATCATTCCCAGTGGAAACGAAGAATTCAACTCTACTCTCCAGCAGCTCCGGGATTTATTTTCCCCAGCTAAAACATCACATTTTCATACATCATGATACATGCATATACGCATTATACCATACTATCTCATTTATGTTGAGAACATCATTGCTTGATCCATATCATGTGTGATACGGTGGGAGAACTGACTAGGGTTTTGCGTTTGTTTTCGCAAATGTTTCGGTTGAGCAAGAGTCGCCACCGACTTTTTATTTTATCCTAAGGAAAGGTTTAAAAAGCACAGCAAAAACCTTTGAGATTTTTCTTGGGTTCGGGGAGTAGATTATAGGAAGGGAAGGTATTAGCACCCTTTCTATCCATGGTTATCCATGGGCTCTTAGGTACTTGCTTAGATCAACTTGCCTTGGTTTTCAATTGTTTGAAATGGTGCTTGATGTGTGGTTTTGAAAATGTTTTGAAAAGATGCCTTGTATAGGCTACCCTTGTAACAATTCTTTACTCGAATGTTTTACAAAAGGTGTTTGTCTTTTGAAAAGATGTTTCAAGGTTTTTTGAAAGTTTGTTTTGAAAGTGTTTGTGAAGTGGGGTTTGAAATTAGGCAAGTGTTTTCTTGGAAAATTGACAAGTACTCAAGAGTTATCTACCCTAAAGTTTTCTCAAAGATTTTTGTTATGTTTTAAACATTTTGACAATTTTATTCCACCATTGCATTTGGTGGACAATCTTGTCTTAGGAGGTGAAAGGGACGGGCGCGGGTCATTGTTTAGACCATAATTGCAATAGTGTTAAATGTCTTTGGGCAATTTTTTCTTTAAAAGGGACTTGATCATTCATTTAGGCAACAATTTGAGGGACTGTGATCATTTGATTGTTTGTTTTACCCAAAGAAATTCAACATGCAATATGGCCCAATTATTTGAAGGCAACAAAGTGGAATACCCTAGGGGTGCAAGTGTGAAATGTGTTGTCCATTTTCATGCTTATTTATCTTGAAGTTAGGTCCAACTATTTTGTTCGTTTTATTCGCATTCAAACCCTAATTCTAGCATGGTATGTTAGAAAGCGTTAAAGTGCGAAATTTAAATTCCTACACTATTACAACACAATAATATGGGGAGGGGGGTACAATGTTTCAAATGGGGTATATTTAGACAAGAATTTAAACCTAACTATTACATCATTTTCTTTGAATATTTACAAGACAAATAATTGTATAATTAAATGGAAATTGAAATAAATATGCAAAAATGTAAAAAAAAAGAATTTTTATGTGTATGAAAAAAGAATATTATTTATGTGAAATAAAAAAGAAAAATAAAAAGGTATTATTTTTGGAGTATTTTCAAATTTAGGGCAAAACCCTAATTTTAATCAAAAGGGGATTAATTATTTAATATATATATAATGTTTACTTATTTACATACAAAAATAAAATAAAATGTAGTATATTTATAAAAAATGTATTTTTAGTATTAAATATTAAAAATAAAATATGTACATTTTTTGGTACTTATATCCTAAGTGTATTAATATATACCTATTTATTTATATTATTTATAAAATATGTATTATATATATTAATTAATAGTATTTAATATTAAAATAAAAAAAAAGTATTTTTTCTATAAAATATTTTCAGGAAGTAACAATAAGATAAAAATGTGTAAAAATATATTTGTGCTATTTTAGTATTTCAAACAAAGAGTATATATTTATTTATTTATGTACAAACTAAAAGAAAAATCAAATAAATACCTAATAAATTAAAAAATGATGAGAAAAAATATTTTTATATTTTTAATATGCTGAGAAAAAATAAATGAGTTAATTAAAAAAAGAAAAAGTCAAAAAACATTAAAAATGAAGCAAATGGGCTCAGGGGTGTAAAATCAAAAAAGTGGTGTGAATAAGAAAAAAGCTCAGGCCCAGCCCAAGAAGACATTGTCTTCAACCTTCAGACAAACCAGTTCAAAAACGCGCGCCCTTCTTCTCAAACTTCTAACTCCTGATTCCTGGCTTATTAATGAAAACTCATAACATAAAAAATGTTCAGCATCAAGAGACGAATCCAACCATATGCAGAACTTGATCTAACTCTCTAAGATGAGGGAGAATTTCTTCTCCCCCAAATCCTAACCTAGATTTTCTGCCATTTTCAAACCTCAAATTCTCACAGCTCAAGCAAAAGAAATGAAAAGTAAAAACATGTACATGTTCAGTGGCATGAGTAGAACATTGTTTATTCACAAACTTAGAGCTAATGATGCTTAATAAGAGAGATAGAAGTTCACCAAAATACCTGTTTAGCTGAAGTTCTATCTGGAAATGAGGAAGCTTTTAGTGCAAGGTGATGATTGGAAAAGCTTCCTCGAGGTCCAGGGATGCTATTCCAATGTTTACTTTGTCTTGAAAGCTTTTGAATCGTACTAGAGCACTTCACCTGCAAAACAAGAAACTGAAAATGGTGGAACTGGTTAGAGGGATTACAGGTCGTGTTTCAAGTCATGGTTAGCTTGCATAGATTCTAGGGAATGTATGTGAACTGGTTTGGGCAAGAGAGCTTGAGGGAAATGGAAGATGGCACTCAAACTGCAGGCCTGGCCCTGTTTTTGCAGTTTGAAGATGATTCTGAGATTGGGAGTGTATGAGAGGTGTTAGGGTCGTGCAATAGCTTGGTTGAGATGTCTTGAGTGTGTTTCACAAGTTCACTTAAGTGTTTGCAAGCTGATATGAGAGTTGTGTTCAGTTATGATGTGTTTCTTACACTTTAAGCAAGCAATGGTTACTTTGTGCCTCTAGCCTGTACAGGCCCTCATACTATGCTGCATAATCCCTCCTTGATCAGTGTGATTAACTCATAAACTTGTGCCAATTAGATATGGACTATACTTCTTGGATTTGTAATTGGACATAAAGCTAACTTTTGCAAAAATAGAAAGAATGCTTTATCTATTTTGGGATTAATCCTTTATGCAATGTTAGAACACAAAGAACATGGTCTTGGCACAAAGAATATGCATTAAATTTATGAGTGTTGGATGGTTTAAGGACCTGTAATCAAGATATGCAAGCTGAGGTTGAAATGCATAGTGTTATGAACATGTACATGGCCAAGAACAAAAGTGACTTTTTCCTATTTTGAAAAATTCGATTCTCCCTAACCATGAGGTTGTTTGAGAAGTTCCTCGACATTTTGGAAAGCTTGGAATGTGTACTACAATCCATCTTTGAAATGCAAATTGAAATTCCAAGTGGAAGTGTATGGAAAATGGCCTTGAAGTTGGGTAGAAAACCTTGTCAAAATAGGTTAAAATTTCACTAAGTTAAGAATGGTTTAGTGCCCTTATTCAAAAATTTGTAACTTGAGATACAAGCCTCAAATGGGAAAACTTTGTGAATCAAAGTTGTAGATTATACAACAAGCTACAACTTTCATGTTTTGACTTTTGTTTGAATCCAAATGGATCTTGGTGAAAAAGTGGGGCAAAGTTGGGAAAAAATTAGGGTTTTTTATAACTTAGAAAAATTCTAAGTTATGAAAAATTCTAATTTCTAACCCTAATTTGCATTTTGTGATTTCTTGGTGAACAAGTTTCATGATTTGGCATGTTTTGATGAAAAATGAATCTTGACTCTTGATTTTGACCAAAAAGTCAAAGTTTGACTTTTCAGTATACAGTCAAAATTGATCAATTGACTAGGAAATTCAACTGTCAATCTTGTGTACTTGGGATCTTTTGAGTTTGTTGAGCATGTCAAGATAATTCCATGGGGTCCTTGAGTCCATATATGAGCTTGGTTTGCCATTGGCTAGGTCAAACAGTCAAAAATTGCCTTTGTGCAGTCAAAACCCTAAAAATGACCATTTTGCCCTTTTGGTGATCTGATCAAATTTCTTATGGAATTGTGATCCAAACTTGATTAAATGGTCCATATGAGTTCATAATGTTGATGTGAGTCAATTTTCATGAGGTTTGACTGTCAATTGGCCACAGTTGACTTTTTCCCCAATACAGCTGATTTCTAGGTCAACTGTCCAATTGACTGAGCAAAACTTGGAATCAAAGCTTGAAACTTGGTATGGGTAAACTTGGGAGTCCAATATGAAGCATGAAAGTCATCTTAGGAACTTTAGGTCAAAACATCTTGGTGCAAACACAAACCCTAATTTAGGTCAACAGTGCAAGGAGAAGCCTTGAGCAGATGACACCCTAACTGGATCTTGGGCTTCAAAGGTTTTGTGATGAGAAATCATTGAGAAATGGGAGGGCAAATTTTGGGGTACAACAGTTGCCCCTGTTCAATCTTCTTGAATCCGAAGAGTTAGATTGGCAAGTTTGCCTTTCGTGACTCGAGGGTAAAAGGAGATTGGACACTAGAGTGCCCGGAAATTTGCACTCATCAAAGCAATGAATGCGGGAATGGGCTTAGAGATGCCATTTGGAGATGGACTTAGAGATGCCATCTTGAGATGGTAACAGAAATCCTGTCGGGGATGGGCTTAGAGATGCCATCTGGTAAGAGAATATCACGAAGGTGTCCAAGCTTTGGACCATCTCTGAACTGGGGGTCTGAACAAGCAATAGATTGACATCCGTTGTTGGGAGGAATCCGTAAACTGTTTTCAGAAGTTTGAGAAGAGTCTGAATAAGCGATAGGTTAACATCCGTTACTTGGAGAACCCGTGAACTGTTTTCAGAAATCTTGAAGTTGAATAAGCAATAGAGCAGCATCCGTTGTTGGGAAGCGTCCGTAAACTGTTTTCAAAAGTTGCCTCTGAACAAGTGATAGATTAACATCCGTTGTTGGGAAGAATCCATAAACTGTTTTCAGAAGTCTTGAATTTGGATAAGAACCGGTGTAGGGTTGCTTGATGATGAATCCGTGTAAAACTGCATCTGAAACTGTTAAGGATAGCTTTTTATTCTTATCCTGAAAAGGACAAAATGTCAGCTGAACACAAAATTATGTTGCATGAAATGTATGATGCAATATATGTTATATCAATGTTTATGATACGAATGTAATGAATGCGTATGTAAGTTGATGAACTGTCTTGCTAGGGATAGATGAATCCTGGATGGCTGAAGATAAAAGCATCCTGACTGCTGCCGGGAAGAATAATTCCTTGGCTGTGACTGGGGAATAAGGAGCTTGGGTTGTATACCAAACCTCCGGGGAATTCCTGATGACTTCTACTGGGGAGCACCAATCTAGAAGACTTATGCTGGGGATACAAGACCGGGAATCTTCAGTTCGGTGGGAAGTATCTCTGGCGACTTCACTGGGGAACTCAAGATTTATTCTCCTAAAACTCTGTGGGGAGAAGGTTCATTAGTCTGGCTCCACTGGGGATTGATAAATTGAAGCTTTAGCTCGGCTGGGGACACTAAAACTTAAACTCTGAGGGGAATTGAATTCCGGAGGATTCTCTGGCTGGGGATTTGCAAAGATAAGTTACTGCTGGGGAATTTTGATGAACTCCGCTGGGGATAGGAAGAATTTTGGCGAGTGCGATCTTCCGTGGTTGTTAGCTGAGGATAACCCAGTTATAAGGCCTTGTGAGGAATAACTTTGAATAAAACTCGGGAGAGACGTCCGTACTCTGCAGGGAATAAGCTTCCAGAATCTACTGGGGATGAGTTTCAAGATTTGCTAGGGATATGGATTCCAAATCTCCCGGGGGTTTCCTTTGAAGGGTATCAAGATATCCAACTGTACCTTTGACCCATTGGTAATCCTCTTTCCTGACTCATAAGAAAATGATTATGTTTCAAATGCATATGCCTATTTAACAAAACATTGGACGTTTCTCAAAATAAAACAGATAATGCAAGAGAAAAAAAAGGAAATGATACAAATTTCTGGGAAAAGTATTTGTATTGATTTTCTATGAGTATATTTGTACAAAGGAGACAATCATCCTAGTAAGAGGATTTTGTCGTAAATATTTGAAAGGTTTATACAAAATAAGGATGGCTATGTGAAATAATTCCATGGGATTCCATTCCGCTATAGCTTTCACAACTCTGAATATCTATCCATTCAATGCTTCGTTTGACGATGACTGGATTGATCAGAAGCCTGGAACCAGTTGATGGAGAGATTGTCTTTGAAGTGATCCGACGAGACGTAGTCATACGCTTTAATTCCCTAACTTTTTCCTGAATCGCCCCTTCGGGTTTTCGATCCACCGGGAAACCCCTTTTTGCCCAAGCCGCCCTTTCGGGTTTTCAACTTGCCGGGTGTACAGATTTTTTTGTTTTTATCCCTAATTTTTGCCTGAACCGCCCTTTCGGGTTTTCGATCCACCGGGATGCCCATTTTTGCCCAAGCCGCCCTTTCGGGTTTTCGACTTGTCGGGTTATTTTATGCGTAGTATCTTTTGACTATGTCTGCGTTCGCAGGGTGCGGCAAATCGTCATCGTCCATGGTGGTCAGAATCATTGCCCCACCAGAAAATATGCTCTTGATCACAAATGCTCCTTCATATGTAGGAGTCCATTTGCCCCTGGGATCACTTTGCGGCAAGATAATCCGCTTGATTACGAGGTCCCCGACTTGATACACTTGACGTCTGACTTTCTTATTGAAGGCCTTGATCATTCGCTTTTGATACGTCTGACCATGGCATATAGAAGCAAGTCGCTTTTCGTCGATCAAATTGAGTTGATCAAGTCGGGTTTGCATCCAATCATCCTCATTCAAACCTGCATCCTTCATAATCCTTAGAGAAGGGATCTGGACTTCCATAGGCAAAACAGCTTCCATGCCATAAACCAAAGAAAATGGGGTTGCCCCAGTTGAAGTACGTACCGTCATACGGTATCCATGCAGAGCAAACGATAACATCTCATGCCAGTCTTTGTAAGTGACTGTCATTTTCTGAATGATTTTCTTAATGTTTTTGTTCGCAGCTTCAACAGCACCGTTCATCTTCGGCCGATAGGGAGATGAATTGTGATGATAAATCTTGAACTGTTCGCATAATGCAGTGATCATTGTGTTATTCAGATTTATACCGTTGTCTGTGATGATCCTGTCAGGGACACCATACCGACATATGAGATTTTTCCTGATAAAGCGGGCAACCACATTTTTAGTGACAGAGGCGAAGGAAGCTGCTTCGACCCATTTAGTGAAATAGTCAATGGCAACCAGGATGAAGCGATGTCCGTTGGAAGTCGTGGGCTTGATCTCTCCAATCATATCAATCCCCCACATTGCAAAGGGCCATGGAGCAGTCAGGACGTTGAGAGGAACCGGAGGGATATGAACTTTGTCAGCATAGACTTGACACTTGTGGCAAGTACGGGAATGTTGATGGCAATCAGCCTCCATAGTAGACCAGTAATAGCCTGCCCTTAGGATCTTCTTAGCCATTGTATGCCCGCTCAAGTGAGTGCCAAATGTGTCGCTGTGTATATCAGTCATGATCAACTCTGCTTCAGCTTTATCTAGGCATCGGAGTAATACACAATCGTGGCTTCGTTTGTAAAGGATGCCGTTGCTCAGGAAGAACTTAGCAGCAAAATTCCTTAAGAACTTCTTGTCATTCACGGAAGCTCCTTCAGGATAATCTCGGGTCTCGAGATACCTTTTGATTTCATGGAACCAAGGTTGTTCCACTACTTCTTCGGTATTAATCTCGTGGCAATGTGCCGGTTCATCCATTCGCTCGATGGTGATTTGGGAAGCCTCGTTATCCCAGTTGAGTTTAAACATGGAGGACATGTTGGCCAGAGCATCTGCTAGCTGATTCTCTTCTCGCGGGAAATGCTCGAAGGTAATTTGCTCGAAATGAGGCAACAATGTCAGGACATGTTCTTTGTATGGGATGAGATTAGGATGTTTGGTATCCCGTTCTCCTTTGATTTGACTGATAACCAAAGCTGAGTCCCCAAATACGATCAAAGATTTGATCCCCAAGTCTATAGCAGCCTTGAGACCAAAGATGCAGGCTTCATACTCAGCCATGTTGTTTGTGCAGCTGAAGCAAAGTCGGGCCGTGAAAGGTGTGTGACAACCTTCCGGAGAAATGAGTACTGCGCCAATACCGTTTCCAAGTGCATTTGAAGCACCATCAAAGTACAGGGTCCATCGGGATCCCTTTTCAGGTCCGTCATACGGTCCGTCACCTTCAACGTTGTCCAAATTCATGATATCCTCGTCTGGGAAGTCAAATCTCATGGGTTGATAGTCTTCGATAGCTTGATGAGCCAGATGGTCAGCTAATACACTCCCTTTTATAGCTTTTTGGGTGGTGTACTGGATGTCATACTCAGTTAAGATCATTTGCCATCTAGCTATCCTTCCAGATAAAGCGGGCTTTTCGAAGATATATTTGATAGAATCCATTTTGGAAATCAACAAGGTAGTATGAGTCAGCATATACTGTCTTAGTCGGCGAGCAGCCCATACCAAAGCGCAGCAAGTTTTCTCGAGCAGTGAGTAGCGAGTCTCACATTCGGTAAACTTTTTGCTAAGGTAATAAATAGCATGCTCTTTTCGACCAGACTCGTCATGCTGGCCCAAAACACACCCCATTGAGTTATCCAAGACGGTCAAATACATGATCAATGGTCTTCCTTCGACGGGTGGCATCAGAATAGGAGGTTCTAGCAAATACTCCTTGATTCTATCAAAAGCAGCTTGACAATCGTCGTTCCATTCGACTACCTGATCCTTTTTCAAGAGTTTGAAAATTGGCTCACAGGTAGAAGTCAGATGTGAGATGAATCTGGCAATATAGTTTAAGCGCCCCAAGAATCCTCTAACTTCCTTCTCAGTACGGGGAGCGGGCATCTCCTGTATTGCTTTTACTTTTGTCGGATCGACTTCAATTCCTTTGTTGCTTACAATGAATCCCAGGAGCTTACCAGACCTAACTCCAAAAATGCATTTACTTGGATTCAGCCTGAGCTTGTATTCTTTCAATCTGGCAAACAACTTCTCTAGATGTTCAAGGTGCTCTTCCTCTGTTTGTGACCGAGCTATCATATCGTCTACGTAAACTTCAATCTCATGATGTATCATATCATGAAATAAAGCTACCATGGCGCGTTGATAGGTTGCCCCTGCGTTCTTCAGCCCGAACGGCATCACCTTATAACAGAAAGTGCCCCATTGTGTGACAAAAGTTGTTTTCTCCATATCCTCGGGGGCCATTTTGATTTGATTGTAGCCCGAGAATCCATCCATGAAGGAAAACACTTTATGCTAAGCTGTATTGTCGATCAAGATGTCAATATGGGGTAGCGGGAAATCATCTTTAGGACTGGCCCTATTCAAATCCCGGTAGTCCATACACATCCTGACTTTGCCATCTTTCTTAGGTACTGGCACAATGTTAGCGACCCATTGAGGATAGGACGTAACAGCCAGAAAGCCAGCATCGAATTGTTTCATTACTTCTACTTTGATCTTTTCGGACATGTCAGGCCTCATTCGGCGAACTTTTTGCTTGATCGGTGGACAATCCTCTCTTGTGGGGAGACGGTGGACCACGATGTCTGTGTCTAAACCTGGCATATCTTCATAAGACTAAGCGAAGATTTCAACATACTCATTCAACAACTGTATCAGGCTTTCCTTGACATTCGGTTTCAAATTGGCACCCACTTGTACCTCCTTCCGGTCTTCCTCGGTCCCTAAGTTGACAGTTTCTAATGATTCTTCATGCGGTAGGATGGCCCTTTCCTCTTGTTGCAGAAGTTTGGCTAGTTCCCCAGGTACTTCACAACCTTCGTCATCTTCGTACTCGGCTAGATTGTCCAGATCTTCAGAGTTATTAAAAGATATAGCAGAATAGTCACCCATGGAATCCGGAGTGGATGGGTACCTGCATTGGTGAGTGTGGGTGTGTGTAAGGGATAGCCATCCTTAAACAAAATGCAAAAGGAAAGAAAATGAACATAAGCAGTTTATCAAATGAAAAACGTCCAATGAATCATTAAATATGGCATATGGATATGAAAAATAATCAAAACCCTTACAAGTGGACCTACATGCCCCGGGCAAGGCAGGAGGTGAAAAGATAGTGTACGGATTGTTTGAAAGTAAATATTACAGACCAAATAGGAAATGTTTAACAGGTAAATTACTGATGAATAAAAGTGATGGGGACAAAGTCCTTAGCCTCCCAATTGCTCAATCCTCCTTTGACAGTTGGATAAATCCACTCTTCAATGTTGCTCTCCTTGTCTTCATCTTCCAAGGCGTTGATTCCGTAGGGAGAAATTTTGACCGGCGCCCTTTCAATCTTCGCACGGCGCATAGCTTTTTGGCCGGCGGCTGTGAACCCTAACCCAAACTTGTCAGTCTTATGCGGAAAGTCGGGTAACTGCCCCCATGCTGAATTCTTCCCTTCTTTTATTGCGGCTCTTGCGTCCTCCAGAGATGCCATCCTGGCCATCTGCCTCGGTGCCTCAGCCGTCAACTTCGCTACTGCTATTTCAGGAAGGACTTCTTCGAAATGTTGAAACGGTGTCTCGATGAATTCTCCTTCAACCTCCACATACCGGAAAGAATTTAAGTGGCTAATCATGTACTCTTCTTCGCCATGGACAGTGATGATCTTTCCCTTGACAGGATACTTCAACATCTGATGCAAGGAGGAGGTGACTACCCCAGCATGGTGTATCCAAGGTCTACCCAGCAGGCAAGAATATGATGGACGGATGTCCATCACATAGAAAGTGGATTTAAACACCTCGGCGCCTATCTTGATGGGAATTTCAACCTCTCCATGGACCATTCTCTTCGAACCATCGAAAGCTCTGACAACAATATCACTCGGCTTCAATTCCAACCCTTCACAATCTAGTCGGTCCAAGGCCTTCTTAGGCAAAACATTCAACGACGAACCGGTATCAACCAAAACATGTGCAAGAGTGGTTCTGCGACACTCGATTGAAATATGCAAAGCATCATTGTGGTTTCTACCTTTAGGAGTTAGGTCGGCATCATAAAAACCTAATCCATTGTCCGCAGTCAGGCTAGCCACGCAATTCTGAAATTGATCTGCAGAGGTTTCCTGGGGCACATGAGCTGCCTTCAGGAATTTTATCAGGGCTTTAGCGTGCGCTTCTGAGCAAAGTAGTAGTGCCAGCATGGAGATCTTGGAGGGGGTTTGCCCCAACTGTTCCACCACATCGTAATCACTTCTCTTGATTATCCTCAAAATCTCGTCCATTTCCTTCTTGGAGGTTTCCGGGATTACTAAGGGTTGAGCCCTCGTCCTGACGGGTTCATCTTGGATTCCCTTACCTTTGTCAGCAGCGGTAGGAGAGATAGTACTAGGAACAACAATGTCTTCAATCAGAGGAGTTCTAGCAGAGAGCTTTATTGGTGCAGGGATGACCTCGCTAGCTGATGAGGGTCCAAAGACTGCTCTTGAAGGGGAAATCTCTGGAGAAAATATTCTCCCGCTCCTGGTGATTTTGCTGGTGCCCACAATGTTACTAATGCTGGCTTCTTCATCATCCGAATTTTCTTCAATTACCTCGATTTGCTTGATACCATGGTAGTAGATGTCACTGCCATAGTTCTAAGGTATCGACTTCTCAGAAACATAGGGAACAGGCCCTGGCATTGTTATCTTCAAAGGAACAGATTTTTCAGCTGGTGTAATCTTAACAGGCTTTTTGACGGCCTTGGAAAGATTGGCGTGAATGGTTATGATTGAGACATCTTCAGTACGAACTGGAACAGCAGAAACTTTTTCAAACAAAATTTGTCGACTATCCATAAGGTCTTGGATGCCTTTCTTCAGTAGCGGACAATCAAACGGCAAGGAGTAGCAACAATAGCAGTCTTCTTTACATCCCGGGAAGATCCCGGCCCTTAACAAATTCAACTTAATGGTTAGCAGTGGAGTGGTCAGATCACTGACATCAGCAACATACAAATCTTCTTCAATGGCATTGACATTTCGGCCGTGCTTCGGCATAGGTGCAGATATCACATTAGGCTTCTCTGGAGCGTCAAACTCTACCTCCTTAGCCTCTATCAGGTCTTGGATTTTATGCTTGAGTGCCCAACAATCATTGGTGTCGTGTCCAACACTGTCTGAATGGTAGGCACATTTAGCATTGGCATGATAATGCGGAGAGGACGTATTCACATTCTTTGGTGCCTCCTTGATGGTGGCGAGGTTCAACTTCAATAGATGGGGAAGCACTTGCGCTGGAGTCATGTTAATGCGGGTGAACTGCCGCTGTGGCCGTTCCACCCGTTGTTGATTTGGTCTAGACTGGTTATAGCGAGGATGCTCGCTTGGAGTGTTTTGAATCATTACGGCCCCCACAGTTGGCTGACGCTCCATCTTCCCTGCTCTTCTCTGAGAATATACCATAGTTGTCTCCTTCTTAAAAGGCTTCTTCTCAACACTTGCAACAACACCCTTCTGAATCTTTCTTGACTTGATGCCAGCTTCTATTCTTTCGCCTGTTAAGATCAGATCGGTAAACCCCGCGGAAGATTTACCAATTAGATGATTGAAAAATGGCCCAGATAAGGTCCCAAGAAACATATCAACGAGTTCACGGTCGGTTAAAGGAGGCTGCACCCTGCCAGCCAAATCCTTCCATTTTTGTGCATATTCTTTTAATCCCTCGCTTGTTCCTAGTGACATACCCTGAAGTTGGGTACGAGTAGGAGCAAGGTCAGAATTATACTGGTATTGTTTGTAGAAAGTGTTGGCCAAATCTTCCCAATTTCTGACACTGGTTCCTTCTAGCTGATAAAACCACTCCAACTGAGCTCCCGACAGGCTGTCTTGAAAGAAATGAATCCAGAGGTTTTTATCTGCTGTATAGGGTTGAATCTTTCTCACGTAGGACCTGAGATGCATTTTGGGGCAGGACAGCCCATCATACCTCACAAACACTGGCACTTTGAATTTTGGGGGAATCACAATCCCGGCAACCAAGCCCAAGTCTTCAAAATCCAAACCCGGTACTCTTTGTAGTTCCATGGCAGCCAATTTGTCTTCTAAACCCTTGTATTTATCATCAGCTGGAGGATATTGCTGGTCAGAATAATCTTCATCCTCTTCAACCTCTTCTTCCTCCGCATCAGATTCGGAAGGCACCGCAACTCCATCTCTTTTACTAGTCCCTTCATCAGAAGTCGGAGGAAATTCAAGCACTCTCCGAGCTTCTCCGTCAAATCTTCTCCCCAAAGTAGCCACCCCAATCCTCTTTTTCTTCTTTTTTACTGGGTCCTTATTCCCCAACTGAGTCTTGATATCCTCCTGACCCTTAGCCAAGGTCATCAGGAGTTACTGGAACTGTGCATTCTGAGCTTGTAGGTCTTTGACTGTTTGCTCGAGATCCATCCTACTGAAATAAATAGCAGACAGATAAGGAAACCTGGAGTGAGACCTGCTTATGCACATGATGAATGGTATGCTTATGTATGCAATGCATTCAAGGATTTGGAACATTCAAAATTGTTTCAGACAAAGAAGAACGCACGTCATATTAATAAGAAGAAATATGTTAGTACATAAATGCCCCATGGGCCAAATATTACAAAATAAACTTCTTAAGGCAGAAAGACATTGCGCATCCTCTTTGGTGCGATGTAGGTGTTGAGGGCCTCTTGCTCGTGGAGTCGGCGGGTAAGCTCTAGAACCTTCTTCTCACTGGCGTAGAAGCTAGCTTCAAAAGTATTCCGTTCTTCCTTGAGCTGAATCCAACTTTTCTGCATTTCCTCCCACGATGTAGGCATGTCTGGATGTAGGATGGTGTAGGGGACCTCTCCTTCATTGAAGGGCTCTTTAATCACTGGGAGTACATGAGGATAAGGCATCATTAGACTTTGGGCTCGGGCTCGTACCCACTTGAGATAGGGCTCAAGAGGGATGGAGTTCTTGTGTCCCAGAGTCTTGCTATCAACCTTGTTGAGTTTTCCCCAAGCTCTGATGAATCTTTGGCAAAGTCCTTGTGCATCGTTGTCGAAGTCAAAAACTAGGTTAGGAATCAACATGTCATGAGGGCCATCCCTCCGTGCATATCCAAATTGCCTCAAAGCTAGGCAAGGGTTGTAGGTGATACCTCCCCTGATTCCAAGTAAAGGAACATTAGGAAATTCTCCGCAACGATCGACAATGATGACATTTTCTCTGGACCGAGAACACCAATGCACATCAGAATGAGTAAGAGTCATCAACCGTTGGGACCACCTTGTACCTTGGTCATTCTTCAAGACAGATTGCGGAAGGTGCGAAATAAACCACCTTGCAAGGATAGGAGTACAGCACATGAGAATACCTCTCTTTCTCATTGTTCGTGTGTAAAATGAGTGAAGGATGTCCCCAAGCAATGTTGGTATTGGATTTCTGGACAAAAAGATTTTGATGGCGTTGACATCTACCAATTTGTCAGGATTTGGGAACAAGACCAACCCATAGATAAGGAGTGCCACAATTTCTTCAAAGGCTTGTAGGTCCAATGAATTCCAACATTCTTGTGCCTTCTCAAACAAGAATTTTGCTAAGAATCCCTTGACGCCGCTTCTGGTTTCCCAATGCCCCTTGATGTCGGATGGTTGTAGATGTAATGCTCGAGCAACATCTTCCGGCTTTGGTTCCTTTTCCGTACCGTTGAAGGGTAGTTGATTAAGGATAGGAATTCTCAGGAGTTGAGAAAACTCCTCCAAAGTGGGTACCAACTGATAATCAGGGAAAGTGAAACAGTGGTGAAGAGGGTCAAAGAACTGGAATAGCACTTTCATCATGTCTTCTTCAATGTTGGTGTTGACTAGGCTGAGCAGTCTACCATGTCTTTCACTGAAGGATGAATTTTCCGGAATTCTTGAGGTGAGCTCCTTGAGTTGAGGAGAGATTCTCACAAGGTTGACTTGAATGGTATTTCTGCGAGGAACTTCCATGACCTACAAAACAAGAACAAAGATGAAGATCCAAACCCTTGAAATGGTTAGTGAATGCATATGATGTTTTATGATGTTTATGATGCATGCACAAAACATATGTACAAGCAAATCACACCAAACCCTAGTTTCAGGCTTTCATGGTGTTTCATAGGTAAGTACCCTCTTTGAGTGTAGTTGGCTTAAAAACTTGTCCTATAAATAGTAACCGGGTTCTAAGGAGCTCAATATCACTGGATTGTTTTCAATGTTCATTGTTTTGGTTTAGCCACTTAACTAGCGACCAAAATATTCCAAGAAAACAACCCTCAATGAGTGTAGTATCGAGTATCTACCAACTTCGGACTGCACCAAAGCCGGTCATCTCACTACCCCTAATAAAAGGCCAAGATGGTCAAGTAAGGTTCTAGGTCATTAGTGCTTAGTGACATCACTCAGCGGCCCCGTACTCTCCTTGATTGAACTCAAGGGTTACCGGTACTCACAAATATGTCGCACTAATATAGCTATTGCTTCGACCGTGTCGGTATACCCTACACAGTTTCCACAACGTATTGCTATCTATGAATGTTTCCCAAAATCCGGGTGTAGGATTGAAAACCCAAACAATAGAGCCAAAGTATAAAGCACACAAATCAAACAATTAGTCATGCAAGAGGGTGATCTAAGCCCTAAGGTTACTCCACTTTTAAGTATTATCCCCAGCAGAGTCGCCAGTTCTGTGATACGGTGGGAGAACTGACTAGGGTTTTGCGTTTGTTTTCGCAAATGTTTCAGTTGAGCAAGAGTCGCCACCGACTTTTTATTTTATCCTAAGGAAAGGTTTAAAAAGCACAGCAAAAACCTTTGAGATTTTTCTTGGGTTCGGGGAGTAGATTATAGGAAGGGAAGGTATTAGCACCCTTTCTATCCATGGTTATCCATGGGCTCTTAGGTACTTGCTTAGATCAACTTGCCTTGGTTTTCAATTGTTTGAAATGGTGCTTGATGTGTGGTTTTGAAAATGTTTTGAAAAGATGCCTTGTATAGGCTACCCTTGTAACAATTCTTTACTCGAATGTTTTACAAAAGGTGTTTGTCTTTTGAAAAGATGTTTCAAGGTTTTTTAAAAGTTTGTTTTGAAAGTGTTTGTGAAGTGGGGTTTGAAATTAGGCAAGTGTTTTCTTGGCAAATTGACAAGTACTCAAGAGTTATCTACCCTAAAGTTTTCTCAAAGATTTTTGTTATGTTTTAAACCTTTTGACAATTTTATTCCACCATTGCATTTGGTGGACAATCTTGTCTTAGGAGGTGAAAGGGACGGGTGCGGGTCATTGTTTAGACCATAATTGCAATAGTGTTAAATGTCTTTGGGCAATTTTTTCTTTAAAAGGGACTTGATCATTCATTTAGGCAACAATTTGAGGGACTGTGATCATTTGATTGTTTGTTTTACCCAAAGAAATTCAACATGCAATATGGCCCAATTATTTGAAGGCAACAAAGTGGAATACCCTAGGGGTGCAAGTGTGAAATGTGTTGTCCATTTTCATGCTTATTTATCTTGAAGTTAGGTCCAACTATTTTGTTCGTTTTATTCGCATTCAAACCCTAATTCTAGCATGGTATGTTAGAAAGCGTTAAAGTGCGAAATTTAAATTCCTACACTATTACAACACAATAATATGGGGAGGGGGGTACAATGTTTCAAATGGGGTATATTTAGACAAGAATTTAAACCTAACTATTACATCATTTTCTTTGAATATTTACAAGACAAATAATTGTATAATTAAATGGAAATTGAAATAAATATGCAAAAATGTAAAAAAAAGAATTTTTATGTGTATGAAAAAAGAATATTATTTATGTGAAATAAAAAAGAAAAATAAAAAGGTATTATTTTTGGAGTATTTTCAAATTTAGGGCAAAACCCTAATTTTAATCAAAAGGGGATTAATTATTTAATATATATATAATGTTTACTTATTTACATACAAAAATAAAATAAAATGTAGTATATTTATAAAAAATGTATTTTTTAGTATTAAATATTAAAAATAAAATATGTACATTTTTTGGTACTTATATCCTAAGTGTATTAATATATACCTATTTATTTATATTATTTATAAAATATGTATTATATATATTAATTAATAGTATTTAATATTAAAATAAAAAAAGTATTTTTTCTATAAAATATTTTCAGGAAGTAACAATAAGATAAAAATGTGTAAAAATATATTTGTGCTATTTTAGTATTTCAAACAAAGAGTATATATTTATTTATTTATGTACAAACTAAAAGAAAAATCAAATAAATACCTAATAAATTAAAAAATGATGAGAAAAAATATTTTTATATTTTTAATATGCTGAGAAAAAATAAATGAGTTAATTAAAAAAAGAAAAAGTCAAAAAACATTAAAAATGAAGCAAATGGGCTCAGGGGTGTAAAATCAAAAAAGTGGTGTGAATAAGAAAAAAGCTCAGGCCCAGCCCAAGAAGACATTGTCTTCAACCTTCAGACAAACCAGTTCAAAAACGCGCGCCCTTCTTCTCAAACTTCTAACTCCTGATTCCTGGCTTATTAATGAAAACTCATAACATAAAAAATGTTCAGCATCAAGAGACGAATCCAACCATATGCAGAACTTGATCTAACTCTCTAAGATGAGGGAGAATTTCTTCTCCCCCAAATCCTAACCTAGATTTTCTGCCATTTTCAAACCTCAAATTCTCACAGCTCAAGCAAAAGAAATGAAAAGTAAAAACATGTACATGTTCAGTGGCATGAGTAGAACATTGTTTATTCACAAACTTAGAGCTAATGATGCTTAATAAGAGAGATAGAAGTTCACCAAAATACCTGTTTAGCTGAAGTTCTATCTGGAAATGAGGAAGCTTTTAGTGCAAGGTGATGATTGGAAAAGCTTCCTCGAGGTCCAGGGATGCTATTCCAATGTTTACTTTGTCTTGAAAGCTTTTGAATCGTACTAGAGCACTTCACCTGCAAAACAAGAAACTGAAAATGGTGGAACTGGTTAGAGGGATTACAGGTCGTGTTTCAAGTCATGGTTAGCTTGCATAGATTCTAGGGAATGTATGTGAACTGGTTTGGGCAAGAGAGCTTGAGGGAAATGGAAGATGGCACTCAAACTGCAGGCCTGGCCCTGTTTTTGCAGTTTGAAGATGATTCTGAGATTGGGAGTGTATGAGAGGTGTTAGGGTCGTGCAATAGCTTGGTTGAGATGTCTTGAGTGTGTTTCACAAGTTCACTTAAGTGTTTGCAAGCTGATATGAGAGTTGTGTTCAGTTATGATGTGTTTCTTACACTTTAAGCAAGCAATGGTTACTTTGTGCCTCTAGCCTGTACAGGCCCTCATACTATGCTGCATAATCCCTCCTTGATCAGTGTGATTAACTCATAAACTTGTGCCAATTAGATATGGACTGTACTTCTTGGATTTGTAATTGGACATAAAGCTAACTTTTGCAAAAATAGAAAGAATGCTTTATCTATTTTGGGATTAATCCTTTATGCAATGTTAGAACACAAAGAACATGGTCTTGGCACAAAGAATATGCATTAAATTTATGAGTGTTGGATGGTTTTTAGGACCTGTAATCAAGATATGCAAGCTGAGGTTGAAATGCATAGTGTTATGAACATGTACATGGCCAAGAACAAAAGTGACTTTTTCCTATTTTGCAAAATTCGATTCTCCCTAACCATGAGGTTGTTTGAGAAGTTCTTAGACATTTTGGAAAGCTTGGAATGTGTACTACAATCCATCTTTGAAATGCAAATTGAAATTCCAAGTGGAAGTGTATGGAAAATGGCCTTGAAGTTGGGTAGAAAACCTTGTCAAAATAGGTTAAAATTTCACTAAGTTAAGAATGGTTTAGTGCCCTTATTCAAAAATTTGTAACTTGAGATACAAGCCTCAAATGGGAAAACTTTGTGAATCAAAGTTGTAGATTATACAACAAGCTACAACTTTCATGTTTTGACTTTTGTTTGAATCCAAATGGATCTTGGTGAAAAAGTAGGGCAAAGTTGGGAAAAAATTAGGGTTTTTTATAACTTAGAAAAATTCTAAGTTATGAAAAATTCTAATTTCTAACCCTAATTTGCATTTTGTGATTTCTTGGTGAACAAGTTTCATGATTTGGCATGTTTTGATGAAAAATGAATCTTGACTCTTGATTTTGACCAAAAAGTCAAAGTTTGACTTTTCAGTATACAGTCAAAATTGATCAATTGACTGGGAAATTCAACTGTCAATCTTGTGTACTTGGGATCTTTTGAGTTTGTTGAGCATGTCAAGATAATTCCATGGGGTCCTTGAGTCCATATATGAGCTTGGTTTGCCATTGGCTAGGTCAAACAGTCAAACATTGCCTTTGTGCAGTCAAAACCCTAAAAATGACCATTTTGCCCTTTTGGTGATCTGATCAAATTTCTTATGGAATTGTGATCCAAACTTGATCAAATGGTCCATATGAGTTCATAATGTTGATGTGGGTCAATTTTCATGAGGTTTGACTGTCAATTGGCCACAGTTGACTTTTTCCCCAATACAGTTGATTTCTAGGTCAACTGTCCAATTGACTGAGCAAAACTTGGAATCAAAGCTTGAAACTTGGTATGGGTAAACTTGGGAGTCCAATATGAAGCATGAAAGTCATCTTAGGCACTTTAGGTCAAAACATCTTGGTGCAAACACAAACCCTAATTTAGGTCAACAGTGCAAGGAGAAGCCTTGAGCAGATGACACCCTAACTGGATCTTGGGCTTCAAAGGTTTTATGATGAGAAATCATTGAGAAATGGGGGGGCAAATTTTGGGGTACAACATCATGCATTGCATATGACTGACCTTTACCTTTCAGGAAAGATGCAGTCAAATTCTCAACTATGTCAATGGAGACAAAATTAGTTAAATCGATTCCTAAAGATTTTTTTGAGGCAAAGCCAGTAAATGGAGACAAAATCAGTTAAATCGATTCCTAAAGATTTTTCTGAGACAGAGCCAGTCAATGGAGACAAAACCAGTTAAATCGATTCCTAAAGATTTTTCTGAGGACAACCCGTCAATGGAGACAACCCGTCAATAGAGATAACCCGTCAATAGAGACAACCCGTCAATAGAGACAACCCGTCAATGGAGACAACCCGTCAATTGAGACAACCCGTCAATAGATACAACCCATCAATGGAGACAACCCGTCAATGGAGACAACCCGTCAATGGAGACAACCGTCAATGGAGACAACCCGTCAATGGAGACAAACCGTCAATAGAGACAACCCGTCAATGGAGACAACCTGTCAATGGAGACAACCCGTCAATAGAGACAAGCCGTCAATAGAGACAACCCGTCAATGGAGACAACCCGTCAATGGAGACAACCCGTCAATAGAGACAACCCGTCAATGGAGACAAAACCAGTTAAATCAATTCCTAAAGATTTTTCTGATGCGAACGCAGTCAATGGAGACAAAAACCAGTTAAATTGATTCCTGAAGATTTTTCTGATGCGAACACAGTCAATGGAGCAGTTAAATTGATTCCTAAAGATTTTTATGATGCCAATCCAGTCAAAGAAGACAATTTTCCTCCGTCATAGTGTGGACGAGTTCTGTAATTTCAACGGTATACTACGTTGAAGACCAGACAGTTCCTAGATCTTGATGTTTTCCTCCGTCATAGTATGGATGAGTTCTGTAATTTCAATGGTATACTACGTGGAAGACCAGACAGTTCCTAGATCTTGATGAAGATGCTTCCCTACATCATGGTGTGGACGAGTTCTGTAATTTCAACGGTATACTACGTTGAAGACCAGACAGTTCCTAGATCTTGATGTTTTCCTCCGTCATAGTGTGGACGAGTTCTGTAATTTCAACGGCATACTACGTTGAATACCAGACAGTTCCTAAATCTCAACAAAAACCAGGCTTCCCCAGCGGAATCTTCTACAAACAACAAGTATGCAAATTCTCGCTAAGGAATCTCTTATGCGATCGACACTCCTGCAGATGGCATCTGTAAGCCCATCCTACTACCAACAATCTCTAAATGGCATCTGTAAGCCCATTCCCGACATCACAATGCTGATACTACGTCATGTGAGTGCAAATTTCTGGGCACTCTAGTGTTCAATTATCTTCTACCTTCGGATCACGAAAGGCCCGAAAGCCAATCTATATCCTCAGGTTTAAGAAAATTGAATAGGGGCAACTATTGTACCCCAAAATTTTCCCTCCCATATTTCTCAAGACATGTCAAGAATAACTTCCAAGTTGCTCAAGATGGCTCATGAGTTGGACAGTCAAATCACCTCCTAAGGCAGTCAACCTCAAATTAGGGTTTTGTGTTGCATCAAGGTCCTTACATCCAAATGACCCCAAGTTATCCCAAATGTACTAATATGTTCTCAAGTTCATCCATGTCAAATTTCAAGCCTTGCAGAGGAAGTTTGGTCAGTCAATTGCTCAAGAGGCCCAAAAATCGACTGTGCTAGGGCAAAAGTCAATTGTGACCTATAACCAGTCAAACTTCAAGATTTTTTGTAAACTTTCTAATTTTGAAGGATAATTCATCATTTTATCAAGGGTTGATCATGATTCATCAAGGATTGCTCAAGATTCATCAAGATTCAAAAGTTGCTAAATTAGGGTTTTGCAGGAAAAGTCAACTCAACTTTGACCAAGTATAACTTTCCCATACTTTATGATAAATGACCCATCCAAAGCTCATTTTGAAGAGGATTCAATTTCCTACAATCCATATTCACACCCCAAGATCAAGAAATGCACTCACAAGAAGTTACAAATTTGGACATTATAGGTCATTTTTGAAAGTCAACAAAAACACCTTTTTTTCCAAAGCTTATAGCTTGCACATGGAATATCAAAATGAGATGAGACCAAAAGGGTTGTTTAAAGGACATCTCAAGGTTTCTAAAAAGTCCAAGAAAACTTCCAAAAGTTCAAAATTGAAGAAGTTATGCATTGTTGAAGTTGGGCATTTTTCCAAAATTGCCAAAAGTCAACTATCCCCAAAACTTCAAATTTTGACAAATGGGCCCACTTTTTTCCACTTCATTTGATCTTGTCACACCACACACGTGTCCTATCTTAATTTTTATGTCCATTCATTTATTTTTCTATTTTATTTGATTTTTATTGAATTAATTTATTTTAAATCAATTTAAATCCAAATAAAATCCAAATATTGATAAAACAAGATCTTTTTGATTGATACAGCTTTCAATTACCATCATGGAAAAGACCAAACTCGAATCATGCCATGTTATGAACAAAATATTTGATTTGAGACATTTTTGGAAGCTTGTTCTTGGAAGATCAAATCATATCTTCAATCATCAATTCACATGGATTCAAGGCCCAAAATTAAACCTAATTGCTTCTATTATACTCACACAATGCAAAGACACCAAAGACACGACCTAGAGGCTGCACAAACGGCAATACAAAACTTGAAAAAAAACTCAAGAAAGCTTGGAACTGAAATCTTGGTTAGAGAGGTTTTCAACACAAAAACTCAACATAGACTTCTTGTTTGCCATCCACTGAAGCGATATGAATCAAAACCAAGCCCTCTCGTCACCTAAAACGCACTGTAAGCTTCTCTGAAAGTGGCCCTGTACATGAATTTGTGACTCCATATTTTGGAATCTTTTGGACAAATCGTTGGTATAATCATGCTTGTCATTCAATTTCTAAACTTTCTGCATCATTTAATTTTGTTTTCATGAGCTATATCACTATACCCGAACCTAGGGTTTTGGAGGTTTGCATTTGGGCGTTTGTTTTGCAGGAAAAATTAGGATGAACCATGGACATAGTTGTGTTCAGGGAGGAGAGACGAACATAGTGATGGTCTCTATTTGCATTTATATGGCATATAACTCATTTTAGGATGGCCCTAGGGATTTAGCTGCGGATAAAAATCCGCAGGTAAATAACTAGGTTTCGTTGAAGAAGATGAAGACGTGTCTCTTCTTCATTGGATAATTTCAAATCTCGCGCGTTTTCTTTTATTTTCCAGCATAGTATTTGTTTGTTTTTATATTAATTGCTATCTAACATTATAACAAATAAGCATGACGGTTGGGTTGGTAAGCGCGCTAGTGGGAAATCCATTAGGACCTGGGTTCGAATCCCAGGTCCTCCATATATTTGTTGCCTTTTATTTATAGGTGATACCATGCAACGTCCAAGAGGTAGCACACCATGCATTATCACCTGATCAGGCGCCAGATGGCCTTCAGGTCAAATCCAATGGCCAAGATTGAACATCCATCATGGTCTCTAGTCAACAGGCGTACATGGAATTACAGAAGTCAACGAAGGCCAATGTTAATGGGCTTGGAAAATTGCTAAGCACAACCTGATCCAGGCCCAGCACCCCTTTTTTTGGTTATTTCTTTTTCTTTATATCTCTTTCATTTAATTGTTTTTGTTAATTTGTTTTTATTACCATTAACCAAATAATTTATTTTCCTCATAAAATCAAAAACACCAAAAATATTATTTTTATTTATTAAAATTAAATTTGACTTTATTTTTATAAGTAAAAACTAACTTAATTAATTTAGTTAAATAGGTTTAACTTTTAATATCTTTTGCAAAATAATTAAAATTAATTTAGATAATTAGGTTTTATTAACATTAATCCATTTTGTTTTATTTCCTTAAATATAAAAAATCCAAAAATATTTTTATTAATTAATTAATTAATTTTGACCTAATTTAATTTCTTTCTAAATTCAAAAATAACAAAAAATGCTTTCTTTTCAAAAAAGGGTCAAAACCCTAAAAAACTCGCCCGATTTAATTTTCTCACACGCGATCAATTTTGCCTTATTATTGTAATTGCTTCCGGTATGTAATAGCTTTTAATTAGGACTTTAATTATTTATCGCTTTATTTTACTTTCTGCAATTTAAATTAAAGGGTTGTTTTTGGCAATGTAAATACCTGACGCCTTGTAATGGTTTAGATTTAATTTCCGCAATTTAAATTCCGCAACTATTAACTGTTAGATGTTTGATAATAGGGAATGAATGACAAGATCGAATGTATGAACTTAAAATCAACATAGCTCACCTGTGACATGTACAAAAGATAAATGAACCGAAATAACACACTCGCACATGCGCACTCTTAGGGTACACCTCACTTGGTTGCCTTCGAACGTGGTCATTGAGTATAGGAAGTTTTAGAGGTCGCCCTCTTGTCCAAAGATCATAGTTGCCTCGAAACGGTTGCCTCGGATAAAATTATCTAAGACATTAGGGTTACCGCTAAGGCATCCTAACATTGCTTTAGTGACCACACGTCCCTTAATCGAATTGACCCTTAAACTCCAACAACGAGGCTACCTACTCATCAATAGTGGGCTAGCATTGTTTAAAGGACATTAGCACAGTTTAATTCCTTTTTCGAGTAGGTAGATTGTTCTTAAGTACTTGCTCCTTTGAAAACAAAACAAAACTTTTCGCACTTACATCCCTTTCAAATAAAAACTTCTTTTAAACCCACAAACACAAAGAAAAGCAATTTTTTTGAAAACACTTTGAGCAAGTACCTAAGAGCCCGTGGATAACCACGGATAGAAAGGGTGCTAACACCTTCCCTTTCTATAATCTACCTCCCGAACCCGAGAAACATCTCAAAAAAGGAATTTTTCTGTGCTTTTTTTCCTTTCCTTGTTGGATAAAATAAAAGACGGTGACGACTCTTGCTTACCGCGACATTTTGCGAAAACAGACGCAAAACGCGAACCAGTATTCCAAAAAAAGTCAGTTCTCTTTCCCACCGATCACAATATGTTAAGTGGTATTTAATTTTTTAAGAAATATTTGCTTGTTTAATTAAAGTTTTTCTCGATATATTGCTCTATTATTGTTTGTTTTGTGCATCTTTCCCTTCTTTTTGATAATATCAAAGGGGGAGAAAGATGTGGTACTTTATGCTTGTATTTTTTCCTTGTCTTAATTTTTAAGGTACTCTCCAACCAAGATGAAGAAATACAAAGGATTCCAACCTTCTCATACATAGGGGGAGTTTTGCATCTTAGGGGGAGAAGCTCTTTCCGGAAACTACAATGCATAAAGCAAGATAGTTTGTCATCATCAAAAAGGGGGAGAATGTAAAATCAAGCTTCTCAAATGAGCTTTTATTTTGATGAAGACAAACCATGATTGACAAAGAAGGCAAAGATTTATGATCAAGCTCAAAGCATCTATGGACAAAATCTTCAGTTCAAAGCTCTCAACAACTTTCAAGGTATAATGATATTATTTACTTTGATCTTAAGATATAGATGCTCAATGATGAAAAATAAATGTTTAAAAATCATTACTCAAGTTTTTCAAAGTTAAAATTCATTTTTCACTTGAGTGCAATCGATTTGCATATTAGTCCAATCGATTGCATGCTTCAATTTTTCAGATCTTTTGCTTCTGTTTCTCTGTGAAATCGATTTACATTGCTTGTGCAATTGATTGCATACTTAAATTTTTCAAAACGTTTGCTTTTATTTCTCAGTGCAATCGATTTACATTGCTTGTGCAATCGATTGCACTCACTTATTTTTTGCTACTGACTTTACATGCAATCGATTGACATTGCTTATGCAATCGATTGCACACTTAAAACTTTTTAAAATATAGCAGTTGAAACCCTGTGCAATCGATTTACACAAAGGGTGCAATCGATTGCGTGCTGCACGATTTTGAAAAAACAGCAGCTTTTCACATGACTGTTCATCATACCTTTTCATTGAAACCTTTCAATCAAACTTGGCATTTGTTCATGATACATTTTCAGAACTTAATGATGTTTCAAAAGGGTGTTACGAACATATAAATATTCATTTTCAAAATCTGTTTCAAAACCTCTTCCATAAATATTTTCTAAAATTTCAAAATACAAACTCAAGCATTCCTTCACTTTCATGCATAAGTTTTCTGCACATTTTCATACATTATCAAACAGAAAACTTTGAGCAATTATATCTTTACTCATTGTATAATAATATTATTGGAAGAGAATATCATACATTGTTAAATCACTCTAAGTGATCAATACTACTCAACTCACTCAAACTCAAATATTGATAGTTACTTACTTATTTTTCCAGGATTGTTGGAAATAAGTTTAAGTGTTTTTGAAATCTTGTATTTCCAGGTTTGTTGGATACAAGTGTAGTCACTTTGAGAGGATTGTTCTCATAGTTGACATAGTGAAAATCCAAGAGGATTGTTTGGTAGTTCTTGTTTAAGTTTGCCACAATAAGGAAATCTCTTTCATGTTGAAAGGGGACTGGAGTACTCTCGGACTGTGAGGGGAACCAGGATATATCGCTCGTGTCTCTTTATTTTTCTGTATTCTAAGCTTTCCTAAACTCACCTTTAACCAGAAAAATAAGAACCATCATCACTAAAACCATAATTTTTTAAAGTACCTAATTCACCCCCCCCCCCCTCTTAGGCGCACTTCATACTTACACCTGCTGGTAATTCCTGTTTGTTGTTTTTGAGAAGAAATATGTTAGGGAACCTGAAAAGTGTGTGAACCCGACTAGGTAATTCTTTAAGATGTCGGAGCAGTGATTGAAGATTCTTGCTCTGCCGGGGATGCAAGAACACCTGACTTCACAAGGCTGTAAGCTGAGGATATGGCAGTGACCTTTTAGTAGGATTCCCCTGCCTCTGTACCTGTTGGAGAAAGTATATGCGAAGTTTTTGTGGATGGTTGGAGTATCATCCTAACTCCTGGGGTTTTGAGTAGATTGATCAGGGTGATAAGTCTTTAACTGATATACAAGTGACGAGATGACAGGACATAGTTGTACGCTTTAAATACCTAACTTTTTCCTGGACTGTCCTTTCAGATTTTCAGTCCAACGGGATACCCTTTTTTGCCCAATCCGCCTTTTTAGGTTTTCAACTTGTCGGGTGTATAATTTTATTTATATATCCCTAATTTTTTCCTGGACCATTTTGGGTTCTCCGAGATGCCCTTATTTTTGCCTAGGCCTATCAACCTAGTGGGTCTTTTTCATGCATCGTATTTTCCGACTATGTCCGTGTTCATCGGGAGCAGAGGATTGTCATTGTCTATAGTAGCAAGTGTTGTCACACTGCCAGAAGATGTTTATATGATTGCATGTGCCCTTTCATATGTGGGAACCTGTGTGGCGCTGCTTCAGGATGAATCTGGTGCACCTGATGATTGATCAAGTTTTTGATAGTCTTTGAATTTCCTAGGTATCTTTTCTAAGAACTATCATGGAAGGATTCGAAGACATGATACTGACACCATCTGATACTACTAGCACAGACAAGCAATTTGGTGGTACCAAAGGTTCAAATTTCAAAGTGATTTTTGCTGGAATCCCCGATCAATGTATCAGGCCCCGAGTGATTAAAATGGAGATATGCCCCTGGTTATTCAGCACTTTTGAGAGATTCTTTGCATATTGGCTTGACTGCCCCAGATTAACTAGACACCATGTCATGCCCCTTGATTATGAAAGGCTTGTTATCGGGAATGTTTTTTTTGTCTGAGGTGATTTTGTCCATTGAGAGGATCTTCGTTCACTGAATTTTCGTTGTGTGAATTTCTTTGTTGTTTGAACAATTAGCCATATGCAAACAATGTCATTTAAAGAATGCAAAGCTTTTGTCTGTCTTGAAGTTTGAAAATTCATTTTTTTAGTAAACAAATAAATTTTGTAAGAGTGTGATATCAACTCAGAATTTATAGCAAACCTTATAGGAGTCAGGATACCTCTTATAACAGTATGCTTTCGAACTAACCCATGCTTCAGCTAGGACTTTTAAGGGTTATAACGTGGCATGGTTCACGGTTTTAAGAAACAAAGGATAAGGGCTCAAAATTAAATTGTACCCAACCCGTTTATCGTGATGTTCTTCAGTCCTATGCTCAGTTAATTGTGCGTTTAACTCTTGCTTGAGTCTTTGTTCTGATATTTCGGTGAATGTTCGTAAATTGAAAGTTTATTTTGAAGAGGCAGTCATTCTTGTAATCTTATTTTTGTCGAGGATTTGTAGTAACCCTTTTTTTGTTTTCGTTATCCCTACTTTTGCCTAAACTATTTCTTTTATGATTACAGCCAGCGGGATGCCCCGGTTTTTTTTCTTAAGTCTCCTTCATAGGTTTTGACTTAGCGGACTTTTCTTTTGAGAGATAATGATTGTTGGCTTTAATGATTATGCGGAACCATCACCATATTCTGATTTGGAAGGACGTCTTTAATGCCATTCATTATGTACAAAGTGAAAAATTGCGACTGAATGCGCATCTGAATTAACTGAGAAAACTAACCTGCCCCAGTTTATGATTAAGGGTTTTAATTTGTGTGAAAAGAAAAACTCCCACTTCTTAGGCTTAAAGGGGTTGACTAGGGATTATTTTCCTTATAACTCCACTCTTTAGGATTTGAAACAACGTCTGTACATCATCAGTGGGGTCTGCTCAAAATCATACTGTAGAGATTATAGTATCGTTTTCGTCATCCTCCCTCTAAAGGCTTACAACTTTTAATCAAGAGTCGAATATCACAAAAAGGAAGTAAGAATGCAGTTTTGAAATAGTGACTACAAATGAATTGATTCAAGACAAATATATGCGATGCATTGATGAAATAACAAAGTTTAACATAAATAAGCGTTCGAACAAAAAGAAAATTACAATTTGAAAAATTCAAATGAACAAAAAGCCCCTTTGTCTGAACTTGTCACTTCAGATGGTGTGCCTTTGAGGGATGGAAGAAGACTTCATTCTGATCACCTTGTGTGAACTTCAGCACTCTTTCATTGATCAGGTCTTGAATCTTATTTTTCAATGCCCAACAGTCATTCGTATCATGTCTGGGACTATCGTAATGGTAGACACATATTGCATCAGGATTAAAGTTAAAGGAATAAGTTTTGGGGTTTGGATGAGGTCTTATCAATGTAACCAAATTCATCCTCAACATATGTTACAATGCCTGAGACAATGGTATGTTGATTTTGGTAAACTACCTCTTGGGCTTATCTTGCCTTTGCTGATTACCCCGTCGTTATTGGCGAGGTTGTGGTTGGGCTTATGACGTAGCAGCAATTTGGAAAGCTTTACTCTCCAAGCCAATTTTTTGTCCCATCAAGGGTTGATGAATGACTTGATCCCCAACCTCGATTGTTTGCCTCATAAGGTTGCATCCGTCTTGATGAAGCTTGTTGAAAATTCCTTTTAGCTCTTCTTGTCCCCGGGCTAGGCCTTGGATAAGAGCCATTTTCCACAACATTTGGATTCTCATTGCTTCTACCTCAGGTTGCAGTTATTCCAACTGTTCATCCTTGTCGTTGTCAGGTTGTTTCTTGGTCAGATTCTCTCCGAGGAGTGCTTTCAACTCTTCTTTCCCCTTGGATAAGTTTAGGAACATTTCCTTGAACTGGGCATTCGAGTTTGGAGATTTCTATCATTCTGTTTGAGAGCCATTTTCCTTGCTGAAATAAACAGCGAGAAAATGAGAAACATGTACTGGAAGACCTGTTATGTAGTGACATGCATGATGTGTAAATGTTTTCAAGGATCTCGTGGGGTAAACACAAGAAGATGTCAGAAGTTGAATTTTAATTGCAGCTTTGACGGAAGAACTTCGTATCATTGAAGGTCCTTCTACGAGAGTCAAGCTCACCATGTCGAGTGGGTCATCTCCCCTGACTCAAGTTGTCGTGTTTTGGTCTTTTAGCGGCATTGGCTAGAGGAAAATAAATCCCCTTGCCCCTTTCTAGACGTATGCTTTATCATAACATGCATCACAGATCCTTGAGATCCTTGAAATGGTTAAGGAAATGATATGGTATGATGTTATGATGTGTATGTCATGCATCAAGCAAAAATGCAGGGTGATGAAGACAAGTATGTCTTGTAAGAAAACCAGTTTATTGGATAATGACTATAAATAAATCCTATAAGGAATTCAAGTTGTTAGATAAATGAAGACAATCAAGTCACACAAATAGTGTTAGGTTCAAAGGCTTGTATGAGGTTTAAAGGTACGTACCCTCTTGAAGTTTAGTTGGTTCAACCTGTCTTAGAAAAGTAATCGGGTTCTAAGGAGTCTCAATATCACTGATCTTTCTTTGTCGAGCGTTATTTCAGCTTATCAATCTTTTCTTGCGGCCGAAACATCTCGAAAGTCTGATCTCAATGAGTGTAGCATCGAGTAACAACCAATCCCAAGCTTTACACTGAGGCCGGCTATATCACTACTTTCTAATGGTCAAGTTTGTTCAACTAAGGTTCTAAGGTCTGTTAGTGCTTCACGACACCACGCGGCGGCCCCGTATTCTCTTCAATTCAAAACAAGGAATACCAGTACCAACCAAAGTGTCACACCAACACAGCTATCGCTTCAACCATATCGGTCTATGTCGTACAGTCTCCACGATCTATTGTTGTTTACCTAAAAAGATGCCCCCAGATCCGGATGTAGGATCTATAGTAATATCCCAAATAACCCTTCAAGTATAAAAGCATACAAAGCACAAAAAAGCAGTTTAATAATGAACTAAATCTAAGGTAAACCCCACTTTTTATTTTTCCCCAACAGAGTCGCCAGTTCTGTGGTACGGTGGCAGAACCGACTGTTTAATACTGGGTTTTTTTTTGTATTCGCAAATGTTGCGGTAAGTAAGAGTCGCCACCGACTTTTCTTTTAGCCAAATTAAGGAAAGGGTGAAAAGAACAGAAAAATACCTTTTTCGAGATTATTCTGAGTAAGGGGGTAGATTATAGAGAGGGAAGGTGTTAGCACCCTTTCAATCCAGAGTTATCTACGGGCTTTTAGAGGTTTGCTCATTTTGAAATACCTTTGTGATTTGTGTGTTTTGAAAATGTTTAGAAAATACCTTAGTGCGGAGATTTGCTTTACGTTAACTCTTGTATCAGTTCTCAAGAGTGTTAACAAAGCAAATGTTGTTGAATTTTTTTTTAAAAGTAGTATTTGTGTAAGTGCAAAATGTTTTGAGAAAACTTCTAACAACTATCTACTTTGTACTCGAAAAGGTAGTTCTTTTCCTCCTATCCTTTAGACAGTGCTATCCCACTATTAGTGAGTAGGTAGCCCTATCGTTGGATGTATCAGGGACATTTGAAGGGACGTTACCGTCACGAAGGCAACTTGTGGAAACGCTTTAGCAATTTTGTTTAGGGACTAGATTATTTACCAAAAAGGCAACTGTAAGGTCATCGAGGGACTATGATCTTTTGATTTATGGGTCTTTGCTAAAGCGTTCCTGCCTCATGATTGTTTTTATTTCTGAAGGCAACCAATGTGGGGTACCCTAGAGGTGTATATGTGTGAGTGTATTATGTTCAGTTATTTTTTTGTCTTTTTGTTAAATTTGCTAGCATTTGATTATTAGTCTTATCATACACGCCTAATTACTAGCAGTTAATATATATTGCAGAATATTAAAGTGCAGGAATTTAAATCTACGCTATTACAATGCTTTGGGGAGGGGATTTACACTGTACAAGAATGAGGGAGATAAAGCAGTAAATATCATAGTTTTAATCAATTACATCCAGTAGGCAGATACAATAATAATAAAAATGTGAAACTAAATAAACGCGCGTGAAATTGAAAATAACATCTAAAAATATCCTAAAAAATAAAAATCTTTTTTTTATGTATAAAAGAAAATAAAGCCTAAATATTTTTAATTTTAATTTTAAGAAAGATGTTAAAATAATTAATTAATTTATTTACAAAATTAATTTAATTAGAAAAAGACACTAGCCTAATGTTTTTTTTTGTGATTTTGATTTAAAGTTAATTTAAATAAAAAAGGATCAATAAAGAAATAACAAAAATAAAATATGAAGGAGTGAGGGGATCCTTCGATCCAGGGAGAATCATGGCTTCGATTTAGAGGGGAAAAAAGTTGCCTTTGATCCAGAGGAAGGTGGCTTTCAACCTAGAGGAAAAAAGGGTAGCCTTCGATCCAAGGAAGGATGTTTGTCCTTCGACCCAGGGAGAGATAATTGTCTTTCGATCCAGGGGTGGATGCTGTGAGGGCACTGAATCTTCAAAGGTATGTTAGCCAAAACGAAAAGTATGACTTGGGTGCCAAGCCCAAGTCCTTAGATTTTGTACGCACTAGCCTTATTTATGTTGGATCTGTGACAAGCGTTAGAAGCAAAACAAAGGCAGACCTGGGGTCGAACCCAGGTTTTTAGTCTTGAACAACAAATCGAATGAAACTACAAATGTTGATGTGTCATGCAAATGTAGAGACTGATCTTTTTACCAATTCTTACCAATGGTTGATGGATGAATATGTGATGATGGATGTGGGTACCCTTGTTTGATGATTACTTCGATTTGGCTTTTGGACGTGGGTACCTTTGTTTAAGGGTTGCTTTGATTTGGATCACTTATGAGATTTTTTGATAACTTTGGTGGGTTTATGAGGCAGCGTATCTCCAATGTGTGTGTAACTGACCATTTGGCTTGCAAGCACTCTGCTTATATAAAGTAGAAGGGAGGGGACAAGAAGACAATAGTTTAAACTGCCATAAACAAACGTTTTCAAGGCCATGAATGAAGTTTTGAAACGTTGGCCAAAAATATGGGATCTTGTCCTTTTTTGAAATTTGAATGTATGTGGACATTTTGGCTCTTTCGAATGCCCCTAGTGTTGCTCTTCGACTGGCCTCAAGTTGCCTCTTTCGACTGGACCTCTTGTGTAGCTTTCGATTGGGCCTTCTGCATACTTCTTCAAATGTACCTCTTGTGTACCATTCGATTGGCTCTAGTATTACTTCCTTCAAATAAGTCTTTAGATGGTCCTTTTGGTGTTCCTTTCGAATGGGCCTTTGGTGTGTCCTTCGCATGGGCTAACATGCGTATTGAAGTGTATACAATTGTTTCAAAGGGGGATCAGCGCCCAATCGAAACTGGCACCAAGGAAGCTTATGCCTTGTGGATGCTAGCATGAAGCAAGTCAAGACAGACGTATATGAGGCTATTGCCTAGGCGAAGCTGGTACAAAGGTGGTCAGTGCCTTGTGGTCGAAGGCAACTTTTTTTTGCCTGGCGCATCAAATAAGCTTTTTGCCTGGTGGATCGAAGGCAACCCTGAAGGAGTCTTGGCCTTGTGTGCTGAAGGCAAGCTGAAGAGGCATACATGCGCTGGTGACATGCTGAGGGGTCTTTTTCTCAGTGAATCGAAGGCCAATTGAAGGGGCCTTGCTTTGTACGTTGAAGGCATGCCTAGAGGGATAATTTTCCTAGTAGAAGCAGGAAACAAGTTTTCTCTAAGGAAAACAAATGCCCAATCGAAGCAGGGATCCAGCTTGCATGCAGGTAGCCGTTGCATTTATGAGTCAAGCCAGTATGCAAAGACAATGGTGCAATCGAAGGAGCACTGACAAGAAGCCTTTCCCCTTTGGATCGAAGGAGGCTGTTTTAAAGGTAAAACATGCCCAGTCGAAGCTGGTGTGCAGCAAACAAGCAAAAGACCAAGGCTTTAATTGAAGCTTGGAAATTTTAGGCAAACTTGAAGGAGGTTAGGCGCTCAATCGAAGCCTGTCCAAATACCAATCGAAAAGCCTTTTAACATGTCAATCGAAGGATTTTGTCATAATGCCAATCGAAGACTCCTTGTTTATCTTCAAATTTTTTTATCTTTCCTTTAATCAAATGCTTGTGATCACCATGTAAGAGAAATATCTTGAGAAAATGTGAGAGGGAAAATTTTGGGGCACAATAAGCTCATATCTCTTAAATGATGCACTTTTTGGACTTGAGCTTAGAGAGACAAAGTTGTAGAGAATTGAATTCCCTTCGAAATAAGATTTGGTTGGGGAAAAGCTGATGAAGAATGTGAAAGTTATGCTTGGTCAAAGTTCAATTGACTTATCCTAAGGAAATCCTAATTTGGAAATTTTTAAATTTTGATGATTTGAGGGCTTTTCTTGAGGAATCATGATCAACCATTGATCAAATGATAAATACCACTTTAAAAGGTTGATGTTGATCAAAAATCTTGAAGTTTTACTGTATGTTGACCATAGTTGACTTTGTAACCAATACAATTGATTTTCAGTCATCTGAGCCATTGGCTGAGCAAACTTGTGATACAAGGCTTGAAACTTGATATGAACATTGTTGAAGACCTATGGGGGACCATGAAAACCACTTGAGACATTTGAAACCCAATCTTCCTTGAGAAACACAAAACCCTAGTTGTGGACCCATTGCTTAGGAGGAGAATTTGTCTGATAAATTCTTAGACAACCTTGAGCATTTGAGGACCTTATGAGAATGTCTTGAAGAAAAATGGGAGGGTAAATTTTGGGACACGACACCCTCTTAATAGATCCAAAGTTTAAACAAACAAAGCTCGCATAAGTTCAAATCTCACTACAATAACAATAACAATAATAAAAGAGAACATATTAATACCATGAAGAAAGAGTTTTGTGACTGAACAAGTTGCTTGAGTTTGTACTTTCTGTTCTCAAGCTCAATAAAAGAGTTTAACAAATCAATATCGTTTTTAATATCAGTACAAACTACAAACATATTTAACAAAAATGAAACTAGAAATAAAATCTCAAAATCCCAATCCTATTTCGAAACTTAAACCCAAATCCACTTTACTGATTACTTCAATTTTAGATAATAGCAGAATCGAAAAAGATCGTAGACTTAGAGATGAATTTGATCCATTTGATTCTTTGATCACTTCATCTCATAAATCTCGAAACAAATGTTCAGTTAATGTATATGAATTTCCCATTTGTAAATGGTAGTTTAGATATCAAAATGAGGTTTTTAAACATTGTTAAAAGTTGTTTGAGTAATTCAGTTAGAACTTAAGGAGGAGAATGAAGAGAAATTGACGTTGATTGAGGTTCATACTGATGAGAAAAGAGAAGAAAGAGAAAAGAAAAAGAGAGAAAGAGTGGTGACGACTAGGATTTTGATTAAGAGAAAAAAGAGAGAAAGAGAGTCAGTGCTTAATAAATTAAAGGCTTAAATGCACTTTTGGTCCCCCTATTTTCATGTTTTTAAAGTTTTAGTCCTCCTATTTTAAAAGCCAACTTTCTAGTTCTTAAACTTTACCTCACTTGAGATTTTCATGGTCCTCTTCAATTTTACATACATGACATTGATGATTGGGATAAAAAAATTATTTTTAATTATCTAGAATTAATGACTAGACTTATTTAATAATTAATATTTTTTTAAAGATAAATTAATACTTAATTATTATAAATAAGTTTTTTCAAAATTAATTATTATATAATACTTTTTTTTTAAATAACTGTTTTGGGCCTAAGCCCATCACACTTAAACTTCTTTACTTTTATACTCACATGAAATCAATTAACATTGTTTGAATAAGCTATATAAACCAAGAATGTGACTCTAACATTACCGATATAAAACTTGAACTACATCATTAATGCATTTTTTCTACCAACACACGACTTCCATAAGCAATGCATTTCTCTAACAAACTACTTTACTAATGTAACTGTTCCATGTTCTTGTTCATGTTGATGTTCATGGTATGTTAACATGGATACTAACAGTTTTGAAAGATTTACAAATAGGACAAATATGGAGATTAGATCCATAAACAATACATAAACAAAGATATCTACAAAGCAAAATCAACACAAATGTGGAGTCAGGGTGCTTCCTTGTTAACTTAATGTATATCATTCGTGGTTACAAACGAATATTTAACAACATCACGAAGTTACAAGCAAAAAATAATCTTAGCCATTTTAAAATTGGATGACTCGAATTAAACATTCACCAAATCAACTTTAAATAATCTCTATCATTGATTTAGATTAGAGAAATAAGATCAGCAACCATGTCACATAATTACTGCAGATACTTATCAATTAATGCATTGCTGATGAAGTTAAGTCGCACATTGATAATGTTAGAGTTACGTTCTTGATTTATATAACTTATTTAAACAATTTCAATTGATTACATGTGGATATATAAAAGTAAAGAAGTCTAACTGAGTTGGTTTTAGGCTCAAAAAAATTATTTTAAAATTTTGTAGTATTACATAATAATTAATTTTGAAAAATAATTTCAAAAAAACTTAATTAAAATAATTAAGTATTAATTTATCTATAAAAAAATATTAATTATTAAATAAGTCTAGTCATTAATTTTAGGTAAATAAAAATAATTTTTTTTATCTCAATCACCAATACCACGTATGTAAAATTGGAGAGATCATGAAAATCTCAAATGAGATAAAATTTAGAGACTAAAAAATTAATTTTTAAAATGAGAAAACTAAAACTTAAAAATTATAAAAATAAAAGAATTAAAAATACATTTAAATCTAAATTAAATAATAAAATATTAATAAAACAATTCTATATCAATCATATTAAAACCAGTTGGAATGCCACGTCAACCAAAACTAATAGATTTTGTCAAAATTCAACGGAAATAATCGATATAACTAACGAAAACATAATTTGAAAGACTTAAAAAAAATAATTATTAAATGAGTAAAACCTAAAATTAAGTAAAAAAATCAAAAGATTTATTAAACCTATAAAATAACACAATTTAGAAAAAAGAATTTCTTTGTAAAAGGAAACAAAAGAACATGACAACGAGCACTGTATCTAAGCGGAAAAAGTGAATCTGGTCATCATAAGGGCTATATCGGCATTTCCACACAGACAAATTAGCTCTGCTCATTCATAGATCCACGGTCAGATTGGTCCTGAAAACTGTGACAAAACCTCCCACCCCATTTACTATCTGCCACTCTCACGTGACTTTCCCAATCTATTCTCTCCACGTGCCCCCAAATCAACGGCTATTATCTCTCCTTTTCTCCATCATCTCACGGCTCAAATTCCATGTTCTAGACTCTTCCATTTTCCTCAAGACGGTCAAGCTCCCTAACCACGGTTAGATTTGTTAACCACACTTCACGCGTTGGGTTAAAGAACGTTCTCATTCTCTCTCAGAATCATTTATCCGAAAACGAAGAAGAAGAAAGTGAGAGAGAGAGAGAAAGAGAAAGAGAGGGTTTCGTTTTCGTTGCAGTTCGTAAGTTCTGACCCAACTCGGACGAGTTTTCTCTCATACGATTTTCTCTTCGTTTCTCCCTCGGTTTATCCGAACAATTCGACGGTTAATTCTCTTCGATTGTTCGGATCTAGCATTGGTGAAGCTCAAGCTCAATGGCGTTGTGAAGATTTTCTCTGATTCCGTTGATTTCTTGACGACGTCGTTCAATTTGATCCAATTATCACGCGGTATTGATGATTATTTCTTCTTTCTTTCTTTTTTCTGTGAAATTTTCTTTGTTGGAACTGTATCTGTTTATGAAGAAATTGGAAACACCTAAAAAAAGTAAAAATTTAGATCGAACTTTTTTTTTTTGATTCAAGCTAATAAATTTGTAAACATGTATATAGTTTTTCTATACTAATTTGTTTTTCTTTTATGTTTTTAGAATGTAATTTCAGAGTTTATTAGTTCTGATTTAGTTTGAAATTTGTCTGTGTTATGGTTTTATTTTATTTTAATGTAATTCATAACAGTTAACTTATGAATGCATTGTTTACCATTTTGAATTTATTGTTATTGTATATCTAGAGTATGTTTTTTGTTTTAGAATATTGACCAAGGAGGTTCCTAAGCATGTTGTCTCAGATCCATGTGTTTTATGTGGCGAAGGTGAAGGTATTGTTGAGGGAGATGAAGTCCAATTTGAGGATCTCTATGCCTCAGGATTAATCTCTCTGGCTATCCGTGGCGAAACGAAAACATTACGGGTGATTTATCATTGAGCTTATAATCTAATTTTAAACATTTTATATAGATTTGATCTGAATTTGAAGTAATTAATTAGGTGATGAAATAATACTTGTAAAAGAAAAGGTGATGAAGTAGTAAAATTAATGGTATTTGAATCCGTAGACACCATTATTAAAACTGAACAGTGTGTTAAATCTGTGAGTTTTTTAGACATCATTATTGACTGTAGTTGTGAGTACTTTGAGTTGTAATTTAATTGATCTGTTGCCCGCTGTTAATGATTTTACAATTTTCTTTTGTGTTATTCTTGCAGAATTAAGTTTATTATGCTTGAGATTTGTATTGTTATGCTGAGAATTTTGATAGAATCTTTATGAATTTGCAGTTTTTTGTTGTCCTGCGAGCCTTGTTTCTTGATGGCCTCAATGTAGCTGTCAGCTAGTGTCTATCTCCAATCTTGCCTCAGTCCTTCATTTCTGTTGCTCAACTAGTGCGGTTTAATACTTTTGTCAACATTAATGATCGTTGGGGATCTAGAGATTGGTTTCATACAAGTGTCATTGGCTCTGGAGTTTGGCGACTTCTTGGGACAGAAGAAGCTTTATTCCACTGCCACCTCTGCTGCCCTTAGCAAACATTACCCAATCCTAGCCCCAGCACATGTCTCGTAAATCAGACAGTCCTGTTCAAACCCAGATGGCTGTTGCTTTATTCCGTAGTCCACTAGGTAGGGAGTACCTTGAGAGTAAGAGAATGGAAGGGAGGCAACCTTCTGGCAAGAGAAGGGTTTTTGTGCAAACTGAAACTGGGTGTGTCTTGAGCATGGAATTGGACCGAAGTGACAATGCACATACTGTGAAGAAGAGGTTGCAGATTGCCCTTAATGTCCCAACTGAAGAGAGCTCTCTTACTTTTGGGGATGTTGTCTTGAAGAATGACCTTAGTTATGTTCGGAACGATACTGCCCTTCTTCTTACACGTAACCTTATGCATCGAAGTTCATCCACTCCATGCCTCTCACCCACTGGGCGAGATATGCAGCAAAGTGACAAGAGTGGTCCTATTGAGATATTAGGGCAACCAAGTAACCTGGATATAATGAAGCATATGGTCAAGGACATTGTGAAGGCAATGAAGATTGGGATAGAACCAATTCCAGTTCATGGTGGGCTTGGGGGTGCATATTATTTCCTGAACAGAAGAGGCGAGAGTGTTGCAATTGTGAAACCAACAGATGAGGAGCCTTTTGCCCCAAACAATCCAAAAGGTTTTGTTGGAAAAGCTCTTGGACAACCTGGTTTGAAACGTTCCGTTCGGGTTGGTGAAACCGGCTACAGGGAAGTTGCAGCTTATCTTCTTGATTATGGTCATTTTGCCAGAGTACCTGCAACTGCCTTAGTGAAGATTACTCACTCAATATTCAATGTCAATGATGGAGTCAATGGGAAAAACATTCAGAAGAAGAAGCTGGTTAGCAAGATTGCATCTCTGCAGCAGTTCATACCTCATGATTTTGATGCAAGTGACTATGGGACATCTAGCTTCCCTGTTACTTCTGTGCATCGTATAGGGATATTAGACATTAGGATTCTTAACACAGATAGACACGGTGGCAATTTGTTAGTTAGAAAAGTCGGGGCTTTTGGTGAAGTGGATTTAATTCCTATTGATCACGGGCTTTGCCTGCCAGAAGCTTTGGAGGACCCATACTTCGAGTGGATTCATTGGCCTCAGGCTTCAATTCCATTCTCGGAGGATGAGCTTTCTTACATAAAAAATCTCAATCCTGCTCGTGACTGTGAGATGTTACGAAAGGAACTGCCTATGATTCGCGAGGCCTGTTTGAGAGTGTTATTACTCTGCACCATTTTCCTCAAGGAGGCTGCTGCATATGGTCTGTGCCTTGCTGAAATTGGTGAGATGATGACTAGGGAATTCCGCAGTGGTGAGGAAGAACCCAGTGAACTGGAGGTTGTTTGTTTGGAAGCAAGAAAGTTGTTGGCAGAGAAGGAAGAACTATCTCCTAGGACTGACCTGGAAGATGATGAATTCCTGTTTGATATAGACTGTGATGCAGCTGGGTCAGAAATTGGTATGAAGATGACAATGGACAATTCTCTCACTAGAGCACCTTTTCAGCCTGGACATGGAGGTGGGTATGGTCGTAACCCATTTTCCAAATTGTACGAGAGCATTGAGGAGGAGGAGGAAGAAGAAGGTGGTGGAAAATATCATGATGTTGTCACTTTTCCTCTTCACCAAAAACTCCCAAAGGTTTCTGAAATTTCTGTGTCACTGAAAAACATCATGTTAAGTGAGTCAAGCAAGAAACACCAGAACCATTCAGGAGGAAAAGCAGATAATGGCCATTACGGGAACACATCATCTGGTCGTAGGAGCGCCAACGAGAAGCTTCCTGCAAGCATAAGCTTTGTGAGCATGGCAGATATGATTGAAGATCAATGGACAATGTTTCTAGAGAAGTTTCAAGAACTGTTGTACCCGGCATTTTCCAAGAGGAAATCCATAACCATAGGTCAAAGGCAGATACAGAGGCTTGGTACCTCGTGCCAGTTTTGAAGTTGAGCAATACTTCGGTATGATAGATAGAGCACTATAGATCGAATAATAAGGGTTTATAGGTTGTTGTTAGGTTGATTCTGGTTTATGATATTTGAATAGGTGCCGGAAGAACTTCTGTAGATATGCTTGTATTTTGATTTCATTTTTTATTTCTTTTTTTCCCTCTGGAAGGCTTGTCTGATAAATAACTTGTAGGATAAATTTGTGAAATGAAATGAAACTTATATGTATATAAATGAAAGCCTTTGTTTCCTTTTTGATTTGATTACTTCATATACTTCAATATCTTGTTACATTAATGCATTACTCTATGTATTATGCGGTCTGTATTTTGTTTCTGCTGAAGCAGGTGTTCAAAAGGTATGATTCTGGCTGAGATTGAGTTTTCTCTAAGGCAAATATTATAATGGAAAAGTGAATTATTATTATATAGATAAGTGATAACAGCATCACTATATGCTTGCAAACTGTTTATTTAGACTTAAATGAAAGTAATCATGATTTGTAGATAAATGATATGATGCATTTAATCACTTTATTATAAAGCAGCAGCATGGTGGGGTTAGAGGAATCGACATGTGGTATTCTCTTATGAATTTGGAGCCCATCTAAATCATGAAAACTATTTTTTGTTGGCATATTGTGAGATCATACTGCTTCCAAGTTGCTCAGGCTAAACATGCCGTAGGTAATTATTTGTATTTATGAGTCACATACATTTGTCACCAATGTTTTCATAATTAGCTGTCATCCATATTCTCCATTATTTTTTTTCTGTCGTCTCAACAAATACAACTTCTTTTGCGGTGCAATCAAAGTATGTAGAATAATTACTTTTTCTTTTTGATATTATCTGGGTGACTTTTGACATTTGTTCCGTTCTGAAATTTTTACCTTATTAAGTGGGGCGGTTATATATATTATTTTTTTTGCCATAACATTCTATGACTCTTTTTTTTTTACTTCATTAATCTTAAAATAACTTCTTTTATAAGTCTTTGTCTATCTTTAGTTGTTTGATTTTTCTTGCAAGATCTACTCTTCTTACTCTACAATTTACATGTCTCCTCTCTAGTTTATATTGGAACATGTCCATGTTCCAATATGTTGAATTTAAAAATTTCTCAAGTCCCACATTGTTAGAATATCTTTTTGGTTGAAAAAACAATTTAGTCCCACATTGCTCGTGTGAGAAATATTAACTATATTATTTTACTATATAAGAAGTGCACATATTTCATTCCAAATAACACAAAAAACTATTCTCTTAGTTTTTTCTTCCTCACTCTCATAACTCTGCGTCTCTCGAATTGTCGAAGCGCCATCTTCTTCCCATTTCTTCCTACTCGTTGAATTTTCTGAGTATTTTCTTGAATTCTCTTTAGAAAATTATGTTAATTTCTCCTCATTTGAGTTGAGAAATTTTCAAGTTTAATCTTTTTGGATTCTCTTTGAAAAATTATTTGAATTTCTCTTTGTTGGAGAAATTATTATGAGTGGTCAAATGACCATTATTAATTTCTCTTTGAGAATTATTTGAGTTTCTTTTTGTTTTAAGAAATTATTATGACTGGTCTTTGTACCAGATACTACGAGTGATGTTGATACCATATTTGAATGGTCTTGTACCATCAGAGAGTGTATTTTTAGACCAATTATCTAGCATGCAAGTAGTAATCGTACAGTATAGAACTGAGTTGTTTTATCCTGGAGGCGGCGCGGTAGTTTGACTGCTTTGCATAATTTTGAGCAGTGCCGCGAAACGTCTTAAAGAGAGTGACCTAGTCCGCGACTCAACCTGGTAATTTTTTCGGTGGCAAATGTTTTTAAAATCCAAAAATCAACAATTTTAAGACGTTTCAAACTGCCATGGCTACCGAAGAAATTATTGGTTCTTTTGCGGATATTGTGTTTGAGAAATCGTTCATGTTTGAGAGAAGTCACTTCAAACGTTGGCAACAAAAGATGAAGTTCTTAACGTTGAAAAAAATTGTTAACGTTCTGATCAATGACATCCTGTTGCTCCTTCTGAAACAATCGAACAAATTAACGGTAGTAAATCTGGAGACTTAGAAGGAACACTTAATAGTGTTGAAGTTGAATCTGCTGCACAGATTAAAGCGGATGATTTACAGCATAGTAAAGAAATCACCTTATAGAAAGAGAATGAAAAAATCTACAAAATCATATTTTGAATAAACTCGCATATGATCTGTATGATAATTACAGTTGATGTGATACTGCAAAACAAGATTGAGAAACTTAGAAAAAGAAGTATGACGTAGAAGCTGAAGCAAAGAAGTATGTTTTTAGCCGCTACTTCAAGTATCAAATGCAAAGATGTAAGGTCGATGAAGGCTCAATGTTACGAACTTCAAAAGATTGCTTAAAAGATCATCACAAAAGGTATGTGTTTAAATGAACAATTTAAAATTGGTTTTATTATTGACAAACTATCCCATAGTTTGAATGTTTAAAAAAAAATAAAAAGGGAATCTTAGAGACAATATCAAAAAGAAAAAGTCTTGGTTGTTTCAAACAACAAAAAGAAATTTGGTGTAGTTCTGAAGCCATTTGGCAAATGATTAAAGAATCAGAACTGCAATATTGTGAACCGAATAAAGAATGAGAATCCTTCTATGATCCCAATAGCTTCAACTAGGCAACAACCACCACCTAAAAGAGATGACGTTGGTTTCCCTTTGTTTTAATATGGAAAATCAAATCATATGACTAAGAAATGTAGAAGTAAGCTTGAACTTGGTGTTGTCCCTAATGCACAAGTCAATCTGACTAATGGGAAATTTATTGTTATGGCCATTGAAATCAACATGGGTGATGGATATGTTGGTTGGTGAATAGACACATGCGTCTCTCGTTGTGACTGTTATGACCGTGTTATGTTTAAACATACACGAATACTAAAAATAAGAAAGTGTTGTTGGGAGTGGCCAGACCACGAATGTTGTTGGAATTATATACATAGAGCTAATTTTCACCTTCAAAAAGACTTTAATCTTAAGGAACGTTATGCATGTTCGTAAGATTAGAAAGAATATTGTTTCTGGTTTTCTTTTAAATAAGACATGGTTTAGTCAGTCTATTGGGGTAGATTTATACGCCATTACGAAGAATGAAGTTTATATGTTTAAAATTTTTGTAAAGAATTTGAAAATGATATAATAAGAATTTATAGTGATAGAGAAACTGTACGAGTCTAGTTTATTAATGAATTTTATATATGAAATTGTACATGAAACGACTGCACCATACTATCTTGCAATGAATGGTAAAATAGAAAGAAAGAATAGAACTTTTACTGAACATGTTGTTGCAATTATGATGAATTCTGATGCTGCTCCTCACTGGTGGGGGAAATTTTATTGACTGTTTGCTATGTCCTGAATAGAGTTCCCAAGTCAAAATGTAAGATCTCTCCTTATGAGATATTAAAGAAAAGACAATCAAACTTGTCTTATTTGAGAACTTGGGGTTGTCTGACTTATGTCAGAATTCTGGATCCGAAACAAGTTAAACTCGTTTGTAGAGCATATGAATGTGTTTTCATTCGGTATGCAGCAAATAGTAAAGCATATAGGTTTTATGATCTAAAGGTAAAAGTGATCATAGAATCAACTGATGTTGAATTCTATAAAGACAAATTTCCTTTCAAATTGAGAAATAGTGGGGGCACACAATCGAGTAACATTTCTGTGATAAGAAACACAGAAAGCAACAACAATGTAAAAATAGAACTTCGACGAAGTAAACGAGTAAGAGTTGCTAAAGACTATAGGCCTGATTATGCGGCTTATAATGTAGAAGAAGAACCAATGAATCTTTAAGAAGCCTTGTCATCTCTGGATGTTTAGTTATGGCAAGAAGCTATCAATGATGAGATATAATATCTAGAATCTAACAAGACCTGACACTTAGTAGATTTGCCTCCTGGTTGCAAACCAATCGGTTGTAAATGAGTTTTGAAAAAGAAACTAAAACCTGATGAAACTATTGATAAATATAAGGTTTACCTTGTTGCCAAGGGTTTTAAACAAAGAGAAAATATATATTTCTTCGACACCTTTTCGCCTGTCACTAGAATTACATCTATTAGGGTACTTATTTCAATAGCTGCTATTTATAACTTAATAGTACACCAAATGGATGTTAAAACAACTTTTTTAAACGGTGACGTAGAAGAAGAAATCTATATGAAACAACCGGAAGGGTTTGTGATCTATGGATAAGAAAACAAGGTTTGTAAGTTAGATAAGTCTTTGTGTGGGCTAAAACAAACTCCAAAGCAATGACATGTAAAGTTTGATAACTTAATGATATCGAATGTGTACAAAGTGAATGAAAGTGACAAATACGTTTATTACAAATTTGAGAATTGTATTTGCACTATCATATGTATATATGTAGACGATCTACTCATATTTAGATCAAACATTCAGGCCATTAATGATATGACATCGTTGTTGTGCAACAACTTTGATATGAAAGACCTCGGAGAAGTGAGTGTGATTCTTGGTATCAAGATCACAAAATTCGAGCAAGGAATTTATTTGGATCAATCACAATATGTGAAAAAGATTTTAAAGAAATAGAATTACTTTGACAGTAAACCTGTGAGCACACCAAATGATCCAAACGTGAAGCTGTTTAAGAACACTGGTGAAAGTGTTAGACAAACAGAACATGCGAGCATCATTGGAAGTCTTAGGTATTCCATTGATTATACTAAACCTGACATTGCATATGTCGTGGGATTGTTGTGCGGGTTTACTAGTAGATCGAGTAATGAATATTGACAAGCTATTGAGCGAGTCATACGGTACCTTAAAAGGACCATGAATCTTGGTTTACATTATCAGAGATTTCTTATTGCACCTGAAGGACACAATGATGCAGATTGGAATATCTTATCAGATGATTCCAAAGTAACTAGTGGCTATGTATTCAACATAGCTAGAGGAGTTGTATCTTGGAAATTAAAGAAACATATTATCCTGAGAACATAGTGTGATACGGTGGGAGAACTGACTTGTGTTTTGCGTTCGTATTCGCACTTGTGCGGTTGAGCAAGAGTCGCCACCGACTTTTTATTTTATCCTAAAGGAAAGGTTAAAAAAGCACAGCAAAAACCTTTTGAGATATTTCGTGGGTTCGGGGGGTAGATTATGAAAAGGGAAGGTATTAACACCCTTTTCATCCATGGTTATCCATGGGCTCTTAGTTACTTGGTTTTCTTAGATCACTTGCCTTGATTTTCGATTGCTTGAAAATGGTGTGTGTGTGAGTGCTTTTGAAAATATTTTGGAAGAAGATGCCTTATCTTAGGCTAACCTTGTAACAATTCTTTACTCGAATATTTTACAAAGGCGTGTATCTTTTCGAAAAGATGTTTCAAAATGTTTTGAGAGTTTGTTTTGAAAGTGTTGTGGATTGTGGTTTTTGAAAAGAAGGCAAGTGTTTTTGCAAGTTGATCTCAAGTAACTAAGAGTTTGGTCTACCCTATTGTACTCAAAGGTTTTTGTTATGTTTTAACCCCTTTTAACAATTTTGTTCCACCATTGGATTTGGTGGACAATCTTGCGTTTAGGAAGTTTATTCGGGACGGGCACGGGTCATCGTATGGACCATGAATGCAATGGTGCCAAGTGTCTTTGGCAATTTGTTTTGAGGGGACTATGATCATTCCGTTTAGGCAACATTTTGAGGGACTTATGATCATTTTGATTTTGTTTTGCCAAAGAAACTCGACGTGCAAGCATGGCCCATTTTTGAAGGCAACATGTGGGATTACCCTAGAGGGTGCAAGTGTGATTGTGTATTGATTTCATGTATTTGTCTTGTATTAGGTTATCTAGCGTTTGATTTTATGTACATGCAAACCCTAGGTCTAACCATGGTATAATTGGAAAACTGTAAATTGCGAAAATGTAAAATCTACGCTATTACAAAATCAGTATCCGGGAGTGGGGGTACATGTGTATGAATGGGGATGAGACTTATAGTATCCAATAAGTTACAACCAAATCGAATTTGCGATCAAATGTAAAATATCGAATATACAAATATAAGATAAACAAATGTGTATAGGGCAATGTGAATGTATTGTGTAAGTGTACATGTATATGAGTATGTGTTTATTTACAGGTGACAAGGTGAAATTAATATGGATTAGGGTATTTGTTTTGACCTAAATATGTGTTTTAAAGAATCTTTGATTTGTATATTTGAAATATGTACAAAAGAAATGTTTTAATGAAAAGAAAATGTTTTTCAATTTTAACTATATTGGGTATAAAATGTATTCTTGTAGTTTGTGCTTAATATGTACAAAAGAATATCCTTATTAAATGCTAGGAATTTAAATTGTGTAAAAAGAGTATTGTTATTTATTATATACAAAAAAGTATTTTAATCAAATGTTTATGAATTTAATATTAGAAAAAATGTATTCATCTATTATGCATGAAGATATATTTTAGTTAAGAGAATAGAAAGAGTATTTTTTCAATTTTAATCATATGATAAAAAAAATGTATCTTTATTATTTATGTGCAAAAGAAAATAATGTTTTAATTAAATGAAAAGAAGAACGTTTTTTTCAAATATATTGTATATTAAAAAATGTAAAAAAATGTATTTTATTATTAATATAATTTTTATAAAGAATAAATAAAAAGAAAAAGGAATATATTGTTTATATAATATAAAAAAGATTAGTGCTAAATAAAATGTTTTGTTAAAAGAGTAAATATCTTAATGGGCTTTGGGCAATGCAGAACGGGCAAGGCCCGTTTGGATTCAAGACATTTTTAGGGTTTCCTGGCGTTTTCATTTGGGACAAGGCGTTTAGAGTTTGCACAGCGGCGCGTTCATGGGTTTCGTTCAATTTCTCCGTTCGTCTTTGCCAGCTTCTGAGTCCTTCAGCCCCAAGCCATCAGTTTCTATGCCTCCTTCTTCTCTCCATTGACAACGTTTAAGGTGACAGAATTAGGTAACAAGTTTGATTCGTTAGGGTTTGATTTAGTTCTTGCATGCTTGTGATTTTCTGCGTATTTGATTAAATTGATTTTTGTGTTTGTTTAACGAGAATTAAAAGGAAAAGGGGAGAGGATTGGACTACCTTTCGTTTGGAGGGAGGAATGACGGTGAGGAAAGCTAGGAGGCTGGATGGCAAAGGGGGCGTGAAGACGCTGGCTTGCTTCTTTGGTAACTTTTATCTTTTTCTTCTTCCTTAGGGTTTGATGATGATTCTTGTGTTGAAAACCTTGTCCTGAAACCTCACTTCTTTCTTCCTCTCTTTCGCCTTTACTGTCTTGACATTTCTGTATGCTTGCCTTGAGATTAATAGTTTATGTTGGCCATTGATGTGTTTACTGAGGCTTGCTTTGAGTGGCCTACTGCTTTTCCTCTTCTCTTACAGTTGCCCAGAACTTGCCTTCTTGTGTTGCTTTATTGCTTATGTGGATTGCCCAATGATGTGATTACTGAGGGCCCAGTTTACACGCTTATGTTGCCTTTGTTGCCTTGCTTGTGTTGCCTATGTTGTTGCCTCTGTACCTTCTTTGCCTTCTTGTGTGCTTGCTTGCCCAAGGATGAACCTGGGGTTCTGAGGGCCTTGATTTGGAATGCTTCTCTCTTCTTCTCTTACAGTTGCCTAGAACTTTCGTATGCTTTTGAATATGCTGAGCTTGTTGCCCGATGATGCGTCTACTGAGGGCCTAGAGTTGGTCCTGTATGCTTGAGTATGCCTTGTGTTTATCCTAAGTTGCCTTGTGTTTTGAATGTTGGAGAGATTCTGAAGGCATTTGGTTAGGCTTCGGGCAAGATGAGATTTGAGGCCTGAGCTGGTGTTTTGGCTGGAGGTTTTTAGTTATTGACAGGCATGGTGAGGTTTTTGACAGGTTTGTATGGTTTTTGGTTGATGGACATATGCTGGTATATCTTGTGACTGTTTTTAGGCTTGGATAATGCAGGTTCTGGTTCTTTTGTTTTTGGTTTTGGACCGTTATGCTGTGTGATTTTGTATCAGTTCTGGCTTTGAGCTTTCAGGCCATTTGCCGGTTTTGTATCTTTTAGGCCTTTGTATTTTTGATATGGCTTTTTTAGGTTTTGCTTCTTGAGGGTTAACAGGTTAATGCTGGCCTCCTCGCTTCTTGCTTTAGGCTGGCTTTTATGCTTATCCGGTTCTAAGGCTTAAAGGTACAGGTTTGGTTAAGTAGTAGGCAAGCTGTGCTTCAGGCCTTGGGTTGAATATTGATAGTTTGTATATATCTTTTACTTTGGTGAGAAATTCTGCCTTTATCTTCCCCTTTCCTTGTCCGTTGTGTTATTGCAATTTTATTTTCCATGTTCTTCTATGTCTCAAGCCTAAACCTGTAAGCCTAAACACTTTTCTCTCTCTTTTTTCTCTCTCTAGTACAGTATTTAGCATACTATATTGCTTGACATGTACTACTTCTGAAAAAGTAATGGCCTAGGGAAATGATGAAGCTGAAAATTGTTTTCTTGCAATACATGTTACCTCTGCATTTTATATCTTCCAGATTTTGTGCTTCTTGATATCTTCTTTTTGCCAGCTTGGGTAGCCTTGTGACAGCATTTTGGCAGAAAGTTGAATTTGGACTTTGTTTGGCAATTCAGTTTGTAACTTGGACTTTGGTTATTTGCATATGCTGTCTTGCTTTTGAACTATGCAGTTTTGATAATTTGAAATGTGCAATTTTAATTTTGTGCATTCATTTAATTTGCAAACATTTTCACCCTTCTCTGTGAACCGGGAGAAATCCCGTGATTTGCAGAGAGGGTTAACTGATCCCAGTCAGTGGCCCTTAATGATGATTGCAAATTTTATCTGTCTTTTCAATTCAACTTCTTTTTGACTTTTCCTTTTCTTTTGCAGATGAAAAATGGAGCACCGGAGCGAAGTGAAGAATGAAGAATTAGAAATAAATAGGATAGTTTTCCCCTTTTTTTTTATTTAAATTTAAATCAATGTAAAAAACAATGTTTGTAATTAAATTCCAAACATCAATTGTACAGTTAATTTAAAGATAAATAAAAGTTTCCATTATCCAGTTTAATTTTGTTTTCTCTCTTTATTGTTTATTTATTTATTTAAAACTCTTTGAATTAAAATAATTGAAAAATAAATTTCAATCACTTAATTTAGAATAATAAATAATTTAAATAAAACAATGCTTTAGTGATTGACCAATTAAACCTGTCCTTTCCAATATCCAAAGCAAAGCAGCAGTTAACCAAAATAAACTGATCAAGCGCATTCCTTTTTTTCACTAATTCTTTGCCAAGCACTGTAATTCCAAACTGCATATTTCCTTTGACTGGCTCAAACAAAACAACATGAATTCAACCCAACTGCCTCTTTTACTGATTAAGTCAAAACAATGCGAATTCAACCTAAACCTTGGAATAACTTGCGGAGTGCTGTGGAATTTTAATCTTTCTGAGGATATGCCCATAAAACCTTAATTCCTGATTAAATGCCAACGAACATTCGCCTGATCACAATTGAGCCAGAATCAACCAAAAACCTAAGCCAATTATTTGAACTGTTCTAGGGCCATGAAAACCAGTAAAACCCTAATTTTGCTTGACTGACAAGAAAAGTCCGTTTGTCCGATTCTTGAGCCAGTTTGAAAAATCAGGAAATGCTTGAAGCTGAGATTTCTTGTGGAAAAATGCGAGGGCAAATTTTGGGGTACAACACATAGCATTAGCGACTGCTAGTGAAGAAGCAAGTTGGTTAAGATGCTTGCTAACTGAGATTCCCTTATGGGAAAAACATATGTCAGTTGTGTTGATCCATTGCGATAGTACCGTGACTATTGCAAAAATTGAGAACTGTTATTATAATGATAAAAGACGTCAAATAAGAAGAAAGCACAACATTGTTAGAGATTATATCTCTAAAGGAGCTGTAAGAGTGGATCATGTACGCACTGATAAAAATTTAGCAGATCCTTTGACGAAAGGATTAGCTAGAGAGAAAGTATATAATACATCATATAAGATGGGACTAATGCCTATAGGAAAATGAGTTGCTCATGATGGTAACCCGACCTAAATGACTGGAGATCCCAAGAAATAGGTTCATTGGGTAATAACAAGTTATGAGTAATATGAGATGATCATGCAAGTAAAACATGAATCCTGAAGTAATAAGAGGATGAGATGATAGAAACTCTTAATGAGATCTATACTCTGTATGAGGGAGTACCTAGGCTACATGAGTACTCTTGATAGACTCACCTATGTGATTGTGGAACTTAGGTCGGTTTCTATGGAATTTCGAGGCAGAACTCCTAGAGCCTTCATTAAACTGGGATACACGTACAGGGCCATTAAAGCACGGGCTATTAGAATACACCTTAAGAAAAGGTTGTGTGCGAGTTTGATGTCTGAGATAGAGTTCAAGACATTTGTGTCACTCTTATTGAATTGGAATCTTACTTGCTATGCAAAGGTTCAAGTCGTAGACACCTTTGTTTATGCACAATCTTAGAAACGTTTGACGTTACTTCTAAAATCAATTTTTTAAATTCAAGTGTTGGAACATGTCCATGTTCCAATATGTTGAATTTAAAAATTTCTTAAGTCCCACATTGTTAGAATATCTTTTTAGTTGAAAAAACCATTTATTCCCACATTGCTCATGTGAGAAATATTAACTATATTACTTCACTATATAAGGAGTGCACATATTTCATTTCAAATAACACCAAAAACTATTCTATTAGTTTTTTCTTCCTCACTCTCATAACTCTGCGTCTCTCGAATTGTCGAAGCGCCATCTTCTTCCCTTTTCTTCCTACTCGTTGAATTTTTCGAGTATTTTTTTGAATTCTCTTTAGAGAATTATGTTAATTTCTCCTCATTTGAGTTGAGAAATTTTCAAGTTTAATCTTTTTGGATTCTCTTTGGAGAATTATTTGAATTTCTCTTTGTTGGAGAAATTATTATGAGTGGTCAAATGACCATTATTAATTTCTCTTTGGAGAATTATTTGAGTTTCTTTTTGTTTAAGAAATTATTATGACTGGTCTTTGTACCAGATACTACGAGTGGTGTTGATACCATATTTGAATGGTCTTGTACCATCAGATGGTGTATTTCTAGACCGCTTATCTATCATGCAAGTAGTAATCGTACAGTATAGAACTGGATTGTTTTATCCTGGAGGCGGCGCGGTAGTTTGACTGCTTTGCATAATTTTGAGCAGTGCCGCAAAACGTCTTAAAGAGAGCAACCTAGTCCGCGACTCAACCTGGTAATTTCTTTGGTGGCAAATGTTTTTAAAATCCAAAAACCAACAGTTTAAACCATCTTTTCTATTATATGTGCTACTTCAACACTTTCTCTATTATTGTTATTTATACAATATCTCTATCTATGTTACACTTTATTTTCGTGTTAATTCTTAACCGTCAAACATTTTATCTCGTAGAATATTATAGATTTTATTGCATTTTGATAAATTTGTTTCTTATTTCAACGGTACCTTTGTATCACATAAAAATCTTGAAGCTCTCATTCGTTTAGTCACAAAGTTTGAATTTGATAATTTGCATCCTCTTTTATTTGTCTATCGTTTGTATTACAAATCAATAGATAAACTATCGTGTTAATTTACATCTTTAAATCACTATGCTTTTTTAAAACTCGTTTTTAAGTCTTCAATTTTTCATTTAAATTTTTATCCGACTCTCTAAATATGATTATGTCATCTATAAAATGCAAAATAATATATTTTTTTCAAAATCGTTTATTAGTTAAAAACCTATTTTGTATTTTAGGGTCATCATCAAGTTAAGTAAATGGACAAATGAGTACATAAAAAAGTACACAGTTTATTTTGTATCGTAGTTAAATTAAATTAAATTATTGTTGTTGGAGATATGCTTGAGTGAAATTGAAAGATAACATTTAAATACGTGGAAGCCTAATCCATTTGTATGTATTTCTAAAAAAAAAACTGTATGTATTTCTTATAATATCATATTACAACTTGTCTTGAAGCTGGCCAATGGGACAATGAGAGTGATTAAATTTACATTGAAGATTTTAATTTAATGGTTTATTTTGCAAGATATAATGATAGAGTATGCACCTAAGATGAAATGGAATAAAAGACAAAAGATGAGTGGGAATCAATCTTGTCGTGTTGTCCCTTAATTAACATGTCAAAGCAAAGTGACATAAACGGTTTTGGAGATAGTTTTATTAAGTTGAGCAAACTTATGATTCACCATTACGAGAATATAAGCCATATGGTATTTTATAAGCCATATGGTATTTTTTTTATAAGCAAAAGATTGTATTAAAGGGATCAGATCCATACAAAAAGAAAAAATCGACAGAAACATCAACAAAAATTACAATGAGCAGATGTTTAGATTGATATACCAATCTGATCAACATAAATTCATTTGACGCTTTGTCTTAGTTAAAAGCTATTCCGTAATCAAATTTTTTATCTGCGTTATTAAGTGTAGATTTTTCAATTCGACTTGTACGAGCAAAATTGAGTTTTGAGATATCCAAATCATCTAACAAACAGTAATTCAGATAATACAATAAATTTTTTCTTGGAAGTTAGAATTGGTCCAACGGTTAAAATCTCTTAAATGATCCACTACTAAACAAGAATTTATGGTTCATTGTTACATGGTGTCAGATCGGATCAGTCAAACATACTGATTTATCTGTGTTTTATTGTGTGTGATACTAAGATTTTGAGCCCAAATTTTCTAATATATTTGCTCTGCTCAGTCTATTTTTGTGGTTTTTTGCAGTGCATATATTAACAAGAGTTTTTACAACTCCTCTTATTTAAAAATGCAAAACCCACATGCTCATTCAGTTCTTCTCTCATTTTTTTCAAGACAGGTTAAAATTTAAAACATGTTTTTTAAATAATGTCTGCCTCATTTTTATACGGATTTTTATGTCTTTTGTGTTGAGGACTTTGTTGGAAATCCACTAAATTCTATGATGAATTTCTACCACAATGACAATTTAATTATGAGACAAACAAAGAAAAGAAGATGAGACAAATAATTTCTGCAGAGTTTCTCTCTGCTCACAAACTGTGAAAACTTTCTTATTCACTTTGCAACTGCAAAATACTGTGAATGACTTGCTTGACTTGCTTACAAAAAATAAGGGTTATTCCCTCTATTTATAACTGAGCTTACACCCTAAGCCCAAAGCCCAAAATATCTATCTTGTTACTAAATCAAATCTAATCCATTCTAGACTTAAATCAAATCTATTTAAATCTAAAACAAATTAAATCTTTTCGACACATAGTTTCGACACACTGAATTACAATTTAACACATCACCTAATTCATTGTGTCTAAACTATCTATGTTCATCATGGCTTTTAGTCTTCTGAATATTTTGACTTGCACTCCCTTCGTCATGATGTCTGCAATCTGATTCTCAGTTCTGCAGTGTTCCAAATTCATCTTCCCATCTGCTACCTGCTCTCGAAGATAATAGAACCTCATTTCGATGTGCTTGCTTCAATCATGTGCTATTGGATTCTTTGTCAGATTAATAGCTGATATGCTGTCTATCTTCATGGTAATTGCTCTATAATCTTTCCCTGTTATCTCTTCGACCAAATTCACCATCCAAGTTGCTTGACATGCACAAAGAGAAGCAGTTATGTATTCTGCTTCGCATGATGATAATGCCACTACTGACTTCTTTCTTGAATTCCAAGCAACCGGTGCACCACCTAGCATAAACACATATCCCTGCTGTTGAATTTCGATCTTCAACATCACTACACCAACTCGAATCAGTGTATCTCACTAACTTGCATTCTTTTCCTTTATCAGTTGCAGGAAACAAAATGCCATAATCGAAAGTTCCTTTGAGATACCTTAGTATCCTCTTTACTGCTGCTAGATGTGATACCTTTGGCTTCTGCATGAATCTACTTACCATACCTACATTGTATGCTAAGTCAGGCCTTGTATGACAAAGATATCTTAATGATCCAATAAGTCTTCTGTATTGGGTTGGATCAACATCATCTTCATTTGCATCTTTCAACAGTTGCAGTCTTGGTTCTGCAGGTGTCGAAGTTGAGTTGCATTCTTCCATCTCAAACCTCTTGAGAATTTCTCCTGCATATCTTCTTTGATGCATCATCAAACCTCTACTTCTCTTGTAGAATTCGATACCAAAGAAATATAAAATCTCACCCAAATCAGACATTTCAAATTTCTTGATGAGATCACCTTTGAAGTCTTAGATCTCACTTTTATAGTTATCCGTTATCAACAAATCATCTACATAGAGACATAGAATAAGCAATTTACTCTTGCTTCTTCTTACATATACTCCATGTTCAGTTGTGCACTTCACAAATTCCTTCTCCCTTAGGAAACTATCAATTTTCTTATTCCAAGCCCTTGGAGCTTGTTTCAATCCATACAGGGCTTTATGCAGCCTGCATACCTTTCTTTCTTCGTCATGTTTCACAAATCCAACTGGTTGTTTAACTTAGACTTCTTCGTCTAAGGATCCATTTAGGAATGCACACTTCACGTCCATCTGACATATGTGCCAACTGTTTATTTCTGCTAGACCAACAACCAACCTGATTGTTTCGATCCTAGCAATAGGTACAAAAACTTCATCGAAGTTTATTCCTTCTTTCTGTAGAAATCCTTTCGCCACAAGCCTTTCTTTGTGTCGAGTTACTTCACCTTTCGAATTCGTTTTCACTTTGTATACCCACTTGAGATCAATTTCCTTCTTGCCTTGAGGAAATTCGACAAGTGACCAAGTGTTGTTGTCTTCGATAGACTTCACTTCTTAATTCATTTCTTTCATCCACTTCGAATGCTTCAATGCTTCAGCTACATTAACAGGTTCGATATCTGCATAGAAAGTATAATGTACCAGCTCACCTTCATGATCTATCAAATCATCTGATATAATCACACAATCTTGCAATCTTGCAGACATGCGTCTTGTTCTTTGAGGTTTGCTTGTACTTGGTATATCTACTGGTTCCTCTTGTTGAACTTCTCTTTTGACTTGAGTTTCTGGTTCTTCGAATAGGATTCCCACTGAATCTTTCTTGACATTTTCAGTTCAATCCCATTCTTTAAACTCATCTATGATCACGTCCCTGCTGATCACAATCTTCTTATTCTCTGGATCGAATAACTTGTAACCTCCTGTCGAATGATATCCAACTAGAATCATTTGACTTGACTTGTCATCAAGTTTTCTTCTCAACTGATCTGGCACATGTCTATATGCAATAGATCTAAATACCTTCAGATGACTCAAGCTAGGCTTCACACCATACTAATATTCTTCTGGAGTAATTCCTTCTAGATTCTTTGTAGGACTTCTGTTTAAAATGTATGTTGCAGTCGAAACAGCTTCACCTCAAAACTCTTTAGTTAAATTCTTGCCTTTCAACATACTTCTCACCATATTCATGATGATTCGATTCTTCCTTTCTTCAATTCCATTTTATTATGGAGTATAGGGTGGCATCACCTCATGCACAATCCCTTCCTTTTCACATAGCCTGTCGAAATATTTCGACACATATTCTCCACCACCATCAGTTCTCAAAACTTTGAGCTTTCGACCGCTTTATCTTTTGACCATATACTTAAACTTGGCAAATACTTCGATCACTTCACTTTTCTTCTTGATCAGGTAAGTCCATAGCTTTCGACTGAAATCATCAATGAATGTAACAAAGTATTTGTTATCTCCCATCGAATCCACCTGGATTGGTCCACATACATCAGAGTATATGACTTCAAGAATAGACTTTGACCTGCTTCCTGCATCCTTGTTGAAGCTATTCTTGTGTTGCTTCGCGTGCATACATTCCTCACATACCTCGTTTGGAATGTCAATTTCAGGCAATCCTGAAACCATATTTTTTTCTTCAAATATCTGATGTCTCTAAAGTTGAGATGATCTAGTCTATAATGCCATATCCATTCATCTCTGCTAGTTGCAGTCGAAAGGCACTTGTACTCCATCACATTTAGTTCAATCTTAAAAGTTCGATTCTGAGACATAGGAGCCTTCAAGATTAATCTCCCATTTACATCAACGAATCTCATCATCTTATCTTCGATTGACACTTTATAATTCTTTTCGACCAACTTCCCTATACTGAGCAAATTGCTCTTCATGTCTGGTATGTACAACACATTGGAGATTACTGACCTTTTGCCATATTTCCTTATAATCATAACATCGTCAATACCTTCAGCTGCTAGGGTATTGTCCTTTGCAAATTTTACCATATTTTTTGTTGAGGGCTTTATGTTGACAAACCAGTCTTTCCTTCCAGACATATGTGATGAGCATCTTGAGTCAAAGTACCATTGGTCCTTGAACATATCTTCATCTCTTGTTGTGACCATCAGCATCATCTCTTCTTCTTCTTCATGTTTTGCAAGCTTTGCATCACTTTCTTGATTCTTTCGTTTTTTTGGACAATCACTCGAATAATGTCCATACTTCTGACAATTATAACATTGAATGTGACTCTTATCAGGTTTTCGACCACCACCTCTTCCTCTATTTGCAACACCACCTCTTTGGTTGCCTTGGTATGACCTTTGGTTCGACATGTTTCCTTTGATCTGGTTTCCTCTACCATTCGATTTGTTGTAGCCACCCCCACCTCTATCGAAACACTTTCCTTTGCCTTTGGTTTCTTTTGCTCAATGTGCCTGCAAGGCCACATCACTCTTCGATTTTCCTGCAGCTCTTTCATTCATTCTTTGTTCACGAGATTCAAGCGTCCCTTGATGTTCTTCCTTTGTCAATTTTGACAAGTCTTTCCCCTCTTCTATTGCCACCACTACGTGGTCGAACTTAGGAGCTAAAGATCTCAAGATCTTCGAAATAACAGCTCTTGTTGTTAACGCTTCTCCACATATCTTGATTTGATTTACTAGTTTTGTAACTCTGGTGAAGAAATCAGATATGCTTTCACTGTCTTCCATCTGAAGTAGTTCATACGTCCTTTTGTGAGTTTGTAACCTCACTTCTTTCACCTTCTCAACGCCTCCAAAAGACTTCTCAAGGATCTCCCAAGCTTCTTTTGCAGATTCCGAATCACTAACATTTTCGAAATTGTCTGGCCTGACACATTGATGAATTATAAATAATGCTTTATAACTCAGCTTCTCAGATTCTGTGTATTTCTTCTTTTCTTCTTCTAAAGCGTTTTCTCCAAGCGCTTCGACTCCATCTTTTACAAGATCCCAAAGACCTTGACACCTGAATAATACTTTCATCTGTTTGCACCAATTCTCATAGTTGTCAACTTTCAGAATTGATAGCGTTGCTGGATAGTTTGCATTCCCATAACTTGTCACCGTATTCTTCAATCGTTCTTGATTGATACTTCCCTTGAATCGAAACAAAGCTCTTGATACCAGATGTTAGAAATCCATCAAATTCTATGATAAATTTCTACCACAATGACAATTTAATTATGAGACAAACAAAGAAAAGAAGACAAGACAAATAATTTTTGCAGAGTTTCTCTCTGCTCACAAACTGTGAAAACTTTCTTATTCACTTTGCAACTGTAAAATACCGTGAATGACTTGCTTGATTTGCTTACAAAAAATAGGAGTTACTCTCTCTATTTATAAGTGAGCTTACACTCTAAGTCCAAAGCCTAAAATATCTATTTTATTACTAAATCAAATCTAATCTATTCTAGACTTAAATCAAATATATTTAAATCTAAAACAAATCAAATCTTTTCGACACATAATTTTGACACACTGAATTACAATTTAAAACAAATCAAATTTTTTCGAATATAATTTTAACACATTGAATTACAATTTAACAAACCTAACCGATGCCTACTTTGTTTACCACCCCTACATTATATACCATGAAAGTAATATTGGAAACAACCTTGTTGACGCTACTACAACTACAAGTTGTGTTTTCTTTTTGATTGTACAATAAAATTGTAGGGTAGGCAATGAATATTTTTGTCCATACACTTGTGGTAATTAGTGGGCATGAATTGATTGCACCTCAGCTACATGAATGGATATGACATGTTAAGTTTTTGAAAAATTGTAATTGTTTGTCTGAAAGTGTTGTGCATTGATTCTTGATGTAAAAATCAAATTATGCTGAAAATGAAGAGTAACACACTAGTGTAGAAATTTGTTAAAAATCTCATTTAACAAAAAGAACGAATATATGAAGTCTACACTTATGAGATTAGTTAAAAAGAAAACCAATTTACAAATATACGTTTATTTATTTGGTTTGGTGTTTACAATTGAATTCTCATGTCCTACTTCAACGTGGCTTTTAAGAAGCTAGATATTTTGCTTAGATGTTAGGTGGCTTGTCTTTTGTAATTTATACATAGATTAAATCTTAGCGTTAATAATTATTTCATCTCTGTTATATGAGTGAGATTTGGAAAAAAATTTCTATACAAAAATAAATTGAATTCGCTCTTTTAACGTATGAAAATTCATCTATTTTAATCTCTCTTAAAATTTAATTACAAAAATATTTGACTGACAATTTTTTTAATTATTATTTTTAATAACATGATGATTTTGTTGACATTATCATTTTTTATTCTGCTTAAAATATAATAAAACACACTACCATTGCATCCTTCAATTTGTTAAATAATTACTTTTGTTTTCTAATATTAACATAGTTATAATTATTTTATCATTATATAATTATAATGAAATAAATAACATGTTTTATAAATTTAGTATTATTAATATATAATAAATATGTTTAATATTATTATTCACTTATATATATATATATATATATATATATATATATATATATATATATATATATATATATATATATATATATATATATATATATATATATATATAATGTAAATATTGTTAAATTATAATTCATATGTGTCAAAGAAGATTTGATTTGTTTTAGATTTAAATAGATTTGATTTAAGTCTAGAATAAATTTGATTAGATTTGATTTAGTAACAAAAAGATATTTTGGGCATTGGGCTTAGGGTGTAAGCTCAGTTATAAATAGAGGGAGTAACCCCTATTTTGAAAGCAAGTCATTCACAGTATTTTGCAGTTGCAAAGTGAATAAGAAAATTTTCCACAGTTTGTGGGCAGAGAGAAACTCTGCAGAAATAATTGTCTTGTCTTCTTTTCTTTGTTTGTCTCATAATTAAATTGTCATTGTGGTAGAAATTCATCATAGAATTTGGTGGATTTCCAACATCTGGTATTAGAGCTTTTGTTTCGATTCAAGGGAAGTGTCAATCAAGAACGATTGAAGAATTCACGATGACAAGTTATGGGAATGCAAACTATCCAGCAACGCTGCCAATTCTGAAAGTTGACAACTATGAGAATTAGTGCAAACAAATGAAAGTCCTATTAAGGTGCCAAGGTCTTTGGGACCTTGTAAAAGATGAAGTCGAAGCGCTTGGCGAAAACGCTTCAGAAGAAGAAAAGAAGAAATACACAGAATCTGAGAAGCTGAGTTATAAAGCATTATTTATAATTCATCAATGTGTCAGCCCAGACAATTTCGAAAAGATTAGTGATTCAGAATCTGCAAAAGAAGCTTGGGAGATCCTTGAGAAGTCTTTTGGAGGCGCTGAGAAGGTGAAAGAAGTGAGGTTACAAACTCACAAAAGGACCTCTGAACTGCTTCAGATGGAAGACAGTGAAAATATATCTGATTTCTTCACTAGAGTTACAAAACTAGTAAATCAAATCAAGATATGTGGAGAAGCGTTAACAACAAGAGCTGTTGTGTCGAAGATCTTGAGATCTTTAGCTCCTAAGTTCGACCACATAGTGGTGGCGATAGAAGAAGGAAAAGACTTGTCGAAATTGACAAAGGAAGAGCTTCAAGGGACGCTCGAATCTCATGAACAAAGAATGAACGAAAGAGCTGCAGGAAAATCGAAGAGTGATGTGGCCTTGCAGGCACATGCAGCAAAAGAGACCAAAGTCAAAGGAAAGTGTTTCGACAGAGGTAGAGGTGGCTACAACAAATCGAATGGTAGAAGAAACCAAATTGAAGGAGACGTGTCGAATCAAAGAAGACCATACCAAGGCAACCAAAGAGGTGGTGTTGCAAATAGAGGAAGAGGTGGTGGTCGAAAACCTGATAAGAGTCACATTCAATGTTACAATTGTCAGAAGTATGGTCACTATTCGAGTGATTGTCCAGAAAAACGAAAGAATCAAGAAAGTGATGCAAAGCTTGCAAAACATGAAGAAGAAGAAGAGATGATGCTGATGGTCACAACAAAATATGAAGATAGATTCAAGGACCAATGGTACTTGGATTCAGGATGTTCATCACATATGTCTGGAAGGAAAGACTAGTTCGTCAATATAAAACCCTCAACGAAAAATATGGTAAAATTTGCAAATGATAATACCCTAGCAGCTGAAGGTATTGGTGATGTTATGATCATGAGGAAATATGGCAAGAAGTCAGTAATTTCAAATGTATTGTACATACCAGGCATGAAGAGCAATTTGCTCAGTATAGGGCAGTTGGTCGAAAAGAATTATAAAGTGTCAATCGAAGATAAGTTGATGAGAGTCGTTGATGCAAATGGGAGATTAATCTTGAAGGCTCCTATGTCTCAGAATCGAACCTTCAAGATTGAACTAAATGTGATGGAGCACAAGTGCCTTTCGACTGCAGCTAGCAGAGATGAATGGATATGGCATTATAGACTAGGTCATCTCAACTTCAGAGACATCAGAGATTTGAAGAGAAGAAATATGGTTTCAGGATTTCCTAAAATTGACATTCTAAATGAAGTATGTGAAGAATGTGTGCAGGCGAAGCAACACAAGAATAGTTTCAGCAAGGATGCAGGAAGCAGATCGAAGGCTAGTCTTGAAGTCATATACTCTGATGTATGTGGACCAATCCAGGTGGATTCGATGGGAGGTAACAAATACTTTGTTACATTCATAGATGATTTCAGTTGAAAGTTATGGACTTACCTGATCAAGAAGAAAAGTGAAGTGATCGAAGTATTTACCAGGTTTAAGTCTATGGTCGAAAGACAAAGTGGTCGAAAGCTCAAAGTTTTGAGAACTGATGGTGGAGGAGAATATGTGTCGAAAGACTTCGACAGATTATGTGAAAAGGAAGGGATTGTGCATGAGGTGGTGACACCCTATACTCCACAACAAAATGGAATTGCAGAAAGGAAAAATTGAACCATCATGAATATGGTGAGAAGTATGTTGAAAGGCAAGAGTTTACCTAAAGAGTTCTGGGGTGAAGCTTTTTCGAATGCAATATACATTTTGAACAGATGTCCTACAAAGAAGCTAGAAGGAATTACTCCAGAAGAATGTTGGTCTGGTGTGAAACCTAGGTTGAGCCATCTGAAGGTATTTGGATCTATTGCACATAGACATGTGCCAGATCAGTTGAAAAGAAAACTTGATGATAAGTCAAGTCAAATGATTCTAGTTGGATATCATTCGACAGGAGGCTACAAGTTGTTCGATCCAGAGAACAAGAAGATTGTGATCAGCAGGGACGTGATCATAGATGAGTTTAAAGAATGGGATTGGACTGCAAATGTCAAGAAAGATTTAGTGGGAATCCTATTCGAAGAGCCAGAAACTCAAGTCGAAAGAGAAGTTCGACAAGAGGAACCAACAGATATACCAAGTACAAGCAAACCTCAAAGAACAAGACGCATGCCTGTAAGATTGCAAGATTGTGTGATTACATCAGATGATGTAATAGATAATGAAGGTGAGCTGGTACATTATGCTTTCTATGCAGATGTCGAACCTGTTAATGCAGCTAAAGCATTAAAGGATTCGAAGTGGGTGAAAGCAATGAACGAAGAAGTAAAGTCTATCGAAGACAACAACACTTGGTCACTTGTCGAATTGCCTCAAGGAAAGAAGGCAATTGATGTCAAGTGGGTATACAAAGTGAAAACGAATTCGAAAGGTGAAGTAACTCGACACAAAGCAAGACTTGTGGTGAAAGGATTTCTACAGAAAGAAGGAATAGACTTCGACGAAGTTTTTGCACCTGTTGCTAGGATCGAAACAATCAGGTTGATTGTTGGTCTAGCAGAAATCAACAGTTGGCACATATGTCAGATGGACGTGAAGTGTGCATTCCTAAATGGACCCTTAGGTGAAGAAGTCTATGTTAAACAACCAGTTGGGTTTGTGAAACATGACGAAGAAAGAAAGGTGTACAGGCTACATAAAGCCCTATATGGATTGAAACAAGCTCCAAGGGCTTGGAATAAGAAAATTGATAGTTTTCTAAGGGAGAAGGAATTTGTGAAGTGCACAACTGAACATGGAGTATATGTAAGAAGAAGCAAGAGTAAATTGCTTATACTATGTCTCTATGTAGATGATTTGTTGATAACAGGTAGCTGCAAGAGTGAGATCGAAGACTTCAAAGGTGATCTCAGTAAGGAATTCGAAATGTCTGATTTGGGTGAGATTTCATATTTCCTTGGTATCGAATTCTACAAGAGCAGTAGAGGTTTGATGATGCATCAAAGAAGATATGCAGGAGAAATTCTCAAGAGGTTTAAGATGGAAGAATGCAACTCAACTTCGACACCTGCAGAACCAAGACTGCAACTGTCGAAAGATGCAGATGAAGATGATGTTTATCCAACCCAATACAGAAGACTTATTGGATCATTAAGATATCTTTGTCATACAAGGCCTGACTTAGCATACAGTGTAGGTATGATAAGTAGATTCATGCAGAAGCCAAAGGTATCACATCTAGTAGCAGTGAAGAGGATACTAAGGTATCTCAAAGGAACTTTCGATTATGGCATTTTGTTTCCTGCAGTTGATAAAGGAAAAGAATGCAAGTTAGTGGGATACACTGATTTGAGTTGGTGTAGTGATGCTGAAGATCGAAAGTCAACAACAGGATATGTGTTTATGCTATGTGGTACACCAATTGCTTGGAATTCGAGAAAAGAACCAGTAGTGGCATTATCATCATGCGAAGCAGAATACATAGCTGCTTCTCTTTGTGCATGTCAAGCAACCTGAATGGTGAACTTGGTCGAAGAGATAACATGGAAAGATCATGGAGCAATTACCATGAAGATAGACAACATGTCAGCTATTAATCTGGAAAAGAACCCAATAGCACATGGTCGAAGTAAGCACATCGAAATGAGGTTCCATTATCTTCAAGAGCAGGTAGCAGATGGGAAGATGAATTTGGAACACTGCAGAACTGAGAATCAGATTGCAGACTTCATGACGAAGGGAGTGCAAGTCGAAGTATTCAGAAAGCTAAGGGCCATGATGAACATAGACAGTTTAGACACAATGAATTAGGTGGTGTGTTAAATTGTAATTCATATGTGTCAAAGAAGATTTGATTTGTTTTAGATTTAAATAGATTTGATTTAAGTCTAGAATATATTTGATTAGATTTGATTTAGTAACAAAAAGATATTTTGGGCCTTGGGCTTAGGGTGTAAGCTCAGTTATAAATAGAGGGAGTAACCCCTATTTTGAAAACAAGTCATTCACAGTATTTTGCAGTTGCAAAGTGGATAAGAAAGTTTTCCACAGTTTGTGGGCAGAGAGAAACTCTGCAGAAATAATTGTCTTGTCTTCTTTTCTTTGTTTGTCTCATAATTAAATTGTCATTGTGGTAGAAATTCATCATAGAATTTGGTGGATTTCCAACAAATATTTATTATTTAAAATGTTTAATATATATATTAAAATTATATAAGTGGTTGATATAAATACTATTTTATATAAAATTATGTAATTGAAAAAATATTTATATAAATGACACTTAATATTATTATTCCCTTACATATATATTTAATAAAAATAATAAAAATAAAATATTTAAATATATTAATTGAAAAAAACAAATAATTAATAATATACAATAAAAAATTTAATAATATTATTCAAACAATTTAACTTGAAAATATATAATAAATAATTTATTAAATATGAAATAATATTTTAATAATAAAATAATAATATTAAACATAATAAAATATTTATTAACATATAATAAGTATGTTTCATAATATTAAATAATTATGAAATATTTACAAACAAAATTATGTTTAATATTATTAATTTATTACTTAAATATTATGAAATATAATTTATTATATTTTGAAACATAATTGTTTAGTACATGTTTCATAATTATTTAAATATTTATTTCATATTTAATAAATTATTTATTAAATATTTTCA